>BSBN01000404.1:5034446-7551669 GCA_027924645.1 Cunninghamia lanceolata
TTTTTCACCCTCCTTCCTCTCCTGACACAAACAGAAGCCGAAGACAACCCCTGAATACCCAATCTATCCACCAGCTTAGCATCCCCTTTCTCCAAAGGGAACACCACATCACACTTAGCTTCCACCGTTTCCTGAATCATACCCATAATTTTGTGCCAAACTTGTTGAATCAACAGCTTCTCACCTCGAAATATTCTTCGATTCTGTTCCAACCAAATCTGCCACAGTATGAAGGAAGGCCCAACATACCACACATCTTGCAAGAAAGAGGCCATAGAAGGAGGTCTACCTAGACTACTCCAAAAATCCACCAGAGAGGAAGCATGAACACAGGGGCTTTTCCAAACTCCCCACCAAAAATGCCAAAGCTGCAAAGTCAAGGGACAATGGAAAAATAAGTGAGAGGAGTCCTCCTCTCCACATCCACACAAAACACACATAGAGGGACCCTGAAAACCCTGCTTCTGAATATTATCCCATGTCAAGCACCTATTCCAAGCCAAAGTCCAAATAAAGCAGTTACACTTCGGCCAAGAAAGCTTATTCCACACTTTCTTCCACTAGTGAACCTCCACTCCATCTAGCCAATGAGATGACAACACCTGATATCCAAAAGCAATAGTATAGACACCCTTAGGATTAGGAGACCAAGAAAGAACATCCCCTTCCTGGAGGGAGCTATAGCGTCTACGAGAAAGGCTACTATGAAGCTGAGCACACTCCTCCATACCAACAACAAGCCACTCATCAGGATTCTTCCATCTCGCCACCACCAACTGTCCATGAGAAGATAAGGACTTAAAGTCACTCACCCTTGACCATCCTGCCTCATAGAACCTTTGGCACAGAGTCACCAAATTAGGAAACTCAGAAACAATGGGAGCAAAACCATCCCAAGAATCAGACCAAAAACAAGCTTTCATCCCTTTTTTACAAATCCAAAATAAGCCATCCTTGACCAGAGCAACCCCTTTCTTGAGCGTACTCAAAATCACTGAGCCTTTCCCCACCAAGGGATAATGAGGAATATCAATCTGAGGGATCCCCGGGAAGTATTTCTATGTTAATATCCTGGCCCAGATCCCATCCTGCTCCAATACAATTTAGCAGCCAACGCCATCCCTGACAACAACAACTGCCTTAACCCAAGGCCGCCAAACTGCTTCGGGCTACAAACAATGTCCCATCTGATAAGGCTCCATTTAGAGGACAATAAGCTACCAGCCCATAAAAACTGTCTGTTTAAGGAATCCAATTCCATAACAAAACCCAAAGGGGCCACCTGAATCATACATCTGTAAATGGGGAGCACCTGCACCACAGACTTGAGCAACTGAACATGACCCGCAAAGGACAACCAACGATGGGTCCAATGATTAACTTTCACACGAAATTTATCTAGAATATTCTGCCAAGAATCCCTGGGTAGTCTTCCAATAGAGATGGGAATACCAAGATAGGTCAAAGGGAGAACTCCAGTCTGAAATCTCAAGATATGAGCAATTCGCCTCTGAATGGAACCTGGAGTATTGAAGAAAAAGATGGAAGACTTATCTTCATTAATCAATTGGCCCAAAGCAACAAGATAAACATCCAACACCTTACGCAAATTCAAAGCTTCCCTAACTGTAGCCATACCCATCAAAGCAGTGTCATCTACAAACTGCAAGTGAAACTGTGGAGGTAAATCACCTCCCTACCCCCACCCCTGAATGAAACCTAACTCCACATTCCTTCTTATCAAACGTCCCAGACCTTCAACAAGAAGAAGAAACAAGTAAGGAGAGAGGGGGTCACCCTGTCGCAAACCCCAAGAGGCACCAAAAAGCTCAGAGTGCTCACCATTTATTAACACAGAGAAGGAGACCAAAGTAACACAACTCATAACCCAATAAATCCACTCATTCCCAAAACCAAAAGCACCAAGAACCTTCCAAAGGAAGGACCATCGAACTCTGTCATAAGCCTTAGCCATATCAAGCTTGATGAACATCGCCTTATCTTTGGAACTGGCCATAGAGTGAATGGTTTCAGTTGTGATAACAACCCCATCCAGAATCTGTCATCCCGCCACAAAACCACTTTACTCCTCAAAGATCAGCACTTTAAGCCACTTTTTCAACCTATCAACAATTAATTTAGAGATAATTTTATAAATCACATTGTAAAGAGAGATAGGACGAAATTGACTTAACCTCATCACACTTTGGGATGAGAGCAAGGAAGGTAGAATTCAAACCCTGTAACATCTGTTTATTCTTATGAGACTCCTGAACAACCGCCAACAAGTCCAACTTGATAATCTCCTAGAATTCTTGAAAGAACTCAATTGGGAAACCATTAGGGCCCCTCTTCATTTGAAACACAAGCCCCTCTAGTTCCTCAATCAAAATATCACTCATAAGATGCTCATTCATCTCCCTAGATACCAAAGAAGGGATACAAGAAAGGACCTAAGCTTCCTCATCAGAACCCCCCTACGAGTCCTCCCTGAATAATGAAGTAAAATATTGCATAGCTTCACGTGTGATTTCATGAAAAGAAGAAAGAGTTTCACCCCTGTCATTCACCAAATCAGAAATAGAATTGCCATGTCTCCTGGCTTTCACCGAGTTGAAGAGAAAAGTAGTATTTTTATCCCCTTCCTGAAGCCACTCAATTCGAGCCTTTTGTTTCCAAAAAACTTCCTCTCGTAGCTCACACTCTTCCAGTGCTTTCAAAGCCCTAGTCTCTTCCCACAACAGGTCCTCAATCACTCCATCCTCCCTGGTCAACCTTGTAATACCATCCAACTCAGCCTAGGTAGCAGTCTTAGCATAGAAAATGTTTCCAAAGCATTGCTGATTCCAATGTTTAAGCTGATACTTGACAAATTGAAGTAACTTAGCAAAAGTATACATTGCTATACCATAAGCTGGTATACCATACCTCCACCACTCAGCAACATAGTCATGGAGAGAGGAGTCATGCAACCACATAAGATGGAACTTGAAAGAAGGAGACCGAGGCACACTAGCTGAAGAAATAGCCTGCTTGATAGGTCAATGATCTGAGCCCCTCCAATCCAAAATTTTAGAGCTAGAAGACCACAACCCACCAACCCAGTAGAAAGACACCAGAAAGCGGTCAAGTCATTTTGCAATGCAATTATTCCCGATCCTCCGATTGTTCCAAGTAAACTGGCCATTAATGGGCTTGATATCAACAAGATTTAAAGCTGAGATGTTATCCTGAAGTAGCAACACAGAAGGCTCAAGCCTCGCAATACCACCCCGCTTCTCAGCCAACTCAGAAATAGCATTGAAGTCTCAAGCCATAATCCACGGATGGAAAGGAACCATGCTTCGGACAAACCGAATATGGGAACACAAAAGTTGCTTACCCTGAAGTTCAGTAGGCACATAGATATTGGAGAAGAGAATAGACTCCCCCGTCTCAAAACAAGACGCAATCATAGAGATAGAAGACTGAAAGGACAACCACCAAAGAGGGCAGATCTTCCGAGGATTCCATAAACAAGTCACTCCCCCAGCAGACCCTTGAGCACCAATACACTTGCACTCTCCACTCCCCCACAACTTAGGCACTAAACCAAACATACACTCCACTGATAACTTAGTCTCCTGCAGGAAAAGAACATCAGGAGATTGACTTCTAACCAAATCATGAACAACTTTTTGTCGAGGGCCACTGTTCAAGCCCCTTACATTCCAGGATAGAACAATCATTTCAAGGGGCTCGAAAAATGAGAATCCAGAGTCTTAATAGACCCTGACTCTACCAAAGTTTCCCCTGTTAATTTAATCTTTTCCAAATCCTTTTTTCTACCAAGCTTGGAAGACTTCTCCCCAACCCCTTTTTTTGGATCCTTTTGATGAAGACCCAAATGAGAAGAAGAAGACTTATTATTCTTCACCCCCTCAGTAGCTGCATTTGAAACAAGAGGAGATCCATCCTCACCACCCTTCTTCCCTACTATAATATGAACCGATTCCACCTAGACTTCCATTTGAACATCTGTGTCCATTTGCAAAGCACTATTATCCTGCAAAACCTGAGTAGCTTCAGAAAGAAGGCCCTCCTGTCCTGTACCCAAAGCATCCTAATCCAAATTTACCAAGCCCAGATTCACTTCCTGCTAGCTAAGATCATCTAAAACTTCAAATCTGTTGAAAGAATCTTCATCCTGTCTTTCCTTCAAAGTCTTCTTTTGACTCCGATTCCTATTTCGAGCCTTCACTGGAACGAAACCATCAGCCCCATCCACATCACCAGGAATGGGTTCCTTCCCCTTTTCAACCCTAGGGGGATTGCGGCGAGGTTGAGAAGGTTGGGAATCCACAGGCCTATCCTTTGGGCATCTCCTCTGCAAATGTCCATATTCATGACAAAGACGACACCGAAAAGGAAGAGTCTCATAGTCCAACTGTTGAACCCAAGAGTAAGGACCCGCACACATATCCACTGAATCTGGCAAAGGTTTACTTAAATCAATCTCAACACAGATACGAGCAAAAGTCATCACCTTTTTAACTTGAGTCTGTTGTGAAGCACCAACTAGTTTTCCTAGCATCGAAGCCAACAAGTGCAAAACATCATCCCGCCAACATTCCATAGGAAACCTCGGAAGCTGAACCCACACCAGAACCCGGTTCGGAAGCTCTTCAACAGGATTGAAGCCCGCATGCCAAGGTTTAATAAATAACCCAATCTGATTATGAAAATAGGGGCCTCCTTCAAAGGCTTTGTTGCGATCTGCCAAGCAATTGAATGAAACCATGAAATAGTTATTTGCTAAAATCATAACCTCCATTTCTCCCTCTGACATCCAAGTCCATTGGGCCCATGATTCAAGAAATTGTAATGAAACACACATCCCCATAAACTTGCACAGCAATGCATGCTTCGAATAATAGTCAATATCTTCCACAATCACCTCCAGCGGGATAACCAATTTTGGCCTCTCCTCACAACGTTAAAGACATCCATTGATCTTCGTAATCTGTGTACCACCAGACAAACCTGAACCAACCAACCTCGGATCTGGTGAGAACAAGTTATTATTAAAAACCTTCAAAGCATGCGAAGGAGAATTCGTACCAACCGCTATTGAGCGAAAATCCATTTTGGGACTAGCCCCTGAAGACTCCCCGTTCGACACTGAGTCTAAACAAGACCCAAGGCAGGCATGCAGGCCCCCGAGGAAAAAAGAACCACCACTAGGGTTTAACTGACCCACCACCTAGCACTACCTTCGAACTGCAAACCTAAACCAACCAGGCACAAAAACCCCACCCTTGGCCTCCAATCAGGCACAAAACCCTCGCACGCTTAGGGAGAAAGAGACACTGATGCAGATGAAAAACACTTTGCACTGATAAAAATCACAACCCCAGACCTCCCCAAAACGCATGCACTCCCCACACTTCGCACGACCAAGAAAAAACCAAAGGATCGGGCTAGGGCACCAATGCCCTAGCTCGACATGCAGAGCAAAAAATTGACATCCTCGTATATATCATTATATAATATTATATTACTATATAATATATATTATATTATATATAATATAATATATAATATATTATATTATAAAATAATATAATTATTATATTATAATATAAATATAATCTATATCATATATAATATAATATAATATATAATATATTATATTATAATATAAATATAATATTATATAATATTATAATATTATATAATATAAATATTATAATATAATATTTTATTTATATTATATAATATTATAATATAATATAATATTATATTTATATTATATTATTAATATTATAATATAATATAATAATATAATATTATATTATTAATATTATAATATAATATAATATTATATTTATATTATATTATATTACTAATATTATTATATTATATTATTAATATTATAATATTATATTATTATATAATATTATATTATAATATATTTAATTAAATGGGTGCCAAATTTAATTTTCACCCTAACCTATCATATGGGCGCCAAAATTATTTTTCACCCTAATCTATCATATGGGCGCCAAAGTTAATTTTCACCCTAACCTATCATATGGGCACCAAATTTAATTTTCACCCTAACTCAGAAAGGCTCAAAACCCTAACCTATTTTGTTTCATCTCCTTTGAATTTTCTTACTCTTATCAATCCTGGCTTCTCTTTTTTGCTGTGAATGATTGGAGCGACCGAACCGAGAATCAAACCTGTGTCTTCAACATGAGAAGGCGATGTCTGCAGCAGGTGGGGCGCTTAAAATTTCATTGTAGTGCAGTAGGTGGGGCACTGTATGAATGTGTTGCTTCTCGTTGAAACCCAGGTAAACTGTAACTCAGAAAGGCTCAAAACCCTAACCTATTTTGTTTCATCTCCTTTTTATTTTCTTACTCTTATTAGTCTTAGCTTCTCTTTTTTGCTTTGAATGATTGGAGCAGAGCAAGGCGCTTAAAATTTCATCATAGTGTTGCTTCTGCTGACCATGCAGTCCATGCCATTGGTTCCGTTGCCTCGGTGGAAGGCCCAACAACATAATCACGCATGGTTTTGGGTGATTCGGTTGCTCCAGCGGAGTACGTTGATCCATGTGCATACCCATATCCAGTTCATGATCAGGGCCCGGTACAGGGTATACAATGCAAAAAGATTGTTTTATGAGTTTCATTTGATATGGTCAAACTTTGAGACATGAAGTCTCTCGACCTAGGGTTTTAATAGATTGAAGATTCTTGTAATCATGATGCCGAATATTGAGAGATTTGACAATGCTAACTCACTGAGAGCAACAAAAGATAGTAGAAGGGAGCTTGGCAGTTAATTTTGTCTGTTAGAGCTCAAAGGCACAATAAAATCTTTGACCTGTCGGCAGATTCAGGTGATATCTTTCTTTTGGTTGTGTAAATTGAAGTTTCTCTTTGATCTTTCATGTGGGTCCTTGAGCTAATGAAAAATGGTTGAATGGAATTTATTTATAGTTTTACATAGTTTGTAATACATTTATATGTTAGTGCTGAGTTCAATCTTGACTTCAAAATAAGGTTTCTTGGCTCATATACTCTTGACTTACCTATTTTGTTGTAAAACAACTGAGAATAAAAAATGGCAATAGTTTTATGAAACTTTGTTAACATCTGTTGTGAACCACGAAGGTTGTGGCTAGGGTTTACCCTCAAGCATACGATGCTAGGGTTGCATGGAATGGTTTTGAAGATAGTTTGATGATTCATTGTTTACTTTTTTTCAAATGAGATTAAAAGTTGTTAACTGCTGTTGAAAAGAAATATTTTGATTTAGTGTAGTGGTTATAGTGAAGAGTTGGAAGTTTATTGTAATCCTTTGGGTTAAGTTTTGTAATGATCTCAAACTAGTAGCTCAAATGGCTTCATTCGACCATATTACCCTGACAGTTACTTGTTCAAAAGAAAACTATTTCACACAGTTCAACTATTTCAGTTACAAATACAAACTGTTTAATGAAAAAAGAAGAGATTGTGAGATATTATAAAACAACACCTGGTATGATATTGATGGTGTGTGTGTTTACACTATCATTGAAATTGTAACAGTGTGTTGATGTAAGAATCTTCTTGAGTTGTTGTGCATAGTTGTGATTATGAATTCTTGAGTCTCAAATAATGAGATAGTCAAGAACTAGATTATAAAGGAACAGAGTAACCCTTTGTATTGAATTCAAATTCTCCATTGTATTCATGAGATTGTGTTATGCTAGTGAGGCAGTGAAAAAGACAAGCTGGTGAGGTAGTGATAAAAGTCAGTGAGACATTAAAGCCAGTGAAGCTTTGTAATTGGTGATTTTTCTGATTAAGCCAATTAGTCATTTACTGAGTGGTTTTCCTACCCCATGAGGGTTTTCCACTCCTGAAATTTTTATCTTATGGTCTCATTTGTTGCATGGTTCATTTGTCCTTTATACTTGAATGTTTAGTTCTTTAATGCACAGTTTCTTGCTTTGATAAAGCTTTGATCAACATCATTACTTTTTTATTTTTAAAGTTTGATATAAAAGTAAATAAAGTATTTTCATCTACAACATTGATTCACCCCCCCTCTCAGTGTTGTCAAGTACTCCAATAAGACTTTCTACTGCTCTAACTCTGATTTAGTTTTATGTTAATGTCTTCTTCGTTCTCTGTTTTGTTATACTAAAAAATAATTAGACCCGAAGGCATTTATCTTTTTGCAGTCTTTTCTCTCTATACATTAAATTATGTGTCTTGTGGTCAAGGGTTTGAAACTTGACCTAGCAAAAAGTTTCTAAACTTTCGTGCATGTTTAATGAAATTAAAATACCTAATGGTGTTATTATTTTTTCACCTTTTTTTGATTTGCAGGCTTTTGATGGTACACAGAATGTATCAAATTCACAAAAGGATAAGCTTGGAAGGTGAAAGGTGTATACCAGCAAGGAAGAGCTTGAATGTGAAATGCTCTGATACAAATTCACTGTTTAACAGTGCATGCACTGAGATGAATAAGGAGAAACACATTTTATAGTATTCATTGTGTTGTCAGTGAGACATTGAATGTAACTAGTGAGGCAATATTTGTTCAAGCATTTTAGTCTTCATTTCATGGTGCTTCTCTCAACATTTGAATATCTATGATACTTGAAGTTTATATGCATAAATTTGTGAGGATTAATTAAGTTAGATTTGATTTGTAACTTGAATCACTGATTCAGCCAATTAAATGACTACCATGACTAAAATAAATGACTACAATGACTAAATAAATGACTACCATGACTAAATAAATGACTGCAATTTTTAGTGGTTTTTTTAGTCATTTATTGTTTTTTTAATCAATGACCAGTTAACAACAATCAATGACTAAATTAATGACTAAATATACTACCAAATTGATGACTAAATATACTACCAAATTACCAAATATACTACCAAATTGATGACTAAATATACTACCAAATTGATGACTAAATATACTACCAAGTTAATGACTAAATATACTACCAAATTAACGACTAAATTAATCACTAAAAATTGTTTAGTCATAAATTTGGTCGCGAGATAAATGACCGGCAATAAACTACCAATGGTCACGTGACCAAACTAATGGTCACATGACCAATTTTTGGTAGTTTTTTTAGTCATTTATTTATGTTTTTCTACTAGTGATAGGAGCCTTGAGGGATGGACATGGAAATGAGACCACTCCCTTTAGGAATCACACATGTTGATGCCTCTCATCTCCTAGAAAGCTTCACATCATAGGGTGTGTCATGTGGGATTGAGTGTCACTCACTCTCACTTCGATTCTTCTCCTCTCCCCTTAAACATTATCAACATGTATTATCTATGTGTGTTGTGCATCATGTGGCATCACACATGGTGAGGCAAATATGCATGCATCTTGTATTACCTTTGGGTGGTACATTCACATTTTAAAAAAAATGGTTGCATCTAGTGTGTTTTTCTCATGTTGGATCTTGGACATTACATTTCCCATCCCCTTTATATTCCTTACTCTTACTCATGCCACCCATAGGTCACCACTATCCCCACCTCCACCCTTGATGCACTATTTGTTAAAGCTAGATAAAGCTAAAATAAAGTCAATTACATGCCTAGTAATCAAGATGTTATTACATATACTTCAACACAACACACACCTCTTGCATTTAAGGTTGTGACCTATCCATTACTTATGGGTTTTGTGGCACCACACATTAAATAATACCATGGTAAAGGTTATTCCAATACTCATGCACAAGCCTTCAATGCAAAATGTTTATATTACGCTTATGATGACAAGATCTTGGCTAAGTTGTTCCCTCGCACTCTTAGAAATTCATTTACAAGCCTTCAATGTGACATACTTAGATTAAGCTTATGATGACAAGATCTTAGCTAAGTTGTTCCCTTGCACTCTTAGAAATTGTTATTCAGTGGTTTTATTCTTTGGATCTTGAATCTCTCCATTCTTTTGATCAACTAACTGCAACTTTTTTCAACCATTTCCAAGAGAATATGGACCTAAAGACTACTATTTTGGATTTATTTGAATGTGTCCAAGAATCTATGGACATGTCAATAAATATGTTCTACAATTTCAATCATTTTATTTAAAAATGAAGTAGCAACTTCTAGATGATGAAATCCAAAGCATTTTTGTTCAGAGCTTATTACCTTCCCCCTGAGATAGTGTTTATTTGAATATCTACACTTTTTATGAACTTTTGTGCTCATGTTAAGAATGTTTAATTTAAGTTACTAGCTTCTAATAGCTTGAACTATGGGTCATCCCATACTCCTTCCACATATTTTTATACTTCAAAATTCAAAAGGTAAATATTTTTCAAAAGGGAAATGATAAGAAAGATAGCAAACCTAATACTACTCATGTGGCTACCACTTATAATGTTATTTCTTTTAAGCCTCAAACTCCTAGAAAATTTACAAAGCTAAGTGAACCTCTAGATAATGTGGCACAAAGTTTATTGAATGCTAATTTGATTATTCTTCCTCTGTTCATTCATTAAATCCATCTAAAGGATTACCTAAGGGATATAATGAAAATGTTTTTTGCTAGAATAATCATAGAGTTAATGTTTGTCACACACAAATGTGTATGTCTCTCAAACATAAGGTCCAAGACTTGTTAATAAACATGTTATACATGTGGATGGTGTTATTAATGGGGGGAATCATTCTATTGCCCCACCTACGCAAAAATTACAAATTTGTACAAATCTATTTCCTTTACATTCTCAATCTAACAATATTGATTTTCAATAGTTGCTTGAGTATCTTGCTGATTCCATGGTTCTTACACATTGACTAGAGGTCCTATGGATTTAAAACATGTTGGTTGATCCTTCCACTTTCCTACAGATGCATTTATAGGAATGGATCATATTGATATTTCCTCTCCTTATGTACCTTTGGTTATTTCATTTTACGAGGAGGAGAGCCCTAACAATAACAATTATGGCCCACTTTATGTTCAAGGTTTCCAATATAGTCATCAAAGTGAGGGTATCCTCATTGATTCAACTAATCAATATAATATATGTATGAAATATTTTTAGATATTTATAACTTAGATCAAGACATGTGTGCACACTTGTGTGTTGCATTGAAAATGATAAACAACATCCTTGTGGACACTTTGGGAAGCATCATCCTACCTCTCTAAGTGGGGATTAAGGAAATCAACCTATTGTTTCATGTCATTCCATCAATATAGACTCCCTATGTCACTTGAAATACCTTGGTTAGAAAACTAAAGGTGGCTCCTTTCATGGTCCATCAATGTTTAAAATATGTTCATGGTGATAGATTGTGAAAGTGAAGAGAGAATCATATATACCTATTTTTGATTCAAGTCATTTCACACTTAACAATTATGTTGAAACTCTCTATGACATTTTCTATAACCACAAGGGTGAGGAACATCACATGGAAGCTCCTTTGAATGCAAATATAGGGTTCCCCAATTTTACCAAATGCATCTACAATGATAGAACCAATAGAAAGTTGAAAGGCAAAATAAGGAGCAAATGAAGCTCTCTTCACTGCCTCTTAAGGCTCCTTAAGAACAAAAAACAAATTATAATTCTTATCCTTCCCCACAAGTGAAGCAAAAACAAGATAATTCTCATCCTCCATATGTGCCAAAGCAAGAAAGATTCCATCCTTATCCTCCAAACAAGAATAAGAGAGTGCAATTTGCTAATTCCATCTCTTTTAACGGTACTACCTCCATGTTTGGTTTCAAAAAAAACTTCAAGTACTTGAAAGGAACAAAAAAATTCTACTCCAAAGGTACAAGGGCAATGGATAAAAAAGGGCCCCATGCCCATTCCTCATATATTAAGTACATTTATAAAAAGAGAAATATCATATCATAATGAAATTCAATTAGTTGAAGGTGGTTACAAACCACAAAATTGGGATGCAAATTATCTATTGGATGATAATCATTCCAATGTTGTTGGTTGATATTTGGAGCTTTCATGCTCTACATACTCAGTTAAATATACATATTATTTAGATGGTGACTCCCACCTAGGGGCAAATCCTTTATGATGTTGACCATTATTGTACTATATTGATGATATACTTCCATACTTCTCCATATGATTCCAATGACTATTATTTACTATTATTTATCACATGCTTTAATGACATAATCTTTTTATATGATGATTACATGGTCTTCCATGACTATCAATCTGACACCTTATGATTCTATGATATGCTAGAAATCTCAACATCATACATTACTATATTCCATGATGATATCTAACATTCCTTTATGCTTATAGGATATTTTATCTAACATTCATGGCCGATTTTCATAGCCTTGATTGGGGGAAACATGGGGGGCATATTTTTACCTATCATTGTATGTGCTTTCATGAGTATATCATTTGTATCTTTTTTGTGGTTTTCCATATTACTATCTTTATGTTGTTATATGATCATTGAGATTACCATCCTCCAACTTAATTGCATTACTTGTATGTAATTAATTGAAGGGGGACATATAAGGTCACTAACAATCCTATTTTTAGTATGGTTACATATTTAATATCACATGATAAAAGGCCATTTTGGATGGTATAACATTACTCTTGCTTCCCTAAGGTGGTATCTATTAGTTTTCTACCCTAGGTAGTATCCTTGTTCCACCACAAGTAGAATATCTCTCAACCCTCTACTCTTTTTTCTTTTTCTTTTGATTATAGACATCATATTCTTGTTTTAAATTCCTACATGATGCCATGCATTGAATTATTATTTTTGGGTTTCCAAGGTAGGACACTCATCCCAAGGGACCATGTTCCAATAAATGACATTCATGTTAGGATAAATTTACTTTCATGTTGGTTGTCAATTTTTTCTTTGATGTGCATTCTCATGGTAGTTCACATGAAATTTAAGTAGGGAAAATTTAATGGTGAAAATTGTATACCTTACACTTTCCCCCTTCCATATGGCCCATTTTGGCTAAGTTATCTCTTATGTAATGAAATGGGTGCAAATGACACATTTTCTATTGATAGTTGGAACATAAACTATACCTTATCTATTTCCATCTACACTCATTCCTAGGTACCAATCATGATCTTCAAATTCATCCATTTCCCACCCCAATTCAAATTGGTAATTTACAGAAGCGATATAGGTCACTTATGCAATTATGGAAATGATCCCTGAACCTTTATAATTCAAATTCAAATTTAGAGAGACCTAACACTTCCCACCTGACCATTGCATGTTGACTAGGTGCATGAAGAATTTCATTTATGACCATTATAGTTATATTCAAAGGGGTAACCCTAGTTCATTTAGAGATCATCTAGCACTTAGAAAAGAATTTGACATAAGCATTCGAGTTACATATATTAGCATTAAATTCATAGTATTTTAATGCATTTTACATGCATCACTATCTAGGGCATTTGTTGTATGTTTTCTTGTTATCTTTAACTATTTTTAAGTTTGACTTGGTATCCTTACATGTTTTGACACAAGGGAGTAATTATCCCGATCACGTGCAAACTCTTGACCATAAAACCAAGTTTTTATGTGGAGACAAACATATAAATATGGGTGAATGAAAGACAACATTTAGGGATTTATAGTGTTTAGATTTATTTAAACAAATTAGATCTGTTGATGGGTGTTTTGACACACTCAAAAAATTAGGTGAAATGCTAGGTGCACTTCACCTCTTCTGAAATGTGGTTAATCTCTTGAAAATATCAACCCAAAGGTCTATGTAACTAGGTCTTTGTTGTGTCAGATAGCTCAATGACTTGATATTTTTCTATTATAACAAGGGGTCTAGTGGAGTTCCAAGTGCAACTAGATGTAGAGTTTGTGAAGTTCAATTTAAGGGGTAAACTAATCTAATCCTACCCTAGTCAACTCATAAAGAAAAAGAAAAAAGATCAAGGGGAGAGAGAAAGGAAGAGAGAAGAAGCAAGGGAAAGAGAAGGAGAAGAAACCTACCATATGCAAGAACACACATTGCCAAATGGAAGCATTCCCTATACACATAACATTTATAACTTATGCCATGGTTAGTTTTACCTTAGCACATGACATAACTTGTGCAAGATTCTAAGGAATTATCATATTTCTAAATTATCATAATAAAGGAAACCATCACCATACTACATGTGCAAATATTAACCCATTGCATTCACAAACAACATGAATTAACCTGAAATAGAGTATGTTTATGAAGAATATGGATCTAAATACAATCTTTATGCTCACAAATCACAGATATCCTAGACTAAGCTACAAGCTTTTGCCCCGCCATAGAAAAGCATAGAGGAAGAAATTGCCCTCTCTTTCTTAGCCCCTAATGTCTGCCTCCCCTAAAGAATGACATGCCCTCTTAGTTTTGTTACATTTCAGGCCCTTGGGCACATTCAATGAAAGGCCACAACAACAACATGGTGGTCATGCTATTTACATCATTCCCGGATGGACCCTAGCATCCAAATTCTCCATTTTCTTCAACACACATGTGAAATATGCATGGATCCATGCTTCTATGGGATCCATAGCTACATATAGAGGTATGTGAGACTTTAGAGATCACATTGGGCTCTAGGAGGTCCGTTAATGATGGTTTGGTACATTCTAGGGAATAGGTGAAGTCCAATGTTTGAGTTGTGGAAGTCTGCATCGGACAAGGAACTCAGACTTGGAAGTGGTTGATGAGCTACAATATTACTTTCTATTTCATAAAGACATTGCTTAATTTCTCTTTTCTTTTAATGGACTTGGTACACTTGATACATGCTTAATTAATTATAATTATTTTAAAGATAGATGAATGGTATGTTTTGGGACTTGTTTCTTCAATGATTAAATGTGCTTAGATCATTGTAGAATTCCTTGTTTCTATAATTGTTTGTGTTTTTATGACAAAAATAGACACAAGAATGATGATCTGAACACTCTGAATCTCTCCAGAGCTATTTGTGTAGAAGAATGTTCATCTCTAGATTAGCATGACAAAGCTTTGGGGTAGGCCATAGAGCTCCAAAGTGGTATTGCATAGTTCCAACTATTGAGTAATTCACAAACCCAACATCAAAGCGACAAACTTCAACATGTGGCACTAATTTTGGTGTGCACCTCATAAAGCGTAGGATGAGTTTGAGTGAATTCAGTTAATCTGGTTGCTAAGAAACTTTTGACTATTTATTTTTAGTATTTTCCTTCATTCCCTGTTCTCATGGACTTGACACTCCAGCTATGTGGATAACTGAAGTATCTTTCTATTTAGTTCTCCTTTAACTTAGGATGCACTCTAGTGTGACTCATGCATGCTATTTCCTCTCATCTTAAAATTAGGAAATTTCTTAGTTAAACTGAAGTCAACTTTCGTTCAAAATAAGAGACTTGTAGTCTCAGAAGTAGTCAGGGATTCCTGCTTCAATAAGTCTTAATTAAGTCTAGATTAATAAATCTCCTTAAATATAATAGGTAGAGGGGATTTCGTTCATTAGTTAGTTCAAGTCAATTAAGCATTTTTTGTAGAAAGCAAGTTCAACAGGAAGTAATTATGTAGAAAGATAGTATGTAAGATCCCATTTCCTTATCAATTACAAATAAGAAGAAAACCATTTTTCTATTTTCTTAGTGTAGAAGGTCAATCCAGATGGGGATTAGGGCCCACTCTACCCAAATAAGGTGATCTTATGGTGTTTTTCTCTCTATGTTAAAAATTCATTACTTTAATGTTTGTTTAAATAGAATCATTCCACTCATTTGGTTTTTTGTCTTTATATGCTTTAGAACAAGGACCTACAGTCAATTGTATAAATTAGAAAATATAACCAAAAACATTTCTTTTTTAGTATTTATCTTTCAACATTTTTATTCAGCAAGTGTGTTCATTTCTTTTAGCATCAATGTTTATTTTCAGCATGTGTGTTCATTTCATCAAGTGAATTCAATTAAATTGTGTTTGTTTCTAGCAACATTAAGTTAGGTTGCAATTCCATTTTAGCTATTTTAGATTAGGATAGCACCCTTGGGATTCAAGAACCCTATTGAAGATCACTCCAGACACCAACTTGGATTGATAAATTTAAACGATGAGTAACTGAAAACACTACTATAGCCTCAACATTTTTGGCACCGTTGCTAGGGATACAACTACAAAATTCAAAAGTTAAGGTCAATCCCTTTAGTTAATCACACATGAGTGCTAAGAATTATTTTAGTTTATGAGTAGGCCTAGAGACTCTTTAGGTTGTTTTATCAAGAAGACCCCAATCAAAAATACAAGAGAATTACAAGAGGAAGTTGAGAGGTCTGAAACAATCAAGCATTTATTTTTAGAACTAGCTCAAGTAGAAGGTGAGTTATGAAACAACCTATCAAACTAGGAATCTCACACAATCCCTACAACAACCAACATCATGGCAGAAAGAGTCGATATTATGGGAGATGATCTAGAAGGTCCCAACAACTAGAATTTTTCCTACTCAATCTCCTTAACCCCAGAAAGAAATGAACCCCCTATGAAGAACATCTCTTCATCTATCTTACCAATGTTTAGGGGTAAGGTTTCAAAGGATACTATGCTAGGAGTGAGTTTTGTACCTACCAAATTAATTAACTTTTGCCAAAAAAAGCCAAGGAATCTATTATCTCTATCACTAACAATATTTTTAGGCAGTTTATATAGCCTAAACACTTCTTTGAAAAATAAACCCGCCACTTGATGAGCTTTGAATTGCAAAGAAATGGTGAAGAAATGTGCATAATTAGTTAGCCTATCCACAACATCATAAATTCAATCTTTACCATGTACCTTAGGGAGGCCAATGATGAAATCCATGGATATACTCTCCCATTCCTAATTTGGAATAGGTAGTGGTTGTAACAAACCTACTAGGAATGCATGTAATTCTTTGTTCTATTGATAGGTTATAATTTCTATTATGTGTTTGAGGACATCCTCCTTAAGGCCTTTCCATGGGAATTTTTCTTTGATTTTCTTTTAGGTCTTGTAGTATCCTGGGTGTCGTACTAGTGGTGTATCATGAACAACTCTCGAGATTTTCTCCTTCATTTTAGATTTAGGAACTAAGAAGATTATGTTCTTATAGAGAATGAGACCATTTGCTATGAATCTAAAACCTTTCACTTTCCCATCAAGGAGGTTAGTAGAAAATGTGTTGTTAACACATTCTTCCATAATAGAGACCTTCCAATTAACATAAATAACAAAAAGAGAACATAGAGTAGGCATTATACAAAGAGTATCAACAACTATATTCTTTTTTCCTTTCATGTCCTCTATGTCAAAATCATAATCTTGGAGCTTACTTACCCACTTTTGTTATATGCCATTCAAGTCTCATTGGCTAAGGAAGAATTTTAAACTGTTGTGATATGTCTTTACCATAAATATCTCACAAACTAGATATTGTCTTAACTTTTCCAAGCCATGCATAATGACAAACATCTCTTTGTCATAGATGGAGAATAATTTCTTTTATTCTCTCAACTTCCTACTTTTGAATGCTATAGGATGTCCTTTTTGTGTTAATACATCACCAATTCATTCCCTTGAAGCATCACATTCTACAACAAATAGATGTGAAAATTTTGGAATAACAAGTGCAGGACATGAACTCATTACCTCCTTTATCTTATCAAAAGCTTCTTGTGCTGATTTTGTCCATGCAAAGTCTCATTTATTTGTCATATCTATTAAGGGTGTTGCAAGCTCTAAAATCCCTTAACAAATCTTCTATAATAACTGCAAAGGCCAAAAAATCCTCTCAACTGTGTCAATGTGGTAAGAGGAGGCAAATCTAAGATGGCTTGGATATTTTGTTGATCCACCTAAACAACTTGAGCACTAATGACATGGCCTAAGTATAGGATCTCTATCACCCCAAAATCACATTTGGATTCTTTTGTGAAAATAGCTTGTTGCTCTAATATACCTAGGACTATATCCAAATGCTTGAAATGATCTTCCCAAGTCTTCCTATAAATCAAAATTTCATCAAAGAAAATGAAAACAAATTTTCTCAATTATTTACTGAATATCTAGTTCATGCATTATTGGAAAGTAGTTGGAGGATTTGTCAAGCCAAAATGCATGAGTAAGAACTCAAAGTGCCCAAAGTGACACCTAAATTTTGTTTTGTGTGCGTACTCATCCCTTACATAGATTTGATGATAACCCGATCTCAAATTAATCTTTGAAAAATACACAACTCCACGCATCTCATCAATTAGCTCATCGATCCTAGGAATGGGATACCTATTTTTTATAGTCTTATTGTTTAAAGATCTATAGTCAATGCACATCTACATGGTACCATCATTTTTCTTTACAAGAACCACATATAGTGTAAATGGACTAGAACTAGGCCTAATGTGTCCCATCTCTAAGAGTTCTTTAATGGCCTTTTCAATATACTCCTTGTACATTCTTGGGTGGTGGTAAGGAGTGGTCATAATAGGATTAGAGCATGGTTCTAACTCTATGATATGCTAAAATTCTCTATCAGGTGGTAGTCTTGGAGGAAAATCACTAAACACCACACTATGCTTATCTAAAATATTATGAGTATCACTATGATAATTGCATTGCTTACCATGGATGAGTTTGTAGGTATCACCAAACAAATTGTTGCCCATGCAACTTGTCCCTTATGAAATATCCTCTTCATTATTTTAGTTGTGACCACCCATGATTATCCATTTGAGATACCTCTAATCACCACATCTTTCCCTTTAGATTTAAATTTAAGCTCCATAGATTGATAGTTCTATGAAAAATCACCAAGGGAATGCAACCATTGTACATCCAAAACCATGTTAGTCTCTCCTAATCTCACAACATAAAAATCATCACATATCTTATGATCTCCCATAGTTATGTTGAGATTTAGACTTATTTTGTAGCATGGAACAGTGAATCAATTAGCAACAATAACATTGAAACCTTCAAAATCCTCCACTTTTAGTCCTCTCTTAACCACCAAGCATATATTAATAAAATTGTGGGAAGCCCCACTATCAATAATCATTGTGATGCACTATCTAGATAGCACTCCTTAGACTCTTAATGGATCATATCTAGGTGATCCTAAAAGAGATGCAAGTGTGCCTCCATTTGTAACTTCATTCTCCATATTTTCAGATTCGTGATATTCTATAACTATTTGTGGCTCAGGTTCTTCAAAATCAAAATCATCATTAGATATTACCTCATTGTAATGCACTTGGCCTTTACCAAGGAATCTATGACCTAGTGCCCATGGCTCCTTGCAATATAAATAAAGTTTCTTCCTTATGAGTTCATTTCTACTGTCTTTGTCTATTAGTTTTATTATTTGAGGCATGAACTTCTATGGTTGTGCATATGATCACTTCTTCTAGAAATTTCTTTTTGCTGTCCAAAGGTAGGTGCTTTAGAATGATATGGAAAATTGTTCTGAAGCACAAATGGCTCAATTTCTAGAGCTCTTTTGATTGCTTCTTCTAGAGTAGATGGTGTAAGAGCCTTAACAATGCCTTTGAGAGGTTCAAGCAAACCCTCAACAAACATAAAAGTAATTCTCTTTTAAAAAATGTCAAGTACCATTACTATAGCACACTAGAATTTTGCAACATAAGATTCCACTAGATTATGTTATCTAATTCCTAAAATCTCTCTGAAAAAATATTATTGCTGCCATCAAATGTAGGGGCATTTAACTTACTAACTTTTTGTCACATCAACTTATTTTCATAAAAAAACTTTCCATTTGGAGTTCTTCCATTAGATTTTTTTTTCCAAGGATGTTTGGGTAAGTAACAAATAAAATTATATTTCTAAAATGATAATTAATTGCTCTAGTTGGAATGTTAGAGGTTTAGAATCCTCTAACAAAAAATATATTCTTAGAACTTTTTGTAATAATAGACCTGAGATGGATTTTCAATGTCTGCAAGAAACTAAAGTTATGGGATTTCAGTTAGAGTTAGTGTTAAAATTTGTTTGTAGACAAGCTATTTTCTTTTCTACTCAGCATTTGAAGAGTAAAGGTGGGCTATTATTTTAGTAGACTCCAAATGGGGTCCTTTTATTGCAGATAGTAGTTCCTCTCCTTGTAATATATTGGTTTGGGTTATTCTTAAGGATTAACTAATTTTGGGTATTTGCTCTATGTGTGCCTCCAATGAATATAGAGAAAGACGTGAATTGTGAAAGTGAATTGCTGATTCTCTTCCCAAAGTTCCCTAGATATTGGGGGTGATTTTAATATGATTGAGAATAAAGAAGATAAAATGGGGGGAAATAAAGCTATATGGAAAGGAAACAAGCTTTTTTATTGGGCTAGAGTAAAAAGATTTCTCAGTCTTGTTGACCCTTTAGAAAAGAAAAAGAATAGTAATAAGCACATTTGGTTTACTTGGTGCAATAACCAAGTTCCACGTAAGAGAGTTTACTCGAGGTTGGATAAGTTGTATCCTCATTAAAATTACTTCTCTTTTTAATATAATATGGAAAGTAATATGGTCCAAGTGTTCCCTTCCACTATGTCAAATCATTCTCCTATTGAAGCATCCATTAAGATCAATGAAAGTATCCCTAAAGAGTCTTGTAATAAGAATCAATTGTTCAAGCTTAATGTTTCTATTCTTAAAGATAAAGACTACTTAAGTGGCATTTATATTGTTAGAAATATTATTAAAAACATTTTTGGGGAGAATTTTGCTATTAATAGATAGGATATCCTCCTATCTACTTGGAAAACTCTGTTGAAAATATTGGGGGGAAAAAAGGCTCTGGATAGAAGGAGAGTAGAGAATAATTTGGAAGAGAAGCATATACAGTTGGAGATTAAGATGCAGAATAATGGGAGTGACGATGCTACTTATAATGAGCTATTAAAAACTAAGCATCGATTAATATATCTTCAAAATTATAAAAACTAGGGGGCTAAAATTAGGGTTGAATTGAATTGGTTGAAAGGAGGGGACAAGGGGTCAAAATAATTCTTTAATAAGGAGAAAATTGTTCCTATTGATACTAGGAAAATTTTTATTTATGACAACGATATAATGAAAGAAGCATTTCAGAGTTTTTATAATAAATTATTTTCCTCAAAGGGCAATGATTA
Source organism: Cunninghamia lanceolata (assembly GCA_027924645.1). Taxonomy (NCBI): domain Eukaryota; kingdom Viridiplantae; phylum Streptophyta; class Pinopsida; order Cupressales; family Cupressaceae; genus Cunninghamia; species Cunninghamia lanceolata. The sequence goes on from BSBN01000404.1 coordinate 5,055,610, forward strand.
ATGTTTAGACGTAAGGAATTCTTGTAAAAAGCTCGTTTTGAGAAAAGTCAATGAAAAAGATTCTGAAGAAATTAGCAAAGATATTTCTTAGGATGAAATCATTAGGACAATTAACTCCTTTAAGAATGGTAAATCTCCTAGAATTGATGAACTCCCCATTGAATTCTATAAAGGCAATAGTCATTGGATTGTTGAAGACCTTTTAGAGGTGTACAAGGAGGCATTTGAAAAAGGTTCCCTTGGTATTAATATCAATAGAGGTGTTATCAAGTTTCTTCCTAAGGATGGGGATAAATACCTCATTAAAAAATGGAGACCAATCACTTTGCTTAATGTCTCGTATAATATTCTTTCCAACCTTTTTTCACTAAGATTATAAAAAAATTGGCTAAAGTTGTCTCAGTGAATCAAACTAGCTTCATTAAGGGCAAATATATTTTGGAAAACTTGATCACTAATTGGGAGGGGCTTAACTAGGCTAAACACTTTGGACAGAACGTATATATGTTGTTAGATTTTGAAAAATCATAAGACAGAGTTGAATGGTCTTTTGTATTCACTATTTTGGGGGATTTTGGTTTCCCTAGTATTTTTTTGGAGATGGATTGAGGTCTTATTTAGGGATGCATCTACCCAAATTCATATAAATAGGTCCTTGACTAACCCCTTATTTCTTCAAAGCTCTATTAGGTAGGGTTGTCCTCTTGCCCCAGCTTTGTTTGTCATTGTTGCGAATGCCTTATATTATATTTTGAAAACCAATTTGCTTAGTCCTCCATTTAGAGGCATCTATCTGCTGGATAACAATACTCTTCTTAATGCTTAATTTGTAGATGACACTATTTTATTTGTTGAAATTAATTAAGAGAACTTTAATAATGTGATAAGCGGGATCAATTTGTTTTGTAAGACCTCAAGAGTAAAAGTTTTTGATAGTAAATCTATTATCTTAAGATGGAATGACTCTTTGCCTGACTGGCTTAAAGGTAAAGAATGGCAATGGGGGTCCTAACAAAATTTTGAGATACTTAGGCATCCCATTCTCGGTTGATCCTTCTCTAAGAGATATATGAGAGTGGAGTTTTAAGAAATTTGATAACAAGAATGTAAAATGGCATTCTCACCTCCTTTCTCTTGCTAGTAGAGTTCAAGTTGGTCAGAAAGTCTTGGCTTCATACTCTATTTACTACTCTCCTACTTGGTTATTTCCATAAGTTATCAAGTGGATAGAATTTAAAAAGTTTTGAGGAATTTGTTGTGGTTTGATGGAAATGGTAATAGGAAGTGGCATGTTGTTAATTGGTCTTGGTGTTGTCTTCCTAAATCTTTAGGAGGTCTTGGCCTTAAATATATTAAGCTTCAAGGTATCAGTCTTGCAATCAAATGGATTCTTATTTTTTTATGGTAATGATCCTTGGAAAGTGTTGGTTAGATATAATATTGCTCTTTTAAGGCCCAAGAAAGTTAAAGACCAGACTGCTCTGCATCCTCATCATCTTCTTTTCGGGAAACTTTCTATAAAACCATTTGGTTCTAATGTATTTAGCAACATTTGGAGGGCATGGGAAAGTGTTAAGTAGCTTGTTAGGAATAAATATGTATTTTTTAGATTAGAATGGTGTCTTCATTGTTCATAGGTTCATTTGGTGGATTCTAGATTGGAAGAACAAACCGCTTGCTCTTACCCAAGGTTGTTCTACTAAACAATGATCTTTTAAGGGGATTAATGATTTCAAATACATTCCTGAAAAGGATTGGTTAAAGAAGTGGGAAAGGTTGTAGATTGAGTTTGGCATTTCTAACAGTTAGAGAAGGTCTTTCTCAATCTCATAGAAGGATTTTTATGGGGTTAAGTTTCCAGTTACCCTAAAATATAATACTAAAAATTTGGATAATTTTTGTTGGGAAGATGGTACTACCTTCTCCAAAATGACTTCAAAAAAACTTTATATCATGCTTGTTAATACAAAGGAAATTATTTGTAAACTAAATTCCAAAAGGAAACTTAACTAGTCTATTGATAAATGGTCATGTATCCTTAATATTGTATGGTCTAATGTGGTTGAGCCTAAAAAAGATTCTTTCAAGTGGCTTTTAATTCTCCAAAAATTGGATGTTAATTTTGAATTGTCCTCTTCAAGTATCCTTTCCAAAGTCTGTGATTTTTGTGATAATATTGAAACTTTTGAACATCCTTTCTTTGAGTGCATTAATGCCACTAAGTTGTGGTCTTCTTTTTTGGGTGATAGTTTGGGTTGGGATGTTAGAGATGGTTTTACCTAACATGAAATTATTTTTGGGTATGTGAATGAGTTTAATAAGGATCTTAATAATTTCTAGTTGATTTTGACTAATGAGATTTTGTGGCATATCTAGAAAGTAAGAAATGAAGAGGTTTTCCAGGGCAAAAGGAGATGCTTTATTGAATCATAATGTGAGCTCTCCCTACTTTGTATTTTGATGCAAGTCTCAATGGTGTTGAAAATTCCAACAGATAAGTTTTTGATCTTGCTTGAGGAGGCTCTAACCATTGTGTACAAGAAGGAGGTCTAAATGGCTTATTTTTAGCCTCATGATAGAAGAAAACTTAATGAGAAAGAGCTTGAAATTCAGAGAATATATAAGACAACATAATATTAGCATTTCTGATGAGACAGAGAAAGTTAATTTTTTTAAGAATATGCAGTATGAATTTGTGATTAAGGACTTGGACCCTAAGGATAAAGCAGAACCTAAAATCATTACTTTTGAATTTGATATGTATCACAATAACAATAATCAAAAGTGTTGCTGGGACTAGTATTATGCTATAGTGATTCCTGAGACTTGGGGTTGTTTTTTTGGTTTTGATTTAGATGATACTCTCTACAAATATTATTGATATTGTAGTTGGTTAATTTTGTTCCTCTTCTTGGTGGTGACTACTAGTTCAAGAATTTGTTATTAATTTTGTAGCTATGGTGATTTGTCACCTTATATTGTAACCTATCTTTTTTGTGAATGATCTTCAATATAAAAAAATATCTTTAGATTTACCTTGGTATTCTTGAAAAATTATGTCAACCTCCTCTGCAAGAGGAGCCCTAGATTCTTTCTCTACTTTTTCTTTTATTTGCAAGAACATAGGCTTAGATGTCTTTGGTATGGAATTAACTGCAAATCAATTAATGGTAGATTTACTCCCTTCTCTTGGAGATGCTTTGGAAGAATCTAGAGTTATCAAATTTTGAGAGAGTAAATTCTTTCTGAAGTCTCATGGAAGAAAACTACTTTTTATTCTTCCATTAGCTTGTGCTTTCCTTTTCCTCCTTCTGCCATATCTTCTATTTTATTTGGATCGTGTGCTTGCAACTTCCTTTATTCCCTTCTTTGGTATCTATTCTCTCTTTCACTGGGAAGCATCAACAAACTAACTTACCTTGCAAGCTGGTAAGATCAAATCTTGATATCACTGTAAAGTCCTCAATAATATAATTTATAAATAATATCATCTAACAATATCTGAACATATATTGAACAAATATTGAAAATTCATATACCAAATTTGCTCAAAATTAATCAACACAAATTGACAATTTTTTCCTAAACAAAGAGTAACTTCCCAAATATGTTGGAGCTGATATATATTGATAAAATATGCAACAATACATTGAAATACAACAAATATAACAAAAATAAAAAAGATATACAAATCTGCAAACAAACTCTATATGTTGGAACTCCTACACACTTCTACAAAAATTGAAACTATTGCAATCCTTTCAACATAGATGCAACTTATGGGTGAAATTGCCCTCAGGACAACAGAGGATTTTCATCCTCCAATATCCAAGAATCCAATTGGTTTCATCCTTAGATTGATAAATGTACACAAGTGCTCAAACAATTTTGACAAAGTTTTGCTAAGATAAAAAGAGATATTAAAAAAATAAACTGCTTGCATTTTATAGATGTTGAAGGCCCAAATTGGTCACCCAAATTCTAATGCCCCTCTTTTCTAGTAAATAATAATTTATTTTATTTTTTAAATTATCCCTCCAAAAATATCCACCAAAAGATAAGTCATAACCTCCATTTGATACCTAGCTAAAAATAGATAGTAACTACTCCATAAAAGCTTGTCATAGAATATGCTAAAAATAGTGTGAGTTACACAAGGCCCATGAAGAATCCCACACCTCATTAGAATTTGAAATGTATATTTAGATGAGGACATACTAGCTACAAAATTAAATAAGATGTACAAAATTATTTATTTTAGGTACCCCAACTTGGTGAGGTCCTAACTCCTAGCCTGATTAGCAAAAATCAAACTTATTTGGTGTATTGGAAAGATCTTCAAAAGACCTATGCTGAAAAATAAAAATACAAGATTTTCAGACAACCTAGGCCTCATAAATGCTCTAAAGATCTTCAAAAATGTAATTTATGAAAATGTAGAAAATACCAAAAAATTGAAATTATTTCCCTATTACTTTGCCGAAGTCCTCAAGAAATATGGAATGGGCTTTTGGGTCCCCAAATAAAATTATTAGAAATGGGACATTACAAAAGTCACTTCAACCACCCATGTACATAGTTGCAGTAAAATGTCCAAAATCCCCTTGCCCTTTCTCTACAGTTTTTAGTTTTAGAAATACATATGAGAAACCATTAGTTTCTCTCTTCTAACCACTCCACCTTCCTTTTTTCAAGTTTTTACAAATGTTTATAAAAAAAAAAATGTATTTAACTCTCATATGAGCATATACATTTGGCTCATTAAAATATTTCAATGAAAGTATTATAAAAGTAACTTTATAATAAAATGTCAAAACTTCACCAAAATTTGACATTCGAATGAATGTCATGTGCTTCTTCAAGAATGCCCCCTGGTTGTTTGAAAGGATATATTGCAAATTGCTCATTTTTTCTAAATGTTAAGCATGTCAACAACATCCCTCATTTCTTATTTTGAATTATGTAAATTAATATGTGCACACAACTCATCATTCCAAGCAAGTTCTCCATATTACCATATGATATGCATGTTGAATGTGTAGCATTTAGGTTTGACTATAGATCCAAATTAGCAATCTGAACAATAATTATAACTAGAAGATCAAACCAACATATTGACAACTGTTTCTATTTCTCTTGCAAGCTTGTCTCTACACTAAAAGACAACTTTTGAGGTGCTCGATGATATTGAAGCTTTGCTTGCAATGTTTCATCAAACTTTAAGGGTACAAAGAAGCATTAGAATCCCATCATAATGAGTATGTGGTCCTTCAAAAGTTTCCAAATCTTTTTCAACAAATTCATTCTATACTTTCCCTATTATCATGCATTTTGTCAAATAATTCACATGTAAAATATGTAGGTGAAGGTTTTTGAGACATTATGTCAGACATTTGTATCCATGTTCTATAGGTGAAATCTAAGTCTCAAAGCTCCCATTTCACTCATTGAAAGCCTTTCAACAAATTCATATTGTGTGTATCCAATGATCATTGCATTCTATAATACCATAATTCCTTGAGACATTTTGACAAACTGTTCACATGCCATCACTGTAGCTACACATTTCAGTGAGGCATTTTGTCAAATAGTTTACACGCCTTGCCTAGACAACTACAATAACAACATATGACAAATATCCTCTTTAAATTATGCTTTGATAGCCATCCATACCCTTTACTAAAGCTCCCATTTCGGCATAGGTAGCAAAGAAGCTAGCGCAAGTTTTAAATTTTGGCTTTAATGTCACCAATTGCATTTGCATGGGAGTTTCTATAGTTTTTTCAAGAAATCCATTTTGTGCATTTACTTCAACCAATTATCTCATGTTGGTTTGTCCTCTGGGACAAACAATGTCACTATGGAAATGACATCATGTTATAGTGAATGTGAAGTTAGGTCTTGATAAGGAAAAATCAATAGATACAAGGCTTGCATGCCATGCAAATTAGATACTTATCTTCCCCTTTTGTTGGAGGCACCATTATGAGCCCTCTCTACTCTACAACTACACCCACTCATATCATGTATATCATGATATAATGGTAGAAATTAACAATGATGAAGAGATGCTATTTTGTCATATCCAAGGATTAGCTTGTTCACAATCTTTATAATCATGTTTCATGTTGGTTGAGTAGCAACCCATTTCCTTCAATCATTTCTCATTTGGTTGAGAAACTACCAATTTTTATGTCTCCTCCTCCTTTACAGACCAGAGTTGCACAGACTTTCTAAAAATAATTTAATGTCATAACTCCTTGATGGTATTAAAAATAGGATTTTGGCAGATACTCCATTAGTATATATAGGCAGTGACAAATATTATACAATATCATTTCATCAAGTCAAAAGCCTTGGTATAGCTTTACAAACATCTCAAAAATTGAAAGCAAATTTTAAGAACTTCTTAGCTTTGCAAGTCTAACACCATTTATAGCACAAGGCCATATTTATTGCTTGCTTCATTTAGCATCATTAATAATCTCCACAAGAACATTTCACATGTTTAAAATGATGGAAATAGTTAGACTATCAAGATACAAAAATTTCTCTAGCAACAACGTTGGAGATAAACTTGGTTGCAATGTGGCAGTCACCACATACTCAAAGGTTTTTGACAACTCTAATAGTAGTTCCAAGGGATATATTTAACAAACCAAATGTGATTTCCAAATTCTCACTATGGTGGTAGAGAAGTAATTCCTCCTCCTCTCCCACATCATTCAATACAATTATTTTATTTGAAATATACTCTGATGTGTTCAATATCTTTGGATACATACATTTTCAAGAAGTTGTTGCTTCATCATGGAGATTTCATACATACCATTCATTCATGAGCATGCCTTGTGGATGTTTCTAAATTTTGCATACATATCTATCAATATATGCATCACAACAACATTGGATTGGAAACCACATCAATTCATTTTTCCATGAATCTACAAACTATCTTATAAAATCTACATTAACACATACAAGGAGAATGGTTGAAAAGGTAAACTTATTTATTTGGACACTAGTTTGTTGCACTGATTAAATAATGCTAATGCCTCTTGAAGAAAGACATGGCTTTGGTTTCTAGCAATCAAAGTCTCAATTTGTACCTCTACCAATGAATACTTCTAGCACCCATAGTAGTCAATGGCAAGGGTCGTTGTACCTCATCATTTAATCATATTTCAGATGTCAAATCTAGGGCTGTGTCCTTGGCTATCTGCAATTAGGAATCCTATAGTTTCTAGTTATACCTAACTAATTCTAATGACCTTTACTGATTTAAAGAAACTGATCTATCTGCTATTAAATGAATTCCAAGAATATTGAAAACAGAACTGAACAGTAAATTACTTAAAGCAAATCTATAAACTAAAACATGCATCTATCTATGAAAATAGTAAGTATCTCTTTAAACAAAATCTGAAATAACAAACAACAGTACTAGCCTTCTGCCTTGGTGGTGAGAGTGGGCCCTTGCTCCACACCCTTAGGGTTGAAGACTAAAGTAAAGGATCAACACAAGAGAATAATATCACAATTCAATTCAGTCCAATTCCATCAGCTTTGTATTCAGGAAAAATATTGATATCAAAATAAGATTACAGAAATCAGAAGAATAATCACTATCCCCTTTGCTGCTTCTTCTGTAAGTTTATATCTAAAATCAGTGATGAGATATCACTTATCTTAACTACTAGTTCTTCTATGAGATGACATCAATCTCTTTATTCTACTAATTGTCTAACTACAGACTAAATATCCATGCAATAAAAAATAGATTGAGTGGAATAGAAGTCCACACTGAATCTGAGTCTTAGTTTTAAATACAAATGGGTAGCAAGGCCCTAAAATATAGGTATTAAATTAGTTTATCAGTAACTCATGCAAAAACCAAAAAGAGATAAAAACTTCCAGCAGTTAACTATAGACTGCCCTTAATTACTCAAGTGATGATTTGAGTAATATCAGGAGCATCCCGATCACCACTGGAAGTGTCTGACCGATAGCTATGCTGGAAATCTGCACTGTTCTAAAGAGGCACTAGAGATGTATGTTTCTGTCTGTAGCTCTGGAGATATGTTTGTGACCTTCTCATTCAGCTCTGGAGATGCTCAAGACTTCAATCCAGCTCCAGAGATGCTTCACCTTCTTATCCCAAAAACCTTTCCAATCAAATTTGAAACATTGGAGACCAGTCGTGGCAGGCTGATGTCAGCTCCAGAGATCATTAGGACTACCCCTGGAGATGTACAAAATTGTCTACCTGAACACCTACACCCGTTGATTCAAAAAGAGAAGATTTCTGCATATTTCCATCAATTCAATGCACATTAGTCCTTCAATCAGAAATCATGATCTTAAGTAATTCATCTCTTATTAATCATCATTAGAACAATCTTGTTAGCCTATTTTGGTGCAGTCATCAGGACAATGGGATAAGAAGGGAGAAAAAGAGAGGTAAAAAGATGTATTTCATGGGTGCTACCTGGCACTCATCAGTCAAGCTAACATTAACCTTAATATCCAAAATAATATACTTTACCAACTACTGCCAAAGAAAAGAAGCCTAAGGAGAACCCTTCAATACTAATTTGCATCCATAGATGCATGCCTCAAGGTAAATGGATCAAGTAGCATAATATTAGTACTAACTTTGGTGCACAAAACAAGAAAACACAAGTTGTCCAAACTAAAAGAAATGTCGAGAGGAAAGCAAGTCAAATCCTCCTTGTAAATAGGACAAATCTAAACAAATAAAGTATGCTTATGATTATAACTATTATTCTTCACATCTTGTAATTCCAACTACTTAACATTTTGATTTAAAGCAAGAACCACACTACCCAAAAAGATCACAAATTTAGAAACATGGCTTCTATTTTTGCAAAAAATTTATTGATTTCATCCTATCAGAACATGGTAAGATAACCTTTGAGAATCCAAACATGAGAGAAGTATTTTGAGTGAAAGGATGGCAAGGTTTCTAAGTTTGGCTTTATTCCTATCAACCACATTTTCTTAAAAATCTACAAGGTCTTTTCAACAAACTCATTTTGAACATATATTGTAATTAATGCAGTTCACGAGACCATATTGCTTTGAGGCATCATGTCAAACACCTTTCTTGCAACTTTTACAATCTTGCATTTTGCATACATATAATAGGAAGACACAACTAAATAGACTCACAACTCCTACAAATCTACTCCAACTATTTTTTGATACTTTGAGATGACTAAGACCTTTATAAATGATTTGGAGTACTAGTATGACCATTTGGTGGACTCCAAAGTTTAAAAATGGCATGGTTAAAATTTGAGAACAACATGATATAGTTTCATTTTGAGTAAATTTGTCAAACAGAGATAAATGATCTTTTGTTATGAATATGTAAATCATGATGATGTAAGAAAGTTTTTAGAGTCTACATTAATCATGTACTGGGACCATTAGTCATGGTTTGGAGTTAATCTTCTAGTGTCGAGTACAATGATTATTTTGCCTTTGAGAGAGATGCTCCTAGATATTGTGGTGTTGTAGTTGGAGTTTGGTTGGCATGAGATGATTGGGAGTTCATCTACAAATGTTGGTCTTATGTACATAAGAATAAGGTGGTCTTGGTTTTAATAGCTTGTTGGGGTGTAGTTGAGATGCCTAGCATGTGGATTCATCATCAAACCAATATGTTAGGGATGTGGAAAGGATTGGTGCAAGTTAGGGATGGTATAGGACTCCTCAGAAATGCATCTATTCAAAGTTAATATAAACCTAGAAAGTACCTAGAAAGGAAAGAATAGAAAGGTCACCGATTGTGCAAGTGGTGAACTCATGTTTTCCATTGGTAAACATCATTTGCCCTAGAAAATTTGTCACAAAGCAACAAACTATTTACTGGTAAAGTGATGAATACATCTCTGTGCAAGCAACACGTTGGTAATTAGAAAGACAAATAATTCACTTCTTGTTTGGGTAGTTGATCTTCTAACTTCTTGTCTTGGGGAAAGTGTGGAGGCATGTTAGAACTAGGATTCCACACATTTAGAAGATGTTATATAGTCAAGGGCAATGGTGTGTAGATCCATTTTTTACGTTTAGCAAGTGTATGTTGCAAGTCTATTTGAATTTTTCCATATGTTTGATGGATGTAAACCATTCTTAGGTCTCTAGTGTGGGTTTTTACAAAGTAATAATGATGACAAGACAATGCTCGAGTGTAGTAAGTTGGTAGTTACCATTAAGATGCTCTTGTAAATCCAAAAAAATGTTGAAAATGCTTGTAACAACTAAAAGCAGTGGCATGAGTGGTGTTGCTCACTCTACCTAGATTTTTGTACCCATTTGAGGGTTTCTATAGTGGTATATGTGTGTTTTTTATATTAGTAAGCTGCAAACAAGGGTGCAGATCCCTATTACAAAAGCCCCATGGGCAGTAAAATAGGCCAATGGCCACAAACAACACAAAAACAACAAACTAACAACAGATAGTCATAACAGTATTATAAGAGAACTAGCACTAGAAACAACAACAAAACTGACAACTATTTGAGCATATCATTCTAGTCTTCTTTAAGGAACTCTAGAAGTTCCTCCTTGCCCATAGACTTCCCATCTTTTTAAGCCTGGCCATGATGATCTTCTTGTACAATAGTTAAAGTCGTAGTTGCCCGATGGATCACCTTCAAGCACACAGTAGCCAGAACCTTAACCTTCGTCTCCACAACAAGAAGCCTCCCCTTGACATCAACCAACTCCTTAAGCTAGTTGCTGGTATCACCATCCCTAGTGCTATCCACCTCTTTCTCAGGGGTTTCAAGGATCTTCACATCTTCTTGGTTAGTGTCATAGAAAGAGTTTTTAAGAAACTCAAAGTAATTGGCCCCCTCCTGCTCCTACTCAAGAATCAATTTAACCACTTTAATTTCAATATCATCCTCCAGATCCTCGGGGTCTGAGGCAGAGCAATAATCCACTATTTTTAAAACAGGGGTTTTCCCCCCAGCCAGTCTACTAGACCTGTGGATACTGGGTCTCCTTGTAGTACTTCCTTTAACCTCAACAGCATCCTTAATCTCAGCGATAACATCCTCCCCTTGCTCAAGAGACTTGACCTTCCCCTTTTCAACCAACGGCTCTGTAGTTTTCTCACCACCATCACCTTTCTTACTTTTCTTTTTTCCACCCTTCCTTGGAGGAGGTTGTTCTTCTAAAATGCCTTTACATTTTTTACCCCTCAAAGGCAAAAGGCAGTTCTTCAACCCGCAAAGCCCCTCGACAGCAGCCTTTTGGGATTGCTTTGTGGACCCGGTGGCACCCCCGAGATAGAGTCAGCCAGGCCCCGCCCAGTAGGGTTAGATTTCTGAGAGACCAGAGGGGTTAAGGCATCTTTTTTCTTGTGGGGTCGGGCTTCTAGATTCTCAATAGGGTTATGGGAGGGCCCAGATGGGCTAGGAGGTTCTATGCTAGTAGGACTGAAGACTTTGTTTTTACCAGGGCTTCCATACTTGTCCTCGGAGTCATCATCCTTTATATCTTCAATAAGATAGGATTTAATCGGTTTGGCTAGGCAGAGAGTGAGGTGAAAATGATAAAGACGAGGGACTAAGCCTTGATGCAACGGGACGACGACCACAATAGGGTTTCCCTCACAGGTTTTTGGCAAGCTTGATAGAGGATGCTAAAGATGAAAGCAAATAAAAAGGAAAATTCACCAACACCTTATGTCTAAAATGATTGAGAAGGGAAAAATGGTAATGGTAATAGCACCTGTATCAGGCCTTGAGGGTGATGAACATCATTATAAGGCACCAAACATAGTCCCAAGGATTGACCAGGCTTTCACGTTTGAATCCACCTTGCATGTGGACAAGCTTCTTCCCTTCATGGAAGAACTTCTTCATTTCCTCCAGATCTTGAACCTTAGTTTGCTTTTTCAACCTATTGTCCTCGTGGCTCAGACTCGTGGCTTTGGAAGTGGAGTCTTCGGTGACTTCAAATTGAACCCCACCCATGCAAACTTTACGGTCGTCATCCCACAACATCGTAAATTGCACAGATAGGTTCTCATCAAAGCCATTCAAACATTCTAGGAATGGTGTAATCCCCCGTCATAACAGATGCTCCACACCATGGAGTCAGCTTTGAACTAAGCGCAAGAGGACAACTTTGTTCTTACTTTGTTGCACCCATGATTCTGCACTTCGTAATCTAGCAAGGAAAAATGTTGATAATAAACTTAGGCAAATGTGACTCCTCCCCAAACTGTCTAGAAATAATGATCTGCTGATCATTATTGTTTCTACTCTCGAGGTCGCTCAAACCCCCATAATCATCCTTCATATCACCTTCCACATTTGAAACATAGTTGCCATCTTAATAGAACTCTTGTGAGCTTTCAAAAACCAGAAGAGCCATCATTATGTGATAAGACAGATCATTATTGTTTCTACTCTCGAGGTCGCTCAAACCCCCATAATCATCCTTCATATCACCTTCCACATTTGAAACATAGTTGCCATCTTAATAGAACTCGTGTGAGCTTTCAAAAACCAGAAGAGCCATCGTTATGTGATAAGACCCCTTGTGCCAACTAAGCAACTACTCGGGGATCTCGCTGAGCTGTCTCTTGCTTGCGTGGAACTCCCTGTTCCAAATATCATGGGTATATGTCATCCTAGTCATGATGACAAAAACCTTCTCATGCCACCCCTTATAGCAACGGTCGATCATGAAAGCATAATAAAGGAAATAGAGAGGATTTAGTTTGGCCATTGATTAGTGTAAGGTTAGGCCTCCTTTTAGAGATTATTTCTAATGTTGGGAGGTAGGTTTATGAGACTCCTCCAACATCTTACTAGGTAAAGGTTACTCCCTATATTTTCCATGGCATCCGTAATTTTTTGCCTTCTCTATAAACATGGTTGACCTCAAATCTATTAGGATTGGCTATGGAGGTAGCTATCCTAGGATCAAGATGTCTAAGAGCTAATCACAAGAATTAAAGAAGATCAACATGATAGAATAATATTCTATACACAAGATAATGACTTGATACAAGATTCATTGATATGATACAATGAGAAGCCTTGGTTATATAGACCAAGGTTGAGAGCTAGAATGTTGTAGTCATGTGACAAGTGTCACATTCCTATTACACATGACAACTAGAGGATAGGATGCCAACTAGGTCACATGTGTAGGATAAGACAACTATCAACACCTAGTAACAACTAGACACAACTAGAAACAACTAGAAACATCTAGTAGACTCACTAAGTCAACTTAACATGTGAACATGTGTGTGAGTATTATTTAACTAATAAATAGTTAAACAATATGAATTATCCACACAACTAGGGTAAACTAGATAGGTAAGAACCCTGTTCACACCAACACCCCCCCTTAAGTGCAACTTAGGGAGGAACAAACAAATGCAAAGATGCAAAGATGGGTCCCGGTAACAAGGCCATGTTAGGTACCCATGTACAAAAGATCTCTCACAAGCGGAGAAAAGGAGAAAACCTCATGGGAAAAACTCTTCCCCAAAAGAGAGAAAAAGTGAAGGAAGAAAGGAAGGAGGACTCAACATGACCCCCTAAGGACTACTTCCATCACAAAGATACAAAAGATATCCCCCCCATAGGAGATAAAAGAAGGACTAAGAAACCTTCACTAAAAATAGGATGAAGATCAGGATCAAAGAGACAAAAATCTGCACGAGTGACCCCAACGATACTACTCAACCAATGTGATAGTTGAAAATACAGGTGCCAATAGTCTCAAGAACTCTGATCATCTGAATAAGGTAGAAGGTTGCCTCCTCAAATCAGAATGCAAGAGTGTCTATATGGTATCTGTTCCATCTCACCAAAATGCATGGGTAACCAGCCGCTACATTCACCTAGTATATAGGAACAAAAACTGGATACATAGTTCACTCCAAGTGAAACCAAGGAAGCATTAGCACAAGTAGTATGATACCCCCCATAATGCTGACAAGGGAGAGGTATGGAAGCTCCACTAAAACTGTGTCACAATGTAGTGCAAGAAGGTGAAGAAGCAACATTAGAAGATGCACAAAAGAGTACCTGCAACTTAGTAAAGGGTGTGCAAATAACAAGGCACACATGCATGAGGCTGAAAATGTTGTCATGGAGGGACACTCACCGGACAAAATTGTGATAGCAAATAACAAGGCACTAACACAACCCCCCATGGCACTTTATAAAGTAGCGTGAGTATAAAAATGGCACAACATGATGTGCAAGATCCCCAAACTATAAGTACAATATGTGGCACTTTATCTCAGTGTGTTTACAAGTCAAAAAATGCATTCAATGGATACATGCAATGTCCAAAACAAGGACGAATGAGTTGATGTCATGAGGTGAACAATGAAGACATTAACCATGCATGCCTTACAAACCTCAAACAAATAACAACAAACTACAAATAATGAACCCCCATAACAAATAGTGCTGCAAAATATGCCCCCCCAAAAAGAAATACAAGATTAAGTGCAATGTTGTCAATGTGGAAGCCTAAATCGACTGTTTAGAACATACGGCAATTTTACAATTTATTTGAGAAAATAGCTTACCAAAACAAAAAAATGACATACACCATCAGATTCCTTGCATTTTTTTGATTAATTTCAAAAAAAAGTTTGCTCAATTTTGACATCGTAGGCAAAAGTTATGCCCTGTCGAAAAAAGTCAAAAACATCAAGCAAATATGACATTCGGAGGCAAATTCTGGAAAAATTCAGCAAATTGGGGAAAGGTCACATACACCATGATGAAGTACTCGGAACCACCTTTCCAACAACTATAAGAATGCAAAAATCCAGCAAAAAGAAAAAAACCCCCTATTTTTGGCATTTTGCAAAAAAATGGACTACTTGTCCCATTTTGGCACAGACTATCCCGTTCTGGGACAACATGTCCCATTCAAGGACAAACTGTCTTGGGGAAGAAAAAACTATGATCTTCTTGACAAAAACGCCCATGTTTGTGAAAACCATTGATTTATGCTAAAACCACAGGTTGTAGGTTGAGGAGGAATATTCTCTAAACGCTGCAAATACAATTTTTTTTGTTGTTTTGAAATATATATTAAAAAAACTATTAAAAAAAAAAGGCAATTAAAAAAATTTGTGGGGCCTCCACACAGTCTGGCGGGGCCCAAGCCTTTGGCTCCCGCCGAGTGAACCCCTCTGCGGTTTTAAAGACCGCCAACTTAATGCTTATAAACCGACAGTTGTGTCCAAGGTCGAAGCTGGCGGTTTGGGAAACAAAGGTCACTAGAGTTTAATGCTGCTGCCTAAGATCTGGAGTTTGAAGGCCAATGGCTTAAGAAACCCACCGAAAACCGCCGGTACTGAGAAGGTCACTGCCAATGAAACTGCCAGGGCAAAGATGTTGTTTGTTGTTTGGTCGCCTAATTTGGATCGACCACTTCTAGTAAGATCTGCCAAAAAATGCCTCCCATCTGTAGAAAAACTTATTAAACCAATTTCACGAGATGAATGCCGGATCGGCCAAAAAACAACCACACATAATGGCTCACACAGAGTTGTATCTGATGTGCGATAGACACAGGGTTGAGCCCAAGTGCATAGAGGCCGAAGATAGTTCCAGGCACGCCAAAGACTATGAGGATCTCCATGAAACAAGGAATGTGGTGTTGAATGCCAAGCAACCAAACTTTCTCATGAAATTGCTGCAATGTACAAATCAATGCCAAATAGGGGTCGTTGTTCTAAAGCTTGGGGCAGGTGGCTGTAAACGAAGATCTAGTTAACTCTGTAGATCACAATCTGAGTTGTTGCTAAGATTCACGATCTAAAACAAATGCCAAAGTGTGACCAAGCTGAAGAGATCAAATTGATCAAGGCTGAGGACGTTGAGATTCTTGGTCTCTTGGAGCAAAGATTGACCACCAGATTTGCCTTGCAGATCGATGCTTGTGTCAGCCACACCAATCTCTGCCACAAACTCTACACGTGCCTTGACCTATTTGAGCAGGAAAAAAGCTGACGAATGGATCGTTGAAGATGTTGGCAAGACCTGAGATTGGGCCGAGAACTCTTGCCACGAGGTCGATGCAACCACAGAAGACCTTCAAGAAATCAAGTTCACAACTGATACAGATAGAAAAGTCTTAAAAATAGATCCGGTCCAAAAAAAATTAGGAGTCTTGAAATGTAGATGAAGTCTGAACAATGCAAAGGAGTCAAAATCTGAGTGCCCGATATCAGAAAAGCTGGACTGGATCAATGTTTGGAGCAAACAATGAATGTCGATCTAATGTTGAGTCATCAAAATAAGAATGCTCATCCAAAAACGTGATCTAGATGATAATAATGATTCAAAACACATAATATAATAAGTTGCAAAACTGCTCTGTAAGCAATTGGTGTCCAAAAGGGGGCCGATCTGGGCCGTGAATGACCACAAAATGTAGGTGCTGGATTGAAGAGTCCGAAATGAGCTTGCTGATCTTGAATAGGGTTTAGCAAGGTTCTGAATCACTCACAGATGGGGCCTAGTCTTAGATTGACTAGCCAAAAAAAACAAATCTGTAAAACTGCAAAGGAAGCACAGGTGTACAAAATCACCTGAAACTGGGTCAATAAGGACAGATCAGGTCCAAAGAGGCAACAACTGTATTACTGGTGAGATGAAACAGAAATTGTAGGGGGTAAAATAACCCTCTGCTAAAAAAAATTTGCCTTTTCAACAAAAAAATTTGCAGGGGCGTAAAAAAATGCCAGATTTGATTGTGACCAAAGTATGTTGAGTTTACAGTCGATCTTAGTAGATTTGACCCTTCTGATCTCAATGTCGAGGTCAGTTTTGCTCCAAAATGCACTAAATGAAACTTGCAACTTAGAATCACAAACAAGAAGGCCCCTAAAAACTGTTATTTCTTTCAACCTTTCTGATTCTCCAATTCATCCAGGGATGCAAGAGAAGAGCATACTTGGTTTTAAGAAAGAAAAATAAATCAATATCTAAGCTTTTCTAAACGAACTAACTCGAGACAATCTACGAGCTCTGATACCATGTTAGGATTGGCTATGGAGGTAGCTATCCCAGGATCAAGATGTCTAAGAACTAATCACAAGAATCAAAGAAGATTAAATGATAGATCTATACACAAGATAATGACTTGATACAAGATTCATTGATATGATACAATGAGAAGCCTTGGTTATATAGACCAAGGTTGAGAGCTAGAATGTTGTAGTCATGTGACAAGTGTCACATTCCTATTACATATGACAACTAGAAGATAGGATGCCAATTAGGTCACATGTGTAGGATAAGACAACTATCAACACCTAGTAACAACCAGACACAACTAGAAACAACTAGAAACATCTAGTAGACTCACTAAGTCAACTTAACATGTGAACATGTGTGTGAGTATTATTTAACTAATAAATAGTTAAATAATATGAATTATCCACACAACTAGGGTAAACCAGATAGGTAATAACCCTGTTCACACCAACAAAATCCTTCAAAGCTTAGAAGAAGTTTTTTAACATCATGAATGATATCTTCAAACTGCCATCCCACTTTGGCTCTGCCTTTGACAACATCCACAATTAATTTGGAATCCCCTTCAATGATAAGGTTTTTGACTCCAATAGCAAGGGCAATCTTAAGTCCCCAGAGGAGAGTCATAGCTTTGGCAACATTATTAGTGTTTTCCCCAAGCCTTCCAGCATAAGCCACAACAATTTCTCCCTTAGCCAATCTAATGACTCCCCAACCACTAGCCAAACCCAGGTTCCCTTTTGCAACACCATCAAAATTAAGATTTGTCCAACTAGTAGCAGGGGGCCCCACTTGGTGTTGGCCCGATCTCTTCTCTTGGAATCATCTATTATACAAATGTTAGCAAGAATACTCCACAAGCTTATAATACTGGTTTCAAGACAACAACTTTTAGAGTGTTGTTGGAGAGATTTTCCTGTATAAGCTTGGCTATCATACAAAAAACCTCCTTGGGAGATTTATTCTTTTCCATGAACAACCTATTATTCTGTTCTTTCCAGAGACCCCAAGTCAAGATGGGGGGACCCGAGCCCAAATTTATTTGCATATGGGATGAATGAAAGGGGACTTCCAGCACCTTAAGAAAGCAGGGAGACCGACATTCATGCTCCATGAGATTCTCAGGTTTTGCATGGTAAGACTCCAGACTTCCCAAGAGTATTCTCAATGTAGCAATAGGTGGGGAACAATTTCCTCATCTTTCATACATAGAGCACAACAGTTGGGGATTTTAAATCCTCTCAAGCAGAGGTTATCAATGGTTAATATCTTGTTTTGCATAGCAAGCCACTAGAAGTGGTTAATTTTAGGAATGAGGTTGTGGTTCCAGACTTTTCTCCACAAATTAGAGTCCTCATTTGATTCCATAAAAAGATTATAAGAAGATCTGACTGTAAAAATCCCAGTCTTTTCATTAGCCTACAACAATTTATCTTCTTGGGGGAAAATGGGGATCCTACAATCTTTGAGGGAGATTTGTAGCTCATCGGCAATCTATTTGAGGTCGTTTTGATCTTGACAACAGTTTAACAACTGTTTCCATCCACTTCTACCAGGAAGGAGATAATCTACAACTAGCTTCCCAAAGAAAGTAACAACCTTATCAACCAATCTTTGGATATTCTGGATCCTACCTAGTGGGGCCCTTTTAGCCAACTGTCTTCCCAAAACTTGATAGTTCTGTCATCTCCCATTCTCCATTTGATGCCCTCCAGAAGTAAAGTCTTACTTTTTATCACATTATTCCAAATAAAAGAACCCCAGGGTAAACTTATGGTATGCAGAAAGTCATCAGAGTTCTGATTGGCCAAGTATTTGGCTCTCATAATATTTCCCCATTCCTTTCTCCCACACAAGAAATTCCACCCAATTTTAGCTAGGAGAGCTTTATTGATTAGGTTGATTTTTCTAATTCCCAGGCCTCCTTGAAGTTTGGGTCTACAAACTTTATCCGAATTGACCAAAGCCATTCTTTTCTTATCCTCCATCCTAGTCCAAAGGAAGTTCCTCTGAATTCTCTCAAATTTCTACGCAATATACTTAGGGATTTTGAACAGGGACATAAAGTAGATAGGTATTCCTTGAAGAGAAGCCTTTAATAGTTGATATTTTCCCACTTGGCTTAGTAACTTACCTTTCTACCCAACCAATTTCTTTTGAATTATTTCCAAGATGGAATTCTAGTAAGTAGGAGGAACATCTTTGATAGCTAAGGGAAGACTGAGGTAAGTTCTTGGGAGCTCTCCACTAGAACAACCCAAAATCCCCATAATTTTTTGCTGGAGGTCCAAAGGAGTGTTGAAGAAGTAAACCAAAATTTTGTCATAGTTTATACACTGACTTGCAGACTCAGCATAATCCTTTAACACTTTCTTCCATTTCCTAGCCTCAACTATTGAGGTAGTCCCAAAAAGGATAGTGTCATCCACAAACTGCTGTATGGCAGCTGAATCAGCTGTTGAAGCAGGTTTAATACCTTTGATCACCTGAGTTCTCAGTAATTTTAGGAAACTTTTGATAAGAACCTCAGCCATAAGAATGAAAAGGTAAGGGGATAAAGGGTCACCTTGTCTTAGGCCCCTTCCATCTTTAAAGAAGCCCTTGGGGACCCCATTGACAAGGACATAATACTTAACAGAGGTGACACAAGTTTTGATCAACTGCAAAGTTCTCTCCTAGAAGCCCATCTGCTCTAGGACCTTGAAAAGGAAGTCCTAGGCCACCCTATCATAAGATTTTGATATGTCAAGTTTAAAAACCATCCCTAACAACTTATTTCTGTCCATTGAATGTATGAATTCATGTATGGAAATGGCAGCATCCAGAATTCGCCTGCCCGACACAAACCCTTTCTAGCTTAAAAAAGCTGGCAGAAAACCATCAGGTCCTGGGGCCTTATAGGCTCCCATAGATAAGAGACTAGTGCGGACTTCCTCCTCAGTCACCAGTTTAATAAGCTAAGCATTGTCCTCAACATTTAGATGAGTAGGAATGATGTCAATTAATTCCTGCTTATCCCTGTAGCCTTGGGCAACAAGAAAGTTCTAGAAATAGGTAGTAGCCACCTGTCCCACTTGTTCCTCCGACTCAACCATTGAACCATTATCATCCATTAGTCTAACAATGATGTTCTTTTTTCTGTGCCTCATGGTAGATTGATGGAAAAAGGTGGTGTTCCTGTCCCCCTCCCGAAGCCACTGCACCCTAGATTTTTGTTTCCAATAGATTTCCTCTTTCTTAAGGATTTCCTTCCATTGCTTCCTCAAAGATTCCTCAAGCAAAGCAATGTCATCAGACAGGTCCCCATCAACCATATAAATCTAAATATCAACAAGGTTAGTGGAGATCCTTCTTTTGCTGTCAAAGATATTACCAAAGGTGTACTTGTTCCATCATTTAACTTTGTTTTTACCATGATCAGCTTTTGAGCCAACCTGAACATGGGAGTCACTTATACAGTGCAATTCCACCACATAGCTAACTAATTTATGAAGTTAGGGTGCTAGGTCCACATGATCTCAAATCTAAAGGGGAACATGCCCTTAACTTCCTTATCTCTCCAAGATAACAGGAGAGGGTTATGGTCTAAGGTCGTCCTTGGGAGGGTCTCTAGAATGTAAGCACTAATGTAATCCCAACTGGAGGTAACCAAGACTCTATCCAATCCCACTTGAATCAGATTCCATCCTTTTCTTTGATTGGACCAAGTAAAACGCTGCCCCTGGATGTCCAGATCCATGAGACCTTCTTTATTGAGAAAATCTTCTAGATCAACCATACTGTCAGTATAATCCAATATACCACCAATTTTCTCTGAGGGATAGAGAGGGGTATTTAAGTCCCCATCTAACATCCAACAATCCTTCTTATTTATCTCAATAAGAGTAGAGAGGTAATCCCACAATTCCCTTCTAGAATATTTCTAATTAGGGGCATAAATATTGAATAAATTAGGGGCATAAATATTGAATAAATTCTATGCATTGTTATGAGACTCCATTCTGACACTTAGGTTGTTCTTACATTTAACAATAAGACTCCCTTTAACAGTGTTGCTATTCCACATAGTGACAATACCTCCAGAAGCTCTTGAAGCATCACTAATGAAATAGTCAGCATTGGGCCATACACTCTTAGCAATAGTCTGGAAACCTTCAGCCTTCATCTTAACTTCCTGAAGTAATAGGATATCAACTTTATTATCATAAATGCATCTCTTGACCAGGAACTGCTTGTGGGGACTATTAAGCCCCCTAATGCTCCAAGAAAGGATTCTCATTTATTTGGGACTTTCTTAGAGCCTATCTCCAAGGTCTTCTGCCTCCCCATAGCAATATCCTTATTGACAACTTTCTTTCTAGTTTCCCTCTAGGTAGGTCTACCAGCACTAGTACAAATATGGCAAATAAATGACCAGGTGATTGAAACTTTTAGTCACATGACCAAACTTTTAGTCATGTGACTAAAACTTTTTGCAACATAGCTATAAATGACTAATTTGGTCATTGGTTGAAATGACTAAATAAATGACTAAATAAATAACTAATTTGGTCATTGGGCAAAAAACACAACTAAAGTGGATAATTAAAAAAAATATTTTGAATTGAGTGGGTTGTATTATAATATAATATAATAATAATATATTATTGTAGACACATAAATTTGTCCATCACCTAGTCGACACGACCTTGTAATGTTTTGCCCTAGGTCCAAGGTCTTCCCACTCATAATTCCAACTTAATCACATTCCTAAATTAATTAAATAAACACACTTTATTTAATTAATTCCCTAATCACATGTCTCACATAATTCAAATTAAAAATTTGAATTATTCCCTCACCTTTCGTCAGATTGCGACACATGTCACATGTCTCCATCATCCACTTAATCCCTTAACATGTCAAACTAATTTAAATAATCTTTTATTTAAATTAGATTCCTTTCATCACATGACAACACTTGTCCACTTTCCTTTTGTCTCATGTGGGGTAGTACAACTTGCATTTAATACAAGTCACATGTGCAAGCTAATTCAAATAAAATATTCGAATTAGATCCCTTTCATTCTCCTTCGCACACTTGTCACATGACTATGCTTTCTTGATGTGCAAGGAAACCTAATCAATCCTAGCCATCCATATCATCTAAACCCTAATCGATCTTGTCCATCCATTCTAAGTAGGTCTTTCCTATAAACCTAGCCTCCTCTAAGCCATTTGGGAGGCAATCTAATTTCATACTATTATGCTACCAAAATCCTGAGCAACCAACATTCAACCACATTCATCAATCTCTCTCTTGCATCCATTTCCATCTCCATCTTGCATCTTTCTTCATATTGCATCCATCATCTTACAGGTATCAATCAAGCCATCATCTTGCGCATATCATTCGAGGTATATTGAGGATTTGGGTTTGGGTAATGCATGTATTTGTTTCATCATTTCAGCTAATCCAAATTTTTAGTATACATTTTGGCACGCTCGGTCTCGGATCTAATCGTGAGTTTTTTTGTAGATTTTGTTGTCAAAATTTTGCTTTTTCTCTAACCCTAGGTTGTCAAATTTTGCAAGTTTTGGGGGTGAGCTATTGCAAGTTGCATCCTAGGCCAAAACTAACCCCACCATCATGATCAACACGCTGTTTCTGAGTTTTTTGACTATAAATTTGATAGGTTTTGGTGACTGTAATTTTTTTTATTTTTTCTAAAAATTTTTAGTGGTATTCCGTACAATACGGATCCGTACCGTACAGAATTTACCATACTAACTGTACCAGGGGTCTGTGTTTTGGCATGGTTGTTGCAAGTTGCAGGTTGATTTTGCATCGCAGATTTGGTAGTGTAGGGGGTCGCTTGTTTAAAATATTTGTTGCAGGTTAAAACGTCGCTAAGAAAAACCCTAATTTTTGAAGCCTTCAGTTTATCAGTCACCACCCACTTGTCTGCCGTCACAAACCCTCACATTCTCGTCGCTGCCTATTCAAAACTCCTCCGCCACCGTTTGAAAACCCTGGGCTTCCGCTTAGTGGCAGTCGATTGCTATTGTCCAAGGTACCTTTGCCTCCAAAAGTCCGCTCAAACTCAAAGTCTGCATCGTTGACCCCAATTCAATGCATCTATGCCACTTTTAAACACTCCATCGCCTCTCTGCTAAAGTTGCCACCATCCCAGCTTGGATCGTCGCCGCTTTGGAGCCCAACCACTGCTTCTCTGCCACTCATCTTTTGCAGTCATCATCTTTAACTCACCAATCACCGCTGCCTGTGTCTAACGCCTCTGCTGGAACCCTAAACTCAAGTTTCATCCGTCCTCGTCACCCCTTTCTGCGTGGTCACCACTCTTTTGAACCCTCGGTCGCCTCTGAAACCATCGCTTGGCTCCCACAATCACCTCCACTGGCGGAGACATAAACCTTAGACTACTAACTATCAGCCAATAACTGCTAACCTTCAATGTCTAACACTTAGCATTTATATTTCAACTTAGATATAAGTTTTTAATGTTTAGAATCTAGGTGTTTAGCACTTAGCCATAGGCATTAGCTTTTGGTTTATTTGTTTTTTTATTTATTTTTGCATCTTTTCAACCCCTGGTCATATTGGAGACCAGGGGCCGATCTGACATTAACTGCTAGAGAAAGCTGCCAGAGCACATACCGCCATATGTGACCAGAAGGAGAAAACAATTAGCGGTTAACTCTTAATAGCCAGGTTATCTCTTGTGCTTCTATATGCCCTAGGAGGGCATTTTTTCTTTTGCTCATAACTTGGTCATACAAAGGCCAAATCGTGCAAACGAGGACTCGTTGGAAAGAAGATTCATCAAACTTCGCAGTCGTAGTGATTTTATCAAGTGAAATTGCCATTTTGACTAGTTTTTTTAGTCAAAGTCAAACTTGCACATGAACTTCAAATGCTCATAACTTTTGCAATTTTGATTGAATTTTCACAATTTTTTAAAAAAGTGCATAGAATTTTGTATAGAATTTGTTCATGCAACTTATTTTTCTGTATCAGTCCATTTTCATAAGATTTTACTAGATTCTTGATTTTCGCATAACGGTCTTCTTGGCTAGTCTACTTGCTTCTTTCTCAAATTTGTGGCTTGCAAGTGACCCTACGGGGCTGGAACAACATCAGGATTAGAATACACAGCAGCTTGGATAATGAAATTAATCAGGTGCCTTCACTCTAATCTTTTATATCTCTTAATTATTGCTTGTCTCACATCTCGATTTGGGCTCCTAAAATGAACACTTGTCTTCATCACACATCAAAATTGAGCATAAAATGAATCAATGTCTTCCATTCACATTTTGATTTGGGCATAAAAAGAACCAATGTTTGAATTGTGTTGTGAATCTGATTGCGATTAGTGGTGTGTATGCTCTTCTCATGCACTTCGTGCGATCTTGAGAATCAAAAACACCTCTTATCCATTCATATTCACACCTCACATTTCAATTTCTTAAGGGCAATTTACAAGTGTGAGTGTGAGTCAAGTGTGTGTGTGTATGCTCTCTCCTTGCACCACAAGGTGATCTTGGAGATTAAAAACACCTCACTTGATTTGCTTTTGTTTACCCTTTCCTAGGAGGCCTGGTAGGGATTTCATCACCCCTAGGGATGACCTCAACCACGTGTTCTGGTAGGGCATATCAAAGGGGGGAGAGCGAAAGCTGTAACTCAATCTAGCCATGTAGTCATTGGGACAGCCTTGGGGCCCCAGGTGATTTCAGACATAAGGTGAAGTGGCATTCGCTTACGCTTATGCCACATCCCTTCAACGAGCTAGTGTTCACAGATTTGGGCCCCTCGTACCTTGTGTATATCAGGGACACCCCTAGTTAACCCTTATGCAACCTAGCTTAAGACTTGCCGACCATACCCCACTTGACTAATTCTAGGGCTTGTTGATGTGTCTTCCATGTGTGCTTGTTTAATCATCATCACATTCTTCAAATTCAAAATTCAAAATTTCTTATGTGTCTTGTGTGAGTGAATCATGTTTGTACATGTGTGATCATTTGATTGAACATTGCCACATCAAGCTAAACACCAAATACATAAGACAAGTCGTTCAACTCATTCTGCCAACACATTCAAATCCAATCACATTCATCCTAATCACCCATTTAAGCCATTTCATTCCTAATCATACCCAAGTCACCATAATTCAAACCCTAATCATTCCAAACCACCTTCTTTCTAATCAACCCCTAATCATCCTAGTCATCATCCTAATCAATCCAAATCATACAATCTTGCCATTCTAAATCACATCCAAGTCATCCTAAATCAATCCTAATCATATCCTTGTCACTCTACATCATCAAATCATCATCATTCTATCCAAATCATTATCCAATCAACATCATTCTAATCATTACACGTCATCATTATCTCCATTCTTGTCAAACCAACCTCAATCCCAATCATCCCTAGGCACATCCTAGTCACATCTTCATCATTCATCCTCATCCTATCAACATCATCCTAATCATCCCTAATCCTTCCATAGCAAACCCTAATCATATCCAAGTCATCATCCCATCACATTGGCATCATCCTAGTCATTATCCTAGTCATTACACAACATCCAATCATTCCAAGCCAAATCACATCCCAACTACTTTCATCCCAATCCCAATCTAAATCAACCCAATCAAAAATCAAGATCTTAGTTGATCATCATCAACCGTTATCCAAACTTGCTTGAGATCATTAGTCTATCTTAAGTAAGTCATCCAATTAAATCAATCAGGTCAACCCTCTATTACTTAAGTGTCATTAGTCTATCTTAAGTATAGAGAATCAATCCAATCAACCCTCTTACTTGAGATCATTAGTCTATCTTAAGCATAGAGAGCCATCCATAAAAAAGAAAAACAAATCAAATCATCCTAAGGTCTTGAAATTTGATCTGAATCACTCCACATCATCACCTACATCTCTCATTTAAACCACTTTCATCCCAATCCATTCATCCTAATCATCTCAATCCAAGTCATCCCACCGTGTTATCCCACATCACCCTTACCATTATCCTAAATCATCCTAGTCACCTAACCTAATAATTCCACCATCATTCATCCTAATTCCTTCAAGTCATCCAATCTCATCATCGTAGTCATCTTCGACATCATATTCATCATCAGCATAGTCCTCAAAAACCCTAATCATTTCTTGCCATTACACATCATCAAATCTACATAGCCAATCAATTCTCCACATCTACCACTTGTAAACATGGACATGTCATTTCTAAACAAAACCTATGAGAATGATCCTTATGGAAACAAAAGAACCCTTGATCGACTTAGGTGGTTATATAGAAAGGAAGAAGACCCTGTGTCACCACAACATCAACAATCCCCACAACATCAAGTCCTAGGCCAATATCAAACTAATCCATCCACATATCAAATCCATGCCACATCAAACTCATTTCAAACTCCACCATCACCCAATGCAACACCCACACTTGACCAGGAGGTTATTGATTTCATGCAAGATGCCAACCGTATGGATCTAGCATATAGAGTCCTTGAATAGGATCCTATTAGGTTTATGGATTATCTCATTTGACTTGGGGCCACTCCACCTTCCACTAATCCCACAAACACTAATGCCGCCACATCCATACCACAAATCACCCTCACTATTCCTAACAACACCACATGTACAAGTGCTTCCATAAGCATACCATCCAATGATCCTAACTCCATTGCCTTCATATCACAATTACTTTCTCAACAAAGTTCCAACATCAACCAATGTCCACAACAATCCACCTCACAAAACCTTTCACCTACAAATCCTATCATGCCACCTCATCATCAAACCCATCTACAAGTAAACCAAGTGTCCTCACAAGAAGCACCCTTGATAGACCTAAATCCACGTATGCAAGACCTAATGACCTTGGACAAGGGAAACACCAATCTAGAGCAAGCATCTTATGAGAATCCTCCATCATCATCCAATCAAGTACCACTTCATGAGCCTAGTTGTCCTATCTTAACCCCACCATGTGATCCAACATCCACTCATGACCTTATAAATGAACCTCCCAACACCTTGTCTAGTCATCTTGTTGGGTGAATATTTTGTCTTCAACTAACTGAAGGCAAAATGGTTATATCAACCACAGTGTAATGAGATAAATCTCTCCTCTCAACAAGGGGAGGTTCCCTATTAACTATTTTAAACTTATTTACACTAAAAACTAATTTTGGGGTGAAACCATGTCATCCATTTCTCTTTTTCAGAAATGATGTTTACAATATAAAATATCCCTTTCACAGTACAAATCAAAATCACCAAGAAACTCACGAGAGCACAAAGTCTATCATTGCTCCTTTTACTAATTTACAATCTAGAACCCAGTAGGATAAGGTACAGCTCAAAGTCTTCACCAAATACTACAACAAAACATACGATCACAAAAGATAATCGTAGTTCAAAGCCTTTCCAATATCTTTTACTTTAAAACATCAAATCACAAGCTAAAGATAATTGTTGTAGCACAAAGTCTCCACAATCGGCTTTAGAACATCTCCCAGATTATTCACACTCACACTACGATTTGATCAAGTAGATAAGATAGTATAAGGAAAAGGACATAAGAACAATTTCCAATACGCCACAAGTTATTCCAATGCAAAGATTGAAAGATTGCTTGCTTTTCTATTCACTTGATAAAATATGATTTACAATTTGAACACAAAGTCTCAAAATGCTCTTCAATTTGGTAGAGTTTCACTATAATAACTAAAAGATAGATAATTACAATGGGGGTCCTCTTTATTTATAGGAAAAACCGAGAGAAAAAATAGGAAAATCCTAACTATTTTGACTTATTCAAACAAAAGAGTCCTATTTGACTTATGACTTTTTTTGTCTCATATGTAATTACATGTTGGAAAATTACACATAAATATGTCCATAACAAAATTCAAATTACATATACAAGAATAAAATAAACTAAGGTATCAAAAGGAACTTCATCTTCCTCCATCATTCTTCTTTAGAAAGTCCCGATACATGGCCTGTATAGCTGCCATTTCACATGCATCTGGCTTTGCTATATTTTTTGAGATAGTGCAGGCCCGGAGAATTGCATCTTTTACTACCTTTATTGCCTTCTCATGCTTGTCAAGGTTGTCCTTTAGGTTCTCAAAAGTTGAATGCTGATCATAGAGGCTGTCCACAGAAAGTACTGAGGGCACTTCATCTTCAAATTTCCATTGAACCATCTTTTCAAAGCAGCTTATCATTTCATCTGCTGAAAGGAACTTATGATCTTCACCTGTGAGGGTGCATGGGAGTTCTTCCAACCTGTGTCGAAGCGTGACATCGCTGTCTTCACTATTTTCATGAGCTTGGCATAAGTCATCAAGTAAGCCTTTTACTATATGGATATGATGAACAAGAGACTCCTTAGTCTTAAGATATGATTCCCAATTTGAGATGACCCCAATGGTAATTAGATTCTTTATCTTAATCTTTTTCATCTCTATCCACTCCTCCAAGCTCTCTTCCTGATCTTGCAGTTCTTGGGAAAGTAAGTCAACCATGTTATCAAGCTCAGATTTGGCTTTATTCATCTTTTCTTTTCTTTCTATGGTGGTCTTCAGTAGAATTCGCCCTTGGGCTAGCAAATGTTCCACAATATCTCCTACCACTCTTCCTCTAGCCTAAGCTTTTTCCACCTTCTGAATCAGAGGATCTTCTACAGTTACTGCCATGGGTTCCACAATTTCAGATGACTATATTTTTTGAAGAATAGCAGCAAGTTGTTCTGATTGAGCTTTATACTATTCTTTCTCCTTCTTGACTTCATCATATTTTTCAAGCAAGGTGCTAGTAGTAGTTTGAAAATCTGCCTTAATGCCTTCATGAGTTAGCTTACCTAACTCAACCCTTGAGATGACATAATCATTCATATCAAAATTGTCGATAGTAGCATCCTCTGGTGGCTTGGCAATTTCTACATATCTGATCCCATTTTCATTGATAAGCCTAGAGATAGTCTTAGGCTTTGTCTTCAGAGTTTTTGACTTTAAAGGCAACAACTTCTCTATATCAATTTCATCTGGTGAAATTGCTTGCTTTTTCCTTTTTGGGGTATATGCAGACAACCAAGGAGGAAGTATAGAAGCACCCACATTAGGAGAAGAATCAATCACTTGCTTTACTGGGTCCATGTTTATTCCTATTATTGTAACAATAGGACTGGTAGGAGTAAAAACAACAGTAGTATCAACAACCTTTTCAGAACTATCTAGAAAATGTTCTAACACAGTTTGTTCACCGATATCAAAAGACGAAGAAGACAAACTAGGAATGGACCCAGATGAATCAAACACTATTCCAAAACTCGTTCTTAAAGAAGGGGGAGTATTATCTGAGGAAACAACCAAATTAGGAGAAATAGGAGTATTTGAAACTGCAGGAAAAACACTAGAAACAGGAACATGAAGCTGAGATTTAGAAACTTGGGATTCTAATGGAAGGTTCTTCTGTGGGGAAAGTTGTGAATCACCAAGTTGTTCCTGTTCTACATTCTCATCTTTACCTTGTTCTATTTCATCTTCCTCGACATGCTTTTCAAATATTTCTGCTTGCTGGATATCCTTAGCTTTCTCAATATTTTGTTGTTCAATTTCAACATCCTCAACCTCCATTTGCTCAACATCAGTGTCTTCAATACCAGATTTAGTAACATTAGAGGTCTCTGTGATCTCCTTCTTCTTCCCTCCCTTAGATACAAACTTAATTTTTGGCTTACGTGTTTTGGAGGAAGAAGGGGTGTCACTCTTATTCTTGGTCCTATTTTCCACTTTCTTACCTGTTTGCTCCTGAGTTTCAGTCTCTGACCCTGTAAGAAATTCTTTCAAGCTGATCCCTTTTCTTTCCAACCATATGTTTGTGTTAGCCAAGATTGATTGAAATATTTTCCTTATAGAAGTGTCCTCTTTGACTGACCATTTTACTTCTGGAAGAGGTGAGACTTCAACATTCTCAGTATTATATTTGGGATCTAGAACATCCCCATCATCTTCCATTCCATCTGGAATATCCGCAAGGCACAACTCTTCTATCTGACTCAAATGAAGTCTGCAATAGTCTAACTTTCTGATCTCATTTTGTGTCCTAAGGTTAGCTCAAATATCTTCCACCATTGGCATATGGAAAGTTGACTTTCTTTTGATTTTATCTTGTACTCTCTTGAAGTCAAAACGGTCCCGTTTCTTGAAATTTTTCATGGTGACCAGTTGCAATTCAGAATCAACTATTTTTTTCTTGGTAGCTGATTGAACTGAGTACCTTCCAACTTCTATAGGAAACTTTATCCCTAACTTTTTTAGCTCTATTTGTTTATTATGTACCACAATCAGCTACCTACATAATTCCATGAGAACAATCCAGTCACTGGGATATCGTGGAAGTATATAAGGGTAACCAGGATAATACCCTACTCTGAGATATGTGAAAGTAGGAAAGTGTAAGAACAAGTAGCCAAAAGAATTTACAACTTCCTAAGCTTCATTTGAAACCCTCTTCTAAACAAGCTCATTGTCCCATAAGTACATAAACACTGAAAAGAAAGCATCATTAACCCTATGTAAATGATGGATTGATCCTTTTAGTGTGATTTGAGGATAATACTCATACACGGGAACCAACCTCCTGTCATCAACCTAAGTAAGACCAAGAAAACTTCTTATGCTTGCGACAACATATACAAGATATGAGGTCATATAAATTTTGAATGTTGTGTTGACTCTCACCAACTACTCATGCAAATCATTACTAATCTGTTCTACCTAGAAGATTTTCTATGTGCCTCGGAGAATCACTTTGATGTATGTATACATCCATTCCTGAAACTTGGAGGAAGAAGGGAGTCCTCTAATATGACTCAAAAGTGTGATCAAGTCACATACCTCCTCTACAAAGTCACTCCTAGGGAGATCCTTCGGCCATTTGGTCAGATTGCTCTGAGGAATCTTCAACCATTTACTGTTTATGTATCTTCTCGCGGCTTCCACATTTGCATCATAGTATCTTTGCCCTTGAGCAAAATCAATTTGTCCAATATTTTCAATAGGAGGACACTTGAAGATTTTATCAAGAAACTCTGCATCCAACCTCATAATCACATTCCCTTGGGAATATGTCACAAACCTAGTATCCCTGTTGTAATGGCTAACCACCTGAAGAACAAACTCAGGATTATGGGCAGCAACTGGAAAAGAGGCAACCAAGTGAATGTTGCTGTCAATGATCTTCTGCATGTGTCTGGAAGGATTTGTTTGTCTAGTTCTATCCACAAAATCTGTCATATCTACATGCCCTATCTCTGTATCTCTGATTTCATCAACATTTGACTGTACTGAAGTGACAGGGAAGACCCCTTGGTATTTGTACTTCATGATTTTGGCTTTGAATGGAGACGACTCTGACATCAGCTTTGGGGAGAACTCTGGAAAAGATATCTACCATGGATGTTTGTCAAAAACTGCAAAAAGCCATGATCTTGCAGTTAGGGGAAAAATGGGTAAATTGGGATTATTGTGATTCGATGATCATGAATAGGGAAGCATGCGTTGAAGGGCTTGAGTGCACGCAAATCAAGGTAAAAGGTGAAAGCGGGTTAATAGGCTTTGAAAGGCAAATTTTCCCAGTGTTAGAAAAAATTTAGGAAAATGTGCATGGGCGGTCAAAATGACCGCTCCTGCACATGGGATCATTCACTTATCATGCAAAGTTGGTCATTTTGACCGCTATTGCACATGTTTGGGAAGATTTATATTTTTGATGTAGGGGCGGTCAAAATGACCGCCCTTATATATGAGGGAAAAAATCAAGTTTGAGGCACATGCAAAAGCGGTGAAAAGGTCTGCCTGTTCCTGTTGAATGGAAAAAACTTCAAGTTTGATCTGTATGTGCATAAGCAACAAATTTGCCTGCTAATGCATATGAGGAAAAAAAAAGTTTGAAGTGTTGAGTCGGTCGAAAGGACCGCTTATACATGTACTCTTGAAGCTCTAGGTCAGATATGCAATAGCGGGAGTTTCGGCCGCTTTTACACGTAGGGGGTAACACAAAGTTTGTGTAAGGGCGGAGGAAAATACCAGCTACACACAGGTAAAAAGAAAACCTAAGTTATTGTAAGGCAATAAAATCTTCAACAAAACGAAAATGCACTAAAAACCCAAAACTATTAAGACCTAGGGTTTAATAGAAACATACAAATTTAAAATAAAACTAGGGTTTGAAAAAGATAACCAGAGGACAATTTTGAACAATGATACGATCACTATTTATCATTAACAAAACCTCAGACACAAAGAAGAAATAAAATAAACTTACCTATATAAATGTGAAGAAGAAACACGAGAGCTTCAGTAAGATTGAATCCGTGGAAGCTAGA
The DNA here is from genome assembly GCA_027924645.1 of Cunninghamia lanceolata. NCBI lineage: Eukaryota > Viridiplantae > Streptophyta > Pinopsida > Cupressales > Cupressaceae > Cunninghamia > Cunninghamia lanceolata. The sequence goes on from BSBN01000404.1 coordinate 5,088,119, forward strand.
AAGCGTCAGCTTCAAGTTCTCTCTAGGCTTAGGTAAGATGGACAATTGAAAGTAAACAAGATACTAATTGAAAACAATTTAAAGCAACTCAAAGATTGCCCAAATCCAAAAATTAAAGGCGCAATAAATACACATGAGTTAATATAAATGCAAGGAAAAAGATGCATCGTTGGCCAAAAACGCCGCTCTCACACGAAAGAAGGAAGAGGATGTAAGGGCGAGTAAAACCACCGCTCTTACATCTTTACAAGGGAGATCTGACATGCATGGGCAGTGATTTTTGCCGCCCATACATATTACTCAAAAACCAAGTTCCACTTGTCATGACGAGACATATGCCTTCCAAGTAAGCATAGAAGATCAAACCAATGAGCATAAAGATAATCAAGATCCTAATGATCCTTCCACATCCACCATTGATTCCATTTTAAATCCACCACCATACCCACTTGGCCTATCCACTTTCATGCATGAGTGGTCTTCCCTAGGACAACAACAACCTTTGTCCTCCACCTCACCCTCTCCATCCAATAATCAACTCAAGTCTAGTGTCCAAACTAGACCTATTCCTATAGTCAATCGCATGCTCCAAAACATGAACTACCAAGGCAAAGGTTTAGGCCTACATGAACAAGGCATTTGGAGCCAATCCATGTCAAGGTCCCTCCTCGCTCATTTGGCCTTGGATACACACCCCAAGGTCAACAATCTAATGATGTTGTTACTTCCTCCACACTTCCTAAATCCATTTCCTTCCATCATAAACCTCGTCATATTCCTAAAACATATGTTGCCATTCCACCTCCCTCATCCTACAAATGTCAAAAGCATGTTACCATCCACCTTCCACCATCCACTTTACCTCCACTCCTTCCAACTCCAAATATCCCTCCATCCACTTTACCTCCATTGCTTCCAAATCCTAACCTCCCTTCATCTACTTTGCCTCCACTTCTACCAACACCTAATTATCCATTTATCCATAAGTACCCTTACAATCCTAATCATGACAAACAAATGCACGCATTGTCTAAACATAAAGCTTCCACTCCTTCCACCAACCCCATTTCCATCATGTCCATGGGATTCAAAAATAAACATTTGGATACCTCTGTTCAAAAAGCTATGAATCCTAAGGGTCCTAATGCCTTAGGAAATCAATCCAAAAATTCAAAGGAAGGTACATTCAAAAATCCATCCAAGCCCATACCTGTAAAAGCAAAGTCAAAAACTAAAATGATATGGGTACCTTAGCAAAAATCAAGCAATTCAAATGAGGCATCCACATCTCAAGAATCCTAACCATCCCCTTCCATCCAAAAATCCCACAAGCAAAGCAAAAATCATAAAAATACTAAGTCTATGTGGGTACCTAAATCACTCCATCATCCATCTCCTAAGAAAACATCACCATTGCTTCCTACACCACCATCCAATCAAAAGCTTCCATGTTTAACATGGTGTGTGCAACTGTTATTCATGATTCCTTTCCATAACTCCATCACTCCATCATTCACTCATTATCCTACATATCTCCCCCATCACCTTCCTATGGTCCATGCTTTTTCATAAGTCCATTATAATCCACATCATAATCCACTTTCATCCCTCCATAATCCACATCATAATCCACTATCTACCTTATCCATCTCACTTTCACACAATTACCCTACCAACATCTTAAGCATAATGACTTGACATGGTCCATTTGTGATGACATCCTTCTCTAAGGGGACTATAACATTACATGGAACTAGACACTTGAGTCCCACCCATCCATATCCCCCCTTTTTCCCATTAAAAAAAAAAAAAATTAAAGAGAAATCCTTTCGTCTAATGGTGAAAACCTGGTAAATAGGCGCCTTGGATAAGTACCATGATGAAAACCTAGTAAACAAGCATCATGTGTAAGATCGATCTTCTATGTCACTTGCACTTGGGGGCACTTTGTCTCATCCAACCTATCATTTTCCATCTTATCATACCCTATCATACCATTTCCATCCTATCCTCCATCCATATCCATTACACCCATATACCTATCCTATTGAGTCCATCCATCCTATCTTCCCCCTTTTGATCTTGATGAAGACATGGGGCAAAATGTTGAAACATGTTTTAGATATCTCTTGGTATACCTCATCCTTTCCAACCAATCCATCATGTCATCTTTTCGTCATAATCCTTGTCAAGTAAAATGCATGCCGCCTTCTCTTCTCAACGATTTCTGGCGAACTGAAATCCTAGAGAGTCTTGAGTCTAAGCGTCTTGAGTCTAAAAGGAGTACCATTATCTCTGGTTTGCTCTTTGAGTCATCTTCTATAGTTAAGCTCTTTATGTTGTAAGAAGAGTTTAAAGAACAAGAGTGCTATTATCTCTAGCTTGCTCTTTATGTTTTAAGCTCCTCTTTCCACATAGATGTCTAAGTCTATGCCAGCGCGCATTGTAATATGATGAATGTAATGTTCCTGAGTGTTCGACATAGTAATATATATAAGATCTATCTGAGGATCAGATATTCTATTCCGCACTTCATTTGTCATTTGCAGCTATGTTTCAAAGTTGGTATCAGAGCCGATGATGTTATTGTCTGTTGTTATCATTGTTGTCTAACCATAACTAGCCAATAAGTGTTATATTATTCACTGTATTGCTCCTTATATTGCTCTCTGTATTGCTCATACAACCCAGTATCCTGTTGTAAGTCCTCGTGGTGTATGTCCCATTTAAGCTTGTTGCGTCAGGGCAAATTTGAGGCAGTAATTTGTATTTCAAGCGTAGGTTCGAGCGCAGAATGGATAGAGCAAGCACTTCCGGTTCGACTATGGAAAGCAGTGACCATACCGCAGATCGCAACACAGAAGTTAAGTTCACCAATTTCTTTGCTGATAATGAAAGTTCATTTTCTACTCCTGAGTCAAGTAGTAATGTTTTAGATGAAGTTTTTGCTAGTAGTCAGTTTCCTGATAAGGAATTTCGTGTGCCTAAGATTAAATCTTCTGATATCTATTAAGATGTACCTAGTGGTGTTATAGATATGTTTAATAAGAATAAAGGTTTGAAGAATTGGTTTGGATATAAAACTTCGCAACGATGTCATCTAGCCACTCTACAACATGTTGTTACAGGTGGTAGTAAGGGTAAATTAAATATTTTTTCAGATGCCCTTGTATCAAAGTTTCAGAAAGAAGCCTTAGCTAGTCCTGATAATCCACAGTTTATGCATCTGTCCTATGTTAGAATAGGAATCTGTGGCCATTATAGAAAAGGCTTACCTATCATCGTAATGATGATGTTGAAAGATGCCCGATTTTATAAATTGTCTCATTCCCTTCTTGGTGCTGGTTGTGATTCCATGTCCAAAGGCCCAATCTATGTCGATTACCTGTTAGACTTTCCGGTGAGTCTAAAAGATGGAAACCTCAAAGATGTTCTTGAATATAACTTCAAGACAATGAACCTCTTCATGAAGAAGAAGTCTGTTGACCATTCCCTGACATTTCTGGTTCACTATAGATTGTACAATAAGGTCATACCCTTAATGATTAATCCCAGAAAAGCCCAAGGGTTGGAAGGTCTTTCTACCATCTGGACATCTTCCAGTGATAGCACACAATTGACTTCTCCTAAAATAGTTAAGCACAAGGATATTAAGATGCTTGAGGAATGGGCATTAGATCTTTGGGATAGTGACAGTCAAGCAGAAGCAGAAAATGAGAAACAACCACAATTGCGAGGCATCTCAATTGAAGAAATAGATGATCAGGCAGTAATCAGATTCTCATCCGGCAACCAGCCTGCCTTGCGCACTGGACCTTCCATGAGAACAGAGAGAGTTTTCAACTACAACCAACCTGGTCCATCTGTGAATTCCTTACCCCACTCCTAGAGCGTTAGATTACAACCCTCTAAGGGTTTTGAAAGTTTGTTTACAATCCCCACTGTAGCAAAGCCTAGCAGTTCAACAACTTCAGCCATTCCTGCTAGTTCATCATGCACCCATAAAAGGTTTTCTGAATTAGATAATGGGTTGTATAAATGTGAAGACTGTTCATTTGTCTTTCCTCCTAAATCCAGCCATTTCCAAATGTTTTCAACTCGACAGGCCACTATGCCTGAACAGGATATTTCTGAGCCCAATGAAAAGGCTATAGCCACTTCTGCTGGCCCTTGTCTAGTTCCCGGTACCATTCCACACTTTAGGGATTTCATTCTATTTGATACAACCGGAACCTACAAAGCTAATTTTTGGCCCCTGCATTTATTTCCTATTGCTGAATCTTCCCAAGGTACCAGCCAGAGCAAATTGCTTAACTGGACAAACCTTTGTTTAAGGAAATCCATGCTCCTCGTTGAGGATAGAAAGATCTGGCATCAGATCAAAGTAGTCAAGGCTGAGAAAGCACGCCTCAGTGCTCAAGAGAATTTCCATTCTCTAATCTCCACTCTTGAACGCTTGGAAAAGCATCTCACAGATCAGTGGATGAACTCTGTTAACAAAGATCTTTAGGAACTCAAAGCCCAGTATACTGAGTTCAAAAGCCAAGTTGAAACCTGGTGGGTTGCTCAGCAATGATCTTTAGAACAACAGAGAGAACTTTTGCAGAAAGTCAGAAGTGAAGTCAAATTAGATTGTGATGTGCTTGGTTCTCAACTGAACACTACAAATATACATGTGAAGCATAATAGTCAGAGACTTGTTGAAATCTCTAAAGAAGTTCATTCAGTTGCACAGTCACAACTGCTTATGAGTGATTCCATCAAATCAGAATGCTCTGATATAAAGTCTGCACTCCAAGAAGAGTCTAGGACTATTCAGTCCGTGACCCATACTGTTCATCAGTAGCAGACTGTGAAGACAAAGAATTTCCCTTCTAGTGCAAAGGGATATCTATAGGCTCAGTACGAAGGACCTAAGCTAAAGGCTAAAGTTAGGCAGCCTGTAATTGAAAAGATTTATGATCCCTCCACAGGGAATTTAAGAGAAACCACTCCAGAGGAACAAGCCAAAGGAAAGTTCCACATGGCTCGTGGCTCTAGTTCTAATCCTAATGAATCTAATCCCATTGATCCATTCAAAAATATTCAAACTCTGAAAGCTGATACACTGCCCCTTGTCAATTTTGATCATTTTGAAGATATTGAGAATACAAGAGGAATAGATGCAATGCGAGCCTGGATAACAAATTATATATCCACTAATGTTGATGCTGATGAAAAATAGGTGATCAAGCAGGCTCTTAATGCAATGACCGATGTTGCTCGACATGTCTGGGATTGTCTGGATGATGCTTACAGAGAAAGTCTATTAGATAGAGGTATAGATCAAGTCTGTGCTCAATTGACACGTCTGTTTGTTAGAAAAACAGATGTTAGAGAAAAGTTGGCCTACAACAAGTTTATCAAAGGTAAATGCAAGGACCTCAAATATTTCAAACAATATTGTGATGTCCAATATGAAAATTTTTATTTGTCAGGCCATGAGCAGAATCATGAAATCATGTTCACAACTTTTCTAAAAAGTTTTGGTACTGTGATAGGAGAATTCTATCAAAAGAAAGTTCTTGAGAATCTGGTAACAGAAAATATAGAAATGAAAGAGCTGACATACCCACAGTTAGTTCAATTCTTAACACAGATTAATGAAGACATCTGTGAAGAAGGAAAAGCCAAGAAAGAAATAAAAAAGGTACAACCTTTGCTTTCTTCATCTGTTTTCTACCAGATTATGCCTTCTAATCAGTTCCCCAAAAAGGGAAAAACTTCTTGTTACAATTGTGACAGGTCTGAAAAGTTTTACAAGAAGAAAAAGAAGAAATTCAAAAATAAGTATCCCAAGAAAAAAGGATACTTCAGGAAAAGAGATAAGAAAAGAAAGGGTTCCAAGAAATGGAAACCCACCTGCTATATTTGCAAGGGGGAACACTTTGCAAATAAATGCTCGGACTGAAATAAGAAAAAAGGAAAAGGTAAAGTCCGTGCAGCCAGAGAAGCAGGAGTTGAGAATGATGAATTTGAATTCATCAATGCTTATCCATCAGATTCCGAGGATATTATCCTCTCAAGTGTAGATTTAGAATCAAGTACAGAATCAGAGTCTGAAGAATATGCATCAGCTCAAGAACAAGCTCAGGTCAATTTGATGACAAAGAAGCTCAATCCTCTGATGAGGATTCAGAAGTCTCCTTCTATTGCAGAATGCTCAGAAGGGACACCTGTGCTGAATTGGACAAGGTAATTGAAGATATTGTCCAAATTGAATCCCAACTCCATACCATGGATATGGGTCAGGAAACATGGAGAAAGCTGACAACCCAATTGGATCAGCTTAAATCAAGAAAGTATTTCTTACTCCAACCATCCATTGAAAGTGGACAAGGCCGAGGCCGACCTCCTAAGCTCCCAGTTAGGAGATCTCCTATTCTACAGTATGGTTTATCAGTCTCTCCGACCGAGATTCCCGAACAGCATGGCTATAAACCATTACAGCCAAGAGAGCCTTGGTTCAGGGGACCTTTGACTCAAAGATCCATCCTTAATGCGCCTTCCCCAGGAAGTATGGCATGACTTATTTGGAGAAGAAATAGAAAAGCCTTTCTTGAAAAGGTCATTACTCAAGCTCAGGCAGAAATTTCAGAAATTGATGATGAAGAAAATTTCTATCTCACAGAAGAAATGGAGAAAGCTCCTGAACTTGATAAGTTTGTTAGTCAGTTCAATTCTACTGGATCTATACAGTTGCCTGCTCAAGCCTCTTCCATAGAAGAACAACTGTATTGTGAAGAAAAGCCCTACAGCCCTCTCATTCATCATGCTGTGGAAGAACAAGGTGAACCCAGCGCTACCTTTGAAGAAGGTTCAAGCAGCCGGTAGATGAAAGTCTACAAGAGGACTACCAAGCCAACTACTTCATGCCCTGGTGTTATCCTAACCATCCACTTTCCAGGTATAATGGCATACCCTCTAGCATTTCTTATTAAACTGGAGCAGATTTAAACATTGCAAGATACAATGCTTTCCCCAAAGATGCTTGGATGGAAGGCACTACAGGTATTACTTTTGGTAATTCTGAAAAGGAAGATAGTTCCTCCTTCTGCATTGCTCCTATTCAAATCGGGTTTGATGGTTTTACGGATAATCTAATATTTGTTCAATATGAAGTTGAAGGCTATGATGGTGTTATTGGAAGCAAAGCCATCCAACAATGGGAACCTTTCACCATTGATTCTGATTTCATCATAATTCGAAATACATACCAGCTTCCAACGCTTTATCAAGATCTAGCTTATTCCACTAAGCTAGAAAAGGAAAAGAAAAAGAAACCAGTCAATTCAGTTTGGATAGCCAACCAAATTGAGGCAAGTCAAGGATCTCTTGCAGAGATTAAAACTGCTTTTGCTGACACAGTCATGACAAAAGATTTAAAGAAGCAGAAATGGAACCTATACTATGATCTTCCCCTAAAACGGGATCCTCAAGGTAATGAACTCATACCTAAGGCTAAAGCTAATTATTTTCTAATGAGTTCCTCTGAAGTATTAACTTGCAGAACAAAAGTTGCAGAGCTTGAAAGGCTCAAACTTATTCAAACTTCTGAATCACCATTTTCTTGTCATGCAATGTATGTACCAAAGGTAGACGAAAATGGTAATGAACTACCTGAAAAATGGCTAGTGGTCAATTATAAGCCATTAAATGAATGTCTTGTTGACAATAGACACCCCCTGCCTAGTAAAGATCATATCTGGCAAATTATCCAAGGTAGCCATGTCTATTCTAAATTTGATTTAACCAAAGGGTTTTGGCAAATTGGTCTTAAAAGTGCTGATTTCTATAAAACAGCCTTTTCTGTTCCTCAAGGTCTGTATGAATGGACTGTCCTTCCATTCGGTATTAAAACTGCTCCCTCCATTTTTCAGCAAAAAATGGATGTTATCTTTCGGCCTTATGCCAAATTTATCCAGCCCTACATTGACGACATTCTTGTCTTCAGCCAAGATATGCCTCACCATCTTGACCATCTTCGTCAATTCCTCTCTATTTGTCAACACCATGGTCTTGCTGTCAATCCCGCAAAGTCATTCTTTGCTCAGCCACAAATTGTCTTTATTGGCATCAAGCTTCTTCCGGGGGGGAGGATGGAGGCCCAACCACACATCCTGAACAAGATTGCCCTTCTTCCAGTGACCAATGTTAAAGAACTTCAACGGTTTTTGGGCCTTGTTAATTATATTGCAAGATTCTATTATAAGCTTGCTGAAGATAGACTTGAATTGAACAAGCTTCTAGGAAAGAAGCTACCACCATGGACACCAAAACATGATGCATTGATTGACCGCATCAAGCACAAGTGTTCCCAGTTACCACCACTCAAGCTGCCAGGTAAAGGTTTCAAAATTGTTGAAACAGATGCAAGTGAAGGTGCCTGGGCAGGAGTTCTGTGAGAACAGAAAACAATCTCTTTCAATCCCAAAGATAAAGGTGAGATTGTTCGTTATATTTCTGGTAGTTTCAAGAATAGTGAAGTCGACTACCACAGTACTCATAAAGAAATCCTTGCTGTTGTCAATACTTTCCAAGCCTTCCAAATGTTCATAGCTAACAAGAGATTTCTATTGAAAAGTGATCTGTAAAATCTGTGAGGATTCTTTCGAAAAGAATCAAAGAATAAGGTGGTCAGAGGACGACTCCTTGGATGGGCTCAACTTCTCAGTACATATGAATTTGATTTTGTTCATCTTCCAAGAGTTGAAAATATTTTTGCAGATTTTATGTCAAGAGAAGGACATGATGATAACCCGCAAGCAGGTGGAGTTGTTCGCATTATCAGAATCAGAGAACAATGCTGGTATGAAGAAAGTCATCGAGAGTGGAGCACAAACCCTTTCCAGGGAAGGGATCTGCATAACTTTCAGATGAGCAATGATTTTCTCTTTGATCGTTTTAGAATGCTAATTGCTAAACAACAATTAACATCTCCTGGATTATGGACTGAGCAACCATTCTTTCAATTTTCTGCTGAAGCGGAACCCATTGACCCTGACATAGGTCATGTTCTGCAAAATTGGTGTGGAGATTTTGTTCCCCCAGTTAAGTTCCTCAATCCTCATGTAGCACAATCAGAACAATGGTTAAACGCTGAAGATGGTAAAACCCTCATTCGCAACCTGTTTCAAGGACCATATCCACCAGCTGAAGATTTACAGTTTGAAGGAACTACCGCTTATACCGGGTGTATTTTAAACTTGTTTTTAATTCACCAGATGAAAATCCAATCAGCAGACATTTATGTCAAGTCTATGGTCCAGCAGGCACCTCTTCTATTTTCGAGCATTGGACAGTAGGTAATAGATTGAGATACTTTCATACTCACTAGACGCCAATCTGGATCCATACAAAAACCTACCGAATGAATGGTGCTACACCTCAAGCTATGTCCCGAGGATTATATGGCCCTTATAAGTTGAAAACAATGAGTATTATGTGGAAGGAACAAGAAGGTAGTCAACCACCTGGATGCATCCCACATTCATCCACACAAACTTGTGCAAACTGTGTCGACTATTTTGTTGATGATCCCAGAGTACCAACTTATGGCGCCAGTGGCAATTATCGTTCACCAGACTGTACTCATCTGGATGGAGAATTCTGTGAAGGCTGCATGTTCAACCAGCCATGTCACCTCCACTCCAGCACCTCTAACAGCACCGGGTCCTAGGCTAATGGATGGGCTTGTCATCCATCGAGAGCATCTATCATCTCGTTGTAATCGATAGACGTGGGCCCTTCCACGGTAAAAGGGGAAAGCTTACATGCCTTATCGTAAGCATGAGTTATTCTTCTCGTGATCAAAAAGCATCTTGTAAAAAGTTTGGTCAGTCGACCTTATCTTTGTTCACGGGTTAATTGGTCCCACCAGAGGAATCCTTATCCTCAACCGGGTAACCCTTCAGATAAGGTTTGCTACGTGTCCACTATCTATGGACGGATTTCAAAAGGAATTTTTGAAGATAAGGTTAAAGATCTGCCCACACTCCCTATAAAAGGCAAGAGGGCCGCCTTCTCTTCTCAACGATTTCTGGTGAAGTGAAATCCTAGAGAGTCTTAAGTCTAAAAGGAGTACCATTATCTCTGGTTTGCTCTTTGAGTCATCTTCTATAGTTAAGCTCTTGTTGTAAGAAGAGTTTAAAGAACAAGAGTGCTATTATCTCTAGCTTGCTCTTTATGTTTTAAGCTCCTCTTTCCACATAGATGTCTAAGTCTATGCCAGCGCGCATTATAATATGATGAATGTAATGTTCCTGAGTGTTCGACATAATAATATACATAAGATCTATCTGAGGATCAGATATTCTATTCCGCACTTCATTTGTCATTTGAAACACAAGCCTTGTCATGTAAAATCCATCATGTCATCCTATTGCCTTAAGCATTGTCATGAAAAATCATAAGTCTACCATCTAGAATGGGGCATGTTATTCCTATGCGACATAGTCTTTGGAGATCACATCCTAGTTCCATTATGAGGCATATATCCACCTACTATAACCTATCCTTTTATCCATCTCTCTATCATGAGTGTTCCATCCCCTCCATTATTGACCTATCCTTTTTATCCATCAGTCTATCATGAGCCTTCCATCTTACTTCCCATCACCCATCCTTTTATCCATCTATCCTACCTTGATCCTTGCACCTAGACTTGGTTTTCCCTTGTCATTGGTACCTAGCACAAAGGCTACCTAAATTGTAAATTCGTTGACATTCAAAAAACACCCAAAAAATCCAAAAAAAATCAAAACATATCAAAATCTAAAAAAAATTAAAAACATGTCAAAATCTAAAAACAAAAATCAAAATATGTCAAAAAATCCAAAAAAAATAAAAAATCCAACAAAATCCAAGCAATAAGATCAATCCAAATCATCAAAATCAATCCATTTGGAATCAATCCAAATCAAAATCCAATCATCAATCAAATCATCAAATCAAATAAAATCACATCATCAACTCAAATCATTTATCAAATCCATCGAAACAGATCCAATCCAATCACCAAACAAACTTTCAATCAATCAAAATCACATCAATCCAATCCATATCATTCCATCAATAACATCATATATCATCCAAGTAGCCAATCAATCTTGATCAATCCATCCACCTTCATCATTACCATCAATAAAACACAAATCAGAACTACATCTCATTTCCATTGTTAAGTGTCTTGATCCCATGGATACAGGGTATGTAGGCAATCTGGGATATGAAGGAAGTACCCAGATTCAGGCATAGGCGATAGACCATTTCCATCTTTCATCCTTCTTTCAATCTTCACCAATCATTATCTTCATCCATCTCTCATTTCTTCTATCATCTATCTCCCACCTCATCAATAAACATCTAAAAATTCATCAAATCAAATCATCATCATCAATCATCAAATTAAATCCGTCCAAATCAATTCATCATCCAATCAAATCAATTCAAGCAATAATCCAAATGCAAGTCAATCATTAATCCATACCAATCAAGTTAATCAATCATGTCAAATTATCCAATTGCATTCAACGGTCTTTATCCTTATCTTGTTGTAAACCAAATCAATCATCATCAATGGGATATATCGTTCCCACATCCTTGTGTTGATCTAGGGATATATTGTTCCCTGCAATGACAACACTATCATCAATCAAACAATCAATCATTGGTTTATAACTTGGCAGGGGCAATACCTTGTTTGTTTTTGTATCATTTGTGCATGCTTGTTTGCTTGATTGTGTGTGTTATCTTTTTATCTTGCATTTGCATCAAATCCAAATCCAACCTAGCTAATATTCACATCTTGTATCTAGACAAGGTTGTATTACACTGGGGCACGAGAGACATCGTCACCTTGGTTCTTATACCTTGGTGCATAATGTCTAGTGCTATATCAAACATAATGGTTGCTCACTTTATTGCAGCATAATGCATCATTCCCTTCTTCTATCCATTCCTTTATCTTTTGCCATTCCTTTAATTTCAAGAGCATACCCGTGTTTGTCCAACCTGCCCATCCTCTCGAGGGGGCATCATTATCCTATCATCCCATTTCATCATCATCCTTTTCCTCTATCCATTTCCTTAGCTTCTTTGAAATGATGTTACTCGACACAAGTCTTATCATCTCAAACATCATCTCAAAGAGGGGCAAAATGTAGACACATAAATTTGTCCATCACCTAGTCGACACGACATTGTAATGTTTTGCCCTAGGTCCTAGATCTTCCCACTCATAATTCCAACTTAATCACATTCCTAAATTAATTAAATAAACACGCTTTATTTAATTAATTCCCTAATCACATGTCTCACATAATTCAAATTAAAAATTTGAATTATTCCCTCACCTCTCATCACATTGTGACACATGTCACATGTCTCCATCATCCACTTAATCCCTTCATATGTCAAACTAATTTAAATAATCTTTTATTTAAATTATATTCCTTTCATCACATGACAACACTTGTCCACTTTCCTTTTGTCTTATGTGGGGTAGTACAACTTGCATTTAATACAAGTCACATGTGCAAGCTAATTCAAATAAAATATTTGAATTAGATCCCTTTCATTCTCCTTTGCACACTTGTCACATGACTACGCTTTCTTGATGTGCAAGGAAATCTAATCAATCCTAGCCATCCATATCATCTAAACCCTAATCGATCTTGTCCATCCATTCTAACTAGGTCATTCCTATAAACCTAGCGTCCTCTAAGCCATTTGGGAGGCAATCTAATTTCATACTGTTATGCTGCCAAAATCCTGAGCAACCAACATTCAACCACATTCATCAATATCTCCCTTGCATCCATTTCCATCTTTATCTTGCACTTTCTTCATATTGCATCCATCATCTTACAGGTATCAATCAAGCCATCATCTTGTGCATATCATTCGAGGTATATTGAGGATTTGGGTTTGGGTAATGCATGTATTTGTTTCATCATTTCAGCTAATCCAAATTTTTAATATACAATTATATTACAATACAATATAATATAATATATTATGATATAATATAATATAATATAATATATTATGATATAATATGATATTATATAATATAATATATATAATGTATATATAATATATATTATAATATAGATATATAATGTATATATAATATATATATTATATAATATTATATTATTAATATTACAATATTATATTTATATTATAATGTATTTAATATTATATAATTATATAATAATATAATATTATTAATATTATAATATATTTAATAATATTATTATATAATAATATAATATTATAATATAATAATATAATATTATAATATAATATAATATTATATTATTATTATATAATATATATTATAATATAATATAATATTATAATATTATATAATATAATATAATATAATATTTATATTATATTATTAATATTACAATATGGGTGCCAAAATTATACATGGGCTACCATATACATGTATTTCATTTAAATTTCACTTTTGGCACTCGTTGCTTCAAGTTGAAACCCTAAAGGTAAACCCTAACTCGGAAAAGTTTAAAACCCTAACTTTTTTTGTTTCATTGGAGCAGAGCTGGGCGTGTTGAGAGCCATGGTGAGGGCCATGGCCCTCACCTTCATTGTTCTAGCAGAGCTATTCCTCGTGCGGTTGCGGTCGACGTGTCACCAGCAGCCAGGGGCAATCATCAGAGCATTTGGATTTTTGTATGCTGCGTAGAGTCCACATGAAAAGGAGACGGATGCAGGGTACCCTAGAGGAATTGGTATTAAGGCTTCCTTAATACAATAAAATAAAGACAATTATTAATTATAAAACTTTTAAATATACTATAATATTGATAAATTATTTAATTTTACAAGTCCAGTATGCACAAGTATAATTTAAGTTAAATTAATTTAAATTATATAATTTAATAACTTAAGTTGTATAATTTATAACTTATATAACAAAGTAATTATATAATTTAAGTTAAATATAATTTAATAATATTTCATATTATTTAAATATTATAATAATGAATAATTATATTGTAATAATTTCATAATTTTATAATTAAAATTATAATATAAGTTTTTGCCTTGTCATGCATGAGTTTAGTTCACTTTTGTTCTAGGGTTTAGGGTTTAGGATTTAGTGTTTAGGGTATAGGGTATAGGGTTTTGGGTTTCAGGTTTCGAATTAGGGTTTAGGGCTTAGTGTTTAGGTCATTTAGGGTTTAGGGTTAGCGTTTAGGGTTTAGGGTTAAGGGTATAAGGTTAAGGATTAAGGGTTTAGGGTTTAGTGTTTAGGCTAGTTAAGGGTTTAGGGTTTAGGGTTTAGGGTTAAGGGTTTAGTGTTTAGGGTTTAGGGTTTGGGGTTTAGGGTTTAGGGTTTCAAGTTTAGGGTTTCAGGTTTAGGGTTTAGGGTTTAGTGTTTCAGGTTTCAGGTTTAGGGTTTGGGGTTTAGTGTTTAGGGATTAGGGTTTAGGGTTAAGGGTTTATGGTGTCAGGTTTAGGGTTTAGGGTTTATGGTTTATGGTTTAGTGTTTAGGGTTTAGGGTTTATGGTTTATGGTTTAGTGTTTAGGGTATAATGTTTAGGATTTAGGGTTTAGGGTTAAGAGTTTAGGGTTTCGAGTTAGGGTTTAGGGTTTAGTGTTTAGGGTTCCAGGTTCCAGGTTTAGGGTTTAGTGTTTTGGGTTTTAGGTTTAGGGTTTAGGGTTTAGGGTTTAGTGTTTATGGTTTAGGGTTTAAGGTTAAGGGTTTATGGTTAAGGGTTAAGGGTTTAGGGTTTAGTGTTTAGTGTCGAGTTTCAGGTTTAGGGTTTAGGGTTTCGTGTTTAGACAATATGAGATTAAAGTGGATAATTTAAAAAAAATATTTCCAATTGAGGGAGTGGGTTGTATTATAATATAATATAATATAATAATAATATATTATATTACAATACAATATAATTTAATATATTATAATATAATATTATATATATATATTTTGTCCCTGGTAAACTTTTTTCACGTGACTGGTGACACTGGCATGACACGCCCTCCGGTACCACGGGGAGGGGGGAGACTTGACCTCGTGACCGTCTTTATCACAACGGAATTACTTAGCCAATCGAGCTAGGGCCCCCGCCCTATGATATAATATTTATATTATATTATATTATATTATTAATAATATTATATAATATTACAATATTATATTTATATTATATAATAATATAATATTATATAATAATATAATATTATATTACTATATAATATAATATATATTATATTATAATATTATATTATATAATATTATATTATAATATAATATTATAATATTATATTATAATATAATATTATAATATATTTAATTAAATGGGTGCCAAATTTAATTTTCACTCCATCATATGGGCGCCAAAATTTATAGTTGTACAACCGTCTAGTGTCGTTGATTTTTCTTTTGAAAATATCCTTCGCGCCAATGCACCAGACTTCCGGTCTCCTTTGTTGTTGCCGCTTAGTAAAGGTTAGTGAAAATGGCTCCTGCTCCCAACTGAAGCTCCCACTGATAAAATGGAGTTGGGTATATGGTTTGTGTTATTGATTTGGTTTGTTCTTGCTCAAGGAAAGAATGTCTCCGCGTTGAGACTGGAGGAACCCCAATATGCAGTGGTGCATCAAGAATCTGATTTTGAGGTGAGATTGTACAAAGCAATGATTTGGATGTCCATGTCTCCTATTCAGGAAGTTTCTTTTGAGAAGGCCACACTCGAAGGCTTCCACAAGTACCCATCTTCTCTTCTTTATGTGCACTATGCAACAAACCTATAAAATCTTAAATTAAGCACTTGGACGGTTTGTGCTCAAATGTGTTTTTTATCCCACAGGATGATTTTTTATTTTCTTTTTGATCTGGCCTTTGGCACTTTAAAATTAGATTTTGTTTGTTGGGTATTTAATGATTTTGATATTGGTTAGTGAAATTGGATCCTGCTCCAGCCCACATCGGCAATGGCAACGTGGAAGAACCTCTTCCTCCATCCAAGGACGCTAAGAAAATCAAATATGAGAAGGAAGAAGACCTGGTATTTATTTGCCTAGTTTTTGTACTAATTAATCTACTCAGAGCTAGGGTTAGGGTTTTGACTCATTTTCCTTTTATGCTCTTTCTATGGAAATAGTTAGAGGAAGATTTAGCTTTGAAACATCAGTTAGAAGTATAAGTCGAAAGAGTTCAGGATTTGGATCCGGGACTACAGAAGACGACTCTCGAGAACATGAGGTACGATACTCTATTGTTTTGCCATTTTTTATTTTTTTGACCATTCTGGAAACTTAATCACATTTTCAGACTGTCAATTTTTTTCTTTTTCTTTCTTTCAGTATGGCAAAGGGTATGCTTCCCCTTGCAAAAATAAAAAGCATGGATGTGATCTGTCTCCTACACAAAAAGCATGTACCATTTTATACCCTTCAATCCAACTGCATCCGGGGATTTTTTTAATTCCTTTATCTTTCATCAATCTCCTTACCTCACCACACCTACCCACTTCTAGATAGATGTTTGAGAGAAGAACATAAGTTGTGAAGCATTTTTAGGATCCAAATCAAAAAGCAGTGTTGCTGTAAATACTCCTAAGCCTATATTCATATGTGATCTACAGGAACCAAGAAAACACATCCATACAACCAGCACAGATTTAACAGGTATCTCAATGATAAAGTTTAGGGTGTCTTCAAGATAGCCAGCACAGGCAAGGAGGTCAACCATGCACACATAATGATCAATTATAGGTGTAATGCAATAAGGGTTACAAATGTGATTGAAGTATGTACAACTCTCATCCACTAAACCTGCATGGCTGCATGCACCTAGAATACAAGTAAAGATTACAATGTTAGGATATGTTCTAGAGCGCTTAATTAATTCAAAGATTTTGAGAGCGTCCTTGCAAAATCCATTTTGTGCATATCCTGCAATCATTACATTCCATAAGATGACATCTCTTTGAGGAATTCTATCAAACAGTTCACATTTTTTTGTCTGTGATTCCATATTTTGCATACATGTCTATGAGAGCATTTCAAACTATAACATCTCACAAGAATCCCCCTACCATTATGCTTTGAAGGATGTCCATACCTTGTTCCAAAGCTCCCGTTTGGGCACAGGTAGGGAGGATGCTGGCAAAGGTTACGGAATTTGGATTTACAACTGACAATTGCATTTGCTTGAAAGTTTCTAAAGCCTGTTCAACAAATCCATTTTGTGCAATCTTGCAATCATTGCATTCCATGAGATGACATCTCTTTGAGGCATTCTGTCAAACAGTTTGTGTGCCTTGTCTGTGCTTCCACATTTTTCATATATGTCTATCAGAGCATTTCCAACTATAATATCTGACAAAAATCTGCCTTCTAGTATGCCTTGATGGATGTCCATACCTTGTTCCAAAGCTTACCATTTTGATACAGGCAAAGAGGATGCTAGCAAAGGTTGTGGAATCTAGCTTTACACCTGCCAATTTCATTTACATGAAAGTTTCTAAAGCCTTTCTCAATTCACACAGTCCAAAATAAAGGTAACATGCTGACTGTTAATGGCAATTGAATTCGTTCGACCTTTAATGTCATTCATACATTGTAGAAGGGCAAATACCACTTCTGAAAATTCAATGGCTCACTCTTCTATGTTTTTCTTAGTTCCTAGCTCTTTGGGTTCAATTATTTGGGTAAAATTTCATAGTGTTTGTAATTACATGTAATTATTTGCTTGAAAGTTTCTGAAGCCTTTTCAACAAATCCACTTTGTGCATATCCAACAATCATCGCATTCCATGAGATGACATCTCTTTGAAGCATTGCATTAAACAATTCATATGCCTTGTCTAGGCTTCCACATTTTGCATACATGTCTACCAGTGTAGTTGCAACTACATCTAACAAGATTCCTCTGTGCATTACGATTTGATGGATGTCCATATCCTGTTCGAAAGCTGTATATTGGCACAGGGAGTGAGGATGTTGGAAAAGGTTGTGGAGATTGGCTTGCACCTGCCAATTGCATTTGCGTAAAAGTTTCTAAAGCCTTCTCAACAAGCCATTTGGTGCAAATCCTGCAATCATTATGTAGTCCATGAGATCACATTTATTTGAGGATTACAAGCCCATTTTTTTTTGTGTACCCTTCATTAAGTAAATGTCTTGCATCTGGAAAATACCCTGCTACCCTCATCTCCCAAGCCAATTGCTCCAACTTTGCATAGATATGCTAAGTCTGTGGATGTGATCTGTCTCCTACAGAAAAAGCATGTACCATTTTATGGCCTTCAATTCAACTACATCCAGGGATCTTTTTAATTCCTTTATCTTTCATCAATCTCCTTACCATTTGAACCTCACCCTAGTTGTCTGCTTCTGCATATATGTTTGAGAGAAGAACATAAGTCACAGCATTTTTAGGATCCAAATAAAAAAGTAACATTGCTGTAAATACTCCTAAGCCTATATTCATATGTGATTTACAGGCACCAAGAAAACACATCCACACAACCACCACAGGTTTAACTGACATCTTATTGATAAAGTTTAGGTTATCCTCAAGATATCCAGCATAGGCAAGAAGGTCAACCATGCACACATAATGATCGACTGTAGGAGTCATGCAATAAGGGTTACTCATGTGATTGAAGTGTGTACAACCCTCATCCACTAAACCTGAATAGATGCATGCATATAGAACACAAGCAAAGCTTACAATGTTAGGATATGCTCCAGAGTGCTTCATTAATTCAAAGATTTTGAGAGCATCCTTGCAAAATCCATTTTGTGCATATCCTACAATCATGGCATTCCGTGAGACCACATTTCTTTGAGGTATTTTGTCAAACAGGTCACATACCTTGTCTATATTTCCACATTTTGCATACATGTCTACCAGAGCATTTCCAACTATATTTTTTGATGAAAATCCCCCTTCCATTATGCTTTGATGGATGTCCATACCCTGTTCCAAAGCTCCCATTTTGGCACAGGCAGGGATGATGCTGGCAAAGGTTGTGGAATTTGGCTTTAGACCTACCAATTGCATTTGCTTGAAAGTTTCTAAAGCCTTTTCAAAAAATCCATTTTGTCCATATCTTGCAATCATGGCATTCCACGAGACCACATTTCTTTCAGGCATTTTTTCAAACAGTTCACGTTCCTTCTCTGTGCTTCCACATTTTGCATACATGTCTACCAGGGTAGTTGCAACTACAACAAATGACAAAATTCCTCTATCCTTCATACTTTGATGGATGTCCATACCCTATTCCAAAGCTCCCATTTTGGAATAGGCAGGGAGTATGCTGGCAAAGGTTGTCGAATTTGGCTTTACACCTGCTAATTGCATTTGCTTGAAAGTTTCTAAAGCCTTTTCAACAAATCCATTTTGTGCATATCCCGCAACCATTGCATTGCATGAGATGACATCTCTTTGAGGCATTCTTCCAAACAGTTCACATGCCTTGTCAATGGTTCCACATTTTGCATACATGTCTACCGCAAGGTGGTTGTTGGGCCTTCGCAGTGATGCGGGGAACTCCCCGCATCACCGCAAAGGCCCAACAACCATCTTGCGGTGTTGCGATGACCCTAGCATCACTGCTTTCGTAGCAGCTTCTTTCAACCTCAATGCTTCCTTTATGATTTGATGGATGTCCATACCCTGTTCCAAAGCTCCCATTTTTGTACAGGTGGGGAGGATGCTGGCAAAGGTATTCTTTAGTAGTAGGCTCTACCCTGCCCTATAGACAACGGTGTTGGAGAGCTTTGAGACTAGGTGTACCAGTAGCGTCAATGGTCGATTCAGCTATGACTATGCTGGTCATTGGCGCTGGTGGTAGAACAGGTACTTTCAATGCTACTGTGATTTTTTACAAGTAGAATAAAATTTAGAAAGTACGATAAGTTTAATTAAATCAAATGGGCCTGAGGGTTGCGGAAATGGGGACTGCAAACAAATAATGTTTAGGACGCGTCATGAATTTTATTAAATTAGTTGGATGTGAAGGTTGAGGCAATGGGAATTGCGAAAGAATAAAGTTTAGAGAATATCATAACTTTAATTAAATTTGTTAGGTCTGAGGTTTTGGCAATGGGGATGGATGAAGAATAAAGTCGAGACAATAGGATTAAGTTATGTCTATTGAATGTGGAGGATTAAGGAATTATGCAATTAAATGAGGAAATCAGAATGGAATTTGAGACAATGGGAATTGTGTATGTGTATTGAGAGTCTGTGAGATTAAGAAATTGGGTATTGTTGGGTGAGAGAATGAGTTGTTGAGACCTAGTTATGTGGGTTGTTCAGGATTGGGTACATTGGCTAAAGCTTTGGGAATTGAGGAATAAGACTGGACTCATCCTACGGTGCGGTGGTACTGACAATGTGGCGTGTTACAATGTAAACTAAGCTATGTTTTTTAGGAATTGGTTTTGTGAGTTGAAGTATTAGAAATTAATTGGTTACTTTATAAAAGTTTTTTGTGATGTTAGATAAATATTTTTGAATTTGTCAATTCTATATTTGATATTCTAGTTCACTTGTATCATTGTGGAATTGATCTCCACAAGTGTAGATCTCAACCTTCACGTGGATTTGAATTTGTGTGAACAGATGTAATTTGCATTGATATATTAATAAAAAAAATTTCTCACGTCAGTGTCTTCAACATGCATCTAAAAAGGGTAGTGTTTATAAACACCATTGAGGAACTTACTAGGCTAGGTGATTCTCCCTCGATCAAACCTATATTACATGGTCAATGGTATGGAACAAAGATTGAAGACAACACACAAATATGTAATGCTGCCTAAATATTGATGCAAGCAAATAATGCAATGAAGATGTTTTATGAACGCTTTTTGAATGATAGTGCATAGTCAGAATTAGAGCTCTTGAAAATGAATTAGGTTTGTTCTTAAATACAACACCCTAGCATACAAGTTAACAAATTTTGCACTTTAGTTAGCTTATAATGGTTAGTTGGATGGAGTTGCAAGGACCCAAATCTAAATTTGAATTTTGAAGGTTTAGGGATTATTTCCGTAACTACTGAATTTAATTGGTTTAGTTTGGTAGCTACATGTCTAACCTGGGTGAAGGTATGTATTAACTAAAGGTTGAAATCAGGGCATGTGTGCAAACAAAATTAGGTAAGAATCATGTTATGTACTAATTTCATGCTAGAATAGCCACTTGTACACTAGTCATTGCTCTATGGACAAAAATGCTAGAGTGAGTCCAAAATAAAGGAGAAAAGTGTAAGGTACACATTTTTCTATTACATGTCCATACCTATTGACAATAAATAAGGAGTTCATCTAAATGCCATCATTTTTATTGATGGTGATTTATTATTATAAAAGATGTGTTTACAAAATATAAATGAGGAGTTCATCTAAATGCTATCTTTCTTTTTTTAATTGATGGTGATTATTTGTTATAAAAGATGTGTTTACAAAAATTATTTTAAATTGAACTTCTAATGTATAGTAATGGTTAAATAATGTCATTTCGCCCCCCGCTGATGTGACGACATTACCCTCATCCCTTAAAGAGAACAATTTTTATCTATAAATGAATATATTACAGTAGTTAAGCTTTTGATATACTCTTAACCCTATAATATAGACAACTTTTGCATGACCTAAACCAACTAAAAGTTTTTCAATGCTCTTCAAGAAATTTATGTCATTAAAATTTTGAGATTAGCTAATACTTTAATATGTGTTTTTTTTGCAGTTTGAGGTTACACCGTTCTTTCTTGCCTCCACGACAAGTGATTCTTTTCTACAAACTTGTGAGCCGAAAGACAATTGCATTGCATCTAAAACTGTTTGGGCTCTTCCGTAAGTTTTGTGGAAATATTTCAACACTTGGTAACATATTAAGAATTCAATTCTTGAATTTAAAATGTTAACATGATTTCATTTTAGATTTTGTTGTTTATATTTTTTGAATCTTGCTTATCAAAAAACATGCTGCAACTTTGGTACTTGTTATTATTGTTAACTGCCTCGGCAAGTTATTCTTGTTGCAATAAATTTAGTTTAGATTGTTAACACCTCAATGGCTTGTGTGAAGGAGAATATGGAATGCACCAAGGCTGCAGTCAAAGCACCTGAACTGGTTAACAGAATGCCAAAATAAATGATGTCTCATGGAATTCTCAGTGGCAACATCTCTTTTCTAAGTGTCAAAAGATGTGAAGGGCCTCATCGGTCTGACCTGCCTTTGCATTGTTTTGCTATTGTATCTAATGTGGTTGCTGAACTGGTTTTTTCTTCAGCCAGTCCTTGTAGTTTGCTATACATGACAGAGCTGAACTAGTTTTTTCTTATGGCAGCCTTGTGGTGCTTTTTTATTATTTGTAATTCTTTTCCTGCATTGTTCCAATACAAAAAAATATTTATTTCCACTTTGGTTTGTCTTGTTTCATTTTCTTATTGGCCGATTCTCAAATAGAAAGTGTTGGCTCAACTTTATCAATCTTTACTTGGCAGCATCATAAAATATATAGTTTTCCAAATTTATTTGCTTTTATGTTTTAGTTCAAATTTAATAATATGTTTTTTCTGCATTATAAAATTTATGGTATTTAATAAATTATTCATATCATGACTAAATTTACTACCAATTAATGGAAACTAGTAAATAAAAATGACTACCATGACTAAATAATTGACTAAATGATTACAATGACTAAATAAATGACTAAATATACTACCAAATTACCAAATATACTACCAAATTAATGACTAAAATTTGTTTAGTCATAAATTTGGTCACGAGATAAATGACTGGCAATAAACTACCAATGGTCACGTGACTAAATATACTACCAAATTGATGAATAAATATACTACCAAATTGATGACTAAATATACTACCAAATTAATGACTAAATATACTACCAAATTAATGACTAAAATTTGTTTGGTCATGAGATAAATGACCGGCAATAAACTACCAATGGTCACAAGAGGATACTAATTCTATAACCATTGAGCAATTACCAAGGAGGTTGTGATGCCTAAAGAGGAAAAATTAGTGGCTCCAAAGAAGATGGGATAGCAACTCCAAGGCGAATAAGTTTGCAAAGGGTTCCATGACCATTTGGATAAGAGAAAGGAGGCTCCAATGAGTGGACAACCACGAAGCAAGGGGAAAATCATTCAAGTTGAGTACAAATAATCTCCTAGGAGTGGAGATAGATCTAACGAAACTTGTATCCTAAGGGGTGGTCTTGGGATTCCAAGGAAAAAGGCAAGGTATGACAAGAAGACTTCCATTGTGTGCTTCTTTTGCCATAAAAATGGCATATTGCTAAGCATTGTTGGGAAGCACACCCTTGTTTAGTTTGTGATATGAGAAACCATTGTGAGGCTATGTGTTGGAAGGATTCCAAGAAGCCTAAAACCTCCAAGTGGAAGGAGGGTAAAGACAAAGACAAGAAGCCAAACACTTGAAGTGAGACCAAGAGTTTACACTTAAATGAAGGTAAAGAACAAGAGTTTCAAAGGGTACCTTCAAAAATTTATGTAGGTTGGTTTCCTTTCATTTTTGTTGATGCTTTAAGTGGATCAATCAAGGGGTAGGTTGGTGTCCATGATAGGTTCACATATGACTAAAGAATTGAGTAGGCTTAGGTGTTCCAAGCCATAACAACAAGGATTTTTTAGATTGCATGTCTATTTGAGGGTTATTCATTTGGTTCTCTATTTAAATTTTTTTTTGGAACCAAAAACCTTCTAGTGGAGGAAGTGTGATATGTAAATGTGAGTATTGTGTGTGTAAGACCGACGAGGTCTTGGTGTTGCCAACTCATTAGGGTATAGTTGAGATGTGTAACATGTGAACTCATCATCAAACCACTATGTAGAGGATGTGTAAAGGATTGGTGTAGGTCAAGGATGGTATGGGACTCCTTGGAAATGCATCTATTTGAAGTTGCAAATCCAAAAAGTACCAAAAAGGAAAGAATGATGAATTTGTTGGTTTTACTAGTGGCAATCCTATGTTTTCCACTAGTGAACTTGTGGTTTACCCCAACAAATTTATCACAAAGAAACAAACTCTTTATTGGTAAAGTGACAAACACATCTCTTTGTGAGCAACAAATTGGTAGTTGGAATGCCAAATGATTTAGTTCCAATTTGGGTGGTTTATCTTCTAACTTATCATCTTGGTGAAGGTGTGGAGGCATGTTATAAGCCTTCTACATGTTTGGAAGATGTTAGACACTCAAGGGGAATGATGTGTAGATCCATTTTTGAGGTTTAGAAAGTGCATATCACAAGTTTGTTTGAATGTGTTTTATATGTTTGATGGATGTAGACCATTCTTAGGTCTATACATTGGATTGTTGTAGATTCATAATGAGGCTAAGGTAGTTTTTAGGTGTAGGGAGTTGGTAGTTACCATTAATATGATCTTGTTAAGTCAAAAAGGTAATGAAAACAATTGTAAAGGCTGAAAACAATGGCATGAGGAGCATTTCTCACCCTTTTTGGTGTTTTCTATCCATTGGAGGGTTTCTATAGTGATATATGTGTGTTATAGTTGTGTTGAGCATTTAATTTTGTATTATATATGTTTGGATCATTGTTCTTCTATGGTGTGCATGCCATTAATGTGTTTAAATGCATGTACATGGTAATTTGGGTTGTTAAGATATGTAAAGAGGTTTAACATTATAAATTTGATCATTGATGACTACAAGTGTGGCATAGCCACCTGCGTGTACAAATCAAAGGTGTACCTAATATTTATAGATAGATTGAGGTGAGGATAGAGATCTCCTAGTTGTTGGAAATGAAGTGTTGAAATGGAATGAGTCTCTCAACAGGTTTAGTAGAAAGACTAAGGAGCCTTAACCTAGAGCTAAATGTGAGTTTTACATAGACCTGGTGAGGATATTATTTAGAGAGTGAGTCAAAGTAATTTAGAGAACCATAGGAAGGTGAAAAATCTCATACCCTACTCTTAAGGAGATCCACTCGGTGGAGAATGCAACCTAATAGGTATAGCCAAACTATTTTTTAGTTGCATTCCAATTTTGATTTGTCTTCTAATTTATGGGTTGACGATTGTGGATAAGTTAGTTCTAAGGATAGGTTTGAGAAGTTAGAAGTACAAGGCATGATTAGTGGCTAAAATCTAATTCCCTATATTTGGGATTGGATGTTGGTAAGATCTTCTCTCTTGTGTAGAAGCTTACATCTTTTAGATTATTTGATCTTTTGATGTAATGTTTGACTCAGGGTTGAATAGTTGGATGTGGGGATAGCTTTTCTATATAGAAATTTGGAGGAGGAGATCTACATTTCACAACTAGAGAACTTTGTGGTGTTGTAAAAAGAACATGATTCACATGATATCTCTTTATGAATGCAAGTTTGAAAATCATTGTGTTCTCATTTCTATATTCTATATGAATAAAGATTTCAATTGAACAATGTTATTTTACACTAGATGAGACAAAGGACATGAGTGATGTCCTTTATGTCAATACAATTGGTAGTTTGTTATGGTTTACACTAGACTAAACATTACCCAAGCAGTGGAAGTCCTAAGAAGGTATATGTCCATTCTAGACAAGGAGCATTGGAATATGATGAAGATGGTCTTTGGATATCTTTAGATAGACTTTTGAGAAACATAATGGATATACATGATTTCATGGATTTAGATTTGGTAGAAGATGTGGATACCAAGTCTACCAATGAATATGTGTTTACCCTATTTTGTGGTGCAATCAGTTGGATGAGTGAGAGACAAGTTATGGTTGTTATTTTGACTACAGAGGCAGAGTATATGGTATCTACTTAGGTCTTTAAGGAGGGGATTTTTATTTAGGGAGTGTATTTAGATATTGGATTGCATGATTCAATATGATGGTTAGAGGGTCATCAACATAGAAAAGAACCCTACTTTTCAGGTGTAGACAAGCAAATTGATGTGTAGTTTATGGATGTTGTAGTTGCTTTAATGAAGCTTGTGATCATAGAGGAGTTCAAATGGTGCAAGATAGCCATGGGGATATTTTACCTTTGCAACACGTTTGTTTTCTATGCTTGGACCTTCATATGTTTGGCCCCCTATACAATGTATTAAACAAGTGAGAGAATGTTAGGAAAGGTGTTGTAAACCTTACACATGGGAATATTTGATATTTTATAAAGTTGTGGACTATCTCAAAATGGGGTGCCACACTTTGGGGAGTGTTATATTTTTCCTAGGTGGTTGTTGTGTGTAACATCACTGTAATGTTCCCTTTCTAATTAATTTGATTTGTAGATATTACAACCTCCTACAATGAAAAAAGTAGGTGATAATTCCAAGAATGGACTTCGAAGGAGGAAGTTGTGTTTTTCATGCAAGGAACCATGGGAAACTAGTCATTGATGCCTTAGAAGGGCCAAGTCCATTATATTGAGGTAATATCTAATCATGATTTTGATCCTAAAGAAGCTGTTCCACAAATAGCTACTAAAGATCACAAATCTAAAAAGATGGAGGATGAAGGCACAAAGGGAGACACACTTACAAATATTTTAGAAGCACATAGATATCATCTATTCAGAGTCTCAAGAGTGCTATCTGGACAATAGATCATGATTCTCATTGATAGTGGGGCTACTCACAGTGTCGTTGATAATGGCTGGGTAGTTAAGAGAAGACTAAAAGTGGAGGATTTTGAAGGCTTTAGTGTTACTATTGTCGATGGATTCACCATTCTATGCACCAAAATGATTTGATAACTCAACATAACTATGGGAGATCATAAGGTATGTGATGATTTTTATGTTGTGGGATTGGGAGAAATTAAAATGGTTTGGGGTGTACAATGGCTGCATTCCCTTGGTGAATTTTCACAGAACTATCAATCCATGGAACTTAAATTTAAATTTAAAGGGAAAGATGTGCTTAGATGCATCTCAAATGGTTCACTGCAAGTGATCACAACAAAAAGAATGGAGAGGACTTTTCATACAGGACAAGTTGCTTGGCCAACAAGTTGTTTGGTGATACCTAAAAATTTATCCATAGGTAAGAAATGCACTTATCATATTGATATTTAGAATATTTTAGATAAGCAATGTGGTGTTTAGTGATTTGCCTCCAAGACTACCACCTGATAGAGGATTCGAGCATATCATAGAGTTGGAACTAGGCTCTAAGCCTATTATGACCACTCCTTACCACCTCACAAGAATGTACAAGGAGGAGATTGAAAAGACCATCAAGGAACTCGTGGAAATGGGACACATCAAGCCTAGCTCTAGTCCATGTGTATTATTAGTGCTTCTTGTGAAGAAAAAGTATGGTATTGTGTAGATGTGTATTGACTACAAAGCTTTGAACAAGAAGACTATCAAAAATAGGTATCATATTGATACATAGGGAAAGGAATTTGTAGCAAAATTACAATGATCAGCGGCTTGTTTGAAAAATTGTTTCTCCCTAGTAGCCTTGTTTTAGGACAAATATGATGGGACAACAATTTTTATGGAGGTTCTTGGGAATCTAAACACACTTTCAGATACCCTTTATGGGGATACAACTCCTCCTATAGTGGCAACCTCCAATTTGAAATGTAAACCCTTCAAATGGACAATTATTAGTCCTAATTAGCCCTTTAGGTCTCCAAAATTGAGTTTTTGAGAGATAACACCCTCATACGTGCCAAAATGGTACAAAAACTACTTTAACAAGTGGAGTAGGTTTAAACGGGCCTACAAACCCAATTTCATCAGTTGGGGAGGTGTTTAACCCAAAAACTCCAAATTCCTCCTTAAACTGTAGGTAGGGTTTTGACAGGGCAACGAAGTAAAAAAAATGATTTCTGAGTTAATTTTTAGCTTCAAGACCTCTAACCAAGTGCATTAGGTCTGTATTGATCCTTGACATCTCTAGGTACCAATTGGAGTTCTTAAAATTCTATACAATGCCTGAAATTCATAGTTTATCAGTCAATAAAGTACCAAAAAATGCACTTAATGTACAACTCTATTTTGAAGGAATGACTGAAATCCTCTCATTTAATGATTAAAATTAATCCATTTCACCTAGATAATGACAACAAACTATTTAATACTTCTCCATACACAAGCAAATTAGACATCAATTCTCCAAATCTCATTTATTTTGCAAAAATGGAGGTCTAAAATCGTTCACGCCCTGACAACATACTTGTAACAAAAACTCAACTTTCTCTTCCAAAGGATGCAAAAAATAACTTTTTCCAATGTTTTGAAAGTGCTAACTCATTCCTAGATAGCTACCCCATGCCCTTACAAACCATAGTTCACTAACTATGCATTAAAACCCCTGATTAGGTGCTTGGTGCTGAGTTACACATGAAAATTTGAAATTTATGACTTCTTATTTATTCAAACCTAAATAGATACCTCCTAACATGTAAGTTAACACCTAGCACAACATTTAATGCAAACCTAGAACAAAAATTAAATGATGCTCTTGTATCATACTCCCAAGGAGCAAAAAGTTGGCTCATGAGCTCCTGCTCATGAGGTTTGCAAGGGTATTCCCATGCTTGCTGATGTTTGATTCAGTCATCCAAGTAGCTTCATCTATTTAATGATCTTTCCACTTCACTAAGTACTGGTAGTACTCTTTACCCCTTGTCCTTTTGACAACTTGCTTGTCCAAATAACTTCTAGTGCTTCCTTGTTGGCTTTTGGCAACTAGTTTGCCCATTTCCCAACTAATATTTCCTTGCTTTCAGCTGTGTCACCTTCATCACCTTCTTTGTATGGATACGAGTCTACAACATTGAAAATAGGAGAGATTCCAACACCACTTGGGAATTCTATCTCATAAGCATTGTTAGAAAACTTTCTTAAAATCTTACAAGGCCAATTTTCTTCATTTTCAATTTGTTATACTCACCTTTAGGAAACCTGTCCTTCCGCAAATGAGCTAATACCATGTATCCAATATGAATATTAACCTCTCTCCTCTTGAGGTATGCATGTTTCTTATATTTACTCACACTTGCCTCTAACTATTTCTTGACTTGTTCATGTACCTCTTGCATAGAACTGACAAACTCCTCTCCCTCAACACTTCTTTTCTCCATTTTGCCTAAATCTCTCAACTCAAAAACACCTCTTGGATGTGAACCATAGAAAATTTGAAAAGGACTCATCCCTGTACTCCTATTAGGTGAATCATTGTAAGAAAATTTTGCTTGTGGCAAGATGAGATCCCATTGCTTGGGATTGTCCTTTGTCAAGCATCTTAGTAGATTACCCAAAGTCCTATTGACCACCTTTGTTTGTCCATCACTCTGAGGGTGGTATGTTGATTTGAAATTCAAATTAGTGCCCAACTTCTTCCATAAATTCCTCCAAAAGTGTCCCACAAATTTAGTATCTCTATTTGATATAATGCTTAATGGAATGCCATGTAATCTAACCACCTCTTTGAAGAACAAATCAACAACATGAGTAAAATCACTAGTGGGTTTGCATGCTATAAAATGAGCCATTTTAGAAAACCTATCTACTACAACAAAGATTGAATCATGGCCTCTTTAGGTTCTAGGTAGACCCAAAACAAAATCCATACTAATGGAGTCCCAAGGTCTATTTGGGATTGGTAAAGGTTGATAAAGACCTACATTTGTACTCTTTCCCTTGGCATATTTATACACTTTACAAATTTCTACAAACTTCTTCACATATGATTGCATTTTAGGCCAAAAGTAATGAACACTTAGCTGAGCTAAAGTCTTATCTAGGCCAAAATGACCAGCAAGACTACCACAATGCTTTTTTGTGATTAAATTTTCCCTCATAGAACTCCTTGGTACACATAGCTGAGATCCTTTAAAAAGTAATCCATCTTGCAACATGTAGTCCATCCAAGGTTCTCTATTCCTTATGGTTGGCTGTTTACACACCTCATAGGTTTCTTGGAAATCCAAATCAGATTTGTACAACTCCTTAAGAGACTCTATGCCTCTACTTTCTATCTGAATTTCGCTTATGAGTAAGGCTCTCCTACTCAAAGCATCTGCTACCTTGTCGGCTTGGCCTTTTTTGTGCTTGATAACACAAGTAAAAATTTGCAAATATTCCACCCATTTCATGTGTCTTTGACTTAATTTGGGCTAGATGGTTATGAATTGTAGTGCATGATTTTCAGTGAAAATAACAAACTCCTTAGGCATCAAATAATGTTCCACTTCCTTAAGGCTTGCACCATAGCATAAAAATCAAGATCATAAGTTGAATACCTCTTTTTTGCATCATTTAACTTCTCACTAAAGTATGCAATAGGTCTGCCTTCTTGACTTAGGACATCTCCAACGGCTACCCCACTTACATCACATTCAACTTGGAAAACCTTGTTAAAATCAGGAAGTGCTAGTATAGGTTGAACTGTGATTTTCTTCTTCAAAAACATAAAATTTCTTTTAGCAACATCAGTCCAAACAAACTTTCTTTTATCCCCTCTTATAGTGTCTATAAGTGGTGCACAAATTCCACTAAAATTTCTGATAAATTTCCTATAAAAACATGCCAAACCATGGAAACTTTTTACCTCATAAGTTGTTTTGGAAGTTGGCCAATCGGTTATGGATTTCACTTTGTCCTTGTCCATCTTCAATCCACCTTGAGAAATCACAAAACCGAAGTACACCAATTATGTCCTCATGAATAAACACTTCTTGAGATTGATCAACAATATTTCTTCTTGCAATATTTGCGTTACCATCCTAAGGTGTTTGAGATGTTCTTCCTTGTTTAAGCTATAGATTAGTATGTTATCCAAATAAACAATCATAAATTTACCTATTAAGGGATTTAAAAATTCACTCGTTAGTATCATAAATGTACTTGGAGCAATGGTAAGATCAAATGGCATAACATGCCACTCATAAAACCCCTCATTAGTCTTAAAGGAAGTTTTCTATTCATTTCCTTCCCTTATCCTTATTTGATGATACCCACTCTTGAGATCAATCTTAAAAAAGTACTTAGATCCACACAAACCATCCATAAAATCATCTATTCTTGGAAGAGGGAACCTATACTTGATTGTAATCTTGTTAATTGCTCTTGAATCTGTGCACATCCTCCAATCTCCTTCTTTCTTTGGCACCAATACAACTGGTACTGCACACGGGCTGAGACTTTCTTTTATCAAACCTTTGTCCAATAGTTCTTGCACTTGCTTCTTGACCTCTGCATTTTCTTGTGGAGTCATCTTGTAGGTAGCTTTGTCTGGCAAACTTGCACCAGGTATGAAGTTGATATGATGACTAATACTCCTAATAGGTGGCAACTCATTCACCACTATATCAGCATACTCTTCCAACATAGTTTGTATCTCTTGAGGTAGCTCATTCAACTTGGTTGCTATCATAATAGTTCTAGGTCTGATTACTAGTCCAGAACCCATCTTTTCCTCTTTCATTGAATTCAAGAATTCCTTCTCACTCACCATCAAGACACTAGGACCAATCACTTGTCCATCTCCTTCTTCTTTCAAAGGCAACAATGTATGCTTTCTACCATCTTTTTCAATGGTATAAGTGTTTTGTCTCCCATCATGAATAGTTTTTCTATCATATTACCAAGGCCTTCCCAATAGCACATGGCACACATCCATTGGTATTACATCACAAAGAACCTTATATTTGTAGCTTCCAATATGAAAGTCTACCCAACATTGTTCATTCACTAACACTTGTTGTCCTTTCTTGAGCCATGAAACCTTATATGGAGTTTGATGTGAAATTCTTTTCAACCCAAGCTTTTCTACCATTTCTACTGAAACTAAATTATCAGTCCTACCTGAATCAATAACCATTTTGTAACATTTACCTTGGGATTTGCATGATGTCTTGAACAAAGTCTTTCTTTGGATAGGTTCTTTCTCCTTGGGTGGTTTGATCAGCACTCTTCTCATCAGTAAAGACTCTCTAACTTTAGGTTCTTCTACATGGGATGGAGATCCTACACTTTCTTCCTCTGCTTGGACTACTTGATTTCTGCCCTCAGTCCTTGAGCTGCTTGCATGAGGGTCTTCTAGACTTCCCAAAACCTATGACCTGAAAACTTATTGCATTTGAAACATTTACCAGTGAATTCACTACCTCTTTGTGTGTTTCCACCCCTAGAATAAGGTCTTCTTCCTCTGAATCCACCTCTTGGATTATGTGATTGTTCTTGGGAAGTACTTGGTTTTGAATTTTCTTTTTGGACTGAATTTCTTCTTCCTTGTTGTCCTCTACCTCTAAAATTTCTGCCTCTACTCCTATTTTTCTGATTTTATTTTCTATTCAACTTATCCTTTGCTTTTAGAGAAAACTGGTAACACTCTTCTATTGTCCTTAGTTCGATTAGGCTAAGTTCATCTTGATATTATATCTTAACCGATTGAGATACCTGGCTAACTTCTCCATGTCTTCTTCCACATGTCTAGACCTGATGGTCAATCTATAAAACTCCTTTGTATACTCTTTGACATTCATCACCTTTTGTTTTAGATTTTACAACTTCTTGAAGAGGTTAGTTTGATAGTCACTAGGAAGAAATTTTGCCTTGAGTTTTGCTACCATCCTATCCCAAGATTTGATTTTATGCTTACCTTTCTTTCTCCTCTCATCTTGTATGAAATCCCACCAAAGAGCTGCATGTCCTTTCAATCTGGTACAAGCAAACTTCACCTTGTTTTCATCAGGAACATTCTCATAGTCAAAGTATTTGTCCAATTCTATCACCCAATCAATAAGTGCTTCTCCATCTAAACTACCTACATAGATAGGGATCTCTACCTTTGGTTGGACACTTGTCCAATGATTACCTTGAGCAATCTGTTTATTCCTCCATCCTCAAGCTCTTCAAGCTCTTCTTCTTCTTCTTCTTCTTCAGGTGCTTGTGGTTCTTCCTCTCTGTCACTCACATCCCTTGTGATGAATCCTCTTCTCTAATTTGCCTCTACTAATGTGAGTCTAGAATCCAAACTCACTCTTGGATTCCTTATCTCCTCTAGAATGGCATCCCTCATCTGGACTCCTCTTCCACCTCCTCTCATTCCTCTTCTAGGTGGCATTTTGACTTCTCAATGCAACTTACCAACACATAATCAAGTCCTTGTCTCTTTTAGGTACCAAACCTATTTTGATACCAAATTGATGTAAAGGGAAAGGAATTTGTAGCAAAAGTACAATGATTAGTGACTTGTTTGACAAATTGTTTCTCCATAGTAGCCCTGTTTTAGGACAAATCTGATGGGACAATAATTTTTATTGAGGTTCTTGGGAATATAAACACACTTTCAGATACCCTTTATGGAGATACAACTCCTCCTACAGTGACAACCTCCAATCTAAAATGTAAACCCTTCAAAATGGATAACTATCAGTCCTAATTAACCCTTTAGGTCTCCAAAATTGAGTTTTTGAGAGATAACACCCTCACATGTGCCAAAATGGTACAAAGCCTACTTGAACAAGTGGATTAGCTTGACACAGACCTATAAACCCAATTTCATCAGTTGGGGAGGCGTTTAACCCACAAAACTCTAAATTCCTCCTTAAACCCTAAGTAGGGTTTTGATAGGGCACCGAAGTAAAAAAATGATTTTTGAGTTAATTTTTAGCTTCAATACCTCTAACCAAGTGCATTAGGTCTGTATTGATCCTTGACATCTCCAGGTACCAATCAGAGTTCTTAAAATTCTGTACAACACCTAAAATTCACAGTTTATCAGCCAACAAGGTACCAAAAAATGCAGTTGTATAACCCTGTTTTGAAGGAATGATTGAAATCCTCTGATTTAATGATTGGAATTAATCCATTTCACTTGGATAATGATGAAAAAATATCTAATAATTCTCCATACACAAGAAAATTAGATAACAATGCTCCAAATCTCATTTATTTTGCGAAAATGGAGTTTAAACCCCCTTTTCACGCCCTGCCAACATACTTGCAACAAAAACTCAAATTTCTCTTCCAAAGGACGCTAAAACTAAAATTTTCCATTTTTTTTGAAATTACTAAATCATTCCTAACTACCTACCCCACTCCCTTACAAACCATAGTTCACTAATTATGCATTAAAACCCTTAATTATGTGTTTGGGGCTGAGTTACACACCAAAATTTGAAATTTATGACTTCTTATTTATTCAACCCTAAATAGATACTTCCTAACATGTAATTTAACACCTAGCACAATATTTAATGCAAACCTAGAACAAAAATTAAATGATGCTCTTGCATCACATATTCTTAGGATCAATGAATTAATTGATGAGCTGCATGGAGCTATGTATATTTAAAATATTAATTTGAGATCTCGTAACCATCAAATCTGTATAAGGGATGAGGATGTACACAAAATAGAATTCAAGTGTCACTTTGGGAAATTTGAGTTCTTGGTCAACTCTTTTGGCTTGAAAAATTTTCTAGCTACTTTCCAATCATGTATGAATCAGGTATTCAAAATAAATTGAGAAAATTTGTTTTGATTTTTTATGACACTTTGATTTACGATAAGACTTGGGAAGATCATTTGAAGCATCTGGATACATTTCTAGGTATATTAGAGCAACATGCTCTTTTTGCAAAAGAATCCAAATGTGAGTTTGAGGTGATAGAGATCATGTACTTGGGCCATGCCATTAGTGCTCAAGGTGTTCAGGTGGATCAACAAAAGATCCAAGCCATCTTGGATTGGCCGCCTCCTACCACATTGACATAGTTGAGAGGATTTGTTGGCCTTTGCACTTACTATAGAATATTTTTTAAGAGGTTTTCATGGCTACCAACACTCTTAATAGATATGACCGAGAAAGGAGTGTTTGCATGGACAAGATTAGCACAGGAAGTTTTTTATAAGCTTATGGAGGTAATGAGCTCATGTCTTGTACTTGATATTCCGTATTTTTCATTTCCATTTGTTGTAGAATGTGATGCTCTAGGAGAAAAAATTGGAGTTGTATTTGTACAAAAGGGGCATCCCATAACATTTGAAAGAAGGAAGTTGAGAGAATTAGAAAAAACATTCTCCATCTATGACGGAGATGTTGGCCATAATGCTTGCCTAGGAAAAGTTTAGACAATATCTAGTTTGTGGGAAATTTGTGGTGAAGAAAGATCATAATAGCTTGGAGTTCTTCCTTGGCCAATGTGACTTGAATTATAGGAACAAAAATGAGTGAGTAAGCTCCAAGCCGATGATTTTGACATAGAGTACATGAAGGAGAAAAATAATACAGTTGGTGATTCTCTTTCTAGGATGTCTACTATGTGTTCTACTACTATTATTTCTATTGAATGGAAAGTCTCTATTATAGAAGAACATGTTAAGAACACATTTGCTACTAAACTTCTTGATGGGAATGTGAAAGATAACATATTTATAGTGGAAGATGGTCTCATTCTTTATAAAAACTAAAACTAGTCCTTGAATCCAAAATGAAGGAGAAGATTTTGAGAGCTTTCCATGATGTGCTATTAGTAGGACATCCAAGATACTACAAGACCTATAGGCAAATCAAAGAAATATTCTCATGGAAGGGCCTTAAGGATTTCCTCAAACACATAAGAGA
This sequence comes from Cunninghamia lanceolata, assembly GCA_027924645.1. Taxonomy (NCBI): domain Eukaryota; kingdom Viridiplantae; phylum Streptophyta; class Pinopsida; order Cupressales; family Cupressaceae; genus Cunninghamia; species Cunninghamia lanceolata. Next base: position 5,123,764 of record BSBN01000404.1, read on the forward strand.
ATGCATAACTTGTCAACAAAATAAAGTAGAACATGCCTTCCCAACATATTTTCTATAGCCACTACCTATATTAAATCAGAAATGGGAGAGTATATCCATGAATTTCATCACCAGCCCTCCTAAGGTACATGGTAAAGATTGCATTTATGTTTTTGTGGATAGTCTAACTAAGTATGAACATTTCTTTTCCATTTCATCATAATTTTTAAAGTTCCTCAAGTGGAATATTTTCTAAGTGTTTAGGCTACATGGATTGCCTAAAGATATTGTCTGTGATAGAGATAGTAGATTCCTTTTGGCAAGAGGTATTTCAATTGGCTGGTACAAAACTCACTCCTAACGCAAGCTATCGTCTCCAACTCGATGGGCAAATAGAAATAGTGAACAAATGGGTTGAGGGGTATTTAAGGAACTATGTTTCAAATCAGCAATCAACTTGGATTAAGTGGTTGCACTTGGCATAATACTGCTACAACACTACCTACTGCATGTCCATTAGTATGTCTCCATTTATGATATTATATGGTTATAATGCATTAACCTTTGTTGATTTAGTGTTCATAGATAGCAGAGTGCCTACAACTAGTGACTTGGTTAAGCATAGACAAAACATAGTGAGATCAATCAAAGATCACCTCTAGGCCCATAATCAACATAAATTCTATGCATATCAAAACCACATAGAGGTCATTTGAGGTTGATGACATAGTTTTTCTGAGATTGTAGGCATATAGGTAATCTTCCATCAAAAGAAGTGGGGTTGAAAATCTCAAACCCCACTCCTATGGACCCTACAAGATCTTGAGGAGACTTGATGAAGTTGCATATGAGTTGGAGTTGCCAGGGAATAGTAGAATCCATAATGTTTTCCATGTGTCTTGCCTCAGAAGGGTACTTGGACAACATGTCACACCTTCAGTGGATTTTCCACCCTTGGATGATGAGGGAAAGATCATATTGGTATTTGAAGTTGTTATTGATACCATGATGAAGAAATTAAAAAACAAAAGCATTACAAAGTATTTGATTCATTGGAAAAATCCACATGTAGAAGATGCTACATGATAAGGTCCAGAGATCTTGCAGCATCCAAATTTGTATTGCCCCTTTCTAATTAATTTAATTTGTGGACCTTAATACCATTTCCATATTTCCCTTGGGTTAAGGGGAATTCCTAGGGAAGTATTTATTAATTATTGGTCTCAAAATTAATTATTATTTCTTAATTTTGATAAAAGGGGCCATATAGTTAATAAAATATTATTATTTTTAAGTAATTACCCAAAGAGGGGCATGAGAATTTATGGACAAGGGATAATGTAACTCCCAAATATTTTGGTATCTTCTTTATGATGGGTTTATGATAGTTTTTATGGCAGCTCATTATTGGGGAGTTACAAGTTGAATTTTATGACAAAGTGGAAGCTATTTTCATGGAAGGAATATTCTATGACAAGAAATTACTAGAGGAGTTACAAATTGGTTATGGAGGAGCATATTCATAATTATTTATGACAATTATAAGTGGGCGTAAGAGGAGCATCTTTACTCCATAAAAATAGTCGACAATCAAGAGAGGTTATGACAACTCATAATGTGGATTTAAGTGAAGAGGGAATATTAATTTTTTTTTTGATATTTTTTGGCATATTGGGATGTGGAAATTTGTGCCCCAATTTTTATTTAAGTAAGAAAAACTCACCAGTTTGCATCTTATGCTAGTTTACCAATTTTCTTCACAACTTGAGCACTCGTGCTCACTTGTAGGATTTGAGGTCAAAACCCCTTGGATTCTTGGAGATCAAAGGACAAAACCCCTTTGATTTATTGAGGGAAATATCATACAAGGATTGCATTTGCACTTCAGAGTTTGTGTGGAATTCATTGAATGGATTTCAGCAGAGTTTCAATATTTTGTTATTGTAAGATTTTGGAGTTGGGAGTTATAACATTCTCTATATATATTTTAGATCTTAATATTATATTTTTTCTTGTAATTTCTTATATATATCAGTAATTTTCTACACATTTGAGTAATACAAATCAGCTCTAGTACTTTGGTGAAGATTTAAAAATATTTGCATAATTTTATGGTTGAGGACATTACATTATAAATACATTTAATGTCAGTGGCACATTGGAGGAAATGCATTTAATATTTTGGGGGTCATGGTTTAGTGAGCACATGGTTTATTTGGATCATTAGAGAAATGCATTTAATTTATGAAGGTTATTGTAAAATACATTCAATATTGTAAAAATAATTTAGTACTTGGGTCACATGTAGTAAGCTAGGCTTGGAGAGTGCAATTGAGGTGCTTTGGAGAACATGTTGTCACTTGGTCCTAGTGGCATACTTGGGCACCCACCTTGGAGATGCACTTGGGTGCTTTGAGTGCATTAAGTATTGATGCTTGAGGCATTAAATAATGGTGGCAAGAAAAATATTTTTTTCCTTGCTGCTTGTTTTCTTGCCAATAAATAAAAGGATTTGGATGGAGGTTAGACATCATCTTTTGGTTGATCATCACTTCTACATTCTTATTGTGAGTGAAGTTTGGTGTAAGCACCTAAAGGTTTGAGTTTCTTATTGAGGAGATCCTAAGGAGAATGGAGTGGGACATGCGGATCTTATTTTTTCTTAGATCAATCTCATGAAGAATGCAACAATGGTTTCTCACTGATACTAAAGAAGGCCATATTGTGCATGGTTTTCTCCTTGATCAAGAGTGTTGATCTCCATGTGAAGGCTTGGATCCTGATACTGCATTGTACATATTTTGTTGTTGAAAATAATTGGTTTTAATGCTTTGGACGCTAAGTTTTTCTTAAAATAGTTTTCCCAAGGTATATGATGTCTCTCTCTTGTGTGATTGTTATATTCTTTCTTTCACTCTTGTTATGTGTTGTTATGTTAGACTGCTATTGGAATTTATATATATTAGATAACTTATGACATCGTTCCCATAGAATTAATGGTGGAAACTTTTTTGTATTTCCCTTCATTTGGTATTAGAGTTCAGTTTTGAGCTTTGGTACTAGTAGTGTCAAGGGAAATTTCCTTTTCATGTTAAGAGTATCTTTGGAATGGAGACAGTTTGAAGTCTATATGATTGAACCTGAAGGATTTGAGGCTCATAGAGATGAGTTTGAGGTATGCAAATTGATAAAAGCCTTATATGGACTCAAATAAGAACCAAGGGGTTGGTATGGTAAGATAGGTAGCTACCTACAACAAATTTTGATGGTTCTAGTAGTGAATTAGATGATACCTTGAATATTTAAGTTTAGAGAAACAAACTTTTCATTCTTGTTTTTGTTAGGAAAGGTGTCTCAACCTTGCTCCTAATGTTAAGAATACAAAAATGCAGTTTTGGGACTATGACATAGAAAAGCTCAATTTCTAGGCTATAGAGTCTATTTTTTGCCAAAATAAATATTTTAGGTTATTTGTCGTCCCTTCCAAGGATGCCTAGTACATAGATCTCTTTGTGATCTACATTTTTGAAAAAAAAGGGCCCCACATCGTTTGGATCAAAAGTTATGGCCTCTGAAAGTTGAGCCTCCTGCATTGGAAATGTAAAAATATCTAGGACATATAAAAGTTGTAAGAGGGAGTTACACCAGTTGACTTACTTATGATGTGTGTTATGACATCATAAGACATCTTTACATGGAGATAATAGAGCCAAAATGGAACACCCAAGTTGGTGAGGGGATTATGGCAAATTCATTAATAGATGGATGGAATATGCTATTTTTAGCCTGTGGACTAATTTTGGGATTTGCATGTTGGATATCTAACTAGGGATTCAGGTGCCAAATTTTGGGCGGTTTTAGCTCATGGTTTCCTAATTAGCATTTGATGGTTTCATGTATTCTGTCTCCTATTTATTGGGTGCTTGAGATGGAGGTTTTGATAGTGAGTTTTGTAAGTATTGTTATCCTACCAGAATTTCTCTAGATCTTTGGTTGGTGATACTCCTATTAAGGCTTAGCCTTTGCAAGTGTATTATAACCTTTGATTACTAAAAAATACATTGATTTTATTTGGAGTGTGGGGGTTTTTCTCTCAAAAGGGGTTTCCCCACGTAATTCACTATGTTATGATATATTACTTTTTGTGTTTATTTCCCTGTAACTGTGTATTTAGTTTTATTTTTACACATATCTCCTCTCATATATTAGTGTAGGAAGCGTATTCCACACCTTTGCTTCCTTTCATTTTTGTATGTAGATGATCTATTTCTTACAAGAAACAATGACAAATATAATTAGGATGTAAAAATGAACTAAAAGATGGTTTTGAAATGTCAAATATTGGTCTTCTTCACTACTTCTTGGGAATTGAGATAGAATAGAGATAACAACATTTTCATTTTTTTGGCCAAGTAAATTATAGAAATATTTTTAAAATGGTATAATTGATTATAAGCCTACTCTAACTCCCATTGAAGGCAAATTGAAATTATGTAAGGATGTGAATGTTGCCTTTATTGATACTACCAAGTATAAACAACTTGTTGGAAGCCTAAATAACTTTATGACCACCAAACTATATATTTTATTTGTAGTTAGCATGCTATAAAATTCATGCATGAGCCCCAAGATAGTCACTAGAAAGAAGCAAAATGCATCCTTAATTAGCTTCAAGGTACATGGCGTTGAATATTATCAGAATAGGAATTTCCAACTTGTTGGATATTCTTATATAGATTATGATAGATGTGTTGATGACAAAGTATCTGCTATAGGATATACTATGTGCATATGGGTTTAAATGTCATAGCATGGTGTTGTAAAAAGTAGGATGCAGTAGTAAACTCTTCAATTGAATCTAAATATATTGCAACATGGGATGCTTCCAAAGAAATTGTAAATTTGCAACAAATTATTAATGATCTTTATATATCTCATATTGCACATACCTCTCTTTGCATTAAAGTAAATGTTATTAAAATGTCAAAAATCATGTTTTCCATGCAAAATAAAGCAAATGGATGTCAAATATCATTATCTTAGAATGTTGATATTAAAGAAGATAACATAGCCCATATATTGTCCTACCATAGATTTGACAATTGATATATCATGGAACCCCTTGATAGAATACATTTTGAAAAAATAAAGAAACAACTTGATATTTGTTTAAAAAGAGTATAACAAAGCCCATATATTGTCCTACTATAAATTAGACAAATGATATATTCATAGAACCCCTTGATAGAATAAAATTTGTAAAATTCAATTTGTCTAAAAAAGTTAACTTTGTTTCATAGGGGGTTTGTTAGGTGTATGACTCAAAGTTAGGGCATGCTTGTCCTTGTGAGACATCTACTTTCTAGGTCTTAATACATTAGTTTAATATATTTGTTTTTATGTTTTGTTGTTTCTCGTATAGCCAAGTCTACTGGTTAAACTACCAATGCTCAAGCTCTCTAAGAAGAGGCTTACTGAGTAAGTGCACCTTTGTGTACTTTTTTCTTGATTAATAAGATTCTTCCACTATCACATAGCAAGGGGAGCTTTGCTTATAATCAACACATCCTATATCAAACACAATTCAAGATGACAATCCACAAAGCAATCTAGGGTTGTAAGCAATGATTGTTTATAAAGGGGAAGTATCACTTGGCAGTAAGCAAGAGCTGTGAAGACTAAAATACCATTAGGTAGTAAGTACGAGCTATAAAGATTAGAATTCCATTATGTGATAAGCAAGGGCTATATGTAACACCAATGTAGAAGATAGAAGTAGATTAATGAGCGATATTATGTTGCCTAATACATGAAGCACACAATATTCAAAATATAAACAAAATCACCTATGAAATGTAATTGAAGTTATGGAAGCTTAACTTGGGTTGACTCATTAATGCATTAATCTCCTAGGTGGATCGCAACACTTTGTGAGAGATAACTGCTAGTGAAGTTGGGATTGAAAGAAGACCTATTTAGCCCAAATTTGGGGACTCCAAAGACTTGGTTAAGCTCATTGGTACACCTACCCTCGAAATCTTCAAGAACTTTAAATTGATGTCTTCCTTACTCTATATTCCAAAATAATATGCAAGGCTATAAAGTGTTAAGCAATATTATGCAATGTCTCACATCCTTACACAATGTTATGCACTCATATGCAATGTTACAAAGTGTTATGTAGAGTTACACAACAATGCATGGTGTTACACAAGATGCAAGGTTGGAAGTGTTTGACAATAGAATCAATGTTGAGAAATATACAAATCTTCTTTAAAGGTCAAATATCCAAAGTGCTACACAATGCCTCACAACATTATGCAATCTTATATAATGATAAGTAGTATTACATAGTGATAACCAATCTTATGTAATGATGCACAATGTTACATAGTGATGTGTAGAAATATGTAGTAATGTGCAATGTTACCCAGTGATGAGAATTTAGGATTTTGTTGAATGCTGAATAAGGTTTGAATCTAATCACAAAAGAAGAAAACCAAAAGAAAAAATATACCAACGAATCACATCAACATGATTATAGAGATTAATCATACAATGAATATAAAATGGAATAAAAACAAACAATTAAGTATAATTGAACTATAAAACTAACCTAGACTTTAAGACTTAAGTTTAATCGCACTACCACTTTACAAACTTTATAGATAGTATTCAATACTTGACCACCCATGTCCTAGAAGATATGAATGCATTTCCTCTACACTCTATCAAATGTGGATAGATAAGTGTACACTAGATTAGGAAAATTACAATGTGTGAAACCAATCAAATGCATATTTTATATATTACTCTATCGAATAGAAAATTTTGTCCTGTCAGATCTAGGGCCTTTACTTTTCCTATGCAAATTCCAACTGTAAGTGGCAATTTGTAATAAATTGGTTATATTTGTGATAAAATAGTCAACTTAATAAGGAATGTCATTTTAGCATATAGGGCAATTCTAAATTTAATTTTTTTGCTTTAAAATACATGTGATTACATCATACTTTTTTAACTACTTACAATTGTGGGGGTGATGAGATTAAGTTGTGATTTTTTTTTAATAAAAAATAGCAAGCAATGGCACCAAAATTGTACATGGTGTCATAAAGAGGGTGATCAAAACATAAATTTGAAGAAAAAAATCAAATGCCAATGTTGTACCTAAATTTAAAATTGACCTAATCATATGGGTGTGATTGGGACCAAACTAGTTTAAGCATCTAGGTGATCAAAATCTATTCTAAACAATTAAAATATCTATGTTGAGTCAAATTTGAGTGAAAGGGTTAATAGTGAACTACATACAAATCAACAATTTCAAGGGGTGAAATGAAAAAGTTTGTTAATTGGCTACATATTGACACTTAAAATTCCATATTTCCAAGGTATTATGCAATACTTGTTCCATCACAATACACAATACTACCTATCAAATCAAATATCATTGTTATAGTTAACAACTAACCAAGGTATGACGATAAGAGAAGAAAGACAAGTGACAATTTTAGTAATAAAGCAACAATGTTCTTCTAGACAACCACCATGTTCAAATATGAAACTAAGCCAAAAAAGATTTCATGCATACAAAGTATAATTATCATATTAGGATATTTAATTATCTTAAAGTATATGTGAGGCTGATTATTTTACCTCCCATATTTTGATCATTATGCTATTCTGTAGATGACACTATCAGACCTAGTGACTGTTCATTATGCAGACTTGATGTTTTATCTCACTGATTTGATACATGTGATTTGATTCGGTCATATTGGTTGATATGTTGTGGTTCGATATATGGGATTTATATTAGATGTTATTTGTTATGAGATTCTAGTTGTTTATGTAAGGATTAATTGACATATGATTTGATAATGCAGTTTGATTTGGAGTTATGCAGTGATGTTTATTTCAATTGCGTGAATTAATTTCAGTTGCTTCGGCTATCACTTTTTATGACAGAACTGACACTTGATCGAGATGTGCAGGTTTTACTTCCCTAGCCACGGGAAATCGGAGGTAGGATTCACACCATGTTATTCCCTATTAAGCCGATCCGTTCCCAAGAGGGATAAGGATCATGTGTGTAATTGAATGATGATTTATGGTGTTTGGTTTAATTTTAATTATTTTTAGCCTTAGTACCCTTTCTTTTCTCATTCTGATTTAATATTAAGTGTTGTAAAATTCTATTTTGGATTTATGCCACTTGGTATTTTTATTATTCTTTTTGGGCCATTTAAATGTGGATTTTTGACCCCTTTCATGAACCCTAGGGTCCCAAAAGTTACCCTAGGTGGTCAACCATGAGTCTAGGGTCAACTTGGACCACCTAACCCTAGTTTTGACTCACCCTAGGTCACCCTAAACCATGGTTGAGTAAAAGTGACGAATTTGGGAAGAGGGAAGATGAGGGATGGGCCTTGCCTTGGGAAGAACCCATCTCCCATCCCTAACTTTTGGGAAGCATTCCCAAGGAAGACTACAGAGGTCTCCAAGAGTCCTCCCAAACTCCCAAGTGAGTGGGAGCACCACTCAAGACCATTGTCTTCTTGAGATGTGAGTGGGAATCCAACTCACCATTTGTTCCCCTCCCACTTGTGTGGAAACACAAGTGGATGAGGTGGAGATGGAGGTGGAGTGAGAGGAGGACATTTGTCATCCTCTTACCTTCTCACTCTCACAAGTGGTTTTGGAGGAGGGAGGAGATGGTGACAAATGTCACCTTCTCATTCCCTCAAGGCCAAGTTGATGGCCTATAATAGCTCCTCTTGTAGAGGAGTGGGGGTTCTTTTTTCAATCTCTTTCCTTGCAATTGGAGACTTCTTGCAAATTTTGAATTTTTTTTTCCTTTCTAAGTTTGGAGGAGTTAGGGAAGGTTGGAGAAATTCTGAAAGTGGGAGGGCTTGGGAAGGCTTGGAGCTCTTCACCAATTCTACTTCCATTGTCAAGGCCTTGAAGGTAGGCCTCTTAACTTGCTTCTTACCTTGCTTTTTTGGTGATTCATGTTTTAGATTTTGTTGCATTGTGTTGTTTGCATTGTGGTGTTTGCATTGTGATGTTGGGTTGGGTGTTATGGTGAGAGCACCTCCAATGGAGGTAATGCTCAACTTGTATGGGTAGGGAAGAGGAACAATCCTTGGGGGCTCTCCCACAGTTGTATTTGTGCCTTGAGGGATTTTATTTGTGGAGGTTGGTGTTATGGATGAGTTTTGTCTTGAGGCCTTGGTTGTGATCTATTGGATGGTAAGAGTGCCATGAAGTAGTTTGTGATTTGGAGGATGGTGTGTTTTGGAGATTTTGGCTTGAGGCCATGTGTTGGGGTTTCATTTTATCATTTGGGAGCCCTTTTAAGTTGAGAGGTCTATTCCCTACCCTCACCAAACTCATTTTTATGAGTTGAGTACTGTGTTAATCCTATGGGGTTGTTCTGATTTGTGTTAATGTGAATGATTTTATTGTGGAATGAAACCCGATGTGAAACCCCTACCTCCCTAGCTCGGGGGTGACCCACTTGCGAGTCTACGGTAGGGAGGAGAGCTTTCCTTTCTTAGTGGCTGGTCCTTTTGTTGCCTTGTTGTTGTGAATAGTTGTAGTTTGATAAGGGGAGAGAAGTTGTTTGGGAGCTCAAGTTGGTGTACTTATAGTCTCTTGTGTTGACTGTTGGGGCCATGACCTTTATGGCATTATTGTATATATTCTGACTTATTTGAGAATTAATGGAGTTGGCTGTTGTAAAAGTTGCATTGAGAACCTCTCTTTCAGTTTATCAGAAAGTTGTTTAATTCCTCTTTGTGAGGAAGTCCTTGTGACGAGTAATGCATGGGTAAATAAAAGTAAATAAATTTTCTGACATTGTCTTTTCAAAAAAATATATGTATGGGTGGTTTTATTTTCTGTTACATGCTTTTCAAAGGAATTTATATCTAGTAATTTTGCTGTATAGAAGATTGATTCCTCCTATGAAAGATAGAGCAAATGTATGCTACATTACTGTCATTAATCCTTGCAAAAGAAAATATGCATGTGTATATTGCTGTTCAGAATGTATCGTGGATGAAAGGAAGGGAAAGCTGAAGTTGTTATCTGTTGTGTTTGGTTTTCCCATTTCATTGGTTGTGTTGAAAGAATACAAAATTAGGTTAGAATGTATTCCCACTTTAAACGATGTTAAAAAAAAAAGAATGTAACTTCTGTATAAGCTGTTTTGCTTCAAACAAATAATTAGTTTGTTTCCTCTTTTCAAAAAAAAAAAAGGCTAATGTTGGTTAATTATTTGCTTTTCTGAATTGGAAATTCAATTCTTCAAAAAAAAAGGAGAAGAAATCAGTATGCATCGAAACTTGTATTTGTATTATGTGTATATGTTGGGCTGTGTATAAAAAAACAATGGTGATATTTTCCTGAAAAAAAAAGATATATATATGTATATATATATATAAATATATATATACATATATTTACTGTATTATTATTATTTAAAACAGATTTATTTCAAAAAATTACTTATACATATAAATATATATATACTTACGAATTTATATATTTATATATAAGAATATACAAATATTAATACATGCCATTTATAACATTTAGGTTTCTATTTTTTTTTTAAAATAAAAATAAAGAAAAATATTATAAAAAAAAATTTATAATAAAAAAAGGGACTGTTGGCTATAGCGCCCATAGCCCCCCCCTCTTTTTTTCTTTACAATAGTGATAGGGGGTGTGGGGGAGGCGGTGCCTCCACCACACCCCCGAACCTCCCCCACACACACTACACTCACCCATTACCCACTACCCCGAGCCCCGTTGCCTGTCCAAACCCCCTCACCATCCCCAGCACAGTCCATACTCCCCTCTGTAACCTCCATGACCCCCGCGCAACGCCGCCCTCCCCATGGCCTCCACTCCACACCCCACACACCACCTCTCGCGGCCATCTCTCCCCTCTGCTGTCCTTCGCAGCGCCGCGGCCCTCTGCCACCTCTGCTACCTGCGCCCTCACTCTCCATCTCCCCACACACCGCCCTCAACACCTCCGCCGACATCTTCCTCTATGGCGCCCCTCCACCACGGCCATCCTCCTCCACGCAGCAACGCCGCCACCATTCGGCCTCTATGCTTTAACCTATAAAAAAAAATTCATATGGTATCATTCCTAGCCTACCCAAACAACATTCATTTTTATAGAAATATATCTACATGACTTTAGAATAATAACATATTTTGGTAACATGGTTACTGTAAATACCTCCATAGAGGTAGGAGCAAGCTCCCCCATGGCCTCCTTGGCTCTCCAAACCCTAGCCCTGCTCAAGGAAGAAAACAAAAAAAAAAAGAGAATGAGAATGTAAGAGGAGTTTGGGCAACACTAAGGGACAACTTAGAAAATAAGATAGGTTTTCTTTTCTTTCATATGGGAACTTAGTGTATTTTAATTAGGGCAACCACTTGAAGATAGAATACAACTTTTAGAATTGAAAATTGGGGCTTTTAGATTTAAAATTTCCTTTTATATTTTATTTAGGAGGACTAAATGAGGTAGTGGGTTTTAAAGTTTATTTAAATTTAAACAAAAAAAAAGAAAACTCTATTCCTCTTGTTAAAAATTATCACTTGGGAAACTTTTTTTTTGTTTTGTTTTGTTTATATATTATTAAATTTAAATCCAATGTTTGCAAGGGATTTAAATGGTACTATCTGATTTTGTTAAATTGTGTTTTGAAATTATTTGAGGAGGGGATCTATTTTATTCATCTTGTGAGAAATTCCTTCCTTGTTGTCGATTTAAATTGTTGAGTTAATTTATCCTTAATTTTTACATTGTTAATTATATCAGATGTAATAATATTATTTTTATTAATTTCTTTTATTTTGAATGTGAAATTATTTTGCACTTGATTTAATTATTGAGTTTTCTCATCATTAAATTTTACGTTGATATTTAAGTCGATTTTATTATAATTATTTTTACGGGGAGGGTTAACTAAACCCTCCTCCCTCGCCCATTAATTTTTTTATATAGACGAGGAAATGTGTAGCAATTTTGAAAATCGACTGAGGAAGTTTTTAGGGGCCAGTTTGCTATCTTTTAGTTCAAGCGTTAAAAATCAACCGATGTCTTGACGTTTAATTTGATTTTACTCTAATTCATTAAGTTCTTTTCCAACTTTCACTTTCCACCGTGCGCCGTCATGTCATCATAAAACTTCACCTTTCGATTTGAGTAGTTAGGGTTTGATTCGGCAAAACTAACTGCACCTAGGCAATTAGGGTTCTAATTTAAAATAGTCTAACCCTAGAAGAGACGCACTTTGTGTCGTATACCCCTAGACAACCTACTCTTCACCTATTATGTTGTCATGTTCACGCCTCAGGGGTATTGCCACCAAGCACGCAAGCGCGTGCGAGGTGGTTCTTAGGGTTAGGGAGAAAAGTTTTTTGTGGCCCGTGTCGTGACCACATGGCGAATGTGGTTGTGACACGGGCATTTGTGCATCACGTCTGTGCTGGAGATGCGGGCATGATAGTATATATCCCAGATTATTAATCTAATGTCTCAAATCGAGACTACATCACGCGTTTGGCAATCCACAATGTCAAATGCAAGGTCATTTGCTAATCCACAATGAGCTTAAGGCATATTAGGACTAGTGAACTTTAACTTACAAACAATTAAATCATAATTCAATTGTACGGGACACACTAATTCAAATAGTTATGTATTATATAACTCAACTATTGCAAGTATGTGCTAATCGGTGTTGTCATTGATGTCAACATGTTTGTGTTGTCATTGGTGTCAACTGTATCTTCTAATGTTGATGTTGTTGGTTGATTAAATATTGTGTTAAGGTGATTTGAATGTATTGCAGAAGTGCTAATGATGTCAATATATTACTCTTGTTGCTGAGTTTCCAAGTGCTTTTGAGAAAATGTGATAAATATCGAAGACAATGTTCTGAAGAAGTATTCTAACTTATAGAATACTGTCCAAGTTTTTTCTCTGCATTTCTCTTGTATTGAAGACCAGAGTGTGAGGTTTGGATATGTTTTAGAGAAGTGGTTGAAGAGGTTAGATCCAGAATTTGGTGCTCTGGAACGCTGTGGTTTGAGAGTTATGTTCACCAGTTTGAAGACTGTGCCTGACAGTGTTTGCAGTGTGACTGGGAGAAAGTATTTTGCTGGAGCATTTCTCTGCATTTTGGTTTCTAGTCTCCCAGTTCTGGATGAGTGTTCATAAGGTCCATATCTATTTTCTATCCAAAGGATTTGTGATTTGGTGCTCCGAAATGTAGTTTTCTTGAGTAGCAGAGCTTGGCAGTGTTGGTTGTGAGCAGTCTGTGAACTGTCATCAAGTGAGATTTGTTGTAGCTGGATTTGTTGGTTCCCAGGTGATTTCATGTTGATCATGGATGTCTCCAATTATGTTGAAGGCTTGTGCGTGGTCCGCAAGTTATGGTTGTGCTCTTGGAAGCGTGTGCCTAAAGATCCTAGTGTCAACACCAGTTTTGGCCGACCTAGTTGTTTACACTCTTTACAGATGTGCTTCATGGATTGAGGAAGTATGTTGAATCATGTGAAGATGTATTTAGGTCCAAGCTAAGCTATGAAGTGTTTTATCTTCATTCCTTTGCTCTGCAGGATTGTTTAGGTCCAGACCTAATTTAAATTATGTATACTTGTCGACCTAGAAGTTTGTTTCAAATATGTAGAATGTGTTGTCAACCTTGGTGAATGATTCAAGGTTGATGATTGATATAAATAGATGAAAATAATTCATGTGTAGGTGTGCAAGTGCGAAGATGAGGATGTTTGTGTTGTGAGGTTGCGAGGGTGATATGTATTGTGCTTCATTGGAATTGAACTCAGGCATGTGGTAAATGCTATCATATCAGTTCATGGCAGTGAGCCTATTGCAGTGAGCCTCTTTGTAATTCAGTATTGATATTACTTTATATTGTGAGCTAATCCTCACCGTAGTTTTTCCCTTTTAGGGTTTTCCACGTAAAAATTTTGTGTTCTCTTGTGCATGGTGTTGATGTGATTAAGCTTATGTTATCTGTTTTTCATGTTTAATCTTCATAACAAAAAAAGGGTTTAAGTGAACTAATGTGGATGTGTTTATGTTTATGAGGGTTTAAAGTTTTTGATACAACTGATTCACCCTCCCTCTCAATTGTCTTGTGCATTCCAACAATTGGTATCAGAGAGAGGGTTCCTTGGAAGAAAGCCTAACAACTTAAGATAGATCTGGGATGGCGCACAAGAAAGACATTCCTTAGTTTGATGGAACTGACTATGCCTTTTGAAAGGTAAGAATGCAAAGTTATCTGATTTCTCTTAGTTATGATGTCTAGAGAATGGTTCTAAAGGAATACATTATACCTAAAGATGGTTCGGAGATAGTAGTTGAGGTTAAGGCTTATGAGACTAATGGTAAAGCTAGACATGCTCTAATAAATGCTCTATCTAATGCCGAACTAGAGAAAGTTTTGGACATGGAAACTGCACATGAGATCTGGAATAAATTGAAGAATATCTATGAAGGTGATGCATCTATCAAGAAAGCCAAGTTGCAAAATTTAAAGTCCAAATATGAAACTATGCAGATGTCTGAAGATGAGAATATAACAAGCTATATGTAGAAGATTGATGAAGTTGTCAACAACATCAAAGGACTTGGAGGAGACATGGATGATAAAGAAGTTGTAAATAAGATACTTAGAACACTTCCCAAATCTTATAGTCACAAAGTGTCTGCCATTGAAGAATTGCAAGATATGGACAAGCTTTCAAGAGATCAATTGCTTGGTAAATTGATTGCTTTTGAGATGAGAGAATTTGGTACCACTGATGGTCCTGTGAAAGTTGAGACTGATTTTAAGGCCAAATAAAAAAAGACTGCTAAATCAGATAAGTATGATGTGGAGTCAGATAAGGAAGACTTTGATGTGATTGAGGCAAACTTTTTAAGCAGAATGCAAAAGGGAACTAGAAAGTTCAGAGGTAAGTTACCTTTCAAATGCTTTAGTTGTGGTAAGATTGGTCATTATGCTTCAAGATGTCTTGATAGAGCTTTGAAGATTAAGAAAAAAGAAGGTAAAGGTAAGATGGTAAGGAAAAGTTACTATGTTGAAGAAAATGATGGTGTGACTGATGATGAATCTGATTTTGAGGATGGTAATGCTAGTGAATGCTTGTTTATTTCCCTAAAAGAAGAACATGTTTCTATTAACCTTGCAAGTTGTGTGAAGGAAGTTTGGAAGAAGAGAAAGTGATGTCTACATTTCATGCTAGAAAGGAAAAGGATGAATGGATCATTGATAGTGGATGTTCAAATCACATGACAGGAGATAAGAGTAAGTTTGTTAAATTGGAAAAGTATGATGGAGGACTAGTTAGATTTGGTGATGATGCAGCTGGTAAGATTTGTGGAAAAGGGTCAATTACTTTTGATGGCAAGCATAATACAGATGATGTTCTTTATGTCAAAGGCTTAAAGCATAATCTTCTAAGTGTTGGACAAATGTGTGAAAAATGATACAATTTGATGTTTAAGGATAACGGGTGTGAGATAAGGAAGAGCTCCAGAATAATAATTGCTGCTGGTAAGAAGACTCATGGTAATGTTTATCAATTGAAAGGTACTGATAATTGTTATTTGCTGGCTTAGACAAATGAAAGCTAGTTATGGCATAGGAGAAATTGTCATATTAATTTTGATAATCTTGTGAGAATAAGCTCAGTTCAAGCTATAAGAGACCTACCTAAGATTGTGAAGCCTGCTAATGCCATTTGCAAAGAATGTCAATTTGGGAAACAAACAAAGACTAGTTTCAAGAGCAAAGAACAATCCTCTACTGACCTGTTGGAGTTGTTGCATACTGAACTGTGTGGTCCCACAAGAACAAGAAGTCTACAAGTGTTGGTATATGGCGACTGATCATGCAAATACTGTACACTCGTAACGTATCCTTGCCAGGGTTCAGGGTTGGTAGTTAATTTTTGTTAACCGACAAATGAAAAATGACATTGTAAAACCCTAATTCTAGAAACTTCCAAAAAGCTTGTTATAAGTGGATGGGATGTATGTTGCGGTATGAGATTTGTGAGATTGTAATCTATTTTACACTGGATAATAAAATCATTGGATGGCTGAGTTTCTGTGGATGTAGCGCACTTTGGGTGAATCACGTTAAAATTTTGTGTTGATCTCTTTTGTGTTATTCTTCATTGTTACATTTGGGTTATTTAATCTGCATATAATTGTTAGTGTTTATTGCTCTGATATGTCTGAACCCTAACAACAAGGTGATGGGTATTTCATGCTACTTATTGATGATTATTCAAGAATGACTTGGGTTACTTTTCTTAAAGAAAAATCAGAAGCCTTAGACAAGTTCAAGGCATTTAAAGCAATGGTTGAGAATGAAATGGATTTGAGAATCAAGTGTTTGAGGTCAAATAGAGGTGGTGAATTCACTTCAAATGAATTCAATGCTTTTTGTGAAGAACATGGGATAAAGAGACAATTGTCTACCCCCCAGATTCCTCAACAAAATGGAGCAGTTTAAAGGAAGAATAGAACAGTTCAGAAAGCTGCTAGAACAATGATCAAGGAAGCAGACCTACCATAAGTATATTGGAAAGAAGCAATTCACACTGTTATCTACATTCAGAACAGAGTGCAAGTCAAAGCAAATGGAACAAAGACAACTTATGAAATATGGTATGGAAGAACTCCTACTATCAAGTATTTCAAAGTTTTTGGAAGCAAATGCTATATCATAAGAGAAGAAGAGTTAGGAAAGTTTGATGCTAGACGTGATGAAGGCGTATTCCTTGGGTACTCTACCAAAAGCAAATCTTACCGGTGCTACAACAAAAGGTTGAGAAAGATTATTGAAAGTGCTAATGTGAAGGTAGATGAAGATGTTCAAAGAATATCAGAGCCTAATGGATATGAATCAGATGAGTCTGCTGATATTGAAGATGTTGAAGAAGACAAAGACAAGGAAGTTCAGATTGATGAAGAAGAAGCTCTAGAAAGAGTTCCTAAAACCCCCAAGTATGTGCAAATGAATCACTCAGAGGATCAAATCATTGGTGACAAAAGCAAAGGAGTTATGACAAGAAGAAGAATTGCAGAAGAACAATTAAATCTATGTTTACTTTCATAGGTTGAACCTAAGACAGTTCCTAAAGCATGTAAAGATGAACATTGGGTCAAGGCAATGGAAGAAGAATTGGTGCAAATTGAAAAGAACAAAACATGGGAACTTGTCCCCAGACCTGCAGATAAGAATATGATTGGAACAAAATGGGTTTTTAGAAATAAGTTGAATGAGAATGGAGAAGTGGTAAGAAACAAAGCCAGACTTGTATGTAAAGGTTACTCACAACTGGAAGGAATAGACTATGAGGAAACTTTTACTCTGGTGGTGAGACTGGAGGCTATTAGGTTGTTTCTAGCTTATACAACTTACAAGGATTTCAAGGTATATCAAATGGATGTGAAGTCAGCCTTTTTGAATGGTGAGGATGAAGAGGATGTATACATAGAGCAACCAGATGGATTTCAGTTATTAGACAAACTAGATATGGTATGCATATATCATGCATGCAGTTTGTCTTATGGCTAGATTTCAAGAAGATCCTAGAGTCACATGTCATGGCAGTAAAGAGGATATTCAGGTATTTGAAGGGCACTCCAGATCATGGTTTGTGGTATTCTAAGAACAATGACTTCACCCTAAGTGCCTACATAGATGCAGATTGGGCCAGATGTGTAGATGACAAGAAAAGTACAAGTGGTGGTGTGTTCTTTCTTGGAGATAGAGTTGTGTCATGGCAAAGCAAGAAGCAGGATTTAGTATCCTTATCTACTACAGAAGAAGAGTACATTGCAGCAACATCATGTTACACACAAGTGCTATGGATGAGACAAACTCTGAAGGATATCAAAGTTGAGTATGATGATCCAATTCCTATTTTCTGTGATAATACCAGTGCCATTAACATTTCAAATAATCCAGTGATGCATTCAAGAACAAAGCATATTTCTATCAGGTATCACTTTTTGAGAGAGAAGGTTGTAGAGAAAGAAGTGAAGCTTGAGTATGTGCCTACAAAGGATCAAGTTGCTAACATATTCACCAAGGCTCTACCTAAAGATACATTTGAGTATCTCTGGAAGAAGTTAGGGGTTATTGCCCCTCCTTTGAACTAGATGCATAAGGAAGTGCATTAGTCCAATGTGATTCAAGATTCATTCTTTTCTGGACTGGTGATGGAGGCTACCTCTCAGGGGGAGTAGGTAGTAGCATTGAAGAGTGTTGCATTTAGGGGGAGTAAGAGTTGGTACAGGATGGTTTAGAGAAGTTGAGATCAATTCAAGTATGTGTAGTATCATACCCAGGGGGAGAAAGATTGAAGGTGTGTCACCCTTTGCCATTGATGTCAAGGGGGAGAGAGTTCATGTGAAAAACAAAAGAAGAGTAAGATGTATAAAAGAAAGGGGAGAATGAGATTAATTGTGTCATGATAGTTTTTCATATCATATGTTGCCATCAATGACAAAGGGGGAGATTGTTGCAAGTATGTGCTAATCAGTGTTGTCATTGATGTCAACATGTTTGTGTTGTCATTGGTGTCAACTGTATCTTCTAATGTTGCTGTTGTTGGTTGATTAAATTATTGTGTTGAGGTAATTTGAATGTCTTGCAGAAGTGCTAATGATGTTAGTATATTGCTCTTGTTGCTGGGTTTCCAAGTGCTTTTGAGAAAATTTGATAAATACTAAAGACAATGTTCTAAAGAAGTATTCTAACTTACAGGATACTGTCCAAGTTTTTGCTTTGCATTTCTCCTATATTGAAGACTGGAGTGTGAGGTTTGGATATGTTTTAGAGAAGTGGTTGAAGATGTTAGATCCAGAATTTGGTGCTCTAGAATGTTGTGGTTTGAGAGTTATGTTCACCAGTTTGAAGACTGTGCCTAGCAGTGTTTGTAGTGTGACTGGGAGAAAGTATTTTACTCCGCATTTCTCTGCATTTTGGTTTTTGGTCTTGCGGTTCTGAATGAGTGTTCATAACGTCCATATCTATGTTCTATCTAAAGGATTTGTGATTTGGTGCTCCAGAATGCAGTTTTCTTGAGTATCAAAGCTTGGCAGTGTTGGTTGTGAGTAGTCTGTGAACTATCTTCAAGTGAGATTTGTTGTAGCTCAATTTGTTGGTTCCCACGTGATTTCATGTTGATCATGGATGTCTCCAGATCATTTTAAAGGCTTGTACTTGGTCCGCAAGTTATAGTTGTGTTCTTGAAAGCATGTGCCTAAAGATCTTAGTGTCAACACCAGTTTTGGCCGACCTAGTTGTTTACACTCTTTGCAGATGTGTTTTGTGGATTGAGGAAGTATGTTGAAGCGTGTGAAGATGTATTTAGGTCCAAGCTAAGCTATGAAGTGTTTTATCGTCATTCCTTTTCTCCATGAGATTGTTTAGGTCCAAACCTAATTTGAATTATGTATACTTGTCAACCTAGAAGTTTGTTTCAAAGATGTAGAATGTGTTGCCGACCTTGGTGAATGATTCAAGGTTGATGATTGATATAAATAGGTGAAAAGAATTCGTGTGTAGGTGTGCAAGTGCGAAGATGGGGATGTTTGTGTTGTAAGGATGCGAAAGTGATATGTATTGTGCTTCATTGGAACTGAACTCAGGCATGTGGTAGATGCTATCATATCAGTTCATGGCAGTGAGCCACCCCTTTTGGCAGTGAGCCTATTGTAGTGAGCATTCTTTTGGGCAGTGGGCCTCTTTGTAATTCGGTATTGATATTACTTTATATTGTGAGCTAATCCTCACCATGGTTTTTCCACATAAAAATCTTGTGTTCTCTTGTTCATGATGTTGATGTGATTAAGCCTATGTTTTCTATTTTTCATGTTTAATCTTCATAACAGAAAATAGGTTTAAGTGAACTAATGTGGATGTGTTTATGTTTGTGAGGGTTTAAAGTTTTTGATACAACTGATTCACCCCCCCTCTCAGTTGTCTTGTGCATTCCAACATCGACTTCTTGATGTAGACATATGCATTGGATATCAAATAAAATAATTGCAAAGAGGAAGGGAAGATGAGGAGGAGGTGAACAAGGAGTAAAGTAGGAGTGGCAGAGAGGGAAGGGGAAGGGGCATAAAATGTGATCAATATAATCACAAACTTGAAATTGGTTAACCAAAGATAGAGAGAGTTGATTGTGATGGAGTGGATCTAAAGATCACATTGGCCCATCCCATTGTCTATGATTAAGGATGGTTAAAAAGACATAAAAAAATTCTACAAACTTGGGTTAGACCAAAGCTCTATTTTGTTGTTACATTTCAACAAATACAACCCTACTAGAGGCATTCTATATTGACCATTTGTTGTGTATGGGAATTTAAACAAATTATGAATGCAATATGGAGCACAATCTTGGAAGTGTGCTTTTGGATATAAGGCATCAAAGACAAATTTTGCATGTGAAGAACATGTTGACTATTTTTAGAAAGTTGTATGATTTATTGTATCGCCCGAATATTAAATGCAACTCAAAACATATAGCTTGGCCAACTATAAGGTGTGACTATAACAAAAAGCAATGCAACATATGTCAATCCACGTGTGTCTTTCCTATACGATGTTGTGACTACTTTATGATTGATTGATGCAAAACACACATGGATTGACATATGTTCCATTTCCTTTTGTTATAGTCACATCTTATAGTTAGCCAAGCACGATCATATGTAATATTGGAATGCATTTGAATTTAACTATATAGTGCAAAAATGTAATATGAGATGGAATGCAACCCTAACAAAAAATGACAAGGAATCAATCGAGTTGAAAAATATTTCAAATGTAGGGCATTTAAGTGTTAGAACACAAACAATCTACTAAGGGGGGGGTGAATCAATAGATCAATAAAACTTAAAACTTCAAGCCTCTAGAATGCAGATCAAATTAACTTTTAGTGCAATAACATCAACAACAAGAAAGTATGCACACATGAACACCAAATATACATGATGCTACTAGGATCTACTGTCCTAATCCAACCTCACAAATGAAACCATTGATTACAATGTTTAAGAGTACCAACTCTAAGGAGTCACCAAACCCCTGATTTAAGAGAACCAACTCTAAGGATACTACAATCCCCTAATCTGAGCACCAACTCAGTCCACAAGAGGCACTAACCTCACTAAATCTTTACATATTTAAGTATGCAGCCATTTGGTTCTTCATCAACCTCAAATGAACCTTTTCAATTCATACACAGTCTTCTCCTCTCACTGTACTCACCCAAACTCTCTTTGCACTGAATTCTTCTCACGCATACATCAATTTATCTCTCAGTATTTTTATTCTGTTACAATCGCTTTTATATATATAGCTATCTCTGCATACACTCGCACATCTGCATGTGCGCAGTCCAGTCTTTGTGTACTTCTACTTATTGCATGTCCAGAAAGATAATTCTATGTGTAGCGTTGCGCATGCATTAAATCTGTTTAACTATTGTTCTTCTATTGCTGTTGTTGGGCCCCAAAATAGCTACAACCTTAAACTCTAAAACATTCCTAAATCACCAGGGCCAGGAATGCCATCGGGACGATTTGGAAGAGGTTTATCAACAAATTAAATGTGATTTTGGCCAACTAATAGGAGTGGGTAGGCACCTCTACACTTTGAGCTCAACTTAGACTCTAGAGGGATATTCCAAGGGGTATACCTAAGCAGGTATTAACTTCAAAACCAAAAGAACAACTAAAATCAAAAGACAACCAAACCCAAATCATTCTCTAAGCCCCAAAAATTATCACAAGACCCAGAACAACTGGTTATCACTAAGAACCCCTATATAGCTAATGAAAGGCACTCCCATTAACAATGGAAAGTACAAGTGTGCTTGTTTGGTCTGCAAAGAATTGATACGTTAATGACCCATTTACAATGTTTCATGTTTTCAAAATAGAACCGCAACAACACATACAATACTAACTACTTATTTCACACATGATGAGTTTGTTTTAGTTTTTTAAAGAGGTGTGGGTGATCAAACATCTCAGACCGGTGCCTATTATGATGGGCTATAGAGTCCACGGTTCAGCCGAGGGAAAAGACAACAAAGAAATGAAACACACACTTCCTGGATATTCAGATGCAAGAAAAAGAATGATCAATGAATTATATACTTAGTAATCCTTAGTCAGAACATAATCATTCATCTATAACTACAGAAAAGATCATCACATAGCATGTAATGTTTTAATAATTTGTCATATTCATCTAATCAACTATTACAATCATATCACAAAGTGTGGCAAGAGGAAACCCTAGCTGAAGCTTTGGATTTCCTTGAACAATTACACAAGAAGAAGAAGTTCATATGCCGATCACTAAAATCAATATGAGAATCTTGTTGTAAGTATGGGCCTAACTGGTGTTGTCATTGATGTCAACATACTCCTGTTGCATTGATGATAAGGATTGGATGAGTTGTATGCTGAGGATATTGAGAAAATTAGTCCTATCAGGAATAGAGAAGAACAATGAAGACAGTGAGGTGAAGATCCCAGCTAAGATGAAGATCAGAGGATGTGTATAAAAGGGTTTGTAGATATGTGTCTTAAGATGATCCAGTAAATATATGAGAGGTCCACATGAAGATTTGAAGAAGTTATGGCCACTTGAGTAAAACCAGTTCTGGCAGATGTTCAGAGGTGATAGAGTGACTCAGATAGGTCTGGTGAGATCCAAAAATGAAATATCTTGTTCTGCGGATTTGATGGAGTGTTTAGGAAGTCAATGTGAATTGGCAACTCAATTGGTTTGTGGTCTAGAGGTCCGCAAGCATCTATTCCAATATGACAGTGATGACAGACTATGTTCTTGAAGTCTCGGATGAAGGAGAAAGATTTCAGTTAGCAGAAGTAGTGTGGATGTTCTTGGTGATTCAGGCAAGCTTGTGGAGGTCTTTGGATTGTGTCTTGTTTGTGTTGATGGTCCGCATTGAAGATTGAGCTCGTAATTGAAGAATTACTTCCGGATGATGATGTTCTTCCTAAGTTTGGCCGACTGGATGAGTTACACATCTTGCAGATGATCTTGAAGATGTTCTATGATGCATGGTGTGTTCCCAACAGAAGATTGAAGTCTCAGATCTGTGTGGCCGACAGTGTGATGATCCGCATGAAGTCTTTTGTAATTAGTCATGTTGTATTTATGTATTTTCTCTGTAAAGGATGCCGACTTGGATGATTATCCTAAAGTCAATATCTTGTATAAATAAGAAGTTGTGAAGTCATTTCAAAAGAATCTTGGCGGGGATGAGAGTGTGGTAGAGAGGAGTAGAGTGAAAGACAGAGCAAAAATATTGAGCTTAAATGGAACTGACTCAAGCATGGTGAAGATGTTATTCTTCAGTTCAAGTATGTAATATTTACTATTCTGTAGACAGTGTGTCTCCTATAGGCAGTGGGCCTCTTGTGAGCAGTGTGCTTGGGCAATGAGCCCTAATTGGCATGTGCCATTTTTGTTCTTCATATTCTTTTAACAGAGAATACAATCTTGGGTTAGTCACCCCGTGGTTTTTCCCTTAATCAGGTTTTCCACATCAAAATCTTGGTGTCATATGTGTTAATATGTTTATGTTCTTGAATTATTGCATTATGTTTCCATGATTGATTTATTATTATGCTGCTAAATTACAAAAAGGATTTAAGTGATTAATTGAGAGAAAGTTTTTGACAACTAATTCACCCCCCCTCTCAGTTGTCTGTCCTGAATCTAACAATTGGTATCAGAGCTAAATTGGAGATAGTATGTTCCTCCTTAGAATGGTCTGAGTATCGTAGATGAAATCAGAGATGCTAAAAACAATCTTCGGGCTAAAGAAGCTCTACTAAGTGCCTTATCTGATTCAGAGCTAACAAATGTTATTGATCTAAAAAGATTTGGGAAAAACTGAGACTTCTGCATGAAGGAGACAAGTATGTTAAATGTGCCAAGCTACAAAGTCTGAAAGGAAAATTCGAAAACCTAAAAATGAGAGAAGATGAAAATATCACTACATTTATGCCAAGAGTAAATGAGCTTGTTTGTGGCATTAGATGTGCTGGTGGAATCTTGGATGAAAATGAGATTGTTGCCAAAGTTCTTAGATCCCTTCCTGATTCTTACAAGTACAAGGTTGCTACTATTGAAGAATTCAGATCTTTTTCAAATATCACAAGAGATCATTTGGTTGGTAAATTAGCTGCATTTGAATTGGGCGAGTTTGGAGATGAACCCCCCAAGATTGAATCTGCTTTCAAAGCTAGTGCCTCTATAAAAGGAAAACAAAAGTTTGATCCGAGAGAGAACTCTTCAAAGAAACTATCACGGTATGAAAAAGCAAGAAAAGATCTGGAAGAAGATGAAGCAGAAGCTGCTCAACTTGAAGCCCTTATTGCAAAAAGACTACCAAGAGGATCCGGTAAGTATGAAGGAAAATTGCCCTTCAAATGTTTTAACTGCAATAAGATTGGTCATTTTGCCTCAAGGTGTCCAGAAAGATTTTCAAGAGCAAATCCAAACAGATCAAGATTCCAAAAGAAATGTTAATATGTTCATGAAGATGATGATGATGAAGGGGTAACAGATGATGAATCGGAGACATGAAACAAATCCGGAAGTGATTGGGTGTTTATTGCCATCAAGGAAGAAGATCCAATGCCCTCTGAATCTGTCAATCATAAAATGGTAGAAAGAGCTCTAACTGCCCAAGTTGAAGAAAAGGATGATTGGGTCATTGACAGTGGATACTCCCACAATATGACAGGTGACAAAAATAAGTTCATAGATTTGGAAAGATATGAAGGAGGAGTGGTAAAATTTGGTGATAATTCTGTTGGCAGAATTAGAGGTAGAGGAACCATTTCTTTTGATGGAAAGAACAAAACCAATAATGTAATGTATGTTAAAGGTCTGAAGCACAATCTTCTTAGTGTTGGATAGTTGGTGGACAAAGGCTATGATCTCTTATTCAGAAATGGAAAATGCAAGATCTTTGAAAGTTCCAGAACAGAGATTGCATCTGATACTCAAACAAAAGGTAATATCTTCCACTTGGTCGGTACTGGTAAAAGTTGTTTATTTGTTCAAATTGATCGGAGTTGGTTGTGGCATAGGATAATGTGTCATGTGAATTTTGATAATATCATCAAGATAAGCAACACTCAGGCTATAAGAGATCTTCCAAGACTGGTGAAACCTACTAATAGTTTGTGCAAAGAATGTCAGTTGGGTAAGCAGAGCAGAGTCACATTCAGACGTAAGGAATAGTCTTCTACCGAATTGTTGGAGTTAGTACATACTGATCTATGTGGTCCGGCAAGAATAAGGAGTTTGCAAGGTGATAGATACTTCATGTTATTAATTGATGACCACTCCCGGATGATATGGTGACTTTTCTGAAAGAGAAATCTGAGGCTCTTGAGAAATTCAAAATATTCAAAGCTATGGTAGAGAATGAAACTGGATTAAACATAAAATGTCTTAGGTTTGACAGAGGTGGAGAATTCACATCCGAGGAGTTCATAGAATTCTGTGAGAAACATGGGATAAAAAGACAGTTGTCTACTCCAAGGACTCCACAGCAGAATGGAGTAGTGGAGAGAAAGAACCGGACCATCTAGGAAGCATCTAGAACCATGATGATGGAAGCAAATGTTCCTCAGATCTACTGGAGAGAAGCTGTAAGCACTGCTATCTATACTCTTAATTGAGTACAAATTAGAAGCAAAACTGGTAAGACCCCTTATGAACTCTAGTTTGGCATCACTCCCACTATGAAGTATTTCAAAGTCTTTGGTAGCAAATGTTACATTAAAAGAGATGAAGATCTAGGCAAATTTGATGCTAGAAGTGATGAAGGAATATTCTTGGGTTATTCTACTCAAAGCAAAGTGTACCGGTGTTATAACAAGAGATTGAGAAAGATTATAGAAAGTACAAATGTGAAGGTTGATGAAGGTATTGAAAAACCCTCAAGGTTTTATGAATATGATGAAGATGATCAGAATGATGTTCTGGTCCAAGAAGTCCAAGCCCCTTCTAAAATTCAGATCCAGACTGATCCGGTGAATCGGGTAGAAGAGATAAGTTTGAATGAACTTGTTCAAGAAACAGAAGTGCAAGAAATTTCCAAAATTCCTAGGTATGTAAGACTGAATCACTTTGAAGATCAGATCATAGGTGATAAAAGAAAAAGTGTTCAAACAAGAAGAAAGATTGCTTAAGACTCAGAAGAGTATTGTCTGATTTCAAAAATTGAACCAAAGTCAGTAGATGAAGCATGCAATGATGAAAGCTGGACTAAAGCAATGGAGGAAGAGCTGATGCAAATTGAGAAAAATCACACTTGGGATCTTGTTCCCAGACCTAGAAACAAGAATGTGATTGGAACCAAATGGGTCTTCCAGAATAAACTGAATGAAGATGGCGAAGTAGTCAGAAACAAAGCCAGATTGGTTTGCAAGGGTTACTCTCAAGTAGAAGGAGTTGATTTCGAAGAAACTTTTGCTCCAGTGGCAAGAATTGAAGCAGTTAGATTGTTTCTTGCCTATGCTGTCTTCAAGGACTTCAAAGTATATTAGATGGATGTCAAGTCTGCCTTCCTAAATGGTGACTTGGAAGAAGAAATATACAATGAGCAACAGGATGGATTTCAATTGTCTGATCATGGTGATATGGTCTACAAGTTGAAGAAAGCATTGTATGGACTCAAACAAGCCCCAAGAGCCTGGTATGAAAGACTGGATAAGCATCTTTTGAAGATTGGTTTCAACAAAGGTACTGCTGACAGTAATTTGTACTTCAAAATTGATCATGAAAATATCTTAATTGTTGAAGTGTTTGTTGATGATATCATTTTTGGAGGAAGAGATAGTATGTGCAAAACTTTTGCAAATCAAATGAAAAGTGAATTTGAGATGTCCATGTTTGGGGAAATGAATTTCTTCTTGGGTTTGCGAATCATTCAAACAAAGAAAGGAATCTTCATTTCACAGACCAAATATGTGAAAGAATTGTTGAAGAAATTTGGGATGGAAGACTCAAAACCAATGAATACTCCTATGGCAATCGGATGCAAATTGAGCAAAGATGATGACTCTCCTAAGGCTGCTTAGAAAAAGTATAGGTCAATGATTGGAGGACTACTATATCTTACTCAAACTAGACCTGACATTATGAATGTTGTTGGTCTTATTGCTAGATTCCAAGCTGATCCTAGAGAATCACATGTCATGGCAATCAAGAGGATTCTTAGATATCTAAAAGGGACAGTTGAGTATGGTTTATGGTATTCTAAAGATCATGATTTCTCTCTTCATGCATATATAGATGCGGATTGGGCAGAAGATGTGGATGACCGGAAAAGTACTAGTGGTGGAGCATTCTTTCTAAGGAAAAGATTGGTTTCTTGGCTGAGCAAGAAACAATAGGCAATATCTCTGTCCACTGCAGAAGTGGAATATATTGCAGCAATAGGTAGTTGCACTCAAGTATTGTGGATGAAGCAAATGCTAAGAGACATCAGAGTGGAGTACGAGGAACCTATCACAATCTTCTATGATAATTCAAGTGCAATAAATATATCAAAAAATCCGGTGTTGCATTCAAAGACAAAACATATATCCATCAAGTTTCACTTTTTGAGAGAGCAAGTGAACAAGAATGAAGTCAGATTGGAGTTTGTGCCTTCCAAGGATTAGATTGCAGATATTTTTACTAAACCTCTACCTAAGGACTCTTTTGAGTATCTTAGGGAGAAGTTAGGGGTTATTACCCCTCCGGTTCTGAATTAAGGTACACTGATGTGCATCAGTCTAGTGGATCTCACAGTCATATCTTGTGGTCCAGATTGATGATGGGAAGCTGCTACTCAGGGGGAGCAATTGGTATGATTCTAAAGTGATGCAAGTATGTGCCCTTTGCCATTGATGTCAAAGGGGGAGAGAAGACATGTGACAAACAAAAAGTGGTTGCTGATCAAAGGGGGAGCAGTAAAGGAAGAGAAGACATGTGAATGGTTGTTGTTGATAGGGGGAGTTAAGTCAGTCAGTGAGGAGAAGTTCTTGTCTTGATGGTTAAAACAATTTTTCACATCATATGTTGCCATCAACGAAAAATGGGGAGATTGTTGCAAGTATGGGCCTAACCGATGTTGTCATTGATGTCAACATACTCCTGTAGCATTGATGATAAGGATTGGATGAGTTGTATGCTGAGGATATTGAGAAAATTAGTCCTATTAGGAATAGCGAAGAACAGTGAGGTGAAGATCCCAGCTAGGATGAAGATCAGAGGATGCGTATAAAAGGGTTTGTAGATATGTGTCTTAAGATGATACAGTAAAGATCTACGAGGTCCGCATGAAGATTTGAAGAAGTTATGGCCACTTGAGTAAAACCGGTTCTGGCAGATGTTCAGAGGTGATAGAGTGACTCAGATAGGTTTGGTGAGATCCAGAAATGAAATATCTTGTTCTGTAGATTTGATGGAGTGTTTAGGAAGTCAATGTGAATTGGCAACTCAATTGGTTCGTGCTCTGGAGGTCCGCAAGCATCTATTCCAATATGACAGTGATGACAGACTGTGTTCTTGAAGTCCCAGATGAAGGAGAGAAAGATTTCAGCTAGTAGAAGTAGTGTGGATGTTCTTGGTGATTCAGGCAAGCTTGTGGAGGTCTTTGGATTGTGTCCAGTTCATGTTGATGGTCCGCATTGAAGATTGAGCTCGTAATTGAAGAATTACTTCCTGATGATAATGTTCTTCCTAAGTTTGGCCGACCGGATGAGTTACACATCTTGCGGATGATCTTGAAGATGTTCTATGATGCATGGTGTGTTCCCAAAAGAAGATTGAAGTCTCAGATCTGTGTGGCCGACAGTGTGATGATTTGCATGAAGTTTTTTGTAATTAGTCATGTTGTATTTATGTATTTGCTCTGTAAAGGATGCCGACTTGGATGATTATCCTAAAGTCAATATCTTGTATAAATAAGAAGTTGTGAAGTCATTTCAAAAGAATCTTGGCAGAGATGAGAGTGTGGTAGAGAGGAGTAGAGCGAAAGGCAGAGTAGAAGTATTGAGCTTAAATGGAACTAACTCAAGCATGGTGAAGATGCTATTCTTCAGTTCAAGTATGTAATATTTACTATTTTGTAGACAGTGTGTCTCCTGTAGGCATGTAATATTTACTATTCTATAGACAGTGTGTCTCCTGTAGGCAGTGGGCCTCTTGTGAGCAGTGTGCTTAGGTAGTGAGCCCTAATTGACATGTGCCATTTTGTTCTTCATATTCTTTTAACAGAGAATAAAATCTTGGGTAAGTCACCCCGTGGTTTTTCCCTTAACTAGGTTTTCCACGTCAAAATCTTGGTGTCATATGTGTTAATATGTTTCTGCTCTTGAATTATTGCATTATGTTTCCATGATTGATTTATTATTATGCTGCTGAATTACAAGAAGGATTTAAGTGATTAATTGAGAGAAAGTTTTTGACAACCGATTCACCCCCCTCTCAGTTGTCTGTCCTGAATCTAACAAATCTTTCATAACCTGTGTCTTATCCATTGGAGAACTAAAACTTTTGCTTTTTGAAACCCTAGAGAGCTCTGCACTTGGTCGCCTAAAAATGCCAAAAGACCAACCCTTGAAAAGAGTTCAGATCTTGTCTTTATAGCCTTCACACGCAGGTCTGAGAACGAACTGGGCACCAGAATCCTCACCAACCCCACTAACTATATTAAAAGCATTAATTCAGCCACCCACTTTGCATTAACGACGTTCCTGGAAGTAGTTGGTGTGTTCCCAAGCGGTTGGAGTATGGAAGGCCAGGAAGTCGACCTCCGACAAATCAGACTTCGAGGGTCGGGCCTTCTCTTTGTAGCTTTCAATATCTGGAAATGGGAAGAGAAGAGCCTCGACCCCACCAATGTATAAGGATATGAAAGGCGTCGGGGGTCAGGCCTCGGGCCTTCTTCATTTCACCTTATGCCTTCCAGAAGGCAGAACAAGGAAGCCCCAACGTCTGCCTTCCGTCTTGCGTAGAAGGAACACTTGTTGGGGATCATCCATCAGGCCTTCCTCCTTCCATCTTCTTATGAAGAAGGCGAAAGGAAGGAAGCCCGAACTTCGACCTCTAACACATTTAGTGCTACACTGACCCCATCGGACTTTAGCCTTCAGGCCCTCTACTCCGCAACACCAAAGAAGACGGAAAGCCGAAACTCTGACCTCCGATGCTCCACAATATTACATCATACTTAGAATATTTTTCATTTCCTTGGCAGACTTTAGCCCTCGGCCCTTCTCCTTGATGTCTACCTTGAAGAAGATGGAAGGCCAAAGGCCTGACCTCCAACACACTTAGTAGATTTTGCAATGAATAACACTTAGAGAAATTTAGCCTTGGAGGATCTCAGAGCCAAAAGGGAAAGCATGATGGAGGGAGGAAGCCCAAAACTCCGACCTCTGAAAAATGTAAAGAACACAAGGAAACCACTTAAAATTTTTGACTTAGTCATTTTTGGATCTTTTTTCCTTGTACTTTTCAAAGGAAGACATATGAAAACCTATGAAAGTTGTCTCTAATCGGTTATAAATTATAGGTTCAAGTGCGATTTAGATGGAAATTGGGGGCAAAATGGGGCATTTTGGGGACAAGTTTTTCAAGTCCCAACAATGGTTTTGAATGGGGATGTGTGCTAAGCAGTGGTACAACAAGAATCCAGATCTCTGGGAAGACCAAAAAATGACACACAAGAACTAAAACAAAACACCATCAAGACCAACAATGGTCAAGACTACTCGAGGTCAAAAATATCAAATATAACAAGATTTCATCACAAAATTTGAAGGAAATCATTACTTATGAAAAGTAATGCTTTAAATGCTGACCGTGAATGGACAGCTCCATGAGTTCTCCTTCCAGAGTCATCAAACGGTAGACATTAATCTCTAATTTCTCTACAACTTCATAAGGCCCAATCCATAAGGGATCAAATTTGCCATGTTTCCCTTTATCTTCAGATTTTGCATCCCAGAGAAGCACCAAGTCACCAAGCTGGAAGTCTCTTGACACAATACTCTTATCAAATAAGAGCTTCATTCTCTGCTTATGGTTCAATATCTTGTCATGTGCAACTATTCTTTGTTCTTCCATCTCAATTAGCTGCAAGATCCTCTGGGATATTGCATCATAGTGCTCTCCTTTAATATCTTGTAGCGCCTGGTGGATTGGTAATTCTATGCTGATGGGCATCTTCGCTTCTGCTCCATACACCAGCTCAAATGGGCTTCTACTAATGGATCTCTTGAAAGTTATCCTATCAGCTCATAAAGCATACTTCAAGCTGTCATCCCATCTCTTCTTGTTCTGATCCAGTGTCCTTTTTATGATCTTCATCAAGCTTTTATTACTTGATTCAGCCTATCCATTGCTTTGGGGGTGATAAGGAGACGAATGCACAAGGTTTATGCCAAATTTAGAACATATGTTCAATATCTCTTAAGACCTGAAATACATTGCATTATCTGCCAAAATCCTAGCCAACACCCCAAACTTGGTGATTATATTCCTGATTATGAAATTAATAACCACATTGGAAGTTGCATTGCGAGTGGGAATTGCTTCTACCCACTTGGTAAAGTAATCAGTGGCCACAAGGATTCACTTAAATCTATTGCTGGATTTCTCTTGTATCTCTCCAATGAAGTCAATTCCCCACTGCTGGAAAGGTGCATCAACTGCTAGAGGCAAAAGGGGTAGTGCTCCAGCAAACTTCATTCTACCAAAAATCACTGGCAAGCATCACATTTTCTGATTTCCTGTGGTACATCTTTGAACAAGGTCGGCCACCAATATCCAACTCTTAAGATCTTATGGGCGATGGTTTTGGATTTGAAGTGCCCCCCACAAACACCATGATGACACTCATTCATCATTGTTTCATCTTGCTCTTGATTCAAACATTTGAGAATACTCCTTCATGGTTTCTCCACATGAGCTCATTTTGGAACAGGACATACCTTTGAGATTTCAGCTTGAGAGTCCTTTTCTGATTCTCATCCATACATGGCAGACAATTCATGTTTTCAAGATAGAATATAACATCCTTATACCATGCATTGTCAGCCAATAAGCAATGAGGAACAACATCATCTTCATCTGTTTCATTTACTTTTGTTGCCTCAAGATTGGAATTGGCCATTAGCTTGGCTAGGCCTTGGCCTCTAACCAACTTTGTGACCTATATGTCCATGTCATATTCTTGGATCTTGTTGATCCATCTGCATCTTTTACTTGAAGCTTCCTGCTGCATAAATATGTCCTTCACTGCTGTGTGTGGCACATATACTATGATCTTGGCACCTGTGAAATAAGATTTGAAATTCTTTGTGGCCTTAACCAATGCAAAGGCATGCTTCTCCATTATGGAATAATTCAATTCAACATGTAAAGAATTACTAAAGAATCCTATTTGCTGCTCAAATCCATCACTATTCTTTTGGAGTAAAACAACAGCAATGGTATAAAAAGAAGCGAAGGAAAAAAAATGAAGGGGCTTGGAATAATTTGGACTTATCAGTACAGGTGCCTCCTTGATAGCTTCTTTGATATCCTTGAATGCTTCATATGGTTCCTTTTCCCATGTGATAGATTGCCCCTTCTTGAGCATCTTAGAAATGGCTTTAGTCTTTTCCGCAAAGTTAGGAATAGATTTGTTGACAAAGTTGATTTGCCCGAAAAAAGATTGTATTCCTTTGATTGATTTGGGATGAGAAATGAGATCAATAGCCTTGACTCATTCTGGATCTATTCTTACCCCATCCTTTGACACAATATGTCTAAGCAACTTGCCCTCTTCAACTCCAAATTGACACTTTTCGAGATTCAAAGAGATCCCATATTCCAAACATCTTTTGAAGATTACCTCAAGGTGCTTATAGTTCTCACCTCTTTCCTTTGAGAAAGCTGTTAGTTCATCTTGATAGACCACCTTGATCTCATCAATAAGACTGGCAAAAGCCACATCCATGGCTCGCTGAAATGTTGACCCAACAGTCTTTAATCCAAATGGCATTCTTAGATAAACATAGGTTCCCCAAGGAGTGGTGAATGTTGTTTTGTACTCTTCTGACTCCTTGACCAACATTTGATTGTAGCCTGAAAATCCATCCATCATAGACATTAGTTCTGAACCAACAACCCTCTGCAACAAATGGTCCATGCTTGGAAGAGGATAATTATCCTTAAGGGATTTGATGTTCAGATTTCAGAAATCCACACACAACCTCATCTCCTCGTTCTTCTTTCTTATCGGGACAAGGTTGGATACCCATTCAAAATGTCCGATGAGTTTTATAATGCCTCCCTCTTTCATTTTTAACAATTCTTTCTACATTTTGGGAGCTATAGTGGGATTTATAGGCCTCTGTTTCCGCCTAAAGGGTTTTGCATCAGATTGGAGGGGAATGGTATGCTGAAACAAGTCCTCCCTATAAGACTTAAGCTCATCATAGGACCATGCAAAACACTTCTTGAATTTCCTCGGCAGAGCAATCAACATCTGCTTCTCATGAGGCTTCAACTTCTTGCCTATGTAAACCATTTTGGGTGCCTCCTTAGTTCCAAGGTTAACACCTTCAACACTATCCTCTTCAACAGGTTTACCTTTACTCTTCCAGTGGTATGCATTGTCAAACATTCTCTCTAATGCTACCAGTCCCTTTGGAATTGTATTTGTCTTAAATCATACAAACTCATTCCCAAATAATGTTTCCTTGCCATTTTCCATCTCTATCATAGGCTGCCAGTCAATCACTTGACTGTCAAACTCATCCATGCAATTTAGGAAACTGAAAATCTAACTGCTGTAATTGAACACCTGCCAACTATATATGTTATCAGGGATTGTTGGCCTTGTAAGTACTTCAATAGCTTGATGGTCATGAGGAAAACTTGAATGAGGATCATATTTAGACGCAACTACAGCTAGGGATTCTAGCTCCTCATTTTTTGTTCTATCTATCCATTCAATACCAATGGCATCAAATAGCTCCATGGTATCCCATACAACGTTCCTATATGCTTTGAGTTTGTTGTCCTTGGCAGCAATTTTTTTTCTTATCTGTTGTACAATCAATTCTAAGTCACCAAATATTCTTAGGCACTGGACTCCATGTTTATGAGCCACATTTAG
Source organism: Cunninghamia lanceolata (assembly GCA_027924645.1). Taxonomy (NCBI): domain Eukaryota; kingdom Viridiplantae; phylum Streptophyta; class Pinopsida; order Cupressales; family Cupressaceae; genus Cunninghamia; species Cunninghamia lanceolata. The sequence goes on from BSBN01000404.1 coordinate 5,158,060, forward strand.
ACCTAGTAGCAACACCTCATACTCAGCCACATTGTTGGTGCACTGAAAATCAAGTCTAAAAGACTTGCCAAATTGTTCGCCATCTGGAGATATTAAAACAATTCTAGCACCTGAACCTTCTCTTGAAAATGCACCATCAAAATATAGTGTCCATAAATCAGATGCTTCACAATTAGAAGTGATAGGATTGGAAGATAAAACATTTAAGCAAGGACTATTGTAGGACTATTGTCACTGCTATATCCCATAAAATGATCTATATCAGTTTCAAATAAATTGGCATGATCTTCCTCTATTTTATATCTATCCTCTATATTTTGGTCTTCCACCTTCTTCTCCCTATACAACTTCACCTCCACACCCTAGAATGGAATGGTGGCATATGATAAATCCATTTGAATACTTCCACCCATAGACGCCACCCACTTTCTTGATAATAGCATACCCCATTTAGTAGGGTAGTCCACAAATATTATATCCATAAAAAATGACTTGTTTGGGTATGCTGCTAATTTGACCTCAACATCTTTGACAAGACCGATCACATTCACCTCCCTAGAATCCATGGCAAAACACTTTCCAAAAGACTCAGACACCTTCAAACCCAAATCATTCATGATTTCAAGCGGTATGACATTGCTAGATGCCCCTAAATCAAGCATACGATTGTGTAGCAACTATCTGTTTATGATCAAAGTGGTGTAAAAAGGGTCTACTCCCATTCTGTTGTTAACCGTAGATTACCCTAAGTAAACCTCAACTATTTCATCATGACCTACACCCTCATCATTACCATTGGGAACAACATGTCGTTTTTGTGCATCTACAATAGTGATACATAACTCTGCCCTATCTCTATGTTCAGGGAATCTAAGGAGTTCCACTATTGGCACATAAATTTTGATTTGGCTAAAGACTTGAGCCATGTCAATAGGGTTATAATTGGGCAAAGGAGTATCACATGAAATAATTACATCATTTGCACAAGGAATATAAGGATTACTTGATCAGATGAAATATCCTTACCTTCTTCCTTTGTCTTCTCCTTTTCTAGTTCTTTTTGTGTCTAAGGCTAATCAAGCTTATTGTAACCTTTTGGTTAATGAACCCCTAAAAGGGGTATAGTAACTGGTTGCTCGGTTGGTGTTGGATTCTTCTATACATATTTCTTTTTTGCTACTAGTGGCTGTACTGGAACCTTCTTCTTTTCAGGTACACTCTTCTTTGGAGCACTATTGCTTTTCTGTTCCACATTCACCTTTTGCTTTTGCTTCTCACCACCCAATATACCATGTCTTAACTCAGCAACAAGGGAGTTCTACATTGGCACTTGCCTATTTCTCAATTGATATCCCCCTTGAACTTGCAAGATGGATGCATCAATCAAAGCTTTTAAATCCTTCTCAGAAGGTCTAGACTGCTTGTATTTCTTTTGCATAAGGTCCCTCAAGTGCCCAAAATCATGAGCTAGGAACTGATATCTCTTTGGATCTTCATCATAATCATATTGGGAAATATGATCATCTTCTTCATAGTTGTCATAGTCAAGATCATGACCCATCTGCTCATAATTCTCTATGTCGTCAAACTGATTTATTTCCTCCTCATAATACTCAGTTGCACCTTCTTCATTTGGAAATTCCTCATCTCTGCTCATTGAATAAGCGACTGCACAATTTGCTAGATCATGGGGAAGGAAACAAACCTAACACCAAAGAGACTCATCTTGAAAATTGACCCGATCCTTTCTCAATGGATCAGGAGTGTCCCTTCCAGGCTATTTGAAGCTAACATGCCTAGGAGCAACTTGTTTATCATTTTGTTGTGGTCTCTTAGACCAATTAGTGTTGTAAGGTCTATTATGCAACCTTTGTCCTTCATTGAAATGTGTTACAACACCCTAAGGTGGCAACCCTTTGTCATTTCAAGCAACTTTGTAAGATAAATCTTTCATAACCCCCATAAGCTTATCCAATTTGTCTTTAGTAGTGAGGGGCTTATTAGAAGCTGCTATATCTGGCCGAGAGATCTTCACATCAGACCTCTTAACATGTTTGCAAGAGGCTCTCATGTTACTTTCAATGTTAATGGCCACTACATAGGCCTCCCTTAATGTTTGAGGACTCTTATCTCTTAAGCAGTAACTAATCTTAGAATCAAACACACCACAATACATAACTAAACACATGGATTCATTAGGTCTCATTTGAGGAGGTACCTTTCTCATTGTCATGATGAATCTACTGTTGCAGTCAGCAGCAATTTCATTGATTCCTTTCTTGATTGTTGTGAGCTCATGGATGGCAAACTTGGGGTCAATCCTATTCCCATACTGCAGTCTAAACACTCTCATGAATTCTTCCCATGAGTCAATATTGTTATCAGGGAGTGCTTTGTACCATTCTTTGGTGCTTTCCTCCAATGAGTGTACAAACAACTTCATCATCATATCATTGTCTTCAATCTCATACTCATCCGTGAGATTGATGAAGTGTCTCAAGTGTTCCTCACCAGTAACTACATTGTTACCTTGAAACCTTAGAATTTTTCCCCTAATCTCATTTGGAATAGGATTAGGAAAGTCAGGTGTGCCAAAGAAGTCAAGTTGTTTATACCTTTCAGCTCCCAATGGTTGCCTCTATGGAGGGAAAACCTATGCTTGTCTTCTCAGCCTAACATTATGAACATTGCCATGCTACTAATTCACTGGATTCTACAGTGGCTTATTGTGAATATTTTGAGCATGGGCATTGTTTGCACCCTTCTGTCCCATTTGTCATTGTTGTTGATTGGCCTGCAGGTTATGGCCCTGGTGTTGATGTTGTTGTCGTTGTTTCTGTTGCTGTGGTACATTTTGGCCTTGGTGCTGTGCATTTTGATTCACCTGGGCCTGCTAGGCAAGTTGAGCTTGTTGTTGTTTAAGTAAGGCCTGTACCTCTCTTTGCCCATTTCTGATATGATCAAGCAGGTCCAATTCCTCATAGAGAGTTCTTTCTCTCTCCTCAGCATTAGGCTATTCCTGTTGATCTTCCTCATTAGGAATATTATCGTGCTGACCTCTAATTGATCTTGTGGGTGAAATATGTTGTTGATCATTTTGATGAGCCTCTTCATTTTCATGAGGCATGCCAAATGTTCGCATGTCTACATTCTGAGACCTATCTCTTCTTCCCCTGCCAATGATATTTTGATTTCTTCGGACATCATAACCATCTCTATTCATTCTCCTATTAGTTCTGAGTATATTATCGGCAGAGTCCTCATAAGTGTACTGATGATGACATTTGCAGTCATCAAATGCATCATATCTTCCAGAGGTACCCACTTGGTCATGGGCATTCAATGGAGGTACCACACTGGGATATCTAGTTGGCACCACATTGGGGTATCTTACTCTACCCCTATCTCGTTCGCTTCTTGAGCGGTCTGAAGAGCCTTCTTGTTCTAAAAAATCTTCTGCCCTTCTCCTACGATCCATTTCAATCTTGTTTGAAAACTGACTTTCTGGGTTTGACTAATAGAGTCACCATTTCCCTGCTGGGAAGAACTTCTTAGATTTTTTAATATGTTAATAAACTACAACTTAACCATAAATAAACCTTCCTCGACAGTATACCTAAGAAGGTATTAACTTCAAAACCACATGAACAACTAAAATCAAAAGACAACCAAACCCAAATCGTTCTCTAAGCCCCAAAAATTGTCACTGGACCTAGAACAACTGGTTATCACTAAGAACCCCTATATAGCTGATGAAAGGAACTCCCATTAACAATGGAAAGTACAAGTATGCTTGTTTGGTCTGCAAAGAATTGATACGTTAATGACCCATTTACAATGTTTCCTATTTTCAAAACAGAACCGCAACAACACATACAATACTAACTACTTATTTCACACATAATGAGTTTGTTTTAGTTTTTTAAAGAGGTGTGGGTGATCAAACATATCAAACCGATGCCTATTATGATGGGATACAGAGTCTTCGGTTCAGCAGAGGGAAAAAGACAACACAAAAATGAAACATGCACTTTTTGGATATTCAAATGCAAGAAAAACAATGATCAATGAAGAATATACTTAGTAATCCTTAGTCAGAATACAATCATTCATCTATAACCATAGAAAAAATCATCACATAGCATGTAATGTTTTAATAATTTGTCATATTCATCTAATCAATTGTTACATGCAAACCACAAAGTGTGGCAAGAGGAAACCCTAGCTAAAACTTTGGATTTCCTTGAACAATTACATAAGAAGGAGAAGTTCATACGCTGATCATTGAAATCATTATGAGAACCTTTCATAACTTGTGCCTTATCCGTTGGAGAACTGGAACTTTTTCTTTTTGAAACCATAAAGAGCTCTGCACTTGGTCACTTGAAAATGACAAAAGACCAACCCTTGAAAAGAGTTTAGATCTTGCCTTTATAGCCTTCACACGCAGGTTTGAGAATGAACTAGGTGCCAAAATCCTCACCAACCCCACCAACTATATTAAAAGCATTAATTTCGGCCACCCACTTTGCATTAATAGTGTTCCTGGAAGTAGTTGGTGCATTCCCAGGCGGTTGGAGGAGTATGGAAGGCCAGGAAGTCGACCTCTGACAAATCGGACTTCAGAGGTTGGGCCTTCGCTTTGCATCTTACAATATCCAGAAGAGGGAAGAGAAGAGCCCCGACCCCACCAATGTATAAGGATATGAAAGGCATCGGGGGTCGGGCGTTAGGCCTTCTTCATTTCCCCTTACTTCTTCCAGAAGGGAGAACAAGGAAGCCCCGATGTCTGCCTTTTGCCTTGCATAGAAGGAACACTTGTCGGGGGTCGGGCGTTGGGCCTTCCTCCATCCATCTTCTTATGAAGAAGGCCTAACTCCGACCTTTGACACACTTAGTGCTACACTAACCCTGTTGGACTTTGGCCTTCAGACCCTCTACTCTGCAACACTGAAGAAGACAGAAAGCCAAAACTCCAACCTCCAACGCTCTGCAGTACTGTATCATACTTATTTTTCATTACCTTGGTAGACTTCGGCCCTTGACCCTTCTCCCCAACGTCTGCCTTGAAGAAGATGGAAGGCCGAAGGCCCGACCTCTAACCTCCAACACACTTAGTAGATTTTGCAATGAATAACACTTAAAGAAATTTAGCCTTGGAGGATCTCAGAGCCAAAAGGGAAAGCATGATGGAAGGAGGAAGCCCAAAACTCCGACCTCTAACAAATGTAAAAAACACAAGAAAACACTTAGAAGTTTTTACTTAGTCATTTTTGGGCCTTTTTTCCTTGTATTTTTCAAAGGCAGACATATGAAAACCTATGAAAGATGTCTCTGATCAGTTATAAACTATAGGTTCAGGTGGGATTTAGATGGAAATTGGGGCAAAATGGGGCATTTTGGGGATAGGTTTTTCAAGTCCCAACAGTTGTAACCAACCTTAGTCATAGTTCTACATTTATCTTTGCGCATGCAACACATCCAACTTTTCTGTGTTGCTTTCACTGTCATCGCCAGTCCATTCAGTTTATACGCCAAACACTACAACCATTTAAAACATTTTATTTAATCATCCTTTTCTATCAGTGAATTTATCATTTCGCTAACCTTGGCTTTTAACTCCTCTATTGGTGATTTTGTCTTTTTCAAACTTTACTTTTATCCCCTTTTGCCTCTATCAGGAAAAGTTCATTTCTTCGAACTTTGCCTTTTTGTCTTCTTAATCGGTAATTTTTAATTTTTTTAAACTTTGGTCTCTTAGCCCTTTATCGATGATTTCTGGTGATCTCAAACTAATCTTTCTTTGTCGGCGAAACAAGCTTTATACACACCATCACCTTTATTGCCTTTATTGGTGAAATCACTCTTTTTTGAACTATCGCCTATGATGCCTTTGTTGGTAAATATCAACTTTCATGAACCATGGCTTATGTCTTCCTTATCGGTGAAGTCTGACTTTTGAAAACTTAGCTCTCTGTTCTATGCTATCGGCTTGTCGGCAAATCTTAAAAACTAATAACTCGTTCAAAAAATGGGAAGTTTTTCGATACAGTCTTCACCTTATCAATTTTACTTTGTCAGCGATTCTCTGAGATCCTGAACTAGCCTTTATGTGCCTTTATTAGCAAAGTTTTGTTTCTTTGAACTCACACACTGCTTCCTTTCTTTGCCAAGTGTCGCCCAGTTGGTAAATTGACGAAATGCCGAACTCACAAACTAGTTTGTTATTTAAAAACTTTCTCGTTAACGAGAAACTTGCACTTCAAAACACTTACCTTTTTTCTCTTTCTTCTAAGTCTTCATTGAAAAGACTTTCTTCCTCTTCTATCGGCGAACCGGCGAAAAACATAACTTTCAAACTGAACTTCGGCCGAGACTTAAAATTTTTATTTCTTCAAAATCTTCGTTGAAAGCACTTACTCTGTCTCTTTTGTCGGTGAATCAAAGAATTCTGAAACGGGCGAACCAGTTCATATTTTGAATAGTTTGTCGATTGACCATTTTGCCAACTAAGAGCAAAACTTAATGCCTTAGTTTTTTCTTTTTCCCTTGTGCTTTTTCTTCTATGCACTCCTTCTCTGCCTTAGACATCAACTTTGACATCAATGACAATATATATCAATAATCTCCCCCTTTGTTATTGATGGCAAAACTCATGCATAATCTATTCTTAGTGCTGCTCTAATCCTTCTACAATGATGCTGTCCTGCACTATCTCTTCTGCATTTGCTCCCCCTTACTCTAATTCTCCCCCTTTGACATCAATGGCAAAGGGAGGTAATCAACCTCTTTTCTAACAGTAACCTGCTACTACCATCTATCTACCTACTCCCCTTGAGAGGTAGTCACTGTCAAAATAGGGATGAAAGATATGCCTTGAGTTGCTCTCCTTGGACAGTTGTTACAGCTGCACTTCTACTTGTGAGATGAAATAGCAATAACTCCTAGCTTCCACTTGAGATATTCAAAAGTATGCTTGGCAAGTGGCTTTGTGAAAATGTCCCCAATCTGATCTTATGTGGGGACATACTCCAACTTTACTTCCTGATCTGCAACCTTTTCCCTCAAGAAATGATATTTAATGGAGATGTGCCTTGTTCTTGAGTGCATCAAAGGATTCTTTGAGATATTTATTGCACTTGTATTATCACAAAGAATGGAAATAGGATATTTAAACTCTACCTTTATGTCATTGAGAGTCTGCTTCATCCATAAAACTTGTGTACAACATGAAACAACAGCAACATATTCTGCCTCAGCAGTGGACAATGTGACTGAATCTTGCATCTTGTTGAGCCATAATACTAACCTATCACCAAGGAAGAAAGATCCACCATTGGTGCTTCTCATGTCATTTGTACTTCCTTCCCGATCAACATCTATATATGTTGTCAAAGTAAAATCATTATTTCGAGGGTACCATAAACCATAATCCACAGTACCTTTCAGGTATCTAAAATTTCTCTTCACAACTTGAACATGAGATTCTTTAGGAGCAGCTTGAAATCTTGCCACCATGCATATTGCTTGCATGATATCTGGTCTGGATGCAGTTAGGTATAGTAAGCTACCTATCATAGATCTATACATCATTTAATCTATATAAGGTGATTCATCATTCTTGCTCAACTTGCATCCTGTCATCATGGGGGTACTCACAGGCTTATAGTCTTCCATCTTGAACTTCTTGAGCATCTCCTTTGCATACTTGGTTTGGGATATAAATACACCTTGGTCTAATTGTGATATTTGTAAACCAAGAAAGAAAGAAAAAAAGTTCTCCAAGCATGGACATTTCAAACTCTTTCTGCATCTGATCAGCAAATTCCTTGCTCATCTTGTCATCACTACCACCAAAAATGATGTCATCAACATACACAACAACAATCAACATGTGCTCACCTTCTGATTTGAAGTACATGTTGGTGTCTACACATCCTTTTCTGAATCCTTGCTACTGGAGGTAATTATCCAGCTTAGAATACCAAGCCCTAGGGGTTTGTTTCAGACCATACAAAGCCTTTTCAGTCTGCAAACATAATCTTCTTTCTGCAACAGCTGAAATCCTTTAGGTTGTTCAATATAAACTTCTTCATTAAGATTCCCATTTAGGAATGTAGATTTAACATCCATTTGGTAAACTTCGAAGTTCTTATAAACAAAGAATGCCAAAAACATCCTAATGGATTCCAATCTTGCTATAGGTGCAAATGTTTCTTCAAAATTTATGCCTTTAACTTGTGTGTATCCTTTACAAACCAATCGTGCCTTGTTCCTCACAACTTCTCCATCCTCATTCAACTTGTTTTTAAACACCCATTTTGTGCCTACCACATTCTTATTTGCAAGTCTTGGAACCAATTCCCAAGTCTAATTTTTCTCATTCTGATTGAGCTCATCTTCCATAGCATTGATCCATCCTTCATTCTCACTAGCATCAGTAAATGTTCTAGGTTCAATCTTAGATAGTAATGAGAAATTTACCTATTCATTTGACTTTGCCAGCTTTCTTCTAGTTTGAACGTCTTCATTCTTGTCTTCTATTATCTATTATTTAAGATGATCTTTTTGCACATACCGAGCAAGTGCCTTAACGGTTGTCTTTTCAGATTCTTCTTCAATAGTAGCATCTTCTTCTTTTGATATAGCTGATCCATCTGAACAGTTGTCCCTATTTTGTGTTAGATGCAGCTAGTCCTCATCTACCCTGACATTAGCACTTTCTACAATTTTATGCAGTCTCTTATTGTAGAACTTATATGCTTTGGATATGCTAGAATATCCAAGAAATATGCCTTCATCACATCTTGAATCAAAGCGTCCAAGGCCATATTCCTCTCTTCTGATGTAGCATCTACTACCAAACACATTGAAATATTTGAGAGAAGCGGATCTGTCATACCATAATTCATAAGGCTTCTTATCAGTGTTTACCCTTAACTACACTCTATTTAAGACATACACTGCTGTGTGTGTTGCATCTCTCCATAAACATTAGGTAACTTCGCCTCATTTAGCATAGTTCTTTCCATCTCTTTTACTATTTTGTTTTTCCTTTCCACAACTCCATTCTGTTGTGGAGTTCTAGATGCATAATATTGTCTTTTTATGCCATGTCTCTCATAGTATTCCACAAACTCATTGGAGGTGAATTCTCCACCTCTATCTGATCTTAAGCATTTAATTGTCAAACCACTCTCCTCAACCATAGATCTAAAAGTCTTAAATCTCACAAAGGCTTCTGACTTATCCTTAAGAAAGGTTACCCATGCCATTCTTGAGAAATCATCAACTAATAATTTGAAATATCTCACCTTTTAGTCTTTGTGTCTTGGTTGGACCACTTAGGTCTGTATGAACTAACTCCAAGAGTTTTGAAGTAGAGTATTCTTTTGTTTTGAAACTAGACTTTGTTTGTTTCCCATGCTGACATTCCTTACATATTGTATTGGCTAGCTTGATGATTTTAGGCATGTACCTAGCTAACTACATTTTTTGAACTTACCTTCACAAGGTTGTCCAAATTGATATGTCCCAATCTTCTGTTCCACAACCAACTTTCATCAACCTGTTCCATCAACCAACTTCTTCCTTGAATCTCTTTGAGATTGTAAAGATTATTTTCTATTATGCTTGTTTCAACCAACTTACTAGAGCATGCTTTCCTGATCTCACAACCTTTTGCATTAAATGTTAGATTATATCCATTGTCACACATCTGGCTTACACTAAGCAAATTGTGCTTTAGTCCTTCAACATAGTAGACATTGTGAGTCTTGGTCTTTCCATCAATACTCAGTGTTCCTTTATCGCAGATCTTTGCAGATGTGTTGTCACCAAACTTAACTAAGCCTCCATTCCATTCTTGCAGACTTATAAACTTACTCTTATCTCCAGTCATGTGACCAGAGAAACCACTGTCTATCACCCATAGATTCTGTCTCTTAGCATCAAATGTTGTCTGTACTATCAAAGATTCTTCTTTCTTCTGATCATCCTTCTTCTTCTTCTGAACTTTCTTAGTTTCCTTCTCCTTATTCACAAGAGAGTCTGATGCATTATCCTCCTTAGGAGGAACATTCTCCTTTCTTTCTTGTTTGTTAGTTTTTACAAAGTTTGTTCTACAGAATTTTGCAATATGACCAAAGTTATTGCATTTGTAATAAACTATTCTAAAATCTCCTAGAGGTGCAAAATATTTTTTGCTAATAAAATCAGTTTTTCTCCTAGGAACAATTCTACAACTAACAACCCTATGACCATATTGATCACATGAATAACAATAGCCATAAAATGATTGGGGAAACCTGATCATGCCAGAATATCTTGCAGGAGGGGGACCTTTGTATCTTTTCTCCTTTAGATCTCTGACTTTTGTGAAGCCAGCATCTTCCTTCTTCTGCTTCTTCTCTTCAGTCTTTTTAGGAGGATCGCTGGACTTTGAATGCTGACCTTCTTCAAATCCTAAACTAGTCATGTTCTTTGGAAATCTTTCACTGCTTATCATTTCATCAAGCATGCCACTGCTCTTTTCAAACTTCATACTTAGGTTAATCTGATTCTTAACCTCTTCTAAATATTTTCTCAGAGACAATTTCGGATTCCAACTTTAGACATTCTTCAAATTTTGTAACTTCTTTTCTCTTGGCTTCTTCCACTTGTGTCCTCAAGTCAACAATCAGCTCTTCTGATTCTACAAGCTTATTAGACACCATATCTTCCCGAAGTTGCAGCTTCAGTTTGGAGTTCTTCTTCCTAAGTTTGTCAATCTCTTGTAACACACATACTAGCTCTCCTTCCAAGTCTACTTCTCCTTCTTCATTCTCAGGGTCTTCCACATCAGTATTGTTCTGATCTTTATCAGTAGTCTCCATTGTCATAAACAAAAATTCATTTCCTTTAGCCTCAGAAGCACCCTCATTGTTGTCTTCTGAAATGGGGATTTCTTCAGAGGAGTTATTGTCACCTTTTATGTATAGACTCTTCTCATCCTTCTGAAAATTCTTCTTCTTTGCATAGAACTGCTTCTTACTTTTCTTACTATCAAATTCATCACTTTTGTCTTTTCCTTCAAAAGGACATTTAGCAACAAAGTGACCAACCTTTCCACAATTAAAAAACTTAAAGGGTAACTTACCTTTAAACTTCCCAGATCCTCTCTTCAATCTTCTTACAAAATTGCCCTCTTCTTCTTCTGTCTTAGATTCAGGCTCTACATTATTTGTCTTCTTTGATGCCTTAAATGCAGCTTCTCTCTTTGAAATCTTAGTACCACCTATCCTCATTTCGTAGGCAGTAAAAATACCATGTAGCTCATCAACAATTATCTTATTAAGATCTTTTGCTTCTTCTATAGCAGACTTTAGAATCATACCTAGAAGGTAAAGATCTAAGTACCTTTTGAATAATAATTGGCTCTTTTACTTCTTCATCTAGCCCTCTCATAGCATTCACAACTTCATCAACTCTGAGCAGGTAATCGGCAATCTTTTATTCCTCTCATTTTTAGGCTTTCAAATCTTCCTTTAAAGGTCTGCAACTTGGCTTGTTTCACCTTTGTATCTCCTTCATAGATGCTTTGAAGCCTATCCTAGATTTCTTTGGCAAACTTGCATTGCATTACTTTCACAATTTTAGAGTTAGCTAAACCACATAGAATTGCATTCTTAGCCTTAGCATTATTCTCACATTCCTTCTTACATGCCTGGTCTATTGGAGTAGTTGCAGGAGCAGTATAACCATCCTTAATAGATTGTCATACATCGAACCCTATTGAAGTTAGGTAGGTTTCCATCCTTATACTCCAGAACGCATAATTCGTTCCATCAAACAATGGTGCTTTGTTTGAGTGAGATCCTTCTTGACCGGCCATGTGTTCAATCTCCCAAATCAACCTTTAGCTGTTATGCTTCTTCCAAGGAACCGACTCTGATACCGATTGTTAGAACACAAGCAATCTACTGAGAAGGGGGGGTGAATCGGTAGATCAATAAAACTTAAAACTTCAAGCCTCTAGAATGTAGATCAAATTAACTTTCAGTGCAATAACATCAACAACAAGAAAGCATGCACACATGAACACCAGATATACATGGAAAACCCAATATGGGAAAAACCATGGTGAAAAAATGCTGCTAGGATCTACTGTCCTAATCCAACCTCACAAATGAAACCCTTGATTACAATGTTTAAGAGCACCAACTCTAAGGAGTCACCAAACCCTTGATTTAAGAGAACCAACTCTAAGGAGACTACAATCCCCTAATCTGAGCGCCAACTCAGTCCACAGGAGGCACCAACCTCATTGAATCTTTACATATTCAAGTATGCAACCATTTGGTTCTTCATCAACCTCAAATGCACCTTTTCAATTCATACACAGTCTTCTCCTCTCACTCTACTCACCCAGACTATCTCTGCACTGAATTCTTCTCATGCATACATCAATCCGTCTCTCAGTATTTTTATTCTATTACAATCAATTTTATAGATACAGTTATCTCTGCATACACTTGCACATCTGCATGTACGCACTCTAGTCTTTTTGTACTGCTTCTTGCATGTCCAGAAAGATAATTTGCATGTAGCATTGCGCATGCATTAAATCTATTTAACTGTTGTTCTTCCATTGGTGTAACCAACCTCAGTCGTAGTTCTACATTTATCTTTGCACATGCAACACATCCAGCTTTTCTGCGTTGCTTTCACTGCCATCGCCAGTCCATTCAGTTTACGCGCCAAACACTACAACCGTTTAAAACATTTTATTTAATTGTCCTTTTCTATTGGCGAATTTATCATTTCGCTAACCTTGGCTTTTAACTCCTCTATCGACGATTTTCATCTTTTTCAAACTTTACTTTTATCCCCTTTTGTCTCTATCGACAAAAGTTCATTTCTTCGAACTTTGCCTTTTTGTCTTCTTAATCGACAATTTCTTGTTTTTTTGAACTTTGGTCTCTTAGCCCTTTATCAGTGATTTCTGGAGATCTCAAACTAATCTTTCTTTGTCGGTGAAACAAGCTTTATACACACCATCACCTTTATCGCGTTATCGGTGAAATCACTCTTTTTCAAACTATTGCCTGTGATGCCTTTGTCAGTAAATATCAACTTTCACGAACCATGGCTTATGTCTTCCTTGTCGACAAATCTTAAAAACTAAGTAGTTCAAAAACTAGGAAGTTTTCTGATATAGTCTTCACCTTATCAATTTTCCTTTGTCGACAATTCTCTGAGATCCAAAACTAGCCTTTCTATGTCTTTATTGACAAAGTTTTGTTTCTTCGAACTTTGCATTTTCTGCTTCACACACTGCTTCCTTTCTTTGCCAAGTGTCGCCCAGTCAGCGAATCAGCTAAATGCCAAACTCACAAACTAGTTCGTTATTTCAAAACTTTCCCATCAACGAGAAACTTGTGCTTCAAAACACTTACCTTTTTTTCTCTTTCTTCTAAGACTTCATTGAAAAGACTTTTCTCCTCTTCTGTCGGCGAATCGCCAAATCGGCGAACCGGCGAAAAACATAACTTTCAAACTAAACTTCGGCAGAAACTTTAACTTTTTCTTTCTTCAAAATCTTGGTTGAAAGCACTTACCCTGTCTCTTTTGTTGGTAATTCGGAGAATTCCAAAACTGGTGAACCAGTTAGTATTTTGAACAGTTTGTCGACTGGCCATTTTGTCGATTAAGAGTAAAACTTAATGCCTTGATTTTTTCTCTTTCCCTTCTGCTTTTACTTCTATGCATTCCTTCTCTACCTTAGACATAAAACTAATGCCTTAGACATCAACTTTGACATCAATGACAATATATATCAACATTAAGTTGTTGAACATAGTCCTCACCCACGAGGGCTTGCAACTTATAAGTATATGATAAATAGTCTTCCTTGATAACATATGGGCTAAGCCATTTGTTGCATATTTTCCCTTGTCATGAATGTTGTCCCACTGAGGAGCATTTTGCCAATGGTGAATTCCCATGGTTTACCCCAACTACATTGTTTGGCCATCCATCGTTTGTTAAGCTAATTGTATTCTAAAGCATGTATTTTTCCATTGTAGTAACACTAGTGTCTCAATAGTCTTATCTGTGAGAAATCATACAATGAAAATTTTAAGGAGGGTATCTTAATACCCAATGGTAGGACAATTTATGCACCACAGACCCAAGAGAATGGGGTTACCCCTGTAGTTGTCCTAATGTTTCTCTAATATACCCATAATGTTGGAAATAATTTTTGGTGCCAAACTTTTGTATCTCTTGATTTTACTCATTAACAAATTGTTAACAATATTGTTTGATGGCTTGGCTTTCCCATGGCATTATGAATAGGTCTATAAGATTTGGGTATTTAAAAAGGAGAGTTGAAAGAGAGGAAGGGTTAGCAAATGGAGTGTAAGGAATATCAAAGGAATGAATGGAAACAATTCTTTGAGCCACTCAAAAGGAAAGTTCATATATGAAATATTCCTTATATGATTCTACACTACTGAGTTTGTTTACCGATATTAATCATTGAAACAAATTGATTCTTTAAGTACAACCACACTTGAATTTAGTGAACAAGGAATAACAAACAATTTATTTGTATCCTCAATTAATATTGAACTGTATACAACTTGATATTGTTGTTTAAGAATTTAAATCCAAAGTATATCATATAGATTCGTAATCTGGGAGAATCTGAGTTACCTGCCAAGGTGTGAATTGACAAGATGACTCCCAGGCTCACACAACACACTACCTAGGCTATCAGATTCCAATGTGATGATATCTCTGGAGGCCGCCTAATATTATCTCAGATCTATCCTGCAGACCTAGGTGACTTGATGGGTCGATCCATATCCTAACTCGTTGTGCTCCTTCCTGTCAATCTTGAATGATAGTAGTTTGCCTAGCTACCTAGACTTCTGCTTATATTCCTGGTAGCAGCGAATCCCTTTTCTAATGTCTTTGATTATCAAGTCGGACTACGAATGAAGGCCTGAAATGTGTGCTTCTCCACTTGAATTTACTTCCTTCCTTATGCGATGGTTTGGATTTGAGATTTGGCGCTTGTAGGATGATATTGTTGGATTAGGAGTAATTGCCACTCAAATCTGATGTGGTTGGTTTGTAGCAGTGCCTAATATATGTGAGGCAACTCTAAGGATGTGCTTGAAGATGATTTAGCACTATTCCCACCTCCTACTCAGTAATGTGATCGATTAGATTTTCCCTACAAATGATTATTGGTGATCATCCAACACTTGGACAAAGATTGATAATTCTTTCGATCCAACTGTTCCAGTTGCTGCCACTGTCCTGGAAACAAACAAGGTCCTTAAATTAGTCCTGCCTGCTACTCCTGGGTGGAGTCGCCAAGGTGAGGGATGGGATTGCGTCCAAACCTCAGAGAAATCTAGAATTTAGACTTAAGAGTTTTCATCCCAACGTCTTTGTCCTTGAATTTTCGAAACTCACCATGCAAAAACTTAAAATCGGATGCTCCAAATGAATCCAAAAATCTTGTTTTATACCTACTTTTGGATTGGACCCAAGGGCCCAATTCTAGTGCCCAAATTTGAAATCATTTTATATTTTGTATTTTTATATTATTATTATTTATATTATTAGTGTTAAAAAACACTCTTTTTAAATTAAAAATATAATTAATTATGAGAGGAGAGGAGGGGACATGACAATCCTCCCTTCTCCAAATTGCTTGCCCTCAAGCAATTTTAGATTTGGATGATAAAAAATCTCCACTCCTTCCCATGTAGCATCCTCGAGAGGAAGGTTCTTCCATTTCACCAAATATTTTGAAATGACTTTATTTCTTAGCTTCTTCTCTTTCATGTTGATGATCACTTTGGGCTCCAAAATCAATTTACCTTCGTCGTCAAGTGGGGGAAACTCCAAGGAAGTAGTAACATGCTATCCTAGCAACTTCTTAAGGCATTATACATGAAAAACATTATGAATTCTGCTATTTTTCGGCAGCTCCAGTTCATATGCCACCTCTCCTATCTTCCAGATGATCATGTAAGGCCCATAAAATCGTGGCTTAAGCTTCTCCACACCACTCCCTTTCAGGGAAGATTGCCTATAAGGATGCAACTTCAGAAAAACCAAGTCTCTCACCTCAAAATGCCTCTCCAAACAGTGACGATCAACATACCTCTTTTGCTAATTTTGGGCCCGCTGCAAATTTTCCTTGAGTGCATCAAAATATCTATGCTCTGATTAACCAAATCCCTAGCCCTTGGGACTCCGCTATCCAAAAGAATCAAATCCACAAAAGATAGTGCATCATACCCATACAACGCCTTGAAAGGAGTCATACCTATAAACATATGATGTGGAGTTGTAGCAATACTCCCCAAGATGAAGCCACTTAATCCATGTTGTTTGTTGCCCTATAACATAATTCCTTAAATACCCTTCAATCCATTTATTTACAATCTACATTTGTCCATCTATCTAGAGGTGATAACTAGTGCTTGGAGTGAACTTTGTGCCTGTTAGTCAGAAGAGTTCTTGCCAAAACAAACTAATGAACCTGTTATCCCTATCACTCACAATGTTTTTAGGCAGCCCATGTAATCTAAACACCTCTCTAAGAAATAAATCAGCCACCTGTGGAGCTCTATAATCAAAGGATATAGCATAAAAATGAGCATACTTAGTAAATCTATCCTCTACCACAAAAATACAATCCTTACCCTATACTAGCGGAAGACCAATAATAAATCCATAGAGATGCTTTCCCATTTTTTATTTGAAATGGGTAAAGTCTGCAATAAACCAACTAAAATGATTGTTCTACCTTGTTTTGTTGGCAAACCAAACACTCCCTAACATGTTTCAAAACATCTCCCTTGAGACCTTTCCATGAGAAACACTCTCTCAATTGCCTGTAAATCTTGTAATACCAATGATGACTATCCAATGGTATGTCATGACATGCCCTCAAAATCTTCTTTAATCTTTGATTCTAGAACAAGGTACACCTGATCCTTGTAGAGTATGAGATCATCTGCTACTTTGTATCTGTCATCTTGTAGCTTACCATCCACAATATCAGAGGCAAAAGTGTTCTTGGCATACTCATCTATTATAAAAGCCTTCCAATCAACAGATATATCGGTCATGGAACACAAATAGGGCTTCCTCGATAAAGCATCGACAACAACATTATTCTTCACCTTAACATACTCAATATCAAAATCATAAGCCTGTAACTTACCCACTTCTGTTGCCTGTCATTCAAATCCTTTTGGTTGAAGAGAACTTCAAACTATTGTGATACATCTTCACCACAAACCTCCCGCCAACTAAATACTGCCTAAATTTGGCCAAAGCATGCATGATGGCCAACATCTCCTTATCATAAATAGAAAAAATCCTCTCTGACTCCTTAAGCTTTCTACTCTCGAAGGCTCTGAGGTGTTTGTTCTACATTAACACTACTCCTATCCTCTCTCTTGAAGCATCACACTCTAAAATAAAAGGAAGTGAAAAATCTAGAAGAGCCAAACAAAACATGAACTCGTTACCTCCTTGAGCTTATCAAAAGCCTCTTGTGCTAAATCACTCCACGAAAAGGCTCCCTTCTTCATCAAATTAGTCAATGGGGTAGCCAACTACGAAAAACCTTGGACAAACCTTATGTAATAACTACAAAGTCCCACAAACCCTCTCAAATGTGATATAGTCCTGGGTTGAGGCCAATCCACTATTGCCTTAATCTTCTCATCCACACTGACTCTATGGGCGCTAATCTTATGCCCTAAATATAAAATCTTAATCAACCCGAACTCACATTTGGATGCCTTGGCGAAAAGTGACTGCTGCTCCAGAATACTGAGTACCTCATCGATATGTCTCAAGTGATCCTCCCAATTCTTGCTATAGATCAATATGTCATCAAAGAAAACCAACACAAATTTCCTCAACTGCTTCACAAATACTTGGTTCATGCAAGATTGGAATATAGCAGGTGCATTTGTCAACCCAAATGGCATGACTAGAAACTCGTAATGCCCCTAGTGACACGTGGAAGTTGTCTTGTGCACGTCCTCATCTTTCATCCTTATCTAATGGTACCCAAATCACAAATCAATCTTGGAGAAATATACTACGCCATGAAGCTCATCTATCAACTCATCAATCTTGGGAATAGGGTAGTGGTTCTTGATTGTCTTCTTGTTGAGTGCCCTATAGTCAATGCACATCCTCATGGTACCATTCTTATCTTAACCAACACCACAAAAAAAGCAAAAGGGCTAGAGCTCGGTCGTATATGTCCCATATCCAACAACTCCTTAATCGCCTTCTCGATTTCTTCCTTGTACCTCCTCAACTGACGATAAGGTATAGTGATGACAGCATTCGATCCCTCCTCCAACTCAAAAACATGCTGAAACCCTCTATCTAGAGGTAACCCTGGAGGAATATCATTGAATACCATGCTATGCTTGTTCATAATGGATTGAATATCCACATGAGTAGTTTTTTCACTCGTGGGTGAAACTCCATCTATGATCAAATACTATGCCACCCAAGCAACATGTTCTCTGCAAAAATCTATCTCCATCCTCTTCGCTGAAACAACCCTCAGAGCTCCATTAGACAAGCCCTGAAGAACCACCTCCTTAACCCCTCTAATTTGAATTTCAGCTCCATAGTCTATAGTTCTAGTAACTCACCAAGTGAATGCAATCACTGCAAACCCAAAACTACATCTGTCTCACCTATACCAACCACATAAAAGTCATCACACATTCTATGCCTACCCAGAGTGATGCCAAGCTATTGGATCCTCCTAGTGCAAGGGATAGTAAATCCGTCTGCCACAATCACATTGAATCCCTCAAAGTTATCTATCTTCAATCCCATCCTAGTCACCAAACCCTCATCAATGAAATTATGGGTAGCCCCGCTGTCAATCAATATTGTCACCTTGTGACCTTGCAAAACTCCCCAGACTTGAAAATGATGATACCTAGGTGCTCCTGAAAGAGTGGCAAGTGTGCCTCCCGAAGAACCTCCTTCTTCCTCATGCTCCCCTTCGTCAACTACAACCTCGGTCTTAGGTTCTTCTGTCTTTGAATCATCATCTGCAACTACCTCTATGAAATGCACCTATCCTTTGCCCAAACACCTATGGCTAGGTACCCATGGCTCCCTACATGAGAAACACAACTTCTTTCTTTGGAGTTCATTCTTTGACTCTTCATTCCTATTAGGTCTCGGAGGTAGCACCTTGGGTTAAGGGAAACTCTTTTGGAAGGGTTTCCTTGGTTTCCCTATTGGAGACGACTTGGGATTGAACTTGTTTTTGGCCACCAGATCCTCCAAATTCAAAGGTCTCCTGATGGTTGTAATGTTCCACCCCAAATTGAAACCAATTTTTTCCAACACCCACAAAGAATTTTGTCTTCTATCATGCAGGCATTCCGTCAAACACTTTGCATAGTATTTGTTTCAATGTATTTTCAATGTGTTTGCGTATGAAATCATTCAAAATGCATTTTGAAACAATATTTGTTCAAACAAAAAACCCACAATGCATAGAAATATCATGAACATTTCAACAAACCCTTTGCATGCATAAAGAAACAATTAATAACAACAATCTAACCTCAAACTCTAGCATTATCTATTGATCTTCAATTGCTATACTTGTTACAAACTCGAAATTACAACAGCTGTGATATAATATCAAATGGTGTAAATCCACAATGTTATTATGTTGTTGTCACATAAATGCATGATGTTGTAGCTTGAAACAATGGTGTTGTAGATGAAAATATGAAAGATCTGCCTACTCCACATCTCCCATCACCACCAAATAGTAATATTTTCCAATTGTAGCTACACTCTACTCCAAATATTATATACTAGATGCCTTATATATGCTGTGACTTCAAGGAAAGGGTTGCGGCTAGCATTAAATAAAATATATTCAGCTCCAGCTATGGTGCCAACACCTAATACTATTGCAAGTATGGGCCTAACTAGTGTTGTCATTGATGTCAACATACTCTTGTTGCATTAATGATAAGGATTGGATGAGTTGTGTGCTGAGGATATTGAGAAAATTACTCTCAATCAGGAACAGTGAAGAACAGTGATGACAGTAAGGTAAAAATCCAAGATAGGATGAGGATCAAAGGATGCGGTTTAAAGGGTTTGTAGATATGTGTCTTAAGGTGGTCCAGTAGAGATTTCAGAGGTCCGCATGAAGATAGGAAGAAGTTGTGGCCGCTCAATTAAAACCGGTTCCGGCAGATGTTTAGTGGTGATAGAGTAATACAGATAGGTCCAGTGAGATCCGAAAATGCATTATCTTGTTCTGCGGATCTGAGGAAGTGTTGAGGAAGTCTTTATGAAGTGTCAACTCGATTGGTTTGTGGTTTGAAGGTCCGCAAGCATCTATTCTTTTGTGACATTGATGACAGACTATGTTCTTGAAGTTTTGGTTGAAGGAGAGAAGAATTTCAATAAGCAGATGAAGTGTGGATGTTCTTGGTGATTTAGGAAAGCTTGTGGAGATCCTTAGATTGTGTCCAGTTCATGTTGGTGGTCCGCATTGGAGTTGGAGCTCGCAATTGAAGAACTACTTCCGGATGATGGTGTTCTTCTTGAGACTGGCCGACCGGATGAGTTACACATCCGGTGGATGCTCTTGTAGTTGTTTGCCGACTTAGATGATTATTCCTAAGTCGATGTCTTGTATAAATAAGGGATTATAAAGTCATTTCTAGGGGTGTCTCTATGGAGATGAGTGTGTGGTAGCGAGGAGGAGAGCGAAAGGCAGAGCATAAGTATTGGACTTAAATGGAACTGATTCAAGCATGATGAAGATGCTATTTTCCAGTTCAAGTAGGTGATACTTATTTCTTTGTAGACAGTGTGTCTCCTGTAGGCAGTGAGCCTCTTGTGAGCAGTGTGCTCGGGCAGTGAGCCTTAATTGGCATGTGCCATTTATTCTTTCTATTCTTCTAACAAAGAATACAATCTTGGGTTAATCACCTCGTGGCTTTTCCCTTAACTGGGTTTTCTACGTCAAAATCTTGGTGTCTCATGTGTTAATGTGTTTCTGCTCTTGATTCATTGCATTATGTTTCCATGATTGATTTATCATTATGCTGCTAAATTACAAAGTGAAGTTAAGTGTTTAATTGGAAGGAAGTTTTTGTACAACTGATTCACCCCCCCCCCTCTCAATTGTCTGCCCTAAATCTAACAAATACAACTAGAACCAAGATCTCAAACACTCTTAGCAATATCTTTCAATCACAATTTATTATTTGAAGAATCTCCAATAAATTTGCAAAGTAAACCCTTCACAGCAAACTCCAAAAATATACAATGAAACACATAGGCAATCTCTCTATGAAATTGCTCCAATACTCCAGCACTCAGCACAAGCGTAGATTTTGGATAAATCTACCAGAAAACCTTTCCTACACAACTGTAACTCTGAATGAGTCACATGGTATTAACCAGGGAGGATCCTTCATCATCGTGGCTAATCTTCTCCAAGAGGGTTTTCATCCCCAAGAACGCTGAGATGAAACAAGTTCAATCCCACAAAACCACAAGGGTTTCACAAGAGGAAAAATAATAATCTGCATAATCCAAATGAGCTCTCACAACCTCCTTTTATACTTTTCCACCGAACTCTCCATAAGCTTATATTTTAAAATTCACTTTTTAATTTAAACTCTTTTAGCTCTGAAAAAGACCTTTTTATTACAATAATGATAATTTGACATGCAAGGCCCCTGTTTTATGCATCCATGATTTAAAACATTTCATCCCGGTTCCGACGAGCTATAACATTAAGGTGTTTTTTAAATATTTTAAATAATATTTGGCGACCTTAGTAAAATAATTAAAATAAAGTCATTTATACACCCATTTTGCGGAAACTGTCGGAATGCATTGAAATTGAAAATTGACTGCACTGGAGTGATCCCGATGAAGAATAATGATAAACAGAGCCAACCAGACGACTTACTATAAATAGACACCCTCTCCAAGATTCTTGGAGAGCACACCAAACGCTGAAAATCACCTCAGAAAGTGGCATATGAGTCCTCCAGAACACCTGAACTCATTGGAATCATCAAAAAATTCCTCTGATAACGTTAACACACATCCACAAGGTTAGTGCCAACTGCATTGCAAGGGAACCCAAAAATAGGGACATTATAATGGTGTCCTGTAAAGACCCCAGATCAAATGCTCTTACCAAACCCTTGAGTGGTTCGGTTAGACCTTCCACAAAAAGCACTAAGTCTCCTCTCCATCACATCTAGAATCATCACTGAAAGCCTCTGAAACTCTGTTACATAGCGCTCAACTGATCCCTCATCCCAACTATGCTAACTCTCTGAAATGAATTTCTAAATCCTTCTTGTCAAACCTTTCTATTAGTATCTAACTGAACTCCTCTAGAGTGGTAATGGAACCATGCCCTTGTGTCGCCATGCCATGGTACCACCATTCATGAGCTACACCTTCCAAATGTAAAGTAGCAAACTTAATGGCTTCTTCCTCATACATAGGATTCAATGAAAAGTATGTATCCAACTTCTACAACCATGCCCTAGCTGAACAACTGTCTAATCCATCATATGTAGGTATAGTGATCTTCCCCAATCGATGTTGTATATCTTTCTAGAGCTACTCCTGATACCTTCTCCTCCTATGCCCATTCCTTGTTTTCATCTCATAATTCTCAATGGACATATCAGGATGAATAGTTGGGTTTAGGGCATTATATTTTGCATGATACCTTGCCATTTCATCCTCTCGTCTTGGTGGTAATTGTTGCTCTTCCTCAAAGGTATCCTCTTCTTCTCTTTGTAAAAATTTGGCTCTGAATGTCTTCGTAGGTGGATTCATTATTGAGTTGCTTGTTCTGCAAAATTCTGA
The DNA here is from genome assembly GCA_027924645.1 of Cunninghamia lanceolata. Lineage (NCBI taxonomy): Eukaryota > Viridiplantae > Streptophyta > Pinopsida > Cupressales > Cupressaceae > Cunninghamia > Cunninghamia lanceolata. The sequence goes on from BSBN01000404.1 coordinate 5,180,995, forward strand.
TTAGGTTCCAATACTCCATTGTTGGTTCATTCCCTTCAAGATCCAAGCTATTTATGCCATAGATTCTCTCATAGAGGACTAAAATTCTTTGACCATCTCTTTATTTTTTGGGTTGATGATCTCCTGAATATTTCCTTCTTCATTTCTGTCACCCATGGTTTCCTCTTTCTTCTTCTCCCTTCACTGATATATGATCTCCCTATCACTCCTTTGCATGAATCTGTATCACAAAGTCCCACAGGCTAGCAAGAAAGAGTGGCTCTAATACCATTGAAATATTCTTTATATGGTTCTACACTACTGAGTTTGTTTACTGATATTAATCATTGAAACAAATTGATTCTTTAAGTACAACCACACTTGAATTCAGTGAACAAGGAAAAACAAACAATTTATTTGAATCCTCCGTTAATTATATTTGAGTGCTTCAGGGTTTAACTGTGAAAGAAAGTTTTTTCTCAACGTTTTAGATCACACTCCATGATCCATCATCAACAAATAGAGAGCAAGAGAATTAGAAATCTTCTCTTTATTTCCTGATGATGGATCACAGAGTATGATTTGAAACGTTGAGAAAAAACTTTTTACACAATTAAATCTTGAAACACTCAAATATAATTATCATGGGTTGTGGAAATCTGATGTCTATTATCCTCAATTAATAATGAACTATATACAAAGATATTGTTGTTTTAGAATTTAAATCCAAAGTATTTTATACAAAATCATAATTTAGGAGATTCTGAGTTACCCGCCAAGATGTGAATTGACAAGATGACTCCCAGGCTCACACGACGCACTACCTAGGCTATCAGATCCCAATGTGATGATATCTTTGGAGGCCACCTGATATTATCTCAGATATGTCCTACAAACCTAGGTGATTTGATGGGTCGATCCAGATCCTAACTCGTTGTGCTCCTTCTTGTCGATCTTGTATGATAGTAGTTTGCATGGCCACCTAGACTTCTGCCTATATTCTTGGTAGCAACGAATTCCTCTAGTAGTGCCTTTGATTATCAGGTCGAACTACGAATGAAGGCCTGAAATGTGCACTTCTCCACTTGAATTTACTTCCTTATGCAATGGTTTGGATTTGAGATTCGACGCTTGTAGGATGATATTGTTGTATTAGGACTAATCGCCACTCAAAACTGATGTGGCTAGTTTGTAGCAGTGCTTGATATATGTCAGGTGACTCTAATTAAGGATGCACTTGATGATGATTTAGCATTGTTCTCACCTCTTACTTAACAATGTGATCGATTAGATTTGACCTACAAATGATTATCAAAGATCATCAACACTTGGACAGTGATTGATAATTCCTTTGATCCAACTCTTCCAGTTGCCGCCACTGTCCTGAAAACAAATAAGGTCCTTAAATTAGTCTGGCTTGCTACTCCTGGGTGGAGTTACCAAGGTGAGGGATGGCATTGTGTCCAAACCTCAGAAAAATTCAGAATTTAGACTTGGGGTTTTCGTCCCAATGTCTTTGTCCTTGAATTTTTGAAATTCACCCTGCAAAAACTCAAAATTGGATGCTCCAAATGAATCCAAAAATCTTGTTTTATACTTGCTTTTGGATTGGACCCTATAGAAAATAATTTCTTTGAGAAGACATGCAACCCTATAGAAAAGAGTCACCAATCAAGGGATCTAAGATCCTAACATAATGAAAATATCCCTTAAGAGTAGTGTAAAATATTAGAGAGAAGACTTTCATGTTGTATGAAGATGAAATGTGTCGAAGTTTAGTGCATAAATGTACATAACATTTGAAAATGCTAAAGTAATTATCTCTAAGACTTCATTTGATGGAATGACCTCCCCCTTGGGCTAAGGACCAAATCACATCCTAGGCAAAAGTGATGAAAGGTGACGTCAAGATGAGGTGAATACCTAGTCAACAAGGTAACTAGGTGGTTTATCCTTGGCATGTCGTTGGGAAATACTATCTTAGGATTAGGCCAGCAATTTCTTTTGTCTTGTCCTTAGGATAGAACTTGCTCTTTGATTATAAGTGAGAATGAGTAATGTAGGCACAATATGAAATTCACTAGTTTATTGTGTGGCTAGCTTTCAACTCATTTGGAATTAGTATAGTCATGCATATAAAGATACACCATCCAAATTTGGAAATCAAAACTCTCAAAGGGGGTGATTTTAGGGTTGATAAAAAACAATGGTAAAAACCAACAAGGCCTAAAAGTACTCACCTAAACAGATGACACTAAGGTTTTCTAGGCGAAGGGGACAAATACCACGTGGACTGAATATGTTTTCAACATGGTCGAAAAAGGTCCTAAGAATTCTAAGGCTAAATGGATGAATGATGAGAGGTGGAGAGGTAGTTGTTACGTACAAGGATCCATAATGAATGGAATAAGGGTAGTGATGAAACGACCTTGAGGGACGAACAATGGATCTAAGGGATCTAGGGCTAATGGTAAGCAAGATGGGGTTCATCTCTCAATTGAACCTACTTCATTCTTATATAGCATGATCATTATGCTAGGTAAATGAGCCCTTGGCATTAAAAAACATTATAACCATTTTGAATTTATACAATTCAGAACTAGAAATGAACTTTAAAGAGTTAAAACATCAATAACAATACTACATACAAAAGAATATATCCACATTATTTGATTGCAAAGATAAACATTGTCAACAGAAATGGAGGAAATGAAATAAAATATCAACAATATTTATAATTGGTGATAAACATTAGGAATCAAACCAAATAGCTTTATTATCCACAAGAAGATGCATAAACTTCTTCTCATTCATTATAAACCATTTCGACACTAAAAAGGTAAAGGAAGTGCCTTACAATCTACAACTACCATCCCACCTTGTCAAAAACATCTATTGTTCCGTGTTAGCTACCTACTAAAATTATCATCAAGATGAATATATCCTCTAAAGTTTTTATGGGGCATGGGTACTCCAAAAGAAACATGTTTTTTACAAGTACAATACTAATGATGATGATGACTTTTTAAAATCTTTAAAACCAAAGTGGTATATAGGGCTTGTCAAAGTGAATTGTTGAAATATACCCCATGCTGTCTTCAACTTCAATGCACAGTAAATCATTGGAGTTGCCTTGTTTTTTGTTATTGTATTCCATCTTGCCATCCTTCATGTCTTCAATATCCTTTTGCTTATCAAGAGTGTCTATTCATGCAATATCATCCTTAAAATCATCACTGATATAGCAATAATTCTCCATTACTCATCGGATTACAAAAATAAAACCCTATGAAGCATTGCTGATGTGTAAACCAGAGTTGAAACCCCATTAACATGTGAACGAGACAAGAATCAATTGATGAGAAGATTGGGTCAAGCCAGAGCCAAGCCCACAGATAAACCAATGCTGAAGCCCCACTAATCATGACAGCCCAATACCAAATGACGCTCTCTTACCATCCATGTGGAACCAAAAAGATGCGATGACATAAGAATTAAAAATTTATAAAAATGAGAAAATTTGGACAACGAAATAATAACTTCTATAATAACAAGCAAATTAATTGAAAATGTCACTAGAGAGTTTGCAACTTTCAAAGAGGCAGCCACTTGCATTAAATTCCAATTCACGATAAAGGATGGATTTTGAAGCTAAACAGACGAATATAAAAGAACATCATACTACCAATATCATCAATAGGATCACAATGTCAATTGGGATATAAGATCACAACGTCAACTGGGCTGACAAAGTAACCAAGCCCACATGGTTAATCACAACAATAAATATAATCTCAAGGTCATTGGCATGAGAACATGGAACCTAGCCTAGCCTCTAAGACTACAAGACTAACCCTCAGATAAGGATAGCACAGAGTTCTAGAACAGTAGAAAAAATGAGGACAGCAGGCAGAATATTCTTATCACCGTCCAGTAATTGTTTCCCCTCATCTCTACATCTTCTAATGTTCTCTACTGATATTCAACTAAAAATATGTCGTGATTAGTGGTAAATCATATTTAATTACAAGAATATTACATGCATGACCCTTAGAATGCACTGCCTTAGAATATGGCCTAAGTATTTTCCTGGTAATGCTCCCCCGATTGAACAGGAGATGATGTTAGTAAGCAGATGGTGAGAACTTCATGAGTCACTAAGTAACTAAAGTTAATACTGGTGGACCAACTTACTCTCTCTAGATTGTAGCAATGTGAGGCTTAAAAGAGCCCTGACAGCTAAATTATATGGTTGGTCACCAAGTAACTAAAGTTAATGCTGGTGGACCAACTTACTCTCTCTAGGTTGTAACAATGTAAGATGCAAAGAGACACTTGTAAATTATATTACAACAATGAGATGTTAGAGAAGTAGAGACTATCTTAAGAATAGTTGGTTGGAACCATAAATGAGGCTAATTCCCAATGGGACGATGAGTGTACAATGGAGCCCATTATCTCGCCTTGAAGATATACAGATTACTTATGTACCTTACCCACCAGTGCTTCAGCCAAATCAGACTGCATAATAATCATATAGACATAAATCTGTGGTTTCCTTGTGTGTACCTAGGTACAGAAAAGGTACACTGTAACATATGATCATGAATTACACTGGCCAATAGAGTAGCATATCAAATGTCAAACAAACGATATATTCTCTATATCTGCTCTATTAGAGGACTACAAATTGCATTAACCAGTAGGGTAGCATATAAAAAATAAGAGACAAAAATCCGTAAGTTTGTGACTGCTTCAGTTGAAACATGATGAAAATCAAAAGAAAGATATTTTAGAAGGTGACACGATAGTATGAAATTACAAAAGAAAAAAATTTAATGACTTCTAACAGCTTCTAACTCAGCATATGAACATTTTTAAGCAAGATATTTTGCAAGGAAAATCGGGATGGCTGAATCTCATGACTAGCAGTCATTAATCTGTCAATAAAGAAGCCAGCACTTGGGTGTAATGTGGCAAACTATCAAGGTAATTAACTGTAATGTTATTCTTAATTTGGGTTGAAGCTACAGCAGCAAATGGGAATTGGGCAATCAAATGGTTGGCCTCTAATCTTGGGGAATAAGAAGTCGTACAGTATGGCACCTTGGATAGGACAATTTACTCCCAAGATATCAGTCGATGCATGCAGTGTGGGTGTTTCAATACTTTATGGTGAGATTTGGTGAAGCAACTAAGGGGTTATCTGAGTCACATGTTATGTGAAAAGTAACAGATCTGCTAAGTGTGCAAGCCATCATGCTTCATAAGGAAACTACATGAATGAAGCTCAACTAATAGTAATAATGTTTTTAAGATGGATGTTGTACCACATCTGCTATATCTGAGATTCTGAATTGGTGCTTGGTAGATTCAGTAGATAATTTCATGGGTCTCATGAGGCAAACTCTTTCTCTTCTAATCATGCTCGTGAGAAATCAAATCCACCTCTGTAGTCTATGGGTGTCACATTGAGAGTATCCCAAATGCAATGTAAACCTGTTTTGGATGTTCCACTTTGTGTTTCTACCATGATCATCAAACTATCAACACTGAAAGAGGTAATTGAAGGGTTTTAAATTACCTGATAGAGTGGACGGTATTAAATAGCTATACAAAAAAGAACTCCATGGAAACCCTATAAGATTTAAACTTTATCTGTGAGAAACAAAATATGAGTCGATAACAAAAAAGTAAATCAAGTCAAAATTGGCAGCATCAATCCAACTTGACCAGAGAATTACTCCGAAGGATAGCATGAACCTAAATGGAACATGATTTAGCACATACTATCTCAATAATGAGACTGAGAACTCATAACTGTGCAGGCCCCTTAGAAAATTTGAATACATGATATATATTTTAAAATAAATGTAAGAATAAACAGAACTTAATATAACAAAACTTCCAATACAAAATTTTCTATATTTAACTTTCTATGTAAGTAATTCATAACCATGAGAAGATTACAAAATTTCCAATACCATAAGATGGCTACACTATTATTACCATGGATTGCACCTTAAATACCCATTCAATACAAGGTAGAATGAGAAAATGATGATGAAAAGGAAAAGGGTATCTACTTATCTTAATATCCTAAAAATGGTGTCTACTTACAATGAGTTTGAGAGAAGCATAGCATCCTGAGGCCATGTGTAATGACAACACCTTCCAACAACATCCATTTCAGGAGATCACTCTAGGATGAACTATTTCCAGCTGCATTCAAAACAGCTGGTTTGGATACTCTTGAGGAACAAATCAAAAGAGTTCCAGTCATAAATTGCATTCTTCACATATAAAACATATCTTTCCATTCAATAAATAATTCACTTTCAACATGACTTGAATATTTTGCTTATTATAAAATGCTAATATTTAATGTAGAAAAGAATGTATAATATTCAGTTACTGTTATGGAGCTCCATTAAGTGGAAAATAAGCTTCCTTCGCCATGGGGATTTACAGCACTTACATTATTTTTAATTGAGAACATTCCCAATTAGTCATTTGTGTGTTGTAATTCTGGTAGGTGTAACTCTGCAGCAGTTCTCAGCTTTAGTTTCCGCAATTGTCACTTTCATAGTTTGTAATTCATCTTCTGTATAATCCAACCATGCTGTTCTAGCAGTGTTTCATGCATACAATCATTGAAATGATAATTTTACAGGTACTCTAGAAATAATTACAAGCTAAACAAGGGAAGCTTTATTAGGACATTGTAAATAACTTCTGTTCATTCTTGAGAAATGGGAGGTTATATCTTTCCTTCCCCAACCTATAAGATACAATGTGCAATCAATCTTTAATTTGGTCATGATGCTCAGTGCGGCTGTAAATTATTAAAATGTAAATTCCTAAGAAATCAAGGCTGAGATAGTGAATATAATAGGCCATCAAAGATGATGCTGTCATTTACATGATGTCGATTTGTATAGCTTGCATAAGTTAAATTAAAAGCATTCCGCCATCTCCTTTGTTAGTGTGAACTTGTCGAGTTTCCAATGATTAGATAAACAAGAATTTCAATTCATGTAAGATGAGAAGCAGTGCAAGCAGACAGACAAGCTACAACATATGCCTGCATCAATTCCTGAGTTTCAGGAATCTTCAATGACCTCTACATGATGCTGGAAAACAGAACTGTGTATTAGATATTCAGTCGTGCATGATTACAAGTCTCAACTACATAAAATTAGTGAATCCTTCATAATATTTTCTGTTGGCAAGTGCACTGCTCTATATTTAAATTCCAAATGCAATAAATAAGTTGTCCTAAAAGTCATCCAGAAATAAAAAGAACTACTGTTGAACTCACCTACTACATGAATTTTTGTGATCCAATTTCTGGAGAGGACGGACCCAAAATGCCCAAAGATTCCTCAAGTTCCTTCATCTTGTGAGAGAGTCGTGATTTCTGCTGTTCAAGCAGCTGAATTTGTTCCTGCAATGATTGGCAAATTATAGTGAACATCCTACCTTGACTTTGGTATACTTCGTGTGCTGATGTTTGATAAAAAAAATGTCATAACATTATCATATCCACTCTCACAGGAAACCTTCTTTCACACGCATACTTCATTAAAAAAGAATTTTTCATTAATAGATTGTTCAATCAGTAACCAGTAATCTTTAATACTGTAATCTTAAAAATTGCCATAAGGGTACATGGCATAAGCAGCATAAAATATTTGAGTTGAGGCAACAATTATGTTATGATTAATCATTTAAGTAAAAATTAGGAGAAAATTTAATTGTGAAACCCGCCCAACTCATAATATGCTGCTTACATAAGAAAAAATGTCATGGATCAATACCTAGATTCAAATTAAGGGTACAAAACACATCTTAGGAAAGCGTCACTTCTAATACAGGCCTTTATTTGTGAAAGTAATTACAGACACTGTAGGACTAGTTTAAATCCTTTTCAAAATGCCACGAGATACACTTAAAATTAAAAGACAAATGATAGATCTGTACATTTTATAAGTCCAAAAACATCAAAATTTCAGTTCACAATGTTTGACAAGTGAGAGAAACTGGTGGGAGAAACATGTAGCTTTAACATTGGCAGAACACCAATAAATTCCAGAAGGAAATTGTCATGTCCCTATATTGATAATTTACAATTGAATCAATTATATATTATTCATTCAAATTAAAGATATGAATGACAATCGAATTTATCTAAAAATCATAAATTGAATATATTTACATAAGCTATACCTAAATAAATTAATTATTATAAATATTCTAATACAATTAAAATATAATATATAATATATTATTTAGATAATTGACAAGATATATTATATAAATATAAATATTAAATGTTATTATTATTATATAATAATATTCATATAAAAAAGCAAGCAGCGAACCATATTAAGTAAGGGCAGCGACATATACTAAAGAATCTTATTCACAAATAAGGTGCGCTCCACATAAGAAGTGGTGCGATTCAAATATCACATATGATACGGAAGACAAAACTAGCATGTGTTATAAAGGAGATCAAGTTGTAAATAAAAGGGTGCGATTAGCAAGTAGAGAGCTGCGATTTGTATATGTGTAGGGATATCTCTTTTTATAAGAGACACATCCATTGGTTGAAGACATGAGATGCTATATTATGTAGAAGGTGGTGTGAATGAAAGGGGAGAGAATATAGATACGTCTGAGTTTAAATATACAATTCTAAGTTAAGAAGAAGGTGATGGAATATTGGAGTTAGAAAGAAGAAAGAATATATAAGGGAGTGTAAAGAATAATATTTATATAATTCTAAGAGGGAAGAATAGGGAATGGGAAGTATTTGGGAATTAAAGCAGATCTGAAATATATATATATATAGTATATTTATCAAGTGGGAAGAGCATTCATTCACATCCATCAGCACCATCGATCAAACCAGCAAGCAATCAATATAATCTCATCACTCATCTCACATCAGAAATCATCCATACTTAATATCCATTGATCAAGGAGGTCTATTCAGCATTAAACAAGTCTGAGAATTCTACATAGGCAATCAGCAAAACAGTGAATGATCTTGTTATATTTTATATATGCAGCAGTGATCTGATCAGCATCAAATAATCTCTTATATCAGCATATTAATTATTCCAAGAAGCAGCAAATTATCATTCAGTCCAACTCTATAAGGTATTCATATCAGCTATTATCTATCCATCAATAATATTATTATATAAGCATTGTTATCAGTAATCCAATCAAGGAATGAATATATATATATATTGAGATACATCTATTAAGGCAGCATATTGCTATATATATATACATATATTGATCCATCCAATAAGAGATGGTATATTATCTAGTTCCAATTGAAGGAACAATATTCATAAGAAGATAATATCTTCGTGATCCATTGGATCACTAGCATATCCCAAACCATCCAAGAACACAAATTTCATATCAGTACGATATCTCTAACCTTAGATAATTATACTCATGATATACGAGGGATGAGTGCGACCTTGCCATGTTTTTAATCTCTCCTTTGCCCCTATGAAGGACGTTGGGTTATTAGGGACATACGGTTTATGATTGTTATTATTATTATTTTGGCTCACACGGTAGGTACTCTCAAGTGGTGAAGTATTGCCGGGCGTGCAATGAAGCCCTTGAGCCAAGTGGTGAAGTATTGCCGAGTGTGCAATGAAGCCCTTGGGCCTATGGCAGTGGAGTTCGTTTATCTAGCACTCTAAACGTAATATCTCCCTCTCCTCCGCTAGGGTAGATGATTGGGCTAGATTAACAACCAGGCTCGACGTCGCCATTCCCAAAGTATATCATGAGGCCCAAACATGGTAAAAGAATAAGTATAATCTATTTAGATTTATGTATTTGTTCATTGTTATCAATTATGAACATGATGTCATTGACCTTTATTATTATGTATTGATCTCATTATTGATCTCTAATATTGCTAATGTTCCTTTCTAGAAGTTATTCTTGTGTGCAGATTGAGAAATAAAGGATATTCTAAAAGGGGACATTACAGAAATTTATGGGAAAAATCATATTATGTTCTCAAGTAGCCAGAAAACTTCTGTGTCCTCGAGTAACTAAATTTCATCAAGCAAATAGAAAGCCACATATTTAGTAAAGAAAAGGAGTACCTAAAGCATCTCCATGTAGCTTAAGATCAAAGCTAAGTTGCCTCTTCAGGTTCGCCGATATAGTGGATTATTTTTTCCCCAAGTTCAGTATGGATGGGTATAGCCATATATATATCTGTGTGTGTGTGTGAGTGAGTGTGTGTGTGTGTAAAATCAAAGCTAAGTTGCTGGTTCAGTTTTGCCAATACAGCAGATTTTTTCCCTCGGGTTCAATGAGGCCGGATACAGCCATATATATAATATACTCAGAATTCATTGATTCAATGTCAAATGTCAAATCAATACAAAATTACAATCAATAATCTTCATGTTGCTCTTCATCGAGAGCATCAAGATCAACACTTGGTTCAATTAAACCACAAGCAGTCATAATGCCACTCCCACTAGCCATAGCAGGTTTTTTTCCTCGGGTTCAGTGAGGCCGAGTACAGCCATATATATATATATATATATATATATATATATATATATATATATACTCAGAATTCATTGATTCAATGTCAAATGTCAAAGCAATACAAAATTACAATCAATAGACTTCATATTGCTCTTCATCGAAAGCATCAAGATCAACACTTGGTTCATTTAAACCACAAGCAGTTGTAATGCCACTCCCACTAGCCATATTATGCATGGATTATGTCTCATCTAAAGAGATTAAGGCAAATTGTGCAACAAAAGCATCTAAGTCAGCACACTTAGGGGTTACATTCTAATTCCTCGTCGCCACCTCCTTGTAATAGACTTTTTTTATGTGACAAGAGATGCAAGTTGGAATGCAAATAGCCCAACTCCTCTACTTGTTTTGAAGCCAACTGGTTGCACTGACTGAGTAGATAAAGGGATATGTACTCCAATTCCGCTCAACCAATGAACTCACAACTTGTTGAAATTGCATACAAAGTCAATACAACATTTTCAATTATATAACATATAGTTGCGAAAGAAAAGTAAGTTAAAAATTAAAAAATGCATACCTAAGATAAAAAATTTATTACAAGAGGTTGCAAGTAAATAGAGCCTTGGCTATGGATGTACCACCATTCATGAGCATCCTTGTACTTGTCTCAAAGAGCACAAATATCATGATTCCTTAAAAGATATAAAGTGGCCAAACTCATCCAAAACAATACTTTTCACATCTAGATCTGGAAACAGTCTTCTGAATGCCACCTTGTACCCACCAATGACCTCTTAATCTCTATATGGCACCACCCTCCTCGGCAAGGAAAGTATCTTTGTGCTGTAATATTTTGGGGACAAAGCAAATGCTAGGTGATGCAAATATGTGGTCATCTTGTTCCAACACTCCACGATTATTCTTTGTACTCTTTTGAAAAATGCTTCTATAGGGTCACTCTCCTTGGCTTCTAATGGTCCTTATTCTTTCAATCATGGAGACCATGCCATCATAAATTTCACCCAAACAAAGTCGATCCATATTAGCTAATCTAATCATACTCATGATGGGCTCGATGAATCCACCAATCATCATCTAGGATCAATGCTTTGACCTTTTGGGCTCTTTTCATATTTGATTGCCTCCATACACTCCAAAGATTATTGATGACCATGGGGCTCAATAGCTCTCTCACCTTCACAAGTCGTCTCAAGATGATTGTGAGATGCAGATCAAGTCTCAACAACCTAACATGGCATAAAAAAAATAACAAATTAAAAAATTTAAAGTAGATGATATATCATATTACTATAATTTATTTTACAGCAAACTTAAAGTAAATAAAAAATAAAATATTGAAATCTCATAAGCTTACCTTCAACAACTCCAACTTGGAGGAGCTGAAGATGGCTTGTGACATGATGATTTGTCACAAACATTTGAATCTCCTCAAACTCAGTGTATATTTCTTTGACCCACTCAATTTGTGTGCCAATCTTCTACATCACCAAGTTAAAGGAATGGATGGCACATGGTGTCCAAAAAACATGTCCATATCTAATCTCCACTAATAAACCCACTGCCCTAAATTTTTAGCATTGTTTGTTATAGCTTCGACAACGTTTTCAAGGCTCACCATCTTAATGGATTCTATGAGGATGTTGACAATGAAGTTCGTATCCTTCACTTGCCCCTCACAATCAACAACCTTCAAAAACATCGCCCCTTTAGGGCACACTACAATGACATTAATTAATGGCATACTTTTGCAATCCTTCCATCCACTGAAAATAGACTCTTATTTTAGACCATGTTTCCTTGATTGCTTGCAGTGACGTCTCTATGGAAGCTTTTTCCTTGGACAATAAGGTGGTGCACACCTTTTCATACGTAGGACTAGTATAATTAGCAAGTGCATTACTAATTGTCATAACCATTTTTTGCCAATATGGTGATCTCATAAGGTTAAAAGGAAGCCCATTGACATAAATGCAATGAGCAATGCACTAATCTACAATCTCCCTTGCTTCATTCTATAAGGTTTTACTTTTTTCCAATGGGCATTTTCTACAAGAAATAGAGGGGGTATCGTCTTCTTGGGAAGACGATGGTGAAATGAAAGGATGTAGGGCAGCCAATACTTAGGGCCAATAAGAGGTTTGCACAATCCTTTCTTGGATAGAGGATGTGATATTTCTTTTGCTCTCACTTACACTATTGACATCTCCTTGTTCTTTAATATATTCCTTGATTTGCTCCTTTAGTAACCCTTTATTGTTTGACCCTAAAAAAACTCTTATTCCTTGGTCGGTCATAACACATAGGTGAACTTTCACTTGACTATACAAGCTCCTATACTTGTTCCCACATTGACTACAACGCCAATCACGGTCAAATGTTGCCAAAGAGGTGACATTGGGTCAATTTTGAATTGCCTCTGTCATTGGGCCTACTAAATTAGAATTAGCAGCCATTTTGTATGGATAACAAAACAAGAAAAAAATTTACAAAACCTTAGGGTACGTTAACTTAAGAAAAACAAAACAAAAACAACCCTATAATACATTTTAAAGGTTTAAAAAGCATTTAAAACATTTTTTTTAATTTGAAATTTTTTGGAAAAACTTGAAAAATTTCTCAAAAAACATAAAAAATCTCAAAATAAACTTACCTTTGATTGATAAATCTCATAGGTGCAACTATCTTTCTTGTAACACTCAACAAACACAGTAGAATCCCTTTGTCAATCTTTCAACTTCACAAAAATAACTAGCAACCTTCACGAATGAAAAATGGTAGCTTGGAGGCAAAGTGGATGTTTTGGTCTCATGTTGTCAAATGAATATTGTTTGAGTCAATTTTATGCCAAATTAGGTCATATTCAGTCACTTTACGTCATATTAGGAATTCAAAATGTGTTTTTTATTTTAAAAATGAGTTAAACACTTTTTTCCTATGGGTTCATAACAGGTACACCCAAGTACAGCCCGGGTTCAAAAAGAACCCTAGGCGCCCAGGCCAAACCTTGAGCAAACCCAAGGCCATCCTAGCCCTAGACCCAAACCCAAATCAAATCTGTCCAATATGACGCCTGAATCTGCCAAACCTGGCTTCATAGGATCAAAATAATAACATAAATGGAAATATCTATCTAGCATAGTATTTATGTAGCATAAAACCAAAAATAAAACAATGGAATAGAAACATAAACAAAGTTAATAAATAGGTAAGCTTTTAAATGTTCACGAGTTGAAAATGATATTCTTTAAATCCTCATCAAGATAGCTAGAATTGCCTCCATGGAAATTTGGAAGGATAGAATGCTTTATCATCTTTAGAGCGTATATTACATTGAGACCAAACCGATTAAAATTTATTGTACATGACACTCCTTGCAAAAGCCAACAAGAGGATTTCTTTCCATTTACGTTATCTATGGTTCAAATTGTTTACCCTTGTTTTCATCCTCATGACCAATCTTGGGGGTAAATCGAACCTACATAAACAATAGCTTTAAGACTATACGGAAAAGTCGAGATATTTTAGGTCAGCAGATGAGAGATAAAGAGATGATTCATCATGGCAACATGTGGTTATAAGGTTTGGGTGTAATTACTCTAATGACGAGAGATTTTAAGACAAGAAGATATATAGAGAATGGAATACTAGGGATGTGGGAGGATTATCAGGTTATTAGAATGTGGTGGACTGCCATACTGAAGCAATAATTTCCATTGAAACTGCAAGTATCAACCTTTGTTAAACTATGTTTAGATGCCGAGGTATTACTTGATTCTAATGTGACAATAGTATACTCTTTAGTCAGGGTCTCTTTCTATATTTGATTGCTTTCTTAAATTTCTTTAAGGCACACCATAATGTATGTAACTTTTCCTTTTTGGGTATATAGATATACTTATAGAATTAATGATAAGTTTCTTTTTTTCTTTCAGCAAAAGAGAGAGAGGAGATTTCATTGTCAGAGAAATCGTATGTAGACATCTGAGTATCACAATCTTCAGCCATCTTCAAGAGATATCTCTTGTGCTTCCACCAATTAGCCAGCCTTGCATAACCCATCAATATCATTGGGAGCACAACCAACTTCTAACATTGCTCATTGCTAGCTCTTCAAAGACTATCAATTAAAGCATAAAGTGAAAACATTTGGGTCAATATCAGAAGCTTTGATCTGGTCAAAATATATTGCTGTATTTTGAAAAGCCCATTTTGCTCACTGTATTCTTCCTATTTCACTATATATATAAAGCAAAGTGGTCACTTTCATGCATGTGGTCATGTCATGAGTGAAACCCTTCATCATCTCCCGAATAACACTAAACGGTTCATCAAATTTCCTTCTGCACGAAGACAAGAAGGAAAATGCCCCCAAATTGATCTCTTTCACAGAAAGCATTTCACGATATAACTTTTTAGCGATATAAAATGTTTGTGCTTTACTTAGTCACATCACAAATGCCCCCAAATCGATCTCTTTCACAACAAGCATTTCATGATATAACTTTTTTAGCAATCTAAAATGTTTGTGCTTTACTTAGACACGTCACAACTGCCCTCAAGTAAGAAGTAGTGAGTTACTTATCAATCAAGGTCAGCCTCAAGAGCCTTATCTGTTCATTGGGATCCGCTTTTACACCACTTCATTGGAAACTGAGAGCTCCTAGCCACATCTCTGGCCATCTTATCCCCGTGAAGAGCCTAAACACCACTAGTAGAGAACTGTTTTTCCAGCTTGAAACCTCAAAAACACAACACACTCATGGCCATCATACCTTCCAATGACTCACAGATGGTTCCGCCTTTATGAATGAGAGGATAGCCCTTAGTGTTTCTGAGCCCTGACAACATATTTTAATAGGATTCCAAAAAAGGGTTCTGCATCAAAGACATAAATCTCATTCCTACCATCCATACACACCACACCAAAATTATGCTTATAAATAAACCATGCAAAAAAAACTGTATGCACAAGCCCTAGATTTGATTTTAGTTTAACATTCACTCCTTCCCATGGTTAGTAAACCAAACTAATAAAATTATGTACAATTAGGGTAATAAAGCACAAAGTCACTTCTGCTAGCACCACCTAAAAATTGCTCTCATCTGAGTAGCACAAGGCATTACGTTCCTGCAGCCTGATAAAACTCTTTCTCATCTCCCTACCCCCTTTCCTAGAAGGATGTCGGTTGAGGCTCACTTATCCAAGATCCAAGGCTTTTATACTCACAAGCCATGCAGTAAAATAATAACATCTATATCATACTTCAAGAAAGGGAAAAGAAACTAATAAAACTTTTCAACATATCATGCGTGAGAAGAAAGAAGGCCATAGAGTTTTCTTATGAATTTCATGTGTGATTACCATAGGAATAAGAGCAGAATCAAGGCTTTGGAAAAAAAAACATTGACTAACTCTTCAGCTCCTTGAGTAACTCTTCAAACACCTATGAATGCTTCTGACCATAGTTTGAAAACTCGGACTCGGAGAGTACTCAGCAAGCCAAAAATTTCTGACTTGGAGAGTACTCGGCAAAAACTCAGCAAAAACACGGGAAAACTTGGCAACTTAAAAAAACACTTAAATTTTTTTTTTAAATTTAAATTTTTGAAAAAAAAACATAAATTTTATGCAAAATACAGCTAGAAAATGTACCAAATGAGTTTGGTTGGGGGTTTGGGGGCAATGCCCCCAGTGGGGTCGAGGGGCAGTGCCCAAATGAAGACCTTCAAAACCACACAAACCTTCATGGCGCACACCATTGTCATAATTTTTTAAAAAGGCAAAAAACAATGCTTATAAGTTATAATGCCAAAAAAGCAGAGTTTTGGAGTGTTTTTTTCCACAATTTGATGTATTATTGACGCAACAAGTCAAGTATTTCGAAAAACTCGCCGAGTTTTTGGTGAGTCTCGGCGAGTACTCGGCAAAAAAACTCAGAGAGTAAATCTTGTGAGTACTCATGGAGCAAAAAATCTCGCGAGTACTCGGCGACTCGGAGAGTTTTCAAACTATGCTTGTAACTCTTCAATTTCTGGGAGAGATCGATCATCTTTTTAGCTAGAATTAGTTGTGCATCCATTGAATCCCCACCTTCCTTGAATGCCAATTGGATTAATTTCTCTATAGCCTCCAACATGGTTGAAAAACTCAGGCTTGGCAAAAACTCGATAGACCAAAAAAATTTCAAATACTTGGACTCACCAAAATCCTTGCAACTTTTTTGAACATTAAAAAATACATTACTGAATTTAGAAAGCATATTACTGATTTCCTTGATATATAGATCAAAATTAGAGTTCAATACACACCATAGATCAAAAAACTAGTTCAAAAATATCAACTTCAAGTTTCCATATAAATAAAAATTACAAATTATAATTTCAACGTTCATAATCTATAATTTTTTTCTACGACTAAAACTCCTAAATGGCTGTGTGGGTGTCCTCAAACAAGATGGTATTGCTGCAGCTTCTTGTTGAGGAACAATATCATTTTCAACACAAGCCTCACACATAGGATCATGATGTAAGTGCAATGAAACCCCCACTAATGGCTCGCCTTCTACCTCCTCAAATGTGGCCACTTCCACTTCTCATTCCACTACCTCCCTCTCCAAATCAGCTATGTCATTAGCACTAAACATCGGATCCATATCCTCAGCAACCCAATCTATCTATGGATCGATGTCATTGAGGCCAAGCACCTCATGTGTCTCCTACCCCTCTACCTTCTTTGCATGCAACCAAAAGTTGCACTACACAAAAACAAGGTCATTCAAGTGTTTTTGAGTCAATGTGTTGCACTTCTGTGTGAATGGGCTCAAAAACACTTCAATTGTGCTCACAACTGAAGCACTACAAAGTTGGGACAAAATGCAAATGGTGAGTTTTTAAAGATTAGGTATTGTTGCACCAAAATATTTCCATCACAAATCTGCAAAGACAACATTTGTAACTTTGTAAGGATTTTAGTGAACTTAGAAGCTAAAGTAAACAATAAACTAAAATTGAATGTTTTTTTTTTATCTAACTGCAGAGTGGCTTTCCTTCGAATGCATGAAGATGAAGAAAACAATGTCCCCTCCAACCCCCTTATAAATTTGTAACTCATCATGTATGATGTCTCTATGGTTTTCATTGAGGACCATCCTCACCACAAGCGCTTTTCCAAGCCTACTATTAAAGCCTCAAGAAGGGTATTCAATTCCTTTGCTTGTTGAGGCCATCCATAACCTCCTCATCTACTCTGAATGAACTGGAGAAGAAAAACTTAGGGTTCAAATAGTAGGCAGCAATATAAATATGTTGGTGGAGTTGTCAATTCCACCTCCAATCAACAATGTATTTTGATAAACCCAATACTAAGTCACACAATAACTAGAAATAACATTGATATTTTGTATTTTCTGGAAATATTAATCACCCCACACACACAAACTGAAAACCACACAAACCCAAAATCTCACAAACCCCAAAATACTGAAAACCACAATCACAACTGAAACCCAAAAATCTGCAAATCAAACTGCGACTTCAAATGTCTTCATTCATTCAGCACAACTATGATCTTTGTATGAAATCACCAAGCAGGACAGGAGGGTTTTTGTCCTCAAATCTCGAATAAAGAAAACTAGGAGGGTTTTCATCCTCGAAGCTTCACAAATCCAGAGGGTTTCGGTCCTCAAGAAAGAAGAAAGAACTCACGTTCATCCATGGGAAATGAAATTGATAAAATGAGTACATAACCCTTTTTGGAGACAAAAGCTCCTTTTATAACTTTCTAAGGGAAAATATTTTAATTTATTTTCTTTTTCTTCTATTTTCCCACTTGAACCCTAAAAGTGTCCTTTTTACATAATCACTTTTGTATCCCCATGCCTAGCGACACTTTAGGAAACAACTTAAATCCTGTGTTAATGGGGATGCGTCCCCACCTCGTCCAACCCCGTCCCTATGACATTTCCGAGACGGGGGGACGTTTGGGGACGTCCCCTCGGCGTCCCCTTCAAATCATAAAAATAGGAAACGTCTCGAAAACGCATGAAAAAAACCGAGAATGTCTCGTAGAGTACCGGGGACGGCCAAACGTCCCCAACGGCTTTCATTGAAAAAAAACACACATTTTTGATAAAATTTAATAATTGAATATATTTGAAACAAATAAACGAGTATAGGGGGGTTTAAAGTATAAGGCAAAGCTTAAGAAACATAAGGCAAAGCTTTAAAAAAAAAAGACTAAGTGAAACCAAAACTCACGGGGAAGGAAAAAGACGCAGGAAGGAAAAACGCAGGAGGGAGAAAAAACGCGGGAGGGAGAAAGAAACGCGGGAGGAGGAAGGAGGAAGGAAGAAACGCGTGAGGAGCAGGAAGAAACGCGGGTCAGCCGGTTAGGGAAATTTTGAAAAATAAAATGCTTACCTCATTCTTTGTGTAGATTGAGGGTGAGGGCTTTGAGTTTGGGATATATGAATATCATATCATTGCAGTTACCTCATTTGAAACACTGCAAACTGTCAAACATTTGAAAGGCTTGCTGAAAGTTGAAACCCTCAGGGTGCACTGGTACTGGTATTTTTTTATTTTTTTGAGTTTTGTTTTTTGTTTTTTATTTTTTTAATTTTATTATTATTAGGGGTTTTTATATCGTATGGTGTTTAGTTTTCTGAGTTTAGTTTTCACTATTTATTCATTGTTCAACCTCTCAAAGCCAAATGTCAAACACAAAGTTACAAACAAAAATTTAAAAATCAAAATGAGCAGCAGTGAGGAAAATATGAATGAAGAGAGCAATGAAGAAGTTGAAGTTCAAATAATACGTCTCAAACCCAAAACACATCTGCAAGTTCCGTTGGAAGTGGAGACCGTTTTAAATGCCCTTCATCCTCTCTTCAAGAATATGCAAAAGGACCCTTCAATCCCAAAAATCCCTTGCTTCAATTTGCCACCAATTTGACTGGTCCTAAGGCCAAAAATTCAAGGGGAACCAAGCATTGGTTGTGTCATATTTGCAACACTCATTATCATGGGAGCTACAACAGGATTGAACATCATTTATTGGGTGAGAGTGGCCATGGGGTTAGAGTTTGTGAAGATATAAAATTGGAAGAACAGGTTGAAATGCTAAAGTTGGTAGGGGAAAGTGAGGAAAAACATGTAGCTACTTCTACTAAGAGGAAGCGTTCAATGCAAATGCAATCTATTTCCAATGATGAACATTCGAATCTATCAGTTGGACAGGGACTTGGACAGCATTGTGATAGAGGCAAGAAGAAGGCCACTTCTACCACAGCCATAGGTGAAAGAAACACAATGATAGGGATGATGAATATGCAAAAGCGTGAGCTAGCCGATGATTCAGTGGCAAAGTTTTTTTATGCCCATGCTATCCCTTTTCATTTGGCAAGGTCTCCTTATTTCAAAAACATGTTCAAAGATGCAATAGCAGTTGGATCCTCTTATGTTCCTCCTGGAGAACAAAGATTGCGTACCTCCCTCCTTGACAAACAATATTCAAAGGTGAACATAGTAATGGAGGAGATGAAACAAACATGGATTAGGACTGGTTGTTCCATTGTGATGGATGGGTGGACTGATATTCGACATCGGCCTCTCATTAATATTATTGTTACATGTCCTTCTGGTTCATACTTTCTTAGAGCAATTGATTGCTCTGGGAAACGTAAGGATGCTGATTTCCAGTTTGCCCTTTTGAAGGAGGCCATAGAGGAGGTTGGGTCTTCTAATGTTGTGCAGGTTGTGACAGATTTAGCTCGCGTTTGTAAGTTGGTTGGATTGATGGTTGAGAGTGCTTACAAACACATTTTTTGGACTCCATGTTGTGTACATGCTTTGAATAATGCTTTGAAAGACATTGGAAAAATAGAATGGGTGAAAGTAGCAGTGGCCGAATCTAGATCAATACAAATGTTTATATGCAATCATCAAACTTCACTTGCATTATTCCGATCCTATTCAAAGAAAGAATTCCTCAAACCAATTGAGACTAGATATGCTAGCTATTTTATTTTATTGGAGAGGATGTTGGAGGTGCAAGATGCTCTACAATCCATGGTGGTTGCTCGAGAGTGGAAAAAGTGGGCTCCATCAAATACAGAAGAAGCACAGAAGGTGAGAGACATGGTGCTTAATGAGAGATGGTGGTCCAATATCAGGTAAGAAATATTTACTTCATATTTTTGAATTTTTCATTTTTGAGATTCTAACTTTTTGCTTTGCTTTTTCTTTAAATTATTAGTATTACTATTACTTAGTTACTAATAGTATAAGTTAATAACTATATTACTAGTGTTAAATTCAAATTGATAATGTCTTACTATTTTTAAATTTTGTTTGCAGATATATTTGCTCTATCATATCACCTGTTGTGAGTGTGATCAGGTATGCAGATACAGACTCTCCTAGCCTAGGAGAGATTTATGAGACTTTTGATAGCATGCTTGATCAAATGAGGCAAGCAATTCGTGCCAAGGATCCTGAATTACAATTCTATGAGCAACATATCAGGCCTATTATCACAAAGAGGTGGAACACAATGAACACCCCTCTTCATATGGCTGCCTATGCTCTTAATCCGAAGTGGTATGCACCTAGACCTGGCCAAATGCTTCCTTCTGAGGATGATGAGGTAATGGAGGGGTTTATGGCAGCCCTTCGTAAGATGTATGGCACTGAGGAGGCAACCTTACTTCGAGAGCAGTGGCTTCAGTTTTGTGAACTTCAGGGTCCTACATTCAGCAAACCAAAGGCTAGGACAGATAGGGCCACTATTGCACAAAAAAACCCCATTGGATGGTGGAAATTTCATAGGAAGGACACACTAGAGTTGAAGCAACTTGCTATTCGTTTTCTCTCACAGATTGCTAGTTCCTCTGCTGTAGAGAGGAATTGGTCCACCTATGGCTTCATCCACTCGATCAAGAGGAACAGGCTTACCTCAAAACGAGCAGAAAAACTAGTTGCAGTTCATAGTGCCTTGAGACTTCAGGATCGACATACTACTGAGTATCGACAGACTCCAGCAGCACGTTGGGATGTTGATCCTGAAGATGTTAGGTAGATTGACGAGGAGGTGCAACCAGGAATGGTTGGAGTTCCATTGGATGATCCACTTTAGACAGAGAGTGACAGTGACACAGATAGTTCTTTTGATCATGATATTGATACCCTGAATGAGGCATAGATATTAGTCTTTAGATTGTTGTATTTTGAAGTTTGAGACTTTGGGTTTAACAGTTTGAGTTAACTAAAACTTTATCTTTAATTTTGAAGTTTGAAATTTGAACTTTAATATTGCTGTTATGAATCTTCAATCTAATGATTATCATTAAATTTTAATTCTATTGTTGTTTAGATTGTTGTTATACTGTTTATTGAAGTTTATACTACTGTCATGATTTATTCTGATTCACATATTGATATTGATTTATTAATTATTCACTATGATATTCACATTATAATATCATTATATCATATTAATATATCATTATATGATATCTCTATTTCATATATGATATATATATATATATAATATATATTATATTAATATATATATATTGAAAAATTCATATATCGCCGTCCCCTGCCGTCCCCAAAAATTGGCCCTCGGATTGTCGTCCCCGAAACACATCCCCTGCCGTCCCCGTCCCCGATACACCGTGAAACATAGCTTAAATCTCCTTTTAAAATCACTTTTTATGACCTTTTAAATAATTAAAAATAAATCGTCTTTTAATTTATAACCCAAAGTTTTTTTGTTGATAACTTAATTTTAAATTATTTAGTTATTTCCAAAGTCTCGAAAAAAGGGACATTACAAGTCCTCCCTTCTCAAAATTGTTTGTCCTCAAGCAATGCTAACTCAACCTTCCAACTCCTTCCAACTGAACCCTTCTGCAAATACCAAGATCCCAAATCAACCTTGGAAGTTGCTACATAGAAAACTTTGTGTGAGCACATCTTGGTGGTTGCTTTACATGCCAAACAAATTCACCACCATGCTGATGTTTCGCTACTCTGATCTTCATGTGAACATCCTTTGACGATCTTCTAATGTGCATGTAGCTCCTTTTCTAGGAAGATTACTATTAGTATGTTTTTCTATGTCGGCCTGATTTTGTTAATGCTAATCTATGTTGGCCGTTTTCTATTTTTAGAAAACTTGCCTCTTGTACCTTGTATATATTGAGCTTTTTCGCTCATTTGTAAATATCAAATCACAACCAATTCATTCTGCAATCTCAAACTCTTTATGGTATCAGAGCAGGCAAATTAAAAAAATCGTTTTTTCTAAAATTTTGAGAGAAATTTTTCATGTTTTTTGAAGATCGATTTTTTTCTATAGATCCTTGGCCGGCGATTTGTTTTGGGCAGATTTTCGTGACTGCTGTTTGTAGATTTGGTTGATTGACGCACTCCTGAGTCGTGATTTTCAGGTCTCCTCTATGGTTCCTGTGACGCGATTTCTTTTTCGGCGTTTCTTCTGTTTTTTGGCCGCGATTGCTCCTTTTTCTGGTCCGCGTTCTTGTTAAGGACTCAAACAACGCCCATTTGTGCGGGCAACACAGTTGGAACAGAATTGTCATTGGATACACGCTTGGGCGCGCGAAAGGGCCGCGTGATTTTTGTAGGTCGTATTCCCGCGGGACGTATGGCGGCCGCGATCTTCAAAAGTCGTGGTTTGTTCTGTTGAAAATCGCGATTTTCTGCATCTCGGCGACTTAATCCGCGATTTCATGTTCCTCTGCGGCTAGGGTTTCAACAGTGCAGGCGATTTTTCTCTCCTTTCGAGCTCCTGGGTGCATTCTGGCCGTGACTTCCTTCCTCTGCCAGTCGCGACCGCGATTTTAGTGGGCCCTTCACAGACTGCGGCATCTGTATTTCCGTGTCTCGCTCTAGAGAAAAGGCCGTGGAATCTCTAAATTCAAAATTTTTTTTGAGTATCTGCATTTTTTTTGAAAATTTCTGGGTGCCTAGGGCACGGAAATTTTTCGTCTAGGGTTTTGTACCCTCAGCATTTGACAAAAAAAAAATTTGAACGCATATTCCTTCTGGGTTTTTAGAGACCTTTTGTGGGTACCTGTCAGATTTTTTCCGTACCTCGAAGTTCGTGCCTCGTTTTCTGTGCAACCGTACTTGTCTCTTGTATCTGATCCTATTCTGCTTCTCAGTTCAACGCTTTTCAGTTTTCTGTCGTTTTCCTACATTGGGAGACGTGCAAATGGCGTCTTTGACCAACTTGATGCTGGAGGGCAGTCAGCGATTTAATGGCAGAAACTATAATATCTAGAAGCAGCGTACGATGACTATTTTCGAGTACCGCCACCTTGATGAATTGGTTTTGGAAAAAGAAACTCGTCCTCCCACCGCTGGTGCTGATCAGGACAAGTTTGATGATCGTAACAGAGAGGCTGTAATGCTTCTTAAGCTTTCTGTTACAGATGACCAGTTGCCGCAGATTCCTTCAGGCAAGACAGCGGCTGAGATTTGGAAGCACCTGAAGGAACTTCATGAGACCTCTGATAAAAGCCGGGCTTTCTTTTTGAAGAATCAGTTGTTCTCCATCATGATGGACGAATGTATGTCCTTACAGGAGCATTTCACGAAGATTAAGGACATTCGAGATCAGCTTGAGGCTATTGGTCGAAAAATGGAGGAAGAGGATATGGTAGTCATCACCCTCAAAAGTCTACCTAAATCCTACGAGCACTTTGTCGAGACTCTCAACATTACGTCTACGAATGTTGATCTGAAGTTTCCTGAATTATGCAACAAACTCCTGCAGCAGGATCGCTAGAAACAGCAGTTTGGTAGCAGTGCTTCCTCGTCCTCTTCTGAACAGGCATTTGCAGCTAAATCCTTTCAGAAGGATTACAGCAAATTTCAGTCATCTCAGTCATCACAGCCGAACGGTTCCAATCAACCTCCGGGCAACCCTAAGAAGAAGAATGTGCAGTGTAAATACTGTCACAAATTCGGCCATATGAAGAAAGATTGCCGTCAGAGGATAGCTTCTGAACAGAAGAAGCAGGGAGGGTCACACCAGAAGGCGCATGTTGCTGAACTTTCTGAGCAGGAGTCTGCCTTTTACGCTTTTATGGCTAAAAGGTCGTCAGATCTTGTCAAGACTTCTGCTTGGTACATCGATTCTGGTGCATCACGTCACTTTACTCACAGGCGTGATTGGTTTACCGACTTTTCTCCCTTCAGTGATTCAGTTATCTTTGGCGGAGGTGAGTACACAGTTGTTGGCAGAGGCACTGTTCAGATACAGTCTGGTGGAAGGAACCTTATCTTCCTCAATGTGTACTACGTTCCTGGTATGGAACTCAATCTGCTTTCAGTGAGTCAGATCATGAGGAATGCTCCTCAGTTGGATGTAGTGTTCAGTGCTCACAAGTGCTCTATTATTGATCGAGAGACCCGTCTTACTGTTGCTGTTGGTCTAGAGGATCATGGCCTTTATCGGCTCATTGACACTGGTGATTCTCCTGAAGTAGCTATGGCAGCCCGTGTTTCTTCTCTCAGCACGTTGTGGCATCAGCGATATGGACATCTCAACATCCATTATCTCTCTCAGCTGTCTCGGCACGGACTTGTTTCTGGCCTTCCTAATATTCAGACACAGCATCCTCAAAACTTATGTGGGTTTTCATAAATTTTCTCCTTAAAAATTCCGTATGGTTTTCATAAATTTTCTCCTTAAAAATTCCGTATGCTCCTGTATGCCCTAGTCAGGGTTTTCGTAGTTCGGGAGGGCTCTCTGGTTTCTGGACAGGTTTTACCGTTTTTTCCTTAAAAACGATGATTTGTATTCTGATCCGTGTCTCGGATTTCGTGTTTGGTTTTGATCGATTTTTCACCTTAAAAATCGTGTCCGATTTTGATCAATTTTTATCCTCAAAAATCGTGCTTTGTTGCAGTCTGTTTTGGTCGCACCTAGAGTTGCTGGGGCGCACATCTGCACAACTGACTTCTTGCAATCTATTTTGGAGTGGCATGCTCATCTGCAAAAGTTTGGAGGGTTTGCCGATTTTTCCTCAAAATCGTAGCAGCTGTTCTCGATGTGTCTCTGGTTACAGGGAGGGACAATTCTCCAACTTCAGGTTGGACGGTGGTTGTTGTTTTTGGTTATTTCCAGAAGTTCTGCAGTTTCTAGGAGGGTTGGTGGTAGACTCATCTCAAGTGGCAGAGTCAATGGCAGGCTCCTGTCTTTTGTTGCAAAAGCGTTCTGAGAAGAAGGGGGCATCCTTCTCTGTTATTTCTCTGGGTTGTTGATAGATTGAGCATTAAGGGAGGATATTAGTATGTTTTTCTATGTCGGCCTGATTTTGTTAATGCTAATCTATGTCGGCCGTTTTCTATTTTTAGAAAACTTGCCTCTTGTACCTTGTATATATTGAGCTTTTTCGCTCATTTGTAAATATCAAATCACAACCAATTCATTCCGCAATCTCAAACTCTTTAATTACCTCCCATAAAACTTATCCTTGACTCATGATAGTGCTCTTCATACAACAAAGATTCTGAAATATCTTCATTTGTAGGCACAAGATGATCTTGAAAATCAGCTTCCTCTTTATGTGTTGCTTTGCAAACTCCTTGAATAGCCAAAAATGACAGCACTATGGGCAAGCAATGAATCAACAAAAAATTCCATTGCTTTCTCCACTTTGGTCTTTAGTATTGGGTATCCCAAACAATCACCTGGATCCCAAACTCTTATGCATAGACCAAGTTGAATTCCTTCACCTTTCTTATGATGCTTCCCTTGATGACAACTTTGCAATGATAAAGTACAAAGCATTGATTATCTACTATCATGATTACTTTCATGCCTTGAACTATAATCCAAAAGACAATCAAATTGCTTACCATTGGTTGCTAGTCTGAAAAATTGCAGCAAGCTCAAAACCAACATTCTGCTCAAATGCATGCTCCTCAACAAAAAAATTCTATAAATCAATCTTATATGTTCCTTGAAGTGGAACATCCTGCTCATATTTGGAATTAACATCATTTGAATGACACAAATGCTTATCATTAGTTGCTGATTTGAAATTTTCAGCAAGCTCAAAATCATCATTAGTATCTAGTGAGGCACTTTTTTTATGTGCATGCCTTTCAACAAGGTCATCCTCGAACTCTGCCTCAAAAAGTGGGTTATCATAAAATATCTTTGCATCCATCTCAAAAAGTGGGTTATCTGAAAAAGATTGGAAGTTATCTTTGTTTTCCTATTTAGACGAATCTTCATGCCCACCCAATTCTATGTAATTGTCTTCAAAAAAATCAGCACCTTCATTTTGATGACTCAAGATTTTTCTCCCTTTCATTTTCATAAATATCTTGCAAATCATCAATCATTGGAGGATTGATGGATGTGAATTGCAAAGGAACAACTTTCTCACTTGTGCTTTCAACAAGTGATGTCTTCTCCTTGACTTCATTAAAATAATTTTTTGCTGATTTGCAAACTCAGAAGTCAATAAGATAACATTTTCTTCATCAAATTTCATACCTTCCACCTGCATAGTGGATTCCTCCGAGGTTTGCTTCCTTTCAATCTCTTGTAAATCTAATTTTTCTTCCTTCTCATGCTCAACTGACACAATCTCTTCATTGACTTCATCATTAATTTGCTGCAAATCACACTTATTAGAAGCCAAATAATCAGTTTCCTTTTCAGCTTGTGACTTAGATGTATCCATCACTTTCTTTTCTAGTTCTTCATTGGATTTCACCTCTTCTTTGTTCCAACATTTATGACATTGCTCCCAAAGTTCTTTGCATGAAAAGCAAAGTTTCTATCTTCTAAGTTTATTTCTGCTATCATCTTTTTCTCTTGCCATAGGAGAGCTCTTCTTCTATAGGTTGAAAGGAGGTGCCTTATAATGCAATTTGTTTTTAGGCATTGACTGCTCAAGTGTTGTAGCTCTTTTGATGGCTTCCTGAGGCTTCTTGAGGCTTTGGTTTTTGTTGTTCTTCTTTCTTTTGCTGAACCAATTCTTTGCTAAATAATTAAAGATCCTTGTAAGGTTGGTTCTATTAAAATCTTCTTGATAGGTGTCTCATTTGCAAATTGCATAAGTTTGAGAAAGAGATATGTTTCTAAATATCAGGATCCAGACTTTTATACCTTTTGTGACAGGCTATGATGTCATCTACCAACCGACTTTGCTCTCCAATCTCACGTTCTTTTTGTAAAAATCTTGGATGGAAAAGATTTGGAATGGAACCGATCTCTGATTGGATATTTGCTGATGATCTTTCTTCTTCAGCTCTTATGTACTTTTACTTATCGGATTAAGCGACTCTTCCTTCATACCTTGCAAAGTTTATAACATCATCGACAGAGATTCTCGAAAAGACTTCATTTCTCTGTCTTCCATATTGGCATGCAACCACTAAACACTGATATAAACTGCACTCTGATATACACTGGATTTTGTCCATGGATTACTATGCACTCAAAAAGGTAATGATTCTATCTTTGTAGTTGATTCCTTGCTAGAAGTCAAATGATGCATCCAAGATTGTCGACTTGTTTGTAAAGGAGATAATGAGATTACATGGATTGTCATAGAGTATCACCTTGGATAGAGATACAAAGTTTCTCAATCATTTTTGGCACACTTTATGGAATAAGTTGGGCACATAGCTGAATTACAGTTCTACATACCATCCGTAGACAAATGGTCAAACTGAAGTTGTCAATACGAGTCTTGGCAATCCTCTAAGATGTTTAGCGGGAGAGAAACCCACATAGTGGGACTCTATGATGCAAAGCAGAGTTTGTGTACAACTCAATGAGCAAGTATATAGGGAAACACCGTTCCAAGGGGTGTATGAAACATCTCCAAATGGTATCACAGACTTAGGAAGACTGTGGATGATAAGCATAGAGGCTAAAGACTTCACACAATACATGAAGGGAATTCATGCGTAAGCCAAGAAACAGCTAGAGGAGAATAGCGCAAGATATAAATTGCATGTAGATGGGCATCAGAGGGAAAAAATTTACTTCGAGGGTGATTTGGTCATGGCACATTTGAGAAAAGAAAGGTTCTCACATGGAACATATAATAAGTTGAAACCCAAGAAAATTGCTCCTTGCAAGATTTTGTGTTGAGTCTTAGAAAATGCATATGAGATCGAGTTGCCAAAAGGGATGGATATCTCACCAATATTCAATGTTTCTAATTTGTATTCCTATCATACAAATAGTTTTGAAGATAGCCTGTAGGAGCAAGACGAGCCAAATAGGAGAGTGCACATTCTAGAAAAGCAACAATATTAGATTGCATAGATTTTGGGCATGCGTTGCAAAGAAGACACAACGAAGCAAGTACAAGGAATATCTTATTTATTGGAAGGACGTGGGACTAGAAGAAGATACGTGGATTTCTAAAGCATAAGCAAGCCACCTTGGGTGACCAATTAGTCTTCCACACACCAATCTTTCATGAAGCCTTAATTTTGTGCATACAGCTCAAAATTATTTTACCTGGGGTGTCTGATGCAAGAAAATCTCAAGGGTTGTGCAATCTTGCATCACCCAACAATATGTTTGGCACACAAGTCATTTGTTTACATGCATGTGTTTTTTTCTTGTTTGTGTGTTTATGTTTCCATGTGCCGAGTTTTGTTGCTGCACGTGTTGTTTTGGTTCGCAATGAGTTGTAATGACTCGGTGATTAAATTAAGACTCTCCTTGTATTTCAGTTCATACGTAGCCACATTTCATATAAGGACAAAACAAGAGGCTTGTACTAAAGGACAAATAAGAGATAAGACAAATTAAATAAAACAAAAATAAAATAAGAAGAGGGGTTAAGGGGCCCCGACCCCTCTAATGGAGCGCCGCTCTCTTAAGAAAGGAAATTAACAAGTAAACAAATCGTCATCAAGTTATAAAGCATCACGTCTCTTCACTCCTTATACCCCGTTAAAGTCTTTATAAGGGCGGGCACCAAATGAAGAAAGGCATCGAAGAAATCAGAAACAAGAATGTCTTAGCAGGAAATAAAAAGCATAACACAGAAATATTGGCATATTCTACAACACTGGTTCCAGATCGAATCATCACCAATTACATTCACATTAATCAAGCAGGCATCGAAGAAAGGAAAAGGGGGAACAGGGAAAAGATTAGAAAAGAATACATCAGCGAATCAAGGAATCGCATATCACAGAACAACGATCAAGGTTCTCATTTACCAGCAATAAGACAAAGCAATAACAAATAAGAAGGAAGCATCAGTTCTTAACAGTCAGTCAACAATCAAAGGTATGAAACTTACATTCAATATTTCTTTGCTGCACTAAATTGTCTAATGTCTCATTCAATGATACGATGAACATAGATAAGTGAATTTGTCATAATAAAGTAGTGAGATATCTCATGTGATAGAATGAAATCTTATATTTGTTTGTTGCTTACCAAAGATTGGTTATGTTCATAATTGAGATCAAATCTGAATATAGTGTAAACATATGTATGATATGTTATACTAGAATATGCATTCGTAAAGGTTAAATAACTGGTTATAGTCAAATGTTATTGAAACATGAAATTAAAGAATAAATAAAGGAGAAATTATATGATTACCCAAGGATAGATAAGAGGCCTTAGTGTTAATCCACCCAACACTATGAAGAGGAAATAAAAGTTAGGGTTGGCAATTGACCAAAGGATAGGTATGGTTCGAGTGGTCTAGGGTACCCCTCCAAACCAAGAAAAAGACCCTTGTCTCAAGATGGTCTAGGGTACCTTATGAGACAAGTGGTTAGGCCTTTGATTTGAGTGGTCTAGGGTACCCCGAATCAAAGGAGAAAGCTAAGATAGGCCTTAGGATGACCTATGACTCAAGTGGGTCGAGGGCACCCCTTAGAGTCAAGAAAGGAAGGACCTATGACAGTTGGTATGACATTGCACCCTAACGAGTTCACTCTTATAAGGTGGAGGGTTTGATTAACAATAGGCCCAAGTATATCTCTTCCATTGTAACATGAGACTTACATAATAGATCTATGATAATAAGAGAGCATATAGTTTATGTTTTATTGACATAGAAAAGAAGAATGGAATACTAATGTACTCTTTACAAGTTGAAATTGTTTGCAAGGTTGCGGAAAATTTTGACTTGCTAGAAGGGGACATTACATGAGTTCTATTGAAAATTTCTCTCCATGCACAAGTGTGTTTTGCTCGCACAATGACTTCAAAGATTGTGAGGAGTTTCAATGCATGTGGGTTTCATACATGCATACATTATTTGGAATTAGTTCCTAAACTATGCACATAGTTTGGCTTTGCACAAAGGAGGTTTGCGTGCACACTTGTTGACATGTGGAAAAATGTAGTAAACCATCAACCAAGGAGAGAAAACATATTATGAGCTGATAACTGATAATTGCACAGATGAAGCAAAGCATTGGGAGTTGAATCACCTCGGGCTTGTAACAGGTTTTTGCTTGGGAAGATGTATTGAGTGATCATAATGAGTTTTCCAAATTCTTTTTATATGTGCCCAATTGTATGGTGGAGGCAAATCAAAAGTTGGCATAAGAGCAAATTATCAAATGTGAGGTTGGTAAATCAAGGTTGACAAAGAATTGGCAGGGGTGATCTGATGATAATTATCAATGGTTAGTGAGTTCTAATCATGTCACAAGTTTCCAAAAGTTGAATAGATCAATCATAACCATAGTTCAGTTGGATTCATTCGACAAAGAATCTCTACATATCTTCTTGTAATCTCCATGTGTGCAAGGATAGCGTGATTGTAATCTGAAATCCTTCTACAAGTTAATTGTAATGTGCTGCCTCAAACTTTTTTCAGAATTTAACAACTATAACAGCAGTGTTAGAACAATGTATGCAACCAAATATTCACCTCTACACTTTTTGATCACCAAGTTCCCAAGATCGGTGAGGTGAGAGCATACAGTGCTTCAGTTGATTAGTCAAATGCCTTGCAAATAAAACCAATTACAATCTTTCGCTTAGTCAGCGAGCATCCACTTATTCAGTGGGTAACACCACTTATTCAATGGGAGAATAAAAAAGGAAAGAACTAAGCACATCCGCTTATTCAGCGGGAAAGCCAAGAAAGAAACAAAATATCATTATCCACACTGGCGGTTAAGCCTTCCAGGGGTTACAATGTGTTTGCATCATAAATGAAAGATTACAATGAAATGTATAGGCTGTAAACTAAAACTAAGACCCCTGATTTGCACAAATGGCACTGTTGCAATTCATTAGATCATAAGATACTCCATGAAATGAAGAAGGAAACATGCAACTATGATCATAGAATCAACTAGGAATATACCACACAAGATGAATATATCAGAAAGCTCAATTTGATGGCTTTGTAGTACTGCTGTTGTTGATTGCAAGCCTGCAACACTCTATGGCAGTCATACACAACACTTCATAGCAGCTCTAACACCGTTCATTCCTTACCCAAACTCATAAATATAGCATCTACCATCAATGGCGCCTCCAAAAGATGATATAGAACTGTCCAAACTTAGGTGGTTTCCAGATTTTGCCTACTCGCCTTGTACATGATGGTACGACCCTACTGTAGGGTACGGCCTGCCATAGGGCCTTCAAATCTGTAGCGATTGATCTTCAGCAAGCTGAGAAAGGACCACTGTAATGTTCCCATTTTCAATCTAGTTGTCCTGAAGCCACTTATCCTCATTCCAAATCTTTGGTGTAATATCCCTTTTATGCCAACTGATGATTATTTTATTATTTTATTTTAAACAGTAACTTTTTGCCAAAATAAAAGAAAATAAAATAATTAAGTTACTTTTGGAGCTATAAAAGTAATTTAAAGTTGGAGAATGGAAAGTTGGCAAAATAACTTAAAGTTTGGAGAATGGAAAGTCACTTTACAAAAGGAAAAAAAAGAAAAATAAAATAACATGCCAAATAAAATAATATTTTAATGCCAAGTTAAGGAAGGAAAAAAAAAGAAGAAATAAAATATTATTTTATTATGGAGGTGGACTTGAAAGCAAAATAAAATAAAGTGAATTTGGGCACCCAACTTGTGGGTTATAAAAAGGGTGTTTGGGAGTCATTTGGATCATGGTTGTATTTGTCATTTGATATTGGAGATTTTCTTTTTGGCTGCAACCGAAGTTGAGCTACGAAATCAAGGAGGAAAACCCTTGCATTTCAAGGTGAGTTGAACGAAAACCTAGCTCATCAATTGGAGATTTCGTGATAGGGATCTATTTGTGCTTCATTGTTGATTGTTGGAGAAGAAGAGCAGAATTCTACATCAGATTTAAAGATCAGATTTGAAGGAGACATCATTTGGCGAGATTTGTTGCATATTGGCTAGGGATTTCCCCTAGGATTTGAGTGCCACCTAGGGCAAGAGTGACCAGCTTTGGAGGGTGATTTTTGGTGTTTGTTTGTTGTTAGGGTTTGAAAGAATATTCAGATTTTGTCGCCCTTGTTTGTTGGAGTTATTATGATTATTATGACAGCAGTACTTTCACTTGAAGAAATAAATACGGGTATGTTTCTGTAATTGGTTTTGAGCTATTCTGTGAACTGGGTTTTTGTCTTTTTGCTCATATCTCTTGTAAATTTTCTGGGTATTGTTGTTTTAGATAATAGGGGATATTTTATGAACTGGGTTGTCAATATTTTGTGAAAATACTGAGTATTTAAGCTGATATAAAAATCTGGAATTTTCAGTCATATATTCCCTATGTAATGTTCAATTTTCGAGTTGAAAATTATTATTTCAATATCTTCTATTTCACTATATTATATTGTTGTATCAAAGTATAGTTAAAAATCAGAAATCTTTTGATGTTTTGAACAAAATCTTGATAGGGAATATTACAGTGATATCAGAGCTGGTTATCTTGCCAGCCTGTTGGGGTTTTAGCATTGCATGTCAGAAATTTCAGTTGCATGTTAGTACCCAGTACTTGCATGTCAGTTTTGAGACTACCCAGATGCTTGCATGTTAGTTTCATGAGCCAAGCAGCAGTTGCATGTGAACATTCAGCGATATTACAGAGAACATTGATCTTGCCTGCCTGAGGGCATAGATCAGAATTTATTTCAGTCATATAGGTGACAACAATGGCTAGACGAAGTTCAAGTTCATCAAAGAAGCGGAGTTTGACTTTGAATGATAGATTTATGAAGGAGTTTATGATTGGCATGAATGATCTCAAAAAGTCTTATATGCAATCCCAACAATTAATGACAGTTGTTATATCTCTTGCTCATCAAGAACAATTCAAGGAACTTGCTGGTGATGATGTAGTTTTAGCTTCAAAACAGATATTTGATGAAGAAGATGGCCAATCAGGAAAACAGTCATCTATGACCGTCACACCTATGAGGTGGTTTTCACATGAAAGGGCAGATTTCAGTTGTGAGATGGAGGATACAACTTTTGAAACAATCAATATGGAGCACATGTGCCTTGATAATGATCACAAGGTAGAAGAGTTTTTTGTCATAGAAAGTGCAAAATCAGTAATGTATGATGGCAACTCAGAAATCTCAGCATACAATAAGTTGGACAGGACTAATTTGGAGTCACGGGATGTAGCTGTTCATACACTTCATAAATCAGCTTTTGGGGAGACTCCTGAAGTAGAAGACCCTACTCATTACTTTGATGGTGATCCCTTGAGTACACAGGTTGAAGACCTAGCTTTCACACGAGGATAGTAAAGATATTGCCATGATGGAGACCGAATTGGAGATGCATGGTCATAAAGACAAATCAGAAATGTTGCATGAAGGTTTTGAATCTCATCAGTCATGTCACTTGAAAAGGGAATTGACGGTGAATGATAGTGAGATTGTAGCAGCCCTAACTCACTTTGATGATATTCAAAAGCTAATGGCAGATTTGTGTTGGGAGGCACTAATGGGTCATGAAGGTTTGGAAGGAAGTATATCTCTTGATGACTTGCAAAAACTCGAGGCTTTGGCAGTAGTGAAGTCAAGCTATCTACATTTACTTGTTGATAGAGATCATCTCCTCACACTTGGTGAGATATACTGGGATGCCTTGAGAAGAAAAAAAGATGAGGTGGACAAGCTCACCCTTGAGCTTGAGGATACAATGGATTCGTTGAAGGGCACTCAAAGGGTTCTTCAAGAATTGAAGGAGCATAAGCTTTGTTGGAAGGTGACAAAGAATGGATACATGGAGAAAGTACATGAAGGATCCTATGATTAAGACATGAAGAGAAAAGAGACAAATATATATGATGACTCAGTTTGCAGCCATGGGACAGATGTTATGGCACATGACACTTGGTTTTCATTTGGAGACAAGTGATTTTCAGTTGGATCCATTTTTTGGAACTGCATTTGTAGGAGAACATGACAACAAGGAAGAGGATGCGACTGAGGAGCTAGAGGATGGCATGATAAGAGTTGACAGTAGGTCCGATTTTCTAATTCATGACAGCAGTCCTATTCCTTCATCCATAACAACCACTTCACATGAGGAAAATAAGGTTGAAGAATCATCCAAGTTTGGCACTGGTGATTTGGGTGAAGACACTATGGAAAGGTACGAAAGTTGTCTAGATTTTCTAATTTGGAACAACGATTTGTGGAATTTGCATAATCCTACTCATGAGAATGGCAGTGAAAAGATTTCTTCTATGGTTGGCACTCATTTGGGAAACAAACATGAGGTCTTATATGTGTGTCTGAGACACGTGAGGACCAAGTTAGTACCGCATGTCATGGAAGAGCAAAAGAAGATTCAAGACATGTGGCATATGAGGAATGAGGAACGAGCCTTGTATGGTGGAGCATTCAAGATTGAGGTATGATTCAGAGTTCTTTGTTTGTTCACAGAGTTTGCTTCACCGGTACTTGGTGTCACTTCTTTTGGTTCTTCATGTTTGCAGGATGTGATGACATGGTGATTTGGGATCCAGGTGGTGACAGACTTGACACTTGGGATCTAGATGAGTTGCTTCACAACTCATGGAGCGTGGATGGTGTTTTTGACAGTCTGAAGCAGTGGAAGCTTGGTGACAGGTGGTTGTGTTTCAAAATTAACATTCTCCATCACTTGTTTACAGGCATGATTTTTTTCAGGGCTTGGATTTGGCAAGGTGTTTGGTCTTAGTTGGACTTGGCACTCATTGAGGATGAAGCTTTTGAGGACTTGGAGATTTTGGTGTTTGTGGTTGAAAGCATTGCATTCCTTGGAGGATGGAGCCGAGTTGAGTTCAAGTGCATATGGTTTTCGCCGCAGGAGCTCACTTCGCATTGCATTCTTTGTATTCTTTTGGGAAGTTGCAACCACACGATGAGGTTTTGTGAAAACACAAAATATTCGACTAGATGGAGATACTTGTCATTTGACGGTATTCGGCAGGATGCAAGTTTGTAATTGCTTGGGGACAAGCAATCTTGAGTGGGGAGGATTTGTAATGTCCCTTTTATGCCAACTGATGATTATTTTATTATTTTATTTTAAAAAGTAACTTTTTGCCAAAATAAAAAAAAATAAAATAATAAAGTTACTTTTGGAGCTATAAAAATAACTTAAAGTTGGAGAATGGAAAGTTGGCAAAATAACTTAAAGTTTGGAGAATGGAAAGTCACTTTACAAAAGGAAAAAGAGGAAAAATAAAATAACATGCCAAATAAAATAATATTTTAATGCCAAGTTAAGGAAGGAAAAAAAAAAAAGAAATAATATATTATTTTATTATGTAGGCGGACTTGAAAGCAAAATAAAATAAAGTGAATTTGGGCACCCAACTTGTGGGTTATAAAAAGGGTGTTTGGGAGTCATTTGGATTATGGTTGTATTTGTCATTTGATATTGGAGATTTTCTCTTTGGCTGCAACCGAAGTTGAGCTACGAAATCAAGAACGAAAACCCTTGCATTTCAAGGTGAGTTGGACGAAAACCTAGCTCATCAATTGGAGATTCTGTGACAAGGATCTATTTGTGCTTCATTGTTGATTGTTGGAGAAGAAGAGCAGAATTCTACATCAGATTTAAAGATCAGATTCGAAGGAGACATCATTTGGCGAGATTTGTTGCATATTGGCTAGGGATTTCCCCTAGGATTTGAGTGCCACCTTCTAGGGCAAGAGTGACCAGCTTTGGAGGGTGATTTTTGGCATTTGTTTGTTGATAGGGTTTGAAAGAATATTCAGATTTTGTCGCCCTTGTTTGTTGGAGTTATTATGATTATTATGACAGCAGTACTTTCACTTGAAGAAATAAATATGGGTATGTTTCTGTAATTGGTTTTGAGCTATTCTGTGAACTGGGTCTTTGCCTTTTTACTCATATCTCTTGTAAATGTTTTGGGTATTGTTGTTTTAGATAATAGGGGATATTTTATGAACTGGGTTGTCAATATTTTGTGAAAATACTGAGTATTTAAGATGATATAAAAATCTGGAATTTTTAGTCATATATTCCCTATGTAATGTTCAATTTTCGAGTTGAAAATTATTATTGCAATATCTTCTATTTCGTTGCATTATATTGTTGTATCAAAGCATAGTTAAAAATCAGAAATCTTTTGGTGTTTTGAGCAAAATCTTGATAGGGAATATTTCATTTGGAGTAGATAATTAATTATCAATTTTGGTAATGGGAGAAAATTTGATAATTAATCAGGTTATTTATATTTTTTTGGTGCACTTAAGTTATAATGTTATATTTTATAAAGTGACTTAACTGTGGGATGAGGACATATTTATATTTTTCTTCTAGACTTATTATTAAAGTGAGCACCACTTTGGAATAGGAGAATTTTATAAGTTGAGAAAAAAGATTATATTTTTAAGAAAGTAGAGCTGTAACTCCCAGAATGTCTTTATATGCTGATGGAGAGCTCATTTGGAAGGCATGCTTGGAAATTGGTATTGTTACTCTGTTGGATTGAACCTGCGTGTTCTCCATTTTTTCTACCTTCTTGTGGACGGAAACCCACTCGAAGAAGATCAGTTTCGGTAGTGAGATATCTACCCTAGCTGGTTATGGTGGTTTCTACTTCAGGAAACCAATGGAGATGATCAGTGATTTGAAGTTTTTGTTGTGATAGTCGTTGTAATCTTTTGTAGTGTGGTTGATAGACAGTTTTGAAGACATTGTTTGTTGTTTGGGTTTATATTTTGTATTGTGAAGAGTTTTTATTGTGGCCGTACATTCCATGGCCGTACAGCTGAAACTCATTTTTTGGAGATTGCAAATAATATTGAAGTATGTTTGTTCTATGCTATTGCTGGTTTTTTTGGTATAGTAAAATCATTTCTTTGAAACCAATTTGAGGAGTTTTTATGCAGTAAATGAATTGTAGTGATCATTCATACATTTTTGGAGCCGTACCAAATTGAAATGGTACGATGCATGTGTAGAAATTATTATTGATGATATTGAAGTTGAAGCTTATTGAAATCATTTTGTATGCTATAGACATCCATTTCAAGCCATTTCTGATGTGGATTTGAGACTTCTTTAGATGGTGCTGAGGATTTCCATACTGATGTTGCCGTACTGCTGAAATGGTACGACTTGATGAAAGGAATTTATAGTCACTGTCTGAGATTAAAACCTTGTTATTTTCCATTGTATGCATGAGATCATTCATTTAAGATTTATAGCAAAGAGGATAATGCACAAATGAGATGGATTTATGATTGTTGTACTCTATTGTGCCGTACAATACAGATTTGGGTTGATTGAACAGTAAATTATTGTCGATGGTTTTGGATTGAAGATTTGTTTGAGATGCATTTGTAGAGTCTGGGCGCCTTCTTTGAGACTGGTTTGTTTGAATTTGGAGAAGTATTGTGTCTTATGTGAGCAGTCCGTAGTGATCAAGGCCGTACTCCCAGAAATGAGTTTTGCATTAAGTGAAATTCAGAATCTGATCTTTGTGGTAGTTTAATGTTTGGAATTTCTTTGCTCTATATAGTCTCTGTTTTCTATACAGTTTTCAGGAACTTTAGAGATGATTTGGGAACTGTTGTAATTTGTTTGACTCTTCCATGGCCATACCAGTCAAGCTGGTCAATTTGTGATCAGAAATAATGTATGATACTCAGTCATTGGTGAATATTGAGAGTTATTTGTTATGTATAGGCAATCCCTTGAACCTGATTTCTTGATGATTCTGGGCAGTTTTCATGATGGTGTGATGATATTGTATCTTCAGGGCTGTACGGATCTGCATGTGATGTATTGGCATTAAGTTGCAAACTCAATAAACAGTCTTATATCTCTCATTGTTGCATCCTTTGCAGCTGGAATGTTCTTTATAATCGTTTAAGGTTGAAATAGCAACTCCTTTCATGACCTTTATGGATTGAAGACTGAGTTGTGGTCATCTTACAGCTCCAAGACAACCTGAAATAGGAGATTTAGTTGTGCAGCAGTGACTTGCCTTGTCAATCATCAATTGGCACTAGAAGATATCAAGCATAACATTATTCTTTATGATGCAGGGTAAAAGTGTGATGCATGGTCACTTGAGAAATGTTATCATGTTCTAAAAATCTTCTTCTAATTGTAGTAATCAGCTGATAACTTTGTAATCATTTCCGTTCTTGAATCTCACATAAGTACCCCTGGATGGTTCAACCGCCAGTGAGGAGCAATTGAATCTTTCCTTTCATGTTCTTCCACCCACTGGATAAGTGGAGAATACCCACTGAATAAGTGGATGATTTATGTTTCCTTATTGCATGTATACCCACTGAAAAGTGGTGAATTCCCACTATACAAGTGGATGCCCGCCGCAGCGGATGAATTGTATTTACATTGTTGCATAATTGCTTAGTTATAAACCAAGCACTGTATGCTCTCACCTTGCCCATCTTGGAATCCAGGTGATCAAAAAGTGTGAGGCATTTTAGTTGTTTATTGCATTTATGCTAACACTGTTCACAACATTGCAAAAATTGGGAAAAAATTGGGGTAGCATTTTACAAGCGCCCCAACAAGGAAAAAAGGATCCAATGTAAATATTAGCATGAAGATCATTCCCTTTCAAACAATATAGGATGCTCACAAGGTCTGGTACGGCTCAGATTGTATGGACCAGCAAGAGGATGTCAACAAAAAACTTCAAAAAAACTCCCAACAATGACTGAAATAACCACAATAAAATCCATTACAATGATAACGAACACTTCCCAAACCAAAAACTCCTAGAAAACATCATACTCCATTATCAGCTACGTGCAACTCCTGAAATGAAGTCACCTCTTCAGCTAGGGTGGATATTGCACCATGGAAACTGAACTTCTTCGAGAGGGTTTTCATCCTCAAAAAGGGAAGAACTCACAGGTTCATTTCTGCATCATAACAGTAAAAACTCAAGCATAAAGAGCAAAATGAGCTCTCAACTCTCTTATATAGAACCTTCTGGAGTTACACACAAAAAAAGAATTATTTCTTGGGAAAAATGATCTTTTTCACTCCAACTCCAATATTTTACTCTTTTCCCAACTTAAGTGCTCACTTTAATGTACCTATAAAAAAGAATGTCTTTCCCTCATTCCAATGAGCTATAACACAAATGCACTTAATAATTGTTTCCAACCTTATAGAACTAAATGTGAAATAATTAACTAATAGCTCATTAAATCACCCTTTTACGAAAAATCCCAAACATCATCAAACTACAAAATAAACTATACCATCACACTCCATGAAGTTTGGGATGAAGAATGATGCCTTCCGGGTGACTTTCTAAAAATAGACTTCTCCAAGAAGTTTG
The DNA here is from genome assembly GCA_027924645.1 of Cunninghamia lanceolata. Classification (NCBI taxonomy): domain Eukaryota; kingdom Viridiplantae; phylum Streptophyta; class Pinopsida; order Cupressales; family Cupressaceae; genus Cunninghamia; species Cunninghamia lanceolata. The sequence continues at coordinate 5,221,336 of BSBN01000404.1, forward strand.
GAGAGCAATCTGGGAAGCTGAAAAAACTTCCGAAAGTTGCACTACAATCCTGAAACACAATCGAGCTCAATGCCAACATTAGAAACCCACGAAAACAATTGAACCAATGATCTTCACAAAAGGAGCCCCTTACCATACCACATAGCCTATCGAAACTCCAGGAAATAGGCTATTAGGCCCACAACTAACTAGGCTTGAGAAGGGGACATTACATTAATACAATTTGTGTTCTTGTATATCCAAACATCTTGTTTTGTCTTTCGTTTTTGTTACATCCCCTTTTGTTTGAACAAAGAAATATTAATTATGTTGTTAGTTGAGTACAACTGCTTTCATATGAATGTGAAATTATTCGTTGGAAAAATTATATGATGACTTTTCTTTAATTGCAAATATTTTCTTACTTATATGTGAAAATGGAATGATGAAAATGATATTAATTATTATCTGTATCATGGAAATGATTTAACCTTCCTTAATTATCTAAGTGGTTGCAGGACAAAACAGGTGGCTAAGAAAAAAGGATATCAACAAGGAGAGGGTGATTACAAGAATCGAAAAACAATAATTAAGCCAAAATCCTAAAGTTACCGTAGCCTTGGCCAAGGCACATAAGTATATATATATTCTAGTGGTGAAAAAGATTTATCTCTTATGTTATTAAATAAATTATTTGAGTCTTACCTTGTGGGCGCTTGAAGTGTTTGAGTTGGAATCTTGTTTGTAACTCCTCTTTCTTCTCCACTCCGTTGGAGTGCAAGAGGGAACTGCTCCTCCTTGCACTCAAACGTAGTGGAGGAGCAGTTTCTTTTTGGGACGTCCGTTCTTTCTTGGCATGCATTCATTTCATTTTATTAGAGTAGAGAGAACTTCGGCGGATCCATCAAGCATTTTTTTTTCATAGGAAGGCGGAGAAAGATAGAAACGAGAAGAGATCGAGCTGAAGTATCTTGGACTGAGTATTACCTTTTAGCATGCATATTGTTGGTGCATTTTTCTGTGAGCTTTTTGTCAATACTGTTTCATGCATTTGTCAAGCGGCCACTGTCATCGATCTCAATTGTTAGAGCAATCACGGCTAGCTTAACCCGACTTCACAAGTCTTGTCAGGCAAGATCTTGAATCTTCTTTAATAGTTTGTTTTATCTTAATATTTGATGATCATAACAACTCGTATTATACTATCTTTCTCTTTTCATGATTCTGAGTTTCCGAATCAATCTTCTAAAATTTGTAAATGTATTTCATTATTCAAGCTTCTGAGTCTGCCGAAGCCGAGATCCTCTTGATACTTGATTTGTGTTTGTTTTATATATAAACATATATATATAGATTATATATATATATATATATATATATGATTATATATATATATATATATATAATCATATATATGTGATTATATATATATATATATATATATATATATATATATATATATACTTATAATCTTTTCTATTACTACAACTTGGGTGTTATATGTGCACTAAAAATAACGAAACCGCTGTTACTTTTATGAGCAATTTATGTCTAAATATTTCTGTTTTGTTTTTACTATGAACTGAAAGTTGTCAAGTAAGTCATGTATGATACTATGCAAAAACCTGCAATCATAAACACAAGAAGAAAATACTAAGTTAATAACAATGTCGAGCAAGGGTGAAGGCTGACGACACAGTAATGTCAGATATATGTATATATATATATATATACTAGAAAATCCTTGGCCAAGGTTACGATGCAGATTAGGCATCTGTCGGCGATCAAGTACCAGATATACCACTGGTCAGAGTGATCTTTCTAGTTAGGAGGTAACTATAGGGAAAGATCGATCAAGAGGTATCGGTTTTGACATCAGGCTCAGAGGCACATTGTTGTTAATTGATTCCTGTCATCACCCTCGTGAAGGGTCGGTTTTCTTCAGTTGAAGAAGCACGGGAGACCAGATGGTCTTGGTTGGGTGGTTAAAATCCTTGTTGATATTTCTTTTTCCAAAATCCAGTGGAGGATCTACATACAAAATTAGCAGGAAGCTGTTCAAGTTGTACTTCTCTTAATCTCTCTTATTATTTAAATTTCGTTGAAGAAAGTTAGTTAAATTATTGTATATAAACAGTTTGAAAAGATTACTTCAGCTGAAAATGAAAGTTACTTGTAAACATGATATTTTATTGCATAGATAGTTAATCCAGTTAATCTTTCTGCTGAAATTCTTTAATAGTTAATCTTATATTCTGTTAATTAGAGGGGGTGTAACAGTTTTGTTCTTTGCACATTCGTTAACCAGTTGTTCATTTGACTCGTTATTGGTACTACATCAAGTGGTGGTTTCAAAAATGTCACTGGAAGTATTGCAAACATCACTAACAATTCCACGACCATCAAGGCAGCTACGCAAACATGAAGGCAGTTTTGCAACCACCGAGGCTGAGGCAGTTCCGAAACCACCTCCTACTGAAAACTGACAGTTTCGTCCGAATTGAAAAAATAAGTAGAAATTGTAACAAATCAGCGACCCTGTCTCTTTGGTTCATGAGTATAAGGCTTTGTACACACAAGGGGAGTCTTCCAGCACTCTATAAGAGCCAAGGGGAGGAAAATAATTGAATGTTGTATCTATGAGAAGTAGGAAGCTGAAGTAGTGATAGGCTTGACAAAGATTGCATCTATTTGTAATTATCTACTATGAACAATATACTCCATTAGAGAGCAATTGCAAGTACCAAGTTTTTCACCCCTCAGGGGTTTTCCTAGAATCAAACCTTGTGTTGTGTTGCATTTCAAATTTCTGTATCTCATTTCTTAGTGTAGCAGCATCTTAATTCCTCCCAAATCCTACTATCATTTGGATTCCAAGTAGCACAGTAGCTTCATTGTTTGGTTCCAGTTTCTAACCAATCACAAGGAGATATTATGGATCAATATTCATTACTTTAATGACTTTTCCCTCATGTATGTTGGTAATAATCACGAGGCATGGGGACCATAAAGCACACAAGCACCTCTAAGCATTTGTTCGTATGAGAGAAAACAGTCATTAATAGCAAATCCACCACTTTCAGATTGTCACCCTCTATCCTCCTGATTTGCATAGTTTTTGGAGCATGTAAGGCTTAGAGATGCTCGTGCACTTTGTGAGTCTCCTTGCTTTGAGATTAGTATGTACTTGAGAAAAAAGTCATTAAATTTATGATGATTCATGGAAATTGGTCATTGTAGAGATGATTAAAACGTGCATGGGTCAAAATCCACCAAAAGATAAAAATCTAATTAAAAATGACCATGTATTCTCCAATTACTTAGAATTTTTTTTATTTTGTTCTCAACAGCATAATAGAGTAGAAGCTAAGCATCATCTCCATCAAGATCAACACATTTGAAATTTCGCTCACCAGAGAAAAGATAGAGAAGTGCATCATCTTGATATGTATAATATATAATGAGATTGTAGGAAGATCTTGTAATCTCTTTCGATATTTAGAAGGATCATCCGCATGTGTCCTTTTTTCATTAAAAAGTTAAATATATTGAAGAAAAGTAGAGTTACAAAACTGTAGCCAGCTGAATTTACAACCAGTCTTCAGTGCTCAAATATAAAGCCACTCCTGAAAGGAGGTAGCAGAAGACCAAGAAAGAATGAGCTTACAACAGTGAAGTGCTAAAAAACAAAATATTTTATAATTATATGTGTAATATAATTATGCATCTTGATATGTAAATCATGATATATAATATATATAATATATCATGAGATCGTGGGAAGATCTTGTAATCTCTTTAGATATTTAGAAGGCTCATCCACATCTATCTTTTTTTGTAAAAAAGTTAAAATATTGAAGAAACGTAGAAATACAAAACTACAGCCAGCTAAATTTACAATCAGTTTTCAGTGCTCAAATTCAAAGCCACTCCTGAAAGGAGGTAGCAGAACACCAAGAAAGAATGAGCTTACAACAGCGAAGCACTAAAAATCAAAATATTTTATAATTATCCCTAGTAAACACTAATACCAAAGTAAAGCAGAACTGCATCAGTAAAACTTAATTACAACATTTTCTCCGCAGAATAAGACTTTATTCTAAGTATTTCATAGAATCAGGAAACTGAAAACATGCAGATTGCTAATGAACTTGCCAAAAATGCTATAATAGGAAGCTAAAAAAAACAAAAAGATGTCATCTGCAGTTGCTGATTTTAAACAAAACTTGATGTACTTCAAAAGCAATATAGTTCTTGGTAATCCAGAATTGTTGTTCACATGCGATTGGGTATTGTTCCTCAAATTTGAAAATGGCTGAAAAATGGGAACTTGCCAATCAGAAGCAGTTACTTGCTGGGCCATGGCATTAACATGTATTTCTGTAATGGTTATTTCAATCAGCTTACAGGGATCATATGGTAGAATCTTCTCTAGAATTTGCACTCACAGCTGTTGAAAGTCCAGGCTCTTTTGCAGAAGGGTAATACTTTCATTGTATTGGGCCAGTAGAGCAGATTGCTCAGTCTGTAAGGTGGCCAAGTTTACAAGACATTCACCCATCAGGGTAGCAAAGGCTGTGCGTTAGGCAAGCTTCTGATTCAATACACTGAGATTCCCATCCAGTTGATTAAGAGACTTGATTAGGGCGATGTAGATGTTGGAGATATCCACCAAGGATGGTTTTGCTGGGGTTAGAGGTTATGAGTAAGGGATTTTTCTTTTCGCTGTCCCATGGGAGTGACTTAAGGTGGATTTTGACAACCCCCAAGGTGAATTGTAAGATTAGTATTATGGAGCAAGTTTTGCAGATTATCTGTTGCCGAGTCGTAGGGGGATGCCATGTAGCCATTGGATATTTGTAAGAAGAGCCTTCATGAATATGAGGGAGAGTAAATAGACTATGGGAGGTGAATGCAGAGAGAAAGAGGGTGAGATTTTGGGAGGTGGAAGAAGCAATGGAGAGACTTGCAAATCAGCTAATGAGTAAACCTGTGTGGGACAGACTTGTTTACTGAAATTTTTAACAATCTCCATAAGTAAAGCAGTTTGACTTACCAGGGAGCCACCAAGAAATAGGGAAAGAGCTTTTGGAGGATTTGTTCTGAATGACCTTGTAAGCTCTCTTCTGAGGTCCTCTTCTTCATCGATTCTGATGAGAACTTGTTCCTTGGAAGCCTTCTTAGCACTTTTCTGAGATCTCCATTGGGCATTTATGGCCATGGCACTGACTATGAAAACTCCCCTTTAACAAAACTGAAGGGTCTAGATTTTGCCTAGCATGCTGGTGCATTTGCAGAGAGGTTGGGAGTGATTTATAGGCTGAGACTTCAGCCTTGAACTCCTTCTGAGACCCATGACCTGGAAGTTGTTCTTAAGAACTTTAGAAAACTTAATTTGATGAGACTGTAATTACGTGTGGAAGATATCACAAATATTGTCCATCAATGTGTTTTTGATATGTTGTGAGTGCTCACATGTAGGAGAAGATTGATAAGGTGTCTCAAAACAAGGTGGTTTAACACTGATGGAACAAAGTTTGAGAAGCTTATTCCTTTGGGTCCATAGATAAACCATAGGCCTGATGTTTAGCATTAATAAGCTGTTGCCATGGCCACTTGTGGGAACCCATTCTGCCCTAAACATCCCTCTACCAAACAAACCACTGCTCATTATGCTATCAATTGAAATTTCCTGCTTTAAATGTTGCAAATTGTTTGTGGAGACCAGAGAGACTCAATAAAGAGGTAATCCCAAAGGGATATGCAAAATATTAGTGTTTGAGAGAGCAACTGTCAAGTGAAATCATGGAAGCGTTGAGTCCAACTGGTAGGTGGCAAATAATAGTGAGAGTGGGTGACATATGGTAGGTAAAACAAGTGACAAAGAGAGTAGGACATGGCATTGAGAGTGGGGAAAGGGAGGGGTGAGTATCGTGGGGTTGGAAGCTGGATGTTAGATAGTAAAGATAAATAGGAATAGGACAAGGAGAGATGGGGCAACAATTTCTAAAATTAAAATTTAAAAAAAAAAAGGTAAAAACAAAGACTATGGGTGAGGTCAAAAAGGATGAAAAAAGTGTAAGTGAAGAGCGATGAACCAAGGAGGGTAGGATGCATGGGGAAAGTAGTTGTAAATGTGGAAGAGAGGACAAAACTGAGTAGATAGAGTTTGCACGTTGGAGCCTAAGTAATTGGAAGGTAGCAATTGCTTGTCCATTTGGACATGATTGGTAGAAAGGAGCCAGATTTGTTCCAAGTCCACCTATTTTTTATTATACTGAGAAGCTCATCATAGCCAAGGAAAAGTTGCTAATTGTTGCCTTGCAAGCTATGAGGAGCATGGTTCGCAAACTCAATGACTACTCGCAAGGGTTTAATGAAAATGAGCTACTCGTGACTCAGAATAGGCGATTTTTGGCAATTCCACGATGCAGACTCACCACGAGTACTTGGCAAGTCTGCCACACGGACTCACCGAATGTGGAATGATTGTATATGCAGCCAAAAATAGACCAAAAAACAACACACAAAATACACTGAAAATCTGCAGTTTTTTGGCTTTTTTAAGCATATTCACCCATGCCATTTCCTCACACAGCATTTGCAAGTTTGCTTGATCAAATTCAAGCAAGTTTGGAGTGGATTTGAGGAGCAAATTTGGTGCAATTTCAAGATTCTAGGTCAGAATTGTTTTCCTTTTTTTTCTTCTCTTTTTTTCCAAGGATTGCAAGAATGTAATTTCTTTCCAAAATGTTAGGTTTAGGTTTTTAAACATGTTTCAAAAGCATCAAATTTAATTTGCATAAATTTTAACCTTGATTTAAGCTATTGTTTATGAACGAAACTGTTGATTTTTTTTCTAGGTAGGTTTTAGGGTTTCAGGTATAAAAAATTGTTATTTTGCTTAAATTATTTAATGTTATTGCTATTTAATTATGTTTGAAATGCATTTTATATTTGATTTTATGTAATGTTGCTTAAATTATCTAATACTATTGTTATTCAATTACAATCATCATAAATTCATAATACATATCATATTTATTAGTTGGTCATTGTATTCGTATGATGATGCAATATTGTACTGTTTTTGCATTCAAACCTAATAGAAAACACTTTGCCAACATTTTATAGACTCAATTGATAGATTTTGTAACTGTATTTTGCATTAAATTTATACTTTTTAAAGAATTTTTAAGTTGCAGAGTTTTTGCCAAGTTGCCAAGTTTGAGTCTAACTTGGATCTGCCGAGTTTTTGCGGAGTCCGAGTTTGCAAACTATGGTGAGAAGCATGGGTAGTATAGTGTTCAAACACTTTATTAAGGCTGCATCCCTCTACAATAAATTTTAATGTGTGCCTCAAAAATAAGTACGCAGAATTTTCCTTGGTCAAGCCCAGCCCAAAGTCCCCAGGTAAATACACACAGTAGATCTCAACTCCAATGGGCTGCAAGCTTTTAAACAAAAGGCTTGACTTATGAATGAATCAAAGTTGACCCTGCCGGCATGGCACCCTCATGAGGTTTAAAAGAAACAAAAACCTTGATAACGCCCAAAGCTCCACCCATCGTTAATCACCGTTCAATCCAACAGTGCAAGAAAGAGAGCCAAACGTTGATCAAAACAATAATGCCCAACAAAAAAATACTATGGGACCCACCCACCACAAAAAGACAAAAGAGGAGACACCTGGAGCACTCGTGCTAATTCAAGAGTTCTAGAGATCCAAAAGCCTCCCCAAGCAGTGCCACCATCCATATCACCATGCCCACCACCAATGTGCTCATTCCATGCAGCTGACCCTCTTGTGGTCTTGAAGGAATGAGAAGATCTTCAATTGCCTTTTGAGCATCCTGATTCCCTTTCGAGATCCCACCTACCATCCATATCCATTAAGGCCACAAACTACCATCCAATACAAATCAAGATAAAATCACATTGAACATTAAAATTTAAGTTTGCAAGCTAGAGCACAAGTCAATTGATCTATTTAAGTGAATAGAATCTAGACCTTTAATTTTAGCATCTTCACAAATTATCAAGCAGATTTCGTGCCCTAGACAACAATATCCCTTGCACCCCATTTCTATGGAATAGATGAAAGCAACCTGCACAATATCTTGCCACCTCTTGTGATTGTATGTGTACAAGCTTCATTGTCTTTGACAAGGATCGGAATATTGATAAATGATAATTTTGTCCATTAATAGCTTCAAAGTTTCTAGCTCCATAGAGCTCTTGTAGAAGTCTAATCTTACTTATCTTTCTATATTTGCATTCCAAGTAGCCTTCAAGGCTTCATGTAATTGTGTGTATTTTGAAAAAATTAATAAAGATCTTGTGGTTCTCTCTACTCTAGGTCTGATCTTAATTGTGGGTGTTTGATCTATTGCTATAGTATTAATTATCATCTTTCACATGTGGATTAGTTGTGCTTATCATGAGATTTGCAATATAGATAGATGTTTTGTGCTTTAACTTTGCCTGGATCAATTCAAATAGACCATCTTGGCACATCACTCCCTTTCATTTATGTTTCAATATGACCTTCCTCCCTTTTCCATTTAGTAAGTAGATTAGTTAGAATGAGTTAAGGTAGAGGAACCAACCTATCCTAGAGGTTGCCTCAACTTTAAAGCTATGTTCAAGCTTACAGACTGATTTTCGACCAATGAGCACAAACAAAAATCTGCTTCACTTAATCAATTATTGTGTGTCATTTTTTGTGTTGAAGGAACACCTCTTGGTGATCATAAGACATGTCAAACTACGTTGTTGAGATGCCATACCTTTTTTCCACATCTTGAAGAGAGCATTGATTATCACTTTGAATTGCCTTCAGTTGTTAGAACTTAGTACAAACTATGGTCCCTTGTTGCAGTCCTATGTGGAGAGCAAATAGTTCGGCATAGTTGTTGGGTTGAATACCATTATTCTATTGGTAGTTTATTGCAGGTTCTCCTTTAGAATTGTCTATCATGCTGCCTATAGCTTCCAGCCTCATAATCCTTTTTTGACACCCCATTAAAGCTCAGTTTGACGTGATCTATAGGAAAAGGGCTCCATATGTTTGGAGACCAACCATTTGAAGGCCATTTCCTTGATACAGTCCATCTGAAGTTGAGTGGATTCCCCTAAATGAAGGCTATGTGGGCATTGGGTAGGCCCTATCCCATGCCTTCTTTGTAAATTGTCTCTTGTGAGGAGAATGTTGTGGAGGAGTAACCCAATAAAAAAAATCATTTTGGGCCAGGTATCAAGGTTCTAGAGTGCTTTCCAGTGTCCATGGTGAGATGGCCCCTATTCCAGGAGTCATGTGTTGATTTGACTGCCCATTCTACTAAAAGGGTGAGTTTCCATATCATCAATGGGGCCAGTGACTATGATCCCTCACCATAGCTCTTGTATCAAGTGAGACATTGAGGCCGATCAGTTAGAACTTAGAACCACTAAGGTGAATTTGGACAAATGCCACAGAATTACTGATTTTAATTCTATTGACCATTATTGGTGTTCAATCTTCAGACTCTGTAAGGCTATGGAGCTTAGAGGTGGGCAACCTACCCAATTGTCTTCCCATAATTTGATGAATCTACTATTTCCTACATGGCAAGTTAGGTTATCATGAACAAAGCCTCATTCCTATACACAATAATTTTGCAATGCCTGATAATCCAGTACTCAAACAAGCTGTGTGAATGAATTTACCTGTTGAGAAATCATATTTGTTTGCAAATATCTAGCTCCAAACTGAAAATGAATGTTTCAATAGTCTCCACATAGCTCTCATTCTTCAAACCTACTTATTGGTTCAGACCAAATCCCAGGCAACAAGGGGGTGTTTGTATTGTTTATCTGTGCCCCTCCAGAAGGTATTGTGTTAAATATTTAGGAATTTCTGCACAATAATCTAAGGAAGCATGAGGAACTTAAGGAGATAGAGTGGAACTGCTAGAAACACTAATTTTAAATGCTAAAGTTTCCCAGCAAATATGAGTCATTAATCTGTCCAATGTGTTAGTTTATTCTGCATTTGTAGAACTGATCTGTCCTAAAGGATGTGTTTGGCCTTGAGGTGCAGATTCTGCATTTGTAGAACTGATCTGTCCTAAAGGATGTGTTTGGCCTTGAGGTGCAGTGGGAATCCAAGGTATTTCATAGGGAGTATACCTTCTTCAAATAATGAACTTTAAAGAATTTGTCTTTTAATTCTATCTCCAATATTTAGAACAAACACAAGGGATTTGTAACTATTGATATTTTGACCAAAAGCAATCTGATATTGGTGTAGTAATCTATTCTATGCCTTTATTTCCATGAGGATTTGCATTGGGAGATCATTATATCATCAGAAAATTGAAAGTTGGTATATTTCTTCCTGGAGAGGCTTGTAGTCCATGAATTTTGCCTATTTGGGCTGCATGGGTTGTGGCTTGGAGGAAGGTTTCCCCCATGATTATTAGCAAATACACACTTAGGGAGACTTCTTCCCTGGGTCCTTGGATGGAGTGGAACAAAGGTCCTAACTGTCCATTCACTTGGACAGTGAGGAGGGGGCTTCGAATGCAACTAATAATCCACGTGATGATAAGTGTTGAAAATCGAATGCCAAGGGTTTTAGCACAAAAAGACAAATTGCACTGGTCAAAAGCTTTGGAGATTTCAAGTTTGAGAAGTATGTCCGATTAGTATTGGTAATGGAGTGGACAATCTTTTGGACTGAGATGATATAATCTGCAATTTGGTGTCTGGGAAACAAAACTGATTGGAAAGGGGAAATGATTTCGTGTAACAGGGTTTTCAATCTCGAGGCTATGAGTTGGGATAGAATCTTGTATGCCATGTTGCAAAGAGAAATACGTCTACACTGAACATGTTGGTCAGCTTTGGATTGTTTGGGGACTAGTATATTTATATTTTAAAAAATATATCTACAGTATGCCTAGAAATATCTTCTTGAAATTTTGTCTGTGCTTTTTGTGTTTTCTATAGCTTTTGTGATTTTCTCCACTTTTTTTCCTTCAACCGTTTCCACTTTCTTTTTTTATTTTTATTTTTATTTTTATTTTCTGTGTTTTTTTAGAGTTTTCATAGTTTTTGTGATTTCTCCACCTTTTTTTCCTCCAATTTCTTTTTTGGTTTTTATTTTTTATTTTTTTCAATTTCTTTTTTGGTTCCATAGTTTTTTTATTTTCTCCACCTTTTTTTCCTTCAAGGGTTTCTAATTTTTATTTTATTTTTATTTTATTTTTTCCAATTTCTTTTTTTATTTTTCAATTTCCTTTTTTGGTTTTTATTTTTATTTTTTTTTGCTATATATTTACACGGAAAATGAGTGCTCTCATCTCCACCCTGCTGTGACTGTAAAATGCCTCTCGGCATAATAAGGACCAATGCAGTGGTGCTAAGGTTTCCAAACATCTTGCAGTTAATCCTTCATTCTTCTATCAATTGAAGCAGATCCAATTTGATTAAACTCCAGTAGGTCAGGTAGAAAATATCCAGGAAACCATTCAGGCCGAGTGTGTTGTCTAGGTGGAATGAGAACACTATGGATTTTAGTTCTACTTCTGTGATTGGATGTGAAGGGATCTCATTTTAATCAAGTGTCATTTTCTGGGAATATGGGAGAGAAGTTCCTGCTGAGCTGGAATCAATCCCTAAGTTGTTCATTGGTGTCACAGCTGTTGAAAGTACTAAGTTGCATGTTGAAGAGAATCTTGTTGTTGCTGTTTGTGCGCCCCATCATGAAGTGTGAGGTGGATTGTATTTCTTGTGATTTCATTTTGAGCCGACTTATAAAAGAAGGTTGTGTTTGCATATTTATATTTTATCCACTTTTTCATGGATCTTTGCCACCAATAAAACTCTCCCAGCTGTTGAATGAGACTGAAAGAGTGGATTAAGGCATGTTCCTGCTGGGCCATGAATGGGGTGTAGTTGGACTTTTGGGAGTCGTTTTTGTAACTGATTAAGTTTGAGTTTTGTGAAAGCTGCTCCAGAGAAGATATAGCCAAAAACCTCCATGTTCCATGTTTTGAGCTTTATTTTGAGATCTTTTAACTTTTACTTTGAAAAACACTGTTGATGCTTAGCCTCAGCCCACCATCTAGTAATGTTTACACTAAGCATTGGGTGTGTAAGCTGCATCTCCTCAGACAGAAATGAACGTTTCTGTGTCTCTTGTACTGAAAGAGTGAGGGAGATAATAATGGACCAGTAGTCAGATAGGGCAGAGGTCCAGACTGTGCTATATATGTACCAGGAGGCATTGATTCAATCACTGGCTGATAGAACACTAAGTTTTTCTGCTATGTAGTGCATAACATTTCTATGATTACACCATTTATAGAGGCCTTGGTTGAAATTGATATCCCCCAAGGATGTATTCAATGCAAGGTCTAACAGAGCAGTGGCAGTTCTCTAATTGAAGTCTATTCTCCCTTTCTTTTAATTCAGAGTTTTGATAGTTTTGAAATCCCCCCACTTGGATTAAATTTTGGGGTTTCCCGTTAGCATCCATTGCGGAAACTGCTCTGAAATGTTTATTCTGGAATCCTCAGAAGGAGGGATATGGATGTTAACTAATCCAAACTGGGCATGCATTTCATTAGACTGGATAACAGCACATTTTCTCCAATGGAGAGATTTAACTGCGACAAGAGACTACCTAGAAGGATTCCATTAGAGAAGTGTGTGTGTGTTGCTTGATCCTGAAAGCTATGTCTGAATCCCCGCAAATTGATGCCTTCTGTGGTTCTCAATCTGCCTGATTCTTGAATAAAGAAGATCTCCTGCTTCGGCTTTGACTGTGTCTGTTGAGAACTGGCATTTATAAGGAGTGTCAAGCCCCTGTACATTCCAAGAGAGAATCTTCATAATTCATCTTTAGGGGTTATAAGAGTGCTCTACTCCTGGTTGGTTTTCTGAGACCTGTGGACATCCTGCATGTCCTCTAATGTCTCACTGCCGATAGGGAATGCACCCTGCATTTGCTTTCTCCTTTTTTGTCTGGATATCACTATTGTGGCTTCTTGAAGAGGAATGAACTTAAAAATCGGATTGGAGGGGGGGCTTTTTTATTGTATACTGTTTTGGTTCTCAAATGAATTACTAGGTGAGGGCTGATCTAGAGTTGGAAGTTATAGCAGGGGCAAAGGCTCCTGGATGTACCTCCTTGACGTTGGTCTGATTCTGGGGAATGGGACTTCTGCTGCCTTTGTGCTATTGATCCCTTCCATACCATCAGTTTGCAGATCCGCCAGTGTATTAAAAGGGTTGGCCTGCTGTATTTGTTCTGAGTGTCGAGGACAACTATTCCCTTTTCCAATATATGTTTGCTGTCAAAGGGATTGAGCTCAATTGGTTAAATCCTTGGGTTCTCATTGTGGAGACCAACTTCAAATCACTAAAGTGACATCTTATATGGGAATCTAAGGTGTGATTCTTGGACTTCCATAGTTGGCTTCTAGTGTTGATATCTATGTTGTTAATGCTTTATAGGAGCTACTCTTGGTCTCATTTGTACACAGCTACTTATAATGAGCCATATTTGTAAACTTTCCTCAATATAAAAAAACATATATGCTTGCTCAAATTTTCCTTTGCCTCTGGGATCCCTTCCCGTGACTTTTTTTTTCCTGATCGAATGGATGATGAGGTTCATCTGTGTCCCATTTATCCCATATTATAGCCTTTTTCCTATACCATAATGACCACCTTTGTACTCCATTTTCATATCATATCATGTCTTTTTACCACTTCCACTGCATGTGATTAAATCAAAATAAGAGATATTTAATTAAGTTTTTAGGCAAAATAAGAGAAAATAAATATTTGATTGTATTTACTAATAATTGTTGTCATTTTGTAGCTATAGTAATTGCTAATAATAGCTCCTGAAGCAGCATTAACACCAAGCAAGTATGTTGCAAATATGGGTGGTCCAAAATAAAGAAAATTGTTGATATTCACGTGGCTGTTACTCATGCCAATAATCTACAATTGGTTAAATGACAAAAATCAAATATCATTAAAGATGGAACTATTATCATGAAAGACAACTATTTTCAAGGATTTGTTGTGGCTTACCAAACTTGGCCATATCAAGCAAATATTTGTTTCCACGATCTTCTCATTTGTAAGACAATTTTGTGGAGACATTCTAAACCATGAGCCATGAAAAGTTAATACACCATGTAAAATTAGTAAAGTTATTATTCGTCCATTTCTTATATAAATGCATAAGAAATGGCATGAGAAAAGGCAGTGTAATATTTTTTGAAAAAAAATTATAATATAGTTATTAATCATGTTTTGAAAGAAGCTCTATAGCAGATCAGTCATTGCGTGGATCGAGAGGAGGGCCCCTTCTTTAGAAATGCTAGTGATATTTTCTTAAACTGTTTCATGTATATTTTTATTTCATAGCTGATAAAGCTTTATACTTTATGGTTTAATTCTGATTATGGTACAAATAGAATTCTTCGCATTTATCTTGTGTGATTGGCAGAGTATTTAAAATCATCAATTATTGAAGTCTTTTACTTATTTCAGGGTGTTAAAGAATTATAGCAAATCTTTGTTTTTATTATAGTTACAGTGTTGGTCACCTGTGTTTGGTTATTGTAGCTGTTTACAATATTGTAACCCACTCGCAATCGCTGTATTAAAATATTAATTGTAATATTAATGGTCATCTTAGTTTTAGTTACTTTAGTTAACTTGGCTGTTTTTTAGTAACTTCTGTTTTAGTTGTTTTAGCATCTTTCTATTTCTGTTTTTGATAATGATGGTTTCTTTTTAGACACATCGTCTTGTAATTTCCTTTATAAGGAGTTCTTATCTCCATTTGTAACACACAATTATGAATATCAATAATCATTTCGTGCTATAGCAGCCTAAATAGTTTTTGTAGCAGCTTGTTGGCATTTCAATTCGCACCTCTGGAATGCAAGTTGGAAACGGACAGCTATGCACAGATAAACAGCTCTCCTATTATGAGGGGGAGTTCCCTTTTTGCTGATGTTCGCTTGAAAGATAAATAAAACAAATTTGCCTATCTTCTTTTTGATTCTCAGCTGCGAGCACAAGGTTATAAAACTCTAATCACTGCAGCAGAGGTTTTTCCTTTTTAAAACTTCTAACTACAGCTAGGCCTAAACTAAATGACGCTTTTAATCTCCTAAGTAAATTCAGAGCAAAGGGATTAAAAGTTAACAAGGAATGATTTGTTTTTAACATAAAAGCTTTAATAAACTTCTTCCACATTCACATCACAAGACTCGTTGTACTTTAAGATGAAAACTGAAATAAGATTACGCAAGCCACACATTTGACAACAAAACTAGATGATCTGAGATAGAAAATCAAAGCAAATGGCAGGCATGAGACTTCTATTCCAACATCATAAAGTTGATACAACTCCAAGACAGCAATATTGTAGCAAAAGGCAGGCAGACAATATGCGATCAAACACTGGAAAACAGATAACACAGAATGAACAAGTACTTGAAATAACAATTTCTGCAGGCTAGAATAGGCACAGCAAATTTTCTTATCACAATTACCATTACTTACAATGGGCAAGGCTGCCCTTATTTATACTAAATCAAAGGAGTAGGGAACCCTAAAATCTCCTTGATTTACCCTAACTAACTTGCCAACTCGCAAGCTTTATTTCTATTCTAAGACAAAGATTACAACTAACAAACGCTTTAAAACAATTTTCTTTAAAGCAAAGAAAGCTCCAACTATTACAAAGTGATTTCTTACTATTTTAAGGATGGACGAGCTTTGAATGAAAGCAAATGCTTTAAAACAAAAAGCATTGAGTTAAAGTTGCTTTCTTTTGAGTCACATCCCCATCTTTATTGTTGTCTTATTGGTGACGTCATCCACAGATATTATTTGTTGATCTCTTCAAAAAAAGCAGATTTCGAGAGAAAAAGCTGGCACATGGGTTTTGTAGACAATCCCATTCTGAAGCAACCCAGATCGTCGGATTTTGAAAAAACAGAGGATTTCACGAAAAAGCAGCAAAAAAGCAAATTTTGGAAAAACTAAAATTTTCCAATCTTCAAGAGGACAAAATTCTAGATGAACCCATTTCGATGAAAACTGACAAAGCTTCGGCCCTGTTTCTGAAAAATGATCCCCTAAAAAAATGGACCTCGAAAAAGCGTGCCTTTGTGCCTCCTAATCTCGAAACTATGAAGAACACTGAAAAAGCACTTTGTTTGGGTCTTCGAATCTTCGTGGAAGGAAAATAAAAATCTTCCTCCTCTGGATGCAACCTGCAAAAGTAATGAATAAAAAGAGGCCAAAAGCTTGTCTTTATAGAACTTTAGGGTGAAAAAGCGGCTTTCTTTGTGAAAGAATAAAGCTTGAGTCTTATCCATGAAGATAGCAACTTTTAAAGCACAAATCCAAGTAGATATTTTCGAATAGGAAGAATCTCTATTTTATAGCTGCCTATGGCTTCATGTGTGAGATGAAAAAAATATCTTCTTTGATGATGTCATCAAACACGCAAGATTGCAAAAGTGTTAGCCAATTTTTCTTTCGTTTCGACACTTTTGCACTCGTTCTAACTCCTGCATGGCCTGTCCCTGACTTCAACAAGACGACAAACTGGCACCATTTGACTGAAAAAGCTGACTGATCATGGCATCTTAAAGATTTATCAATTTTGATTCCATCCCCAGTCTCAAACTGACAATCTGACAACGTCTGACTCCAAATCAGACTTCTGGAAACTGTCACCGGACAAAGTTTTGGAAAACGGCTGCGAGAAAACACAGATAGACATGAAAAACTTCTAACACTTGAAAAGTTGGGCGCCCCTAGCCTCCAAGGGTGCCTGGTTTTTCATGCCTTAACCATTCTTTGGAAAATTTCAACTTTTCAAACTTTTTGTCTCCTGTGCGCGTTCCGGTGACCGGGGTACCCAGCTAAGCTGTCAAATCTCGCCTCCTGGAGCAAAACTGAGTCTGATGATCTAGCAGGTAGGCAAGCCTGATGAAAACTGAACTGATTGTACCTTCTGCCTGCCTCAGAAATCGAGCCAAATTGATTTCCTGCGAATCTGACCGAGCTGACGGAAGAGGATTTACACGTTTTTTGGAAAAACATGAAAATTTTCTAAGTCTGGGTGGGGTGGGATATGCGCCCCTAGCTTCCAAGGGCGCTTGGTTTTTTATGCCTTAGAAAAAATTTGAGAATTTTCAACTTTTATTCCATTTCTCCGTTTTTCGTGTGGCAGACCCTGTTTGATCTTAGTTTTCGGTCGTTCGGCTGACTGCTGAAGCAGGACGGGAGGTGATCTAAGTGGTCTGAACATACCTGAGATGAATTTCCAGCTTTTACGAGCATTTGGACTGAGTTTGACTGATTCTAACACCCTGGAAGCGGGTTAACGGAGGCCTTTTGACGTTTCTTGAAAAGCGCGAAAAAAATTCTAACTCTGAGAAAGATGGGCACCTCCAGCCTCCTGGGGTGCTTGAAAATTCATGCCTTAGAAAAATTTATGATTTTCAACCTCTGTTTACAATTCACCTCGTTTCCTGTGCCGGCAGCTGCTTCCTGTCACTGATTTCGACGATTCGTCAGACAACTGCCACTGGATGAAGGTTGGACTGGATAGCCTAGGTATATCTGACGTGAATTCCAGCTTTTCAGGATCTGTTGACCAAAATGACTGCTTTTATCAACCCAGGAACTGACTGACAAAGACATTTTTCGCATTTTCTGAAAAACACGAAGAAAAAACTAAGTCTGCTACAGTTGGGCACCCCCAGCGTCCAGGGACACTTGGAAATCCATGCCTTAACCATTTTTTGAAGATTTTTAACTTTTCTCACTTTCTGGATTGATTGTTCTTCACTCTCTGTACTTCGTCAATCGTCGATTGTTCAACAGTTCTGTGTTATCTGAACAGCCCTGAAAACTTGAAAATGAGCCCTAGCAGATGAACCTCCTCCATTAATGGCCTCGGAGTTCGTGCTTCGCCATCTGAAAAAGCAGAATTGACCCAATAGAGAAAACACGACCTTTTGCAAATTCCGTTTGGACCACCTTGATCGTGAAGCAAAATCAACCAATCAGAATCAAGCACGACACATGAATCAGAGATTCTATTTTTAGAAACTTTCTATTTTTAGGAAATTTTACCATCATTTGTATCTCAAGAAACCTAGAAAACCTAATTTGACGTCTATTTTTAGAAACTTTCTAAAAATAGAAATTTCTATTTTTAGAAATTTTGACTTTTTAACTTTTTTGATGACAAATTTTCTAGACTCTTACAAAATGCCTTAATGAAGCAAAATTTTTGATTGGGTACAACATAGCTTATAATTACTATTCCTATAGCAATTTTTAAACGATTACTAGAGAGTGATTTTAATCTTCACAAATTCTTTGTTGAGATGGTTGCATTTCATTCTACTCACCTCACTACCTGCAGCCCTTGTGCAAATAGCCACTACACTTTTCATAAATTTACGCCCTGGCTTGAGACAAGAATCGAACTGAACTTTATTTCTTGTATATTAAATCTATCCTATCATTTCGGCGTTGTTGCCAAGGAAAAGCATTAAAGGCCTATTAGCTTGGTGAGTTGAGTTAGGACCAACGCATTAGGAAGAAAGCTCACACGATTGTCGACGTTGCCTAGGTGATTAATCCTAGTTTGTGTTGTTTTAAATCATATAGATGCATGATTACAGTTTGTAATGATAAAGGGTAGATCTATTGTTAACAAATTATTGTGAGTAGTGGTGAAGGTACATCTCAAAAAGGCAAAATTACTCATATATCAACACCACATGTTGTGAGCCAATAAGTGGACAAAAAGCAATCTGAACTTAATTTGAACAAACAACTAAGAATGAGTGGAAAGGGACATAAAAAATAAAAAAATGTTGCATTTTTAGGGCAGTCTGGACATGTCAATTTATAACGAAAATTGCTTTCCAAATAAAGAATTTGAAGGCCATGGAAGAAGGAAAATGTGCTGACCTAGGAACCCCTTGACCCAAACCCCCACTTTCAAATTTAAAAACCAAAAAAGAAATTGGGGGAATCGCACTAACACAAAGTGTTGTTTTTATGACCCCTCTCTTGACTCCCAAAATAACTACAACCCTAAACCCTAAAACATTCCTAAATCACCTGGGCCAGGATGGTCGTTCTAGATGACTGGAAGAGGTTTATCAACAAGTTCAAGGTGATTTTGGGCAACCTACAGGAGTGGGTTAACTTCTGTGCACTTCAGGCTCAGCTTAAGCCTAGGAAGGATATTCCGAGGGGTATACCTGAACAGGTATTAGGTTCAAACCAAATGAACAACTAAAAATAACAGGACAACCAAACCCAAACTGCCTTCTAGGCCCCAAAGACTGTCATTGGACCTAAAACAACTTGTTGTCATTAATAACCCCTATATAGTTGATAAAAGGGCACTCCCATTGACAATGGAAGGTGCAAATATGCTTGTTTGCAAGACATACAAATTAATTACTTTCTTCACACATGATAAGTTTGTTCTGATTTTAAAGAGTGGGTGATCATGGAAACCTTCAAACCGGTGCCTAATATATTGGGTTGTGGAGTCCACAATTCAACAGAAGGAAGAAAACAAGAGAAATGAAACATGCACTTTCTAGATATTCAGATGCAAGAAAAACAACAATCAATGGAGAATATGATTAGTAATCCTTCATCAATATACAATCAATCATCTACAACCATAAAAGAGATCATCACATAGCATGTAATGTTTTAAGAATCTGTTCATTCATCTGATCAATGGTTACAGTCATACCACGAAGTGTGGCAAGAGGAAATCCTAAAAGAAACTCAGGATTTCCTTGAAAGATTACATAAGGAGTTCATACACTGATAGCTGTAATCAATATGATAAACCTTTCATGACCTGTGTCTTCACTGCTGGAGAACTGAAGCTTTTTTGCTCTTTGAAACCCTAGAGAGCTCTACACTTGACTGCCTAAGAATACCCAAAAGACCAACCTTTTTTACATCTTACATTCATGCATATATAGCATCTGATTCTAATTGACCTAATTAGGTTACAACAAATTTCCCCTATGGGCCATGTCAGAAAATATCTCGGCCAGATGGGACGTTTATCTGCCAGAAATAACTACAAAAATATTTAAGGTTTGGAGGCAGATGGAAGATATTTTCTGCTTTAATGCACACATCCAGTTTGCTGATCTGCAACCATAAATGCAACAAATATCTGAGAACGAAGGGGTAGCTGAAAGGCATAGTACCTACATTGATGGCATATGAGACAAATCTCTTCAAATTCACCAAGCAAAGCTTTTCAACACTTTAAATTTCGAACCCCTGAGTCTCTGTGTCTTCATTGGCTCTGAATCCTATGAAAAATCGACCCCTTCAATGCCACCTAGCCAAGTTTGTATATCTTCCTGCCTTCGAGATGTCTGAAAGTCCCTTTTGAATTTTAGCCGTAGATGAGTCTATTTTAAGATCAATGGCCACCAAAGTTCCCTTTTGATTTCGCATTGAGGAGGAGCGCCAATACACCACGTGTCATCATCTCGCACGGAATCTTTCCTGCAGACAAGATTCCCCTGTGACATTACGCTACCATCCGATCCTTATCAGCCCCAACTCTTCACTTCATTCTTCGACACGTGGCGCGATCAGCATCATGCAACTTAATCATCGATCTTATGGCTATAGGCCACAACACACTTTACACCTGTCCTTATTTCGCAGTCGTGCAGTGGAGATATGATGTCACCTTCAGCTATCTGCGGGCTTGCGATATCCTGCCATGTGGCACTTTTGGGACCCTACAAAGACTTAGGACTTAAGACCTTATAAAGAATATAACTTTACGGGCTAGAACAGGTAAATACTAGGACTCGGGGCCAGTCATTTCATGGTATATAAGGCTCAAGGTTATAACTTAGACGACCGGTAACCTAGGCTAGACAATCAACAGCGGATTATAAGATAAAGTAAAACGATGACTATAAGACTTGGGGCTTTAAGGGGAAATAAGGATAAACACTTGACAAGAATGACTTAAAACCCTAAAACCTAAACAAGTGTCACCACCCTCTACCTAATGAATGCAACTTAGATGTTCCTGATTCTCCATTACCATTGTCACAAACATCTATAGATATCATTCCCATAACTGAGAAAGAACAAATAATTCAAGAATTCTTAGAGGGAAAATGGATTTTTACTAAGGAACTGACAGATGAAGCTTTGACCATTTGTTGTTCTAATTGTTGCAGGGAGGAAGCTAAGTGTAGATGCAAGTTGCTTGAGAAAAGGAAGAAAACATAGTCAAGGAGATACAATCTGTAAGCACACTTCAAGATAATAAAGATGGAAGTGACCAAGTCTTCTCTATAGCTCAACCACAACCTCGGACATCAAATTAGGAAGATCCAGGTATGTCTCATCATTTTTATACGTTTTATCATACTATCAGACTAGGAGGACAGTATGCTTCTTCAAAACCTACTAGGTATGGTGGATGGAAACAATTCCCAAACTACCAAAAATTGCAAAATGAATACTCACAGCAACCACGGTCTCAACCATGGCGACAGTCATGGAAAATCACACCATCTCTACCATACCCACAATACTCATCCTATCAATTACCATTTTCATTATTCCATCCAAATCATCAACCATTCACTTCAACATGGCCACCAAGGGCAACTACAATACCTAATAACTTATTACCTAATAAGGCGAACTCAAACTGCATATAATAGTTAGATTTCAAGATTCCCTTGGTATTCCATTAACATGCTGGAAATTGGTGAATAAGTAATGTTCCCTTTTCTAGCCTAGTTAGTTGTGGGCCTGATAGCCTATTTTTCGGAATCCCAATAGGCTATATGGTATGGTAAGGGGTTCACATTTGTGAAGATCTCTTTGGTTCGAATGTTCTTGTTGGTTCTGATGTTGGTTTTGAGCTTGGTGATGTTTCAGGATGACTAAGCAACTTTCGGAAGTTTGTTCGGCTTCTCGGATTGCTCTCCAAGATTCTTGGAGGAGCCGTTTATTTTTAGAAAGTCACCCAGAAGGCATCGTTATTCATCCCAAACCCTATGGAGTATGTTGGTATAGTTTATTTGGCATTTCGGTGAAGTTTGAGATTTTCCGCAAAAAGCATATATTTTAATGAGCTAACAGTTTATTATTTGCACCTAGACTTATAAGTTGGAAAATAATTGTAAAGTGCAAGGATATGATAGCTCATTGGAAAGGGGAAAAGTTAATCTTTTATTTAAGCACATAAAAGTGAGTTAAAGTGGTGAAATATTGGAGTTTGAGGGGAAAAGTATATTTCTCTATTTTATAATTCATTTGATTGTGTAAACTCCTAAAAAGTGCCTATAAAAGGGACTTGAGAGCTCATTTGGATTTTTATGCTTGTTGAGATATTGTTATGCTGCAGGAATGAACCTGTGAGATCTTCATCCTTCTTGAGAATGAAAACTCTCTTGAAGAAGTTCAGTTTCGGTGGTGAGATATCCACCCTAGCTGAAGGAGGTAACTTCACTATCAGAAGTTGCACAGAGCCAATATGGAGTTTGATGTTTTCTAAAAGCTTTTGGATTGGGAGAGTTTGATTTCAATTGTGTGGGGTTTGATAGTTTTTGGAGATTGATGTTGGTTTTTGATTTAGGTTTCCTCCTGTTCATTGCTGGTCGTACTCCTCTGTAGGCCGTACAACTTGAGTATGCATATATCATTGTTGATCGATGTGTGAGTTGCTTGCATATCTAGGTCACTGGTAACTTTAAATACACCTGGGCGCCTTCATTCAAATCTTTTGTGGTCTGATTTCTACTGTTTCAAGAGATTTGTACCTGGTCAACCTCATAGTTGGGCCGTACCAGTCCCTGTGGGGCATTTGAATCCTTGTTTGAATCGCTTCAATTTTGGACTTGATAATACTCCATTTTGTGATGCCTAGCATAATACTATTTGTGGATGATGGTTAGGAGTGAACTATGCATGGAGTCACTGTAAGTGATGAGCCATGGCAGCCACAATGAGCTCAGACCTGCGTTCCAGCCCAGCAACATCAGCATGACCAGCAAACAGTCCATCCATTCCATGTCACCTTTATTTGGTATATCTTTGGCAACTTTATGATATATATGTATGCTCAAATCTCCATTTCGTAGAGTTGTTCCTAGGGATTCTTTGCTACAACAGTGACATAATTGTATCAGAGGATAAGGCTCTAATATTGCAGGGGTTTTCATTGTAATACTCTCATTGATGCAAAATTTGTAATGGCTTCCCACTGAACAAGTGGATGTGCCAATAGGGATCGATTGCTCTTTTCTTTGTATTGGTTTCCCACTAAATAAGTGGATGTGCCTCTTTCTTTTATGCATAGCTCAGGTTCCCGCTGAATAAGTGGATGCACCTGGTTTACTTTTCTTGTAGTCCCACTGAATAAGTGGTTGCCCGCTGCATAAGTGGATGTTTACATTTCATGCTTATTCCTACGATTGAGTGGATGCCCACTGAATAAGTGGAAGATTGTTACTCTAATTGGTTTATGATTTTGAACGCTAACTCTAAAGCACTTGTATGCTCTCAGCTTGCCCACATCGGGATCTGGGTGATCAGAAGAGTGTGGAAGAACATTGCTCATAACATTCAGTGTTGTTATCTTGTTTTCAAAAATAAAATCAGGGCAGCTTATTACAGAATCCCGATTAAAATATGTCAGTACAACTAAGGGATGTGCTCCTATTATAATTGAAGTAGAAGAACATGATCAATTAGAAGATCCTCAACCTAGCACTTCTCATCTGCTTAGTAAATCACAACCTCCAGAGAGCATTCACACACAGAAAGAAAGACCCCAATCTATGTCTAATTTTATCATTGCACTCATAAATGTGTGTTAAAATTCATCATGCAGTAAAAGATGTTGCAATATACACACTAATAGTTCAAGAATTGTGTGAGATGAAGAATGAAAAGCTATAGGATCTCTTGCTTATAATTGTTTTTATACTAGAGCATCTAGATCTTGGGAGGCCCATGGTAAAAATAAGTATTCCTCATACACTTATTGATTTAGGTCCACCAATAATAAATAACTAGTGACAAGATGTGTTTACAAGTATTGAGGACCACACCAAACATGCCCCAAATGGATGATCATTCATTAATCAAGGCTCAAGGTATTATTAAAAATGTCATTATCTTTATTGATTTTTTGGATTATCCTGATGACCTCGTGATTTTGCATTATGAACTTAAGTTGGGGGGAAATCCCTTGAATTTTGGACATCCTTGGTTGACTACTGCTAAAGCCTTTATCAATTGTTGCTCTAATGTTTTTGATAAAACCATGTGTGTGGCCTTTGTACTAAATCAAGGTATGAGTTCTTGTGCCAGTTTTCACATATGTAAAAACATCACAGGTATGGATTTGAATCATATTGTTTCTACACAAGAATTCATAGCCATAGTATATTCTATTCATCCATTTTGCCATATGAAAAGATATCGAGTATTTATTCATATTGATCACTCTACCCTTCATTTTCTAATGAATAAACTAGTTATTAATAGTAAAGTTATTAAATGGATGTTGTTGTTGAACAAATTTAACATTACTAGACTTGATACGCTTGGTGATGAGAATATGGTTGCAGGCTTCTTATCCAAGTTACCCCACACTTTTGAACCAGTACCAATTGATGCTACTTCTCTAGAAGAGCATCTAAGTCTACATTTTGTTGGCCTTGCTAACTATATGGTGATGTGCAAGTTTCCTTTGTGTTTGTCTCTTAGAGATCACAAGAAGATTATAGGGCGAAGTGATCAGCATTCATGAGTAGAACTTCTCTTCTGCAATAGCATTGATACTATCATGCTTCATACCAAACCATTTGGAAGACAATATACAACTCACTGTATGAGAACCAAGACTCTTGCCATAGGACATTCTTTGCCAATTCTTCACGAGCCACACATCCATTGTCAACTTGAAGTGATGAAAATGGAGCTTGAACACATTCTAATGCAAATGATCATGTTCCATCATAGGGACTAGGCCAATTACCTTCCTAAAGTTGTATGGGCATAATGGACAAGTTGAGAGACTACCATTGGTCTTTCACTACATAACCTTATCTTCGGTAAGGAAGTTGTATTATTTGTACAACTTGAAGTTAAAAAATTTCATACAACTTTAGAATTGTGTATGGACCTCTTATGCCCAAAAGGCAAGGATAACACAACTTCATTCCCTAGATGAGATGTGTTGGCGGTATTTGTTTCAAATAGAAGTTATTAAGCAACATTGTGCCTTGTGGAAAGATTGCTTCCTTTGTATGCAATCATTCCAACCAAGTGATTGGGCATGTCTATTCTAGGATTCTAAAGGTGATTTCCATACACAGTGACATGGGCTGAATGTGATTGAGATTGTCTGGAGCAATGGTGTTGTGAAAATGTGCATGGTGGATTTTGATTAGATTATATTTCTTATTGCTGGTCATCATTTCAAGTTATACGCACACCCAATCTCAACAGTGACTTTCATTGAAGGGCTACAGAAGGAACTCCAAGTTTTGGATGGTTTCAATTCAACATCCACATGAGAGTCTCCTTTTCTTTGAGTCGTTATATGTGGTTTATTAAAAAAAAAGAAAAAAAAAAGAAGAAAATGCAATAAATTCTAACAATGAAAACCTTCAGACATCATTAGACAACTACAATTTGAAAACCAGTTTCTGGCAGATTGTAGTTGAATAAATTCTTAGTGGTGAAAACTGTTTTCACAGTGCCACTAAGCAGTCAGTGATTGAAAACTGGCTTGCCAGCAGTCACTTGTCGTGATCCAATTTTTTTTAAAGTAAAAAAAAGGGAGAAAAAAATATAAATAATTATTATGTATTATTTATTTGCTTCTATGAGCTAATTATTTTCCAGGTACACTCAGTTGCTTCCATGATTGCTTCATTCCCAATGGCACCTCCTGTAGCTCACTTGTAGCAATGCTATAGCTTGTTGTGGTAAAAATGGCTTTGATCGCCTATAGCAATAGTTGTTGCTTGCTGCAAATTGTTACAGATTCAATTGCAATGTTACCAAAAGTGGAGGAGGAATCAGCTCCCACAAATATGATCCATGAATGCTTCAATGGGACAGAAATCTTTCATGTTGCATTTTTTTTTCATTTGTCCCAGTTCCTATTACAACCCTTGTTGCCTTCCTTCTTGGATATTCACATTTGCTAAGTTACTTTGGCTACAAGACCTTGGCATACATTGACATGCAAATTGGTGATTATTTTATCTTTTCTTATTAATGTTTCTTATTCTATTTTAATCATACAAAGTACCTTTCACGCCTATCACCTCCTTGTTTTCCGAGGATGGTCAACCTTTTGAATTGGGGGGTACACCATACAATGTACTTATTGTCTTTGTTGTCATTACCCTTATTTTCTCATTATCCTTGATTATCCCCTCATAGTATCCATTATCATTTGAAATTGTCCATCATCCATAATAATTCTTATTGCCTATCTTTCCACCCATTTTTTTCAGCTCATGTGTGTGGAGATAAAAATTTGCAAACCTTGGGTTTCTTCTAAGCATTGTGTTGACTTATTCCAAAATCGTGCAATTGAGCCCATAGGTGTTGCTCCACTAAAATAGACATTTGTCGTACCTCCTATAGTAATACATAATTTTTTTTAAAAAGAGAAAAAAGAGAAGAAAAGAAGAGAGAGAGAGAGAGAGAGAGAGAGAGAGAGAGAGAGAGAGAGAGAGCTATGAATATTTAGAAAAAAGAAAAAAGAAAAAAAAAAGCAAGCTGGAAAATAAAAGAGAAGCCGTGAAACTTTTTATGAAGAGTTGATAGAAATAATTGAAAGAGGAATGTAACTAAGAATGAGCTATAATAGTCAAGGACAAAAAAGGCAGAAATTATCAATCCCAAGCCTACAAGTTCAAACCAAAACCTTTTAGTGATAAAGATTGCATGAGGACACGCAAGAATATGCTAATTTGGGGGGATTGATGAGGTTCATCTATGTCCCACTTATCCCATATTATAGCCTTTTTCTTATACCATAATGACCACCTTTGTGCTCCATTTTCATATCACATCATGTCTTTTTACCACTTTCGTTGCATATGATTAAATCGAAATAAGAAATTTAATTAAGTTTTTTGGTAAAATAAGAGAAAATAAATATTTGATTGTATTTACTAATAATTGTTGTCATTTTGTAGTATAGCTATTGCTAATAATAGCTCCTGAAGCAGCATTAATGCCAAGCAAGGAGGTTGCAAATATGGGTGGTTAAAAATAAAGGAAAATTGTTGATATTCACGTGGCTGTTACTCATGCCAATAATCTACAATTGGTTAAATGACAAAAATCAAAGATCATCAGAGATTGAATTATTATCATGAAAGACTACTATTTTCAAGGATTTGTTGTGGCTTACCAAACTCGTCCATATCAAGCAAACATTTGTTTCCACGATCTTCTCATTTGTAAGACAGTTTTGTGGAGACATTCTAAACCGTAAGCCATGAAAAGTTAGTACACCATGTAAAATTAGTGAAGTTGTTATTTGTCCATTTCTTATATAAATGGAATGAGAAAAGGCACTGTAATATTTTCTGAATGAAATTATAATATAGTTATTAATCGTGTTTTGAAAGAAGCCCTGTAGCAAATCAGTCACCGCGTGGATGGAAAGGAAGGCCCCCTCTCAGGAAATGTTGGTGATATTTTCTTAAATCATTTCATGTGTGTTTTTATTTCGTAGCTGATATAGCTTTATACTTTTTGGTTTAATTCTGATTATGATATAAATAAAATATTTCGCATTTATCTTGTGTGATTGGCAGAGCATTTAAAGTAATCAATTATCAAAGACTTTTACTTATTTCAGTTGTTAAATAATTATAGAAAATCTCTATTTTTATTATAGTTATAATAATATAATGTTGATCACTTGTGTACGGTTTCTGTAGTTGTTTACAATATTGTAACCTGCTCACAAACCCTGTAGCAGCCTGAACAGTTTTTGTAGCAGCTTATAATTACTCTTCCTGTAGCAGTTTTTAAACAAAATTACTAGAGAGTGATTTTAATCTTCGCAAATTCTCTGTTGAGATAATTGCATTTCATTCTACTCACCTCACTACCTGCAGCCCTTCCGCAAATAGCCACTATGTCTTTCGTAAGTTTATGCCCCGGATTGACACAAGGATTGAACTGAATTTTATTTCTTGTATATTAAATCTATCCCATAACCTACCTCAATTTCGGCCTATCAATGGGGTTGGTACTCCTTCCCAAATCTAATTTGATTTGTTTTTTTTGTTTGTTGTGTGCTTGCAGATTTGCCTCTTGTGCTTGGCTCGTGAATGGAGTGGGTTGAGATGCAAAGACTCGAGTTAGGAGATCATATGCATGACAGAGTCTGCAGCAAAATGGGATGTTCTCTGCAGCCAACTGAAAGCTAAGAATGCTTTGCAAGAGAATCATAATTCAGAAGGCCTTTTGAGATTGGGCAAAACCTCCAATAACTATCATCAAATTCAAATACATGGACATATTTCATGATATATTTATAATGCGTGAAATGAAGAAAGGATGAAATGCCAAGTAAAATCAGTTTTCTCATTTAGTACAGTCATACAAGTTAAACAAGAAAATTTCTGTAAAGCACTTCAAGTAACATTTACATAGCAGGACAATATGGACATGTTTCCAAATGTCAGACCAAATGATTTTCAACAGTATGACTAAGAACCATTCAAGGTGAATAATAGATCAAAATCAAATCAAATAGTCAGACCAAATGATTTTCACCTCGCGCTCTGCAGTTTCTGAAAATAATAGATCCATTGTTCTTAGGACCCAATCACCATCATGCAACTGATTAGAGGGAATGGAAATGCTCCTATTGGTATAGTGAAGAACAGCAGCAACATTTACTTCATCAAAGAAACCTGCACCACACCATCGAAGTTCATCTTCAAACTTTTTCATTTCGGACTCGGGCTTGACGAGGCACAGGTATACCGGCTTCCACAAACGGACCCAGAAATCCACGAATACAAGCCAGCATACGCAGAATGTCAAGAAGCAACGACCTGCAATATTCTTCTGCCTCTCAGAAACAAAAATAACAGCATCTAGAAGGTAAAACATGAAAGCCATCATTGTAGATTCACTAGTGTGCCGGCGTTCACTCATCAATAGGAAATCAGTCTGTTTCCGGAGCCAAAAAAGTAACAGGACTATTACAGATATGTACAGAGGTGGTACTGTGAGATATGTGGCATACTTCCAATGTCTAAAAATATAACAGTTCCTGCAGACAATAATCAGTAGAGTGAGTGTTCAAACTTAGCTTTTGTATACAAATCTACACAAAGAAAGTAATCCAAACAATTGCTAACTAGGCAGCTTGTACATTTAGCTCAGTGCAGATTCTTATAAAATTTGTATGTATATATATTATAGACAGTACAATTTAAAGAAAGAAGCAATGTGGGGCTACAAGTGTTTATGGCTAGCATTCTTTAGACAAGGTGAAATCTGGGTGACGCATATGGCCTTATATTGCATGGTCTCAGATAAATATTTATGCAAAAACATATTTAATAGCTCTACTATTCTTTTGGCCCTTCCATCCACTCTGTCGAAAGTTCCTTTTTACTAGGGACCTTTCACATGATTGTTTCTTATACTATTGCTTTTCTATATACTGAATTGTCTGCGGTTTATCCACTTGGGGTCGACCCCCTTTCTTTTTTTCATTTATCGTTTTCTTTTTTAATTATTATTTGATTTCCTTTGAGTACTACTGATTAAACTTGTGGAACGTTGGTCCCATTTATCTACTTTGTTCATCCATGAACGTAAATATAATTTTTTTCTTTCTCCACTGTAAAACCAAATAACTAAATAAATCTCTGATTTGTAGTTAAGTAGAATTGACTTTCTATTTAATAAAATTACGGGAGTGATTACACTGTATCTATAAAAATTTGCATAACATGCTCATGTCATTTCTTTCCTAACACATAGGTGATAGGCATTCAATCGCTCATACTCGAAGTATTTCAGTTTGTTTAAGATGTACCACATTCTTTCATGGCTTGTATGACCAATGACATACTACTTAAGACATCTTCTCATTGACACAAAAGGATAAAGGCAGGCAAAACATGTGCATAGATTGTGTAGAGGAGTGAACAAGATGGGTTGAAGACAATACCTGGGGTGGTTTGGACACACGAGGATCCTTCCAGCAGAGGAAAACAGATTTGTCAGGCAAATTCTGCTGCAGCCAAATTTACACCTCATAAACAATTCTATGACAGGTGAATTTACCACCAGCCAAATTTGCCCAGCATGAATCAGCACAAACAGTTTGAAACAAACAAACTTAGCTCTGCATAGTATTGCCCAATTTTCCCAAATAGGGCAACCGGCAAAAGAATAACTTAACTGCCCAAACCACAAACTGTGGTATTCTACTTCCGCTTGTTGAGGTAAGAAGGCATTATGAGCTTTCTGTGGCATTTGAGTGATCATGTAAAACCATAAGTATGCTCATCGTGCTCATGTAAAAAAATCTAGAGTTGTAAAAGGCTTGTACAACTGAGTTTAGAAGTGAAGCAAGTTGGCTAGAGTGAGTTTCAGAGCAAGGCAGGCATATGAGAGCATTGTAGAGCTTCTATAAAAGTCTCGCAGTGTTCTTGGAGATTCAGTGGGAGCAATTAGATAGTAATTCTTATTAATTTTTGTTGAGATGAGGACACAGCCCCAGGTTGCTGGAGTCTTCCCATGACAGGTTTCTCTAGGGTCAATTCTTTTGGTTATCTCTTTGCGTGATTGATTCTTGTCATTTACTCGCTCAATTTGATATTATGCATGTGCCATCCTATGTTACACTGCTTAAAAAACAACAATACAAATCATTTCATATTAGTTTTAAGCATGTTACGGGTGTTAACCTCTATGATGATGAGTTAGGAAAGGAATATCTATCCTAACTACAGATCATATTGATATCAGATCAAACTTTTGGTCCTTGGTTCATGAAGCCATGTGGAGTCATCAGTTTTGCAAATATATGCCCTTGACTAGATCAGCTAGAGCAAGAAAAGGTAAATTGATTCTTTTGCAGCAACAGATATCTGCATCGAAGTGGAATAGACAAGTGAGAAGAAGCATTGCCCGTAAAGAAGAAGACATATCTCAAGAGCTTGAAAGCTCTCATGACAAGTTATTCTTGAAGTTGGAGGCAGATGTGGCATCTCAAATCAACGAGGAAGTTTGACTAGATGGAAAAGTTAATGGAGAGCAATCCCCCAACTTAACCTCCTTCCAAAGTAGAGGCAAAACTAGAGATTTGGCCCTATGAAGGAGAGAAGGATATGAACAAGCTCAACAATTGGCTTTCCCAACTTGAGCTATATTTCAATTTGCATCATGTTAGTGAAGATCAACAAATTTCTTTTGCATGTTTGAAACCTTTTCGTGATGCACTCACTTGGTGGGAGAGTTATACTCATTATTTGGCTTTGAAAAAGTATCAACAATTAGTAATCGAGAAATTTTAAGAAGCTATTAAAAATCAGTTTGATCACATTTCTTATGAAGAAGAATGAGTAGATAAATGGTAAACCGTAAAACTATAGGCAAAGGCAGGGACAAAGTGTGTAGGAGAGTACAATCAAGTTTTGGAGGCAAGCAATTCAATCGAGATTGTTCACATAGCATTGGGATGTGCCACCTAAGGAGGCAAATCTTAATGGCCAAGCCTAAGTCCATTGAGGAGGCAAGTGCACAAGCATACCATCTTGAGATGGATAAGAAGAAAGATCTGTTATCCTCTTCATCATCCACAAACCAATAAAGTGGTCCAAAGCCAAAAAAGTAATGGTAAATGGAAAGGTCGGTGAACTGCCACTAAACTTGCAAAGAATAAAGATGCTAATAACCATTTTGGGCATTGTGAGGTAGATGACCGTACCTAAGAAAAATATTGAAGTTTCATGTAGAATTGCATCTTGAAAACTACATCAAGAGAAAGGCTATGACAATGCAAGGAGATTGGAAGCAGCTTCAATGTGGATAGGAAAATGCCTGCACTTCCATGTAATGAGAAGTATGATTAGGATACAAAGAGACCATGCATAGAGAGCTCGCAACACTTTTTCATATTAAAATCTGAATTAAGAAGACAAAAGTTGATTTTCTTTCTGGTCCTTGTTCTCAGGGAAGCCTGATTTTAAAAGAGATGGTAAACAATATCAGTTTTGTAGTGTATGATCATCCTCATCCTTATTCATTAGGTTCAGTGAAACAAGAAGTGTAAATAACAGTCAACAACAATGACCAAATAAAAGTAGAAATATAAGTTACGCTTGGGATAAATGGCCAGTTCATTGGCGAGAGTGAAGTGGATGTTGTGCCCCTTGATGCTTGTGATATGATGTTTGGCAGCCCCCATATGTATGTGAAAGATGCAAAAGAGCCAACAAATATCACTTTATCAGCAACATATATCAAGTTTAATCCAAGTTTCCTTAATAAGTGCTAATCAGACCAATGTTGGTTGATGCAAGTGAGAAGTTCGTTTTATTTGTTGAATATAAGGCTTCTCCTTGCATGTGTTGAAATTTAACACAAACTCATCAGATTTCTCTAGGGTCCACTTCATTCACAAATACTTTCCCACATATTTAAACAAAGTTTTGACAGAAGATTTGACACAAAAAAACAAGACAATATTAATCCTATGCCAAAACTCTATCAATCAACTTAAAAATTATACAATGACATCCTCCATTTATAACATGAACTGGATATAAGTGGAACAAGGAGTGACAAACAGATGAATTCCTGAAATCTGTGTTACCAGGTTTGGCTTGTAGCAAGGTTGTACCCATACCAGGTATGGATCCCAACCTAGGTACGCCCAAGGCATCGCCCCAGCATATGGTGTACCCTGCCATACTCAATTTTTTAATATTTTTTAACTTTAAAAAAATAAAATTGAAATCTAAAAACGCCTTATCTAACATAAGAAGAGGCTTCTAACTACACTAAAAAGACTATGGACACAAAACAAAAGCAAAACTCTATTTCTACTCATTGCTTAGGGCTGCAAGTTTGATTTGTGTTTAAAACTTCAAACATCATATTGTCACCATTCCTACACCTTAGATTCAAACATCATGTTGTCACCATTCCTACACCTTAGAAAGGGTTAGATAGCTACTAGGAAGATCAAAAGGCTTGCAACAGGGAGAATATCCATTCAAGGTAAGTTTTTTATAGTTTTTGAAATTTCTTTCCAAGGTCCACAAGAGCTTTAATTTGATTTTAAATGGTTTGTTTTTGTTTTTTAATAACTTGTTCTGTTTTCAACAAGTAATAATAACCTAGGTTTATGCTATTGATTTTATTTTCCTGAAGTTGTGTTTATTTTAAATAGTGTAGATACAGGTATATTTGAGAATGGCTGGGAATTCTAGTTTTGTGGACCAAGGGTCGGCTAGGCGTTTCAAAATTAACCCTTTTTCGCCACTTGAGTAATATGTCATGAGGATTATGCTGCTGGGTTATCTTTGGCACTACAACCAATGCCAAGACAAAAATACTAGCTCCATAGTCAAGTGAAAGCCCATTTGTGTGCGACTGTTGAGCAAGGAATCAGATGTTGTGGTGAGCCAACCAAACATGGGTTGGCAAAGGGACAACTTCTTGTGTCTATCAAGGAGCAAAAGTAATGAGATAGTGTGGTGGACAAATCTCGGTCAAAGTCTCATCCTTTGTCCAAAAAATAATCACATAAGCCACCTACAGGGCCATCCTCTAGTTACACCAACTTCAAAAGAAAACAATAGTACCCTTCTCCCACAAATGAACAGAGTATGATAGCCCGTTAGAAAAGGCATTCCACTATGAGGTGAGGGGCAATGCCAATGAGCTCATTGTGCATTGCATTTACGCCTATGGACTTCCTTTCAACCTCATAAAATAACAACACAAACGTGAAATGGTAAGGGGATAAATGAGGCCCCTGAAGGGTATACAAGCCCTAGCTAGGAAAAGATACTCACCACCTTATTGGCCAAGAAATGCAATTTTGTAGATACTTCATTGCATCCCATTAGGGATTCATAAGCCAAAACAAAGGTGTCCATCTTTTCTAATAGATGAAAAGATTGTAAAAACATGCTCTTTTATTAATGCCCTTGCAATGTGGCCTAAAGGGGCAATGTTTTTATGGGCAGTTGATTGTAAGTGGTAGGTGAAAAATGTAAACTTCATTGCCAACATCTTCAGAGAGTCTAGATTGAGGTGGTGGGGCCTCAAAATGTTGTCCAAGTGATAACAAACAACACTAAAAATTGTAGAGCCACAAGGTTGTTGATTGAGGTGAGATATAACCATATAATTTGGACACCATGTGTTGTTCACTTGCTCAACCTAATAATGCAAGATCTTTGCACACAGGTTGAATGGATAAACCAACTCTACACTGAGGATGATGAGACTCAGATAATTGTGACTAATCATCATGTCACAAGCCATCTTCAAATCCTTCTCAAAGTTGGAGCTATTGATGGTAACTTTCTGAAATTTCAATATTTTATTTTTTATTTATTTCAGTTTTTAAAAATTTATTTATATTTTTTATATCAACTTTGTTTTTTAAATTTGAACTTTAAAAGCCTAGTAGATGATGTTTTAACTTTTATTTAATTTGTTGTATTTTTTTAACACCATGTTAAGTCGTTGAGACTTGAGACTCAATTCACCTTGCATACTATTGTTTTCAGATGACTTGTGAAGATGTGAGAGGAATTAAATGCCATAGTTATCAACAACCTTTGGGATACATGGTGGCAATCTAAGCCAGAAAGGCCCAAAAGGTGAAAACACTAGTCTTGGATAATAATTGAGGGGCTCATGTGAAGTATATATTGAGTTTTACTAAGCCCGTCATGAGTATGCTCAAATTCACTAATAAAAATTGGCCATATTTGAACAAGATATATGATAGTATTGACTATGATAGAAAAATAAGAGACATAATAGAAATTAAAGAGCAAAACCCCTTTGAAATATTTTTCAAGTAGGTGCAAATAATCTTATAATTATAAGTTAACGGTGGAACAAGATGACCACCCCACTACATCTCCTAGCATTTTCTTTGACCTCTAAGAATTATAGCACAAAAATACTTTCTTTGCCCAAAAGGGTGCCAATGTACAATGACATTGAAGTTGGTGATGGGTCCAAGGTGGCATTCACTAGACTCTTCCCTAATCCAAATGTAGAGGACATAGTTGTAGGCAAGTTTGGGAAGTTTATAGTTTCAACAAGTCACTTCTTTAGCGCCCTTC
Organism: Cunninghamia lanceolata; assembly: GCA_027924645.1. Taxonomy (NCBI): domain Eukaryota; kingdom Viridiplantae; phylum Streptophyta; class Pinopsida; order Cupressales; family Cupressaceae; genus Cunninghamia; species Cunninghamia lanceolata. The sequence continues at coordinate 5,256,777 of BSBN01000404.1, forward strand.
ATGACAAGTACAAGAAGTACACTCATATGTGATGGTAACTCCGTGGCCAATGATCTATTTACTTGCAACCTCTTGTCATCAAAGTTCTATCATAACTAGTTATTTTTAAGTTTTCAACTTCCTTACTTTTCTTTAGCAACTACAATTTTAATTTTGTATTCACTTGTCACAAATCTCAATATGTTGTGAGATCTTCTTCAACTACATAGAACTAAAGTACATACTCCTTCATCCAATCAATTAAACACAGCTAGTTGGCAGCACATAACACAGAGGAGTTAGTGTATGTGCATTCCAACTTACACCTCATCTCACACAAGTGAGTCAAGTACAAGGAGGGGATGATGAGGCATTGGGATGTAGTGCTATGGCATCCAAACTTGAATGCTTCCATAGCACAACCTTCCTTGGTCTTGATCAAGGATGAGAGGCATGTTGGCATATGTAATGTTGATTTTGGTCTCTCCTATAGGGGACCTATCTTTATGTTCTTATCTGGGTCCAAGTGACCCCGTACCTTTTGTGCATTGCATAATCTATATGGTCTTGTCGACCTCTTTCATATTCCAATAATTTAGATGTGTATATACACACATGCTAAAATCATTGTATCTAATTCCATTTCATTATATTCAAAGTGATTCTTTTAAACTACGAGCAACAATACAGCATCATGTGTATCTTATTCTTGTGTGCCCTACTTGTTGGGAGTTGTTTCTTTTCATTCTCAAATTATGTTGCATTCATTCCTTCTACAATTATTTTCCATATGGTATTGGAGCAAAAGCAACTAAGCGTTTAGAAAAAGGAAAGAAAAGTTGAGTATCCAAGGTCTAAGACACTTTCATCCCAATATCAATTTAGTCCGAATTGCGCAAGTCTACCTACAGATCTGCAAATTTTGCAAATAAATAGTAGGTGTTCGTTTTTTATACCAAAAAATTCATCCATTAAGGGCAGTTTATATTCAGCTAAAACTTGACGTCCATTTGGCCATCATAGGCTAATTTAAAGCAATTTTTGTTTTTGTGTGACCAAACTTTTGGAGGAGATAACTTTAATGTACAGAAAAATTTATCCATTGAGAGCAGTTTATAGTCAGCCGAAATTTGACATCCATTTGGCCGTCATGAGCTAATTTAAAGCATTTTTTGTTTTTGTGTGACCAAACTTTTGAAGGCCATAACTTTCATGTACGGAAGTGTTTTTGCTCCTTTTTTTATTGCACAATTGTTTCTGAGATCTATGCATTGGTGTGAGACTTTTCTGCTAATACTGCAGCAACAGTCACAGACAAAGATGAAATCAAACTTCAGTTTGGAGAAGCTTCATATTTACTCACCTATCTGATAAAATGAATACTTGAAATAATTTACAAAATTACCAATACATACCAGATAGAGGAGTAAAAGTATATCTTTATTAGCACATGAGAGTATTACAGAAGTAGCCCAGAGATGGATCAGAGTTGATCCGACATCCTACTACCTTCCTTGACAATACAATGACTATTTAAAAGACCCGACGGTTGCCAAGAGGAACACAACCGTCAACTAACTGACTCGGACAAACTGACTCTTACAACCACCCGAGAGCCGACAAACAATTAATACATAGTCGGATAACCCAAATTATCAAACATAATAATCGGCATTTTACATTGACTACATCATCCCCCCCAAAAGGAAAAGTCATCTTCTAGATGACATAAAACCATGAAGTATCAAGTGACATTAGGTAAGCCCTGCCAAACTGACAACAACATTGAAGAACCTAGAGGAGAACCTAGAAGTACAAACGGAATAGAAGTAGAACCAACACATCCTGAACACCTGCCAGTAGACAGAGAATGGTGAAGACCAACCAACCAAAGAACCCAATCTGATTGCACTGTGGAGGCTAAGAATGTTGTACCTAATCGAGCATTGAACCGAGATAGTATTGCAATCATCTTAGAAGCATTTTGATCATGAAAAGATTGTTTAATGTCCCCACATGCCATGAATGTACATCCATTTAATACACCAACCAACAAGAATGATTCTCTGTTTCTGCCTGGTTTGATGGGGGTATGGGAGCAATGCCCCAAGCAGGGTCGAGGGGCAACGCCCCTTGCGGGGGTTTGAGGGCAACGGCCCTAGTGAGGTTGAGGGGCAGCAGCCCTTGTGGGGGTCTAGGGGGAGCGCCCCCAACGGGGTCTAGGGGCAACGCCCAAATTAAGACCTTCAAAACCATGCGAACCTTCAAGGCGCACACCATTTTTTCTCTCCAAGACCATATTGTTTCCTATATGATTTTTCTGAGATTTTGCATGCCCTCTCCAAGTCTGTATGGTGACCAATAACTGAAGGTCTCCTCCTTGAATATGTACAGCAGCTAGTAACATTTTGTAACTCCACACCCAAATCTGTACGGTGTTGTATGCTATAAACAGGGTTTGTACGGTGCCAAAGGTGAACTAAAACTCGCCAAGCCAAGTGATTGTACCAAAAATGAACTCGTCGGGATAGAAGCAATTAGGAATGCACTCGCCAAAACCAATGAATTCGCCAAGAAGTAGGAAGAGCTCGCCAGACTTGTCGGTAGGAAGAATGGAGTGGTTGGCAGGAAAAAGGAGCTCGCCTAGAAAGGACTCGGCAAGAATAGGGGACCTCACAGGCGTACGGATATGAGGTTGGCCGATAGAAATGATGGTATACTCGATAGGCTTGATGAACTTGATAGGGTTAATGGTATACTCGACAGGCGGTCGATACTCATAGTCGTATGACAAGTATTGATTAAATCCACCATAGAGCAACGTGTCCAATGGTGGGTCGACGGTGAGAGGCAACTCAAGTTTCAACAAGGGCAGAACATGACTCAACATGCAGCGTTAGGCACTCAACAAGAGGTATGCAAAGGGACTCGACATGGTATTTGTTCACCAGGCAAGTAGACTCGACCAGAGGTAGGTTCTCCAAGCAATAAGACTCGCCAAGTGAAATCTTCACCAAGGGATATGACTCGACAAGAGAGGTATCCGCCATATAGGAAGACTTGACAAGGTATGTTTTCACCAAAGGATACTCGACAATAAAGGTAGCCGCCAAATAAGAAGACTCGACAAGAGATTTTTTTGCCAAAGGATACTTGATATGAATAATATTCGTCAAGTGAGATATATTCACCAAGTGGGGGTACTCAACAGGAAATACGTTTGCCACGTAAGAATACTCGACAAGGAGGAATGACTCGATAGGATGTATGCTCGACAAGCAAGGAGACTCGACGGAAGGTATACTCGACAGGAGGTATACTCGACAAGAGGTTTAACTCATCAATTGGCAACTTGTTAGGGAGAATTGGCTCGCCAAATGAAAATAAGTTGACAGGAAAGACCAACTCATCAGGAGCTAAGTCGATAGGTAATGCTAAGTCGTCCAATATTAGCAAGTCGTCAACCAAGTGCAAGTCGTTAGGCAACAACAACGTGAACTCGTCCGGAAAAGACAAGGTGAACTCATCTGGCAAGGGGAGCTCGCCTTGCAATGTGAATTCGACAAGCAAAGTGAACTCGTCTGGCAAAGTAAACTCGGTAGGAGAGGGATACTCGACAAGAATAATCAACTCAACAGGAGGGGGCGACTTGACAGGAAACAACAACTCATCAGGAAGGGGCGACTCGACAGAACACAAACAACTCATCAGGAAGGGGCGACTCGACAGGACAAAGCAACTTGTCTGGGAAGAGTAAGTCAACAACAAGGAGGGAGTTGTTCCCTTCTTTGTATTCTTCATATGCAGACGGGAATGTTTGACCCGTCATCGCTCCAATCTCTCCATGGTTCCCTTCATGTGTAGTCGGTCGACTTGTCATCGACTGGCTTGCCCTCGACGGACTTGTCATCGACTGGCTTGTCCTCGACTGAGGGTGTTCTTCAATTTCTTCTACTTCAATCATATTGCACTCTGGTTGGAACACCTCATAGTCTTCTAGTTGCCAATGAAACAGCCCACCAAGCAAACTTTTCGTCGTCAGAACATTGTTGTAATTCCAATATTCCTTCATCATTTGGCTCCATGGGCCCTTTTTCTTCTCCTAACGAGGTATCCCCTATGTCGGATTCAGAGTCACAAGAAGCCATCTCCTCACTCACAGCTTGCGTTTTTAGATCAATAACAAATTTCCTTCCCTTATTTTCAATGGATATGGTATCTTTCTTCCAATTATGATTAGACTTCGCCGCTCTCGGCCATCCTCGGCCGAGAAGTGCATCGTACACCTTCCTTTGTACTGTAATGACGACAAAATTCAATAGAAAATATTGAGTCCCAATTTTTACCTTTTGTGCCATGAGTACTCCAAGTGTCTTGATATCGTTCTAGTCAGCTCCCACAAGTTGGAAGGTTGGCGGCCATAGGGTAGGTTTCCCCAGACTCCTCCAAGTATCCTCTGGTAGTACGTGTACACCAAAGCCTCCATCCACAATTGTATTTGTCAAAGTATTTCCAAGGATCTCCATGTGGACAACTGTCGGTTGCTTCCCCACGCTGATGGACGACAACATTGGATTGACGAATTGTTCGCCTTGTGGTGGCGGTTCTACTATGATGTCGTCATCATTTGTTTTTTCGTTCTTCTCACTCTGTTGTTCTTTGTCCACTGCATTATATATTGCTACCCTTAGTTGCGGCATGCTTTGCAAGAGGTTTGCCATTTTGATTGGCACAATAGTCTACAGAACTTGACTTCAATATTTTTATCAGACTCCAGCCGCGTAGACGTGCTTGTTTTCTCATTAGAGTGCCTCCGTTCTTTTTCCATGGCCATTTCAACTTCCAACCATGCTTCTCAAAGTCTTTCCTTCTCCATACGAGGGTCAGGATAACTCGCCTACTTCGTTTGTGCTCGGGTGATGGCAAGAACTGCTTCCTCATCGTCTTCTATGTCAATATGATTAATACTAACCTTCTGTTTCGGGCAGTTGTTATCTTCGTGGTCACCCGGTCCACACCATTTACATAGCATGCTTACTTTATTCCAGTTGTTCTGGCAAAGTGCCCCCATTCATTGCACTGATGACATTGGATCACCAGTCGTCCTTTGGCATTGTATTGTATTTGACTTCGACCTCCTCCTCTTTGATTTCGATAATCGCCTAGAGATGCGTTATGTGGCTTTGATGGGAGGGACTACTTTTGTAATGTTCTACCCCCATATTTTTTCAGATTTTCAACACTAACAAATAGTGTTAGCAAATGAAATGCAACCATGTAACTCCTCCACACTTTCGGATCACCCAATTCCCGATGTGGGCAAGGTTAGAGCATATGGTGCTTTGGATTTGACAATTAAACACTATTGCAGCAAGATACAACTTCCACTTATTCAATAGACATCCACTTATGCAGTGGGCATCCACTTATTTAGTGGGTATAATGCAAACAAGTAAACATCCACTTCTTCAGTGGGCAACTAAAACAAACGGGCACATCCACTTATTTAGTGGGAAGCCTTACAATTTAAACAAGGACGATGATTCCACTGGCGTTACTTCCAACCATGGATCACAACACCCACAAAGAAATATTAGAGTTTATTACAAAGATCTCATAAATCTGATTATAAAGTGGAATATTATAGCTGTAGCATATCATAAAGATAAATCTGATGTATCATTGTTGTAGCATATTTGCATGAAGAATTAACACTTGAAATCATTCAAACATCATAAGAAATCATACCAAAGATGACTCAGCTATAGAATAGGTAGTAGATTGTTTGAACATGCTAATAAAGCACTAAAATTCCTCCCAAATCTGATCTGGACTCCACATGAAAGCGCCAATGCTTTAATCCCTCTTAAGGAGTAAACAATACTTGAAATGGATGACATTCCAACTTGCCATGGCTATGTAATGTCCCCATTTTCGGAGTGATCATTACCGGAGGACATGAGGGCTTGTTTTCACACTCAGGAGGATTTGGAGGGCACATTGAGGTTTGAAGGTATTCTCCTAATGTTGATGATATGACTCTTTCATTCACTCTCATAATTCTACCGTGGAGCGAACCACTTGGAAGAGTCACAAATATGGAGATTTGTTATTAGGTGTGTGGAGACTTGTCAATACTTTTGCCAAGAGATAATGTTATTTCATATGGATGCCGCCATGACAAAAAGGGATGCTTTCATTCATGCCTAGAGATGGATAAGCTTGAGGTTGCATTGTATACACTATCACTAGGAGGGTTCACTTGATGTTTGGACGCCCCATGAAGAAGACAACTAGTAATATTCCTTGTATCTATGACGGTGCTTGAAGGAGGATAAAGGAAGCAATAAATTCATATCTTTAATATGATTTTATCTTGGCGCCCAAGGAGATTGATGTTGGTCGGCCCTCTTAGAGGGATGAATTTATTAAAATAAAAGAAAAGCTCTTCCTAGGTCAGCCATGAGGAAAAAGAGGGAAAGTTGTGTATAAATACAAGGTCAAGTTTGGCATTCAAACATAATCATTCAGCATTCATTCATTCATTGGGAATTATCTCTTAGCATAAGGATCTTGGGACGAAAACCTCAAGCATCCTAGGAGTTGGACGAAAACCTAGCTCATTCATTGGAGGATTCCGTGACGGGGATCTACTTGTGCTTCATTGCTTGTTGGGCAGATTTGTATATCAGATTTGAAGATCATTCTTGAGGAGCTTCTCTTTGGCGTGGCTTGGTGCATATTGACTAGGGTTTACCCTAAGTTTGGATCGCTACATCTTGGAGGAGGAGCGACTTCACTTGGAGGCGACTTTGGTGATATCATTGCTGATTAGGGTTTGATTTACAGCAGATTTTGGAGCAGCAGAGTTGCAGACCTAATTCACCCTTGTTGGAGGATTTCTCTTTGGTGGTTGAGACATCATTTGCATAGGGTTTTACCCTACTTGTGGAGCGCCATCATTGGAGGAGTATTTTGGCATCATTGGCATCACTTTCCGGAGCAGCAAACCCTGGCAGACCTGAGCGCATGATTTGGAGCAGACTTCTTGGTGTTTGAGGATACATTGTCTTAGGGTTTCAAGCCCTAATTGGAGCGCCACACCTTTGAGATCATTTGCCATCATTTGGAGGTCATTTTGCTTATGTTTTGGTATGTAAAACCTTAGGGTTTATATCTGATTTGTAGCTGGGCATGTTTGGCTTGATTGCCCATGACATTTGATGTATTTGAAAACTGCATAAGATCTGATTTATAGCAGCAGACTTCTGATTTACATTTTCAGTCATTGTGGTTGTGAATTGAAGTGGTTTCATTGTGTATTTCATTGTGGAATTCAAGTATATGATTGGCAATCATGTTGGCAATGTTTATATGATGATTTGGCATGTTTTATGGGCTGCTATAAGTGTTTGTTTAAGTCTGATTTGAAAAGCAGAAGTTCAGAAAATTAGGGTTTAAGCAGAAAATCAGAAATTAGGAAAGCCTGAAAATCCAAACTTGAAGAAAATATCCCCATTTGGGATATTACAGGCTGTATGGAGATCGCTGAAGGGTGTTGTTAACAAGCAATCAGTCCCAAACTGAGTGGCTGGCCTCCACATGGGCAGAAACGTCTTCAATAAGTTATTACGCCTCACTTCCAAGCTCTTACATTGCTCTTTCCATCAAACATTCCTCCCAAAAATGGCACGACTCTTTCTAATGCATAGCGGCTGCCTCCAAAGTTGCACCTCTTCAATCTTGATTTGGCTCTTTAAAAAGTTAACTAACAATGATGTGATTCGCTGCTAAGATGTCTACCAGCTCTCATAAATCCAATCATTCAATATAAATCAGAATAGAGGCGTTTCCATCATATAAAGTTTGAAACCCTTTCATCACAAAATGATATTGGATATTGGCTTGCAATCTTTCTCAAACTTCTGCAACATCTGTTTTAATCTGCATAAACTCGTATCAAAGCACTACACAATCAAAAGACACATGCATTCAGCTCATACGGTGATCCCTATATGAAATCACACCAAATCTCCAAGAGGGTTTTCGTCCCCAAGAAGAAATTCTACAAGAGGGTTTTCGTCCTCAAGAGGTCATGAAAAAACTCGCAGGGCCAATCCAACAGCATAACAATATCAAATCAATAGCATCCCCCAACAATGAGCTCTCAATCCTCTTAAATAGGCACTTTTAGGTTGCACGGGAATACAATTTTTTTTTTTAAAATAATTAACTTTTCATCTCCTTCAAATATTCTTCCTTTTCCCATGTCTAGGCGCCGACTTTAATGTGCCTAATCAAAAGATATTTCACTTTACCTTTCCAATGAGCTATAACACTTAAGTTATCTTTTAATATTTGCAACTTTAGATAACTTAAGTGAAATTAATATTTAATAGCTCAATAACTCACCCAATTTTACGGAAAATCCCAAACTGAAGCGAATTGCAAAATAAACCATACCAACATGATTCTGGAGGTTTGGGATGAAGAATGATGCCAACTGGGTGACTTACTATAAATAGACGACTTCTCCAAGAAGTTTGGAGAGCAAACCGGAAAGCCAAAATTACTTTTGAAAGCATCATCGTGATTCTAAACACCAAGCAAGCTCAATGCCATAGAAAGAAATAAAAAAGAATTGAACTTGTGCACTCCAAGAAGGGAACGCCACTTTATAATTAATATTACACTAAGTTGTTAATACTTATTCCAAACCTTAGGCAACCTTAGTGAAATATTAATTAAATTGCTAGATAATAGTCATGTTGTCCTATTTTGCTCCCCAGCCAAATAGCACAAAATCCATGAAATCTCTAAGTGTTGTCCTCTTTAGGAATGCAAGGAAAAACATCTCAAATCGACTAAGTCCAAAAATATTGAGTTTTAATCGGCTCCGAATTCCGCTTTGTTCTTTGCAAAATTTCTCTAAGTACTTCAAGCGCCGGAGGTCGAGAGTTTCCTCTTTTCCTTTTCTTCTGGCGGAAGGTGGCAAATGGAGGGCCCGAGGTCCGAGCTCCAACTCTTTCCCTTTGAAAATTCGGCTAAGTGTTGTGGGGGGTCGGACTTCACACTTTTCTTCTTTCCTCTTCGTTTTCTTTTGGAAGACGGAAGACAAAAGGCCCAAAGCCCAACCTCCGCTGAACCATCTCAAATAAATTCTAAGTGTTTCAAGGGGTCGGACTTTGAACTTTTCTTCTTCCCTCTTCCTTTTCTTTTGGAAGACAGAAGACAAAAGGCCCGAGGCCCGATTTCCACTAAAACCTTCAAAAAACGGCTAAGTCTTTAGACTTGCGAGGCTCGGACTTTCTTTCTTCTTCCTTCTTTGGGAAGGCGTAAGGGGGAAGGCCCAAGGCCCGAAGTCCGCCGACTATTTCTTTCTAAGTAAAGCGGGACTCGGAGGGTGGGGTTTTCTCCTTTCTTCTTCCTTCTCTCTTGGAAGACGGAAGGCTAAAGGCCCGAGGAACGAGCTCCGACGGCTTTTGCGGTCTTCAAAGGCGAAGGAAAAAGAGGCGAAATCAAAAGTCGGCCATGGTTCACAAGGAAAAAATATTGCTGATAAGGCAGAATACAGGCAAGAATCGAGGGTCAAGCATTCAGCTCCAGCTGGAGGTGATTGTTGAGCATTTATTGTTGCACCTGGGAGAATCAAATGCAAATTTTCAACGCAAATATTTGTCTCAGCTACTCCGGGGAAGATATTTTCTGCATTTATGTCGAAGACAAAGCAGATGTATCGAGACATTCCTTTGCAGAAATATCTTCTGACAGGCCCATGGGGCGAATTTATGGCAGTAGGTAATTGCGCCTCAATGTGAAATGCTATATAAGCATGAAATCAAAGTATTTTTGTTGGTTGTTGATCTAAAAAGCCACGTCTTGTATCAGCTGTAACTGTGCCTCTTTGATAAAAACAATAAGATTTTTACCTTTTCATGCACTTCTTCTACTCTATGTAATACTTTTGTTTGAGTATCCATTTGTTAATGCTTCTTTCCTTTTGGATTTCAATTAGTTTCTTTTACCTCTGCAGGTTGTTTATGAATTGTGTATGCTCGTTTATTGTTTGTTATTATTTCATGCATATATAGTTGATCTGAGGGCCGAACATTCAAACCCGGTGCATCACCTTTTCATTTCCAATTTCTCCCTCTTCCCCTTTTCCCAACGGTGATTAGATTAGGTTTAATCTTAGCACACTCTAAATCTCATATTTAGAAAAGGAACCAGCCTTCTCTGGAGGTTTGATTTCCTTTGCAGGGTCCCACACCTAGAAATCACTCCAATGTACTGGATTGTTGCAGCACAACGCTTCAACACAGGGTGCAAATCCAAGTGACAACAAGTCCCAAGATACGGAAAGCGTAGAAATGCACTGATCGAACAACTCTGACCATACCAAAGTGTAATAGAAGACTTGGGACGAAAATCGAAGGTCGTCAGGTGACTGTCTAAGGATAGCATCTTTCTCCAAGAAAGTTGAAGAGCACTCAAGAAGTTGGAACTAAATTCCAAAAGCATCTATGAACTTCATAGTCGAACTCAAAACCACGAACAACTGCTCCACAAGACGGAGCCACGGCCACTCCAAGAATGTTGGAGTTCTCACAAACATGACGAATAGCCTCCGGAAGACTAGGAACAAGCATAATGCGCACAAAAGGTCTATGTGCCAAAAAGGGGACATTACAGCGCTCCCTATGTAAAGAGTACTTGTGTACTCCTAGTCTTCAAGTTATACGAGCACTCTTTTATCGAATGACCCATAACCTGGCAAATCTCACAAAACAATTTTTTGGAATAGTTACCTTTAGTATGACCTTCACTTTTGCACTCAATACACCAGAGTTCAATGCATTCTTTGTTGGTTTCTTTCTCTGACTTCAATTCTTTCATCATCTGGTGCATGTCCCTCTAGAGCGCTTGTATTGTTCCTAATTCCCTATCATTGTCATCATCTGAATTCCCATCTTCCTCTGTTTTCCTTTTGCTACGGGAGGACATTTTGTTTTCACTTTCTATGTCCATCACTATAATGTTCCCTTTTTGGCGCATAGACCTTTTGTGCGCAATATGCTTGTTCCTAGTCCTTCAGAGGCTACTCGTCATAGTTGAGAGAACTCCAATGTTCGTGGAACGGTCGTGGATCAGTTTTTCAGAGCAATTGATGTTGGATTTGAGCTCAGTGATATTTTAGGATGACAGTGCAACTTTCAGAAGTTTGTTCGACTTCCCGGATAGCTCTCCAAGACTCTTGGAGGAGCCGTCTATTTTTAGAAAGTCACTTGGATGGCGTCGTTATTCATCCCAAACCATATGGAGCATGTTGGTACAATTTAATTGGCATTTCAGTGAAGTTTGGGATTTTTCACAAAAAGCAAGTATTTTAATGAGCTAACAATTAATTATTTGCACTTGGACTTATAAGTTGGAAAATAATTATAAAGTGCAAGGGTATGATAGCTCATTGGAAAGGGGAAAAGTCACTCTTTTACTTAGGTACATAAAAGTGAGAGCTAATGTGGTGAAAGATTGGAGTTTGAGGGGAAAAGTATATTTTTTATTTAATAATTCATTTTATTGTGCAAACTCCTAAAAAGTGCCTATATAAAGGGGTTGAGAGCTCATTTTGCTCTTTATGCTGGAGATTATATTGTTATGTTGCTGGATTGATCCTGTGTGTTCTTCCATTCCTTCTTGAAGACGAAAACCCTCTTGGAGAAGATCAGTTTCGGTGGTGAAAGATTCACCCTAGCTAGCCCTAGCTGGTTCAAGGTGATTTCATCCAAGAATCACACAGTGTTGAACATGGAATTTGATGTCTTTTGATGAGTTTTGGATTGTATGAGTTTTGTGTTATGCAGAGTGGTTTTTTGGTAGGGGTTTGGAGCTGAAGTTTGAAGTTTCTTTTGAAGATTGTGATTTGATCTCATGTTGGCCGTACTGTTGGCCGTACCAGTGCTGGTGTGCATCAACCTTGGTTGGGAAAGAGTGTCTTTCACACAAATATTGGTGTTGTTACCTATTAACCTTGCTTGGCGCCCAATTTCAGATCACTGGCAAATACCTTGCTGCAGAGATATGAGTTTATGACAAGCTGTACATCATACAGGGGCCGTACCTATTCATGCTAGGGCGAGTAGACATCTGAGGAAATCATTCCGATTTAGGGGAAAGGGGCCAGTAGCCGCCCACCCTAACTTCGCGCACGTCAAGCTCATAGCTAGACATATTAGATTTCAACGATTTTTTTTGGGTTTCTCCATATGCGACCAAAGAGCTTAAAGCTATTCTTTCAGCTTCTGGGCACTTATACATTTCACTGTACGATGCATTATGTGCACATGGGTCGAAAAAGTGTCATTTCAACATGTCGCCCCATACATGCGAAACGATGTGCCAGTAACCGCTCGCCATCACATTTGTGCACTTGTCTTAATTACTTTGGTTAATTTATTGGAGTTGTGAACATGTATTGGTGCATTTGTGAACATGTACAAATGTTGTGAACATGTATTGGAGCATTTGTGTTAATTTATTAGGTTGGTATTTTACATGTATTGGTTCTTTTTAAAAATTTAATTGGGGGGTCAAGTGATTAAAAACATAGCGGTTATTGGGGCGTGGGTGGCAACTAGCCCCTTTCCCCTAATCATTGCAAAATCTTACCTTTGAGGCGCCTATGTATGGAAGATTGATGCTTGAAGGTTAGAGAAAGGAAAAAGGAGTAATGGAGCTGCTGTGAGTATTTTGCAACGGCTGATATGGGGCTTTCCAGATCTGCGTTTCAGCATCTGAACAGCATCAAACCAGCAACACTAAACTTCCCTCCATGTGTCTCCTTGTTGGTATGCTCATAGCAACTTTATGATCTATTTTGTATGCCTTCATCTTCTCTTCATAGAGTTATTATCATGATCCACTTGCTACAGCAGTGACATAATTATATCAGAGGTAGTGAACTCAGTTTGCTGATTGTTCTTCATTGTAATATTTACATTTGAATTGCAAACTTCATGTAATTGCTTCCCACTGAATAAGTGGATGTGCCAATGAGGATAGATATGCTTACTTTCATTGTAATGGCTTCCCACTGAATAAGTGGATGTGCCTATTTCTTTTCCTGTATTTCATGGCTCAGGTTCTCGTTGAATAAGTGGATGCACCTAGTTTTTACTTTCTTGTATCCCGTTGAATAAGTGGTTGCCCACTACATAAGTGGATGTTTCCTTTCATGTTTCATTCCCACGATTAAGTGGATGCCCACTAAATAAGTGGAAGTTGTATCTACTGTTGGATTTGGTTTTGGAATGCTAACTCTGAAGCACTTGTATGCTCTCACCTTGCCCACATCAGGATCTGGGTGATCAGAAGAGCGTGGAAAACATTATTGCTCTTAACATTTAGTGTGTTATCTTGTTTCAAAAAAAAAATCAGGGCAGCTTATTACAATCACCCGATTGTAGGCTTCTACGTATGAAGAGGGTGGCACTATCTTCATCTTTTTTCTTAATGACGAAATTAAACCTTCGATGAACCACCTTTTCTTGAGACTGTCAGCGGATTCTTTTTCTAACTTTAAAAGTAATTCTTTAAGTCTTCGGTTATAAGCTCGTATGTTCTCATGCTTACCTTGCCTGGTATTGTAAATTTCGGCTACTATTTCATTATCATCTCGCAGCAATTTAAATTCTTCTTCAAAGGCCTTTAATTTCTCCCATGTCTTTCGGGATGCTTGGTCAAGTTCGGTATATGTAATGTCCCCTTCTCGTAAGCCAAAATTTTTCTTGACCTTGCACAATTTCAGCTCAAGAAAGAAACATTAGTATTCCATTTTTTTCCTTTTTCATATCATAATTAGAATTTACTAGTAAAGTATTGATCTATATGCTTTCCACATTTATCCTTAGACTTATAATCTCATAATCACATAATTCATATTCATACTCATATTCATACTCATATTCATTTTCATTTTCATATTCATATTCATTTTTATATTCATATCCATATTCATACACTTCTCATGCACCACCTTGAGCGTATTCTTAGTCGCCCTCTCATTAATCATTCTTACCTTCCATAGGAGTATAGTCGTATTAGGGCACAGTCCATCCCTACGGAGGCCCAAAGGTTTCTCCCAACACCTGGGGTCCTTCACCATTTGGCTCGATGGAACTTCACGCAACACCTGGCATTCTTCATCCCATCGAGAGTCACCTCACGTCGGGCACATTGTTATGAGCTCATAACTACCATAGGCCCAAGAGCTTCACTCACACCTGGAGTTCTTCGTCTCTTGGCTCAAGGGACTTCACACACACCCGGTGTTCTTCATCCACTTGAGGGTCACCTAGATCCAATAATACATCCTTAATTCAATTTCTACTTCACTGGATGGTAAGATAATTAATGAGGAGGCTCGAACACCTCTCTCGGTTAGATTATGAGTCGTGTCCTAAAATAGTCCAATGTTCTCATCTTGTGATCCCCCATGGATCACAAGATGCCATGATTTCATAATGAAGCTTGTCATTTCCATATGTTCTTATCATAGGGTCATCTTGACCTCATACCATAATCACTTATTCACATATGCTTAAATGTCATAGATGGCATATATATATTCATTTTCTATCGTAATATCATTCTATTGTCAACATTGATCAAAACATCTAACTTATGTAAATATTGCCTCTAACATATGAAATTAAGGTTGCAATTCACAAATCATAGTGTAGCCCTTTCTTACATTATTTATGAAGTCAAATAGACAAGTGTTGTCATGTCCCCATCTCAAAGAACTGTTTAAATTAAAGATTTAGCCATAGTCCATTAATAAATATATATAATATTATATGATATTATCTATAAATATTCTAAATATAAATAACAATTATAATCATTATTATAAATATAAATATTAAAATAGCATATTATTATTATATAATAACAATATATGATAATAAATATAAATATTAACATTAATTATTATTATGATTATAATATAACAATACATGTTTATAAATATAAATATTAATACATATTATTATAATATATATATTATTATATTATATAAGAATAAAAATAAATACAATATTATAAGTTAATTATTATAAATATTATAAAGTCTATCAGGACCCTATTAAGACATTGTTTAAATTAAAGATTTAAACGACATATAAAAGTCGGTGAAACTGCTTTGGTAAAATATATATTTAAGTAAATATATATTATTATTAATACTTATTATCTAATAAATAATAATATTATTATTATCTTTTAATTATATAAAGTGAAGAAGTAGTTCCTATGAAATAAAATCCATGATCTTATATAAGGCAATCAAATATAAATAAAAGTATGTATGCGGCTATTAAGTTGGTTGACAGCAGCGATCACCTTAATAAAGCCGCAACAGTTGGAAAGGTATATCCTTTTACCCACGGTAAACCCTTGGAAATATATAAAAGGGCATAAAGGAGTATGATGGGGAAGGGATGTGAAAAGTATATATTATAAAAAATATATACAGCAGTAGCAATATAATAAAAATAATACCAGTCATTCCATCAAGCAAGGAAAACATTGGAAAATAGAAAGAAGACCACAGCGATAGGTAAGAAATACGAGGTAAAGCTCCAGCAGGTAAGTAAGTATTTATATTTAATTTGTTCAATCTATAGTTGGTAAATATAAATGGTAAGATTATTATATATATGTGTGTGTGTGTGTGTGCATGTGTGTATCAAAATAGAACAATTAAATTGTAAGCATTGCATATAGAACTTAACTTAAGGGATCTTGTTAATGTTAAATAATGGAATTAATCCATTAACCTCATATGAGATGGTGAGTCTGAGATATATAGTAACCAGCATGGGTAATAAGTGGCCCTTGTCTCAGTAGGTACGAAAGGTACCCCTTGGACAAGCGGATATGGCCCTTGTCTCAGTTGGTGCAATGGCACCCCTTGGACAAGTGGAAGTGGCCTTTGGTTCCAGTTGGTGAAAAAATCACCCCTCGTGCCAAAGGATTATTATATAGTGGCCTTGGTTCCAGTTGGTGAAAAAGTCACCCCTCGTACCAAGGAATATCATAGAGGCCTTGACTCCAGTTGGTGAATATCCACCCCTTGAGTCAAAGGATTAATAGTGGACCCATGATTGGCCAAAGAGCATCCTATCACCTCATCTCATATGAAGTTAAGGGTTAATGCTTGAATCCAATATGATGGATAATGATAGAAAATAAGAAATATATATATATTGATAGTGAATATGAGAATAGTGAGGGGAATGAGAAATGTATATTAATTTAGTGATCATATGATTATTGTTAAAAAATGCGAAATGTATATTTGATGTTAATCATAAGTTTATAAGATTATAAGGGCAATGTCATTATGTAATTTGAATATTTCTTATATATATTACAATTAGTTGGAAATCAAACAAAGATTAGTGTACTAATGTTTTCTTTTTGCAAGTTGAAATTGTGTACAAAATTGTGAAAATTTGGACTTGAGAGAAGGGGACATACCAGTGGTATCAGAGCAGTCATCCTGTGAATAATAATTAAATAAAAATAAATAAATAAATAAAATAAAAATAAAAAAATAAAAAAAATAAGAATCATTTCATGAATTGCTAGATAATGGTGTTTAATACATTGCTAAAATATTTTTTAAAAAATATATCTATGATGCAACATTAAATAATTAAAATCTACTAAATATGTTATGATGCAATATTAAAAAATTAAAAATTTACTTACAAATATGTAATAAATAATGAGTAAATAAAGGAAAAAAATTTAAAAAAAAACAACTCTTAATATATATATATATATTAAGACATCTCTATTTAGTTCTTATAAGTAATATATTTCACAAAGCTATTTTTATCTATACGGGGTGAAAAAAGTAATATATTTCACCTATGGGTAACCTACGGAGTAAAAAAAAAAAGAAAAACAAATTAAAATATACGTAAACAACTAACCCAAAGTATTTATTGTGTACATAAACCTTAATAAAATATAGCTATAAAATAAATTATTTATAGAATATAGTGCTGAAAATTCAAAAGATAAAACCCTATTTATAAACTATTATTTTAGGGCACTATATTATTTATGGCACTATAGTTTATTAGCTATATTCATTTGTTACATTTTATAGAGGTTATTTTATATTATTGGTGAGTGTAATGTTATTTTATATAATAGGAAACCTAATAAAATATAATGTTATAAAATATTACTTTAGGACACCTAATTATAGTTGCTTGAGGACGAACAATCTTGAGTGGGGAGGGTTGTCATGTCCCCATATCAAGGAATTGTTTAAATTAAAGATTTAGCCATAGTCCATTAATAAATATATATAATATTATATGATATTATCTATAAATATTCTAAATATAAATAACAATTATAATCATTAATATAAATATAAATATTAAAATAGCATATTATTATTATATAATAACAATATATGATAATAAATATAAATATTAATATTAATTATTATTATGATTATAATATAACAATACATGTTTATAAATATAAATATTAATAAATATTATTACAATATATATATTATTATATTATATAAGAATAAACATAAATACAATATTATAAGTTAATTATTATAAATATTATAAAGTCTATCAGACCCTATTAAGACATTGTTTAAATTAAAGATTTAAACAACATATAAAAGTCGGTGAAATTGCGTTGGTAAACCCTTAGTAAAGCCGCAACGGTTGGAAAGGGTATATCCTTTTACCCACGGTAAACCCTTGGAAATATATAAAAGGGCATAAAGGAGTATGATGGAAAAGAGATGTGAAAAGTATATATTATAAAAAATCTATACAGCAGCAGCAATATAATAAAAATAATACCAGTCATTCCATCGAGCAAGGAAAACATTGGAAAATAGAAAGAAGACTGCAGCGATAGGTAAGAAATACGAGGTAAAGCTCCAGCAGGTAAGTAAGTATTTATATTTAATTTATTCAATCTATAGTTGGTAAATATAAATGGTAAGATTATTATATATGTGTGTGTGTGTGTGTGTGTGTGTGTGTGTGTGTGTGTGTATCAAAATAGAACAATTAAATTGTAAGCATTGCATATAGAACTTAACTTAAGGGATCTTGTTAATGTTAAATAATGGAATTAATCCATTAACCTCATATGAGATGGTGAGTCTGAGATGTATAGTAACCAGCATGGGTAATAAGTGGCCCTTGTCTCAGTAGGTACAAAAGGTACCCCTTGGACAAGCGGATATGGCCCTTGTCTTAGTAGGTACAAAAGGTACCCCTTGGACAAGCGGATATGGCCCTTGTCTCAGTTGGTGCAATGGCACCCCTTGGACAAGTGGAAGTGGCCTTTGGTTCCAGTTGGTGAAAAAGTCACCCCTCGTACCAAGGAATATCATAGAGGCCTTGACTCCAGTTGGTGAATATCCACCCCTTGAGTCAAAAGATTAATAGTGGACCCATGATTGGCCAAAGAGCATCCTATCACCTCATCTCATATGAAGTTAAGGGTTAATGCTTGAATCCAATATGATGGATAATGATAGAAAATGAGAAATATATATATATTGATAGTGAATATGAGAAGAGTGAGGGGAATGAGAAATGTATATTAATTTAGTGATCATATGATTATTGTTAAAAAATGTGAAATGTATATTTGATGTTGATCATAAGTTTATAAGATTATAAGGGCAATGTCATTATGTAATTTGAATATTTCTTATATATATTACAATCAGTTGGAAATCAAAGAAAGATTAGTGTACTAATGTTTTCTTTTTGTAAGTTGAAATTGTGTACAAGATTGTGAAAATTTGGACTTGGGAGAAGGGGACATTACAAATGCATCTTATGTAATATAAGAACAAGTATGTCAGTTTAGAACTAAATGCTATTCATCAAGCAACTTAGATACATATCAGCATATGATATCCATAATGTAAATATATCCTTTTGATCAGCATCTTGAAAGACATAGAATGATATTATACGGGAAGATTATTCCATACCTTCTGAATTCAATGTACCCGATCCAAAGACTTCGCTGGTTAGAATTGCGATCTGCACTTGTTCCGATCTGGTATATGTATTGAATTGGATTATCTTCAAACTCAGATTCCCAACTCAATGTGATACTTGGATCGCTGTATGTAAACTGGATTAGTATTTGAACTCCTTTCTATGAATCGCTAGGACCGAGTATTGTGTTTGGAATTGCTACTGCTGTTTGATGATTAAATGATGCTTGACTGTTATTTGATTTTCAGATTCCTTGTTTTATGCTCCAATGAGTGAGATGATTCTTATTCCAAATCTGATGCCTTGCTGCTGTTCGAACTGTGTATGAGGATGGACATTTTCATTGATGTTTGACTGTTTCCAATTTCTCAAATTCCTTCTTTCTCGTTTGAATGAGTGATATATCCTCCTTGGGCTGGATTCCTCTCCTTTTAAGAGTGATGGGAGGGCGTGAGATCCTAGGAGTCACATTGTTTCAAACTCAGCACCTTTTATAATTCTTAATTACTTATTGTTATCTTCCCTTATGGAACCAGCGCTCCTTAGGGAACACGATCAGCCTTAGTGAATATTATTTTGTCTTTTAGTCCATGTCACTTATTTGATTTGTCTTTTGTGCCCAGTCAGTTTTGTCTTTATCCTTATTTTGTCTTTTTCCTTATTTTGTCCCGACTCTTATTTTGTCTTTTCCTCTTGGCCCAAAATTTGGCTAAGTATTGGAAAATACAGAGTCCTAGGATAGAAATGGATTGTAAATTGGAAAACATCAAATTATCAATTGAAATCGAGGGACATGACAGTATACTAGTCAATTGCTACACCTCGCAAGGTGGCTGGAAAAGACCATAGCCAAATTGCTTTATCATCTTGCCCATTTGTTGTCTAGATTGTCTCACAAGTCTTACAGTGCCTGGCGAGATCCTACGATCCATTGCCTGTAAATTTGTGTAACTTTTGCTTTTCTCCAATAGGGATTACCGTGGTTTTGTTCTAATGCAAACGTCACGCCTGGAACCTACTTGTTGGGGAGTTTTGATTCGAACGTTCTGGTGCTTCTCTTGCACTCTCGGCCACGTGAGAATCCTCCACTCTCCCCACAACATCAGCGTTTCGCGCACTTGTTTCACCTTCAGATTTGCTTTTATACACCCTTAGCTCGACTTTTACTTCAATTGACAACCCTTCGATGCCTCAAAGGTTGCTCTCATACGCTTCTATGGACTCTGACTTCCAACGTCCCTCATCTAGAGACTGTTGTCTTGACTTTTCAACTTGATCAGAAGGATCAATGCACTCTTCATTTGGCAGTGAAAGGTGTCTAGAGATTGCCTCCCACTCTGCCCTCGTGTGAATATTTTTAGTGGAAATGTGTTCCCTCTCCTGACTACGACTCCTCACACTCTGACTTCGACTTTTACTGTGGAATGGACTTCGGCAATCTCTCTTAGTCTTCTTCTACATTCTCTTTGTTCTACCAACCTAAGAGATCTTTTGATCTCTTGATCCTGACCACGTGGTCTCTTCTCGCCTTTATTGGGGTCTAAGGGCATGAATCTCTTCTATCGGACCTGTTGTGACCTAATCACACATCGCCCCATTGCAAATGCGGACCCCCTTTTTTTTTGAGCTCCAGTGCTTTTCTTTAGTCTTGGATGATGTCTTAGATTTATTTTATGATGAAGTTAGTAGTGTTAAGTCTATAGCTTAGTGGTGGATGCCATAGTTCCCAGATGTCCTGATATCCTGATGTATGTTTTGAGATCCTGAAAATGACTAAGTCTGATATCCTAAAAATCCTGAAAATTGGCTAAGTCTGAAATCTGGTGGATCCCTCAAAATCTAGAATCTACATGTTAAATCCGGTGGATCCGAGACCTATCTCAAACATCCTTAAAGGTATACTGAAAAATATTTAAAGTATAAGAAATTATTTTTCAATATACCTTACCCTAGGGACTTTCAGTTTTAGGCGCATATTTGCTCTAAGAGGTTAGGTGCATTTTTCCACTTGCAGAGACTCAAAGTGCACCTAAGGTGGAGACTTATATGTGCGCCTAGAGGAAAACAAACCTTTAACCATCCCAAGTTATGGCGCCTTGATTGAAATTGAAGAAACCCTTAAACATCGAAAATTTGACAAAGAAATGATTCAAGAGTCTAGGCGCCTTTTCATGTTCAAACCATCAAACAAATTGCGCCTTAGGTTGAAGTGAATGAATCTAGGCGCTCTTTTAACATCAAAACAACCACAAAGTGCGCCTAGCAATGAAACAAGTTTGAAATTATGAACTTAAGCGCCTAGAAGCAAGGAAGATTCCTGAGAGCTCAAACATGAGATAAAACCCTTAAATGCCGAGAATTAGCTCCCAAATAAACTAGGCGCACCTTACCACTAGTAGCAACTCAAAATGGCGCTTAGAGGAGAATGAGCTTCAAATCACTTCCAATTGTAGCACCTAGTGTTAGGAGCCTCCAAATGACTAAAACTTACCAAGGAAGATCTAGGCGTTTATTATCACTTGGAACATCATAGAAGTGCGCCTAAGAAGAAGGAGATTTAACATCAAGAACTAGGCGCATTTTTGTGTTTAAACACCCCATTTTGGCGCCTTGGAACTAAGTGCATGAAAATCATGAGGAGGGCCTAAGGATGAAGTTTTCTTTTGATGAAGTTTGAGCAAGTGTTTGATTCATCCTTGTAGTCCTAGGCGCTAATTTGTATCCCTATGGACCTTAGAATGCGCCTCAAGTTGAACATGATTCATCATTATAAGCTAGGCGCCTATGCACACCTATACAACCTAAAATTGCGCCTTGCAAAAGGGCACTTGAAACCTTGACATTTGATCATTTTGAAAGCAAGGTGTCTGATGAACTAGTCTAAGACTCCTTGAGTTGAAATGAAATCTCTCTCCAAGTGTTCTAGGCGCCTATTTCCACCTATGCAACCTTGAATTGGCGCCTTGGAAAAAGTCTCACAAATCCACATCATTGAATAGGCGTCTTGAAGGAAATAATCATTTGAAGTCACCTTCAATTGTTTAAAGCATAAAATGACAAGTATAAAGCTCAATAAGGCTAGGCGCAACTTGGCATCTTTTTAACCTTATTTTGGCGCCTAGCAATTGTAGAGTCCTAAACAAATCAAATTACAGCTTAAAATGTCAGGAAGCAAGCTAAAAGTCAAGGCGCACTATTACCTCTGTGGAAACCTCAATATGCACCTCAAGGGAGATCAACACCATTAAGAGAGATAAGGCGCACATTTTCACCTTTGTAACCTTGTTCTAGCGCCTACAATGAGGGAGACTTTCTTAAACATGTAAGCCATTGAGCAACAAGCATGAAGATTCTAGGCGCCATTTTCAGCTATTTTAACCTTAAATATGCGCCTAACTTGGAGTAAACCCTCATTCATTAGAAGGCGCTAATGCACATCTCTACAACCCTCATATTGCGCCTAAGCGGAATTTGAAGCATTTTACTTAGAAAGTTTGGAAGCTAACATGAGACAAGGCGCAAATTTCCACCTTAATCATCACAAAGCACACCTTACAGTGTGAGGAGTTTAGAACTCAAATCATCTTAAGATAAAAGCTTCCTTAAACACTTCACATTTGATTGAAATCATTGAGAAATGTTAAGAAATCACCTTTCTTGCCAAGGCGCACTTTTGCATCTAGACAACCTTATTTTGGCACCTAAGGAGAAATCCACTTGAATCTACAAGTTTTGAGGGTTGTTGGCTTGGGTGAAGTCTTTAGGAGCATCTGCAATGATTTGAACACATAAAAGAGGAAGGAAACACTCATTTAGTCCAAGGCGCAAATTCATGTTCAAGGAATTACAAATCAACGCCTAAGTGGAAACGGAGTAAGCATCTTAAGTTAGGCGCACTTTTGTGTCTAGACTCTAAATAACCTTATTTTGGCGCCTTGAAGGAAAATGTTGTAAATCCTAAGATCTAGCGCCTAAGTGTAAAGTGATCTCCTGTAGGTTTGAACAAGTGATTAAAACCATCAAAATGCCAAAAAATAGGCCAAGTATTCTAGGCGCATTTGCCTGTCTCTCCACACCTCAATGGGCGCCTAGAAGAAAAATACATTAAATTACATTTTGGAGTGGGCGCTTGAGATGGAAGGCCATTATAAGTAATTCCTAGTCGATTGAAATCATAGAAATGTCAAATGCAAGGTTAATGTGATGATAGGCGCACTATTGCTTCCCAATAGACATTGATGAGTGCCAAGATCTAGAGAAGGCTATTGAATGCTTAAAACATGCTTCTATGTTATGAAATAGAATGTTTATCAAGTAATTGACGTTGTTTCCTTGTTGTATTGCAGGACATCGATGAAGTTAAGGAGTCATTTAAGGAGGAAACACTTAGAATCACAAATGGACAAAGAGTGAAGTCAAGAGGCAATCATTGCAGAAGAGGCATCATGTAGCTGCTCCAGAGGATCACATCAAGTTCAGCACTTCATCTGCATCTAGAGAAAGACATCTATCCACTAAGCTTCATGTTCTCTCAATCTTCAAGTCTTTGAGAAGAGTCTTCTACTCTATGTTATCAACAAAGACATTCATCTATCAAGCTTCAAGTTCCATTCATCTTCAAGTATCAACTAGCTTCTTCATCAATCATCGCTTCAAGATCAACATGGCAAGTGTACTACTTCGTCTTCATCATCATCAAACATTTAAAAGACATCCATCAACATTCAAGTTCCTCCGGTACATTCAAGTCTCCTTGAGAAGTCATCTACTCGACATGTAAAGAGGGTGTTATCATCGATATCTACTCTCCAAGAAGTATCATCAAGGAAGATCATTCATATACCCTGCAGGAAGAACAAAGTTAGACAAATGAGCTACAAGCATCATATACATTCTACTTACAATGAACAAGGCAGAATCAACAAGATACATTCCCAAGCATTCACGTTCAAGCAATTATGTTCGAAGACATCACACAAGATGATACAATTTGGGAATATGCCCACAGAGCAAAGTAAATAAACAGTTGAAATCCACAAGTTTGCTGAGAGGGCACCTATGTGGCATATACTTATCATCAAGCTAATCATAATCAGCCACATCATTCAACAAGAAAGGAGCCAAAGAGGGTACTTATGTGGAAGATACTCTAAAGATTCCATTTCATCCTTATCTTCTTGGAAAATGTGCCTTCATTGCCTATCTTATGTACTAAAAATAGCAAGTTGTTGTAACTACCTGCTGAGATGGCATGATCTGGGCCCTTGGCTACGTGAATTGATCCTAGCCATTCATTGTAACTCTGGACCTCTATATAAAGGCCTTGTTGCCTCATTTGTAAAATCATCAGATATAGTAGTTAGAAAGTTTGTAGGAGTAGAATAGAAGAGACTCTCGAAATTCTCTGAGAGTGCTTGAAGTTGTAAATATTTCTCAAGATTAATGCAAAGACATTGGAGTTCGCTTGATGCTAAGTGTTGTCTTGTGAAATGACACGGTTTCTTGTATCTTAATGGAATGAAGAGATGTTTCTAAGTAGATTAGAAGTAGAATAGAAGCTCATTGATGTAATGCGTGTTGTATTGAATATTTGATCAACTCCTAGCCCATGCTTTTGGCATTCATCGTTGGTGAAGTGTTGTGTAAAGCTAGTCTGAGCTTCATTGTAATTTGCATAAGTTCGATTATGGATGCTTGTTTGAACTGCGTCGTTCAATGGGTGCTTATATGAGCTTTCATGATATGAAAACCTTTCGCTATCCTTAGGAGATTGCACCAACTCTATGTAGTTGTAGGCATTCTTGGCGAAGTGGAGTTAGGTTGATTAAGGAGTTTATCTATTCATACATCATCATTGCTTCATTGACCTTAGATTAGTTTCCTTAAACCTGTATCTTTTTCTTTTTCTTTATCATTGAAACATTGTACATATATCATCCACACCGAAAGGAGAAACAAGCTGAATGAAGTATGAAGAAGTCTGCGTAAGTCCCTTTGTGATTATCAGCAAGATCACATGTATTCACTGAGTTTATCCAATACAAATCACGAATACAGAACCTTGAAGTTGTCTCACTGGATCACATAGCTTAGCCTTTGAGAGACTTTATTCAAGAGAGAGTGGGATACTTAGTGTTTTACTCTATTGTTGACTTGTCCAAAAACAATCATCAACAGGACCCGATTTCTTTTAAGGCAACGGCGCCAATGTTAACTCGCCTATCTGATAAAATAAATACTTGAAATAATTTACAGACTTACCAATACATACCAAATAGAGGAGTAAAAGTATATCTTTATTAGCACATGAGAGTATTACAGAAGTAGACTAGAGATGGTCGGCCAAGGATCAAAGTTGATCTAACTACATCCTACTACCTTCCTTGACAATACAATGACTATTTAAAAGTCCTGACGGTTGCCAAGAGAAACACAACCGTCAACTAACTGACTCGGACAAACTGACTCTTACAACGACCCGAGAGCCGACAAACAATTAATACATAGTCAGATAACCCAAATTATCAAATATAATAATCGGCATTTTACATTGACATCATATGTGTATTTTCATTGAGATGCCTATTGAGCCTTCCTTCAAGCAAGTGTTTCATACTCTCATTCAGCTCCAAGCTTCTTTACATAATTTTGGGAAGTTAACCTTTTCAAACCAATCTCTTGCAATCGAATAATCAGACTCCTACAGTCAATTCTTTAGATCCAGATTCAGGATTCAAGGCTCCAGGAAAGGTCATTCTAAGAAGTAGCCTCGATAAACTAGTGTAGGAAGCATTTTCACAAAGAGAGAGATTGCCGACAGTGAATTTGGGATTCAGAGGAACATGGTAAGCAGATCGGTGGAGAGAAGTTTCTAGTCAAAAGCCACACAGCCTTTCATGTTGTAGCCCATCCTCAAGTTTCTACAGACTGGCTACTGGACTCAGACGTGCTTCAGAATATTATTAGCCACAATAGACTGCTCTCCAATTACTCTGCCTAGTATCAGGGTGAACGTGTTTCAATAGGTGATGACTCAGCACTCACTGTTTTTGGCAGTGGCAAACTCTCTATTGACAATGCAAGCTTCAAGGAGGTATTCCATATTCTCGCCATAGGCCCAATTCTGCTATTTTTACATCACATCACACAGACAAATGAAAAGGTTGAATTTCAGCCAGACAAATGGGTAGAAAAGAATATGAATCATAACTACAAGGTTGTGCTGTCCAGCTATTGTGATAAATCAAATCAGATGTGTAAGCCAGGAGAAGACAGTCCATTGTGCAGGACATCAGACTATGTGGCTATGGTAGCAAAGGCTAATGATATGAGTTCTCTCTGGCATCGTAGGTTGGGACACACCAATTTTGAATCTATGTGACATATGAGTGGCCATGATATGGTTTGAGGCCTCCCCTCCATTAGATCTTCTAGGTTGGATAACGCAAGGAGTCAACAGCATACAGACTATTCAACCCTGGCACCTAGAGTATTCTTATTAAGAGGAATGTTTTATGAGAGGATATGCAGGACATCAGAGTATGCAGCTATGGTTGCAAAGACTGATGATATGATCTCTCTCTAGCATCACATGTTGGGGCACACCAATTTTGGACTTATGATACATATGAACAGCCATGATATGGTTCGAGGCCTCCCGTCCATCAGACCTTCTAGTTGCATAAAGCAAGGAGTCAAAAGCATACAAACTATTCAACCCTGACAATGAGGGTATTCTTACTGATATGTTCCTCAAGTGTTCTCTGCAGAGCTGTCTAATTTGCTGGACTCAAATGAGCATCTAGCAGAAAGAGTTCATCCATCACTCTTCCCAAGATTTGAACTCCAAGTCTTCCTAAGAGTACTAGTATGTCTCAACCAGTTTCCACTACAAAAGCTCTTATTGATCATCACATTATTTGAGAGGTCCTTGTATAGTCTGTTTAGCCAGAGGAGGCTATAGCCTCACACTCGGCAGAGGACCTCATCATTTTTGAGTCTCACACTATTGTTTGGATTAAAACACCTAAGCGGTGAGCTGCTAACTTGGAGGATGTTGCTCCATGCTTGAGGATCTTGGAGAGGTTTGTGGGAGAACTTTATCAGCAAGACATAGAGCTCTCATAGCTCAGCATTTTGACCTTGTTTCTTATAATCAAACTCAAGATGATGATCATTGGGAAGGGGCTATATAGCAAGAGTATGATCCTCTCATGTGGAATGAGATATGGGATTTGGTTTCGCAGCCTCAAAAGGCCAACATTGTTAGTTGCAAAAGGGTCTGCAAGACCAAATTTGATTAGGATGGAAGCGTAGAAAAACATAAGGCACAACTTATGGCCAGAGCTTCTCTCAAAGGAATTGACTACAATGAGACTTTTGCTCTAGTTGCCAAAATGGAAACTATACATCTCATTCTCTCTCTTGTTGCCTCTCATCTGATGTATGTGAATAGTGCTTTTCTTCATAGGGATCTTCAAAGGGAGATTCTTATGGAGCAGCCACTAAGGTTTCCGAAATCAGGTGATGTCTCTCTTGTGTGCAAACTCAAGTCTTTGTATGGCTCAAGCAAGCCCCCAAGGCATGGTATGAAAAGATCCATAATTGCTTCATATTCACAACCTTTATTCAGTGTGAAGGTGACTGTGATCTCTACATGCGCCATCAAGATGGCCATGTTCTCAAAGTTATGTTGTACATTGATCACATAATCATTGTAGAAGACTTGTCATCTCACCTTCGAGAGCTCAAAGGAAACCTTCATGATTCCTTTGAAATGACTGATATAAGCCTTCTACGTTACTTCTTAGGAATCAAAATAACTCAGCATACAGGAAGCATTTTCATCTCACAGCCAAAGTATGCCTTCGATCTTTTGCAACGGTTTGCTCTTCAGGACTGTAATCCAGCCCTCAATACTTTACCTATGGGTACTTAGCTTCAAGCTTCTCCCATGAGTAAATCCCCTTTGCTTGATTCCACACTCTATATGTCCTTGGTGGGGAGTCTCATCTACCTCACACACACGCATTCTAATATCTCCTTGGTTTTTTATATTGTTTCAAGGTTCATGTAGACACCTCATTCATGTCATTTTTAGGCGGCTAAGCATATCCTCAATACTTCAAGGGTACACCACAGCTAGCGATTCACTATGCAACAGGAAGCACTCCTTGTCTTATAAGTTTTTTGTAACGCCGATTATGTAGGAGATCTAGATAACCAGAAGAGCACTTCTGGCTACATATTTTATTTGGGATCTAGCCCCATTTGTTGGAAAGCAAAGAAGCAAGCTTCTATATTTTTGTCTAATGCCAAGTCCAAATACTATAGTGCAGAGGAAGCAGCATGTCAGCTCAGGTGGCTTAAGACTCTTATTTCACAGCTTGAATTTCCTCAAACAATGCCTACCATCATTCATGGCGATAATCAGAGTGCAATACTGATGATTCACAATACAATTCATCATAATGGAATGAAGCACACTGAGATCCATATGCACTATGTCAAGCAATTCAGAATGGTCAAGTGGATTTTCAGCATGTTTCTCAGTTGAGCAACTGGTAGATATCTTCACAAAAGGCTCTTCCTAAGGATATATTTCTTAAGCTTCATGCTCACATTGGATTTCAAGAACCTTTGTCAAGGGGTATGATGCATAGTAAGGTGGCAACAGTAGACCAGCAGTCACCTTAAGGGGGGATGTTGGTGTATATGATGTTGAATTTAGTCTCTCCTAAGAGGGATCTATCTCTATGTTCTTAGTTGGGTCCAAGTGACACTGCACACTTATGCATCATGTAATCTATATTGGTACTTCTTGGCCTCTTTCACATTTCAATGACTAAGATGTGTATATACACATGCTAAGATCATTGCATCTCATTCCATTTCATTATATTTGAAGTATTCCTTTATCCTATGGCCATTGATACAAAGTTTTGCATCTCTTTTCTTATGTGCCCTACTTGCTTCGATTTTTTTGTTTTAGTTCTCAGCTTATGTTGCATTCATTTCGTCTGCAATAATCTTCCAAAGGGCATGAGGCTACTACACAAGACATAGAGAGTGCAACTAATGGGAGTGGCACTGGCAATGCTTCTGGTTCTAATGAACCAACTGATGATGTTGGTATTCTAGATGAAGAGCAATATGACAATTCGTATAGATCTTCCATGTGCAGTTGCACTAATTTAAATTTAAACCATTTTGATTTATTTTTATTTTTTAACATTTAACATTGAGTTATATATTTAATTTTGTATATTTTGTGCAAATTAAGGCTTTTTTTATATTGTACTGTCATACCCAGCCATATCGAACCTGCGTTATTAAAAAAAAAAAAATTGGCAAATTGTCAATACCCAAACCCAAATTGGCGACTTAGCCCAAAAATGATTTAACCTATCTAAACTTAGTAAAACTCAACTCGGAAGAAATTAATGCAAATAGTTAAGGCCTAGATTAGAATCAACTAAAACTAACTCAAGTCTATGGAAAATTATTACAAATGGATGGTTTTTAAGGAAAATTCCATTTTACTAACAAAGAGGTTGATATGTTGTCTAGATCATCTTTTGATTTCAGCTTTGGGAACAATAACTTATCTTGAACTATTTGTCCATGAAGCATATGATGAGGAGTATGCACAAGTTGAATATTTTCAAGAGATACATAAGCTCTTGCAAGGGGGAAAACTGTAAATTTTTAGTACAAAGAAGACATCTCAAAGATGAGGTACTCTATAACTTGAGAATGTTTTAAGGAATGAAAAAATTCAACTTATGAGAAGGCATGCACCTTTAATACATTTGCAAAAGTATGTGTATTGGCCAAAAATGCAAGATGATGTTGTTAAGTTTACAATGGATGTGCTTTGGGCATGCCAAGAAAATACAAAGTAAGCCAAAGAATAGAAAGTTGCAGTTGTATATCCCATAGTTTTAAAACTCGCCCGGGACTCGCCAGGACTCGCCGGACTCGCGAGTCCTATGGCGAGCCGAGTCAACTCGCCACGGACTCGCGAGTCGAGTCCTGGCGAGTCCCTAGGTCGGGACTCGCAAGTCCGACCCTGGGACTCGCTTTAATACATTTGCAAAAGTATGTGTATTGGCCAAAAATGCAAGATGATGTTGTTAAGTTCACAATGGATGTGCTTGGGGCATGCCAAGAAAATACAAAGTAAGCCAAAGAATAGAAAGTTGCAGTTGTATATCCCATAGTTTTAAAACTCGCCTGGGACTCGCCAGTCCTATGGCGAGCCGAGTCAACTCGCCACGGACTCGCGAGTCAAGTCTTGGTGAGTCCCAGGGTCTGGACTTGCGAGTCCCAACCCATGACTCTCGGGTCACCTGTTAGACACCCAACAAAGTAAAAAAGTTAGTTTTTTTGTTTTTTTTTTTTTCATTTTAACACTAGTTGAAGCACAAAACAGGTCTGCATAGTGGATTAGAGGCTGGAGAAGAGGAGATTATGAAGTTACATTAGGAGACAGTTTTGATTTTGAAGAGCAAGAAACAACTGTAGCACCTTCTAGTTGAGGCCTCAAAAATTGAGTTACATTAGGAGAGGAAAGAGGAAGATGTAGATTTTATTTGGTTGTTTTTCTCATTTTGACATCATTATATGTAAACATTTATAAACTTATGATGTTGTTATACATTTGAAAGTTTGAAACTATGAGTATGAATTGTATGATTATGGTTCATGAATGATGAAATTTCAAATATTGAGTGTTTGAAGATCATATGACATGTGTAATGTTTGAATTATGGCTCTTATGTTCTCTAAATGCATTAATTTCTTTTTGTTTTTTTGTAAAACTACGGTTTTCTTCTTTGCCGAGTCCTAGCTGAGTTTTTTGCCGAGTCCCGAGTCCAAGTCCTATTTTGGGCTGCCGAGTCCGCAGCGAGTCTGAGTTTTCAAACTATGGTATATCCCACTACTAGTTTCAACAAGGCCATGGGAAAGCACTTGCATGAATTCCATTGGGGGTTTGCCCATATAGAAAATGTAATGATTATTTATTTGTTGTTGCAAACCAATTTAGCAAGATTTGAATGCTAATTCCATGTGAGAAAACTCCTAACGACAATGAAAAAGCTGATTTATTTTTCACTAATGTTTAACTTTAGGTTCATTTTGGCTTTCCTAGTTCCATTGTTTTAGATGGGGATGCAAGGTTCTCGGCATGTTTTGTACCACTTTATGGAAGAGAATGGATACAAAGCTAAAGAGGCCAACTGCAGTCCATCCCCAAACAGATGGCCAAACTGTAGTAGTAAAGTGCAACTCTTGAGGGGTACTATAGAAAGCATAGATAGACCTGGGACAAGAATTTGGCATATATTCAGAACTCAATATGCTAAAGTAGTCCACAGTTCTACAAAATAAGTCTCCTTTTGAAGCATCTTTTGGTTTCTTGCCTACCAACTCATTTGATGTTGTTACGGTACAACCAAGAAGGAATAAAGAAAAGTTGTGGTAAGGAGAAGCATTTGTCATGATAATAATCTGGGTACAACCCTACTGGGCATGTTCCCCATGTCAACGCAGACACAATAATGCTGTCCACCCTAGACAAGTGCGGACGCATGTCATACATGACTTATGTGACAGGATAAATATCCCCCAGACATGGCTTCTAAGAATTTTAAGCAAATAGATATCCCTCAGACTAAGTCAAACGGTATTCTAAACTTGAAAGTGCTTTCCTTGGTGCATTAAATAAGATGGTGGGTGTCATTGCTACCTATTTATTTTGCAAAGAAAAAAGAATGTAAATCTGATGGCTGGCGTCTGTTAGTGATAATCGAAAAGAATTTCAATAACAAAAAATATATATCAACTACAAAAAAGGAACAATAATTTTACATCTCTTAGAAAAACCGCATAATGGGCATCACTGCAAAAGATTGTCTGACAAATGGGCTTTGGTCTAGTGGCAAGTTTGGGCTTCAAATCCTGGAGGGCAAGCTACTGTGTTTAACTGCTTCTAAGACTGGCTGGGAGAACAGAACCGACCAAAATCAAGAGGGAGAGTGAGATGTGTCTTCTCCCACAAAATGGGCCCTATTGTCTGAAAAAGAAATAAAGGTTATCCCAAGAAACTTAGGGATTTGGGACAAAATTATGGCAGAATACATTTGGCACGGGCTTTCAATAAATTATGTCATATTAATAAGGTCATAAGACCATTTTAGGCAACTGGAAAACACGGGTTGAAATGTTCTAACCATTATTTTCCAAGGACAAGTAAGTTTTTGCATAGTCACCTGGAAACTCCAGTATAGAGGCGATGATCTTGTCACTGTCCCTTCGCCCACATCTCCTAGTGACTATATTGATATATAACATAGCTATACCCTTATTCATTTTCTCCCATACCCTGATTGGAATGGCATGCCCATCCCTGCCTCAGGACTTTATAGTCTACAGTTGACTGTGGTTTTCGTACAGGATTTTCTCTGTATTTTACATCTCTCAGACATAAAACAATGCACTTGCAACTAGGCTTTCAATCATCAAAAAGCCTAAAAATAGAGACCAACCCATGAAATTCGCATGAAACAACAAAGACAAATTGCCAGCTTATCAGCTTCAGTTATTTCCAAATTTTAAACTAAAATATTAAAATGAAAATAATTTGTTGACTGGGATGAAGATCAAATCATTAAAGCATCGAAGCCTTCACAAGGGAACCTCGGTTCAATTCCCAGGAAACATTATAAAGTGATGAAATTGGGTAACATACAACATCCAACTTACAGGGTGCCCTGTATCTCAACCATGGTGCAAATTCCAGGTGAAGTGGAAAATTTTGTTAAAGTGATTGAAATTGAGAAAATATCACATCCAACTTAAGGTGCAAATCCCAAAAAAAAAAAAAACAGCGGTTGTGATAAGCAAGCCGGAGATTATTAAAAGACAGAATTTAGCAAACTAAGAAAAGGGCAAAAAAATACCTCATTTATTTAAAAAAATAAAGAGAAACAGCAGAATTATTCTCATTACAATCCCAGAAAACAAACACCTTACCCATCATCATTTTGTCTGCTGGCCTTGGAAATGGTTCCAATGGCAGAGAAGATAAGAGCAGGTAATAAGAGAATTGGAAGATATAAAAACCAGGTCTTGAGGGTGCTTATGCAATGGTGTCTAGTAGAGAGAATGTACAAGCGATGCAGCCTCAAGAAGATGAGCGACATCCACAGACAACACCCCAGCGGAAGCTGCAGCCAAAACGTCCACAGAGAACACTCCTTCATTATTCCAATTCGAGAGAAATGCTGATTTGTTACAAAATTCACAGAAATCCATACAAGCCCGGCCACGGAGGTAACTACGATGAGACCCACTCCTCCCAATGCACGAAAATAGTTCCTCTTCCTGTGAACGATTATAACCCCATTTGCCACAATAAAAGGTATTGCCAGTGATATTGCGAACACCAACATTGCAAAGTCATATGTCGAGTTTGGGTCATCATTTTGTGGATTTTCATCCTTCACATCCATTTCAGATATTAAAGAAAGGATTCTACATAACTGCAACTGCTTCTGATACTCTCTCTGCTGTAATTACACAATTTTTCAAAGCTATATCAGCTATGCTTCTATGTTTTGCAATCTTTTTCCGACTTCGCCCCTCTTTGACATCGTCAAATACATCACTAAATAAATAAACTGCCTTGCCAGCACAAGCAGAAGTCGTACAATTGACCGCTATACTCTTTCTACCGCGTTAATTTTTTTTTCTTAGAAACAGTTCTGGCTGAAAGGATCGTTTGAAACTTTGAAAGCCTTACAGCTATTTTGTAAAGATGTTTGGATGTAAGTTAATGCCGGCAAAATAAACAGATTTTGATCTTCTCGTGTTCAAACGAGACCAAGTATGTAAGTAGTTTCATATTCGAGGGAAGTCATGTCAACATTTCTAGAATACAAATACTTGGGTTTGAATGAAATGAAAGTTTTTAATGACATCCATGAGACTAGAGTCTATGGGACTCGAGGCAAAACAAACCACACAAAACAAAAGAACCAATTGGCAGCCACCTTGTTACTCATGGTTGCTCTTTATTTCACTG
This sequence comes from Cunninghamia lanceolata, assembly GCA_027924645.1. Lineage (NCBI taxonomy): Eukaryota > Viridiplantae > Streptophyta > Pinopsida > Cupressales > Cupressaceae > Cunninghamia > Cunninghamia lanceolata. Next base: position 5,290,917 of record BSBN01000404.1, read on the forward strand.
TTGATCACCATTCTTGTGCTATAAATTCTACACATGTAATATACCACTCTAACTATCCTCGCCTCTTCTAACAAGGTCGTTAAAGACCCCACATTTAGCACATCCATGTATTTCATCTGGATGTCCTTGTATGCTTTACATTCCATGATGTAGTGCCATTATGTTTCCACTAAACTTGATGGACATAGACGACAAATCCTATCTGCCCACTCCTCTTTGGGTGTCTTCCACCTTCCCGTTTCACACCTAAGATGGTGTGAACTAGTTCTAAGTTGGGCCATTAACATTTTAGCTTTCCATTTGATAGTCACTCCTATATATTACTTTTTCTCATGGTCACGTGTGGGGTTAAAATGTATGACATAATACTCTCTTTTTCGCCCGAGTTGTCTAGTCCACATGGCTACCTTGACTTCCTCTCTTACATACTTTTTGATTTCCACCTTTATGTTTGGGCATTCATGTAAGCTAATGCCCTACTTGTTCACCCACTTGATATTTTGCTTCATCCGCGTATTTTTCCTTCTAGTTAACTTTTCCTCTACTGTAATTTTGGGCCAACTGTGTCCTTCCATGTTCTCAATTCTCTTCAGATAGCCTAATAACTAGGTTATCGCCATTGCCTCAATCGGAAAAGCTCCCACTTCTTCTAAGACAATCTCATATGGAATCGTGCTTTTGATTTTACAATCTCATATGGAAATGTGCTTGTGATTAGGTGCCTCTGTAATCTTTCTATTTCTCTCCATTTTGATGCCGACGTGCTACTACCCCAAACTTCACACCCATACAATACCACTGGCGTGACTAGCAACTCAAAAAGACTCTTCTTTGTTTTCCAATCCCATAACTCAGCTAATCTACATTTATTTTGCAACATGTTTAAAGCTTTCCATCCTCATTGTATCATTTTTGTCTTGCATGTCTCCCAACTGAGATTATTGCAAAAGTCAAGACCCAGGTACTTGTATTCATTTACTACATGCAGGGAGCTACCTTCAAACTCAAAAAAATTTTGTTTCTAAGTTCTTCTCAAAGTGAGGATCATGATCTTGGTCTTGCTAATGTTCACTTGCATTCCCACTTCTTGACAAAATAACTCTAGAGCTCTTAGGTGTTCTTATAGAGTATGTGTCATTTTTGCCATTAGCGTAAGGTCATCAACATATAACAGTAGCTTCACCACATAAGTGGCCAAGTGGACACCCCCACCTCCCATCTTATCTAACCACTCCTCTAACTTGTCTATGTATAGCTCGAACAAAGTTGGGGACAACGGGCACCCCTATTTGACTCCGATGTCACTCCCAAAACATTCCGATAGACCGTCTTTTATTCTGATCTTGGCTTGAACCTGATCGTAAAGTCTATGGACCGTTTCCCTATACTTTTTCAATATTCCCAGTTCTTCCATTCTACTCCAAAGTTTGCTTATAGGTATTGTGTCGAATGCCTTTTTGAAGTCAACAAAACAACAAAAAACTTTTCCCCCTTGTTTGTCCCAGATTTTTTCAATCATATGTCTAAGAGTGACATTGTGATCAATCGTGAAGTGCTTTGATCTAAAACCTACTTGCCCTTTTGCCCTCTTACCCTCCTTTTCTGCCCGAGTGCTAATTCTTCATTCCACCATGCTTCCAAAGAGTTTTCCAAAAAGAGGATTGATCATTATAGTACGATAGTTTGATAGGTTGTTGACATCCCCGCTCTTGTGAAGAGGAATGACAACACTTGTTGTCTAGTGCGTTAGGAAACCATGCTAAATCACCCTGTTGAAATTTTTTTTGATGTGCAGTGCTAAGGTTTCCAAGCCCTATTTCAAGTATTCTGCCTATAAACCATCTATGTCCTTTGCTTTGCCCGTCGCTAACTTCTTAATTCCTTTTGTAACATCCTTTGTGGAGAAGAGTTTGGCCCTTGTGTTGATTATTGGAGAAGGGATTTTATCCTGGTCCCTTCCGTACAATGCCTTAGCATATTACAGCCATTGCATGTCAGTGATATTACTCTCAACCTTGATACTAGCCTACTACAATTCTCTTTGAAAACCTCTCAGATTAATCTTTCCAAGAGAAATCAGCTCTTTCCTCCTTACTTCCATGTACTCTTCTTTTTTGAGAAACATACATAATGAAGAAAATAGAGGGTGGTGGATAGCCTTATACTCTATTGAGAATAAGGGTAAAGATGTTGATTTGTGGGATTAGAAAACTACCAAGGTCTTTTCTGAGTTACTCGTAGTGCCAGTGGTGCTCTACGGGTGTGAAGTTTGAGCCATCGACATGTTGGGTCTAAAGTGGCGATAAATTGAGAGAACTCATAAACAATTAATCACAAGCAGCTTCAAGACTAAAGCATTGGCCCTATACAAAATACTCCTGGCATAAACAAGTATTTTCTTGATAGAAGCAACAGATATGGTATGTCTTCTAGGTTGTATAAAGAAAATAGAAAACATGGAGGAGGATAGGTGGCCAAAGGTGATAGTGAGAGAAGAGATGGACAAAAAAAGAGGACATGGATGAAGAAACAAAATTTAGATGAATAAGTGGGATATCAACATATAGGAATGCCCAACAACTAATGAAGAGGTAAAAATTATGTGAAGGGTTTTAGAAAAATACCATGTATGCACCTCCAACACCATGAGATTGACTAAACAAAAAGCTTGATACAAGTGCAAAAAAATTATGCCCATAAAATGAAAACAAGATAGAGAGATTCATTTCCTAGTTAACCTTTAGAGGAAAGAAATGTAAATTTTTGATCCATAGAAATTTCAATAGCATAATTACATGTAAATCAACACTTGGAAAGCAAGAATAAGAGAAGAATAGAAGAAGCATAGACAGAAGAGAAGAGACACTCTTATGTGTGGGGAAAAGCCTTTCGATAAAAAACATCACCCTTAACATGCACCATATAATGTATTATTCAACAACAAAAATAGTTACAATACACTTGCAGGCTCAAAACCTTAACATGAAGATCAACATCTTGCTCCTCTTTGCATAAAAGACAATCAGGTCAAAGTGAGTCCAAAACAAAGGGGAACTATGCAAGGTATGCAATTTTCACCATTGCATCCCCCCCACCATTTTGACTTGCATGTGAAATACTATGGGGATGCATGTCAAAGTAAAATAAAGCAACCAACATGAAAGTAAATGTATTTGGACATTCATAAAAAAGATACAGATAAGGTTATGGATGTCACTTTGGTACATGCTCCCATAACGAGTGCTTCATCTTTGAAACCTACAAAAATAGAAATAATTTATGACAAAAAATAAAAGGGAGAGGGATGGAAAAATGATACAATCTAGAGCACCAACATCAATAGATACTTCATCAAGTTAGCAAAAACAAATGTGAAATTATCTAAAAATAGCTTTGATCATGAGGAAGTCATTGCAACCATACTCAAAGATGGAATGCTACTAACCTTATACGCCCTCATCCAATTGGTTGCATGTAAATATTGTGATTAATTTATAGGAGATTAGAAAAGATATATAAAGTGATATAAGCCTTGGAAAGCTTAATAATCATATAGGATTGTAAGGATATCATCATGTAACAACATAAGAAGATATGATCACAAAAGCACATATAATGGTAGGAAGAACGGTACCCTCAAATGTTGCCCCCAACAAGGGAAATGTATCAAGTAGCTATGAATGCTATATAAAGTATCTTTTAAACACCAACATGTGTGAGATATCATCGTGATAACCATTAGGAAAAAATATAATCATCATAAAATATGTTAGCATAAACATGGACAAGTAGGGTTAGCATAAGATATGAGCTTGATAATCATGGAAGATCCTATAATTGTCATAAGAAGAGATCATGTCAGTAAAATATATGATCAAAATTTGCTAATCACAATTGTTAGAATCACATGGATAATCATTAAGTGTGTCATAAAATAAATGTGGTCAATGCCGTAAAGGATATGCCCTATTAGCATAAGATGCATACGATGTGAGCTTGATAATAATGGAAGATCTTATAATCATCATAAAAGAGATCATGTCAATAAAATGTGATAAATCATATGTATAATCATGTAAGTGAGTCCTAGTAGAAATATGGCCAATGCTATAAAGGCTATGCCATTCAAGTGGGAGACACTGTAAAGTGATATAATGTGTATATATGTGTGTCATACACACACATGTAGATGTATATCTACATATATATCTGTACATACATACATATACATATACATATGTGCATGTGTATGTATATATGTATATGTATGTATGTATATGTACATGTACATATATATCTATCTATATATGTACATATATACATGTATATGTGTACATACATACATACATATGTATATATAATACATATATAGATATAAATATGTATATATTATATATCATAAGTGTGTCATAGTAGAAATGTGGCCAATGCTATAAAGGATATGTTATCCAAGTGGGAGACACCATAGAGTAACGTAGTGTGTGTGTATCATGGGAGCCCCAAATCTCAACCAATAATGTTGTAAGGATCATCATACATTAAACCATCTTCATCCTTATTGTGTACTCGGTAACCCCCCTCAAGGAGGCGGGTTTTATTGTGATAAGAAGTGTTTTTAGTAAAAGTGCTTGAAATGTGTGGAAGGGTGCATTTCTCTTTTGTATACACTGCTCTTGTACATTAGGATAGATCTTGAAGCTTGACACTCATTGCTCTTTAATACCCAATAGTAGACGTTACTTTAGATGTAGTAATGAGATTGCCAAATCTAAGTTACTTGTTGCTTGTTGATATGGATGAAACCTTGATTTCTTTGAAACATGTAGAGGATGAGACATTATCTATGCTTGTTCTTCTTGTGGTGAGGGGCAATAATTATAATTTGCTTTCTTCTCTTGATATGCATTAGGAGGAAGGGGAGGCAATGTAAAGGACTTCATGCATTCTTGTGATTGTAACCCCATAACTTTTTCTTTTCCTTTCTAAAGGAAAACTTCTTCATTTGATTTGTACTCCTTGGGAGTGGAATATAAGTATCCAAGGTAAAATGACTCAAATATAAAAAGGAATCACAAAGGATTGTAATAACTCTTCCTTCATGTAAATACTTTAGCCTTAGATGTATAATCGAAGGCACGACTTCATATGCCTAAGCCATGGCCTACCAAGTCAAATGCTAAACCTATACACTAAAGGAACAACATGGAAAAGCATCGGAACCTTTTTATAACTAAATTTAAGAGGAGAAATTATGCATTCGAAAGTATCAATCAATGTACCATTTGCCATCTTCAATGACACCCTTGAATGGGCATAGTCATGGTGCATGTTATGAAGATGCAAATAGTCATATATGTATATATTAAACTATTTTGTAGGACAATCGAGTCAAATTGAGTCCAAAACAAAGGGGAACTATGCAAGGTATGCAATTTTCACCATTGCATCTCCCCCCATTTCGACTTGCATGTGAAATACTATGGGGATGCATGTCAAAGTAAAATAAAGCAACCAACATGAAAGTAAATTTATTCAGACATTCATAAAAAAGATACAGATAAGGTTATGGACATCACTTTGGTACATGCTCCCATAATGAGTGCTCCATCGTAGAAACCTACAAAAATATAAATAATTTATGACAAAAAATAAAAGGGAGAGAGATGGAAAAATGATACAATCTAGAGCATCAACATCAATAGATACTTCCTTGGGTTACCAAAAATAATGTGAAATTATCTAAAAATAGCTTTGATCATGAGGAAGTCATTGCAACCATACTCAAAGATGAAATGCTACTAACTTTATATGCCCCCATCCAATTGGTTGCATATAAAGAATGTCATTAATTTGTAGGAGATTAGAAAAGATATATAAAATGATATAAGCCTTGGAAAGCTTAATAATCACATAGGATTATAAGGATATCATCATGTAACAAAATATGAAGATATGATCACAAAAGCACATATAATGGTAGGAAGAACAGTGCCCTCAAATGTTGCCCCTAACAAGGGAAATGTATCAAGTAGCTATGAATGTTATATAAAGTATCTTTTAAACACCAACACGTGTGAGATATCACCAAGATAACCATTAGGAAAAAAATATGATCATCATAAAATATGTTAGCATAAACATGGACAAGTAGGGTTAGCATAAGATGTGAGTTTGATAATCATGGAAGATCCTATAATTGTCATAAGAAGAGATCATGTCAATAAAATATATGATCAAAAATTGCTAATCACAATTGCTAGAATCATATGGATAATCATGTAAGTGTGTCATAAAATAAATGTGGTCAATGCCATAAAGGATATGCCCTATTAGCATAAGATGTGAGTTTGATAATAATGGAAGATCTTGTAATCATCATAAAACAAATCATGTCAATAAAATGTGAGAAATCATATGTATAATCATGTGAGTCCTAGTAGAAATATGGCCAGTGCTATAAAGGCTATGTCATTCAAGTGGGAGACACCGTAAAGTAATATAATGTGTACGTATATGTGTCATACACACACATGTAGATGTATATCTACATATATATCTATGTACATATGTGCATGTGTATGTATATATGTATATGTATGTATATGTATATGTACACATGTATGTACATGTACATATATATCTATCTATGTATGCACATATATACATGTATACGTGTACATACATACATACATACATACATATAATGCATATATACATGTTCATATATAGATATAAATATGTATATATTATATATCGTTTGTTGTGGTCATCCATTCTGGTTTAGGTCCATCTACTGTTTGCTCGCTTGGTAGATGTCGGTCAGATCCGGGATCCTCAAGCGATAATCCATACATGAGAGAAAGTGGCGAAAGTTGTATATGTGTACATACATACATACACATGTACATATAATGCATATATACATGTACATGTATATATAGATATTTATATGTATATGTTATATATAATAAGTGTGTCATAGTACAAATGTGGCCAATGCTATAAAGGATATGTTATCCAAGTGGGAGACACCGTAGAGTAATGTAGTGTGCGTGTGTGTGTGTGTGCGCGCGCGCGCGCGTGTGTGTGTGTGTGTGTGTGTGTGTGTCTGTGTCTGTGTCATGGGAGCCCCAAATTGCAACAAATAATGTTGGAAGGATCATCATATTTTAAACCATCTTCATCCTAATTGTGTACTTGGTAACCACCCTCAAGGAGGTGGGTTTTATCATGATAGGTAGTGCTTTTAGTAAAAGTGCTTGAAATGTGTGGAAGGGTACATTTATCTTTTCTATCCACTACTCTTGTACATTAGGATAGATCTTACTTGACACTATCACTACTCTTTAATACCCAATAGTAGATGTTACTTTATATGTAGCAATGAGATTGTTAAATATAACTTACTTTTTGCTTGTTGATATGGATGAAACCTTGATTTCTTTGAAACATGTAGAGGATGAGACATTATCTATGCTTGCTCTTCTTGTGGTGGGGGGCAAGAATTATAATTTTCTTTCTTCTCTTGATATGCATTAGAAGGAAGGGGAGGCAATGTAAAGGACCTCATGCATTCTTGTGCTTGTAACCCCATAACTTTTTCTTTTCCTTTCTCAAGGAAAACTTATTCATTTGATCTGTAGACTCCTTAGGAATTGATTATAAGTATCCAAGGTAAAATGACTCAAATATAAAAAGGAATCACAAAGTATTGTGACAACTCTTCCTTAATGTAAATACTTTAGCCTTAGATGTATAATCGAAGGCACGACTTCATGCACGTAAGCCATGGCCTACCAAGTCAAATGCTAAACCTATATGAAAAAGGAACAACATGGAAAAGCATTAGAACATTTTTATAACTAACTTTAAGAGGAGAAATGGTGCATCTAAAAGTATCAATAAATGTACCATTTGCCATCTTCAATGACACCCTTGAATGGGCCTAGTCATGGTGCATGTTATGAAGATGCAAATAGTCATCTATGCATATATTAAACTATTTTGTAGGATTAATGAGAATACCATTGGAAAAAATTTCATGGACACTACCAATCACATATAATGGGCTATAAAAATGGTCATCAAATGTCCCCTCATCATAAAATGTAACAACATGAGTAACACATAGAGAAGGGGATCTACCATCGTAAGTGATAAAGAATCAACATGTTGTTGGTCAATAACATCCTTCCTTGTCCATGTGAATGTAGGTCATGCTAGTATGAATATGCTTAGACATCTGTTGGAAATCTATATTATTGATCAAGTATTTGAAGGAAAATTATTTGTCCGAATCTGTAAATTTTGAATAGGTGAAGCAACTGAATGATTACCCCCATCGTTAACACCATCAACATGTATAACATTTTTATCTATCAAATCTTGTAATTTATGATTGAGTACCATATAAACTTATGTATGATGACTAATAAGCATGTGATAGTTACAAAAGGCATGCTCATTATATCATTTGGGGAGTCCTCTAGATAAATTTGATAGATAGATGGCAAGGAGATTAATCAAATTAGTATTTAATAAGATATGAATTACTCTATCTAGAGGTTCACTTAATCTTGTGAATTTTCTTGTTGTTTGAGGCTTTAAAGAAATGGAATTGGAAGCAGTAGCCACATGATTGGAAGTAGATTTAGTTTCTTTCTTGTTAATACCCCTTTATTAATTATTTGGTTTTTAAAACTTTGATGGGTAAGAAGACATGGAAGATGTATGTGAGGACTCATATTTCAAACCATTAGAAGCAAGTAACTTTGTCTCAACATTACATAATCATATAAGTACATAACCTGGAAACATAGTTGTTAAAATATACATTGTTTTTACTTGGTGAAAATAATCCTTGGAATTTTTGGTTTGTAGTTCATCATTAGGAAGATGATGTTTCATTTTGGCACACAATCATTTAATATAGTGAGATAGTCATTGAAGCACTTGTTATATGCTTGGCCATAATCAGTTAGGTCATAAATTATTGTTTTCATGCCCATGTTCACATGGAAATGATCAATGAAATCTTTGTCTATCTTGAGAAAAAGTGAATACACCCATAATGCAAGGAAAATAACCATTGTATGGCACAATCTTTCAAGGTGTGTGGAAATAGCTTGGCCAATAATTTATCTTTATAGATGAAGTCTAGGCATGTTGTTTTGAATGATTATAGATGTGTAGAAAGGTCCCCTTTTCTATTATACATCTCAAAGCAAGGGGCTACAAAACCCATTGGTAAAGGATAAGTAATAATATTGAAATCTAGTGGTGTATTTCTTACATAAACATAATCAGCGTTATTTTATGCACTAGGCATCGTATTGAATTTTTTCTCTACTCTATCTAGCTTTTGTAAAAGTGCATCAAGGGTGGTGGTGGGGATAGTGGTAGTGGGAACATAAGAAATAATAGATGGGGAATAAAGAAATGAGAGGTAAAGTACATCAAGGGTGGTGGTGGGGATAGTGGTAGTGGGAACATAAGAAACAACAGATGGGGAATAAAGAAATGAGAGGTAGAGTAAGGGTAGCAATGCTAGAAGGAAAAGAGAAAGATGGAACACAAGAAAGATGGGAGCAAGAGATGGTACCAGGAATGTGGAAAGGAGATATAACATGAGTAAAGAAAGGGGTAGATGAAACAAAAAAGGATGAGAGACGAGAGACCTCAAATATGGAAGGGGTGACAACTACAAGAGAGGAGGTATGAAGTGGAGAAGATGCAATATGTAAGGAACTAGAACAAGTAGGTTTAGTGCTAAATATTTGAAGGATTTCAAAACCAAATGGTGTGACAATCAATAAATTATGAATATTTTCATCTAATTTTCTAGAAGTAGAATCAACAAGCTCTTGGAAAATGGATTGTACAATAGTAGCTCCTCCTTATTCACATATGTTCCATGATAAAAAAAAAATAGATTTCTCTTGATTAGTATTATCCATGGAACCAATAGGGATCTCTTGATTAATTGAGTGCAAAGTCATATGAGGGTTTAGGTGAGCATCCCTGATGAGTGTCAGGTAGTACTCATAAGAATGTGCTTTTATATCTCCTTTTTCCTGTCCTAAACACCATTCCATCTGTTGGTTTGTACTTTAAGGACTGATAAAACCTTGTTTAGTATGCTAAATTGAGATGTGATGTTGTAATAGCACTTATAATTAAAAGGTTTCATTTTTTGAGTTTGAGCTAACAAAAATATGCAAAAATATCTTTTTGATGACAGGAACCCATTCGTTCTAGATAGCAAGGTTTTTGAAGACTCTGGAGAAGCTTTTACCATCTCCGGAGCTATGCAGAATGGATATTGTGAAGTCTCAAGAATTTTGTAGAAAAGTATGGAAGGATCTCTAGAGCTGAGTGCCATGGAGCTGTACAGACATACATGCTACATAATCTTTGGAGCTGTGTTCCATGGTGTTGTTGCAAATAGGTTGTTATAGACATCTTTGGAGTTGTCGTTCATACAAATTGTGCAGAATCTTCAAAGCTGCTATTCAGACAAACCGTGCAAAATCTCTGGAGCTATTCTAGGAATATCTTCAGAGTTTTGCATGAAGGCACCAGAGTTTTTGGGAGAAGACTACAACAGTGGCTCATTTGGAGAAAGATGATACATGTTGACTACTTTTGCATGGATTGAGGAATTTTGTCAAACAACTTTTTTTAGTCATTTCCTTTTCTTTATCAGTGGCCTTCATGGCCTAATTGAACTTAAGTTAAAACTCTTGATTTAAGGGATGCCTTTAGTGTCACTTTAAATCTTTTTAAGTTTCAGCATGATGATCTTTTTGAATGGACAATTGCATGCTTAGAGTAAGGAATAAATAACTTTTAATCTGGTAGAGAACTAGGAGTAACATAATAAACCCTAGAGATATTATATTAGAAGAATAAACATATGATATATATTGCATGGAAGTAGTAGAATAGATATAGAATAAGTTTTGGAGAAGGAAATATATATATATATATATATATATATATATATATATATATATATATATACTTTGTTTTAAAGAATCTGGAATAGAAAGCAGGCAGTTTTATATATGTGTGTTCTGAGGTGTTGAATTAGTCTCTCTTCCATAGGTGCGGAGCAAGGGCCCACTCCCCACCAAAGGAGAGAAGGCTAGTATTTATTGTTTTGATTTATTGCTTTACTAGATTCTTGAAAATGCTTAGTTTAGTTTCATTGCTTTGGTAATTATTAAATTAGATTGTTGTTTCATTTCATTTATTGTTTTTCTAGTTTTCTGATTAAGTAGTTCATTTCAACAAATTGTACTTCAGATTCTTAGATTAGATCTTCCTTTTTGGCAAATAGTTAAATGCATGATTTTGAATGGATAAGTAGGTTTAGTTTAGAAGGCAATTTTTGGACTGTTGGTTATTAGTTCCTGCCGTAGATAGCCATGCATACACTGCCCTGGATTTGTCAAATTAATATAACTAAATGCAAGGTACAATGACCCTTGTCATTTTTGGCACCATTATTAGGGACCTAGTGTTGGTAGAAACCCTAATGAGTAGTCCCTAGAATAACATTAGGTTAATTTTTTATGGTTAGACCTAGAGATTCACTAGGTAGTTTTATAAAACAACAAAAACCCCAACCTCAGTCTGCAGGAGAAATTAGTGGGGTAGATCTAGATATCTTTGAGGAAGAAAACCTCTCATCTAACACTTTGGAAGCACCATCAAACCCAGTTGTTCCTCCAATACCTAAACATCATATTATCTTAGAATACATCCAATGGTTGCAAGAAAATAATAAGGGAGTTCAAACTGATATTTTAGATCCCTTTAATTTTTAGGAAAATCCAATTGATCCAGTTACCATGGGAGATAATCATGATGATAATAAAAATAAAGATCATCTGAGAAATCCAAGGAGAACTTTTTCTTATCCTATAGCCTTGGATCCTAAGGACAATGCCCCCGTGAAGAATATTTTCCCATCTATAATTCCTACCTTTAGGGGAATTCCTTCAGAGGATCCTGACCAATTTCTATTTGAGTTTAAAGTCCTATGCCAGACATATGATTATGGCTCTGATAATTAGAAGTTAAAGTTATTTCCCTCCACACTCAAAGATTCAACCATGAGGTGGTTTATGGGATTGACCCCTAGTTCCATCCATTCTTTGGATTAGATGAAAACATAATTCCTTGAGAAATATTAGGACTATTGCCGAATCAGTGATAGAAAAGAGGTACTTTTTAGGATTAAGTAGAAAGAAGAAGAGAGTTTGGAAGACTATATGGACAGATGTCTATTTTTCCCTGCAAAGATATGCTAATCCTTTGAGACATAGCCTAGCTAAAGCCTTATTTTTGAGAGGATTGGAGAAGGAATCAAAAGAGGCACTAGATTTAATGGGAAAGGGAAACATAAACAAACTAGGCATGCCATTGATTGAGGAAATTTGTAGGAACTATTCAAGAACTCAGGATGGATTTAGAACTTAAAAGTCTCTTGAGGGAAAAATGACATAGGAAAGTTGGTAGAGGAATTTTCCAATTTAAAAAAAAAACATTTTCATTCAACTGAACACCACATTAGGTGGAATTCAGGTGAAAAATAGAACAACTGAGCCCTTGTTTGTTTGCTGTCCAAGATGTAGAAACAAATATCTTTTAAGAGAATGTCCCTTAGATAAAACTAAAATCTGTTAGATCTATGACAAAAACCATCCTACCAACCAATGTGACCAACTTCCAGCTTTGAAGAACTAACAAAGAAAAATGTCTAGGTTGAGGAGGAGTTAAATTATGTTGGACAAAAATAAACTGACAATTTTCCCTACAATCAATATTCAAATCAGGCTTCTTATAGAGGCCCTTAAAATTGGGGAAGTAACCAATGGAACCCTTCATGGAATGGATCTCTAAACCCTCCTCAATGGGACAACAAGACTAGCAGAACTGACAGTGGTAAAGCCAACAATGGCAAAATCAGCAATAGCCAAATCAACAATGGAAGAACCAGCGGTGGCCACAACAATTTCAGACCTAGTTTGGATCATAACACATGCAACAACAGTGGAGTCCTCAACAAACATATAATCAATCATACTAAGGTCAACAAAGACAATATCCAAATCAACAAGGGCTCTTAACTGGTCCAACGAACACATATGAATCAATCGCAAAATGAACCAATTACTTAGCCACCCCTACCTGCACAACCTGTAGCAAACCCGAGACATAATAAACAAGGAGCATCAGTTTACTTGACTAATTAGGAAAACATGGCTAGACTAAATGCTATCTATTTGAATAATCTATAGCTCTGTTCAAGAAAAGTTTTACCAAGACCATCTCCTCCCTTGATTGTTGAAATCACTAATGAACAGGAATCCATAAATTCCTCTAAACAACAAATCCAGGAGGAGATTACTACCATTAAAGTGCCCCAAAATAGTCATCAGAAGACTCTAGAGTTCCTCTAGAGATGCCTTCTAGAGCATCTCCAGAGATGTACTTTGGAGTTGCTCCAGAGATTGAAAAGCAGGCACCATTCACTGAATTGCTTAGACAAGTTGCTCCCCCAAAATAAAGACCATCTAAAGAAATTTAACCTATCACTGAGTCTAAAATGTTGTAAGAAATAAGACAGTTAAACATTGAAATTCCACTCCTATATGCCATAAGAGATGTCCCAAAACTCAACCAGTTTATTAAACAACATTGTGTCAAAACACAAGGTAGAAAGAAAAGCTTTCCCAAAACTATTCAAGTGGAAGGGAAGGTAGTGGACCTACTAGTTGGAGAGATTCTCCTTCCTAAGTATGGTGACCCTGGTAACCCTGTTATCATAGTCCACATTGAAGGGGTTGAGATATCAAACATTTTGGTTGACTTAGGAGCAATAATCAATGTTATGACAGTCCACACTTTAGACAAACTAGCTCTCATAGGTCTTCAACCCACTTCTACAATTTTACAGTTAAATGATCAATTAGTAGCAGTCCCAAAAGGGGTGTTAACTGATGTCCCATTCATAGTGGAGTCTTGGGAATTCCTAGTTGATTTTCTTATTTTAGAACTAAGAAACCAAAGAAATGTTTATCCCTTGATCTTAGGGAGACCATAGTTGGCTACTGCATCAGCATCAATTGACTGTAGGATTGGGGATATGGTTATATCCAATGGGCTGGACATGAATAAAATCTCCCTATGTCCCCCAACTAAGTTCTCTCTGAAATATTCAGGTGAGGTTTGGGTTGATGTACCCAATAACACATAAAACAGTGCCTCTTTGGCTATGGTAACCATCATGGAACACCTAGGAGACTTGGGGGAGGAAATAGATGCTGACACTCCTAAAGACATTACCCATATCATTATAGACAACCATGTGATGGAAATTGTTGAGGATCCAAGAAGATATTTTTTAGCAACAACACATTGTTCCTTGGCAAATGTCATTTGTTGTGGTGAAACATTTTATAGAGACATTGCTACCTTTCATATGTTATCACCCCATTCCTATCTTTTAAACCCAATGAAAAATGAGCACAAGACAGTTCAATCTCTTGATCAAGACACCAAGCAAGTTATGGTTTTAGTAGGGAAAACTTTAAACATTAACACCTGGTTGACAAGAGACTAAGTAACAAAACTTATTGAACTTTTGGTGTCTCATACCACAACCTTTGCTTGGGAGTATGGGGACATTAAAGAAATCCATCCCAAGATCTGAAACCACCATATCTACACTAAAGATGTGAAACCAATTAGGTAGCCTCAAAGAAGAATGAATCCAACACTAAAATAGATAGTTAAAACTGTGTATAGGAATAAAATCGAGATCGAATGATAATCAAAACAATGAAATAATCAACAACTTAGTCCTATAACATCAAGATAATGATCTAAGCAAACAACCAAATAATCAATGAATAATACCAAAAGCAATGAAAGCTTTCACCTAGATTGTATTGTTATCTTGGTCAAATGTGGATTGCTCTTCAAATTGCGAAACCATGTTTGCAACAAGGGAATGTAGATTGTGTTTGTTCTCAAAAGGTAGAAGTGCTCAACGATGCGATGAATGCTCACTGCATTGTAGGGAGGCAAAAGCTTAAATGGTCGAAGAGGATTTGTTATGAGATGAGGGGGGTTTATATAGGTTTCAATGGAGATCGATCAATGGTCCAACTAATTCAATGGAATCAATGGATGAGATAAATCTAGAATTCATGATGAATGTGCACCTGACATGTGTCACACAAAAAGATATTTTTGTTTGAGTTAACTGATTGATTTGACATAAAAAGACATGGAATAGACATGAGATATTTTTAGATTTCATAAAAATAGAAATATTTTTTTTTCTAATTTATGAGTTGGTGATAAAAACAATAATGATTAATTCAATTAACTCAACTTTAGATTTGCTTTTTGCATGATTTGAGTAAAATTCAATAATAAATTATTCAATTTTGTGTGCATGATGAATAAGATTTATTTTTAGAGGAATTGGAAGATATTTGAAATTAATTAAATAAATTTATTTAATTGTTTGAGAAGACATAGAATAGATTTGAAGATTTAAATAAATTAATCAAATAAATTGATTTAATTTATTTTGCATAATGAAGGATAAATAAAATATTTGATTATATTTTATTTTTAGAAGAGATATTCAATTTAAATAAATTTGAATGATTTATTTAAGTTTGGAAGATAATTGAGCAAATTAAATAATTTAGAAATTATTTAAATATAGATAAGAGGATTTAAATGATAAATTAATTAAATAATTAATTTATTCAATTGATGTGGATTTAAATTTTGAAAGAAGATAATGATTTAATTAAATAATTAAAATTATTTAATTTTAGAAGAATAAAGTTGATTTTGATGAAATTAATTAAATAAAAAGAATTTATTTAATTAATGTTGAATTTAGGAGATTTGGAAGAATTTGATGATTTTGATGAAATTAATTAAATAATTTGACTATTTAATTAACGCTGAACGCTGGTGATTTGATGAAATGCAAGTGATGGGATGACATGGTCATTTTTGGGTGTCTACATTTTGCCCCTCTTTGATGCAATGCAGTTTATAGCGTTGCTTCAAAGAAAATGATTGTTGAAGACATGATACAATTTTGATGCCCTAGTGTAGCTAGCTACCCTAGTGTAGCTGGCGTAGGATACCCTCTCAAGAGGAAAGACAGGGAAGCGACAGAAGAATTGGGTTGACACTCGACTAGAAGATTGTGTTGGAGACAGACAAGGCTGGATAGAATGAGGTTGACACAATAGCAAACATGAGGATGAGATGGATTAGGGGTGGGAACACTATAAATAGGGCCCAAGGGGTCAACACACCTCATTTGCACACCTAGAGTTCACATAAGTTAGGGCCATTTGCCTCTTTGCTTAGTTGAGTTCTCCTTGCTTAGATTGAGTTGACAGCTTGCAGACATGATGATTCATGTGCATAAGCACTGGGCGGAGATAGTATAGACCTACAGGAGACTAGTAGGAGCTTCAAGAGTGGTAAGTGATTGAAAACCTCTATTTGGTTTGCATTTTTTTATGTATTTTCTAGGGTTTTGAAATTTTTGGCCAAAGGCGCTGCGTTCGGTTTCGGTGCCTTTGGCCCCTGCTAAAGCGCCTTTGGCATGTAGTGTCACACTTTGGGTAAAAACTCAGCATTGTTGGTGTAGTAGTCCACGTTGGAGCGCTATTGGCAAATGTCGCAGTGCTATTGGTAGTATAGCTAAGCGCCTATGGTAAGGCAGTTTAGCGCCTGTGGGTTTAGGGTTTGCTAAAACCTAAGACTTGTGGCTCACAGTGAAGCGCCTTGGGTAGCACAGATAAGTGCTTTTTTTGAAATCTAAGCACCTTTGTTTGTTTAAAGTTAAGCACCTCTGCAAAGCAGCAAGGCGCTCTTGGTATGACAGTCAAGCACCTTAGACAAAATCTAAGCGCTTTTGGTTTGAGATAAAGTTTGAGCTAGGTTAAATGTGGGAAATGTGTCATAGGCTTAGACTAGAGTTGACTAGGTTTGACTTAGGTATTTTGAAATATGTTGACTTAGGATCAGGTTGAATTTTGCAATATTTTTAACAAGTGGTGGTCCTAGATGCAAATTGTCTTACCACGCCTGCAGTCTCGAGAGAGACACTACCTAATTGTCGACCTAGTTGTACAGCTGGGCGAGGAGGAGGATCTCTTCCTAGAGATCATGGGATTGTGGCACATTGTTCATTTAATGCCTATCAGGGTGAGTCTGGCACTTTTGACAACGATTATGGAGCGATACCACAACAAGACCTCATCCTTCCACTTTCTGACAGGTGAGGTGACTGTGACACTTAAGGATGTTCGACGCATCCTACGGATTCTGATTTAGGGCGAGAGAGTTGAGAGTTGACTATGACGTAGAGAGAGGAGAGGCATGCATGCGAGAGGTGTTTGCAACATATGACTTGGTTGTGCAGGATCGTGAGATCTGGTGGGATCAAGTGCGGAAGCTCTACAACAGGATTCAATGGATTATTATTTCACTGATTGGAGGTTTCTTATGTCTAGGTAGATGCTCCAGAGGTTTATCTGTTGGATGGGGCACTGTCTTATCAGGGATGTTCACACATGGGATTAGATATGCATGGGGACCTTGTGTGTTGGGTCAACTTTATCATGATTTGCATGACTGTGTATACAGATCAAGGAGTGCAGTCTGTCAGCAGGTGTGACATTATTGTAGGTATGGCCCTGGGAGCATATCCTAGTGATTAGACGGATCACCCTGCGGCACTAAGATCATGGCGAATCATATGCTTTTCTATATGAGGGTGTTATTATGCACCGATGTCTTGGTTCAGTGAGTTACTGGTGGAGATAGTTGGATGAGATGGATATCTTCGTTTGGCGCCCTTTGAGAGATTATGAGTCATGGGAGGATGACCACGAGGAGCTGGTGTATTGCAGGCAGGCGAGATACCTATTTGGTCGATGGATTGACACTATTGAGAGGTACCTTCCAGAGAGGGTACTGAGACAGTTTGGTTTACCACTGGGGGAGCCCATAGGCGAGGCTATATATGCACGGACCCAAAGGGAGGTGGAGGACTAGGGGCCAGAGATATCAGTTGATACAACTTTAGCAGATTTATGGGGACTTGCTCCAGTTATATGGGATTGGATTACGAGGGAGTAGACCCTAGCACATTCTGACATATGATACCTACTGGCAGACACACAGGCCAGTGAGACTGACTAGACCTAGAGTAGTGCAAGAGGTTGCAGTTGGTGGAGCTGAGGCGAGGGCTCGGAGAGAGGCTCGATAGCAGGCCGCAACATAGAGACAAGCTGAGGGTGATGACCGAGGAGACTAGGAAGATGTTCAGATGGCCGAGTCTAGAGGACATCAGGTTATATTGCTAGCAGAGACACCATTGCAGCATACACAACGATTACTACAGGAGGAGATAGTGAGGAGGACTCACTTGGAGCTGAGGATGGTTCGAATGAGGAGAGATAGAGATGCGGCCCAGGCTAAGACTCAGGCCCAGCTACACGCACAGGTAGCAGTAGCGGTGTAGGCAACATTAGCGGTAGCACAAGTAGTGCCGCCACCACCACTAGATGATGGGAAAATTGTCTAGTTGACGGTGGAGAGAGACGTAGCAATATAGTTGCGTTTGACTGTGGAGGCCACCCTACAGAGGATGAGATGAGAGAGAGATGTTGCATGCCGCACAATGGGTGCAGACCAAATGACATTTGTTGGTGAGCTTACCCGAGTTCAGGGTGAGCTGTTTACAGTTGGGAGAGAGGCCAAGTACTATAGAGGCCTCTACTTTGGAGCGGTTCCGGCTAACCAGAGGGAGCTGAGCTTCAACGAGTAGAGTAGATATGGTGCCTCATCCTCACACAGATCAAGGTCGTTAGGGTCTTCAGTGATGGGACCACCGCAAGTGACACCAGTAGGAGGGGGACCTACACCGAGTGCAGGAGGTGCACATGGATCACAGTAGCAGGACAACTCAACGTACTAGTGCTGATTTTGACATAGATATGTTGTATCATTTTTGTATCATTATGGACATTGTATATTTTGATTGTGTCTGCCTGCATCTGATATATATTATGGGCTCTTGATATCTATGATGTACTTATTGATGTATATTTGGATGTATACATGGACTGTGGAGACATGGACCTTTGTATTTTTTGATGACCGCATATGATGATATATGATGACATATGATGATCTTTATGCTCATGGATGCTCATGGTTTTGTTTGTGATGCACTTCTATATCCTATGGATGTGATGACATGTATTTATGATTATGATTTGACATGATGATGTTTATGCTTATAGATGTATGACATATGATGACGTGAGACATGATGATGATATGATATGCGATATCTAACATGTGGTTTTGTAGACATGCATCAGACGGTGATGGATAGAAGAAAGTGGAGACATAATAGAACATGATAGAAAGACAATTGATCGATCTTATCTTGAAAGTCTATATGATGATTTAGATAAATGGATGGGTGGATGGCTAAGCTTGTTGAAAGATTTTCACAAATGTTTATAAAGAGCAATCCTTATTTTTGATATAGCACATAGATAGTTTGCCACCAAGGTATAAAAGACCAAGTGCTGTGATATCCTAGTGTGAGGACGTTGACTCTGCAAGCAAGTAGTTTGAACTTAGATCCCTTAGACATAATATAATCTTGTTGGATATGTGAATGAGCCATAGTCTTGAACATAAAATAAACTTCAATACATAAATGCAAGAAGAATATTAATATGTAAGATACTAGGTTGTAACACACATGTGAATGAGCCATAGTCTTGAACATATAATACACTTTAATACATAAATGCACAAAGTATATTAATATGTAAGATGCTAGGTTGTAACACACACACAAGATAGATATGATGCTTAAGAAAGATAAAAGATCATTCCTCAAACACGACACACAAAAGCAATGACTATGCCCCCAATCCATATTGCATCGCAACATACCAAGAAATAGATAAATCAAGGTAGTCTTGAATAGGTAATGGGAAAGGGACAAAAAGATAAACCAAAAAAACAAATTGACTGACTTACAAAGTAAACATACAACCAACATATTCTCTTGCCAAAGAGGTTTCTCAGGATAGATTGGATTGGTTGGGTAGATTAGATAGATAATAGCCTTATTGTATGAACGATATATCCGTTAAAGGGTGTTGATTTGCTAATAGGATAAGTTGATTGATGTAGCAGATGTTGGAAATCGATATGTAGGATAGCATATGGATCTGCAAGTAGGTTTCTTTGCTTCAGGTTGGTTAAGGACTTGTGCTTTGAAAGGATGCGTAGTTTGTTTGTGTTGCTACTTGAGTTAGTCAAGTCTAGGTGGATGAATTCTGATAAATGGAAGACTAGAAAGATGGAGTGTTTAATGGATTGAGATGGGTGGAGAATGATGAATCATATGTGCCTAAGTAATGGATACGTCCTTCATATTCTAGAATTCCTACATACCCTGTATCCATGGGATCAAGGCACATTACAATGAAAGATGAAAATGATAATATGTAGTTTTGGCTAGAGTAATGAGTGGGTTAAGGTGTTTGAGTTTGGCTAGGTGAAATGATGTCATCTTATGTACCTAAGTACTGGATACTTCCCTTGTATTCCAGACTGCCTACATACCCATATCCATGGGATCAAGGTACCTTAAGATGAAAGACGAGATGATATGTAGTTCTAGTTTGTTTGATGATGTAGGATAAGATGATGTGAGGGGAGATGGTGATATCTTATGTACCTGAGTACTGGATACTTTCTTCGTATACTAGACTGCCTATATACCCATATCCATGGGATCAAGGTACCTTAAAATTGAGATAAGATAATATGTAGTTCTGGTTTGTTTGATGATATAGGATAAGATGATGTGAGGGGAGATGGTGATATCTTATGTACTTGAGTACTGGATACTTCCTTCATATACTAGACTGCCTACATACCCATATCTATGGGATCAAGGTACCTTAAGATTGAGATGAGATAATATGTAGTTTTGGTGCTTTTGTTTGATGATTGATAATGATTGTGTTGTCATTGTGGGGAACGATATATCCCTAGAGCAACACAAGGATGAAGGTGTCTAGTTTCAGAAATGAAACACCTCGTATAAGACACCTGGTCTGGTTTCAAGAGTGTGACAATCTGTATAAGACAATTGATATGAATGATGGAATGGTTGATGTGTTTTTGTTTTTGTTTTTGTTTGAGATGGGTGAAGTGTGTTTGTTATTGTTTGAGATGGTTGATGAACCGAGAACAAAGATCCATTCCTAGACCTAGGTTAAGGAAAGAGTTGCCCCCATTTTGGTAGAGGTGTTATAATGGATGAATGACATAGGATAACTAACAATGACATGGATAACTTGACATAAGATAAGCTGACGATTGACATGGATAACTTTGATATAGGATAATGATGATTGATGAACTGACATAGGATAACGATTGGTTGACTAACTGACATAGGATAATGATTGGTTGACTTGGATAATAGGACATAAGATAACGATGATTGATGAACTGACATGGATAACGATTGGTTGACCTAGATAACGGGACATAGGATAACGATGATTGATGAAC
Organism: Cunninghamia lanceolata; assembly: GCA_027924645.1. Classification (NCBI taxonomy): domain Eukaryota; kingdom Viridiplantae; phylum Streptophyta; class Pinopsida; order Cupressales; family Cupressaceae; genus Cunninghamia; species Cunninghamia lanceolata. The sequence goes on from BSBN01000404.1 coordinate 5,312,592, forward strand.
TGACATGGATAACGATTGGTTGACCTAGATAACGGGACATAGGATAACGATGATTGATGAACTGACATAGATAACTTTGACATAGGATAAGCTGCCGATTGACATGGATAACTTTGACATAGGACAAGGATGATGGATGCTGACTCTACACATAACGCCTGTTTGCCAGGTTTTCACTATGGTACTTATCTAAGGCACCTGTTTACCAGGTTTTCACTAGAGGACAGATTATTTTTTGTTTTTGTTTTGGTTCTTTTTGATATTTTTTGATTTTTTGATTTTTTACCATGGATACTCTAAGGATTAGGCAAAGAACTTCTTGAGATGAAAACTATTGAGTGGTTCATCTAGAGTAATGCCTTGAAGTATTGCTAAAGTATAAGCTCCTGATCCATATTTTGCTGTGATAATAAAGGGTCCTAACCAATTAGGCTCAAACTTGCCCTTCTTTTCTCGATCTGCTTGATTTTGCTGATTTTCCTTTAAGACAAGATCACCAACTTGAAACCTCTTTCTTTGATCTTCTTGTTATAGTTGCCCCAGAGGCAGTTTTGATAGACATGGAGATGATTAAGCGTGACAAGGCACCTTTCATCTAGTAGTTCTAGGTTAGCTAGTCTAGAAGTGCGATACTCCTCTCCATCAATCAGTTGCTGCATGGATATTCTGTGGGATGGGATCTCGACCTCTATAGGTAGAATGAATTTAGAGCCATAGACTAAGGCATAGGATGTTGCACCAGTTGGTGTTCTGATACTAGTGTGATAGGCCCATAGGGTGGGATTGAGTTGTAGGTGCTAATCATGACTAGCTTCATTGATTGTTTTCTTAAGGATTTTAAGAATGGTTTTATTGGAAGCCTTGGCTTGGCCATTACTCTAAGGATAGTAGGGAGTTGAAAAGTGATATTGGATATTGTATTGGGTGCACAAGGCACAGACATCTTGATTCTTGAATGGTCTCCCATTATCAGTGATAATAGCTCAGGGGATATTGTACTGGCAAATGAGGTAGTTAAGGATAAACTTGGCTATTTGCTTGCTAGTGATATAAGTCATGGGAATCACTTCGATCCACTTCGTGAAGTACTCAGTGGCGATAATAATAAATTTATGGCCATTAGATGAGGTTGGATGGATTTGTCCTACGAGGTCGAGACCCCATTGTGAAAACAACCATGGAGTTGTCACAAGTTGTAGTTCATGAGCTGGTGCGTGAATGAAGTCTCTGTGCTGCTGGCATTGTAGACACTTTTTAGCAAACTATAAAGCATCTTGTTCTATTGTAGGCCAATAATACCCTCTGCGGAGTATCTTCTTAGTGAGGTTAGGACTGACAGAATGTGAGCCATAGACACCTTCATGTATGTCTCGTAAGGTAGCATCGACTTCTTCCACGTTAAGACATCGTAAGAGGATATCATTAAGACTCCGGTGATATAGTGTATCACCCTGAATGGTGTAATGGGAGGAACGACAGATAAAGGTTTTGCGTTGGTTTGTAGATAGCTCAAAGGGGAAGGTGCCATGTTTAAGGTATTCATAGATATCTTCATACGATGGGGAATTGGGACCAACAAGTTCGCAGATGATTTTAGTAGTTGGAACATCGACGACTGGTATCAACAATTGCTCAATCAAGAATTCACATTTCTATGTGTTTACGGGCATGTCTATAAGTGACCCCACATAAGCCATAGAATCTGCAGCTTTGTTATGCTCTCTTGGAATTTTCTCAAAAGTGATGCTATAAAAGTATGGTTTGTATGCATCCACTAGTTGCTTGTAAGGGACCAACTTGTCATCTTTTGTTTGGTACTCATCTGTGACTTGTCGAATGACTAGTTGTGAGTCGCCATATACTTGTAGTTCTTTGATGTCCCTTTGGATTGCTGTATGGAGACCTATGAGGATTGCTTCATACTCGGCTATGCTGTTGATGCAAGGAAATGCAAGCTGATATGACTTTGGGATATAGTCTTTTTGAGGCGTGATAAAAAGGATGTCGGCCCCTAATCCATGTTGTGTGTAGGAACCATCAAAATACAACTTCCACATTATTGAGGTAGAAAAAGTGAAGATATTTTCATCCGAAAAAGTTAGATACCATAGGATGTGCATCTATCATGGGTGCTTCTGCTAGTTGATCTGCTAGGGCTTGTCCCTTGATTAATTTTTGGTCCACATACTCAATGTCAAACTCACTAAGGATCATGACCCATTTAGCTAGTCTGCTTGTGAGAGCTATTTTTGCTAGTAGATATTTTAATGGATCAATTTTGGCTACAATATTTGTGTGTTGGTTTAGCATGTAATGCCACAACTTTTGGGAGGCAAACACTAAGGCTAAACAAGCTCTTTCCATAGGTGAATAATTGAGTTCATAACCCACCAAGGTTTGACTGATATAATAGATTGCCTGCTCTTTTCCTGACTCATCATGATATGCTAGAAGAGCCCCTAGGGCTGCAGTTGTAGTTGAGATGTACAAGATCAAAGGCCTATCAGCAACTGGTGGTACCAAGATAGGAGATGTAGCTAGATATTCCTTGAGTTGATCAAATGTTTCTTGACACTTAGCGTCCCATCAAAATGAGACATCCTTTCGGAGCAAGTGTTGAAATGGTTGACATTTATCTGCTAGCTGTGAGATAAACCGTCTAATGGATTGAAACCTTCCTTGAAGGCTCCTTAATGCTTTCAGATTCTTTGGTGGAGGCATCTCTACTATAGACTTGACTTTTGCTGGATCTACTTCAATGCCTCTACGAGATATGATGTATCCCGACAGTTTTCCTGAGGTTACCCCAAAGACACATTTCTTTAGATTGAGTCTTACTTGATGTTTTTCTAGTCTATCAAAGATTTTGCTTAGAACCTGTATGTGATATGCCCTAGAAGATTTTGCTAGTATATAATCAACATAGTCCTCCATGATGTGATGAAAGAGATCGTGGAATATCACTGTCATTGTTTGTTGATAGGTTGCACCTGCATTTTTAAGACCAAATGGCATGACGCACCAACAATAGGTACCCCAAGGACAAGTAAAAGCAATTTTATGTTGATCTTCTTCCGCTATCATTATCTAATTATAGCTGGAAAATCCATCCATTAGAGAAAGCATTTGATGACCAGCTGTTAGGTCCACTATGAGATCAATGTTTGGTAGTGGAAAGTCATCTTTGGGACATGCTTTGTTGAGATCTCTGAAGTCATAACACATGTGGATGCCCCCATTTGGTTTAGCCATAGGTACAATGATTGAGACCCATTATGGATAATCAATAGGCTTGATAAAATTTGCGTCTAGCAACTTATGTATTTCAACTTTCACCAAGAGAGTGATCTGTGGGTGCATCTTTCTTTGTTTTTGTTTGACCAGTTTAGCTTTTGGATCGACTGTGAGATAATGAACTACTAGTGAAGGGTCTAGCCCTGGCATATCAGCATAGGTCCATGCAAAGTTGATGGTTCTCTATAAGAAGAAGTTGGTAAGATTCTTGTGCTCTTGTTCTAATAATGAAGCTGCAAGGAATGTGGTCTTAGGATGTTGCTCTGTGCCAAGATTTATCTTTGTAGAATCTTCCACTAGGAGAGTTGATTTCTCTTGATACTTAGATGGTAGGGGAAGGTCAAATCCTCCATCCTCAGGTGCCACAATTGGGTTTTCACCTTTGGATATGTCCTTTATTTTTATTATTTTCTAATCAGGAGGTGCCACGGTGTTGTGTTCACCTAAATATCTTTCTTTATATTTATTTTTGCGACTGGAGGATTTGGCATTCTCACCAAAATAAGCAGTTTGATCTAGTTCCATTACAAAACTATCTTTGTGATCGCCAAGAGGGATACCATCTAGAGTCCCATAAATTTGGCAATAACTTTGTCATTCTGAAAAATATCTAGAGCGGGGACCCTTGTTGGTCCCAATCGATAAGTTCAGTGTAGACAAGTGTTACAATCTGGGTGCTGGTGGTGGATGTTAAGGATACGGATGATAGCATGAATATGGAGGATTTAGTGAATAGGTCAGTCATATGGAGGTAGGAGTCATCGATGATATCCTCTTTAGACGTCGAATCTGTGAGAGAAGTTTGTGGTACCTTGTCGAGAATACCCTCGATGTCCAAGGCACGTGGTACCTTCCTACCGTATCCTAACCCCTTCTTGTCTAGCTTCTTCTTCACACTAATGGGTTCTATGTCAACTTGGTTATCCTTCCCAAGGCCACCTTTGCCTTTGTAGCCCATGTTCTTCACAATTCTTAGGCCATTGCCATATTGTTTGACTGGTATGGTGACAGGTTCTTTCTCTTTGTAGAGCCAAGATGGGATGTCTTCAATAGTTTCCTTGCCAATAATTTCCTTGGAATTGGGTTAGAGATGCTAGCGGGGGGATGGCTACTTTCTTAGTCACTTTTGCTATGGACGGTTGGCCGTAGGATTTAGGGGATAAGGGCATCCGCCCTACACAACAAGATTTAGAGATATCATATTCACCAAAGCCTATATCAGGGATGTCAACTTTGATTTCAAGAGTAGGATTAGGATTAGGTTCAACTTCGGAGGCTTTTTTCAGATTTTCAGAGTCGACATACAGTGGGGATTCATAGGCTTTGTCATTATTTGGCACTTGGTTGCTATTCTTATAACTGCCTTGCAAGGTACAACATAATTCAAAGGAATTAGGGTCTCCTGGGATAGTGATCTCCGTACCATTAAATGGGAACTTGAGAGACTGATGGTACATGGAGGGAACAACTTTCATGGCATGGATCCATGGGCATCCTAAGATAATGTTATAAGGTAGCTCAATGTCAAGGACTTGGCACCTAGTTTCAAGCATGATGGGGCCTACTTGTATAGGCAAGTGTATAACACCTTCTGAACGACACTCAGCATCATCATACCCCTTGATTGTAATGCTTTGATCAATGTTGACATGATCCTCAGAGTATCCCAATTGTTTAAGTAACTTAAGAGAACATATATTGAGACCAACACCACCATCTATATGCATGCGTTTAATCTTTTGTTTATGGATGAAAACTTTAATGTGAAATGCATCATTGTGACATGGATCGTGGGATGGGAGGTCCTTCTCAGAAAAGACCGCATTATAAGGTGAGGTGATGTTACCTATTATAGCTTGGAAATCTGTGACCACTATGTTGTTAGGAACAAAAGACTCTTATAGGGCTTTTTCTAGCACAACTTTATGTGCGGGTGATGGCCGCAGAAGGTCCAAAATAGAGATCTGTGCAAGGGTTTTCCCTAGATGTTCTACAAGATTGTAATCAGATTTGGTTGGGAGACTCGGTGTAGGCCCACAAAGGGTGACACGACCACAACAAGTTGTGACTACACAATCTGTAGATTTACCTTTGATAGTGAGGGTAGACACGAATTTCTTCAAAGCGACCGACAATAGAGTCATATGAAGTTGAGGCTTTGTTAACTCCTTTACCTTTGTCGGGATTTTGACCTTGACCATGGTTAGGGAATGGCTCCTTGTACATGTTGAGATCTTTGTTCGTGTTTTGAGTAGGAGGTGCATCAAAAGTGACTTCGCCTCTATCAATAAGGTTTTGGATCATGTGCTTGAGTTTCATGCATGATATGGTTCTGTGTCCTTTGGTCCTGTGTATTCACAATATTTTTTGTCTTTGTACCATGTGGGTTTGAAAGCAGGTTCACCATATGGGGGAGCGTTTGGTAGCATGATGAGTCCATTTTGCACAAGTTTCTTTAGAACTGACTCTATATGCTCTCCCAAGGGAGTGAACTTATGCCTAGGAGGGTAATTTTGGGGAGGCTGCTCTTGTTGATGTTGTTGGTTTTGGTTTTGTTGTCGTTGTTGTTGTTGTTGTTGAGGCGGAGGTTGGTTTTGTTTAGATGAAAGATTAGGGGGTGTTTGTAGTGTTTGGACATGTTTGGAATCCACCACACCATCATTGACCACATTTTTGTTTTTGTTCTAGTATTTGGGCTTATCATTTGATTGTTGTTGGGGAGGATTGTCTTTATTGTCTTTGAAGATTTTGACCACACCTTTAGCGATGAGGGCTTTTTCGATGTTGATGCCTTTATAGGTAATTTTGTCAAAGGTTGTAGCACTTAGTATTTGCAAATGGAAACCCAATTCTTGGTTAAGGTTCTGCACAAATATGCTAACAAGCTATTTTTCAGGTATTTTGAATGAGAATTTGCTAGCCACGTGTCTTCATCTTTGAAGGAAGGAGATAAAAGTTTCCCCATTTTTTTGTTTATTGTTACATAAGTTGGTCATAGAGATTTCATGTTTTGTGTTGTATGAGAAATGGGTGGCAAATTTTTCTACAGGCTCATTAAAAGATTTGATACCCGTAGGCAGATGCAAGAACCATTCTATAGCTTGACCTCCAAGGCTACGAGGGAAGAGGCACATGAGATATGTGTCATTATGTGTAACCTCTAAACAATCGAGATAGAATTCTCTAAGGTGGTCTTTTGGGTCTCCTCTTCCCTTGTATTTATCAAATTTGGGTATAGTGAAGTTGGGGGGAAAGGGGATCATTTGCAATGATCGATCAAATGGATAAGGACAAACCTCCTCCAAGGAGAAGGTTTTCTTAGTGTGACCAAATGTTAAATCGGCCACTTGTTGTTGTACCTCAGCAAGTTTAAGCTCCATAATTGTTGGGGGTGTTGGAAGAGTCTCCTTTTGCACTAGGGATGGTTGTTATTGCCCATAGGGAAGATTGTAGTTGAAGCCATAGGAATTGATGTTATATGGGTCATATGATTGATTTGGGTCATATGTGTTGTATAATTGATTTGGGTCATAGGATAGATTTGGATTAGGTTGGGTTTGGTTGTTTTGATTTTGCACATGTGGAGGTGGTGCTAGATAAGAATGTTGGCTTTGTGATTGTTGTGATGGGATAATGAAAGAGTTATGTTGTTGATTTTGTTGAGGAGGGGTGATGAAAGCATTTTGTGGTGCAAAGTTGAATGTGTTTTGATTTGATTCTGATGGTGGAATATAGCCATAGGACGTTTGGTTTTGAGAATGTTGAGGGTTATTGAGATAGGTGTTGGTGAGATTGAGCATGGGCGATCACTGTGGTGGAGGGACATAGGTAGATGGGTTTTGTGATGGTTGGGGTTGATTGAGATAGGTTTGGGTAAGATTGAGTGTGGATGATCATTGTGGTGGAGGTATATAGTTTGTGTTGATGTTTTGGGAGTGTTGTGGGGGAGTGATGTTGTTTGTGTTAATGTTTTAGGAATGTTTTGGTTGCATGACATTGCTTGGATTACTGATATAGAGGGTTGATGACATTGGGGGTGGTGTCAGTTGTGACCCTTGTTTCATGGCTACATAAGTGTTTCCCATATTGTAATTTGGTGGAAAACCATCTCGTGATGGGGTGGCCAAAGTTCCACTTGCGATTGATATGGGCATTTATGATACGCTAGGAGGCTGTTGTTGGTTTTGTTTAGCTAGAGTGGCTTGTCTTTCTAATTCCGCTTGATGATGAAGAGTCTCTTGTTGCAGTTTATAAATCTCCATAGGAGTCAAGAGTGGTGATAGTGGTCTTTCTACTGTTGGATTTTGGTTTTGATAGAGGGGATTCTCATATTGAGCGTTGAATGGATTAGTTTTTCTCCCTTGTGAGACTTGTTCAGGTATGGGAGTGGATACAGTCGACATAGTTTGAATAGCAGTCATAGCATCAAGGGATTTGTTTTGTTCTTTAAGATTAGATAGATCAAAGTCTTGGGGCAATTTAGCTCCTTGTTCCGCAAGTAAACGAAAGAAATGATCTTGATTCTCACTAAGGAGTTTGTCAAATGCGGCTATGGCTCTAGGATCTTGCATGATTTCATCAAGGTCTTGTCTATCTTCTTGAGAGGATTGACCTTCTTGAAAGTTTCGCTCTTCTTGGGATGGGACTTGACCTATGGTGTAACCTTGTGGAACAAAGTCTTGAGGCATGCCGATAGTGAATTGAGTTACATCTACCAAAGGGACATTACCTTCTTGGGGATTGGTTAGTTTATCATGTTGCAGCCTATTTTGAAAATTGGTTGGTCTGTTAGTTGGTGTGTGGGGAGTACCTTTTTGAGACATGGTGGAATGACTTGGTTGAGGTGTATGAGGAGGTGATTTGCATTTCTTTGGGGTTGTTTGCTTAGTCTTCATAGATTGTTGGAGTCTAGTGGTTACCATGGGATGCACTCAGACAAGACAGGTTGATTGATTTTAGACTCAGAGGTAGATGCTTGACCCTAAAAGGTGTGATTTTGCTGAGCTTGGGGAAGACAGTTTGAAAAATAGTTTACTGGACCAAAGGAGCTAGACTGTGTTGCGAAGGCACAGGTTTGTGATACCAAAGGCGTGAGACTATGATACCAAAGGCGCGGGACTGTGTTTTAGAAGTGCTGGACTATGCTGCCAGAGGCGCTAAACTATTATATCAAAGGCGTTGGACTGTTATACCAAAGGTGACTTACTATGTTTTAAAGCTGTTGAAGGGGTGTCAGTGATGTTTATAAGGAAAATTTTGATAGATTTGGATTTGATTTTGATTGGATTTGCTTTGACAAGAGAAAACACATCAAACAAAGTGGCAAAAAAGGACTGACACAATAGATAGTGAATATTCTAGGCTCACGAAAAAGCCTAATGTTTCCATGGGTATTTAGACAGGTGCAAACAATTCAAGCACTTTTTATCCCTAGAGTCATGGTTTCATTGTGGTAGATCAACTCACAACTTAGTTCTCCATCGACCAAATTGTTGGCAAGAGACACTGTGTGGCTTCATTATTGTTGTCATTGATGGCAACAAAGTTTATCCCACACATCCGCAACACATAATAGGTCTTTACCGGAAGTCAGATTGAAGAGTGTTTTGGTTCGGTGAACAAGAATAGAGCATGCATCAAGGTCCAACAATCAGGTCCAGATCTCTCAAAGGATGTATCTCAGCAAAGTGCGGACTTGGGGAAGTCAAGAGGAGTACCATGATTACTACATTCCAGAGATTGAGCCTCTGGTGATGAAAGAGTGAAAAGAGATGAGCATCTAAGTGTTGGGTTCTTGACAGGCAGAGCAAACTAAGGAAGAACTGACCGACAGAGCATCAGACGTTAATCCAGATGAAGAATTGATGGTGGTCAAGCAAATTAAGAGATCATACATGGTTGGTCGACTTGATTGATGACTTCTAACTCTATGTCTTGGATACGCATCACATATTGAGCATGAATCCAGCCGACAGATCAGTGTTTAGTAAATATCTTGAGTATTCTAGTTGCCGACTAGAAAGATGTTGAAATCCTTGATGCGGATATATATACCAGATTGATTTCGGTATGAAGAATGGTGTGAAGTATGAAAATATGTGAGGAAAGGTAGATAGTAGAGTGAAAGCAGGAATACAAGTCTGATATGTGACAGGACAACAACTCTAAAACAGAGGAAGTATGAAGTGCAGTAGATCAATATATTGAGCCTAACCGAAACTGAACCTCAGCACATGTGGATGCCTCTCTTCAGTTCAAACATCTGGTTACCTTCTATATCTTTGTAGACAGTGAATCTCTTGTAGGCAGTGTGCCTCTTGTGAACAGTGTGCTCGGGAAGTGAGCCCTAATTGACAAGTGCCATTTTGTACTTCTTATTCTTTTAACAGAGAATACAATCTTGGGTTAGTCACCCCATGGTTTTTCCCTTGACAGGGTCAAAATCATTGTGTTATGTGTGTTGATTTTATTTCTGCTCTCATGGTTATGTATGCTTATATGTTTTGATGCTGCACTAATAGTTAAAGAAGAACAAAAAGTTAAAATATTTAAGATAACTGATTCACCCCCTCTCAATTATCTACCTTGTTTCGAACACAAATGTCATTCAATATAGGTGTCGTACATTTATATCTTTGTGAGAGACGATAGGTAGGGATATCTCACCCTCCCCTCAGAAAGCTACAAGTAGGTCACACGAGATTATGCTAGCCGAGGGAATACTATCTCTTCTTAAGGGAGTCAATGGTGAGTAATCTTGGGGGTTTATACCAATTTCCCTTGCACTGATGATTACTGCAATGTTCGGAGGTGAAACAGGTAGTCACTATCTAGATGGTTCTTAGTAGCTTTGAGGGACCAACACCTTGCGAGCATGCAACAAGCTATTAAAATCTTTAACCAATCCTACTAAGAGTTTCAAACACTTTGAACAATGTGAAAATTGTTTTCACAAAGTGCTAGTACACCTCTTTTCGATTTGGCACCGTAAGGCAAGGCTGACGCTGGTTAGGACTTGGCTTTCGCCTTATCCCTCTTATATAGTGGTTCAAAGGAAAACTCCGCTTAGGGTCGTCCCTTTTGGATGAAGCACAATCCAAAAGTAGGCCCTTCTAAAGGAATAACTGAAAAGTAAGATCAAGCATGTCAGACAAAGGTTCAATTGTCCCATTATAAGAAAAAATAAGGTGCAACTAGATTAGGCACACACACGATTGTAGTTGTCAATTGTCCCTTAAGAAATTGAAGTGTTTTGCATTCATGTCAATTGTCCCTTAAGAAATTGAAGTGTTTTTGCATTCATGTCCATTTTTCCTTAAGAAATTGAAGTGTTTTTGCATTCATGTCCATTGTCCCTTAAGAAAGCAATATGTTCCTAAGACTTAGATTACAAAAAGATGATTGTTCAGTTGTCCCTTAAGAAAGCAATAAGTTTCTAAGACTTAGTGTGATAGATTTGGCAATTTCTTCAAAGCTCGTCCTACATGAACATGTTAGAAAAACCTATTTGCTCTATTTGAGTAATAAGAAGCTGCAAAAAGACGATTAGTTCCACCACAACTCAATAGTTAGCAAAAATAAATCAATTTGACCAAAAGTGCTTTACTGTGTTACTGAAGGCAAGGTACCATGTTACTGAAAGCACTTGATTGTGCTACTAGAGGCGCACTTCTTCTGACCAAAGGCATGTGACTGTTCTACCAGAGGCGCGTTACTGAGCTACAAAAGCGCACTACTGTGGTACAAAGGCGTGGCACTGCTCCAGATATGAAAAACTCAATATTTCATCAAACAACTAGATTTGAAAGATGATGTCATGATTGAATAGTGATATAGAAGGTTGATAAAGGATTAGATTAGAAACCAATGATTAAAATTTGATAAGTTAGAAACCCTGCAAAATTGGAAAACTAATCAGAAACCTTAGGAAACCAGAGGCATTGTACTACTGTGAAAAGGCACTGGACTGCAGACCAGAGGCACTTTAGTGCGCGCCAGAGGCACGTTACTGTCGTCCGAAGGCAATTTGATGTGCTACAGAGGTGCTTTACTGTGTTGCAAAGGCACTTTTCTATGTTTGATTGTGTTGTTCCGTACTGTACTTCAAAAAAAAATATTTCTAAAAGAAAACATTGATTAGTGGGTCCCACCGGGCATGCCAGAATGTGTATGGGAATAAAATCAAGATCGAATGATAATCAAAACAATGAAATAATCAATAACTCAATCCTATAAAATCAAGATAATGATCTAAGCAAGCAACCAAATAATCAATGAATAATACCAAAAGCAATGAAAGCTTTCACCTAGATTGTATTGTTATTGTGGTCGAATGTGGATTGCTCTTCAAATTGCGAAACCATGTTTGCAACAAGCGAATGTAGATTGTGTTTATGCTCAAAAGGTAGAAGTGCTCAATGATGCGATGAATGCTCACTGCGCTGTAGGGAGGCAAAAACTTAAACAATCGAAGAGGATTTGTTATGAGATGAGGGGGGTTTATATAGGTTTCAATGAAGATCGATCAACGGTCCAGATAATTCAATGGAATCAATGGATGAGATAAATCTAGAATTTATGATGAATGTGCACCTGACATGTGTCACACAAAAAGATATTTTTGTTTGAGTTAACTGATTGATTTGACATAAAAAGACATGGAACATACATGAGATATTTTTTAGATTTCATAAAAATAGAAATGTTTTTTTTTTTCTAATTTATGAGTTGGTGATAAAAACAATAATGATTAAGTCAATTAGCTCAACTTTAGATTTGTTTTTTGCATGATTTGAGTAAAATTAAATAATAAATTATTTAATTTTGTGTGCATGATGAACAAGATTTATTTTTAGAGGAATTGGAAGATATTTGAAATTAAATAAATAAATTTATTTAATTGTTTGAGAAGACATAGAATAGATTTGAAGATTTAAATCAATTAATCAAATAAATTGATTTAATTTATTTTGCATGATGAAGGATAAATAAAATATTTGATTATAATTTATTTTTAGAAGAGAGATTCAATTTAAATAAATTTGAATGATATATTTAAGTTTGGAAGATAATTGAGCAAATTAAATAATTTAGAAATTATTTAATTATAGATAAGAGAATTTAAATGATAAATTAATTAAATAATTAATTTATTCAATTGGTGTGGATTTGAATTTTGAAAGAAGATAATGATTTAATTAAATAATTAAAATTATTTAATTTTGGAAGAATAAAGTTGATTTTGATGAAATTAATTAGATAAAGAGAATTTATTTAATTAATGTTGAATTTAGGAGATTTGGAAGAATTTGATGAAATTAATTAAATAATTTGATTATTCAATTAACGTTGAATGCCGCTGATTTGATGAAATGCAAGTGATGGGATGACATGGTCATTTTTGGGTGTCTACAAAAATAGAAATAGAAAAGTTGTTGCAAGTAGGTTTCATCTATCCCATCTCTGACAGTTAATGGGTATCCCCTTTAGTAATTGTGCCTAAAAAGAATGGAAAATGGAGAGTGTGTGTAAACTCCAAGGAGCTAAATAAAGCCATTAAGAAAGACTACTTTACATTGCCATTCATTGACCAGATCTTAGATAACCTTACAGGAAAGAAGTACTTTTCATTTCTAGATGGTTTCAATGGGTATAATCAGATCCAAGTGGCACCAGAGGACAAAGACAAGACCACTTTTACCTACTCATGGGGTACCTTTGTATACAAAGTTCTTCCATTTGGCCTGTGTAACACTCCAACTACCTTTCAAAGGGTTGTTCTAGCCATCTTTTTTGAACTAGTTAATGAGTGCATAGAGGTCTATATGGATGACTTTACTATTTATGGGAATACTTTTGAAGAAGCCCTCAAAAACTTGGAGAAATTATTGGAATGTTGTGAAAAGAATCATTTGTCCTTAATTCGTGAAAAGTGTTTTATGATGGTAGAGTAGGGTATTGTTCTTGGACACCACATATCAATGGAAGGGATCAAAGTGAATACCAACAAAGTAGAGATGATCAAATAGTTGCCCACTCCTAAGAATCAAACTAATGTTAGGAGCTTTTTGGGTCATGCATGATACTATAGGAGGTTCATAGAAAACTTTAGCAGAATAACTACCCCCATGTTCTCCTTGTTAACAAAAGACACTGAATTCCATTGGACAGAGGATTGTCAAACAACATTGAGACTATAAAAGAGAAACTAACAATCACTCCTATGTTAAGAGGGCCTAACTAGAATCTGCCATTTCACATTCATATAGATGCATCAAATGAATCAATAGGTGCAGTCCTAGGACAAAAAGAAGAAGGGGAAGGGATGCATGCAATTTATTATATCGGTAAAAACCTTACCCCTACTAAAAGAAATTATACCACAAATGGAAATGAATTCCTGGAGCTATGATTTATGTAATTAAAAAATTTAGACATTATATCACTAGCTATAAAATCTTTGTGCATACTGATCATGTAGCCATCAAATCTTTAATGAACAAACTTGTAGTAGGTGCAAGGATTATAATATGGTTGTTATTGTTACAAGAATTTGATATCACTATCATAGATAACCCAGGAAAATTAAATTTAGTTGTTGACTTTTTGTCAAGACTGCATACAGGTGGAGAAGATCAACCGGTGGAAGATAGGTTCCTCGATGAACATGTCTGTTTATTGTTTCTTCCAGTCCTCCATGGTTTGCTGACATTGCAAATTTTTTAGTAACAGGCAAGTGTTTCCCCCACATTTCACCTCCAAACAGAAAAAGAGATTGGTAAAGGAGAGTTTGCCTTATAAATGGTTAAATGGTTTATTGTTTAAATGTGGGCCTAATTTTATCATCTGGAAGTGTCTAAGAGCTGATGACATTTTTTATGTGTTGAGAGCCTGTCATGATGAACCCATAGGAGGACACTACTCCTCCCAAAGGACAATCCATAAAGTGCTAGGGGTAAGATATTTTTAGCCATATATCCATAAGGACGTGAAGAGGTATTTGAAGCAATGTGATCAGTGTCAAAGGATGGGTCAACCCACACTAACAAATGAAATGTCTCTATACCCCAAATGGTTTTAGAACGATTTGAGCAATGGGGACTAGATTTTGTGGGACCAATCTCACCAGCATATATAGGAAAGGAGTACATCTTGGTATGTACAGACTATGTGACAAAATGGGTAGAGGTGCAGGTGCTATAGTTTACTCAAGAAGAAAAAGTTGCAGACTTCTTGTATAATAAGATTTTCCTAAGGTTTGGAGCCCCAAGGGTTATTGTTTCAGATAGAGGTCCACAATTTACTTCTTAAGTAATATAAGCCTTTGTAGATCTTTATCAGGTGAAACACAGGAAGTCCTCACTGTATCATCCACAAGCTAATGGACAAGTGGAAGTGACAAATAGGGAACTGGAGAAAATAGTGATAAAGACAGTAGCAGTAAATAAAAGAGATTGGGAAAATAGGTTGTATGAAGCTGTATGGGCTTACAACACTACTTGGAAGTCCACTACAGGGTTCTCCCCCTATGAGCTTGTCTATGGTAAAAAGACAATACTGCCAATAGAATTTGAGCTACAAACACTTAAAACTTCCATGGACATTGGTCTCCTATTGAACATTGCACTTCAAGACTGAATCTTATAGATCAATGAATTAGATGAAGCTAGGATGGAGGCAATCCAATAGATGGAGATGATCTGGCATCAAAGGAAGTAGTGGCATGATCAACACATTAAAGAGAGAAAGTTTCAAGTGGGTGACTAGGTACTTTTGTATGAATCAAAGTTCAAAGAGTTTAAAGGCAAGTTGCAGACACACTGGATGGGCCCATATGAGATCAAAGAAGTCTATGAAAATGGGATAGCTTTGCTTTCACCAATTGATGGAGAACCAAAATCATTTCTGGTGAATGGGCATAGACTTCATATTTACCAATGTCCATCCACCAAGGAGGAGTTTGTCAAAAATCTAACACAATCAAACTTATGATATGCAAAGGAGGTAAAACTCCCTTGCCAAAATGATAACTAAACAATATAAATATAAAAAAATAGAGAAAAATAGAAAACCAGTAAAATGGTGATTCTTCTTAAAAAAATAAAAATAAAAGAAAAGGATTGAAAACTGGTAAAACAGTGGTTCTTCTCACCAAAAGAACTGAAAACCAGCAAATCACGGTTCTTTTTCTTCATGCAGGGGTCAACCAGGAGCTTCTCCAAAGCTAACCAAAGGCATCTCTAGAGTGAACTAGGAGCATCTCTGAAGGTAACTAGGAGCACCTCTTGAGTGACTTAAGAGCACCTCCTGAGTGACTTAAGAGCACCTCTAACGCTCGTAGGGTAAAATAATTCAACAACTCAGTAAAATGGAAATGATGTCATCCTATCTTTATGACTCACTAATGTCACCCTTCAAAGAGAAACTCATTGACATCACCCTCCAAAAAGTGAATGAATCATGAGGATAACTGTTACTCAGTCGCCAACAGAGCTTCTTCTAATCATTCTGCTGACGTTAGATGGAAATCATTGTCGATGATAGGAAGTTGTCCCATCAACAAGTTCAAAACTACGGATCTGCTGCATCACATGCCACAAATATGGAAGCATCACGTCAAGGGTTGCAGAGCAAGGAGGAGATCACGTCACATCCTGCTAAAGCAGCAACACAAAGTTCTAGCATGATGCCTCATTATTACAATGGTAAATGTAGTTATTACTCATTTAATGAATTAAATAAGTTTCTATTAGTTATTTATAGAAATCACATTATTTCCCTACACCACTACTCCTTCCAAATAAATGCCAAACAACTGCCACGTCAAGTTGATACGTGCCACTCCACCATTATGACTCTAGAGTGACATAAACCCTTAAGCGGAAGTATCAAGCTTTCACTTCCATTTTTGAAACCATCATTTGCCACATAACCATCTCAATAGCTTAATACCCTAAGGAACAAGCAATCAAATCCGTATTGTTGAAATCTTTCTATTGGTAAGCGTTACAATTCAAACAAAAATCAAAGCTGAGGATTTCAGAGCTAAGGATTAATAAGTATAGAAATTCAAAGTTAGAGTCTCAACGGTTGAGGGTTTCAAAGCCAAGGGTTTGAGAGCTAAAGGTTTTAACTAGAATTAGGTTGCAGCTATAGTCTTTCAATATGGGCGTCAAGAAAAAATCAGAGCCGGAGACAATAGAGAAGCTGTTGGAAGATCAAGCATCTGCAAACATAATAAGAAATGTAGGCTAGTTAGAGTTCATAGAAAATTTTGAGGCTTTCAAAGAGGACATTGTGGATAAATTCAATTTAAACCTACATGATGGCAAGAGCACAATGCATAGTGTAACCATTCCTATATCTGCCTCAATCATCAACAACATCGAAGGAATTCTAGAAGAAGGTGAGAGGTTTTACCACCTCAAAACTTTGTATTCTGATTTAATTACAACTTTCTCAGCTGATAATGACCTTGAAATCCAAACTCATGAAAGTAAAGGGGAAGTAAAAGGGATTCTTAGGACCAACCTCCCTCAACCATGTTAGCCCCTTGCCACTTGGTTGATGAAATATTTTACATGTGATGGTCAGTTTGCCATTATTTTAGGACCAATTATGAAAATGCTTATTTTTTAAGGCATGGTAAAAAAACCTTGAGTTTAGAATAAATTTTTCAAACTTCCTCTTTTCTATCATTACCACAGTAGCTTATAGGTATCAACAAGGAAAAGGATAATTGAAACATCATGGTCTTATCTTTCTAATTGTCAAACATTGTTTTATTTCAAAAATAGGAGGGGAGGCTCAATGGCAGGCATTTTTAGATGGCAACCATAAAGGTAAGAAAAGAAAAAAATAATCATAGTAGAGGAGGCATCCCCTACTCAAGAGGAAGGAAAGGGTAGATCAGTTTAGTCAACATCCTCCCCTGCAGAGGAAGGGAAAAAGGGAAAGAAGGTCTTGAGAGGAATGTTCTCTACACCAAAATAAACTAGGGACCATATACCTATTGAGGAGTCCCCTCAAATATCACAAAGAGCAAAGAGGAAGTTGACACTGATAGATGAACCTTCCCCAACACCGAGGAAGAAGAATGCAAAGAGTCCTCCCCAAGGTACATAAGTGGAAGGTGTAAAGGTGGAAAAAAAGGAACCTACAAAGACTTCAAAGTCAATCCAAAGAAACATAAAAAAGAAACAAGAGAGGAGTTCTCCCCAAGTTTTAGAAGGGGAAGGTAAACGGGGGGTAGAGGAGGAGCCTACAGAGTCTTCAAAATTAAGAAAACATAAGAAAAAAAAGGAGAGGAGCTGTGAAGTGAAGAAACTCCTCCAACATTGAGAAGAAGCAAAAGAGGGTCCTATAGCACAAACCTTCAGAGCACCTAAAGCTACAATGGTTGAACCTCAAACAATTTCCTTAGGATTAGAAGAAGCTCAACTAGCTCTAGAGACATAGGAAGAGAAGTCACAACCAGTACTCCAAAGAAGTAAGCATCAGAGATAGAAGAACCAATGGGAAATAGACTCAGAATTAGTGGCAGAGGGCCTCTCTGAGCTTCAGGCATCAACTACATCTAATAGCCCTCCAAAACACAAAGATAGTAGGCCTCTTGAGGATGAAGCTAGGCCATCACATGTCCATGAGTTTATAGAAGAAACAAGAATTGAGACAAAAAAAGATGAAGCAATAAAGGATGAGGCAGAGCCAAGGGAGGCAAAAAAGAGAGAAATAGCAGAAGGAAGAGAAACTAAAATTGAGATAGAAAATATGAAGCAGCAAAGGATGAGGTAGAGCTAGGCAAAGAAGAAGAGAGAGAAATAGAGGAGGAAGAGAGACATAGGTTGAGATAGGGAGCCAATCCCATCCATCAGATTATGAGGATACTGAAATCTCCCAAGAACATTAATTTTAATGGAGGAGATTGAGAATTTGAAAAGGATGGTTTGGGGTAAAAACCTCATCATTACAAACATGAAGAAGGTGATGCAGGAGAAAGAAGCTACCAAAGATCAAGAAATCTGTAACTTAAGGGAGAGTATAGATGAGAAAGAGAATATCATCAAAGAAAAAGAGAGAGATTTTGGCAAAGGATGTAGAGATGGCACAAAAGGAAGTACAGATCTCTCAGGCTACCAAAGCCAGAGACAACTATATTATTTTGATGACAACCCTAAAAGAGAAAGTTGTTAATCAATCCTGGGAGTTGACAAAGGCTAACAACATAATTTCTGACTAGGAAGAACTGATTATGGAATTGACTGTCCCCACACTTGTAGTTAGAACATTCCAAGTGAGTATCCCTAGGACTTTACTAAATTGGGAGAGAAGATGTAACAAGTTAGTTGGTACAACTACAATGCTCCAACTGTAGAGAGCAGTTTTTGCATTAAGTAGAAACATAAGACCATTAGAAGAAAAGGTAATGATAGGAGCTACCCTATCTTTAGACATACTCTCCTACAGGGCACCTAGTGGGAGTTACACTATGTTTCTTAAGGAAAGATTCCTTCAAAGGAAACTCTCATTATTTATCTCTGGCATTACTGAGTCCATAGAATATGGACATGATTTTATGAAATTATACATACAAAGTAATGATGAGGAAAAAACTTCCTTTGTGATTTGTTTTTGCACAATTTTCTTTTGACTGAACATACTACATTCTTTATAAATTTATTTGTGGGTGAATGCTATTTGACAACATTTATGTCCTTGATGAAGAATCATGAAATCTGGTTGGAAAGAATGGAGGCACACTCATTGAACATAGAAAATACAAGGCTCTTCCTCAAGCATGAAAGCCCCACCCCAAGGGGTTTTGAAACTCAATTCCGGGTGTTTGTCTATTCTCCTAAGCTATTACCCTTATATCAGTGGAATTTAGGGGAATGTGTAAAAGAATTTGGCTTCTTTGTGCATTCTACAACTAACAAAATTCTGACTACTTGCAGAAGAAGGTGGAACACCCTATCTCCAGAGAAGAAAATGAGAGAATTGGTATCCCTAGCCAACCACAAATGGCTCATCAGAAAGGCCAAGAATGTGGTAAAGCTCAAATAAAAATACAAGCAAGGTTAGGTAGGGATGCGCTTTAGGCCTCCCTTGATTATTGAGCCTCTACACATGTGGGCCGAATAATTGGAGGATGCCAAATTCCAAGAATGGTTGCACAAGGTAGAGGAATTTAAGGGCAATACTAATACCACTGCAACAAACTAGACAACATTTCAAAGTAGCTATAATATCACATAAAGGTTATATCAGCTGAATAGGTCAAAGATTTAAGATACTGTAGGAGCACCTACAAACCCTTAAGCTTGGGGGGGATGATGAGTTTCAGGTAGTACTCATCAGAATGTGCTTTTATATCTCATTTTTCCTATCCTAAACACCATTCCATCTGCTGGTTTGTACTTTAAGGATTGATAAAACCTTGTTTAGTATGTTAAATTGAGATGTGATACTCCAGTAGTAGTTGTAGTTAAAAGGTTTCATGTTTTGAGTTTGAGCCAACAATAATATGCATAAATATCTCTTTTTGATGACATCAGCCCATTCATTCCAGATAGCAAGGTTTTTTGAAGACTCTGGAGAAGATTTTACCATCTCTGGAGCTGTGTAGAATGGATATTGTGAAGTCTCAAGAATTTTGTAGAAAAAGTATGGAAGGATCTCTGGAGTTTAGTGCCATGGAGTTGTACAAACATACAAGGTGCATAATCTTTGAAGTTGTGTTCCATGGTGTTGTTGTAGATAGGTTTTTGTAGACATCTCCAGAGCTGTTGTTTAGATAAACTATGCAGAATCTCCAGAGCTGCTATTCAGACAGACTGTGTAGAATCTCTGAAGCCATTCTAGGAGTATCTTCAAAGTTCTGCATGAAGGCGCCAAAGTTTTTGGGAGAAGAATGTAGTAGTGGCTTGGTTGGAGAAAGAGGACACCTATTGATTGCTTTTGTATGGATTGAGGACTTTTGTCAAGCAATTATTTTTAGTTATATCCTTTTTTTTGTCAATGGCCTTCATGGCCTGATTGAAATTAAGTTAAAACTCTTGATTTAAGGGACATCTTCTTTAGTGTCACTTTAAGTTTCCGCATGATGATCTTTTTGAATGGACAATTGCATGCTTAGAGTAAGGAATAAAGATCTTTGTAACTAGTAGAGAACTAGGATTAACTTAATAAACTCCAGATATATTATATCAACAAAATAAACATCTAATATATTGTATGGGAGTAGTAGAATAGATATAGAATAAGTTTTGGAGAAGAAAATATATATACTATGTTTTATACTCTATTTTAAAGAATTTGGAATAGAAAGCAGGTGATTTTACATCTGTGTGTTCTGAGGCATTGAATTAGTCTCTTTTCCATAGGTGTGGAGCAAGGGCCCACTCCCCACCAAAGGTGAGAAGGCTAGTATTTATTATTTTGATTTAATGCTTTACTAGATTCTTGTAAATGCTTAGTTTGGTTTCATTGCTTTGGTAATTATTAGATTAGATTATCATTTTATTTCATTTACTATTTTTCTAGTTTTCGAATTAAGTAGTTCATTTCAGCAAATTGTGTTGGATCTAGGGCATACAACTGAGAGGGGGGGGTGAATCAGTTGTATACAACTTCTTCTTTCTTTCAAACACTTGATTCTTTGTTGTTAGTTAGCAGCATATCAAATAATCATCCATGAAAGCATAATACATAAACACAAGAGCAGATAAGCATCAACACATTGAACATCAAGATTTTGACGTGGAAAACCCGGTTAAGGGAAAAACCACGGGGTGATTAACCCAAGAATTATTCTCTGTTAGAAGAATAAAGAAAAATGAATGGCACATGCCAATAAGGGCTCACTGCCCGAGCACACTGCTCACAAAGAGGCCCACTGCCTACAAGGAGACACACTGTCTACAAAGTGATAAAAATCACAGTCTTGAACTGGAGAATGACATCTCTACCATGTCTGGATCAGTTCCAATTAAGCCCAAAAATCTCTGCTCTGCCTTTCACACGTTTCTTCGCTATGCCACACTCATCCACACACCACACTTTGAAATGAACTCACAAACCGTTATTTATACAAGACATCGACTTAGGAACAAACATCTAAGTCGGCAAACAACCATAGGAGTATCCGCAAGATGAATAACACATCCGGTCGGCCATCACAAGAACATTCGCAGGATGAACAACTCATCCGGTCGGCTAAACAGAGCAAGAACTTCATCCAGAAGAATAACTTCAATTCCGGGCTCTACCATCAATGCGGACCAACAACACAACCTAAACATGATCCAAGAACCTTCACAAGCCTGTCTGAATGTCCGGATACATCCGCACTTCCTCTACTTACTGGGATCTCTTGTCTTCCTCATCCAGAACTTCAAGAACACAGTCTGTCGCCACTGTCATAATGCAAGAGGTACTTTCGGACCTCCAAATCATACACAAATCAGGATGACACATCACAAGGACATCCCAAACACTCCGTCCAATCCGCAGATTAGGATAATACAATTCCGGACCTCACCGGACCTTTTTGTGATCCTCTGTCACCTCTGGATACTTGCCGGAACCGGTTCTATACCGACAGCCACAACTCCTTCAGATCTTCATGCGGACCTCTGAAATCTTAACTGAAGCATCTCAAGACTCATATCTACTAACCCTTTAATCCGCATCCTCCGGTTCTCATCCTATACAGTACATTTGCCTTCTTCTCATCACTGTTCTTCACTGTTCCTGACTGAGGCTAATTTTCTCAATATCCTCAGCACACAGCTCATCAAATCCTTCTTGTCAATGTAATATGAGTATGTTGACATCAATGACAACACTGGCTCACCTCATACTTGCAACAATCTCCCCCTTTGTCATTGATGGCAACATATGATGTGAAAAACCATTAAGACAAGAGCTTCAACTTTTCATATGTCTTCTCTTCCTTTACTGCTCCCCCTTTGATCATCAACCACTTGTTTTTCACATGTCTTCTCTCCCCCTTTGACATCAATGGCAAAGGGCTCATACTTGCAATTCTCATACATCAGAATCATACCAGCTGCTCCCCCTTAGTTGCAGCTCCCCATTAGTCCGGATCACAAGATATGACTGTGATAGCCACCGGACTGATGCACATCAGTGCATCTTAGTTCATCACCAGAGGGGCCATGACCCCTAACTTCTCCCGGAGATATTCAAAAGAGTCTTTGGGAAGAGGTTTTGTAAAGATATCTGCAATCTGATCCTTGGAGGGAACATACTCCAATCTGACTTCTTCCTTGTTTACTTGTTCTCTCAAAAAGTGAAATTTAATAGATATGTGCTTAGTCTTAGAATGCAATACCGGATTCTTGGAGATATTAATTGCACTTGAATTATCACAGAAAATTGTGATAGGCTTCTCATATTCAACTTTGATGTCTCTTAGCATCTGCTTCATCCATAAGATTTGAGTGCAACTACCTGCTGCTGCAATGTATTCTGCTTCAGTTGTAGACAGAGATATTGCATCTTGTTTCTTGCTTAGCCAAGAAACCAATCTCTTCCCCAAAAAGAATGCTCCACCACTAGTGCTCTTCCGGTCATCCACATCTCCTGCCCAATCTGCATCTGTGTAAGCATGAAGAGAGAAGTCCGGATCTCTAGGGTACCATAGACCATACTCAACTGTTCCTTTCAAGTACCTAAAAATTCTTTTGATTGCCATAACATGAGATTCTCTAGGATCAGCCTGGAATCTTGCCACAAGACCAACAGCCTGCATTATATCTGGTCTAGTTTGAGTGAGATACAACAATCCACCAATCATTGATCTATACTTTGTCTGATCTGCCTTTGGAGAATCATCATCTTTGCTTAACTTACATCCGGTTGCCATAGGAGTGTTCATAGGCTTTGAGTCTTCCATACCAAATTTCTTTAACAATTCTTTCACATATTTGGTCTGAGAAATGAAGATCCCTTCTTTTGTTTGAGTAATTTGCAGACCCAAGAAGAAATTCATTTCACCAAGCATAGACATTTCAAACTCACTTTTCATCTGATTTGCAAAAGTTTTGCACATACTATCTCTTCCTCCAAAAATGATATCATCCACAAACACTTCAACAATTAAAATATTTTCATGATCAATTTTGAAATATAAGTTACTGTCAGCAGTACCTTTGTTGAATCCAATCTGCACAAGATGCTTATCCAACCTTTCATACCATGCTCTTGGGGCTTGCTTCAATCCATACAAAGCTTTCTTCAGCTTGCAGACCATATCATCATTATCAGACAATTGAAAACCATCCGGTTGTTCAATGTAGACTTCTTCTTCCAGATCACCATTTAGGAAGGCAGACTTGACATCCATCTGATATACCTTGAAGTCTTTGAAGGCAGCAAATGCAAGAAGTAAT
This sequence comes from Cunninghamia lanceolata, assembly GCA_027924645.1. Lineage (NCBI taxonomy): Eukaryota > Viridiplantae > Streptophyta > Pinopsida > Cupressales > Cupressaceae > Cunninghamia > Cunninghamia lanceolata. The sequence goes on from BSBN01000404.1 coordinate 5,336,300, forward strand.
CTGACTGCTTCAATTCTTGCCACTGGAGCAAAAGTCTCTTCAAAGTCAATTCCTTCTATTTGAGAGTAGCCTTTGCAGACCAATCTAGCTTTGTTTCTGATTACTTCACCAGCTTCATTTAGTTTGTTCCGGAAGACCCACTTGGTTCCAATTACATTCCTGTCTCTAGGTTTGGGAACAAGATCCCAAGTATGATTTTTCTCAATTTGCATCAATTCATCTTCCATTGCTTTGGTCCAGTTTTCATCATTGCAGGCTTCATTTATTGTTTTAGGTTCAATCTTTGAAATCGGACAACATTCATTCTGATTTTGAGCAACATTCCTTCTAGTTTGTACACCTTTGCTTCTGTCACCTATGATTTGATCTTCAGAGTGGTTCAGTTTTACATACCTTAGAATTTTGGGAGTATCCTGCACTGCTGCTTCTTGATCAGGCTCATTCAGACCTATCTCTTCTTCCTGATTTACCGGATCAGGCTGACTCTGTCTCACCGGAGAGGATTGAGGTCCTTGAACACTGTCTTGGTCATCTTCATCAAACTCATAAAATCTTGAAGGCTTCTCAATTCCTTCATCAACCTTTACATTGGTGCTTTCTATCATCTTCCTCAATCTCTTATTGTAACACCGGTATGCTTTGCTTTGAGTGGAGTAACCCAAGAAAATTCCTTCATCACTTCTAGCATCAAACTTTCCTAGATCTTCATCTCTTTTAATATAACACTTGCTACCAAATACTCTGAAATATTTCACAGTAGGAGTGATGCCAAACCAGAGTTCATAGGGGGTCTTACCGGTGTTGTTTCTGATTTGAACTCGATTGAGAGTGTAGACTGCGGTGCTGATAGCTTCTTTCCAAAACATTTGAGGAACATTTGCTTCCAACATCATTGTCCTAGCAGCTTCCTGGATGGTCCGGTTCTTTCTCTCAACTACTCCATTCTGCTGTGGAGTCTTAGGAGCAGACAACTATCTCCTTATACCCTGTTTCTCACAAAAGTCAATGAATTCACCAGATGTAAATTCACCACCTCTATCAGACCTTAGACATTTTAGTTTCAATCCGGTTTGATTCTCCACCATAGCTTTGAAGATTTTGAACTTCTCAAAAGCTTCTGATTTTTCTTTTAGAAAGGTAACCCACATCATCCGGGAATGATCATCAATTAACAACATGAAATATCTATCACCCTGCAGACTCTTGATTCTTGTCGGACCACATAGATCAGTATGTACTAATTCCAACAATCCGGTAGAAGACTGATCTTTGCTTTTGAAAGAGACTCTGCTTTGTTTACCTAACTGACATTCTTTACACACACTATTTGTAGGTTTCATCAATTTTGGAAGATCTCTCACAGCCTGAGTATTGCTTATCTTGATGATGTTATCAAAATTTACATGACACATTCTTCTATGCCATAACCAACTCTGATCAATTTGGACAAACAAACAACTTTTATTTGAACCAACCAGATGAAAGATATTACCTTTTGTCTGAGTACCGGATGCAATTTCAGTTCCGGAGCTTGTAAAGATTCTGCATTTTCCATTCTTGAACCAGAGATCATAGCCTTTGTCCACTAACTGACCAACACTGAGAAGATTGTGCTTCAATCCTTCAACATACAGTACATTTCCTGTTTTGCTCTTACCATCAAAGGAAATAGTTCCCCTACCTCTGATTCTGCCAGCAGAATTGTCACCAAACTTTACCATTCCTCCTTCATATCTTTCCAAATCTAAGAACTTATTCTTGTCACCAGTCATATGGTGAGAACATCCACTGTCAATAACCCAATCATCCTTTTCTTCCACTTGAGCAGCCAAGGCTTTTTCAACAACTTTGTGATTGACAGATTCAGAGAGTATTGAATCTTCTTCCTTGATGGCTATAAACACCCACTCATTTCCGGATTTGCTTCCTAGTTCTGATTCATCATCTGTTACTCCTTCATTGTCATCTTCTTCATGAACATAATAGCAATTCTTTTGAAACCTTTGTCTGTGAGTATTAGATCTTGCAGATCTCTCCGGACATCTTGAGGCAAAATGACCAATCTTATTGCAGTTGAAACACTTAAAGGGTAGTTTTCCTTCATACTTACTGGATCCTCTTGGCAGTCTCTTTGCAATGAGGGCTTCAAGTTGAGCTGTTTCTGCTTCTTCTTCTTCCATGTCTCTTCTTGCTTGATCATACCATGACATTTTCCTTGATGAGTTTTCACCCGGATCAAATCTCTGTTTGCCTTTCACATAGGCACTAGCTTTGAAAGCAGATTCAGTCTTGGGAGGATCATCTCCAAACTCGGTCATTTCAAATGCAGCTATTTTGCCAGCCAGTTGTTCTCTTGTGACAGTTGTGTGGGCTCTGAATTCATCAATGGCAGCAACTTTGATTTTGTAGGCAACAGGAAGGGATCTTAGGATTTTGCAGACAATCTCATTTTCATCTAAAGTTCCACCAGCATTTCTGATTCCACATACCAGCTCATTTACTCTTGGCATGAAGGTAGTGATGTTTTCATCATCTCTCATTTTCAATCTTTCAAATTTCCCTTTCAGGCTTTGTAACCTTGCACTTTTGACAAACTCATCTCCTTCATACAGAAGTTCCAGTTTAGTCAGGATCTCATATGCAGTTGGTAGGTCAATAACATTCGAGAGATCTGAGTCATTCAATGCGCTTAGAAGAGCTTCCTTGGTCCGCAGATTGTTTTCAACTTCTGTGATTTCATTCAGAGTTGTCGGACCACCTTGTGGAGGTACATATGGTTTTGAAACCATAGCCAAGTATGCTTTTCCCATACATTCCAAGTGACACTTCATGCGACCTTTCCAGAGAGTGAAGTTGGTTCCATCAAACTTCGGACTATCCTTCTTGTATGACGACATCCTGGATCTCCTCAAGCGGTTAAGCTCCTATCAGAGGAACTTGGCTCTGATACCAATTGTTGGATCTAGGGCATACAACTGAGAGGGGGGGTGAATCAGTTGTATACAACTTCTTCTTTCTTTCAAACACTTGATTCTTTGTTGTTAGTTAGCAGCATATCAAATAATCATCCATGAAAGCATAATACATAAACACAAGAGCAGATAAGCATCAACACATTGAACATCAAGATTTTGACGTGGAAAACCCGGTTAAGGGAAAAACCACGGGGTGATTAACCCAAGAATTATTCTCTGTTAGAAGAATAAAGAAAAATGAATGGCACATGCCAATAAGGGCTCACTGCCCGAGCACACTGCTCACAAAGAGGCCCACTGCCTACAAGGAGACACACTGTCTACAAAGTGATAAAAATCACAGTCTTGAACTGGAGAATGACATCTCTACCATGTCCGGATCAGTTCCAATTAAGCCCAAAAATCTCTGCTCTGCCTTTCACACGTTTCTTCGCTATGCCACACTCATCCACACACCACACTTTGAAATGAACTCACAAACCGTTATTTATACAAGACATCGACTTAGGAACAAACATCTAAGTCGGCAAACAACCATAGGAGTATCCGCAAGATGAATAACACATCCGGTCGGCCATCACAAGAACATTCGCAGGATGAACAACTCATCCGGTCGGCTAAACAGAGCAAGAACTTCATCCGGAAGAATAACTTCAATTCCGGGCTCTACCATCAATGCGGACCAACAACACAACCTAAACATGATCCAAGAACCTTCACAAGCCTGTCTGAATGTCCGGATACATCCGTACTTCCTCTACTTACTGGGATCTCTTGTCTTCCTCATCCAGAACTTCAAGAACACAGTCTGTCGCCACTGTCATAATGCAAGAGGTACTTCCGGACCTCCAAATCATACACAAATCAGGATGACACATCACAAGGACATCCCAAACACTCCGTCCAATCCGCAGATTAGGATAATACAATTCCGGACCTCACCGGACCTTTTTGTGATCCTCTGTCACCTCTGGATACTTGCCGGAACCGGTTCTATACCGACAGCCACAACTCCTTCAGATCTTCATGCGGACCTCTGAAATCTTAACTGAAGCATCTCAAGACTCATATCTACTAACCCTTTAATCCGCATCCTCCGGTTCTCATCCTATACAGTACATTTGCCTTCTTCTCATCACTGTTCTTCACTGTTCCTGACTGAGGCTAATTTTCTCAATATCCTCAGCACACAGCTCATCAAATCCTTCTTGTCAATGCAATATGAGTATGTTGACATCAATGACAACACTGGCTCACCTCATACTTGCAACAAATTGTACTTCAGATTCTTAGATCAGATCTTCCTTTTCAACAAATAGTTAAACGCATGATTTTGAATGGATAAGTAGGTTTAGTTTAGAAGATAGTTTTTGGACTATTGGTTATTAGTTCCTGCCACAAATAGCCATGGATACACTACCCTAGATTTGACAAATTAATATAACTAAATGCAAGGTACAATGACCCTTGTCAATCCCTTCTCAAAGGTAAAGTAAGCTTTTAGTTAGCTCTTGACATGAACAAACCCTATAAATAAAAAGAATGATAAACCTAGGGTAACAGAGGAATATGAATCTCAATAGTATAATCAACCTTAGATAAAAACAATTAGCAATGAAAATTAGAATATAAAATCTAAAGGGGTGTAAGAGTGAAGTGGTTCACCAAAAATGAAAAGGAAAACAAAATCCCTTTCACCTATAACCCTAAGATAAAATAATTAGACAACAATAATAAGATAAGTACCTTTAGATTAATTTAGATCATGTTAGAAACTACTTGGAGTAAAGTGTTGAAATAAATGTGTAAAATAAATAAATAAATGGCAGCTATCTTGAAATTGAATGCAAATATGTTTTCAGAGATGGTTGTAGATGATTTGTTAATGTGTAGGAAAATCAAGACCAATTGAATGAATAGTTTCAAACCTGAAAGTTTAATTTCTATCATTATGAGACACTTTCATGAAAATATAATTGATTTGTGTGAATTACAAATTTGACCCAAGTCTGTGAATCTAAACTTTTGTGTGGATCCAATCTCTGCTAAACTTAGATACTTGCATTTTGATTCACTTGGATGCCTATGATTTGTTTTGTTTGATGGGTGATGTTTAGGAACACCTTTGAGGAGTTTGCTAGGTGTATTCTCCCTTGGTCAAACCCTTAGAATACAAATTTAACATTTTTTTGGAAATGATTAAAAGTAGTAGGTAATCATGCAAAGAATGCCATATAATGTAGGTAATGTTGTAATGAATGCTCCAAGATTCCTTAAATGATAATGCTATAAGATTCTCTGATAATTTCTAGGTACTTTGTCCCATTATGAAAATGAACTAGAGTTGGCCCTTAAATACAACTCTAAATATGGTAAGTGAAACATTTCACACTTCAAGTCAATACACAAGAGCTAGTTGTAAGGATTAAGTTAGCCCCAAAATTTCAATTTGAAATTTAAAAGTTTTAGGTTCATTTCTACAATTTGTGGAATCAACTTGGGTCAATCTCACAAATTATAAGTTTGAATCTGGGTGGGAAACATAAAAACTAAGACCAATACTTGGGAATGGGTAGAGATGGGATCAGATAAGGCTTAGATTATGTCTAGTCTCTTAGCATAAATTTCACCACTTGTATACTTGTCATTTTATAATGGACAATTGGGTCAAAGTGAGTCCACAACAAAGGGGAAAAGTGTAAGGTATGTAATTTTCACCATTATACTTATCAATTGAAAAGAATTATATGTTTTCTTTATACCACTTGAAGCCAAAAACTAAGGAGTATTTTACATTTTCAACATTTAATTCACCTTTAAGTAGACTAAATATAATTATCAAGTAGGAAAAATATTGTGAGAAGTGTCCTTAAAAGATATGGGCCACTCTTTGTTGATATGATTATGTAAATAAACACAAATCTCTTTAGTAGATAACAAATTTCTAGTAATAATTATGTTATTCTATAGAATCAAGTGCAAGCTAAAAATGTGCAGTTGGAGGTGAAGCATCTTCAAACTTTCCTTAACCAATTGGGCAATGCCTAGTATGTTTTACCATCAATTTCCTCAAGGGTAAAATCATGGGAAAATAAAATTTGTCACTCCCACATCAACCAATATTTTGTTATTTTTCTAAATGGGTTGCTTGGTTTTTATTCTCCTTCAATAAGACATAGAAACTAAAAGATTTATTTTTCTTGTTTTGTTTTTTATTCTTAGCTAAGTGCAAGTCTTCTATTTAGAATGGAAACACTTTTCTTACAGTTAGAGGGATTTTAAAGATTAGTTGATGTTCCTATTGGTAGAAGAAGGCACTTTCTATTTTCTACTTTATTCACTTTGTGCTTTTGTTATTAGGACAAAGCTTATTTTTCTAAACTTGGTGCTCCACGAAAATTGTTGTTTGTAAAGCCTAGAAGCTTCTCTTATTCTATAAAAGAGACCTAAGGTGCATACCTAAGAGCAAGGAAAAAAGATATCTAGAGATAAATTTTAAGTGCAATGTAATTCATTTTAGTTTAATAGAAGATAGATTTATAAGTGTTTTTTTATTATCAATAGTGTGTGTTTGTAGGTTATTGTACTTGGGTCTATTGCTTTTAATGAAGTTTTAATTTATTGTTAGGGTTAATTTTTTGAATGCAAAATCTTCTTACATGGTCTAAAAATTTAACATGGTGTCATAGCACATTGATCAAAATCTTCCAAGTTCATGTATGGCATGTGTTATTATCTATTAGAGGGAATTGTCCAAGGATTTTAGTGCCCCTACTTTAGTAATTGAAGTGTGTAGTGAGTGTACGATGACTATTATTATGTTTTGATAATATGGTTTATCTGACTATGTATTAATTGTTTGTCAGCTTTAAGGTCTAAGTTATAAGATTCAATTGGTAGACAGTTATGTTCTTCTTGGCAACTATCAAATCTTTTAAATAGACTTTGTATCATCAAGGAAAGCGGTATGATCATCAAGGAAAATAGTATGATCTAGTCTAATCTAATATGATCCTTGGCTAACCATCTTTAGTCTACTTCTATAAGAAATTCATGTGCAAATAAAGATATAATTTTACTCCTTGTATGATATGCATTGTTAATTATGTTTATTATTTAAAGTATTTGTTTATCATATGGGAGAGTAAACATTGGATGGTGGGAAGAGACCAAAATGTGGTCAAGATCAAGAGATCGGAGGATCTCTAAGGTTGGTAGAATAAAGAGAACATAGAATAAGACTAAGAGAGATCGCCAAAGCCAAAGTCCAAAGCTGAAGTCCATCTCGAAGTAGAAGTCAGAGTTGGAGCATGAGGAGTCGTAGTTGGGAGAGACAATACATTTCCACTACAAATAATCACACAAAGGCAGAGTGGAAGGAGATAGCAAGGCACCTTCCACTAATAGAAGAAGAATGGATTGATCTTTTAGCTCAAGTTGAAAAGTCAAGACAACCCTCTCTAGAAGAAGGAAGTTCAGAGATGGAGTCAAATTCCTTCATAGAAGTGTATGAGAGTACCTTCGAGGCATCAAAGGGTTGTCAATTGAAGGAGAAGAAGTCGATCCAAGGGTGTATAAAATAAAATCTAAAGGAGAAACAAGTGTGTAGAATGCTAAATCTACGAGAAGAGTGGAGGATTCTCACATGGCTGATGGTGTCAAAGAAACACTTGAATGTCTAAATCAAAACTCCCTAGCAAGCAAGTTCTAGGTGCTAGGTTTGCATGAAAACAAAACCATGGTAAGGCCCAATGTAGAAAAGAAAAAGTTGCCCAAGTTTACAGGTAATGGATTAGAGGATCCCATCATGCATTGTAAGACTTGTGAAATAATCTAGACAACAAATAGGCAATATGATAAAGCAATTTGGCTATGGTCATTTCCAGCCAACTTGCAAGGTGTAGCAATTGATTGGTATACAAAAATTGGCCAAGCTTCCTAAAACACATGGGAGAAATTAAAGAAGGCCTTCGAGGAAGAGTTTAAATACTTTGAGATGATAATGAAATAGTAGCCAAAATTTACAATACAAGACAAGGTAAGCATGAAACTTATGAGCTTATAATCGTAGACTTAAAGAACTAATTGTAAAGTTAGAAAAGGAACATGCTAACAGTCTCAAGAAAAGGTGGTTGATCGAAGGTCTAATTTCATCATTAAGAAAAAAGATGAAGGTAGTACCACCCTCTTCCTATGCAGATGCCTAAAATCAAGCAATGAACATAGAGAGTGAATATATAATTCCTCACGGGATAAAAGAAAAATAGAGGAAGATGGTAGTTTGGATGACAATAGTGACATTGAATTAGGAACGGTACAAGAACTCGAGAGGGATATGTTTTAGATGATGAAAGAATTGAAGGTGGAGAAAGAAAACAACAAATAATCCAATGAACTATGGTTTACTAGGTGTAAAAATGGATGTCACACCAAAGGTAACTGTCCTAGAAAAATATTTTGTGATATTTTCTAGGTTATGGGCCATTCAATAAAAGAGTGCCCATATAATTTGAAGACCAAGACTACAAAAGTACTCTTTAGATAGGGAGAAACATCCACTTCATTGAAGCCAAAACATAATGGTTATTGAAATCAAAGAGGGGGAGGTCAAAGCCAATTATAGTACGACCCAAAAGGACACCCTATCGTATAATGTATATAATGTAATGAATGGGGACACTTTGCGAGAGACTACCAGAACAAGCAGGACAAATTGTAATTATTGTGTAAATGATGTAGACTTGGAGACCATGAAGATGTTGGATGTCTGAAGCAAAAGGCCATCATCAACATGATTGATGTAGAGAGGCATATCGAAGTATTGGCCATTACTTGAGCCTAAGAAAACAAGGTTGTGTACTCGGATCCACGTACATAATGAGAAAGACTTTGTGAAGCAAGAGTTGAAATGAAGTGAGCTATGGATAATGAACATCACCACTCAAATGCAAATGCAAGTATGGTAACAAATCAATTACAATATGAGAAAAATATTGCAAGGAAAGTACTTTAAACTACCGTACCAATTAAAGTAGTGGATTTATTACAAAGTATTCTTGAACTCCGAATGTTATGACTAATATGTATCAGGGAAGAATGAGATGGTGCATGCCATGACCCTTTTGGAATTTAGAGATAATGTAGACAGACCTAATAACTGAACCTTTGTTGTCAGGAGACCAAGTGATTAATCCCATGTTATTGATAGTTAACACAACAAAGAGACTAGCAGTGGTGAATATAGAGATCCTTGGAAGGAATCCCACCAATACAATTGTTGATGGTGGGTCTAGTGTGAACATACTTCTAGAAGACACTTGGAGAAGTGTGGGTAAGCTGACCATCTAGCCCCCAACTTTTCAACTAGTGGGTGCTGATCAATAAGGTACTAAAGTACTTGGAGTTTTAATGGGCCAAAAGGTAATTATCAAAACCTAAGCATTTTGTTGAATTTTTGTGGTCATTTAATTATGGAAGAAAGTGTATGACACATTATTGGATCAGGGTTGGCTTGGTAGCAACCAAGGACAAATAAAATTAGAAAAAGAACACACTCTCCATAAAAATAAGGGTTGGAGTATATAATTGATTTGAATAACCAAGCATTTAGTGAGGAAGGAGTTTCCTTAGATTCGTTAGATTCGGACTCCAAAGAAGAGTGGAGGGAGAAGCATGATCAGGGTCCAATGGAGCCAAACAATGAAAGGATTATGAAATTACAGTCATGTTTAGAGGATGAAACAAATTATATCCGTAGCCTATTTGATTGGCAAATGAAGGACTATGAGGTATTTCCATCAAATTGTAATTTTATTGAAGCTATTAAGATCAACAAAGAGGAGTAGATGAAAAATGACTTTGAAAAGTTGAATAGTTCATGTGTGTCAGATGTAAGTGTCAGATGTAATACAAGGTTTTATCCTACATATTTAATCATTTAGGAACCATACATACTTCCAATAATAAGTATTTTATGTTGGTCCTACAAAAACAAAAGGACCATCAAAGTGATTTTTTAATATTCAAATATTTACTCTCATCGTATGGTCATGCTTGAGTTTCTTCCTATTGTATGACCTATTTTTACTACCCCTACAATACCATTTCAAAATGTCACCATATGATATATTGACACTCTTCACCTATATGACCTACTCTTCCCCTCCTCCTTGGTGTAGTATGACCCTTGTCATCTCTTGAAATCAAGTTTGCTCTTGTTGTTGCTGCATAATCTATCCAATTTTTGTTTATGTATCCTATGGAAATATTTAAAAACATTTTTGTTGAAATTGCAATTGGGTCTTCCTCAAACTTTGTATTTTTTGAGAAATAGGGAATTTTTGATAGAGATTGATGAAGTGAGAAATAGTACATTCCTAGAAAAGGGGGATACTGAGCAATATTTTCATGATTCAAATACTTGTGTAGTGTCTACAATACTATCTGAGTTTAGTGATCAATTGAGCACAACATTTTTAGACCACAATGTGCAGTGGGTTCCTTGGTGGGTTGGTCCTTAACATTCTCTGTCTATTAGAAAATGCTTGGGATGTGTTGGTTCTCCTTATACTTCATGTGGTCACCAGTTTGGAACACCTTACCTAATGTCACTTGATGCTTCATGCTTTTCTGTCATCTAGAAGATGATGTTTTCTTTAAAGGGGATGATACAGTCAGTGCGTGATGACTAATATTATGTTTTGATAATATGGTTTATCTGACTATGTATTAATTATTTGTCAACTTTTAGGTACTTATAAGAGCCAGTTGGTAGATGGTTGTGTTCTTCTTGGACACTATCGATTATTTTAAATAGACTTTATATCATCAAGGAAAGCAATAAGATAAAGGTTGATCAACTTTGATCGTTGGTTGACCATCTTTGGTCTACTTCTATAAGAACTTCATGTACGAATAAAGATATAATTTTACTCCTCTATTTGATATGCATTGTTAATTCTATTTATTATTTCAAGTATTTGTTTATCAGATAATCTAGAGTAAACAAAGGGATTTGAATGTATGAGAAGTTGTAGTGTTTGATTCCCTAAGTGCTAGACCAATGATTGTAATATTGATTTGCACTTGTCATAGGTTTGTTGATATGAATTATTCCTAGTTAATATCTATTTGTCATGTGTTTCAAAAGCTATGGTCATGACTAGTCTCAGTCTTAGAGAGTGTGATTGCCTAGAGGGTGCTTCCAAATTTACACCTTGGAAGTGCAAATTATAAATGATAATGGAGGAATTTGATCTTTAGATTTTTGTGGAAACCAAGGTTACACCTCCTATTGATATTATTTAGTTAGTTGAACATAACAAAAAATTTGGCCAAGGAAAAGCAAATAATCCTAGATTTGGTGAAGGACCATTTGATTCCTCACATCGTAGAGAAGAAGACATCAAAAGAGATGTATGATGCCTTGGCCACTCTATATTAGAGTGTGAACATTTCCTGCAAGATGTTGCTAAAGAAAAAGTTTAATACCATAAGAATGAGTGATACAAACATAATGGTCACTTACCTTATCAAGATCACTAAACTTTAAGATCAACTTGCTACAATAGGGGTGGAGGTGGATGACTATGAGTTGGTACCCATAGCTCTAAGTCAAAATAAACTAGGTAGTTCCTACATTAGTCCTATGAGATAAGCAATACATTAAGTTACAAATTATACATTAATAGTAGAGAAATAATGCACAACACAAGATATACCTTAGGAAAAATGTTTTGAAAAAATAAGCCTCTAAAGCACACTCAGTGTATTGTTTGAATAGAATCTTACAATACAATCACAACGTATGAGTTTTCAACAAAAGATATAAGAGATCTTCAACCATTAGCTTATGGAGTAAATCTGGTAGCATAACCTCGCTCTGAAGACCACCATACAATATATATCTCAAGCATATGATATATAGGCAAAGACAATCCATGAAGCCACCAATAGTTTCCAATACCATCGACCAAACCAAGGGACCCAATTTGGGAACCCAAATTGGTCCAGATTTCAACACCATCCACTCTTGAATTCACCTCCCATAATATAATGTTAACTCCCAAGTAAAGGAGTCCACATATAAATCTTGGGATCTCCATATGGATCATTCAAACCCCTTACAAGATGCTATTATGCATGCCATTATTTCTAATACAAAGATTGTCCACCTAGTCTGCTACATAACCTTACTCTTACATGCTTTTATATGTGTCACATATTATCTTTTGCATCTTATAATATCATATATTCTCTTACACATCTTATACACATCATAATACAATTTCCAAGTGGTGTAGTGTGTCATTGTTAGGAATCTCAAGATTGATTCCAAGTGGGGTGCCTTTTTCGATGTAGCCCCATAATTTCAACACACTATAATATTAAATAAGTACAATGTTATATGGATTTGCAATGTATATAATACATAATCCTAACATTCTCCCACTTCTTGTGCACATTGAAAAAGAGAAAAAGAACATAAGGGGTTATAATAAAATGAACTAACTACTAGAGCCTACAATGCCCATATCCAACTTCTACCAAGAAACATGCTTCATTAACTTCTTCATGGAATCAAAAAAACCCATGCCATATATCAATACCACAACCTATTGTTGTACTTTCCAAATTTGACTCACCACTATTCTACATGAATTAAAATGGTAAGCAAATTCATAGTTCACTTTGATTAGATAAATGGTAGATTGCTATTGTTCATGAGACAATTGTAGGTGTAATGGTGAGGAATTCAATGGACCACCCTCTTCATAAGGAAGGAGTGCTATATGGATAATGGGGTTATTTGGTTGAAGTGTGGTAATGGAAATATGAGTATTTATTGTTATATGTAAGACATGGACTTCTTGACAGAGATTGTTGAGGTTTTGTTGGATTGATTCAAAGAGAGTGTTGAGACAGACAACATTTCATTTAAATACTTCATTTAAATTGTTATCTCAATCACTTGTAATAAATCATTTTTACATGTCGAATTTGTTCTATAACTCAAGATTTCTCTTGTACTTTCACAACTACAAGAGTTGGTGATCTCTCCACTCTCTCAAGGTACCTTCCACACAATCCTCTCAGTCATAAACACTAGGCCTAATATACCAAACACGACTGAAGGGGAAAGAAATGGAGTGAAACCACTTAGATGCTTTGGAACTTACTTGTACTTACCTTGCTTGATGTCCCACATCTGGACCTACAAAAATAACTCAAATGATCACATGTAGTATTAATCTATCTTGGAAATGAAATTAAAAAGTAAAATACAAAGAAGGTTACTTACCATTGGAGTGGGATTCAAGAGATAACACCTTAGGCATGAGCTCCTATCAATCGTCGAAACCTTGCATGACAAACAAGAAAATATGACTCAAGTGCATCACAAACAAGAGGTCAACTCAAATTTTACAAAAAACATGAATGAGAGGATGTATCATCAGAGCAAGGGTGTGGAATATACCTATGTTTCCTTTCCAAGATCATTTGCACAACAAATGATACACTACAAATAACAAACCTAGGCTAAACTGAAATAAGGGATTTTAGAAGTCATTTATTTTCTAGCTATTTGGGATTTTTGGAGCTCTCAATTGATTATGATGAAATTAAGCATGGAAATAGTCTACAAATATCTTGTAATATAGTCATCAAGATATTATGGAAATGGCATTGGCTTAGAGGGACCCACAAGTATGCATTTTGAGAAAAACCCTTTTTTCCCTAGTTTTATTTTTTGTCAAATTTGTAAGTTTTAGAGAGTCAAATTTGGGGAAACTAGTGTCAAAACCTAGGTGTCTAGGCTAGGAATAGGTTGACATTTTAATTTTTGGTATTCGGACAAGTTTTTACACTTTTTAGTCAATTGGAAATTTTGGTGGGCCAATAGATGAATTTGTCAGTGCAGCACATGTTTGTCAAATTTTCTAGCAATGAAATTGCCTGGGTGAACTAAAAATCACCACGGTGGATGAGGAACCACATAGAAGAAATCATTTTCCCCATGTGGAAAGAGATAAACCTAAACAAAAGGCTCAATTTTTTAGGTTTTTGGGATAGTTTTCTAGTTTTTCCTATATTTTCGTGTTTTTAATGGGGTTTGTAAATATTTGGGATATTCTTAAAGAATTTAAACCATGCTTGGTAGGATTCATATATTCCATGGACCGATTCATAAGAATAGACGTGACCATCATAGATTCTTATAGACCTATTAGATGATGATCATGCCACACTTCAAAGAGAGGTGCAATTTCTAAGGGGATTAGCTAGAGTTAGCACCTGCCATCATGTGCACTCCCAATCATGAGTGGAGACAATTGACTATTCTCAAAAAACCTGGCCATAGAGAGAGGACTTCAACTTTGTTAGAGACACCAAAGAGTGGGAGGAGGTAGAGTAGGAGCCCCAAGAAGCCAAGATCTCAGGGATGACTTTGGGGACATGGTGGCTTTCCTAATTTTGACTTTGACACCTTTTGATTTTCCCCCTTGCATGGGGAGGTTTTGTATTGATACATGCCAATGATGATTCTTTTTTTATTCTTGATGTCTCCCATGAGGGAGCCATTGTATTCAAACAGTGATGCTTATACATGTATAAATATTCATATTATTTTGGGTTGACTTATGTCCTATCATGGTTAGCTTCATATGTATTATTTTCTCACTAGTCACATTGATGATTTGAAATTTATCTTATATTATTTATAGATGTACATGTGTTTATGCTCTATTTATTTTTTTGTATTTCTAATTTTATGATGTATATATGATGAATACTAATGTATGTATAACATGTAGATGATAGATTCACATGTTTATGGATTTCATAGATTTATGAATTCACTTTGCAGTGATTTATTTTCTATATGATATAGATTTTTTTGGACACTACATGATTGTTCTTTATTAGTTTTTGATTCAATGGATTGCAGGTTCACTAATATATAATTCACTCACTAGATTTCTAAAATATAGGATTTTAAGGGGATCAATTGGGAATGAGAAAAATGAAAAGGATGATCTTAGATAAGTTTGTAAAAGGAACAAGATTGATCCAAATATAAAAAAACAATTAAATTAACACCATACATCATCAAGTAACTAGCTTTATGAATACTTCCTAGACTGATGGCCAATAGGTTGAATTTGGGGTAAAATAATGCACCCTCAACAAGGATGACCTTTCAAAGGTTAGAAAGACTCTCATTTGTTTCACCTAACTTGTGTGTGCATGTGCTTTGATTATATACTCATTTTCGTTTTGAATTTCACCACCGTAGTTTCAACCAAAATCTATGCTCGAGAGTAGAAACATTATGTGATGGTTTCTTTTTTATTTTTGTAGATTTTAACTTTAAATTTTGGAGTATTAGACACCCTTAGCGTAAAACCATGCTACTAAGAAGATGTGAGATCTCATCACTAAGGATTAGGTAAGGTGAGTAAGGGATTAGATGCAACCAATTGGGCACCTACTAGATTCTAAGACTTCCCCCTTGTTGAGGAGAGTTGGTGAAATTTTATTGTTAGCTTCTAGGTGGTATTGTAGTCCAAGCTACCCAATGATAATAAAGCTAGGAAATGATACTAAGATGAGGATCAACTTTATGTTCAAAACTAACTTATTCAAATAGCTAGGAATGCAAAGGGAATGAATGGCATATTGTGATTACGAAATCTCATGACCTAGTAGAGACAACTAATATACCAACAACTTATGACTCCAACTGGGATGAAAATAAAATAGAGCAATCAACTACACACAATAGGGCGGGATGGAAAAAACACAATGCATGTGGGTTTTATTTTTTTGAATTTTAAATGTAATATTTCTTAAGGTGGAAGGTATTAACAAATTCACCAAACTCCTAACCTTTCGTGGTGCATAATAAGAAAGCACCATTATAGACATCTTCCTTAACTAGATATGGGTTGATCCAATTTAGTCTAAATTTTCAACCTTCAACAACTCATTTATCAAATAGAACTGTCATTTTTAAGCACAAGGTCTCTAACCTTTATGGGTCAACAAGACACTTTCTTGATTTACTATCCACTAACTTAAGCTAAATAAGATTCCTATGTTTGGACCACTCTTAGTCATTTTTCATCCAATATAGCAAGCTCCACTAACTTGGTAAATTGATATTCCTCATGATCAACAAGGCCTCACAATGAGACATGAAGCCTAGGTATTTATACTTCCAAAGGCAAGACTACCTTTGATCCAAATGTGAGCATAAATGGGGTTCCCCTATGGGTGTTCGTACACTAGATTTATAGGCCCAAAGAGCAAGATATAGTTGTAAGTGCCAATCTGTAATGCCCCGTCATGCAACCCTAGAGTGTTAAACTAACAAGCGCAAAATTAATAGAATTTTTTTTTTGAAGCAAGTAAATGCATTATTCATTAGATAAAATTACACTAATAACAACATTTAAACAAATTGTACAACTAACACCTCTAGGGAACATAACTACATTAGATAAGTTCATGATTCATAACAACTCAAGTAACATACAATTTGATACAATAGAATTACATTATTCATTTACGGATATGAACAATTATAAAAGTTCAAATACAAGATTACAAGGTTCATGACCGATCATATCAATTTACAATATACAACATGATTATACAACTTTAAAAGTAGAACATAGCTCTGGGGATGCAAGTGCAAATCTGGAACTGGAAGCACATCTGCAGTGATCACAAATCAGGTTGACCAAGAAAAACCAATGGATTAAGCTCTTCCACCCAACCATGTGGAACCTTGAGGTCCACCCCCCGAGCTAGGAGATAACAATGAGGTTCCACTAAGTCAAAGGTTACATGCAAGCAGTTAAAGACTTGACATAAACAACTCAAAATCATCAAGACAAGTCAAATCATCAAGACAAGTCAATCATCAAGACAAGACAATGCTCCAGAGGCAACAACAAAAGATAAAGAGGAAGTAACTAAGCTATAGTAGGGAGAGTATCATCACATGGTCCTAGCATGGGTTATCCAGGCTATCTCTCACTAGAAACTGACCCCCATCAATGGTTATCTTGGCAACCTCTCACTAGGCACCGGCACCATAGGGTGACACATGCGGAGTTGACACATCCTCTCATGGAGACAAGGAGGTTGACCTTGCCAACCATGCCTTCTCATCCCATCCTTAGCCTGTGAGAGCACTCAAGGCATGGGTGAGGCATCATACTTATCTTGTTATGTGAATTACTGTAGTGCCCCTCCGTTCTCACCTTGGATGTATAGGTGAACTGGTCAAGGCACATGAAGGTGAAGGTAAAATAATAGGAATATTCAAGGTAAGGTAAACAATTGATGTTGTACAATATAGATAGATGCTTCATCCATGTGTGGTTTCATATGATAGTTAATGTGTTTTATTGATAATCTCTATTGCGGCACTGATAATGCAGGCTTTGATATTGTTTTGCATTCCAATGATTAAGATGTCGATCTTACTACAATTGTTATATATTAGAATGGATCTCATGTGACTGATTGTATTAGATTTATTTGTTATGATGGTACTTCTGACACTTATGATTTCATGCACTTGTATGTTAAGTGTAGGGTTCTGTTCAGATAAAGAGATAGATTTGATTTGGTTATGATTATGTGTTGAGCTAATCTAGATTGATATGATATGGAAGGGACGATGTCGCATCACTCACTTGTGAGCGCCCTGCGATGTTGTGATTCCTTTTTCCACCTAGTGCTAGCTTATATGCATCTATACATACTTGATCGTGACATTTGTTGCAGGATGCAGGTATCAGGCATCGACTCCACCTGAATTAACAGGTCTGAGCGTGCCTTGAACCCAATGGATATGTTGTTTCGAAGATAACTTAAGGTCCCACATCCCAAGTCATTATCCTCGATCAGGATG
Organism: Cunninghamia lanceolata; assembly: GCA_027924645.1. Taxonomy (NCBI): domain Eukaryota; kingdom Viridiplantae; phylum Streptophyta; class Pinopsida; order Cupressales; family Cupressaceae; genus Cunninghamia; species Cunninghamia lanceolata. The sequence continues at coordinate 5,354,204 of BSBN01000404.1, forward strand.
CATGACATGTCTAGTTCAACCTGTCAGTTCTATTAGTATGTCGGTCTTGCAATTGATTTATATTTGATGGAGCTTGTTGGCTAAGTGTGTTTTGGCCTGGCTTGTGAACATGTTTGATTTGGCTTTTGACAGTTGTCCTGCTCAGTGGGTTATGTTGTATGCCCAGATTTCGTTAGATAGTCATGACTGTAAAGGTTAAGATTATTGTCATCATATATTATTCCTTTTCTAATTACTTTATCTATTATTTAGATATTGGCCTTATTCCCATATTCCAAGGAATCCAACCTTGTCAATCCAATTATGCCTGAATACATGAATATTTGAAAAAGATGAAATGCTGAGATATTCAACATATCTTATGCTTAATTGGTTTGTATATTGATAAAATTAATATATGAAAATAAAATATATAAATTAATATGTGTTATGATTCTAAGATTATAAAAAATAAGGCATTCGATGAGTTGACACCTCTTCTAGGCTCTCTACCGAACAGGCCACATGCCTCATCACTGCTACCACAAAATGCATGCATAGACAGCCATGGAAAAAGAGAATGGAAGGGAATGAGCGATTTTTTGAAGAAGAAAAAAGCTTGAACATTTGTTTTTCTGATTAATGGGGGGTGAACCTTTCTAGGGTTTATGAAGGAGATGAAGGTAGACCCCCTATAGCTTATCCTGGATTGGCTGATATACCAGAGAATTGCATTGCGGGGATTTTCAGGCATTTGAGTCCTCTTGATATCTGCAAGCTTGCACAGTTGAATAGGGCTTTTAAGGGCGCAGCTTCTTCTGATTTAGTATGGGCTGAGAAGTTGCCGGTGTGTTATCAGGAAATGCTTTCAAAATTGCCCCTGTCCAAGGGTCAATTTCAACTGAAAAAGGAGATTTATGCCTGTCTCTGCAAACCCATTTCTCTGGACAATGGAACCAAGTTTGGCTGGACAAGGCTACAGGAGGGTTTCTGGGTAGGTGAGAGAGGGGAGGGGGCAGGGGATTTGTTTTCAGAAGGGATGAATAGAGGTATACCCTATTCACTTGGTATGTTCTTGTACAATTCTTTTATATTTGGTATAATGAGATCAATATCTTTCTAACAGTCCTTAATCTTATGATTATTTTTATCTTCTATGTTAAATATATATATTTGCTGGGAGATTGGGGCGTGTTGGTTTTGCATATGCATACAGCGAGATGATAGTGTTATCTTTGGCAATTTACCCAGCTTCATAATGGCATTCTTTATCTTTTGCAACTTCACCATCTAATATTAAATCCCCTCTGTCTTTTAAGCCTTGATTTCTTTCTCCAACTTGTCCCAAAACTTCTAATTTGCGCAAACTAGAATGTATGGTTGAATCCTACTTTGTTCCATATTCCTCAAGATGAGAAGGGGTGATTAAGATTTGGGTATTTGGCTTCATACCTATTAATTTACCGATTCTAATATCTGACAAAAATTCCCAGCCATTATTCCTTGCTAGATGTCCATGCCTTGTTCCAAAAGCCCCCTTTTGACACAAACTGGGACGATGCTGGTAATGACTACGGAAATTGGCTTTACACCTGCCATTTGCATTTACTTGGAGGATGCTATAAAGTTTGAGGAGTTGGTATTCACACCACCAGTAGCATTTGCTTAAAAGTTTCTAGACTTTTCAAATTTCAACAAGCTCATTCGAATATATCTTGCAATCAAAGTTTTCCAAGAGACCGCATTATTTTAATAGGCATTTTGTAAAATAATTCTCATGGCTTCCAAAGCACTTACAACTCAAACATCTAAAAAAATTCCCCTTCCATTATGCTGTGACGGTGTTCCCTTCATTATTATTGGAGATCTGACACCATGCACATTATTATAACGCAGGCCTATATTTTTTCCATACCGCTTCATTTAGCATCACTAATAATCCCTGCAAGTTTTTTGCTTTTGAATGTCCTAGAGAGTGTAGTCTTTGTTTATCATAATGGGAGTGCCCATGTGTACAGGATAAATGGATTATTGAATAGTTTTGTAGGCATCATATATTGTAATATCTCATGAAAATAAATAGGAAAACATTGGCTATATAACTCCATAGTGTATGATCACTATTTTCATACTCTCCATTAACCAGCAATCAAACGGCTCTATTCTTGGGACAACGTTTCTTTCTTCTCCTTGATCATTTACTGTTTATAAAAAAAATAGACCATCTTAATTAAAAATTAATAGAGCCCTTGGATTGTAAGAAGAAATATTAGAATTTAGAAGATATCATATTTCTTATACAGACCTTCCCACAGCAATGCTGCTGATGATGATCCCCTGCAATTTGGCAGAGGTGGATGAGGAGAAGCAACAATGGGGTTTTTCCTTTACACCCAAATTCTTGGGCTGCTCTGGCCTCTATGGTACCATTGTCTTCACCTATGCCAACATTATCATCACCATCATCTTTTGGGCCATCACCATCCAATGCCCTCCCACCTTCAACAGAATCGCCCACACTGTCACCTTTGTTTTTCTCCATCGTCTCCTGCAGAGAATGTGGCCTCTGCCTCTCCATATTATTTCATCACTATTTTTGCAATTGTTAGCGTGTCGTGTGTGATCCCTACTTAGTTTTCTTTCCCTATGGGGCTAAAAGATAAAACTTGAAAGATAATTTCCATACAGAGTTGTGAAAACATTTAAATTATCTCACTCCCAAGCATTAGGATCACAACTTTTGGGATAGACTCTTGCTCAAGAAACTCCAGTATTCATGATATATGTCTGTTGGACTAGATACATAATGGGCTATGGACTATAACTCTAGTTTGCCTAAGGCCAGTCTCTTGAAACGCTGATTCTCAGTTGAGTATTCCCGTGTCATTTTTGGAAAGCCCCATACTCTTACTTGCAAAACTGTACTTATGAATTTTGTTGCAACATTGCTTCAGAAGAAGTCTGACTAAGAAGATAGATAAGGACAAGGTACTTATTTGTAAAATAGAATGCTAGTTCCTTATGATATATTCTGGTATGACTCTAAACCTTGCTTCATTTAAATCCTGCTTGGTTTCTAGGCCATACAATGAATGAACTGTTCTCTTCATTTCCAGAAAAATAGAAAATCATCATTCTAAAAATAAAGAAAAGACTGCTGGGTAGCTAAATGTCAGTTTCTTCCTTCTAATCAGACTGGAGAGTTAGTAAATAAAACTAAGATTTTAGCATAATGTCCTCAATAGTTAGATGAACACCATACGCTGCCTTTGTCTTAGTACCACATAAACTAAATTGGTAATTCAAACACATTTTCCATTTAAATTTCCATATACTCATGTTCAAGATACAATCAGAGTAGAATTCCTCCTTGCAACCATTGTATTTCGTGGGAAGACATCTCTTTGCTGTGTTCTGTCAAACAGTACACGTGCCTTGCCAATACTTCTACATTTTGCATACATGTTATTCTGAGCATTCACAGCTATAATATCTGGAAAAGTTTCCTTTCCCTCCATGCATCGATGGATGCCATTTGCTATTCTAAAACAACCTTTGGCGCTGGCAGAAGTTGCAGAATTTGGCATTCAATCTGCTAGATGTACTTGCTTAAAACAAATCCATTTTGTGTATATTTTACAACCATTGTATCTCTTGTCTGAAATCTATAGACCATGTCATGAAGTTTGGAGGCATCACAAATACAGGCTTGAATCAAGTGGTCAACGCATAGGGTCTGTGAGTGAAATTTTACTTATATGCGTTTTTAATAAGGGGTCAAACAATTTTGTGCTTCTGTTGTATCCATATTTGCATTCATATTTGATAGGATAGTCAACACTAGAGTATTTGACAGAATACGCTTCCAGTTATATTTGATGAAGTATGCAAGCAATGCAAACAAAAGTTGTTGAGTTTGGCTTAACGGATGCCAATTGCATTTGCTTAAAAATCTCTAAGGCTCGTTCAACAAGCCCATTCTGTCCATATCTACCAATGATCACATTCCATCAGACAAAATATTATTGAGGCATTTTGTGAGCCTTCTATGTGCTTCTACATATTGCATTCATGTCTATCATGGAACATTCTCGAGAGATAGTGGAATTCTTTTGGAGCAGTCATACTCTTAAGAGATAGAAAATTTCTTTCAATTCATTTGATTGTTGTATGATTGATCAACTTCGACGTCAACTTGGTAGGATCTTGTAGTTATTTATGGTGTGTTTAACGAGACAAAGGTATAAAAGAAATTAGTTCAACTGAGTGAAGTGTTAACATTGGTTGATATGAAATTATGTTGTGTCTGTGAGTTACATTGATAGGAATTATGTATCTCAGAACTGTATTGTTTTTCTACATGTTTTAGAAACCAATTTAATTGTTTGTTTAACTCCATTATATGATCTTGAAACTCTTGTAGGTATGGATATAAATTATATTGTAGGCATTGGTATATTATTATTATTATCAAATCAAAATGTAACAGATGAATAGTTAAATGTCCCAACAAATTAGAAATTTTATAAAAGTGTTAATAGTTATTGTCAATGTTAATTATAATGCTTTGGGATAGAATGGTAAGTTAAATTATTAGGGTAAAGGGTTATAAAAGTATACTTATATCTTGTATTTGATTATCATTAAAAGACAACTTTAAATGAAGTTTTAAAGATAATTTATTAGATTATTTAGATTGAATTAAAGAAATTGACTTAAAAGGTCAAACGATTTATTGATCTTTGTATATATATATATATATATATATATATATATATATATATATATATTAAAAAAAGATATAGGATTAAGAAATGAATCGATATAGATAGTATCGATTTATTTGTTAATGTGAATAGATGAAAGATGATATGGTGATATATTTAATGTTGACATTTTTAATTTAGTTGGAATTGATTTAATTATGATTTGTTATAATGGCTTGGTTAAGTTAAAATTTGATAAGAAGGATTGAGATTAGGGTAAAACATTGTATTTGGTTATGTTTTAAATAATTGGTATATTGTAAATGAATCTTTTGTAAGATGTATCATTGGTCGTAATGCGGTTGTGTGTAGGTCGTAAAGGTTTGTGTTCCAGAGGCATAGGATAATAAGATTTGATATATTGTGTTGATGTTGTAAGAACATGATGTCTCTTGTCTATGTATGTGGGTCTTAATAAATGATCATGTGAGATGATGTACATACTGTGTTGTGAATATATTATGATGGGGTTAAATATCCTTCAAGGATGTGTTGATATCGAGATCATGTGTAGTATTGTAATGGGGAGATCTTGGAAATTGTAATGAGAAACTATTTTGTTCATGGTTGAGATTTGAAGAGCAAGATGACCCATACCTTGCTCTGGATATGTGTTGTTATGGTTATTGCAATTGATGAACTGAGAGTTTTGGGAAAATGATGTAAAGGTTGGTCGTTGTGATTATGTTTTGTATGCAAGAAGGTAAATGCTTTGCATTGTTTATGTTTACTTATCATTAAGATAGTAATTGTCTTGCTTGATGGTTAGGGTTTCTAGATGTAGGTAGGGGAGTGGCTTTCAATGTGGGGCCGGCGCCCAAAGTGGCTAGTCAGGGTAACCCATTGAAAGTTAGTAATCAAGTGATAACGTAATTAATGAATTAGAGGGTTGGGTAGTAATTCACATTAAACAAGATAATTGGATTCCTCATCCATGCCTGTAGTGCTTGTTTAGACTAAGGATGGGATTGAGAAGGCCTGGTTGGCAAGATCAACCTCCTTGTCTCCATGAAAGGATGTGTCGGATCCGCATGTGTCACCCTATGGGGCCGGTGCCTAGAGAGAGGCTGCCAGGGTAACCATAGATGGGGGCCAGTTTCTAGTGAGAGATAGCTTGGGTAACCCATGCTAGGACCATGTGATGACACTCTCCCTACTGCAACCTAGCATTCCCTAGTTGTACTCTCCCCATTTGTCGTGTGTTGCCTCTGGAAGTGATATTGAGTTGCTTGTGATGTTGTCATGTGTTGTAATGGTGTCATGTTTAGCCCTCATTCCTGTTAGGCAATTGTCTACCTGACTGTTTGATGTTTTGGGACCTTATGTTATCTCCTAGCTCGGGGGGTGGACCTTAGGGTTCCACATGGTCGGGTGGAAGAACTTTTATCCATTGGTTTTTCCCCTTGCCATTGTTCGTGAACGAGGAGGATATATCTTGTGTATCAGACATCAGATCTTGTACTTGTTTATGAAGATAGTGATTATGCTCATGTACTAGCCTGTGTATCAGTTGATTCTTAATGTATGTATTCAGATGTGATCAGGATAGTGATAATGTAAACTACATAATGATGTACTCATATGTATAGACTTTGGAATATGTACATGTAATCTTGATCAAGTTGATTATCTAATTGATGTCATGAAATGGAGATGTATATGTATAATCATTAGTGCAATAGATTTAGAATGATTTGCTGATGTTAGTTAATAATGTATGTTAAATTATGTTGATTAATTTGTCAAGTAATGCAACCATGGAACCTTGAGAGAACGTTACTTAGTATAGATATGTTAAATGTTACTTTATTATCTCTTTCAATAAAAAAAAATTGTCCTGTTGTATAGTGTAATTGTGTTGTTCTCTAGAGTTTCATGGTGGGGCGTTACATCTGGTATCAGAGCCAAGTTTGCAACACTGGGATCTCTGGTTCTTGTCGTTGTTTAATGTTAAACGATTTTCTCCTTATGGCAAGTTGGTAATAGTACGTCTCACCTATGAACCTTAGTATGGTGTTAGAAGGATGACAAATATACTGAATTGTTCTTGACTCTAGAAGAAATAAATCCTTTATGTTTTGTTTTACTTGTGTGTCTGTTATGCGAAAATGTGATGTTATATCTGACAATATGTGTTTCTTGAACACTAGTGCTTACTGATTGTTGAGGCCTCAAGTTCCTCTTGTTGTCTCTAGTGCTTTAGAAGATAGAAGCCTAGTTACTTTTAGTGCATGGAATTAGGAGAGTGGGAGTTGTCCCCTCTAGTGGTATGAATATCCTGAACCCATTTTAGGTGAGGTATTGTGAAAGGGCAGTGGTGTTTTGTCTTCCCTGGGATGGTGAAGTAACCATATCTTGTGAGGTATCTTTATGTGTTTGCTTGATAATCTAATATCTTTCTCTTGTTGGCCATGACTTCATGTGGAAGTTCTAAGGTGGGTTATGTAAGTTACCATTGTGTAAGCACGTGTAAGAACTGTGTGTAGGAGGACAAATTGAAATCTGTGTTAGACCCATGTGTTATAAATGTGATACTATAAGTCCAATGTAGTCTTGATTAAGTATGTTCTTGTGTGCGGTATTATCTATTCTTCCTCACATAAAGAAATTGTATTGCATTGAAGGTAGAAATTGTTGTAAATAAGTAATGATTTTGTTGCCTTAAATCCTTGTATAAAACTTGTTTAGGTATGAGGATGTAGATAACCTAATTATCTATGTGTTGGCGTACGTTCTCTAACGCATTCTAGACCTTGTGTCCTAGGTGTTGTGTAGCGGATACTCCCTTTTTGTGGCTAAAATTAGCCACATTGTGATGTGGATTTGTTTGCAATTTGGTTATTTTGAAAATTTTGATGGTTGTTTCATGTGTTGCTAGGGGTTAATAGTGAATTTGTTTTCATTAAACTTTCTTATGATAGGAGTGGCCATCAAAATTATTTTCTCTATACTTGAGTGATTGTTGGAAATTACCGGCATTTTGTGACTTAAGATTGGATTTGGTTATTTTCCCACTTGGGTTTTCACCTTCTTTAAAATTTCAAATGGTGGCAATTCTGAATGTTTGTTTCTGTTAGCCCTGTACTGTGTTAAGTGTGGTTTCTATCATGTTCATTTTGAACCTCTGATAGTATGTACAAGGGAGGACTCCACGGAGAATTGTACTTTACATGTTAGTAATTAGTTGGAACCATAGTGGAAATAGGAAATGAGATGTAATTTTCTTGATAATATGTAAATATAGTTCCCTGAATCATATGAAATTCTCAAAATACGTGTGATTGGTTATAAGTAGATCACATGATACACCTTAAAGGGTAGGAATTGATGTCTTTTATGCCTTTATTGAACGATTGTGCTTGTCTTCAGAACAATTGTTTAATGTGAATGCGTATGTTGGCAATAGAAAATTGTAAAACTAATATGTTATGTTTCCACCCTAGTCTGACTTCCAGGAGTAAGTCAAGTTTTAGGGGGGGAGGATGTAGTGCCCCTCTGTTCTCACCTTGGATGTATAGGTGAACTGGTCAAGGCGCATGAAGGTGAAGGTAAAATAACAGGAATATTCAAGGTAAGGTAAACAATTGATGTTGTACAATATAGATAGATGCTTCATCCATGTGTGGTTTCATATGATAGTTAATGTGTTTTATTGATAATCTCTATTGCGGCACTGATAATACAGGATTTGATATTGTTTTGCATTCCAATGATTAAGATGTCGATCTTACTACAATTGTTATATATTAGAATGGATCTCATGTGATTGATTCTGTTAGATTTATTTGTTATGATGGTACTTCTGACACTTATGATTTCATGCACCTGTATGTTAAGTGTAGGGTTCTGTTCAGATAAAGAGATAGATTTGATTTGGTTATGATTATGTGTTGAGCTAATCTAGATTGATATGACGTGGAAGGGACGATGTCGCATTACTCACTTGTGAGCGCCCGGTGATGTTGCGATTCCTTTTTCCACCTAGTGCTAGCTTATATGCATCTATACATGCTTGACCGTGACATTTGTTGCAGGATGCAAGTATTAGGCATCGACTCCACCTGAATTAATAGGTCTGAGCATGCCTTGAACCCAATGGATATGTTGTTTCGGAGATAACTTAAGGTCCCACATCCCAAGTCATTATCCTCGATTAGGATGCATGACATGTCTAGTTCAACCTATCTGTTTTGTAAGTATGTCAGTCTTGCAATTGATTTATATTTGATGGAGCTTGTTGGCTAAGTGTGTTTTGGCCTGGCTTGTGAACATGTTTGATTTGGCTTTTGACGGTTGTCCTGCTCAGTGGGTTATGTTGTATGCCCATATTTCGTTAGATAGTCATGACTGTAAAGGTTAAGATTATTGTCATCATATATTATTCCTTTTCTAATTACTTTATCTATTATTTAGATATTGGCCTTATTCCCATATTCCAAGGAATCTAACCTTGTCAATCCAATTATGCCTGAATACATGAATATTTGAAAAAGATGAAATGCTGAGATATTCAACATATCTTATGCTTAATTGGTTTTTATATTGATAAAATTAATATATGAAAATAAAATATATAAATTAATATGTGTTATGATTCTAAGATTATAAAAATAAGGCATTTGATGAGTTGACACCTCTTCCAGGCTCTCTGCCGAACAGGCCACGTGCCTCATCACTGCTACCACAAAATGCATGCATAAACAGCCTTGGAAAAAGAGAATGGAAGGGAATGAGCAATTTTTCGGAGAAGAAAAAAGCTTAAACATTTGTTTTTCTGATTAATGGGGGGCGAACCTTTCTAGGGTTTATGAAGGAGACGAAGGTAGACCCCCTGTAGCTTATCCTAGATTGGCTGATATACCAGAGAATTGCATTGCGGGGATTTTCAGGCATTTGACTCCTCTTGATATCTGCAAGCTTGCATGGTTGAATAGGGCTTTTAAGGGCGCGGTTTCTTCCGATTTAGTATGGGCTGAGAAGTTGCCGGTGTGTTATCAGGAAATGCTTTCAAAATCGCCCTTGTCCAAGGGTCAATTTCAGCTAAAAAAGGAGATTTATGCCCGTCTCTGCAAACCCATTTCTCTAGACAATGGAACCAAGTTTGGCTGGACAAGGCTACAGGAGGGTTTCTGGGTAGGTGAGAGAGGGGAGGGGGCAGGGGATTTGTTTTCAGAAGGGACGAATAAAGGTATGCCCTATGCACTTGGTATGTTCTTGTACAATTCTTTTATATCTGGTATAATGAGATCAATATCTTTCTAACAGTCCTTAATCTTATGATTATTTTTATCTTCTATGTTAAATATATATATTTGCTGGGAGATTGGGGCGTGTTGGTTTTGCATATGCATACAATGAGATGATAGTGTTATCTTTGGCAATTTACCCAACTTCATAATGGCATTCTTTATCTTTTGCAACTTCACCATCTAATATTAAATCCCCTCTGTCTTTTAAGCCTTGATTTCTTTCTCCAACTTGTCCCAAAACTTCTAATTTGCGCAAACTAGAATGTATGGTTGAATCCTACTTTGTTCCATATTCCTCAAGATGAGAAGGGACGGCTAAGACTTGGGTATTTGGCTTCATACCTATTAATTTACTGATTCTAGTATCTGACAAAAATTCCCAGCCATTATTCCTTGCTAGATGTCCATGCCTTGTTCCAAAAGCCCCCTTTTGACACAAACTGGGACGATGCTGATAATGACTACAGAAATTGGCTTTACACTTGCCATTTGCATTTTGTCGGAGGATGCTAATAAAGTTTGAGGAGTTGGTATTCACACCACCAGTAGCATTTGCTTAAAAGTTTCTAGGACTTTTCAAATTTCAACAAGCTCGTTCGAATATATCCTGCAATCAAAGTTTTCCAAGAGACCGCATTATTTTAATAGGCATTTTGTAAAATAATTCTCGTGGCTTCCAAAGCACTTACAACTCAAACATCTAAAAAAATTCCCCTTCCATTATGCTGTGACGGTGTTCCCTTCATTATTATTGAAGATCTGACACCGTGCACATTATTATAACGCAAGCCTATTTTTTTTCCATACCGCTTCATTTAGCATCACTAATAATCCCTGCAAGTTTTCTCTTTTGAATGTCCTATAGAGTGTAGTCTTTGTTTATCATAATGGGAGTGCTCATGTGTACAGGATAAATGGATTATTGAATAGTTTTGTAGGCATCATATATTGTAATGTCTCATGAAAATAAATAGGAAAACATTGGCTGTATAACTCCATAGTGTATGATCACTATTTTCATACTCTCCATTAACCAGCAATCAAACGGCTCTGTTCTTGGGACAACGTTTCTTTATTCTCCTTGATCATTTACGGTTTATAAAAAAAATAGACCATCTTAATTAAAAATTAATAGAGCCCTTGGATTGTAAGAAGAAATATTAGAATTTAGAAGATATCATATTTCTTATACAGACCTTCCCATAGCAATGCTGATGATGATGATCCCCTGCAATTTGGCAGAGGTGGATGAGGAGAAGCAACAATGGGGTTTTTCCTTCACACCCAAATTCTTGGGCTGCTCTGGCCTCTATGGTACCATTGTCTTCACCTATGCCTACATTATCATCACCATCATCTTTTGGGCCATCACCATCCAATGCCCTCCCACCTTCAACAGAATCGCCCACACTGTCACCTTTGTTTTTCTCCATCGTCTCCTGCAGAGAATGTGGCCTCTGCCTCTCCATATTATTTCATCACTATTTTTGCAATTGTTAGTGTGTCGTGTGTGATCCCTACTCAGTTTTCTTTCCCTATGGGGCTAAAAGATAAAACTTGAAAGATAATTTCCATACAGAGTTGTGAAAACATTTAAATTATCTCACACTCCCAAGCATTAGGATCATAACTTTTGGGATAGACTCTTGCGCAAGAAACTCCAGTATTCATGATATATGTCTGTTGGACTAGATACATAATGGGCTATGGACTATAACTCCAGTTTGCCTAAGGCCAGTCTCTTGAAACGCTGATTCTTAGTTGAGTATTCCCATGTCATTTTTGGAAATCCCCATACTCTTACTTGCAAAACTGTACTTATGAATTTTATTGCAACATTGCTTCAGAAGAAGTCTGACTAAGAAGACAGAAGAAGTCTGACTAAGAAGATAGATAAGGACAAGGTACTTATTTGTAAAATAGAATGCTAGTTCCTTATGATATATTCTGGTATGACTCTAAACCTTGCTTCATTTAAATCCTGCTTGGTTTCTAGGCCATACAATGAATGAACTGTTCTCTTCATTTCCAGAAAAATAGAAAATCATCATTCTAAAAACAAACAAAAGACTGCTGGGTAGCTAAATGTCAGTTTCTTCCTTCTAATCGGACTGGAGAGTCAGTAAATAAAACTAAGATTTTAACATAATGTCCTCAACAGTTAGATGAACACCATATGCTGCCTTTGTCTTAGTACCACATAAACTAAATTGGTAATTCAAACACATTTTCCATTTAAATTTCCATATACTCATGTTCAAGATACAATCAGAGTAGAATTCCTCCTTGCAACCATTGTATTTCGTGGGAAGACATCTCTTTGATGTGTTCTGTCAAACAGTACACGTGCCTTGCCAATAATTCTACATTTTGTGTACATGTTATTCTGAGCATTCACAACTATAATATCTGGAAAAGTTTCCTTTCCCTCCATGCATCGATGGATGCCATTTGCTATTCTAAAACAACCTTTGGCGCTAGCAGAAGTTGCAGAATTTGGCATTCAATTTGCTAGATGTACTTGCTTAAAACAAATCCATTTTGTGTATATTTTACAACCATTGTCTCTCGTGTCTGAAATCTACAGACCATGTCATGAAGTTTGGAGGCGTCACAAATACAGGCTTGAATCAAGTGGTCAACGCATAGGGTCTGTGAGTGAAATTTTACTTATATGCATTTTTAATAAGGGGTCAAACAATTTTGTGCTTCTGTTGTATCCATATTTGCATTCATATCTGATAGGATAGTCAACACTACAGTATTTGACAGAATACGCTTCCAGTTATATTTGATGAAGTATGCAAGCAATGCAAACAAAAGTTGTTGAGTTTGGCTTAACGGATGCCAATTGCATTTGCTTAAAAATCTCTAAGGCTCGTTCAACAAGCCCATTTTGTCCATATCTACCAATGATCACATTCCATCAGACAAAATATTATTGAGGCATTTTGTGAGCCTTCTATGTGCTTCTACATATTGCATTCATGTCTATCATGGAACATTCTCGAGAGATAGTGGAATTCTTTTGGAGCAGTCATACTCTTAAGAGATAGAAAATTTCTTTCAATTCATTTGATTCTTGTATGATTGATTAACTTTGACGTCAACTTGGTAGGATCTTGTAGTTATTTATGGTGTGTTTAATGAGACAAAGGTATAAAAGAAATTAGTTCAACTGAGTGAAGTGTTAACATTGGTTGATATGAAATTATGTTGTGTCTGTGAGTTACATTGATAGGAATTATGTATCTCAGAACTGTATTGTTTTTCTACATGTTTTAGAAACCAATTTAATTGTTTGTTTAACTCCATTATATGATCTTGAAACTCTTGTAGGTATGGATATAAATTATATTGTAGGCATTGGTATATTATTATTATTATCAAATCAAAATGTAACAGATGAATAGTTAAATGTCCCAACAAATTAGAAATTTTATAAAAGTGTTAATAGTTATTGTCAATGTTAATTGTAATGCTTTGGGATAGAATGGTAAGTTAAATTATTAGGGTAAAGAGTTATAAAAGTATACTTATATCTTGTATTTGATTGTCGTAAAAAGACAACTTTAAATGAAGTTTTAAAGATAATTTATTAGATTATTTAGATTGAATTAACGAAATTGACTTAAAAGATCAAACGATTTATTGATCTTTGTATATATATATATATATATATATAAGATATAGGATTAAGAAATGAATCGATATAGATAGTATCGATTTATATGTTAATGTGAATAGATGAAAGACGATATGGTGATATATTTAATGTTGACATTTTTAATTTAGTTGGAATTGATTTAATTATGATTTGTTATAATGGCTTGGTTAAGTTAAAATTTGATAAGAAGGATTGAGATTAGGGTAAAACATTGTATTTGGTTATGTTTTAAATAATTGGTATATTGTAAATGAATCTTGTGTAAGATGTATCATTGGTCATAATGGGGTTGTGTGTAGGTCGTAAAGGTTTGTGTTCCAGAGGCATAGGATAATAAGATTTGATATATTGTGTTGATGTTGTAAGAACATGATGTCTCTTGTCTATGTATGTGGGTCTTAATAAATGATAATGTGAGATGATGTACATACTGTGTTGTGAATATATTATGATGGGGTTAAATCTCCTTCAAGGATGTGTTGATATCGAGATTGTGTGTAGTATTGTAATGGGGAGATCTTGGAAATCGTAATGAGAAACTATTTTGTTCATGGTTGAGATTTGAAGAGCAAGATGACCCATACCTTGCTCTGGATATGTGTTGTTATGGTTATTGCGATTGATGAACTGAGAGTTTTGGGACAATGATGTAAAGGTTGGTCGTTGTGATTATGTTTTGTATGCAAGAAGGTAAATGCCTTGCATTGTTTATGTTTACTTATCATTAAGATAGTAATTGTCTTGCTTGATGGTTAGGGTTTCTGGATGCAAGTAGGGGAGTGGCTTTCAATGTGGTGCCGGTGCCCAAAGTGGCTAGTCAGGGTAACCCATTGAAAGTTAGTAATCAAGTGATAACCTAATTAATGGATTAGAGGGTTGGGTAGTAATTCACATTAAACAAGATAATTGGATTCTTCACCCATGCCTGTAGTGCTTGTTTAGACTAAGGATGGGATTGAGAAGGCCTGGTTGGCAAGATCGACCTCCTTGTCTCCATGAAAGGATGTGTCAGATCTGCATGTGTCACCCTATGGGGATAGTGCTTAGAGAGAGACTGCCAGGGTAACCATAGATGGGGGCCAGTTTCTAGTGAGAGATAGCCTGGGTAACCCATGCTAGTACCATGCGATGACACTCTCCCTACTGCAACCTAGCATTCCCTAGTTGTACTCTCCCCATTTGTCGTGTGCTGCCTCTGGAAGTGATATTGAGTTGCTTGTGATGTTGTCATGTATTGTAATGGTGTCATGTTTAGCCCTCGTTCCTGTTAGGCAATTGTCTACTTGACTATTTGATGTTTTGGGACCTTATGTTATCTCCTAGCTCGGGGGGTGGACCTTAGGGTTCCACATGGTCGGGTGGAAGAGCTTTTATCCATTAGTTTTTCCCCTTGCCGTTGTTCGTGAACGAGGAGGATATATCTTGTGTATCAGACATCAGATCTTGTACTTGTTTATGAAGACAGTTATTATGCTCATGTACTAGCCTGTGTATCAGTTGATTCTTAATGTATGTATTCAGATGTGATCAGGATAGTGATAATGTAAACTACATAATGATGTACTCATATGTATAGACTTTGGAATATGTACATGTAATCTTGATCAAGTTGATTATCTAACTGATGTCATGAAATGGAGATGTATATGTATAATCATTAGTGTATTAGATTTAGAATGATCTGCTGATGTTAGTTAATAATGTATGTTAAATTATGTTGATTAATTTGTCAAGTAATGCAACCATGGAACCCTAAGAGAATGTTACTTAGTATAGATATGTTAAATGTTACTTTATTATCTTTTTCAATAAAAAAAAAAATGTCCTATTGTATAGTGTAATTGTGTTGTTCTCTAGAGTTTCATGGCGGGGTGTTACAATTACTACCCAATCCACCTAAATAAATTATTAAGTTATCACTTGGTTACAACTTCCATAGGGTTATCCAGGTAGCCACTTTGGGCACCAGCCCCACCATGAAAGCCACTCTCCTACATACAACTAGCAACCTCTAACCAACATCCAAAACCAATAACATGCATGGACAAGGGCTACAAGGTATCTATATTTTACAATCCAATACATAGTCCATTTCAAATTTCAACCTCAACAATAAAACTTTCCCTTATCCACTTCAAAATCTCACATCAATAAAACATTTAAACATAATAATACAATAACAAATTGAAGCCCAAGTAGCCTACCTCTGGAGTTGGTAAGTTGAACTCATTACCATTATACACAAGTTCATCTCCCAATATGGAAACACGGGTTCAAACGACTTGACATTTATTATTTACGATAGTCTATAAGAACAATAAGACTCAAAACCAAAGGAAAATACAATGATCCAATCCCTCCAAGTCAAAAGTAACTAACAATGGAATTACAAGCACGACCAAATACTATATCTAAAATTAACTCAAATAAGTCACCATCAAACAATTTAAACCTAGAAGCACTAATTAAGTTTTCAACTCAACTGCAAGTAAATCTATGACCCTAAAAAGATATAAAACAAAAACAATTTTTAAAACAATATTAACATTTGAATCCTGACATCAAGCTCCTTCCACCTTACTATCAAGAATGTTAGTCATATGATGCATTTAAGTCCTATTCCCACTACTAAGAACCCTCAATATAAGGTTACTAACAACATTAGATAACTCTATCCCAACCAAGCAGAACATAAAGGATCGTAAGGTAGATTTAAAACATTCATTTAAATCCTTTGAAAGTATACGAGTTAAATACTAAACACTTTATATTATCAATATTCTACAAGCAATGTGATCATACATCAGAGTACACAATGCAAGAGAAAGAGTTTACAAGCTTATGACGTAAAAGTACATTAAATCTAACGTAAGAATTTGCCTTAATATAAATCTCTATCTACCTAATTTTGTACTTGACCCATCATTAAACATGTTCTAATTTACATTCACACTTAAGATAGTTTGACTAATCCTTAACCATATTAGTCAACATTATAAACAAAATCAATTTATTTCTATTCCATTCTAAAATAAAAAGAGATCTTCTACCTTATTAATATTAAGTTTGGATTTGTAAGGTGCTAAAATCTCACTACACAATCCACGATAGCTATAATCTTTCCGAAACTTTCTTAATACAACCATTGGCAATAACTATTATATTCTTTCAAAATAAAATCTCTATAATAGATTAATATCTGTCTTTATTTACAAAACAAATTCATACTTTCTTTTAAGTAACAAGGAAATTTTCAGTGCAATTCTAAGGAATAAGAGATCGAGTTTTCAATAAAGAAGATTCTAAACAAGTTAAATTCCTATTCTTACTATTAGATAGATTCTTAAATAGCATTATTCTTTCTATTGCGAAAAGCATATGGTATATCTCTACTCTCTATTCACATTTCCAAAATTTTGTAGAAAATAAAATTTAATTTCTTTCTAATAAAAGAGGATAAATTCCTTTAATACAAATATAAGATAATTTCATATTAAAACCAAAATAAATTCATCTTCTTTTAATATATACATTTAATTCCCATTCTTTAAACTATAGAATAAATCAACTAGAATTTAAGATAAGAAAGATTCTTTTATATTTTTAAGGGAATAATTTTAATAAATCAATTAGAATTTAAGATAGGAAAGATTCCTTTATATTCTTTAAGAGGATCATTTTACTATACGGGAGATTAACTTGAAGAGCTAGAAAAAAATAGAAAGGTTAAGCAATGTGGAATTTAAAACAGCAACAAATTGAAATTAGAGACAAACGATTAGAAAGAGGATATATATATATATAGCTAAAAGCAAATGGCATCTTGAAACAAATATGCATGCCGTTGAGGATAGTAAAAATATAATATCTTGATTTCACAATGCCTTTAAGAAAGGGTTACGAGCTAAATGGTAAAGTAGATTATTGACAGATAATATAGTTGGAAATGTTGTGCTAGACATACATGCAAAAAGTGGAAGCGTCTATACGACATTCTAACTGCGGGAAATAATACCTCAAAGAAATGTCTTCACATGTAATGCAATGATAACAGATTATGCACAAAATGGATTTAAAAAAAAAAATGAAAGAACTTTCAATAAAATGCATTTGGCAGGCGTGATGTTTGTTTCTACAAACTTTGCCAACATTCTATTTGTATGTGCCATAATGGAAGTTTTGGAGCAAGATAAGGTCATCCTTAGATCATAATAGTAGACGATTTTGACAATATAAGAGTTGGAAAGCACCGGTAGACATAAGAGCAAAGATGCGGCAACACAGACAAGGCATGCAAACTGATGGGTTGAGAAAAATGGATCTACATGTATTCGACTATGTATCCATACTGTCTCCCAGGTGGCTAGGTAACTTCATCAAGGATCTCAGATGAGGATAATCATTGTACTAGTATGGGTTGCTGAGATCTCTGCAACCATGGGCTAATAATGGAGGATCTAAAAATTGTGATCTCTACATGCATGCAAGAAGAGAAAGTGCAAACTAGGCACAAAAACCCTTTAACAAACACCCCATTGTAATGTCACTGGGAAAAGGATAAGAATTTAAATCTTTGTGAGGAATCCTACAAACTCTAGAATACATTTCTATCTCTCAATCTATTTCATTTTATTAACTAGAGTATTGTTGATCTGTAATGGTCACAGGGAAGCAATCAGACAAATAATATGAAAAAAGATTAGGAAACAAGTTCTTGACACATACCAGGAATCGATAAAGTAACTCAACCTCCATTTAGGATGCTAGTAAACTTAATGCCCCATAATATGGATAGGTTCATTTTGGATCTAAACTTGCAAATGTAATTGTTGCAATCACCTGAATATGAGTCGAGAGTCTTCTTTTTCCTCTTTTTTTTTTGTGAATAAAACCTCCTATTTAATACCATTTGCAGAGCATTCCCCCGGAAGATGCACATACCCTGTTCTTTTATTTTTGGAGAGTTTCTATCTTTTTCCCCTCAATAATCTTCCCAAGAACCAGAATAGGCAAATCCCATTATTTCCCACTATCACCATTCTCTCCAACCCACAACCCAAAATTTAATTGCATTCAAAACACCACTAACTGGAACAATTCAAAACTCTGACAACCCACTCAAAAAAAACCATTAATACAAAATAAAAACAAAATCTCATGTGAGAGAATCAACTAATTGATATTGATATATATATATATATATATATACATATATTTACTTATTATTATTATTTCTATAACAATTACGTGATCAAATATCCACACATCTTCACACATAGATCACATATACTATTAAATGAACTAAACACTATAATCAACAACTCAACATCACATAAGCAACAATGACGACAATCATATACCACAGGCTAATCAACATTCGAATGCAGGTTCCAACAGAACAACAACTACACCCATGACAGGAAATACACGGATGACGACAAACTGAAGACATTGGCTGACAGAGGGAACCCCATGTCATCTCCCATCCATATTATCCATTGGTGTGGAGGCATGCTCGAACCTGTTAACTCAGGTGGAGTTGGTGGAGTTGATGCCTGGTACCTGCAGCCTACAACAAACCATAGTGTCCTATACAAATATATATTTAATCGTCCAAATATGCACATAGTGACAAGGAATCCCAGCGTAGTAGGGTACTCACAAATAACATATACATTCCTAACTAATAAATAAGATATTATGGTATTAAATGATCACATAAAACATGATAACTCTAATCTACCTAATCATTTAACCAATAGTTGATCATGTCAAGACACATCATGTACTAACATCTACAATGTCATAATAATCTTAACAAAATATCGACAACTACCTCAAAACGGTTAACCTACCATCAACATGTCTAACATACTTTGAATGTTCTGAGTATTTCCATTCATCCTCCTGTTCCTTGCTTTGACCACCTGCACATCTAGGTGAAACTAGAGGGGCACTACACAATCCCATTGAATCTTTTAGCAATTTTAGCCAATATGAATTTTAATGTTTTGTTTGTGGCTTCTTCTTGTCCATTTTCTTGAGGATAATACGTTGATGCAAAATTGTGGTTATATGGAACTATTCACATAATTCTCAAATTTACAAATTCTTGAATGATGAAAGCATTATTGGTAATGATAACTTGTGGGATTCTAAATCTACAGATGAATTGATTAAGAACAAACTTTGCTATGCTTGATCTTGAAACAATACTTAGAGGCATGACCCCTATCTACTTTTTAAAGTACTCAATTTTTTCTATGATAAAGGTATGGTCATCAATTGATGGTAGGGAAATCTTTCCAATAACATCTAATCCCCATGTAGAGAATGGTTGTAAGGTGACAAAGGGTCTAAGGTCCCACATAAGGGCATGTTGCATATGCATGAAGAATTGGAATTATGGACATTTTATTATGTATGTTATCATGTCCCTTCAATATTGGGCTAAGAGTAACCTAACCAATTAATTTTCCTTACTATGGCATGACAACCAAAATTGTATTCACATATAGGTCACTATGATATTCTTCCAAGATTTTTTCATTCTCTTCCTTATTTACACAATAAAGGATGACTCCATCAATACCTTTCTTTTATAAGGTATAATTGAGGATCGCATACTTTGATGCTAAGATGAGCATCCATTTCTTTCTAATGGGGTAGAACTTTTGGGTTATGTGTGACCAATCAGATATTTGATAATGTGTCCCTACAATGGCAAAGAGGCATACTTTGTGAGTTTGACAAGACATAAATTATTATAAGGGTATCTTCATTTATGGGCTCATCTTGAGAGTGGGTTTTCTACTAGCCAGTTGTCAATTAACTCTCCCTTGACAGACTTTTGATTTACATAAGTTTGAATTCATTGAATAGGGTAAGAAAACAACTAGCCCTCCTCAAAAGAATGGATTGCATAAGGAATGTTTGTTATGTTTTAGATTCGATGATGACCTAGGCTTTTTAGTTTAACATATCATGGCAAGGATATCATGTTGTAAAGACTATTAACATATACTGCTTGACTTGAGTGTCATTCTTTTCATAATAGATAAGGGTGTGATTGATGAATTATATCACTCTTTCTTTCCTATCATCATCTTCTTGCTCTAACATGCTTCACGTACCCTTAGATACAAAATTAGGGGGTGGTCTTGTTTAGGTAGCACGAGCATTGAAGGAGCCAGAAGAAACTTCTTCACTTGATCAAAAGCATTCTAGCAATCTATTGTTCATGTTATTTATGTGTCTTTCATCAGTAGGTTATTGATCATAAGAATTTTAAACATAAGATCAAGTATGAAATGTTGTATATCCCCTAATTCACCTAGGAAGGTTCATATTACAAATTTAGTGGTCAGGGGAGTTGCATCCAAAACTTCCTTCACTTTAGTAATGTCAACATCTATCCCTTTATGGGAGATGATGAAGCCTAATAACATTTTGGGTTTCACTTTGAACACATACTTTTTTAGATTCAACCTAACCTTTTATTCACACAATATGGTAAAAAGAACACACAAGTCCTTGGAACAATTTACTTTCTTTTTAGATTTCACCAGTAGATCATTGACACAAGATTCCACTATGTGTTGGATAAGATCATGGAAAAAGTGTGTAATAGCCCTTTGGTATGTAGATGGACTATTATTTCAACTCAATGGGAGTTACAACATGATAGAAGGTTTCATATAGTGTGGTAAATGCCATTTTATTTTGGTCATATTATGTAATACAAATTTAATTATAGCTAGAGACACCATCCATGAGTGATAATATTCATAACTAGTGGTAGAATTGACAATTTGATTTATAGAGGGGAGAGGAAAATTGTCCTTAGGGAAAACCTTATTAATGTCTCTAAAGTCAATGCATGTTTGCACCATCTTGTTCTTTTTGAGCACTAGGACTATGTTTGATATTCATGGTAAATAATATATTAGTTTGATAAAGTCCATGTTAAGAAGTTTCATCAATTCCTCTTTTACCCTCACAACTACTTTAGGTTTGATTGGTCTCAATTTTTCTTGAATGGTTTTTCTTTTGGTTGAGTGACCAAATCGTGGACAAAAATATTCATTATCTAACCTCGACATATCTAAATATTGCTAGGCAAAGATATCTACATTCTTGATGGGAAGTTTTGTGAAATTCAATATTTCTTCATCCATTGATTCAACCCCAAGTTTTACCATTCTTCAATTTTTTGGGGTACTAATGTTTAAATCTACGGTTTCTCCTATCAGAGATGGATGACCTTCTTCAAATTGCATAGGGGAAAAAGGTATGTCTAGAGTATGTTCTACTTGCAAAATGTCTAGTCCTCTTTAAAATAATCCTCTAGATGAAGTATTACTATGTACCATTTCTTATGACATGCTCACAAGAGACTTTCATGTGAGTGAAGATATTCTAGTATGGCTTCATTATGCTTTTCACAGTCCCATATGAAGGGCTCTACTCTATTATTTGCATAACTAAGGACACATGGTAGGTCACCCCTTTCTACTAACAAACCACCTTGAATTGCTATTGAAAACTCTAAACTTTGTAATTGCACACAAAGAAAAAATTATAGAGGAAGTAGCCATAGAATCAACCATGTAATTGTCTGTTTTTGGGATGGGTTGTATGGAAAAATAATCAAAATGTTGAATTAAACCTTAGATGGCATCTTTGTAAGGTCGTAGTCATTTCAATCTTGTCTTGTAATTTAAAAAATGATTTACCACCAATTAAGAATCACCAAAAACTAAAATGTTCTCCACACCTAAATTTAAAGCCAACATGACTCCTAAAGAGAGAGCTTCATACTCAACAACATTGTTAATTCAAAATAAATAGAGTTGAAAGGAGAAAGTGAGAACTTTACCTTCTAGAGAAGTTAGAAATACTCTATCCTTAACTCCTTTCCTACACTTAGTTCCATCAAAATGAAGGATCTAAAGGTTGTTCAATAATGAGATGACTTTTGATGTTTTTTCTGGTTCTTATATGAGCTAAGATCCTTCTCCTTCATCTTTAACTGTGAGTTCAACCATGTGGATGTTGATGTCTTCTTCTTCACCATCTATAATTAATTTAACTATATATGTTATGATCTTCTCTAAAGGGGATGGATGGCAAATTAAAAGGAGCATAAGGTTGTGTTGACCAAGTGTCAAAATGAATTTTTTGTAGTTTTTGGGATTCTAATGACCTTGTTATCTCCATGGTTGTCTTCATAGAGATAGTTGTAACTTGTTTTGAAATTTCTCCTTTTTTAAACACCAAAGTTCTTAGATCCTTAAATATCTTTATAATTTCCTTTTTTTCTTTATATGAATGGTCTATGGTGTAGGCTCTAGGATTGCAACTTTGTTTGTCGACAACTCCTAATCAACAAGTATCGACTTTCTTCTTGGTCATATCATTTTTAAACTTGTTAAATGGTTCTAGATCTCCCTAGTAACATAGATCTTTCCTAAATATAGGAATCTAATCTCCTAGAATAAGGTAAAAGGAATGGCTTTAATCTTGTGAATCTAGTCCCCCCAATAAAAAATTGTACCATGTTTCCATGTCGATAATATAGAACATGTTGGGGACCATATTGGGCCCAAGAGTAATCGAGAGTGATTTTTCTAATAGTGGTTATCTTTAGGTTGTCATATCTACATAAAGTATCCTTTTAATAGGTGATATGGTCTCATCTTATACCATTCTATGCAAGAGGGAGAAGGGAACAATGTTTATTGTAGGTCCATCATCAACTAGAGTTCTTTTAATGCAATTTTCATAAATCCAAACCTATAAGTATAAGGCATGATCTCTTCTAATTAGCTCAGTATTTGTAAGCATTTGCTTGACATTGAAGAAGAATCCTAGATCTTGCAACTTAGCATTCAAATGGTTAAATTACAAGTCAATTTGATTGATTTTTTTCCTTTGGAGGGGGGTTATGTGATTATGATATTTTATCCCAATGGCCTCAAAGAAGGCCACTCGATGGGCCAAAGATTTCCTTAGGAGGTATATATGTGCAATCTTTCTGAATGTTCTCTTGAGATCCTTTATGAGATCATAAGGGTTAACTAACTTTGGGGGAAGGTGAACTATAGAAATGATATGCCCATTATGCTCAATTGACTAAGTTGTATGAGGCTCCTAGATTTCATCATCTTGAACTAGCTTGACTAACCCTAACATTTTGGTTTGCCCTTTTATACCCAAGTGAGTTGTGAGACTTAATTATTTTGGGTTGGAGATGACTGTTGACCCAAATGTAGATGGGTTAGAAGAACAAGATTGATTTACATCTTATTATGTTGACAGGAGGGAAGGGGTTTTGATAAATTCATAAGTTGAAAACTTTGAGGGGTAATGGGCCCCTAATTGTTACCAATGTTTGGACCCTCTTAAGGATGAAAGAGAATGTCTATGAAAATGTGTTGTTGTTTCTTTTAGAATTTAAAGATAAATTAATTATAATCTTGACAAGTTTATATGTTATGCCTCCTATACATGTGGAAGGAATATAATTTTTTATGATCGTAATCCCTAGGCCTACAATAAGGGTTGTATTGGTTGTCATTGAAAGTATAGTTGTTTTGTGAGATACCACCCCTTTTATAATAGTTGTTCCTTTAGGGATTGTCATTTTTGGGAGGATAATCAACATTGTTAGCCACTGTGTGGACGTTTTGGTTTCCTAGGTGTAAGTAGTTGTTATTCTCATTGCAGTTGTTGCTATTAATTTGTGATTGGTATTGTTTCCATTGTTATTCTTTGTAAGAGAAGCAACTATGACTCCAATGTTGGGATAAGGTGCCATTAACCTTGTAAATCCCAATATTGTATTTATTCCATTTATTATTTATAATTTGTAATAATCCATGAGGAGATGTACTAGTTTCACTGACAGGGGTAATTTCAGAGTAACCAGAGGTAATTACAGAGTGACTTTTACTATTGGCAAATGTAAAAACTCAAAGTAAATGAGGGTAGGCATGCTCCCTTGAGGAATCTACTATTTTTGGCATGTATGACAACTGTCATAATGTTTGGTAAGTGAATCTATGACGCATATGACGGATATGTTAGTTGAATATTTGCTATATTTAGCCCAAGGTTCCTATCTTGGAAAGATACTCTTTTGTAGAATCTATGATGGTTATGACGCATCATAAGATGCTGTAAGAGGCCATATTTAGTCTTGGACACCCAACCTTTGCATGGTTGTTTTTGGACAAGTGTAAGATGCTTGTAAGATGGTAATTAATGTTTACAGGTTGGAGAATCTTAGGAGAGAGAAGGTGAATGCCTAGAATGGAGTGGAAAACATTTCTATAAATATTTTCCATGTATTTGTTGCTGCAATATAGATTTTAGGTACTCAAGTGCTGCTGGAATGCTGTCAGATTGAAGACTTGTGGAGAGAGTTGTGTAGTTGATGTATTGTACAATCTTGTTGAGATTATGTAATGCCCCTCATTTTGTTTTTTGTTAGACTGATAGTTGTTCTTTTAGGACTGGACAGTACGACACTTTGTTTGATGATGTTTGATCTCTAATATTTTATGTTTTCACAGCTTGATGAATATATTAGATAATTCTGAACTTAATGTGTTATTAGATTTTGGTTATGATTCTATTATTAGTGATTACTTGTATTTGATTGTCATGTAACTAATTGTTTGTTTTGTTAGAAAAGCAACTGAAGATTATGTGCAATGTAGTTACTTGATGTGTTTATGTGAACGGAACAGTGTTGCATTACTCATACATGAGTACCCTGCTACACTGCAACTTTCGTTCACTGTGTGTATGACTGCATGTTTACATATGTACATGTGCAACCCCGTTGTTTGCTGCAGGTTGTAGGTACCAGGAATCGACTCCACCTAAATTAGCAGGTCTAAGCGTGCCTTAACCAATGGAAATTGTTGAATGGAGATAGTGTAAGGTCCCTAGCTATGTCACCATCCTCAAAGAGGATGAGTATTTAGTCTTGTACCATGTCATTAAGGTCGGTTTGGGTTAGATTGTAAATCACTGTTGTTCGATTGTGTGTAGTCATCCGGTATTAATCGACATGTGATTTATTAGATTGTAATTGTGTGAATTATTGTTTGGTTAATTGCTTCCTTAAAATAGAAATTATTAGTCCATTTTGATAAATAAATAGATAATAATAATAATATGAGGTAAATAAAATATTTTAAATGAGAATTTAATTAATAATTTTAATAGTTAATAATAATAATAAATAAATAAATAAATTATAAGTATTTAATATTATACTAGATGAATAAATATTTATTTTGTAAAGATTGAAAGATATTATTCTATATTATTCATTTGAATGAAGTGAGTTGTCGTGAGTGGGCAACAATAATTTTTAGATTTGAGAATCTTCCTGTAGGCGGTGAATTAATGTATTTTATTCTTTTTGAGAATGTGGGGTTGTCTGTAACAGAAATGATGGAGTGGGGAATTAATTGGTTTTGACTATTTTTGTGATGGGGGAAATATTTGAGGGGGATAGGGAATATTTGGAAGATAGAAAGAATGAAGGGAAAAGAGGACAACAGAAATTAGAAGGGAGAAAAGAATTCATCTAGAGGAGGATTGGGAGGCTTGAGGATAAAATTTTTGGGTATACATTTGCAAGGAGATCTGGTATGTTTTATATTTATCCATCTTGAATTTGACTTTGTTGTTTATATGGTGTGTATCTGTTGTTTATGGAATTGGGATTTCTGGAGGTAATTTGTTGATAAACTTTGTCTTTGCTTTCACATTTTCATTATACATTGATGGATGTGTTTGCATGGTGAGCCATTCCACCCTATAACTAGTAATTGGTATTTGTTTAAGTTTTTATTTAAGCAACATTTAACCCTAGTTGTGTTCTATGTGTTATAAAAAAATTATAGTATTGTCGGTAAAGCAAGCATGCATTTGTGATGATTCAGGGTTTCCTTTATTTAAATAAGTTTAATAGGTCAACCCTGTGTGCCCTGTTACATGCATTTTGTATATGTTGTATCCTTACACTCATTGACCCCAAATGGCTCCTTGTGCCCTGTTCATGTATTCAAACATAAGTTTGGAAGATTACATTTTGGCTGACTCTGTGATGGATCAATGACATAGCTTAATATCTCTTATGATCGCCATAAATGCTGGTGTTTTCAAACAAATCTTGAACTAGGCTTCTTGACTAGATGATTTTTCTATGTTTTGGTTTGTGTTTTCTCATTTGTAAGTTTCTAAGGTTTCTCCTTTTCTAATATACCCTTTTATAGTTAAGATATGGATTTGCCTACTTTTCCTCATGTCGTGTTTGATCAACTGTTGTTTGTAATCGAGTCCTTTCAATAAGGCCATTGGGTGCTTATCCTGCGAAACATTGCACTCCATATCATAGCGTAACTACTCAGCAAGAGGAGATCGTGTGCTTTATAATTGAGTTTCCACATTTTGCATGCATGTCTATCAAGGCTCTTACAACTACGGTTTCTAACCGAATTTGTTCTCCTTTAGCCAATCTCATTCCAAGGGATTCATGTAGAGAAAGTTTAGGCTCAGTTCCGTGTTTTCTATATTGGTACAGGCATTATTTAAGTTCCAACTTCCCTATAATTTCTTTTGACAACAAGATGATATCTATAGCAATTTCTTTTATTCCGCTGACTCCTAATTTCATTGCTAAGATTATAACTTTCTTTTCACTCTACCATGACATTGAGTATGTAGAAATTTATCTACTACATACGTCATCCAAGCCAATTCCTACAATTAAGCATGGACTTCTTGTGTCCTTGAGTGCAATTAGTCATTTGATATGGTAAATACTGCACGAAAACATTGATTGTGTTAAATTAATAGATATATCTATTTTTAGAACTGTAATATCTTCATCTGTTTGATACCTAAAATCTCATCTTGACTTAGGTCGACATCTCAAAAATCTCCTAGCTTAACTCCTTTTGAAATTTTATCATAACGATATGCTCTCTGTATTAGAATCATTAAAATATCTCTATGTTCTTTATAAGCCGTCTTTTCGTTACGGTGGTAGAGAAATAATTAATCTTTTTCTCATTTTCATAACATCTAGTTAAAATCTAAAATCTGGTAATACCTTAACATAGTATCTTTCAAACTGATCTCTTTTAATTTGCTCGGATCTCCTTTGTTTATGGGTGAAACGTTACTCCTTGGTTAAGATTCCAAAAATAAGGCAAGCTTTATACATTACATATCGATGCCACCACCTATGATATGAACTTGTTTTGATGATAAACCAGTTAGGTTAGGAAACACCTTTCTTGGCGTAAGCCAGTCGAAACCTTAGTGTATTACACTACCTAGCTAGTCAATTATGCTTGGAAATCCACATCTACTTCTATATTAATTGAAACGCCTTAATCCCATAATTTCTTTTCATCTGCTTCCTTCTTAACATCATGATCTTCATCTCTTATTTAGGAATATGCTCATTCAAACGTTACTTTATAGTAATTTACCTCATGATGAGTATTTATCATAATTTATCACCAAAGTTTCTTATCGTGGTAGTATTCAATGGGCGATGAGATTAGGCTTTGAAGTCCATCTAGTTTATAGGATGTATTTAGAAGATTAATTATTTCCTTTTATTATAAGAGTGTAGACTTGTTTTTAGGAGTTTATAACTGATAGGCTTTTATAGGAGAGCATGGTAATGCATGAAAACTGTCTCATGCAGTAAAGAAATTTCTTTTAGAATCTTGCTAAACTCACCAGTTTATATTATAAACGTATGGGTGTAAGTGTTAGCATGATGCCTACCGGTCTTCTCATTGAATAATAACCTTGTTTCTCTTTTGTTCTTTCTGTATTATGATTTCATTAAACTTAGTGAGATGTAGTGTTTTCCCTAAAATCTGACACCTGGCGGTAAGCTTTCTCTCTATCTCTCTAAGAGTCTAACTTTATTTTAGATTAATTCATTCACATGATCTTCAAGTTTTAGAAATGAAGTATCCTTGGATGGTTTGATGACAATCTTTTTATAAACTTATCTCTATTCTTGAAGTGGTTTACGGTTTAATCTTAAAGAGGTTAAGTGATGAGTTGTTTGTGTCTCATTAGGAAACTAATCTATCTTCTACTACTAACATACCCACTAAACTCACCAAATCACTCCAACCCCATGTGTGTGAGACCATAGCTTGAATAAATGGTAGGAGCAAATTTAGAGAATACCTCTTCTAGATTTAATAAGGTTCACATCTTTTAATAAATTCACCTTATTGGATTATGGTGTGCATGAGATTAGATGGTTCTTTTTGTTCTCTTTGTATTTTGTTGTATACATGGCGTTATTAACTAATTGAGAAGAGTAGTGAATTACAATGTTATTATGTGTGTTTCCATATTATTTTATTATACTTTAGTTGTGGGAATATGTAATGATTATCTCTAGTTTAAGTAGGGGTATGTTTAAATTTAGTTGTTATAATCCGAATAAGTGTATTAGATGTGGAAATGATCTGTTAAATCTATTAGCTTCTTGTAAGAAAGTAAAAGAATATTCTAAGTAATTTTTGATATGTTCAAATAGTGTTTAGGAAATAGGATGTTGAAAACAATGAGTAAATTAGTCATCTTTATTGAGTATGTTCGAGTCGATAGGTGTTTTATGTGATAAAATGTATAGAATAATCCTATAAATCATTTTATTTTGAGTTTGATTATAATATGATAATACCATAATAATTATATAATATTAGGGAATTTTGATCATATGCATTATGATAATGATGAGTTTTATGATACTTGTGTATGAGGTCTTGATATTTAGTAATATGGGAAAAGAAATTATTTAGCATTTTGATTCTTAAGGAATTCATAGAAACTAGTTCTCTAGAGATGAAGGTTCTTAATTAAGATTATTGTAGTGGATAATGTCTTGTATGAGAAATGTATTCTTGAATGTAAGTGATGAGTATTTGCTTATTTTAGAAAATATGTCTTGTTTTATGGAACTGTTTTGACCAATGTCATCTATGTAAGCTTATGTAAGATTTTGTGATATGGAAGGATGAGTTTAATAGGTTGATTCCAGAGGCCTAGGAGAGTGTGTTTATGTGGTGGTTGACTATGTGTGCATCTTGTGAGTTGAATGAAATGCATTTTTGAAATATGGTTTATTCATGTTGGTATTATACATGTGCAAGATGGAGAATACCTTGTTCAGAGTACTTATTCATGTGATTATAATGAGCATGAAAGATGGGAATGCCTTGCTTGTGTGAAATGATGTATATTTTGAGAAATGTGATAGTTTATGCTTGGTTTATGTTATCGGTTGTGAGAATCTAGATGCAGTGAAGGGGGAGTGGCTTCCAATGTGGGGCCGGTGCCCAAAGTGCCTAGCCAGGGTAACCCATTGGGAGTTTTGTAATCAAGTGATAACCTAATAATAAATTTAGAGGGTTGGGTAGTTTTCACACCAAATAAGATAATTGGATTCCTCACCCATACCTGTAGTGCTCGTTTAGGCTAAGGATGGGATGAGAAGGCCTGGTTGGTAAGATCAACTTCCTTGTCCTCACGAAAGGAATGTTGGTTTCGCATATGTCACCCTATGGGGCCGATGTCTAGTAAGAGACTGTCAGGGTAACCATAGATGGGGGCCGACGCCTAGCAAGAGACTGTTAGGGTAACCCATAGATGGGGGCCAACATCTAGCTAGAGACTATCAGGGTCACCCATGGTAGGACTGTGCGATGACACTCATCCCTACTGCAATCTAGCATTCCTTGATTATACTTCCTCATTTGTGATGTATTGCCTCTGGAAGTGTTGATTGTGTTAGTTACCTGTATTGCATTGGAGTCATGTGTAGTCCTTGTTCCTTTTAGACTACTATCTACCTGACTGTCTATTTTAGTGTGATCTTATGTTGTCTCCTAACTCGGGGGGTGGACCTCAGGGTACCGCATGGTCGGGAGGATGAGCTATATTCCATTGGTCTTTTGGTATCATGATTCGTGTTTGGAGCAGATGTGCCTCTCCAGTTTCCAGTACTGCACCTGTACTTGAAGACTTGCATTGTACCTTACGGATCCAAATTTGTATATTTATGATTCCCATTATGTAATTTTGATATATTCAAATAGGAAGCCTTGTATCTATGTAATCATGTATCAGGAACTTCTCTGTACTTGTAAACATTATTGTAAAAGAAAGATGTAAGTTCTCTATAATGTATCAAAGTTTGCTAGTGGTCATTTTGATGAGTTATGCATATTAGTGATCTATGTTTATCTTCCTTAATGCAGTTGTCTTTCCCTAGAGAGGTTAGTTTTAGATAATTAAATTGATGCAATTAGTTTCTATTTTATCTGGTGATTAATACTTTTACTTGTTTAAAAAAAAAAAATTCCGCAGTTTGATTCTAACTCTCTAGGGTTGCATGACAAGGCATTACATTTGGTATCAGAGTTAGGTTGCAGCATTGGGATCTCTGGTTTATGTTGTCACCCATGTCTAGTTATAGTAACTTTCTCAGTGCAAATATCCTCGGGTGCCTAATGTGTGGCTAGAAGGTCATAGGGACCCTTGTGTGGAAGAAATGTTTTAGGAGAGCCTGACATTGTTCTCTCCTTTCTCGTTTGGTAGCTAGTATATAGTCACGCAGTGTTGTACAGTGCAATTCTAGAGATTGTGTATTTTCTTTATAGTTATTGATGATTTTAAATTGATTGAAAAGGCTGGCACCTTGTTTATATTTGATTGTGATGGTTTAGCCACACCTTGTGATCTTCATTTGTACGTGACCCTCTTGGTTACATTTGATTTAATGTTGAATTGCGCACATTTCCTTCTTTATTGTTGAAATTGAATCTTTATTTGATATTTGTTTATGACTTTGGTGGCTAAACTAGTTTCTCCTTATTGTTTTCGATGTCAGCCATGTGTCGTATTGTGATTCCTCTCCAAGGATGTATGAGGCAGACTTGGTGAGTGTGTATGAGGAAGTAGATGTAGGGAACCTTGAGGATGGGGTATGTGAGGTTGTTATGCAGCTAGGACACATTAATCACCTATTTGTGAGGATTATCTCATGGAGGCTAACCACCTTATACAACCGGAGATAGGTCATTGTGGTCTTGTTTGGATGGCTTCACCATGTGCGTGTGACCTATCACCATCAAGCCACTGAATGTGAGGTATGGATTATGTGAGATAGATGTTGGCTCTTGGCTCATGGATCTTGTGTCATGGATTAGTAGGTTGTTTACCGGTGTCCAGATGGACCCTTGTGCAGCCTTGTGATGTGATTCCCGCTAATGTGAATTTGTGTGCGTATGAAGAATGTATGTTAAATCATGAATATAGTATTTATAAAGTGATAAATTGTATTTCCATGTTGCTAAAGGTGTAAAATTATTCTATCAAGATTTTCTTTTCTATTAATAGAATGCATGCATAGACTGTGCTTCCATATTTGCATAGGATTGTGGAACTATTCAAACTCAATCCATTTTATTTCATCCATTTTGTGTGTACCAAGATCATTTTTTTGAGACTTGTTGTCGATCTGTTCGCATGTTTGGTCGAAGGTTTCTTACCATGCATATTTTGTATACATGTCTTCTAAAGCACTTTATATTCTATTTTTGTTCTTTAATTGTTTGCAAACTTGTATGACTTTGACAACTCTTCATCTGCAATCCATATTGAGCATACTATAAGACTGATGCATTCTCCAAAAAATGAATTTAGCGCCTATCAATTATATTGCATAAAAGTTTCTAACATCCTCATAACAAATCTATCCTTGTGCATTCGTCTAGACATCATTATAAGGAAATATTGTCATGTGTAGTATATACAAAGTGATTGCTAAACCATTTCCTCAATGCATGTTATCAACAAATAGTTTACATTAAGTATGTAATCATGTATAACTGGCAGCTCCTTGTGTTTACTTTCTTTCATAACTGCAATTATCTACTAAAATTCTACTCTGATAGAGTAAGTAGTCATTAATGCAAATTTATGATCTATTGCTATAGATGGATGGATTCTTGGTCTTTTCTGTGGAAATGATAGTAAAGCTAATATTCTATTTGTCCAGATTAAGTGAAATTAACTTTAGAGGAACCATTGTAGTATAACATAGGGTTGAAAATGTGAAGATTGTAAGATGTCTTGGGTATAGTTTATACTCGGTTGGGGCACTATAGTATAAATTATTCTTGTATTGTGTAAGAAGTTATAGGAAATCTTCTAAGATGTAGGAATTGACTATTATAGTAATATTTTTACTTGATAATTGTTATTGAATTTGACTATTTAGATAATAGTTCTCGTAGATAACGTAATTTTGAAGTTGTCATCTCTTTAGTATTGTGCTATGTCGTTCAAATTATTGATTTATGCTAGCTTATATTCCAAATTACTTACCTTGTTAATTATGTGAAATTAGAAAAAATGGAGATTCTTTTACAAGAGTTGATTAAGAACAATAGTATACTTTAAATAAATGGTGAAGTGCCTCTATTAAATTGAAACTTGTTTGGAAAGATAGTTTGTTAGTGGAAACTAGGTCTTGTTCTATGAAGAATATATGAGAATGTTGCACTTGATATGATCTGGTAATGATGAATTAAATGTTTACTCTCTAATTGAAAGGAATGTCTTCATGTTTATAATGTAACAATATGTCTTGGCTATTGGTTTAAGTGTCTTGGTAATTGCTAAAAGTTTAGGCCTCATCTTGTAAAGACTATGTAAGAGAGAGTTATATCCATACTTGTTTGCAGGCTTCCAGGAGTAAGCCTAATCTTGAGGGGTGGGAGGGTGTAATGCCCCTCATTTTGTTTTTTGTTAGACTGATAGTTGTTCTTTTAGGACTGGACATTACAACACTTTGTTTGATGATGTTTGATCTCTGATATTTTATGTTTTCACAGCTTGATGAATATATTAGATAATTCTAAACTTAATGTGTTATTAGATTTTGGTTATGATTCTATTATTAGTGATTACTTGTATTTGATTGTCATGAGGGAAAAAAACTTACACAGTCAAATCCAGAAGCATTGAGACATCAACATGTAACTAATTGTTTTTTTGTTAGAAAAGCAATTGAAGATTATGTGCAATGTAGTTACTTGATGTGTTTATGTGACGGAACAGTGTCGCATTACTCATACATGAGTACCATGCTACACTGCGACTTCCGTTCACTGTGTGTATGACTGCATGTTTACATATGTACATGTGCAACCCCGTTGTTTGCTACAGGTTGTAGGTACCAGGCATTGACTCCACCTGAATTAGCAGGTCTGAACATGCCTTAACCAATGGAAATTGTTGAATGGAGATAGCGTAAGGTCCCTAGCTATGTCACCATCCTCAAAGAGGATGAGTATTCAGTCTTGTACCCTGTCATTAAGGGTGGTTTGGGTTGGATTGTAAATCACTGTTGTTCAATCATGTGTAGTCATTCGGTATTAATCGGCATGTGATTTATTAGATTGTAATTGTGTGAATTATTGTTTGGTTAATTGCTTCCTTAAAATAGAAATTATTAATCCATTTTGATAAATAAATAGATAATAATAATAATATGAGGTAAATAAAATACTTTAAATGGGAATTTAATTAATAATTTTAATAGTTAATAATAATAATAATACATAAATAAATTATAAGTATTTAATATTATATTAGATGAATAAATATTTATTTTGTAAAGATTGAAAGATATTATTCTATATTATTCATTTGAATGAAGTGAGTCGTTGTGAGTGGGC
Source organism: Cunninghamia lanceolata (assembly GCA_027924645.1). Taxonomy (NCBI): domain Eukaryota; kingdom Viridiplantae; phylum Streptophyta; class Pinopsida; order Cupressales; family Cupressaceae; genus Cunninghamia; species Cunninghamia lanceolata. The sequence continues at coordinate 5,388,672 of BSBN01000404.1, forward strand.
AACAATAATTTTTAGATTTGAGAATCTTCCTGTAGGCGGTGAATTAATGTATTTTATTCTTTTTTGAGAATGTGGGGTTGTTTGTAATAGAAATGATGGAGTGGGGAATTAATTGGTTTTGACTATTTTTGTGATGGGGGAAATATTTGAGGGGGATAGGGAAGATTTGGAAGACAGAAAGAATGAAGGGAAAAGAAGACAACAGAAATCGGAAGGGAGAAAATAATTCATCTGGAGGAGGATTGGGAGGCTTGAGGATAAAATTTCTGGGTATACATTTGCAAGGAGATCTAGTATGTTTTATGTTTATCCATCATGAATTTGACTTTGTTGTTTATATGGTGTGTATCTGTTGTTTATGGAATTGGGATTTCTGGAGGTAATTTGTTGATAAACTTTGTCTTTGCTTTCACATTTTCATTATACATTGATGGATGTGTTTGCATGGTGAGCCATTCCACCCTGTAACTAGTAATTGGTATTTGTTTAAGTTTTTATTTAAGCAACATTTAACCCTAGTTGTGTTCTATGTGTTATACAAAAATTATAGTATTGTCAATAAAGCAAGCATGCATTTGTGATAATTCAGGGTTTCCTTTATTTAAATAAGTGTAATAGGTCAACCCTGTGTGCCCCGTTACATGCATTTTGTAAATGTTGCATCCTTACACTCATTGACCCTGAATGGCTCCTTGTGCCCTATTCGTGTATTCAAACATAAGTTTGGAAGACTACATTTTGGCCAACTCTGTGATGGATCAATGGAATATCTTAATATCTCTATGACCGCCATAAATGCTAGTGTTTTCAAACAAATCTTGAACTAGGCTTCTTGACTAGATGATTTTTCTATGTTTTGGTTTGTGTTTTCTCATTTGTAAGTTTCTAAGGTTTCTCCTTTTCTAATATACCCTTTTATATTTAAGATATGGATTTGCCTACTTGTCCTCGTGTCGTGTCTGATCAATTATTGTTTATAATCGAGTCCTTTCAATAAAGCCATTGGGTGCTTATCCTGCGAAACATTGCACTCCATATCATAGCGTAACTACTCAGCAAGAGGAGATTGTGTGCTTTATAATTGAGTTTCCACATTTTGCATGCATGTCTATCAAGGCTCTTACAACTACAGTGTCTGACCGAATTTGTTCTCCTTTAGCCAATCTCATTCCAAGGGATTCATGCAAAGAAAGTTTAGGTTCAATTCCGTGTTTTCTATATTGGTACGGGCATTATTTAAGTTCCAACTTCCCTATAATTTATTTTGACAACAAGATGGTATCTATAGCATTTTCTTTTATTCTGCTAACTCCTAATTTCATTGCTAAGATTATAACTTTCTTTTCACTCTACCATGACATTGAGAATGTAGAAATTTATCTATTGCATACGTCATCCAAGCCAATTCCTACAATTAATTATGGACTTCTTGTGTCCTTGAGTGTAGTTAGTCATTTGATATGGTAAATACTGCACGAGAACATTGATTGTGTTAAATTAATACATATATCTATTTTTAGAACCATAATATCTTCATCTGTTTGATACCCATAATCTCATCTTGACTTAGGTCGACGTCTCAGAAATCTGCTAGCTTAACTTCTTTTGAAATTTTATCATAACGATAAGCTCTCTGTATTGGAATATTTAAAATATCTCTATGTTCTTTATAAGCAGTCTTTTCATTATGGTGGTAGAGAAATAATTAGTCTTTTTCTCATTTTCATAACATCTAGTTAAAATCTAAAATCTAGTAATACCTTATCATAGTATCTTTCAAACTGATCTCTTTTAATTTGCTCGGATCTCCTTTGTTTATGGGTGCAACATTACTCCTTGGTTAAGATTCCAAAAATAAGGCTAGATTTATACATTACATATCGATGCTGCCACCTATGATATGAACTTGTTTTGATGATAAACTAGTTAGGTTAGGAAACGCCTTTCTTGGTGTAAGCCAGTCTAAACCTTAGTGTATTACACTACCTAGCTAGTCAATTATGTTTGGAAATCCACCTCTACTTCTATGTTAATTGAAATGCCTTAATCCCATAATTTCTTTTCATTTGCTTCCCTCTTAACATCATGATCTTCATCTCTTATTTAGGAATACGCTCATTCAGACGTTACTTTATAATAATTTACCTCATGATGAGTATTTATCATAATTTATCACCAAAGTTTCTTATCGTGGTAGTATTCAATGGGCGATGAGATTAGGCTTTGAAGTCCATCTAGTTTATAGGATGTATTTAGAAGATTAATGATTTCCTTTTATTATAAGAGTGTAGACTTGATTTTAGGAGTTTATAATTGATAGGCTTTTATAGGAGAGCATGGCAATGCATGGAAACTGTCTCATGTAGTAAAGAAATTTCTTTTAGAATCTTGCTAAACTCATCAATTTATATTATAAACGTATGGGTGTAAGTGTTAGCATGATGCCTACCGGTCTTCTCATTGAATAATAACCTTGTTTCTCTTTTGTTCTTTCTGTATTATGATTTCATTAAACTTAGCAAGATGTACTGTTTTCCCTAAAACCTAACACCTGGCGGTAATCTTTCTCTCTATCTCTCTAAGAGTCTGACTTTATTTTAGATTAATTCATTCACATGATCTTCAAGTTTTAGAAATGAAGTATCCTTGGATGGTTTGAGGACAATCTTTTTATAAACCTATCTTTATTCTTGAAGCGGTTTACGGTTTAATCTTAAAGAGGTTAAGTGATGAGTTGTTTGTGTCTCATTAGGAAACTAATCTATCTTCTACTACTAACATACCCTCTAAACTCACCAAATCATTCCAACCCCATGTGTGTGAGACCATAGCTTGAATAAATGGTAGGAGAAAATTTAGAGAATACCTCTTCTAGATTTAATAAGGTTCACATCTTTTAATAAATTCACCTTATTGGATTATGGTGTGCATGAGATTAGATGGTTCTTTTTGTTCTCTTTGCATTTTGATGTATCGGTGGCGTTATTAACTATTTGAGAAGAGTAGTGAATTACAATGTTATTATGTGTGTTTCCATATTATTTTATTATACTTTAGTTGTGGGAATATGTAATGATTATCTCTAGTTTAAGTAAGGGTATGTTTAAATTTGGTTGTTATAATTCGAATAAGTGTATTATATGTGGAAATGATCTGTTAAATCTATTATCTTCTTGTAAGAAAGTAAAAGAATATTCTTAGTAATTTTTGATATGTTTAAATAGTGTTTAGGAAATAGGATGTTGAAAACAATGAGTAAATTAGTCATCTTTATTGAGTATGTTCGAGTCGATAGGGCTTTTATGTGATAAAATGTATAGAATAGTCCTATAAATCATTTTATTTTGAGTTTGATTATAATATGATAATACCATAATAATTATATAAAATTAGGGAATTTTGATCATATGCATTATGATAATGATGAGTTTTATGATACTTGTGTATGAGGTCTTGATATTTAGTAATATGGGAAAAGAAATTATTTAGCATTTTGATACTTAAGGAATTCATAGAAACTAGTTCTCTAGAGATGAAGGTTCTTAATTAAGATTATTGTAGTGGATAATGTCTTGTATAAGAAAAGTATTCTTGAATGTAAGTGATGAGTATTTGATTATTTTATAAAATATGTCTTGTTTTATGGAACTATTTTGACGAATGTCATCTATGTAAGCTTATGTAAGATTTTGTGATATGGAAGGATGAGTTTAATAGGTTGATTCTAGAGGCCTAGGAGAGTGTGTTTATGTGGTGGTTGACTATGTGTGAATCTTGTGAGTTGAATGAAATGCATTCTTGAAATATGGTTTATTATTCATGTTGGTATTATGCATGTGAAAGATGGAGAATACCATGCTCAAAGTACTTATTCATGTGATTATAATGAGCATGCAAGACGGGAATGCCTTGCTTGTGTGAAATGATGTATATTTTTAGAAATGTGATAGTTTATGCTAGGTTTATGTTATGGATTGTGAGAATCTAGATGCAGTGAAGGGGGAGTGGCTTCCAATGTGGGGCCGGTGCCCAAAGTGGCTAGCTAGGGTAACCCATTGGGATTTTTGTAATCAAGTGATAACCTAATAATAAATTTAGAGGGTTGGGTAGTTTTCACACTAAATAAGATAATTGGATTCCTCACCGATACCTGTAGTGCTCGTTCAAGCTAAGGATGGGATGAGAAGGCCTGGTTGGTAAGATCAACTTCCTTGTCCTCACGCAAGGAATGTTGGTTCCGCATGTGTCACCCTATGGGGCCAGCATCTAGTAAGAGACTGTCAGGGTAACCATAGATGGGGGCCATCGCCTAGCGAGAGACTATCAGGGTAACCCATAGATGGGGGCCAACGTCTAGCTAGAGATTGTCAGGGTAACCCATGTTAGGACCATGCGATGACACTCATCCCTACTACAATCTAGCATTCCCTGATTGTACTTTCCCATTTGTGATGTGATTGCTTCTGGAAGTGTTGATTGTGTTAGTTACCTGTATTGCATTGGAGTCATGTGTAGTCCTTTTTCCTTTTAGACTACTGTCTACCTAACTATCTATTTTAGTGGGATCTTATGTTGTCTTCTAGCTCAGGGGGTGGACCTTAGGGTTCCACATGGTCGAGAGGATGAGCTATATTCCATTGGTATTTTGGCATCATGGTTCGTGTTTGGAGCAGATGTGCCTCTCCAGTTTCCTATACTGCACCTGTACTTGAAGACTTGCATTGTACCTTACGGATCCAGATTTGTATATTTATGATTCCCATTATGTAATTTTGATATATTCAGATAGAAAGCCTTGTATCAATGTAATCATGTATCAAGATCTTCTCTGTACTTGTAAACATTATTGTAAAAGAAAGATGTAAGTTCTCTATAATGTATCAAAGTTTGCTAGTGGTCATTTTGATGAGTTATGCATATTAGTGATCTATGTTTATCTTCCTTAATGCAGTTGTGTTTCCCTAGAGAGGTTAGTTTTTGATAATTAAATTGATGTAATTAGTTGCTACTTTATCTGGTGATTAATACTTTTACTTATTTTTTTTATAAATTTTCATAGTTTGATTCTAACTCTCTAGGGTTGCATGACGGGGCATTACAGATTAATACAAACTTGTGCCTCTTTCCTGGTGGAGTTTTTTACCCGCAAGGGTTTTCTCCATGTAAACACTATGTCATTGTGTTGAGTTTTTCATGTTTGACATCTTTTCTATAATGGGTTTTATGTTTTGTTACAATCTCCATTGTTAATGCACATTTAAGATTGCTGAAATTTATCTTGAATCAGATTTCCATTGAAGTATTGTTGCTTTCATTTCTAACATTTGGTATCAGAGCCTGGCTAGCTTTGACTCTTGGGTGGTAGTGTGGATGCTGTAGCTGCAGTGGGAGATTTGGTTGTGTTTGTTTTGTAGATCTTGTGTTGTTATTATGGCTGGATCCACCATTGCATCAACCTCTCGATTGGACATTAAGAAGTTCAACGGAACGGGGTATGAGTTGTGGAAGTTGAAAATGGAAGATTTGTTGGAAGATAGAAACCAATGGTTGGCTGTTCAAAAAGAGAAAAAACTTGATGTCTCTCAAGATGAGTGGGATAGACTAGATAAGAAGGCATGGGGAACCATCCGGTTGTGTCTTTCAAACTCTGTCTTGTTGAATGTTGGAAAGGAGGAGATCGCACACAAGTTGTGGAATCGGTTGGGTGAGATCTATCAAGCCAAGAGTATGGTAAATAAACTTTATTTAAAAAGAAAATTGTTTTCCATGAAAATGCAAGAAGGTGAATCAGTTGCAGAGCATTTAAATTCTTTTAATTTGTTATTGAGTCAGCTTGATTTAGTAGATGTTGAGGTTAGTGAGGAAGATAAATGTATCTTACTTCTTTGTTCTTTACCTAAGTCTTGGGAGAATTTTATCCTTGCTATCACTGCTAACCTCCTGGATTTGAAGTTGGATGCTCTTGTTTCAGTGCTATTGTCACAGGAATTGAGGAAGAAGAGTTCAGATAGTTCAGGGGATGCTCTCAGTGTCAGGGGAAGGTCTAAGGAAAGGGGACCTAAAGGAGATCAGAAAGGGGATAAGGATAAGTCCAAGGGCCAGTCTAAGACTCCTGTTAAAAAGAATAGAGTTAAGTGTTGGAACTAGGGTAAAAGGGGACATGTGAAGAAGAGTGCTTCAGATAAGTCCTCGAATGTAGGTGAAGAAGTTTTACTTTCTGCATGTAATGTTGTTTCTAATGATCACTGGTTGGTTGACTCAGGATGCTCATTTCATATGACCCCGCATAAGGAATGGTTCTCCACATATGAAGAATATGATGGAGGTAATATCTACCTTGGTGACAACTCTTCATATACGATTGTCGGGAAAGGAAAGGTATTGTTGTGTTTCAGTGATGGGAGGATTAAAACCCTCCCCGGTGTTTTGCATGTTCCTGGATTAGCTAGAAATCTAATTTCAGTTTTGAAGTTGAATGATTTGGGAATGCATGTGACATTTGATAAGCATGGTTGTAGATTGGTGAGAGGGAACTTGGTGGTAGCGAAAGGGAAGAGATTCGGGAAATTGTTTAAGCTTGAAGACACTATAGTTTGTAATGCCTCTTATGTTTCTGAGGCTTCTGAAAACACTTGTATGTTGTGGCACCACATATTGGGCCACACAAGTAATAATGTACTGAAAACTATTAATAATAAAGAATTGTTGGACAATTTCTCTTATTTTGATGAACATTTTGATTTCTGTGAGAATTGTGTTTTTGGTAAAAAAAATTGAAAATCATTTCCTTCAGGAAGTAATAGAGAAAAAGTGAAGTTAGAAATTATTCATACGGATGTGTTTGGAACTGTGGATAATGAATCTATCAGAAAATCTCGTTATTTTGTAACCTTCATTGATGATGTATCCAGATTTACATGGATTTATTTAATAAGCATAAATCTAAAGTTTTCACTAAGTTTAAGGATTTCAAAGTCTTAGTAGAGAACCAATTAGGTTTAAAGATAAAAATATTAAGATATGACAATGGAGGGGAATATTGCTCTAAGGAATTTGATGAGTTTTGCAAGCATGCAGGTATAATCAGACAAAAGACAACTTCGTATACACCACAGTAGAATGGTGTTGTAGAAAGGATGAATAGAACAATTATGGAAAGAGCCAAAAGTATGCTTAGTGATGCACAGTTGGATAAATGCTTTTGGGCAAAGGCTATGCGTACTACTTGCTACTTGATAAATAGATCTCCTTGTAAGGCTCTTGATTCGACACCTTATGAAGTGTGGACAGATAAGAAACCTTCTATTTCACATTTAAGGGTTTTTGGCTATGAGGCTTTTGTTCATGTGCCTAAGGAAAAGTGATCTAAGTTGGATCCAAAGGCTGAAAAGTGTACATTCATTGGATATGGTGATAATGTCAAAGGTTATAAGATTTGGAATCCACTAACCCGCAAGATTATCTTTTCTAGAGATGTTATTTTCAGGGAACTTAGAGCTATTTCTAAACCTAAGCAACCAAAAGAGAAAGAAGAAAAGGTAAAGAAGGTGCACTTTGATTTAGAGCAGAAAGATGCACCTTAGGAAGAACAAAATGATGGATTGGGGGGTGAAGAAGAAGAAGAAGATTCAAGTAGTTCTGATGAAGATTAATCTATTGTTACATAAGAAGTTGGTGTAGATGATCATGCAGAAGAACGAGTAGAGTCTCTTACTCCAACCTTGAGGAGATCCACAAGACAATGGAATCTAGTTGACAGGTATAGACCACCAGATTTCTATTGTGTATATGCTTTTTGAGTACTAACGATGAACCTAGATCCTTTAGGGAAGCTATTTCTACAGATGATAGTGAGTCTTGGCAGCTAGCCATGCATGAGGAGATGATGGCTTTAGACTCTTGTAACACCTGGGATCTTGTTTATTTTCCCAAAGGAAGAAAGGCAATAAGTTGTAAGTGGGTCTTCAAGAAGAAGTTTGGAGCAGACGGGTCATTGGAAAAGTACAAGGCTAGACTGGTAGCCAAGGGTTACTCCCAGAGAGAGGGAGTTGATTTTGGTGAGATATTCTCTCTTGTTGCTAAATTGACTTCTATTAGATTTCTCTTATCCATTGCTGTAGCTTATGATTGGGAGATTGAGCAAATGGATGTTAAGACTACATTCTTGCATGGAGATCTTGAAGAAGAAATTTATATGCAACAACCTAGAGGTTTTGAGGTAAAAGGAAAAGAACATTGGGTTTGCAGGTTAAAGGCATCTCTTTATGGTCTAAAATAGTCCCCTAGAATGTGGTATCAAAAGTTTGATTCATTTGTTATGAAATTGGGTTTTGTTAGAAGAGAGGAGGATCATTGTGTTTACATTTATTGTGTTGATGATTCTATATTGGTTATTGCTTTGTATGTTGATGAAATGTTTTTCAGCATTACTAAGGGTATGATCAGTGAGCTTAAAGCCCAACTTTCAGGTGCATTTGAGATGAAGGATCTTGGTGTTGCAAGGTATATTTTGGGAATGGAGATCAAGAGGGATAGAGTTATCAGAAAGCTTTGGTTGTCACAAAGTAAGTATGTGAATACTATTTTGCAGAGGTTTAGTTTGCAGGACTGTAACCAAGTTAGAGTTCCTTTACCCATTGGTACTAAGCTTTCATTAGATATGTGTCCAAAGACTGAAGATGATTTTGAGGATATGTCTAATGTGCCATATGCTAGTGCTGTAGGGAGTTTGATGTATGCAATGGTTTGCACTAGACCAGATATTGCCCAAGCAATGGGAGTTTTGAGTAGATTTATGTCTAACCTTGGTAGATTGCATTGGAATTATGTGAAGAGGGTGTTTAAATATCTTGTAGGTACTCCTGATCATTGTTTGGTTTATTCTGGTACTGATAAATCTTTGGACATACAGGGTTTTGTTGATGCAGATTGGGCAGGTGACTTGGATAGTCGAAGGTCCACTAGTGGCTACGTGTTTACTCTGTTGGGAGGAGTAGTGAGTTGGATGAGTAAGGGGTAGCCCATAGTTGCTTTGTCCACCATAGAAGCAAAGTATATGGATTCTACTCATATCTTTAAGGAGGCAGTTTGGTTGAGGAGACTGTGTACAGGTATTGGTTTTGATTACAGGATCATTCAGATTGGTTGTGATAGTCAAAGTGCTATCTGTTTGGCCAAGAATCCCATGTATCATGCTTAGACTAAGCATGTTGATGTTCAGTATCACTTTGTTCGAGAGTTGGTTGCAAATGGAGAGATTGAGCTAAAGAAGATAAAACACTCAGGAGAATGTTGTAGATTGATTGACCAAGCCTATGAGCACAGAGAAGTTCGTATGGTGCAGAGAGGCCATGGGCCTTGTTTCTAGTGCCTAATTATATTCATTTGATTTCCTATGGGTTGATTTATAATGTATAATGTCAAGTGGGAGAATGTTTGGATAAGGTGCCATTAACCTTGTAAATCCCAATATTGTATTTATTCCATTTATTATATGTAATTTGTAATAATCCATGAAGAGATGTACTAGTTTCACTGATAGGGGTAATTTTAGAGTAACCAGAGGTAATTATAGAGTGAATTTTACTATTGGCAAATGTAAAAACTCAAAGTAAATGAGGGTAGGCATGCTCCCTTGAGGAATCTACTATTTTTGGCATGTATGACAACTGTCATAATGTTTGGTAAGTGAATCTATGATAGCTACAAGTTGTCATAAGATTCTGAGATTCTATGACGCATATGACGGATATGTTAGTTGTATATTTGCTATATTTAGCCCAAGGTTCCTATCTTGGAAAGATACTCTTTTGTGAAATCTATGATAGTTATGATGCATCATAAGATGCCATAAGAGGCTAGATTTAGTCTTGGGCACCCAACCTTTGCATGGTTGTTTTTGGACAAGTGTAAGATGCTTTAAGATGGTAATTAATGTTTATAGGTTGGAGAATCTTAGGAGAGAGAAGGTGAATGCCTAGAATGGAGTGGAAAACATGTCTATAAGTATTTTCCATGTATTTGTTGCTGCAATATAGATTTTAGGTACTCAAGTGCTGCCGGAATGATGTCGGATTGAAGACTTGTGGAGAGAGTTGTGTAGTTGATGTATTGTACAATCTTGTTAAGATTAATACAAACTTGCGCCTCTTTCTTGGTGGAGTTTTTTACCCTAAAGGGTTTTCTCCATGTAAACACTATGTCATTGTGTTGAGTTCTTCATGTTTGACATCTTTTCTGTAGTGGGTTTTATGTTTTGTTACAATCTCCATTGTTAATGCACACTTAAGATTGCTGAAATTTGTCTTGAATCAGATTTCCATTGAAGTAGTGTTGCTTTCATTTCTAACATCCATATATCATGGTGATTTTGTTGATTTTGAAGATATTTGGTGCTGAAAGGTTATTATTGTTATTATTCTAGTTCTAACTGTTGTCTTTCTCTCTAGTAATCAACATTCTATTGCTTTCATATATTTTTCTTCCACTATCAATTGTGGCTTGATTGATTTGTAGGGTACTCTCTAGGGACTCTTTGTAGGACTTATATGGGAGCTTCTTGACCTCCTCCCAATTGTCCCTATTTAGGGCATGTAAAAAGAGATCACATAACTCATGATGGTCGATGTTTTGTGCACTATATGAAGGGTACATGGCTTTCCTCCACCAGGTCAAGAAGTGAGATACAAATTCATTGTTTGTCAAAGGCAATGCTAAATTATCCAATAAGTTGTTTGAAAGAGTGTATTGAAGCTTTGGTAGTTGTTAATACCAATTAAGGGTGATTCCTTCTAAGGTCGTTGAGAAAATATGAGCAACTAGTATGTCCCAGGGGAGGAGTTCTTGGATAATTATTGTGTAATCCTTTATGTGCTCATGTTTAGATCTCCTTATCCCTTGAATTAGAGAAAATCAGGGAGCGGTATAAGTAAGGACATATTTATAATAGAATGATCTAGAGGCTCCTTAAGGTATTTGAGGTAGGTCCCTAAGAATAGATCATGTGTAGAAGGTAGTTGTCCCCCCGAAGATGGATCGGGTATGAGGAAGCAAGTAGCTGGATTGAGATTGGAATTCCTAATTTATTTATTGATACCAAAGAAATGTGGTGTAATTTTGGGGTATACCATTGGTTGGTGAAAATATAGGTGGGGCCATGTGACCATGTCTAATTTGGAAATATTCTACGTACTTTTTGCACAGTGGTGGTGTTGAGTGGGGGAAAGGGAGATACAATAACCTTGTTGGTGTTATGTAAATACAAGTTCATGTAAATAGGGGGTTATGGGATCCCCTCATTTGGTTAATTTGGTGTGGTGGTGAAATGATTTATGTTTGTTTGTCGTCTTGGGGTTTCTAGCTTCACATTTCTTTGATATGAGTTTTGAAGGGGCTATTTAGTGCCTCTTGCCTCTAAGGTTTTACTTTTTTAAAATAACATCATGATGAGAGGCTTAGAAGTTTCCCCATCAAGCTGATTTTTTAGGATTTGCTTTTCCACCCTCAATGAAGTTCATTTAGAGTTTTTTGAATTTTTCATGTAATAGAGGTGGAACTCCCTAGTCATTGTTGCTTCTGGTTGACTTTCTAGTTGTGTCAGGTGAGTAGAAGATTTCTCATTTTGATGGGCCACCTAAGGAGCATCACAAGCCATTCATTATTCAACTAAGTTATTCTCTAGGTGACCTACTTCATTTTTGAGTTGAATGGTCATGTATCAATATAGTGGAGAGTTAGTGTATTATCGATAGGTTTCAATTGGACTAGGAGGCATCATGGTTACAAGGGACTCGGGTTTGGTTGAATGATTGTCCACCGGTACTACCCCCACATGGGTTTGTTAAATAATGTGAGATCTTGATTTGCCCTCATATATTGCTCTTGTTCATGATGAGTTCCATTGGAATCAATGTCTTCATAGTCATATCTATTTTGAATGCAAGTTAGTGGAGCAAGGGGAGGAACATATTTATCAAACATAGGGATAGCAAGTTTGTTGATAAGAGTTGGCCCTTGAGGTCTCATCTATCTTGACATATTTAAGGGTACCATAGATACTAAAGAATAAATGCACAAGGGAGAGGAGGTGGGTGAAACAAAGTGGGATGAAATTAAAGGTGATAGAACTTGTCCAAAAGGATTTATTATTCACATAAGGTTAACCAAAATATGTACTCACTAAATCTAACTCACCATTATTGTGTGTGAATCACAAATAGTAGGCACAAACACTATTCATGTTGATTATATAGATAACATACTACTATTATTTACAAGGCATTAGTAGGTATAATGGTGGGGAATTTGATAGACCAAACTCTTCATGACGAAGGAGTACTCTATTAATAATGGGATATTTGGTCGAAGTGTTGTGATTTTAGTATGAGTATTTGTTGTTGTTTGTAAGACATGGACTTCTTGATGAAGATCATTGAGGTTTTGTTGCCCTTATTCAAAGAGAGTGTTAATATGGGTAGTCTCTCATTTGAATATTTCATTTAAATGAGTTATTTCAATTGCTTGCAATAAATCATTTTCATGTTTAATTTATTTTACAACTCAAGCTTGATCTTCTACTTTAATGGCCACAAGAGTTGGTGAACTCTCCCTTCTCAAGGTAGCTTCCACTCGATCCTCTCACTCCTAGATACATATGCCTTATATACTAAACATGGTTGAAGGGAAAAGAAATTGGGTGAAACCACTTAGATTCTTTGGTTTATTTTTTAGATCATTTGTTCATTTTTTGAGATGTTTGGTTGGAATGTTTGATCATTCAATTTGAAATGTTCATTTGTGACTGAGTGTGTGGGATTTGTGAATTGCTTTCTTGGGACTTTGACTTTGTTTGGAATTTTTAAATGTTTTAATGCAAATGTTTAAACTAAGTTTGGAACATGTACTTCACTCAAATGAAAAGGTCCTAATTGTTTGCCTTGTTTTCAAAATTGTGGTGTTTTTATTTGTGTTTTCAAATGTATTTGAAAGTCCATAAATAAATGCTTTAGACTATGCTAATTGCTAAGATAAACAATAAACTAAACTTTTTTGTGTGTTTTTATATGTTCTTGATGCTCAAATAAAATAAATCTAATTATTGACAGTTGTTGAAATAACTATGAAAGTAAACAACAATGTTTTTATCTTTTTGTTTATTATGATTGTGATGAATGACGAAAACTATTCTAACTTTAAAACTGAAGTATGAAGACAAGAAAATGAAATTAATCAACAAGTAAAGTTAATTCTCTTTTGCTACCACTTTTCCAATCAAAACTAACACTTACACAAATTAAAATGAAGTATGAACACATGCTGATTTTTTGTTACAATGTTGATGAAAGAGAAGTTTGATTCTCATTTATTGCTCATTGATTTGGTTGAAAAGGAATAAATGGTTGGATGATTTTGTTTATAGGTTTGAGGTTTCTTAAGATAAATAATGTTGATGTTTTGAACTTCTTGTTTGCAATGAAAATAAATGATCTACTCTATTGAATTAAAACTACTCTATCCTAAATCTAAATTTGTTAACTGAATATTACAATTTTAGAGCAAGGAAATGACTAAATTAAATACTAAAAATTAGTCTAATATTCTAAACAAACCAATATAAATAAAACAAAGTAAATAGAATCCCCACATATGGGATATAAATGGTCTAAAGTGTAAGCTTGACAATGGTTGTGGTAGTACAATCCTTAATAACCTAGTCATTTAGTATCCTTTCTCCTCTCAACTACAAACTCTCTCTAATGGAGGAAAGGAGGGAAGACTAAATAAATGGATCGAAAAGAAACAAAAATTAAAAGAGTGTTGTTTCTAAAGACTAGTATTGAAGCTTGGGAGTTGTTTGGAGAAATGAGGTTGTTAAAAATGGTTATCTTGAAGAGCCTAGATGTTATGTGTATTCATTAAACTATAGTAGATGTTTTATGAAACAAGTAAAAGGGTTGGAATCTTGGTGCAATTATTCAAACAAAAGCTCAAACTTGTTGTTGTTCATGAATAGAGAGAGGTAAGAGTAAGGGTTTCTCAAAAGGAAAAGACCAAAAGCTACTCAGTAAAGCTTCTCAAAATCAATTAAAATAAAAGGGTTCACAAATAGGGAAGATAAATAAAAGTTAGCTATGTTGAGCACATGGAACAAAGATTTAAACATGATATTAAAAGAAAAAATATGCAAAAATAGGCACATGTAAAGAAATCATGGATAAAAATAATAGGCACATCCACTGGTTTTACTAGTAATAAATTCATTGGGTGAACACTAATTTTCCAAGGTTAATTGATTGAAAATAGGTGAATTTGTTAATTAAGAGCCAAAAGATGGGTCTTCAAAAATGACAAGGTATAAACTCCTAGAAAATGACTAATAAACACAACACAAAGGGAGAGAGATCCTAGGGTTAACTAAATACTTCCATCAAGCTAGGATTGGTTGAGATAATTTTATGCATGCCATGTAGTCGTGTGTTGGGCCATCAAATCTTCATTAGAATTATCATGTATGCCTATCCATTTTTAGGTACTTATATTTGTTTCTCATCCATCCCACAATGTTACTAACCAAGTTAAAACCAAAACCACTGGTAGGTATTTGGATATCCACATCTCTAGATCCAAGCTATCTTGCTCACAACATGCTCCTATTGAAGAAACAATGTACTAAGGAACCATCCTATTGTGGAACCTCTATGCTACAAAGACACCCTACTATATAATCGCTCTACTATAAAACTTTTTAAGGATCCTTCCTGCTATAAATTGTTTAGGGAAACTTCCCATTCCAACACTAGAGTTATGAAATCACCTTATTGCAGAACCACTGAACTACAAAATCAATAGACAAATCACCCTATTGCAGAACTTCACTAGTGTGGAACCCATCTATTATTGAAATTTATAAGGAAACTATTAGAACATAATGCTATTAGGGTCATACCCTTATAAAATTTATATATTTTTCTAATATAAGGTTATGAAACCTTATAATTATCATATGCTTTATAAATCATATACCATTTAATAATTAATAATCTAATAATTATTATATTATTAATTATTTACAAATGGTTGCATTGAAAAGGTGTGACTAATACCCCTTCAGGTATTTTGCCACCCTTTCTTCTATATTTAAGAAGGTTCTCTCTCATTTGAGAGGTAAGGGAATTTGGAGATTTATAGTGAATTATATCACTATGAATAGAAGGTATTATTGGCCATGTGGAAGTATGTAGAGGATTATATGCCCAGGTTCAATCTATTTTTAATAGACTATTTTTTGTAAATGTTTTAATAAAATGATTCTTTGTGGGACCATTTTTTACTTGAAAGGGTTTTCTCCATGTATATCTTGTATAATGTGGTTACTTATGCTTGTATAATTCTCATTTATATTTATTTTATATTTTATTCATAATGATTAGTATCTTAAGATCCTAATTTCTAACATGGTATCGGAGCAGGTTAGGGGTATACTAATCATTTTTATAGGTTATACTAGAAGACATGTAGAATTTGATGGGAAACTTCTTTATGCTCAATCAACACATGTGCAAGGCCATTTGTGCAAGACATTTAGTGTGCCTTTTCTATTGTTTTAAAATTAATTCATGAAAAGCTAAGTTAGGAAATTCTATCATTTTGTTTACAATTAATATGTAATAGAATTTTCATACTATTCTTTTTTCCCTAACATAGTCATATAGCATAGGATTGTTATTACCATATATTTGATTGTTAAGAGATGTACGATGTTTATTTTTTATTATTATATGTTGTAATTAATTCAAAATTATTCCATTATCACCAAAATTACAATATTCTTATAACTAAATCACAAAACCTTTTGAAAGTAACTATTCTATAGCAAGTTGTACTTCTTTTAATATACCAATATCTTGTATAAAAATAAGAAGGCTTTTTTAAAACACGAGAACAATAGTCATAAGTCATGACCTTTGTCAACCTCCTCTCATGTGGATTGAGTGTGTTGGCACATAATTTCAAATGGTCATCAATACATTGAAAATATTTAAAATACATTCTAATCTTCATTTAGTTTTGATTCTTTCAAATAAAGATTTTTTTTATATTTACAACAAAAATATAGAGAATCCCTCAAAGAGGAGGATTAAAAGACCATTTATAATATGGTCAAATCCAAGTCAATAAACCTATGCCCATCTTTCTAGGCCCTCTATATCCAACTTCTTCAAAACACTAAATTGTTAAAGCCATTTTCATTATTTATTAGATTTCTTGAATTGCCAATCTCTACGATTTTATTGCAATGCCATTTTTAAAAAAATTTCATAGTCTTTATCTAAATCTGAAAGTCATTCTTTTATAAAGAGATGAAATTACATAAGTCTCCCTTAATGTAATATCACATCCTTAAGTAAAATCATTAAAGACATTAATATTAGTATCCTTTAATGTAAGATCCTTAATGTAGTTGCATTCTTTGTAAGTTGTATTCCTTCTAAATAAAGTCATATTATATAAGAAAAGTCATATCTTTTTAAAAAGGAAGTCGCTTCCTTATATAGTAGAAGTTGCATCCTTTCCATGTGGAAAGTTGATCTTCAAATAAATTAAATCCTTGTCACATTATAAAAATCAGCTCCATTAGATAAGGAAAATCGTAGTTTCTTTTTAGAGTTGTATCCTTTAGTAGATTTGTATCCTTATCTTTTTTATGAAAGGGATTAGTATCCTATAGGAAAGCCCATAGTTTTATAATATAAGTCACGTCCTTCATGAAGTCTCGCATTCTTTAAGTAAAATTAGAGATATTAATATGAACGAGTCACACCTTTCCCTATTAAAAGTCACATCTTTTAAGAGATGCATCATTCTTGAATTAAGTGACATCCTTTCTATAAAGGAACTCATGTCCTTTATATGAGGGAAATCGTATCATTTAGATAAGGGAAGCATACAAATGTTAGTATTTTTCAAAATTTCATCGTTCTTTTTAGTACTTGTCTTGGCATGGGTACTAATGCATTCGATATGCAGAACTATTCAATTAGTCTTATGCATTGTTGACCAATCATAATGTTTTATTTTTCTGATGACTATAGTTTGTAGTCTGGGAAAAAAAATATGATTGGTTATCAAGTTTTACCTCTTATTGCTGCCTTCACGTGAATCGAGGCATGCAATGAATGCAATGGTGACTTTAACCCATACCTAAAATCAAATCAAATGAATGTTCTCACAGGTGACCAACCAAAATCAAATAAAATAATCCGTAAAAGATTGAATTGGCATAGTCAATATATTGAACCAAACAAAATCAAATAAAATAATCCGTAAAAGATTCTATGGGCATAGTCAATAATAAAATCAGATAAAATGGACACCACCATAGAGAGAAGTCAATAAATATTTATGACAAACAGTAAGTACCTTATCACAAACAACAAGGTCATTTAATATTGATAAATCAATTTATTGTTTATACAGTGGACACTCTTATAGATTAAACATTTCTTGTGGTACAAAATTCTCTTCATTTGCAGAGGACCAATTGCGGTTCATTCTGGTTTGTCTTCTCCAATCCATTTTGTAACTTTCCTTCCACGGCACTGTCACCAAGGTAAGCTTTAAGGATTGTTTCTTTTGTAACCTCCCCACTCTGCAACCATTTTCCTATCAGAGCCATCAACAACACTCAAAACATAAAGATCAGTCTACAGATCGTCAATATGTTTGATCTCCCACTCTCTTGTTGCATCGTAAGAGGAAACCATGGTTTTTCCATTTTCATAATTCATAAAATTTTGGCTCACAAATGCCATCACATAGTTTCCTATTTTCCATTCATCAATTGCAATATCAGTGGCGATCTCAGTGCTGAATTAGTGTTGCAACATCTAACTACAAAGAACACCAATCGTCTCAGTGCTCATACCAAATGTCTTGCTGATGACGTAGTGCTCGATTATGTTATTTAATATTAGTTAGTTACTAAAAACTATTGAAAATGATATGAGTGCATTTCAAATTGTCAACCTAAAATCAACAATGATTCTTAGATACTTATTATACCTAATCTCAAGCCCATGTTGTAGGTACTTGGTGGAAATTTTTTTGAATCTACTTTCCAAAAATGTCAACTTTATATGAAAATTTCCTTGTATGAAAAGGTTAGACTAAAACAGGTGACTATAGGTAGCTATTGTTATGTTCATTGCAATATCTTCATACTTATTTCAAAATATGCTCATTCTATTCGTCATCGTACTTATGCATTTGCAACTGACATTTGCAATAGATAACATGATGGCCAACCCTCTTTACAATGAAACTCTATTCTTGAGCTTTGTAATTGTAATAATTGACCTGTTCATATTCCTTGTAGCTATCTATTTCATTGATAGAACTGGTCATTTTGTAATATTCTCCATCTGCATCTTACTTATCTTGTTCTGTTGCTCCACATTTCAATAACCATGCATTGCATATCATCTATCCTAAAAAGCTTTATTTTCCTGTTAAGAAATGGGAACACCCACAACATGGCAAGTTCGACTGACTGTTATTGCCAAAAGTGTTTAAAAAAGATTGCAAAGTAGTGGAGGATGTTCTTTAAGTATTCACTACCCACAAAATTTGTCAAGACTCCCCTAAAATGTTATATTTCTCTCAAGTAGTTACTATCCTTTTATCCAATGCCATGGACATCTTGCAAGAATCTGCTCTCTTAACAAAAATTGCTTTGGATTGCATACAAGACTACCTGATATCTGAAGAAAGCATAAATATTGGTCTGAGGATTATTCAACCATACAGATATTCAAATGCAATTGATGGAGAAAATGTCAACCGACCTATGTTTTCGGTTCATGATACTCATGTTAATGATTATCTTGCATTTGCAAAGTAGCTTCTCTCAAATATTGTAATCTTCTTTTACAGATGTTGAAGCATATTTTTTCTACAATTAATATATAGTTTCCTTATTCTTGGATCTGTTATTCACCACATACATGTAATTGGAGTTATCTGTTTCGCTACTCCATGATACACACTATTTCTTAAATGGGTAGAATGTATATTTCCTCCACTATTTTTTTTGTTTCCTACAACTTGTAAAAATTGCTTTTTATATTGTAAGAATATTTTTATCTCTTTGTACCTTTTGTCAGATGTTAGAAGGCTTATTTGTTTCCGTGTTACTTTTGCAGGATATCAAAATAATCAATTTATTGCATATGAAATAGTGGTTACATAGATTTATTACAACTGACAACAACAAGAAAATTGGGTTATAAGATGACAAAGAAATTGCTAGAGCAACCAAACTATGAAGACAATGCAAGAAATAATCAACCTACTATAGGTTGGACAATGAGTCCTACAAACTTAAAAAATTCAAGAAAGGATGAAAAATATATAGGTGTTAGAAAACGTGGAAATGGTCGTTATGGAGCAGAAATCCAAGGCTACAATTATAACCAACACAAATGGCTAGGTACCTTTGATACAACAGAAGATGTTGTGTATGCTTATGATAAGGCAGCTATATCTATCAGAGGCATCAATGCCAAAGCCAATTTCTCATACAAAAATTTAGAGGCATGCAAGGACATTTGCAAACATTCAACCAACATACCTAAATATAGAGGCGATAGAAAATGCCCATGGGGTCGTTATGGTGCATAAATCCTTGACCCAAACTCCAAGCAACGTCATTGGCTTGGAACATTTGATACAGCAGAGGAGGTTGCATATGCCTATGATATTGCAACCATTTCAATGAGGAATGAAAGCAATTACAAATTTCACTTAGATGACTTCAAATCCAGGTAAGTGCATTTATAATCAATTCATTCATCATTTGACTACTTTCATTTCTCATTCAAAATTCAATACAAATTATACTCACCCTGTCAATATCTTGCAAGATGCTTGCAATGATTATACATGCAGGAATTCAAACTTTCAACATTCCTCACTTGATTGTAAAATTGATAATTCGGGTGAATTATTAAGAAATAATGCCTTGCAGTCTTCATCAGCAATGATAGAGAGCAGTGAACAATTTCTTGTAGGTTCTTCGACCCATTATCAAATATCTCTCTCTTCCTACAGGTACTACAAATAATACCATGAACAATGCCATTGACAACTCCTCCATCTCAATTATTCAATCTCCTTCTCACAACATCAACAATAATAATATAGAATCAAGCTTGTTGGAACAGGTGATCCACAAATTCCTTCCTCAACAAGAAGAACTACCACTCAAGAAATACAACATGACGTTTTAAAACAAATCATGGCTCACTGTTTGTATAGTATATTATATTACAATATGACGTTCAAATGCATTCATATCTGTCAATCCTACTACAATACTTATACATACACAAACAAATGGTAGGTACTAGCCACTACGTGGCACTTGTTTACTTTTATTTTGAGCTTGTAGATTATTTTCTAAGTTTGGTTTATTATGCCACCACCTCACTTAACATAAATCAATAGGTTTTTAAATATGTGCAATCTAAACAAAATTATAGTTAGTTGAAAAAAATCCCTAGCTATCTCCATTTGGAATGTGTTTATGTCGAGTGTTTAAATTCAACTAGTAATAAAATGGGTAATGGTGAATTAAATCTTATTCCATGAAAGCAATAAGCACTACCTATAAATTTTTAACACAAGGCGTTGGATTAATATATTTGGTGATGTGGCATGGACAAATTATTAATTTGTTTATTGAATCTAAAGTATGAGGATTTATGTGGTGACCCATAATGATAAAAGTTGGTAACATAAACTAAGCCAAGGTAAATCTTATTAGCAAGACACTATAAAATGACGACAATGGGTTTCTTAACTTTCAACCTTGTAAAAACAAAATCTAAACAAAAGATCTTAGACAAGGTAGAGACTTTTTCACAAGATTGTGATATAATAATTCTCTAAATATATCGTTAACAGAAATATATGTATGGTCTTTAATAGTGAGTGTATGACATTCGTAGCAATCAATTATGATTCAATATATATAGTTGTTATAGGGAAAATGGGATAATAATTTAAATGAATATAAACCCAATAACTTCAATGAAATGTGCAAGCAACAAAGATTAAAAATAAGTAAACAACTTACAGTTCTTTGTTACCTGGTGGCTTCCATTGTTTGCCTATTCTTGTTTGATCTTTGGTGATGAATATAGCCCTCAGGAAGCTTGCTTTCTTGCTTTGATTCCTCAAGATGACAAAGGAGAAATGGCTCAGATACTTGTTGTGTTGAAGATGAGCTTCAACACAATATAGGATGAGTAGTGAATGATGTGAGAGTGGGGGTGCCAATGGCGCGCTATGGATTCGGCAGCATAAGTTTACTTGAAAGCTTTGTGATATGAGAATGAAAGAATAGAAGGGTATTTATAGACTTGTGAGAGAATATCAACGGTGTAGAAGAAATAAGAAGATCAATGATAGAGGATGTTTTAGGGAACGTGCGCGAATAGAAGAAGGACATGTGTCATAGAAAAAGCTATTCTCTTTGAGTTAACTGCTTTCTTGATGAGGATGAGCTTTGATTTCATAAATTAGAATATATTTTTCTAATTTAAGAATTTGTTGATAAAAACAAAGTTGCTTTAAATCAGTTAACTCAGATTTTGCTTTTGCATGACGAGGATTTTATTTTAGAAGATTTTGAAAAGTTTTTAGAAGATAAGAGGGCGAATTAAATAAATAAATTTATTTAATTACTTGCACATGATTTGGAAGAATAAATAAAATATTTAATTATATTTTATTTTTGGAGAGCGAGGAAAATAAATTTAAATGATTTATTTAAATTTGGAGGAATAGACTTGACTTAATTAAATAATTTAGAATTATTTAATTATTTGGAAGAATTTAATTAAATAAAGGATTTTATTTAATTTTGACTTTAGAAGAGATAATTAAATATTTTGATATTTAATTAACTTAGAGGAATATGAATCGAATACATAAATTTAATTATTTATTTATTGATAGAGGAAGGTAGACTTAAATAAATATTAAAAATATTTATTTAGACAGAGTCGTGTCATTTTTAGGTGTATACATTTTGCCCCTCTTTGATGCAATGTGTTTTATCACGTTGTTTCAAATAATAAGATTGTCTGAAAATGATACATGCCCCAGTTTGCCCTTGGTACAAGTTTAATGACGATAGGATGCCCCCTTGGGAGATTGGATAGGAAGAAGGCAGAAGGCGTGAGACAGACAATCTCAAGATGAAGAAGGTGAAAATAATAGTAGGTTACGTGGAAGAAGAAATTGGTAGACGGAAAAAGAAGAAACAAATGAATAGCCAAGCACGCTAGATAAATTGATAACACGCACAAGAAAGCAAGCAAGTATGCACAAATGATACAAAAACAAACAAGGTGTTGCCCCTGTCAAGCGGTAAACCAATGATATACTGATAATGATATACGACAGTGTTATCATGGTAGGGAATGATATGTCCCTAGACCAACATGGCAGGTGTGTTGTCATGGCAGGGAACGATATATCCCTAGAGCAACACAAAGGATAGTGTCTGGTTTTAGAAAATGAAACATGTCATGTAAGATTGCTGTATTGGTCTGATTTCGACAATGTTACATCCTGTATAAGACAAATATTTGATTATAATTGATCGAGTTGGTTTACGACTAGACAAGGATCAAGACTACTGATTGTGAATGGATCATTTGACAAGATTGACTTGACTTGATTGGTATGGATTAAGGATGGACTTGCATGTGGATCATTGCTTAGATTGACTGGCTTGGGAAGAATGTACCACAATGATTGATAGAAAGTTGATTGATAGAAGAATGACTCGACAGAAGAAATCACAAGCTTTTATTTGTAAACATTGATACTCTGCATAGAATTTTTATTGCATGGGATATGGATATGGATATGGATATAGATATGGATATGAGATGTAATTGGATACGTTATGGATATGGATAAGGAATGCTTTCTGGATATGTTATGGATATGGATATTTGCCATCTTGATATTACAAGTATTTTGAAGTGCTTATTTCATCATCAGGCATTTATTATGTTGTAAAAAAATACAAGCATCTAGGTATAATTAATCCGAGATGACCTGAGTATCACTTACATGGATTTTGATATAGCAAGTTAATACAAGCATCTAGTCAAAATTGAATCTAGATGACCTGAGTATTTCTTGCTTTTCAACAGACAAGGATTGCCCCTTTTCATGTTTAGACCTCTGAAGTCCTCGATGATCTTTTACTGATCATGTCGTTAGACAAAAGTCATCACATTACTAAAGATTAACCCACAAACAACGGACAAAGAAAATAATTATGCCCCCATCATAGCATCTCTAGCTTTTGGCATCCTCGAGTAGCATAGAAAGACATAATAACAAAAAATCAAGACTCTTTAACTTAACCGTTCCACAAAACATTCTTGCATTAGATGTGCTTTCTTTCCATAGTATAGATAAAATCATTTTGATGTGTTTTGGTCCTTGTTTGTTTTGCCTTGGATAGGTTGATGTTTTTGTGTCAAGATTTTGTTTGAAAAGTGGGATTTTGCTTGCGCTTACGTGTCTAGTGAAAAGTATCACAATCCTTATTGGGGGAACGGACCGGGGGAACGGACCCTAAAGGACTAACCTAGTGCCTTGGGGGCGCATTGATAATGGCCTTGCCTATGTGACAACGCAGAGGCAACGTAGTTCGGGACTTGGACCATGGACCTAAGATATGGATTGGATGAGACACGATATGAAATAGATATGGATCAGAGGGATCATACATGGAACAAATATGGATCAGATATGGAATAGATATGGATCGGATGATACTGATGACAACGAAACACCATGGATAGGTAGATGCATGGGTGATAAGGAATGAAATGCACATGGAAGAGGGCAAGGATGTGATCACCAAGGACTAAGTCGCATAGGAATAACATGCCCCATTGTAGGTAGAGTACTTAGGATTTTTCATGACAATGCTTAAGACGAAGGAGGAGGATGATAGGATAATGAAGGATTTGTGTGGTTTGGAGGGATAAGGTATGTCAAGATACATCTAAAACATTTGTCAACATTGTGCCCCCAATCTTTATCAAGAGGAATGGAAGATCAGGATGGATAGACTCGACAATATAGGTATGTAATGGATAGAGGAATAGGATAGGAAATGGTACGGAAGGAAACTGGTAGGAGAAAGGTGATATGCCGATGAGACAAGGTGTCCCCAAGTGTAGGTGACATAGGAGATCAACTTTACACATGACGCCTGTTTGCCAGGTTTTCATCATGGTACTTATCCAAGGCACCTGTTTGCCAGATTTTCACCGTTGGACGAAGGGATTTCTCTTTACTCTTTTTGATTTGTTTTTTTTTGACTTTTGGATGGCATAGATAGATATGGAAAGGAGAAACTCAAGCATCTAGCTCCCTGAAAGGTGATAGTCCCGCTAGATAGATGCTGTCAAGTGGACCATGTCAAGTGTGCTCATAGATGTCGGTATGGAATTGCATAAAGGTGAGATATGGAGAAGGTAGATATTGGATAATGGAAGGTGAGATAGTGGATGATGGTGCAAAATATAGAAGGACTTATGCAAGGATGGAAGGTTTATGTAAAAGTGTGGACCATGGGACGAGGAAGATATGTAGGATAGTAGTGGAAGGGAGGGGAGATGGATTTATATGGAAGTGTCATGGGATGGAAGGGAACCATGACCAATGGTTGCACATACCGTGATAAACATTGAAATTGATGATAGGAGTGTGGTGTAAGAAGAAATGTATATTTTTACCTAGTGGATGAGTGATATAGGCCTTTAGGGACCCACATAGACTTAGTATACTTCTAATTTTTGTTTGTCATGTGGGATGGAAGGATTTGATACTTGTGGATGGCATGGGAGAAAGTGGATGGTTGGGATGCTTTAGAGGTGGACGCCTCATTTGACTTGATGGCTTTTTGCTTGGGTACCCAAACCATTTTGCTTGTAGATTGTACCTGTGAAGGTATGGGCTTGGGTATATGCAGCTTTTGTGCAGCTTCTGAGATAATTATTTGTTGCTTGGGGACCCACACCTTTTTTAGTTTGGCATTGAGGTGTTTGGGTGTATGCAGCTCTTGAGATGGATGTTTCTTTGATTCTTGGATTTTGTATCCTAGGTCATGAGGACTCTTAGGATTTTTGACTTTATAGGTAGAGGCATCTAGATTTGTGCTTTTGAATCCCCTAGGGATAGCGGAAGTGAGGTTGGTGGAAGCTCATTGTTTAGACAACATGTGCATTTGTTGGCCATGATTGAGATATTTAGAGGATTTATGGATGGATGGATAAGGTGTTGGAAGAAGTGGTGGTAAAATGCATGGAGGGATATTAAGAGTTGGAAGTAGCGGAGGTAGATTGGATGGTGGAAGGTGTATGGTCACATGCTCTTGACAATTGTAGGATGATGGAGGTGGAATTGCCAATATGTTTTAGGGATATGATAGGGTTTGTGATGGAAAGTGGTGGACTTAGGAGGAGTGGAGGAAGTACCAACATCTTGAGATTGTTCATCTTGGGGTATGTATCCAAGGCCATATGAGGGTGGAGGAACTTTGACATGGATAGGTTCCAAAATCCCTTGTTCATGAAGGCCTAAGCCTTTACCTTGATAGTTCATATTCTGGAGTATGCGATGGACAGTGGGATTATGTATAGGTGGAACACTAGACATGAGTTCCTTATTGGATGGAGAAGGTGAAGAGATAGATAATGGTTGTTGTTCTCCTAAGGAAGAATATTCATGCATGAAGGTAGTGAGACCAAGGATATATGGTGGGGGATTTGTAGCTTGGTCAATAATGGATGGTGGAGAATCATTAGGATTTTGATTATCATTATGCTCTTTAGGGTCTAAGTTATTGGGTTGATCATCCATGTGCACTTGGCAGGCAAGTGTCTCATCAGAGGAAGCGGAAGTTGTTGGATCATGGATGGGATTAGATGGAAGATGGATAGAAGTAATGGAGGTTTCTTGCTCACGTATAGGTATGGGATCAAGTTGTTCATGAACATCTTCTTCATAAAAGGTAGTATCTTGATCATAGAGAACGTATAGATTATGGACGGGTTGGAATTGGATCTCTTTCCCATGTATAGGATCAAGTTGCTCATGGATAGCTTCTTCATAGGTATCATCTTGATCATAGAAGAGATAAAGGTTATGAACGGTTTGAAATTGGAAGGGGGTGTTTTGATCTTGATTTAGACAAAGGGTGGATGTTTCCACATGCTCTAAGGTGTGCTCTTAACATAGCCCTTGGTATTCTTGAATGGAAGTGGATAGCTTGTGGATAGATTCTTGGTTGACAACATGGATGTTCAATGGACCTTGACTTTGGTTCATGGTAGGAGGTTCTTCAATAAGCTCAAGGGGTTGTGGATGACATGAAGGGGTTGTAGGATTTGACATGGCATTGGAAGAATCTTTGGTAAGGTCAAGGACCAGAATTTGGGGACATGGTTGACTCTCTGCTAATAGTCCTTGGATCACATCCTTCGTAGGTGTAGGAGTACATGA
This sequence comes from Cunninghamia lanceolata, assembly GCA_027924645.1. Taxonomy (NCBI): domain Eukaryota; kingdom Viridiplantae; phylum Streptophyta; class Pinopsida; order Cupressales; family Cupressaceae; genus Cunninghamia; species Cunninghamia lanceolata. The sequence continues at coordinate 5,415,270 of BSBN01000404.1, forward strand.
ATGAGTGGATTTGGCTTTCTCCATAGCTTTTCTTTTTCTATATAAGTTTGGAAAATATTTTTCCCAAAACTCATCTGATTCTTTTTTGGTTGTCCATTTAGAGTTTGAGGAACTAGATGGCAGTGTTGGTGTAGGACTGGTATGTTTTGGAATGTGTCTTAGAAGATGGTGAAGGAGGACTAGTAGAAGGAGTGGTATATGATTTCCCCCTTGAAGTGGTGGTTGACTTGTCAATAGTATCATTAAAATGGGAAAAGAAGGTATGATTTTGGTGTGAGGTGTAGCTAGTACTAGTACGTTCAGCTTGCAAGATTGCCATTTCTTGTTGTAAAACTTGGATTTGTTGAGCATTTGCTATACAATCTTGGGGTGAGGGACCTAAGTTTATTTGCAATTGCAGATATTGGAGTGTTTGAGCAATATATTCTAATTGGTTTGCCATCTCTACAGAAATTGACACAAGACTGGAAAAGCTTACTATGATAGATGCGCAACTACAAATGCGCGGTTTCAGAAGGTAAATGCACTGCAGGTTGAAGTAGATGCATAGTTCTGGCAAAGAATAAATGCGTAGGAACATGTACCAAAAGCATAGGAAGTTGGTACAAATGTGTAGTAGGTCGAGATATATGCGCAGCTTTAGAATGTATATGCATAGCTCTGGTTTTCTAAATGCTTTTGTAAAATTTTTGATACGTTTTGCAATTTTTTTGGTTTTTTGTTTGCAGGTTGGTCTTTTTGATCTGATTTTATCAATTATAGCAAGAAGACATAGCAAACACATAGAATGATTTCATGGTTTTTTGATTTTTTTGTAATTTTTTGGACTCTTTTTTACTAAAGAAAACAATTACAAACATAGGATAGTAAAGATAGTATTTGTCGGATCCCCTAGCTATGCATATTCAAAGTAGATAGCTTTAGAATCTTGGTAGCACTGGCTCCTCTCCACGGCACACACTTCTCATGCATACCAAGATCCAGGTTTCCCAAGGCTCGTACCCCCACCAAACCTTAGGATTGTCCTTGCTACCTCTACTAAGAACCACATGAATCGGGGCGGCTTCAAAGGTCCCACCTTTTGCACCAACAAATAGAAGGATTTTAGGCTACTAAACAATGGCTATGTAGTGAGGGTAACCGTTCGAGTGGTTATACATGCGGCAACACTACTCTCCGTTATGGAGTCTCCCAGCCTTCAAGGGTTACGCCTTCAAGGGTTTTGGGGGAGGTTGGCTGTCGGAATAACACAACGATACTCGTTGCATGAAGCTTTCACCTCAAGCACAATTTATTTATAATGGATCGAGAGGGCTTGGCTTTAGCCTGTTACCACTTAGGGTCGTTCCCACTTGGATGGACGGGTATCCAAGGGCAGGCCCCTCTAAAGGTTATAACACATGCAAAATGATATGTCTGACATTCTGATCACCCAAGATAGGGGAGAGCATAGGCCTGATATCATTCCAAAGACATAGTAAACAGTGGTTCTTTCACCCCTATTTAAAAAGAAAAAGACTATATGTGTTACACTACTTGGGTACACACACCAGTTGTTAACTTTGAAGTGATAACAAGATAGCAATGGTTCTTTTTCTTTTGCAAGATAGCAATGTTCTAAACTAAAAGAGATAGCAATAATGCAAATATAGTAATGATGTTTGTTACTACCCTCCTAGTTAAGAACTATGTGATATTTTGCACATACACACATTTTTTACTTTTCCTCCTAATTAATCTATGATGTGTGTTTTAAGGAAAATGAAACTATCTAGCTCTTAGCCCTACACGAAAATTAGAGAATCAAATCCTGCAAGACAAGTGTTAGCGGTAGAAAACCTGTAAGAAATCCTTAGAATCACTATGAAGAATAGATGCGCAACTTAATAGTCTATATGCGCAGAAACAGAGACTATGAGTGCATAATTACAAATGCGCTAAGACAGGTGTCAAAAGTGCAGGAATAAAGGACATATGTGCAATTTCTATGGATTCGTCGTTCTAAAGGATGAAAGTGCCGTGTCTGGGGGTATATGCGCCAGAATATCGCAGGCGCCGAAACAGGTTGTAGATACTCCACCTTGGAGGATGTATGCGCCGAAAGGTTGCATGCACCAAAACAGTGATCAGATGCGCTATGGGATCGATCAGATGCGCTGGATGAACCTGTTTGAAGACTGCATGGAGCCTGTACAGAACCTGTCACTCAAGAACTTAGTTTTTTGGTTAGATTTGGGGCAAAGGCCCCACGGTGGGTGCTAGAAATGTTATAGGGAAAATGGGATAATAATTTAAATGAATATAAACCCAATAACTTCAATGAAATGTGCAAGCAACAAAGATTAAAAATAAGTAAACAACTTATAGTACTTTGTTACCTGGCAGCTTCCATTGTTTGCCTATTCTGGTTTGATCTTTGGTGATGAATATAGCCCTCAGGAAGCTTGCTTCCTTGCTTTGATTCCTCAAGATGACAAAGGAGAAATGGCTTGAATACTTGTTGTGTTGAAGATGAGCTTCAACACAATATAGGATGAGTAGTGAATGATGTGAGAGTGGGGGTGCCAATGGTGCACTATGGATTCTGCAGTGTAAGTTTACTTGAAAGCTTCGTGATATGAGAATGAAAGAATAGAAGGGTATTTATAGACTTGTGAGAGAAGATCAATGGTGTAGAAGAAATAAGAAGATCAATGGTAGAGGATGTTTGAGGGAACATGCGCGAATAGAAGGACATGTGTCATAGAAAAAAAGCTATTCTCTTTGAGTTAACTGCTTTCTTGATGAGGATGAGCTTTGATTTCATAAATTAGAATATATTTTTCTAATTTAAGAATTTGTTGATAAAAACAAAGTTGCTTTAAATCAGTTAACTCAGATTTTTCTTTTGCATGACAAGGAGGATTTATTTTTAGAAGATTTTGAAGATTTTTTAGAAGATAAGAAAGCGAATTAAATAAATAAATTTATTTAATTACTTGCACATGATTTGGAAGAATAAATAAAATATATAATTATATTTTATTTTTGGAGAGTGAGAGGAAAATAAATTTAAATGATTTATTTAAATTTGGAGGAATAGACTTGACTTAATTAAATAATTTAGAATTATTTAATTGTTTGGAAGAATTTAATTAAATAAAGGATTTTATTTAATTTTGACTTTAGAAGAGATAATTAAATATTTTGATATTTAATTAACTTAGAGGAATAGGAATCGAATAAATAAATTTAATTATTTATTTATTGATAGAAGAAGGTAGACCTAAATAAATATTAAAAATATTTATTTAGACAGAGTTGTGTCATTTTTAGGTGTATACAATAGTCAATAGTGATGAATTTACAATCATAAGATTAATTTTGTAGGGAGATTGGAACATAGGAAACACTCTTATGAGTGTGTTTCATTGTGCCCCATAATCATTTCACATGATTCTATAGCTCAAAGTTGAAATTAGATACTTTTTGTCACCTCCAACTAACTCACTTTTAGGAAATTTTTACTATCAAACTATGCATATGCATACCATATTATACAAAAATGTAAATGTTGTAGTCTCTTCTCTCAACACAAGAAACCTAAAACAAGTTCACATATTTCCCTCTTTAAATATACATTACGACTCTTACTATGACCATGGACAATACATGATATTTAGAGGCAACTTGATGAAACATTTGGAGTTATAACTTAATAGACTTCCCTTGTCCATATGAAGGTAGAATTTATTGGCTAACCTTCTAGAAGGTAACATTAAACCTCACATTCTCCAAGGCCAATAAACTAGAGATACCCTCAATCTAATTCATCATCACCTCCTAAAAACTAAACATCTCCTATTCAAGCTAAAAAATCTAAATGAGCTAGAATCCATCATGCTCTATGTTTGAACATTTCTGTATATTAAAACTAACTTTAGAGATATATACTACTATAGACAACAATAGTTGATAAATCCTTGATATTTTTGATGTTTTTTAAAAGATGCAAGCAACACCTAAAAACATTACCATATTATTATGTTATAACCATAGAGGATGTTTTTGATGTTAAAGAGAATCATCACCTATAAAATTAAGAGATGCCATATAATTTGCATTGTCATGCATATAAGATATTGTCATATGTAAAGGCTCCAATTTTAGATAAATTATCTTTTATATGAAATAATTTGATAAAAACCTTGGATGAGTTTGCATGGCTAGGGGATTGATAGAATTTGATATTAGTTATCTAAATATTGTTATAATCAAGAAACATTTTTATCCTATATGTCATGGAGAAGAGAGGTCTATTAAGGGGAAACACCACAAGCTAAAAAGGTGTGTCCAAATGGGTAAAGACACCCAAGATGACATTTTGATGCAATATATAAGCATTTTTCATAACTACATAAAGAGGTTAGTATTTTCTCTAAAAAACTATAAATTTATTAGGTATAAAATCATCTACTTGTAATGGGTGGCTTTTGCCCTAATAGGATGTCCAAGGAGAAAGCCCAAAAAGATTAGCTCATCCATTGCTTAATTTTTTTTGGATCATTACTATATGTTTAGTAAGATGACTATTTTTTTCCTTGTAGAAACATAGAAAATTATTCATACTTATGCTTATAAAAATCCCATATGATCTCCTTGATAATATCATTAGATTTTTTTAAAGTATTGTCATAGCATATTATATGTTGACTTACTTTTTAAAAATTAATTATGGGCTTTTATTATTCCTGCATCAAAAATAAAATTTATTGATATTGTGTTACTCACTATTTTGGTGATCCTATTGATAGGACATACACCTCAAACCATGTCTTCAAAATATGGTGCAATTTCTATCATGATGGATGAAGTAACATTTAAACAACTATCGTCTATAGCTCTTTAATCAAAAGTTGGCTACAAAAGTAGCTACAAAAGAATTAATGTGGCTTACGAGATTACTGGAAGAGTTTTTTCATCTGGGTGCTATTACAAGTCCCACTTTGTTATATGATAAAGCTATTTAATCTTGCCAAAGACTCTTATTTCTAGAAATAAAGCACCTTTGATGTTTATGAACGCTTCATTCAAGGAAAAATCATTCCATCCTAATATGATTCTTCAGTTCTGCAAGGCTGATTATCAGATGGTATATATACTATGTCAAGAAGATATGGGCTAGCCTCCCAGTAAGTACAAAGAAATTATATATGCAATATAGCATCAAACCTATGTGCAGTACCAAATTTTCCAAATTCAAATAAATGCATGGTTGTAAGGAGTTGCCATTGAGGGGGAGAGAGTGTGCCTGATAATGGTAGCTCTATGTAAGACCTAAAAGGCAAAAAGTAAGACCTCTAGGCATTATATATGGCTAACTCCTTGGATGTAAGACCTAACAGACATAACGTAAGACCTCTAGGCATTATATGTAAGCCCTTTGGGCATATTGAAAATTCTTGTCTCTATAAATCTTCCACTTGTAAAAGCATTGTATCATATAAGACCTACGGGCACTGTGTAATGAACCTGGGGGACGCTGGTTTGAGGAGTTTTGAGCTCCAATAAAAATATTATAAGACCTTGTTTAAGCATAATTTTTTAAAACACTGGGAATATAAATTGTGACAAGATTACTTTCATGTAGTCTGGAATACATGCTCTTCATTTTAGCATATATTTGCGTCCCTATTTATCACTATCAAAGAAGACCTACATTATTGGGGTACTTAATTTTTTCTTTTATAAAAATTGACATGTGATGCCCCTATTAAGATAAAGGGGTAGTGTTAGAACATAATGTTATTAGGGGTCATACCCTTATAACATTTATATATTGTTCTAATATAAGGTTATAAAACCTTATGATTATTATATGCTTTATAAAGCATATACCATTTAATAATTAATAATCTAATAACTATTAGATTATTAATTATTTATGAATGGTTACATTGAAAGGTGTGACTAATATCCCTTCAAGTATTTTGCGACCCTTTCTCCTATATTTAAGGAGGTTCTCTCTCATTTGAGATGTAAGGGAATTTGGAGATTTGTAGTGAATTACATCACTATACACAAAAGGTTTATTAACCATGTGGAAGTATGTAGAGGAGTATACCCCTAGGTTCAATCTTTTTTTTAATGGACTATTTTTTGTAAGTGTTTTAATAAAATGATTCTTTATGGGGTTTTTTGTCATGTCCCCATTTCTGGAGTGACTTCTAATGGAGTTGATGATTAGCCTATCATCCATTCCCGTAGGCTAATGCATTGGTAAGGGAATGAATTTCTAGTTTGAGCTTATTGCTACACATGGAGAACCAAAAAGTTGGTATGTGTCTATACATGGAGATTCAGAATGTTAGCTCAACTAGTATGTGATCAATGAAAAATGTAATATTGAAATTGTATTTTTATTTCATTTGATGGAGTTTAGAAAATGGAATCTTTAATTGCATTTTCTATAATCAATTTTTATGGAGTTGTACATATGAATAAAGGGGATGTGTTCATCAAGAAGTTATAGGTCCAAGCTAATGCCAATGATTGCCTTGAAGATGATCGACTTGTCTAAGATGGTTCTATTTTATTGTTTGAAGAGCAAATGTATTGGTTCAAGGCCCCACATTGAAACCAACAGCTATCCAAGAGAGGCGATTAATGCTAATGGGTCCGTGGCTTGGTATTGACGCCTTGTGCAATGAGGCAATTACATGGAATAATGAGCATATGAGGAGAATCGATGCATAAAAAGGTTTGTTGAGTGATTTTTAATGCTTGCATTTGATCCATAGCTGGCTGCCGATTTTGAAAGAGGTTTTTAAATGCAAATGTTGGTTATTCAATGAATGCAAATGCCACCACCGCCAAGCATGAAGGAGTTATTTTAAATGCAATATTTATTTATTAAATTTTGGCATTGGATCGATGGCACCTTGAGGGCGATGAAGTTTATGATATTAAAAGATTGCATTTGGTTTGTTATTTTGTTTGAAAGATATTAAATGCCAAACGCCTTGGATGAGGAGGTTCGATCAAGTCAAGAATTGATGTTCATTGCAACAAAAACAATATTAAATGCTTGCATGCAATCAGCCGCTGCCATTAGCAAGGGGAATTCAATATTAAAAGAAGTTTGTAAATGTTTGTTGACTCCACTACATGGTCGCCACCAAATAGAGAAGGACGCCACTTCATAGAGGATCGATCCACTTGATGTAGTTCATTTAAACAATTAAATATTGTTTTAAATGATTACATTCCTAGATGTCATTCATTTACTTTTGTTCAAGACTCTCTATTGTGATTGATGGATTCCAAATTTCATTCCAATTTGACAAAGAAGAGGGATGCCTATCCTTGGAGAGGATAAATAGAGCTCTTGAACTTCAATTAGCAACTAATGATCATTTTGGTAAGCTTTTACATTTTGTTCTTTCAGCTGGAAATTACATTTTCTTGTTATTTTTCAAGGAGATGTTCCCTTGAATGTTCCGGTGATGTTCCCATGATAATTTGTGAGATGTTATCATTCATATTTCATCATTGGAGTTGAATTTGTAGGTTTATTTGTGAAGATTTGAAGAGATATTGACATAATAATGGAACCCTTGGTGTATTGGAGTGATTACCAAGGTAGTTGATTGAGTTTAGAGTGAAGATTGAGTGACTTTTGCATATTTTTCAAGGTTTGATTTCATATCAGCAAAGTCTAATTTTTATGACAGTGAATTGTTTGGACAATGACAGGGTTTTTGAAGTGGATTTGACAAAGGCTTTCACATTTTAAGAGTTAAATTTGATAGAAGATCAAACTAGGCTTCCATCACTTGAGTTTGGAATTGTTTTTCTTGAAGTTTTCATTGATACAACTTGGCTGGGCAAAATCATCACTTTTAGCAGACATATCAACATACAAAAGTTTTGGATTAGTCAATTATTCATGTACTTTCAGGGCTGTTATAGCATCATTGGATAACTATCTTTGTTCTAGAGTGTTTGGGCTTTGGTCCTATGAAGGATTTGATGTAATTGGACATTTTTAATGCATGTAATAAGGTCTGATATAAAACCAGACAGTGACTGAAATTCAGATCAGCAACTTAACTTTTTTGTATTTCTCATTTGAAGGTTTCAAATAAGCAAGTATGATGTGGGTTTGAAGTTCAATTGTTGTATTGTTCATTGGTGATGATTATTTGTTGATTTGTGCAAGAAATCTTATCTAAAAATTGGCAAAAAAATTTAGTCATTCTATAAAGGTTTATTTCAGTGGTATTAGAGCTTGGATCCTGCCAGCCTATGGGTTATAAGCTACTACGTTGATCCTTTGCCGCATCATTATAGAAGAAGAACAATGGGTGATAGAAGGCAAGGTATTGCTCAAGATGAAATTGATAATATGTTAAGGGACATGGTTAATAATCAGTGTGAGATGGCCGAGCAACAACGACAAACAAATACAAACATTGAAAGGATATTTCAAGCTATGATGGGCGATAGGAATCAAAATAATCAGGATATAGGTAGTGTAGTTGGAAGATCACCACCACGTGATAGAAGGACCCGTACACCTACAGTTGAGAGACCTATGCAACCTACTTTTCTTCCTAGAGAAGATGAAGTAGAAGAGGGGCAGCCACTGGATGAAGAAGAAGAGCTTCCTTTTGAGGAGAATATTATATCTTTGGTTGATGAGTATGATTCACTTCCCGAGCATGTAAGGAATAAAATCAATTTTAACAACTACATGAGCCAAAAGAGAGATAATCAAAAGGGTAGAATGAATCAGCCAAGGCAAAGAAGAGCCCAACCTACATAACCAAAGGAATACAAGGATGCATTGAATAAAATTCCTCTTCCTAGTTTTGATGGAAGTGGTAAGCTAAGTGCTAGAGCATGGGTGAATAAGTTGGATACCTTTCTTACACTCAAACCCATGAGTGAAGAAAAGGCTATACATTTTTCTACAATGCATTTAGAGGGTTTGGCATATGAGTGGTGGCATCATGGACTTGTTTCACAACGTCACAACAGGATTACTTCATATGATGAGTTTGTTCAAAAACTCATTACTAGGTTTGACCACAAGGATGTGGAGGTCTACTACCATGAGCTTGCACAGTTGAAATAGAGTGGTAGAGTGGATTCATATGTGAACGAATTTCAAAAGATTGTGGTTATGGTTCTTGATATGACTGATAGGAGAGTTACTATGTTGTTTGTTAAAGGGTTGAATGATAGGATCAAAGGGTTGGTTAAGGTACATAAGCCAACTACACTTGAGGAGGCAATTGAGTTAGCACTTGATTTGGATACTACTCCTACATTCACCCCAAAGAAAAACTTCTTTAAGGGCTCTAATTTTAATCAGAAAAAACCATTTCAGCCTAAGACTAATCCTTCTACAGTAGAGAGAGATGAATTGAGAAGGAAAAAGTTATGTTTTTCTTGCAAGCAACCATGGGAACCAGGACATAGATGCCTTGGTAAGGGTAAAACACATCTCATTGAGGTAATTTCAGATGATGATAGTGATACACATGAGGATTCAGTTTTAGATGAGGATCATCAGGATCAGCCTACATTGGAGCTTGATACAGGTGCAGGTAAAGTGACTATTGCTTCTATGTCAGGAGTTCCTAGGTATCATGCCTTTCACATAAAGGGTGTTATCAAGGGACAATGAGTCACTTGTTTGGTGGATAGTGGAGATACTCATAACTTCATTGATGAGGGTTTAGTTATGAGGCGTGGTTTACAAGCTGAGGACTTTGAGGGATTCACAGTTGCAGTAGCAGATGGCTTTACTATGAGTTGTCAGAAGAGAGTGCCACAACTTAGTATTTAGATGGGAGATTATACATTGACATATGATTTCTACATGGTTGGACTTTCAGGCATTGATGTTGTTTTGGGAATGCAATGGTTGCATTCACTTGGCCGTTATATCCAGGATTTGAGGAAGATGGAGATAGAAGTCATTCATGAAGGAAGGAAAGTTATCTTGAGAGCCATTTCAGATGGAGCACCTAGAGTTGTTTCAGCTAGGCGCATGGAGACATTGTTTTGACATGATGATATTGCATGGGTAGCTCAAGTGAACATTTCTTCTAAGTCTTCTTCAGGTGGAGAGTATCATGTAGATATCTAATCTATATTAGATAAGCATGGTAAGGTATTTGGTTGCATTCCTCCAGGTAGACCACCAGATCGTGCTTTTGAGCATGTGATTGAGTTAGAGGATGGGACCAAGCCTATCAATATTGCACCATATCGACATCCTTGACACTTCAAGATTGAGATTGAGAATGCAATCAAGGAGTTGATTGATATGGGACACATTCAACCTTCATCTAGTCCATTTGCTTATTCTGTGGTGTTGGTGAAGAAGAAGGATGGTACTATGCAGATGTGTATTGATTATAGAGCTTTGAACAAGAAGACAATAAAAAATAGGTACCCTATACCCATGATCAATGAGCTACTTGATGAGTTACACGGGGCCATGTATTTTTCTAAGATTGATCTTCGTTCAGGCTATCACCAGATTCATGTCTGTGAGGAGGATATTTTGAAGGCAACATTCAAATGCCATTATGGACACTATGAGTTTCTTGTTATGCCATTTGGTCTTACTAATGCACCTGGTACATTTCAGTCTTGCATGAATCATGTTTTCAATAAGCTGTTGCATAAGTTTTTGTTGGTGTTCTTTGATGATATTTTGATATATAGTAAGACATGGGATGAGCATCTTCGACATCTAGATGAAGTACTTGGAGTCATGGATGCACATTCATTGTATGCCAAGGATTCAAAGTGTGATTTTGGGATGGAGGAGATTCTCTATTTGGGGCATATGATTAGTGCTAATGGAGTTAGAGTATAGGATGAGAAGATCAAAGCAATACAGGATTGGCCTACTCCAAGGAATATTTCTGAGTTATGAGGTTTCTTAGGTCTTTGCAGTTATTACAGGAGGTTTGTTAGAGGGTTTTCACAGTTGGCGGCACCATTGACAGATCTCACTAACAAAGGGGTATGCCTTTGGTCTTCTAAGGCACAAGAAGTATTTGATAGGCTTAAGGAGGTGATCAGTACTACTCCAGTGTTGGCACTACCAGATTTTACACAGTCCTTTGTACTTGAGTGTGATGCATCAGGTGAGGGTATTGGAGCTATGTTGATGCAGAATAGGCACCCCATTACATATGAGAGCAGGAAGTTGAGAGATGTGGAGTGCCTATATTCCACCTATGACAAGGAGATGCTTGCCATAATGCATGCTTTGGAAAAGTTTCGACAGTACTTGGTAGGTGCAAAGTTTGTGGTGAGAACTGACCACAACAATTTGAAATACTTCTTGGAACAAAAGGATTTGAATGAGAGATAGAAAAAATGGGTCTCTAAGGTACAGACATATGATTTTTATATTGAGTTTGTGAAAGGGAAGAAGAATGTTGTTGCGGATGCACTTTCTAGGAGGCCTACTATTTGTTCCTTGAGTGAGATTTCAGCTTATTAGAAATCTCAACTTTTAGTTGAGTATTCCAAGTCTACATTTGCATGCAAGATCATGGATGGTTTGATTCAGGATGATAGATATAAGGTCATGGATGATGTGATATATTATAAGGACAGGATATTTTTGGTACCTGAGTCAAAGCTTAAGCAACAGATACTTAGAGCCATTCATGACACACCTCTAGTAGGACATCCAAGGTTTTTCAAAACCTATAGGCAGGTTCATGAGAGATTCTCTTGGAAGGGTCTCAAGGATGATGTTCTTCAACATGTTAGAGAGTGTTTGACTTGTCAGCAGAATAAGTCTGAGCATACTTTTCCCGCAGGACTACTTCAGCCTTTGCCTATTCCTGAGCAGAAGTGGGAAAGTATCTCCATGGATTTTATCACAGGTCTTTCGAAGGTACATGGTAAGGATTGCATATATGTAGTTGTTGATCATCTAACCAAATATGCACATTTTTATCCTATTGCAATGGATTACATAGCATTGCAGGTAGCAGAGTTATTTTTTCATAAGGTATTTCACTTGCATGGCCTTCCAAAGACTATTATGAGTGATTGGAATAGTAGATTCATCAGCATGTTTTGGCGTGAGCTATTCTGACTTGTAGGTACAGAGTTGACACCAAGCACTAGTTATCATCCTCAGACTGATGGACAGACAGAGATTGTAAACAAGTGGATTGAGGGGTATCTTCGCAATTATGTTGCAGGTCATCAACATGCTTGGATTAGATGGTTGTACCTTGGAGAGTATTGTTACAATACTACCTATCACATGTCCATAGGCATGACTCCATTCAAAGCATTGTATGGGTATGATACACTTTCTTTTGTGGATTTGGCATTTGATGATAGTAGAGCTCCTCGAGCTAAGGAATTGATGCAGGATATATAGGACATCCTTAGGATTCTTAAGGATAATATTCAGTAGGCACATAATGAGAAAAAGATATATGCAGACATGCATCGAGTAGAGAGGATATTTGAGGTTGATAATTTGGTATTTTTGCACCTTTAGCCTTATAGACAGAGTACTTTGAAGAAAAGTTGTGCAAAAAAGCTCAAGCCGAGATTCTATGGACCATACAAGATTGTGAGATGAGTTGGTAAAGTTGCATATGAGCTTGAGTTACCATCAGGAAGCCGCATTCATAATGTGTTTCATGTGTCTTGCCTCAAAAAGGCATTAGGACAACATGTGGTTTCTTCTCCTGATCCTCCACCTCTTGATGTGGAAGGCATGTTGATATTGGAGCCTGATAGCATTGTTTATATGAGGGAGCATCATTTAAAGAGCTAAATCATTAGAGAGTATTTTGTTAGATGGAGAGGTTTTCCTTTGGAGGATGCTACTTGGGAAGGTGAGCAAATTTTGGAGCATCCTAATCTTCGATTGCTTGAGGACAAGAAATCTTGGGAAGGGAGGACTATCATGTCCCCATTTCTAGAGTGACTTCTAATGGAGTTGATGATTAGCCTATCATCCATTCCTATAGGCTAATGCATTGGTAAGGGAATGAATTTCTAGTTTGAGCTTATTACTACACATGGATAACTGAAAAGTTGGTATGTGTCTATACATGGAGATTCAGAATGTTAGCTCAACTAGTATGTGATCAATGAAAAATGCAATATTGAAATTGTATTTTTATTTCATTTGATGGAGTTTAGAAAATGGAATCTTTAATTGCATTTTCTATAATCAATTTTTATGGAGTTGTACATATGAATAAAGGGGATGTGTTCATTAAGGAGTTATAGGTCCAAGCTAATGCCAATGATTGCCTTGAAGATGATCGACTTGTCTAAGATGGTTCTATTTTATTGTTTGAAGAGCAAATGTATTGGTTCGAGGTCCCACATTGAAACCAACGGCTATCCAAGAGAGGTGATTAATGCTAATGGGTCTATGGCTTGGTATTGACACCTTGTGTAATGAGGCAATTACATGGAATAATGAGCCTATGAGGAGAATCGATGCATAAAAAGGTTTGTTGAGTGATTTTTAATGCTTGCATTTGATCCATAGCTGGCCGCCGATTTTGAAAGAGGTTTTTAAATGCAAATGTTGGTTATTCAATGAATGCAAATGCCACCATCGCCAAGCATGAAGGAGTTATTTTAAATGCAATATTTATTTATTAAATATTAGCATTGGATCGATGGCACCTTGAGGGCGATGGAGTTTATGATATTAAATGATTGCATTTGGTTTGTTATTTTGTTTGAAAGATATTAAATGCCAAATGCCTTGGATAAGGAGGTTCGATCAAGTCAAGAATTGATGTTCATTGCAACAAAAAAAATATTAAATGCTTGCATGCAATCAGCCGCCGCCATTAGCAAGGGGAATTCAATATCAAAAGAAGTTTGTAAATGTTTGTTGACTCCACTACATGGCCATTGCCAAATAGAGAAGGACACCACTTCATAGAGGATAGATCCACTTGATGTAGTTCATTTAAACAATTAAGATTGTTTTAAATGATTGCATTCCTAGATGTCATTCATTTACTTTTGTTCAAGACTCTCTATTGTGATTGATGGATTCCAAATTTCATTCTAATTTGACAAAGAAGAGGGACGTCTATCCTTGGAGAGGATAAATAGTGTTCTTAAACTTCAATTAGCAAATAATGATCATTTTGGTAAGCTTTTACATTTTGTTCTTTCAATTGGAAATTGCATTTTCTAGTTATTTTTCAAAGAGATGTTCCCTTGAATGTTGTGGTGATGTTCCCATGACAATTTGTGAGATGTTATCATTCGGATTTCATCATTGGAGTTGAATTTGCAGGTTTATTTGTGAATATTTTAAGAGATATTGACATCATAATGGAACCCTTGGTGTATTGGAGTGATTATCAACGTAGTTGATTGAGTTTAGAGTGAAGATTGAGTGACTTTTGCATATTTTTCAAGGTTTGATTTCATATCAGCAAAGTCTGATTTTTATGACAACAAATTGTTTGGACAATGACAGGGTTTTTGAAGTGGATTTGACAAAGGATTTCACATTTGAAGAGTTGCATTTGATATAAGATCAAACTAGGCTTCCATTGCTTGAGTTTGGAAGTGTTTTTCTTGAAGTTTTCATTGATACAACTTGGCTGGGCAAAATCATCACTTTTAGCAGTCATATCAACATACATAAGTTTTGGATCAGTCAATTATTCATGTACTTTCAGGGATGTTATAGCATCATTGGATCTTTGTTCTAGAGTGTTTGGGCTTTAATCCTATGAAGGATTTGATGTAATTGGATATTTTCAATGCATGTAATAAGGTCTGATATAAAATCAGACAGTGACTGAAATTTAGATCAGCAACTTAACTTTTTTGTATTTCTCATTTGAAGGTTTCAAATAAGCAAGTATGATGTGGGTTTGAAGTTCAATTGTTGTATTGTTCATTGGTGATGATTTTTTGTTGATTTGTGCAAGAAATCTTATCTAAAAATTGGCAAAAAATTTCAGTCATTCTAAAAAGTTTATTTCATTTTTTACCCGAAATAGTTTTCCCCATGTATATCTTGTGTAATGTGTTTAACTCATGCTTGTATAATTCTCATTTATATTTATTTTATATTTTGTTCATAATGATTAGTATCCTAAGATCTTGATTTCTAAAAGAACCAACATGTTACAAAACCTCACTACTATGAAAACCAACTACTACCAAACCAACTAAGGAATCACCCTACTATAGAACCTCACTACTATAGAACCTCACTACTATAGAGCCCATCTATTGTAGAACCTATTAAGGAACCACCATGTTGCAGAACCTCACTATTATAGAACCCACTAAAGAACCACCATGTTGGGGAACCATTAAGAGACACTTCTCATTCCAATACTCTCATCTAGAGACAAGGCAAACCATCCATTTAAACTAATAGATACATAAACAATCATATCATGCCAAAAAATCTCCAACTACAATACCACAAGATCCAAGAGATAACCATGATAAAATAATCTACATCCTTAACACTAGAATACCATCTATATCCAAATAACAAATAAATCAACAACCATATCTTGCTAAGATGCCCATTTCATATCCAGAGTCTACCATGGCTCAATGGTTAACATTTTTTGAACTAGAAATTATTACTAGATTTACCATATGACTATGTCCTTGCACAAAGATCCAACTACACCATGATCTAGAGTGTATCATGGCTGCACAGCCTCACATCCTCAAAACCTTGAAGAGAATTCATATACAACCAATGGATTCATATAAATCATAGATAAAACTCCCATTACAAGATCACTATAGAATTCAAAATCTCCTTATGACACCATGATTCGCACCATTAAAAAATACAAGACCTTATTTCCAAAACAAATAGATCCACATCACTACCAAAACTTCCATTACATGTGGTTAGAGCTTCCCATGACATCATGATTAAACATCTTCAAAAAACTTAGATCATTTATCTCTAACTAATAGATTCACACCCAACCATGTCACTTACAAAACTCCCATTGCATGTGATCTAGAGCTTCCCATGGCGACATGCTTCATGTCTTTAAGAAAAGTTCATCTAAAACAATTTTTTACACCAAACAAGTCACTCACTAAAACTACCCTAAAAATAAAACATGAGGAACCAAAACCCGTTTCCAACTACTCCCAAAAAATGACCTCCAACAATAGTTTTTAAGGCAAATCTCAAGTACTTAGGTGTTTACCAAAGTATCAAGAGGCTAAGAATCTAGGCTTTTCCATGGAACTAGGGGATAAATCCAAGAACCCAACATAAGAAATTTATGATTGTTTATGGCCACAAGTTGAAATATCTACACAACCTTCATATAAACAAGGACTTATCCCATACAACCAAATAATAGCTTCAAGTCACCATATGGCCAACTCAAAAAGAATGGTGGATAATTCCAAAGAAGATTATGACATAATATGTAATCAACTCTTCATGATCTACAAGAAAATTCTCCATCTTGAGCTTCCACAACTCAAAGTTGGTGTCATTGATCCACTCAATCTCCATATTTATGCTTTCCATTCTTTGTACCATAAAAAATTAGATCACCTATGTAGATTGTGCACTCAAAACAATGATTAATAACACCGCAAGGAGAGTGTACCCTCCTTCAAGATAATCCTAAATGAAAGGAAACTAGGCATTTCCTACAACAATCCTATGAGATCGACAATGTAATAAGTTACACATGTAAATAATAACAATAGAGAAACAACACACAACACAAGTTATACCTAGGAGAACCCTTTAAAAAATACTCGACCTCTAAAGCAAAACAAAACATTACAAGACAATCGGAAAGTATATGTGCTCTCAATAGGAAATACATAAGGTCTATTGGTGTAATATTGTGCCCATTAATAAGTTTACTTAGGATATTAGGAATATTTAATTATTCTCACCTAGGCAGCTAATAGTGACATGATATCACCTTGACTTAATGTACAAAAGTGCCACCACTACTTCATCAATCCTTGATTGATGGTAGTTATGTGCCACCTCTACAAGAGTTAACTTGCCTCTTGATTGAGAGTGATTGAGAGTTAAACTCGTGACCTCTTCGACATGCCATCTCCTTGATTCATGCATCCAAGAGGCCTATATATTTGTATATTAGTCTTTTTAATTTGATCCATTAAATTGAATATATTTATTTATTTTCTTGGTATTGCGATTAGCTAATAGACATTAGGTATTGGGTAGATTTTTTGTGTAAATGATAAATTCTAACATAGTATTAGAGCCTTGTTTCCATAGGATTAGTCCTTTTATAGGTAATGAGGGCAAGTAAATATGATTCTAGGAGGGTTATTTCTTGGATAAATTGACCTATTTGCATTTATAGGTCCATCTTATGTTGAGTTCAAAAGTTTTGAATTTGCTAATTTTGCTCATTATTGGTCTGGAGCAGGCTTCTAACACAAGATTTTCAAGGGTTTCAAGGAGGAGTTTTATGTTAGACATATACATATTACTCATGTTCTAGAGCATTTTGTGTCAAATTTGACCCTACCATCATAACCAGAAGGCTCAAAAACCCTAGGAATGCCTATAATTTCATCCAAATTGGACAAATCCTAGGGTCCTCCAAAAAATATGTCTCCTCCTTGAAAATATTCCTTTGGGATCTTCTTGCAAAAGATATTTTTAATCTATTTTTTCTACAATTTTTAATCAAAATTTTTTATGTATAATATTTTTTAGATTGGAAAAACCATATTTCTTTGGGGTGACATACAAGTAAACCCCGCATATCTAATTTAGTAGATTTTTTATTATTTTAAAAAAGTAAAAACATCATCAAAATCAAAAAAATTGGCTGCAGCTCCCTCTTAAGGTTTGTAACCCATAAAAGGACTTGCAGTACTTTCCCTTCATGGATCCTTCAAACTAACATTGACCCCTCTTAACACTTTGTAGACCCTTTCATGTATTGATACTTGTGTGCCAATTCAATACATCAAATTTGGTAACAAGTTTAGTAGATATACCCTTTTGGAAATGAATTTTAGCATCCCATAATTTTAGATACCTCTCTAAATTTGATGGAAAGATCTAAATTTGGTGCCATTCTATTAAATCTAGTGATTCCTCCAAACCTAGAGGTTATTTAATTTATCTAGCAAGTTTCTATCTTTAGTAGAGATTTGGAAAAATTGCTAAAGTTAATAGATTTTGCTAAATTGTTAGAGCTTTTGCTTGTGCTTTCAAATTTAGTTGTACTAGTTCTATCCCCTTTATAAGCACATTTACTGGAAACAAGTAGAACTTTTGTCCAAATTGTCAAACTTTTGACTCCTTATAGGCATTGTAAAACACTTTCTAAGTTCTATAGTCTAATAATAATTATTTTATTTGATTTTATCTAGGACAATTATAATTTTAGTTTACAACTCTCTCTTGTATACACATTGTAATTACCCTAAGATAAAGTGCCAAAAATTTGTAATTGTCAAGGGTGGTTTTATGAATTGAGAATTTTGTACTCCATGAATTGATATAAACTTTTCTTATACTAGTTTGGTCTATTATGTTCCTAGTTTGAGGAATTAACAATTTGTGTATTAAAAAGATCTAGTTGTTATCAAATTGGATAGATAGAACTATAAGTCCTACTGAGATAGACTCGTGGAGCATTTTAGATGTGTCAAACTCTTTCCTATTCTTATAGATTGGTTTTTGAATTCACTTCTTGTTGGTAGAAATTTGTATGGAGGGATTAACTGATCATGTCTTAGGATTGATTATGTGTAGCTTTGATATTGATACGATCATGGCCACCACTCATATTGACTTCCCTCATGACCTTTGGACTAGAATTTGGAAGATGTATGGAGACTCTAATAAATCTCTTATTCTAGATGTTTTTGTTATGGATAGTCTTACACCCCTTGAAGAATTTTTACCATATCATTATGATATAGTTATGGTGCTTGATGAATGATGCTGATAAAAAAGCATAGACCAATGGTCTAAGTTTATCTATGTGTTATAGTGATTACTCCAGTCTAGTGAATAAGGAAAAGATAAAGTATGTTTAGTAGATCATTCATCATTTATACATCTCTCTCTCTCTCTCACACACACACACATAAATATATGTATGTATGTATGTATATATATTCTTACTATCTATTCTCTATATATATCTCTTGCTCTAATATATCTTCTCCTCTCATGCTCATATATATACTTCATATATCTCTCACGCTCACTCATATATGATCCATGTCATTTTCTCCCACTTTCCCTTCCTTATATAGCCTCTTAATGCCTTTTCATGATGCATTTTCCTTATATTCTTTCAGAATAACTCTTAGTTATCTTCATCCCATGAATTTACCTTTTCCTTTATGATATTTATCCTTATTATAGCTTATTTAGGCATGTTAAGGTGTGTTTAAGGCCATTTAATGGCTATATGACCTATATATGGGTCCAAAAATGACTAAAATGACATATGCAGTATCCCACAACCTCTTCTATCTCTCTATTGAGTGTGTAATATTCTCATGGGGTACCATAAGGACCTTAATGTAGTGTGTAGTATCACACAATTTCTTTTATATTATACATTGCACTCTTATCCATCCATTCAATACTGCAAAAACCTTCACGACATAAATGGGGATTATCTTTACTCATGTTTCCTACCAACAAAGGAGAAGATCTTGAATTTCAAGATGAAATAGAGACTTCTCCTAATAATCTAGAGATTATAATTGATTTTAAGGTTGAGGGTTCCCTTACACCAACATTAGAAACTTTGATTAATACATCGATGGAAGAGCAGTGTAGTTCAATGACATGCATTGAGATTCCATCACCATCATTTCCTACTTTCACTAAGTTCAATGTTTCTTCAAGTGGAGCTTCTAGTGATTTAGTGTAGCAAGATCATTATTGTCTTCTAAAGGTAGTTCATTGGGATGAGTACTTGTTAGATGTCAAGTATCTATTTTATGAGTTCTACCTTATAGATCTAGAGGACTCCATTGAGGATTTGATCTTCCTCTTCAATGAAAGTTCAAAAAAAATTGTCATCTCATCTTCTCTAGCTCCTATTCTACAATAGTTTCCATGGTTATTTGAGTTTTTACCATCTTTAGTTAGGCTTAGGACACTTGAGCTAATATTAGCACCTCTCATCATTGATTTGGGGACCAATGCACAGTTACTAGAGACATTCATCTTGTATTTTCTTCCCACAGTCTTTTTTTGAATAGAAAGATCTTCTACATTGACCTTTTGATTTATTTATTCCTAAGGGGAGGAATATTGTTCAACAAACATGGATCATCTTAATCATTTAGTGTTCAACATCCACCATCAATGTAGGATGTGTCACATTTAGGGGGCTGCATAGTATATCTCTTAATTCTCTCTCTTTGGAGGGGTTTATTCTTTCTCTTTCTTTGGGGGACTTATCATTGTACATGGGTGTCTGACATGGTCTACTTTGCTAAGATCCATTTCTCATTTTTTATAATTTCACTTCCTCCTAGGTTACACTTATGGGGGGTATTGGTGTAATATTGCACCTATTAATAAGTTTACTTAGGATATTAATAATATTTAATTATTATCACCTAGGTATCTCATAATGACATGTGTTCACCTTTATTTGAGGTACACACATGACACCATTACTTCATCAATCCTTGATTGATGATAGTTAGGCACCAAGTCTATTTAGTTAAGGCCACCTCTGTCAAGTTAACTCACCTCCTGATTGGGAGTGATTGAGAGTTAAATTCATGACCTCTTGGACATGCCATATCCTTGATTTATTCATCCAAGAGGCCTATATATTTGTAAATTACTCTTTGTAATTTTCTCCATTACATTGAATATTTAATCTATATTCATTTTCCTAGTTTTATGATTAGTTGATAGGCGTTAGGTCTTGGGTAGATTTGTTGTGTATATGAAAAATTATAATAAGGTCTTCAACCACTAACTTTTGGAGTCAATCTAGTTACATAACCTCACTCTGAACACCACCTTAGAAGATGCATCATGAGCATGTAACATATACATCAAAGCAATCCAAGAAACAACCAATAGTTTCCAAAACCATGGACCAAACCAAGGGACACAATTTGGGTGCCCAAATTAATTCAATTTCAAATTCCATCCACTCATGAATGTACCTCCCATGATAGATTGTAACTCTCAAGCCAAGAAGTCCACCCACCAAAACTCATACGCATGCATTCAAACCTCTTACAAAATATTCTTATGAATGCCATTATTAGCCACTTAAAGATACTTTGCCTAGTCCACTAAGTAATCCCCCTCTTACATGTTCTTACATAGGTCAAATATACTCTTACATATCTTACAATGTCAAAGATACTCTTACACACCTAACATGAATTGGATGCTATTACGTATTACAAACATCATAATACAATTGTCAAGTGGTCTAGTGTGTCATCCCAAGGAGTCTCAAGATTCTACCCAAGTAGGGGCACGATTTTTGGTGTGGCCCCATATTTTCAACATGCTACAATATAAAAAAATACAATGTTATATGGATTTACAAGTTGTACACCACCTATCCTAACAATAAATGAGTTATCCTCATCCTAGGATGCATTTGTTTGAGGTGTTTGCACTTATGAGAAGTTTCCACTTTTGAGAATCTTTTGCATGATTTTATCCAAGAGGAGACCAAAGTAGGTTATGTTTCAACCAAAGTGGAAAAGAATAAGAACCAAACTCTCTTTGGAAAAATGAGGAAAGGTGGTAAGAAAGGATGACACAAAAAGGGTAAAAAATAAAGGACCCAAATTTTTCCTAGTAGGGTAAGAAAGAACTGAGCTATGGGTGATCCCACAATAGTTTTTCCCACTCTTTGGCCTAAGTGAGACACTACAATTGGCATTTTAAACTAAAATTTTACTTTCTTTCACTTATAGCAAGAAAACAATTAAGAATTTGAAGATAATGTGAACTATTGATTTCTAAGATTTTGTTGTAACACACCCCAAAAAGTGGCTAGAAACTATTCTTCCAATTACATAAATATTACATCAATATGCAAAACCACGGAAGTAGTATAAGGACATCATAGTGAATATTAATTACCATTCATCAGGTACAACAATAAGTACCATCAAGTACATCACAACAATCAAATATATAATGGGGTCAAGTAATACAACTCTTATCCATGATAATGAATATAATAGGCCATGTAGCCAATTGCCACATATACAAAGTGGTCATATACAATGTACATCATAAAATATTTGAAGGACTCCAAGCTCAACTTGCAAGCAAATTCCCCCAAGCTTCCAAGCACCTACTGGTAGATTGAGGAAGGTATTGAACCCACCATTAGAGGAAGTCCCTTTCCTCCCCATATACTAATCAAGGCAAATAAGTATCCATCCATAATCCAATAGTGTTGTATACTTGACACTAGTGATTATTTTAAATAATTCACTTCGTTATTAACTCATAAGCATACATAAGAAACCATAGATCCAAAAACACTTATTCAAGGTAAATCAAGTTCACAACAACATACACATGTCAAACAATCATTCCAAGACAACTAAGATCACACAAAACTTCACAACACAATTTCTAGCACCAAATACATAAAACAAGCCAATTATGACAATCCTTAGATTTCACAAGACTTACCACCCTACTAGGTTTGACTAACACAATACATCTAAGATTATATTTACTATTCAAATGAACTACTACTTGCATCCCATACTACGAAATCTCTCATCATCTGATGCCATATTTCTTGTTAAGAAACACATACTCACTTGGTAGGATAACATTCATCCATAGTACATGTATTCTTTCCATAGCACAACAATCTTAGTAACCATGTAGTTCATCTCCGACATAAATAGAGTAAACACATTCACACAAGATAGATAAGAATACAAGAATACACATCAAACAATCAAACAAGAAACATTATCCACTTTAATCAAGAATACACACAAACATGAATATACATAAATACAAGGCATAATTTAGCATAAACATATGACAACATGAATACAAGACAATCATTATGCACACTCAATGTCTTGAAAACCCATCAAGACACATCTCCCAACTATGCAATATACCCAAGTATCACTACCTCACATAAGATAAGAAGGTTAACTATACCAACCATAAAGCACCCTACAACAAAGTATAAAAACATGCATGTCAATATAACATGGCACATGAATTAATCAATAGAGAATCTTCTAGCTACTAGTGATGGGAGGTGGTTAGTAAATGTATAATACATGTGAACCTTTTACTGACAAGAGTTCTAGAGAATAAATGTGATTTGGTGCCTATAACAAGAAGATCAAGCTCAAATTTTTGGCCAACTTACTTAAGGGGATGATGTCTTCAAATTTGCTTGGACCAAAGTAGAGAAGATGATGTCGACGTGTATCCATCTAGGATGAGGACATCTGACCTGTCCTACTCCTACAATCCTATCACTTCCAACAAAAGTCAAGATTGTTAGGAAATGTGTCTCAACCTTGATCCTAATGTTAAGATTACAAAAAGTGTGATTTTCAAGCTATAGAATAGAAAAACTAAATTTTTGGGCTATAGAGGTCATTTTTATCCAAAATAGATATTTTGGGTTGTTCAAAATTGGTTCCTAGATTATTTTGATGTGGACCTCTTCGAGCTTTACAATTTAAGAAAAGGGGCCCAATGAGCCTCTTGGATCAAAAGTTATGGCCTCCAAAAGTTGGGCCTCATGCATTGGAAATGTAAAAACATATAAGACACATAAAAGAGTTGTAAGAGGGAGTTACATTTGTTGACCAACTTATGATGCATGTTATGACACATCATAAGGCATCTTTGGATAAGTTGATGGGTGGATAATGATGAATTTATGACAGGTGGATGGAATATGCTATTTTTAGCCTGTGGACTCATCTTGAGATTAGGGTGTTAGAATTCTAAAGAGGGATTTTGCAACAACATTTTGGGTGGTTTTAGCTCATGGTTTCCTACTTACCATTTAATGGTTTCATGTATTATGTCTTTGATTTATTGGGTACTTGAGATGGATGTTTTGATAGTGAATTTTATAGGTACTATATGTTTTCGGAATTACTCTAGATCTTTCATTGGTGATCTAGTCCTATAAAGGCTTAGACTCTACATGTGAATTGTAACCTTTGATTACTAAATAATACATTGAGTTGCTTTGGAGTGTGGGGTTTTTATCTTGAAAGGGTTTTCCCCATGTATATCACTATGTTATGGTATATTGCTTTTGTGTTTATTTCCTTGTAACTATGTAATTAGTTTACTTTTTGCACATTTCTCCTCTCATAGATTAGTGTAGGAAGCATATTCTGCAACTTTGCTTCATTTCATTTGGTGTTAGAGCTTGATCACCTTAGATTCTAGGTGTTAGGGACAAGTTTTTTTTGTAATAATCTTGGATTGAGTGGGAGCTTATATAGAAACAAATCTTGAACTGTAGGAAAGATGGCAAGCATGCTAAGGATAGAGATGGAGAAGTTTTTAGGCACAAAATTTTAGTTTTGGAATCTCAAGATGGATCTTGTGGATAGAGATATGTGGGTTATAGTGTTTGGATCCAAACCTATTGCTATGTCAAAAGAAGATTGGAAAAAATATAAAATCAAAGGGTCTCATTAAATTCTATTTGGTTGATTTAGTATTGATAAATGTGCATGAAGAGACTACAGTAGTAGATGTTTGCAAGAAGATGGGTCAAATTTATTAGGCTAAATACTTGGTAACCAATATTTTCCTAAGAAAGAAGTTGTATACCCTCAAGATAGAGGATGGTGGATTTGTGGCTAAACATCTAAATTCTTTCAATATGATCATGACCTAGTTGTACTCTATTAGAGTGAAGATGGAGCAAGAGGATCGGTGTATGACTTTTCTATGCTCTTTGCTAAATTCATGGGACCACCTTGTTATGGCTATTGGGAGCACTACCACCAAGTTGAAAATGGATGAGGTGGTGGCATCATTACTTTCCAAAGAGACGTGAAGAAAGACTTCCAAATCTACTAAGGAGGCCCTATATGTTTGTGGAAGATGGAAAGAGAAAGGCAAGAAGAAGGACAAGAAGAAAGATAAATCTAGATCTAAATCCCATTGGAGATCTTAATATCCTGATAAGTCCAAGGCTAAATGTTGGAACTACAACAAGCTTAAACATTTCATAAGATATTGTAAGGAGAAGAAAAAGAAGAAAAAGAGATATTATAATGATAAGTCTGAGAAGTCCTCCCAAGATGATGGTGACACCTTTATCAAGCCTTGCCTACACATGCATTAGAAGGTGCATGGATGATAGGCTCTGGTGCCTCTTTCCACATGACCTCACATTGGGTTTGGTTTACAAAATATGAAGAAGATGATGGTGGGAAGGTGTACCTTGGAGATGATTCTCATCTGAAGATTGTTGGGCATGGAAGAGTCCCGATTTAATTACTTGATGGATGAGTGAAGGGGATAAATGGTCTTTTACATATCCCTAGTTTAGTACTAGACCTGCTTTCTATAATTAAATTTAATGCTGCATGTGTGCAGCTTGTTTTATCAAGTAGAGGGTGAAAGATGGTGAGAGGGGATATGATTCTTGCTAAGGGTGTTCACATTAGCACTCTATTTTAGCTGGATGCATGCATGGTTTAGTACAATTGTCCAATTGTTCATCTAGTGAAGAGATCTATAAAATCTACACCTTCACTATCGAAACCAGTAGCAAAGAGGAGTGTTGAATCAACGTATGATGGTCATGCTTTATAGGTACCTAGGGGTGCTCATGCTTTAGAGACTAAGCTACTAGAAGAGAAAATAATGTTATGGAACCAAAGGATGGGTCACATAGGTGAGAAAGGTCTAAGGACCTTGAAAAACAAACAAAATTGTTGAGGGGTTAAATGATTGTAATCTTAAATTTAATTTCTATGAGCATTGTGTATATGTAAAATAGAACCATGTTCAATTTTACTCTAGTACTCATCTTCTGGGGTGTTGGACTTAATCCATTCTAATGTAGTTGGTCCTGTTAATGAACTCCTTCAATTTCTAAATCTATATATTATGTATCTTTCATTGATGGTTATAGTAGAAGGACATAGGTATATTTCCATAGAAGTAAATCTAAAGTCTTCAACCATTTTAAAGAGTTTAAGGCTTCTGTAGAGAATCAAATTAGTAGGAAGATTAAGATTTTGAGGACTGATAATGGTGGTGAGTATTGTTTAGTAGATTTTGATAGATTCTATAAGGATCAAATCATGGGATAGAAAGACATAAGAAAACTCCATACACTCCTCGATAGAATGGATTTGTATAAAGAATGAAAAAGATGTTTATGGATAGGGATAGAAGTATGTTTAGTGGGTCCAGGTTGGAATATCTTTTTTGGGTAGAAATAGTTGCCATGGTTTTTTACTAGTTAACAGGTCTCCTACATCAACTCTTGTTGAGAATAGACCTATGGAGATGTGGTTAGGAAAAAACCCTCATTGAGACATCTTCGAGTCTTTGGTTGTGAGGCATATGTGACAAGGGTCATTGGTCCTCGGCATTTAATCATATTTTCATGTGTCAAATCTAGGGCTGTGTCCTTGGTTATCTGCAATTAGGAATCCTATAGTTGCCAGTCTATTTAACTAACTCTAATGATCTCTACTGATTGAAGAAATTAATGCTACTGATCTATCTGCTATGGAAATAAATTCTAGGAATGTTGGAAACAAAGATGAAACAATGAATTGCTAATGTAGATCTATACTAATCCATACAATTGAAACATACATTTATCTATGAGAAAATAATAACTATCTCATTAAACATAATCTGAAACAAAATAACAAACAACATAATAAAAAACAACAGAATCTGAAACAAAATAACAAACAACATAATAAAAAACAACAGAATCTGAAACAAAATAACAAACAAACAATACTAGCCTTCTGCCTTGGCAGTGGGAGTGGGCCCTGCTCCTCACCCTCATAATTGAAGACTAAGGCAATGAATCAACACAAGAATATAATATCACAATCCTCTTTCAGTCCAATTCCATCAGTATCCTTTTGTATTCAAAAAAGTATCTATATCAAAATGAGATTACAATAATACTAATTCATCCACTATCTTCTTCTGCTGCTACTTTGTAAATTTATATCTAATCTAGCGATGAGATATCACTTACCCTAACTACTAGTTCATCTATGAGATATCATCAATCTCTTATTCTACCAACTATTTAACTACAGAGTAAAAATTCATGCAATTAAAATAGATTTTAGTGGAACGACAGTCTCACTAAATCTGAGTCTTAGTTTCAAATACAATTGGGCAGCGAGGCCCTGAAATATAGGTACTTAATCAGTTTGTCGAGAACTCATGCAAAATCAAAAAGAGAAATAAAATTTCTAGCAGTTAACTAGGGTCTTCATTTGATTACTCAAGTGCTGAATGAGTAATATCTGGAGGACCCCAATTACCACTGGAAGTATTGACTGGCAGCGGCGCTGGAAATTTGCATTTGTATTAAGGAGGCTTCAGAGGTGTGTGCTTCTATCTGCAACTCTAGAGATATGCTTATGACTTTCTGTTCAACTTCAAAGATATGCTTATGACTTCAGTCCAACTCCAGGGATGATTCACCCCCTTATCTCAAAATCTCTCCAATCATATTGGAAAATATTGGAGACTGGTGCGGTATCCTTATGTCAGCTCCGAAGATTATTAGGACCACCTCTGGAGATGCTCAAAATTATCTTTTCCTGAACACCTACACCTGTAGATTCAAAAAGAGAGAATTTCTACATATTTCCATTAATTTAATGCACGTTAGTCCTTCAATCAAAAATCATGACTTTAGGTAATTCATCTCTCATTAACATAATTAGAACAAATCTTGTCAATCTACTTTGGTGCAGTCATCAGGACAATGGAATAAGAAGGAAGAAAAAGCAAGGTAAAAAGGTGTATTATCATGGGTGCTATCTGGCACTCATCATCCCCCCTAACTTAAAGGTTAGCATGTCCTCCTGCTTTTCACAATCTAGACTTATTCAGGTGGAATATTCTATCAGTCAAATTGTAGTCATCTGCATAAGTGGGCTAAGTGGTGTGGTCTATATTACCATTCCCTTTGAACTGATCAACCTGCTTCATCCATTCTTGAAATCTGGCATCTTCCATTTGTTCATCCCAGATAGGTAGTGGCTCAATAATGAGAGGAGGTCTGAAACAACCATCTATCCACTCCAATTAGTATTTATCCATCAATTTGAACACTGTCCTGGCCTTCCTCATAAACAACCTTAGGTTGGAAGGGGACACCACTTCTCTCATCTTTTGTTCTATTGTTAAAGTGTTCCACCTTTCCTTTGCCACTGGAAGCATTTGATTAGATAAAATATTTATGAGGAGACTAAAATCAATGGAACATTCCTACAGATGTTTCAGATATAAAGGCAAAATCTTGGTCTTACCTTCTGGGGAGTAAATGTTTTCCTTGAAATGGATCTTAAAAGCATTGGGATTTGAACATTCCCTTTTGATAAAAAGGCTTGTTTATGCATCCTTCTTTATATAAGCCTCCATCCTTTCATTCTAAATTTGATGATTTCTCATCAGTGACATGAATGCCCTGAGTTGGCATTCTCCTACAAAATAGTTGATAACGAAGGTATGATCATCGATGTAGAAACTATGCAAATATAGCTCACATAGAAAATCTTTATCCTCATCAAGACTTCTCATGTATGCCTCCATGAAACCTATCCCTATCTCTATGTCCTCAGTCAAATCAGACAGAAGCAAAGATATCTTTCTCTATAGGATTCTTTATTGTAGAAATAGAGCATAACTTCCACTGGGAGGTTTGCAAGACAGGATCTCAGATGAAATGGAAGCTACCTGAAGGACCTTTTTCTCCAAAGTTTGTACTCTTTGTGACATGGCAATCACCGCCCTTTGTAATTGCAACATTGGTTTGGAAGCCTCATATCCCCTACATCTTCTTTCCCAATGAAATAGGGCCTTAGGGATATCTATTGGAATTGGTCCTAAGTATGGATCTATTTGCATCCCCTATTCTATGGTTGCCAGTGGGCCAATCAACTCCTGAATGTATTCTTCTTGATCATCTATCCTGTTATTGGCCCATGTTAATTGTTTGGCTTGACTTTGTACTTTCTCAACAAGTGCTGCAATTATTTTGAGACTATTGTCTTGAGTCTTCGTAAGATCATAAATATTTTGTGCTGCCTCTTCCTCCTTTTCCTTGATACTTTGGGTTGCCTTTGTTTCGTTGTCTCTAATTTCTGCCTCTTTCTCTTGAATTATTTTCTGTTTGTCCTGAAGCTCTACTTGCAGTCCTTCAATCATCTATTTTTGTTCCATTTCTTTTTCCTTCATGACCTTCTTGAGGTCAGTAATAATTAAGTTTTTCCCACATAATAATATCTTCAGATTATCTATTTCCTCTAGCAGCAACTGTTCCCTTGGAATCTCTACATCCTCTTGATCAGAGGGGTGAGAATAAGTCCCTGTTTCTTCTTTTGTTTGTTCCACTTCAGGCTTTTCCACAACTCTTTTCCCTTCACTGTCAGCTACATCAACTTTCCCTTTCAACTTCCCCTGCAATCTCCTTATCCTAAGCTTCCTCTTGATTTCTCTCTACAATTATTGGTGGTGATGAAGGTCCAGCCTCATCTACAGAAGTTCTGAACCCCAAGAGAACCTTAGCCAAGAGAGTAGTATCTTTTTCAGCTTGAGTAATTTGCCTTTTCCTCTTGCTTCTCTATAGCACAGGTGGAGTAGGTGCCTTTGTAGCAGGTATATTATCCTCAAAGTCTGAGGAAATAGTGAAAGTGTCTCTCTGCTATGTCTCTGGAGCAGGGGAATGTTGTGGAGTTGAACTATGAGAACTTGGATGAACAGATATTTCTAGGGAAGCTTCCTTAGCCACTTCTCTTTGTTTCTTCTTCATAACTAGAGGAATTTCATTTGAATCATGAGATTCTTCCTCAGCCCAGTAGTGTATGTTGGAGTCATTTTTCTTTGAAGTCCTTTTTGTTTTTTGACCTTGTCTTGTCTTCTTCTTCTGCTTCTTGGGGTTAGAAGTCTAGGTAGAGGTCTGCATAATTTCCTCCTCTATAACAACTGCTTCCCCTATTTGTTTAGTTGGAATAGAATCCTCAACCAAGGTCATCTTCCATTTTGGTGAACGAGTCATATAGGGGGTTTGTTCTATAACAGGTTCCTTTAGTTGTACTAAGGCAACTGAGACTTCATCCATAACTTCCTTTTCTTTCCTCTTTTTTCCAATAACAGGGGCAACAGATGAAGTTTCCTCCATTGTTGGTTTCTAACCTTTATCTTTCTTAGTAGCTGGAGAGGAAGTTGAAGGCACTGCCTCCTCTTCTTGTTGGGTAGAGGAAGCCTCATCCATTCCCTGTGCCTTTTTTGGTGTTCTGTCCTGTGGTTTATTCTCTAAAAATGTCTATCATAAAGCTTCTCCATCAGCTTGAGACAGAAAGTGATTTTTCACAATCAAGAAAATGAGGCTGTGGTTTTTCATAGGACCTTTCCCCTATTGATACTTGTCTGTAGATGCTTTAATGGTAGAATACAAAAAGTTTGGGATGTTTATGCTAAATTCTGGATGAGAATTTCCATGCCTTAGAAAAATTAACATTTTCATTATTGGTCCTAAAACTATAGAAAATTGGCCATCACATGTAAAATATTTCATCAACCACAATGCTACAGATTGCCATGGGTGTGGAAGTGAAGACCTAACAATTCCTTTAACCTCATTTTTGCTTAAATGTAATTGTATTACAGGGTCACCTTCTTTAGAGAAATTTTTAATCAAATCATCATATAGGGTTTTTAAATGGTAAAACCTCTCACCTTGTTCTAGTAGTCCTGAGATATGACTGATAATGGTGGAAGAGACATTGACATGAACCCCTCTCACAATTGTTTGATTATCTTTCAGGTTGCGCAAGAAATCATCAACAATATCCTCCTGAAAGCCTTCAAATTTCTCCAAAAATTCTAACCACCCTGCATTCCTTAAAATGTTTGCTACAACTTGATCCTGCAAAAGGCATGTTATATTCTCTAGCTTTGAATTCTTTTTCACTCCCATCTTCCTGTCCTATTCTACCTCCTCTGACTAAAGTTCTTCTTGATTCCCTCTGTGGTCTATTTTTTTCCTTTTTACTCCAGAGGACTGTGGCAGTAGACTTGAATATTACACTATAAGATTTTTAGAGAATTCTGCAATCTTTGAATGGGGGTTGATATATCAATTTGTTTTATTTCTTAGATTATGGGAAAGAAGCTTGAGACTAGTTTAACATGGATATGCAATCATAATTGTAGGGGAGTGATGGGACACTCCATAGATAGGTTGACAATGTGGCAAATACAGTGGCATGCATGAGTAAAGAGGGGAAATAATGGCAGGGAGATGTGTCACAATAATGGCACCTAAAAATAGAACTAACAAGACAGTTACTAATTAATTTAATTAAAGAGAATTACCTGAATCAATCTTAGTGGTGATGGTCCAATGAATTTAGCTGCAACGCTGCGACCTTGATGAAGTTTGATGTGACTTGGCATGTGAGCAGCTTTTGCGCGGCTTTGAACTGGTGTCAACATCCTTCTTGTCACATATTCTGCAATTATTCCTACTGAGTGGTCTAGGAATGACATGTTGTCAAGTGACATCGGTACAACAATTCGTGGTGACTTGTGCATGCGAGAGCGATGGCTTTTTGATTGCTAACGATATGCATGCTGACTTCATCATTGTTTATGTCATAGAGTGGAGGATGAGTCATGCTGACCTCATCGAATGATGTCTCCACTTTATTACCTAGAGAAGTGGGTCCCCTCCTTATTTTTTATATTTAAAATGGCTCTTTATTGGTGGAGCACCGGAGGTGCTCCTAGTTTGTTACAGAGATGTGTTTTAGTAACTCTTGGCACCTGATTACCTTCGTAGCTTGATTATTCCAATCCGACAAGAAGAAGGGAGCCACCATTTACTAGTTTTCAATCCCCTTGGTCAAGAAAGACAGCCATTTACTGGTTTTCCATCTTGCTCTCTTTTTTTTTCTCTTTTTTTTTCATTTTTTCAAGAAGGCCGCCATTTGCTGGTTTTCAACTTTTTTTTGTTTTTTCCAAGAAGGCCGCCATTTGCTGGTTTTCAACCTTCCTTTTTTTTATTTTTTCCAGTCTAATATGTGATAGAGGATGTGTTCCTTGTAACCAAGCACAAATCCTTGATAAATTCCTCCTTAGTTGATGGCCTTTTATAGAGTCAAATTCTGTGGCCATTCACTAAGAATGTATCTGTGCTTCCATCAATGGGCTCTAGCAAAACTGTTCCATTCTCAAAAACTTCCTTTATCTGATAAGGACCCATCCAATGAGTTTGTAGCTTTCCCCTGAACTCCTTGAACTTAGAATCATATAGGAGAACTCAATCGCCCTGCTGAAATGTCCTCCTTTTGATGTGTTGGTCATGCCATTGTTTCCTTTGATATTGAACAAGTTCTGTTTGTTTAATGACTTTTGTACAGATTTCATCCAACTCATTGAGTTGAAGAATCATGTTCTGTTGTGCTATAGACAATGGTAGACCGATATCTAATGAAGTTTTGAGTGTTTGCAGTTCAAATTCTATAGACATGATGGGTTTCTTTTCATAAACCAATTCATATGGTGAGAATTTGGTTGTGGACTTCCAAATGGTATTGTAAGCCCAAACGGCTTCAGGTAATCTGTTAGCCCAATCCTTTCTATTCATGGCCACTGTCCTTGTTAGGATATTCTCCAGTTCCCTATTAGTCACCTCCACTTGCCCATTGGCTTGGGGATGGTAAGGTGAAAATTTTCTGTGCTTAACTTGATATAAGTCTGTGAGTACTCTAATTACCTGGGAAGTGAATTGAGGTCCTCTATTTGAAACTATTGATCTTAGGGCTCCAAACCTTAAGAAAATTATGTTATAAAGGAAATCAATAACTTTATCTTCTCTTGCAAATTGCAATGCTTGAACTTCAGCCCATTTAGTTACATAGTTTGTGCATACCAGAATGTACTCTTTGCCTGATGATAGTGGAGAAATTGGTCCCACAAAGTCTAGACCCCATTGCTCAAATGGTTCCAACATTACTTGAGGATGAAGTGACATTTCCTAGGTGAAGGTTGGCTATCCCATCCTTTGGTACTGATCACACTACTGCACATACTTCTTGGTATCCTTATGAATAGAGGGCCAGTAGTAACCAGCTCCCAGAATTTTATGGATGGTTCTGTGTGAGGAATAATGCCCACCAGATGGTTCATCATGACATGCCCTTAAGACATCAAAAATTTCATCATCTTTTAGACACCTGCATAAAATAAAATTAGGACCACATTTAAACAGTAAACCATTTAACCATTTGTAAGATAAGCTTTCTTTTAGTAAGCGCTTCTTTTGTTTTGAGGTAAAATGGGATGGAAACAAGCTTGTAGCTAAGAGATTAGCTATGTCTGCAAACCAAGGTGCAATAGAGGAGATAGCAAAAAAATGTTCATCTTGAAATTTGTCCTCCACTGGTTGGTTCTCTCCACCTGTATGCAATCTTGACAAAAAGTTAGCAACCAAATTGAATTTGCTTGGATTATCAACTATGGTAATGTCAAATTCTTGTAATAGAAATAACCACCTAATTATCCTTGCACCCACTATTGGCATATTCATTAAGTATTTGATGGCTGCATGATCAGTATGTACAAATATTTTTTATCCAGTGATATAATGCTTGAATTTGTTTATAGCATATATGACTGCCAAGAATTCTTTTTTAGTTGTGGTATAGTTTCTTTTTACAGAGGTAAGGTTTTTACTGATGTAGTATATGGCATGGATACCTTCTCCCTCCTCTTTCTGTCCTAAGACTGCTCCAATAGACTCATTTGAAGCATTAGTTTGTATGTGAAATGGCAGAGTCCAATTGGGTCCTCTTAAAATAGGTGTGACAGTAAGTTTCTCCTTAAGGGTTTCAAATACTGATTGACAATCCTCTGTCCATAAGAAGTTTGTGTCTTTGTTAAGTAGGGTAAACAAAGGAGTAGCTATTCTGCTAAAATTTTCTATAAATATCCTATAGTAGCCTACATGACCCAAAAAACTTCTAACATCTATCTAATTTTTAGGTGAAGGTAACTGTTTGATCAATTCTATTTTGTTTTGGTCCACTTTGATCCCATTTGCTAAAATGTGGTGTCCCAATACAATTCCTTCCTCTACCATCATGAAGCACTTTTCATGGCTCAGGGATAGTCAATTTCTTTCATAGGATTTTAGTACCTTCTCTAGGTTTATGAGAGCTTCTTCAAAGTTGTCCCCATACACAGTAAAGTCATCCATATAGACTTCCATGCACTTATTAGCTAGTTCAACAAAAATGGCTAAAAAAAGCCTTTGAAATGTAGTTGGAGCATTACATAGTCCAAATGGAAGAACTTTGTAGGCAAAAGTTCCCCAAGAACAAGTGAAAGTGGTTTTATCTTGATCTTCAGGTGCTACTTGGATTTGGTTATATCCACTGAACCCATCTAGGAAAGAAAAATACTTCCTCCCTGCAAGGTTGTCTAGCACTTGGTCAATGAATGGTAAGGGAAAGTAGTCATTCTTTGTGGCTTTGTTTAGCTCTCTATAGTCAATACACACTCTCCACTTCCCATTATTTTTAGGCACTATGACTAAGGGTGAGACCCACTGACTGTCTAAGATTGGATATATAAACCCTGCTTGCAGCAATTTTTCTATTTCAGTCTTAACAATGTCTTTTAAAGCAGCATTCAATCTTCTTTAGGGTTGTCTAACAAGTTTGACATCTTCAGTGTATATATGATGAGTACAGATCTAAGGAGGGATGCCCTTCATATCTTGGTATTCCCAAGCAAATGCTGCTGAATGGGAAATTAGGAGTTTGAGAAGTGCTTCTTCCTATTTTTTTGCTAATTGGGTGTTGATATTTAGTGTTTTCCTAGGTAAAATCATGACCTATTTTGTGATTTGATCCATAGATGTATTCAATCCATATCTTGGAGTCATGGTATTGAGGGGACAAAAATGTGGAAGCAACATGTGGAATGTGGCTAAGTCTTTATAAAAGGTCTCTCCACAAGGAATGATATTTGCTAGGGTACAATGAGCAGAAGTGAGAAACTCTCTCCATGAATCTTGGGCTAGCTCCATTATATCCTAATTAATAAGAATGTGGGTGATATCTTCCATTGTATCATAGTGGATTTCTTCTTCTAACTCACCCAAATGTTCTTTGATGGTAACCATAGCTACCGAGGCACTGTTTTCCATGTTATCTAGCTCATCTACCCATACTCTTCCTGAATAATGTATTGATGGTTTAGCTGGAGGATACAAAGATATTTTCTTCAAATCTATTCCATTAGAAATAACCATATCCCTAGTTTGACAATCAATAGATGCTACTACTGTAGCTAGCCATGGTCTTCCTAATACCAATAGATATGCATTTTGCTGGTTTCTAGGTTCTAATATCAGGAAGTCTACTGGGAATTCCCATGATTCTATCACAACTGGAACATTAGTTATCACCCCTTTTGGAATAGCTACCAACTGGTCATCAAGTTGAAGGATTGTGGATGTGGATTGGATACCTGTTAGGGCTAATTTGTCCATTGTATGTATGAATTGGCATTACATTTATTGCTACTCCCAAATCAACCAGAACATTAGATATTTCTACCCCTGAGATGTAAACAGTTATGACAGGATTCACAGGATCTCCATATTTTGGGAGGAGCATTTCTCCCATTAGGAGGTCTACTACTTTTCCTTTCATCTAGATGGTGGAAGGAAAGTTTTTCTTCCTGCCTTGGGTCTTAACACAATGTTGTTTAATGAATTGGTTCAGTTCAGGCACATCCCTAATTGCTTATAGGAGCAGAATTTCAATGTTTAATTGTCTGATTTCTTGTAAAAGTTTTGATTCTGGGGTAGACTGGACTTGTTTTTGTAAGACCTTTTTCTAAGGGACATGCTGTTTGAGCCATTTTGGGTATGGTGCTAGTTTTTCTATCTCCGGAGCATCTCTGGAGTTCTTAGCAGAAATGTTTCCAGGGGTGTTATCCAGAGTCATTCTTTTAGGAGGAACTCCGAAGTTATCCAAGGATGGTTCTTTTAGCAATGTTTTGATAGTAATCTCCTTTGGAAGTTGAGTGGATGTATTTTCAGGTTCCTTATCATTGGTTACTTCAACTATAGTTGGAGGAGATGATCTTGGAAGTTCTTTCCCAAAATGCAACTAGAGATTATTGGAATATATGGCATTAATACCAGTCATGTTTTCTTGTTCTGTCATGTAAACAACTGCTCCCTGCTTATTCCGTGGGTTTGGTATAGTTTGAACTGGTAAGGGTGGTTGGCTAACTGGTTCATTTTGTGACTGTCCTTGTGTGTTGGGTGGTCTAGTTAGCAATGCTTGTTGTTGAGGTTGGAAATGTTGAGGCTGTCCCTGGTATTGTTGATTATATCCCTATTGAGGACCCCAATGAGGCTGCATGTTTTGTGATTCAAACTGTTGTGGCCACTGTTGATTCCCCCAAGGTTGATTTTGCTAATGTTTGTTTTGCCATTGTTGGTTTGGCCAATCTTGTGGTCCCCAAGGCAAATTATTCTAAGGCCCATGCCAAGTTGGATTCCATTGATTATTTCCCCAATTAGAAGAACCCCTATAAGAAGCCAGGTTTGGATATTGATTATAAGGGAAATTCCCAGCTTGTTTTTGTCCTACATAGTTCAACTCCTCCTCTATAATGGCATTCTTTTTACTTAGCTTTTTTAAGGCTGGGAGCTGATCACACTGACTGGTAGGATGTTCCCTATCACAGATCTAACAGATTTCTAATTTATCTAAAGGGAATTCCTCAACAGATGTTTGTTTCTACACCTAGGACAATAGATGGAGAGTGGTTCAGTTGCTCTGCCTTGATCAATTTTGCTAGTTCTTGCCCAAATCCCATCTAATGTG
Source organism: Cunninghamia lanceolata (assembly GCA_027924645.1). Lineage (NCBI taxonomy): Eukaryota > Viridiplantae > Streptophyta > Pinopsida > Cupressales > Cupressaceae > Cunninghamia > Cunninghamia lanceolata. The sequence continues at coordinate 5,452,407 of BSBN01000404.1, forward strand.
GTATTCAGTTGGACTAGAATATCTATTTTAAGATTTGCAATCTCCTCCATTAACTGTCCTATTTCATTCTCCCCTTTGAAGGATTTGGGTGTTCTCACTCCATCTTGGGTTCTGGAATAGTTCCTACAGAGTTCTTCTATAGCAGGCATATCCATTTTATTGATATTCCCTTTTCCCATTAGATCTAGTGCCTATTTTGATTCTTTGTCTAATCCTTTTACAAATAGGGTTCTAGCCAAAGAGTCATTTACAGGGTTGCCATACATTCTCAAAGTGAAGTTGAACCTATACACATAGTCCTCTAAGGTTTCTTCCTCTCTTTGTTTAATTTTGAACAATTCCTCATTTTTATCATTGACTCTACAGTAATCTTGGTATTTCCTAAAAACTCTACTTCCATCTGTTCCCAGGAATTGATGGAGTTTTGGGGCAAACCCATGAACCATCTCATTGCAGAATCTTTTAGAGTTGAGGGAAATAGTTTGAGTTTTTGATTATCTGATCCATAATCGTAAGTCTGGCATACCACTTTGAATTCAAACAAAAACTGATATGGATCTTCAAAAGCAAGACCCCTAAAATTTGGCAAGTGTGCAGGTGAAATATTTTTCATAGGGGCATTATCTCCAGCAGTCAGAACAATGGGATATGAGAAGGTTCTTGGAGCCTGATTTTCCTCCTCTTCATGATTATCATCCATGTCTGATATTGGTTCTTCTCCTTGAGATTCAGTGTGAGGTTCTGAGGAATTAGTTTTTGTCACAGGATCTGCCTAGAATTTCTGTTGCAATTCTTGGATATATTCAGCGAGTGGAGGACTTGGAGGATTTAAGGGATTATTGAGTTGAGGTGTAGTTTCCAAGGTAGGTTCTAGGTCTCTCTCTTCAACAAGATCTTGTGCCACCCCACTGCTTTCTCCTATAGTTTGTTGATGGGGTGTCTATTTTATGTATCTTCCTTTTGAATCCCTAGTTCTAACCATACAGATTCAATCTATCCTAAAATTGTTTAACTAAGTTTCCCTAATTAACACAGAGATCCCCAACAATGGTGCCAAAAATGACAAGGGTCGTTGGTCCTCAACATTTAATCATATTTTCATGTGTCAAATCCAGGGCTGTGTCCTTGGCTATCTGTAATTAGGAATCCTATAGTTGCCAGTCTATTTAACTAACTCTAATGATCTCTACTGATTGAAGAAACTAATGCTACTGATCTATCTGCAATGGAAATAAATTCTAGGAATGCTGGAAACAAAGCTGAAACAATGAATTGCTAATGGAGATCTATACCAATCCATACAATTGAAACATACATTTATCTATGAGAAAACAATAACTATCTCCCTAAATAGAATTTGAAACAAAATAACAAACAACAGAATCTGAAACAGAATAACAAACAACAAAATCTGAAACAGAATAACAAACAAACAATACTAGCCTTCTGCCTTGGTGGTGGGAGTGGACCCTTGCTCCTCACCCTCATAATTGAAGACTAAGGCAATGAATCAACACAAGAATATAATATCACAATTCTCTTTCAGTCCAATTCCATCAGTATCCTTTTGTATTCAAAAAAGTATCTATATCAAAATGAGATTACAATAATAATAATTCATCCACTATCTTCTTCTACTGCTACTTTGTAAATTTATATCTAATCCAGCGATGAGATATCATCAATCTCTTATTCTACCAACTATTTAACTACAGAGTAAAAATTCATGCAATTAAAATAGATTTTAGTGGAACGACAGTCTCACTAAATCTGAGTCTTAGTTTCAAATACAATTGGGCAGTGAGGCCCTGAAATATAGGTACTTAATCAGTTTGTCGAGAACTCATGCAAAATCAAAAAGAGAAATAAAACTTCTAGCAGTTAACTAGGGTCTTCATTTGATTACTCAAGTGCTGAATGAGTAATATCTGGAGCACCCCAATTACCACTAGAAGTGTTGACTGGTAGTGGTGCTGGAAATTTGCATTTGTATTAAGGAGGCTCCAGAGGTGTGTGCTTCTATTTGCAGCTCCATAGATATGCTTATGACTTGAACTGTTCAACTTCAAAGATATGCTCATGACTTCAGTCCAGCTCTAGGGATGATTCACCCCCTTATCTCAAAATCTCTCCAATCATATTGGAAAATATTGGAGACTGGTGTGGTATCCTTATGTCAACTCCGGAGATTACTAGGACCACCTCTAGCGATGCTCAAAATTATCTTTTCCTGAGCACCTGCACCTGTAGATTCAAAAAGAAAGAATTTCTACATATTTCCATTAATTTAATGCACATTAGTCCTTTAATCAAAAATCAGGACTTTAGGTAATTCATCTCTCATTAACATAATTAGAACAAATCTTGTCAATCTACTTTGGTGCAGTCATCAGGACAATGGAATAAGAAGGAAGAAAAAAAGAGGTAAAAAGGTGTAGCATCATGGGTGCTACCTGACACTCATCAATATGCACATGTTCCTAGGGAGAAGTAGTCAAAGTTGGAGAGCAAGGATATAAAATGTATCTTCATTAGCTATGGTGTTGATGTGAAAGGGTATAAGGTTTGGGATCCTATGGCTAAGAGAGTTTTGTATAGAAAAAGTGTTATCTTTAGAGAAGTCAAGCCTTTTTCCACATTATTGAAGCTAGAGAAGGATGGAAAGAAAGATGTGGTTCAACTAACCCTACAAATCAAGAAGGTTGAATCAAATATCGTGAAGGACCTAAAGAGGAGGAGAGCTCAAATATTTCATAGAGTTATGAAGAAGAGATAAAAGTTCCACCTTAGTCATCAAGGAGGTCCACTCGACAAAGACAACAACTAGACAAGTATATTCCTCGTGATTGGAGATGTATTTTTACTTTGATTACTAACACTGATGATCCTAATACTATGAAGAAGGCTATGGGTATGGATGATGCAAAGTTCTAGAAAGTGGCCATTTATAAGGAGATGGTTGCATTGAAGAAAAATTACATATGGGACTTAGTACCTTTGCCTGATGGACAAAAATATATTGGATGAAAATGGGTCTTCAAAAGAAAAATTGGATTTTATGACAGTGCTAATAAATACAAGGTGAGATTAGTTGTGAAGGGATATTCCTAGGTTGAGAGAATTGATTATGGTGATATTTTCTCTCCAAGTGCTAAGCTGACATCCACTTGGTTCTTATTATCTATCGCAGTAGCTTTTGACCTTGAGGTTGAGTAGATGGATATGAAGACAACTTTCCTTCATGGTGATTTGGAGGAAGAAATTTACATGACACAACCAGAGCACAACATTGAAAATATAAAGAAAATTTGGTTTGTAAGTTAAAGAAATATTTGTATGGTTTTAAGTAATCACCTAGGATGTGGTACCAAATTTTTGATCCATTTGTGTTGAGATTGGGGTTTCTAAGATACAAATAAGATCATTGCATTTATTATAAGATGGACACTAAATGTTTCCTTAATTATTGTTTTATATGTTGAGGATATGTTATTTTTTGGTAAGGGTAAGGGCATGATTTCTGAATTGAAGTCTCAACTTTTGATACCATTTGAGATGAAAGACTTAGGGGATACTAGGTTCATATTGGGGATTGAGATCAAAAGAGATAGAGCTCATGGAAAACTTTGGTTAGGCCATAGAAAGTATGTGAACTTGGTGCTGGACAAATTCAACATGATAGCTTACATATTAGTGTGTGTTCCTATTTTAGTGGGGAATAAGTTATTAGTAGAGCAGTGTCAGACTTCTCCTAGTAACATGGAGAATAAGACTAGAGTACCTTCTGCCAATGTTTTTGGGAGCTTAATGTTTACTATGGTCTGTACTAGACCATGCATCACCCAAGTAGTGGGAGTCTTGAGTGACTTCATAGCTAGTCCTATACAAGTTCATTGAGATGTAGTGAAGAGGGTCTTTAGATATTTTTGGTTACCTCTAAGTACTCTATTTTTTATAATGGTAAATCTATAGGAGAGTGACACTTATTTGATATTCATGAATTTGTGGATTTAGATTGGGCAAGGGATGTTGATAGCAGGGGATCCACAAATGGATATATTTTCACTATGTTTGGTGGTGCTATCAATTGGATGAGTAAGAAACATGCTATGATTTCTTTATCCACTATATAAGTAGAGTACATGCTAGCTACTCACGATTGTAAGGAAGCCATATAGATTAAACATTTGTGTTTAGATGGGTTGACTTTAGGAGCTATTACAGTTCTATGTGATAGTCAGAGTGCCATATGTTTGGCAAAGAACCCAACCTTTCATACAAAGTCAAAGCATATTGATGTTTAGTACCATTTTGTTCATGACATGGTATAGGGTGGGAGGGTGATTCTAGAGAAAGTTAACATTTTATATAATGTTGTAGATGCATTGAAAAACTAGTGAGCACACAACTTTTTAGGTGGTGCTATGAGTCTATGGGATTCTCAGCCCCTAGAAATTAGATCATAGTGTTGGTACTCCATTTTCTTTTGCAAGTTGTTTAAAAAGTGGGAGAATTTTAGGAAAACCTTGCACGTAATGTTTTTGGTATTAATAAGCTACAAACACAGGTGTAGACCGATAACAAAAACCCTCAAAGGGCAGCGAAACAGGCCCAAGGCCACAAACAACACAAAAATAACTGACTAGCAGCAAAAGTTCATAACAGTATCAAAATGAAACAAAGTCCAGATAATAGAACAGAAGGAAAAACCAGTTAAAAATATCTTTCCAATCATCCTTTAGGAAATTCAACAGCTCCTCCTTGTTCTTAGTCTTCTCATCCTATTGGAAACAAGGCAGATAACTGAGAGGGGGGGTGAATCAGTTATCTTAAATATCTTAACTTTCTTTTCTTCTTTAATATTAGTGCAACATCAAAACATAAAAGCATACATAATCATGAGAGCAGAAATAGAATCAACACACATAACACAAGGATTTTTACGTGGAAAACCCTGTTAAGGGAAAAACCACGGGGTGACTAACCCAAGATTGTATTCTCTATTAAAAGAATAAGAATTACAAAATGGCACTTGCCAATTAGGGCTCACTGCCTTAGCACACTGCTCACAAGAGGCACACTTCCTACAAGAGACTCACTGTCTACAATGTTTATGGAAGGTAACCAAGTGTTTGAACTGAGAAGAGGCATCCACATATGCTGAGGTTCAGTTCTGGTTAGGCTCAATATACTGATCTATTGCACTTCATTCTTCCTCTACTTTAGTGTTGCTGTTCTATCACATACTAGACTTGTATTCCTACTTCCACTCTTCTCTCTACCTTTCTTCACACACTATGTCAACACACACACCTTCATACCGAAATCCATCTAGTATATATATCCCCACCAAGGATTTCAACATCTTTCTAGTCGGCAACTGAAATACTCAAGATATTTACTAAACACTGATCTGTCGGCTGGATCCATGCTCAATATGTGATGCGTATCAAAAACATAGATATAGAAGTCATCAATTATGTTGGCCAACCATGTATGATTCCTTAAATAGTTTGACCATCATCAATTTCTCATCCGGATTAAGGTCTGATGCTCTGCCGGTCAGTTCTTCCCCAGTCTACTCTGCCTGTCAGGAACCCAACACTTAGATGCTCATATCTTTTCACTCTTTCATCACCGGAGACTCAATCTCTAGAATGTAGTAGTAATGGTACTCCTCTTGACTTCCCCAAATTTGCACTTTGCTGAGATACATCCTCTGAGAGATTCGGACCTGATTGTCGGACCTTGTTGCATGCTTTGTTCTTGTTCACTGGACCAAAAACACTCTTCAAATTGACTTCCGATAAAGACATACTATGTGCTGCGGATGTGTGGAATATACTTTGTTGCCATCAATGACAACAATCATGAAGCCACACAGTGTCTCTTGCTAACAATCTCCCCCTTTGGCATTGATGGCAACACTTAGTGAAAAATGACTAAGTGTCGTAACAAACTCCCCCTTAGCTGATGCTCTGTCTTATGTACACTTTTACCGAAGCTCCCCCTTAGCTGGATTCCACATTTTTCACTACTCCTCACTCCCCCTTTGACATCAATGGCAAAGGGTGAAATCCGCACACCAAAATTTACAAAAATCAATCTATACATTGCCGCATAAGTATATATACATGTTGTACTTACATATACTTAAGTATATCCACAAAGGTGGTTTTCAACTAGACAAATTCTGTTGACCAACTCTGCTTCATCCTGTCCAAAATTGAGATGTGACCACTTAACAAAAATGCAAAAGCTTCCGCCCTCTTTAAGTCTGCCGGATCACTGGTTTGGGCTGTGGTCTGAGCATCAGTTAGGGCCTCATGCATTGCCTCTAACTTAGGGATAATTATCCCTCTTAGTTCACTCATTCTACTTATTCTATTCTTCTTCTCCTTCTCAAGCCTCTTTATCTCATTTTTAGTGGCAATAGCCCGGCACTCTTGATTCATTATGGATGAGGTGAGAGAATTAAAATTCTGAGATAAACTTGACAGTTTACGCTCTTGTTCTTCCACCTTCTTTGCAATGTCTGCTATCACTGTGGACCAAGATAAACAAAATTTATATAATTCTCTGCCATCTTTAAGAGCATTTTCTAGGCTCTTTATCCCAATATTTAGATTTCTCCTATCATTTGCTATGAGTCCCTGCACTTCGGAGAATCTCTTTCCCAAAAACTCTTTCCAGACTTTCTCTTCTGCTGATTTCTCCAAAGAATCAAAATGTGTGCTAACAGAAGTAACAAGAGATTTTAGATTACTGGATGAAGAGGCCAAAAGATCCTTTTGGAAGGATGGCATGATTTTCTCTAGCACACCAGATGCAATCTCTATTAGTTCACAGTCTTCCATGTGAGACTTCAGAAGCTTCTCTTTTGCTTTAGCTTGAGCAAAAGATGCTACCTTCATTGTCTAGACCGGAGAGAGGGAGTCAAAATTGAGTGGTCCTTGAAATAATTCTGGTTCATCTATCAACATTTCTTTGTTCAAGAAGCTCTTTACTGCCTTAGCAGTGTCTCTTGCCAGAGACAGAGTCTTCTTTCCTTTTCCCACCTCAGAACTGTCATCTGAGATCTTCTCTGTTTGATCTTCTTCTCTTCCATTTACCTCTTCTCCTTGATTAATTTTCTCTTCTTTTCTTTCTTCTCCTTCAGTTCCGGAGTTTGCTAGGGGATCCGGAAGAGAGATGTTTACTTCTTCATGGACTTCCTCTTCCGGAATAGAGGAATCCAAGTCCTTAGTCCTCTCCTCACTTATCACCTTTGGCTCTTCTGCATTTTTCTCAGGAGATTCTTCTTTTGATGTACTTAGTTGATGCGGAGCACCTACTAAGTCATGTTTTCATTTGTAATAAGGTCTATTTTGACCAATGTTTTTTCATTTCAGTTGTATCTAGGTCTATTTTGTAAGTCCCAAGTGACTTAGGGGACATTTGTCAAGTTGTAATCGCATAATGCTAAAAATAGTAATAATGCCAAAATAAGGCAATAGGGTAGTTTTGGTTGGTTCTCTCCCAGCCACTTGGAGCTAGTGTGGTACTACTCAGGGCGAGTTGATAAATGCCCAGAAGAATGATCAAATGATGATCAAATGTAATCAGATTGAAGTAGTGGGAATTGAATGTGATTGCATGTGCTCAGGAGAAATAAAGCAATTCTGTTCTGTCAATTAGTTTTCTATTTCCTGTAACTATAGATCGCACAATTGTAGATTTCCATTCATTTTTGTATTTTCCATTGTTGCCGTATGTCACCGTGAAGCATTCCACTGGTGAGATTTTTGTCAAAATCAGTGGAATGGCTTCAATGTATTAGTATTCATTTTGTTCTTTATTTTGTATTTCCTGTTCGATGGTGCAGATGATCCAGATCGAGGGTTTCGTACAGTAAGAACGTCCTAGCATCTTCATGTGCTAAGGTTCGTAGGAGGAAAGCTGTGCGATGACGGTTTTGGTGAATTGGCCAAGGGTTATAAGTGTTCACTGATGGAACGCGCCTCACTAAAGGGCAAATGCCATCGGGGCATTGGAGAAAGATGAAAGGCTTGGCCGATGAAGTTGAATCAGTGGTTCATCAGCTGTTAGTTCGTAAACTGCAAGAATTTTAGGGCATCAATCAGGTGTCCACTGTGCGCTCCCCATCATATTGGTATCAGAACCCGAAAAAAAGGTTTGGGCTGCGAATCAAATTGAGGATTTGCAAGAGTATTGGCGTTTGGGTGTTGTCTGTGAATGTTTATGTCAGACAAAGAAAGCGAGACAGAGGTGAAAAGGATGCCTCCCAAAAGTATGTCGCAGGATGCTGTTAAGAAGCTGATTGAGGAGATGCTTGCATCTAAGTTGGGAGAGTTCAAGCAGTCCAAAGGCAAAGAGAGGGAATATGAAAGTGACAGTGATGAAGGCGATGCGGAAAGTGCTGAAACTAGTAAAAAGACAGAGGAGATACCAGCAGACCAGAGGGCATTTTTAAATGCATTAAAGTCAGTCAATAGGGACACCATAGATGGATTGCCTATGTATAGTGGAAGTATGGAAGTTGAAGAAGTGATTGACTGGATTGAGGCATTGAACACTCATTTCAACTATAAAGAAATCCCTGATGATAAGAAGGTTAAGTTGGCAAAGGCAAGATTGCAGGGATCTGCTCTTGCATGGTGGAATTATGAACAAGGAGAGAGAGTCAAGGAGGGGAAGAATATGATAACCTCTTGGGAAAGGATGAAGACCAAACTCAAGGCACAATTCTTACCCTTGGACTATGATGTGCAGATGTATTAAAAGTTGTAGAACTTCAGACAGAGAGACCTTGATGTGAATGCATACACACAAGAGTTTCATAAACTCAGTCTCAGATCAAAGAGACAAGAAGAAGAGTTAGAGAAGGTGCCTAGGTATTTGAATGGCCTAAGGATGAACATTTAAGATGAGATCAACATCTTAGCACCAGACACAGTGAACAAGTGTTTCCAGATGGCCTTAAGGGCTGAAGAGAAGATAAAGAGGAAGAGTGAGCAGAACAATAGAGGTAGAGGTGGAAGGAATTTCAGAGGCAGAGGCAGTTTTGGAGGAAGAATCCCTAACCAGAGGTCTAGTGGTGAGTCTGGCCAAGAAGAGCAAATCGGGGACTCAAGTAGTAGAGGAGGCTATTGAGGAAGAAGGCCTAATGGAAGAGGTGGGACAAATGGATTAGGTAGAGGATCCAAATTCTCCAATATGAGGTGTTATAACTGCAATCAGATAGGGCACCTAACATACAATTGTCCAGAGAAGGCCTCAACTTCTCATGGTGGTGAGAAGAGAACCACTTTGATTCAAGAAGATGCAAGGAGTGTGACATCTCTTGAAGTGAATCTAGAATTAGAAATGGGACAGAATCTGATGATCAAGAGGACGCTGCTCAAGGAACCAGCGCAGGTGGAACCATCACAAAGAAGGGCTTTGTTTAGAATCAACTGTAAGATCCAAGGTAAGGTTTGCAAAGTCATTATTGACTCTGGTTCTACTGATAACATTATATCTTTGGAAGCAGTGAATAAGTTGAAGTTAGAAAAGATACCCCATAGCAGTCCATATAAAGTCAGTTGGTTGAACAAGGGGCAACACGTACTCATCAATGAACACGCATGGGTAGAATTCAGCATTAAGGGGTATAGAGACAAGATTTTGTGTGACATCCTTCCAATGGATGCTTGCCATCTTTTGTTAGGTAGGCCATGGCAATTTGACAGAAAGGCTCATCATGACGGAGAAAAGAATGCTTACTCATTCCAAAAGGATGGTGTGACTTATAGGATACAATCATTGGTAGAAGAGGATCAACATGTAGGGTCTAGTGTAATGCTGGTAGGAGAAAAAGAATTCATGGATACACTAAAGGAAGGTGGTGGAGTAGGTTTAGCTTTGATTGTGAAGCCAAAGGAGGAAAAGAAGAAAAGTGTGAGAGAAGTAGGGCCTAAAGAGGTCAGAGATTTGCTTGACAGTTACAAAGGAGTGATTGCAAAGGATGTACCTGATTCCCTACCACCAATTAGAGACATTAGCCATCAGATAGATCTCATACCAGGAGCAGTACTTCCTAATAAGGCAATGTATAAAATGATACCACAACAGAATGAAGAGATAGCAAAATAGATTCAAGAATTCCTAAACAAAGGGCTGATAAGGAAGAGTCTTAGTCCATGTGCAGTACCTACTATTTTAGCCCCAAAGAAAGATGGGAAATGGAGACTGTGTACTAATTCTAGGGCAATAAATAGGATAACCATCAGATATAGGTTTCCTATTCCTAGAATAGAAGATCTAATGGATTGTTTGGGAGGTGCTACCTATTTCTCTAAAATAGACTTGAAGAGTGGGTACCATCAGATAAGGATAAGAGAGGGGGATGAGTGGAAGACAGCTTTCAAAACCAATGAAGGGTTGTATGAGTGGCTTGTGATGCCATTTGGTCTTTCAAACACCCCTAGCACATTTATGAGACTGATGAATGAGGTGTTGTAGGAATTCATAGGCAAATTTGTGGTAGTCTACCTTGATGATATCTTGGTATTCAGTAAGAGCAAGGAAGAGCACTTGAAACATCTGGAGATAGTCTTAAAGAGGCTGCAAGATCAGAAATTACTGATAAACTTGAAAAAATGTGATTTAATGAAACAAGAATTGGTGTACCTAGGTTTTGTCATCTCTAAGGGTGATTTGAAAATGGATCCTTCCAAGGTAGAAGCTATTTTGAATACACCCAGGATAGCATGAGAGGTCAGAAGTTTCCATGGGTTGGCCACATTTTACAGGAAATTCATTAAGAACTACAGTGACATCTATGCACCTATGTTGGAGACCATCAAGGGTGGAGGTAAGATGAATTTTGTGTGGACGAGAGAAGAAGATAGGAGCTTTGAGAATCTGAAACAGAAAGTTGCTAAATTCCCTGTCTTAGTGTTGCCTGATTTCAGTAAGGTGTTCACAATTGAATGTGATGCAAGTGGAATGGCCATAGGAGCAGTGTTGAGCCAAGAAGGCAGACCAGTAGCCTTCTTCAATGAAAAGTTAAATGAAGCTAGGAGGAAATACTCCTCTTATGATTTAGAGTTGTATGCTATTGTACAAGCTCTTAAAAAAAAGAGGCACTACTTGCTTCCTAAGGAATTTATTGTATACACTGACAATCATGCTCTCAATTTTTTGAATGGGTAGGAAAGGCTCAGTCATCGGCACATGAAATGGGTAGAAAGTCTTCAAGCCTACACCTTCATCATCAAACATAAGAAGGGGATAACAAATAAGGTTGCTGATGCTTTAAGCAGAAGAGTGTTGACAATGCAAGAAGTGCAGCTACAGAGTATGGGTGTTGAGTCCCTCAAAGGATTGTACGGAGAGGACCAAGATTTTAAGGAGATTTACAGGGTATGCAGCAAGTTTGCCAATGCTTTCCACAGTGACTTTTCAGATTATACATTGCAGGATGGACTTTTGTTTAAGGGAAGTCAACTCTGTATCCCTAAGTGTTTAATGAGGGATAATCTTGTGAAGGAAAAACATAGTGGTGGTTTAGGAGGACATTTTGGGCTCAATAAGACCTTAGATCTTGTCAGAAGGTTTTACTTTTGGCCTAGGATGCAATCTGATATCAGAAAGTTTGTTGAGAGTTGTATGATTTGCTAGCGAGCAAAGGGAGTCTCAACCAATGCAGGACTGTACCAACCTTTGCCCATACCAAACAGACCTTGGGAAAGTTTGAGTATGGATTTTGTGATGGGATTGCCCAAGACAAGGACTAGTTATGACAGTGTGTTTGTTGTGGTAGATAGATTCAGCAAAATGGCACACTTTATTCCTTGTAAGACCACCAATGATGCTAGTTACATTGCAGGTTTGTTCTTTAAAGAAATCGTCAGGATTCATGGATTACCTTTGAGTATTGTATCTGACAGAGACAGCAAATTTGTGGGACATTTCTGGAGAACCTTGTGGAAAAGATTGGGTACAAATTTGTCTTTTAGTTCAGCCTATCATCCTTAGACTGATGGTCAAACTGAGGTTGTCAATAGGTCTTTAGGCAATCTGATGAGATGTTTGACAAGAGAACATGGCAGTAGTTGGGATGTGGTTCTCCCACAGGTAGAGTACGCCTATAATGATTCTACAAACAAAAGTACAGGTCTAAGTCCTTTTGAAGTTATTTATGGTAGTCATCCTAGAGGAATTTTTGAATTAAGAGATGTTCAAGGGATGGACAAAAGGAGTGGACATGTTGATACATTTGCAGAGGCTATGCAAGAGATCCATCAACAAGTTCGAGATACTTTACACCAGAACAATCAGAAGATCAAAGCTAGAGTGGATCAATGAAGAAGGGATGTGCAGTACCAAATCAGAGATATGGTCATGGTTCACCTCAGCAAGAATCGACTACCCAAGGGTAGCCACCGCAAGTTGATGATGAGGAAAATTGGACCTTGTCAGATTCTGGAAAAATATGGTTCTAATTCTTACAAAATTGAACTCCCTAATGATATTGCTATTTCACCTATCTTCAATGTTGCTAATCTGACCTTATATCAGAGTCTTGATATAGGAGAAGAGATAGCAGATTCTTTCCCAGACAATGCCAAGTGGGTGTAGTCTTTACCATCTACAGAACCACCAAAGATGGAGTGTATTTTGGATAGCAGGACAACCAAGAAGACCAAAAATTAGACATATTTTGAGCACTTAGTCAAATGGCAAGGACTTCCAGACTCAAAGGCCACATGGATGCTAGAAGCAGACATCCAACAACAGGGTGGTGATTTGCAACAGTTAGTCTCTAAGAGGACTTGAGACAACTTTCACCTGGGGAGTTTGGTGCGGAGCACCTACTAAGTCATGTTTTCATTTGTAATAAGGTCTATTTTGACCAATGTTTTTTCATTTCAGTTGTAGCTAGGTCTATTTTGTAAGTCCCAAGTGACTTAGGGGACATTTTTCAAGTTGTAATCGCATAATGCTAAAAATAGTAATAATGCTAAAATAAGGCAGTAGGGTAGTTTTGGTCAGTTCTCTCCCAGCTGCTTGGAGCTAGTGTGGTACTACTCAGGGCGAGTTGATAAATGCCCAGAGGAATGATCAAATGATGATCGAATGTACTCAAATTGAAGTAGTGGGAATCAAATGTGATTGCACTGTGCTTAGGAGAAATAAAGCAATTCTGTTCTGTTAATTAGTTTTCTGTTTCCTGTAACTATAGATCGCACAACTGTAGATTTCCATTCATTTTTGCACTTTCCATTGTTGTCGTATGTCGCCGTGAAGCATTCCACTAGTGAGATTTCTGTCGAAATCAGTGGAATGGCTTTAATGTATCAGTATTCATTTTGTATTTCCTGTTCGATGGTACAGATGATCCGGATCGAGGGTTTCGTGCAGTAAGAACGTCCTAGCATCTTCATGTGCTAGGGTTCACAGGAGGAAAGCTGTGCGATGATAGTTTTGGCGAATCAGCCAAGGGTTATAAGTGTTCACTGATGGAACACACCTCACTAAAGGGCAAATGCCATCGAGGCATTAGAGAAAGATGAAAGGCTTGGCTGATGAAGTTGAATCGGTGGTTCATCAGCTGTTAGTTCATAAACTGCGAGAATTTTAGGGCATCAATCAGGTATCCGCTGTGCGCTCCCCATCATTAGTCCTTCGTCATTCATAGTAGAAGGTTCATCATCTATGTCCTCTATAACAGGAAGATTGAATCTTTTAAATGCATTCCAGAGGATGTCTTCAGTCTCTTTTGCCACCTGATCAGTCTCTCTGAGCATAAGTTTGTTCATTCTTGCTTTGCTCTAGAACTCATTCTTGCAGTCCTTGAAGATCATGGTCATTTGTTTTGGAGTAATGGAAGGATAGAGCTTGATTGCAATCTGTTCCCAGATCTCCAAATCCTTTTCCTTGGCATTGTCTTTTCTGAGTTCAAGTACCTTCTCTAAACTTTTGGGAATTAGAGAAATGATTTCAATGAATGCTTTATTATAAATGTTTAGGTACTTAACTTTTGCTTCTTCCAAGATCCTTTTGTCTATATCTTTATACTCATCATAAAATTCTATCATTGGTTGCAGATTCCCATCCACAGTGACTGCCTTGATGACATCATCAACAGAAAGAGTAGGCCTTTGAACAAATTCTTCTGCTTCTTCTTCCTTGTTTTCACCGACAGAGGATTTCCTGGAAGTTTTCCTTTTCTTCTTCATTTTCTTAACCTCCTCATCAATCCATGTCTCTTCATCATCCTTTTGGCTTTTGTATAACCTTGTGGCCTTTGTCTTTGTTCTTTTCTCTCCTTTTTTGGATGTCTTTGCTTCCGGTTTTGAGGCTTTTGGGCTCTTAGAAGTGGTAGGTGCAGAACTTTTTGAAGATCTAGTTTGGGACGGGGCTTACATCGGAACACTTTCTTTTTATGCTTCTTGTCTTTCTTTCTCTGCTCTTTCTACCTTCTCTCTATTGGCATCAACTACCTCCTTTGATATGCCATATTTCTTGGCAATTTCCTCCACTTCACTTCTCACTTTCCTTTTTATCTCTGGTTGTCTCAATTCAACATGTATTTTCACACTTAATTCTTGAAAGGTTCCAAACCTTTTTGCCTCAGGGTCCTTTGGCTGACTTAGCAGGTGTTGAACATGTAGCTCTAGAATTTTCTCATCTACCTCATAGCCCATTGGCATAATCCAGACTGTTCTGGGTTCCACTGCCTCCATTAGGCATTGATCAGTGTCTACCATGAAGCACACTATATCCTTGTATTTTTCAACTAGAGATTTGGGGATTCTCTCTTTGGCTTGCATCATGCCTTGAAAGTTTTTAAAGTAACCCTAGAGTACTGGACTTTGTGCCTTGGCATCACCAAGCCCATACATATAATCTCTCATTTGTATGACAACTGGTCTGTCATTTTGCCATACCCAACCACTTGATCCAGGTAGCTCATTCATATAGTAAAAGAATAAACACTGTATTAGCCCACCATACTTGAATGAGTTCTTCTTGTCCTTTTTGATCTTTTGCAAGTTTTCTAATAATTGGCTCAGGAGAAGCTCACATAGATCATAGTCTGCATTTTCCCTTAGCATCTAATATGCAGTGTTTATTGTAGTCCCGGATACAGAGTTTTCCCTGCTGGAATGATATATTTTGTAGCTAATTATCATAGAGGCAAATTTGATAGCCAGATCAGTGATATCTTCTATTGTCATTGCTCTCTTGTCAAACTTTGATTCGATAGCCTCACTTACTGTTTGGTTCTTGACCGATTTTAGAGCAGGCAACCCACCGGATGAGTGCAATTCAGTTACTACCCTAATGACATCTTTTGTAATCTTGAATGCCCTCATCAACCACATGAAGTTGTCATGTATTCTACTAAGAACATACTGGACCCATTCATCCTCTGTAAAACAGGGAAAGTGGATGCAATGTCCAAAATGCTTATCCCGGAGGGCCTTGTATTGAGGTTTAAGTTCAAATGTTTCATCTATTAATTGCTTATGGTGGATATCCATCAGCTTTGATTCTCCAAATTCCTCAATATTTGCATGGATGTATACCCTAACATCTTCTACGTGTAGAACCCCATGCAAAATACTAGAGAATGCACCTAAGGGATCAACTTCTAGGGATTTGTAAGGATGTTTCTTGAATTTTGGGCGTAACCTATCAGTGATCTTAAAAAAATTTGGAGTAGCCATCTTACAAAAGATTCAGAGAGAGATATTCAAGAGCGAAAATACCTTTCTACCCTTTTAGGGTTCACAATATGAGCCAGAAAAGATCACTGGTTGAATCAGATTCTGCAGTTGATCTTTGAGAAGGTTGAAGCAATCTTGTTTGTAGAGATCTTTCTTTCTTCTCCTCAAATGCAAATGTACAAATGATGAGTAAAGGAACCCTTTTATCTCTGTGCAAACCCTAATTTCATATTGCAATAAATGCACAACTTAAGTCATTCCGGTTGCCTTGTTCTGAGAGAGATCTTTCCAGATCACTGAGATGCACTTAGAGTTATTTTTGGTGATAATTGACGATGTATCTTCTTTCCTTGAATCATCCCATTTATCTGCAGATCAAGATATTTCAATTTAGAATCACATCGGATCTAACTGTGAAAATTCTGCTTTTGCTAGATGGCTGTCAAACTGGATCAATCTTGGATGATTAAACTCTTCAAAGCTTCTTGCGAATCTTTCATATTTTTACTGAGGGTTATTTAGATATATCTCTCAAAGCCCTTTAATCCGCAGCGTTCCATGTGCCAAATTTAGGCACCAATTGACTGGCTGAGGGAATTTATTTTCCTTTGTGACTCCCCCTAAGCCAGAGCTCATCTAATTTAGTTTCCGGAAGGAATATCAGCACTAGATTTTGGTGTGGATCCATCCCCAACATTTTCTGTATTTCTCTTTACCCAAATCTTGTTCATCTCCCTTTGAACTTCATCCGCATTCACTTTTTCTTTTCCTTTGTCTTGATTTTGATTATGATGCACCGGACCCTTGTTACCCTGATTCTTACTTCTGCAGAATTTAGCAATATGTCTGGATCTATTGAAATTGTAGCAAACAACATTTCTTTGCATATTTGAATGATATCCTCTTGATCTGCATTGATTAGCCATATGTCTCATTCTATTGCATGCAAAGCATCTACCATTGAATGAATTGTTTATTTGCATATTTCTACATTCATGAGATTTGTGACCATACCTTTTGTAGTTAAAACATTATCCGGAGAAGGGTGAATTAGTCTGGTTCATTCTTCTTCTGCACTGATTTGCTTTATGACTGAAGTTATTGCAATTGTAGTAGTATCCATTGAAGGATGGATATCTTTGGAGGTCTTCTAGGCCCATTCCTTGGATTTCTTGATCCAGAGTTCTTTTGACCGGATCCAGAGCTTTCACCTTTTTCATACCCCAAGCCATGATTGTCATCTACCCTCTTTTGGCTTTCAAGAACTTCAAGTTGAGCAGAGCTTATTTTGAATTTCTTTTTGTATTCATTTGCTGTTTGAAGATCCCTTTTGAGAGTGTCTATCTGATTCTCAAGTTGTTCTTCATTATCTCTAGCTTCTTCAAGATCAGATTCCAGATGCCTGATTATTCTATCCATTTTGTGGTAGTCTTCTAACTTCTCCTTGAGAGATTGTTTTAGATTATCTTCAATTTTTCTTTTCTCTTCAATTTCTTGGGTGAATTTCATAACCCTTGATTCCATTTCATGTCTTACCATAATGACCTCTTTTAATAGCTTTTCACATAACTAGTTTTTCTCATTCAGATCTTCATTAGTGTCATTGGCTTCACTTTGACTTGCTAATTGTTGAAGTAGTTCCTTTCTCTTTTTCACAGAGATACTCAGATTTTCTTTGAGTTCATTTATGAAATCATCAGCTTGTTTGAGTCTTTCCCTCAGGTTATTGACTTTAGAGTGAGATTGCTCAAGATCATCTAGGGCAGACTGAAGTTGTTCCCTCATACCATACATATTCATTGAGATTCCTAGATCTTCCTCAAGCTGTTAGGCTCTGTTTGGAGGAACTTGGCTCTAATACCAATTGTTGGAAACAAGGCACATAACTGAGAGGGGGGGTGAATCAGTTATCTTAAATATCTTAACTTTCTTTTCTTCTTTAATATTAGTGCCACATCAAAACATAAGAGCATACATAATCATGAGAGAAGAAATAGAATCAACACACATAACACAAGGATTTTTATGTGGAAAACCCTGTTAAGGGAAAATCCACGGGGTGACTAACCCAAGATTGTATTCTCTATTAAAAGAATAAGAATTACAAAATGGCACTTGCCAATTAGGGCTCACTGCCCGAGCACACTGCTCACAAGAGGCACACTGCCTACAAGAGACTCACTGTCCACAATGTTTATGGAAGGTAACCAAGTGTTTGAACTGAGAAGAGGCATCCACATATGCTGAGGTTCAGTTCTGGTTAGGCTCAATATACTGATCTACTGCACTTCATTCTTCCTCTGCTTTAGTGCTGCTGTTCTGTCACATATCGGACTTGTATTCCTACTTCCACTCTACTCTCTGCCTTTCTTCACACACTATGTCAACACACACACACCTTCATACCGAAATCCATCTGGTATATATATCCGCACCAAGGATTTCAACGTCTTTCTAGTCGGCAACTGGAATACTCAAGATATTTACTAAACACTGATTTATCGGCTGGATCCACGCTCAATATGTGATGCATATCAAAAACATAGATATAGAAGTCATCAATCATGTTGGACAACCATGTATGATTCCTTAAATAGCTTGACCATCATCAATTTCTCATATGGATTAAGGTCTGATGCTCTGCCGATTAGTTCTTCCTCAGTCTGCTCTGCCTATTAGGAACCAAACACTTAGATGCTCATATCTTTTCACTCTTTCATCACCAGAGGCTCAATCTCTGGAATGTAGTAGTAATGTTACTCCTCTTGACATCCCCAAATCCACACTTTGCTAAGATACATCCTCTGAGAGATCTGAACTTGATTGTCGGACCTTGCTGCATGTTCTGTTCTTGTTCACCAGACCAAAACACTCTTCAAACTGACTTCCAGTAAAGACATACTATGTGCTGCGGATGTGTGGAATAAACTTTGTTGCCATCAATGACAACAATCATGAAGCCACACAGTGTCTCTTGCCAACACATCCTTGTTAGCATTATGATCTTCCTGCAAAGTGGTAAAAGTATTGGCCGCCCAATGGATGACTTTCAGGCAAACGATTGCCAACACCTTGACCTTGGCTTCCATGGCTGAGAGGTGAGTCTTAACATCCCCAAGCTCTTGCATGAGCTTCTTGTTAAATTCACCCTCCCTGGCACTTTCCACTTTTTTTAGGAGTCTCCAAGATCTCAATATCATCCTGTTCAGTATCATAATACGAATTGTTCATGGAGTCAAAGTGACTCGCACCCTCTTGATCTTGCACAGGGGTAGTCTTGACTTCTTTAATCTCAATCTCATACTCTGGGTCATCAGGGTTAGAAGTGGAAGAGTAATCCATAATTTTGAACACATGGGGCTTCCCCCCAGCCAGCTTGGTTGACCTACAAATGCTAGGTCTTCTCATCAAAGTCTCCTTGCCCACAACCATCTCCTTGACTTTAGCTGTCTCTTCAACTTTATGCTCTGGGGGTATGTCCTAGCCTTTCTCAATCTCTGGTTCCACATTTCTCATACCCACTTCACCTTTTTTAATTTTCTTCTTCCCCCCTTTACTAGAGCTAGGGGGACATGCTATCCTTTGTGTTTTTTTCCTCCAAAGGAAGAAGGGAAATTCTTTAGCCCACAAAGACCTTCAGTAGCATATTTGTGATCTTGACCCTGGGACCCATCAGCACCCCCAAAAATAGAAACAATAGGGGTCCGACCAGTTTGATGGGCCCAAGGGGAAGTGGAATCCTTCTTCTTATAGGGTCTAAAATTAGGGAAGGCGTGAGGGTTGGGGGGGCAACATGATTTGGGGGATCAATATCAACATGAGACAGGGCTTTATTTTTTGTAGGGATGCCATACTTAACACTTAACGGGATATTATCATCCAAATCTTCATCAACATTTTCATCAACAAGACTGACCTTAAGAGGTTTTACAGGGTAGAGGGCCAAATGAAAGTGGTACAAGTGGAAAATAAAACCCTATTGCAGGGGGACAACCACCACTGCTGAATTACTCTCTTGAATTTTCCTAGTCCAATTGATAGAAGACTCAAGGGAAGAGAGCAAATAGAAGGGGAAGTTCACTAGGATTTTATGTCTAAAATGGTTTAATAGGGAAAAATGATAATGGTAAAAATAACTGTAGGGACCCTCAAGAGTAATAAACTTCATTATCAGATAATAAACACAGTCCCAGGGGTTTACCAGGTTTTCATGCTCAAAGTTGCCTTGCAATCTGACCTGCTTCTCACCTTCATAGAAGAATTGTTTCAGCCCCTCCAAATCCTGGACCTTCATCTACTTGTTCAATCTTTTACCCACATGCTACAAGCCCATGGTTTTAGCAATGGACTTTTCAAAGACCTCAAATTGCACCCCACCAACACACACCTTCCAGTCCTCATCCCACAACATGGCGAATTAAACAGACAAAGTCTCATCAAAACTATTCAAACACTCCAGGAAAGGAGTGATTTCCCCTTCATAAGCTATACTCCAGACATGAGATTCAACTTTAAATTCCTCACACGATGTTAGCTCCGTTCTTACTTTCTCAGCCCCCATCATTCTGACTTTACCAAACCAGCAAGGAAGAATGCAGTTACAAGACTTAGCGGATTGCAGAATGCCTTCAAACAATCTGGAAATGACTTGATACTCATAATAGTTGTTGCAAATGATGCTACTCGAACTCCCAAAAATGTCTTTCCAATTCCTAAACGTGTCTAGGACATTATTTCCTTCATTATTTAGCTCATGTGATCTTGCAACATCCAGAGCAACCAACAGAGTATGAAAAGACTTGAGATGCCAGCTAGATGACGTTTCCCAAGGGTCACTGAGTTAGCAGAAGTCCACGTGGGACTGATTGATCCAACCCAATCAGGTGTAATGAGTAGTCTTGAAGGTGATGTCATCCTTTTCCTTCCACTCTGTGTAATGAGGATATGGCAAGGAGACACGATCTAAAGAGGTGGAATAGGGGATTTTGGCCATGAGAGATTAGGAAGAGGCCTCCTTTTGAATGTTGCTTCTTATGTTCGGAGGAAGATTAGAAATATTCCTCCAACATCATATTGGGTAGAGGTTGATCCCACAGTTAGCCATGAGGTCCATAGTCTGATTACCCTCCCTATAAATATGGCCAACTTCAATACCTTCAAATCTTAGAAGCAAGGTTTTAATATCCTAAATAATGTCTTCAATCTGCCACCAACCTTGGATTTGTCTTTAACAACTTCAATAATTAACTTGGAATCACCTTCAACCACTAGGTACTTGATGCCAATGGCAATGACAACTTTGAGGCCCCAAAGGAGGGCCATGGCCTGAGCAACATTGTTAATGTTCTCACCAAGCCCCCCCGCAAAGGCCTCCATGAGGACACCCTTGTCAGATTTGAGAACTCCACCCTCACTGGCCATCCTAGGGTTACCTTTAGCAGCATCATCAAAGTTGAGCTTGGACCAACCAGCCGGGGGGGACCACTTAGTATTGGCTCTAGCTCGACGCCTAGTATCATCCACTTTACATATGCTGGCCGAAGTGCTCCACTGATTTATGATATTAGTTTCAAGGCTTGTGGGAGGGAGATCAGCAGCTTCAAAGTACTATTAGAGAGGTTTTCCTACATGAGGTTGGAAATCATACAAAAAACCTCCTTGGAACCTTTGATTTTTTCCCTAAACAGCCTATTATTTCTTTCCTTCCAAAGGCCCCATGCTAGGATGGGAGCGACTTGGGCACGAATTTATTTTCTTAAGGGGTGGAAGAAAGGGGGGTTCCATGACCTTAAGAAAGTAGGGAGGTCACCATCCAAGCACCATGAGGTTCCTAGATTTTGCATAGCCAGACTCCAGACTTCCCAGGAAAAATTACAATGTAGGAGGAGATGAGAGACTGTTTCTTCATCCTTTAAGCAGAGAGCACATCTGTTGGGGATTTGAAATCCTCTTAGCTGAAGGTTGTTCGTAGTTAGGATCTTGTTTTGCACCACCAACCACCAGAAACGATGGATTTTGGGTATGAGATTGTGATTCTAAACTTTCCTCCACAGGTTATCCCCCTTCTAACACATAAAGAGGTTATAGGCAGATTTAACTGCAAAAACCCCTGTCTTATCCTTAGCCCACATCATTTTGTCCTTCTGAGGGAAAACAAGAATCCTATAATCTCTAAGGGCAAGTTGAACCTCATCTACCTTCAATAAAAGGTCCTCCTATCTCTGACAGCAGTTAGACAATTATTTCCACCCACTTCTACGAGGGTGGAGGTAGTCACTTGCCAACCTACCAAAGAAAGAGATAGCCTTATTGACCAAGCCTTGGATATTCTGAAGCTTGTTTAGAGGTACATATTTAAGCCAACTGTCTTCCCAGAATCTTATAGTTCTTCCATCTCCCAACCTCCACTTAATGCCCTGCAGAAGAACAGATTCCCTCTTAACCACATTATTCCAAATGACCGAACCCTTGGGGAGACTAGAAGAATGCAGGAAATCCTTAGGATTTAGATTTCCCAAGTGCTTGGCTCTCATTATACTACCCCACTCTTTATTCCTATTTAAGAGATTCCATCCAGCCTTAGCAATAAGGGCCTTATTAGTCAGGCAGATCTTCCTTATTTCTAGCCCCCCCCAAATCTTTGGCTTGCACACTTTATCCCAGTGAACCAAAGCCAACCTCTTTTTATTTTCCATCCCTGTCCATAAGAAATTCCTTTGGATTCTTTCAAACTTCTCAGTAATGTATTTGGGAATCTTAAAAAGGGACAGAAAGTACATAGGGATACCTTGAAGAGAGGCCTTTAGAAGTTGAAATTTGCTAGCTTGGCTTAAGAGCTTGCCTTTCCACCCTGCCAATTTCTTTTAAATCCTTTCCAATATGGAGTTCCAGTAATAGGGAGTAACATCCTTAACTGTTAAGGGGAGGCCCAAGTAATTTCCAGGAAGCTCACCATTAGAGAAGCCAAGGATCCCCATAATCTTTTGTTGAAGCTCCAAGGGAGTATTGAAGAAATACACCTGGCTTTTGTCATAATTGATACACTAGCCAGCATAAATAACATAATCCTATAAAATATGTTTCCATTTCCTTGCCTCAACCACCAAAGCTGACCCGAACATGATGGTGTCATCCACAAACCATTGAATCGCCAAAGAGTCAGCTATTGAAGTAGGTTTAATGCCCTTTATTTCCTTAGAATTCAACAAATTGAGAAAACTTCTGCTTAGGACTTCAGCCATAAGGATGAAAAGGTAAGGGGATAATGGGTCACCTTGCCTTAAGCCCCTACCCACATTAAAGAAACCCCTAGGGACCCCATTAACAAGGACAAAAAATTTAATAGAGGTGACACATTTTTATAAGCTGCAATATTTTTCCTTGGAAACACATCTGCTCCAAAACTCTGAATAGAAACTCCCAAGCCATTCTATAATAGGCTTTTGAGATATCAAGCTTGAATACCATTCCAGGCAATTTGTTTCTTTCCATGGAGTGTATAAATTCATGTGTAGATATGGCCGCATCAATAATCTGTCTCCCTGGCACAAACCCCTTTTGGATGCTACTAATAAGCCTATCAAGGATATGCCACAGTCTGAGAACTAAGATGTTAAAAAATATCTTGTAGATAGTATTACGGAGACTGATAGGCCTGAAGTCCCCCCCATGCACAAAGGGTTTGATTTTTGGCACTAGAGCAATAAAGGTATGATTGAGTTGCTTCAGCAACTTACCTGTCCGAAAGAAGTCCTTAGCCACCTCGATGACATCTTTACCCACAATATCCCAGTACTCCTAAAAAAAGGCTAGGGGGAAGCCATTCGGCCCCAGAGCCTTAAAGGCACCCATAGAGAAAAGGCTAGAACGGACCTCCTCCTCAAAAACTAGTTTACCAAGCTGAGCATTATCCTCATCATTGAGAGAAGTAGGGAGGATGTCAATGAGCTCTTGTTTGATTCTAGAATCCTAGGCAACCAGAAAGTTCTAGAAATAGGAAGTAGCCACTTGCCCCATTTGAAAGTCTGACTCAACTAGGGTACCATTATCATTCATAAGTTTAACAATGCTATTTCATTTCCTGTGTCTCATAATAGATTGGTGAAAGGAGGTATTTCTATCCCCCTCTCTAAGACACCGTACCCTAGATTTCAGCTTCCAATAGATTTCCTCCTTGAGCAATTCCTTCCATTCCTTTCTTAATATTTCTTCCTCCTTAATAGTGTCCTCTGAAGTGTCACCATCTTCCATCTATTTTTGGATAGCAACCAGATTAGCAAAGAGCTTCTTTTTATCCTCAAAAATATTACCAAAGGTGAACTTGTTCTACCCCTTAACCTTGTTCTTAACCATGAACAACTTCTGGGCTAGTCTGTACATGGGGGTACCCTGAACGATAGCACTTCACCAATTGGCTAACTCATCTCTAAAATCAAGATGTTAAGTCCACATAATTTCAAACCTGAAGGGGTACAAATGTGATTTTAAAGTTATAGAATAGAAAAACATAATTTTTGGGATATAGAGATCATTTTTGGCCAAAATAAATGTTTTGGGTTGTTTGGCATCAATTACTATATGCATTTGATGTGGACCTCTTCAAGCTCTACAATTAAAAAAGGGGTCCCAATCATCCTCTCAGATCAAAGCTATGGCCTCTGAAAGTTGGGTCTCTCGCATTGGAAATGTAAAGACATCTAGGACACATAAAAAAGTTGTAAGAGGGAGTTACACTTGTCAAAAAACTTATGATGCATGTTATGACACATCCTACAACATATTTGAGTGGAGATAATGGATCCAAAATGGATTTACCAATTTGGTGAGTGGATTATGACAAATTTATGATAGGTGGATGTAATATGCTATTTTTAGCCCATGGGCTCATCTTGGGATTTGGGTGTTGGATTTCTAACTAGGGATTTGGGAAAATTTTTTTTGGGTGGTTTTATCTCATGATTTTCTAATTACCATTTGATGATTTCATGTATTGTGCATCCTATTTAGTGGGTGCTTGAGATGGAGGTTTTGATAGTGAATTTTGTAGGTATTGTTATGCTACTAGAATTACTCCAAATATATAGTTGGTGATACTCCTATAAAGGCTTAGACTCTGCAAGTGTATTGTAACCTTTGATTACTGGATAATACATTGAATTTCTTTGGAGTGCGGGGTTTTTCTCCTAAAAGGGTTTTCCCCATGTATATCACTATGTTATGGTATATTAATATATTACTTTTGTGTTTATTTCCTTGTAACTGTGTGATTAGTTTATTTTTGCA
Organism: Cunninghamia lanceolata; assembly: GCA_027924645.1. Classification (NCBI taxonomy): domain Eukaryota; kingdom Viridiplantae; phylum Streptophyta; class Pinopsida; order Cupressales; family Cupressaceae; genus Cunninghamia; species Cunninghamia lanceolata. Next base: position 5,477,408 of record BSBN01000404.1, read on the forward strand.
CATATCCCCTCTAATAGATTAGTGTAGGAAGTGTATTCCACAACTCTGCTTCCTTTCAAAGATATTATCCCATTCTAGCCCATAGGATAATCAAGTATCGAGAAGCTCAAGATAACTCTGATCAACCACTTACTCACATGACAACCTTGCAACCAAATAGGTTTATCTCCCTAATGAGACAATACAATACCAACTCAAGATATATTTACATGAATATAACTAGGATAATTACATCAAGAGGCATTCTATAATCATAGGGGGGTGGAGAAGAGCTTAAAGATTCCATGTAAATAAGATACTTGTGTAATTAAAAACCTAGAAATTAAATAAGAAAAAAATAGAATAAAAAAAAATTGAAACTCAAAATTTCAAAATGAAGCACCATAATAAATAGATGATAGTGGATGCCCAAAAGGGAAAACAAAGTGAAATGCCTCATTAAGGAGGCAACGTCCAGGTCAGAAGAACTTCAAGGCCTTTCATGGAGTTGGGAAGGATGGAGAGGAAGTGGGCAGCCTGTTTTAAGGCATTTGTCATGGAAAAATTCGAGTAGATAGAGGCGAGCATATCAAAGGGAAGGGAAACGGGTTGAAAGCAAATAACTTAGGCGAGCATATCAAATTAAAGATTTGACGTGAGATGAAGAGGAGTGCGAACAAAAAACAAAATAATCACAAACCATTTTTCTTGTCTTATTTTAACTTTTCTCTCTCTCTCTCTCTCTCTCTCTCTCTCTCTCTTATTTTGTGTATTAATCCTTCCTGAATGTGTTTTTTTTCAAACATTGTTTTGCATTACAGGTTCAAAATTTCTCCAAGCCTAGAGATGCTAAAGGGCATAGGGCAAACCATCGGCATCATTATGAAAGAAATTTGTATTCAATTAACATGTGCATTATGTACTTTCTACATAGAGATGAAAGGGTAGCATCCTTCTACTTTATAGATTTGGGGGGAAATTAGTTGTTTTATTTACAAAATAAAATACTATGAAAAAAATTATTACAAACTGATATTGAATATATGCTTAGTTATAAAATGTATTGAAAAATAAACTATTTTTTTGAAGAATAAAATAGTTGAAAGCAAATAACTCAGGTGAGCATATCAAATTGCAAGATTTGAGGTGAGCTGAAGGGGAGTGAACAAAAAAACAAAAGAATTGCCTTCCCAGGAATCGATCCAAGGCCGTGGAGGAAATCTATTTTTTTAAAAGGTATTTGCATTAGTTATTTGCTTTTACAGCATAAAATTTATTTCATTGCAAGATATTTACATTGCCTCCTTCCTTGAACTTTTTTAACATGCAGAATAAAACAGTTAAAACAGTTGAAAGAAAATAACTTAGATGAGCATATCTAATGCATGGAAGCCAGAGTGGGTTAGAGTTTATTATGGTTGGAGACAATCTATTAGCTTCTCTTATAACATGTTTATTCCTTATAGTGTTTGGTATCTATAACCCAACAATATGCTCTTAGCATGTAAGATCTGGATATTGTTATATCTGGTTTTCAAGATTTTGGGTTCTTGGAAAATTACGGGTATCAGAAGTTTTGTTTTGGGTGATATATGAACCATCATGTTTTTTTGGGTTTGAACTTGATCTAGAATGAAGGACATGTTTGTGTGATTTTTGTGTCTTTTTATGTTTTGATAATGAGTTTGGTCAAAACACCTGATTTCTATATAATTATATGGGAAGAAATTTTTAGGTGGACATTGAAAATTGAGAACTTAACAAATAGGGACTACTATTTTCCAAGATATAATTTTAATTCATGCCATACAAAACTTCTTCCATAAAAATAGACCATGAAACTCCCTCTATGAAAATATTCCTATATATTGCATTGGTTAATAAGAAATATACATAACATTATATAAAATCATTAAAAGTCCAAATTTTGAAAGCCTAAAGCATAAATAGATATAAACGTTACTTTATATAATGTTGGAGAAATAAGTAGAAATATCATAAATAAATTAAAAACAATTTAAAAATTTGATTTTAATGGAGGCAAGATTCCACACCTTCCTATAAAGAAAGCCATGGATTTCCATACTTCACTAAAGTTTAAAGATTCTAAAATTACTAAAGTTTCTAAAATGAATAAATTATTGAAGTTTCTAAAATGAATTCATAGAATATATAAGGTTTCTAAAATTTGTTTAGCTTTTTTTTAAAAAAAAGATGCTCTACAAAAGCTCTTTTGAGTTTATTAAAATAATTCATGCGAATATATATATTTATTTATTTATAATTATTTTTTTAATATAAATCTTCAAAGATATATGGTGTCTAAAGTATTTTATATTATATTAGAAAAATAAACTCATTTATTTTTATAAATAAAATATTATATTTATTTATTTTAATACACTCTTAGGAGAATCTATATTTCTTTTATAGAATACTAACCATAATTTCTTAAGTATACTATACTTTAAAGAATACTTAAATATTTATGTGGTTTATGTGGAAGCTTAATGTTATCAAATGTGATTTTGTGTGAGAATCCCCTCTATGTAAGTATTACAAATAAATGAATAACAAGGTTAAGGGAGGAGCTTACCCTTTAATTTTAATTGAAATAAAATAACAAAGGTCATTTACATTTATATCTATATGTAAAACTATGGTTAGAATTAGGGTCGGGGTTTGGGTTAGAATTAGGAATAGAATTAGGGTTAGGTAGATCTAGGGGTAGAATTAGGGTTAGGGTTATAGTTACAATTTGGGTTCAAATTAGAAATTAGGTCTACAATTAGGGTTAGGGTTAGGGTTTAGGTTCAAGTTAGAATTAGGGTTAGAAATATGGTTAGGCTTAGGGTTGGGGATAGAACTAGGGTTAAGGTTAGAGTTAGCGTTAGGGTTAGAGTTAGAGTTAGGGTTAGGGTTATAATAAGGGTTGGGGTTAGTTTTAGAATTAGAATTAAGGTTAGGGTTAGCCTGAAAATTAGGGTTAGGGCTAAAATTAGAGTTAAAATAAGGGTTAGGGTTAGTGTTAGAATTAGGGTTAGGGTTAGAGTTAGATTCAAGGTTAGGGTTTGGATTATGGTTAGGGTTAGGTTTAGAATTAGGGTTATGACTATAATTAGGGTTAATGTTAGAATTAGAGTTAGGGTTATGGTTACAATCAGGGTTAAGGTCAGTATTAAGATTAGGGTTAGGGGTTGAATTATAGTCAGGGGTAGGGTTAGTGTTAGGGTTAGGGTTAAAATTAGAGCTATGTTTAGGGTTAGAATAAGCTTTAGAGTTAGGGTTAGAATTAGGGTTATGGTTAGGGTTAGAATTAGAGTTAGGGTTAGGATTACAATTAGGATTGGTGTTGGGGTTAGGGTTAGAATTAGGGTTAGGGTTAGGGTTAGAATTACGACTATAATTAGTATTAATGTTAGAATTAGGATTAGGGTTAGGGTTAAAATTAGGGTTAGGTTTGTAATTGTAGTTAGAATTAGGGTTAAGATAGGGGTTATAATTATAATTAGAATTAGGGTTACAGTTAAAAATAGGGTGAGAATTAGAATGAGAATTAGGGTCAAAAGTAGGGTTAAGATTATAATAAAGGGTTAGGGTTAGGGTTCAAATTAGGGTTAGGGTTAGGGTTCGAATTAGAATTAGGCTTAGGGTTAGAATTAGGGTTAGAACTATAATTAGGGTTAACATTAGAGAGTTAGGATTAAGGTTAGTATTAAGGTTAGGGTTAGGGTTAGAATTACAGTCAGGGTTAGGGTTAGAGTTAGGTTTGGGTTGGGGTTAAAATTAGAGCTATGTTTAGGGTTACAATTAAAAATAGGGTGAGAATTAGAATGAGAATTAGGGTCAAAAGTATGGTTAGGGTTATAATAAGAGTTGGGGTTAGAGTGAGAATTAGGGTTAGGGTACAAATCAATGTTAGAATTAAATTTATGGTTAGAAGCAAGTTTATGGTGAGGGTTAGAAGTAGGATTAGTGTTAGGGTTAGAATTGGTTTTAGAGGTAGGGTTAGGGTTAAGGTGAGAATTAAGGTTAAGGGTAGAGTTAAGGTTATGCTTATGACTGGAGTTAGGGTTAGAATTAGAGTTAGGGTTATAATAAGTGTTAGGGTTAGGTTTAGAATTATAATTAAGGTTAGGGTTAGGTTGAGAATCAGGGTTAGGACTAAAATTAGAGTTAGAAATAAAGTTAGGTTTAGTGTTAGAATTAGGGTTAGGGTTAGGGTTACAGTTAGGATTAGGGCTAGGGTTTGGGCTAGAGTTAGAATTAGTGTTACTAATAGAATTAGGGTAAGAATTAAACTTACAATTAGGGTTAAGGTTAGGGATAAAATTTAGGTTAGTGATAGACTTAGGATTAGGGATAAAATTAGAGTAATGGTTAGGGTTAGATTTAGACTTAGGGTTAGTGTAAGAATTAAGGTTATGACTATAACTAGGGTTAATGTTAGAATTAGGGTTAAGGCAAGAATTAGGGGTAGAATTAGAATTAGGGTTGAAGTTAAGGTTGGAGTTAGTATTAGGGTTAGGGATAGAGTTATAATTAGGGTTAGGGTTAGGGTTATTACTATAATTAGGGTTAATGTTAGAATTAGAGTTAGGGTTAAGGTTACAATTAGGGTTAAGGTTAGTATTAAGGTTAGGGTTATGGTTTGAATTATGGTCAGGGTTAGGGTTAGAGTTAGGGTTAGGTTTAAAATTAGAGATATGTTTAGGGTTACAGTTGAGAACAGGATGAGAATTAGAGTGAGAATTAGGGTTAAAAGTAGGGTTAGGGTTAGGGTGAGAATTAGGGTTAAGGTTAGAACTAAGGTTAGGGTTAGGGTTCGATTCAGTGTTAGAATTAAATTCATGGTTAGAATCAAGTTTATAGTGAGGGTTAGAATTAGGATTAGTGTTAGGGTTAGAATTAGTTTTAGGGGTAGGCTTAGGTTTAAGGTGAGAATTAGGGTTAAGGTTAGAGTTAGGGTTATGGTTACAGTTAGAGTTAGGGTTAGAATTAGGGTTAGGGTTATAATAAGGGTTAGGGTTAAGTTTAGAATTAGAATTAAGGTTAGGGTTATGCTAAGAATTAGGTTTAGGGCTAAAATTAGAGTTAGAAATAAGGTTAGGTTTAGGGTTAGGGTTACATTTAGAATTAGGGTTACTATTAGAATTAGGGATGGGGTTGGGGTTAGGATTAGAATTAGGGTTAGGGTTAGGTTACGACTATAATTAGGGTTAGGGTTAGAGTTAAAATTAGGGTTAGGGTGTGAATTGTAATTAGAATTAGGGTTAGGGTAGGGGTTAGAATTACAATTAGAATTAGGGTTACAGTTAAAAATAGGGTGAGAATTAGAATGAGAATTAGGGTCAAAAGTAGGGTTAGGGTTATAATAAGGGTTAGGGTTAGGGTGAGAATTAGGGTTAGGGTTAGAACCAAGGTTAGGGTACAAATTATAATTAGGGTTAGGGTTAGAATTGGGGTTAGTGTTAGGGTTAGAGTTAGAATTAGGGTTAGGGTTAGAGTTTGAATTATGGTTAGGGTTAGAATTAAAATTAGGGTTAGGGTTAGAATTAGGGTTACAACTATAATTAGAGTTAATATTAGAATTAGAGTTATAATAAGGGTTAGGGTTAGGTTTAGAATTAGAATTAAGGTTAGGGTTAGGCTGAGAATTAGGGTTAGGGCTAAAATTAGAGTTAGAAATAAGGTTAGGGTTAGTGTTATAATTAGGGTTAGGGTTAGGGTTAGGGTTACAGTTTGAATTAGGGTTAGGGTTAGGGTTAGAGTTAGAATTAGGGTAAGAATTAAACTTACAATTAGGGTTAGGTTTAGGGTTAGGGATAGAATTTAGGTTAGTGATAGATTTAGGGTTAGGGATAGAATTAGAGTAATGGTTAGGGTTAGATTTAGGCTTAGGGTTAGGGTATGAATTAAGGTTATGACTATAATTAGGGTTAATTTTAGATTTAAGGTCAAGGCAATAATTAGGGGTAGAATTAGAATTAGGGTTAGGGTTAGAATTAGGGTTAGCATTAAGGTTAGAGTTATAATTAGGGTTAGGGTTAGGGTTAGAATTAGGGTTACAAATATAATTAGGGTTGTAATTACATATTTTACAAGTTCTATGCATGAAGGAAAAAAAAATATTAAAATAAACGTTTTATCTAATTCTAAATAAATTTTTATTTTATGTTTTATTCCTACAATTAGGAATTGCATGAATTAGATTAAAGAAGAATTTACTTTAGAGGGAGGTTAATTACTATAGTATTTAAGAAGGGAAAGGAAGAAAAAATTTACAGGTTGAAGACTAAAGCTTTTGGGGTTTTTCTTTTTACTGAAGTTTAAGTTCATGTTTGGATTGTTTTGCGATCTTCATCAAATTGTTTTCAAATTGCAAAGGATTTGAGGTAGGATCTTAACATGAAATTATTGTAGAAAAAAATTCATTTTGATCTAATCAATTAATTTAGAATTCTAGTTGAGAAAGAGGTGAATATGCTTGAATCTTAAATCTTTCTTGTTTAGAAAGGAAATAGATGAAATATGATTTTAGATGACAATGGAAACTTGGAAATTTAGTTAGATAAACTACATTGAATTTAAAGGAAGATCTAGGGATTTCTTAAGGAAGAAGAAATGTTGAGAACTTAGAAAGAATTCAATGGTTTCAATATTCTTGTTTAGAGTCTTCTTTGATATGTAATTAACAAATAAATTTAAATATAATAAGATTATAACTTTTGAATGAAAGTAGGAATGTTATGATTTATAGATCTATCTATAAAAGGAAAACAATAGTGTAGAAACAACTCAGAGAATGGATTCTTAGTAAACAAAAATTGATCTTATGGGGGATCTTTGTATGAACAAATCTAAGTTGTTTGTGACTGCACTAATTGTATAATTTTATTATGGAAGTGATTGAATAAGAATCTACTTATTTTCAAGGAATTTAGAATTGAAACAATTATGTTGTCAAGTAAGCTAGTAAAGCCTATTAGATGAGCCTAAACAAGGTGTTTGATTGTTTTCAATGTATGAAATATGATTTTGAGATTGGATAGAATATCTGAGTAAATTTTGAGAATCATGAATGAATTAGGAAATGTGTTTTTAAATTCCAATGAAACTTATTTGTATTATCTCTGTATTCATATGTTGTCATATTTCTAAGTAAAATACTTGAGGTTTTAGGACAACTTAGTAAGAATTATGAGAAAAAAGTTTTGATGAAAATTTATTCAAGACACTAGAACAACTAGAGGAATACAACACACTTACACTAGGTCATAAATAAATATTTTTTGGGTCTAATATATCTCTTTGTCCTCTTTATTTTTCTTTTTACAAGACCAAAAAATGTTATGTTTTGAGAAAGTTATGCATGTTTCTTCAAAACCTATAATTGTGCACTAACTAGCTGAAATTTAATGTGAAGGTCTTGTTTATCCTTTTAGAAAGGTCTTAATGTTTCCTATATTGGTCTAAAATCTTGTAGTCATCTAACAAGTGCTTCAATCATTTTAGAAGTAATTTGTATAATCTAATCTGATTGGAGGGTTAAAAGTCTCGAGTAGGCTTATAGTGCAGATCAAGGACTAAAATGTAGGTGCACTAGTGTCTATGTTGAATAATGATTCTAAAATTTATAGTTCTAGTATGTCCAAAAGTTAATAGTTTGACTATATGAATGGTCTGGAGTCAATAGATTATGATGTATAATACTTTTTTTGACTATATGTGTAGGATAAGATTATCGTCATTATATTCATATAAATCTAGCTTGGGTTGGTATTATATTATCTCCTTGGGGAGTTGAACCTATTTGGTTGCAAGGTTTTCATGTGAGCAAGTGGTTTATGGGAGTTGTCCTAAGCTTCTTGACACCTGATTGTCTTATGGGCTAAGATGGGTTGATAACTTAACTTCTGTTGGAAGTGACTGGATTGTAGGTGTAGGAGAGGTTAGATGTCCTCATCTTGGATGGATACATCTTGGAATCATCTTCTCTACTTTGGTCCCAACACATTTTCAAAGACATCATCCCCTCAAGTAAGTTGGCTAAGAATTTGACCTTGTTCTTCTCGCTATAGGTACCACATTATGGTTAAGGACTAGTGATCCCATTGACAGATGATCTATTGGCTAAATTATACATTTATTACTACCTTCCATTACTAGAAGCTAGGAGATTCTCCATTGATTAAGTCTTGTGGTCTGTTATATTGGCATGCATGTTGTTCTACCTTGTAGTAGGGTGAACTATGTGGTTGGTATAGTTAATATTCTTATCTTATGTGAAGTAGAGGGACTTGGGTACACTACAAAATTGGGAGATGCATATTGGTCTATTTTGGGAACATTGAGTATGACCAAATTGGAAATCATTGATTGATTCCAAGTGGTTGTAAAAGGTGAAGCATGCAACAAATGGGAGCATATAGAAATACAAGGCCAAATTTGGTTCATGAGGATTCTCTTGAAGAGAGGGAGTTGACTATGATGAGATCTTTGCTCCAATTATTCTATAAGATGGATTCTCTTGTATATTATTTTGGTTGGTCTTTATATAAGATGGACGTATTTCTAAATGGAAAAATAGAGGAAGAAGTGTATATCAATTATTCTAGGGATTTGAGGTGCATGGGCAAGAGACCCATATATGTAGGTTGAAGAAGGCCCTATATGGGTTGATTCAAGTGCCACATGCTTAGTACTCATCAATTGACGAGTACTTGTTGAAGTTGGACTTCACTAAAACTTTTGCAAATCCTAATCTTTACTATCTATTTGATAAATTTAATCTTTTAGTTTAGTCCTACATGTGGATGACATGATCCTTATAAGTAGCAATGAGAAGCTCATAGCATGGTACAAGGGGGAGTTGAATTCTAAGTTTGATATGAAGGCTATTGACATTATGCATTATTTTTTAGGTCTTGAGGTGTGGTAAGGTACAAGAGAAGTACACAATAGAGATTCTAAAGAAATTATAGATGATGGATTGTAAGTTCCTTGCTACTCAAGTGGTTCTAAATCTAATTTAACTAGATTTAATATCAAATTTAGTGGATCCTTTTGTGCACAAGAAGTTGATAGGTTTCCTCATGTATTTGGTGAATAATCTACCTAATATTTAATTTTTAGTGAATACATTAAGCCAATTCATGGTTGAACCAAGAAAAAATTATTGGACTATTGCAAAGCATGTGCTTCAATATTTGAAGAGCACAATTCATTATGGGTTAAGATATGTTCGAGATGGAGAGTTAATGTTGCATGGTTTTGAGGATTCAATTGGGAAGATGATGATAGTGCTAGGAAGATTACTTCATGTTTTTGTTTTAGCTTGGGGTTAGGTATGATATCTTAGTTTAGTAGGAAGTATTTAGTAGTAATACTGAGTTCAATTGAGAAAAATACATAGCAACCTCTTTTGCTAATTCTAACGTTATTTAGTTTCATAAGTTAATAGTCAAGAATATTGATTAGATGTTGGAGCTAACAATAGTGTGCTATGTCAATTAAAGTTTCATCAAACTCTCTAAAAATATAGTGTTTCATAATTTATCCAAGCATATAGACATTTAATACCGTTTCCTCAAAGATAGAGTTTCAAAGGGAGCAATAGTTCTTAAGTATGTACCCTCATATTCACAGGTCGCTACTATTTTGAAAAAGGCCATAGCAAAAGGAAAGTTTAAAATTCTAAGGGAGAGATTAGGTTTGGTGGAGAAAACCTTCTTTGCAAAGAGGGAGTGTTAGTGTCTTGAATGTGTTGCTTGGCTATTATTCTCCTTTATTAGGGTGTAGAGATCAATAGCTTTATTTTTTTTCTATCCTTAGTTGAGCATCTTCTATTTAGCATGAAAATGCTTTTCTTATATTTAGAGGGATTCTAAAGATTAGTTGTTCTTATTTCTAGAACAAGGTGCTTTCTATCTTCTACTTTAGTTTTTATGAAAAAACTTATTTTCTTATCCTTGACACTCCATTGAGATGGTGTTTGTAAGTCTTGTTATCCTATTTTGACTTTTGGCCAAATAGTCTAAGGATCCATGAAATCCTAGTATTCCCACCCTTTGAAATGCAAGAGAAAACTACCCAAAATGGCTAAGTCCCAAAAATCCTAAGTTTTCCTTGTGTTTTTTGCCTTTTCAGAGTTTTAGAGTTCAAAGTTCTCCCCTTCATCATGCCATCCTAATTGGCTCCTCACTCCGCTTTGTCCCTTTGCAAATTTAGCTAAGTGTTTCAGGTTTCAGACTTCAGGGTTTCTCTCTATTGCGTTCTCTTTTGGAAGGTTGAAGGTTGGAGGTCTACTTGCTGAAGCCCGACAAGTAAAATCTCTATGTATGTCCAAGGTTGGAGTTCAGGCTTCTCGCCTTCCATCTTCTTCATAAAAGGCGTAAGGTGGAAGGACCGAAGACTGACTCCCGACGGGCCACATGGCATATTCTGGTGGGTTTCCACCATTTTGTGAGGATTATTTTATTAAGGCAAAAGGTGACTGTGGAACAACGGGAAGCTACCAATTGGTCGTGACGTCATCCATGGAGGAAGGCTTGCGGTCTAAGTTTCACTTCTTTTCTTTCAAAATATTCTTGTGTTTTAGGGAGTAAGACTTCGGTCTTTTCTCCTTCCCTCTTCCTTTCTTTGGGAAGGTAGAAGATAGAATGCTTGAACCCCAAACTCTGCCAAACCTTTGTAAAAGTGGCTAAGTCCTCAAACCTGTGGAGCTTAGACTCTCTCTTCTTCTTTCTTTGGGAAGGCATAAGGTGGAAGGCTCGAGGCCTAATCTCCACCAATTTCATAAAATTGACTAAGTATTGAGGAGACGGAGGTCAGATTCTTCTTCCTTCCAAAGAACAACATAATGGTGAAGGCCTAACCCTCGAAGCCCGATGATTTCTCTTCTCTTGGACTTTAGAGGCTGGGGTTTCCTCTTTCACCATTCCAGGCCCGATCGATGGAAGACTGATTGGAGGAAGTCCTATATGTTGGAGCTTGACCTTTTTTCCTTCCAGAGGCATTTTCTACTATTTAAAATGTGACGAGACTACTCAACGACCCTTCTGGTTGCCATTAATGCTTCTTCAGAGCTTGATTTCTTGTAGATGGATTCCTTGCTTCCCCATGTTACTATAGTCCCTTTACATTTAATTTCTTGTACTCATGGCATGGGCGGATCTCCTGTTTTAGTAGATTTCATGGGTAGAGCCATGTGTGTGTGCTCCAAGGACACATAATGAAGTTATTGCAACATGGGTGACATCCCTTCCTTGTTGACTTCTCATTCCACATTCATGGCTGCTATAGTGTGATGTGTAAAGCTATATATGCATGTAAAAAATATGTAATTCTGTTAGCTGTTCTTTTAGGCTGTTATGCTAGGTAGATTATTTGTTATTTTTAGACCTTGTAACACACCTATAGAACCAACTGGATGTGATACATTATGCTCTTTTTCTGAGTCTTTGCTGTCTCTAGTTGATTGTTCACCAATAAATGTAGATGGTTATTCTATGTCTACTCTTCTGTAACAAATTATCTTCCCCTTGTAATGGCTAGTTAGCCTTCATGATCAATACAATCACTGATATTTTGCCTCTCTTATGCTTTTGTTCTATGTTTACTTGAAACTTGTAAGCTTATCCTATGGATAAAAGGGTCCCTTCTGTAGTTATAGATTTCTAATTCCAACCTCTGCTAAAGCTGTAAGTTTGTGTGAGTTTCTTTCAGTATTTGAGGTCACTGTTGTGTTATGTCAATTCTAGCTAAACATACTAAATCTTGGTGCATCACCTCCCTTTTATTTTCAGTATCCTTCTCTCCCTTTTCCCTGGTGATCATTAGCATAGGTTTAGTCAATTTCTCTGAGCCTTAAGCTTAGAAAGAGGAACCAGCCTTATTTGGAGGTTTGATCTCATCTGCAAGGTCCCACACCTTGAGATCAGTCCCATTGTGTCATTGGAATGCTTGGACAACCTCCGAGCAGAGTGTAATTTCACGTGATAATAGTTTTTGGCACGCTCGGTGGGACTCTCCTCTCTGACTAAGAGTTGGACTGAGAAATTCCAGTGCTATTCTTAGTTCATTTGGTGCTATGGAAGCATTCAACAAGCACCTGGCAAATCTGCTGGTCAATTGTTCATAATCAACTCAACATTTCATGCCTGGAGTGTAGACACTGTCTTCTTCTAGAGGTAATTCTTAATTTATTGAAATATCATTTACTGAATCAAGAAGAAGAAGTAGACTGTCTAGGTCCCCTATGAGGGAAAATAGGAGTGTAGTTCCATCTCCTTCAAGAGCCCAATCTACTCCCCCTCCAGCTAGATTCCAAGTTAGATTCCATTATTTAAGAAGAACCCTACACATACCCAAAATTAACTTGAACATCCCCAACATGGCAAGGAATCTTCCTTTTGTCGCATTTAATGGGGGTAGCCCTCTAGACCTAGCCTAGTATGATGATATCCCTACCTTAGCCTTAAAGGCTATACCATTTTTTACTAGTGAAAATTCCACCACCCCTGCTGAACACGTTCAGGATATTGCCAGCGTCTGCTTTGTTCATAATGTCACTACAGACAATGTGGCTGTGAGGCTGTTGGCTTCTTCATTCAAAGGGAAATCCCTTAATGGTATAGAGGTCTCTCAACCAATTCATTCCATAATTGGGATGAATTAGGCATTAAACTGTGCCAACACTTCGAAGACAAGAGTGACCACCTGTCACTGATGGAGCAGCTAGCTACAATTAAGAGAGTCCCCCATGAATACATGGTGGACTTCAACTACAAACTCCAGAAGACTTGGCATAGAATCCCATTATTGGTGAAACCCTCCCCAAATATTGCATTCATTTATTATTTAAGATCCTTGAATCCTGGCATTGCCATCATGATTTAGTCCATGGGAGGGACTATGCTACCAGATGCATACGACATAGCTATAAGGGTAGAAACTACCCAATTTAGGCTGGAAAAATTGCTCCAAGGCCTCTAGTGGCTTTATTTCCAGAGGCCCCTGTTATTCAGCCTGCTATGGCTCCAATTCCTATGACAGTTAGCCTTACTACTCTAATTACATCTGCAATTGAGAAAGAGGATGAGAAAGATGCTTTGATCAGAAGATTGAGCAATGAATTGATGTTGGCAAGAAGACAACCGACACGACCTAACAAACCATATTAGCCCTCTAATCAAACATATCAGTAAAACATAACACCATATCAGGGGAGTGTGCAGAGGCCAAATCAACCCAGTTATATCAGACCATTGAATGCTGTACACCCTAATACAAAAAACACATCCGGGCCTTTGGTCCCCATACAGAAAAACTTGGCTTAGAATAACGACTAGTGTTATCCATGCAATTAGCCACATGATCAAAACTTGTGCCAAAGTAGACAATTCATTCAAGCTTTGACAGTGTAGAGCCAACCGACGAATTCAGAGCAGCAAGTCAGCTCTAGTCAAGAGATGGTGGGAGAGCATGAACAAATGCAAAATAATTCTACTTTGATGAATTAGACACAAAATAACTTCTGTGGTGTTAATCAAGGTGCATGCCTAATAGCACACAACACAAGGGCCAAAAGAAGAGCCACTGAGGATGCATCAGTACCTACAGCTGGTTAGACATCTTCCTCCTAGGTATCCCAAATGGATACAAATGAAGGAGTAGCAACCAAGAATCCTTCAAAACAAATAGATTAGACCATTGGTAAGGCAAATTCAGTTCCAGAACAGAAGCCCCAAACAAATCAACAGTCAAAATTGACATTGTGGTCACAAAGGTATCCCAGAAGGTTAATCAAATTCCCTTTAGCATAGTTGATCAGATGAAGAAGACTAACCTAAATGTCACTATGTGGGATGCCCTTTTAATCTCAACTCAGAGAGATTTACTTTAGGAAGCCCTAACAAGCTTCAGTTAGTTCATTGTGGAGACAACAAAAGAAAATACAGCTACCCCAGCAAGCCTATGCCAACCCAAGGAGGAATCAAGAACAAGAAAAACCAGTAAGACCCCTCCATTCTATGTTTCCCTAATCATTGGTGGTAGATTATTGCATAATTGTATGTTAGATTCTGGGGCAGGTACCTTTGTTATGCCCAAAAATATAGCTGATAAGTTAGGCATTGAATATGAGCCTGTGAATAAGGGGATAGTGGAATTAGATGGCACCACTGTCAAGATAGTAGATGTTGTTAAGGATTTAAAGATCACCCTGCATGCATGCCCCGACCACTCTATTTCATAAGATATCTCAGTCATTGACCTCCCTGCATACTTTGGCATATTCCTATCTAGGGATTTCACTACTAAAATAGGTGGGTATTTATCTTCTAATTGGTCCCACATGTTGTTCAAAACTAGATATGGCACTAAGGTAACAATTAAGGCTGATCCTATTGCTAATGACCATATAGAGCCCTATTCTCCCGACCCTACCAATATGAACTGCACAATCCATGAGTTGGAGGAGGAAGACAATAATAGGCATGAGGTTACAACACCTGTGGAGGAAATACTTGATATACTGCTTGATGAGTGGGCAAACTATTTTCAGTCAAATGACACTCCTGATAATATAGAAGAAACATGGTTGGGTACTTATTTTATCCATGAAGAGGATGCCACCATCCCTAATCTTGAAAAGGCAACATCAGATCTGGAAGGGATATGGTAGATGTATTTTGATGGCTCCAAAAGAAAAAATGGAGCAGGTGCTAGGGTTGTACTAAGTTCACCCCATAAGGAAAGTTATTTCTCTACTTTTAGATTATAGTTCAGTTGTACCAATAATGTGGTTGAGTATGAGGCCTTAATTTAGGGTGTACTGCTGGCACAAAAGAGAGGAATAAAATTTTTACAAGCATTTGGTGACAACGAGCTTGTTGTCCACCAAATTAGATCACAAAGTGCTTCAAGGAATGACTTTCTCAAGTCATACAAGCACAAAGTCTAGGACCTGATTGAAGAATTTGATGCCTTCAATATCCAAGCAGTGCCCAGACAAAGAAACAAGGATGTTGATAGACTGGCTACTGTTGGTGCCCAGTTCAACATTCCCCAGAATTTCAAACAAAATTTGGATCAAAATGTGAAGATGGTTGTGAGGCCTATTGTGCCTAACAATGTGATGAACTGGTAAGTATTTGAGAGTGACTAGTAGATTGTAAATTTATTGCAAGATGAGGTAGAGTTTGCTTCCAAGAACTAGTCAATATTGCAAGATCAATATAGTGACCAAGTGATTCAACTAAAGCCCAACAAACTATCCAGAGGACTGATCACTTTAGAGAGCATATTTGGTACTAATGATCAACCTAAGAAAGAGAAAATGAACATGACAGTCAAGAAAAAAGACTATGAAGAGGTGGAGATTGCATAGGGCTGATTTCTAAAACATGGCGAGGCATGTGATCAAGTTGAGAGGCAAGGTTCTATTGAACTTTGTAATGAATTTGATGATTTAATAGCTTGGGATTATAGGGATTTGAAACTCTTTAACCCTGGTTTAATCCAACATGCCATTGATTTAGACCCCAATGCAAAGCCTGTCTACTAAAAACAAAGACCAACCATCCCAAAATAGAGCCATTAAAGAGAAAAGAGCTATCCAAACTCATAGAGGCTAAAATTATTTATCCCATCAAACATTCCTCTTGGGTGGCTAACCTGGTTCTAGTTAGGAAGAAGAATGGGGAAATCAGATTATGTGTGGACTTTAGAGACCTAAATAAGGCCTCCCTCCAAGACCACTATCCACTCCCTTCCATGGAGCAGATCCTCCAGATAGTAGCAGGAGGTGAAAGATTCTCACTCCTAGATGGCTATGCAGGCTATAACTAGATTCTTATGAAAGAATCAGATTAGTACAAAACAACCTTTACCACCAAGTGGGGTACTTTGGCTTATTAGAAAATGCAATTTGGACTGACTAATGCTGGGGCAACCTTCCAAAGAGCAATGGATTTGGCTTTTAAAGATCTAATCAATGATATTATTTTAGTGTATCTCAATGATTTGACTGTGTATTCCAAGCATGTAGCTAACCACTTGGGTCATTTGAGAAAAGTCTTTGAAAGATGCAGGGAATATGAGATATCATTGAATCCAAAGAAATGTGTGTTTTCTGTCCCAGAAGGTAAATTGCTGGGACATGTGGTCTCAAAGGAAGGACTGGCTATTGATCCAAAAAGAACTAACTCCATTCTAGTTGTTCCCCTTCCCAGCCACAAGAAAGGCCTACAGAGTTTTCTAAGAAAGATCAATTTTGTGAGGAGGTTCATACCCAATTTTGCCTCAATAGCAAAACACCTCACCACCATGCTTAAGAAGAATGCTGTTTTCACATGGTCAAAGGAAGGCAAGGACAGTTTTAAAGCTATCAAGAAGGCCATTACATAGGCTCCCACGCTGATAAATCCTAATTATGAGAAAGATTTTATCCTTTATGCCTTTGAAGGCAAGGAGGGTATATCAACAATTTTAACACAACAGGATGAAGATAAATTGGAACAACCAATTGCTTTCTTCAACCAACCTCTCAACGAATATGAGTTGAATTATGATTTTGTTGAGAAGCAAGTATTTGTTGTAGTGAAAGCACTTAAAAAGTTTAGGCATATGCTTTGAAACAACAAAATACAGTTGATGGTGAACCATCCCAGTGTTAAAGAATTTATTTTAAGCAGAGATATCAATGAAAAAAGGGCTGGGTGGATCACCAAGGTAATGGAGTATGATGTCAACATCAATATCACCAAGCCGGTACAAGACAAAGGCCTGTGTGAGTAGATGGCCATGGGTTCTAAGGCTAGAAATAATGTTGTGTGTGTCCTGGGGGTAGATACAACCAATTGATTTCCACACTCCAACTGACTGGTATCATGACATGGTCACATTTCTATAGTCAGGAAGATGTCCAGACGGATTGGATCGAGCCAAAATAAGGTATTTCCAGCTCCAATCCATCCCTTATGTTCTTGTTGATGGTGTCTTATTTAGAAAAGACATAAATAGAGTTCTTCTTAGATGCATTCCACAAGATCAGACCTCTAGGGTATTAGAAGAATTTCATAATGGCCTTGTCGGTGGCCATTATTTTCCAAGAACAACTACTATCAAGATCATGTGGCCTAGTTATTATTGGCCCAATTTATTCAAAGACACCCATAGATTGGTAAGAAGCTACAAAAGAATGTGCATTCTTTGCAGGTAAACAAAGGTTGGCTATTCTTCCCCTACATCCAATTCAGACTAATCAACCATTTGCCTAATGGGGTTTAGACTTCATTGGGATGATTAATTCACCTTCCAGTGTTGGTCACAAGTGGATTTTAACAACCATTGATTATTTTAGAAGGTGGCCAGAGGCAGTTGCATTGAAAGATGCTACAGAGGCCTCCATTTTAGATTTCCTTGAGGTGATAGTTACCAGGTTTGGTGTTCCATTCACAATTATTTTTGACAATACCAAGGCCTTTGTAAGCACAAAAATTAGTGAATGGGCACTTAACTATGGAATTTACTTGAAGACATCATCAAATTACTACCCCTAAGGGAATGGCTTGGCTGACACTACAAACAAAAAACCTGATCAGGATCATCAAAAGGACAGTGGATGATAATCAAAGAACTTGGCATTCCAAGTTGAAGATAACTTTCTGGGTTGACAGAATTACTCCTAAGAGGGCCATTGGCAATTCACCCTTCATGCTTGTTTATGGAAGGGAAACCAAAGTTCCATTATCATTAGAGTTGCCTTCCCTTGAGCTGGCACAACAACTTGAGTTGCTAGAAAATGATGCCATAACAGTCAGGTTGGTTGAGTTGATGGAGCTTGAAGAAAAAAGAGACACTGCTATGAAGACTCTTGAGGCTCACCAAGATTAGGTAAAAAGAACTTTTGACAGAAAATCAACTGACAGAACATTCAGTGAGGGATATTTGGTGTTGAAATAGGATGCGGACAAAGCTAAAGCTGGGAGACATTCAAAATTTGATGCCATGTGGAGTGACCCTTATGTTTTTACCAATTGCAAATAGGCCAATGCATTTCAACTTTCCAAGCTGAATGGAGAGGTTCTGCCAATCCCAGTCAATGGGATTCATCTCAAACCTTGCTTTTAGCATGGTTGTGGGGTTTTGTAAATATGTTAGGTGTCCTTTCAATAAGTGCTTTTGCATATGCATCATTTTCTCTAGGAGATTGTTTTGCCTTGTCTTGTTTCCCAAAGACAGTGTTCAGTTTTATGTTGGTTTGGCCAACCCCTGTTCTTGTTGCTATGCCCTTTGACTCTCTACCTAGTGGATTGATAAGTCCTTTGGATCCTAATGTTTAGTAGCAAACACACCTGCATAGTCACCAAAATGTTATCCTATTTTGCCTTTTGGCCAAACAATCTAAGGATTCATGAAATCCTAGTATTCCAACCCTTTGAAATGCAAGAGAAAACCACCCAAAATAGCTAAGTCCCCAAAATCCTAAGTTTTCCTTGTGTTTTTTGCCTTTTCAAAGTTTGAAAGTTCAGAGTTCTCCCTTTCATCATGCCATCCTAATTAGCTCCTAACTCGCTTTGTCCCTTTGCAAATTTGGCTAAGTGTTTTGGGCACTAGACTTTAGGGTTTCTCTCTCTCGCGTTCTCTTTTGGAAGGCTGGAGGATGGAGGTCCACCTACGAAAGCCTGACAAGTAAAAGCTCTATGTATGTCAGAGGTCATAGTTTGAGCTTCTCGCCTTCCCTCTTCTTCATAAAAGGTGTAAGGTGGAATGCCTGACAACTGACTCCTGACAGGCCACGTGGCGTATTCTAGTGTGTTTCCGCCATTTCGCGAGGATTATTTTATTAAGAAAAAAGGTGACTACGGAACAACAGGAAGCTGCCAAGTGGTCGTGACATCATCCAGGGAGGAAGGCTCAGGGTCTGAGTTCCACTTCTTTTCTTTCAAAATATTCCTAAGTGTTTTGGGGAGTCATACTTCAGTTTTTTCTCCTTCCCTCTTCCTTTCTTTTGGAAGGTGGAAGGTCGAAGGCCCGAACCCTGAACTCCGCCGAACCTTTGTAAAAGTGGCTAAGTCCTCAAACTTTCGAGGCTCAAACTTTCTCTCTTCTTCTTTCTCTGGGAAGGCGTAAGGCAGAAGGCCCGATCTCTGCTGATTTCATAAAATGGACTAAGTATTGCAGAGGTGGAGGTCAGGTTCTTCCTTCCAAAGAACAACATAATGGTGAAGGCCCAAACCTCAAAGCCTGATGATTTCTCTTCTCTTAGACTTCAGAGGTCGGGGTTTCCTCTTTCACTTTCTAGGCCTGATCAGTGGAAGATTGATCAAAGGAAGTTTGATATGTCAGTCTGTGTGAGTTTCTTTCACTATTTGAGGTCATCATTGTGTTATGTCAGTTCCAACTAAACATATTAAATCTTGGTGCATCACCTCCCTTTTATTTTTAGTCTCCTTCTCTCCCTTTTCCCTGGTGATCATTAGCATAGGTTTAGTCAATTTCTCTAAGCCTGAAGCTCAGAAAGAGGAACCAACCTTCTCTGGAGGTCTGATCTCATCTGCAAGGTTCTACACCTTGAGATCAGTCCCATTGTGTCATTGGAATGCTTGGACAACCTCCAAGCAGGGTGCAATTTCATGTGATAACAAGTCCTAGAAGCTTCTCTTATTTTATAAAAATGCATAAGGCATATAACTAGGTGCACAACAAAAAATATAGACATTTTGAGTGGAGTGTAATTTATTTTAGTTTAATATAAGAGATTTTTTAGTGTTTTGTTCACATTTTCAACAATGTGTGTTTGTAGGTTATCGTACTCAAGTCTATTGTTTTGATTGAAGTTCTAATTTACAGTTAGGGTTAGTTTTTTAGTGTAAAATCTATGTAGCATGGTCTAAAAATTGAATATATTTTTCACCAAGCTCAACATAGTTGTAGAGGAGATGGTGGAGGCTTTGTTTGTAATGACATTGGATAGGCGATAATGCCACTTTAGTCAAATTTCCTAAATTGGATTTTGCAATTTTGCCAACTAAACAAATTGAAGAAGAAAATTACACAATGAAATATAAGTTGGTTGGGAGCCCTTACGAGATATGGCCAATCCCATTAGAGGTAGTGTGTGGGGAGGCAAGTCAAATGATCCTATCACCTTTGGCTAGTTGTGGTTAATAGCCTTTGTGGCTTAATTATGTTTGTTTATAATGTTATTATGAATTATGAGTGTATATATAGTTTTTTCCATACATGATATTATAACTTGTATTAAAAAACTCTTATTATCTCAAGGAGATTTGCATGGATGTGCTTTAATGATATCTTTTCTATTTACTAATGGAGGTTGTTGAAAGTTCATTTTGTTTATTCCTTTCTTAGTATGTGGGACTGATAGTGATTTCTAATCTATTTATGTTGGCCTTCTTCTTATGTAGTTTTATTTCACCTATTTTTTTGTATGATTAGCATATGCATTTTATGAATGACTAATAAAATAAGTTTTTCAATTAAAAAAACAAGTAAATCTTAGGGCACAACTAAGCTAGATACCAAATTAGCATACTAGCTCAAAAAATTATAATACATCTATCTAAAACAACAATAAGATACCAATATCTAAGCACATAATGAACCAATTTGACAAATTCATGATGTTTTTCAAATTAGTATTATATTTACTTTTGTTATATAATACTAGTGCTTTTCAAATATATGTATTTAAGATATATGAGCTATTGTATATATAAATATAACAAAAAAAAAAAAATTAATATTGAAAAACTCTCAATGTTTTTCAAAATAACATTATATTAATTTTTTTACATACATAAAAGCTCAGATATCTTAAATACATATACTTGAAAAATGCCAAAAAGTATCAATTTTGAGGTGTCTATTATGAATGTCACATTGTTATGATAGGCACCTCAAAATAGATCTCTCCATGCTTTTCAAATATATATATTTAAATCTAAGCTAGTATGTCTGTATCAAATGCTAAAAAGAAACTTTTAACTAAAATAGGTATCTTAAATACATCATTCTAAAAGACTTTGAGAGATATCAATATCAAGATGCATATTTTGTATTTGTTACATAAATTAAATAAGCACCTCAAGGTTGACCTCTTGGTATATTTTAAATATATATGAGATATTTATGCTAGTTTATAATTAATTAAATAATGATTTATTAATTTACATATAATAATTATACTACTATTATTAATCAATAATGTTTCATAAATTGTGAAGCTTGGGCCCACACCCTTTCATTTATAGTATATCAATAAATAAAGTATATCAACACTTTTATCGAGGATACATAGATGCCTCTCACTCTTGAAATTTGAGCAGGCTTTAGACTAATTACATAAGACTATAGGGGAAAAGATCCAATAGATGAGCATGTCTGCTATGATACTGCACACTTATACTCACAGTTAAGTATATTAAAATAACTAGTAGTTTTTTTTTGTTAAAAAAAGGGGGTAAAAATTTATTGATCAACAAAGAAAGATTACACAACAAAAGGCCTCAGGTCCACAAAGAACCAACAGGAAGCCACTAGGGGCCCCAAGAAAGCCAACTACCCATTTCTGTCCTCAAGAATTAACTTATCTAAAACTAGAGTATACTCTGGTGACAAAAGACCCCAATCCCCAACATCCCATTGCTCTAGGTGCTCAGAGGCCTATTTGACCAAACAATCTGCCACTTTATTCCACTCACGAGGAATATGGCAAAAGGAAACATAATCCAAAGAGCGACAAAGCTCCAAAATCTACTTTACCACAATAGCCAACTGCCAATTAGCACCATCCACCCTTTGATCCAATAGTATATCCACCACAATCTGAGGGTCCTTCCACTACATAACCTCCACTTGACCTAACACATGAGGAGTCTTATAGTCTGCCACCCTATTCCACCCAACTTCAAGCAAGCTATTACAGAGCGGAAGTAAGTGAGGGAACATATATAAAATAGGGGGTGGCCATCCCAAGAATTAGACCAAAAAAGAGCCTTAGAGCCACCATTACAAATCCATAAAAGGCCATCCTTGATAAGTTTTGCCCCTCTTTTGAGGGTATCTCAAATCGTGGATCCCTTCCCCAAAAGGCTATATCGCGGCACATCAGAAGGGTCCACCCCCTGAAGGTATTTATGGGTGAGAATTCTAGCCCAATCCTGATCCTGGCAAGTGCACCATCTCTAGTAAAATTTGGCAGGTAAGACCTGGCCATTCAGTCTTGTAGGCTTCAGACCAAGACCTCCCTCCTACTTCAACCTACAGACAGAATCCCACTTCACCAAACTCCACTTGGAGTAAGACAAATTACCTTCCCAGAGAAATTGTCGGGCAAGGGGCATCAAACACCTTGATGAAACTTGAGGGAGCAACCTGTACAAAGTACCTATAAATAGGAAGGGCTTGAACCACTGACTCTAGAAGCGTCACTCACCTAGCCATCGAGAGCCATCTATGAGTCCAATGACTAACCCACATATGGAACTTATCTAGAATATCCTGCCATATCTCCCTGCGTTGAGACCCCACAACAATGGGAATCCCAAGGTACTTCAAAGGAAGAGAGCCAATCTGAAAACGAAGAATCTTAGCAATCCTGTTTTGGATAAGCCAAGGGGTATTGAAGAAGTAGATAGAAGACTTATTCTCATTAATCTTTTCTCCAGAGGAAGCCAAGTAGGAATACAAAGCTTTCCTTAAGTTCATAGCTTCATTAATTTGGGCTAGGCCCATTAAGGCAGTATCATCCACAAACTAAAGATGAGAGTGGGGAGGCAACTCATTACCCCAATTCCATCCCTAGATCAACCCTTGTCTCACATGGGACTTGAGAAATCTACCTAGACCTTCCACCATAAGAATGAACAGATAAGGGGATAAGGGATCCCCTTGACGGAGGCCTCTGGAAACTTGAAATAACTTAGAAGGCTCCCCATTGATAAGGATCGAAAAAGAAGCAGAGGTCACACAACTCATCACCCAATCCACCCACTCCCTGCCAAACCCAAAGGCCAGAAGAACTTTATGCAAGAAGACCCATTTGACCCTATCATAGGCTTTTGCCATATCTAGCTTGATGAACATAGCCTTTTCGTTGTAAGTCTCCATGGAATGAATAACCTTAGTAGCTATCACAACTCCATCTAGAATTTGTCTACCAGCAACAAATCCCCCTTGTTCTTCTAAAATCAATGAGCTGAGCCAAGGCTTAAGCCTTTCTGCAATCAATTTGGTAATAATTTTGTAGATCACATTGTAAAGGGCAATGGGCCTAAAATGGTCGAGACAATTAGCATATTCCTTTTTAGGGATAAGAGCGAGAAAAGTAGAATTCAAGGCCCTTAACATTTACTTATTTCCTTGAGACTCCTGTACCACCTCTAAAAGATCCAACTTGATAATTTCCCAAAACCCTTGAAAGAACTCTATAGGAAAACCATTAGGTCCTGGAGCTTTACCTTTCTTCATTTGGAACACCATTATTTCCATCTCCCACAGAGAGATGGGAAGCATGAGGGAAACATTCATCTCATTAGAGACAAGCAGGGGAATGCAGTCTAGAATATGAATTTCATCTTCTCTAGCAGGAGGGGAGTCTTTCGTAAAAAGAGCTGAAAAGAATCAGGAAGCCTCACCAGAAATCTCCCCCAATGAAGAGAATTGAGTTCCCTCTGGAGAAAGAAGAGAGGTAATAAGATTTCCATTCCTTCTAGCTTTAACTGAGTTGTGAAAAAAGGCAGTATTTCTATCTCCTTCCTGAAGCCAGTCAATACGAGAATTTTGCTTCCAGAAAATCTCCTCCCTCAGCTCCCATTCCTCCAACACCTTAGCTGCTAAAGTCTCCTCCCTACTCAGATCTTCAGTAAGACCTTGATCACGGATTTGATGGGTGATGGAGTCCAAACGAGCTTGGGCAATCATTTTATTGTGGTGCAGATTACCAAAGAACTACCTATTCCACTTCTTGAGCCTGTATTTCACATACTAAAGTCTTTTGGCAAAAGAATACATAGCCCTGCCATGAGCAGGCCTTCCTTTGAGCCACCAATTAGCCATTAAGTCCTGGAGAGAAGGATCTCTCAACCACACGAGTTGAAACTTAAAAGAAGGGTACCTAGGAGCACTGAAGGGAACTGGTGAAAATTTAATCAGCCAGTGGTCTAAATCCTTCCAATCTAAAATATCTGAGGTGGTATTCCATGTATCCCCAATCCACTAACAGGAGACTAAAAATCTTTCCAGTTGCTTTGAAATAGCACCTTTACCACATCTTCTGTTGCTCCAAGTGAAGGTATCATTGTTCAATTTCACATCGATCAAATGTAAAAGCTCTATGTTATCTCTGAGGAGATACGCAGAAGGGTCAAGCCTAGTAGTACCACCTCTTTTTTCTTCTAAGCAAGTAACATCATTAAAGTCGCCTGCCACAATCCAAGGAAGCCAGGGAGTGAGTGACCGAACATGAGACCAAAGCTATGATTTAACCAAGAGATCAAAAGGAGCATAAACATTAGTGAAAAGACAAGTTTCACCAGAGTCTAAGCTAGAGGCAACTAGAGAAATAGAAGAGCGGCTTAAGATCCACCAAATACGTACAACCTTGATCAGATTCCCAAAATAGCCAACACCACCAGAACTACCATGAGCCCCCACACACTGACACAAACCATGCATCCAGATACTGGGAACTCTACTCAACAATCCATCCACAGTCAACTTAGTTTCTTGAAGAAAAATAATGTTAGGAGAGTGCGTACCAATCATCTCTCGAATAGCCTTTTGTCTAGGGATGCTATTCATACCCCTTACGTTCCATGAGATAACTATCATTTGTGAGGCTGGGAGAAATGAGAATCAATAGTCTTCACCAACCCAGCATCCATAAGATTCTCCCCAAGAAATTTAACCTTTTCATGGTCCTTCTTGTGACCCACCTTGGCTAGCTTCTCCGGGGGGGGCCTTTTTAAGGGTCTTTGGCTGAAGACCCAAGGTGTGCACCAAACCATTGCCTTTTCCAAAATCTGAAATCTCCTTCACTGGTGAAGGAGCTAGAACAACCAAATCCCCGATATCCTTTGAAGATAACATCCCTTTTGAACCGTGATCGATTGACAGTTGGGGAGATGAATCAGTAGCCAGCGGACCCTCCTGCACAACCACCATAGACAAATCTTGAGCCTCCATTTCTCTGTCTTCTAGCTCAACTACACCCACAGAGCCAACCCCAGAAGGTAGCTCTATTGGGATTCCTTCCTTCTGAACTAAGTCCCCCAGAGCATCAAACTGATTAAAGACCCCTTCAGTTTGCCTATCCATGAGGGTTCTCTTTAGGCCTCATCCCCTGTTAAGGGGCTTAACCAGAATAAAACCCTCCTTATCAGCCACCCCATTTGCCAAAGGAGCCTTCCCTTTATCTTTCATAGGGCTAGAATTAGAGGAGAAATTAGCTGCCATCGACACCTGAGAGAACTGAGGACATTTCCTTTGTAGATGTCCATACTCATGACAATACCAACATCTAAAAGGTAGGGTTTCGTAGTCGAGCTGCTAGATCCAAGAAGAGAACCCAAGACAAATTTCAACAGAGTCTGGCAAAGGGTTATTTAAATCAATTTCCACGCAAATAAGGGCAAAAGAAATTACCTTTCGATCCAAAGTTTGTTGAGCCAAGTCAAATGGCTTGCTAAGCAACAGTACAATCATATGCAAAATGTCATTCCTCCAAAACTTGAGAGGAAGCCTAGAAAGACGAACCCAAATGGGGACCTTAGTAGGGAGCTCCTCAACTGAGTTGAACCCCACATGCTAGGGTTTCATGAAAAGCCCAACTTGATTGAAGAAATATAGACCACCTTCAAATGCCTTATTTCTATCTGCCATGCATGAAAAAACAACCATGAAGTAGTTGTTCGTAGCCATCATTAATTCCATATCTCCCTTAGGGTTCCAAACCCTCCGGGTCCAGGTTTCCAGTGTTGGCAGCGAAAGACAGAGATCCACAAACTTGCAAATAAGAACATTTTTTCCCAGATACTCCACATCTTCCAAGACCAATTCCGTCTAGATCATGAGGACAGGGCGCTCTTGACTACGCTCTAAACAACCATTAACTTTTTTGATCCTGTGAAGACCACTCCCAGTTGCCGAGTCCACACCATGAGGAATCTTCTCATAGTGCTCCAAAGACTTTGCATGCACAGAAGGGGAAGGATCAACCATGACCAAAGCTTTAGAGATCTCTCCAACAGAGACTACATTGCCTTTCTCCATAACGAAACCTAACCAAGAAAAGAAAAATGAACAAGCCTATTGCAAGAACGGGGATCCCCAGTCCCCCAACCCCCAAGCTCAAGAGCCAGCAAAAGAAAAAAGATCTCTGTCCAGCCAGAGAAAAGCCCTCCACATAGGCAGAAGAGGGTTATACGTTGCAGAAATAAGAAAATAGCCTCAAAGGCTCCACACCACAAAAACCCCAATGCTGATCAGGAAAAAGTAGCACCAAGAAAAAAGCATAACATAGAAGCACGATTGGATAAACCCCCCCGTAAGCAAGAAAAGATCCCCCCACTAGAAAGTGCCACCTCCAAAAGCTGATCCACACGCATGCAGGCACAACAGATAAGGGAAAAGGGGAAGTTACGGCTTATTACAGGCTGCAGACTTCCATACCTTCGCACCTCCTGTTCCTCTTCATATCCATATTTTCTAGGATTCATTACCAATCTAAAATTATTTTATATGATTTCAAAGAGAACTAGTAGTTGAGAAATAATATCCTAGTAAAAATTTAAGAAGGAACCAATACATGTGTAGCTATACCCTTCACAAGTCACATCAAAGAAACAACCAATCATATGGTGACACATAACGCAATCGTTAATACATGCCTTGGTGCACATGTTTTGGTCTAACTTTTTTTGGAGTGTTTTTAGACAACTCAACAAAGACGTAGCTGATTAGGCTACATCATTGATACCCAAAACCCCAAAAAATAGCTTTAATCTCTTAACTTAGATATAGAGATATGTTGAGGTTTTAATGAAAATCTAATGTATTGTTTAGGAGATTAATGTGCATGAAGTTAGGATGTGTGGGTATTGGATCCTCTCCCCTAGTAGACTAAAAGTTCATACAAACTATAAATAGAAACTATAGGCTATAACCATATAGAGAAAGAAAAGCTATTGTAATTCAATGACCTTTGTTTTGATGAAGTTAAGGATAAACGAGCCACTAGATTTATTGGCAAGGCCCACACCAAATAGTTGATTACCTTTACCACCCTATCCACATTATACTAATCTTGCTAAGGGGTGGCCTTGGATGAAGCTACCAAGTCCATAACAACTAGATTAGGAATGCATTACTATTTAAGAAGCACCAAATCCTGTTCATCTCCTTAACCAGTACCTAAAGCTTACCTCCATTTAACAAAATATTCCCATCGATACAAGATCATGTAATTCCATTCCTGCAACAGAAGTGAGCCACCTAAGAAGCAAGTTGCCAATTCAATAGCACCAAAAATCCTCCATGATGCTTCTTCCTGACAGTGTTTAACCGGAGTAATAATAACCAGTTGTTTTTCTTTGACGAAATCTAGGAGGTTGGATAGAACATTCATAAAATATCTAAATTAACTCTACACCTCACTTCTCCTTAAAGAAAATCCACACCTAAGGCTTCTTTAATGGTTGATTTAATTTTGTCCCTTGAATGACGAATATCCCACAAAAAGGCCATCTGTCTATTTTCCCCCGAAGTGAATTTTGGGCTTTATGTTCAATAAGTGAGAGACAACATAGTAGAATGAAGAGATAGGCAATGATAGATTCATTTTTGAGAACTTCATATGAAATTCGCAATGCAATATCATAATGAGAAACTCTTTCCTTAATAGGTGTGCCACATATGTGAATCCTTGGCAAATGAATGTGAAATAAACTCAACTTTATGGGAGAGAAGCTCATAATCATGAGAGGGAGTGGTGAAGGGTGAAGGGTGAAGGCTATCTTATATGGCATGTCTAAGATATTTATTTTAGATACGTTTTACATGTATGGGTATAAGAAGATATAGTTAGCTTTCACCAGATATAGTTGTGATATTAAAGAAGTCCATTTTTTTATTTTATTAATAAATAGAAAAAGTTATGAATTGTGGTAGATATCTCCAATAGTAAGTCGATAGATGTTGGTACTTGTTATTATATATATCTCTATTTGATATATCCTCCACCTTTTTAATTAATGAACGATGACTTAGTTGTGAATTTATTTGCATTTTTGCTCATGCCTATGCCTTGTATTTGCACGAAACAAAATGTTTGAAATGAACAAAAGAGTCAAATGATAATTTGGAAGGGCTTCAAAATTGGGTGTAGGTGTTTTTGAAGGGAATTGTAGGTGTTTTTGAAGGGAATTGTAGGCGTTTTTGAAGGGAATTGTAGGTGTTTTTGAAGATCATGCCAAATTACGTGAGGGAAGGGGATTTAAATCAAGTGAGCGATGTGGAATCCATTTTACACACCCTATGAAGATGATGGAAAACTAATAAAGGTGTGGTGTCACTTCTCATGATGCCTCAAGGGAGAACCTCCATGAGGTATATCCCCTTTAGGTTCTTAGGTGAAAGTGGTTTGATCGCACCTCCGTGATGTAGCCTAAAATAAGCCATCAAATTAATTTTTTAATCATTCTAAAATTATTATTTGAAAACATGAGAATATTTGATTAACTATACACATTCATTTCAACATAACCCATGTTAATTTGAAGTGAAAACACAACACATTCCCAATTATCGATTAACATTTAAAATTAGAATGCAATTTAATCTAGCTAGTTAGAAAAAAATTCAAAACACTACTAAGCACCATTTTAAATTAATATATAATAACTTGAAAGGATTTAAAACCACATATTATTTAAATTTAATTAAAATTAAATTATCAATTTAATTTTTGATTTAATAACTAGACCGCTATTAAAAATTCGTTACAAGGATGCTGAGAAACACCTTTTAATTTTTATGATTAATTTAATTTCTAATTTATTGTTTATTTAATTATTTTATTCATTTAAATAATTTCACACAATGTCAAAAGGTTATTATGATTTAACCATATTGGTTTATAAGACAATTGTGAATATTAGATTGATTCTTAAAAAAATCTAATCATTATACTTAGGGTTACATTAAGTTTTTACATTAAAAAAAGTCCAAATAGAATTTTAATCATTTGGAGAATAACTTAATTAAGGCCTAATTCTATATTAAGAGTTTCATTGAACTTTTAGGGCAACACAAAGGGAAACCCTAAAAGCATCTTATTTAAAAAGACCTATCTCCCTCTCTTCTCTCATTTGAACTTCATTTTGAAACTCTCTCTTGTCCTGCATGTTGAGAGTGTGGAGAAGGAGAAGAAAATGGAGCTTCAAGATGAAGAAGGAAACATGGATCTCCATGGGAGGACCCATTAAGTATTGCCTTTAGGTATTTATTTAATTTTAAGACTCTAACCATTTTCTAATTTTCTTCTCTATTTGCTAGTTGTGGATTTCTATTTCTTGTTATAGGGTAGAGGTGAGTGAATACACATACATGTATATATATTTATATGCATATATACAAATACATGTATATGTAGGTATATGCATATACTATACATACATACATACATACATATACACACACACACAAAGGATAACTGGATTTTAGCACTATTAATGTTTGTATATATTTTTTTGAAAATATATCATTGTTGGCATCATACATAATTTTTTAACAAAATGAAATAATTAAAAAAAAAAAAAATGAATATTGGAGAAAGGGGTGGACGACACCCCTGTGGTGTTGTGGTCCCTTTAAGGGGTTCACAACACACATAGGGGTTGCGGCCCCTCATGGGGGTGAAGCTCCCAAGCCCCACAACCTGTGGGCTGTGAGGAGTGGGGGTTCCCCCCATTACCGTGCCTACAATAGCAGGCCATGTGGCCTCCTCATAGTGTTGTGTTTTTAATATATAATATTTAAAAAGAATTATTTTAATATGTATATATACTATATATTTTTTCTTTTAAAAAAATTCTATTATAAATCACATATATAGATATGTATGTATGTATATTAAATTTAAATTTGTTCCAAATAATACTTTAGCATATATACATATGTTTATATATAATCTATTTTAGCAACTATGTAAGGTAGATATAACAAGTGTTATGATGCAGTTGCAGTCCTTGCCTTGCACTGGAAGAAATTTTTTTTGCAGGGCTATGGGAAACAATGTAGACTTCTCTCTTGCACCAAGGGTAAAAATATAGATGCATTGATGTTCCCTGAAGGGGTTGTTCTCTTTTTGGGCAACAAGTTTGGTACAACTATCACATTCACAACTAGGACAAAAACATACTCATTTCTCTATTTTACAGTAAATAACTTATTTTTAAATACTATTGCATTTTGTTTTTTTGCCACCCCAGTTGGTGTCTATTCAAATATATGTTTGTGGTTTCTTTGTTCATATGTTTTAGACCTTGCATTGCATTTGTCATGTTTACAACATGAATATTGACCATCTATTAATTTTGCAGCACTGGAACTCTACACTACTCAAGTATGAAACAACTACAATTGCTATTCCATATGTATATTCCCATGCTTTTTTATTTTTATTTTTTGCTTTGATTCACTTTCTTGTAGTTGCATTCATAGCTAGACAACTAGTATTGGTCCAAATTTATAACCTCTAAAATAAATCAATTCCACATCTAGTGGAACATCTACAAAAGGATTTGCAAATATCTCTATTCTAGTTGGCACAACTAGTGTTCCTATATGCAATCTACTAGAATCACATTAGGGAATTACACCCCATGTATAGATAACTCAGTCTACATTTTATAATTATTAATTAAAAAATAAATAATTCGTTGAACTCTCCCTCCTATAAGTAATATGGTTGTATTGAACTTTCACTAGATAGCATGTTCACATTGTTTCTTATGTTTATTGTGTTCTCTTTAACATTAGTAGCATTGAAGCAAGTCTTTGTGATATACTATTAGACAAGGGACAAAATATGATATGTTAAAACTCCTACTTATGTGGTGAGAAGTTCTTGCAATAGTTTCTAAGTTTCATTTCTTGTACTTCTTGTTCTACATTTGCAAATCAATGGTGCAATAAAAGATGCATGCTTAAAAATTAAGAAAGAAAATAAGTCTTAATGAAATAAAATGCATGGTTATTAGCTCTTGACAACAATAGATTGTCACTCATCATGATTGTTTATAGGACTCTCCATTGTTGTAATATGCTATGTACAATATTGCACCTCTTTACTTCTTGGTTTGATTTTTTGTTAGACATGTCTACCACGGTACAATATGATTTTTCTTCTCTCCCCTTCACTTGCTTCTGATCCACCTTAATCCATACATTTCCTATGTTGTGTAATTATTGGTATAATCATCTTCTAAAGATATATTTGAATGCAACCACTAAACCATTGCACTCCATGCCATTATATCATGAAATTTTGCTTCCTCCATATTGTCACGTACCTCTTTAACAATATTCACGTGGTCTTCATTTCTTAGAATCAAATACCTAAAATTATCTTAAACTCCAGAGCAATTTGGTTAAATTTTCTATATCCTAGTTTCAATTTTGACATTTGGGGATTCACTAAGGTTCGAAGAAAAACAAAAGTTATCAAGTAAATTATCTACAAGTATGAAACTATCCAAAAATGATTATTACACAATCCTAAGCTTAGATATCTATCTTTAAATGCACATTAACACATATAAACTAGTTCCAAGTATAAGTTCAACTTTAATAGAATTTTCTACATAAAATTTTGGCACTAGGTAAAAGAAAAGTGTCCCAAGTCAAGTATAATTTATAGGTCCAATGCTACCAAAAGACCTAGGTAGTGAAAATAAAAACTGTTTCTTGCTAATGTAGTATGTAGATAGCAGTTCATATTACTAGTGAATGATAGTTTTGCAAGTATGAGATTCATTGCTTGAGGCACCTTGCGAATAGAAAATTTGAAGTTTTTATTGACAACATTCTACCATATCTATGTGCCATTTATAAGACTATATCACACATCATGAACATACCATAAACATTTGTAACAAAAGAAGATAAAGTTCAACCTTCTAAAGAGTCCACTACACAAAGTTGACAAATAGTGAAGTCTTTAGAACAGAGTGCACAATCAAAAAATCCCACAAATAGACTACATAAAGAAAACTGCATAAGCTTCAAACATTACAATAGGTCCAAGCTAACCTTGTCAAACACAATGAACATATGACAAATGCCAAGTATATCTTTTCACCTGATCATCAAAATGACTTGTTGAATGTACATGAGACTGCACACTTCAAAACGTGACTCATTAGCTCGAGGCAGCCAATTTAGCTTTGATGGAGCACACGAACCCTTCTCCTTGCCACGGACAAACCTCCACGTCACTCTCGCTCTCATAGTAGAAGCCAGTCGAGAGGAGGAGAGACACAGGGGTGGTCCTTCTTGCTTGAGAGATAGACTTTACAGAGAATGGTCAACCAGTCTTGGGGCCTTTCCTGTGGATTGTTTTTTAAGTTGTGTTCAATGACCGTAGTTGTGGAGATAATGATATGACCCAAAGGGTCACTAGTCACCGATCTCCTATTTGGGTTTCCAAGATTCCAATGTCTATTTGGTTGTCTATTGTAATCATTTATGAACCTCGTCTAATACGTCAAAACCTTTCCTCTCCTTCTTGAAGGAGTTGTTGGGTTTGATGTCTTTGTTCAATCAGCCTAACCCTATGTTCTTGTTCTTGAATTGTCAATTACACGTGTTGAGGCCTAGGGTGTATCTCTTTGATCTCCTCTAGGATCTCCCTCACCCACTCACCTTTAAGTCCAGGGCACATCCGTAGTCCTGAATGGAGAGAGTTGGCTTGAGTTTACCACGAGTTGATTTACGTTGAATTAGGGTGATGACCTAAGATTTCCTTTGGTTTTCACTTTGTTTCAATTGGTTGACCTTGTGATGGGATCGAGGGATTTTGCAATTGTTTGTTTAAGTTTTTCTAGTTTTCTATTGTTTTTGGTATTTTTGATGTTTTTGAATGAATGCAACTAAATGTATGCAAGCAATATTTTTGTTTTTTTGGTTTTGGAAATGAAAATAAATTTGATTAATCTAGGAAATCAAATATGAATGCAATTAACAATGATTTTACCTAATGCAATTGATCTATATTTTTGTGTTTTTCGAAGGTTTTTTGCAACTAATCTAATAAATGGAAGTACAAAATTGAAAAGCTAATCTAATTATGCAATTACTTGAAAATAAACTAATTAAATCAAACTAACTAGCCTATCAAGGAAATTGCAATAATTAAATTACTATTCCCAAGAGCAAGATTTGGTTATCTAATTACTACAAAAAGCATGAAGGAACCTAAAATTGAAGGCACATTAGCCTGGTGTATCCTTAGAGATCCTTATAGTAACCTTCCCTTCCTTTGCAGAAGCAAGATACTCCTCTTGGCGACAGGGATTAGATGGCAAACAATTCAAACAAGAGCTTGAAAAATCTTGGATGGAAGCTATGAAAGCTTGGATAGAAGCACTCGAGCTTGCAAAATGGCTAGTGTAACAACGTTGTATGAAGCATTTTGGAAAGCTTGGGAAAATATAAAAAAGAAAAAGGCTCATAAGTCCTATGTGAGCATGAAAATGCTAAGGGAGAGCAAAAGCTAAGCAAAACTTGGTTGCAAAAATGAATTTGCCTCTTATGGGAAAGCTTTGAAGCTTGACAATAATGAAAACTAATGAAATCTTTGAATCTTTGAAAAACTAAAGAAAGAAATGAAGAAAGAGGCTCAAAGGCCTGTGAAGAAGCTTGAAGAAGCTTGTGAAGATGAGAAGAGAATTCTCCAACTTGAGAAATAATGGAGAGGTGAGGGGTATTTATGGTTTGGATGGAACACAAGAGGGGAAAATTGATTGAATAATTAACTCCGTTGATTGAAGAGTTAACAAAAATTGATGGGGGAGCTAACTCCCTTGATTGATAAGAGGACTATGTTGATTGGATAGTGAACAAGCCTTGATAAGATTTTATAGAAGAAGAAATGGAGTTAGCATGAGATTGATTGAGAGAAGAGAAGAATTGACTTGTGAGTTAGAAAGGAGTGATTGGGAGTCTTGAATTAGTTAGGGAAAGTTGATGATTAATTAGGTAAGGTGAATCACACAATTAGGGATTAATTTGGAGAAAATTTGGGTCAAAACAGAGCTAATTTCAAGCTCCAAATTGAAGAGGAATTCACACTAAAAAATGATGTGATCCCCCCTTTTACCAGGTTGGTCGCCTGGGGGGATCAGGGTTAAAAGAGGGGTGACCAGGGTTAGATGGGGGTCTGGGTGAAAATAAAGTCATGGAGAATGATCTTGGGAGGCTGAAGAAGACACTTGACAACTTTGTTTTGCAAACATGCTGCCAAAATGGGTGGTCACCCATATTACCAGTGCGATCCCCAGGGGGATCCAAAAATAATAGGGTGTGACTAGGTCAAGATGAAAGGTGCACATCAACTGGGGTTGGGGATGAAATCAATATGTCAATTTGAGGTCTCTAGAGGTCAGAAAATGATGAAATAGGTTGACAGGACATAGGTTCCCTCCGATACAATACTTGTAGGTCTTGCAACAAGGCCAAAAAGTGAAGGAAACGAGGAATCGACAAAGGAAGAATCAAGAATGAACCAAATTTCATATGTTAACAAGGGGAAAACAAAGGAAGAAAGTAAAAGGGGAGTCCAATCCACGTGTCATCAAGAGGAATGCATGTTGAGAGGTCATATATACACACTTACATGTACATGTTTAGGATCACAGATCATCATAGGATTACCATGTAGGCCCATGCGTCTTTCTAGTGCTTACAGAGACGACTCTAAGCTCCCAATTGAACCAATAATTTTATCTAGAGACTTTCTCCTCCAAGACCAACTCTGACCATCCATCTTACCCAAGACCCTTAAATGCAAGTACTAAACTAGCAATTCTATGAATAATATCATGGAATTCTTGCTAAGCAATTTGCCAAGATGTTCATCTTTCACCATTCAATACATGATTTTTTTGAAAAGGATAAAATTGATAAGGGGATTTAATTTTGCCGTGTATGGGCCCATCTAAATTGCCACAAGTGAAGAGCATAACCTAATCCCCAGAAACATTTTGAGAGCTAAACATGCAATAGAGCAGATTCAAAATGAAAGCAATCAACTAGACTATAAGCTTGACCGTATGAAACTATAGGCAGGTATGCGTTGAGCTTTAACGACACATGCATAGTGCATTTACTTCACCCCCTAGTCAAACATTACAAAATTCACCTATGGTGATAACCCTAGCTGGAAAATAGAACATTGAGCCCACACCCAACGCTTTTGAGTCTCTTGCTTGCAAACCATATTTGGGAACACAACATTTTGGGAGCCAAAATAGCCCGTTCTGCAGTAAAATGGCAAATATTTTCTACAACACATAAAAAATAGTTGTTGAAGACTAATTCCGGATTCCCCTTGTGATAGACCTATGAATGTCTTCTTGGGTGTATTTGACTTATCGCTTGTGCGATTTTGCATGTGCATGGTATGTGTGAAATATCTTATGGTGTTTTCAAAATTGTTAATTGTGCTTTTATTTCCTAGCATAGAGGAAAGGCAATTTAACCGATTCAATTGAGTTGTGAAGTGTTTAATTTTGAAAAGGCATTGTATTTTATTTAAATGCGTTTTTGAAATAATGTGTGTGTAGTGAAATGCATTCTAATTGCGAAGTTAGAATTATTATGTAGGGAAAGGAATTATTTATTTATTTATGTGTCGAAATATTTAAATTTGGAAAGGCATTTTATTTTATGCTTGGTGATTGAAAGAGATTTAATTCTATTTGGAAAAAGAAATATTTATATTCTATATTGTATGTTAGTGAAAATTATCTTTGGAGTAATGAAGGGTTAGTTAAACCTAATCTTGATTAGAAGCTTATAAGGGAAAAAGTGAATTGTATTATTATTATGAATGGTTTGAAAGTGGAGAGAAAATATGGAGTTTGAAAACCCTTTTTGGAAGAAAATTTGATTTTCTCATACTGGGAGATCACTTGGTCAGATCGGATCATGTCAGCAACATAAGAAATTCCCCTCCTCTATACCTTCAGTTCAAGTCAGGGATTTCTCATGTTGGTTGCAAATTTAATTTTATTTAGTAATATTTATTTTGTAGGAAATTCCATTTTTGGAAAACTAAATTTCCTACCCAAACCCTATCAAAATTTTCTAAAAATGAAATGTTTTGTGAAAAGTGTGTTGTTGGGTAGAATTGGAACAAGAAAGTATGTTTGCATTTTTAGTTTTTGGACTTCTTGGAAAGTGTGAAAAGTGCATGAATTTCCCTATTTTGACCTATCATAAATTGTTTAAAAAATATGTGAATGGAAAAGATTATTGTTAGGTTAATTTAGAACAAGAGGGTGTTTTCATAATTTTATATTTCCTTGTAATTCAAAAGTTGATTTTTTTGGGTAAGGAGTTTGGGGAAGGATGCTTCAAGATCCATCAATGATGAACCCTAGATATTCCTGGAATTATTTTATTTTATGAAATTTTGGAAAAATCTGAATATTGCATGTTATTTGGAATGATGTATTCTTCCATATATTTAATTTTATTGTTGCATTGGGAAGTGTGCCTTCAGGGGTAAAATACTCTTTTTTCCATTTTTAAGTTCTTTGAAGGAGGAAACCTTTGTTTGTGTGGGTTGGATAGTTCCCAACTTGTTGGATGATGTTGGATGCAAGGAGTGCATTGAAGAAGTACCCCTTGAGCCTGTTTTGAGTGTTTAGAATGGTTGTCGTACACCTTGTGTCTCTCATACGTGAGTGGTGGATGTACATCTTAAGGCTCTTATGTGTGAGTGGCAGAAGTGAATCTTGAGGCTCTTATGTGTGAGTGGAAGATGGGCACCTTGAGGCTCTAATATGCGTGAGTGGTGGCATCCTAACCTTGAGGGTTCTATGAGAGTGGAACATCCTTACCTTGAGGCTCCTATGAGAGTGGTGACATCCTTACCTTGAGGCTCATATGAGAGTAATGATACTATTATTGATATACCTGTTGATGAGTATTATCCTTTCTTAGCATTGATTAGCATGTGTGCCATATGTTTCCTTTATACTCTCTATGGTGTGAGTAGTCGTATGTGCTTTGTGAGTACTAGTGATGTGAGTGTTACCTTATTGTACTTATGTCTGATTCCATCTTGTGACTCTTGGGTGAGTGATGTGTATGAGACATTTGTACTTGTTTGAGTGTTCTATGCATTCCTTGGATTGGTGTGAGATGGCCATGATAGCCGGCTTTCCATGATCGTCTTCTTTGTAGATTGGGGGTTGCCTAGAGTGGCATAGTCATCTATTGCGCTCGATGATGGTAATATGGTAAGGTAGCGGGTAACATTTCCCCATTGGTCCTCGAGCAAATCTTTCTGGAGCTGGATGAGTTCTATGTTAATTTCGGGACATTTGACTATATTGTACTATGTGCCTACGAGGCCATTTCGGAGGTGGTTTATTATGATGTATATTTATTCTC
The DNA here is from genome assembly GCA_027924645.1 of Cunninghamia lanceolata. Lineage (NCBI taxonomy): Eukaryota > Viridiplantae > Streptophyta > Pinopsida > Cupressales > Cupressaceae > Cunninghamia > Cunninghamia lanceolata. Next base: position 5,515,097 of record BSBN01000404.1, read on the forward strand.
TGTCATTGGAGTGTGATCCTTCCATGTTTGGGAAGTAGCCTCCAACATGTATTTTTATGATGTCATTTGGTTATAAAATGAATCATTTTTTAGATGGAATTTATCATTTTGTGAATTTATCTCATGTTGGAAATGGTTAACTGAAGATGTTGGAGTCCTCTGTTTTGTATTCTATACTTATTCTATGCTATGTTTATTGATTGGGATGTATTGTTCCCACATTATGATTGATGTTTTCATGTTTGGTTTTGGCTTGATTTGATGTTGGTGTCGAATGAGTATGGCATTCCCTATGGGATTTATCATATCTGGCATGTATGTTAGCATTTTGGAAAATGGCTATAATTCTATATTTGAGTTATTTCATGCTTTTAATGTTAGATAGCATGTTGTTTAAGGTTTTTGAGTGGATGCCTCATGGTTTGGATCCTTATGGTTGTACTATTTTAGTGATGTGTCATAGTTGACCCTCCTTTGGCTTTTTAGTCATTTTTTGACATTGCTTGGCTTGGTGGCCATCTGTCAATGTTGTTTGTTCTTGTATTTTGGAGAATCGTGTGTATTATTCCACCTTCTCTCTAGTGCCTTTATGTGGCACTTGGGTAATTTTTCGTGCTTAGTGTGCAATTGTGACATGTGGATGTTACACTTGCATCACAAAAAATTGGTTCATCCCATGTTTGTCCATTAATGTCCTAGTGTAAAAGTTGGGGTATTACAACTATAGTTTGCTAGAGAAGAAAAGTTGCAGACTTCTTGTATAACAAGATCTTCTTAAGGTTTAGAGCCCCAAAAATTATTTTTTCAGACAGAGATCCACAATTTACTTCTCAAGTAATATAAGCCTTTACAAATCTTTATCAGATAAAACACAGAAAGTCCTCACCATATCATCCCCAAGCTAATGGACAAGTGGAAGTGACAAATAGATAATTGGAGAATATAATGACAAAGATAGTGGCAGTGAATAGAAAAGATTGGTCAAACAGGTTGTATGAAGCTGTATGGGCCTATAACACTACTTGGAAGTCAACTACAGGGTTCTCTCCTTATGAGCTCATCTATGGTAAGAAGCCAATCTTGATAATAGAATTTGAGCTATAAACACTTAGAACTTCCATGGACATTGGCCTTCCATTGAATATTGCACAGCAGGACCAAATCTTATAGCTCAATGAATTGGATGCGACTAGAATGGAGACAATCCAATAGATGGAGATAATCTAGCATTAGAGGAAGCAATGTCATGATCGATGCATTAAAGAGAGGAAATTTCAAGTGGGAGACTAGGTTCTGTTGTATGATTCCAAGTTCAAAGAGTTCAAAGGAAAGTTGCAGACACACTAGATGGGGCCATATGAGATCCAAGAGGTCTATGACAATGGGACAACTTTGCTGTCACCAATTGATGGTGAACCAAAATAATTTATGGTAAATAGACATAGACTTTGTATTTACCAATGTCAATCCACCAAAGATGAGTTTGTAAAAAATCTGACACAATCAAACTTATGTTTTGAATTAGATAACTGAGAAGGGCCCGAACCCATAACATAAAGCCAAAAGGTGAATAGTACGAGTTTTATGAGGGGTAAAACAAAACACATAAAAGCATAACTAACAATAGAAAGTAGAAATAGAACCAACGGCTGATAGAAAGGCTAACATCAAATCAACAACAGAATCCTTATTGCTTAGACAAATTCTTAAGGCCATTGATGGCCCACCATTCCCTATTAAGAAAATCTAGCTTATCTTCAAAGATCTCTCCTGCACCTTCCTATCCTGATCATCCAGGGAGTCCTTGCATATCTCCTTTCCTTTTCTATCTCTGCTCTTGGCTCTAGTCTTGTTAGTAGGACTTGTAGTAGTAGTTTGCAACAAATTGTTACCCAAAGATGTCCCTATTTTTCCCCCTCTAGTTGCCTTCCTTTTTTCCATTTTGGCTTGAAACATATACAATGTTGTGGCAGATTTCTTGACCGTTTCTTTGCTGAAGACCACTATTTCCTCCATGTTTTTCTTTATGATCTCCTGATTTATCTTTATCCTGTTTAATTCCTCTTCCATGTTTTCCCAATTATCGAACATCTTGGCCAGGTTCTCAACCTCCTACCACAATTTGTCCTCATTTTCCTTTGGCCACTCAGAGGTTTCAAGTTGAGTTTGGGGTTTGGGAATCTGTTTGTCAATAGTTTCCAATTTTTTTTTCCCTTGACTTTATCTATTCTTCTTGTGTGGGGAAATTTGACAACAACCAAGGAATCTCCCATATCTTTTCTTTTGCCTTTATCTTTCACTCCCTGAGTAGGGGAATCAATCTAAATCTTTTGTTTGCCTTTGTTGGGAGTGTTGAAATTTTCTTTCTCAAGGCTTGACTTAGGGGGTTTTGAAAGGTTACCTTGTTCTTCTTCTTGTTTATCTAGGCTAGGGTAGGAGATTCTTTTGAGACCTTAATAGGGGTAGTCTTGACTGCCCTACCAAGGGTTTAGTAGCTTGATTTTTCTTGCTAAAGGGGAGGTCATCAGACACATTCTCGACAAGAGAGGGATTGTAGATCCTCGACTTAAAGGCAAGGGCAGGAGTAAGAGACAGTTCAAACTTGTATATAGCATAAATCAAACTCTGGTGGATCGGGAAGGTTTTTTCCCTGACTAGGACCGTTTGAACAAAATCTTCTAAAGAGGTGAATAACTAGTAGGCAAAATTAATTGGAATATTATGTCAATATTGATTGAGCAACAGAAAAAGTTATGCGTGGAAATGTTTAAAATGACCATAAAGAGTAACATACCTCACAAGCACCTCAACTACTCTCTTCCACACTCTAGGAAGGTCATATTGATAGTAGCCATTCTGCAATCTATTCACTTTCTCACCGTCCTGCAGGAACCTTTGCATGTCCTCCTGATAAGTACCTTTCACCTTCTTGGGAAGGTGAATACCCTTCATTTTCAGACCGGTGACCTCTGTAATGAGTTCTTCGGTCACCCTAAAGGATATTCCCATGACATAGACAACTTTGACTTTCCACGAGATGGCAAATTCTCGATAAAGAAGAGTGTCAAATCTATTCATAGTCATGATATAAGGGGTGAAGAGACCCCTCTCCATAATCTTCCAGAGCTCAGTATAATTCTTGAAGATATCATGGTTGCTCGACTCCATTTGCAATAGATCCCCTCCCATGGTGGACAACTTAGAAGAAACAATTTCAAACACCATAGATAGCTAACCACATTAATGAGGATAGGAAACAAAATGCAGTGTCAAAGATGAATGTTGAGAATGAAACTTAATTTAGCATCATTATCCTCAGTCCTTTGAATAAACTCCCTTGTGCGTGAGGTCCTCTCCTTGCCAGAGGTACTCATAACCTTATATGGATTTATTTCCTTCATTATTGATAATGGCTTTGATATGATCCAGGATGTTCTCCACTTCATTCCAGCTGATTATGTTTTCAACTTTAGTGCCAAGGTTGGCTAGGGTGTCGGCAAGCCCATTTCCTTCCCTATAAATGTGACGTATAGCCACCTTCTCCAAAGTTGATAACTAGTTTTTACTTATATCAATAAGGTCTTTAAAGGACCAACATGGTTTAGCTTTGGATTGAAGCATATTGAGGATATTTTTAGAGTCTCCATCCACTACTAGGTTCTTTATGCATTTGTCAATAGCCATTTTTATACCTTGGAATGCTGTGCTGGCTTCCACAAAATTACAAGTCTGAACTCCCAAGTTCTCTGCATAAGCTCCCACCACTTGACCTTTACTGTCCCTTAAGAGACCACCTCCTACCGCCTAACCAAGATTTCCTTTAGAATCTCTGTCAAAGTTAAGTTTGACCCAACCTATGTTAGGGGGACATAATCAGACTTATGTTATGCAATGGAGGTAAAAATATTTTGACAAAATGATAGGTGAACAGCTATATATATATAAGAACTGAAAACCAGTAAAATGGTGGTTCTTATTAAAAAAAATCAATAGAAGGATTGAAAACTGGTCAAATGGCGGTCCTTGTACCAAAAGAACTGAAAACCAACAATTGACAGTTCTTTTCTTCATGTAGGAATCATTCAGGAGTCTCTAGGAGCACCTCTGAAGTGCTTTAGGAGCACTTCTAGTGCTCATCTTTGGTGCTCATATTTCAAGCTAATTTAGCACCTCCGATGCTCAAGTTTTCTCAAAAGACACTTGGCACTAATGTGGATGATGTCATCATATCCTCATGACTTGCTCACATCATTTTTAAAAAGTGAATGAGCCATTGAGACAACTACCACTTAGCCACCAATGGTCTTTTCTCATCATTTGGTTGACGTAAGCAATCAATCATGACACTGTCTGCTAACGACGAGGGATTCTCACATCGACCAAATTGCATTTGTGGACTTGTGACATCAAATGCCGTGGGGATCATGGAACATCATGCTAAAGGTTAAGGAGTAATAAAGAAGTCATATCCATCTTGTTGACACTACGTCACGAACTTCTAGCACGACGCCTATTGATTAAAACAATGACTGCATGTATTACTCTACATTTGATTAATTAAATAGGCATTTATATTGGTATTTTTGTTACAAATCAATTATGTTCCTTTGTTGTCACCCCCTTTCTCAAGTACACTAAGACACCTGCAACATATCCAAATGTGTGTCAATCATAAAGATGCCTCCGGAGTTCCCTCAAGTGAAAAGGAAACCTTTCATTTCCATTTTTGCACAATCATCTCCTTTTGTAACCAAATCAGTAGCTTAAAAACCCAAAGGGTAAGTAACCAAATTGACATAGTTGTATCGATTCTTGCCTAATTCACCACCACAGACTCAGAAGTGCAAAGACAAAATTTAGAATTCAGGAGTAAGAGCCAATAGCATTCTCTGTAAAGGATTGAATTTAGCAGTTTCAACATGATCATGAAAAAGAAGTCAGAGATGAAGATGACTGAACAACTTCTTGTAGACCAGGAGTTTGCGTACATTATAAAAAATGTAGGGTGGCTGGAATTCATGGAGAAATTTGAAAAAATTCAAGAAGATATGGTAGAAGAATTCATTATGAATGTACAAGATGGAAAAAGCAAGGTGTGAGGCATTACCATCCCAGTGTCTCCCTCCATCATCAACACAATTTCAGGCATTTCTAAAGAAGGTGAGAGGTTCTACCATGTGAAAACTCTGTATTCAGATTTAATTAAGAATTTCTCTTTAGATAATGATCCTGAGATTCAAACACACATGAGTAAGGGAGAGGTCAAAGGAATACTCTATGCTATCCTCCCTAACCCCTGGCAGTCCTTAATAACTTGGATAATGAAGTATTTCACATGTGATGGTCAGTTTGCTATTGTTTTATGTCCTATCATGAAAGTTATTATTTATTTAAGGTATGGACAAAACAACCTTGCATACATGATAAATTTACCATATTTTCTATTTTCTATCATAAGTTCAATGGCTGATAAGTATCAGCAAGGAAAAGGGAAAACTAAACATCATGGGCTCATTTTCCTCATTATCAAACACCATTTCTTGTCAAGAAGGGGAGGGGAGACTTAGTTGCAGGCCTTTTTATAAGGCACCCATAAAGGGAAGAAGAAAGAGAAAAAGGTGACACTAGGAGAGCCATCCCCTACTCAAGGTGAAAAGGAAAAAGGTAAATTAGTTCCATCAACATCCTCACCAGCAGGGGAAAAGAAGAAAGGAAAAAGGGTTTTAAGAGGAAAGTCCTCCACCCCAGAACAAAGCAAGGATGATGTACTTGAGGAGGAAACTCCTCAGACCTTAGAGAAGATAAAAGGGAAAAGGGTCATGACTGAGGAACCAACAAAAACCCTAAAGAGAAAACTTGAGAAAATTTCTACCCAAACTCTGGAGGAAACAACTGAAAAACTAGCAACTGAAGTGCCCCAAAAAACCCCAAGGCAAAGAAAAGAGAAAACAAAAATTCTTTTGGAGAGAAAGCATAAGAAGAAAAGGGAAGAAAAATTGATGGATAAAGAAACCCCTCAGCCAATAAGAAGTAAAATGGGAAGAATTGTAGAAAAAGAGTCTTAGGAGACCCTTGCTAAATGGACCTTTGGAGTACCTCAAGTTATAACTTGCTAGAACCACAAGCTATCTCCTCTGAGTCAGAGGAAATCCACCCAGTACTAGAGATACATCAACAACAAATACAATGATAGCTCTAAAGAAGCAAGCACCAGAGACATAAAACCCAATTGGAAAAGGATTCTAAGTTACTTGTTGAAGTACTCACTAAACTTTGGGCATCAAATGTACCTAATGTTACCTTAGAACACCTAGACAATGAGCCCATTGGTGATGAAGTTGGGCCTTCACTTGCCCAAGATCCTTCTAAAGAGGAAATGGAAATAGGGGTAGAGGCAGGAATAGAGGTAGGCACAAGGGCAAAGCCACAAGTAGAAACAAAAGCTGAGGAAGAAAGAGAGATAGAGATAGGGACAGGATTTGAGGAAGGGAGCCAGTCCCAAACCTTAGACCACAGGGATACTGAAGTCCCTAGAGAATAAGAATTGTATGAAGAGATTGAAAATTTGAAAAGGTTTCTTTGGGGTAAGAACCTTATCATAACAGACATGAAGAAGGTCATGCAAGAAAAAGAGGCCACAAAAGATTAGGAAATCAATGACCTAAAGAAAAACATAGACGAAAAAGAAAAGGTCATTAAAGAAAAAGAACAAAAGTATGAAAAAAATGTAGAGATCAAAGAAAAAGAAAAAGAAATTTTGGCAAAGGATGTAGAGATGACACAAAAGGAAATGCAGATCTCTGAGGCTACAAAGCCAGAGACAACTGTATTATTCTGATGACAACCTTAAAGGAGAAAGTTGGCAGCCAAGCCTGGGAATTAACAAAGGCTAATAATAGAATTGATGACTAGGAGGAACTAATTAAATAATTGATTCTCCCAATGCCTACAGTTAACCAAGGAACACAAACAATCTCTCCCTATGGAAATTCTAGTTCAATGCCCCTAGGGCTTTATTAAATTGGGAGAGAAGGTGTAATGATTTGGCTGGTACTACTCGAATGCTCCAGCTGCAGAGAGTAGTTTTTTCATTGAGTGCAAAAGTGAAAACATTAGAAGAAAGAGTAATTATAGTAGCTACCCTATCCTCAGATATACTCTCCTGTAGCCCACCTAGTGGAAATTACACCATGTTCCTTAGGGAAATATTCCTTTAGAGGAAGTTCTAACTAGCCATCTCTGGTATTATTAAGTCCATGGAAAATGAAAATGATTTCATTAAATTATACATACTTAGTAGTGATGAGGATAAAAATTTCCTCTGTGAACTATTTTTGCAAAATTTACCTTTAGCAGAACATAATACATTCTTTATTAACCTGTTTGTGGGTGAATGCCAATTGAGGACATTTATGTCTTTGATGAGGCACACACATTGAATATGGAAAATGTTGGGCTATTCCTCAGGCATGAAATCCCCACTCCAGTGGCCTTTGAAACTCAATTCAGGTATTTGTCTATACTCCTAATCTGTTGCCCCATATGAACAAAATTTGGAATACTGTGTCATAGAATTTGTCTTATTTGTGCACTCCTCAGCTAACAAAATTCTAACATCTTACAGAAGAAGGTGGAACACCTTGTCTTTAGAGTAAAAAATGAGAGATCTGGTATCCCCAACCAATCTTAAATGGTTTATAAGGAAGGCCAAGGTTGTGGAAAAGGTAATATATAAATACAATCAAGATTGGGTGGGGATGTGCTTTAGACCTCCCCTAATTATTGAGCCTCTACCCATGTGGGATGAGCAGATGGATGATGCAAAATTTCAAGAATGGTTGCACAAGGTTGATCAATTTAAGGGCAATACTGATATTACTAGAACAAATTAGAGAACATTCCAAAACAACTATAACATCACAGAAAGATTGTATCAGCTGGCAGGTCAAGGCTCCAAGATAATGCGGGAGGACCTGCAAACCCTTAAGCTTGGGGGAGATGATGAGTTCTAGGTAGAGCTCACAAAATGTGTTAATATATCTTCCTTTTTCTATCCTAAAAACCATTGCATCCCTTGATTGTATCTTAAAGATTGATAAAAACCTTATTTAATTTTGTTAAAAGTAGATGTAATCTTGCAGCAATTGTTGGGATTAAATGGTTTCTTGTTATGAGTTTTAATGACAAAAATTTATAGAAATACAATTTTGAGTACATGAATCTTTCCAATACAAAAAATGAGGTCTTTAGGGAGATCTGGAGATGCTTCTGGCAAGTTTGGAGATCTACGGAAGCTCCAGAGATGCTCCTAGGAAGCTCTGAATTCTGTAGCGGAAGTAACAACAAAAGCTCTAGAGATACTTCCAACACTTTGGAGTTCTGCAGAAGATGCTGAAGATTTTAGAGAAGACTACAACTTAATGTACCAACTCACATTCCACCTAGATTCTTGGGAGATTTGCTGACCACCCTTGATGACGCTGACTTGACTAGAAAAAAGAAGGTATGATTGACTATTTTGCATGAACGTAGAAGTTACTAGAACTCATTGTTTTCAGTTGTTTACTTTTTTAATCAATGACCTTCATGGCCTGTTTAAATTCAAGTTAAATGCTTGTTTAAAGTGATACCTTCAATATCACTTTAATCATTTCTTTTAGTTTGCATTCAACTCTCTTTTTGAGTATTAGATTGCATGTTTAGAACGTAGAATAAGGATTTGATATCTGATCCAAAACTGTTAGTAGAAAAATAATCTGGATATATTTTGTCAGAACGATGACTTATATATGGATGGAAGATAGAATAGATCTTAGATTTTTTATTTTTAAGAAAGCAGTGCAAATACTCTATTTTTGAAAAGCACATACTCTATTTTTTGGAAGTACTAGAAATAAAGTAGGAAGTTTCATAATTGTAGTTTGAAGTATTGATTTGGTCTCTCCTCTAAGCTATGGAGCAAGGGGCCACTCCCACCAAAGGAGCAGAGACTAGTATTTAGTAGTTAAGTTTCTTATTGTGATTGGTTTTGAAATTTCTTAGTTAGATTCACTATTTTCATAAATAGATTTGATGTTCCAATTTAAATTACTATTTTTATATTTTTGATAAAGCGGGTTTAAATTCTTTAGGAGTAGTTTAGGAACTGCTAGTGAACAAATTTTACCGTAGATAGCCATGGACACTGCCCTGGACTTGACAAACATAGAAAATAATTCTATTTAAATGCAAGGTAGGCAATGACCCTTGATAGCCATCCATGAAATCACATGAATCTCTAGCATGCTCTCATGCTCTATCAAGCTACCTACAATAAAACTAAAGTGACCACTATATCAAGCAAGAACTCCTCTCATCCTCCACTATGCCACATATGGAAGAAAAGGAGCAATCCAAGGTTACGATGCACCAATCCAAAGCACACAAGCATCAAATCCAAGTGATAACAAAGGCTCCAAGTTGTTGCCAAGGAAAAACCCACATGACTAGAAATATAACCCACAACAAATGCTAATACATCCAACCATCCATACCTGAAAAGGTATCCAACAATATCAGTAAACTCATGCCAAAAACATTTCCATAAATCACAATCACAAGTTCCCTATATAAAACCTATCAATGAAGAACATACACATCCAAGAACTCCTATTGCATGGGTAATGTCAAATTTGAAATAGATCAAGGCACATCAAGTCTACCAATCAACACTCATACCAAGGTGTGACTAATAATCATAGCATGTAGTACCAAAGAACAATCACAATGATCCACACATACAACTCAAACCACTGCATACTACCTCACAACATGTTACCATAACTCTCCCAAGTACAACACAATAAATCATCTGAACATGAACCTCTAGGAAGTAGTCATAGAAACAAAGAGAGAAAACCTATAAATCATATCTCTTACCATGTCCTTCTATCAACACCTCAAAGCACTAAGCTGTGTCAAGTAAGATGTCCTTCACAAACCCAAGTGAAAAGCCTTAACAACACCCAACTGTTCAATCTCATAGATCAAAAAAACATATGTATCATGTAACCAACATGGATGTATGCCTCTCTAAAATTGAAGATAAAACTTAAATCCATTATGAAAACTAGGAATAAGCCCAATAAACATCTCCTAAATTGTCATAAATGTCATCATAAATCAACTCATATGTACAAGGAAATAACCATGCCAAACACTCTTCAAATGAACCCTCTAGAACAAACATAGATCAAGATTCATATACATGAGAAGACAAGCATAAAACATAATGCATCTGAAAACAAGGATGAGAAATACATCTTAGATTATTATCCATCAAGTAGACCACAAGTGGGGAATGAGAATGCTCCTCTAGGATACACCAAGCCACAATGACTCTCTCCAAGAACAATATCCTCTCAGGTCCATCATGAACTTATGCCCATATCTAGGTGAAGGCTCCTCAGACTTCCCATTGAAACCTCCAAAGAGTAACCGTCTCAACAAATGTCTCTAAACCCAAGAGAATTCCAGCCTCACCTAAGTCTCCAAGTTTCCATAAGTACTTAAAACTAATCAATCCATGCTAAAATCCAAATGCAACACTGCACTATAATGAAGCTCCAATAAAATGACTAATGTACTCAATACCAAGAGAACTAACTAGATGACTGTCAAAGATCCCATTGCATGTCTATACAAAATCTAGGAACACATCTTGACATCATGATATAACATCTCCTCCTAGGAGATCACATGCTCCAGTGAAAATATCTTGCTCCTCAGAGCACCTATATCATACCGAAACTGTAACATGTGAACAAGAGTCCACCATGGCACAACACTGAATATCCTATCAACCGAGGATCACTTGTCCAAAATGACAAATCATAAACTAACACCTCAACCAAAAACTCCAAGAGTCCTCCATCGTAAATCAAGATGTTAATATCTCCAATCACATGAAGAAAACCATCCCCTGACAATAGAAGTCAAGATATCAAAGCACTCTTACTGCATACTAGAATCACGATCCAAGAGCCTTTCCATGACACCCACAACCATTGCAGAAGATTATCCATCACTAGGTGATGAACACACATTATTTAGAAAGCACCCATTGAACCATGATACTGAGATACACATGACATTGTGATAACCATCTCCTAAATGAAGATCACCCATTGTCCACACATACTCAAATGTAATAACAATAACTCCAGAGAATAAGTAGAACTAAAATCCTGAAGACAAGAAGATAAACAACCAAATCACACTATAAAAAGCTCACTCTAAATCATCTAGCCAAGATATCCATGACATCACGATAAACATGCTGCAAGTCCCAATGACTAACTATCTAGGCACTTTAATAATCCATCCTCTCATCTCAAAGAAATATACCAATGCACAATTGACCACAAACATGGCCAACTAACAAAGTCTCCATCAACACTGAACTAATCTTGTGGATATAGACAGTCCACATCGAATTCATCCCATGGTAATCAATGGGTTGCAACTACCCGTGAATTGCATAACTTTTAGATCCCAAAATAGTGCAACATGAAAACTCATCATCACATTAGTAACCTGCAAATTGAGATAATAAAGAAGATAACTTGTAGACCTCAAGACTCAAACACCAGATCAACCTTAGATCTAATTTTCCAAACAAGTGCACAAATGAGTAACCATAGTCAATAGACCAATCAAGTATCTAGGAGATAAAAAAACTTCCTAACATTGAACCACACCACCATCTATAATCATGAATCAATCAAATCATCACTGTAGACGGTAAAATTTGAACAAATGAAAGGAGATAAAACAATCAAATGCAATACCTGTTTACCCAAATTTTCCAAATACTTTGATACCTTGAAAGATCAATGTATGCATGATTTATTGCTTGGAGGATTTGATTGTTGATTTCTCATGTTTTGCAGCACAACAATGATAGAGATTGATGGATGAAAGATTAGATAGATGAAAATGATGGATGATAGGGCTAGAGAAAATTTAGTAGAGTAATGGAACTTGAGAGTTCATCCATGCAAATGGCATGGAATGTGAATGAATTTATAGGCAAATGTGAGAAAATGGAGGGATAAGATTTCCCTTTCATGAGTGATGGTGAAATTGGAAAGTTGCTTGTGCAACTTGGGAGAGAGAATAGAAAGGGATCTAGTCATCTAGAGAGGTAATTAGAAGGTGAAAGAGTTGAGTTGAGTCATCTCAAAAGAGGGAATTGGAAGGTGAAAGAGATGAGTTGAGTCATCTCAAGAGATGGATATGGAAGGTAATATAATGATTTAAATAATTTAATATTATTTAAATCATGAGGAAAATGAGGATAAAGTGATAAATAGAAATAAAATAAAAGATTTATTTTAGTTTATTTAAGAGGAAAGGAGGGTTAAATAAATAAATAAAATTTATTTGTTTAATAATGTGAAGATGATGTGATAAATTAAATAAATGTTGGATTTATTTAATTTGTTAGAGGAAGATGCTAGATTAGGTGATGAAATGGGTGCTTAGGGCAAAAATGCTACAAGATGCCTAGATGATGCAACGTTGTGACAAGGTGGATATTTTTGGGTGTATACATTTTTCCCCTCTTTGAGATGATGTTCGAGATGATGAGATTTATATGGAGTAACATCATTTCAAAGAAGATATGATATGGATAGAGGAAAAAGATAGGATGAGGATGCCCCCACGAGAGGATAGGCGGGTTGGACAAACACGGGTAGGATCTCGAAATGAAATGGATTTGTCAAGGAAGATAGATAAGGAAATGGATAAGATGAGGATGATGTGTTATGCTACAATAAAGTAAGCAACCATATGTTTGATATAGCACAAGATGTTATGCACCAGAGTATAAAGACCAAGGTGACGATGTGTCTCATGCCCCAGTGTAATACAACCTTGTCTAGATACAAGATATGAATATTAGTTGGGTTGGATACTAATGCAAATGCAAGATAAAAAAGATAACACACACAAGCAAGCATGCACAAAAGATTCAAAAACAAACAAGGTATTGCCCCTATCAAGCTGTAAACCGATGATTAATTGTTGATTGATGATTGATGATGATAGATAGTGTTGTCATGGAGGGGAACGATATATCCCTAGATCAACACAAGGATGGATTGATTGATGATTGATGAAAGATAGATAGATGATTCGGTTTACGGCAAGGATAGGATCAAGACCATTGATTGCAATTAGATAATTTGGCCAGATTGATTAGCTTGATTGGTATGGATTGATAATGACTTGCATTTGAGTTTATTACTTGGAATGATGTGATAAATGGATTGAATGGAAGAAGTGATTGAAGAATTGATGAATTGATGGAGATAGATGATAGAAGAAGATGATGAAAGAAGAAAGAAGAATATCATCTGTGCCTAAATCTAGGCACTTCCTTTGTACTCCAGACTGCCTACATACCCATGTCCATGGGATCAAGGCACTTAACGATAGATATGATATGTAGTTCTGATTTGTGTTTTATTGATGAGGGCGATGGATTGATGTGATTTGATGAAGTGATGATTGGATTGGAAAAAAGTGATTGATTTGATTTGATGATTGATTTTTTTGATGATAGCATTTGATGATTGGATTAAAAAAAATGATTGCTTTGATGATTTGGATTGATTGATAGATTGGCTTGATTTGATGGATTGGTATGATTGCTTGGATTTGATGATTTGATTGGGTTTGTTTGAGTGATGTGATGGATTGATGTGATGTGATGATTGGAGTGTCCACTCAATATAAGCGCAAGCAAGTGTCCCCAGTATGCTCAAATGATACAAAAACAAACAAGGTATTGCCCTTGTCAAGTCGTAAACCAATGATTGATTGTTTGATTGATGATGATCATGATAATAGTGTTGTCATTGCGGGGAATGATATATCCCTAGATCAACACAAGGATGTGGGAATGATACATCCCATTGATGATGATGATGATTGATTTAGTTTACGACAAGATTAGGATCAAGACCATTGATGTGATTGGATAATTTGACTCAATTGATTAGCTTGCTTGATATGTTTTTAAGGATTTATTTGCATTTGGATCATTGCTTAGATTGATTCGATTGATATGATTGGATGAAGTGATTGAAAAATTATTTTGATGAAGATTGAATGGAAGAATTGGAATGATTGGATAAAGTTATTGATGGGATTCAGTTTGATTCGATTTTGATGATGGGATTTGAGTTTGATTTGTCTTGATTGTATTTGATGTGATGGATTGTTTGAGGATGATTGATCTTATTGCTTGGATTTTTTTGTTGGATATTTGATTTTTTTTTGTATTTTTTAAGGACTTTTTACGATGTTTTGGTATTTTTTCAGGGCTTTTTATGATTTTTTGGGGTTTTTTTCAGGACTTTTTATGATGTTTTGGTATTTTTTTCAGGGCTTTTTGTGATTTTTTTGGTATCTTTTCAGGACCTTTTATGATTTTTTTGTATTTTTGGAACATTTTAATTTTTTTGTATTTTGAAATGTTTTGGGATGTCAATGGATTTACAATTTGTGCAGCCTTTGTGCTAGATACTAGTGACAAGGGAGGACCAAGTCTAAGTGCCAGGAGGTAGGTAGGTAGGATTGGATGGATGAAAGGATGGGTGATAAGGGATGGAAAGGAAAGCTCATGATAGATGGATGGATAAGAGGATAAGCTATAGTGGATGAATGTATGCCTCATAATGGAGCTAGGATGTGATCTCAAAGGACTATGTCGCATAGGAATAATATGCCCCATTCTTGGTGTAATACTTAGGATGTTACATGATAAAGCTCATGACAATAGGATAGATGGAAGGATGGGTTTGGATAGGATGAGGTATATCAAGAGATAACCAAGGCATTTTTCAACATTGTTGCCCCCAATATTTATCAACATCAAAATGAGGAAGGGTGGATGAATGGACTCAATGGGATAGGTGTGTGTATGTGGATGGATAAGGATGGTAGGATATGATACGACAAGATAGGTTGAAAATGATATGGCGGACGCAACGAGGTGCCCCCAAGTGTAGATGACATAGAAGATCAATTGACACATGATGCCTATTTGCCAGGTTTTCATCATGGTACTTATCCAAGGTACCTGTTTGCCAGGTTTTCACCATTGGACAAAGGGATTTCTCTTTACTTTTTTAATTTTTTTTTCTTTTTTTCTTTTTAATATTTTTTTTTGAATATTTGGATCGGAGAAGGTGGATATGGATGGAAGGGACTCAAGTATCTAGTTCCATGAAGGGTGATAGTCCCATTAGATGGATGTCGTCGCATGGACCATGTCAAGTGTGCTCATAGATGTTGGTAAGGGAGATTGCATGAAAGAGGTAGATGGAGTAGGTAGATAGCGGATTATGAAAGGTGTGATAGTGGATCATGATGTGGATTATGTAGGACTTATGGATGGAAGGCTTATGCAAAAGCATGGACCATAGGGAAGTGATGAGGTAGATATGTAGGATAATGTATGAAAGGTGGGGAGATGGAGGTATGTGGAAGTGTTGTGGGATGGAAGGGAACCATGACCAACGGCTGCATACACCTTAATAAACATTGAAGCTTTTGATGGGATGGTGGCATAGGAAGTGATGGTGTTGTTTGGTTAGGAGATGGGTGATTTAGGCATTTAGGGACCCACATGGACTTAGTATTTTTATGATTTTTTCTTTTTATGTGGGATGGAAGGATTTGAGACTTTTGGATGGAATGGATGGAAGAGGATGGTTGGGATTTTTGCGAGGTGGATGGCTTATTAGACTTGATTGCTTCTTTTTGCTTAGGGTCCCACACCTTTTTCATATTTTCTTTGAGGTGGGTGGATGTATGCAGCTTTAGAGATGGATTTGAAGTAATTGCTTATTGCTTGGGGACCCACACCGTTTTCATTTTTTCTTTGAGGTGTGTGGGTGTATGTAGCTTTTGAGATGGGTTTTTCTTTGATTCTTTGCTATTTTGTCTTGAGGCATGAGGACCCGTAGGATTTTTTTCTTTATGAGTGTAGGCATCAAAATTTCTATTTTTGAATCCTGTGGACATGGTGGAAGTGGGATTGGTGGAAGCTCCTTGTTTAGACAATGTGTGCATTTGTTGGCCATGATTGGGATTTTTAGAGGATTTATGGATAGGTGGATAAGGTGTTGGAAATAGTGGAGGTATGTTAGGAGTTGGAAGTAACGGAGGCAAAGTGGATGGTGGAAGGTGTATGGTCACATAATTTTGACATTTGTAAGATGAGGGAGGTGGAATGGAGACATATGTCTTCGGAGTATGATGGGATTTGTGATAGGAAGTGGTGGACTTAGGATGGATGGAGGAATTACCAACATCTTTAGATTGATGACCTTGGGGTGTGTATCCAAGGCCATGTGAGTGCGGAGGTAAAATACCTTGTTCAAAAAGGCCTAAGCCTTTAACTTGATAGTTCATGTTTTGAAGCATGCAATTGACTATGGGACTATGTGTAGGCAGAACACTAGACACGAGTCCCTTATGTGATGGAGAAGGTGAAGTGGATAAAGGTTGTTGGTATTCTAAGGAGGAACATTCATGAATGAGGGTCGAAAGACCAAGTGGATAGGATGGTGGATTTGAAATGAAGTTGATGTTAGATGTGGAAGGATCATTAAGATCTTGATTCAAGGTATCTATTTGATCTTCTATGCTTATGTGTTCTTGGGAGGCACATGTCTCATTATGAGAAGTGGAAGCTTGTACATTAGGGCTAGATAGAAGATGGATAGGAGCAATTTGGACATCTTGCTCATGGATGGGTATGGGATTACAGATAAGATCAAGGTGGTCATGGATATCTTCTTCATAGGTAATATCATCTTGATCATAGAAGAGATAAATGTTATGGATGGGGTGAATAGGAAGGATTTGATCTTGATTTGAATAAAGGCTTGATATTTCCACATGCTTAGGATCATATTCTTGATATACCTCTTGGTTTTGGATGGAAGGGGAAGGCTCTTGGATGAGTTTGATGGGTTCTTGATATTCATCCATAAGAGAGTGTGATGGACTTTGACTTAGGTTTATGATAGGAGGCTCTTCAATAGACTCGATGGCTTTTGGGTCACATGATGGGGTTGGAGGAGTAAGCATGGTAGTTAAAGGCTCGTTGCTAGGTGCTAAGATAGGTGTTTGACATAGAGACAAGTTGTTCCTAGCTAGTAGCCATTGGATCACATCCTTCATTAGGGTATGTGTGAATGGACAATATAGTGGATGGTGTTATAGGCTTAGAAGTAGGATTTGGATTGGATGGAGGGATAATGAAGTTAGATGGATTGGGATTTGGATCGGATGAAGGGATGGTAGGACTAGATGGATCAGATGGTTGGTAGGTCAATAGACTAGGAATGGGATCACATGATGGTGTCAAAATGAGACTAGTAGGCTCATGTGTTGGCATGTGATCGGATGGTGAGGGTAGATGTTTATAGGATGCATTGGCTAGGTTGGTATCTCCCTCATCAAAGGCTATTAAGTCTTGAAGCATAGGCGGACTTAAGGATACCTGATTTATGTACAAAGGGTCACTTAGACTTGAGTCAAAGGTTATTAGGTCTTGTAGCATAGGTGGACTTAAGTCTATTAGGTCTTGCTGCAAAAGTGGACTTGGGTTCACTTGATCTATGTACAAAGAGCCACTTGGACTTACATGTTCATGTTGTGGGGGCCATTGATAGTCTTGTGAATGGGTTTGATGAAGAGATGAAATGGTCGTATGTGTAGGTAAAAGATCTTGGGGTATGGGTTATTGTGGATAATGGTAGATATTGGAATAAGTAGGGTATGGTGATGTGGCATTGTTATGGGAAGGTATAGGATAAGGTGATGTGGAGTTGTTATGAAAAGATGTAGGATGAGTTGGTGTGATATTGTTATGGAGAGATGTGGGATGAGGTGATGTGGAAGTGATTTGGAATGCAGATGGATTAGATTGATAAGGAATAAGATAATAGGTTAGATTGGTGTGAAACGGAAGGGGATTCCACATAGGAATGAGGTGGAATTGGTTGGTGTGATTATTGGATTTGGGATTGTTGGTATTGGCTTATGGCTTGATGTTGTGGGAATTGTTGGTTTTGTGGTAGCATAGGGACTTGTTCCTTTCTATATAGCCACTCAAGGGTATCAAGCATTCTTAGGGTGCCATAAGGATCATTCTTATAGGTCTTATTTGGGAATGTCATGTCCATGTTTGCAAGTGGTAGATTAGGATGTGAGGATGGATTTAATCGCATAAGATGGATTGATCAGATTTTGATGATTAGATAGTTTGATTGATTGGGACAGATTGATCAGATTGTAATGATTAGATGATTTGATTGGCTACTCTAATTTTGATGGATAGGATTGGTTGATTAGGGAGATTGATTGATTGATGAAAAAGATTGATTAAGGAATGGGTTCACCAAAGTCAAAAGGGATTGATTGATTGATTTTTTTTGGTTTGACTATTGTTAGACAGCTGACTGAGATGTTGTGGTGACTGTAAATGATCAGGTTTGTTGTGACAAGTTGATTGAATATGATTTTGACCAGTAGGATAATTTGTAGGCTAGGAAAGACCAAATGCGATATTCTGTGCTTCAGATGCGACTGGAAATAATGCAAATGTGATTAAGGATACTTCAGAGGTGATTGACTATAATTCACAAGTGATGGAGTGTTGTGTATAGGTGACTAGCAATAGATCATAGGTGATTGAGAATAATGCATAGGCGAGCTACTGAGGTTCAAAGGTGACTTTGCAGAGACCAAAGGTAGATTTTGCAGGCAAATGGGCTAACTAGAGGCGATATCCTAAGGACCAAAGGTGATGTGCAGGTGTTCATAAGTGAGCGACTACTGATCAGATGCGAATGGCTGATGTTCAAAGGTGGCTGGATGTTGATCAAAGGCAAGTGGTTGTAGTTCATAGGTGACTGGTTGTAAATCAAAGGTGAGTTTTGCAGGAAGGTGTGCTAACCAGAGGCAATTACTAAGGACCAAAGGTGATTGGCAGATGTTCATAAGAAACTGTCTATTGATCATATGCGAGTGGCTACTGTTCAGAGGCAATTTTGCATGGTTAAAAGATAATTTTTGTGGCAGATTTTAGTTTTAGGCATTGTTTTTAGTGAATTTGGCAGAGAAGACACAATGGAAAACACTCATGCATAGCACATTATCAAACATTGTAACAACCTAGGCTAGGCAGAGACAGTACCTGTTGGGTTCCCACTTGGGTTTCCCCAGCCACATCTACTTATGGTGTATAGCTCCAGGAACTTGGGGCACGAGCTCCCCCTTATAGTGCACTCACTTCTTAGGCACACCAAGTTCTAGGTCCTCAAGAAACGTAGATCTTGAGGTACCTTGTTATCTCTGCCATAAGCTGTGAAAATGTGGGATGACTATCAGAGGCCTAATCAACTATCCTCTTGTACCAACAGATAGGGGTTTTTAGCTACTAAACACAGTTTTTAGTATGGGTTTCCATTTGGGTGGCTATGCATGCATTGATTCACTCTGTTAACGGAGGCTTCCCAGCTCGCAGAGGTTAGGCTCTACGGGGTTTTAGGGGAAACATTCATCGACATAGTGGAACAACACCTGTTGTTTGCGACTTTCGGCACAAACACATTATTTTATATAGCAGTTTGAAATGGTTTGGCTTTAACCTGTTGTCGCTTGGGTCATACCCCTTCTCACAGTGGGAAGGTAGGTCCTCTAGAGTTAGCAACAGTTTCTCTTGCACCCCAGATCCGTTGGATAGGCAGGGAGAGAGGATACTTCTATTGCTAAATCAGGTTACATGCAAACGAGACAAGCAAACTAAAAAAGATAAAGCAGACACATTATAGATAGATTATTCATTTTAAAAGCACCAAACAAAGTGTGCCTACTTTAGTGGTGAAAGATGAATCCTTTGACTGCTTGGACCTGCAGAAAACACATTAGTAATTTGTTTGCCTCCATTCTTAGACAAGAAAAAATGACAAGTTGCACCGAGAAACCATTAGTTTTCCAGAAAACCCTAATTTTATGAAGTAGAAACTAGATGCGTATAGAAATAACCAAATGCGATCTTCTGTAAATCAAATGCACATGCAAACTTACCATATGTGATTACCTGCCATTCGAAGGCAAGTTCTTATCATGTAGATGCGATCCTCTATCATTCAGATGCGGCCCGCTGCTAATCAAATGCGCATTCAACTTGCAAAGTCATAAAAATCTGACACAAAGCACCTTGCATGTTTTTGTATGTAAAGTATGAGACCCTAGGATGCCTAAAAAGGAGGATTCTATCATTTTCATGCTCAAATTTTGTAAAAACAGGGAAGATTTCAAGTTTGTGATGGAGATAATCAAAGATTCTTGAATATAACAACTTGAAAATGAGCTAAAAGGCCTAGGGTTGTATCTAAAATGACATGCAAGCTACATGCAGAGGCCTAAATGATGAAACCTGCAAGTAAAACCAATATTAGCCATAGAAAAATAGATCTAAACCACATGCAAGTTATGCAACCAATTGCGATGACCTGCTAATCAAATGCGCTTGTAGATCAACTAGATGCCACCGTCTACTGCTCACATGCGATCTTGTAACCTGCAAATGCAATGTTTTGTCGCTCAAATGCAACTTTTTACCCCAGATGTGATTTTGTCCACAACTTGAAATCAAAAAATAAAATTTTATTAATAAAAAAAGACTAGACCACTGGTCCCACTGGGCGTGCCATTTTGTAGATGGTAAAATTTGGACAAATGAAAGAAGATAAAACTATCAAATGCAATACTTGTTTACCCAAATTTTCTGAATACTTTGATACCTTGAAAGATCAATGCATGTATGATTTATTGCTTGAACGATTTGATTGTTGATTGCTCATGTTTCGCAGCACAACGATGATAGAGATTGATGGATGAAAGATTAGATAGATGAAAATGATGGATGATAGGGCTAGAGGAAATTTGGCAGAGTAACGGTACTTGAGAGTTCATCCATGCAAATGGCATGGAATGTGAATGAATTTATAGGAAAATGTGAGAGAATGGAGGGATAAGATTTCCCTTTCATGAGTGATGGTGAAATTGGAAAGTTGCTTGTGCAACTTGGGAGAGAGAATAGAAGGGGATCTAGTCATCTAGAGAGCTAATTGGAAGGTGAAAGAGATGAGTTGAGTCATCTCAGGAGAGGGAATTGGAAGGTAAAAGAGATGAGTTGAGTCATCTCAAGAGATGGATATGGAAGGTAAGATAATGATTTAAATAATTTAATATTATCTAAATCGTGAGGAAAATGAGGATAAAGTGATAAATAGAAATAAAAAAAAGATTTATTTTATTTTATTTAAGAGGAAAGGAGGGTTAAATAAATAAATAAAATTTATTTATTTAATAATGTGAAGAGGATGTGATAAATTAAATAAATGTTGGATTTATTTAATTTGTTAGAGGAAGATGCTAGATTAGGTGATGTTATGGGTGCTTAGGGCAAAAATGCTACAAGATGCCTAGATGATGCAACATTGTGACAAGTTGGACATTTTTGGGTGTCTACAATCACAACCCAATCCTATCAATTGCACACATGACCATGTCATGCCAATGCTCAAATATACATGCATATCCATGACACCATAATCATCACCATTTTTGTACCTATACTCAACTCCCATTGAATCGAGACTCCTAGTCTCACATGCACATCAACCATGTCCTAAAACTAGAAGACATCTTGTGTACCCATCACCATCAAAATTGACACTCTAAAAACACCTATAAACCTATATCAAGAAGAACCAAAATTTAAAATAATATGTACCATCATATCGATCTCATAAAAACATGCACTCCCAAAAGTTTTCACCAAAAAATTTGTTTGTATTCTCACATAACCACACACCGAACCTTAGGCTCCTACAAGTGCTCAAACAAGTACAATCCTCTCTCTATTCATCTAAGTGAAAAGCCACCTAATCCTCTATGTAGTACACTAAAAATTCTCTCCATCAGCTATTCAAAATCCAAAATCTAATTCTATATAATCAAGATATGACCAATTAACCATTTCAGAGTAATGCCTGGATTTTGGAACCAAATTCTAGCACAAACAGTAAAATTTGATGACCAAACCTATACCACTACATAGTTCTCATAGAGATATTTTTGACACCTATAAGATGTCAAAAATCTAATATTGTGGGTGAAAGTTATGCCTCATAGAAGAAAATGCACTCTAAGGGCTATATAGGGCCAAAAATGACATTGTTTGTACAAATTGTATGATTGATGACATAGGTTGACATCATCGGGTGGCAATTTAGTGGTGGTGGTGCACTAAGTGGCATGTAGGCTAAAGTTGGGTGGCAAAGGCGCGAGGGCTACGCTCTGGTGGTTTGGACCTGATTCAGAATTAAATCCAGTTTAATCTTTCAAATTTAAAAACCTTCAAACTTGGACATGAAACCATTTTAATTCTAGTTTAATGTTTTTAAGCCCTTGGAGGGGCTAGGTGTATAGCTAATCAGGGCTTAGGCCAAGGGCCATGCTGGCTAGCTAGAGGCTAACCACCAGCTACTGTGATTTGTCCCTTCCATCCAAGACTATACTCCTGCCAGTACCCTATGTCAACATCTGTGTACATCGCGCCTTGGTTATCCATGGTGGGGTCTATGTCTAATGGGCACCCCCATTAATTGTTTATTATTTTGTAATATTTATTTTTTGTATAGGGTGATTTTTATTTTTATTTTTCAAATTCGTAGATCGTATTAATATACATCTGAATACAAGGGGAGGGAATTTTTTTGCTTCAGTTCCTAGTGGCCAAAATATGTCAAGTTTTATATCAATATTCATGTCTTGCCCCTATTGGATCCAATGGTGAGGTCTATTTTGTCTTAAGAGGTCATTTTTGCAACTTCCTCCATAAAACCTTCATGGTGAACATAAAAAAAACCCTTTTATCAAATCTTTTTCAAACCCTAGATCTACAAAAAATAACCACAAATCTACAAACCCCAAAACTCCAAATCTATATTTTTACAACCTGCCCAAAACCCTTATACCTTGAAATGTCTCAAATCTTTCCAGCATTGTCATGGTTTCAAATTTGCACCAGATCTACTTCAAACAAGGGTTAAACAAAACTAAGGAGCTCACACCTCCCTCAACCATAACCATAGCTATGATACCAATTGCTAGGTAATTATAGGTTGATAAAACCACTTCCTACATAACCTTATGAAATAAAATGATGCATACAAGCTTACAACATAACCATAATACAATGATCAAAAAACATATCAAAAGATAACACAAGATATACCCTGGGAAAACCCTCAAGAGGGAGAAACATAGCCTCCAAAAGCATCCACAATAATGAAAACATTACAATACACTTATAGAGTCTCCATGAACACTTCTAAAACACCAAGCTCCTCTAATGCATCCTCCATGTGTCCAAGAAACCACACATCCCATGCCATGCTTTACATGGCACTTTCAAGAGAGCTCAACACAAATTATATCCAACTCCAAATGATAGCCAACCTCAACCACTATACATGTGTTGAACCTCTCTATACCACTCATCCTTTGACAACTGTTGGAGAATACATCCTCTCAAATCTCTACCCAAAGTGAAGGCCATGATCTCTTGTTGCCTCATGCTCAAGGCATTTGAAACTACATTCTCCTTTCCCATGATGTAATGTACATCAAATTCATGCTCACACAAGAACTCCATCCAATGTCATTGGTGGGCCTTTAGATTAGGTTGAGTGAAGATGTACTGAAGATGACAATGATCTGAATAAATCTCAAATTGGTTCCCTAAGAGAAAATGTCTCTACCTAACCAAAGCATGAACCACTTCTACAAGCTCCAAATCATGTGTGGGCTAATTCAACTCATGGGTCTTAAGATTTCATGACTCATACATGATCACTCAACCCTCCTACATAAGCATTGCACCAAGTCCCTCTATGGTTTCATCCATACACACTTGAAAATCTACCACTGGATTAGGTATTGGGAGGATCAATGCATTGGTAAGATGCTCCTTAAGGTCCTGAAAGGTCCTCTCATAGTAATCTATCCACTCAAATGTCTTCCCTTTCTACTAAATGGAAGTGATAAGATGTACAATCTTAGAGAAACCCTCTACAATTCTATGATAATGACCTGCCAAACCCATGAAACTCCTAACCTCTATCACATTGGTAGGTGTTGGCCAATCTATGCTAGGACTAATCTTTGATGGATCTACAAATATATCATCACTAGATAAGATATGTCCTAGGTATTAAACCTTTGATGAGAAAAAAAGAACACTTCACCAGGTTACCATGAAGTTGGTGCTCTCTCAAACACTAAAGAACTTAGTGTATACAAGTGCTCCTGATGCTCCTCCTTTGTCCATGAATAGATCAATATATCATCCATGAGCACCAAAACAAAATGATCCAAGAAGGTATGAAATACCCCATTCATGAGGCTCATGAAAAATGTAAGGGTGTTTGTCAAACCAAATGGTACCTCTATGAACTCATAATGACCATATTGAGTCTGAAAAGATTTCTTATGAATGTTCACCTCTGTAATCCTTAACTAATACTATCTAGACTTCAAATCTATCTTAGAGAACACCCTATCACCCTGCATTTGATCAAATAGGTCATCTATCCTAGGTAAAGTGTAACAATTCTTTACTATTACTTTGTTCAGTTACTTATAGTCCATGAAAAGGCGAAGGGACCCATCCTTCTTAGAAAAGATGACTAGTGCACCCCAAGGAGAGATGTTAGGATGTATATAACCCTTCTCTACCAACTCCTCTAACTATAGTTTGAGCTCACTAAGTTCATGGGTGGTCATTCTGTATGGTTCTTGTGACATTGGCTTGGCTCTTGGCACAAGGTCTATATGAAAATATACCTTATATTGAGGTGGCATCCCTAGAAACTTTGATTGAAATATGTATACAAATTCTCTATGAATAGGATGATCAAGTGTATGAAAGGAAGATAGGTGTGCGAAAAACACTTCCTACACTAATCTAATGAGGAGAGGGCTATGCAAATTCAAATTATTCCTTACAACTATAGCAACATAGAACATCTAAATGAGATATTGCAGCAATACACATGAATCAGAAAGAAGATAGAAGAAGAGAGACAAAGATATACGGTGGGGAAAACCCTTATCGGGTGAAAAACCCCACACTCTGAAGCCTGCACAATGTATTAACAAATCTAAAAGTTGTTTACAATACACTTGCAATGCAAGCTTCAATGGTCTTCAACACTCGTATCTGTAGTCAATCCGGCAGCATAACAGTACCTATAAATATGTGATACAACTCCCTCTCCAAGCACCTGTTTATATAGAATATACAAGGCAATATTGGACCTATCTTGGAATGGGCATCCAACAAGGCCTCATGGCCCAAAATCCACACCTAAGGACACTTGGTCAACATTGTAGAATGTGCCTGACACTTGTCCACACCTCCCATCCCAAAGAGGTTGCCTATTTCCAAAATGGGCTATGACAGATGCTCTAACGATACTTACGACCGTCATAGAATCTATCATAGCAGTTACAACTTACAGCTGTAAGAGAATCTATCATACACATGCTATAAATAGCATATTCTCTTACAACATGTCATATTCCACCTTGGGGCACCCAAATATGCCTTATTCAAAGATGCTTTGTGACACATGTCTTCACTTGTCTTACATGCTTCTATTTCTGACTCTTACATGTCATAAATCCGTCATAGGAATCCCTCATAACCGTTTTAGTCAAACATTCCCTTACACAACATGGAAGATGCTGACACATGGCAAAATGCTCCTACCACAAAGTGGGATGCCTATCTCCTCAAGTGAGGACAAAATTACAAGTTGTCATATTCCATGTAGGATTGACACATCACCGTGCCACATCCCACAATATGACAATATGGAATTTACAAATATTTACAACATAGGTAATTAAATAATAAATACAAACATTAATAATGTAAGGAATTACCAAGGTTGAGACACCTTAATTCCTAACATTCTCTGACTTGTTGAACACCTTGTAAGAGCCAATAGAAAAATAGGATTTAACTACTATAGGCCGAGAGGCCCATAGACTCCGAACACCATCTGAACTTCTCTGTGCCCACTAGCTTTGTCAATGTATCTGTAACATTCTTCAAAGTACCTACCTTCTCCAAATTTACCTTTCCATCCTCAACCATGTCTCAGATGAAGTGAAACTGAACATCGATGTGTTTTGTTCTAGAATGGAAAGTTGGATTCTTTGCAAGGCAAATTGCACTCTGACTGTCACAACTAATCATGATCTGACCTGCATCAACACCAATATCTGAACACAATCTCTTAATCTAAATGGCTTCCTTACAAGAATGAGTTGCTGCCATATACTCAGCTTCTATCGTAGATAAAGCAACAACAGGTTGTCGCTTACTCATCTACCTAATAGCACCACCAAACAGTGTAAACACATAAGCACTGGTGGATCTCCTGCTGTCAATGTCACCTGCCCAATTTGAATCCACAAATCCACAAATATCAACAGAATGTGGAGGTCTTGAAACATTACCATGATAGCATATGGAATACTTGGAAGTACCCCTCAAATATCTGAATGCTCACTTAACTGCATCCCAATGAACCCATCCAGGATTAGCCATAAATCAACTAAGGACTCCCATTGCTTGGGCAATGTTTGGTCTTGTGTAGACCATAGCATACATCAAACTGCCAATAGCACTAGCATAAGGTACTCTTCTCATTTCCTCCACCTCACTAGGAGATTTTGGACAATCCTCAACAGACAACTTTGTCCCCAAAGAAACGAGAACACACAATGGTCTACAATCTGCCATGTTGAACTTGTCCAACACGGTCTTCACATACTTACTCTGGCTTAACCAAAGTTTTATGTTGGTTCTGTCTCTTCTGATTTCCATTCCTAGAGTGTACCTAGTTGCTCTTAAATCTTTCATTTCAAACTATGTTGACAACTAAGATTTTAAATCAGAAATTATATTCTTACCCTTCCCAATGAGCAACATATCATCAACATACAGTGCAACAATGATAATACGATCACCATCAAACTTATAATACACACAGTGATCTAATTTCGATCTCACAAATCTAATTGACAACATAAAGGTATCAAACTTTAAGTACCATCTCCTAGGGGACTGCTTCAAACCATACAAAGACTTCTTAAGTTTGCAAACCAAATTTTCTTTACCTTTCACCATGTAATGCTTTGGTTGTGACATGTAGATTTCTTCCTCCAAATCACCATGAAGGAAAGTTGTTTTCACATCCATTTGTTCTACCTCCAAGTCATAAGCTGCTGCAAGAGACAACATGAATTGAATGGATGCCAGCTTTGCAATGGGAGAGAAGATCTCACCGTAATATATACCCTCCACTTGTGAATATCCCTTCGCAACCAATCTAGCCTTATACTTCTCAACACTGTTATCTGCACCAAATTTCTTCTTGAACACCCATTTGCATCCAATGAGTTTCCATCCAAGAGGCAAAGGCACCAGGTCCCAAGTTTGATTCTTTTCCAAAGAAGCCATTTCATCCTCCATGGCCTCCTTCCAGGAACCTACATCTTTCATGTCCATAGCCTCTGATACAGTTCTAGGTTCATCACTGTTAGTAAACAAAGCAAAAGCACAACTAGAATCAAGCAATGTAAAACCAAACCTTTCAGGTTACTTTCTTATTTGTGTAGACCTCCTCAAGAGCTGAGGTTGAGGTTCAACTTCTTCATCTGAGCTTTCAGAGCTACTAGAGCTCTCCTCATCATTAGGTCCAACATTGTCTTTCTGTTCATCCTTCTCAGGGGTGAGAGGAAACTGAACAACATCCTCTTTCTTTTCTTTTTCTTCTAGCTGTAAAACAATGGAAGGTGTAAGCTCTCTAAAGATGACACTTCTTCTATACAACACTGTTTCAACCATAGGGTCCCAAAGCTTGTATCCTTTCACAGCGACACCATAGCCAATGAAGATACACTTAACAACCTTGTTCTCCAATTTTGACCGCTTCTCCCTAGGCACATGTGCATATGCCTCACAACCAAAAACATGAAGATGCCTTATTAAAGGCTTTCTACCAGACCACACCTCCATGGGTGTCTTTCCAACAAGAGCTGATGTAGGAGATCTATTAACAAGATAGCAAGCAGTGGCAATAGCTTTAGCCCAAAACTTCTGTTCTAGGCCAGCTCCACTAATCATACTCCTAGCCTTCTCCATCAGTGTCCTGTTCATCCTTTCTGCAACTCCATTTTGCTGCAGAGTGTATGGAGTTATCTTATGTCTTTCAATCCCAAATTCCTTGCAATATTTATCAAATTCTATAGAACATAACTCACCACCATTGTCAGTTCTCAAACACTTAATCTTTTTACTAGTCTAATTTTCAGTAAAGGCCTTAAACTCCTTAAACTTACTATAGAATTCAGATTTGCTTTTGAGAAAATAAATCCATGTCCTTCTACTGTGGTCATCTATGAAAGATACAAAATATATAGATTTTGATAATGAAGGAACATTAATAGGACCAAATACATCAGAATGGACAGGGTCCAACACACCAGAAGACT
This sequence comes from Cunninghamia lanceolata, assembly GCA_027924645.1. Taxonomy (NCBI): domain Eukaryota; kingdom Viridiplantae; phylum Streptophyta; class Pinopsida; order Cupressales; family Cupressaceae; genus Cunninghamia; species Cunninghamia lanceolata. The sequence goes on from BSBN01000404.1 coordinate 5,543,804, forward strand.
TGTGAGAACTCAAATAAAATTGAACACGGTTTTGCTTTCCATAAATGCAATGTTCACAAAAGTCAAACTCAAGATTACAATCATCTAACCCATCAACGAGGTTTTTACTTTTCAGGGTACATAGACCCTTCTCACCAATGTGGCCAAATCTCTTATGCCATAGCATTGTCTTTTCAGCAAGAAGTTTAACTTCTAAGGCATGATTACAAACATTAGAACTAGAAACAACAGATCTCTTAACTACTTGTTTAGATGGTGGGGATGAAGTGACTATTGCTCTCTTCTTTGAATCAGAAGAACTATTGCATTGTGAAATGCATGCCTCCAGCTGAAACAGAGTACCTCTCCTAGTACCCTTAGCAAGCACCATAGCTCCTCTAGTCATCTTGTATCCTTCTTTCGAAGAGACAACCTGCACACCTACATCATTCAAACTACTTACAGAAAGTAGGTTCTGTGCTAAGCCTGGGATATGCATAACCCCAGAGATCCCCTTCACTCGACCATCAGGGAATCAGATAGAGACTCTTCCATGACCAACAATCTTTAGATGAGAGTCATCACCCAAGTACACCTTTCCACCATCGAACTCCTCATACTTAGTGAATCAGTCTTGATGCAAGGTCATGTGGAATGATGCACCAGAGTCAATCAGCCACACATCATTAGATGCATGGGTTACCAGGGCTGCGATGAAAGCATCACCATCATCTTGTGATTTGTCAAAATCTGAATCAGGAGCTTTCTTCTTCTTTTTCTTCTCCTCTTTGCATTCCTTTCAGAAATGCCCAGTTTTACCACAATTCCAACAAAGAGCCTTGGACTTTCTAGGAGATTTGGATCTCCCACGAGATTTGGATCTTCCCTTTTCACCTTTCTTGTCCTTCTTTTCCCTTTCTCCTTAGGTCTTCCACGAACCGCAAGAGCCTCTTTGGCTGCATCATAAGACTTTCTCCGCAACTCTTCATATAACAGTGTAGCTACCACATCTTCCATCTTAAAGGTGGTAGTGGTGCTTCTGATAGCCATGACAAGATGATCCCATGAATTTGGCAAAGAACAAAGTACGGTCATGCATTGATCCTCCTCCTCCATTTTAACACCTACGGATGTCAACTGTGCAACCAGCATGTTAAAAGCATCCATATGTTCGGCAACAGATCCTCTATCCTCCATTCAAAGAGAATACAACTTCTTTCATAGAAAAAGTTTATTAACCAGGGATTTAGCTTGATACACATCTCCCAACTTCTTCCAAAGCAAGGTTGCAGTTTTCTCCTCATGGGCATTTAACAACACAGAATCAGCAAGACTAAGTCTTATGAGACCCTTAGCCTTCTGATCCTTGAGATCCCAATCAGCTTGTTGCATTGCAGCTAGTTTAGTTCTGGTAACAGTTTCCCAAAGGTCTCGGTCAACAAGCATGTCTTCCATCTTGAGCTTCCATAGCTTGAAATTAGTGCCATTAAATTTCTCCACTTCCATTATTTCAGATGTGCTTGCCATCTCCTTGTTGTAATAGAAATCAGAATACTCTGCATAGACTCCCACTCAACTTAAGATCAGCACAAAAAACCCCTACCCAACAACTAGGACCAAAAGGTGATCAAGCTCTGATACCAACTGAAAGGAAGCTAGGTGTGTGGAAAAAGCTTCCTACACTAATCTAATGAGGAGAGGGCTATGCAAATTCAAATTATTCCTTACAACTACAGTAACATAGAACATCTAAATGAGATATTACAGCAATACACATGAACCAGAAGGAAGATAGAAGAAGAGAGACAAAGATATACGGTGGGGAAAACCCTTATCGGGTGAAAAACCCCACACTCAGAAGCCTGCATAATGTATTAACAAATCTGAAAGTTGTTTACAATACACTTGCAATGCAAGCTTCAATGGTCTTCGACACTCATATCTGGAGTCAATCTGGCAACATAATAGTACCTGTAAACCTATGATACAACTCCCTCTCCAAGCACCTGTTTATATAGAATATACAAGGCAATATTAGACCTATCTTGGAATGGACATCCAACAAGGCCTCATGGCCCAAAACCCACACCTAAGGACACTTGGTCAACATTGTAGAATGTGCCTAACACTTTTCCATAGCTCCCATCCCAAAGAGGTCACCTATTTTGAAAATGGGCTATGACAGATGCTCTTACGACACTTACGACCGTCATAGAATTTGTCATAGCGGTTACAACTTACAGCTGTAAGAGAATCTGTCATACACATGCTATAAATAGCATATTCTCTTACAACATGTCATATTCCACCTTGGGGCACCCAAATATGCCTTATTCAAATATGCTTCATGACACATGTCTTCACCTATCTTACATGCTTCTATTTCTGACTCTTACATGTCATAAATCCGTCATAGGAATTCGTCATAACCGTTTCAGTCAAACATTCCCTTACACAACATGGAAGATGCTGACACATGGCAAAATGCTCCTACCACAAAGTGTGATGCCTATCTCCTAATGTGAGGACAATATTACAAGTTGTCATATCCCATGTAGGATTGACACATCACCGTGCCACATCCCACAATATGACAATATGGAATTTACAAATATTTACAACATAGGCAATTAAATAATAAATACAAACATTAATAATGTAAGGAATTACCAAGGTTGAGACACCTTAATTCCCAACAGTGTAGTCTCTAGCCCATCTCTGATCTATCACTAATTGATATAGCAAAAAGATGTCAACCCTTTTGTATACGCTGCTTAAGCTACATAGTGGAAATTATGTGAAGGGAAATAGGTCTATAAAAAATTTTAATCTCAATTGTAGTACTATGATCATCCACACACTCAATTACCTTATGTTCGAAATCTATCTTAGCTCTATGGACATTGAGCCAATCCATACCCAACACTACTCCATAAGAACCCAAGGGAATCACTTGGAGGTCCACTAATGTGGTGAAAACTCCAAGTTTCAGCGCACAATCCCTAACCACCAAATCTACTGCCATCTTGGTCCCTGAAGCTAACTCAACCTACTAGCTATCATTTTTCCTAGAATCAATTAACCTGTAATGCTCCACTAAAGATAGGGAAATAACAAAATTTGATGCTCTTGAATCAAATAAAATGGTAACTGGGAAACCACTAATAATAGTTGGGGCCTCTATAATAGTGGCCTAATGCTTAGTTTGATAGTTCTTGACCACTGCGAACACCCTGTAGGACATATCCAAATCTCCTACGGTTTTCCCTAAAACACATACATGATTATCTCTTGTTACTAATAATCCTTGTGGACACTCCATAGCAAAGTTTCGTACACCATCACATACATAACAAAGTCTTCTAGTTTGTACCTATGCTGGCTACGTCTTGCTAACTATTGTGTTTCAAGTCTACTAGAGCTAACATGTCCTCTCTAAAAGATTGTTGCATGCAAGATAGCCCAACACTCTGTGTCTATGGTTATTAGTCTCCATGATGACCTTGAGTCTACCATGTTCTAGAATGTCCACCTTGTGAACCTTGTTGTGGCCTAGGCCTCTATCCATGATGTTGCTACTATTGCGTATGACGAGGAGCCATTGAAGGAAATCTCAAACCTCCCTTATATAAGAATGGAGGCTTATGAAAATTATAATCTTATTGAAAGTGGTTGCAATTCTAAGAGTGATCATGAGCCTCCTGGGACTTTCCTTGAATCTCCTCTACAATAAAGGCCTTCTCCATGGTGACCCGTAGGGTCTCCAAATCAGCCATGCAAATAGGACTTAATATAACAGAGTTTAGGCCTCTAATGAGATGGTTGACAAGGAGCTTCTCATCCTAAAGGTAGTCCACATATTGTAGTAACTCCAAGAAATAGCTCTCATACTATGCCATCATAAGATCTCTCTGCTGCAAGGTATGAAACTCATCTATGCACTACTAATAAAAGTGCTTAGATAGATACCTTGCCCTAAACCACTCCAAGAAGGTATCCCATGCCAAAGTGTTAAACTCTAGATGATATTTCTACTCCTCCTATCACTACCAAGTACATGTGGTGCCCCTCAAAGATGAACTATAAATCATGATTTTAGGTTGCTCTCATAGGTGTGCAACCCAAAGCACCTATCTAAGCTAAGGAGCCACGATTCTGCCACTACCCCATTTGTAGATCATGAAAAGGTAGGTGGTTGAAAACATAGTAGCTCCCTAGTCTAGTATATTGTATCACATAAAGTCCTCATTGCGCCTGGCACATCCTATTATTATGCTCAAGGTGGTGGGTCGAGGTAGACCAAATCCACAACCTCATCTAGATGCTCCACTCACACTTGAAAATGACTCTTATTGTGCTCCCTATGATCTCAAGCATGCTCCTCCATAAAATATTGTGAATGCTTTACATAATAATCCTCTACTATAGATGGTAACCTCTCTTGTACCACACTGATCAACTATTGCTATGCCTAAAGAATATTTGGTCCAAGATTTGGTGATCACTCTTGGTGCATAGACTCTGATGGTGGTTTTGAACATGTCACTTGAGAATGTGCCACCTTAGTGGTGTAGGCGTTAGCACGTCCTCTCCTAGGTCTAAACAACATTTTGCATATAGTAAGTTACCAAGGTCAAAATAAATCAAGTTTTTAACACATGTTCCTAGAGTTTCTAGTGTTGAAACATGTCTCTTATACCAAATGTCATGCCCATATTTACACATAGACATGAACACCAACACAATATTTTTTAATTCAACAACTCTATTCTACTTTTATCACACTACACATAGTAGTGTATCATGCACACTCCATGTCATTGCATGTGTAACACAATGAAGAACATGCAACATTACACAAGGGAAGGGGATTTAAAGAAACTGGGTGATGTAGAATCTATTCTGCACAGTCTATGAAAATGATAGTCACATAAATCAGGGTGTGGCTTCATTTCTTGTGATGGCTCAAGGGAGAACCTCCATGAGTTATACCCCATTTAGGTTCTTACGTGAAAGTGGTTTGATCATGCCTCCATAGCATAGCCTAGAATAAACCATAAAATTAATTTCCTAATCATGCTAAAACTATTATTTGAAAACATGAGAATATTTGATTGACTACACACACATTCATTTAAATATCACTAATGTTAATTCAGAGTGAAAACACAACACATTTTCAATTATTGATTAACATTTAAAATTAGAATGCAATTTAATCTAGGTAGTTGGAAAGAATTCAAAACACCATTAAGAACACTTTTAAATTAATATATAATAACTCAAAAGGATTTGAAACCACACGTTATTTAAAATGTGATTAAAATTAAATAACCAATTTAATTTTTGATTTAATAGCTATCTACCGCTATTGAAAATTCATTACAAGGGTGCTGAGAAACACCTTTTAATTTTTACAATTAATTTAATTTTTGATTGATCATTTATTTAATTATTTTATTCATTTAAATAATTTTGGACAATGTTGACAAATCCAAGATTTCCCACCTAGGATGACACTCACCCTAAAAACCTAACTCAATTAACCTTAAGACAAGATAAAAATTAAAATTGACATCACAAAATTTTTACATTACAACATATTTTTATAAATAAAAGATTTAGTCCCATCATGGACTAAGGCAAAGGTGTAAATCTTAGCCTTACTTGTGGCTATTGTGGCACCTTTGTACATTGTGATGGATCTTGATTTTCTAGCTAGTTGAATTATTTGATGAAACCTATAAAATGGTCTTGGTATGATGTTGGTGTAATCAGCCTTGGTGAATCTTTTTGGATAACTCTATCTAGAAACCATGTTGTAAATGTGTGTGCTCATGATAATAATTTGATATGCCTCTTGATTATCTTTGGTGGAAGACCATTGACTCTTGTAACACCTATTATATTCTTTACACTCTAGTGATGTTTCTATTCTAATGATTATGTATTAGACCTTCAAACTCTAGCCCATAAATTTCATAATGCTTATTTTACTCTATCAAAATTCAAAATGAATAGTTACCTCATCTTAGCTAAGATTGGATTCATGATCTTATGTGATTGAATTAATTTCAAGTGACATTTCTACAATGAGCGAGCTTAACTCAAACATGAAATAAAGGATGATGGTTGTACTAATATTTGGTTTAATGTATTACTAATGTGTTTATGTTCCTTGAGGAGGGGACCACTGTGAGTGGGAGTAAAAACATCAAGATTATCAAAGTGGCTCGAGAGGACTGACAACTAATTGAACACAAATGACATCGAGTGATCACAACATTAACCATGCAAAAGGAGGAACTCAGGGGAGTGAATGTGGTAAGTTATGTACATTGAGCATGTTGTTGGCAATAATCATTATAACATGCAATTGTTCAAGAATAAATTGGGTAGAATAATGTGACGTTAAAGCTAACTTCTATAATTATATTATTCTAGAAATGATAGTTTAATTTATATGGTGATTTGAGTAGGACATGAGCTATATGAGTTATCTCTAGTTGAGATGTGAATTTTGATTCTAATGCAAGTAGAAGTGAGTATATTATTTATGATTAAGGTGCTTTGACTATGTGTATATTGAACATATTAATGTTGGAATGAATGTTTAGGAATAAATTGCCAATGGTAGAATGGGTTAATCATTATAACCCTAAATTTAACCACTTCACTTGATGAAGTCTTATGTTATGACCTTGTTTTACCTAATGAATTAATGTTGTGGCTTAATGTGGCTAAGGTTCCCATTGTGATAAGTTGTAGTGTTTAATTGTTAGATTATTTTGTTGGGAATCATGTGTTTAGGGTGTTTTAGGTAGGTATTAAGGGAAGTGAGTCCCCTTAAGTTACAAACTTAGATTTTCACTTATAAGGGATTTTAAATGGTATTAAAAAGGTCATTTTCTTGGTTTGTGGATGAAAATAGACCCATAGGGTAAGTACCTATGGGGTGGATACCTTTTGGACAAGTAATTTTGACCTTTGGACATAATATGCCCCTTCCAAAACCACTTTGGAAGGATGTGAAGTTAAAAAATATGTGGGGAGTTGGAATGTTGGTGATGAGTGTCAGGTAGTACTCATTATATACGCTAACTTATCTCACTTTTCTTCCCTATAGAGCCATCATACCTTGGTTGTACCATAGAAATTAGTAGGAATCTTGTTTAATATTGTTAGAAATAAGTCTTATATCATGGTAGTTGCATATTTAGATGGTTTTAGGACTGTGGATGGTCACTAACAGAATCTTCCAGAAATATACCCCCTTTTGTGTGTAGGTATCTGACCTCCGAAGATAGCTTCAAAGCTCCTCCTAAAAGACTCTGGAGCTCGACAGAAGACATTAGGAGCTTAGGATAGAACTGCAGTTGGCATGTGTACCATGAGTAACCAAAGATTTTGGAGAAAAGGGAACTACACTTAGGATAATAAGGTTCATACCATGAGTTGGAGTCCCAATTGTAGCCATGCATAAAGAGGCCATCGATTTTGTTTATTTCAGTTCTCTTTTGTTCTTCTTTTATCAACCCTTGTGGCCTGTTTACAAAATTAGTTGAACTCTTGTGACACCTGTAGTGTCTATTGGTTCCCAAAGTAACTACAACTTGAAAACCTAAAACATTTTACAATCACTTAGGCCAGGAGTGTCATCAGGGTGATTAAAGGAGGTTTATTAATAAGTTAATGGTGACTTTGGCAAACTTACAGGAGTGGGTAGACTCCTCTACACTTCAATCTTAGCTAGGCTTAGGAGGGTAATCATGGAGGTATCCCTCAATAGCCCAGATTTAGATCAAAAATATATATTATTACATTTATGACTTTGCAACAATACCCAAATCGTCGATTTAATCCCAAACCCTATCACTGGACTAAAACACACTTGTTACACATAATAACCTCCATTTTAAGCTGATGAGAGCAATCCTACAGAGTGAGGATGCTTATGGAATCTTGACTGCATTTAAATCTTGATATATTGTTTTGATTTTTAATGAGTTTGGGTGATCACAGGGTTCTCAAACCGGTGCCTATCCATTGGGCTACAGAGTCTCATGTCTATCAAATGAACACAATTACAAGGAAATGTATGACTACCTATTTGAACATTTAAACACATAAAAATCAATATTAAACCATTACAATACTTAGTAATCCAACACCATACAATATTCTTCCATATGTAATACTAAAATGACCATTTACAAAGCCTAAACATGGATTAAGAACTATCACATTCATTCAAATCAGATTTTACAATCATACCACTAAATGTGGCAAGATAAAACCCTAATTGCAATAGAGGTTTCCTGAAAGAACACTCACAACAGTGGAGAAAAACAATGATTAATATCAAGATTACAATATATTTCACATACACTTATGATAATTGCTTCCTGAAGAACATAAACTAATCACTGGTTGTTTCCCTAACTATCTTTGGATCTCTGCACCTATATAGAAAAACTTCCCAAAAATGACCAACCCCTAGAATGCCTCTCAAACATGCATGTATAGGGGGGAAGTTAATGCAACAAATGGGTGTCAATTACCTACCCACCTGCACCAACATTAACTCTCACCAACTCCCATAAATTCTTGCAACCAATTACACCTACATGACCACCAACCTGTACATCCTCTTCAATTGTGCATTCATGGCAACCAAGAGTAGGTGGGCATTTTGAAATACCAACCCACCAAAATGCCTATGTAAAGCCTTTACGACATTCAAAAATACTTTAAACTATTACATTTACATTATGCTTTACACTTGCATTTAATTTTTATTTGATTGCACTATTTGATTCTCACACTGATTTATCGGTGAAACTCCTCTACCATGAACCTTGGAATTATTCTATTTTTTCCCTTCTTCCCTTAGCGGAGCTTCTTTCTATCGATGAATTTTAAAGTTCGCGAACTTCCAACTTTGTCGACTCCTTCACCTGGTCCATTTTTGATGAAGGGGGAAAATCATAAAACACACAATAACATAAATTGCACACGTAAAATAGAATGTTCTTTTATTGATTTGGACAACTCATTACATTATAGAAGCTCAAATACAATTAGAGGATGAATCCTCCACAGGCTGCAACACATTACAACTTCCTATCTCAAGACTCTGGAATCTTTTGCCTTCTGTAACCCCAAATCAGCTAGGGTTTTTGTTTTCCTACCTATCCTTGACTCTACACTTTCCCCCTTATCTCTACTACCCCCAAGGGTTCCCAAAAATGGTTATTAATAGCCTTTTGGCCAGCCTCCAGCTAAATTTCAAATTTTGCATTTCCCTCCAAAAATAAGTCAACTTCTGGGAGCCATAACTTTTGATCTGGGTGTCTGATTGACAAACCGTTTGAAGTACCAGAAAGCTCGCGGAGTTCTCTACACACTAAGAACCTTCTCTACTAGTTTCACCAATTTTCAGGCCTGTACGGGGCCATTTAGTGCCTCAAACTTGAATTTGAATAATTTTCAGGCATTTTTTGGGAAATGGAAACTTTAATATATTTCACCTTAAAAATGATCTTTGTGTGATTCCTTCACCAGAGGTCTTATTTTTCATTTATGAAGCCTCCTATAAATTTTCACTTCAATCCGTGCCCAAATGCAAACTTTCCAAAAATAGCATTTTAGAAAAACTGAAAGTTCTACATCATTATTCAAGCGATTATGGAACCATAAATACTAATTTTGAAAATAAATGAAAACAACATCAATAATTTTGAATCATCATCTTTTTTAGGTGATGCAAGATTGCCCTTACAACACTGGATGCTCCTGCATCAGACACCTAGGGTAATTTTGAGAAGTGACCTTGTCACATCTTAGGTGTTTGAGGAAAACCCCAAACGGTCCACATCTACCTTAGATAACCAGGAAGAATATTTAATAGGCCTTCTTTTCCACTTCACTAGGTATTCTTCATATTGTCTATTCCAAGTACTCCTTCCCACATGACTATCCAAGATTTTTTCTATCTCCTCCTTCTCTGATGTAGGTGTCGAGATATTCCACTGTTCTTCTGTTGGTCCATCCTCTGTTCCACCTTCATGATATTCTATTAAATTAGCAATGTTGAACACAGGGGAAATGTTCATCCCACTCGACAGCTCTACCTCATATGCATTTCTTGAATCATGTTTCTTCAGAATCCTGCATGGTCCAAATTTCTTCATTTTCAACTTATTATATGTTCCAACTAGAAACCTTTCTTTTCTTAAGTGAACCATGACTTCATCTCCTACCTAGAATTCCTTATATCTACTCTTCTGATCTGCCTTAGCCTTGTATTGAATATTCATCTTATTAATGTGCTTCCTCACCTTTTCATGCAAATTCTTCAGGTGTTCTGCAAAGTCTTTGGCTTTGGCACTTGTCTTTTCTCCCTTGTCTAGCTTCCTTAACTCTGAAGCATTTCTTGGACTACTTCCATATACAATCTAGAATGGTGATTTACCTATACTCCTATTGATAGAATTGTTGTAAGAAAATTCTTCCTGTGGTAAAATCAAATCCCATCCCTTGGCCTTATCTCCTACTAAGCATCATAGCAGGTTACCCAAACTCCTATTCACAACTTCCGTCTGTCCATCAGTCTGTGGATGGTGTGTAAAACTGAACTTCAAATCTGTCTTTAGCTTCTTCCACAATGTCCTCCAGAAATAACCAACAAACTTGGTATCTTAGTCTGAAACTATGCTCTTCGATAGACCATGTAGTCTCACCACCTCTTTGAAAAATAACTCAGCAATATGAATAGCATCATTAGTTTTATTGCAAGGAATAAAATGTGTCATCTTTGAGAATCTGTCCACCACCACAAAAATGGAATCATGTCCTCTCTGTGTCCTTAGTAAACCAAGAACAAAATCCATACTAATATCATCCCATGGCTTCTCTGGTACAAGTAATTGCTGATATAACCCTCTATTCTAACTTGTTCCTTTTGCCATCTAACACACTCTGCAACTCTAAACAAAATTCCCCACATCTTGTTGCAACTATGTCCAATAATAATGCTCACCCACAATAACAATGGTCTTATCTCGATCAAAGTGTCCAGCTAATACCCCACTATGCTTCTCATTTATCAAGTTCTCTCTCATGGAACTCCTCGGAATGCACAACTGGCTTCCTCTAAACAACATGCCATCTTCAATTATGAAATACAACTATTTTGTCTTGTCCAAAGTAACATGTTCTAAACAAGCTTTTCAAGCCTCTGCAAAATCTAGATCTTCAGGATACAAACTTTTGAGCTCATCGAACCCAACAACCTCTATCTTCATCTCTGTCAACAAATTTTGCCTTCTTCTCAAGGCATCTGCAACTCTGTTGGACTTCCCACTCCTGTGCTTCAAAACAAAAGTATAACTCTGCAAAAACTCAACCCATTTTAAGTGCCTCTGGTTCAACTTTGCTTGACTATTAAGATTGTTGAAATGCACCAGAAAACTGAGGGGGGGGTGAATTAGTTGTCCCAAAAACTCAAACACTTCTACACTTAAACATTAATCACTTGTCCACAGTTATTATGATTAAACAATGAATGTATGAAATTAGAAAGTTGAACACAGATGCAACATTAAACACAAGAGACACCAAATTTTTACATGGAAAACCCCAGGGTGGGGAAAAACTAAGGAGAGGATTAGCTCTCAAAATATATTGAAATCTTTGAAAAATGATGTTCAGGCTTGGTCACTCCACGGGCCTAGAACATATTGGCTCACTTCCATGAAGTACAACTAGGTCTAGCAGGCTCACTGTCTCAACCCTAAACCTAGAAAGATTACAATGAGGGATGTTCAACCCTGAGGGCTGTTAAACCCTACTAGCAACTTACTGCCAGGCTCACTGCCAAGATCAACATTTTCTTCATGTCTGAGATTAATACATTGAAGTCCAATAGTTCCTCTGCACTGCTCTGCCTTTCCACCTCTTTCCTTATCTTCCCATCTTCGCATAAGGAAACCTTTTCCACTACTCAATTACAAGTATTTATACACTTCATCAACCTTGGAATGATCATCAAGGTCAGAACTACAACCATCAACCATTGGAACAATCTCCAAGGTCAGCATTACAAACATTTACAAAATAGGTCTTGACCTAATACAAAATTATGCTAAGAAATTGTAGTATAGATGTATGCAGATCATGCCATGCCTTAACTAGGACTCAAACATGATCTTCCACGCCACAACACGCTTCCATAATCTTCAAGGGATCTCTGCAATCACTGGAATTAACCAAGTCAGCTAAGACTTGTTACACGTTACATTATCTGGGAATAATCTTCAAACACGATCTCAATTCCTTAACGCAAACCAATGTAAAGGTAGGAACATGATTAGGAGGTATCCACAAGCATGTTGAAATCACCAAGAGAAACCACACAAACTCTAACCACTTTATTCATGAGATTCTTCACACCGGAGCATACGAACTTTACCGTCTTCAACTGTCATAAAAGAAAGATAGCTTGCGGACCACCAAAACAAGAACCATTGCAATTGTTGGCATTTATCATCATCTAAAACTTCCCTCTAAAACTACAGAGTAAAACACTTTAATGCGGAGGAATGCAGAGAAAAATATTTTCTCTCAAGCACCAGTGAATAATCAGAAAAAGCAGGTTTTACTCTGGTGAATGTAACTCACTCAAATATTCATACCGAAGGCTCAAACTCAAGATTTAACATATTTATCCATGCTTCTAAATAACTTCCAATCCATAGACCAAGATCTTCAGTTAGTAAGAAATGCGGAGCAATCTTCTGGATTGTTCTGCATTATGTAACTCACTGTCTTCACTGTGATTCACTATTTACTTTCCAATTCTTTCGGAGAGGCCAATTTTCTCAATATCCTCAACATACAAAGCTTCTAAACAAATAATAGAATAGGACACAGTTGACACCAATGACAACAAAGATATGTTGACATCAATGACAACACTGATTAGTCACATACTTGCAACAAAGATATTGTAAAGCCTGATGATCAATATATAAAATAAACTCTTTTGGCAACAAATAATGTCTCCATTTCTTCAAAGCCCAAACTATTGCATAAAACTCCTGATCATAAATAGAATACTTTTTCTTGGCATCATTAAGATTCTCACTAAAATAGGCAATGGGCTTACCTTCTTGACTCAAAACAACTCCTATAGCACTACCACTAGCATCACAATCTACCTGAATACCTTATTGAAATTTGGAAGTGCCAAAATAGGTTGTTCTGTGACTTTCTGCTTCAAAGTATCAAAGCTCTTGGCTTCTCCTATAGTCCATCTAAACTCTTTTCTATCCCCTCTCATTGTCTCCATTAGGGGTGCACAAATTCTACTAAAATTCCTGATAAACTTTCTGTAAAAACTTGCCAAACCATGAAAAGATCATACCTTTGTAGCACCACTTGGTGTAGGCCATTCAATGATAGCCCTAACTTTTTCAGGGTCCATCTTAAGACCTTCCTTTGAGACAACAAATCCCAAGTATACCAACTCCTTTGCGAAATTACATTTCTTCAAATTAATCAACAACTTCTCCTCCCTCAGCTTCTCTAAAACTCTTCTAATATGCATCAGATGCTCATCCCAAGTCTTACTGAAAATCAAAATGTCATCTAAATAAAAAATAACAAAATTTCCCCAAAACTCTTTCAATACCTTGTTCATGAGCTGCATGAATGTGTTTGGTGCATTGGTTAGCCCAAATGGCATGACTAACCACTCATACAAACCTCCCTTTGTCTTGAAAGCTGTCTTCCATTCATCTCCTTCTCTGATTTAGATTTGGTGATACCCACTCCTCAAATCAATCTTCGTAAAGTACTTGGCTCCACTCAAACAATCCATTATGTCATCCATTCTGGGCAATGGAAATTTGTTCTTGATCGTGATCTTATTGATGGCTCGGGAACCTGTACACATTCTCCACTCTCCATCTTTCTTTGTTGCTAGTACTACAAGTTCTACACAAGGACTTAGGCTCTCCCTTATCAGTCCTTTCCTTAACAGTTCGTGAACTTGTTTGTTCGGCTCTGCATTCTCTACAAAAGTCATTCTATGGGCTACCTTATTTGGCAAACTGGCTCCTGGTATCAAATCCATTTGATGACTTATCTTTCTCACTGGTGATAAACCTTCTGGTACATTATTAGAGACAATGTCCTCAAATGTTTCCAATAGATCTAAGACTTCTGCTAGTACATCTTCACATTTCTCTTGACTAATCTTAGGAATCAATGCAAAGCAATGACACTCATGCTTCATACCCTCTAAAAATTTCCTACCATCTATCAAGCAAATTCTAGCAGTACTACATACCTTTTCTTCTACCTCCTTCAAGGGCTTCAAAGATAGTCCGCCATAAGGATATCCAGATGCCACAGGAATGGGCTGTTGATCTATGGGATCAAGAAAACCTAGTAGAAATGGAAAATGAGAAAATACCTAGATTGAGAGGAATCTCAATAGAGGAATTAGATGACCAGGCCATTATCAAATTCTCAGATAATAACCAGTCAATATCTCGCAATTCATCTTCCCGAGATCTGTCTGGCTCCTTTCTAAGTAATCGATCCAAATCATCAAGGGATCTGCCTGGCCAGTCTGTGCAGCCGTTTTCACGTTCCAAGAGTGTCAAGATAGAACCCCACAAAGGGTTTGAAAAATTGTTTAAGATACCGACTGTAAAGCAAAACACTTCTTTCCCACAGCAGTTTGCTAGACCCAGTTCTTCCACAGAATCCATTACCTCCTGTACTCATAGTAAATACTCAGATTTAGGAAATGGTCTGTTTAAATGTGAAGACTATGCTTTCATCTTTCCACCCAAGTCTGGCCATGTCAGAATGTATTCCACAATATCGGTGTCACTTCCAGAACAGGATATAAAAGAAAAGGATTTGAAATTCATTGGCACACCTGGAGGTCCATGTTATGTACCTGGAGCTATTCCTCCTTTCCATGACTTCATGATGATAGATACTACTGGAAGGTATAAAGCAAATTGTTGGCCTTTGCATGTCTTTCCTCTCAGTGATAATGCCCCGAGTCAAAGTAACTTACTGAACTGGACCAACCTGTGTATCAGGAAGTCCATGTTGTTAGCAGAAGACAAAAGGATATGGCAACAATTAGAAGCTGTCAAGAATGAAAAGGCGCATCTAAGCCATCAAGAGAATTTCCACACTTTGATTTCTACTTTAGAAAAGTTAGAAAAAAGGTTGACAGAAGAGTGGACTGCCACTGTCAAAAGGGATCTGGATGAATTGAGAAATAACTACAATGAGTTCCGCCAGAAGGCAGAACAGTGGAAATTAGAGCATGATGCTACTATGGAAAGACAAAGAGAATTGATTCAAAGGGTAAGAAATGAAGTAAAATTAGACTGTGATGTTCTAGGAACACAAATCAATAACTGTGATTTGCATGTCAAACATAATGGACAAAGATTAGTAGAGGTTGCAGAAGAAGTCCATTCTATTACACAGTCTCAAATGTTAATAGGGGATTCTATGAAAACAGAATCTGCTGAAGTGCAAACTACTGTTAGAATAGAGTCTCTATCTATTCAACAGGCTTTTCAATCATCTCGCCACCAACAAGTGGTGAAGATAAAAAATTTCCCTTCAAGTGCAAAAGGATACATGAAAGCTCAGTATGAAGGTCCGCACTTGAAAGCACAAATACCTCCTCCTGTAGAAAGGATTTATAATCCTGCTACTGGAGAATTATCTCAAGCCACACCTGAAGAAGGGGCTCAACCCCCTGCACAAGGATCAGTCAATATGGCTCGTGGATCAGGGACTAATCCACATTCAAATGATCCTTTTAAGAACATCCAGAGTTACAAAGCTGATACTCCACCTCTTGTAAATTTTGATAAATTTGAAGTACTAGAAAATACTAGAGGTATTGATGCAATGAGATCTTGGATTACCAATTACATGTCCACTAACCCAGATGCAGAAGAAAAGGAAGTCATCAAGCAGGCCTTGAATGCAATGACTGGTACTGCTCGACATGTATGGGATCGTCTGGATGATGAGTATCGGGAACAACTTCTCGATAGAGGTGCAGATCAGGTATGTGCATAATTGCTTCGGTTATTTGTGGGAAAAAGAGATACTATGGAAAAGCTGGCCTACAACAAGTTCATAAAAGGGAAGTGCAAGGATCTGAAAGATTTTTAGCTTTATTGTAGCCGCCAGTATGAGCAATTCTATCTTTCTGGTCATGAACAAAACCATGAATATATGTTTACAACTTTCTTGAAAAGTTTTGGTAATACTATAGGTGAATTCTATCACAAGAAGGTGTTAGAAAATCTGGTGTCTGAAAATATAGAAATGAAGGAACTAACCTTTCCACAGTTGATTCAGTTCCTTGAGCAGATCAACACAGACATCTGTGATGAAGCCAAAGCTAAGAAGGAAATCAAGAAAGTGCAGCCAATCTTGTCTGCTGCAATTTGTTCAAGACTAAATGCACCTAAAGAATGCGTAGATGCATGCAGCCCTTGTTATAGGGAAAGATCCAGAAAAAGTTTCAAGAAGAAATTCCCAAAAGAAAAGAAGTATAGGAAGGGAAAGAAAGGATTCTTTCGCAAGAAAGATAAAAAGAAGAAAGGGTCAACATGGAAACCCACTTGCTACATTTGCAAAGGAGATCATTTTGCAAATAAGTGTCCTGACAGAAATAAGAAGAAAGGGAAAGGTAAGGTTCGCGCTGCCACTAGAGTTGGTGTTACAGAAGATCATATCTTTGTAAATGGATATCCATCAGACTCAGAAGACATAGTTTATCTAGTTCTGATTATTTCTCAGAATCAGACTCAGAGGAATATGTCTCAGCCAAAGAAATGCAGAAAGGACAGCTCAATGCAATAAAGCAGGAAAAGGGAGAATCTGAAGATGAATCCTCAGGTTCAGAAGTTTCATTTTATTGCAGAATGTTTCGCTCAGATAATAAATCTAAGTTAGATAAAGTTATTGATCAGATTGTTCAAATTGAGTCCCAGTTGCAACAGATGAATATGGGACATGAAATATGGAAGAAGCTAACTGCAAAATTGGATCAGCTTAAAACCAGAAAGTACTACCTGGGAAATATGTGTTTGCATGGCCATCATGGACATCGCACCTATCATATTGCCATGACCTCCCCAATAACATATGCCATTCATCCATCGGTATGATGTCACACAACACCTCATCATGGTAGTCCCCAATCTTGAACTTGGCTAAACATTGTTCATTGACCAAAGCTCTATGGTCCTTCTGCAACCATGCAATCCGATATGGATGTGGATGCTTTCTTCTTGTCAACTTCAACTTGTTAACCATCTCCTCTGAAACAAGATTTCCAGTGCTTCCACTGTCAATAATAATATCACATCTACCTTCACATTTGCACCTGGTGCGGAATAAGCTCTTCCTTTGATCTAGTTCTTTCTCCTCATTCAACAAGGTTCTTCTGACAACTAGGGTTTCTCCCCTTTCAGCATCTTTAGAATGCTCAGACTGTGCATCTTCATCTACATGTGTAACTCATGCATTACCTTCAGGTCTTCTATTTATCCTTCCTTGATGTTGTAGACACTTGTATGCACGATGCCCTTCTTCTCCACATTGGAAACATGATCCTCTAAAACCTCCTCTTCTAGGTCCTTGCCCAAGTCAGCCTCTTCCTCTTTTTCACCATTGTTTTGGTCACTAGGGTAGTAGGCATTATCTCCTCTCTGATTTTGACTGGTGCCAGCTTCTTCACTTTTATTTGGATCTACATTTTGGTCTCCATAGGACCTTCCATTAGTCCTTCCACCTTGACCTCTTCCCCTTTGCTTTCTTTCGAATCTTTTATTTAGCTTCTCTTCCACCTTTAGGGAAAATTGGTACGCATCTTCTATGGTGGTCATTTTTACCAGGCTCATCTCCTCTTGAATACTTGGCCTTAACCCATTAATGTAATGGGCTACCTTCTCCTTATTGGCCTCTGCATGGCCTGTCCTGATGGTAATATTATAAAAATCTTCTGTATACTCCCTAACAAACTTGTTACCTTGCTTCAATCCTTGCAGCTTCTTCAACAACTCCATCTCATAGTCCACAGGAATGAACTACTTCTTTAGTTTTTCTACCATCTGATCCCATCTGGTAATCTTTCCTTTTCCTCTTCTAATCCTCTCTAACTAAACCTACTTCCATCAAATATTGGCATGGCCCTTCAACTTTGTTTTTGCAAACTTGACCCAATCTGGGTCCTCCACATCTTCATACTCAAAATATTCCTCCATGTTATTGATCCAATCAATAATATGTTCTAGATTCAAATCTCTCGAATAGGTAGAAACTTCGATCTTGGGCCTCTTTCTGATCTTCGAAATGGCCCTCAACAACTGAACTTCTACAGGATCTCCTGCAACTTCTTGTTCTTCGTCAGATAGATCTTCTTCAGCTTCATCTTCGCTTTCTTCTCTCATTCTCAGCTCAAACCCTCTTTGCAGTTCCTCTTGCAATGCATTGATTTTCCTTTGCAGGGCCCTAAAACCCTCTTCCATCAAAGCATTTCTCCCAACACAATTTTTTCGTGGAGGCATTTTGATCTCTGCAGCAAACCCACAACCTTAGGTCCTGGTGCAAACTGCCTCACGGTCGACAATCTGTCTACACACTCAGGAACCCTTACTCTAATACCACTTGATGAAGCGGGTAAATCATAAAACACAGAACAACAAAAATTGCACACAAAATAAGAATGTTCATTTATTGATTTGGACAACTCATTACATTAGAGAAGCTCAAATATACTAAGAGGATGAATCCTCCACAGGCTACAACACATTACAACTTCCTATCTCAAGACTCTAGAATCTTTTGCCTTCTGTAACCCCAAATCAGCTAGGGTTTCTATTTTCCTACCTATCCTCGACTCTACACTTTCCCCCTTATCTCTACTACCCCCAAGGGTTCCCAAAAATGGTTATTAATAGCCTTTTTGGTAGCCTCCAGCTAAATTTCAAATTTTGTATCTCCCTCCAAAAATAAGTTGACTTCTGGGAGCCATAACTTTTGATCTGGGTATCTAATTAATGAATCGTTTGAAGTGCCAGAAATCTTGCAAAGTGCTTTACATGCTAAGAACTAGCTTTGATAGTTCTACCCATTTTTGGGCCCGTACAGGGCCGTTTAGTGCCTCAAACCTGAATTTGAATACTTTTTAGGCATTTTCAGGAAACATAAACTTTAATATCTTTCAGCTCACAAATGATATTTGCATGATTCCTTCACCAAAGGTCTTATTTTTCATTTACAAAGCCTCGTGTAAATTTTTGGTTCAATCCGTGCCCAAATGCAAACTTTCCAAAAATAGCAATTTGGGAAAACTGAAAGTTCTACATCATTATTCAAGCGATTATGGAACCAGAAATACTAATTTTGAAAAGAAAAGAAAACAACATCAGAAATTTTGAATCATCATCTTTTTTGGGGTGATGCAAGATTGCCTTTACACCACTAGATGCTCCTGCATCATTTTTTCTCCTTTTTTGCTCTTTTTCTCTATCTTTCTCTTTATTGACAATTCTTCCCTTTGGCTAACTATCCTTTCATATTTCTATCTTCTTTGTTTGCCTCTTTATCCCTATCTCCCTTTGTTAGTGGTTTCCTTTGTCGTCAAACCATACAATTTGCGAACCATTTCAATTTGTGACAAAGGCATGTGTTTCTTATTTCCTTGTCATTTCCTTGCTTTTCTCTTCTCTTCATCAATATTTCACCCTATCAAAAAACTTTATCATCGGCGAACCTTGAGGTTCACGAACTCACCTTTTTGCCAATGAAAATGCTCCTTTTATCTTTCTTTCCTTCCTGCCTTAGAAAAATTTCACATCCTTGCCACTGTTTTGGGTTGTCGGCGAACTAATAAGTTTGCCGACAAGGAATTCACATCCTTTCACTTTCTACCTCATCAGCAAATCAGCCAAATAGTGAACTCGAGGAACCTTAGATGGCAAAATCGACAGTTTGCAAACCAACAAACTTCGCCGACAAAGACCAACATTTAGAGAAAATTTCAAAGAGTAACACAATGACTTGAGGGGATTTTTACTTAGAATTGTTTGAAGGGAACCCATGGAAAGTAGTCTTAGATCGGGTATAAGTGATGGGTAAAATAACAAAGGCACAAAACTAGGATTTTTGGTGGGCTTGGGGCAAAATAATGCAAGTTGGGGACTGAGTTTTTTCAAGTGCCAACACTGGCTCTAGTTGGGGATGTGTGCCAAGCAATGACACATCGAGAATTTTAGATCTCTGAGCATACCAAAAACACCAAAAATGACACACAAGAACATAAACAAAAACACCATGAAGACCAACAGTGGTCAGGGCTACTCGAGATTAAAATATAATAGATATATCATGATTTCATCACAAAATTTGAAGGGCAACGTTACCTACGAGAAGTAAAGTTTCAAGTGTTGTCCATGAACAGGCAACTCCAAAAGTTCTCCTTCCACATTTCTAATATAAAAGGTGTCTTAGCCAGTGTTTTCATCAATCTGATATAGTCCTATCCATAGCGGTTCAAAGTTATCATGCTTTCCCTTATCCTCTAATTTTGCATTCTAAAGGAGAACCAAATCACTGATCTAGAAACACCTTTTAACCATTCTCTTGTTAAATAAATGTTCAACCTTCTACTATTGTAGAAAATTTTTATCATGTGCCACCCTTCTAGCTTCATCCAATTCTATCAACTCATGCATCCTCAATGCAAAGCATCATCCCCATATTCTCCCATTTGTTGCAGTAGTTGATACATAGGTAGTTCTAATGACATTGGCATTTTGGCCTCTAACCCATATACTAGCTCAAAAGGACTTTTGCCTATAGCATGTTTGTAGGTGATCCTATCAGCACAAACTACATATTTTAGCTTATCATCCCACATTTTTCTTATTCATATCTAGAATCCTCTTTAGAATTTTCATGAGGCTCTTATTGTTGGACCCAGTTTGTCCATTACTTTGCGGATGGTATGGTGATGAATGAATCAACTTTATCCCATATTTGGAACACATACCAATAATGTCCTAAGATCTAAAGTACATGGCATTGTCTGCAACAATTCTAGATGGCACACCAAATCTGGTTATCACATTGTTCAAAAGGAACTCAATCACTACCTTGGACGTGGCATTGTGAGTTGGAATGACCTCAACCCACTTTGTGAAATAGTTAGTTGCCACCAATAACCATCTGTATCCATTGCATGATCTTTCTTGGATTTCCCCTATGAAATCAATGCCCCATTGCTGAAATGGTGTTTCAGTGGTAACATTCATAAGGGGAAGAGTACCTTGAAATTTTGACTTACCTGCAAACCTTTGGCAGGCATCACATTTTCTGATTTGTTTTGCAACATCCTTGAAGCGTCTTGGCCACTAAAAACCTGCGCTAATAATCTTATGTGTTGTGGTTTTAGCAAGGAAGTGCCCACCACATATTCCTTGGTGATATTCTTCAATGATTTTCTTAGATTGTTGCTAGTCCAAACACTTCAACAACAGTCTCTCATGATTTCTCCACATTAAAACATATTTCTCAGACTGGAGCTTAAGTGTTCTTTGCTGAGTTACATTCATACCTGGGGGACAATGCATGTTGACAAGATAGAAAGTGATATCCTTGTACCATGGATCATTTGTCAATGTACACACATTAGCAGATGAAACATCTACCTCATTTATTTCAATGGCCTCTAAGTTGGAATTAGCCATCAACTTAGCTAAACCCTAGCCTCTAACTAGTTTGGTGACTTGCACCTCAATGTTGTAATCTTGGAGCCTATTGATCCATCTGCATCTTCTCCTAGAAACTTCCTGCTGCATGAAAATATCTTTCACAGCTGAATGGGGCACATATGCAATTATCTTTGCACCCACAAGTTATGGCCTAAAGTTTTTACTATCTTAACCAAAGCATACACATGCTTTTCCATATTTGAATAATTCAATTCAATAGCCTGCAAGGATTTACTAAAGAATCCTATGGGTTGCTCAAATCCATCCTCATTCTTTTGCAACAATACAACAACAACAGTATAATATGAAGCAAAAGAGAAGAGTTGAAAAGGCTATGAATAATCTAGGCTCATCAACACTGGTGAATTATTGAGGGCCTCCTTTATGTCAATAAAAGATTTAGCTAGTTCCTTTCCCCATGCAATAGATTGTCCCTTCTTGAGCATCTTGGAGATTGCCTTGGTCTTCTCAGCAAAGTTAGCGACAAATCGCATCACAAAGTTTATCTACCCAAAAAATGATTGTATTCATTTTACTAATTTTGGATGGGGAATGAGGTTAATGGCTTTAACTCTCTCTAGGTCTATTCTTACCTCATCCTTTGACACAGTATGCCCCAACAACTTGCCTTATTCTACTCCAAATTGACATTTCTTGGGATTCAAACAAATAATGTACTCCAAACATCTTTCAAAGATCAATTCCAAATGCTTGCAATGATATTTTCTATCTTTGGAGAATGTAGTGAGATCATCTGGGTATACAACCATGATTTCATCAATGAGGCCTCCAAAGACCACATCCATTGCTCTCTGAAACATTGATCCTACATTCTTCAACTTGAATGGAATCCTCAAATAGACATAGGCTCCCCAAGGAGTAGTGAATGTTGTCTTGTACTATTTTGACTCCTTGACCAATACCTGATTATAGCCTAAAAATCCATAAATCATAGATATAAGTTCTGTACCAAAAACCCTTTGCAAAAGATAATCCATACTTGGAAGAGGATAATTGTCCTTAAGGGATTGATGTTCAAATTTCTGAAATCTACACATAATCTGATCTCTTTATTCTTTTTCCTCATTGGGATGAGATTATACACCCACTCAAAATGTCTAATTAGTTTTATGATACCTCCCTCTTTTAGCTTTACCAACTCTTGTTGTATTTTAGGAGCTATTGTGGAATTTATAAGCCTCTATTTCTGCCTAAAGGGTTTTGTAGTAGGCTGAAGGGGAATAGTATGATTAAATCATCCTTATAAGCCTTCAGCTTATCATAGGACCATGAAAAACATTTTTTTGAATTTTCTTAATAAAACAACCAACATTTGATTTTCATGGGGTTTGAGTCACTTACCAATGTAAACTATCCTAGGTGACTCCTGGGTGCCAAGGTTAACACATTCAATGTTGTCCTCTTCAACTAGTTTACCTTTTCTTTTCCATCAGTCAGCATTATCAAACATTCTTTCAAGTGAAACCAAACCCTTGGGAATAGTATTTGTCTTCACCTGTACCACTTCATTGTTTCCTTGCCATCTTTTTCTTCTATCATAGACTGCCAATCGATCAAGTGATTGTCAAATTCATCCAAGAAATTTAGGAAACTATAAATCTGATTTTTGTCATTATAAACTTGCTAACTGTATATGTTATTAGGGATTGTTGGCCTTGTAACCACTTCAAAAACATAATGATTATAAGAAAATTTTGACCGAGGATCAAATTTTGAAGCAACTACAATAAGGGAATTTGCCTCCTCATTTTCAATTCTTTCAACCCATTCAATGCCAATAGCATCAAACAGTTCCATAGTGTCCCATATTGCATTCCTGTATGCCCTTAACCTACTGTCCTTGACAACAAAAACATTTCTAATCTGCTGCATAACTAATTCTGAATCATCATAAATTTTTAAGCACTTGACTCCATGCTTATGAGCAACATTTAGATGCAACAACAATGCCTCATACTCAGCTACGTTATTAGTGCACTAAAAATCAAGTCTAGAATACATGCCAAATTGTTCTCCATCTGGTGCTATCAGAACAATACTAACACCTGAGCCTTCTCTAGAACAAACACCATCAAAATATAATGTCCATACCATACTTTCATTATTCATAGGGGAAACAATCTGTGGCAGATCAACACATAGTTTATGTTTATTGTCATCACAAAACCCCTTAAAAAAATCAATATCGGTATCAAAGAAGTTAACTTCTTCTTGGGTTTTGTAATGGTCCTCTGTGTTTTAATATTCTACCTTCTTCTCCATGTGAAGATTCACCTCAACACCATGGATTGGAATGGTGGCATATGATAAATCCATTTGTATATTTCCACCCATGGAAGTTGCCCACTTCCGAGATAATAACATACCCCATTTAGCAGGGCAGTCCATAATAATTACATCCATTAAAAAGGACTTGCTCGGATATGTAGCTAGCTGAACATCAACATCCTTGACAAGAACAATTACATTGACTTCTCTTGAGTCCATAGCAAAACATTTACCAAAAGACTTGGACACCTTCAACCCCAAATCATTCATGATTTCAAGTGGCATGACAATGTTAGATGCTCCAAAATCAAGCATGCAATTATGTAGTATCCATCCATTTATGATCAATGTGGTATAGAAAGGATCCACACCCATCTGACTATTCACCATAGATGACCCTAAATAAACCTCGATTGTTTCATCATCTTTAGAAGGAGCAACAAGGGGCTATATAGGTGCATTGGAGGCTATGATAAATGAGACAGACCTATCCCTATACTCAAGAATCCTAGGAGCTTCCCCTAATGGCATTGAAACTCTTATCTGACTCAATATATGGGCCATGTCAATAGGATGATACAGAGGTAAAGAGGTGTCACATGAAATTGTAACATCATTCGCATCAAGAATATAAGGTATCAGTTGACTAGAAGAAATATCCATACCTTTCACCTCCTTCTTGTCTTTGTCCTTTTGTGTTTCACTTGATACTTGAGGCTGACTCTCTTTGTCATCACCTTTTGGTTTGTGAGTATCGACAACAAGTACAACAGTTGGCTTGACTACATGTGCCGGAACCTTATGTAAATATCTCTACCTTATGGTTGCTGGTTGTTGGGCTACAACCTTCTTCTTTTCAAATGCTTTCTTTTGAAGATCTCCACCTTTTGCCTTGGTGTTCACCTTTTCTTTCTTTCTTTTTTTTCAACTTTGCTCCCAACTTTATTTCTGACTAAGTTTGCAACAACAGTACCTTACATAGGCACATACCTATTCTCGAGTTAGTACCCACCCTGGACTTACATAATAGTTGCATCGGTCAAGGCCTTCATATCTTCTTTCGATGGTTTGGACTGCTTGTACTTCTTGTGCCTGAGATCCCTCAAACGCTCAAAATCATGAGCTAGTAGCTGATATCTCTTCAGACCATCATTATATTTAGCTTGGAAAATATAATCATCATCTTCATGGTTGTCATACTCATCATTCTTATCAAACTGCTCATAGTCACTGGTGTCAAATTGGTTTATCTCATCCTCTCCATAATACTCAGCTGCACCCTCTTCATTTGGAAACTCCTCCTCCCTACTCATTGAATGAGCTACTGCACAATTTGTTGGATCATGAGGAAGGAAACATTCCTAGAACCATGAATATGTCTCTTGAAAATTAATTTGATCCTTTCTCAATGGATTAGGTGTGTCTCTTTCAGGTTGTTTGAAACTAACCTGCCTAGGGGCTAACTATCTATCATTTTTTTGTGGCCTCTTAGACCAATCAGTATTGTATGGCCTATTATGCAGTCACTGAACTTCATTGAAATGTGTTGGAACACCCTGAGGTGGCAACCCTTTCTCATTCCTTGCAACCTTATCAGATAGATCTTTCATGACCCCATAATTTTATCCAGTTTATCTTTAGCTGTGAGGGGCTTATTAAAATCTTTCCTATCTGGCTCGGACAGTTTCACATCAAATCTTTTAATGTACTTCCTTGAAGCTCTCATGTTGCTTTCAATGTTAATGGATTTAGCATACTCTTCCCTTAATGTTTAAGGACTCTTGTCCCCCAAACAGTAACCAATTTTTGAATCAAATGCACCACAATACAATACCAAACCCATAGACTCATTAGGTCT
The DNA here is from genome assembly GCA_027924645.1 of Cunninghamia lanceolata. NCBI lineage: Eukaryota > Viridiplantae > Streptophyta > Pinopsida > Cupressales > Cupressaceae > Cunninghamia > Cunninghamia lanceolata. Next base: position 5,569,766 of record BSBN01000404.1, read on the forward strand.
TATATGAGGAGGTACCTTTCTCATTGTCATGATGAAGCGACTGTTGAAATCAGCTATTGTGTCATTTATTATCTTTTTGATAGCTATGAGTTCATGGATGGAAAACTTGGGGTCAATCCTATCCCCATATTGCACTCTAAATACCTCATGAACTCCTCCCAAGAGTCAATATTGCTATCCGGGAGAGCCTTATACTATTCTTTGGCACTTTCTTCTAATAAATGTACAAATAATTTCATCATGACATCTTCATCCTCAATTTCATACTCATTAGTGACATTAATAAAATGTCTAAGATGCTCTTCACCTGTGACAACATTATTGCATTAGAATCTAGGAATCTTTCCTCTAATTTCATTTGGAATTAGATTGGGAAAATTAGGGTTTCCAAAGAAATCAAGTTGTTTATACCTTTCAGCTCCCAAAGGCTACCTTAGTGGGGGAAATATTTGTGATTGTCTTCATTGTGTTGGCCTAGGTTTCTGAATATTTCCATACTGTCGATGTGCCTAATTCTGTGGTGGCTAATTATGAACATTTTGAACATAAGCATGATTTATGCCTTGTTGTCCCATCTGTTGATGCAGTTGTTGATATTGTTTTGCTAGTTGTACTACTGATTTCGGCCATGTTGTTGTGTATTCCAATTTACCTAGACCTTTTGAGCAAGTTGAGCTTGCTATTGGTCAAGTAGGGCTTGTACCTCTCTTTGTCTAGTTATGATATGATCAAGTAGGTCAAGCTCATCTTGGAGGGTCCTTTCTCTTTCCTCAACATCAAGTGGTTCCTACTGATTTTCCTCATTGGAAATGTTATCATGTTGGCCTCCAAGTGATCTTGTGGGAGAAGTAGGATATCTAGTATTCTGATGTGTCTCTTCATTCTCATTGGGCATTCTAAGCTCTCAAATGTGCACCATGAGACCTATCTCTAATTCCTCTGCCAACAAGGTTCTCATTTCTTCTAACATTATACTCATTCCTATTCATCCTTCTATTTGTTCTGAGTATGTTATCTGCAGAGTCCTTAGAAGTATATTGATACTGGCTCTTGAAATCATCAACTGTATCATTTCTGCTAGAGTTGCCTATTTGGTCTTGGGTATTCAATGGAGTCATCACATTGGGGTTTCTTGCCCTCCATCTACTTCTCCTATTTCCTATACTTCTAGAGTATTCATCTTGCCTCGGCTACTCTTGGTTTCTTCCTCTATTCATTGTGAATATCTTTTTCTTTTCAAACCACAAATAGTTTCTAGGTTGTCAAAATAGAGTCGCCACTTCCCTTGCTAGGAAGAAATATTTGAACAAACATTGTACTTCAATACTACAAAAACTAGAAGTAAACTAATTCAATGGCTCCCCAACATCGACACCAAAATGTCGGTGTAATTTGATGGGAGGCCAAAATTACCCAAACAAAATGCACAAATGTAGATCACTATTACAAAGGTATAAAATGTTGCAGCTACCTAAAACTCGGCAAGGGCTAAATTAACTCTTATCCCTGAAAATGGCACCAAAATGTTGGTGTAAGTTGATGAGATGCCAACTTGCCCAAATAAATGTAAATTGCAAATTGACTAGCACCAGCGTCTTCAAATTCTTTGACCTTTTTATTCATCCCTGACAACGGTGCCAAAATGTTGGTTCCCAAAACCCTAAAATATTTTACAATCACTTAGGCCAAGGGTGTCATTAGGGTGATTAAAAAAGTTTTATCAATAGGTTAAGGATGATTTTGGCCAACTTACAAGAGTGGGTAGACTCCTCTACACTTCAAGCTCATCTAGGCTTAAGAGGGTAATCCTGGAGGTATCCCTTAATAGGGATCGAGATCAACAAAATATATTATCCCATTTGTGACTTTGTAACAATACCCAGATCATTGTTTTAATCCCAAACCCTGTCACTGGACTAAAACACACTTGTTACACTTAATAACCTCCTTTTTAAGCTAATGAGAGCAACCCTACAGAGTGAGGATTCTTATGAAATTGTGATTGCATTTAAAACTTGATATATTGTTTTGATTTTTAATGAGTTTGGGTGATCACAGGCTTCTCAGACCAGTGCCTATCCATTGGGTTGTAGAGTCTCATGTTTATCAAAGCAACACAATTACAAGGAAATGTATGAGTGCCTATTTGAAGATTCAAACACATAAAAATCAATAACAAATCATGAGAATACTTTGTAATCCAACACCGTAAAACATTCTTCCATATGTAATACTAAAATGACCATTTACAAAGCCTAGAAAATGGATTAAGAACTATCACATTCATTCAAATCAGATTTTACAATCATATCACTAAATGTGGCAAGAAAAAACCCTAACCGTGATAAAGGTTTCCTAAAAGAACACTTACAATAGTGGAGAAAAACAATGATTGATATCAAGATTACAATATATTTCACATACAATTCTGATAACTGATTCCTGAAGAACAAAAACTAATCACTAGTCGTTGCCCTAACTACCTCTGGATCTTTTCACGTATAGAGAAAACTTGCCCAAAAATGACCAACCCCTAGAATGTCTCTCAAACATGCACATATAGGGGGAAGTTAATGCAACAAATGGGCGCCAATTACCTACCCTCCTGCACCAGCATTAACTCTCACCAACTCCCATAAATTCTTGCAACCAATTCCACCTACTTGACCACCAACCTGTGCATCCTCTTCAATTCTACATTCATGGTGGCCGGGAGTAGGTGGGCATTATGAAATACCAACCCGCCAAAATGCTCATGTAAAGCCTTTACAACATTCAAAAGTTTAAAATATTTTAAACTATTACATTTCCATTATGCTTTACACTTGCATTTAATTTTCATTTGATTACACTATTTGATTCTTGCACTTCTTTATCGGCGAAACTCCTCTATCATGAACCTTGGAATTATTCTGTCTTTTCCCTTCTTCCCTTTGCAGAGCTTCTTTCTGTCGACAAACTTTAAAGTTTGCGAACTTCCACTTTGTCGACTCCTTCACGTAGCCCATTTTTTCTCCTTTTTTATCTTTTCTCTATCTTTCACTTTATCGACAATTCTTCCCTTTCACTAACTATCCTTTCATATTTATATCTTTTTTGTTTGCCTCTTTATCCCTATCTCCCTTTGTCAGCAGTTTCCTTTGTCGGCAAACCATTTCCATTTGTGACAAAGGCATGTGTTTCTTATTTCCTTGTCATTTCCTTTCTTTTCTCTTCTCTTCGTTGGCATTTCTCCCTATTGACGAACTTTATCATTGGTGAACCTTGTGGTTCGCGAACTTGCCTTTTTGCCAATGAAGACACTCCTTTTCTCTTTCTTTCCTTTCTGCCTTAGAATATTTTCCACATCCTTGTCACTGATCTAGATTGTCGGAAAACTTAAAGGTTTGCAAACTAACAAGTTCACCAACAAATACTTCACTTCCTTTCACTTTCTGCCTTGTCGGAAAATCAACTAAATAGTGAACCCAAGGAACTTAGTCGACAAAATCGACAGTTTGTGAACCAACCGATTCATCGACAAAGACCAACATTTAGAGAAAATTTCAAAGGAAGGGAAACAAAATGACTTGAGAGGATTTTTACTTAGAATTTTTCTGAAGGGAACCCATGGAAAATAGTCTCAGATTAGATATAAGTGGGGTACAACAACAAAGGCACAAACTAGGATTTTTGGTGGGTTTGGGGAAAAATAATGTAGGTTGGGGACTGAGTTTTTTCAGGTGCCAACATTGTCACCATATTATCTTTCAATATTTTGCATGAATTATGTAATAAGACTTGGATATCTGTAATGAACTACAATAGGGAATAAGGACTCTAAGAATACGTATCAGAACAACACGTGATATATAGAGGATTAGAAGTAGGAAGATTGCTAGTATTTTGGTTACATGAAATGATATATTGAAAGGACCTTCAAATTTGTGTGCCAATTGCATGCATATGATGTTTCTAAACAACTTGGAATAAAAGAGCAGATAATTCGGTACCCCTAACTTTGAGTCATTAGTCTAGTCTTATTTCCAACATTGTGGAGCAAGGGCGTAGTCCCACTATTGGAGAGAGGCTAGTATTTCATTTTTGTTTATCTTTTTCCAGCTTAGTAGATTAATTGTTGTTTTCAATATTAGAATAATTCTTGGTATGGTGTGATTTACTTTTATGTTTCACAATTGATTATTGAATTCTAGATTAAATCTTGGTTGCTAGTTATTCCTTCTTAGTTAGACTCCTTCTAGAAGATGTGTGTGATTATTTATCAGATTTAATTTCTAGCATTTAGATGTATTTTCCAGTAATGAGTAAAGGTATGAGCTTGATTAGGAAGCTAGCTTAATCCTAGGAAATAGTGTGGGACTGTTAGTTGTTAGTTCTACTACAGATTCCCATAGATACACTGCCCTGGATTGACAGATAAAGATATTTAAATGCAAGGTATAATGACCCTTGTCATTTTTTGCATTGTTGCCAGGGAATAACAATGTTAGTAGGTACTTAAATTAATAGTCCTAATTAGGGTTAGAACAATTCTTGCATGGTTAGGCCTAGAGATTCTTCAGGAAGATTCATTTAGAAACAACAATCTCCACACAAACCATAGGTGAGAGTAGTGAAAGGCAAGAGGACACTGTTGATCCAGAAAATTTTGCACTTCCCCAACATCATGAAATCTTAGAATTTCTTCAAAGGTTACAAGATCAAACCCAAGCTGATTTCCTAGGAGAGTTTCTTCTCAGTCCTTCAATAATAGAGAATAATGACAAGAATGAACAACCAAATCCTATGGGCAGAAGGGTTCCTAGCCAAACTTTTTCTTACCCTATAGTTCTTGATCCTGAGGATAATGCCCCTATAAAAAACATCTCTCCATCTAACCTTCCTACATTCATAGGAATCCCTTCATAAGATCTAGACCAAATCCTTTTTGAATTCGAGGTATTATGTCAAACTTATGATTATGGCTCTGATAATCAGAAACTAAAGTTGTTTCCTTCCACTCTCAAAGAATTTGCCATGAGATAGTTCATGGGTTTGACCCCTGATTCAAGACATTCACAGGGACAAATGTAAACTAAATTTCTTAACAAATACTAGGACTACTGTTGAGTTAGTGATAGGAAAGAGGATATTTTCATAACTAAACAAAAGGAGGATGAAATCTTGGAAGATTACCTAGATAGATTCAATTTTGTTTTGCAAAGATATGGGAATCCCATGGAACATAATTTGGCCAAAGCCTTATTCCTTAGCAGATTAGAAAAAAGAATCAAAGAAAGTCTTGGATTTTATGGGGAAGGGAAACATTAACTGACTGAACATGCCAGACATATAAGAAATCTGTAAGAACTACTCCAGAACACAAAATGGTATTAGGGCACCTAGATCTGCTAAAGGAAAGGATGATATAGGTCAATTTATGGAGGAACTTGCTAATCTCAAAACATACATTCTCAGTCAGTTGAACACCACCTTGGATGGAATTCAAGAAAAAAATAGAACTACAGAACCATTGTCCATTTATTGTCCTAAGTGCATAAACAAACATCTTCTGAGAGAATGTCCTTTAGAGAAGATTGAGGTCTTCCAAATTTGTGACAAAAGCCACCCTACTGACCATTGTGACCAACTTCCTACTTTGAAAAGGTTGATAAATAAAAACACCCAGATGGATGAAGAATTTAACTACATTGGCCATAAACCACATGGCAATCCCTTATATCGACACCAACAGTCTTACAGAGGTACTACAAATTGGGGGTTAACCAATGGAATTCACATTGGAATGGACCCGTTCAACCTTCCCAATTCTTTACACCAGAGTGGGAGAGCCAATAATGGCAAACCCAGTCATGGCCTAACCAACAATGGGGAAACCAACAGTGGAAAAATCAACCATGGGGAAATCAAACCTGGCAAAATCAATAAGGACCGCCATAGTTTCAACCTCATTATGTACCTTAGTGGAATTCCCATAAAACCTTTAGTCAAACTTATCAGAATCAACAAAGACGATTCCCTAACCATCAACAGGCCCTACTGACAGGTCCAACAAATACAACAACAAAATGAACCTGTCAGTCAACCACCTCTCCCTGCTTGGCCTATGGCAAATCCTAAACATAATAAACAAGGGGCAACAATTTACCTGACTAGTTAGGAAAACATAGCTGGAGTAAATGTAATATACCTAAATAACCTCTAGTTGTGCTCAGGGAAAGTTTTTCCAAGACCATCTTCCCCTAGGATTGTTGAAATCACTGATGAACTAGAACAACAACCCCCTTAGAAGATTATCACCACTAGGATGCCAGAGAAACAATATGCAGAACACTCCGGAGTTCCTCCAGAGATGCATTCTGGAGTTCCTCCAGAGTCCCACCCTGGAGCCTCTTCGGAGACTGCAAGTAAGGCACCCTTCCTTGAATAGTTAAAACACACTACCCCTCAAAAAACAAAAAAAATACCATCCAACCAAATGCAAACAACTAAAAAATTAGAGTTACTTCAGGAGATCAAATAATTGAATATTGAGATACCACTACTCCAAGCCATCAGAGATGTTCCCGAGCTTAATCAATTTATCAAACAACACTATGTCAAGACTTAGGGTCGAAGGCCAACCCTTCCTAAAACCATTTCGGTGGAAGGAAAAGTAGTCGACCTACTAATGGGAGAAACACTCCTCCCTAAATATGGTGACCTTGGCAATCCTGTTATCACGGTTGAATTGTAGAAACTGAGATATCAAATGTGTTGGTTGATCTAGGGGTGACAATAAATGTGATGACAGTACAAACCTCTGATAAGATAGCTCTCACAAGTATGCAACCCACATCCATCACTCTGCAGTTGGCTAATTAGTCATTGGCAATTTCCAAGGGAGTGCTCATGGATGTACCAATGATGATAGAATCATGGGAATACCTATTGTGATGCTCACAACATGCCCCATTTTACCCTTTTGCAAAATGAGGACCCCTACTATGGCTTTTGCTTTTGGCTTGTGTGGCTTTGCTTGCTTGGCGGTATTGGAAAAATGTCTTGGATGCTTGAAATTTGAGTTACACAATGCTTGGGTATAAGTGGTGGTTATCAATAGAATCTGCATGAAAAATCAGCTAGGATTTCCTTTTGAATCATTTGAAAATTCTACATATTTTGAGAGTTATGCTTGTTTCTAGGAAAAGTCAATGCTAGATGGATGTTGGTCAATGTGTATTTGATATACATTTTCGTTTGCATGTATTTGTTATGCTTTTGGTCTGTCGGGTTACTTTATTCATCAGTTTATGTATATGGTATACATAAAAGTATTCAGGTCTAGACCTGACGGTGTTTTATGGCGAACTATATTAAACGTAGAAATCCACAGTTGCATTTGTGTATTACAACTCATGTATTAGAAATACAAATACAAAATATACATAGGCAGATGTCAAAATAAGTTCAAAGTAGTGTATAAGGTCGGGGACATTTCGTATGTATGCTATATACATGGTTTTTTGTGTGCTTTTGATATACGGACCCAAAAGTAAAATTAAATTGAATTCTGAAAATAAAAGTGAATGTCTATGTTTGTATGTATTGTTGTATGTATAACTACATGTATCTTATATACAAATACAAAACCGGACACGGTCCAAAAAGTCAAGCAAAATGAATTATAAATGGAGTTTGCATTTGTATATTTGGATGCATGTATTATATATACAAAAGGTAAAAGAGGCATTTGCATATATGAACCCAGAATTAAATAAGGAATAAGGTGCATTCATTCGTAACAAAAGATAAGGAAAAATCGCAAGTGTTTGTGTATTTCGATGATTGTATATGATATACATGAGGATATACAAAAGAATTATATACAAAACCCGATGTAGTTAAAGGTTTGAATATTGTATGTTTCAGGTGGGGTCCACATTTGTATGTTAGAGATACATGAATGTGATATACAAAAGGGGTGATACAATAGATTTAGATACGACGCCAGACTCAAAATTAACTTCAATTTGTTTTATAAACTCACTGAAGTCTGAGTTTGTATATTTTGATGATGTATAAGATATACATAGAGATATACAAAACTAAATATACAAAAAGTAAAAGAGAAAAGTGCATGTATATGAGATACACAATTCAAAAGTGCAGGGAATTAACGTGTACAAGATTTAAAATATGAATTGAATGAAAAGTTAAACACAAATTGAATTGTATGCCTTAATTACAACATTTAATGCACAACTACTATTGAAAACCTAAATTTAAAGAAGTAAAAAGGAAATTGGATATGTTAATCTTCACAATTGCATTTAGAGTTAAATTACAGAGCATTTTACAGAGCAAAGGTGAAGGACGATTCAAATGGCGAGTTGAAATTTGAGAACGGTAGCTGGGTTAAATTCAAACGGTAAATTTCTTGTCAACGCTATTAAAGTCAACAATTGCAGTTTGGGTATGTGCCGAAAAGCTCTTACTTGTGATTTTACATAATAGAATTACAAAAATTTTACAGTGATTATAGTTGAATAATGGAAATGTGTTAGGCTCAAGTAATCATTATGATTAAACCGTGAATTAAGTACAGTAAGGAAAATATGCATAATTCAAATGAAAGAGGTTTAGGGTAAAAGTTAAACGGTAAATATGGATGGTAAAAAAAACCCTAGTAAACATGGGCATAGTTGTAAAGGAAATGTATATCTTTTCAGAATGCTGCCAAAAGGAAAGAAAATTGAGAAGATGGCGGGGAAAGCCGAAAAGAAAGACACAAGGACAAAAGAAGAATTCCCATTAAGAGGTTATAGTTCCAATATATATGCCACGGGAGGAAGGGTAATGGACACAGAAATTGGAGATTATGATTCTCAAGAAATATTGGAGAAGATTAGAGAGCATCGTTGGCCATGAAGAACATATGGGATGTAGGATTGTATAAGGCTGCAAGGTTTCCATTAGCAATGGAGAGGCTGTAGGGTTTCCATTAGCAATGGAGGCTAGAGACCTAGTTATTGAGTGTATCCACAAGTATGGTTTGAATTATAGAAAAGTAAAGCACAATGGGGTGGTATTTGCAGATTTGTTCGTCGAAGGTATAGCAGAAACTTTTGGGCTGCAGACCACTAGAAAGATGAAAGAAATGGATGTAGAACAATATTCAGATGATTTTAAGAAGAATGAATCATCATGTAAAAGTACCATATTTTACGGATGGTATCCTTCAGATAAGAAGGCAAAGGCAGCTGCCAAGGTACCAAAGAATTTGTACAGGTTGGATTTCAAGGAAGATGTCTACATCATGATTACATTACTGAATAGAGTACTAGGTTTAGCGAATGCTACTTCATTTGAGCCTTGGATGTTTTTAGTAATACAATTCATTAGAGAAGAGATAGGGATTGTACATTGGGAATTGGCCATCAGTAACACCATTTACGCACATGTCTTGAGATTTAACAAACAAAAGAAGTTTTTTATGTCTTCTTATATTGTATATTCTTGTGCAGCAAAGATGCAATTAAATGGAATACTGAGAATTGGCACATTGGGAAGTGGGCCAAGACAAACACTAGTATATGATCATTACCCAGACCTACAAGAACAAAACGTAGGAAAGAGTTGGATAAGGGTAAATGATGTGTTTTCAATGTACCTAGTAAGGATATTGGCAGGAGAGAAAGACCAGAGGTTGTCTGAGGAAGCCAAGAAAGCAATCACATGGCACAACACTTGGTACATAATGTTCTCTACCTTTACATACATCAGAACTGAGGGATTTAAAGGAAAACTTTTAGACTACCAAGGTACCCATCGGATAAGGTAGTATTGTTAGAATTTACAAGGTAAATACTGGATGTATCTAAGATGTACAAGGCCAGATTTAACAGGGGCAACATCAAGTTTCCCTTTGTTATTGGAGGATATTCATGTTATAATGAGGATGTAGCCAAAACTTCAGAAGCATAGTTACTATATTATGGCCTTCTAGTTTTTGATTTAGTCAGACCTATTGATCCTTTCAAAAAGATTCATAATTTTATAGTTAAAAAGTTCAAGCATCAGCCTCACATTGAAGACTTCTGGGCTGATTGTGGAAGTGACAGGGAAGTGAAGAAAAGAGCTCATCAAAGATTAACTTTAGATCAAATAAGAACCTTGGGAATAATGGAAGTACCCTAAAAGATTATGGATGATGATGAGAAGATACTGCATTCCAACTATGATAATCAAAGGGTTGTTGCAGAAATTCTGAATGAACCTAATTAGACCCAACTTGAGGAAATTTCATTAGAAAATATTTCAAAGTCAGTATGGACATTTTCAAATATCTAGGTTAAGGAAAAGATAGAAGATTTGAAAGCTAAAGGATTCATGGTTACCTATCAAGGGAAGAAAAGGAAAAGTTTAGAGAGTGAAGGTAAGTTTGATGATTTCTTAAGAAGGAAAAGATAGGTGGTGGAGGCCAAGGTAACTAAAATAAATGTTGGGGCCACAATGTTGGATCCATATGCATTAGGGATAATAGTGGAAATACCTATAGGAATATTTGTATCTACCAAAGAGGGAGCATCTACATCTACTGCTATTATCACAATAGAGCAAGTTCCATTACAGGGAAGAGTGCTATCACAACCACCATCAACACCTGCAGTACTAGTGCAGGCATCTCAACAAACACCTTTGGAGACACCCACAATTACAGAACAAATCCAACAAGAGAAAATACAGGGGTTTATCTAGGTTAAAAAAGAAATGACTAAAGAAATGATAACAAAGGCATCCACTAAACAAGCACCCACCAAAGAAAATGTAGAGGTTGTGGATGTAGAAGATGATGAAGAAAAAGGTGAAGATGAAGATAGTGGTGATAGCCTTGAGATGAGTATAGTGAAGAAGAAGAAGAGAGACAAGTACCAAAGTCTCATCTCATGCTTGGAGCGTTTGGTACATGACCATCAAAATAGGCTGCCAAACAGTCATTACCAAATATTAAAATAATTGATCCTTTTAAGAACATGGTGCCAAGAGATCTCATGGAAGAGGTCAAGGAAGTGGCCAAAGAAATATTGAGGAATCAGGCTAAGGAAGAAGAAAATGTAGACATGGAAAAAGTACAGGATGTTCAAGAAGAGGCCCATCAAGAAAATATGCCTACGGATGGGATGGAGGAACAAGGAGTTGATGAAGGACAAGATCCACCACAAGAGGGTCTTAGCCCTGAAGTACCTCATGGGAAGGAGCAACAGAATGCAGAAAATGTCCAACCTCCACAGCAACAACATAATCGACGACAACAACAACAACAACAAGAGCAAGAGCAAGAAGAAGTGCACATAGAAGGAGGTCAAGAGGAAGTGTTAAATGAGGAAGCCACAGATACAAATAAGGAGGTACTAGCTTGGTTAGAGTCTGAGGTGAGATAGGACACAATAGTTGAAGTGGCACCAATTAATATTAAAAGCTTGTTAACTAGTGAGGCCGGGAAGAGAGGCAGAAGAAAGGCTAGAACAATGTCGGCCATAAAGAGGAATTCCTCTGGTGGAAGGACTATGCAAATAGCAATTCCCCAGGCTAATAAGGAGAAAGGAGAAATAAATGTAGAGGAATACAAGATGATCAGTGTGGATCTCGTTCATGTTAGTAGGGAGCAACACATTGAAGAATTACAGAAAATAATTGAATTCACTACAAACAGATTGAGAAAAGAAGCAAAAAAAAAGTATTTGAAGGGGTAAGTTGCCCAATACGAACAATTCATTCAAGGGATATTTGATCCCACTCAAAATGTACCAGAGTTAGCTTCTGAGTTAACTATTCTTTCTAAAGAATAGGTAGGAGAGATAGAGAGTAAAAGGCATGAAGCTAGTATGTTGGAGGATTTTGTCAAGTCATTTATACAAAAAGGAGAGGAAGTGGTAAAAATTGCAATAGGCAATTGGAATGTTACATTGATTGATGGAAATAATTGTGCTCACCTTGTACAAAAATGTCAGGAAAGAATAAATTAGAACAGAGAGGAGTTGAAGAAACTCAAAACTTTGGAAGGACATACACAGTCCTTGGTGAATGAGGGGGTCATAAGCTTACAGATTGTATTTCAAATCCCCAACATGAAGATGGAGTTGAAATTTGAGGAAGGGATATTAAGGCCTTGCTTGGCCAATATACATGAAGTAGAAAAGAATGTTCAAGTTTTATTGAAGAAACATGTGAATATGGTTGAACATTTGGTCAAACATCCATGCCCACAGGTTCAGATATTTGATGTAGACATAGCAATAAAGGAATTCAAAGGCAACTTCCAGTCGTGCATTAAAGACCCTGTAAATCAGTTAGATGAGGAGACAATGGAAAATATAATGGAGCTCAGTCCTAAACTTAGAAATATCATAAGAAGAGAGAAGATAGAGAGAACAAAGCACAAGCATTGAAGACAAGTATTGAAATGTAGCAGTACATCTGGGATGCTTCTTAGAGAACCTGTCATGTCTCCATATCCACCCTAACTGAAAGGTTCACAAAATATATGAGTGATAAAAGCAGGGATAGGCAAATAGAAGACGACAGTGATGGTGAATAGGCTACTTGGTTCATTATTTGTTTCATGTTGTACTTTGTTGTGATTTTGTATTGGTAAATGGTCAAAGGTAAAGTCAAAATATTTCAAAAGATTCTAAAGGCATCTTTGTGCCTGAGAGAATATTCTTTTAAGATATTTTTGAAGTGACAGCTGGCATGAGAACTTGAATTTGAACTATTGATGGTTTTGTGCCCGGGAAAGAGATTTTGAGTCTATATAAGGGGCTTTGATATGTATATTTGAACACACACGGCTGATATAGAAAAGTACTAGAAAATTTGTAATAGAAGTGATTTGTGAAAATACTTTGAGCCTAGCAAGTTGATTTAGTAGTTTTCCTGTGTCTGTAGTGGAGATAATGTGGAATGTCCTGTTTCTCGTTGTATCTAGAAAATGTTTGTAAGTTTGATTTAGTTTGCTGATACTTTCAAAGATTTTGAAGTCAAAATACATTGTAAATTTGAAATGTCTTTCATATGTTAATGAATACAAACATCTAATTTCTGCTTCTATTTCAGAGTGTAATTGGATTCAAGTGTTCTTTGATATATTTCCTTTGACAATTGCAGTTCTGTATGTTAATTTATGATATTGCTCTAAAGAAACATACATGAATTTAACTCCTTTGAAGTGTTACAGCTAATCAGATTTGTGTACATGAGTAGCAGAGAAATAATTCCTACATAGTCAAGTTTTTTAAACCCTTTTCTTTTTTTCAGTAAATCTTTAAATAATTAGCATGCACATAGTTATCTGAAGGAGATTGTTATAGATTCAAATAAAGAATTGTGAATTACAAAGATCTTTAATAGTTTTCATATAAATCTGAAGTACAAAGTATATTTTCATTGAAATTCATGCAAAGCTTTGTAGTAAAATGGTAAATACATTCAAAGGACCACTAGTTATAGTGCAATTTGTAGTTATTTGCAAAGTGTAAGTCAAAGCAGTCAGTACACATCCCTTGAATCACGTAAGACCCCTTAAACAAATAGCTTCACATCGAACACTGAATGAGTCCAATACAACCATGCCCTGGTTACCCTAGACTTGGAATTGAGAAATATTTTAATAATTGTCCATATTCTTCAATATAAGACAAGATTATTTGTGAATTTTATCTATTGTTGTTTTGAACAAAATCATCATCAACAATACCCTATGGATTTTCTAATTCTAGAAACAAGGAACCACAAAAATGCTTACCCCTTAATCTTAGGAAGGCCTTGGTAGCCACTGCAACAACATCAATTGAGTGCATAATAGGTGACATGGTCATATCCAATGGAATGGGAATGAAAAAGATCTCCCTATATCCCCTAGCTAAACCATCTATCTAGTACTCAGGGCAAGTTTGGGTAGATGAACCAATCACTGGAGAAAATGGTGTTTCCTTGGCCATGGTGAATATTACAGAGCACTTAGGGGAATTGGAAGGAGAAATAGATTATGACACCCCTAAAGACATAATTCACATCCTCATCAAAGGGGACACAATGGACCTCGCTTAGGATTTAAGGCATGAATTTTTATTGTAGCCCATTGTACCCTTGCCAATGCTATACCTTGTGGAGAAACTTTCTACAAAGACCTTGCCACCTTTCATCTATTGCTTCCACATTCTTTCCCCCTAAACACCATGAATCCAAAATGTAGGATAAGATAATCCATGGAACAAACCACACAACAAATTATGATCTTACCTGGCAAAACACATAAAATCAATACCCAGTTAACAACAGAGCATGAGGCAAAACTTATTAATCTTCTGGTATCCCATTCAGAAGATTTTGATTGGGAATATAAATACATGAGGGGAATACCTCCTAAAATTTGCACCCGCCATGTATATACAAAAAATGTGAAGTTTATCAGACAACCTCAGAGGAGATTCAATCCTGTACTAAAAGAAATTGTGAAAACTGAGATAAAAAAATTGTTGCAACATAGATTCATTTATCCCATCTCAGATAGCCAGCGGGTGTTCCCGTTGGTCATAGTGCCCAAAAAGAATGGAAAGTGGAGAGTATGTATTTATTATAGAGAATTGAATAAGGCTACCAAAAAAGACTATTTCCCCTTGCCATTCATTGATCGGGTGTTAGACAACCTGACAGGGAGGAAATACTTTTCATTCTTGGATGGTTTTAGTGGATACAATCAAATCCAGGTGGCACCTAAGGACCAAGATAAGACCACCTTTACCTGCCCTTGGGGGGACTTTGCATACAGAGTAGGGATAAATTTAAGGAATCCCCCTAAAAAAACTTATAAAATCCTGGTGAATCCTGGCTAAGTGCTATAATTTTCCTAGCGAATCTTTCCTTTTTTTTGAAAAAAAATATTAATTTTCCAGGTGAATTTATGTCTGTGATTAGAATTTTTTATAAAATCGTGGTGAATCCTAATGAATAATTGGTAAAAAAAAAAAATTGGTGGCGAATTATATAAATATTCAAAAATACAAAATAGATTATTTGGTGAATGTGCTGGCAAGTTTTTGAAAAATCATAATGTGGCTGGTGAAACTATCAAATGCTAAATTATAATGATTAATTTACTTGGCGAATTTATAGCTTAAAAAATATTTACATTTAGATCGATGGATATTGATAATCAGTATCACATATCAATCACATTAGTGTACTTATAAAGTTATAATATTCTAATAATTTTCACTAGCATTTTTGAAAAATCATAATGTGGCTGGTGAAACTATCAAATGCTAAATTATAATGATTAATTTAGTTGGTCAATTTATAGCTTAAAAAATATTTACATTTAGATTGATGGATATTGATAATTAGTATCACATATCAATGACATCAGTGTACTTATAAAGTTATAATAGTCTGATAATTTTTTATCGTCAGATGATCACAAATTGACGACATAAGTTCTATTTTGGGCCAAAGTACTGACACACCCAAATTTCTACATAAAGTCTCCAGAATAGAGATAAGTGGATTGTGTTGGAAGTATTCCTTAAAATTTTGTCTTGTTGCATGCCATGTGGCTCATCATGATTGCATCATGATGTTTCATGTACATCGCATTGAAATTAACAAGTGGACCCATCTTCACAATTGAGGGCTTGCGCTCTACTGCCACCTTTATTTTATATTAAATAATTCATATTATATACAATATAGTATACAATGGGATGCTACGGTTTTGAAAATTTACAAAGAAATATGGCTTCTGGATCATGGCATTCTCCTCCAGTGCAGAACGAAGATCCCCCCTCCAATTCTCTGTGGCAAGCTTTTAAGTTTAATGCAAGGCCTATCCTCAACAACGATCACCTTGGCGTAGGGACAGCAAATACGGCCACGACTAAATCTCGCTCGGGAGAAGGTTTTAGGGATGCTCTCCTTCGAACAAATTTCAAGTCATCTTCTAGAGTAGAGCCTGGTAAAGGAGCTTTTGAGGATCGACAGCCAGTTTTCTCCCCCTCTCACACCTCGGCCTCTCGTCCAATCTTTGGCAGCCCTGGGCCCTATGGCGAGACAAGTGGCTCTCCTAGTGTTAGGGCTGAGGAAGTTTGGCATAACCTACCTGCGGGCTCGGCCTCATTTGGGAGCATTTCCCCCGCAATCATCAGGAATCAATTAGATTCAGGCAAACCTATCCGATGCTCGGCGAAGCCTATCGAAAAACTATTACCCGATGAAGTCAAAAATCAAATAGTTGAAAATGAAGAGTACTTTATAGAGAATGGACTGATTGGAAGATTCAACCACTTCTGGCCAAGCCTCCCTGAACTCCATCTTTGGATCTCAGAAACCTGGAAGCCCATTTTAAGAGAAAATCTAGAAATCTATCCTTGTGCAGGTGGCCTTTTTGTGGTAGTTTTTGACAGTATTGAAGATTGCAATACAATTTTTCGTTCCCGCTGGGCTTGGGGGAATCATCTGTTATTGTTAAAACCGTGGCACCCTACTTTTGATCCTCTAATAGAATCCTTCGATATCATGCCAATTTGGGTTCGACTCCCCAACTTGCCACTTCATTTCTGGACTGATTCTTGTTTCCAAGCAATTGGTGATTCTATTGGCAACTTCATAGTGATAGATAATGATTCATCTAACTTCATACATACAACCTTTGCCCGCATTTTGGTGGACTTGGTTATTTCAAAAGAACTACTGACAGAAATCATTTTTAACATTCATGGCCGCAGCTGGACCCAACCTTTGGACTATGAAGGCTTGCCCTTCCATTGTAGAAGATGTTACAAAACTGGTCACATAGCCACAGACTGCCCCAGCTCCAAAATAAAACTAGATCGCTAAGCCACATGGTGGAAAGATGTTGCTCCTCATCACTACACAGTTGAGTGCTCAGCAGGTGCACTTAAGAATCCTCTGGAGCTTCATAATCAAAGGGCTTCTCCTTAGGACATGAGGAAATTGGATGATTAGCCATCTTCTACACCTGAGAATGATCAACAGCGTCCTACGAACAGGGGTAGGAGCCCCTCTACAATTACTGGAAAATCTCAGCCCCCCCATCTTGAGAAGCACGTCGAAAATGGAAACCAAGATGATTGGAAAGTGGTACAAAAGAAAAAGAAAAAGGAAAATCCTCACAAAGTTGTTTCTCACTGTTGATTCGGGTTGGTTCTTTAGGATCTATGGATCCTAGTTGAAATCTAGGACTATCCCTTTTTGTTTCTTTCACACCCCTGTCAAAGGGCATGCTTGTTCTAATTTTTGGATCTATTTTAGCGGGAGAGGTTCCCTTATACCACACTTATCTATCAAAAAAAAAACAATATAGTATACAATAATCAATATAAATATATTATATATTTTATATATATCTCAATCATTGATCTAATAATATCTAACAACTCCTAGTTGATTCTGGAGGCTTTTGTTGGCAATGTGTAGCGTTGGAGATCTACCTTTCGGAATTGAACTACAACCATTCATCATTTGTTCATCAAATAGTGGAACAATTTGTAAGTGGACAATTTAAATATTTTTCGTTTTTTAATCATTGAAAAGTGGGATGACCTGATGACTGACGTTCTAGTGATCATATCAGTCACCCAAGGCGATCTAGTGGATGCAACATTCAAACTTTTTAAAGGGACCCAAGGTACTGTTTGATGCGAGATGTCAAGTCCATATGAGTATTTTTTGAATTGGATGTCCAAACGCTCTTAGAGCATGATATGAAGTGACATTTTGGGGTTTGGAGAATATTTTGCAAGGTTAGAAAGATAGACTGATGCATATGTAATGTTTTTATGAATTCCTAGCAGTCATGGCTATAAAGGGATGGAGAAAGTTGCTTTCAACAATCAATTTCAACTTTTGGTTGTTCCTTGTTAGCTAATTTTAGGAACTATTCAGTTAAAATGCAATCTTTTTTGCCAAAGGAAGCGGTTAGAATGGTTACATAGTTGGGTTGTTATCCTTACCTTGAAGAATCTAGTTCTTGTAAGATGAAAAAACATGAGTCATGGGAACTCCATGTATGACATGGGAGGATCTAGTAAGATAACAACCAACTATTTGGATAATAAAGTGGAAGGAGAATGGTGCCTTCTAGCAACATTCTTCTTTTAGTGCGGTTAGAAAGTCCCTTGGCTTTGCAGACAAATGCGTCTGACAGTGTTGTATGATAGATGGCCTTGCATCTATCTGATGGGTTGTGGTTAGTGTTCTTTCCCAATCCATTCATTCATGTGTTTGGCAGCCTAGTGATGGATTGTGGATAGTGGTCTCTCCCAATCCATTGGTTCATGTGTCTAGCATCTAGCTTAGTATGATGATTGTTTTGGCTTCCTTATAGACAATCCAGACTCCATAAGGCTTCTTCTTTTGCCATGTTAGCCTTTCTTCTTAAATTTGGATGAAAGCCACAACATTATTCCCAATTTCATCCACATATTCTTGTCACTCTAGGGGCCAGGGTTCAAGCAAAGGCTTCTTATTCATTGTGTTGTAAGGAAAATACGAGGGAAATATACAATGTTCAGTTCTCTATCAACTGGAAATATTCATCCAACGAGGGCTTCTTCTTTCAGCATGTAACCTTTATTATAAAGGGATGTCATATTTGTGTTGTGAGTGAGAAGAATATGAGGCAGAACTCAGAACTCTATTGTCATTGGTGGATTTTGTGGAAATTTTCTTTGTCAACTGGCAATTTTTTGTAATAGTTATTTTTTGACAAAATAAAATGAGAGATGATTCTAATTTTAATTTGTTAATTTCATTAATTACACACATTGATAATCTCTTTTCCAAAGGATTAAGTGAATAAGGTTTAAAACTTAATAACTTAATATGAGGGTTACTACAACCTATTGGTCCAATATTAATATACATTTGTTATTGAAAAGAAGTTCTTAATATTAATAAAAGTTCTAGAATTATATTATTAAGGAAAATAATAGATAATAAGATAAAAAATTAAAATGTTGACAACAATTGTAATCTACATCAATAACCCATATTATATTATTATATTAAACAAGAGTTTACAGTCTACAAAGGATTTTTTACATAGCCCTAATCCAAGGTGCCCTAACACGAACCTTGGATAAAGGCATACACATAAAATGGAAAATTCAAAATAGTTTAAATTTTGAAAAACTGAAAATAAAGTTGTTAGTGGCCACCGTTGATTTGTCTTCTAACAACTGCCACGTGAAGAAGAAAATATATAGATATGATACCCACTCTTCAAATCAATCTTCATAAAATATTTTTCTCCACTTAGACAATCCATCATATCATCCATTTGTGGCAATGGAAATCTATATTTGATGGTTATTTTGTTAATGTCCCTCAAATATGTGCACATACACCATTCTCCACCTTTCTTTGGTGTCAACACTACTGGTACTGCACATGGATTGAGACTTTCCCTACTCAACGCCTTATCCAGCAATTCTTGAACTTACCTATTTATCTCCTCATTCTCCATAAGTGTCATCCTATACAGTGCCTTGTTTGGTAAACTTGCACCAGGTATCAAATCCATACAGTGACTAATATTTCTCACAGGTGGAAATCCATCTGATAACTCCATCATTATATCTGAGTATTCTTCCAGCATCTCTTGAATTTCTATGGGTGGTTCTTCTTGTTTTTTGCTATCATCGCCACTTCAGGCTTAAGAATAAAAGTAAAACATGACCCTCCTTTCTTCAATTCTTTCAATAATTTCTTCCTAGAAATCAAACAAACTCTAGGATTACTTTCTACTTTATCTTCCTTCTCCTCCATAGGATTCAAAGTATAATCTCTCCCATCCTTCTTTATCCTATATGTATTTGTTTTCCCTTGATAAACAACTTGTCTATAAAACTACCACGGTCTACTTATCAAAATATGACATGCATCCATCGACATTATATCACACATAATTTCATCCTTATAACTACCAATTTGAAAGTTAACTAGGCATTGTTCACTTACCACAAATTGATGCTCTTTCTGCAACCACGGAACATTGTAGGGACTATGATGCTTCAATTGCTTTAACTTCAGTTTGTTAACCATTTCTTTAGACACAATATTGTCGTGCTACCACTGTCTACTATCACTTTACAACACTTATCACCCGACTTAAATTTGGTTTGAAACAAATTTCTCCTCTGAACAGGTTCATATTTCTCCTTCTTCGGGTTCAACAAAATCCTTATTAGCATCAAGGATTCTCCATCCTCAGGATCTTCTCCATACTTCAGTGTAGCCACACTTTCATATTCTACTTGTGCCACATTCACTCTTGCTTCCTTTCCTTTTCCAATACTCTACTAGATCCAAGGGCACTGAAATGCCCTATGTCCAATTTCTCCACATTGAAAACAAATACCACTAAATCCTCTTCCCCTGCCTCTTCCAAATGATCCTCTACTTCTAAAATAATCACCTCTTCCTCTTGAGGAATCTCCTCTTCCTTTGGTTTCCTGGCTTTTAGTTTGTGATGAACTAGCCTTTCCTCACTTTGGTATCCTCTTCCACCACTAGACTAGCCTCTTTCATGTGAAAATTTACCCCTACCTCTAGAATAATTTTGTTTTCTCCCAAGCTTATCTTTTAGCCTTCAGGGCATATTGGTAGGCTTCTTCAACACTAGTGATTCACACTATGCTTAATTCATCTTGAATGGAGTAATACAATCCATTGATATATCTAAAAACCTTCTCAGCATCATCATCAACATGACCAGCTTGAATATTCAATCTATAAAACTCCTCAGTATATTCTTGCTCATTCATCTCCTTCTGCTTCAAATTCTATAATTTCTTGAAAAAACTAATTTGATAGTCTGTAGGCAAAACCTTAGCCTTCAATTTGGTTACCATTCTCACCCAGGTTTGAATTTTCTCATTTCCCTTTCTTTGTCATTCTGTCTAAACATGTTTCCACCATAGGGAAGAATTACCCTTCAACTTTGTGCAGGCAAAGTTCACTTTCTTATGGTCTTTAACCGATTCAAAATCAAAATATTTGTCCATCTCTGAAATCCAGTCGATTAATTCTTATAGATTTAAACTACCATTATAACTTCGAGGATCTAAACTAGGCTTACTACCTATTTTAGACATTGCCCTCAAAAATTGCCTTTCTGGTTCATCTCCTTCATTTTCATCATCTTCTTTTGCTTCAACTTCTTCTTCATCCTCACTAACATATTCACCATGTACTCCTTTGCATTGTGCCATCTCGATAGCATCTAATCGTGTGGTTATTCCTCTCAACATTTCTGCAATCACCATATCTCCTCGTGGTCCTCTTCTACCACATCCTCTCTACATGTCTTCTTCAGATTCTCTACAGTTGCAAGTCTACACTCACTCTCCTTTACCCATAACAAAAATATTAGAATCTTTTCTTTGACATGTCCGCAGTCTCCTCTAGAAACCCACTCTAATACCACTTGGTGTAGGACTAAATTCAGGGGTCATATCAAACTACCGAATTAAGTATCAAATTATGAACAGTAACTCAAACAACCACGCCACCACAAAATGAATCTATTTATTAGTAGAAAAAAATGATTATAGGAGTACAAAATTCATTACATAGTCTTAGGGTGCATCACTCTTTGTTTACAAAAACTTCTCCAACATCTCTTCTCTAAGAGATCGATCCAAGACAAATCTAACTCAACGAACCTTCTCAGGAGTAGAAGAAAGTACTTTAAGAAACTCCACCAAAATAATTTCACAACCCTATTCGTTAGGAAACTAAACAAACTGTCATAATAGAAAATGAACTACCAGATCAATTGAATGGTTTTAGCGCTAAACCATCACCATTAAACCCCCTTCGTAAGCACAAAACAATCCCCACCAAGTACACACAATCGCTGATACAAATTTGGGCTCTAAACAATGATCAGTGAAATGCCCTTTCTACAAACCATAGAGTCATGTATTGACTTTTGTTCAAGTTCACATACTTCAATAGTCTCCAACACCTTAAGAGGAGGGAATTTATCAGCAAATGTAGTTCTTCTCTAACTTATAAGTTATCCATCACATGCTATCGACAAAATAATGATTTCACAAACTAACCACTTACCGGTGTAAGCCTTTAGTTATCAACAAATTGTAACTTCCTTGAACCTTGGAGTCCTTTATCGGCATTGCCTCAAGTTTTGAAACCTAAACCTTTTCTGACATAAAGGTCGTCGGTAAAAATTCCACTTTACAAACTTAAAGTTCATTGTAGCATGTTATCGGCGAAGGAACCAATTGACGAACTAAAGACTTGTCGATACATACTCGTAAGTCTTCAAATTCCTTTTATCAGCAAAACTCATCTTTCCCGAACCCTATCGGCAAAGCGGCAACTTTCTGAAATCACAAACTCCATTCTTAAAGCCTTTATTGGCAAAATGGCTTATCAGTAAACCTACGGGTTTGCAAACCACCGAAGTTACCGATATCACACTTTAGCCGACACTCAATCTTTTTATTGGCGATCTGGCCATTCCGTGAACTTTGGAAACTCATCCTTCAAATCATGCAATTGGTTAACTTACAAAGTTTGAACTTTCCTTCCAAAGCCTGTCGGCGATGAGGCTTGTCAGCAAACCAAGCCATCGGTAAATGTTTGGATCGGTGAACTGAAGAGTTCACAAACTCAAAACTTTGTTGACTAAAATCTCCCCTTCATAAAACTTTAAAAAATGCAAACTAGCCTTTGAAGCTTATCGGTGAAAGTTCCCATCGGCGAACTAAGCCGTCGGCAAACTTAACAGTTTGCGAACTGGGAAATTATCTGATTGGCTCTAACTTAACCAATTTTTGTCCAATTTTCACCAAAATGAAACTGGGGATACCCAATTGGGTCTTCTACAAGATGATGTCCTAAAATTGACCAAATAAATTCAAAATTTCTCTTGAAACACAAAAACCAACTTTGCAAGGAAATAAAGGCAAAAACAACTTAAGAAATAAAACATATTTTTGGTGACACAAGATTGCCAATGAACCTGGATGCTCCTGCATCATTTGTCCTCATATTTAATTTTTAAAAAAGTATTACTATTTATCAAACTAACTCTTAATTAATTATAAATTAATTTTATGAATATTCTTAACATTTATTTATTTACCTAAATTTAAAAAATATTCGATTGCTTTACAATAATAATAAAATTAAATATAAATATATTGAAGGTTAGATTTTCTAATGATTTATCCATCTCATTTCATTTATGGAATTATTTAAATTGTAATATGTGAAAAAACTTAAAAGAAAAATATTAACATCCATTTATTGTTAAAGGGTCTAGAAAAATAGTGTGAACTTTTTTGAATCATCTTCTAGACGACACTTCATGATCCATCATTAGGAAAAGAAGGAATTTGAATGTTGAAATTGGGTCAAACAAGAATGTGGTGAGGCTCAATCAAAGGGATATGGTTGTACTCACAATAGACTCCAAGGTAAGGAAATGTTGTATGGAGTAATCAGTTTGAACCATTAAGAGAGAGTGGTGGTTGATTGATCAGTATGAGGCTAGGGGTCGATTCAAGTGCCAAAAAAATTGAATTAAAGACTATGTACATGTGCTTACAATATCTATACAAAATGAGTGTAAAACAAAAAAATAAAAGTATAAAGTATATACTTTTGCCCCTTACAATTTATTATCTTAAAATACATTCACATTCATAAATTATATCTTAAATTTGTTAAATACTAAATAAATCATTTATAGTAATAAAATTATTGATAAAATACAAATTAGTTGAAAACTCACACCATTATATATAATTAAGAAATATTATATATTAATATTAATTATAAAAAATATCTTAATTATTTAAATAATTTTTAAAAAAAATAATATGAAAAAATAGGTAAATGGGCATTTTGGATGACACTTTAAGTTCAAATTTAATTTTATTGTTTTAATTTATTTTAATGTGTGTTAATCTTTTTATTAATAACTAAATGGTTTAGATAATAATAAATCTTTTTAATAGTGACTAAACCGTTTAGATACTTTATAAAATTGGCAATCCATGCACTAGTTTATGGTATATAACTAGTATAGATATCTTAAGTAAATCTATCTAAAAAATGCGGAGAGATATCAACTTAAAAGTTTAATTATAAAATTTTATTTTATGTTTATTTTCTTAATTGTTTTATTATTTAAGGCTATACCATCAATCAACCCTATGTCCATCAATTTTTTAACTATAATTAAGAAATAAAAACTATCTCAAACTAACAAATTAAAATATAAATTAAAAAATATCTAAAATTAACAAATCAAAATGTTTTCTTTCTTAACCCATAAACTTTTAAAAAAATGATTAAGGTTTAGACTTGAACTTTTTATTTGATATTACACTTCTACATTATAATTTTTTATAATTTAATTAAGGCTCAAACTTAAAACTTGATATAAAATTCTAGGTTGCTTTAAATGTAAATTATTCATTTTCTTTAGTTTTATTTTTTTGACTTTCTTTTAACACTTTGAAAAAGGAGAAGAATTGATTATAAACATATCTTTTGCTTTTATACGCTACTTATTTGGATTTATATTATGCTAATTATTAAATATTAATATTTTGACATGTAAATGGCTGTCAAATTTAAAGTAAAATGTAAGAGTTTTTGTTAACACACTCACGCCATTACACTCCACCCCTTAATGCCATTGTAGAATGCCTATCCGCATTAATTATCAATCCATGCAAATAAAAAATATTGCTTCCTTGGCAGTACTTGTTAAAACAATTGAACATTGAAAGCAAAAAGAGCAATAGAACAGAAAATAATAATCAGACACATGAGACAATCAATTTACGTGGTTCACCATAAATTGGCTACATCCACAGGAGCAGGGGAATAATTTTATTATCTCTGTATGAAGTTACAATGCTATGCATAATAGCAGCAATACATCTCTTTAATAAAGCAATATCCACAATGGATAAGGAAGACCAAGAGGCAAGTGTTTTGGCAGGAGAAACAATATGACTTTTGGACTTCATAATCCAACAATCTCCCACTTGAAGTCCATTAATTGCTGCTCACTCCCCTACTCCAGTCTCAATGTCACATCTTGACAATGCTGAGAGAAGCCCGACAGAATTTGAACTTCTCTCGAGGTACAACCTTGGTCAAAGCATCAGCTGGATTGATCTTTCTGTCTATCTTTTCAACTTGCAACTTCCCTTCTTCAATCATGCTACGGATGAAGTGATACCTTAGCTCAATGTGTTTGGTTCTGTTATGAAATACCACATTCTTGGCCAAATGGATAGCGTTGTTGCTGTCACAAAAGAGAGTGAAAACTTGTTGTTTGGATCCCAACTCAGTTAACAAACGCTGGATCCAAACCATTTCTTTCGCACCTTCGGTGAGGGCAATGTACTTAGCCTTAGTGGTGGAAAGAGCAACTACTTGTTGCAATCTTGAGACCCAGCTGATAGCTGCCCCGGCAAAAGTGAAAACATAGCTTGATGTAGACCTTCTTTTATCCAAGTCACCTGCCATATCAGAGTCAATGAAGCCTTGTAGCTGTGCGACTTTCCCACCAAAGCATAAGGCATAATCAAAAGCACCTTTTAGATACCTCAATATCCACTTCACAGCTTCCCAATGAGTTTTACTGGGATTATTCATGAACTGGCTCACAACTCCCACTGCATGTGAAATATCAGGATGGGTACACACCATTGCATACATAAGACTTCCCACGGCTAAAGAATATGGAATGTGTTTCATGTAGTCTAGGTCTTCTTGTGTTTTGGGACACAATGAGGAAGACAAGCAAAAATGATTGGCAAGTGGAGTGCTAACCGGCTTAGCACCTTTCATATTGAATCTTTCCAAAACTTTTTCAATATACTTTTGCTGAGATAATCTAATTTATTTCTTCTTTCTATCCCAGATAATGGTCATGCCAAGAATCTTCTTTGCTGCCCCGAGGTCCTTCATTACAAATTTGTTACCCAAGAGTTGCTTCAAATCACCAATAACTCTCATGTTGGTGCCGATTATGAGCATGTCGTTAACATAGAGCAACAATAAAACAAATTCACCATTTGCCAACACCTTGTAGTATAAACATGGATCAGATTTGCAACGTATAAACTGATTCTCCATCATGAAGTTATCAAACTTGATGTACCACTGCCTTGGGGCTTATTTTAGCCCATACAGCTCCTCCTTAATCTACAATACAGATTCTCATGCCCTTTCTTGACAAAACCTTTAGGCTGATGCATGTACAATTCTTCTTCTATGTCACCATAGAGAAATGCAGTTTTGACATCGAGTTGCTCAAGCTCAAGGTCATAAACTGCTGCCAAGCCCAAGACGGCTCAAATTGTGTTCATCTTCACAACTGGTGAAAAAATCTCATTGAAGTCTACTCCTTTTTGTTAATCATACCCTTTCACTACAAGTCTGGCCCTGTAGCATTTTGTACCTCCTTCCTCCTCTTTCAGTCTATAGACCCACCGATTCTTCAATGCTTTGCGATCAGGTGGAAGCTGGACCAAATCCCATGTACGGTTTGCCATTAGTGACTCCATTTCATCCTTCATTGCAGCCATCTACTTCTCACTGTCCCTATCATTGCAGGCCTCTCGAAATGTAGTTGACTCTGATTGATCAGATATAAGCAATTGATAATGATCGAATTTAGATGGAGGTTTCCTCTCCTCAGTAGACCTCCTTAATGGAGGAATTTGTCCCTGTAGACTACCCTGTTCATGTGTAGTGCTTTGTTCATTCCTCTGTTGTTGATTATAATTTCCAACATCACTGCCCTGTATTTCTATATTGTCCCTCTTTATTTCCTGCAATTCCCTTACTGCTGGCGTGTGAGGATTTTGATGTTGTTGATCCATGTATGAAGATTGTGGAAGGGACGGTGAAGACCAATGCTCTACCTCTTGAGTCCGCATGGGAACATTTATTTGCTGTGTATCAAAATTCATAGGCTGCGCTGAGATGTCTTGCACATTCTTTTGAGAGATTTCACCTTCTTTCTAAGGCCGCGGATAAGAATAAATAGGCATGTTAATGACATTTGAACGCCGACCATATGACTGTATATTATTATATTGTGTGCATCTTGAATCACTATTTCTAGGCTGCATGAGACTTTCAACAGGGTGTGTGGCATTAAGAGTGTTCAAAGGTTATGAATTAGAAGGCTAGCTATGTGAAGGAAGAAAAACCAGTGGAAGAAAGTGCTTTGTCTGTCCAGGTTGAGAAAGATAAGGATGAATGAATTATTGATAGTAGATGTTCACATCACATGACAGGTGATAAAAATAAGTTTGTAAGCTTTGAAAAGTATGATGGGGAGCTGGTTAGGTTTGGTGATAATGTAGTTGCTAAGATTTGTGGAAGAGGATCTATTTCTTTTGATGGTAAGCATAACACAGATGATGTTTTATATGTGAATGGTTTAAAGCATAATATTTTAAGTGTTGGCCAGATGTGTGAAAAAGGGTATGATCTAAGTTTCAAGGATAATGGACAAAAGATCATGGAAAGCTCTGGAACAGTGATTGCAACTAGTAAGAAGACTAAAGGTAATGTTTATCACTTGAGAGGAACTGATAATTATTGTTTGTTGGCTCAGAAAAATGAGAGTTGGATATGGCATAGAAGGATGTGTCATATCAATTTTGATGACTTGGTGAAGATAAGCTCAGTACAAGCTATAAGAGATCTACCTAAGCTTGTGAAGCCTGCTAATACTATTTGTAAGGAATGTCAATTGGGGAAACAAACAAGGACAAGTTTCAAGAGTAAAGAACAAATCTCTACTAGATTACTTGAGCTGTTGCATATAGATTTGTGTGGTCCTACAAGAACAAGAAGTCTGCAAGGAGACATGTACTTTATGTTGCTTATTGATGATTACTCTAGAATGACATGGGTTACTTTTCTAAAAGAGAAATCTGAAGCCATAGACAAATTCAAATCTTTCAAGGAAATGGTTGAGAATGAGTTAGATTTGAGGATCAAATGCATAAGGTTTGATAGAGAAGGTGAGTTTCCATCAAATGAATTCAACATTTTCTATAAAGAGCATGGGAAAAAGAGACAATTGTTTGCTCCTAGGACTCCTGAGTAGAATGGAGTTGTTGAAAGAAAGAACATGACAGTTCAAGAGGCTGCTAGGTCAATGATGATGGAGGCTAACCTACCGGAAGTGTATTGGAGAGAAGCTATACATACTGTTGTCTAAATTCAAAATAGAGTCCAAGTCAAAGGTAATGGTAATAAAACTCATTATGAATTGTGGTATGGAAGAATTCCCACAGTGAAATATTTCAAAGTTTTTAGAAGCAAATGTTATATCAAAAGAGATGAAGAATTATGCAAGTTTGATGCTAGGTGTGATAAAGGAATTTTCCTTGGATATTCTACTAAGAGTAAGGCCTACCGATGGTACAATAAGAGATTGAGGAAGAACATTGAGAGTGCTAATGTGAAGATTGATGAAGACAAGGAAATAACATCATATTTGAGTGGCTATGAATCAGATGAACCTACTGTTACAGTCAATGAAGAAAAGGTGGAACAAAAGGACAATCAAGATGAAGAAGAAAAGGCTCTGGAAAGTGTTGTTAAGACTCCTAGGTATGTAAGGAATAATCATTCTAAAAATCAGATAATTGGTGACAAAAGAAAAGGGGTATTAACAAGGAAAAGAGTTGCAGAGGAACAGGTGAACTACTGTTTGCTTTCACAGATTGAACCTAAAACTGCAAATGAAGCCTGCCAAGATGAAAGTTGGGTAAAATCCATGAAAGAAGAGTTGATGCAATTAGAGAATCTTGAATCAAACTTGGGAATTGGTCCCTAGACCTGCTAATAAGAATGAGATTGGAACCAAATGGGTTTTTAGAAACAAGAGCAAATGGAGAATTTATAAGAAACAAAGCAAGACTGGTATGCAAAGGATATTCTCAGGTTGAAGGTATAGACTTTGAGGAGACTTATACTCCTGTGGCAAGGATTGAAGCAATAAGAATGTTTATGGCATTTGTAGCACACAAAGATTTCAAGGTGTATCAGATGGATGTAAAGTCTACCTTCTTGAATGGAGAGCTAGAAGAAGAGGTTTACATTGAACAACCAGAAGGATTTCAGTCATCAGACCAAGGTGACATGGTATGCAGATTAAAGAAGGCCCCGTATGGACTCAAACAAGCTCCTAGATATGCAAGGCTAGACAAGTATTTTCTGAAATTAGGGTTTAGTAAAGGTACTACAGATAGTAATCTCTATTTCAAAATTAATAATGATCAAATTTTGATTGTTGTAGTCTTTGTTGATGATATTATCTTTGGAGGCAATGAAAGTATCTGTATGAAATTTGTAGAGGAAATGCAAAAGGAGTTTGAAATGTCTATGTTTGGTGAAATGAATTTCTTTCTAGGATTGCAAATTACTCAATTAGAAAAAGAAATTTTTATTTCTCAGTCCAAGTATGTGAAAGAGTTGTTGAAGAAGTTTGGAATGGAGGATTCTAAGCCAGTATGTATTCCTATGGTAACTGGCTGCAAGCTGAGAAAGAATGATGAATCACCTAAGACTGATCAGAAAAAGTATAGGTCTATCCCAAAGATACTGATTTCTATAATGTCCCATTTTTAGTTGATGTTGTTTGCGGATGGATTAGCCTATTCCTGACCCTTGTAGGCTAATGTACATGGTTAGAGGGTCTTCTTGAGGCAGTCACCTGGTCAATGGTTGGTTTCTTGGATTCAGTTGGATGGGAAAAATAAGGGAGATAATAATTAAATTAATTATTTGTAAGTTTATTAAATAAATAAATATTATAAAGTGACCTTATATTTAATTAATTTAATAAAGTGACTTAAATAAATATTATTACATAAAGTCACTAAAATAAAATAATATTATTTTTCTAGAAGCTTCTTGAAGTGGGATTGAAAAAGTATAAAGGAAGGGGCAAGGCAAGCTTCCAGGCATCCGATTATTGACATTTGCATTTGATGAGTTTTGTGGAGCCAAGGGTTTCTACATATTTGGTCTTTGGGAACGAAAACTCCCATAGATTAGCATAACTGAGGTGGTGAAATATCCTCCAAAGGGTTGCAAATTGGAAGGGATACTTCAGTCCTTTCATTTGTGCTTAAATCTGTAGTATTAACTAAGGGTTTGGAGGTATCAATTTGCATATCAAAAGTTTCTCTATTGGCTGCTATAGTGCTGTGAATAGTGACGCTACAGTGACATGAACAGTATGCTACAGTGATCGCTATAGTGATTTGCTATAGTATTGCTACAGTGATTTGCTACAGTGCGCGCTACAGTGATTTGCTACAGTGCGCACTACAGTAACATGAACAGTAACACTACAGTCCAGGAGTGAACAGGGCAGCTAGGAGAAGGTTTCAAATTGGGTTTGGAAGGGACTCATTTCCTTGGATATTGGTCTATTCTCCTTCAGCATCATTGGGTGTCACTATTATCAGGTTCTTCTTGCAACTGTTAGTAGTTTGCATTATCATTTTAGGCATTTAATTTTGCTGCTGTAAGTGATAAGTCAGAATCAGATTTGACATTGCTGTAGTCATCATTGTAAGCCAATTAGTCTTGGCAAATTCATAGCAACATTGTACTTGGGAATAAATTCAATAAAGGAGATATATGTTGCATACCATTTGTCTGACGAAATGTCCATCTAATAGCATACATGATCAGCATAGTAGTTGCATGCCAATTGTTTGACAAAATGTCAATTGGCTGTAGGAGTTGATTTACACTTGCATTAGTCATCTATTGCATTTGGAAAATGCTAAGACACTTGCATTTCATGCTATACTTGTAGTTTAGTCATTTAGCATTTATTTCAAGGCTTTTGCATCATCTTATCTTCCAATTTCATCAAGCAAAGCAAACTGAAACTCAGAAACAGCAAGAACATACTTTGCATACAAAGTGTTTGACGATATTCCTTGAGCCTCTAATCAGCAAATTGAGGTCCGAATTGTCAAGGGATATTACAATTTCACTCTTAGTGCCTATACAGATGCGGATTGGGATGGATATACCGATGACATAAAAAGTACAAGTGGAGGTGCTTTTCTCTTGGGTAACAGATTGGTTTCATGGTTGAGCAAGAAGCAAGAATCAGTTTCTTTGTCTACTGTAGAAGCAAAATATATTGTTACAGAATGTTGTTGCACTCAAGTGCTTTGGATGAAGCAAACATTGAAGGACATAAGAGTTGTGTATGAAGAACCAATTTCAATCTTCTGTGACAATACAAGTGCTATAAACATTTCTAAGAATCCAGTGATGCACTCAAGAACAAAACATATATCAATAAGGTATCACTTTAGGAGAGAAAAGGTAACAAAGAATGAAGTGGATATGGAATATGTATCTACCAAGGATCAAATTGTAGATATTTATACAAAGCCTATGCCTAAGGATACTTTTGAGTATCTCAAGGAAAAGTTAGGGGTTATTACCCCTCCTTCTCTAGATCAATCCAATGGTGTCCAAAGTTTTATCTTTTGATTTGGATTGCTGTTTTAAAGGCTACCTCTTAGGAGGAGTAGGTAGATGTTACTGATATGAGTTCCTATTAAAGAGCAGTAGTGTGCAAGTATATGCAAAGGAAGAGAAGTGATGCCCTTTGCCATTGATGTCAAAGGGGGACATAAATCATGTGAAAAACTCAAGGGGAGAAAGAGTTCAGATGTGTAAAGAGAAAGGGGTAGAAGGTAATCAATGTAGAATCTTGTCTTGATGATTCTTATAGTTTTTCACATCAATGTTTCCATGAATGACAAAGGGGGAGATTGTTGCAAGTATGTGCTTCCCAGTGTTGTCATTGATGTCAACATATCTATGTTGTCATTGATGTCAACTGTGCTCTTGTTTTAATGCTTACTTGTGATGAGATAGTTGCTTTATATTGACTCATATAAGTGTTGAAGTTAATGAGAAAGTATTCCTGATATTGAGTTCCCAAGTACTTTTGAGAAAATTTGCTCTCCTAGTGCAAACAATGTGTTGCAAAGTTTCCTGGCTTGCAGAAGTACAATGTAGTGTTTTGTTCCGCATATTCTGTATACTGAATATCTTTGTCTGTGGATTGGAATTTATGATAAGGGATGTCTATAGTTTCTATGTTTCAAGTTTGAGCCTCCAGTGTGAAGTCTTAAGTGAGTTCTGTTCACTAGAGTAAAAATTATTTTTCTGTGTATTTAATGGCGACAGAGAGAATGTATTATGCTCCACATTTCTCCACATTTAAGTTTTACAGTCTATGGTTCTAGAATTAAGTTTGGGATGATGTTATGTGCCTTCAATTCAAATGGTTCATGATTTGGTGTTCCGCAAGCAATCTTTCCTTTATGACAGTGGCCGATAATAATGTTCAAGTACTCCGGTTCGAAGAATCTTATGGATAAAGTGTTTGGAGGTTGTTTGGATGTTCTTGGTGATTATAACGTGCTTGTGGATGTCTCTAGATCATGTTCCTACCTTTTAATTGGTCTGCAAAGTATAATCTAGATTGTGCATAAAGTGTGTTCCTAAAAGTCTTGGTGTTAACTCCAGTCTTGGATGACCTAGTTGTTCTTACTACTTGTGGTTATGCTTTGAAGATTGTGGAAGCATGTTGTTACATGGAAGATTGCAATTAAGTCCCAGCTAAGGCGTCACATGGTCTGCATTTATTCTTTTCTCTCCCTAATTTGTTTAGGCCTAGACCTAATTTGAATTTTGGCTAAATATGTATGTATGCCAACCTTGGAGATTGTTTCAATGGTTGATGATTGTAATGCTGAACTTGATGTTCATTCCAAGGTTGATGAGTTGTATAGATACATGTAATGAAGTCTTGAATGAATGTATGTGGATGTGCGAAGATATGAAGATAAGTGTGAAGTGAAAAAATAGAGAAAAGCAGAGGAAAGTTATTGCACTTAAATGGAACTGAACTCTGGCATGGAGTAGATGCTACTATCTCAGTTCACCAACTATGGCAATAAGCCACCCAACGACAATGAACCACCCTATTGGTAGTGAGCTCCTTCTTTTGCAGTGAGCATTCAGGGCTATGAGCCCCATTGGCAGTGAGCCTTATTGTAAATTTTGATATATCATTTATATTGTGAGCTAACACTCATTGTGGTTTTTCCCTTATACCTGGTTTTCCATGTAAAAATGTGGTGTCTCATGTGTGAATGTGTTTAAGTTCTGATTTCATGCTTTCATGGTTAAATTACAATAACAGTGATTAAGTGGTTGATGTGTTGATGGTTTTAAAGTTTTGGTTACAACTGATTCACCCCCCCTCTCAGTTGTATTGCACATTTCAATAATTTCATCTCCACATGGGTATTGAGATTTAGAAATTAGCATCCAAAAATTGAGGAATTGAGAAAATTAAGATAAAAGGGGAACTATGTACAATCATGTTACATTTATTAGAATAGAAAAGGATAGTTTGTAACTAAATCAAGGAACAAATAGAAACATAATATAGGTAAACCTTGGTGATGTAAAAGGTTAATTAATGGAATAAATGCCTAGCTAATTTGAATTCGTATATTGTCTTGTCAATTCATTGGGAATTAATGAGTTAAATCTATAGTTAGATTTCTTGAATTCTTTGGCTTAAGGTATTATTGTTGATGATATTATCATCACTATATTATTCATGACTAGATTCTTTGCCTAGGTACTTGCATCCATTTTGCTTAAGGATTTATAAAAATCACAAGCTAATGGAAATTTTAAAGCTAGGAGAGCTTGCAAAGCATAGAATAAATTATAAAAGAAAGACATGGATGTTAGATTTTCTAAGTACAAAACACACTCTACTATTTAAATAAATCCTTGGAATTTAATGTGAGATATCATTATTTCTGGAAATGTTTTAAATATGAGGGTAAAGTCATGGTTCCTAGTAGAATAAGGAATCACACTTACATAGACATACTAGAAAAATCAATGTCTTCACGTGAAGAAATTTTCTAGAAGATACCATTACCTATAATGCACCATCAATAAATACTAAATAAAAAATATTAATGTAGATCCCATCAAATTTTATCATAGTAGAAAGTTTTGGTATGTAAAACTAATCCTAACACACATTTACATATTATCTCATAATTGCCAAGAAATGGTTGCAAGAAAATGAAGTTTGCAGTTTGCTAGAAGATTGGGCTTGAGATACATACTTTCTCAATAAGAGTGAACTTTCATATTACATTATTTGTAGATTTCTAGATAATATCAAAGAAGCTATGATATTGATGTGCAAACTAAGCTGAATTACTCTCACTTGGATGCTATTGCATATGATTCTTGATAAGGAGATAATAACCGAATATGGAAAACTAATCTCATCAACTCTAATATAGGAATTTCAACAAGCATAGCTACGAGGTGACTTTTATATGGCCTCATATCGTATAGATGTATCTTGTACCACCATGAATTTTTCCCACCATTAAAAAATTGGAGGTCAAGTTCTAAATTGAAGTCCATGTTATTTTCAAATAGCTTCATGATAATGAGTATGAAGATGAGATGTATATCCATTTTTTATGAGAAGGTCCACAAAAATCCCATGTCTGGAATGCATCATGTGTTAGCTAAAGAGTTGAAAGAGAAGAAAATAGTGACCTAGTGGTTGTATCAAAAAATACCAAAAATTTTATGGAGGGGATATTGATGGACACCCATGTTTCACCTACACATATGCCACCAAATATTACTCAGTATGATAGTTGTTATCAATTGTATAATTCTATTGAATCTTTCCTACACTAAAAATAGTTAGGCATCATTCCCTCTACTTGTTTACTCTCATGGGATAATCCTATAATTTCATCTCAATCCCCAAAGTTGGAAACCTAATCAAGCCCTTTAAATTCACTTAGGAATCCTATGGATACTATGATCCAAAGGAGAGGATAAGGAAACTCAGAGCTCAGAAGAATATTAATAATTCAACCTATATATATGATGAGACACTAGAGAAAGAAAAATATGATATATTTGGGATATTTGATGAATATGTAATGAGAAATCATAAAGTGGATGGATTACAAGAGGTTGAAGATGTTCCTAATTATACTTTGATTGGTAAGTAGAAATTCCTAGATGACCTAGATAGATTGTGTCCTAGTATGCTATATAATCAACTAAAGTGGCATTCAAATCCACTCCTATAATCTAATTTGACGATCAATCACATAAAAGAAGTGATGATCAAGACAATTATGATAATTCTCTTATCAAATGGATATAGAAAGAACTAAGTTATATCTTGATATATGTGAGGACAAAAGAGCTAGATCTTATGATATGTGAGGAAAAAGTTGAAGACTTGTTCTCAATTGTTTTATGGAATTTATGATTTATTTTGTTTTAGTTTCTCAAGCATTTATTGTTTTCTATTAATACCTAATGGGTTTTAACTACCCATGTTAACTATTTACTTTTCATGTTGGTTGACAATGAGCATGTACTTTTAAATACATGCTCATTTTACATTTGCATACACCTCAAAGTGGGGGGAAAATGTAATTGTGCAATTTCTAGACCCATGCTAATTCCTATTTATTTTTGGGCCCATTTTGATAGAAAATCTCAATACAATTATATATTGGCAAGTGGCACACTCTTGTTTTCTATTTGTTTCATGACCTAAAACTACGCCTATCCTTTTTTGCACCTTCCCATACCCTCAACCTTTTGTCATCCCTATTTCTATAAAATCTAATGCATTCAACATTTGTCCATCAATATTTGCACATAATTTGTGCATTTTCTCCTTATCTTAATTTGATTAATTTTCCCACGTAGTTCACTTACATACAACTCGTGCTCAAGAACTTGGTTCAATCCCTAGGCATGTAGGATTGAACCTAAATTTAAATCTTAAAATTTAAATTCTAAAATCCATCCTCATTTGTGCTAATTATTTTGAGTTGACTTGTAATATGTTAACATAGAAAAATACTTACATCTATTGTTAAAAATTCTACCAATATTGTGTTAAATTATTAGAATCAACATTTGAGACCACACTTCATGATCCATTATTAGGAGAATGAGGAATTTGAATGTCGAAATTGAGTCGAACAAGAATATGGTGATGCCCACTCAAAGGAATGGGGTTGCTTTCACAGTATACTCTTACATAAGGAGATTTTGTATAGAGTGATTCAGATCATTAAGAGAGAGTCTAAGTTGATCCATGGGTACAGGACTAGGAGTCAATCCAAGTGCCAAAAAAATTGAATTAAAGATTATGAATATCTATTTACAATAAATATTATACAAAATGAGTGTAAAACAAAGATATAAAAGTATAGCTCGTATGTGCTTTTATCCCTTACAATTTATCACTTTAAAATAAATTCACATTAGATAAACTATACTTTAAATATTACAAACACTAAATAAATCATTTATATTAATAAAATTATTCATAAAATACAAATTAATTGAAAACTACACTATTATGTAATTTAAAATATTATATATTAATATTAATTATTTAAAAATATCCTACTTATTTAAATAATTTTGAAAAAAAAAAACCATGTATTATCAAAAAAATGATGTAAAAAAATAGGTATTCAACCCATATTGTTCAAGAGTTGTCCCTCCCTCCTTAGTTATGTTTTCTTATATAACTTGCCGTGCAAGATTCCTGCCTTGCATGCTGTGTAGATTTGTTTATATATGGGTGAAGTTAAATTAATTAATAGTAAAGAAAAACATATATGCGGCATATATTTGCCAATCCATGCAAACCGAGGTAAAAACAATTGCCAATCCTTCTATATATTCACAAACATATGTTCATGGTTAAGTCCCAACCAATTTTCACTTGCATTTAATTAGAAATTAAACGGTTTAGATAATTGTAGACATGATATTTCCACAGTCCATGATCAAATGTAGAATTCAATTTTCTAGAATCACTGTGTTATGCTTTTTTTCATTGACGTTTTAGATCATACTCCATGATCCATCATCTCATTCTCTTCTTTATATCCTGATGACGGATAATTTTAAATCTTTTTAATAGTAATTAAACGGTTTAGATAATTTTAAATCTTTTTAATAATAATTAAACAGTTTAGATGTTTTATTAATTTGGCAATCCATGCACTGTTGTATGGTATGCTTTTTTTCATTGACGTTTGAGATCATACTCCATGATCCATCATCTCATTCTCTTCTTTATATCCTGATGACGGATAATTTTAAATCTTTTTAATAGTAATTAAACGGTTTAGATAATTAAAGGGTTTAGATAATTTTAAATCTTTTTAATAATAATTAAACAGTTTAGATGTTTTATTAATTTGACAATCCATGCACTGTTGTATGGTATATAATTATCTAACCATGCAAACAAAAAATCTTGACATACGTTCACCATTAAGTCCATACTATTTAGATAATTTTAAATCTTCTTATTATCTAATCAATGGTTTAGATAATTTTAAATCTTTTAGTGACTAAACGGTTTAGATGCTCTGGCAATCCATGCACTGTTGTATGGTATAAAATTATCAATCCATGCACACAAAAAATTAAGTCTATTTATATTGTCTTAAAATCTCACTCGTTTACAGTTTTCACTTGCATTTGATTACAAAGAATTTTTATTGTTCATCATGGGTAAGTAAAAGCTAGACATAGAATATGTGAAGAAAGGTTGCAAGCGCCGCAATCATTTTAACAAGAGAATGAAAGGACTTTTTAAAAAAACTCTCTGTGCTCAGCGGTGCGACCATTCATTTTGAAGTTGCAAGTGAAGAAGAGAATTCTTTCTATTATCTCAGCAATGGTCAAGTTGATCCAATTATTGCAAAGCCTTCAGACAACTTGAAAGTGTTTGATCCTACAGCAAACAAGTTCAGCTTACAGAAAAATTAGATAATTCAACATCACAAGATTTTGGCAGAGGAGATACATGCGCAGCCTTCATTGTTTCCAAGCTCTTCTACTGGGAATAGGTTTGATGAGTCCTTGACAAAATTACAAGATCCAGACGATGTTTCAGAGCATGATCCACATTTCTCACTTTCAGACATTGACATCTCAGATATAGAACTTGTAAGTTTAGATTTTCTTTCAGATGTCTTATGTGATGAAAAGTCAGCTAGCAATGGAGGTAAAGATAACAAGACATTAGCAGAGGAAAATGGGGAATACCCATTAGTGCATTCAACTTCTTTGAATATGATAGAATTGGAAGTTGATGTTTCAGAGCAGTGGACAGATGATTCAGATTTCTCACTTTCAGACATTGACGTCTCAGATATAGAACTTGTAAGTTCAGATTTTCTTTCAGATGTCTTATGTGATAAAAAGTCAGCTAGCAATGGAGATAAAGATAACAAGATATTAGTAGAGGAAAAGGGGGAATACCCATTAGTGCATTCAACTTCTTTGAATATGACAGAATTGGTAGTTGATATTTCAGAGCAGTGGATAGATTATTCAGATTTCTCACTTTCAGCTGTTGAGAATGTTCCAAAGCTGTGGAAAGATTTCTTACTTTCAAATACTCAGGGATCATATCCAGAACTTTACAATTCAGATTTTCCAGAACTTTACACTTCAGATTTTCTTTGAGATGTTTCATGTGATGAAATGTTAGCTGGCAATGGAGATAAAGATAACAAGATTGTATAAATTTGGGGAAAAACAATAGTTTTGGTGAGAAGAAGTTTTATGTAATTGTTGCAATCAATAAAAGATACAGACTCCCCCATCTTGTGGATGTAGCCATTTATTGGTGAACCACCTAAATCTGCTTTGTCTATGTATTTTCTAGCATCTCTGTTTGTTCTCTGTTAATGATATGTTTTCTTTTAATCTGCTATTTTTTATTATCAAAGATATCAGTAGAGGAAAAGGGAATGTTGTAGTCAAGTTTAATTAGATTGATTGCTTATAATGTGACAAAGAATAAGCTTATCTCTTTCCCTGTTGAGTAAATATGTAAATAATTCAACAGAAAGAACCAAGAAAAATAAAGCATCAAATAAATGTTCAAAGGTATGTAAAAATTTCCTTTCCATATTTTAGTCAACTTTTACTCATTTAAATGTGGATTATTTTTAGGGCTTCACCTGGTGGTTTATATTACCTTTCTTATTTATATGGTGATATGCTTTTGGGCCGTGCTCTTAGTGGTGGTGAAATTTTCATATTCAGTCGGACACAACCATTTCAAGTTTGAAGGAATGAAACACTCCATAACAAGTAGTTTCCTTGCATTGAAATTCACATGATTTGTTGTATTAGAAACACTTGCATCTACAAAGCATTTTTACATACCTTTGAACATTTATTTGATGCTTTACATATTTACTCAACAGGGAAAGAGATAAGCTTATTACATACCTTTGAACATTTATTTGATGCTTTACATATTTACTCAACAGGGAAAGAGATAAGCTTATTACATACCTTTGAACATTTATTTGATGCTTTACATATTTACTCAACATGAAAAGAGATAAGCTCATTCTTTTTGTCACATTATAAGAAAGGCATTTTTGATGTCCATGCAATCAATCTAATTAAAATACTGGGAAAAGGGAATGCTGGCAATGGTTTTGTATAAAATATGATATCTTCCTGTTTTGTTTTTACTTGGTAATTGTGATTTGCATGAATTCTGTTACTGTTTTAATTGTCCATGTTAAACTAAAACATATAATTACCTATGAACAAATCCTGTCTGCATTCACACAAAAACCCCTGCACTCACAATCTCTGCCAATTGTATCAATCTGCAATATTGATCAAGTCTTCATTATTCAATCAATATAATTTAGTTGCACTGTCTTCCTCTCTCTATAATATCTTGTCAAAATATAATATCAGGGTCTTTCATTTTCACAACAATGTCAACCATATACTTCCTATTCCATCATGACGTATCAGAACAACATCTGCAGACTCTGCACATCCTCTTTCACATCTTCAAAGAAATTAGTTATTATATGCAAAAACATATCCGCACCATTTTTCAAGAAGATACCTCACATCAAAACATCTATCACACTCAAAATTTCATCTCTATCATCAGGAATCTATCACAGCAAATTGGTTTTCACCTAAATCACCATAACACTGCATTTAAAATCTATTCACAAGAAACACTGCATTTAAAATCTTTTGTTCATTCTAATATGTATTCTTAATCATATTCATGCCTGCATACAGAAATCTATATTTTTCCCTTCAAGAAAAATCCCGAGCACCAACTCTTTTAGAGATTTTGAGGGAAGAAAGTAGTTATCAAACTACCTCAAAACGCATTTCACTGTGAAAATGTGCAAAAACCCGTCAAAATAGTAGCTTGGAGGAATGGTCAAAATAAATCTTTGATCCTTGACTTAGCGCCCACGCAGGGTTAAATGAAGGCCTTAGATTTTCTTTTAGCGCCCAATACATTAACTCTAACCGGATGGAACCAGTGTCCCTAGATAAGGGGTCGGTCAAACTACGTTGATGAACCCTTTAGAATATAACTTAAGTTGTTTATAACCCACGATAGGAAGTCACCACCCAAATATAACAAAAGTGATCGCCTATCATGAAGAGGCTTTAATAACTTGTAACTTAGGGTTTAGAAGTTCTTTTAGGGTTTTAGAAATGTGGCACCTTAGATGTTCAAAGGAGTCACAAACCCTTACCACAATGTTATAACTTTGATTCAGCCAAACCTAACCATGAAGCATTGCAAAGTTTTGCACTGTATTAATGACTTTATGAAGAAGTAAGGACCATTTGCATGTACCTTTTGCATTACCTTTCACTGTGCAACAACATCAATATACCAACACCATCTCAACATCATAGAGATGAGCATGTATCAAGAGATGATTAATAGTCATCAATAAAGAGCAATATTATCAAGGATGAAAAAGAGGACATCATGGATGTGCATCAATAATGTGACACCAAGAAACCAAGAAACACCAAGTCAATGCAAAGGCATTACCACCACTAAAGAGGACATCATTGACAAATATCATCAACCAATAACTTTGGCATGCAGTAACTCCTGAAGCAACACTTCTGACACAACTCCTGTGGTCTCCAAATACAACTCCATCTCCTGAAGCAAGAACATCAGAAGCCAACACTTCTGACATGAGGCATCATGATGGCATATATGAGATGAACACAACTTGAGGCAACTCCTCCTGTCACATGATAGTAACTCCTGAACTCACAACATTTTTACATCCTGATGATGAATTCTGATCCAACTCACCATCAACATCAATGACAAACACTGACACAATGACAAACATCAATACTTTTGACATCAATGACAAACATCAACATTGGATGCATATAACAACTTATTTGGACTTGATGGCCTATATTAGACTAACAAACTATCACAATTATAGGATTACTATTGGCACCAAAGAATTTAAAGTTTGTGACAATTAAGGAATACATGTGAAGACGTATTGGGCCAATGGGAGAAAACACTCAGCACCACAGATTTATTTTCTATTAACTTTATTTGTATTGAAGAATTAGCTTGTATTACCTGACTACATGTTTTACAAAGTATGGAACTTTATTCCACCTTGCAATGAATGCAAATCATTAAGAAGGTTTGAGATTAATATATATTTATTGTCAAAATCATT
Organism: Cunninghamia lanceolata; assembly: GCA_027924645.1. NCBI lineage: Eukaryota > Viridiplantae > Streptophyta > Pinopsida > Cupressales > Cupressaceae > Cunninghamia > Cunninghamia lanceolata. The sequence continues at coordinate 5,611,525 of BSBN01000404.1, forward strand.
TGAAATCATTGGAAAGAGTTAGGAGAAATATTTAAGATATGAGCTAGTGATTCAAGTATGATAATGAGGATGAGAATTGAAGATGGTGTTTGAAGAAGAAGAACATGTGGATAGGGGTGAGTGCATTAGGTTTCATTTGAATTCAGTAAATTCCATATTAGTAATCCAATGACCGTGACCTAACATATAAGAAGCCATTGTAACATATTGTAACTTTGGTTGAGAAATTAATAATATAATGTGGAATCTTTTGGAGGTTAACTTTTATTCCTCTTGAGGGCTTTCCCAGGGTATGTCTTGTGTCATTTTGTTATGAGTTTTTGCTATGTGTGTGCATGTTATTTGTTTTGGTTGCATAGTTGGATAGTCCTTCATTATACTCTCCTATTGTAACTATGTCGAGTGGTATCAAACTATAAGGTTTAAATCTTAAGGAAGGTAAATGGTGCTCTGGATGGGTTTAGTTTGTGAAAAGTCTACCAAAATTGAGGTTGCCTATAAAAAGTTTGTCAATAGATTTTCAAGGAAAGGTAGTTGAAATGAGTGGTTTAGGTAGACTACTAACCTAAGGTAGTTTACACTAGACCCAGGAAATAAGTCTCTGTGAAGAGTCCAAGGTGTTATCAACATAGATGGAAAATTAGACAAAGTTTTCCAGGAGGAAAGGGATAAAACAATTTAGTTGAAAGCCTTAAGAGGAAGATAGAATAGGCACCAAAGCCTAAGGGATGATGATTATAGTAATGTGGAGGAAGATTCTAGAAAAGATGTGCAAGATCTATAAGATCACAAAGAACAATCAAAATAGGTGAAGTTGTTAAAGACCATTTCTAAAGTAATTAAAAGGTGTATATGGATGTTCCTAACTCCTATGACAATTTAAATCCAAAAGAATTGACTAATCATTTGGATAAATGAGATGAACAAGTATTTTGAGTATGCTTGAAGATCTTGAGAGAGTTAGATTTACAAAGACCAAGCTAAAGGGACACATTGATGTTTGGTGGAAGGAGGTACAATTAGAAAGAAATAGGAGGGGAAAGGAAATAATAAAAAAATAGGAGATGATGGTTGTAAAATTAAAAAGGAAATTCACACCAATGGACTATGAGCTAGAACTAATGAGGAAGTTACAAAGTCTTACCTTAGATTCTATTGTGAATAAAACCCTATCCTGTTGATTGAGTCTTGCCACATTTTGTTTGACCCAATTTCAACATTCAAATTCCTCTTTTTCCTAATGATGGATCATGAAGTATGGTCTGAAAAATGATTCAAAAAAGATCACACTATTTTTCTAGAACCTTTAACAATAAATGGATGTTAATATTTTTCTTTTAAGTGTGTTCACGTATTACAATTTAAATAATTCCATAAATGAAATAAGATGGATAAATCATTAAGAAATCTAACCTTGAATAATTTTATATTTAATTTTTTTATTATTGTAAAGCAATCAAATATTTTTTTAATTTGGATAAATAAATAAATATTCATACAATTAATCTATATTTAATTAAGAGTTAGTTTGATAAATAATAATACATTTAAAAAAATTAAATACAAGGACAAAAGGACATAATTTTGAGAATTATGAAGAAATATTGTTAATGTGGAAAAAGAGGAATTTGAATGTTGAAATTGGGTCAAACAAAATGTGGCAAGACTCAATCAACGGGATAGGGTTTTATTCACAATAGACTCCAAGGTAAGGAAAAGTTGTAAGGAGTTATCAGTTTGAACCATTGAGAGAGAGTGGTGGTTGATTGATGGGTACAAGGCTAGGGGTCGATTCAAGTGCCAAAAAAATTGAATTAAAGACTATGTACATGTGCTTACAATATCTATACAAAATGAGTGTAAAACAAAAATATAAAAGTATAAAGTATATACTTTTGCCTATTACATTTTATTATCTTAAAATACATTCACTAAACCTTAAATTTGTTAAAAACTAAATAAATCATTTATAGTAATAAAATTATTGATAAAATACAAATTAGTTGAAAACTTACACCATTATATAATTAAAAAATATTATATATTAATATTAATTATAAAAAATATCTTAATTAAATTTAAATAATTTTGTAAAAAACTAATGTGAAAAAATAGGTAAATGAGCATTTTGGATGACACTTTAAGTTCAAATTTAATTTTATTGTTTTAAGTTATTTTAATGTGTGTTTTAATCTTCTTATTAATAATTAAACGGTTTAGATCATTTTAAATCTTTTTAATAGTGACTAAACCATTTAGATGCTTTATTAAATTGGCAATCCATGCACTATTGTATGGTATATAATTATCAATCCATACAAACAAAAAATATTGCCAATGCTTTATTAAATATGGAATAAATATGTTCATGATTAAGTCCATATCTGTCTATTTATACTTTCCTTCCACATCGTTCTTGCTATCTCATTTTTATTACTTTAGAGATTGAATTAATTGCTCAAAATGGGCACCTTGTGCTAGTCTTCCTGAGGGTCGAGCCTTGAATGCTGGTCACCCTCATCAATCTTTTCCCAGCAATAGCTTGGCCCATGCAAACCCTACGCGCCTCCTATGATATGTTTCACTTCTTTGTTTTCTTTCTTCTATTTTTTTTGTTTACTTTCCTCTTATGCCATTCCTTTGATCGTATTTTATATTTTTCATTTACTTATTTCCATCAATTAGTTCAAATTGACTTTCATAATAATTTAAATCAAAACTGTTGATAATAAATAATGATTATAATAATTTATTTATTTAATAATTTAACACTCATTTTCAGGATTTTGAATTCCCAAATACCCCCCACTTTTTTCCTAGTTTAAGCACTGCCACCATTATTTCTTTTGTCATATATTGCGAAAAAGTTAAGGGGATTGCAAGTGTAGACTGGCGCTGGTATTTCTCCCATCCGGGAATAAAAAATAAAACAAACTAAAAACTGTGACTCTTTGTTGGGTTTGTCTGGTATTGTTGAAGTCTAATTTTTAAATAGTGGGCCCCATAACAGGCAGCAGGTATCTCATAACAAAGCTCTGGTCACTTCACTTAACCACATAATCTTTGTATCAACACTAGGTATTCCTTAATTTTATTGTTTTATGTTATTTTAATGTCATGTTAATCTTTTTATTAGTAATCCAATGGTTTAGATAATTTTAAATCTTTTTTATTAGTAATCAAAGGGTTTAGAGAATTTAAAATCTTTTTAGTAATCCAACGATTTAGATAATTTTAAATCTTTTTATTAGTAATCCAACGGTTTAGATGCTTTGGCAATCCATGCACTGTTGTATGGTATATAATTATCAATCCATGCAAACAAAAAATTAAGTGTATTTATACCGTCTTCAAATCTCACTCCCTACCAATTTTCACTTGCATTTGATTACACGGAGATTTTATTGTTCATCATGGGTAAGCAAAAGCTAGACATAGAATATGTGAAGGAAGGTTGCAAGTGCCGCAGTCATTTTAACAAGAGGTTGAAAGGATTTTTTTAAAAAGCTCACAAGCTCTTTGTGCTTAGCGGTACGACCATTCGTTTGGAAGTTGCAAGTGAAGAATACAATTCTTTCTATTATCTCAACAATGGTGAGACTGAGGGGTTATGTCAAGTTGAGGGGTCTGACAACTTGAAAGTATTTGATCCTACAACAAACCAAGCTTCGGCTTGACCATAACCTTGAGGGTAATATGGTGCTAGATGTAGAATTTATTACATAGAGTGCAGACTTCCTAGTTCTTAAATGGTTTCCTATTATCTATGATGATGGAAAAGGGAATGCCATAATGGCATATTATGTAGTGGAGGATAAATTTTACTATTTGGATACTAGTGGTATAAGTGATTGGAATGGCTTCTAGTCCACTTGGTGAGATATTCAATGGCAATGATAATGAACTTGTGTCCATTAGATGACTTGGTGGGTGGATTTTGCCTATGAGGTCAAGTCCCCATTGTGAAAATAGCCAAGGGGTTGTTATTGGTTGTAGCTCCTATGATGGTGCACGGATAAGATCACCATGTTGTTGACATGGAAGACATTTCTTTACAAAATGGTAGGCATCTCTTTCCATAGTCAGCCAATAGTATCCTGTCCTGAGAATATTCTTTGCTAGAGTAGATCCACTAGAATGTGCCCCACAAATAACTTCGTCTACCTCTTGTAAAGCCAATTTGGCTTCCCTAGAGTTGAGACATCATTAAAGAGTACCATCAAGACTTTTTCAGTAAAGGGTATCTCCTATGATGGTGAAACGAGAGGCTCAACAGATAAATGTTTTGTGTTGTGTACATGTTAGATTAGGTGGGATGATATTATCATGGAGGTACATGTAGGTCTCTTGGTACTAGGAAGATAAGGGACCAACAATGTCAAATACAAGTTCTGATTGGGGGATTTTATAAGCTGGTATTGGGAGTTCTTCAATGAGGAACTCACACTTCTTGCTATCCTTTTTCATGTCAACTAGGGATCTTATAGTAGCCATGGCATCAGCTTATTTGTTATTTAACCTTGGTATTTGCTCAAAATGGATGTCATGAAAGTAATCCTTGAAGTCATTCACCATTGTTTTGTAGGGCATGAGCTTGTCAACTTTTGTCTTGTACTCATTGTTGACTTGTCTAATAACTAGTTGGGAGTCTCCATAGATTGTGAGTTTTTCTATTTTCCATTGGATGGTCATGCAAAGTCTTGTGATGAAAGCCTCATATTCAACCACATTGTTTATACATGGAAATGTTATCTTGTAGGATTTTGGGATGGTATCTCCTTGAGGGGTTACAAACAAGATGTCTGCCCCCGAGCCACAATGTGTGTAGGATCCATCAAAATACATTTTCCATGTGTTTGTTGTAGGTGCTACTATAAGTATTGACTCATCTAGAAATTCTGATAGCAGTGATTGTTCTATTGGGATAGGTGTGTTAGCTAACTAGTATGCAATCACTTGTTCTTTGATAGCCTTTCTCTCTGTGTATTCAATGTCGAACTCACTTAGGATCATTACCCATTTAGCCATTCATCCAATGAGAGTTGCTCTAGTTAGTAGATATTTGAGTGGATCAATCTACGCAATAAGCTTTGTCTTATGGTTAAGCATATAGTGTCTGAGCTTTTGTGAAGTGAAAACAACTGCGAGACATGCTCATTCAATGGAAGTGTAATTTAGCTCATAGGTCACCAAGGTACGAATGATATAGTATATAGCTCTCTCTTTTCCTTGTTCATCATGCTATGCTAATAGGGCCCCTATTTCTATTTCTATTGTTGAGATATACAAGATTAGGGGTTGTCCTTGTCTTGGTGGAATGAGTACAAGCGACGTGGTGAGATATTCATTTAGCTGTTCAAAGGCTTTCTAACATTTTTCATCCCATCTGAATGTTGTATCTTTTTGTAGAAGATGTTGAAAGGGTTGGAATTTATCTGAAAGTTGTGCTATGAAATGGTGAATGGATTGAAGCTTTCCTTGGAAGCTACAGAGCTCTTTGAGTGTTTTTGGTGGAGGCATGTCCACTATAGTTTTGACCTTTGCGGGATCTACTTCAATTCCTCTCCTTGAGACAATGTATCATAGGAGTTTTCCTGAAGTGACACTAAAGACACATTTCTTAGGATTGAGTCTGACCTTATACTACTCGAGTCTGTCAAATATTTTTGCCAACACATTCAAGTGTTCTTCTCTAGTCTTGGATTTTCCCAACAAATCGTCAACATAATCTTCCATGATGTTATGGAAAAGTTTGTGGAAAATAACAGTCATGGCTTTTTGATAGGTGGCTCTTGTAGTTTTCAACCCAAAGGGCATCACAACCCAACAGTATGTTCCCCATGGACATATGAAAGAAGTCTTATGTTGGTCTTCCTTTACTATCCTGATCTCATTATAACCAGAGAATCCATCCATAAGGGACAACATCTCATGTCCGGCTGTAACATCCACAATGATAACTATGTTTGGTACTGGTCCAAGTCATCCTTAGGACATGCCTTGTTAAGGTCTTGAAAATCTGTGCAATAGCGGATGCCCCCAGTAAATTTTGCTACTGGTACAATGTTTCATATCCATTCAGGATAGTCTATAGGATGAATGAATCCCACATCTATGAGTTTTTAGCTCTGCTTTGACGAGGAGTGCCACTTGTGGATTCATTTTTCTAAGCTTTTTTTTACTGGTTTTGCATCAGGATGTATAGTAAGATGATGAACCACTAATGCGGGGTCTAATCCTGGCATATCGGCATATGTCCATGGAAAATTATGACTCCTTTGTTTGAAGAAGGATAAGAAGGCTTCTTGTTCCATTGTTGTGAGGGATTTTGCTCAGAATGTGATCTTGGGTGTATCTTATGTCCCAAGGTTCATCTCATGTGATGCTTCTACTAGGATCAGTGATCTTTCTTGATACATTTCTGAGACTTTGGGGAGGTCCATTCTCTCATCCCCTAGCACCTTAGGGAGGTTTTCACTAGGGGATACATCCTTTATTTTTATTTTTTATTCATCTAAAAGTGCCACGAAGTGGTTTTCGCTAGGGGATGTAATTTTTATGTTCATACTTTTGTGACTAAGAGATTGGATGGTCTCCCCAAAGTATACGGAGGTGTTGAGTTCCATTATATATCTAGCTCTATGATCTCCAAGGGGTAGGTGATCTCTAACCACTAAGAATATCGTAATGGCTTCATCATTTTGTGCGACATCAAGGACGGGGCTTCCTTGTTGGTCCCAATCTATGAGTTGTGGATAGGCCAATGGGAGATCGGTAGATGTGGATGTCATGGTGGATAATGTGTAGATGGTGCATATGGTGGATTTGAAGAGTTCGGTGAAGTCTACAAATGAGTCTTGATGGTCCTCTTTGTTGACGTTGTCGATTATAGGGAAAGACCTAGCATCCTCACTTAAGATACATTGAAGCTTGGAGATGATAGATTCTTGTTTTCCATACCCTAAACCAAAGAGATAAGGACTCCTTGTAGCTTGAAGAGGTTCAATAGTTCCTTGTTCATGTAGGCCCATTCTGCCTTGTCCTTTGAAACCCATATGTTTGACAATTTCAAGACCATTTCCATAGATCTCATTGGGGATAGTAGGAGCCTTTTGGTCATCATTTCCATCTTCGTATAGCCATGAAGATATGTCCTCAAGAACATCTTGTTCCATGAATTTCTTTCTCTCAAAGACAAGAGATGGTTTGCATTTGATGATCACTGTTGAGATCTCATTATCCTTAGGGATACCAAATGTCTTAGGGGATGGGAGTAAGCCTACGCAAAAAGTACCATGTAGTGTTGGCATGTGATTCAAGTGCCACTTTAGCAAGAAAATATTATGCCTTTTTTACCTCACAAAATAAAAGAGAAATTTAGGATTGATCAAACTGATTAAGCAGATACCATACTACTTAATCAATATGGCATCTACTTTATCATATTAAATATCTATTGTGGCAATATTTTGATTATGTAATTTACCTTATTAATCAACATGGGATTTTCATGAATTTGTTTCAAAATTTAATAAATATGAGAAATTTAAATGAATTGTTATCACTTGGAATTGCACCCGTATGCCAGGCTGGTGAAGCACTACAATTTCGTGTAACATGGGACTAATTTCAGGTTGTGGTTGCCCTATGAAAAAATTAGACCTCCAAATTGTGGGATGGTTCCCTTCAAATGTTCTATCGAGATGTATGTTTTTACTATTTTGGAAAAGGGAAGAAAGAAACTAAATGAATGCTAAAGGTAAAATGGTGATGCACCTGATTTGGATAAAAATAATGCAATCTGATTCACAATGTTTACCCATAAATCTGATTTTTACACAATCTAGACTTGGCATAAATATTACATAAGTGATTCTAAGGAAGGTTTGAAAACAAGGTTTTATGAAGGAAATAGTTTTTTCACAACACAAAAGACTATTTCTGGTTAACACAACCTAAGACCTGTGATGAATGTATGCTTAATGTTGCAAACAAGGAAGTGAGACAATAATTTTAAAGGTTTAATAATAAAAAATAGCAAATTTTCATCAAAATCACTTCAATAATCAGCACTAAAAGGAAAGGTAATTTAATTGATTTCAAATAAACAAAGGAAAGTTTTGCAAAGAAGACAAAAGTATAACCTGTAACCTGTCGATCTCTCAATAAAACTGTAAAAATGAGCTACAAGAATTCTCCAATCTGTCTGAATCAGAATGAGAATCAAGAACTAGCAAAAACAAACTTTTGCTTTACAATATATAGGTCTGCTCTCTCCAAGAGGCATGCAAAAAATATGGACTTGTAGATAACTGCCTCTAAAAATCGTCATTCCTAAGCAACCTCAAAAATCCTCAAAATTAGGGCCTAAAACTGCCACAAATTGAGCAAAAATAGCTTCAATTTGGGCCTCTTCATATGCTTGACCAAAAAGTTGACCAAGATCCCTAAAAATACTCCTAAAAATTATGTAAAACCTCTTAGGTGGCCTAGTTAACTCAACTAATCAATTTGCATGATTTTGCATGAGCAAAATTGATTGTGAGTAAATAATAAAGTAATAGAAAAATTACTTTATTATTGGTTACAATTTGTTCTAAATTTGATTTTACAACTTGTGGAAAATAATAAAGTAATTTGGAAAATATTACTTTATTATTTATTTACAATTAATGACTTTGTAAAATCGTACATGATTAGAAGAAAAAATATCACTCCTTATCACTTCAATTACACTTGCCTATTTTGCATGATATGAGCACAAATAGGACTTAGAAGAAAATGAAAACTCCTTATACCTCCATGTGATAAAAAATCCCTAGTTTGCATGATGAAAATACACATTAAGGCAAAAAAAATTTACCCTTATCTCTCCATACACCAAGGAGAAAATATTATCCTCTCTTTGCAAGAAAAAAAAATCTTAAGTCACTCCATGCATCATGATATCTCCATGTACAAAAACAGTAGGCATAAAACCCTTATGACTCCCTTTGATGCCTAAGTGCACATATATATCATTATATTTTTAAGATACCTTATATCTCCATATGCAACTTAAAATCAAGAAAGAAAAACAACAACTCCATGACTCCATCACTGCACCATCATACTGCCACCATGCATAATTGCTTACGTTGGAAAACTCCATGCTTAGTCTTCATGCATGCCATGTCTAAAATCATACCCTCTTGGCTTTGTTAGCCACCATGCATACTCAAGAAGTATCTTTACTTTTGGATGTTTGCAAAAAGACAAGGAACTTGATTAGCATGTGTATCTTTGACCATGAATTACCCGACCACCAAGGAATTTTGAATAGTTTATAAGGCATGAAGCCTTTCTTTCTCATCATACGACCCTTTTGACTTAATAGAAATCAAGTCCTAAGAATTGTCGGTCAGCCACTTCATGCTATGATGGTTAGGATTTTTCAAGACCAAAGTCTTGACCACAGGCTCTTCTTGGATAAGGTAATTAATTGTTTTTTGTAAGTCAAAAATCACATTTGAGAAAAGGATCTTCGAACAAAAGTAAAGAGATAACCCTAAAACTGCTCATTCTCATTTGGCATACTCTTCATTTGCTCTACAACTGCATTATGCTGGCTTAGGGTTTGAATGCTTCCATCATATCCCTGGTCTTTCTCCTTTCAACGGCATCTCTTGGTTGCTTCTTTGGAACTTTGCATCATAAGGAAGAAGGTAATCACTTGCTTGAGATTCATATGAGGCATTTTATAATATCTGTAACTTAATTTTTCTTTAATGGTCACGACCTCCTTCCTCTTTCATGGCTCTCTCCATCATTGAGCATTCTTTAACACCTTCTTTCCTATTTCTGCATCTTTCTTCTTGCAACTCTTCACCTGTTCTTGAAAGCTTAAGGCTATTGTGAGGCCGTGGATAGATCTTTCTTCCTGTCAACAAAAAGAGGTAAGCACTTGTCATTCTTCATCTTCTATAGCTTCATTTGTCTCTTTTTACAGTTTGAAAAATGACAAGGGCTGTATGTAGACATGGGTATTGCATTTTTTAGCAAGAAAATGTTATATCACTGTTGGGTATGCCTGTATATGTCTCTTTTTAGTCTTGACTTGTCTGTAGAAGCAGAAAACCTGAGGGTTTGAGATCTTGAGATGAGGGTTTGCTATCTTCTTGCATTTTCAAGGCCTCCACCTTGTCACGGCCATGCTCCATTTGTATATAGGAACCAAACTATGTAGACTGTTGAGGGTTTGTAAGTTTTGAAACTAGGTTTCAACCCTCCTTGCACAAAAAACTCCTTCACACTGCCACGGCCATTCTCTTTCATTGTGATCTCTTTCTCTTTTGACTATAACTGAAGAGAAAAAATAAGGGTTTGAACTTTTTGTCAAGGGTTTGTTCATTTTGTACTTTCTAGGCTTCTATCTGTCATGGCCATCCTCTTGTGGTATTCACTGCTCTTTCTTTTTACTCGTAAGTGCAAAAATACAAGGGTTTGAAATTTCTTTGAAAAGACCTTGTTCATTTTGCAGATGAGTATACCTTTTATCATGAAAAATCTTGTTCTTCTGGCATGGCTATAAATGTATCATTCTCTCTATTTGAAACCTCTTAACTGTGGGTTCAAAAATGACACTAGGGTTTGATTTTCTATCAAGGGTTTGTTCTTTGTTTCAGATGGGTATGTATTTCAACATGAGCAATCTTTCCTGTATAGCACCTTCTTGACTGTGGTTTTCCTGTAGGCAAAAGCATTAAGGGTTGAAGTATTAATAATTGGAATCTCTATTTTCTTCACACAGCACCTTCTCCTCCTACTCCATGTGACTGTCATGGCTATTGATGATGATACATTACCTTATCTATCTTCCACTGTAGCTACTGGGTATAATAACAAGTCTTTTGATTTTAAAACAGAATGACTGTTATTCATATGACATCTCCATCCTATAGCTGTACTTTGATACTTTTGGATAATGAAGGCTCTCCTATTGCACAAATGGTTTCTTTAGCTTATTTGCATATCAAAATCTTGTATCTCTTTTGCCTGTATTCTATAAGATGATGGATTGTTGTTGATGCAGGGACTTCCGAAGGTCATAACTTTTGACTCGGATGTGGGTTTTCTACGAATTTTTACAGTTGGATGCGTTATGAGGTGGTCAGTGGTTTCCCAACCTACCATAGCAGATTGGACCCCATCTTGGCACTTTTTCGGGGCCTGAAACTTTCATCTTGGCCCTCAAAATGGCAATTTAGTGTTTTTTTCTAGATTTTAAAAAGTTGCTTTTGTAATAACTCGAAACCCATGTTTCAAATTTAGAATATTAGTTGGCATTTTGTCCTACCTTAGTTTTAGGAAGCTTTTGGGAAAAAACTGGATTCTCAAGATATGATTGTAAAATTACCTAAAATGGCAAAATCTGACAATTGTCGAAATCTGCCAAAAAAGGTAATTTTTTTTTTTTTTGTTTTCTTGGACATAAGAGAGTTTTCTCTAATTGTAGTGGCAGAGTTGATGAATAGAAGTTTTTTTTATGTTCGAGCTTCCAAATCTTTGGCTCTCATATGTTTAATGGCACAATTCTATTGAGTGTATGTTATGTGCTACATCAGTTGTCATGTGTGATGATCTCCTGCACTGTGTAACTGTCTTTATTTGCATCTAGATTCCACTATAGCATAGACATCATGTTATCTTCTCCTTGGCTGTCTGTGGCATTCTTAAGGTATTCCTGAAGCATAGATAACATGTTCTTATCTCTCCTGCTTATCTCATCATTTGGATGTCTATTGCATTCTTTAAATACACCTGTAGCTGTCCTTGTGCATATTGACTGTATCATGATAGAACAATGGCATAAAAGAAAAAGGGATGTTACCTTGTGAGTTGCATGTTCCTTGTCAATCACCAATACTGTAGCATTTTCTTCTGTTGCTTCTCCTTCATCATTGACTTTCCCTGTAGATGGATATGGTAACTATGATCTACTCTGACTATTTTCTGCTTGTATAAGCCACTTCATGATCACTGTCCTGACTGTCTATGATGAAGATGACTGTACTTGTCTTTATTCTTGCAATGTATCTTTCTTTATGGCATTTGTTGACTGTATCATGGCATCCCTATAGCTCCAAGGTGTATAAGGTAAGGTTTGTTTGATCAAAACGATGATGAGGTGCATGGAAACCACCTTGTTATCTTTGGAATGTGGCATCTCTGTAACTCCATTGTGCATCAATGTATTTGAACCCCTCTTTTCTCTAGACATGATAGTCTCTTTCTTTTGACTTTGTATCTGACTATCATGTCAGTGATTATATATGAATGTTGCTCCTAGCTTGTTCTTCTTTTAATATCTCCAGTGCTAAGTGACAGTCTTTATCATTTAATGAAAGCTCTTCAGAGAGCATGTTATATGTATCTATTATTTACATCTTTGGCCTCTAACATGTGACTGCTACACTTATCTCATATATCCTTGCAAGGTTTTCCTTTATGACAGTCAAATTGGTATAGTGTATATATGATTGTCTTGCCTTGGAGGTTGTCTCATCTACTGTTCCATGTGGCATTTTGCTTGACTGTCTCTATGACACACTTGCAACTTGGATGTGATATAACTATTAAACTTTGAACATCTTTAACAATATGAGAACAATATGAGAAATACCTGGTATAGAGTGTTGCTTCGTCTTACTCTTTTGTCATAATGAGATGACCCTTCACATGATTTATTCTACAACTTGTTCAAATGATATATAAGTTCTTGTATCTTTCTTTATTATGTCTCTCTTCTCTTTATCAGGCACAATAATCTAAAAATTTGTATCATCTTAGATGGCTCCTGAAGCCTGGATGACTGTAATCTGATTTCTGTATTTTGTTTTTTTTGTCAATCTTGACTCAGTCATGTTACTCTGATTTGCTCCAATCAACTGTAATAATGCCATGATAACATATCTTTTCTGTAAGTTGATTAGATGATGCATGATATAGCTTAGAATGATGCATCCTGTCTTTTCTGATACTCTTTTCAAAAAATGAAAAGAAACATGTTGGGATCAAACCCTTGTGGGAGCCACATTTAATCCACATGTTTAATTGTCTTCAAATTAGCAACAAAACTTGTCCTATACCTGCACAGTGAACAAACAAGTTAGCATAAAAAAGTACCTGATAGTGTTGATTGATCTTCTTCATGATTTCTCCCTGACTTATGTCATATATCTGATCTGATTTCTCATCTGAATGCATGATATGATAAGTAGATGTCTCTATTTGATAAAACCATGTGATAATTTTAAACATCCGGAGCACTAACAGGGTTGTCCCCAAAATTTTGCAGGTTCAACTGATGATGGCTTGGAGTGAAGACTAAAAGATGAGGATTTGAAGGCCGGTAACAACAGCAATCTCCATCAGCAGGCAATGATGGATGTTTAAATTTATCATGTGTTCATTTCTTTCTCTTTTATTAAACAGATGCATAGCTTGCATGTCTATAATTGCTCAGTCTAGTTACTCCCACAGCTTGTGTGGGACACATTTGAACACTTCTTTTAAACATGATCAATTAATTTCTCTTATGCATATGATGTATATGTATTTCCTTTTCAATCAATGCATGAGATAAAGTAACAGATACTTGAATGTATGTTCAAAACATGACATGAAATAACAGTACAATACAAAATATCTTTCTTTCTTTTATTCAAAACTGATTAACTGAATAATCAATTTAACTTATAACTCCTAAAAGATCAAACTATGTAGAACAACTGTATTTCCTTGAATGTTTGATTTCTTGACAATCAATTCTCTTGTCATGATAATTTATCAGTCCTAATTGGACTAATGGGTTATCCTGACAACTGGATAGCCTTCTCTACTCTATCAAGGCATCAACTGTTCAATGAATGCATAACTCAAAGTTTTCTTTTATCACTTCTGAACAATTACTCTTAGGTCCAACTAATTTTAAGTGTGAACAAAAAATTAGTAACATGAATGAAATGGGAAAATAAAAATTCAATGATATTTTAACCTCAAAATGAATAAGTGGAAAACATTTATAATTTTCTCGCATGACATTATCAAAATGTTGATAATGAGGTAAATTGGGCTTTAATTAAATTGTAAAACACATTATGCTATTATACTATTTGAAATTTTAGGAAAACAAAATGGAAGCCTTGGCCATGATTGCATATGCTTTTTTATGTTGATGAAAAATAACATTTACATTTTATGCCTTCATAAGAAAAAAGCCATAATGCACATGCATTATAGCTTAATAATGGCAATCTATGATGTGTGTGCATTAAGGCTTGGTTGCACTTTAAGGAGCGTGAGTGCATTCTAACTTATAACACATTTTTGGCCACATTTTGGTTCCCCTTTGTTGTGTGCTTACCCAATATTTACTTTTCATGTTTGTTGAGAATGTTTATATACTTTAAATACATCCTCATTTTATATTTGCATGCACCTCAAAGTGGGGGCAAAATGTAATTGTGCAATTTGCAGATCTATGACCAAGTTCCTATTTAGATTTTAGACAATTTTTATTGAAGCTCTCAATACAATTATATACTGACAAGTGGCATAATCTTGTTTTCTATTTGGTTCATTACCTGATACCATTCCCTATCCTTGTTTTTGCCTATGCCCAAACCTTCAATCTTACTTCATCCTAATTTGTGCAAAAGCCATCTGATCAATTTTTTCACCTAGTTCACTTACATACAACTCATGATTGAACTTGGTTCAATCACAAGGAATCTAGGATTGAATCTATATTCAAATATTAGAACTCAAATGTTAAAATGGGCCCCCATTCGTGCTAGTTAGTGTGAGCTAATTTGCTACACATTTTTGTGAATTATTGTTATGTCTTGGTATTTAAAGTTATTCATTGTGTAGTTAATTTGTATATAGAATAAGGAAAGAACAAGAAGAAAGCACTAGAACACAGTTTATTTTTTGCGGGACAAATAATCATAATTTACATTAGAAACATATAGGCCATTTGCACGGATGTCCATGTTGTCTTCAATCATTTTCTCAAAATTGTAAAGTTGGTACATACAAGGGTTGACCTATGTGAACACAACCTTAGAAACAATCATACCTAAGGAGTATGTAAACAATACTTTAAATATTTAGACACAACAAAGGTGAAGGCAAATATATTTATGCACATGCATTATGCTAGTTTCTTCTTGTGAGGCTATGTTCATTCTTGTGCATTAGCTCAAGTCCACATTGTTTAAGTTTGAACTCAAGGGACTTGACTCTAAATCATGGTGAATTTTGAGACTACACAAATTCCAAGACACCTTCAAGATTGAGAGTATCAATTTACATACTTACGAGAAATATTTCATGCTAACATTAACAATTTTTCTTCATAATTCTCAAAACTATGTCCATTTGTTGGGACAACACTAAATTTAGGGGTCTTATTAGATTACCAAATTAAGCAACAAATTATGAATAGTAACTCAAACAACCATGCCACCACAAAATGAATCTATTTATTAGTAGCAACAAAATGATTACAGGAGTACAAAATTCATAACACAGTCTCAGGGTGCATCAATCTTTGTTTACAAAAACTTCTCCAACATCTCTTCTCCAAGAGATCAAACTAGAACAAATTTAACTCAATGAACCTTCTCAAGAGTAGAAGAAAGTATTTTATGAAACTCCCTCAAAACAATTTCACTACCCTATTTCTTAGGAAACTAAACAAACTGTCATAACAAAAAATGAACTACCAGGTCAATTGAATGTTTTCAGCACTAAACCATCACCATTAAACCCCCTTTGTAAGCATACAATAATCACCACCAAGTACACACAACCATTGGTGCAAATATGAGCTCTAAATAGTGATCAACGAAATTCCCTTTCTACGAACTAGAGTCGTGTATCAGCTTTTGTTCAAGTTCACAAACTTTAATAGTCTCTGACACCTTAAGAGGAGGGAATTATCAGCAAATGGAGTTCGTTTCTAACTTAGAAGTTCTCCATCACATGATATTGGCAAAATAATGATTTCACAAACTAACCACTTGTCAGTGTAAGCCTTTAGTTATCAGCAAATTCTAACTTCCTGGAAACTTGGAGTCCTTTATTAGCATCGGCTCAAGTTTTAAAACCTAAACTTTTTATGACATAAAGATTGCCACTAGAAAGTCCACTTTACAAAATTAAAGTTTGTCATAGCATGCTATCGGCAAAGGAACAAATTCATGAACTAAAGACTTGCCGATACATACTCGTAAGTCTTCAATTTCCTTTTATCAGAAAAACTCATCTTTCCTGAACCTAGTCAACAAATTGACAACTTTTAGAAATTACCAACTCCATTCTTAAAGCCTTTATCAACAAAATGGCTTATCAGCAAACCTACAAGTTCACAAACCACCAAAGTTACTGATATCACACTTTAGCCGACACTCAATCTTTCTATCGGCGATCTGGCCATTCCACAAACTTTGGAAACTCATCCTTTAAATCATGCAATCGGTTAGCTTACAAAATTATAACTTTCATTCCAAAGCTTGTTGGCGATGATGCTTGTTGGCAAACCAAGCCATCTACAAACATCTAGATCGGTGAACTGAAGAGTTCACAAACTCAAAACTTTGCTGACTAAAATCTCCCCTTCATCAAACTTTAAAAAATGCAAACCAGCCTTTGAAACTTGTCGGTGAATTTTCCCATCGACTAACTGAGCCGTTGACTAACTTAACAGTTCACGAACTGGGAAATTCTCTGACTGGCTCTAACTTAGCCAATTTTTGTCCAATTTTCACTCAAATCAAGCTAGAGATACCCAATTGAGTCTTCTACAAGATGATGTCCTAAAATTGACCAAATTAATCCAAAATTGCTCCTAAAATTAAAAAACAACTTTGCAAGGAAACAAAACCAAAAAAACAACTTAGGAACTAAAACATATTTTTGGTGACACAGGATTGCCAATGAACCTGGATGCTCTTGCATCAGACATGTTGGATAAGAGAACTGTTTCTTGAGGCTGCAACTTAAGAACATTTGGGTAATTCTAGAATAGGAATCCCGTACTTAGCCAATTCCAAAGCTTGCATCCAAGCGGCTTCATCAGCTAGTTTACCCTTCCACCAAACAAGATACTCCATGTATTCTTTTCCTTTTGTTTGTTTAGCCACACGAGAGTCAATCACTTGTACAACCTATTCAAACTATTTTCCAGGTAACTCATCTATCCATTCCCATATATCCTGAACATCTAAACTAAATTGTGCTGGTGTGTGTGACTCCCACTCATAATAGTAATACAAATCTACCACATTGGAAATGGGCAAAATATCTACACCGAGTGAAAGTTCTATTTCATAAGCATTGGATGAAAACTTACACAAGACCTTACAAGGTCCAATCTTCTTCCATTTTAGTTTATTTTATGTTCCCTGCGAGAACCTTTCCTTCTGCATGTGTGCCAAAACCAAATCCCCAACTTAAAACTCTTGTTCTCTCATGTGAATATCAACACACTCCTTATATTTGGTGATACTTTTCTTTAAATCTCCTTTCACCTGTTTATGCAAATCATGGATATGTTCTACAAAATTATTCATCTACAACACTCTTACGATTCAAATCAACACTATCTCATAATTCATCTACCCCTCTTGGACTGTAACCATACACAATGTGAAAAGGACTTTTCCCTACAATCTTATTGACTGAATTATTATAGGCAAATTCTACCTAAGCCAAAACCAAGTCCCACTGGCTAGGCTTATTCCCTACCAAACATCTCAATAAATTTCCCAGACTTCTATTTACAACTTCAATTTAACCATCACTCTGATGATGGTACACTAAACTTAAACCCAACTGTGTACCCATTTTCTTCTACAAGGTATGCCAAAAATGACCAACAAATTTCACATCCTGATTTGAAACTATGCTCTTAGTAAAATCATGTAATCTAACTACCTCCTTGAAAAAAAAAGTAGCAAGGTGGGAAGCATCATTACTCTTTTGGCATGGAATAAAATGAACCATTTTAGAAAATTTGTCAACAACAACAAAGATAGAATCATTACCTCTCTATGTTCAAGGTAATCTCAAAACAAAATCCATAATTATGTGTTCCCATGGTCTCTCTGTTATAGGCAATGATTGATATAAACAAGTATTTTTCCTCCTTTAACTACGAACTTCTTCACATCTATAGCCATACTAGGCTAGAAATAACCTTCACTCAATTGTGCTAACATTTTGTCAACATCAAATTGTCCACTTAAACCACCACTATGCTTTTCTTTCAGCAAATTATCCTTCATTGACCCTTGAGGTATACACAATTTCTACCCTTTGAACAACAAACCTTCCTGAATAAAATATTCCAACCAAGGTGTTCTAACTGTCTCTATTGGATTCATACAAGTAGCCCATGCTTCTTTGAAATCAACATCATCATTATACAATTCTCTCATAGAATCAAAACCAACCACACTCACCTACATTTCATTCAACAAAAAACATCTCCTACTCAATGCATCAGCTGCCCTATTAGATTTTCCACTTCTATGTTTCAAAACAAAAGAATAACTTTGTAAAAATTCAACCCACTTTATCTGTCTTTGATTAAACTTACCTTGGCTATTAATGAACTGTAAATCATGATAATCAATATACAATACAAATTCCTTAGGTAGAAATAATTTCTCCACTTCTTGAGTGCATGTGTAATTGCATAGAATTCTTGATCATACACAGAATATTTCTTCTTTGCTTCATTCAACTTCTCACTAAAGTATGCAATTGGTTTCCCCTCTTGACTAAGGACACCTCCAATCACTGTCCCACTTGCATCACAATCTACTTGAGAAACTTTCCCAAAATCAAGGAGTGCCAAAATTGGTTGTTTAGTTACTTTACTCTTCAAAATCTTGAAACTTTTCTCAGTTGTTGTTCTCCACACAAACTCCTTCCTATTACCCTTCATTGTCTCAATAATAGGTGCACAAATCCCACTAAAATTTTGAATGAACTTCCTATAAAATCTTGTCATCACGAAAACTTCTAGCTTCAAACATATTATGAGGTGAAGGCCAATCCACAATTACCTTAACCTTCTCTTGATCCATCTTCAGACCATCACCAAAAACTAAAAATCCCAAATAAACTAACTCCTTCATCATGAAACTACATTTCTTCAAATTTACTAGCAATTTCTCTTCTCTCAACCTTTACAATACTGCCCTGACATGCAGCAAATGTTCTTCCTTTGTCTTGCTAAAAATCAAAATATCATCAAGATATACAATAAATAACTTACCAAGAAATGGCTTCAACGTTTCATTCATCAATCTCATGAAAGTGCTAGGAGCATTCATCAACCCAACATGCATCACTAACTACTTGTAGAATCCATCTTTTATCTTGAAGGTTGTCTTCCACTCGTCCCCTTCTCTAATTCTAATCTTACAAGCATAGACAATAGACCTTGCCCTTCCTAAATAATAGTTAGATAAATCATTATGTATAATAAGGGCCATGTTAAAGTGCTCCAACGAGCCTCTAACAATTTCCCTCCTTGCCTCCTTAGGAATGTGTTTAGCTGCAGTTGAGCACTCTAACAAATGTAAAGGAAAATTTTCAGCCTTATTCCATGGTCCGACATCACAATCGTAATCATTTAAAGCTAAATCAAGCTTATCCCCAGGGATAAGTGATTCTTGAATCATTGCCTTCCTAATAATCTTCACCAGACCTGGGTCATCGAGCAGGTCCATTAAATTCAATAGAAATGCACAGACAATGTTGCTGAATAGATTTTTTTGAGGATATTCTGAAAGAATACCACGGCCAATAATATCTCAGACAACATCATCAACTAGGGGGGAGTCAATCAAAAACACCTTCCCCAATTTTTGCTCATCAAATCTATACAAATCAGCCATTTCCCATTTGCAAGGAAAGAGAGAAACACGATGAGAGATCAAATGACTCATCTTGAATCTCAATGATAGCAATTCGCCAGAAAATTATGAAAATAGAAACAACCAAAAAAAGGAAGATGCCTAATAAAATTATAGAAGAGGCTTAGGGCTATATTTATTGTGTCACTTGTGAAAATGTACAATAACCACGTGACACACCACCTCACAGTCACACCTGGTGCTAGCATTTATTTCCATCATACAGTGGGTTAGTTGTGATCTCAATTGGGATTGACTAGAAATAGTGTTGCATGATTGATAGGACTGACTGCACTTGCAGTACCTTTATCATTAATTAGAGTCATATGATTGATAGGACTAAATGCACTTAAGTCTTACTTTGAAAGACAAGTGACAAATTGGCTAGATTAGCCAATGCTAATTGAGTTCATTAATGGCAAGTGACAAACCAGCTAGATTAGCCAATGCAAATTTAGTTTATTAATGATTAAATTCTAGGATACGACGAAGTCAATTAAAAGGAGTTGCTTTTTATTATCCATTTTTCATGGTAGTATATGTGTCATGTATATATCTTCATTAGTGTTTATTGTTTCAACCTTGTATTGCATTACTAAGTATCAGATAATAGAAGAATCAATAAATTGTAAAAGTTAAAAGTAATGGCTTTCATTACAACAGCTATGCGAAGAAAGTAAGTTATCAAGTACTTTTTGAGTATTCATTCATGATCTTGAATTTAATTCTGTGATATAGTTCATAGATGGAAAATAGTAATAAGTATGATAGAAAATTTTATTTGTGTGTGGCTATGTAGGATGTTATTGCTTTGTAGTTCTCAGAATGAAGAAATAGAAGCCTTCATCAAGTGGAACAAATTGTGTCAAGAATCAACACTTTTAACATTTGCAAATGACACATTCTATTCTGGGTGGTGGGTTGAATCTCCCACACATGCATGCATGTATGAGAAACTAGAAATTCAAATGGAAGCATGGAATTGATATTACAACTCAATTGACAGTGACCTGGAGAAAATCAATTCAATTCTCCTTTACTGGACTTATTGTTACCCATACCTAGTGGTTTCTTGTACATGTAATGCAAGGTTCCATAGAAAATCATTTATTGACATTGTGAATGACTAAATAATTGAATTTGTAATGCAGACATTACCTGTTAATAGGATAGTTATGGACTACAATGAAATATTCATTAAGCATCATCCAAAAGAGGAACCAAAATGATTTTGGAGGACCAAAGAAAGGATTCAAGGTCAGAGGATAAAAGTTTTATATGTAACTAGATAGTAGAGTATGATGTTAATTGAATGTGTTGACTCTTGGTCTCTTCTTTGTGTTTAGTGTTCACTGAACTGTTTGGAACTTTGAGTTTGGTTAGATGTTCACGTATGATGTAATTCCCTAATTTTTTTTACGGTGATGTTAATAAAAATATAGAAATAATTACGGTTTGACATGAGTTCAATGGCAATGTATACAAATGGTTCAAATTTTCAATATTAAATAACATTCATCATATGGAAAAGATAAATGAGTTCAATGGCAATGTATAGCAATGTATAAAAAGGAAAAAGATAAATAGATGTGTTAGGTCTATTCAAAATTTTAGGGTTTTAATGTTATCATTATTCACTCTGCAAAATCCCCAAGTTAAAACACTATGGTTGGTGTTGTCTAAGGGGTTTAGGGTTTATCCTTCTAATTGATTGTTGAACTTTGTAGCTATTTTCCCCAGCTTAAGTCATTCTTTTATCCCCTTGGTGGTCATCGAGTTACCAACCCCTTTGTTCTAAGTTACCAGCCCCGAGCCCCTTTATTTTTTTCACCCGACTAATACATTGACATTTATTTTTGAACATTTTACAAACAATGTTTTCTCACTTTCTAGGCCATTGGTTGAATGTTATTTTTGATTTCATCATGGGCATCACAGCCTCCATTTAAGCTTATTTTTCTAAAGTTGTGACAGTGCGTGAAGACACCACATGTCCCCTGTGGGTCCTTGTTTTTAATTGCCCCGATATATTTTAATATTATTTTGATATATGTTTATTAGGTATATCCCCTCCGGGCCTCGTAACATGTGGCGATCATTTATTGTCTTGTCATGAGTATTTACCTCATCACAACCTTGCTTTAAGCCAAAAACTTAAAGTTGTGATGGTGCGATAAGGCACCATGTATCCCTTTGGTCGTAGTAGGAATTCCATGGTCCCACCAAAGGTACTTTCCTAACATGTGGAATTTTATCATTTGCTGTGAATATCTTGATGATGGCATCAAGGGTGGTTCTGTCTGATGATGCTATGTGTCAAGATCTTGTTGTGTCACGAATAGTATTATTAATTTATTGGAAGAAAGAATAAATCTAACAGGAATATTTTTTGAAAGAAAAGCATATAAGTTCCTTATAAATTATGAAATTTATAATTGGCAATGTAATATTTGAGTTGTTTTGGATCAACAGTTTCAACACTATAATGAAATGTGTATAAGAAAAAAGTATATTTATAGATAAATATGCTAACCAAGTAACACTAATTTAAAATTTTAAATTGTGACTATAACCCTAACTGTACATGGAACTTTAACCCTAACCATAATTTTGTACATAAATAAAACATTAAATGTAACGCTAACAAGATCTATAAAGTATAAACATAACTATAACCTTGATTATATTAAAACCTTATTCTAAACCTAATTTAAGTGACTGTAAAAGTTATAAGTTATCATAAATAATTAAAACCACTAGTAAGATTTATCAAGAGAGAAGTAATAAATCCTTGATTGTATTAATTCTCAATCGTCACTTACAAAAACACAAATTAAGATAAGATGCATAAATAGTTTGCATTCTATCATTTAATTCAATTGGAGAGAATACATCATACAAAAGTATTCACAGACCAAAATCCACTATAATCTATTGTTCCTAAATATAGACTACACACATAAAATTACAGATGGTGATTACATCGCATACTTCTACACCCATGCATTATATTCCTCCTTTACCGACCAGTTGTACTTCAAAATTTTGTCAACTCTTTGCATATAAGTAATGTACCTGGTGTCTAACGATATTTTAGTCTCCTTTATGAAACTAAAGCCGGATTCTAAACTTAGTAGCATGTCCATTTCAACATTACATTGCACATGATCAATCTTGCTCCGAACGATGATTAATTTGATGGAGACAGGAAATATGCTACCAAATTATGCTTTCCAATCTGACAAAGAATTTTTAGTGCCATTATTAGTACAAACTAGCGGCAGGGAATACTTTTCAAGAGACCTAGAAAGCTATTAATTCTATCCCTCAACATTATATCAAGTCGGTAATGAAAAGAAGAGACTTCATTCAAAAGTCCAATGACTTCATGTGTACTGATCACTCCATCTAGAAGATCAGAACCTATGCTGGCACTATTATAAATATGATTCATCACCTGCACACGAGGAATCCAAGTACCTAGAATATCCCTTAATGTTCTCATTCATGGTGTGGCTTTCAATTGCCTTTTTCAAATTACTTATACAAACCCATGCATCATCTACTTTATTCAACACTTTACACATCTGATGATCCAAGAAGTTTTTAATCAGAGCTACCTATTCACTTTTGTGCTCTTCTTTGAGTTTGTCAATCAAACTATTGCTCCTTCTCAAATTATCTTATAATTCAGTAACAACCATAGAATCTCCTTCATATCCTAATAAACTCTTTGGACTAGACATAGAAGGTGTTGATAAGAATTCAATTCCAGTGGAAGGAACAAGTGATTTGAGCTTGTTATACTCATGTAATAGCTTCAGATAATCCTCCCTTTGTTTGTCTAGTTCTTATTGTAGCTTCCTTGCTGCAACTTCACTTAATTTTGTTGTATCTACCACCAATGATGCAGCCTAAGGGGCAGTGGTGTTATTTAATCTTCTCACAATTAACTGGCATGTGAGCTCATTTATATCCCTTGCCACTTGTGGTTTATTATCACATGGAAACATAGCCCAAATTGCCAAATTCTCATGACTGGCACTAAAGTCTAATCCAAACAATTCTTCCACTTGCTCATGTGTCAATACTTCATCATCAAATTGATCTTGCCTTCTAATAGTATCCATAGAAATAGCGGATGAGATATCCCATCCTAACAAGAGAAAAAAACCAATTTCCTTTACTAACTTTCTTCCTTCCTCAGGGGTAATGCTACTAACATCCATGTCAACTTCCTTCAAAACCCTTTGAGAAATTACCACCTTATCTTCATTTTCAGCTTTACCTTGTTCGCCATTCAACTTCTTCAGGTACAACTTAGACTTCCTCTGCACAAGTAAAGCTCTGAATTCCTTTGATTTAATGAATTCATCATCAAATATAAATTTCTTGCAAGCCAATGCCCTAACATCTTTTACAGTTGCACTACTTTCTTGTAGGATCAATAAATTTATTGATGGGGGAGGCAACCATATTTCATTCCTAGGAGGGGACCTTAACAACTATTGAACCTCATCTAAGTTAATTTGGTTTTCCTCAACCTCCTCTATCAAGGAGTAATCAACTAAAGGTTGATTTTCAATAGTTGGTTCAGGGGGAGGAAGTGAACTCCATGCCTCTCCTGCAACCTCCTCAACCATAGGTTGAGTAGGTTCTTCAATATCTTCCTCAGGTAGCTGCTGCTTCTCAGGAGACTGTGGCTTCCTTTTGGCTACAAAATTGAGTTCCTCGCCATGTTCCAACATCATTTGCATCCTAAGAATAGGATCAACAATCTCACTGAAGGCACCATTGTATGCATGGTTCTTCAACTTCCTCTACCTTTCTCCAAGGAGGATGAGACCCCAAGTTTCTCTTCTCAATTTCATCTCTACCTCTAAAGCACAATTTCTAAGAAAATCCTCCTGCTCATCGAAACAATGCTCAAACCCTGATCTATGTTTCTATCTCCTTACCCTATCAATAAAGTTCTCAAGGTCATAATTCCTATGCTTTGTTGTGGGTAGTCTGTATTGTTGCAATTTTGCCAAGCAGGCCTCCAAACCCTCTTTAGCACTAATAAAGAAACCAAGGAACTTGATTGTTGAAGTAAGGAAAGTCCCTTTTTACTATTTCTCAAGTGAAACTTATCAGATTCATTCAGCTTCCACATAAACTCTAAAAATGCAACCCTGTTTGGCACTTTCTTGGGCAATAAGTGGGATCTGACATTTGCCCCATAAACCCTAATTATGGTTACATTCCTGTAAAGGAACCAATCACCCCAATTGTGATCCCTCACATGATATAGTTTTCTCTCAAAAGACCTTAGCAAGTCCATTATCTCCTTGGAGAGTCTAGGCATCTCTTGTCCTAATAGTCCCAGCACCCTTTGTGCAAAATGCTCCTCAAACACCAGGTAATTTGCATTGCTGCAAAACGAGTCCCATAAGTGAACTCTACCCTGAATTGGCATAGGCTCTTCATGCTTGGTCTGATGTTGATTTTGCAATTCACTACCCCAAAATCTTCTCCCACAGTGCAATAAAATATAGCATAACAAGGAATACCTAGAAAAGGTGGGGGCATTATCTACATATTTGTATCCTACCAATTCCTTATGGATTTGTTCAACCAGAAATGGAGCATAATTAAACCTTCTATACTAGTATTTATCTTGTCTATCAACAATCATGACCAATAAACAATTTGGTATCTATAAACAATTTGGTATCAAGGGATTATAATCAATCCCAAAAACTTGACAAAGGGCAAAGTAAGTCTTCAAAAAGTAGTCTTCAAACATGTCAATGTTGAAAGGTTATGTTTCATGGTTAGATATTTTCAAATGCTTGCCCATGATTCTTAGCCTAATTTGGTATCAGGGGATTATAATCAATCCCAAAAACTTGACAGAGGTCAAAGTAAGTCTTCACAAAGTAGTCTTCAAACATGTCAATGTTGAAAGGTTATGTTTCATGGTTAGATATTTTCAAATGCTTGCCCATGATTCTTAGCCTGTGAAGAGGTAACTTGTATGTTAAGTAAGCCTACCTATTTCTGTTGTATTCCTTGTTTAGCTCCTCAACATCAATTCTTTCATGGGCCAGGGGGTTCACACCAAACACTACAATTATCAATTCTCTGTTTAGATGGAAAAGTTGCTCACCCTTATAATTTCATAGCTCCCAAGTGTTTGAATTGTAACTTTGGCTAATTGCTCGAATGAGGTCCACATTTACAAATACATTGGGAACAACTAATTTACCTAAATCCAATTCCCAAATGTGTGAAATGGTTTTTTCTAGGGTACGGTGGTTATATCCAAAATCAAATAGCTCACACCCTCTTATTGATAGAATTGCATCCATAATGTATTGTTGATAATCTTGAAAACTATCTGTTAATTCCCTGGTGCCCTGGGTGTGTTTATATTTTTTAGAAGATCCCAAGAGATAGTTTATAAGGTCTTGGGATAAATCCCTCTTCATTTTACCCCCATGGTTGGACCTCCGACTCATAATTACAAGAAAAAGGGCAGGCTACAAGGAAAAAAGGGGGGTGAGGGCTTGACAACTCTATCAACTTGGGAGGGGATTTATAAATTACAATACTACCCCAAAAACACAAACATTTAACATTCAATGTAGGTCACAAATAGCCCTATTGATCAACATACTAGTTTATTGGCGATTAGGGGCCAGGGCAATGGCACCTGAACTTTGAAGTTGTAATCACTAGCTACTCAGTCAAAACTTGATTCAACTCGTAGAAGCCTTCAGTATGCTTGGAATTGCAATGTGCATAATGGACTTCAAAATGGAGGATGAAATCCATTTATTTCATGTCGTCGCCTCATTAATTTCTCAATTAAACAAAGCCTAGTAGCCTACGTTCGCATGCCGTGAACGGTCACTTCTTTTGAATATCAACCATTTAATCAAGACTGGACCTTGGTCCTTGAATCAACAATCATCTCATGTCAAGACCATATCACAACCTCGAATGAAGGACCCACACTTTA
Organism: Cunninghamia lanceolata; assembly: GCA_027924645.1. Lineage (NCBI taxonomy): Eukaryota > Viridiplantae > Streptophyta > Pinopsida > Cupressales > Cupressaceae > Cunninghamia > Cunninghamia lanceolata. The sequence continues at coordinate 5,638,504 of BSBN01000404.1, forward strand.
AATCTGCATGGTGCACTGGACCGTTAGATATTTATTAGTTGAGCACCTTAAAACACCACTGTCAATCTTACTTCCTTGGAATGGACAAGTGTCACCATATCGCATTGTTGCAGCCTCAACACTTGCCACTATCTGGAAGCATGTGTGTTGCACTCACTGTTGGATCACTCTTGGTATAACAAATTAAAACACCGCCATTGATTTTACTATTATTATATGAGTCATCAAAGTGGACCTAACTTCATATAAAGGGAGCTTCAAACTTCAATGTGATGCTTCATCATTTGATGAATGTTTCAATGGAAGGTTGTAGTTGAATTCCAGAGTGAAATGCCCAAAGTGCTATCTACTTGCAAACTCAAACCTCTGAAATCAATCTAGATCCGTTATATTTACAAAGATCAATGGTTGATATTATACAATAGTTTTCAATTCCACCACTTGATGTACAATTCAGGTTGCAGACTTGCAGGCCAATCTTAAATTTTGTTTGAAGTAGGAGTACAAACTTGTACTGAAGAATAGAATAGAATCAAATAAATTTTAAAAGTTTAACTTCCACGATAATAGAATAAAATTTATAAGAAGAGAATGTAACACGTTTCACTCGCTTTACTTCGTAGTTGGCACTTAGTAATTGTTTGAGAATAAGAAGAAAATTAAGAAGTTAAAAACCTAAATCGTAGTATTGCATAGAGGCAATTGAAGTTACAACTGCTAAGTGAGATTATGGAAGTGAGAGCTTAGAGGGTTAGGGAGATTGCAGTGCACCAGAGAGAGTCGTCTTTTCAAATTCTAGGTATGTGTCATTTGAAATATAAAAATTCTACATTCCTTCAAATTCAAATTAATTAATAGTGTCACTGCACCATGGGTGGTTGGACTGGGACGCTTGATGCTCCCTGAGGTTTTTCCTTGCCCAGAATCTATCATGGTATGCGCCCAAAATTATGATGAAAAGATAAAAGCAATTGTTAATAAAGATACCCAGAATGAAATGTTAACCATTACTGCAGCAAAAATTAGCAAACTATTGGGATTTGCAACCAGAGATTTTGGAGACATCCACATTAACCTAGAAAAGTTAGCTAGTGATTATTAATGAGTCCAATTATTAGCTAGTTTTTTTATGTTTTTATGCAAGTCCATAGACATTCTCAGACATTTATCTTATACATATTCCTACACTATGCTATCTTTCATGCTCATTATGCAACCTTGAACCTGATTTAAAGTATATGGAAATATGGTTATGATATGATGGATATTGCATGATTATGTGTGGATATGTATGAATTGTAAATGATATTTGTGCTTAGCTATGGTTGTTAGTATTGTCTGCATGTTTTGTGAACTAACTCTTTGTAGTTGCAGGAGATAGATTGTAGCCCGCAGCCAAAAGAGTTCCAGACAGCAGAGCAGGGGAGGTTCCAAAATAAACTGAGTGCAACAACTACAACATAGAGGCACTTAATGAAGATGATTGTGCATCATGATGACAATAAATAAAGGTGATTGAAGGAGAAGAACTTTTTTGCAATCAGGAATCTAATGTGACTGATTCAACCAGTCCACGTTCAAGTTCTGTTACAACAAGAGTCTCAGTTTCACTTGGACTCTTCTTTATTTTTTAGTTATTGATTGATTGGTATTTATCACACTCTAATATATAGGAAGTGGTGATTTATGATTTTAGTTGAGAGACCTTGTTTTAATAAACTCCCCCTGTGCCTATATGTATGGCTCGGTGGTTGAGGTAGATTAAGTTGTAAGTTGTTCAAATCGTAGATATAGTTATTAGATCTTTCAGTTGTTTTTACATAGATAATGTTTATTGTTCAATGGTGAATTCATGAATAAGATATTTCAGCAGAATCTTATGTGATATTGTGGAGATTGTGCAATGAATGATTTTGAATTATTATGATTGTGTCAATCTAAGAAGCTAGATTTGAGCTAGATCAGTGGAGACAGTCACTTGAGCAAGGGCCACTCAAGGTAATTGTCCCTCATTTCCTATATAATTACTTTTGTTGTAACAGTTATTTTATAAATGCATGATTAATTAGATTCTTTGAGTTATTATAGTTTGCTTAAACTTGTACTTCGGAGTGTAGGTTTAGATTATCAGTATCAAAGTTAAACCTTAGCATTCATTTCTTGACAGTAATTAGTTGCAGTCTTATATTGTATGTACCCGTAGCAATAGTGTCATCATTACTTCCTTTACCGTTATGCAGTTTTGAGATTTTCTAGCAAGTATAACACTATACTAGGATGAGTTAGGTAGTCTTAAATCTTTGAAATCACATACAATGCCAGTACCATCACAAGATTACTAGCCCAAGTTGATAATTCAATGAAGGTCTTTCCAAAGGTTCAAGTGGACTGTTCAATTAGGTTTCTCCTCTGAATTGTGTGAAGATCACCAATTTTACTAGACATAGTAAGGACTCTACATTTTTGGCGTCTTTGTCGGGGATGGTGCTACTTTAAAATATTAGTTTCTGTCATTTCCAAACTTTCCTAGTTTAAAATTTTTCTTTCACTAATAAGATACTTAGGTTTCATCCCTTCAAATACCAGAACATTTTACTAACATTGTGTAGCAGTTGTTGCTATACAAAGTCATACCTATTGTATGAGGAGGCAAAGAGATGCTCTGGGAAGATTTCTCCCTTCATACCAACAAGCTAGAGCAGATATTGGTGACCACAGTGATCAGAGAGAAGGTATTCCTAAAAAAGAACTTTCCCTTTCACCAACATCTACTAAAAACATAGAGGGGACCTTCCAAACAATGGTTGATGCAGCAGTGGATGATCCATCAGAACATGTGACTTTTGAATTTCCAATTACCAACGAAGACAGGGCTGCTACCCTGAAGAATATACCTCCTTCAGCATTGCCAGTCTTCTATGGTTTGGTGACCGAGGATCCAGATACATTCTTGTTCGAGTTTTATGTCCTATGTAGAAGCTATGACTACACAATTGATGATCATAGGCTCAATCTATTTCCTGCAACTTTGAAGGATGCTACTATGAAATGGTTTATGGGATTGGGCAAATATGCTATTCCAGATTGAGACACAATGAAAACAAAATTCTTGGAAAAATACCAAGATTATTGCAGAGGAATTGATAGGAGAAGAGATGGCATTTTTACAATGACTCAAAAAGATGATGAACCATTGGAAGATTATGTAGAAAGGTTCCAATTTTGCCTGAAGAAAAACCCACAGAATCGACTCTCACTGAAGCTTGTATTTTTTAGAGGAGTCAGTGATGATTGCATGGAGGCCATTAATCTTATTGGGGCAAGGGATGTGTCTCAACTGCCCTTTGATGATATCTGCAAAGTTTGTAGGAACTACTCAAGGTCCTTTACCAAAAATATAAGGGGGAAAGAACATCTACCATTGGCAAGACATCTATTGTGGTTTCAAGGGTGGAGTTAAGAAACCTACTAACCCATATGAAAGAAGGTATTATAAGTCACCTAGCTACTCAATTAGACACTCTACATTTGAAGAAGAAGCAGGAAGAGGTTGAAGCAATACTTACTGAATACTGCCTCAATTGTAGACAAAGGAAAGCCAACTGCAAGTGTAGAAGGGTGGCTAGTATTACAAAAGACAAATCAGAGAAACCACATTTTCAACCATTTGAAAGTGAAGATGGGTGGTTGTTCTATGTTGCACAAAGAAATCCATGGCAACAAAGACAAGGTATGCCACAAGACCCTCTAAGTTTCAATGCATCATTTGTAGTTGGTAACCATAATTTCTCTGGTTGGAACCCCCAGCCTTGACCAAATACCCAAAACCAATGGCAAAACCCTCAACAATGGCAAAACCCTCAGCAAAACTAGAACCAGCAATAACCAAATGTATGGCCACAACAAAATTTCCAAGGTTCCAATTACAATCCTCAATGGCGAGTACAAAAAAATTAGTGGCAGCCACAATGGCAAAAGGGACAACAGTGGCAGCACCAAAATATGAATTACCCACAACCTTAATTTGCTGCCTTCTTAGCCACCAAGAGCACCACAACTGTCTGCCCAACTTGCACCTAACCCCAATAACAAGCATGTCCAACAGGCATACACTAATGAGGCTATTCAATACCCCACTTGTGGGGTAGAGGTGAGTGATGTCCACCTCAGGTCAAGGAAAACACTAGTTGGGCCTTCATCCCCTCAAATCACTGAGATGGTAGATGAGGAACCCACAACTGAAGCTTTAGACAATTCACCTCTAGAGCCTAAGTCAAATCAGTTAAATCAGGCTATCTCAAGTCCAGAGCCTCCTTTTCTTGAGCATTTAGCCATTCCAAAACATCATACCCAAGATGAGATAGACATATTAGGTCAACTTAAGAATGTCAGTATCAAAATCCCCCTCTTTAAATCTATCAAGGATATCCCAATCTATACCAAGACAGTAAGAGAACTTTGTCTTAAAAAGCTAGGGAGAAAGTGGAAGGACCCTCAAACAGTACATGTCCTAGGGAACCTTGCTGACATTATGCTAGGGAATGTAACTGTCCTTAAATATACAGACCCTGGCAATCTAGTAGTGGATGTCAAGATAAATGGGACCCTTATCAAAAACACCTTGATTGACTTAGGGGCAGCCATTAATGTCATGACTAAAGAAATAATGCAACTACTTCAGCTAGCTAACCTTAGACCTACACCAACTATTTTAAATTTGGCAGATAGGTCAACAATAAAACCTAAAGGGATCATTGAGGACATAGTCATAGCATTAGATTCCTGGGAGTATCCTAAATATTTCATCAAGTCTTGCAGCTAAAGATAAACTTTACAAGATATCCACTTATCTTAGGCAGACCATGGTTAGCAATAGATGATGCATTCATAGGTTGTAGGTCTAGGAACATGATAATCTCAAACGGAACTATAACCAAGAATTTGGTCCTCTATCCACTAGCCCAACCTCATGAAAATCTAGAACAAACTATATGGCTTACCTTGGATGAAGAAGACCACTATTCCCTGCAAACTCTCGTGACTATTGAACATAGCCCCCTACTGGCAAACCAAGATGAGGATGACTTAATTGATCACATCATACAGAATAACTGCGATAGGGACCCACAGCAACAAGACTATCTGCCATGTCTGCAAGATCTACTGCAGAACATTATACCTGCAAATTCCTTAGAAGAAATGTCCCAACTTTTCCACTCTTTACTACCACAAGAATGTGTCCCCAACATTAGTGGATGTGGTCTTTCATCTATGCAATCAACTTCCAAAACATTGGAAATCATGCCAGGTAAAATGTTGAATGTTAACAATGCCCTAACTAAAGAATAGTAGAATTCCCTAAACACTGTGCTACAAGCACACACATCAACCGTTGCATGGGACTACCATGGCATGAAGGGAATTGATCCAGACCTGTACATGCATAGGATCTACATAAATGATGGTTTCAAGCCAATTAGATAGCCTCAAAGGAGAATGAACCCTACCTTATGAGAAATAGTTAAAACTGAACTACAAAAATTACTTGATGCAGGCTTCATTTACCCTATTTCTGACAGTCAATGGGTGTCACCTTTAGTTATTGTCCCTAAGAAAGGAGGAAGATGGAGGGTATGTGTGGACTATAGGGAGCTAAAGACAGCCACTAGAAAGGATCACTTTCCACTACCTTTCATTGACCAAGTACTTGATTCCTTATCAGGTAAAAAGCACTTCTCCTTCTTAGATGGATTTAGTGGCTATAACTAGATAAAGATAGATCCAGAGGACCAAGATAAAACCATATTTACATGCCCTTGGGGTAAATATGCTTATTCTGCTCTTCCCTCTGGATTATGTAATGCTCCAGCGACTTTCCAGACGTAGTGCTAAGTATATTCTCAGATTATGCTCATGATTCCATGGAGATCTACATGGATGATTTCACCACCTATGGAGAAACATATGAAAAGACACTTAACAATCTAGAGAAAGTTATAAAAAGATGTCAAGAACAAAATCTATCATTGAGTTATGAGAAATGTTTTATGATGATGACTCAAGGGATTGTTCTAGGACATTTTATATCAAGTGAAGGAGTTCAAGTGGATCCCCATAAAATTGAGATCATCTCTACACTCCCTGTGCCATAGAAACAAAAAGATGTAAGGAGATTTCTAGGCCATGTAGGCTACTATAGGAGATTCATTCAGAACTTCAGTAAAATTGTAGCACCTTTGTTTACTCTTCTCACAAAAGACATAGAGTTTGACTGGACCACAGAATGTCAGCACTCTTTTGAGACACTTAAGACAACTTTGACAAAAGCACCTGTCTTGAGAGGACCAAATTGGACATTACGTTTCCACATACACATTGATGCTTCTATTTTTGCTATAGGAATTGTATTGGGACAAAAGGAAGGTAATAAGGAGTATGTTATCTACTATATCAACAAGAACTTACAAGGAGCAGAACTTAACTACACTGTCACAGAGAAAGAGATGTTGGTAGTTGTCTATGCCATTAAAAAGTTTAGGCATTACATCATTGGCTATCTAGTCTTTATCCACACAAATCATATTACATAAGGTACTTAATGAACAAACATATGGTTAGAGGGAGACTAGTCAGATGGTTGCTCTTACTATAAGAGTTTGATGTAACAATAGTGGATAAGCCTAGGAAAGCTAATGTGGTAGCAGATTTTCTATCTAGATTTCCCATACAACTAGAAGAAGGTGTTGTGGATGACTCTTTTCCAGATGATCATGTATTTTCTCTCAATGTACACACACCATGGTTTGCTGATATTGCAAATTACTTAGTGGCAGGATAGATACCATCACATTTCTCTCCTAGAGAAAAAAGATAGCTAGTGCATAAAAGCTTTCCATACTCTTGGGTTGTTGGTTATCTATTTTACACTGGTCCAGATAATATTATGAGAAGATGTATAAGAGAAGATGAGGTCTTTGACATCCTAAAAGCTTTCCATGATGAGCTCTGTGGATGTCACTTTGCAGCCAAAAGGATAGCATTTAAGATCTTAACAACAGGTTACTATTGGCCAACTCTTCATAAGGATTCAATAAAGTATACAAGGAGTTGTGACAGATGTCAGAGAATAGGTAGACCAACAAGGATAGATGAGATGCCTTTGCAGCCACAGCTAGCACTAGTACCATTTGACAAATGGGGACTAGACTTCATTGGCCCAATTTCACCAGCATCCAATAACAAGGAATATGTTTTGGTTTGCACAAATTATCTGACAAAGTGGGTTAAAGTCAAAGCATTACAGTTTGCAAGAGATGGGAATGTAGCTAAGTTCTTGTATGAAGACATCTTTACTAGGTATGGAGTACCCAGAGAACTTGTAACTGATCAAGGTCTCTAGTTCACTTCTGAACTCATTTCTAAATTGGTTAAAGAATATGAAATCAGACATAAAAGTCAACACCTTATCACCCCCAAGTTAATGGGTAGGTGGAGGTTATAGACAGGGAGATTGAAAATATTCTAACCAAAACAATGCACATTCACAGGAAAGACTGGGCAGCCAGATTACCAGAAGCAGTGTGGGCATATAGAATAACATGGGAAACAATACACCTTATGAACTAGTGTATGGAAAAACAACAGTTTTGCCAATAGAATTTGAATATAAGGCACTTAGACCAACAGTGGAACTCAACATGGACTTGACAGTAGCACAGAAAGAGAGGCCACATATTCTGAATGGGCTAGATGAAATTAGAATGGAGGCTATCCATCACACAGAGATAATTCAAAAATAGGACTAAATGGCATGATCAGTTTATAAAGACTAAAGAATTCCATGTGGGTTATTAGGCTTTATTATATGATTCCAAATATAAAATTATAAGGGTAAGCTAAAATCTAGATGGTTAAGACCTTATGAAATACAATAGGTATTCCCCAATGGAGCAGTCAAATTGTAGACCATTGATGCAGTCAGATTCTCACTGCTAGTTAATGGCCACAAATTGAAGCTATACACAAAGGTAGCAAAATAGGATTATTTTCTTCTTTCTCTAAAGCATTTCTATGGTCCAAGCCCTAATTTTGATATCGACATGTTACCACCAGATAATAACTCAGCAGTAGACAATATCGGTTCTCACAATGACTGAGAAGATGAGCTACATAGCTCACCTCCTGAGAGCACTCAGGTATAATTCCTTATCCTTTTTCACATGCACACACAACACAAGTGTCACAATCTTCTTGAAGATCGATTCACTATGCAGTAGAAACCTGTAACAAGTAAAATAAAAGATGTCACAGTTCACTTCGAGACTTGTTGATGAAGGTATCTGCAGCAACTATCTGTCAGAGCATTCAAAATTTGTGCCAAGTTACTTGCATTCCATCAGCATTTATTCCACTTTTCCAACGCATGCAACCACCAGTTTTCATATCACTGCATGCAAGCTTGCTCAACTCGTTCACACGCACCAACCTGTCATTCACTCCATATCCAATAATAATGATTCAACGTCCAATCACATTCATGTTGCAGACACTCTTCCCACAACTTCACACATGCAGACTTCCGTTCACTTCAAATAATAGGTACACATACTAACTTTCCATAATTAACATAGCTTTCCAATACATTCAATATATACTCGCACTTAATTCAGCATGATTGTCATTTAAAATCTTATTTGCATATTCTTTAATCATCCCCTTTGTCTCATACAAATGCATTGAAGTGAGGTCACTTCCAGGTTTTAGTTGGAAGGGAGATAGTATATGTTCAAAAAATTATTATTCACCACCAAAGCCATCAATTAAAAAATGCAGACAGACCATACAAACCCTATTTGCCCTTCCTATTGTCAACTTCCTAAAATTCCGAGTCAATTCAAGTTGGTTCAGGTTTAGTAGTGGAAGTTGTAAGTGAACAAAGTGCATGCAAGTATAATAGATATAGAGGGTTGAGCAGAGGGTTGTTAAATCTAAACTTTGAGCTGAATTGGTAGCATGGGAGGTGATCTTATCAGAAACGAACCAACAGTACATCATCTAATATTGGACGATGGATTAGTCTTGCCAATTTTCACAAGAGCATGATGGCTAGATTACTTCTTGAAGCACACAAAGTATAATGAAGACATGACAAGGCAATTTGCAACAACAATACATTAGGATGAAGCCACTGTCAAGGGTTTCAAAGTGGACGCTTCAAAGGCTGCAATTGCAGAAGTGTCTGGTCTACCCAGGAATGGAGATGAATTCCCTATCAGAGCACATGCAGTAGCTACTAGGGATGAGTTCAATGAGGCAGGAGAGAACCTTGACTCATCATCACAAGGTACCAAGAGATTATCACTTTCATGGGTATGGGCTTCTTGTGTTTCTTACATTATTAATAATATTACTTGTGATGGTAGACAATCCATTCTATACAATGTACATTTTAAGCTGTTGAGTCACCTCTGTTACAATAGACTAGTCAATGTATCCAATTTTCCTTATAATTTGTTAAAAAGAATGGGGTTTGAATACCAACGGAAGTTAAATGATTCAACTCTATCACATGATTGTTTGATTACCTTGTTAGTGAAAAGGAGCCTCAGGGTCAGCACCCACAGGTATCCTAGGAGAGATTTTTAATTTGTGGGAACATTAATGATATTCTTGAGGAACCAGCAATACCAGGAAACATAGAATCATCTGATGCATCTCTAAGGGAAACTCCTCTTGTTCCACCTGCTGCTTCACCCACTCACAGCAAAGGAGAATCAAGGGAGCAAAATGTACAAAACTCACCACATGCAGCATCTGATCAACCTGTAGCAAGAGAGGTACTTCAAACCCCATCTTCTAGTAAAATGCCAAAAACTAGAAAGAAGAGAGGTGGTTCTTCTTCTACACCTTCAAAAGTGTAGAAAAAGAAACCCACACAACTAAGGCATTCACACCACCTGAAAAGGAAAGGTGCTATGAGGGGTAGTGTTGAGAAACTAGGAAAAGAAAAAGAAGGTATTGTGACAGTGGATACTGACTCAGAACTAAGGAACAAGGAGACTGAAAATGTGTAAGTTCCCATGAAAAGACAATGGTATATATCCACCACCTCTGAATCAAAATCAGAGGATACTTTTGTTGCCAATAAAATCAAGAAGAGAACCCCAGTTAACCCTAACGATAAGGGTTATGAATCTACAGGGGATGGTGCTAAATAGTTTTTGAAAGATGAGGAATTGTTGTTAGAAGAAAGAAATATTAGAAAGGATTTGCAAGAACCTTTTGAAAGGATCAAACAACTGGAAGAACTGGTAAAAACATATGAGAAAAGGGACAAAGAAAGGGAAGCAAAGATTCTAGAATTGGAAGGGTCAAAACTAGATTTACTTGCACAACTAGCAATAGTTACAATAAAAAACAAGAAGCTAGTAACTGAGGAAAGAAGATCCCTTGCTACAAGAACTACAACCTATCACACAACCATGTCCCTAGGTTACCAATTGTGGAAAGATACTCACGACTTTTCTAAACAACAGGAGGAATGGAAGAAAGAAAAAGAAATAATGATCTTAGATCATACTAAGGCAATGGAGAGAAAAGATATTGAATTGAGAAGGTTAGCAGTCAGTGTGGAAGAGGTAGCAGATAAAGCCACCTAGATTGTTAAATGCAGACCTCCAGCCAGAACTTATGCTTTGTTTTTACAAGAAAAGTTTTTAAGTTATCAATTCAGTAAGTTGATCAGTAATAAGTCAGTTGCTATGAGTGGAAGATTTACTTTTCTAAAAGGTTTTGGTGATGCCAAACCAGAGGAATAGGATCAGTTATGTGAGCTCTATTTGCATAATTATGTTGTGCCCGAAGACACAGAATGGAACCCATTATTTTTTGTGGGGGATTTACAATTAAGGGCACTAGCATCTTATTTCAAGAATGAGAAGTTTAGGGGTGAAATTATGCAAGGATATATGGAGAGAGAAACCAATTGCTCTTCCAATAAGGAAGGAATCTAGAACCCCTAAATTGGTCATTGAAGAATGGAAACAACTTTTGGACCATAAAGGTGTAGGCAAAAAATCATGAACTTGAGATTGTAGGATTATGAAAGAATGCAGTATTTAACTATTGTACTCATCCATCATTCCTACTAGTTTGTGAAAGAAAGATGGGGCATCTTAACCCCTGAATTGTAAAGAAAAGAACCCCATTCCGTTTATAATTTTATGGCCATGTTTGAAAGAGAACAAATATATATGGATATTGCCAAAGGTCAGGGACTTGAATGGGTGCCACTTACATTCCAACCACCAATGCTCCTGTACCTAATACCACACTAGACAGGGAAGAAGAATGAGGAATGTGAGAAAGCAGAGGTTACCAGAATGAATAGACTGGCATGTCACAAAGGCTTTTACTTGAACAGGTTGAAGGAGTGGATGTTGTCACAGACTTCAGGAAAATCACTTTACACTACAACCTCCAACCCTAGTTAATTTTCTTGAGGGCAAGCAAATGGGTAGTTGGGCAGAATGATGAGTCCAATTATTAGCTAGTTTTCTTATGTTTTTATGCAAGTCCATAGACATTCTCAAACATTTATCTTATACATATTCCTACACTATGCTATCTTTTATGCTCATTATGCAACCTTGAACCTGATTTAAAGTATATGGAAATATGGTTATGATATGATGGATATTGCATGATTATGTGTGGATATGTATGAATTGTAAATGATATATGTTCTTAGCTATGGTTGTTAGTATTGTGTACATGTTTTGTGAACTAACTTTTTGCATCTGGAGGAGATAGATTGTAGCCCGTAACAACTGCAAGGTTCAACCTGTAGCCAAAAGAGTTCCCAAACAACAAAGCAGGGGAGGTTCTAGAATAAACTGAGCGCAACAACTACAACATAGAGGCACTTAATGAAGATGATTGTGCATCATGATGACAATAAACAAATGTGATTTAAGGAGAAGAACTATGTTGTAGTCAGGAATCTAACGTGACTGATTCAACCAGTCCACATTCCAGTTGTGTTACAGCAAGAGTCTTAGTTTCACTTGGACTCTTCTTTCTTTTTCAGTTATTGATTGCTTGGTATTTATCACACTCTAATATATAGGGAGTGGTGATTTATGATTTTAGTTGAGAGACCTTGTTTTGATAAACTTCCCTCATGTTTATATGTATGGCTCAGTGGTTGAGGTAGAGTAAGTTGTAAGTTGTTCAAGTCATAAATATAGTTATCAGATCTTTTAGTTGTTTTTATATAGACAATGTTTATTGTTCAATGGTGAATTCATGAATAAGATATTTCAGCAGAATCTTATGTGATATTGTGGAGATTGTGCAATGAATGATTTTGAATTATTATGATTGTGTCAATCTAAGAAGCTAGATTTGAGTTAGATCAGTGGAGACAATCACTTGAGCAAGGGCTACTCAAGGTAATTGTCCCTCACTTCATTTACTGTTTAATTACTTTTGTTGTAATAGTTATTTTATAAATGCATGATTAATTAGATTCTTTAAGTTATTCTAGTTTTCTTAAACTTGTTGTACTCCAGAGTGTAGGTTTAGATTATCAGTATCAAAGTTAAACCTTAGCATTCATTTCTTGACAGTAATTAGTTGCAGTCTTATATTGTATGTACCTGTAAAAATAGTGCCATCATTACTTCCTTTACCGTTATGCAGTTTTGAGATTTTCTAGAAAATATAACACTATACTAGGATGAGTTAGGTAGTCTTAAATCTTTGAAAGCACATACAGTGCCAGTACCATCACAAGCTTACTAGCCCTAGTCGATAATTCAATGAAGGTCTTTCCAAAGGTTCAAGTCGACTGTTCAGTTAGGTTTCTCCTCTGAATTGTGTGAATATCACCAAGTTTACTAGACATAGTAAGGACTCTACAATTATGAAGCAGTCCCTCAAAATTCCAAAGATTCTTATATCAGAAAAATAACAATAGATGGTTCCATACCCTAAGATAATTGGAAGTCTTCTTATCAAATTGAAAATTGAAACCATGGGTTTAGGATACTATTTCCATGCTAGCATTTTGCCTTGGATTGGATAGTAATAGTAAAGTGGATGCAAGCCTCCTTGAAATGGTATATAATATCCATTATTTTTTCCCCCTGTTAAATACAAATTTGTAGAGCACATTGCAGAATCTATGCAGAAACAATTTTTAATGATTAAAGGAGGTTCCACTTCCAATTCCAACACTATGACATTTAGGTTCACAACCTACTTGTGTCATTTATTTATAGTGCAGTTTTGTGGAATATTTGTGCCCAACAAGCTTCAGATTCATCCCTTCATAAATGACGGGGTGAAAGGAGCGCTTCCAATACATGGTTGGACCCATAAGATAACGATGCATGATTCTCGAAGGAACTACAATCATTTTGTGGACTACTTTTTGCCTCCACTGTAGTATGCAATCACAAGTACTCCAATGCCTAGATAGCCTAAGTCTCGTAGAGATTCCATTCAACTGAGAACATAAATACAATTAGCTGATTGGTACTTCATGGAAGAATATACTATGCTCAGATTTTATGGATCAAGAGTAGAGCCCCAAAAACTTCCAATACATGTGACAAAGAGAATTTCTGCATTGGAATACATATTGTAGATGGACAATACAAATCAACTGTAGTTTGTTAGTCAACAAAAGAAGAGCATATTTCCTTCCTTACCTTTTTCATGTGGAGGGTTCACATTCGAGAGGAAAGCATTTATTGTGGCACACCAAATTTTACAAATTTTTAAATTTGATGTTGACTCTCACTGACAGTATGACCCATGTGACATGATTAAAGTAAGGCTTCTAGCCAATAAGAATGTTGGAAGTAGAATTCAACGTCAAAGTAAACCCCTGCTAGAAATATTGAAAAACAAGAATTCTTGGGATGAGGTGAAAAAGTAATGGAGGAAATTGTTGCTGAGAAAGGTATTTCTTTTCAACAATTATCAAAAGAAATAATGGCATTGCAACCACAAAGAGCAAAACAATTGCCAATCGAGAGTTACAACAATTTTTATAAAAGAGATGATCAACCATCTAGTTTAAAAAGAATGCCAGAGTCTCTCAAAATATCTTGTACAGAGGACACGTGGACACAATAAAAATTAAATGTCTTTTGCTCTATGAGGAAGGATCTAGGTGATCCAAAAACTACTGCAGATTTTGAGGAGATCCCAAAAGATGAAGAGTTTACCAAATTGTGGAATATAGAGCATCCCTCTAAAGCACCTAATCATGAATCTGATGATGATACTGATAGGCAAAATCAACCCTTAGATCCCACTAAATTCTATGCATACAAACCTGGTTTAAGTGATACCATAAAAATTACATATACTTCAGGGGCAACCATAATTAAAAATTTGGGTTATGAAGGTGGTGGTTTGGGGACTAATGAACAAGGCAAGCCTTGGGTGGTAACATAGGTAGAAACTAGAAAACCTCATGATTTTAAAGGCATTGCAGCTTTAGCTGATAAACAAGCCCAAAGGCATATAAGGAAAAATAGTATAGTTGAATGTGTTGCATCTTCAAATGAAAATCCTGATAGTCTGACTCAAATATAATCACAAGTACAACTAGTACCACAAGGGTTTTTAGAACTTCAAGATACTTATTTGATTGATAAAGGAGATGGTTTACAATCTAGTGCTATTGGTGGCAATTGTAGGGGTAGTGGTGGTCAGCAAGTGCTACAACAACAAAATACTCAGAAGAGGCCACTAGTAGAAGATACTATAGAGAAACTCAGTGAGCAAGGCATTATGAAGAGGCAAAATATTATGACATGTCCAAGTCCAACTTCCTCAATTTCCACCTCAATGGGATTATTTCTAGAAGGCACCCCTCCTGTTGTTAGTGTGACTGGGATAGGAATGACTAATCCTCAACCTCAAACAATTACTCCTTCACCATTCAAGCATTCAATTATGTCAGCAGTCCCAAGTTTTGATTACAAATTTAAGTTTAACAAGAAAGAAAAAAAATCTAAGACAAAAGAAGCAAGTGCCAAAGAGCACATATGTTGTAACTTTTGAGCCTGCAAGAACCAGGGTATTGCCTACATATGGCCCAACTATAGAAACCATGGAGTACATGTTTGTTGTACCCAAATTTCAAAATAAACCAGAGAATCAGATGCAACGCTTTGACTATGAGGTGAGCACTGTCCAAATTGATTTTTTTGGAATGAAAAATGCTGACAAAATTAATGTATCAAAAAGGAACAACAATGTGGTGTACACATCATTGCTAAAGCAAGAGAGAGATATAGAAATAGGTTACATAATCAAATAGAAAAGTTACAGGCATACCTAGCAAATGAGAAAGAAAAGAGGAAAGTAGCAGATAACAATAGCAATGAATTAGAGAAAAGGATAAAAATATATGCTTCTACATCTACAAGCAAAGAGAATGAACAGACAAAGGTGGAACTGAATGAACTAAAGCAAAGGTTAGATGAAAGCATAAATAATTATGATAATGAAAGAGCCAATTCAGAAAAATTACAACAAAAGATGACAAAATCCAAGGACTTAGCAAAGACATTACAAGGCAAATTGGACAAACAAACACAAAAGACAACACGGTGGGAACAAAAAATAGAGGAAGAGAGGAAAATCATTGAACAACTACAGCTACAACTGAGGAATGCAGAAAATGAAATAAAGTCTTCCCAAAATAGAGTATTTGAATTTTATATAAAAATAATAAGGCATATAATACAAAATATTTGGGAGGAAATAATGTAGAGGACTAATGATTTCTCTATATTGTTTGAAATGATTGATGGTCTGATAGCATAGAATGTGAAGTTCAAATGATACATTCAAGACAACAAAAATGTGACTTCAAGTCAGAAAACTATAAAGCAAATTTTGCAAACAATCTACAGAATCAGTGACAATGAATTGGCATCCAAAGGAATTGACAACCGGATTGAAGCCTCAATATAGACATCATTTATCATTTAGAAGTGTATGAAGCTAGGTGAAGCACAAGAAATTCTAGATCAGATTGAATTTTTTTTGCGAAAGCTACATAAAAAGGTAGAATACTTGAAAGAGCTTGGTTTGCCATGGGATTTTGACAATACAAAGAAATACATTGGAAAGGGTGCTCTCAAAAAGAAGATGGAGGATAAAATGAAGTTGGATTTGGACCAGTTACCTAATCCTTAGAAGCTAGATGAGGCAAACTTTTTGGATTCCATCAAACCAATGATAAGCTTGAATGCAACTTTGATTCCTACATTAAAGTTACCAATCAACTACAAATTGTTAACAAATCTACAAGTCAGATACTATGAGTTACAACATATTGCACTTCCATTAGATAGTGGAGCATGCTATAAAAGCTGATAGAATGATTTGTTAATTTGACAATACTTCTATGTACATTGTATTCCTTCATTTGAAAATCAATATAAGACTCCTTTTGTGTTCAAATTATCTGTAATATTTAATTGCTTAAGTCAAAAAAACTTTGGTTTCTAGATACACATTAAACATTTTCTAATACTATATATGTTGTTGTTAGTGTTGTTAGTATGCATTTAGTTGAATACTTCAACATGTAACACTTATTTGTATCATACAATAATAATATGAAATTACTAATAATATGTTAATTTATAAATGGAAATTAAAAAATGTGTAAAATTTAGATGCTAAAATAAAATCAAATTTGGAAACAATGTTTAAAATTTAGATTCTAAAATCAAACATTGGAATATAGTAGTATGTCAATCTCTTAACTGTTAAATGGAAAATGAAAAATATGTATATCAAGATTCAAAATTCACTATTCAATGATAGGAAAATAAAATATCATCAACAACAGTTTTGAGTTTTGAATATGAAATACATTATAAATACCTAGTAAGTGCTAAATCTCTTCCATTTGTCAATTCATCTACTCACTCTAACCCTGAGATTGAGAGTCATCTTGATCCTGGTCTCCATTTTCTTCCCTCTACAAGTGCATGTCCTCTTAAGTGCACCTCCTCACTACTAGTACATGTGTTATTCATTGTGTCACTATCATGTGTGTCAGTATGGTTTGAAGTGTTGCAGAACCCTCTTCTTCACATATGGACCTCTAGATTGTGAGTGTCCTTTCAAAGAGAAAACTTCAGAATACCTAGTTGTATACATCCCCAAGAAATTTTCCAAATCCTTGTCAAGTTTGTTTCTTATCTTTGATTTCAAGAACCCTAATGCACTAAAAACTCTCATCCTCCAATGACCCCAATATCATGGTTTGACATAAATCAACAAGTTTAAAATATTCTGATATTGAATCACACAATATCTCTCTAACTTAAGGTTGCCCAAAGCTTTGTTATTGATCCATCTATGTGGGGACTCTCCATGAGTTTGAATTGTTCTATCATTGATGTTACAAAACGGGTTGATTGCTCTATAAGCTTAGATTTATTTATAATTCCTTCTATTTGTTGTCCATTGAAATCTGAACTTTTGGAAAAATGATTGACCAAGGTCTTTATCTTGTTATGAAAATCAGTTGGTTGACAGTTAGCTCAATATTGAGGATACACAATAGACATGGCTTAAAGTAGTTCATCGTGAGGGAATCGATCTCTAATCTCTGAGGAAAGAGATTTCACAATATCCTTTAAAGTAGTACTTATAGAATTAATAATGTTGTCAAAATCTTCCCTTGTAACAGGTACTTCTTTGATAATGTGCCTAACCCGAGTAAAATGGTGCATTTGTATCTTATATCCCTGTACAGAGACACATAACTCCCTGCTTGCATTAAACTATAAATAATTAACATGATTGTACATATTATTTGTCAAGTGCCAGCTAACAAACTTTGGACTTATAAATGACTGCTCTGATAGATATAGATTATCAAGGGTCATGCATATCATTTTACATAGTTTAGTATATTCTGAAATATACATAGTTCTGTCTTGGGATTTTTTCACAAGAATGTTCATTTCCTCTAGCATGGGAAGAATACCAGATAAAGTTAGGAGTGTCTCTATGTCACTTAACCTATGTAAGAGATCAAGAGCTCTGTCTACTCGGTGGTGATGTTCGTACATTACTCCAATCAAGGATTTATATTCTGAAAAAACTTGTTCCATTGATCCATGCAAGGAGATCCATCTGGTGTCAACATCCTTAAGAAGTTTGTTTCCTAAAGTTATTCCATCAACAAATTCTTGAAATTCCATAAACCATTTGGGACTTTGGCAGAAGTATGAGTAGAGCTTGTGGATTAGATCTTCAAGTTTTGATACTGTAGAAAACTTGCTCACAATTTTAAATGCTAAAGTCATCATGTGGGCCATGTAGTGAATGGAAATCATATATGTTGAAATAGAAGTCTGTAGCTTTACATAAAGACCATTCCTATGACCTTGCATTACTGAAGCTCCATCAGCCCCTACACACAACAACTTTTTGGCAATTGTGTAGTCATCCATAACTCCAATTTCATTCAAATTTCTTAACTAGTTCAAATAGATTTTGCGATGTCGCATTCTCCTTCATTTTATAAACAAAGACTAGATGAGATTGGCGGACATGTTTTTCTACAGTATACACATGCATACATACCCAAGAAGTATTATCTACTGTTGTAACTTCATCTAAAGATAATGCAATAAATGTTGATTGTTTTATTTTTTCTTGTAAATCTTATTTTTCCACCTTAGCAAGACAACTTGCCCATTCTCATTCATTGTTTTGACCAATGTGTGTTATGAAAGTTAGGAACACCCAGAAAATATAATAAACTATAATATTCCAGGTAGTCAGTCATAGAAAGCCCTCTGGTCAAAATATGAAAAACAGCTCTCAACTGAACATATTTTGCCATTTGTGCTTCTTTTATCATCTTTCCAAGTTGAGATTAAATTAAACCTCCACATGCAGCAAGCTTCACCTTTGTGTGCATATGCACATCATATTTGAGGGCATTCTTAACATGAAGACATTCTTCCTTTGTTTTCCATGTTATCACTATTTTTTCCTTTTCATCTATGATTTGTTTTTCATAAACTTTACCAATATGTTTTTCTATACTGTCAAGTTTTAGTTACAACTTCTTGTCCCTACGATATTTCCAATTGCAAGTATTACACTTGCATTCTATTGGAGGTTCATCTTTGTTTGCATTCTGTACTGATTCAATGAATGGGTACTTTGACACCCAATCAATCTAAAAATTCCTTGTCATATCCCACTCATGCCCCATTTTTTATTTGGCTTTTCTTTTCCCCTTGAGTGTAGGATCTACATCTTCCTTATCACTCTCGCCAGCCTAGGTACCACCTAGAACATCATCTACAGCATTGGCATCCAAGTTAATGAACTTATTTCAGCTACCCTGGGTACCACCTAGAACATTATCTACGACATCGGCATCCAAGTCATTGAACTTATTTCTACTACTATGGGCCTAAGTATTTCCTGGAACATCATCTGTGGCATTATCATCCTGATTCGAGTAAATTAACTCATTTAGATCTTCATCTAAGGTATTGCCTTGGGCTTGTTTGTCACTATATGGCACAAGTGCTAATGTTGTAGCTCCATCTGATGGACCACAAACATTGCCAAAGTACGACATTATGTTTCTATGTTTTGATGGCCTCCCTTTACCTCTTTCAATAGACTTGTTCTTGCTCGACATCTCTCACCAAATAAAAGCTGCAAAAAAATGTCTTTTTGTTTAAGAAGGAATAATATAATATAGTTCCTTGGCCACCCTAGATGTCTCCCTACTCAATATCATCTATATGAATTAAGCAAAACTAGAAAAGAGATTCAGATAAATAATCTTATAACACTGTAAATAAATTCAAATGATCACTTACCTTTAGGCTTTCACTGACTCGCTAATGCATGTAGTTGTAACTTGCCTATGATCCGAATCGAGAGCTCAGAGTAGAACAAAATGTGTAAAAGATTAAATTGTTTTGATTGTATTTATATCAATCTATATTTGGCAAATTAAGCAGGATTTTTAAATGGTGTAATAAAAATTTGGTGAATCCAATGTGATTATAACACAGTGCATATAAAATACTGGGTGAATCAAACCTTGATCAAACACATACGTTGTAATTTTCAAGGCGATTATGGACCTTAGATTAGCATGGAGTTATAATGGTGTTGGTGAAATGGGTCCTCATACACGGTGAACATTGTAATGCTATAGGTGAATATATGGGCAAATTATTACATGCCTCCGAAATTCCAGGTGAATCATCGTTAGAAATGCATAGGTTACTCTGGTGAATATATTAGTTACAAATGCCTCATAAAATAAATGCATGGCGAATTGAAATGCATTTGAGCGATAATTCGTAAAATCCAGGCAATTTGGCCCCCTGGTGGTAACAATATATTCACCAAATTCAAATTTGCAAATATGAACTATTCGCTAATTGGTGAAGATTCACCACTAAAAATATCCCTGATACAGAGTGCTCCCATTTGGACTCTGCAATGCACCAACCACCTTCCAAAGGGCAGTACTGGCCTTTTTTGTAGAATTAGAAAATGAATGTATGGAAGTTTACATGGATGATTTCACTGTTTATGGAAACACATTTGAGGATGCCCTACAGAATTTAGACAAAGTCCTAAAATGTTGTGAGAAACACCACTTGTCCTTGAGTCATGAGAAGTGTTTCATGATGGTGGAACAAGGTATTGTACTTGGCCATCGCATATCTGCCAAGGGGATCAAGGTAGACAACAACAAAGTGGAAGTAATCAGACAATTACCTACTCCTAAAAATTAGACTGATGTCAAGAGTTTGTTGGGACATGTTGGTTATTATAGGAGGTTCATTGAAAATTTGAGTAAAATAGTTGCTCCTACATTCTTCCTTTTGACAAAAGACATTGAGTTCCTTTGGACAAAAGAATGTCAAACTGCTTTCCAAACTATCAAGAAGAAACTGACTCACACCCTTATTCTAAGAGCACCTAATTGGACTATCCCTTTCCACATTCAAAAAGATGCATCCAACAAGTCAATAGGAGCAGTCCTAGGAAAAAAAGAGGAAGGGAAAGGAATGTATGTCATCTATTACATCAATAAGAATCTAACTCCTGCTAAAAAAAAGATACCACCATAGAAATATAATTCCTGGCTGTAATATATGCTATCAACAAATTTAGGCATTATATCATAGGTTACAAAATCTTTGTACACATTAATCATGTACCAATTAGATACTTAATGAACAAACTAGTTGTTAGTGCAAGGATTAGTAGGTGGTTGTTGTTATTACAAGAGTTTGACATTACCATTGTTGACAATCCAGGGAAATTTAACTTGGTTGCTAACTTTTTGTCTAGATTGCATACAAGAGGAGAAAATGTACTTGTAGAGGATGGTTTTCTAGATGAGCATTTATTTTTTGTGTCAACAACAACCCCTTGGTTTTATGATATAGCCAATCTCCTAGCTACATGCTTGTTACCTCCACAATTTACTGCAAAACAAAAGAAGAAATTGATGAAAGAAAGCTTGTCCTATAAATGGTTGAATGGTCTATTGTTCAAATGTGGCCCTAACTTTGTGTTGCACAGGTGCTTAAGGTCTAATGAAATTTTTGATGTCATGAAGGCATCCCATGATGAACCAGTGGAAGGACATTACTCTGCATAACGGACCATCCATAAAGTGTTGGGATAAGGCTATTACTGGCCATCTTTGCATAAGGATGTAAAAAGATATGTAAGACAATGTGATCAATGTCAAAGGATGGGACAACCCACATTCACAAATGAAATGACACTGCACCCTCAGGTAGTTTTATAACCATTTGAATAGTGGGGTCTAGATTTTTTTGGACCCATTTCTCTGACATCAACAGACAAAAAATACATTTTAGTGTGCACTGATTATGTGAAAAAATGGGCAGAAGTTTAAGCCTTGTAGGTTGCTATGGAACACAGTTGTTGATTTCTTGTACAACCAGATTTTCTTGAGGTTTGGAGCCCCAAGAACTATAATCTCAAGCCAAGGACCCCAATCCACTTCTCAAGTGATCCGAGCATTCACAGAGCTCTATTAGATAAAGCACCCAAAATCATCACCTTATCATCCTCAAGATAATGGACAGGTGGAAGTCACAAACAGAGAATTGGAAAACATATTAACAATGATAGTAGAAATGAACAAGAAGGATTTGGAAAATAGACCACATGAGGTAGTGTGGGCTTACAACATAACATGGAAATCAACAACAAAATTTTCTCCCTATGGACTTGTCAATGGGAAGGATCATGTCCTCTCAATAGAATTTGAGCTCCAAACCCTAAGGACATCAGTTGATATTGGGTTACCATTGTCCATTGCACAACAGAATCATATCTTACAACTTAATGAGATGGATGAGATTATGATGGAGGTCATTCAGCAAATAGAGCTCATTCAACATCAGATAAAATAGTGGCATGATCAACATATCAAGAGGAGGATGTTTCAATGTGGGGATTGGATTCTCTTATATGACTCCAAGTTCAAGGAATTCAAAGGAAAGTTGCAAACTCATTGGATGGGGCCTTATGAGGTCAAGGAAGTCTATGACAATGGAATAGTTTTGTTGATGTGCCCATTGATGGAGGAGATACCACGTTTCTAGTGAATGGTCATAGGATTCGCTTATACCAATGATCATCGACTAAGGAAGAATTTGTCAAGGATCTATGTTACACATTAGGAGAGGTCATACTCTCTTGCATGGCTGATGGATAAAGAAAAAAGGAAAAAGAAAGAGAGGTTTGAAACTAGTAAATGGATGCCCTTCTCAAAAAAGAAAGAAAGAGGGGTTGAAAACTAGTAAATGGCGGCCCTTCTAAAAAAAATTAAAAAAAGAAAAAAAATAATAATAGAAGAACTGAAAACCAGCATTGGCGGTTCTTTTCTTTCTTGCAAGTACACCTCCAACACTTTCAACAATAGCACCAGAACCTTCTAGGAGCACCTTCGACACTTCTCAACATCTCTGGACCTTTCTAGGAGCACCTCTGGTGCTCACAAAACATCATCTCTGGAGCTTGCTCCCAGTGCTCATCTTCGCACTATTTGTGGGGCCATGACAACAGCATCTCATAGGCATGGCATTGACATACCACACTCACAGTTGTTTGACAATCAAGGATTCCTTTCTTGTCACTCTTGTTGACACATGTTCCATGGTGACATCATCAGCAAGTGAGGGGGCGGATGCTACAGCAGTCATCAATGTCATCTCACACGCTTAAATAATGATGGAGGATCAAATCACATCCCACTAACAATACAATACACATTTCTAACTTGAAGTGAAATAATTACGGCAACAACTACAGGTAACACTTTTCTTTAACTTGTTAAATAAGATAATTACTATATTTCTTTTGGTATCATCAATCATCAACCACCATCTTTTCCTCATTAACCAACATGTCTCAACACTTGTCATCCACGTGCCACCATTACTATCCCTCCAGAGTGACATGACCACCTCGAGTGGGGCAGTTTGCCTTAATTTTTCCTTGTGTAGCCATCATTACTACAGATAACTCCATAGTTGAGGTTCACAAGAGAAAACCAAAAAAAAGTAAACCATAGGTATTCTGCATTGAAGGTTGAAGTGCGATGGAGAAAAGGGACTTGGGGTTGAGACATAGTAAGAAAGGAAGGGATCAGTAGGATAGTGTTGGAAAGCCAACCATGGGGGTAAAGAAGAAATCTGAACCTGTTGTAGACACCTGAAATTTGCCAATGCATTTTCACTACATTGCATTCGCATTACTTACCAACTTAATTATTCATTTTCTATACTTTCACATTAATTAAATAATTCTTAATTATTTAATTAAATTCATCCATCTTTATTAAAATAATTATAGTTTATTCTTCAACATTAATTAAATAATTCTTAATTATTTAATTAAGTTAATTTTCCCACTTCTTAGAATTAATTAAATAATTTACAATTATTTACTTAATTAATTAATTTTTCTAATGTTAATTAAATAATTTATAATTATTTAATTAATTAAATCATATTCCAACATTAATTAAATAAATCAAACATTTATTTATTAATAAATCTATATCTTATCTTCTTCTTGATTTCTTTCCATTTCTAACTCATGTATCTAATTAATTATATTAATTAGATAATCTTATCAATTATCTTCTCATATCTCATCTTATCTTATTCTTGATTTCTTTCCATTTCTAACTCATATGTATCTAATTAATTAAATTAATTAGATAATCTTATCAATTATCCTCTCATCTTTTTCTAGATTTATTTCCTTTTAAAACAAAAATCAAATCCCTTTTATATTTTCAAATCTTATCTTATCTTCTCCATTTATTTCCTCTTTTGATCAAATAAAGAAAAAACCAAATCTTTATTTCCAAAATTAAATCATTATCCCTCCATCATCAAAAATCTATAAATAAATCCTTTGCCAAGACAAAAGGGGGACTTTCATTTTATGCAAACATACCTAATGCTATCGAATTGAACTTTCATCCACGATTTGCAATCAAGGTTACACTACATTTAGAGAAATCCACATTTCAATATACCAAGGAATAGATATCGCTGTGTGGTAACTTACATTATTGTTTTCTTTGAATTTGATTATTTTGCACTTTGATTATTTCTTGAGTTATGTAGGCATTGGAATAAGATGACTGTGTTCTTATTTATTTTCCAATTTCTAGCATACACACCTGGTAGAAGAACTGGTAAAAGACCAAGCAATTGCAGATATTCTCTAGAATGTAGGTTGGTTACCATTCCTAGAAAAAAAATGAAGGGTACAGATAGGACATGGTCGAAGAATTTGTCTTGCACCTCAAAGAAGGCTAGAGTAAAGTCTAGGGTGCCACCATCCCCATCTCCATAGCTATCATCAACAAGATTTCAGGCCTGTCAGAGGAAGGTGAGAGGTTCTATCATTTGAAAACTCTGTATTCTAAACTCATAAAATACTTTTCAATAGAAGATGAACCTGTAATGAAAATGCATGTAAATAAGGGGGAAGTAAAAGGACTTGTTAGGACCTTTCTTCCTTCCCCATGATGCTCTCTGTCCACTTGGCTCATGAAATATTTCACTTGTGATGGCCAATTTGCCATAGTGTTGGGGCCTATCATGAAAATGCTTATCTTCCTAAGGCATGGGCAGGTTCACCCTGAATATCAAATCAACATGCCAAATTTCCTCTACTCTGCCATCACCTCAATGGCAGATAAATATCAGTAGGGGAAGGGTCAGTTAAAACACCATGGGCTTGTTTTCCTTATCATGAAGCATCATTTCTTAACACATGAGGGAGGTTAAAACCAGTGGAATGCCTTCTTACAAGGCAAATATAAAAACAAGAATAAGGTAAAGCAGACCTCCACTAAGGGTTCTTCCCCCACCAGGGAGGAAAGGAAAGAGAAAATAATTACAACAACATCCTCCTCTCCTATGACTAAAAAGAGGAGGGCAAGTGTAATTGAGACTGTCCCCTCTTCACCTGTAGTAGCATAGGAGGAACTAGCAAAAGTTTAAGGGAATCCCTCACCACCAGAGGGAAAAAAGAGAGAAAACAAAGGAAAAGATAAACCTCAGAAGGAATGTCCTATACAGGCCTCCACAACACCAGATGCTCCCATTCTTGAGCCCTAAAATATTTCCTCAGGTTCAGAAGGACCTTTAGAGAAAACACAAAAAGTGCTCTGAAGAAGTAAACACAATAGGGCAAAGACTCAGATGGAGATGGATGCAGAACTAATTGTTGAGGTATTAACAAAACTTCAGACCTCAACGCCAATAGGTGGTGAGATTGAGTCATAGGAAACTAAGATTGAACTTGCACATGACCAGACCCCTATAAAAGAGATTGAACCCTACCTTCCAACCTCTAGAGGAACAATAGAGATAGAAATGGAATAAGGTACGAAGCTTATGGAAACACCAGAGTTAGAGACACCAGAAACCAAAGCAAAGTTTCAGGTAGTGTTGAAGATAGCAACAGAGGCAGGACCATCCATTGATAAAGGGAAGAGAGTGGAAGAGGAGATAGAGCATGATAGTGAGAGTCGGTCCCAGCCTTTTGACCATGAATATGCTAAAGTCTCTCCAAAGCAGTTACTGATGGAAGAAATTGAGAATTTGAAGAGAATGCTCTAGAACAAGACTCTCATCATTATAGACCTCAAAAAGGTCATCTAGGAGAGAGAGACAATAAAGGAACAATAAATTTATCTCCTTCAAAGTAGCATCTAGGAAAATGATACAATAATTAAAGGTCAAGCAGCAAAACTGAGGGAAAAAGAGGAAGTGACATTGACTAGGGAGGCAGATGTAACCGAAGAGAACAAACAATTCAAAAATTCCAGTAAAGCAATAAATAGTTGCCTTCACCTGAAGTCAACAATGAGGGACAGGATGGACAGGCAAGCTTATCAGCTAACCTTGGCTAATAATAAAATTGTAGAACAATAAGGGATCATGAGGGAGCTCACAGTCCCTGCACCCATGGTCCACCAAGGTACCCAAATTGACATCTCTTTGAGGGAGATTGAGTTCAATATCCCCAGGGCCATAATGAATTGGGAGAGAAGGTGCAAGGACCTAGCCAATAATTTTGTGATGGTTCAGCAGCAGAGGGCAATTTCTGCCCTAAGTACAAAAGTAAGAACTCTAGAAGATAGAATCATCACAATAGCCACCCTTTCTTCTAATATATTATCATGCAGATCTCCAAGTGAGAGTTATACTATGTTCTTAAGGGAAAGATTTCTCCAAAGGAAACTCTCATTGCTCATCTCAAGCATGATCGAAACTACTAAAAGTGGTCATGATTTCATAAAAGTATATGTCCTTTGTTCTGATGAAGATAAGAACTTCCTTTGTGAATTGTTCGTACACAATTTCTCTTTGGTAGACTATACTTCCTTCTTCATTAATTTGTTTTTAGGAGAGTGCCAATTAAGGGAATTCATATCCTTGATGAAGAACCATGAGATTTGGCAACAAAGAATGGATGCACACACATCCTATATTGAGAATGCAAGATTATTCATCCAGCCTAAAAGTCCACATCCTTTAGCCTTCATGAAAAAATTTAGATCATTTGTATATATTGATGCTCTCCTACCTCTGTATAAAATAAATTTGGAAGAATGTGTTCTAGAGTTTGGCATATTTGTGTTCTTCTTAGTTCCTACAGGACTTTCAGTAGGAAGATGGTTAGTATTTTTGTTACATGAAATGATAGATTGAAAAGACCTTCAAATTTGTATGACAATTGCATGCATATGATGTTTCTAAACAATTTGGAATGAAAAGCAAATAATTCGATACCCCTAATTCTAAGTCGTTAGTCTAGTCTCCTTTCCAATGGTGTGGAGCAAGGGTCCACCCCCACTAACAGAGAGAGGCTAGTATTTCATTACTTTTTATCTTTTTTCAGCTTGGTAGATTAATTGTTGTTTTCAATCTTATAATAATTCTTGCTATAGTTTGCTTTACTTTTATGTTTCACAAGTGATTATTGAATTCTAGATTAATTCTTGGTTTCTAGTTATTCCTTCTTAGTTAGACTCCTTTCTAGCAGATGTGTGTGATTATTTGCCACATTTAGTTTCCATCATTTAGATGTATTTTCTAGTAATGAGTAAAGGTATTATCTTTATTAAGAAGCTAGTGTAATCCTAGGAAATAGTGTTGGACTGTTAATTGTTAGTTCTATTGTAGATTGCCATAGATACATTGCCTGGATTGATAGGTAAATATATTTAAATGTAAGGTACAATGACCCTTGTCAGTTGGCTTGGCACCCTCTAATATCCCCTACCTAGGTTTGGATGAGGGTTTGTGTCAAGCATACCCTCATCCCAATGCTCACACATGTGGGAGCATCCCCTAGGTGAATGCATGAAGAAGAGTGCACAAATACACCCCTCTTACCTAGGTCTTAGACATGTGTGAGCACATGGAAAGCATGTGATCTTTTCTAGGGTTTTGGAGTTAGGTTTACTAGGTTTTTTAGAGGCCATGTGTCACCCTCTCATTGGTTAGGATAAGTGACATGGCACTCCTTATTTATGTGTTCATTTAGGCTTGAAGGGCATCATTCTTGAATTATTTTTCTTTAGATCTTTCTTTGAGGAGGATAATGTTTGCATTATGACAAGGGAGAGAACTTAAGTGAAGAAGGGATTTTGGAGGAGGATTTGATGGCAAGTGAAGAGAGTTTCAGAGTAGGAAGGAGGTTCTCATCTGATGAGACCATAAACCATCTCACCTTTTAGCTAAATAAAAGCATGTTTTTCCAAAATTAGTGCCATTGCATGTCTTAATGATATTGAATGTTTTGTCTTGTAATCAACAATTAGTATATTGAAGAATAAATTTTGTTAAGTTGGAGCATCGAAAAACTTATTAGAAAGAAGCACGAAAAGAGGATGTTAAAAATGTAGTCTTAGTAAAACAGTGATATCTCTCTCATTTTTCAATTAAATTGAGAATTTAGAAATTATTTGGAAAGATAAGAATGAGGGGAATAAAACCTAGAAAGAGTTTGAGATATTTCTTTAAACTAAACGGGCAGGTTGTGATAGAAATTGACTAAAATAAAAGTGGTGTCATGGAAGGCAACAAAATTGAAGGAAGAAGATATAGTTTGTATCCTCAAGAATAGGATCTCATATCTACATTCTTGGTGGATTGATTAATAATAATAATTCTATAAATGCATTGTAAACAAGAAATCAAATGGGGCGAGTTTTATGAAATAATATAGTTCATTTTTTTAGCAGCAATAATATAGTGTTTTGTAGTTTCATTTCGTAGTTTATTTTCCAGCAGTCTTTTCATTCCCTATTTATTTATATTTCTAGAATTTCCCTTTAAAATATTCTTAGGATATATTTTATTCCAACATTTCCATTTACAAGTTTCTTAGATTAGATTTGATTGCAGAAGATTTTAGTTTGTTTCATGCATTTGCTTTCAATTTTGTTTGTCGAAAAGGTTGTCATGCAAAGTATTTCTTCTCCTTTTTGCATATAGCTTTGGACACCACCTTGGATTGACATTTCATAATTAAATGATGAGGAATACAATGACCATCATCATTTTTTACGTCGTTGCAGGGGATAGGTGTCATTAGGGAGTTGTTGTTGATATGGTGACGGCAAGTCAAAAGAAAATTTAGTTTGATGGTCTTTTTAGGTTTATTATTTTGAAACTCCCCCAAAACAATAGATCCAAAGGAAGAGGTTATTGCATTCAAATAAGGTGACAACTCTTGTGCAACTTTATTAACTAGAGGACCATGACTTCAAGTCCCAACAAAGAAAAGTTCATTGAAGAAGAAGACATTCATGTCCTACTGCTTGCAATAGGTGATGAATATAATGAGGAAATATTGTCTCCACTAGAGGAGCTTGTATGGAAGAGTATTATTTGGATGCCTTCAAAGTCCAAGGAGGGCTACTCGATCATATATTTGAAGAACAAAGTGTTGCCTCTAGTCATGCATATACTAGAATGTGAGAAAGGGTTGCAAGATCTTTCCAATCAGCCCATGCATCTACTAGAATCATAAATATGGAGAAGGCTACCATTTCAAAGGAAGATGAAGCATCAAAGTTCAAATTTTTAGTCATCTTCTTCTCATGGTTTTCTTCTTTAAAAAATTGAATGCATAGATCCATATTTTGAGGAGAGGGAGTTATTTTCCACAACCAGTTAATGGTTTTGTGTAACCTATCTCTACATCACTAAGTGGAGTAGGATAGGGTAGGTTTATTTTTTGCAAATAAGTGCTTTGAACATGCTATTTCCTCTTCTTTAAAGCTCTAAACATTCAATTTTTTATAAAAATTGCTGCTCCCAAGAACTTTTGTAGATTTTCTAGAATTTGAAGACATTCTGGATTTCTCTAGAGCCACCCATGGGCTCTAGTTCCAGCATTAGAACATTGTATATCTCTCTAGAGCCACCTAGGGAGAAAAGATAGTTATCTCTAGAGAGCTCCAGATTAGCTCCGGAGTAACTCAGTCAGCCATATAGCTAGCTCTAGACAGCTCCAGAGTAACTCAACCAGCCATATAGCTAGCTCTAGACAGCCCCGGAGTAACTCAAAATGTCTCTAAGAGAATCTTCAGTGCACCTCTCATAACATCTTCAACAAAAGTGAAGATATTGGCTCTAGAAGCTCACTATGATTTGCAGGAGGACCTACAACATCTTAAATGTGAGGGAGATGATGAGACCATAAATCGTCTCATCTTTTAACTAAATAAAAGCATGTCTTTTACATAATTAGTGTCATTTCATGTCTTACTGATATTGTATGATTTGTCTTGTTTTGTAATCAATAATTAGTAGATTGAAGATTAAATTCTGTCAAGTTGGAGCATCAGAAAACTTCCTAGAAAGAAGCATGAAAAGAGGAACTGAAAAATAGTCTTAGTAAAACAGTGATATCTCTCTTATTTCTCAATGAAATTCAAATTTTCAAAATTATCTGGAAAGCTAAGGATGAGGAGAACAAAACCTAGAAAGAGTTTGAGATAGTTCATCAAAATAAACAAGCAGTTTGTGACATAAAGTGACTAAAATAAAAGTGGTGTGATAGAAGACAACAAGATTGAAGGAAGAAGATATAGTTTGTCTCCTTAAGAATAGGATATCAGATCCACATTCTTGGTGGATTGATTAAGAATAATAATTCTATTATATATAGTGAGCTAGATTCTGGATGATAAATTTATTCCTGTCTTTAATTTAATTATAATTTGTTCCGGTTTGAGATTTTTAAATTATATTTTATTTTTAATTTTATATTTAGATTTGTAATTATATGTGAATTTTTTTAATTATTTTTTAATATTATTTTTTCTTTATTCTACATAAATAATGTAATTTGATTATATTTTTAATATAATATTTTGAATATAATACTTTTATTTTATCTATTGTTTATTTGAAACTATATCAACATATTTTATTCATTATCAATAGAAAGAGAGAGGGAGGGAGAGATAGAAAGGGATAGAGAGGGAGAGATAGAATATAATAATAAACATAGCTATAATATAAATTTAATAATTTATATTATTTTTTATATTAGTAAAAATGAGTTTTGAAAGGGTCTGAACCCTTTTACAAAAATAGTCAAAAAGCAGACAAAACAAGCACCATGAAATATGGGACAAACAACACAGTAAAGAGATGACAATCTCGCTGCAAAAATAACAAAAATAAAAACACAAAACCTAAGGTTCAGGAGACTACACAACACATGATCCCAAACTAGCAAATCTAACCCCCTTGACATGAGGGTGGGAAATTGAAATTAACTTTGCGAGGCCTTTCTTTCTCCTCTACACAATCATCCAAGAAAGCCCTAGATGTAGATCCTTAGAATAGGGGGAGGGGAGGGAATCCTCAATCGAAGCTCCAACCAAAGAAAGATCGTGCAGAGAATCAGAAGCTGGAAGGCTCAAAGACAAAGCTAAAGCAGATATCTCCACACCACCCTCCAATGGGGGCAATATCCAACAAAGGGGCAAGGGCGTGGTTAGACAAAGGGTATCTGTAGCCGTTGACGGGCTAACTGGAGCTGGACCCACAACAAGGAGAACTAAGAGAGAGGATTGAACATCCTGAGAAGGTTCACCACCCTAGGAAGAACCAACTAATGAAGAGTCTAAAGTGTTGATAGTCAAGTGATCATTGAGGGAATTCTTCCACCACTTGTAGTCATTTTCTTGTGACGAGCATGGAGATAATCAGAGGCCAGGTGGCCAATTGAGAAACATGATCTGCATCTGAAGGGGAGGCCCTCATAGTCAAGTTGTTACATCAAAGGGCTATCCCCCACCATTAGAAATATATCTCCATAAAGAGGTTTGTAGATGTCAATATCCACCAGAATACAGGAAAGGGTGGAGTGCCCTATAAATGGAGTAGTCGAGTCAACATTTAAGAACTTGTTGCATTGTCAATAGCCTCGTAGCAGGAATCTTCCCAAAACTAGAGGGGGACATTTGGAATCCTAACCCATATTGGTCTGATGTTAAATGGTTCAGTGAGTGGGTTGAAGGAGGTAGACCAAGGTTTCATGGAGAGGAAGTGCACACCCCACAACCAAACCCTACCGTCAAGCTCTAAATCCCTCTCCTTAGGGGTTGTGAAAGTCACAATGCAAAAGCCTCTTTCATAGGGAAAGAGCTCAATCTTTCACTCCATAAGGGGATTCCAAGAATCCAAGACTCATTTTTGTAGGTCGAACAGGGATGGCCACAAGCTATTAAACCTATAAATCACCCCATGGTGCTAATAAAAATCTTCATTCTCAACGACATCCTGGCTACACTCCACAACCGAAGACGGATGAGTGCATGGCAGGGGTCATAGCTTATCACTCTGTGAGGGATAGCCATGAACCCGTGAACCTGTTACAACCACAAAAATACCTAGCATTACCCTGCACGCCACTAGCATGATGCCAAGGACGGGAGGATACCACACAGTCGACCTCAAGAAATAAGGAATGAAACACAACTGAGCTACATCCTCTAGCATTGTGAATAGCACCAAAAACATGATCTCCAACAGCCCCATGAAACCTAGAAGAAACACCATGCTCGCCACTTAAACCATGACACCTAAGAGAAGATAGGAGAACCAAGTGCAGCACCTCTAGAATCCATGAAGCAAAGCCTCCTGAGTTGAAGCCAGGTAAGCCAACATTCGAAGGTCACAAGGGGTTTCCTCCATTGGGCAGGAACAAATTCATTCGAACAAGTCTTGATTCTCAAAAAGTTAAAAATAAATATATAATTCAATAACAAATACATATTGGTATTAAAAACATATTTTAATAGCAGATTATATTTATATTTAATAGTGTATATTGTGTAAAATATAATATATAATAATAAATATAACTATAATAATCAATATATATTCCATGTTTCATAGTCTATATTACAAAGTCTAAAAATTTATGTATAAAAAATTCTATATTAATATAGTGAAATTAAAACTTAATTTTTGTACATAGTAATATTATTGAAAGAACTTTCTAGTTTTATCTTATACATATTGATATAATGGGTCCTACTTCTCAAAATTTCCACCGTTCAATGAATGAGGATGGATGGTTGTAGTTCAATTCCAAAAAGTGAATCTCAAAAGATATGTATTGACAACAAAATCCTTTGAAATCAAGCAAGAGCAATTAGATTGAGTTAGATCAACAAATGACATTTAAGAACTAATATCAAAGGAATTTATTGCAATTTTATGAAGCCATAATTACTTCTCTATTTTTTTATTAACTTTTCTATCTAAAATATTTGGAAATTAATGGTGGAGTACATATGTGGTGGATTACATGACTGTAAGCAAAAAAATCACGCACAGCCTCCACAAGGACCCCTATGATGATATATAATCCTTGTCACATACATGTAAGCATGAAATAATATCCTCTCAGTAGCAATCTTCTTGGTGACATGTCATTTCTTTCATCTTGTGGTGTTTCCCCTTTGTCTTTTTGTCTCTCTGTCTTCGTTGTCGATGCTTTTCGACACTTTTTGGCACTTGTCGATTTGTGTTTTCTGTGCTTGTGACCCTATTCCTAAGCCTTGTATGTGTCTTGTATGTGAGTTTTTTCCTTTCTCCAATGTTTTTCATCTTCTCCGCCCCCTAGAAGCCTTCTAGAGGTCCCCCCTAGCCATCTCCCACTTTCGGTTTTCAGTTTCACTCAACCAATCCAAATCTCCCCCTATTATTTCCAAATCTCTCGCCGGGAGATCCTACTTTGCAAGTGGAGATTTAGATTTTCACACATGACTAACCTATTTTTGGTGGTAGATCCCCTCCTTTTCATCTCCTCTACCATCTCCCATCATGCATTTTCACCCAGACCCCTTCCTTTCTGGATCTCCCCTTGGGTGACCCTACTAAATCCAGATCTCCCTCTGGGCGACCCATGGGCAACCCTGCTGGTGAAAGGGATGACCCATTGGTGACCCTATCACATTTTCAGCTGTGGAAAAACTTGAGTTTCTAACTCGAAAAAGTTTCGTTTTCACCCATTTTTCTTCCTGTTTACATGGAATTTCATGCACCCACACATGCATAATTACTCTATTTTATCTTTAGTTAACAACTCATTCATTCCCATGCATTCTTCTAACTCCATTTCTTCTTCAGTGATAAGTTATCATTACTTCATCACTCCCTAATAAATCCAGTTTACTCCTCAATCAAGCCTGTTAACTCTTCAATCAAATTGAATTAACTTCTCAATCAATTACACCTTTGATGACCTCTTCCAACCTAAAAATACCCCTCACCTCTTCATTATTTTCTAAGTTAAGCAAGTTGGAGAATACTCTTCTCATCTTCACAAGCTTTTTCAAGATTCTTCACAGGCCTTTAAGCCTCTTTCTTCATTTCTTTCTTTAGTTTTCCAAAGCTTGAAAGCTTTCATTGTTGCATAGCTTCAAAGCTCTTCCAAAAGAGACAATTTCATTGTGCACACAGCTCTTGCAAGTTATTGCTCTCCACATTCAACATGCTCATGCTCATACAGGATGAAGGTGCCTTTTTTTGTTCATTATTCATCAAGCTTTCACATAAAGCTCATCATGCGTCCATACGATGCTCAAATCAAGCCATCGTGTTCATCAATAGCTCTCATTGATCTCTCTTCGCAAATCTTTTAAAGCCTCTTTCGCTTCTTTTGGCATCTTGTCGCCAAGATGATTCCCTGCTGCTACAAGAGGATATGAAGCTGCCACACAAGGAAATCTGAGGATAGTGGAGGCTCACAAGTCTTCTTTATTTTAGGTTTCTCTATGTTTTTTATCAATTGGTAGTAATTAGATAACTAAAATTGCTCTTAGGATCAGTAATATTATTGCTTTTTTCCTTGATAGGATAGTTAGATCTTGCATTCTTAGAGTAATTCGCTTTCATAGTTTAATTCATTTCCATGCAATTTCCTTTCATAGATGAAATCATTCCAAATATTCAAAAAACCCCAAAAACATAGTTAAAATTGCATTAAGTAAATTCATTGTAGCTTGCATTCATTCTTTGATTCCTAGATTAAAAAGCATCTTTTATTTCCAAAATATCAAAAAAAGCACAAAAAGAAGCTTTGCATTTCATATAGTTGCATTTATAAAAATATGAAAAAAAAAAAGAACAAAAA
The DNA here is from genome assembly GCA_027924645.1 of Cunninghamia lanceolata. Taxonomy (NCBI): domain Eukaryota; kingdom Viridiplantae; phylum Streptophyta; class Pinopsida; order Cupressales; family Cupressaceae; genus Cunninghamia; species Cunninghamia lanceolata. The sequence goes on from BSBN01000404.1 coordinate 5,673,787, forward strand.
CATTACACTTAGAAAATTTGTAAACCCTTGATTCCATCACAAGGTCAACCATAGTCAACCATTTGGTCAAAACCCTTAATTCCATCATAAGGTCAAACAAGGTCAACGCACAATAAAACCCTGAGTCAAACCCTAGGTCAATTTAAGTCTCAATCAAACCCTGAGTCAAACCCTAGGTCAATTTAAGGCTAGCTCACAAACACCTATCTCTTGTCTTAGCTCATGAATGTGCCCAGGATTAAGAGGTGAGTGGGTGAGGGCAATCCTCGATGAGATAGAGGAAATCCATTCGAGACCAAAACAAGATCCACTTGTCTTACAACAATAAGAACATAGGCAATTCTTAGTACAACAAGCATTCATCCAATACTTTGAAAGATAACTAGCAATCAACGAAAACAATAGCTTACCAACACAAAGGTGGAATATCAGAAACCCTAACAGGAGAAGAGTGACTAGTGAGCCTTTGGGTCATACGGTTATCTCTACAACAATGATCATTGAATGACACATCTACATTAGCACACAACAACATAGGCCTTAGGACGTGCCGACCCCTCTCCATGAAGTCTAGCTCTCCAATGAGCTAGACCACCCCCGTGTGTCACCTCCTCTCGACTGACTACTTCCACGAGAGTGAGAGTGAGTGTGACGTGGTGGTTTGCCCTGTGGAAAGGAGGGAACAGTCCATCTGCGTTCAATCTAACTCGATAGCCCCAGGCAATTGAGGTCACGATTTTGAGCGTACATATTTTGATGAACCCGACGTGAAGAGAAAAAACCTTTTGCTTATGTTGTTTGTATTCCCATTACTTGGAACTCATTATCACTGTCACATACATCGTTAGCTTCACCAAATATTTTGGTGAACCCGACGTGAAGAACAAAAACTTCTGATAGGATCTTTTGCATTTCCATGTGTTTCTTTCATTGCATGCTCATCTTTCATGTCCATCTTCATTTCATTCATTTCATGGAGTTTCCTACACCCCAAAACTAGGACAAAATCACACAAAGCTTAGGGGAATCACCCCTCCAATGAAATTAGCTCATGTTCAGATCCAATAGCTTCAATCTCAAATCAATCAAACTCGAAAGACTCAAAAGGGATCCAACAAGATCCCCACAACATTGACCAAATCAAAACATGCCAAATGAGTGTTCGGTCTAAGATCCATCAACAAGACCAACTCATAACCAGTGTTATGAAAATGGCCACCCAAATGAACAATGAGGTAAGCCATCAAAAGAAAAGCTTACAAGAAGATTGGGGGCCATATAAACCCCTCCATGTGGCACATCATGATAAAAGACTTGTGACATGTCAAATATCATCAAAAGGAACAAGTGGGGTCAGTCAAACCCCAACACAAAGCAATCCATCTCAAGGTTGTAAAACTCAAAGAACAAAGGAAGCCTCACTCACAGACCTTATAGAAACATTGGTCCAACAAATCATGACCCTTGAAGCTAGAAATGGTTGTCAAAATGAAATTCAAGAAAAACCCAGGGCACAGGAAAATCCTTTCATTGATAAGATTGAATCAAACCAAGAGGCAACACAAATTCCCCCTCATCTAAACTTCCATGAAACATCCAGGCCTCCCTTGCCCACATCATCCAACATGACAAGTCTCAATCAAATAGGTGGGATTCCTATAACGCAAAATCAACCACAAACAATCCCATCCAATCTTCAAAACATAAACATGACGCCATCTAGTCATCCAACTTTTTTAGGATATCAACAATCTAGCATACCCTTTCAACAAGTGCAACAAGCTCTACTTGAAGGGTTAATGTTTGGAGGAACAAGACCCTCTACACATAACTTCCTTTTAGGAACATACCTCGAGTACTTAAAGGAGCCTCTTAACTACAACATTCGTCAAGTAATACTACCACGGCCTCTCCCCAAGCTTCCAAAATTTAAACGAGAGGGTGATCCCAACTCTCATATCATCTCTTACATCATGGTAGTCCGAGAACTCCTTCCTTGGGATGGGGTGGTAGCAAAGATTTTTCCAAAAACTTTGGAGGGTATCGCTCTGGATTGGTACTATCGACTTCCAGAAGCATCGATCCACTTTTTTAGGCACCTCATCGATCAATTTGTAGCTGCCTTCGACATAAAAAAATTGATCAAGACAAGAATATGAGAATTTTTAACAATCAAACAAGAAGTCAACGAGTCGGTTGCACATTTTATCACACGATGGAGGAAAGTTCTCTATTCTTCAACTAGCGCACCAAACATGGATCGTAGAGAATTTGGTGATCTCTTCTTACATGCGCTCAACAATGACATACAAGAACAAGTACAAAAACTCCCTTGTAAATCATATGGAGAAGCACTTGAAAGTGCCCTTAGAATTGACCAAGTTGCTATTAATAGCGGAAGAAGGGAGTATGATTCCAATGGAAGGTTGATAAACCATGATACAAATAACAAATCTTGGACAAATGATCAAGACATAGATGGGTCAACAAACACTTCACCATCTAGAAAAAAACAACAATTGTGACTACAATAGTCATATAAATTTGGGAAATGAAAATGCCAACAACTATCCCCCGAGAATCAACAAGAAGTCTTATAATAATCGTCATAAACCTCAAGATCACAATCATGATAAATATTGTTCATTTCACAAGAGAAGCAAGCATGATATCAAGTCATGTCGAGGCTACCATTGCTTCATATCAAACCTCCCAAAATGTCAACAAAAAGCATTCTTGGACACATTCTCACAAAATGAAGAACTTATTGCCGACACCTTTGATCAAAACACCTTAGGCCTTGTGGAATTGGATAAAGATCGAGAAATTTGTCATACAAGGACTAAAACGATCAGATGACACCTCCAACAAATCAATTTTTTCTCAGATGCTAGAGCTTATCAAGAGTTCTCCTACACACAAGAACGCTCTCCTCAAAGCCTTAGATCTAGGCCATATAGTTCAAAACACTCCAAGTGAAAAGTGTTCTTCTTCAACATTTGATTTTGAAAAGTTACCCTCAGACAATGACATAGCTAAACAAGGTGACCTCCCCATCCATCTGATAGTCCAAGTTCAAGACTATTCCATTAAATGTGTAATGATCGATGACGGGTCTACAATCAACATAGTCTCCTTTTTGCTTCTTCAAAGAATCAGTTATGATGAAACTCAAATCACAAAACAAACTCCCATCCTTAGAATTCATGATAACCCAAACATTCAAGCCACGGGTAAGGTGAAACTTCAAATCACATTGGGTCCGAAAACCCTCCCAACTAAATTTTATGTCATAAGCAAAGAAACTACTTACAACATGATCCTAGGAAGGCCTTGGATTCATAGGATGAGGGCCATTCCCTCCACATTATTTCAAGAAATACACTTCTCGTACATGGGACAAACCCACGTCATCAAAGGCGATCCAAAACCTTTCATCATGTTGAAATCAAACATATCAAACAAACATATAGGCATCCCCATAGATTATGAAATTCCCACCAACAAACTAACTGTCCCTAGAGCTACGCCTTAATCAATATGCATCAAGTGAATAGAAACTCCAGACAAGACCATAAACACCGCAGAGATGAAAACCTTAGAAAATGAGGTACCGTTAAAATAAAAATAAATTGTCTCCAAGGAGAAGACAGTGAAGATCATGGAATGGATAAAGCAGGATGGACCTCTCCAATTCCCTCTAGAAGTACTCATGATCAATATTCAACCTGCCTACAAGATTTTCCCTTGCATAGGGGAGAAACCTCATAGAACTGAAGGTCCAGTGTTTGAAACCACTACATTAGACTTGAGGAATGCAGACCCGTACGCTTTCTCAGATCCTGAGGAAGACATGACAGAGAGTTACACTCCTTTGTCACCTTTAAGCAAATCGTGTGTCCCCGAGACACCAGAGGAAACGGAGTCATATGAGCCTCTCACACCAATAGAGTATTCATATAGACCATTGACACCTATGAAGGAGGTGCATTCTATTGACAATGAATCAACCAACACAATAAGGATATTATCTAGGATGTTCATGGTGTCTCAACCACAAGAGTAGCTAACCACCTCTGCCTCAGTGCAATCAAACGAACTTGGTAAGTGGGAAGCACATTTAGTACAATTTGAAATGGTTAAAAGACTTCCAAATGAAGATGAAGAAAGTGAGGGTACGTTTCACAAGGAGTGGAAAATGAGAGTGTCAATTGGCACTGATGATCCTGTCATTTTTGAGTTGCCAGGAAGGTACATCATGTATTCCATGGATTTAAGCCCAGAACCAAATGGGAGGACAAGTATAAGCTTTGTCCCTCCTAATGAGCAAAGGGAGCCACAAACTCCCTTTGAATTGTTCCATTTTTGCAAGGCATTCAAGATAGACAAGACGTGAAAGTTTACATGCAAGAGAAATTTGACATGCTGATGGAATTGCTAAGGTGCAATGGAATCCTGTATTGGACCCCTTCCCATCAACAAGCCTTTCGAGACTTACTTCATCTCACACTGCCAAGGGAAACCACTAAGTTGGAAACAATAGAATCAAACAACAAACCTTATAGAATAGGAGAACTTGTCCTGAGAAGAGGTAGCATGAAAAACAAAAAGAGAAGACAGAAAAGAACATTCACAGAGGATTGGAAAGGACCTTACATGGTTAAATAAGACATCAGAAATGGTGCCTATCTCTTGTGCACAATAGAGGGAGAGGAATTTGGTGAAACAGTCAATGCCTTTCACCTCAAGAAATACTGTCTAAAAAATAATAAAAATCATAAAACATAAAAATACAAAAAAATTATAAAAATCAAAAATGTCAAAAAGAATTTGTTTCTTGCATTTCAGTATCATTATGTTCATCTTGCATTACAGTCAATGACTTGCTCTTATATTATTTTCATTTCAGTGAGTCTAAGGTTGACTAGGTATATGTGATCCTTTCAGAACCTAGAGATTCCCCATTTTTCACAATCACCGTATTCCTTTTCATTCCCAATTATTCTAATCAAAGCCTAGCTCTTAACTTTACACTGATCCCAGTCTTAATAAGCCAAGATGTTAGGTCTAAAAAAAATCAGTATTCAAACCTACAATGTTCAAAAGAAGCTTGCAAGAAGACATTCCTAATTCTTCCCTAGTAGAAGAGAAGTCCAACCAGATTACAAAAACTTTAGGTTCCACTCAGCCCCTTATCTTCCCTGACCAAAAAAGTCAGGAGGATAAAAACTCAGAAGGAAGCAATCTAAAATCTAAGTGAATAAAAAAAATGAGAGATCAAAATAAGAGTTTTGAGAAAAGTGAGAATTGAAAGATCAAGCTTGCCTATCAAAAGTTCCAAAGGCATTCATTTGTATAAAATGTCAAAATCCAAAAAAAGATAAAATCAAGTAAGGCATTCTAGAAAATACAAAAAAAAAGTGAAAAAGCAAAAAAAAAAGAGATACAAAAAAAGAGTGAAAGAGAGAAGATTGTTGAATGTCTGTACTCTTGGGTGGAGATCAATCTAAGATCGAAGCCTCAAGGGTAACATTCTAACAGAGGAAATAAAAGAGAAAGGTACAAAGCACACACACGCACTAGCTGAGCAATGCCAAGAGTCTAGTAGTCTTTAGGATCATTTTCTATCTAGGGACCCTAGTTCTTTCCCATTTATCCTTTACCCTGGGTCTATCTTGCTTGTCATCTATGATCTAAGTCTAGCGAACATCAACAAAATTTGTTACTTGTCTAAGTTGAAAGCTTGTCAGATTATCTTATCTACATAAGGATCAGTGTTTATCCTTTAGCAAAGCCCAAAGTTAGAAGCACTACATTTCATTCCCACTCCCCACTTGAGTTCTAAAATCCCTATCTCACAGACTTGAATAGGTCTCTTATACCAAAATAACTTGCAATCCCCTGGATTGAAAATCATACTAAAGAGCAATCATGTTGTTTGTTCCACATTGCATTCATACCAAAATTAGCAAAGGAGTTCCAAAGCAATAAAGTCAATGTCATAACTCATGGCATTCCATAGAATTAAAAGTTTAATTTCAGCATCGCTTGTGTTATTGCATCTACATATCGTCACCTGCATTCATATATATATTCTCAAAAAGACAACAAATTGCATCATCCATATGTGATCATCCTAGGTCTGCATTCTCCTAAGAAAAATAAAATCTCTAGCCAACCGTATGCACAAGAGGGAAAGTGAAGTACAAGATGTCAACTAAAGCTATGTATAAATCTCATCCAATCAGGTCTTGTAACAATAAAGTGTAAAACAATGTCTGAGCACGAGTCACTCCAACAAATCAAAAGAACAATACTGTGTACTCAAGTACACAAGTCTCCCCATGCAAGGGGGTAGGGGTAGAGATCCCTTCAATAAATGTAGGTCTTCGAAGACCTCAAGGAGCGTCGAAGCAAACCTTTACAAAATCTCCAGAAAAACCATAAAAATTAGAAAAATCAAAAAAACCTAAAAAAATTGTAAAACATCAAATATCTTTAAAATCAAATATGCTCTTCAAAATCTGCAATAAAAGGAGAACTTGTTCTCCTCTCTAGCTTAGCATGTCGTCTATTCCTTTTATGCATCTCTTGTGCATTTGTTTTGTGTGCATTCATTCCTACAGGGCTCACCAACAAAGGCAAACAACTAGTCGAACTCTCATGATCTATGGTAAATTTGTCATTTCAGTTTTCATTATTCGTTTTGATATATTCAGATACTAAGCTAACACTAGTTATTACAAGTACAATTGCAGGAAAATAACAACAGGTAAGGCCTAGTTCAGGAATGGTACCTACCTTTCATGTAGACTACCATCCCCGAGGGGGCAAATATGTAAGCACAAAAATCACGCATAGCCTCTAGGAGGACCCCTATGATGATATATAATCCTTGTCACGTACATGTAAGCATGAAATAACATCCTCTCAGCAACAATCCTCTTGGTGGTGTGTCATTTCTTTCATCTTGTGTTGTTTCCCCTTTGTCGTTTTCTCTCTCTTCGTTGTCAACCCTTTTTGACACTTGTCAATTTGTGTTTTCTGCGCTTGCGACCCTGTTCCTAAGCCTTGTATGCATTTTGTAGGTGAGTTTTCGCCTTTCCCCAATGTTTTCATCTTCTCCACCCCCTATAAGCCTTCTAGAGGTCCCCCCTAACCATCTCATACTTTCGGTTTTCAATTTCACTCAACCAATCCAAATCTCCCCCTATTATTTCCAGATCTTCCGCTAGGAGATCCTACTTTGCAAGTGGAGATTTGGATTTTCACACATGACTGACCTATTTTCAGAGGCAGGTCCCCTCCTTTTCATCTCCTCTACCATCTCCCATTATGCATTTTCAGCCAGACCCCTTCCTTTCTGGATCTCCCCCCAGGTGACCCATGGGTGACCCTGTCACATTTTCAGCCATAGAAAAACTCGAGTTTCTAACTCAAAAAAGCTTTGTTTTCACCTATTTTTTTCCTATTTGCATGGAATTTCATGCCAAGGATAGAGCTAACTATTTCATGCACCCACACATGCATAATTAGCTCTATTTTATCTTTAGTTAACAACTCATGCATTCCCATGCATTCTTCTAACTCCATTTCTTCTGCAGTGATAAGTTATCATTACTTCATCACTCCCTAATCAATCTAGTTCACTCATCAATCAAGCCTATTAACTCTTCAATCAAATTGAGGTAACTTCTCAATCAATTCCACCTTTCATGACCTCTTCCAACCTATAAATACCCCTCACCTCTTCATTATTTTCCAAGTTGAGCTAGTTGGAGAATACTCTTCTCATCTTCACAAGCTTTTTCAAGCTTCTTCGCAGGACTTTGAGCCTCTTTCTTTATTTCTTTTTTAGTTTTTCAAAGCTTCAAAGCTTTCATTTTTGCATAGCTTCAAAGCTCTTCCAAAAGAGACAATTCCATTGTGCACACAGCTCTTGCAAGTTATTGCTCTCCACATTCAGCATGTTCATGCTCATACAGGACGAAGGTGCCTTTTGTTTGTTCATTGTTCATCAAGCTTTCACATAAATCTCATCACGCGTCCATACGCTGCTCAAATCAAGCCGTCGTGCTCATCAATAGCTCTAACTGAGCTCTCTTCGCAAAGCTTCTTAAGATTCTTTCGCTTCTTTTGTCATCTTGTCACCAAGAGAATTCCCCACTGCTACAAGAGGATAAAAAGTTGCCACACAAGGAAATTTGAGGGTAGTGGAGGCTCACAAGTCTTCTTTATTTCAAGTTCCTCTATGTTTTTTGTCAATTGGTAGTAATTAGATAACTAAAATTGCTCTTGAGATCAATAATCTTATCGTTTTTTTCCTTGATAGGATAGTTAGATCTTGCATTCTTAGGGTAATTTGCTCTCATAGTTTAATTCATTTACATGTAATTTCTTTTCATAGATTAAATCATTCCAAATATTCGAAAAACCCCAAAAACATAGTTAAAATTGCATTAGGTAAATTCATTGTAGCTTGCATTCATTTTTTAATTCCTAGATTAAAAAGCATCTTTTATTTTCAAAATATCAAAAAAAGCACAAAAAGAAGTTTTGTATTTCATATAGTTGCATTCATAAAAATATAAAATATATATATATATATATTCGACACTTAGAAAATTCGCAAACCCTTGATTCCATCACAAGGTCAACCATAGTCAACCATTTGGTCAAAACCCTTGATTCCATCACAAGGTCAAACAAGGTCAACGCACAATCAAACCTTAGGTCAATCAAACCCTAAGTCAAACCCTAGGTCAAGTTAAGGCTATCTCACAAACACCTATCTCTTGTCTCGGCTCACGAATGTGCCCAAGATTAAGAGGTGAGTGGGTGACGGCAATCCTCGATGAGATAGAGGAAATCCATCTGAGACCACAACAGGATCCACTTGTCTTACAACAACAACAAGAACATAGGCAATTCTTAGTACAACAAGCATTCATCCAACACTTTGAAAGACAACTAGCAATCAATGAAAATAACAGCTTACCCATACAAAGGTGGAATATCAGAAACCCTAACAGGAGAAGAGTGACTAGTGACCCTTCGGGTCATACGGTTATCTCTACAACAACAATCATTGAACGACACATCTAAATTAGCACACAACAACATAGGCCTTGGGACGTGTCGACCTCTCTTTGCGAAGTCCAGCTCTCCAACGAGCCGGACCACCCCCATGTCTCACCTCATCTCGACTGGCTACTTCCACGAGAGCGAGAGTGACGTGGCAGTTCGCCCCGTGGTAAGAAGGGAAGGGTCCGTGTGCGTGCCAAAATCTGACTCGACAGCCCCATGCAACTGAGGTCGCGATTTTGAGCGTACAATGATTAACAGTGGCACAATATTAATGTTGAGGACAAGTGTATGATTTATATGGGATTCGTTATTGTAAGTCTTTCATTAACTGCCACACACGCAGTTTTAGTTATTTATTTTTAAGGTAGATATCTAAAATCTCACTCATTCAATCTCTGAACTAGCATTAGCAGAAGAAAATGAAAGAGGTTCTAAAAAACAAAAGGATTCGCATTGCCTCGAACAAATGGTAGCCAACAGAAATTAACCCTTATGATACTGTTAAGTTGGGACACATTTTTTCTTTTGACTATTGTAAGGTGGAAATGGCTATTTGATGTGTAATTGGTGAGAACTTGCTAATGAATTACCCTCGCCATCTAGGCTATAGAAAAGTCGTGTCTATTTTTCTATCTAATTGTATGGATGTCATTCAAAACAAGGAGTTCCTGCACCTACTAGGCTTCAACTATGTTCAGTCGTATTTACTTTCAGAAGAGAAGTTTCAATTGATTATTGAATACAACCTCTTCAAGGGAACAACATTGATGGGGGGTATATTTTCTTTGTCTAAAGTGAAGAATTCTAATGTGGTTGCATGTGCTGAAAGTAATGAAGATTGGATTGTAGAACGAGTGTGGTAAAGGTTTCTAGAAAGCACTAAAAAATACATGGTGCAAAGTTGGGCAGCTTTATGAGTAGTAAGGCTCTAGCCATTTTTAAGTCTATTTGGTTCCTCTAGCAACATGTGTCAACCCGCCCCTCTTCGGGTGCTCCTCTAGAACCTACATCATATGTATCAAGCATGCCTTTTAACTTTGCACAACCAATGGAAGAGGAGGATGATAGTTCTACCTCTACTGGAAGTTCATAAGTTGTTCTATTGTTGAATGTTGATCTGGTTAATTTTTTGAACTAATTTTTTATATTGTTGTAACTTTTAGCTCATAAACCTAAAGCCTAAAGCTAAATGCATACTATAATGTAAAGATTTTTTGGTATTAATATAATCTATAGGTGGTTTTTCCACTTTTTCTCGATCAAAAATTATATTTAAATTTTGTTTTTATTCTATATAGTTAAGACAAATTCATTATTCAATACTATTGGACTGAGTATTGTTTGTAATTTTTAAACTCTTTTATTTGATTTGCACTACTATATTAAATAATCAATACATTATTTATGTGAGAACCTAAGTTTCTATGTAAATATGTTAATTAATATTTTTATAATCATATATTTTTTATTATTTTTAATTTATATTTTAAATTTGATTATACAAACATACAAATTTCCCCAATCCAAAGCATGATACTATTTTTTTGGTATTATTATGTTTAGAAGAAATTTTTAAACCCCTACAATCAGCTCAGAGCCATTATATTGGATTAGATGTTAGAACTTAGATCAACGGTTGAAATTTGAAACCAATATCAAAACTTTAAACATACTAAACAATGTGTGTGTGTGTGTGTGTGTGTGTGTGTGAGAGAGAGAGGGAGAGAGAAATTAAAATACATAGAAGTTAGAATGCATGTGTACCTATAACAGCTATCACATTAACATATAGTATATATCAAAATTTTAATTTTTCAACATACAAAACTTTTTTCCTCCAAAATCTTTTTGGTCCCTCTGTTCTACGATGTTGAATAAATATTTCAGTATAGTTCATAACCATCCTATTAACAAACAATCTGTGCATGACAAATTTGACTATGTGGTCATCCATAATGTCAACAAATGAGTATTCATAGGATTTTGCATTATATGTACAAGAAACCACTAGGTGTGGGTAACAATGAGGCCAATAAAGCAAAATTAAATTGATTTTCTCTGTCACTATCAATAGTGTTATAGTAGAAATTTTATATGTTAATTCCAATTTCAAGTTTCCCATACATAGATTTAACTTTATAAAATTTGATCCACCAACCATAATAGTATGTCATCTGCAAAACTCAAAACTACCAATTCTTAACATAATACATTCGACTTGACAAGGGCTTGTATTTCTCCATTCTGAGAAGCCAAAAGAAATAATATCCTTCATAGTCATACACAAATAAATTGTCTATCATACTGAGAAGTCGAGACAAATAACATCCTACATTGTCATGCTTGATTTTTATATAAAATTTCTAATAAAAAATTAAACTTTACTTGATAACTTACTTTCTACGCATAGCTACCATGATAAATGCCATCACTTTCAACTTTCAAAAACAAGATACAGTAATATAAAGAAAAGAAAACATATTACAACTGAAACAAAAAACAGTCTATAAAGAAAAGTTTTGTTTTTTTAGTACAAGTGTCAAGGAAATTGAATGATGTCATGCAACTTCATTAAATTGACTCCGTTGGTGCCACTAAATTCCAATAAAATATTTAATGGCCATTTGTCAAATCTAGAGGTTTCTATTCTCAATATCTTTCAAAAGATTAAGGTACAACCGCCAATCCTATAAAATATTCCTTCCCTGCCCACCTTATACTTCAATGTCCATTGTCATAAATTATCTCGCCTTGGATCATGGATGTGTCTTCAACATTCAAGATTGAGATTTGACATGATTTTAGATTTGCCAACTAGAAGCTTTGCAACTATTCTAACAACTTTAAGTCAAATTTGGACACCTAGATGATACCAATGGGAGATGGCATTTAAACTGCATTTTAAGTTTTTAAAGGGACCCCTTACACATGAGAATATAAGTTATAACCCTTCTGCATTCTACATAAGATGATTGTAATGTTTAATAATAGGCTATAGCTAGGTCGACTATAATTATCCGCTCATTGAAAATTTTGTTGACACACTTATTTCTTAAGGAGACCAATTCCAAAAATTTTAAGTTCACATTTGGGGGTGTCAAAACTTTGGCTCAGAATAGAACTTCAACGATTGATTATCCTACATCAGATGATACAAAATATTTGAAAAAATATTTATATTTTCTATTATTATTAAAAATAATTAATCAATATTTTTGTAAGCAATATCAGAACAAACGAAGTAGACAAGATAAATAAATTTCAAATGGCGCCTTTCCACATATCGACAAAATCTCTTAAATTGTTGAAGGTTAATAAATTAATAATATATTAATGTTGCATCATAGCAAATTGTCATCACTTGTTGACACTTATATCTTAAGGAGATAGAGACCTATTTTGAACTCTAAGTTCAAATTTAAGTGTGTTAGAACTTGGGTCGGGAAAAGAACTTAAGTTGTTCATCTACATTCATCAAACAATGTAAAGTTTATCATTTAGCCTATAATATTTTCACCAACTAGATTATTTTTTTTAAATCGTGGGCAAATTCGTCAATTAATTAATTTTATATTTTGAATATATTTATAGTTTCCCACTTAACTTGATTTTTTTAATATATTTATAATTTGCCAACAAAATTATTTTATTTATTTTTTAATCTAGAACTCCCCAACAAAAACCAACAATGTGAACAAATTTGAAAAAAATTGCCACAGAACTTTTTTTTTCCAAAATTGGCATACATTCGCCACAAAATTATTGCCTCAGACTAAGATTTGACAAGATTTTATATCTTTTTTTAGGGGGGTTTCTTAAAGTTATCACTGAACATAACATGATAAGCATCACAAGGATTATAAACTTGAATATGATAAAGGGTAATAAACATGGAATTGCAAGATGTAAATATGGGAAAGCATTAGGATCATGATAAAGGTAATCATAGCATGAAAATGACATCATAGTCATGTAGGATAAGGATCACAAGGATAGCATAACTCGTGTCATCATAAAAATCATGTAGCAGAGGCACATAACAACTAATATGTGAAAACCCAAGGTGGTAAACATAAAACATTAGAGGACACAGGAGTCAAACAAGGCAAGTAGGTAAGCATGGTGAGTAAAGGAAGATGCCCTCAAGTGGGGAAACAAAACATAGATCATAATATAGAAGGTGAAATGTGAATAGGAGGTGAAACAAATATAGCATAATCAAAGGGCCGAAGTGTAAGGACACACAAGGTAAATAATGGATGAATAGGAAAGGGAGATCACAACAAATATGGTGCAAGATAAAAGCTAAAGTAGAAATGATACAAAGCGCAAGGAAGAAGTGACATGAACAACACAACACGTTCAAAATTGCATGTGTCAGCATTCTGCACTAAATGTGTCTCCGTGTCATCCACGGTAACTAGGAACATTGATACATAAACATAAAACCAAGGAAAGAAAGTAAAGACATAAAAAGTGGTAAGTGGTGAGAAAAATGGATGAGGATATCTAACAAAGTCATTCCTCATCATGTGGATCAAGTGGTTTCTCTTTTATGTCATGTGATCTCAATATAGGGGTATTATAGTGAACAAGACTAATATCTTTATACCCATGCTTTGCATCCATATGGTTCACCTTATCAAATGAGGAAGTTGTGAGCTCATGAGTATGTTTGATGTTTATCTTCCCTTTGTCTATAAGTTCTTGAATTTGATGTTTGAATGCAATACCTCTATCCACATAATATCTCTATGTAGGCTTAGGAGGTACATTTGGTTGTTGCAAGAGAACATCTTGGCCTTTAACTAGATTAGGAGAGGATGGCATAGGATGGAAGGTAGGTTTAGTAGATATATAAGCCATGTGAACGGTGGGAGAGCAAGGATCAAAAGATAAATCATGAGAACATTATTAAGTCCATACTATCCTTACGTGAACTAGGGCTAGGGAACTCGTCAATGAAAGCATGAGCCAAATTTGTTAAGTGTGTGTAAAGGAAACAAGATGCATCAAACCATTGCAAAGCTTTACCGCTGAAATATATTTGTTGAAATTCACTAATCAATAAGATAACATCCTCCAAATACTTATAATTTGCAAGAAATAATGATTTAACATATAATGAAGCATTTGTAGTACCATCATAATCGTTATATAATAACTCCTTACTAATGCTCATAATATCATGATTTAATGTAGGACAAAGCAATAAAGCATCAATAGTGCCCACATAAGATGCTAACGAAATATCATTAATATGTATCCTATCATCATGGGGAGTATCATTATATAAAAAGTTATCCACAAAATATGGTTGTATGGACATAGAACCATCATAACATGTAGTCATCATAAGATGCAAAAATGTCACGTGAAATAGTTGTACCCTCATCACAATGTATCAGTCATAGTAATATAAGGCAAAGGTTATCATGAGTACCCTCCACAACAAATGTATCATGAATCGAATCATCTGAGAGGAAGGTGTGCAAAGGTAGAACATAATTAGGATCAAGCATATGACTATAACTATCCATAGAAGAGGTATGCAACATGTGAAAATCATGGATAAGTGTAGTAAGGGCATCCAATAGAGAAGGGAACGCAATAGCTAAATCCCTAAAGGAAGAAAATGTACATATGTGATGATACAATGCTTCCATAGACAATGTGATCCCGTTTGGATGACAAAATGCCATGAGTGAATCAAAAACAAAAGGATCATCTATCAAAATTGGTAATGGAAGCATAGATGGAAGCCAAAGGTAAGGGACCATGGAAATCTGTGATGCAAACATATAGTAATAGGAACTATCTAAGGGTAGGTAGGGTAAGGTTCACAACACTATACAATAAAGGCCTAAAACCCTAATAGGAAGAGCTAAATGGTGTATAAATGAGGTAAAATCTAATATAAATCTGAATATCAGTCAAAATGAGACTTGTAATGGGTAGCTAAAGGCAAGGAGGGTGGACAGAAGTGATATCACACAATAAAGCACAATCCCTATGAGGAAAGATATAGCAATGAAACAATAATGAATAGCAATAAAATCCTAGCAAGATTTGAAAATTGATGATACAACCAAAAACTACTTATTTAAAACCCTAAAATAGTCAAGGTTAAACCCTAAAGTGAAACCCTATGAGAAAAGATTTATCAATGAAACAACAATGAATAGGAATAAAGTCCTAGCAAGTTTTGTAAAATGATGATGCAATCAAGAACTACAAATCTAAAAGCCTAAAATAGTCAAGGTATAAACCCTAAAGCGGAACCCTTGGGCGATGTAAGAATGGATGGGTTCACTAAAGATGAAGGAAAATAACATTTCCCTATAGCTCAATATAGGCTAATCAAACGAAATGTATACAACTCAACATTAATTAACCTTGAGTAATTGAAGTAACAACTAAGGAAATGATCCCCTTCAACAGTCCCGGTCATATCTTTGGCTTTGCCTGCTTCTGGATCGACTTCTTTGTGTGAGGCTTCTTTGGTTGCAGTGTCTAGGGACGATCCCCTCCTCTCACCACGTTCTGAGGACTTTGACTCAGAGGTTTCATGGATTGTAGTCCAATGTACAAAGAAAGGACTCCCCAAATCTATCGCAGATTTGCGCCCTAGGGCCAAGGGAGTTAGATTTGCTTGTTCAGGATCTGGTGTTGTTTAGATCCTTTGTTTGGTTTTTCTATTTTTTGTAGGTTGTTTGTTGTTTCGTAACTTGCTTTTGTTTTCCCGCTGTCAATGTGTGTCATGTGCACTGTTTGGATTGCCCTTTGGGTTGTTTGTAAAGGGACTAGTACTCTTGTTTTGCTATTTATCTTAATCAAAAACAACTATGGGAATGATAAACAAAATAATTAAATGCTAAGGTAGGAAATTAAGTGTGATGGATAAGGGTGCTTACCTCAAGAACTAATATGGGAGAATGAATCTGAAGCAGCACTAAAGTTTGTTGTTTTGATACAGAAAACAAATAATTTGGATATGTTCTTTTCCTTGGATTTTGCGCAAGGCTATGGCATCTCCTAAGTCAATTACACGGGCCTAGGTCATTTCTGTATGTGCAGACTAGTCATGCAGCCCATGAATCTAATCTAAACAATTTCGAACTTATATTCCTCAATTCACCTTGAAGTTTGCTCTTCACTTATTGTTGACAATATTTTAAAATACCTTGAGGAGGTCGTTTGATTGCTAGGGTCAAGTTATCGTAGGTCAACCCCTAAAACTAACTTTACAATTGTGGTAATGATCAAGGACAATATTGTTCAGTCATACAACTGCTTTAGAATGATGACACAAATTTAGGTTACCTTTAGTGCTCCTAATTAAAACATTCCTACAATGAATGTTGCTTAAATGGGAGTGATTTGTCCTTCATATCAATAATAAATGAATGCCTTTAAATACCACTATATAGCAATAAATCACACAAACCGTGTACCAAGTCAACACATGGTGGCAAAGAAATGGGCAAGAAATTTAAATAATTGAAATTTGAATTTTCAAGTTTTGGGAGTCAATTCCATAGGCACTAGATCGATCCCACAAGTCAAGAATTAACTTGGGCTACAAGAATTGGCAATAATTGGAATTTTAATTTTAATTTTCAAGGGTCAATTCCACAAGGACAAGGACAAGATCAATCCCACAAGTGAGGGATCAACTTGGCCTAAGGGAATAGTAATTCTAATGCGAGGAATGAATGGGCATTGGAGATGCAACAAATATGGAATGTATGAGATTACGTGTAGAAATGATGAGATAAGGCCAAATGTGTGAGTATGTGTGTAAATGAAAATAGGTGAAGAATCAGGTAATGAGCCCAACTTTGCACAAAATTCCATCATTTGTCAATATGTAATAGTTGTTGGTGTAATTAAATATTTAATTACACTTTATTAAGTTTACTTAGGGCTAATATTAGTCTTAGGTTATTCTTAAGTCATATTAGGGTTTTTTCTCTAACTTGCAAATATAAAAGCAAGTTCTCACATGTAATTCTTTAATCCATTTCAATAATTCATCCTTATTGTGCAAATTATTCCTCTTTATTTTTTTCTCTTGTAGAAGGTAAATCTTAGGTTTTGCAGGTGATCTTTGTGGCTTGAATTAATTATCAAATTCAACATGGTATCAGAGCAAATCTGCAAGCCCCTTCTCAAATTTGGAGAAAATTTTTAGCAAGAGCCATTTGCTGGGTGTGTTTTTGTGTAAAACAGAGTATTCCATTGGATTCAGAACAGCTGGAAAATGTAGATCTATCTTTTGTTTGGTTGAATTTGGTCTGGGGAAGCCAGATCTGTGAAGGTTTCAAGAGTGTTTTTTTTAGATTTGAAGGAAAACAGAAGTTTCAGAGCATTTTTGGCCAAAACAGACCTCACCATTGCGCTCAGAAGGCCCAAAAACCCCTATTTTCATGTAAGGCACTCTATATTTTGCTGAAAAAAAAGTTTCTGGGTGTTTTTTTTAGGGTTTCAAAAAATTGGCTCTGTGAAATCCGTACGCCCTGTACGGAATCCGTACGGCTGTATTGTGCCTCAATTTCCATGTCAACCTCGATTTCTGTGTCATTCTCATCTGAACTAATTTTGATTTTAGAGCTGTCTTGGTTTGCGTGCCATCTCGATTTCTATGCCACCTTGATTTCTGTGCACAGGGACAGCTGAGTTTTTTAATAATTTCTTTATAAAAAAGAATTTTTTATTTTAGAGGGCTAGCCCCTTGAGTTTAACCCTTGGTCGCATGGGTGACCAGCCCCTAGCTTCCAAGCAGCAGCCCCCAAAGACTCAGCGCCTGGTCATATGAGTGACCAGTGCCCTTGTCGCCAGCCCCCAGAGACTCAGCCCCTGGTCACATGGGCGCCCAGGGGCTTCAATAGTGTTTTTTTTTGCCTCGGTCCTAAAGGAGCAGTTTTGGTAAATCGGGCATATCTTGAGCATACGGAGTCAAATTTTCAAAAAAAAAATAGGTGTTGGAACGCTGGTTCCGAGCACAATCCAGTAGTGGAGGTATTTTTTACAGGTTTCTTAGATTGGTACAATTTATTGTTGTTTGAAGTCAAGGCATCTTTTTTGGTTTTCGAGCTCCATTCTTGCGCCCAGAATCTCCTTTTTCAAAAACGAATAGGCGTTGGAAAGGTATCAGAGAGTTCTACACATACACCTATATAATTTTTTCAGATTCAGCCCCAGGTATATTTTAAATCAGTTTATCGATTTTATGGCTTCTGTTGGATATCCTGGACATGCTGCCCCCTGGAAAGGTTATGTTTGTTTTAAAAGACTTCTATTATCAGCATAAATCTATTTGCATATTTTGATCTGTAATCATCTAAGGAGATGGGATTCTACCATCAGCATAAATCTAATTGCAGATATTGTGGAAGTAATCAACATGAGAAAGAGATGTGTCCTCATTTCTCACATCATCTCTTTGAAATGCTTGTTTCAATCACTTCTCCTCCTAATGAGATCATTGCTCCACCATCACCTACTGCTACTTCAAAATTCAGTGTTGCATCATCATTGGCTTCTAGTGATTATGTACAGCAGGTCAATATTAGTCTTCCTGATCCACCTCATTGAGATTCGTATCTTGCAGACATATCATCTTTGTTTGTAGAGTCCCATCTTATAGATTTGGAGGACCACATTGAGGACATTTGTCTTCTCTTTGATGACAGCTTCGATGGAGTTGCATCACCATCATTTGCTTCAGAGATTGTTTTTCATCCTCCTCTTCTTCAGTCACAGTTTGGCAGTGGATTGGAGACATTTGAGCAGTTTTCAAGAGCATCATTATTGTCTTTGGATCATCTGCAGAGTTCAGAGACATTTATCCTTCTTTCTCTATATTCCTATCTGGAATGGGAAGACATTATGCACACATCTGCAGTTCTATTTCTTCCCAAGGGGAGGAATGTTGTTCGACGTTCATGGGTCTTCATCTTTATTCTGTGTCAAGCATCTTCCAGCACTGCAGGAGTCATCTTGAGGAGTGGCTGCATGGTCTCTCTTCTCATCTCTATTTTGGGAGGGAGCATTTCCTCGCATGGGGTTTCATCCTTCTCACTTCTGGGGGGTCATCAGACCTTCTCTCTTCTTCCTCTCTTATGGGGGGCATTCTTGATTGTACTTTTGTGATGGATTCACTTCTTGGGGGGTCTTAGTTTTAGTCCTTCTTCCATCACATGTTCATGTACTTGTTGTATTTTCTCTCTTTTGGAGAGGAGTTTTCTCCCACTGGATTTTTCTCTTTTTCTCCACCTTATGAGAGATTCTTGTTGTTCATGAGTACCTAAAATGGCCTTGTAACCGGAACCCATTATTGCATTAGTTGCATGGTTTTTCATTTCTCCCTAAGTTGCACTTATGGGGGGGTGTTGGTGTAATTAAATATTTAATTACACTTTATTAAGTTTACGTAGGGCTAATATTAGTCTTAGGCTATTCTTAAGTCAAATTAAGGTTTTTTTCTCTAACTTGCAAATATAAAAGCAAGTTCTCACATGTAATTCTTTAATCCGTTTCATTAATTCATCCTTATTGTGCAAATTATTCCTCTTTGCTTTTTTCTCTTGTAAAAGGTAAATCTTAAGTTTTACAGGAGATCTTTGTGGCTTGAATTAATTATCAAATTCAACAATAGTATTAACCAATTCTCTCCAGATGGGCCCAAAACTAAAATAGGAATGTACATGGGTTTGCAAATTTCACTATTATAATACTATAATTACATATTAATTATTATTAATAATGTTTATTTTAAACAATAATTAGTCTTTTATATTTAAATTTTGATTAATAGTTTTGAATTTTGTAGGCCACCCCCTCTATTTTTAAATTATTGTTATGTCAGCAGCAAAGCAAAGGGAACACACTCATCCCATTACAAGCCCTGCCTCGGTAATTAAACATTATTTAACTAAAATCCAATATAATTCTTCCTCAAAGCTATAATGCTGTAACTTTTATAAAGTTATTAAAATTGATTTAAAATAATACATTGAATTTTTTATTATTATTATTTAAACTCCGAACCACCCACTCAGAGACATTCCACCCCACTACTGCTGTAGGTTGTGCCACAGCATAATCAAGGTAAAGTTAGGGAATAGTTTATTAGGTCACAAACAGCAATTTGGTGCATACGACCCCCTACCCTATGTAGTCCACGAGCATATTTAAAGTCTGAACCACTCACTCAGACATTATACCCTATCACTGCTGTAGGTTGTTTTTAGATCAGAAACAGCAATTTGGTGCGTAAGACCCCCCTCCCCCATGTGGAAGCCCACAAAGGTATTTAAAGTCTGAACTACTCGTCATAGACATTACACCTAACCACTGCAGTAGGTTGTGCCTTCCAGTGCAATAAAGGTAAAGGTAAAGTAGTTTTAGGGGTCACAAACAGCAATTCGGTGCATAAGACCCCCTCCCCTATGTGGAAGCCCACGAGGGTATTTATTTTCCATTAATTTTAAAATATATTATTCAAATTGTGTACCCTTGGATTTCAAACTCAAGGCAAGCTAGGGAGTAAACCAAACCTTCCTAATCAACTTTAACTGATGGTACCTGAAATCAGCATACAAACCCTTCTGAAACCGTCCTTTTGTACAGCTATGAGGTGTAGGGAATCTTGCATATTCTGGGCAACTCTAATTAAAAGGAATACAGAAAAGTATTCATTGCTCTCCAAAAAATGAGGCTGTGCCATCACTAAGAAAGATTATATCTAGTGAAAACCACAATTAATTACATATTAGAAGGCACTGAAATGCCTTTTGCCAGAGCAAAACCCTTCAGCCAAATTAACCCATTCTTGAGATTTACTTTTCAATGTACTTAACTCCATAGCATAAGCCACAGCTACGTTAGAAATACAATTTGAAGACAAAGAAGCTATCAACAAAGCTATAGTACAGTACAATAATAGTAAATCAACCCGTGAAAGCCCCTGCCACGGAAGCATTACCAGCAGTACCCTTTCGGAGATGATTCAAAGATGTTGACAAGGAGTGCTGTAATGCTTCTGCCACAACTCGAAGTCTTCCCTGACTAACAATCTCACCTGAACTCCCACCTGCACCACTTCCACTCCCAACAATCTCCACTGCTCTAGCCACCCTCTGTTTGCAGCGTTCCCAATCCTCCATACGTGGCCACAATGCACGCCCACCATGACTACCTTCCATGCCTAGGAGAGCCATGTGGGGA
Source organism: Cunninghamia lanceolata (assembly GCA_027924645.1). Classification (NCBI taxonomy): domain Eukaryota; kingdom Viridiplantae; phylum Streptophyta; class Pinopsida; order Cupressales; family Cupressaceae; genus Cunninghamia; species Cunninghamia lanceolata. The sequence continues at coordinate 5,695,105 of BSBN01000404.1, forward strand.
TTTTCACCAAAAGTATATTTCAATCTTACAGAGACACAATGAGGCAACCATGCAGCCCCACCGGCAGCATTTACCTGTGGTATATTAGCAGGATCAAGGACTACAGTAAGTCCAAAATCTACTGCATTGTGTGGACGATCATAATGTATGTTGCTCTTAGCAACAGTACTAATTGTTCCATCTGAAGGAACCTGGCCTACATTGTCTACAGTCACTGATGTATCAGAATTGGACCCCACATGGCATTCTAAGCACAACTCAACACGGGTTCTCTGTGAGGGAGCTATATCACCACCCTGCCCTTGTGATGTCCCCTTCTTCCAAGCAATGAGTTTCAAAAATTCTCGCAGAACTGATATTGGCAATGTTAGCAAAGTAATAAAGGATGCAACTCTAGAAGCATCATATGGCTCTGATGCAACTCGGCCGCTAAAATAGTCGCATATTTCATGAATTTCAGCAGAGCTAAGTTCATCTTGGCCATTTGTTTGGTTTTGCTGCTGCTGCTGCTGTTGCTGCTGCTGGTGAAAACGCTTCACACTCAGAACTTGCAAAAGAAGCTGCACACGATGCACACTTACAGCAAAGACATAACCTCTGTAGAGAATTCAGAAAAAAAATATCGGATTAAATCATCATACCAAACATAACTGCACAATGCTACAAATGGAATAGATACAGTAACATTTTTATAATGACATCAAAAATAAAAAAATGTCAAGAGGACGATAGAACTTTTTTCAACTACTACAAAAATACAATTCATTTGGGATCTTTCAATGGAATTCTTGGCTTGAAAGTTGAACGGTAATCCAGGAATTTTAAATGTATAGGTTCTGCTGTTTTAGTTTATCTAAACATAATGATTTTAGCAGTGCATGGTACAATTTTATGCTTCAGCATACTTTGAGAGTTCTTTCATATGGGAGATCTTACTATCAAATTAAGTTCTACCAAATTTATTCCTCAAAATCAGTATCATTAGTTCCATTAATTCTGTGCACAAAGAAACTTAAGCACATAAAACATAACAGACAATATTTACCCGACAAAGAAACGCAATGCAGGTTGCTCATGGTCCAAGTTAAGAAGCGATCCTTCATTTTCTTTCAAAATTGAACGCAGAATTGCTTTCAAAAGCTCTGGTAACTGGGAAAATAACCATAGAACCCCAAGATATTTCAAAATTCCACGCAAGACTTTCTTAAGTGCAGCCAGAGGAACCCATCCTCCTCCATAGCCACCATCATCCCCAAGTCCAATGAATGCAGTGTTCAGCTCTCCTCTGACATGGACAGGCACACCCGTTGCTGGAGGCATTGGACGTCCAGCCAAAGACATTCCCGAATTGAGTACTGCAAGATTTTGTGCTCCCAATCCATTGCTTACATTAGTTACTCTATTCAAAATAGTCCCTGGATTTCCAGATAATGTTGTTGATCGAGACACTCCAGGAGAGTTAATGCCCATTTTGTTCCCACCGCCAGCAGCAGACTGTGCATTGCTCATACTTGGATTATTTGAGTTTCCAGGGCCCAAAGGTTGTGGAGTAAGAGAGTTATCCAGTGTGTTCAATCCCAAGGCAACATGTTCCATGATAAAGGGACGAAACTGTGGACAGGGCATTGAACCTCCAGCAGCAGGGCCACCCTTTGGTGGTGTAGCAGGCTGCAACCATACTTGATCACCAGCAAAGCAGCGCATATCAACAGCAAAATTCTTCCGATAAATTATGCGAATCCAATAGGGGCTTCGCAACACAACTGAAACATCAGTGGGCAACAGGGAGCTTGGCACTATTCCCGGTCCTCCTCTCCCAGCACCCGATACAATGGGTCCATTTTGTGTATTGAAATTACCATTAGCTGCTCCATCACTAGTTCCCCCACCAGATATCCCCCCTGTACTTTGATTGACAGTTGAAGATGTGTTTTGAGCCAAACTTTGTGACATCATCAACCCATTTGTTTTAGCAGCTGTGGGAAATCCAGATGGTACTAAACTAATGGCAGTTGCAGCTGTCCCAACCATTCGTGCAGGTCGTATAGCACCAGCAAGAGCATGTAAGGGTCCAGCAGTCAGCCGAATGCAATCAAGTAGTGATGCAACTTCACCTCCATTGATAAAATCCTCCAAAAACTGCACAGAGAATGGTAGTAGAAATGTGAATGTTGAATCACAAAACCATAAGGAAAGATTTTCAATACATATTCTACTGATTATAATATCTTACAACTAGTTCCAAAATGCACTACAAAGAATTTATGCAACCAACTAGACCATGAGACCCTCCAAACAGTGCACAAAGGATGCGGGCTAGATATATGCAAGTTTATCTCAAAATCAATGCAGATGATATTCAATACTCATCACAATTTTTACAAATTTTGAAATTAACTACATTTCTGAGACTAATTGCATCGAAGTGTTGATCACAGGTGATTTAGAAATGCCCTACATTTATGAGACTCAAAATGCTTGATCAAACTGCAAGACATGCTTCATGGCTGGGACTCTGTTTACTCCAAAAAACTAATTGTGGGGTTCACTGTATCATTATGCAAGGTGGAACACAGACCCAGCAGTCATATTATGTTCGTATCCAACTCATGATTGGATCTTAGAGATAAGATGAAGATATTGCCCAAAATGAGAAGACAATGAAAACTTAGGAATAATTACAATCCTAAGTTCTGTTTATTGTAGGTGAGGATGGTTGGGCGGTACTCCTGGGAAGTTTTGAGAGTTTTTTCTTTGTTGTACCATACATTGATTCTGTGCAATGAGAATTGGTATAGACATGAGTTTATGAGCATTTCCTCTGCTCTATCTTCCATTTTTTTGTCAATATTTTGCTCTTCACCTATCAGTTGCATCATTGCAGAGGATTTGGTCCATGAGAATGAGTGGTTGATAAGTAATTACCACCATGTTGGGTAGAGATAATAAGAGCCTATAGAGGCAGTAAATTTGTAAACCCGTATGTGTGAAACTAGAGAAGAGTTTTGATGATCTATGGCATGGTGGATGTTTGAAGCAGAAGAAAAGAATAGAAGTTATTGAATGTATTTGTACACCTTATGTTGCCAGAAGAGTAACTGCTGAGACTGTATAGATCTAACAGAGGCATGTTAAAGGGCTGCATGTATACGACCATGATGAAGAGGTACAGCATGTTTGAAAAGACAGCTCCATGCATCATTCAAAATGATCCGCCAACATTTTGTTAAAGTTGTGATTCTTCCTTGATCCACCAAATTTGTACAGTACAGTGGGAAAAAAAAACAACTTCATTTTGTTTATGTTTGTTTCTAACAATTGTTTTTGTAGTTTGGGGTCTTGTATACTTTGTACAGCAAACAAAAACAAAAATATTCTGTTCATTGTACGGCACCTATGCTGGTGGATAATTTGCCAAAAAAAAAAATTTGGAGTGGTCTGTTGGAGGTTTGAATTGCTACAAATTTGGGCATGTTTCTTCGCTTAGGGTTTTCTGCACAGCAACTTACCATTGCAGATCAGATCTAATGTTTAAAAAAAACCTGTGTATGTGCTTCCCTTCACTGCAAACCAAGAATATGGGTACCTTTTATTTTTAGTATTCTCTTCTCTGAAATGATCTTAAGATTTGTTTCGGACTATATAAAAAATTAAAATACTGCATAGCATTGTTGGTAACAATATTTTTGTTGAAACCTGGAGGTTGAAAGTTTAAACTTGTAAAATGCAGTGCCATGGGCCCTATGGAAGTTGCTGAGCAAACAAAGAATATGGGTACCTTTTATTTTTAGCATTCTCTTCTCTGAAATGATCTTAAGATTTGTTTCAGACTATATAAAAAATTAAAATACTGCATAGCATAGTTGGTAACAATATTTTTGTTGAAACCTGGAGGTTGAAAGTTTAAACTTTAAACCCATCCAAAACACTGAGCATAATAAAATCTGAATTTGTCCAAATAATTTTATGCATATGCTTGTAAATCAGTTGGTGTTATTGATTTTGCTAAGACTTTCAAAAGAAAACCAAAAGATCCCATATTCAATTCACCTCAACTCCAAAAAGTTAAAAACTCATTTTTCAAAAATTTACCAACATAGTTGAGACCTTGAGTCTCTGATTTCCATATAACTTTTGCATATGGCCAGATTTGTCAATTTTAATTTTTTTTCCAAATATTCTGGAAACTAGATTCTGCCCTCTTTCCAACATAGATATACAAGATAGGGTTCAAGCTGTCAAGCGAGTGTTTTTTAATTCTAGAAATTCATGAAGAAATCTAATTTTGCATTGGTCAAGGGCAAAAACTACCCAACTTGTTTGGCAGAATTAAACACCCCATAACTTTCTTGTCCAGTGGCCAAAATTGGCATATGACCACTTGATATTCATGGAACAAAATGTCCAGAATGCTTCATAAGATGAACATTGGAGCTCAATACTTCTACAAACTTGCTATTGGTTGTTTTACAACTTTTTGTAAACAGATGATCAATAACACATTGCATTGGGAAACTAATAAGGATGCATGATCAGTGGTATCCAACATCCTTTTGTCAACATTTAACAATATTTCGGTTGATTTGCATACATCCAAGCAGTTTTAATGGTATATGACTCGAATTGTTCTATTTGTGGATTACATTGTTCTGAGCAATGTTTTTGGAGTTCGCATAAACTGTTTGTTCATTTCATCATGGACTCCACACAATATGCCGATGGCATCCTATCTCTGCACACGAAAGCTAAAACGCTAACAAGAAGCAAACTTGCTCACTAAGCATTGGCAACAGTTCTAGCCTTTGTACAAACAATTTTGTGGACAATAATACACTCCATCGAGAAAAGAGATAGATTGATTACAGGATCAACTTGACATCAAGGAAAATTCAAGTATAGTGTAACCTTTTGTCAAGCCTGTTCTACCAATTACTATTGCTCATAATCAACCTAAGGAGACCACTGTTTAGAAGTCTATTGCTAAGAAACCCACTGTCAAGAAAACAGTTGTCAAGCGGACAAAGTCAAAAACCTCTTGTCAAAAAATTTAATGCCTAGAAGCAATCTGAGGTTTCCACTCCCAAGTTTGTTGTTAACCTTGTTCCACGGGATCGGGTCCCCCCCCCCCCACAAAAAAAACCCCACGTTTTCGAGACGGGGACGTTTCAGGGACTTGGGGACTTGGGGAAGACGTCCCCCGCCATCCCACCACCACCGCCCATGACCTGGGGACGTTTCCAGGACGGGGACGTTTCCGGGATGGGGACGTTTCCTGGGACATCCCCTTTAATTTTGGTCTTCTAGGAGACTCTGGGACATCCCCAAGACACCCAGGGGACTCCTAGACGTCTCCTAACTGTCCCTGAAACTTCCAGACGTCCCCCATGGCAACTAAGGTAAAAAGTTCTTTTTTTTTTTGGATCTTCGTGCTAGTAACCCTAACCCTAATGGCCTATGGGCCCTATCCACACCCTAAGCAATCACAAAAGTGAAAAAAATCAAAATGATAAAGGATAAAGGTTGTAATCAAGGCTGGTTAGTATTGGTTTGGAGGAGCTTGAGCATGTGGAGTCTAGTAGTTCTAGTGATGAGGAGCTTGGTGAAAACTTTGGGGATGATTAGAGGTATTAGGCCATTAGCCATCGACTCACAGTCATTTGTATTTTGTTTTTGAACATTGTAATCATGAATCATCATTATGAAATTTTGAAAATTCAACATGTCACATTCTCATTGTTAATGTTCAAATGCAATCATTGCAATTTGTTTAAAGTTTAAACGTTATTGTTCAGTAGTTACTACTTACTAGTTTACTTAGTATGTGAAAGTTTCATTTGTAATTCACTAATTCTTATACTTATTCCTTATACATCTTTTTATAACTAATTTTTCAAGTACTATATGTATTTGCACCACCCCCTTGCCGTCGTTCCCCCGTCGTCCCCAAACTTAAGCCCTTGGTCCCCCCGTCCCCGAAACCCGTTCCACTGTCAGGAAACTCCATGGAACTATGGTTGTTAATCAAGAACAATCTAATCTTGCTGTAATGCCTGGTAACAGAGGAGATGTTGGTCGTACATAGCTCTTGTCCAATTTCATTTGCCAGAGTACTCTATGCCAATCAATTTTGTGTCAAGGGGTCTCCTTTAATAGAGTCAATGTGGGTTCTCATTTACTCCCTCATATTGTCACCAGTTCAACCATCTTCATCCAAAACACCTATTTGTTCACATTGTGGTCATAGAGACCATAACTCACTATTTTGAGTTACATCCTTGTTCATCCTGTGGTAAAACCACTCGTACTATTGAGCACTACCATCGATCTCCTACAAAGTCACCTAGGATACTACCTTTCTAATGGATTGATCAAACATTGATATTGATCAAAAGATTATTCCAAAAGCACAGAAAAAAGGAAAACACAAAGAACAAAAAAAACAAGATGTGAAAGGACCTAGAATATATTAGAAACCACGATCATCTAAGTGAATGCTGATTACACAAAATGGAGTGAAAGCAATAAAATTGCAATAGATAAACTATGCAAAATAGAAAGTACAAATAGTGTAGAGAGGTTGAGTCGACTCAGAAGTCGACTTCAACACTCAACTAGAGGTGGAAGAAGGTTTCCACCAAGTGGCGTAAGAGTGGTGACACATATCTTGAAGAGTTGTGTCAAACTCTCCAAGTCGCCAGACAACCCATCTAAGTAGGCATACGAAACGTGTATTTTTCCCATGTGAGGTAAAATAATACATAGGTAATATATACACTAACACCCCCCCCCCCTTAAGCATAGCTTAGGTGGGCACATGTGAATCCAGAGTTGATTCTTAGAGAACTTCCAAAGATTCATCGCAGAAGAAGATTGATATCAGTTCATTTGCTTCTACAGATTTCAAGAGTTGCTTCACAGAAGGCTTCCAAAGAATCTTCAAAGCAGGACTTCACATTGGATTTGAATTGTAGCCACGTGGCATGCAATTGACATTCCACACATGGATCTTGCAAGTATTGCAAGACTATCACTTTCAGTTGTATTGTGTCAAGTGCACTTCCATTGAGTTGTGTCCAGAACACTTTCTTATTTTCTCTCTTTTGGAGGAAAGTTTTTTCCCACAGGCACAATTACCGAATATGCCACCCCCTCTCCCTTGGTACGCGTATCACTGTATCAGATACGGATACTCATAGGATACGGCTCGGATACCATATCAAGTCGTACCAAAAAAAAAACTTATTTTTTTCCCATGTCGAATACGCGTAGATACGACATTCTCATGATATTTGTGTCGTATCCCAAATGTATTAACCCTAGAATGTTAAAAATTGCCGCAAGCAATTGTTCCATGACCTAGCATGTTGATTTCTTGTTGCGGGGAACTACTCTGGACCAGCACACACACAATCGGAAATGTCTTTCTACGCGAACGTATTAACTATTTACTCAAATAACCGCATTCATTCTAAAGTTGGAGATATAGTGTCAACAAGCAATGGAGGAAGAGGCAAGTTTTGTTAATTGGTGATAGTTTTTTAATTTTTGGCTTTTTTGTTTTACTTTACATTGTAAACTTTTATTTATTTATTAAGTTTAATACATTTAACTTTTAATTTAAGTTTATTTATTAATCTATAATATATTTCTTAAATATATATTATTTATATTAAATTTAAATTATATTTGGTCGCCATCATCTTGTTATTTTTCATACTCTTATCAAAAAATTTAAATTATTTAATATTATTTATTGCTAACATATATATATATAATATCCATATCCGTATCCGTATCCGACACCGTATCCATGTCCATGCAACTTTGCCCACAAGCTTTTCTTTCTTTCTCCATCTCATAAGAGATGCATTTGTACATGGGTACCTAACATGGCCTAGTAGCCAGGACCCATCATTGTTTCACTACTCCCTAAGCTACACTTAAAGGGGGGTGTTAGTGTGAAAAGTGACATTATCTATCTAGTTAGCTTTTAGTGTGTCTAAAAGATTTCTATTCACACTAGCTTAAGTCCAACTTTGGGCTTCTTACCTTTTTGTCTCACCTCATGTGGTGAAGACATGTGTACTCACCTTTGTGAGACACCTACTTCATGCAAACTTGCCACTTGCTCAAACATGTGTCACTTGGGCAAGACAACTATTGCACCTATGGAGGGTTGCTCAGTCGTTGTGTACAACCTTCTCACCTCCTCATGCTTGCCTATTTAAGCAAAACTTCTATGTACATTTCATTCATCTTTTGGCAATGTAATTTTGGTTATTGTGTGCAAAATAGCTTTGTGGTTGTATTATTGCTTGTTGATCCTTGCTAATCCCAACAAAATACATACAGCTAAGAGGCATTTATAATTAAAATTTAATACCAAAAAAGGCAATGGTGTCTCACTGCTTTAAGAATTCATTTTCCTTTTCCTCCAAAGAAAGACGGAAATTAAGATCTGCTGCGCAGAAAAATCTTGGAACTTTACCATAAGAGTTGTAGGATACTGTAACAGCTCCAAATATGCTAATTAAGTATTAAATGGGAACTCATACTGCTCACAGAGCCTTGAAAGAAACCCCAAAAACAATCTAAAAATCCACCTAAAGAGCCTTGGAAGCCATCCAGTATAATATTGTGCCCTACATTAAACATGTGACAGGTTAAGATATGAAAACCTAACAACCCATGGTTAAGGAAAATAAGCACTTATGAGATAATGTTGTCTACAAAGGCAAGAAAAGCTCCCCAGAACACATTCATACATTCTCTCTCACTCATAACACCTGAACAGCAATATAGGAGCGAGATCTTGATTAATTACCAGTGTTTTTGGGTGACATACCCAACATCCCAGGAACTTGGGGACTTGGAGTGGACATCCCTTTTTTTCTCAGGACCGGAGAGCCTGCTCCATTTGGTGCATAAAAATTTTAAAATGTAATTTTTTAAGGAAAAAGAAACATTGAAAACCCTTTAAAAGCTAGGGGGTGGAAGGATTCTTGTTGCAAATTCAGCACATTGTATTTAGTATTTACTTTTTAAAATTTCTGCTGCTTTTAGTTTGTTTAAGTTATTTTAATAGCCATCCCCAAAATTTGGGAAAATTTTTCCTGTCCGCAAAACCGTGTCCCCACATTCCCTCCTCCTGGAAATTCAAGAAAACACTCTTAATTACACATGAGGGATACTTTCAGGCGATTTTGTTTCCCCAAACAACAGTGTGGCCATATAAAGATTTAAAATCTATGAGTTTTGGCTAAATTTGGATCAGATATGTCACGGTTGCAGTTTTCGTGAATTATGACAAACTTTATCCTAAACCAAAGGCAGAACCCATATGCTAAATCACTCAATACTTGTGCAAAGCATGTTTCCTGTTAAAACAATGCTCTTGAAAAGTATTTTTCAATGCAATAAACTACACTCAATTCCAAGCAAAAATATCAGGAGTTATGGCTGCCAAAATGAAACAGCCTCAAAAAGTAAGGAAACCCAGTAATGGGGAACTTGCATCCCACTTTGGGTGCATACTTGTTGTTTAGGGCAAGTTACAGATCAGATATGTGGCTTATACAGATGTGTAGACATAAGGACTTCTGGCCCGCTGAAAACTTTGGTACCTAGGACGAGTTTGATCTGACAATTTTCTACTGGTTTGATATCATCACCCTTACCTCTCTTCTCTGGTGTTTCAAATGTCGTTTTCTGTAATATGGCAGTGCCTCGTACTCCCTCTATAAATGTTGCTGTACATGATATGATGTTTATTGGTTATTATGATGATGAGATGGTATATAATGCAATGCCTAACAACAATTTGTGTAATGATGCAATGTTTATTGATGAAACGATTATGGAATCATATACAATATCATGATGTATGCATATTGTACAAAATTTATGATATATAATTTTATTTGTTTAAGAATAAGAAATTGGTGCCTGATAGGCATAAGAAATCTGTAAGTGCTCAATCTTATGGCAATAATCAATCAATTTGTCAGTGTCAACTGATGCTCTATATCAATTTGACCTGCTAACAGGGCATCAGAATGATGTCACTGCCTTCTTCTGAATGCATGTCTCAAAATGTCTCCGGACTTGATCGTTACTTTCCTCTGGACACTGCTGTTTACTCGCCTATCTGATAAAATGAATACTTGAAATAATTTACAGAATTACCAATACATACCAGATAGAGGAGTAAAAGTATATCTTTATTAGCACATGAGAGTATTACAGAAGTAGACCAGAGATGGTCGGCCAAGGACCAGAGTTGATCCGACTACACAATACTACTTTCCTTGATGATACAACGACTATTTAAAAGACCCAACGGTTGCCAAGAGGAACACAACCGTCAACTAACTGACTCGGACGAACTGACTCTTACAACCACCCGAGAGCCGACAAACAATTAATACATAGTTGGATAACCCAAATTATCAAATACAATAATCGGCATTTTACATTGACTACAACTGCTGTCATTAGATCCATACTGAATATACCTAAAGGACCGGAGAAAAAGTGTAAACAGTGTTGACATTAGCACATCTTAGGCAAAAGCTATTCAGGTTTTGAGAACTAGAATCAATGCAAGTATTTACAACAAATGACTAATAGTTGCCAGTGCCACTTCTTCAATCTTCCTTGAAAGACACTGCAACCTAATAAGGGAGTAATGTACTTTGCTATCTGTTGATGTAGAAAAGGTCAATGACTTGAAGAAACAAGGTAAACAATTGAGCTTCTGCACATGAATACACCTATCATGTCTTCTTGAACACACCAATGAAATTAAACAGAAGACAAAAGTAACATTGAAGAATCATTAGACACAGAAAATTTGAAGACAAAAGTAACATTGAAGAATAATTAGACACAGAAAATTTATCTTACCTACCAATGAGGAAGGAGGACAAGTTTTTGCCACTAAAAATACAGTTCGTGGTTTTTTCATCTTCTTCAGCACACTCCACCTAGGGTTGCATAGAAATTAACAAAGAAGAAAAGGGTATGGTCTAGGATAGGCTTGGGGAGAAGACTTTTGGAAAAAGGGAAAAGAAAAAAGCAAATAAAAAAATAAATGATGAAGATGTATCACATATTTGAGGTCTACCCATAATTCAGGGCAACTTGTCAATGCTGCCACTTACTCCTCTCCAACATCTATCAATGAAGTGCTTTAATCAACTTTTTAAATATCGCTCATCAAATTTTATTAAGATAATATCTAGTTTATTAATGGTCAATCTAGTTGTTTATTTCTATTTTCAGGTTTAGTTTAGGATAAGATCCTTTTTGCTTTCTTAGCTTTAGTTTTTCTGCTTTAGTCTATTTTTAGACCTTGTATTCTCTTTATATTGAGCTTTCGCTCTCATTGTAATATTATCTCATTGAATAGTATATCATTATGGTTTTTTTATAACATGGTATCAGAGTGGGAAAACTTTCCCTGGGCTCTTTGTATTCCATAAGGATTTGGAGATTTTTTCAAAGCCTCTGGTTCAAGGGTTTTCCAGAGAGGTCGTGATTTTTTGGAGATCTAATGGCGTTTGTTTTTTAAAAGTCGTCTGTTTGTTCTGGGTAGCAATTTTTTTCGCTGTTAAGGGTTTCTAGAAGTCTTGATTTCACTCCCGAGTTATTTTTGATCACGCTTTTTATCCCGTTTTTCTTCAAATCACGGGTTCTAACTTTCGCCTTGGCTGAAGTCTCTGTGGTCGCGATTTTTGGAAACTCGCGACTTTGTTGTAGGTGTCTTTTCCTTCGATGTTTTGGTTGCGGCTTCTGCAACCCTACTTCGTCCCATATTCTGCTTGCGATTTGCATTCTTTTTGATGGATTTATCTCTGGTATGGTCGCGATTCTTCTTGTTTCCGTGGGTGCCATTTCCATACCTCTGCTAGGCACGTTTTTTTTTCTTTGGCAGATTTTTGGCGGCATTCTCTGTTTCAAGCTCACGTTTTTCATGGTTTCTCTTCGCGATCTGAAGGAGGTCACGTTTTTTGGTGTTTAATGGTTTCGGCATGTGGTGAGTGCTTACCCTGTTGGATTGGTTGCTATTCCTAGAAGTTGCGGATCTTTTTGGCGCCTGTAGTCTTTGGCATTTGAAGTTTTTGGCAGTATTTTGTTTACCTTTTTTCAGCAATTTGTATGCTTCAAAACGGGTTGCTTCGAGTGCCCTTTTCTACCTTGTTCATGGTCCCATTTGGACCTGTAGCGCATAAAAATCAGCGCCCAATTTATGTTTTAACTTGGCATCTCGTTTGGAGATTTTTGTGGGCATCTTCTTTCTATCGGCGTTCAAACCCAGGTCATGTTGCAGACCAGTGACCAGTTTTCTATCTCAGTATCTATGCCTCGAAATCAGTGTTCGGATTTTTGCCTATATGTTTTTCGGTACTCTTGGGATCCGGGTTCTCAAATCCGTGTTCGGATTTATCTCAAGATTTGTGCCTTGGTGTCTATGTTTCAGACTTATTCCGTGTTTTCAGAATCTGTGCTTTGTAACCCGTTCAAGGGTTCTGTTCAGCATCTGTACCATCTATTTGCTTCAGTATTCATGCCATCAGTTTGTAATCCGTCTTTTCGTGCCTCGAAAAACGTGAAAAATGGCATCATGGTTCAAAAGCAGTCAGAAGTTCAACGGCAGCAAACTTTTTGATCGTCGGTGTTTTTTTGTAGGATCTCATCAACGTTGGGTCCCTGTTCTGTAGCCCTTTGAATGGGGTTTTGTTTTTTGTTTTCGGCGGCTTCCTTGTTTGGCATTGTTTTTTCCTAGTCGTCATTTTTGGAGTTTTTTCTCCCTGGTTCGTTTTAGGGCTTCTTTGATTTGCACTTACAACGCTTAGCCCCTTCTTGTCACCAACTGGATCAGCGGTCAGCATTTGTGTTTGGCAGGCAGCCATTCTGCTTCTTTGGATCCCTTGGGATTTGTGTTTCGACACCCGTACTAGGGTTCTGTTTTCTGTATATGATGTCCATCTGTCTCCGAAGGCAGTCTATTTTAGGGGGCATCTTGGTGTAGTTAGTGGATTGACCATTATGGGGGGGTATTAAGATAATATCTAGTTTATTAATGGTCAATCTAGTTGTTTATTTCTATTTTTAGGTTTAGTTTAGGATAAGATCCTTTTTGCTTTCTTAGCTTTAGTTTTTCTACTTTAGTCTATTTTTAGACCTTGTATTCTCTTTATATTGAGCTTTCGCTCTCATTGTAATATTATCTCATTGAATAATATATCATTATGGTTTTTTTATAACAAATTTAACTGGAAGAAAAAGACTGGGAACACATGAATAATCTCTTCAGTCAACAGCATCTTTGCCAATACAACAAATCAGCATGACTCAATAGAATTTCTTAGATTTTTGTAATATTTATTATGATGGATATTTCCCAAACAATTCAATTATTATACACATAATTCAGGTGAACACAATGAACACCATTGTTATAAAAACATATGTTATAACGCTATTGACGGTGAACACACCATGTGACGTATGTAGTCCACACTGTAATGATACCTCCATTGTGAATTGGGAGATCCCTTTGTTGTCTCTGAAGCTTCCAGTACATTCATAATTTTTGGGGGAAATCTTAGACCAACTACTAACAATTAAAACTCATATGCTTAATTCACAATTAGAATGCATATTACATAAGCATTAATCCTTGACAACAAAAGCATGACTGTAATTTGCTATTACATGGACTAAGGAACACAAAGCTTTTGAATGTTCTGTGGAACCACTGACCACTAGACTGCTGCTTCAGTATACTAGGGAGAATTTAGAGACTTACCCTGCAAATGTCATCTCAATACCATGTAGCAGAATACAATGCCTCATTCTACTCCAAAGCATTAGGCATTGCATCCTGCTTGTGAGAAAATGAAATAGAACTGGGTTTATTCAGCCCATGGTCACGCCATTACAATACAAAGCAATGACAGTTGGACAACCCCATAAGAAGTCCATGCTTCTCTGGAAAGGGCAATGATGAACTGGTCAAGCAACCCAGGACATAACCTTTATGATGGCTCGAAGGGTGGGACCTGTTTTCAACTCTATGGGGCGGAATTGCAGAGTTAAATCACTTAATTGTAGTTTTTATAATATCTTCTTGGATTTGGATTTTGAGGTTGCAGGATGCAACCCAAAACTAATTGAGACTTTGTTAATGTTTTGAGACTTTTTATTAGTAGTTTTTACTGTGATGATAGATAGTTATGTTTGTATTGAAACTGCTGACAACTGTAATTTCGAAATGCTCTTCGTTTTGGTATCATGTGGTGCTCTGAATTGCTTCATCCCTTGGCACTTTCTGTTGCCTTATTCAGATCTGCTGTATTTTTCCGAAACATCTTTCCAATATATCTATCTTGAAATTGTTGTTAATTAGAATCTTGGATATATTTTCACACTGGAGGAGCACAGTAAATGGGATGGAAAGGCTTCACAAAGTCCCACTAAGCTACTGTGCATTCACCACTTAAGTAATTGCATCCGTGCAAAACATAGGTAAGACCTACAAGAAGCATCTTACCGAATCAGTTACATAATCAAGTGTACACTTTGCTTGAAATATTAGCAGGCATGGTTTATCAACTAAGCTTTCCACAATTCACAAACATCGCAATAGCAATTTGCTCAAACTGTGGATAGTCATGTTTCAAATTTCATCACATTACATAGGGATTTAAGACTGGCCCAGTATTTCCTTGTATTTCTTGTAAGACCTGGCAATCATCTGAAAGCCTCTGCAGGCTTAGAGATTTTTAGGAACTCCTCATGGCAATTTGAAAGGAAATTCCAGTTCATGGCATTTCAAGAGGAAATTCTATGTCACACAACCTTAAAATTGAGGCATATTCCTATGGCATCTACAAGCATCATGGAATATAGGAAACTAAATTAATTATTAAATGCATAAGAAAGCAAGAAGGCAAGTCTTCAATAATTTATAATAATGCTTATCATTGCCTCTATGCAAAAGGAATGTGGGATCTACAAGCAGGATCTTATCCAATCAATTACAAAATCAAGTTGACACTTTGCTTGAGATATTATCTACACTTTCCAACAAGGGGTAAAGGACATATTTTATCCTTCAGCATATTACAGATATTCCTAAACATGGCTGCAGCAATTTATTCAAACTAGTGTTGTTCCTGCTCAAACTGTCTGGATATTCATACTTCAATTTTCATCAAACATTGTATGGAGATTTGAGAATAGACTGGCTCAATCTTTCCCTGTATTTCTTGTTAAGACCTGGCCATCATCTGAAAAGCCTCTGCAGGCTTAAGAGATTTTAGTAACTCCCCCTGGCATTTCAAGAAGAAATTCTCTGTCACACAACCTTAATAGTGAGAGGCATATCCCCATTGTGTCTACAAGCAACATGGAACATAGAAGACTAGATTATTTACATAAGAATGCAACAAGGCAAGTCTTCACTAATTATGCTTGTCATTTCTGTGACACAATGTTTGTCATCTTGCACCTCTGGAGAATAGTGGCCAGATTGAAGTGAGTATTGGATAGATGTTCTGTAATGAACTATCTAAAATTGATTAAAATGTGGATTCAACTACCTTTCTGCTGGGATTTCAGCTGCAACTTCCCTCCACACTTCATATTTGAATAGCTCGGGCTTTAAGACTGAGGTACTAGTTCTACACAGGTGTTTTCTCTTGTCAAACTCAGTCAGAAGTATGAATCTGTTTGGTCAATAATTATATTTACACATGAATCATTATCTTTATAATAATGGATTACATTATTTTGTGTGCCAGTATTTAAAGCAATTGTTATCATTATATTGAAAATATCATTAGGAATAGTACAGTTAACCCTTTTAGAATGATGAATAAGTGCATTGCATGCATGTAGGCTACAAAGTTGTGACTAGTTTGTCAAAAGTGGCCATTGTTCATTCTACCATAAGAGCAACCTAACTAGCAGCTGAATGTATGGAACATTTTGATACTCGACTCCAGGAACAATAATCCATGTGGGCTGATTTCTTGGGGCCAATCTCAGATCGCTGATTCTTAAGGCCAAATCTTGTTATCCTCCATTGCACTTGTGACCTTTTCTCTGGACAGAGGGAAACTTGTCAAGGAAAAGGGAAAACTTTGAGCATCTCATGCTTGTGGATTGTATGATGCAGAGAAGTGGTGTCGCTTTTGACATGCTTCCTAATGCAATAGCAATAAACATAACTGACAGAGTATTCAACTAAGGGTAAAACCGTAAAACATTCCATCCCTACTAAATGGAAGTTATATGCAACAAGTCCACAGATGTTTTAGTATAGCTTATGATGCAAACTATGTTGAATATGCTGAAACAATACAGCCAACTTTTCCTCTACATAAATTTCATACTTCCATTACTTTCAAAAAATAAAGCACACTTTAAATGTGCTTGAACAGTACATTGTTATTACAACTTTACTCAAACTAATGTTAGGGATCGGAACCACATGGACTCTCCAGAAGTCGAATGATCAACAAGACCATCAAGAAAGATGTTCTAGCTCGCCAGAAATCTCAAACAAGTATACTCCAAAACTTCTATATGTGATTATTTCAATGTGAGCTTCAAAAGTTTTATTTCACATATATGAAGAAAACATGCTTATGGCCACTAAAGCAATGAAGAATCAACATAGCTTTGACCAATAAAAGCAGTCAGATATTACATTTTAGTATTTTAAAACCCAAAAAGAAAATGTAAGAAATACAACCTTGGTGTGAGGCCATAATTGATCAGGTGAAACATGCATTGTGCATCCCTCTTTGCCTGACTCCCATTCGACAACAAAACGTGCAATTATTCCAGGCATTGGCCCAACATAGCTGAACCACAAACTCATAAGACCTACTGCTTCTATCTTGAAGGTTCTTCTCATATAATCCCACATTCGATCACCCACTTCACCATAGACCTTTTTCACTAGATTATGTGTTTTCATGTTAGACAGCTCTTTTCCCATGTCTGTTCTTTCGTCTGGTTTTACTTCCAGTAGTTTTCTCATGCCCATGGCAAAAGAGCGTGCATTGGAAAGCCTTTGTAAATCTGCAACCAATTTTTTAATACTGTTTTCCTCCACAGCCCTATAACTCAAGACCACACCCTCAGGACCATACCGTATATGAGAATCTACATCTGAAGTATTTGCAATTCGTACACCAGAACCCCATGGAGTCCCAGTTTTACCTTTCTGAAGTTCCCACAAGTCCCTGAAATGTTCATCATTTACTTTGACATCCCAGTAGGTGCTTCCAGGTCTACCAAGACACAAACAAATATGTTGCCATGCATCCTCTTTTGAAGATGGCAGCCGAAACCACAAATCTGCAGAGGGTTTTCGCAAGCCCACATCTTCAACATATGGGATATTAAGGACTTCCATTTGGCCTGTAAGTCGAGCATGCTTAATACACAAAGAGCAATGCCTAATCACTTGAAGAAGAGCAGATACATATATACTTGAAGGTGCCTTCCCATGATTAGCTTCTCTAAGAATGCTCCCGCACGTACGGCCAACAAATTGCCCCAAAACGCCTGGAGTATTTAGCTGAACAGCAGCATGTTGCACATTACCTGATTCAGAGATCTTCCTTTTCTTTTGACTTTCTCCATAAGCCGATATTCCTTGCAAGGACGGAATGCAATGCACAATATCTGAAAGGCAACGCTTTCTACTGCTTATTTTTGGAATTGTGTCACATATGGTGCCATGAGAAGTTAAAGAATCTAATGTTTGACCTGTAAGATGAATACCTCATGAATTAGCCAGATGATATCCAGTTATAAGCAGAAGGCATACAACAGATATAATTGACATGCCCAGCTCAGCATGTTACCATTTTCCATACCAAAAGCATAGTGAACTAGAAATAGCAACTTACATGCTGGGGGAATCATGTGCAAGCTAGTTGCAGAGCTTTTGAATACAGTTGACGTTTGACCACTTGTTGAAGTCTTAACAAGAGAAGACCTTGAGTGCTGAATGGAACTTCTGTGTGCTGGAGAAATTCTGGGTGGATAAGATAAACTGGTTTGCCAATTAGTAGAATGTGATGAGAGCCCCTCCTTTGGAGAATCCATTGCTTTTCTTAGATGATCTTCATCCATTGCCAGATAAGCTGAAGTGTCTCCCAGATGCAACGGAGACTTTGAAGAAGTGAGATCTTGGTCAGAATAACTCTTTGTAACTGATGACAGTTTATGAAAGGATTGAATCCTTACAGGGCTGGGTGTGGATGTATTCACTCCATAATTGTGTCCACCAGCTAGGGGGCTCGAGACAGTCTGCCGTACATTCTTATGATTTGGTTCAGACATCAACCTATTGTTAAAAGGTGAGCTTCCAGAAGAAAATTTTCCAGTATTATTAATTAGAGAAAACTGAGAGTTTCTATCCCATGTAGTCGACAGACCAAACTTTCCTCCTTGCTGAATACCCTGCACAGCACCTAGATGATTTGATGGTGAAGGTTCAACTAGATAATTCTGTTTTGGTAAATACCGAGATAATGGCATCCCCTTGTCAAACTCAAATACATCATCTGCTAAAGATGAAAATCCTGACTGCAAGCACCCTTGGCCCTGAAACACAGAATCTGTAAATGCATCGGGATTAGATACTGATTCTGAAATTAAATCTGAACCTCCTGTTATCTCTTTCTCCAGACACAACCTTTCATTGTCTAAAAGACTCAAATTCACCTCATGTTCCACCATTTGCATTCTTCCAATGTCTATCTTGTTGAAGCGAAAAATGTGGATAGGACCGGAAAGCAGACCAGATCTACTAGTTGAGTCTTGCTTGGACTCCAGAAGGGTAAAAAGAGGCTTGAAATCCATATCCAACTGTATTAGCAAGAAATAAGAATTTCCACAGTTTGGAAAACCCATGAGCAACAAGTCTGAGCCCTTAATTATTGATTTAGGTAGCTTCACTGTAGCCACACCTTTTTCATACACCTGCAATAGGCGATATACATAAGACCGAAGCCATTAAAAGGCATGTCAAAAGTATATTAGATTTTAGCGTACTTCCAATCCAAAAAACATGTATCTAGTTTTGCATACAGAAAACAGCAGTAAAAACTTGATAACAAATAAGTCATAACAAGTCCATCAATGTTCTAGCCTGCTAACAAACATTAGCAGGTGTACAGAAAATAAAAAATACAAATACAATGTTAGATAGTTAAATAAATCATTAGATGTGCAAATAATGGACTAAATAGGAACATTAGCTTTAAAAAAAAATGTTTTTCATAGGCATCCTACAAGTCTCAGAAACCCAATACACTTCTCTATACCTGATATACATCTCATTGCCCTAGGGGACCTGTATCTCTTCCTCAAGATGAGCATATCTTTTTCAAGAGCAAGGGAAACCCCTTGTCCTTGTTGAGAATCCAGATATCCAAAACAGAAGAATGTGGCCTTGTTTCTCACAGAGATGGCTGGCTTCAGAGTTACTCTGCATCTTCTATATGTGTCAATTATCCAGTTACTATTGATGGTAACTTAAAGTGAATTAAATACTGAGCTCGCCTGTCAATTTCATCTGGACATTGACCTTTGCTAAGACAATCCAACAACCAACCTGTGCTTGGCTCTTCTGCTAAAAGAAGGCTGTGTCATGCTTGGCTTAGATATCAGCCTAGAACCCCTGATAGGCCCTGCATTACCAGATTTTCATCTCTTATGTGAATCTCCAGCATCATATTTTGGGTACACACCCTCTTCAAGCTCTTCCAGCATTATTCTGTGATACTAGAGCATCCTTGGGTTGATGCAATCTTGTGTCACCCAAAAATAGATGTTCAGTTCTCGCACATAGCCTTAACTTGTGTGCACCCTCTGTTGTGGAAGTTTGTCACATGTTGGCTTAACCATGTGCACATTGTGTGGTGTTGGGCATACACATTGCTATCTGTTGGCACGCTCCCACGCATCTCTACCAAGTGCAAGTTCCTTTGAGCTTAAGACCCACCAATGGTTGAATCGCACAGCCTCTTTCCCACACGCACTCTTCACAAGATCAATCAATATCAGATGTTGGGTGGTTGGTCATTCTGTCAAACAACACGAATAGGTCTTCTGATAGCGTGTTACTTCTGGAAGGTCAAAAGAATGTCACTTCAAATTTATCGAGGAATGGCTGTGTTGTTCTCTGTCAAATGGCACCTTGCTGGTCAAGCTACTTTCTGAGCACATATTTATTTCAGCAACCAACTTCCACCCTACTTAACAATGCAACTGGCATGCGCAATATATAGTAGAGATCTAGTCTTTTGAAGGGGTTACAAGGATGTTAGATTGAAAATCTGGGGTTTGAATAGATTTTATGAGCTTCATTGTAGTTGCAGATAGTCTCCGCACATATCTCTTAGAGTTGGGTAGCATAATGCAAGGTTTCACATATTGGTGGCCCTTTTGTAATCTTTCATTATTGTTCCAATTTCATTTGGCTTCATTTGTTTCCTTCATTTTCTTCCTTGTGCTTCTAGGGTATGCTTTGTTCACACCCGTTAGATGATTGTTCAGTAGAGGTGAGCTTGAGAGAGTTCCACTAACGAAGCTTTGTGTGGAGTATTGTTGCATTGCAAGCAAACCAGAGGAGATGGTTCATAGAATAAAAATAAGAGATGCAATGAACCAGCCAATGGCCCACGTTGCAGACCTAGTTGATGTGTTAGGAGGCATTCAAGCTCGGCTCAAGGCCATCAAGACTGCATAGAGAAGAGGTCCTATGGCAATGGAGGACATCAGTGATGATGAAGGAGGTCGTGATGCACAAGCAAGTGCTGCAAATGCAAATGAAGTTGAGGAGGACATCACAATGGAGGAAACATTTGCTATTGCCTTGTTGAAGGCCAGGAGGAAGCCGAGGATTGATCTCCCATTCTACTCAAGAAGCTTAAATCCAAAAAGAGTTGACTGACTGGATCACTGAGCTAGAGAGATACTTGGAGTTCAAAGACATTGAGGACTCAAAGAGAGTAAAGTATGCACCCACAAAGTTGGATTCAAGCTGGTCATGTGGAAGATAGACACTAAGAAAATGTCAAGTTATGGGAAATGCTTCAGTGGAAATGCTTCAGTGGGACTTGCTTTAGATGTTGGCAAGCAAGTCACCGCATGTTTGAGTATCCAGACACCATGCAAGAGCAAGGTCATGTAGAGAAGCGTGTGCATGTGGCACAAGCTAAGCAAGTTCATCAACTAGCAGCGCAAAAAGCACTAGCCCCAAGGTTGGAGAGAACCTGATGATGCACAACTAGAGATGATGAGTCGTGGTTGAAGAGCTTGTTCCGAACTAAGTGCAAGTCGAGAGGGAAGTGTTGCAAGCTGATCATTGATGGAGGCAACACCGTCAACTTAGCGTCCACGAAGATGGTGCAAAAGTTGTAGTTGAAGACTATGGCACACCCCACACCATACGTGGTCTCTTGGTTGTAGAAGGGACAAGTCACAATGGCAGAGTAGTATCAAGTTGCATTTTGCATTAGAAGATATCCAAATGAGGTGTGGTGTGACGTGATCCGATGGATGCCTATCATGTGTTCCTAATAAGGTCATGGCAATATGACCAATGCACTATTCATGATGGGTGCAAGAACACCTTCACCATCAAGGAGGATGGGAAGAAGTTTGAGTTACTTCACATGAAGTATGAAGAGGAGTCCATGCAAAAGGGCAAGGCGTTGTCAGCAAAAAGGTTTCTTAGAGAGGAGAGAGACTTGCAGGACTACTATGTGCTAATAGTTAAGCCTGCGCAAGAGGAGTAGATGGAGTTACACGAGTTTGAGGAGCCATAAGTTGCAGCATCTACTCAAGGAATTCGTTAATGTGACTGGAGAAGGAATGCCAAACAAATTCCCATTGATGGGCAGCATCTCACATTGCATGGATCTAATTCTCGATTTTAGTTTGCCAAACAAGGCACCGCATAGAATGAGTCCTAAACATGAATGTGGAGTTGAACAAGCAGGTTGAAGAACTATTAAAACGAGGTTTGATAAGAGAAAGCTTGAGTCTTTGGACAGTTCCTATAGTACTTGCACTAAAGAAAGATGAGGAATGGAGGATGTGAAGCACGATCAATAAGATCACCATCAAGTACAAGTTTCCACTGCCACACATGGATGACCTAATGGATTGCTTGAGTGTAGCGTGCTACTTCTCCAAGATAGACCTCAAGCAGATACCACAGACTAGGATCAAGGAAGGAGATGAATGGAAGATTGGATTCAAAACAAAACAAAGGCTTATATGAATGGATGGTGATGCCATTCAGGCTAATGAGCACCCCATGCACATTCATGCAACTGATGAGCGAGGTTCTAAATCCATTTCTCCACAAATTTGCGGTCGTTTATCTTGATGTCATTTTGGTGTCAGCAAGACGAGGGAGAAGCATCGTGTGCACTTGTAGCGGGTGTTGGTGCAACTAAGGAGAGAAGACGTGCATAAACCTCAAGAAGTGCAACTTCATGAAGGACGAGCTAACATACTTGGGATTCGTGATATCTCAGGGTGGATTATAAACGGATCCTGAAAAGGTCCGCGCGATTGTTGAGTGGCCCAAATCAAGAAGTGGGATGAAGGCTAGAAGTTTCAATGGGTTAGCAAGCTTCTACCTAAAGTTCATCAATAACTTCGATGGCATTTGTGCACCCTTGATGCACTGCATGCAAAAGGGCGGGTTCGAGTGGACGACTACTACTGCCAAGAGTTTCGTGCTCTTTAAGAAGAAAGTGACAAAGGAGCTCGTGCTCACACTCCCAAACCTTGGAAGGTGTTCCAAGTTGACTATGATGCTAGTAGAACAATAATCATTGTATTGAGTCATAAGAGTAGACAACTCATGTATTTCAGCGAGAAGTTGAACGAGGCTAGGCAGCAATATTTTGTCTACAACCGAGTATTCTACGCCATAGTGCAAGCTTTGCGCAAGTGGAGGCATTACTTGTTGCCAAAAGAGTTTGTGTTGTACACAGATCACCAAGTGCTAAAGTTCATCAACAGTTAGGTAAAGCTCAACTAGAGGCACACAAGGTGTGTAGAATATCTACAAGGTTACTCTTTTGTGTTGAAGCACTGCATAGGCAAGACCAACAAGGTTGTAGACACCTTAAGCGGGAGGCATGCATTATTGTCTAAAATGATGATTAAACTAGTGGGCATGGAGGTGTTGAACAATTTGTATGGTGCAGATCCGGATTTTGTAGAGTGCATGCATAGAGCCCTAGGTTGGAGATAGGTGACCGTACAAGGAGTACTTTGCACAAGAGGGATACTTGTTCAGGAGGCAACAATTGTGCATCCCATAGAGTTCAATGAGGGAGAACCTCATCAAAGAGTTGCAAAGATGTGGGCTCAAAGGACACTTTGGCATAGACAAGACTAGGCCATGTTGGACGAGAGGTATCACTGGCCAATTTTATGTAGAGAAGTGCGCAGATTTGTGGAGGGATGCAAGGTCTACCAAATAGCGAACGGAACAATGCAGAATATTGGGTTGTATATGGGGCATCCTAGCAAGGTGTCACAAATTTGTTGGGAGTAGAAGCCGGGAGAAGGAGCATGAGTGCAGAAGCAAAGCACCTCGCGCAACACATGGAGGTTCATGTGCAAATCAAGAAACGGATGGAGGAGCAATGTAAGGTATAAGTTGTGTGCAAATGAGCGTCGAAGCAAGAAAGACTTACTCAGAGGACGAGTTAGTAATGGTGCATCTAAGAAAGAAGAGGTTCCCTAGAGGAACATACAGCAAGATAAAGCCCAAGAAGATCAAGTTGATGGAAGAAATGGATATCTCACCAATATTCAATGTATCTGATCTATATTCCTACCATGCACCTGAGGTTTCAGATGATAGTCAATGGAAGTGCCTAATTGGAGAAAGGAGATACCGAAAAAGCCACGAGAGGAAATCGCGTAAATCTCAGATATGTGCATAGGCAAGAAGACTCAACAAAGCAAGTACAAGGAATATCTTATTCGCCAAAGGGTAAAAGGCCTGAAGACGACTCGTGGATTTCTAAAGCTAAAATAAGCCAAGTTGGATGGTTGAATTAGTTGTCCACATATTCCATATTGTGAGCACCATGCTCACAATATTTTTACCAAGGGTGTTTGACATGAGCATCCTTGGGTCAACGCAATCTTGCATCATCCAAAAATAGATATTTAGTTCTCACGCGCAAGCTTAACTTGTGTGCGCCCTATGTTGTGGTAGTTTGTTGCACATTGGCTTAACTGCACACACACCCTGTGGTGTTGGGCAACTTTTGGTGCCCTTGCACATGTTGCTATCTATTGGCGTGCCCACACGCATCTCTGTCGAACGCAAGCTTGTTTATGCTAAAGACCCTCCAATGGTTGAATCACGCAGCATGTTCCCCACATTGCACTCTTCACAAGATCAGTTGATGTCAGATGTCAACTAGTTGATCATTCCATCAAACTGTCAAATGGCACAATTAGATCTTGTGATAGCATGTCAATTGTGGAGGTTCAAAAGAATGTAACTTCGAATTTATTGAGGAAAGGTTGGACTGTTCTCTATCAAATGACACGCTGCTAGTCAAGCTACTTCCTAACCGCACATTTACTTCAGTGACCAACTCCCATCCTACATGGCAGCACGAGTGGCATGCACTATACATAGTGGAGTTGTGGTCTGTTGAAGGGTTCAACAGTTGGCAGATTGAGAATGTAGGTTTTTGGTAGAGTTTTTGAGCTTCATTGTAGTTGTAGAGAGTCTATGCACATATCTCTTAGAGTTGGGTAGCATAGCGTAGGGTTTCACATATTGGTGGCCCTCTTGTAATCTTTCATTATTTCCAAAATTTCATTTGGCTTCATTTGTTTCCTTTGTTTTCTTCCTCGTGCTTCTATTGTGTACATTGTCCATGCCCATTAGACGATTGTTCAGTCAACCCTCCAATGTTGCTGCACCACTCTACTACCCCCAAGGGCAGTAAAACAAAGGTCCCTCAATCTTAGCTTCTCTGTAGAAGGTGTTCTTTTGCATGCCCTAAGCAATGCATAGGATATCATCATGGATTCTACTTCTAGTGATCTTCTACAACCACTTCTGAGTTTTGCAATCACTCAAAATTTTCCTTGCACGGTAGCTTCAGGTCTCTCCTGATCTTTCACATATTTGCTAGGACTTCCAACTTTGCTATCTATTTATTGTACTAATGTGGATATTCTTACTTGACTGGAGGTCCCAACTTTTCACTTTACTTTGTTTTATTCTATTTTATGCACTTTAACGTCCAACTTTGCTGGAATTGGCATTTTTGGGCACTCCCCTTGCTATACTGCATGTTGTGTACTTATGATTCTGCTGATTAGCACTATCCTGATAATCTGTGTATATTTATAAAAAAAGAAAATTTAACATCCTCGAATAACAGAAGTGATGCCCACAAATTTGAGCAAAAGATATTTTATATGGAGTGCAAAATTTTAATATGTAAAGTATGTACAAAGTCTATAGTGTAGATGATATGATGGGCATTGAAATCTGTAACCGTGTTGTCATATTGTAACAATGAACATACTGTAGTGTAAACTCACCATGCAACCAAACTTTTAACATTCAACAGTCTGAAATAGGCCAACAGTAAAATCTCTATTTATGACTTCAGCTGTACAACTATAACCTTCTATTTCTACAACCTCTTCTTGAGTTTAGCAACCACTCAAAATTCCTTGCACAGTATCTTCAAGTCTATCCTGATCTTTCACATGTTTGCTTGGACTTCCAACTCTGCTATCTATTTATTGCACTAATGTGGATATTCTAGCTTGACTAGACGTCCCCTCTTTTTACTTTACTTTGTCTCATTCTAGTTTATGCACTTTGATTTGCAACTTTGCTGGAGTTGGCATTTTTGGACACTCCCCTTGCTATATTGCATGTTGTGTAGTTATGATTCTACTGATTAACACAATGTTAATAATCTGTGTATATTTATAAACTTTTTAATTCAACACCCTAAAATAACAAAAGTGATGTCCACAAATTCAAGTAAAAATACTTGCAAAGGTATGTTTATGATTCACTTTAAATTGAGATATAGTGAATGGTTTCCTTTTATTTTTGTGACTTGCAAAAGTATGTTTACATGCACCTTGGATTTTGCAAACTTATGAAATAATTGGCAGTGCTATAACATTGCATATCCACAAGCTTAGGACAAATGTCAAATAATCTCCGTTGCCATGGATTGATTATCTGCCTTTCATTTTTTCACTATTATTGTCCAGACGATCACCCAAATACATAGACAAGTTAACCTTCATAGCTTAAGTCTCTTCAAGTGCTTTTCTTCTAGATGTTTTGGTGCAGATATACATTTTACAAGAGCATTGATCTATGTAACTTGATAGAGCAATGCTTTTAACACCTTAACATTGGTCCAATATGCGTCGAGAGGAATCCAAGAGACTCCAGGTATCTGTCACAGTTCACACCACAATATATGTGTAATTACATAGGGAATGGCATCTCAAATCTTTAGAATAACACCTGGTGCATTATTAGAACCATATTATAATGGAACTATGCTAGTTTCTAATTTTTTATAATTTCTAAATTGGGTATTAGGGTTGGTTAAATTTCGTCAAGTATTAGGCTATAAGGGTTCAAGTTTCTACATTAGGGTTTGCTAAATTCTATATTAAGGTTTGTTATTCTTTAAAATGAGATTTGTTATTTTTCTAACTCAGCATTTGCTAAATAAGATTTCGTAATTTCTGATTTAAAACTTTATATCCAGTTAGCAAACTCTAATGCAAAATTAGAGTGCTAACTTTCCAAAACATAAACTAGGATTTGTTTAAAGTTAGAATTTACTGATTTCTAAATAAGGGCTTCCTAAATGAGGCAATTTACCTAATTTCAAGCCTTACAAATCCTAGATTTTTAAATTAGGATTTCCAAATTTCTAAACAAAACTTTCATACCTAATTAGTAAACCCTAATACCCAATTCAAGTATTAGAGCTTCCTAATTTCTACATTATGGTCTTCTAATTTCTAAATTGGGGTTTCCTAAATTATGGTTTCTTAATTGCCAATCAGAACAATACAAATCTTGAACTGTGTTGTGAAAAAAGGACCAAAAAAGGTTTAATAATTTATAATTAAGGTTTGCTAGTTTCTGATCAAGACTCTTATATCCAATTAGGTATTAGGATTTTCTTATTCCCAACTTAGGGGTTTCTGACCAAATCCTACAAGTATGTGTGTGTGTGTGTGTAGAGAGAGAGAGAGAGAGAGAGAGATTCGTATGAGCACATGTTTTGTTTCACGAACTCTATATATTCTCTGTAGAAATTTTGTACGTTCAATAATTTAATTCTATCTCTTCTCGCATAATTTTAATCTTTCATGTTATTTAAGTAATGAATAATAAAGAAATTATTATTATACACACACATGTAGCTGACGCTATAAATCAAAGTTTTCATTAACTTTTCACTATGCTTTTTTCTTGAAAAGGTTTGATTTATAACAACAGCTACATGTATTCTATCCACGTCTTGTCTATTTTTTTATATTTATTATTATTAAGAGTTACTTCACCATTAAAAAATGTCCATCTTCAGATGCTGTGGCAGCAGCATGAAAGTCAACAGGTAACTGGTACAGCTTGCAGGACTGCTTCCATTAGCTGTATTCTTCTGGCCAAACAGAGTCATCCTTGTGTTTTCCCAAAGAGATTGGGAGTAATGCCAATGAGGAGGGAAGCCCAAGTATGTCATTGGGAGTTCCCCTTCTCTGAACCCAAAACTTCTATGATTTTTCTTTCTCTGTGCCTTTGTGTTAGCAAAGAAAAAAATGCTTTATTTCTGCATGTTTAGTTGCTGTTCTGAGGCTAATTGATACTTGCCAGCAGTCTTTCTAGGCAAAAGGTCAGCTATGTCTGAAGAGCAAAGACAGAT
Organism: Cunninghamia lanceolata; assembly: GCA_027924645.1. Taxonomy (NCBI): domain Eukaryota; kingdom Viridiplantae; phylum Streptophyta; class Pinopsida; order Cupressales; family Cupressaceae; genus Cunninghamia; species Cunninghamia lanceolata. Next base: position 5,723,115 of record BSBN01000404.1, read on the forward strand.
AATGTCCCTTATAGCTATAGCCTAGACGACTTAAATAGAAGGAAAACTGACCATTGAGAGGGCAGAAAAGATCTTGAAAGGCATAGCAATGGCCTTATCATACACAAGAATAAGAAGATTGTGCCCACTCAACTAAAACACAGCAACTGCAAAAGCAAGAGAATTGAAAGCCCAGCCACAACATAGACAAGCAAACCTATTCAGTATGAACTGGAAGAAAAATTAAGAGCGGTCGAAACATTAACAACAAGCAGGACATACTAAGCCGGTAAACTATTGAGAAAAGATCAATACAAAAGCTTGTACGCACTTGAGTTATTGACCCAAGAACCAGCAATTAAATTTCTTCACAAACAAACTTCAACACTTCCTTAACCCAAATAGGATCTCTAAATGTTCATATCGCAGTTTTGAACTTACCTTTAGGCCCAAGAATCTTCCAACAGATGCAAAAAGATACAGAATACTCTTGTTACGGAGGCTGATAAACACTTCTGCAGGTGTCAAACTGCCCTGATTCAATGCATCTTCACATTCTGTAACTGCAGATGACAACATAAGATTCCTAGAAGAACGAAGGAGAAATCGTCCATTCCTGCAGAGAAAAACATGCATATTTAGAAGTTGCATTGAAACCAATACTGAATTTACATGTATATATTTACAAAATTGGAAAAATCCAAACTGCCTCTAAGATTATCACAAACTTGACAATAGACGAGAAAACAGTCATTGATCATGCAGCAGCCATGTCTTCCACATCTCCAGGGACGCTCTCTTATATATATATCTCTTCAATGATCACAAAAACTTCATGATTCATCCATGCTATACTCACAAGTAAAACTGACATAGATGGTTACTTGCATGAATTCTTTTCTTGTAACTTCACCTCTCAAAGAGTAGATCGTGGTTCAAGTTTGCAGTGTTTGTAAGATTAAAGGCTTTAGAAACTTCTCTTAATCATATACCCCAAGAAAAATAGTTTCAGTCAGGTCATTAGACATTTAATCCACCAAAGATGTAGTTGAAAGATGTCTTCATCCCCCTATTACAACTCTGAAAGACAAGTATGTGGATTGAATATGGGAAGCACAGATGGGAACAACAAGTAGCATCAAGGAACTGTGCTAAAAGAGTCCTTCCATCTCTTGACGTTTACTGGCAGTTTCGTGGAATTTAACTTTAAAGCAGTCTCTGGGGATCAGGGTGATGTCCTTGGGATTCGGTGACTTTGAGGGGTCATCCCTTTTTTCAGGACTGGACAACCTGCTACATTTGGTGCATAAAAACAAAAACGTAAACAACCTGCTACATTTGGTGCATAAAAACAAAAAGGTAACTTTTAAAGGAAAATAACGCTTAAAACCCCCAAAAACTAGGAGGAGGAGGATCGGCGTTGCAAATTCAGTAACATTTATTTCCTTTGTAAAATTTCCACTGCTTTTAGTCTGTGTTACCAAATCGGACTGAAAACTGCCTAGAAACAAGTGTGAAACATTTCAGGTACCAATATGGAATTGGGTACCCCGTGGAATCGCACAGGGTACTGTAGATCTGTCCCACAATTGTCCAGGTACAGATCTGTGGTGCCCTATGCAATTCCACAAGGTACCTACGTATTTTCACTTTTTTTGACCCTCAAGCTTGACGTTCAACTTGAAAACCTAACTGTAAACCCTAAATTGAACCTCAAAACAACTTAAAACACAAAACAAACCTTTACCTCATTTTGAAAAGCAAAACGCAATTGCCTCACTTTCATTCTTACTTGTCGTTGCACATATAGAGCTGATCATGTTTCTACTGTGACTAACTCTAAATTGAAAGGCCCTCATTCAAGGAATTGGTGGTAAAAATCATAAAGGGATCAAAAGAATCAAAATAAGGCATTCCCAATGAGGAGAAATGGCTTCCTCCCCCTGTGAGAATATCTAAATTAAACTTTGATGGGGCAGCAAAAGAGAACCTAGGCATTGCGGCTGGGGCTTTGTGATAAAGGAATCTTCCAGTCAAATGTTATACAGAGGGTCTCTATATCTAGGTACTCATACAAATAATGAAGCCAAATGGGAGGCTGTAATTACAGGTCCGGGTGCAGCAGTCACTCAAAAACAGACTAAGTTGTTAGTAGAAGGTGACTATAGTTGTGATTGATGCCATCAACAAGCAGCATAGTGCAAGCTAAAAACTTGAATCAATATGTAGAGGAGGTAAAAGGTTAATGGAGAATTTTGAACAGCTTAGTTTCTTTCATTGCAAAAGAAATCTCAAGATGGTAGCAGATTGCTTGGCTAATGAAGGAATAAATCAAGAGCCAATTAAAAACAATATACAATCATAATGCACACACTTGGAAAAACTTAGACTCTTTGCTCTCTTTTAAACCTCCTTAAGCAAATATCCATTCAAGGAATGTTGTCCTAAGTGCCAAGGGTCGTAGGTTTCAATTTTCTTCAATAAATTAAAAGGCATTTGTAATCTTTCCAAATCTTCAGTTGTGCGGCAGATTGATTGTATGATGTTGAAACTATAGGCTTGGGATGGTGGCGGAGAAAATATTATGGACATCTATTTATTGGTAGGAGTACGATGCAGTTACGAACTTGTAAGTTCGCTGGATGGTGGTGAGTTATTATTAAGAAGTTGTTGATGTTACAATGGTAAGGTGGTGGCATCGAGTGTACTTCTAGTTTATAGTTGCTAGGGTTAAAAAAATGCTGATATCTAGAGTAGAATGGAAGAGCAACCAGCAAAGGAGCATGATGTTGTCCAAGTGTCGATTGGGAGGATTTCTAATAGAAGGCTTCATTTGCCCTTCAAAACAAAGCAAGGTCTTTATCAATGGTTAGTTCTTCCATTTGGTTTGTGTAATGCACCAACTATATTTATGGGGCTAAAAGAATAATGTATTAAGGGATTTCATGAATACATGTGTAATTGTATATCTAGATGGCATCCTAATTTTTAGAGCAACATGGGTAGTACATCTCATCCATATTAAGCATTAAGCAAGTCTTACAAGTTTTAAAAGAGAAACTACTGCTATGTAACATGAAAAAGTGTGAATTTGACAAAGAATCTTGGGTGTATCTTGGGCATGTGTTTGGAGGAAGGGAATTGAGAATTGATCTTTCTAAAGTATAAGTTATAATGAATTAGCCTACACCAAAGAGTGTTGCTGCAACTAGAAGTTTCATAAGGGCTGCTCAATAAATGAGGAAATTTATTCCATTATTATCTTCTATACCCTCACCTTTACACCAAGTTACAAGTATGGGGAGGGGTTTTTATTGGGGTAAAGAACATGAAGCATTTGAAACATTAAAATACAAAATTAGTCATGCTCCTATGCTTGTTCTTCCTAACCTGCAACAATCTTTTGAGGTAGAGACCGATGCAAGTAAATATGCTATAGGTGTTGTCTTGCTTCAAGGTGGTAAGCTTGTTTGTTAACTCGGACGTTTTTAACTTTTTACTTCAATGGTTACCTATAGTATATCCTTTTTATGATAGAGAATTATGAGCACAGTCAACAAAATAAATTATAACAAGCAAGACACAAGGTATAAACAGATGGGATTCTTACAACAATTTCATTTGGTGATCAAACATAAAAATGAAGCACTAATGTGGTGGTGGCTATGCCATTTAGGCCACCTATTTCAAACCCACTTTCAGCTATGGCTATGGTGACACAATTGGAGCCTTTTACAAAAGAGGCTTATGTAGAAGAATATGTGCATGACAAACACTTTGGTAAAAAGTTTAAAGCACTACAAGCTTGAGGGGTTGCAAAAAGTGATAAAGACTTCTATCTCAAAGAAGGGTTACTCCACAAGGTAGGAAAACTATGTGCCAAGGGTACAAAAACTTATTCTCATGAGGGAGGCACATACCTCCAAAGCAGCGGGTCACTTTGGTGTTGGAAAAATAGGGGCTCCTTTGCAAAGGTATGTGTTTTGCCCCAAAATGCAACAAGAAGTAGCAAGGTTTGTTAGAGGTTGCAAATTATGTTGTATTAGCAAATCTCAAGCAAGAAAAGAAGGAATGTATTTGCCTCTTCCAAATACGTGATTATGGACTTTGTAGGAGGATTGCCTATGGACATGATTATTTGTATGTCATAATAGATAGATTCAGCAAGATGTGTATACTAACTCCATGCAAAAATATTAGCACAGGGAAAGAAGCAACTGAAATGTCCTTTGCTAATGTATGGGTGCACTTTGGTCTTTCTAAGTCCATTGTTCCAGATAGAGACACAAGATTTGTTGGCAAGTTACAGTCCACTTTGTGAAGCATGATGGATACAAGGCTCAAAAAGGTATTGTTTTTCACCCACAAACACATGAGCAAACAAGGGTGGTCAACAAAACTTTGGTGCAATTCACAAGGGTTACAATAGTAAGTATCCCAAGACTTGGGATGAATGTACATTCAGCACTATTTCAATAAGGCAATTCATTCATCTACAAAATAGTCCTCTTTTGAGGCATCCCTGGGGTTCACCCTCGAGTCCAATTGATAAAGCTTTAGAACAACAACAAGAATAAGTAGGACAAGCTATAGAAGTGGCCAAAACATCAAAATTTGTTGAGAGGATTAGGCAAATCCAACTCAAAGTAAAAGAACAATTGGAAAAGACTCAAAGCGTGTACAAAGAAAGACATGATTGGCATAGAAAGGAACATAAACTCGAGGTGGCAGACAAAGTATGGCTTTTTTTAGGCAAGGAAGTTGCAAGGACAAGTCAAGAAAAGTAAACCCCTTAGATATAAACTTTTTACCATTTTGGAGTCCATGGGTGAAAATGCTTTCAGATTTGATCTATTTCCTTTCATGAAGCTGCATTTAATAGTAAATTGTAAATACTTGCATCATTATGAGTGATTCGTAAAAACACAAGAGAGAGTACCCTTGTGATCACCAAGAATGGATAGCGCTATGTCAAGTCAACAAACAACCTTCAAAAACACTATTTAAAGTTTAAACACAACCTAAAGATGTAAACTACACTAGCTGATGTTCTACATGATGCAATATACAAGAAACATAAAAAAACAGAGAGTAAACTTGCAAGGAAACACCACAAATAAGACTAATAGCACAGATATTAACCAGAGAAACCCTAAAGGGTGAAAACTCCAGCAAGACAGAGCATTTTGCTCCTCATCCTCCATGGCACCAAAATGGAAGGACAAATGCCAAAAAGGATGATTCAAGAGTCAAAACCCTTCATATTCAACTCTTTGCCCACACAGTGACATTTCACTGCTTCTGATAGACTTGCAATTGTGCATTCACCGCAATCATGGTGCATTCACCATAGTATTTGACGCTTTTGCCACCTGTACAAAGTGGCGTATTTGTTATTCTTGATTTTCTACTTAGGATACAAGTCTACAGCTTACAACAAAGATTCTTTTGATGCTCTAGATAACCTCAGACACCCCCTTGACCTGTTTGCAGCCTTGTTTACATCATAACACAATAATTTTATGTTGTTTTCTTGTCTCCAAGTCGCTAGTCACCTTCTTGACTGAAGAGGTTCTCCTTGACCCTACTTGTCCAGCATGATTAGACCTGAATTTCGGATCAATGAACCTCCTATGTTGGATGAAGAAGAAGAGGAGCAATTGCTACTTTCATTGGAGAATATGAGTCATGATGGACAAGCCATACTTTCAGTTGATGTAGTATTGCAAAGGAAGACAACGGAGACCAAAAACAAGGTTCAGGAGTCTTGGAAAGTGCAACTCAAAGGCCAAAAGGTGAACCAAGCAAAGTGGTACTCCAAGCAAAAGTGGGAGAACATTTCCTCCGCATAGTATCTCAATAAGAATTTGTGGGACCAAAGCCTCTCTAACAAGGGAGGTCTGATCCATAAGGTCAAAAAGGAAAAAAATGTGAACAGTAAATTGACTTCAGTAGCAGATATTTCTAAGTCAAACCCACACCTACAGATTTGAACCTGGCCAAAACTGCACATGTGGTACTGAACCACATCAAACCCGTACCTACAATTTTGACCCCTAACTGGTAAAAATCAAGAACAGAAACAAAATGGAGTCCTTTCCACTTTCAGCTTTGGGAGAATCCTTTAGGGCCCAAGAAGGAATACTCCATCACTACAGGCAACCATAAATAGAGGTATATGATTTGGCATTGGAGGCAAGATTTGAGTGTCGTATTGAAGAAAAATAGGAGAATTCAGTTGTTCATACTTCATAGTTTGTAGAGGCTTGACAAAGTCGTTAAGGAACAACTACTGTTGTATCCACTACTTGTACTTGTTCTTTCAATTGATTGCATCAAGGTAAATGAGCAATTGCCACTACCAAGCTGATTTTTCCCCTCACATGGTTTCCAAGGTAAAAATTCGGAGTTTATTGTGTTGAATCTTTTATTTCCAGCATGTTATTTTCTGATTTCCAACAACATTCATCCCTCTTTGAATACTGTCATTTGTTAGAGCAACTAGAACAGTAGATAGATTATTTGTGATTTAAAAATCTACTTTAATTTGAGAGTTTACGGATCAATTGATGGCCTCCGTCATCCTTAATAACTTGATAACTTTTTAAAAGAATTTAAAAATGCAAAAACAGCTAATTGTTTCTTGAAAAATAACTTGATTACTTTTTAAAAGAATTTAAAATGCAAAAACTCAAACTAAGCTGATCATTTTATGCTATATTGGCTTGTAATTGCCATAAAAGGGCCCTCCTAAAGATTATAATGGTAGAAATTGCAATGCTGCCACGAATTCATAATTGTTCTGCAGACTTGACCCTTTTTATGTTGCCCATTAAAACATCATCGGGTCCTAGTGTTCCTTCTACCAACAACGCAAAGGAATTGAAACATCAATGCGTCCTAGTGTTCCCCTCTACCAAACAGGCACATACCCATTGAATGCCCCAAATAGTTGAGTACTAAAGGAAAGGAGCCAGAAGTCGCGCACCCTATGTTGACAGGTCCACTGTGCTTATTTAGAGACAAACCAGCCAACTAATTTTTTATCATAGGATTAATAATGTATGATGAAGCTAAAATTTTCATTCAGGAATTTAAATGATGTGGAAGACCATTTTTTAAGATATTTACAGGAGGTTTTAAAATACAAAGGAAATAAGGTTTGTCTATAACTTGTACATTAAGTCATCATTTTTTTGCACCTATGTGTCATCAAATGATTTGCTACTTTCTCATGACTTGTTATGATGACTATTTTTTATTCGAAGACTAATTCGAAAGTCACATCTAGCGACTTCTATTCAAACAAGAAATAGCGCATTAGTTTCCAACTAACATCACTACTACTGGACCTCACTCAAACTATTGGCTCCTCTCCCCTAAATGTGGTGCACCATTTCTAATCCAGATCCTACCACCATCAATAATAAATGAAGATTATATGAATAAAGAAAGCCAGTAAACAAACCTGATGTTGATTCCAAGTGCCACATAAGACAGACCATATGCTCGAACACACAATACTTCCTCACCAAGTTGCCCAGTATCAGCTGAGGGGTTCTTTTGCATAAATTCCAATATCTGACACCGCACAATCAAAAATTAGCATGCAACAAGTTGATAGAGATATGCTCATCATTAAACACAGTTTGTGGAGCCTAAACACTATAGAAACAAGATTATTTACTTACAATTCAGATTAGCAGGAAACTAATGTCAAGCCAGAGGTTATAGAGACTACACACTAAACAAAGAAACTAGATTATATATCACAGTTCAGATTAGCAGGAAAATAATATCAAGCCAGAGAAAACAATCCTCAACCTAAACATCCCTGTCACCCAGAATCCTTATTTTAGAATTTTTCTTTTTAGATTAAAACACAGTACAATATTAACAAGAAATGTTTATTCAAGTGTCCCAATCAAGCAACACAATGATGACCAACAATTTTTATAATCCGACATGGCCAATAATCTTTGATGCATATGTAATCTTCAGTACTCTATGAATGACAAAGGTAACTTCAATATTTGTAGCCTTAAGTCTTTGAGAGCAATGACATCCTGAGTCACCTATATGCTAATCATTTATATTTCTATTGATATGGTGTTCAAGCCATTGTTGTGTTTGGATCAATTGATTTCCTTCCTTTTCATTAGCGTTCACTAATTTTGGGACAATCAAAGAACAAATATAACTTGTAGTCTACATTTTCAAAACCCGACGGCTTAGTGACATTCAGAAAGAGGCATGTGGCATCAAGTATACATGTGGTCTTGCAATGGTTAAACCTCACAGAATGCAGCATTCAAACTTCATTACCCAATGGATAAGGCACTAGACTAGAATTTGCCTTCATTAGTGGGTCTATCTAAAATATAAATCGTCCAGTGACCTAGATGTCAATCATCACATTGAGTTGTTCAAATTTGTCTATGGAGGTCTAATCAAGTAATTGGCATTATAGAAAGGGTCCACTTTTAAGTTGTTTTTATCTTTGCACATAATTAAATTTACTTAACTCTTTTTAGAATTAATAAATTATAAAAGTGTGAAAAGATACTTTATTTGTGGACAATGCAGAAATTGTAATTTTTATTTAATTAGAGAAAAAGGTAGAAAAAGTCATGCAATAACCTCCACCATAAGAGGAAGAGCAAAGTGAGTAAATAGGCTAAAAATAGGATAGCAGATCCATTTAAGGTCTTAGAGGGTCATACAAGGTTGGAATTTTTTTTGGGGGGGAAACCTAATTAATAAGTGCCATGAACATTGTAATCAAGGGGGATTCATTGAAAATTTCTGCCGTAGCAAAATTTTATGACAATAATAATTCTTCTTTGGTATTCCCCGATTTCAACAATAGATATATGTGTACATATGTATATATAGATAGATAGATAGCTAATATTAAAAATATACATTATTTGCATGATGTACAAAACTAAACACAGAACACAGCTGATAATTGCTAATTCAATGTTAAAGACAAATCAAAATGGTTCATATCAGGGCAACTACACATGGGAAGTCAATACAGATAATCATATTGCTCTTCATCGAGATCATCAATGTCATCAGATGGTTTGTTGGAACCACAAGCAGCACCAGTGCCACTCCTACTAGCTGCACCATGCAAGTCCTGTGTAGCAGCCTCATGCCCATCATCCTTGATCAAGACTAAGGAAAGCTGTTTAAGAGTTTTTTTTTTCTGCCTTATAATTTTTCATTAAAAATGGTTTTTTTCCTGGGTCCCAAGTGGGTCCTCAATGGGTTCACTCGGGGTCCTGCCCAAACCTGTGGATTTGGACCAGGTATATGGTTTCGCCCAGGTTCTCCCCTAGTCCTGGGGATTCAGCCAGGGTACATCAATTCAGCCAGAATCAAATGTACCAGGCCCAATCCACAGGCCTAGGGTAGGACCCTAGCCAAACCCATGCTGGATCCAGACCAACATTAGAACCCAGTCTAGACCAATATGGTTCTCGGCCAGCGTCCTTGTAAAACCCGATAACAAAGAGAATTAGATTAAATTTTGATAGTGCTGCTAGGGTCAATCCAGACCAGCAGAGGATGGAAGAGTTTTCAGTGAATACAAAACTAAAAGCCAACCACATCTATCTATAGTTCTATACAATAGATGTAGGTTTTGATACAAATTACTTCACTGAAGCCATCATCTTGGTCAAAGGACTAAACTTAGTGTGGGGCTAAAGGATGGCTGTACATTGACGTAGAGACACTAAAATTCTCATATAGCTATGACAGGAGATAAAGTTTCAGATTGTAAATTAGAGGCTCTAGTGGATGAGGCAAAAGAGTTGAATTCCAAATTCAAGCATAACTTTCAGCATATGTGGGAGTGGCAAAAAAGTTGCAGATCTAGCAGCTAACAAGGGAGTTGAGCTTTGAAGATCAACTGGACTAATGAATTATTTGTCCTTTTGTCTCTAAACAGACAAGGCTCCTATGAAGATTGTTGTACCCAATACGAAACTCGAATTGCAATACATAAAACTCCTTTGTCATCGTTGAATCATCATGTGTCGTTCTTGATTTCGCATCGTTGCATCTAAGTCTGAAATATCAAATCGTCTCAAAGTCGGTTGTTCAATCGTTGAAGTTGCAAGTCATGTTCGAGTCAGTCATCAAGTTCAGGTCGTTATGTTCAAATCCAAGATGTTGAATTGTCAAAGTTATTTCGTCAAAAGCCGAAATGCCAAGTTTCCATATATTGACCTTGTTCATAAATTTTAATTTTTGTATATTGATTTATAATTAATAATTTATTATTATTTATTTATTAATATTACTAAAGTTAAATAATTTGTTAAGTGTTGAAAATCCAAAAAATTAAAAATCATAAAAATTAAAAAATCTAAAAAGAAAAAAGAAAAATAATAATAATAAATCCCTTTGTATAGGCGCGTGCCTATCCAAAGGAAAGCACCTTTAGAAAGAATTTATCAAAGGTAATGCCTCATAAGATATTTAGACGCGCCCCATAAAGCTAATTAAGAATCAAACCAAAAAGAAGAAGCGCCTGAAGCGCACATTCCAAGCATCCAATGCGCCTTTAAAAGGCAGAAATTATTGAAATAAAAAAGATGAAAAACAGTTCAAGACACCTCAAAAGCGCTTCATACGTGCCAAGCCAAGAAGGAAAATCACGCTCATTCAAAGGAAAGGTCGTGCCTATCAAAATGCCCATGCGCCATCACTCACCAAAGACCAAACTAAGGCATGCTTCAGCCAAACAAAAGTCAATGTGCCAATGATGGAAGAATGGAGATATTACACACCTCATGCCAAATCAGCGCCTCAAAAGCACATCAAATGCACCTTTAGAAAGAAAAGACCATGCAAAGATGTGCCTTAAGTGCCATTTCGGCATCCAATCAGCAGCTAAAGGAGCCAGGAGAAGAGAAAATCATGCTTGAAGACAACTACACGCGTCTTTAGTCAGCAGCAAACAAAATCGTGCCATTCAAAAGGTAGACACGCCTACGTGAGGCAATAAAAGAGTCGTCTCATCAAAAGCCAACATTATTTCCCACACGCAATGAAAAGAAAGCAAAGTCAAAACAAAAATACCAAAAATTGCAAAGGATGAAACGCCAATAAAAAGAAAGTCAAGAGACGAGGAAAAACAAGTAGCACCTAGGTCAATCTTTCAGCCAATGAATAAAGGAATAATAGATTGTTGTTTTTTTTTTTTTTAAATGTGAACAGCTATATTGGTGTATGCCAATAAATAAGAGATGTTGTAAAAATCAGATACAAGTTTATGTATAGAAGGCATGCTGTAAAGTATTAAGGAGAACTTTCTTGTCAAAAATTATAGGTGCTATTTATCAAGGCACCTCAGCACAAAGAAAATCATCATTTCAGTGGTAGTGCCTTTCATCGGTGATTTTTATATCACAGTGAATCTTCATCAGGAGTGAAGTAATTCAGTTGATTTTCAATCAATCCATGGCAGTCATATTCGAGATTGGGAAATGGTCGAGATATTCAAAACTTCGTCAACAGGATTTTAGCGACTTCATTAGGAACAAAGGAAAACATCCTCAGCATCAGAATCCTTCAGAGCTACCGATTCAGAATTCTATTTTTATCCTGCACTAAAAATATATCGTCATCATTTTTGAGGAAAAAGAGCATATTTAGAGATTTGCTAATTTTAGCATTCGCTATTTTTAGCATTAACTAGAGTTGACTCCTATTCAGTCATCATGCAAGGGATGTGAACTTTTGATGCATGATTGTACTATTTTAATCATCAGTTGAACTACAGGTGCATGTTTGCAAGTTTAGATTTAGGGGAGTAGATAGATTGTAATAAATTTTGCATATCATGCAAACAATAGTCAGCTAGGATAGAAGTGCAATTAATTATTTTATTTATTTTTCATGCAAATCTTTGTAAACAATATAAATAAGTGTTTTTGCACATAATGATTAGAATTCATTATCAGACTCAATAGTATGAGTTAAATGGAGTCGGTTGTATCAATTATTATCAATCAATGAATAAAGATGAATGAGAATTTTCATGCCTTCATTATGCTGAAATTGTTATTCGTTGTATATTCAACGTGCTTGTGATATTATTGTTCGTTCAATAGGTTCTATTACGCCTGTCTTGCTTCTAAATATCTATTGAAATGTGTCGTCATTTGTGCTAAAAGTTAAGTCACGTCAATCTGCAAACTTTGTATCACAGGTGAAATTGAAGATATACGTCGTGGCTTTGTACCGTTTTATATTTGATTTAATCATGACATTCGTGATTATGTGTTTATGTGTTAATCAATCCAAACCACGTGCACTTGTCCTGCTCAGCCTTTGTCTTTAGCTGAATAGTGCAAGCATGTAGTTGTAGGTTATGATTTTAATTAAAAAAAACACAAAACCTTTGCCTTGTGTTGAAGGTGCCTTTTAGCGTTTTGCACTTCGCAAACCTAAAAAGATCGCATATTTATGTTTTATTCAGCGTAAGTGTAAAAACAACTCTGAAAATGCTGTTAAGTTTGTAGATTGCAAGTACATATGGTATAGTTTTAGATTAATTTTATTTTACAGAGAGCTTCCCCTTCTAATTTGAAGAGCAGTTTTACCGCACATCTGTTCCGTTTTGTGTCGCACTGAAAGGTGCGAAATAAAACGCTAACAAAGACTAAGCTCTCCTGCACTTTCAATTGCCTTGATCAGTCACAGTATGGGTAAGAAGTTGGATATCTGGAATTTTTTTATGACAAACTTTTACTGCATTTCTTAAGAATCACACTTATAGAAGAAAAGTGCAGAAAATTGTAAGCTTCTCAGAAGATTTTCAGTTTACTCTACAAGCTTGCACTCATATGCATTTATCAGTTTAAATTACCTTTGCTCAGCACAGAATGAGAATCAATAGGTTTTAAATGGTTGAGATTTGCAATAGTGATCACAACCACACCTTCACGGTACCTCACATTGAAGTTTGATTCCTTGCATATAAGCTGTGGACAGTTGGTAAGCATTTTCATCACCTTCATAGGCAGAAGGAAATCACAGCCTACTTCTTAAAGTATGGTATGGGAATAGAGTATGACTGATTTGATTAAGTTCATATTTCTTTTAAAATAGCAAGCAGGCAATGGGTTCAGTTTTTTGAGTTTCTTGTCCACCAAGATGTATGATCCCAGAAGACTTCTGAGTCCCATTTTTCTGCTGCCATGTCACATTTCAGACGCCCAAGCCAAGCCTAAAGGGGAGACTTCACTGGCACTGGGAAAATTCAATTGAGAATACAGTTCACTGTTTCAGCATTTGAAATGTGCATAATGGATCTCTTTTTCAGTTCAACTCCAGTCTCCAGATATAATCTAACAAAGGAATTTGAGGAATATCACAGTCGAGCATTCATTTCTATTAAATATGCACCCTCATGATAGATTTATTGACATTTCCATTTCTGATAAGCATTCAGTGTAATGGTGTTCAATTAAGAATATAACCTCAATATTTCAGCATTATAAATGTAATGGATCTCTTTTCATTCAGTTCAAGTCCAGATATAATTTGAGAAAAGAATTTGAGGAGGATTACAGTTGAGCATTCATTTCTATCACATTAGCACTCTCATGATAGATGCATTGACATTTCCAGTTCTGCTAAGCATTCAGTGTAATGATGTTCCCCAGTGGCTTTTTCAGAAGCGAAGCATTTATCTCAGGCACAGCCAGTTACACACAACACTCTGAGCTAATATGGTCATAACACTTTGTGTTACCTATAGGCTAGTTTGGATTTCAAATCCCCATATTGATGATAAGTGGGTTCAAGAACCAATTTCATTTTCATTGCCTATTTTTCAACATTTCCCCATATCAGGCACATTGCCAAGGAGTGGTTAGCAAGTCGCTAACCTTCTCTGGAATCTGGGGTCCCTAATCCCAGTTATCAAAAGCAGAGAAAAAAAAAATTCAATATATTTTTTTGTTAAAAAAAAAGTCCTATTTTTTTTAAATACAAATAATAAACATATTTTTTGATAACAACAAGATAAAACATCAGAAAGATTATACCAAGCCAATACCATTATATCTGAAGCATAGGGAATCCCAATCACATGAAAGGAAGGACCTCCCTAGCAAAATCACTTGCTCTAGATCTGTTGTGACCGTTGAATCAGATGATTGAATCAGCTGTAGAATGAAGCTAATGGAGCTAGCCTCTGTGCTCTTCTGATACCATATCAAGATTACAAACAGCAGTTTGCCCAAGGGCACGATTTCAAATAACTTAGAAAAGTAGCTCACAAAGAGAAGGATTTGGTACAACATTGTACCATATAGAATTTTAGGAAAAACCATTTGAAATCTACAAATCTGTTTGTTGCATGCTTAACTGTGAATCTCAAAGCCTTTTTGTAGAATAGTGCATCAGAAGGCTAAGTGAGAAGTTTCAAAAAATAGAAGATTCATTCCAATTTAAGCATAAACTTGAACTCGAGATACAATCAATCTACTTAGCAGACGATCATAATCAGAATGAAGATAAGTGTCGGGCAAGTGAAGAATACCAATGATGGAAACCTGACTACTTAAAAATCCAAAGTTGATTTTAGTGATAAAAAAATGAGTGCATAATCAATTAATTGCTAAAATCATCTTAAGTAAACACACCAACAGTTAGGGAATAAATGAAGTAAATGCAAGATGACATGCCATGCAGAATTCGTGGAACAAAATGGAGTGGCTAGAGGATATAATTAAGGACACAGAAATTCCAGAGAAGGAATATCAAATAGGCTCTCACTAATCAATAAGATTGTTGACTGGATATTGTTTACAAGGCTGCTGCACATTTAGTTTAATATTTTTCAATTAGAGCAAGTTCATGGACAATTAGGCAGTCAGATTGCACTGCAAAACTTGCTTACACTTTAATGAGACAAACTTTTCCGGAGATGAGCCCACAATTTATGGGCTATAAGTTGGCTATGATGACATTGAGAACCAGAATGACATGTTACAGCACGGCCAGATTACCAGGATACCAGGACTGAAGCTCTTACTTGCTTTCCTTACTGTTAATAGTTTGGATTTAGATTTTCTTCATTTCGGATAATGAACTCTTTGTGTATGTTTAAACCTGCTTCTACTATGAAGCAAAACAATTATTGCGGTTAGCCTAAAACCTTTTCGGTCATCCATATCACTGGGAAGCATAAATCTCAGTACACAAGCTGCAAAACTAATCAAAGGGTTCAGGCCCTATAGCCTTTATGGAAACTGTCTAAAAGTCTGAGGTACTACCCTCAATATAATGAGGAAAAAAAGAATTATCTACAAAAATATGTCTGAGCTCTCTTCAGGAATGCACAGCTGAATTAAAGCATTTTTGCCATTTATTTCACTGAAAATGATTTAGAAAATGCCCTAGTTCACAGGAGCTATAGATTGCCTGGGTCACAGTAACTGTGATTCTCAAGGCAATACAAGACTTCTGAAGCAGACATCCCTAGTCATGCATAAATACATGAATGTCTGTTAAAACAGAGATGCTTGGTCCTTAACTTCACCAGCTCAAATTTCAAAACATATAACCCAGCTTAACTTCTCATCAGCTTTCCACCATACAAAGTGATGGCACTCTTGGCATAAGCACCCGCTGTACAAAGAACATTTCCCGGCACTATGAGCAGCCAAAGGATTTTTTCTTGTGTCTATATACACATATCTTCTGGCTAGCAGTCAGCATTTTGCACAATCAGCCTGGATTACTAATAACACTGAAAACAGAAATATTCTTGAATTTAACATTCTCATCTCTCTTCGTCTTCTTTAACAAATACTTAAAAATTAAAAATCTGGCATTCTTTGTGGAAAAAAAGAGACTTTCAAGCTATTAGAAAAGAAGTGAAGAGCAGATCCTGACTGACATTCAGAGACACCATTTAATTTCTCCATGATGTATTGTGCAACATTATCTCCATGCGGCTAACTAGGCATGATCCATTTAGCAGTGATTGGAATCGATCTGAGATGAAAATTTAGCAGATTACTACTAACACTGAAAACAGAAACATTCTTGAATTTAACATTCTCATCTCTCTTCATCTTCTTTAACAAATACTTAAAAATTTAAAATCTGGCATTCTGCAGCAACAGGAAAAAATAGCTTAGCCCCTTACTACTTGATGTCCGGATGAGTGCCTAAAAGATTCAAGTAAGATTAAAATGAAAACCCATGCAGCATGACTAAGCTATCCTCTGAGAAAGAAAATATACCAAATCAGGAAAAATTCTGCTACAGGATAAAGGATATATGAATATATCTGTCATAAGCAAATTAACTTAGTTGAGACTGATTCATGAATTGCAATTATCCAGATGAGTGTGTGTTTTCTTCTGTATGATGTTTAGATGTAGATACTAGTTTAAGGGCAGATAAATTTGTAAGTACAGTTTGCTCCTTATCAATATTTTGTGGCCTTAATTTCATTTCATTCCATATTCAAAATAAAATCAGCCTTCATTTTGATACTGGACAGAGCCTGCATGAGAATCTAACTGTGTAATTCCATTTAAAAGAAATCCCACAACACTAGAATGCTTTGCAAATGTAATTCATTTTTTTGAAGCTCAACTAGGCCAATTGAAGAATTACAAAGCCATAGAGTCCTGTTTGGTATGTCCTGAATGATGCACCTAATCTGCAGCTTCCACAAACCTCTTTGAAGTTTCTCATCTGTTTGCAAGCATAAAGATGGTAAAGCGGAATCTTTGGCATGTTATTTGGTTAAAAAATAATAGCATAATGTTTGTTTATAAATCATTTAACTAGCCAGAAGTGTCTAGAACAACTGGTCAAAATGAAAGAGATTACAACATATCACATAGCCAGAGATCACAGATTAGGAAGTTCAAATTATATAATATACAGCATCTTAACAAACCAGTGCATGGAAAGACATGAAAAGACAAGGACGTCAAAACAGAATGACTTGAACTTATCAGTTTGGGTATTTGCTTTGAATTTCTAAGAAACAAGTTGAATAACAAAGAGCCACAACTGAGAGCACAGAGAAAACTCAAAGACAAACCTTACTCAAAGGTGCATGAGAATTATCGCCAGCATGCTTCAGTATAATATCATCCTCAACCTGGCAAAGCCGATTGTTGGTCTTGAGCACTCTCTGAACCTCCGAAAGACGAGTATGTATGTTGCAAGAAATAGCTCTCAGTAACAAACACTCCACATCTATACAACTTTGGTCGAGCACAAAATCTGCCTCATTCCCAGTTAAGGGATCTATAACATAGGTATTGTGAGAGCAGTTAATATGTTGATCTTTCCCTGGCTCAATTTTGAGAAAAGGTATATAGCCTGAATCTGCCCCTCCCACACCTTTAACAAGATCCAACCAGTACATGACTTTCAAACCTGGAGTTTTTAGCCCATTTGCATCAATGTCTCCATCAGGAGGAGGGACCTGTGTATTACCAGTGTTGCCTCCCTGCCCTGAGTTGTTATCGGAAACAAGCTCAAAGCGTATTGCATCTTTCCACCTACCTTGCCGTAAAGTCTTCACCTGTCTCAACACGGTATCCATAACTAATGCAATACAGAACTCATGCAGGATAGAATACATAGTTGCAAAAGGATTTTCTGCTGCAGCCATTCTGCGTTCCAAATCATCACCAATATTAAACCGCTGTATTTCAGCAATCTTTAGAGGTCCGCTCCTCTCTCCTACAAGCAACTCTAAATGCAGTATCCTCCATAAAGATAAATTTCCACGATATCCAAGTGTAAGCTGAATTTTGAATTCCCCCTCAACACAAAGTACCACTCTACCATCAGACACCATGACACTAGAAATTTCATCTGGAAGAGATGCTTCAAGCAATCGTGATCGTAACAGTGTGTCCAGCTTCGGCAAGGCTAACTCCCGCTCTTCTCCAGCAAGAGCTGTTTGCATACCCATATCTTCAACACATTTAGGTAATCGACAATAGGTTCCTGTAAGAAGGATTTCAAGAGCAGATGGAACGTCATAAACAGGTTGGCGTGCCTGCTGTAGTCCCTCATGTGTAAAAAATAGTGTATCAGCAGCTTGAGTAAAACACATGTCATGACTTGACAAACTTCCTTCAAGTTGCTGGCAGTACCGGACCAAGGGGATCTGCAAACTCCAACATCAGTCACAAATACAAAAAGGAATTATGCTGTTTGTCTTTATCATAAATACAAATTCTAACTCTTACTTTTCATATCCTGCTCTTTGTCAATGAATTCGACTTAACCATAGAAAAATCAAGCTCCCGATACTTAAATACAGTTCTAATCACTGATCACCCAATTCAATAATACTTAGATATTGTTAAATTTTTAAAAAATTAGAAAATATAGATTTCATTTTATCATTAGAATTGCACGCTTTCCAACATTGTTTTCAGAGAAATCACTCCTACATGTGCTTTTAATGAGCAAGCAATAAAGTTACAGGATAGCTTTTCCTTAAGGCAACATAAGCAGCCAAATACATACTAATAATTCCAAAGTGTTTACAGAAGCACATGGTGTATAAGATGCAATTCATTGGAATCATAATTGAGAAGAAAAAAATATGAGAGCTATCATTCAGATACTATTCTGTAAAGTTGATAAATTTATGCTTAGTGAATTTTACTATTTACCGAAACAAAGCAATGCATGTCTTCCCATTGCTCATATGCATCAGCATAGTGTGAACTGCAGCCATGTTTCAAACTGCTCATTAGTGGACAGAATCAAAGCTAGTGGATAAATCCATAGATTAGAAGGCATCACCAGGGCAAGTAAATATTATGGTGAATTGCACGCCCTGAGTCCGAAAAGTCTATAATCTCCAGTGCCAGCATAATTTTCTTGATTGGAAGGCATATTTCTTTAGGTGTAAATGCTAATCATCATCTCTAACTTTAAGTTTGACTGGTGAACAGAAAGGTTTCAGAGAGTCTCAATCTGTTCTTAATAGTTATTAACACAGCATGGCATACAACAAGTATGATAAGAAAAGAGAGAAGAGCCAAAAGGACATGCTTTCACATATGACTTTTTTGTTACTACCATATACAGATCATGATAACACAGATCAAATGCACCGAGGCTGAAGAAGAATCTCAGCAAACTTGCAGAAATGATCTACCAAAACAAGGATTTTCCAAAAATACCATACAAAGAACTCAATAACAGAGCAAAGATGGTACAATCTGGAAACCAAGAGAATGGACAGTAATGGGCAGGAAATCTTTAAATTTGGGATAATCCACCTCCGAGATGATCAAATTATACCCTGCTCCTTCAACATGGCATGGGCAGTTCTGTCCTCTTCTTTCTTCAAGCTCATCCGAGATATTATTTGTGGCAAAATTGTCATCTTTCTCAGAGGCATATGAAATGAGTGTGTTGCTATGCCTTTATATTCACATTAAATACAGCTGTCAGTTAATAGAACAGAACTGAACCAGGGCTCCAAAGTCTCTGGACACATAGCCTGCACTGTTCATGGAAAAATCATAACAGTGACCTCAGTTGAATGTTCAATAAAGCATGCTTAGATCCTTGCTGATCACAGCTGATAGAACAGTATCTCTCGGCCACTTGTATTTTTTACTTTACAAGTTTGCATCAACTTGCACAGCATTCATTATGGATGACACCTGGAGGCTCCCTAATACAGATCTGTTCCGAAAACTCAATAGGCTCTCAGTTTTGGGTGATATTATCCTCCCGTTTCTCTTTGATACTTATACAGTCAATATAAATAGGACAGTATGTAACATATCATCATATCCTTTACGACAGTACAAGCCGGAAAACCAAGACATGCACCTACAAAGATATCAAGTTGATGACATTGTCTTACCCCGTGCAGGATAAACAATTTTAAATCACAAACTGTATTCTGTAAAATCTCTGGTTAACATCCCTATTTAAGGAATTCCCCAACTTGAAGGCAACTATTAACCTTTAATTCCTCCTACATATTATTCTATCCATTCTAACTCAAAAATTGGACTTTGCTAACTTACTGTTGGCTATAGATGCTAGTATTTTCTGACTTTGCTAACTTGCCCCAACTTCAAGTTTAGGGAACAAAATTTACCAAATAACTTCTCAAACATCAAGATTGGTCACACTTCAGCCCGTTTTATGCTACAGTTCTTAATGATTTGATCTCTAAATGAGATAAAGCTAAGAACCTTTCACACAAACGGGTAAGCAGAAACAGACTATATCAGAATAACTGGTTGATTTGACTCAATCTTTCAGGTTTAACTTCTGAGATATTTTGACCATAGATTAAAAACTTGAGAGAAACTCAGATAACTTCTAGTACTCATGATCTGCAACCTGGGCCTGCACGTAAAATGTGGGTTTTTTTCTCTTTTTACGCTCTCCACACTGTCCCTTCTCACTCACACAATCATCATTTGCCTTTGAGCTCTTCTTGTGGCAATTTTAGGTGATTGACGCAATTTCGCATACATTACTAAATTTTTTTCAAGCATTTGGAAATGCAATTTTACATGTACATTCATGTTTTACATGCATTCGAACTAATTTATGCTACCTAGGGTTCTACTTTCTGATTTTTATTTTTCTTGTAATTTTTCAAAGCCAAGTTCTCCATTTTTTTTCTAATGCAATTTGTTGCAGCAATCAAATTTGTTTGTTTTCTTTTGTTTTTTCAGTACCAAGACTTTCAGTTTGTATCCAATGGCTTCAGGAAATGGAAGCCAAAGCGTTGGAAACAAGGATACCACTCGGAAGCATTGTGTATGAGAACCGACCCTAGGATCGGTCATTTGCAACTATTGTGGATTGAAAATGAGTGGAGGCATCATCACCTCGAATACCACCTTGCACAGATTGCTAGCCTCGATGTCAAGATGGATTCAGCCCTCGCTTTGACAGAGCAAATAAAATTAGAGAAAATGAGGACAGTTGCACCCTTACTAGTAGTGATGAATTCCAACATGTTGCGAGAATCAAAGGTAGAAACAGATACAAAGATTGTGGGCTCCTCTTTGTGTCCACTAATTCATGGCAAGTCCACTTCATCGAGCTTCAACCCAAGAAGTCACAAGGATTTCCGTTCCATGGAACACGCCAAGTTCATAGCCTTTGCTTGAAGGTATAGGTTTGAAACATGACGAAGTAAACACAGCTTGTACGAATCTTTGGTATTACAACAACCTTCCGCTCAATGTGGCGAAAAGCCAATATTGAGAGAAATTGATCGCAACCTTGGCTGTTGCATGGAAAGAGTGCAAAGCGCCTAGTCCACATGACTTGCTCCAAAAAGCAATAACAAGTACGAAGACACAATATTAGCACACGAATGCACGCACATTATTATCAAATGGGTGGACAGATGTTAAGAATCAAAGTTGGCAGACTCGGCGAGTACTTGCCACTTTTTCATCCTGGCGAGTTACTCACCAGAAATCTTTCCAATTTTTTTCGGCGAGTTTTTTTTGTTTACTCACCGAGTTTTTGGCGAATTTTCTCTGAAGACTGGCCGAGTCCGTGGGAAAAACTTGCCAAACACGCATGGGACGTGGAAAAAAACTCCAAATCCGCGTTTTTTTTGCCTATAAAAGCAAACACACCCCTCACACTTCCGCACACAACATACATTTGAGCTAATTGCAAGGATTTTCAGGCGAATTTGAAGGGCAGATTCAAAGAAATTCAAGGGCAGGTTAGTATTTTTATTTTTTTATTTTTTATTTTTTCCAAGTATTTAAATTTTTAGTTGCTAAAATCCAGCATGTAGATTGTAAACAATCCATAATTTCATACTATTTAGTAGTATTTATGATTTAATTTGCAAAAAATTGGATTTATAAGCAATTTTTTGTTCATTTATACTGATTTTTTGATGAAATCATTGTTTTTTTCTATAAATGAATTATTTTGCTGATTTATACTTTTTTTTTGAAATAAAATCACTAGGTTATACTGAATTAATGCTAACTTATACTAATTTATGTTGATTTATGCTGATTTATACCGCCTCTGGATCAGGCTCCCACTCCGCATCAGGCTTAGGCTTAGGCTCAACCCAATTGATACCAGTTATTGGAACTCGTCCCCTTGGAGCGAGAGACCCCACTTGGAAATAAGTCGTACAAGGACCAACACCTGCAATAGTCATTTGCACAAGATGTCAGAACCTATATCATGGAGGCATCAATCGCCTCAAATACCATCTTGCAAGCATTACTCATCATGATGCCAAGCCCTGTTAGAAGACCACAAAAGAGATAAAACGAGAGATAAATGCACACCTTGCATTGATGGAAGAGAAAAAACTACAGAGGGAGAAGACAAGAGCAGCCATAGCAGCATCCATAGCTAGTGCTCATGGTCCTCAATTGCAATCAGAAACGGATGAAGATACATCATTCGAAGGCATAATGGGCTTTGTTTGAGGTCCACGCATATGAAGCACATCGGCATCCACCTCATCTACTTCGAGTAGAGTACCTACATGGACACCACAGCTTTTTTGTACCCAAAAACATACCTAGAGCACAACCATCATTGGAAGGTACAGGGTAGAATAAGGAGGTGCACTGAGAAGCAAATAAGGCATGTGTCAGTTTTTGGTATTTCAACAACCTTCCCTTCAATGTGGCACAGAGCCTATATTGGGAGAATTTGGTAACTGCATTGACAGTTGCAGGAAAACGCTACAAGGCACCTTCTCGAAAAGACTTAAGTGGAAAGTTGCTCATGGATGCAGCTGAAGAAACAAAGATAATTGTGGAAGAACAAAAAAGCAATGGGAAAAGTATGGCTGCACTATTCTTTCAAATGGGTGGACAAATGGAAAGAACCACACCCATATCAAGTTTTTGGTAGCTTCAAATGGTGAGATAATTTTTTTGAAGTCAGTTAATGCCTCTAACAAAGTAAAAAATACATAAACTTTGAGTCTAGTGTTGGAAGAAGTTGTCTTAGAGGTGGGCATAGAGAATGTAGTGCAAATTATAACTGACAATGCAACAGTGTATGTAGTGGTTGGGAGATTGCTCCAGGACAGGCATCCATCACTCTTTTGGACCCCCTGCGCAGCAAATTGCCTTGACCTTCTTTTGGAGGACATTGGCAAACTTGATTGGGTGAGACCGGTTATAGAAGATGCAAGAAACATAACAAAATTAGTTTATAATCACCCTTGGGTTCTTAGTTTGATAAGAGATCACACCAAAGGGAAAGAGCTGGTGCAATCGGGTGTCACAAGGTTTGCAACGATCTTCCTAACGTTGCAAAGCATTATTGGTTTGTTGACTTCTTTGAAACAAATGTTTGTGAGTCAAGAATGGCTAGACTCATCATATTCAAAGAAGCTAGAAGGAGAGAGGATTGTAAGCTTTGTCTTTGATAATCTCTTTGCACAAAGAGCTACAGAGATTGTCAAGGTAACCTCAAAACTTCGATTTAAAATTAAAATTGAATGTTTTTTATTTTTAAACTTTTAAAGTCTTTACTTTCATTATAAATTTGTAGCTTTAATTTGTTCGTATTTGTAGGTGTCAAAGCCCTTGGTCAGAGTTTTGTGCTTGGTAGATGGGGATCAAAATCCAATGGGGTACATTTATAAGGCCATGGATAGGTCCAAAAAGTCCATCCAAAACTATTACAAGGGACACAGACTCAAATTTGATCTCATTTGGGAGATCATTTATTGGAGGTGGACAAATCAACTCCACCAACCCATTCACGTGGCCAGGTGCTTCCTCAACCCCCTTTTTTTTTTCAGATAGCTTTGCAAATCCTAATGGAGAGGTTACAGAGGGCCTCACAACATGCATTGAGAGGATGACACCCGAGGTTGAGGTGAGAGACCTCATTGTTCAGGAATTGCAAAATTACAAGACTGCTAGGGAGGAGCTCTTTTCTTCTCATCACTAGCTATCCGAAGAAGAACCACTCAATCACCATATAACAAAAATTGGAGTCTTTACATGCATCTTACAAGTTATAAATTTCAAATTTACAACTCTTGAATATCTTATTTTGTATGTTCTTGGTGAGGAGATTGGGGTGCAAATACCCCAAATCTTCAAATATTAGCCCTCCGTATTTTGTGTCAACCTTGTAGTGCTTCTTGTTGTGAATGCAACAGGAGTTTGTTTGAGGCCATTCACATGAAGAAGCGGAATAAATTAACTCAAAAATGCCTCAATGATCTTGTTTTTGTACAATACAACCTTCTGCTTCGCACAAGAAAGGTAGAGGACAAATCAAAGGAGGCCATTGATTTTGGCCAACTTACAGGAGTGGGTAGACTCCTCTACACTTCAAGCTCAGCTAGGCTTAGGAGGGTGATCCTGGAGGTCTCCCTTAAAATGGGTTTAAAACTACACACTATACATCTTCAGATTTGTAACTCTGCAGCAATACCTAGACAGTTGTTTTAATCCCAAATACTATCACTGAATTAAAATGCACTTGCTGCACATTTGAACCTCATTTTAAGCTTACAAAAACATTCTTGAATGATTGCAAGTTGCTGATATGCACATGTGATTTGTTTTAAAGATCATTTGAAAATGGTTCACAATTTATAGTCCCTAGTTATAATGCTAATCACACAAGGCATACAGATATAATTACTTTTACCTCACACTAGATTGATTTGTTTGATTTATAAAGAGTTTGGGTGATCAAAACACCTCTCAGACCGATGCCTTCAATGGGTTACAGAGTCAAAAAATTATCCAAGGGGAGAATAGCAATGAAATGATCTTGAGTTGCCTAACTAGAACACCTAGATGCATGAAACTTGAAAACAGAACCAGACATACTTATTAATCCCTTCCCAAACAACATTCACTCATATGCAATCTTTAAATGACTATTACAACATATAATATATTCTGGACCTATCAAATCCTTTAAATGAAGATTGCAATCACACCACAATCGTGGCAAGAGGAATACTACAACAAATTAGAAATTCCCTAAATGAACATCTGCAACAGTGGAGACAAATGATTCTACTCACAAATTTTGCATTGATTCATCCATATGATTTACAAAAAGCTGCCCCTGAAGATCTAAAACTTTCACAGTGATAGAAACTCTAGTTGCACTGCACTAGTTGCTTGAAAAAATGCCAAAGTGACCCCCCCTTTTGAAATGAGTTCCAATTCATTATAGCCTTCACAACTCGGATCTAAGGGAAAAAAGGGTGGTAAAACCCCAACAACTCCACCTATTGCAATAAAAACTTCATTTTCAACTACCCACTTCGCATTAATGGCTATCTGGAGAGTTGAAGACGCGTTTTCGCGTGATTCTGGGCATTTGGCGGGATCGCGAGAGAACCTGGGTCCCCCCGGAACCAAAAGAGTCCAAGGTCCAAAAAGGAAAAGTTGACCCAAATCTTCATGAAAAACTCAACCATTATCCCAAAATATCATTTGAAAATTCAATTAATTGCCCCTTCAAATTTGACATGAAAAATCAGGGGGTCCGAAAGGATTTTGGACTTCGAAAATTTTCTCTGTTGGCGGGGATCAGAGTCGCAGAGGAACCCGGCACTTTGGCACTTAGTTCATGGGTTCCAACGAGACCTAAAAATCCACAGGAACCAAAGGGGACCAAAAAAGAAAGAGGTCCAGGGCGGGGAAAGTCTCGGCCTAGACAGTATATACATAAAACAAACATTCAAATATAAGTTGGTATTTTCCTTTGTATTTTCTTTCTTATACTTTGAGTTATATTTTATATATATACTGTCAAGATGTTTGAGAGTGTTTTTAGACCTCTAGGAATTAAAATGCAAAATCTAGATTTGGAGGATTTTTTGCAATTTATCAGACTTAGTCAAATTTCAGGGGATTCAACACAAGTCAGACAAAACGAGGTAAACTCACAAACGACCTCCATAAGAAAAAATAATGAATCCACGAGTAAAATTTAGACC
Source organism: Cunninghamia lanceolata (assembly GCA_027924645.1). Taxonomy (NCBI): domain Eukaryota; kingdom Viridiplantae; phylum Streptophyta; class Pinopsida; order Cupressales; family Cupressaceae; genus Cunninghamia; species Cunninghamia lanceolata. Next base: position 5,749,078 of record BSBN01000404.1, read on the forward strand.
TGAAAAACAAGGTGTCAACACTGGCTTTAGTTGTGGACGTGCGCTAAACATTGATACAGCGAGAATCACAGATCTCCGAAGCAGACCAAAACAAAACAAAAACAACACCGGGAACAGAAACACAAACACCATCAAGACCAACAGTGATCGAGCATGCTCGAGGTCAAAATATAATAGATATATCAAGGTTTTACCACAAAATTTTGAAGGGCTACATTACTTACAAGAAGTAAAGTTTCAAATGTTGTCCATGAACAGGCAGCTCCAGAAGTTCTCCTTCCACATTTCTGATATAAAAGGTATCTTGGCTAGCTCTTTCATCAATCTAATATGGGTCTACCCATAGTGGTTCAAACTTACCATACTTGCTCTTGTCATCTAATCTTGCATTCCAAAGAAGAACCAAATCACCAAAATGAAAACACCTTTTAACAGTTCTCTTGTTGAACAAATGCTCAACCTTCTACTGCTGTAGCAAATTTTTATCATGTGCCACCCTTCTAGCTTCATTCAATTATGTCAACTCATGCATCCTTAATGCCAAAATGTAATGTCCCCATTTTAGCAAGAGGAAACCTAAGAGGTTAATTTACACACTCCATGAATTTTCGGTGGACAAATTGAATATAGAAAACGATTTGTCATATTTTCTACTAATTATGATGTATTTTCCTCGAACAAAATAATTTGCCCTCATATGGAGCGAACCAAATAAGTGTGGAAAAATCATATTTAATTCACATTTCGTGGCGCCACTTTTAGCCTAAGTGAGGTCGGCCAAATTGAAGGCAAAAGGTATAGGTCGGCCAAAGTTTAAATAAAAGAAAATATATCTTTGGTGTGTCAACCTAGGAGGATAAAGGAGTAAGTGGTCAGCCTAGTTAGAAGAAAAAGGTAAAATCTTACCTAAGTCGGCCTTGACATCAAAAAAACAAATCTTTAATTTGTTTTTTATTTGAGCTCCAAGTTTTATCTAAGGGAGGTCAGCCTTCTTTGAAGGAAATAATAAAATATAAGAATAATACTACCTTGGTCGGCCAGCAAGTGGGAAAAGGTGAAAGTCAAGTATATATACAAGGTCTTAGGAGGCATTTGAGGATCATCATTGAGCATTATATCATTTTTACTTTCCTTTGTGGATCTGCAACTTTGTTTGCATTATTTTCCAAGGACGAAAACCCTTGGGGAAATAAGGTGGATTGGACGAAAACCCAATCTCATCTTGGAGGTGGATTCATACGGAATTCACAATTGCACTTCATTGGAGACATTCGTGGAAAGGAAGGGCAGATTGCTACATCAGATATTCAGATCAGACTTGAAGAAGGATCATTTGGCGAGTTTGGAGGCATATTGACTAGGGTTGGAGCGTCATCTTCTAGGAGTGAAGTGACCCCATTTGTGAGGTGATTTGTGAAGATTGTGGGCTGCTAGGGTTTGAAGATACATTGAGGTTGGTACAGCAGCAGATCAGATCTCATTCAGCCTTGATTGAGGAGTGTAGATTGGCTCTTGTGACTTCAATTGCATTAGGTTTCATCCTTCCATTGGAGTGTCTACACTTGGAGGAGATATTGGAGGTTTGTTGCATCCATTGGACATCATTGGTATCATTTTCTGGAGCAGCGAACATATCAGACCTGTGCGCCACCTTGGATCAGCCTCTTTGGTGTTTTGGAGAGTCATTGACATAGGGTTTCAAACCCTAACTTGAGCGCCATACTTTGGAGAACTTATTTCATCATTTGGAGGTCAAATTTGCATGTAATGGGTATGTATAAACCCTAGGATTTATAGCAGGTTGTAGTTGGGCACATTTGGCATGTTTGCCCTTGATATTTGATGTACTTGCAGACTTCATATTTCTGATTTATGACAGCAGACTTCTGATCTGAGTTTCCAGTCATTTGGTACCATTTTGGTGTAGAATCATTGTGTATTTCATTGTGTAATTCAACTATGATATTGGTACATGTGTTGGCATGATTATTATGATTTTTTTACCATGATTATTATATTTTTTGACATGTTTAAGTGGTTGTTATAAGTGTTTGATTAAGTCTGAAAGAGAAAATCAGAACTGCAGAAACTAGGGTTTTGGATCAGATTTGGAAATCAGAAAATTAGGGCAAAAATCAAAACCCTAAATTCAGAAAAATTAGTAAACATCCTATTCGGGATATTTCACAAAACATCATCTTTATCTTCTCCGATTTGTTGCAGCAGTTGATACACAGGCAATTCTAATAATAGATTACCTACTCGGCGAGTTGCAAAGTACTCGCGAGTTTTTTGCTCGCGCGAGTACCTACAAGGTAAACTCGCCGAGTTCTGTGTCGAGTTTTTTCCAAAACTCACGGCGAGTACTCGCCAAAACTCGGCGAGTACTCGCGAAATACTTGCCGCGCTCTGCACACGTCCAATCCGCAGTAGAAACGCGGAAAAAATGCTGAAAAAACGCGTTTTCTGGTCTTTAAAAGACCCATTCGCTCCCCCTCAACACTCACAACAGCAAATAAGCATTTGAAGAAGAAATTTGTAGGGGATTTGAAGAAGAAATTTCTGTATTTTCGGGTTTAGATCAAGTGAGCTCAAAATTTTTTTCTCTTTTTTTTCAAGCATTTAAATTTGTAAATCATTTATAATTGCTTTGGCATGTCAAATTCACTTATTTTATTGGATTGAATTGATTGAATCAAAATGCATCTAAATTTTAGATTTTAAAAAAAAAATCATGTTCAACTTCAAATTGCTAAATTTTTTTAATCACTATTTTGTCGTTCTTATCAATATTGCGGGATAATATATAAACACGATGGCATCCGGCTCTGCTTCTGGTTCTAAATCAGCAAGTACAAGTCGTCCCATTGGAACTAAACCCGCTGGAAGCCATGACCCCGCTTGGAAACATGGTGTAATGGGATCAATAACAGGGTTTGTGATTTGTAACTAGTGCCAAAAGAAGCTTAGTGGAGGCATTAATCGCCTCAAATACCATCTCGCAAACATTCCTTGCCACGATGCCAAGCAGTGTGGAGGAGCCCTGGAAGAGGTGAAACGAGAGATGATTGCCCTTCTTGCAGCACTAGATGAAAAGAAATTGGAGAGAGCGAAGGCACAAGCAGCCATACAAGAAGCCATTTCTCTTAATTTGTCAAGAGAATCTGATGTTGATATGCAAGGCATTGTAGGTTCTAGTCGTGGTCCACGCATACATCTCTCATCGGCGTCCATCTCAACCTCAGGTAGCTTGGGTCAAGCTCAAACACAGGGGTTTTTTGTGCCTAGAAATGTCCCAGGAGCACAACCTTCATTGCAAGCTACAAGGTGGAACAAGGAGGTGCACAAAGAAGCATATAAGGCATGTGCAGATTTTTGGTATTTCAACAACCTTCCCTTCAAAGTGGCAAGGAGTCCATATTGGGAGTGTTTGGTGACAGCATTGACAATTGCAGAGAAAGAGTACAAGGCTCCCCTTCCAAATCAGTTAAGTGGCAGGTTGCTCCAAGAGGCTACTGTAGATGCAAAACAAATTATGGAAGATCAAAAGAAGCAATGGCGAAAGTTTGGATGCACAATTCTTTTAGATGGGTGGACAGATGGAAGGAATCGTACCCTCATCAATTTTTTAGTGGCTTCAAATGGTGAGTTAGTGTTTTTGAATTAAATTGATGCCTCCAATAAAATAAAGAATGCAAAAAAATTGAGCTTGATGTTGGAGGAGGTTGTTTTAGAGGTGGGCATACAAAATGTTGTCCGAGTTGTTAACTGACAATGCAACAGCATATGTGGCGGCTGGAAGATTGCTTCAAGAGAGCCATCCAACACCTTTTTGGACCCCTTGTGCAGCTCATTGCCTTGACCTTCTTTTGGAGGACATAGACAAAATTGATTGGGTGAGACCGATTGTAGATGCTAGAAATATAACAAAATATATTTATAATCACCCATGAGTTCTTCACTTGATGAGAGTTCACACCAAGGGGAAAGAGCTAGAAATATAAAAAAATATATTTATAATCATCCTTAGAGTTAGGAGAAACAACATGAGTGCACTAGTGGTTGTGATAAATGAGACAACCCTATCCCTATGCTCAGGGATCCTAAGAACATCCCCTAATGTTAGTGAAATTCTGATTTGACTTAACATTTGGGCCATGTCAAAGGGACAATACAGAGGTAGAGGGGTGTCACATGAATTTGTAACATCATTCGCATCAGGAATATAAGGTATCAATTGATAGGAAGAAATATTCATACCTTTTATCTCCTTCTTATCTTTACTCTTGTGTTGTTCACTTGATGCTTGAGGCTGGCTCTCTTTGGCATCACCTTTTGACTTGTGAATATCAACAACTGGTTGTACCACGTGTGTTGGAGCTTTTTGTACATATTTCTTTTTTGTGGCTGTTGGCTGTTGGACTGCAACTTTCTTCTTTTCAAATGCTTTCTTTGGAAGGTCTCCACTTTTTACCTTAGCACTCACCTTTTCTTTCTCCTTTTTGTTTTCAACTTCACTCCCAACTTTATTTGTAACAAGGTTTGTAACAGCAGCACCTTGCATAGGCACATGCCTATTTCTGAGCTGGTACCCATCCTAGACTTGCATAATAGCTACATCAGTCAAGGCCTTCATATCTTCTTTGGACGGCTGGGATTGTTTGTATTTCTCATGCATAAGGTCTCTCAAATGCTCAAAATCATGAGCTGGCAATTGATATTTCTTTGGACCTGCACTATACTCAATTTGGAAGATATATTCATCCTCTTCAGGGCTGTCATATTCATCATCTCTATTAAATTGCTCATAGTCATTGGTGTCAAACTGATGTATCTCATCCTCTTCATAATATTCAACTGCACCCTCTTCGTTTGGAAACTCTTCCTCTCTGCTCATTGAATGAGCCACTGTACAATTGTTTGGATCATGGGGCAAAAAACCTGCCTGACACCATGAAGATGTCTCTTGAAAATTCACATGGTCCCTCCTAAGAGGATCAGGGGTCTCCTTGCCATTTTGCTATCTAAAACTGACATGTTTTGGTGCAGCCTGTCTATCATTTTGTTGTGGTGGCCTCTTTGGCCAATCTGTATTGTAAGGCCTATTATGCAGTCTCTGGCCTTCATTAAAGTGTGTTGTTGCACCCTGAGGTGGCAGCCCTTTCTCATTTCTTGCATCCTTATAAGATGCATGAAATGATATTGAGTTGCCTAACTGGAACACCCAGATGCATGAAACTTGAAAACAGAACCAGACACACTTATTAATCCCTTCCCACTCAACATTCATTCATATGCAATCTTAAAATAACTATTACAACATGTAATATATTATGAACCTGTCAAATCCTTCAAATGAAGATTACAATCACACCACAAATCGTCGCAAGAGGAATCCTGTAACAAATCAGAAATTCCCTATATGAACATTTGCAACAATGGAGACAAATGATTCTACTCACAAATTTTGCATTGATTCATCCATATGATTTACAAAAAGCTGCCCATGAAGATTTGAAACTTTCACAGTGATAGAAACTCTAGTTTGCACTGCACCAGTTGCCTGAAAAAATGCCAAAATGACCCCCCCTTTTGAAATGAGTTCCAATTCATCATTTATAGCCTTCACAACTTGGATCTGAGGGGAAAAAAGGGCGGGAAAACCCCAACAACTCCACCTACTGCAATAATAACTTCATTTTCAACTACCCACTTCGCATTAATGGCGGTCTGGAGAGTTGGTGGCGCATTTTCGCGTGATTCTGGGTGTTTCTGGGTGTTTGACGGGATTGCGGGATAACCTAGTACTCAGGGACTGGTGGCAAGGAGTCGGTGGGACCCAAAGTCCCGTCAGAACCAAAAGAGACCAGAGTTCAAACGAAAAGCTGACTAAATCTTCATGAAAAACTCAGCCATTATACCAAAAGATCATTTGAAAATTCAATCAATTGCCCCCTCAATTTTGACATGAAAAATTAGAGGGTTCGAAAGGATTTTGGACTTAGAAAAAAAAATTTGTTGGCGGGGTTCGGGGTCGCGGAGGAATCCGGCACTTTGGCACTTGGTTCCTAGGTTCCGGCGGGACCCGAAAACCCGCAGGAAACCAAAGGGGCTCGAAAAAGAAAGAGGTCCGGGCAAGGGAAAAGTCTCGGCCCGAACAATATATATATAAAATACACATTTAAGTATCTTTGTATTTTCTTTCTTATACTTTAAGTTATATTTTATGTATATACTGTCAGGATGTTTGAGAGTGGTTTCGAACCTCTAGGAATTAAAATGCAAAATCTAGATTTGGAGGATTTTTTTGCAATTTATCAGACTTAGTCAAATTTCAGGGGATTCAACACAAGTTAGACAAAACGAGGTAAACTTACAGACAACCTCCATAGGAAAAAACAATGAATCCACGAGCAAAATTTAGACCTGAAAAATAAGGTGTCAACAACTTCTTCAACGAACAAGCGTGCGTCCATGGAAAGCCATTGGCAGAATGTCTAAGCTTGATCAGAACAAAATGGTCAATAACACGCAAACTCGTTCAATGCCAAAGCAAGCTAAATGATATGCTATACTAACTGGCAATAAACCATCTAGTTTTACAATATGAAATGCATGTTTAAACAAGCCTCTGGCAGTACTACCATCCGGGGTTACAAACAAGTATGAAATGCATTGCAACTAACAGTGATGAATTTACAATGTAAATGTTTCAACAATGATGTATATTAATTCTGAAAAAACTGATCAGACTGCTGCAACAACCTTGTTAGCACACAAAACACAGAAAATCATGCTTAAAATGCTAAAAGTTGAAATACACTAAAGAAGGGATCACGGGAGGTTGATGGAGGCTCTTCTAAGAGGTTGGAAACTACAACTGGAAGCAATCAAACCACTGAAATAATGCTGAAACACTGATAAATCAGGTCTGCACTGAGATTTTCACTACCAGAACTCTGCTTACACTGACTCAAACATTACCCAGCAACCCCAAATCTGATATACTAACAAACTCTGGTAAATAAACCTATAAATATGATCTGATTTAGCCTTCATAGATGAAGGAAAGTATGCAGATATAAACTAGACCTTGCTGCAGGTCTGTCCTGGGCAGTGCGGCCCCTTACCCAGCAAGTACGGCACCAAAAAACCAAACTAAACAAGACCAAAGATCATCCAAAGTTGGGCACCTTGGCATTTTGAAATGAGACGGCCCCACCACAATTCACAACAAGACAAACAAAAATGAATTGCTTCTCTTTAAACTTCCCACGTACCAAATAGTATGGTACGGAAGTTAGGAAAAATGGTACGGAAGCTGGGAAAAGCTCGATCTCTTGTTTTCTTTTTAAATGCCTTTTCCAAACATATGCACCTCTCTGAAAATTGGATTTCAGCTTGTAGAAAAAATCAATGCCCAGCACTAGCAAAGAAAGTACGGCCTCTCACAAGGAACAGTACAGCCTGATTCTAACAAACAATCATTAGCTCCACCAAAATCTCTTCAAACTCAACTTTGAAAATAGAAAACATGTAATGTCCCCATTTTCGGGTTCTCTTGCAGTTCAGTCAGAGCTGACTTTCTGAGTTGGTGACAGCATAATCAGAGGAATATTTCAATGTCACCAAGGTGTTTGGGCGATCCAATGGAGATGGTTGACACTTTCCGGAGGGATTTCAGACAACTAGTCTGTACTTACTATTTATAGTAAGTGCTTGCATGTCATTAATCTTTCTGGGTTTTTCTGGGTTTGTTCTCTTTGGTCCCCGGTGGTCACTGCTATTTTTAGTAAGTGGCAGTTGGGCGCTGTTTGGGCGACTTAGCAGTCGGCTGTTGACTCTCATAAACATTGCATTGAGCTCAGAGTTATCAGATGGTTTGTGGATCCAGTTGGCACCCTCTGAGTTGGCTCAATTTGCTTATGGCCGTTACTATTTTTAGTAAGTTTAGGATTGGCACCGAAACGGGATTTTGAGAGTGGCGTTGGATTCATCGTGTCAAGACCTTTCCAACGAGCTATAGTTCATTGGTTTCCGACATCATCTTGGCCTCCGTTTTAAAGTCCGTAAATTAAATATTATTATTTAATATTGGACCTTGGTGTATAAGCTCAACAACTTAATGTTGTTTTAAAAGAGGGGACTTTAAGGGTGATGTTGAGAAAAGAATTAAAGAGAATTATAATGTAATTTCCCTCTAATATTTTATCCCATATGCAAGAGGATTTTAAAGACTCCCAGTTGGAAAAGTATAACAGGAGGAAAAGTGCTCTCATTTGGATATGCTTGGATCATTATTTTCTTCTCTCATTGAGATTTCCCTTGCTAGGGTTTTGGAGCTTGGCTCTAGGGTTTGAGGATTCAAACCAGAGGCTCTTGGAGACGAAAACCTCCCTGAGTAGCGGTATCCTACAAGTGTAAAAGATCACCCAACGGTGCCTTCTATGGTGGATACATTCAGTGTTCACAAATGTGCTTCAATGGAGTCCGATTGTTCAGAAACAGAAGCATTTTGAGAAGTTTTGAAGTTGTTTGCTGCTGTAACACATTCCAACCATGGCCATATCAGCTCCAGCATGGAGGCAGGTCCTCTAGAGGCTTTCCATTCTCATTGCAGCTCCTTGCAGGGTCTTGGTGAGGCGTTTTGAGCCATATTATTTGCTAATAATATTTGTATGCACATTCTATATCATTCTATGGAGTTTTAATTGCATTTCCAGCCATACCCACTTGCTGGTCCATTTCCAGCGGTTGTACCAAGTTGCATATTTCCATATGGGTATGTGATAGTAATTGTTTATTGGCTATTCTACTATTTGGGTTGTCATTGGTTTTTTCAGATTCATTGTATTTTTTCTGGGTTTTCTATATATGCTCTATATTGTATGCTTCAGCAACACATCTGCAGGAAAACTGAAAACCCCTTCTGCATTCTTCTGTCTAGTCTGAAAGATCACATAAAAATTAATAAAAATCACACATAAAAGATCTTTAAAAAAATACAAACAGATACGGCACATTACAGTGGTATCAGAGCTAAAGATCTTGCCACCCTGTGAGGTTAAATCAGACATGCAGAAGTGAAATTGAGACATACAGCGTAGCTTTGCATGTGAGTGATCAGCACTTGCATGAGTACACATACAGGTTCTCCATATTGATCCCTTTGCAGGTACAGATACAGTAGTGATAGAGGATATGGGTGATACAGACTGGGATAGTTTCTAGGAAAGTTTGGATAATTGGCGCAGGAAATAGGAAGAGATGTTGAATATTTGGGAGAGGAGAGATAATAAAATAATACGGATGGTGACCAATTATCTTCGCAGGATTGACAACAACAACAATAATGTCGGACAAAGGAACAATAATGGTGACAGAAACCATGGAGATAGGAACAACAAGGAATATGAAATAGAAACTCCTACCACCTGTTTATTGCAGCCAAGTCTTAATAAGAGCAAAGAAGATGAAGACTTGATAGCTGGGAAAAATGAGTCTAAGCCTTTGTGTGATGAAAACAAGATCACTAATCAAGAGACATGTAAAGAGGAGCTTGCTGATTTGGAGGAGACTACAACAAAAAGTTGTGAAGCTGGGCCTCACTTTGATGAAGATCTTGAAGTCACTACTTCTAAGAATGAATTAAAAATGAGTGATAGATTGCTAGAAGGTGACTTTACAAGCGAGCCTAAAAGTATTGATCCTGGAAGTTTTAAGTCCTCAAAGGACATAGATGAAAGGTATGCAGATAAAGATTTTAAATCAGCCTTTGACCAAAGTAATAAAGAAAATGATTCATTCCCCTTACAACTGGAAGAACCAAGTGACCTTTCAGAAGAGTTAGTTGATAGCACCCATGAGGATGCTTATCAAACAAGGAATGATGTTATAGGTGGTGTTCTTGATTTTAAAAACAAATCTGATTTCACATTGCATGTAGCTAATCCTGAGCAGAGACCTTGTGGCTTTGTTGAATTAGATTCACAGTTCACGATTGGGGATGATAATGAAGAGGTGCAGGTGATTTGGGACAGCATTGGAGTCATTGACGATAGGTATGAAGGTTCTGATTTTAGTATTCGTCATAACAACAGTTCATTTCCTTTATCTGAATCCAATTGCAAGAAAAAATTTGTGGTGACTGCTGATAACCAATTACTTGAGATGGGTGTTGACCTGACATATGACAATCCACCTTCGGAGTTGGATGATAGAGTTGTTTCCAGTTGTAGCATTGCACTTGGGAAAAATAACCAAGTATGGGATCCGGGAGAAGATTCAGAATTTGAGACAAAGCGTAACACTCAGCTTGGTTGTGATGCATATTCAAGCTGCAGCAAGTCTGATTTTGCAAATCAGACCTTAGAAGAGGAGAACAAATCAGAAAATTTACTTGTTGATGATGGGTCCCAGGATAGCTCTTTGGTTGTGCATGCATCTACATTGGAGGCAACAATGTGCGATGGTTATGTCCAATCTACATCTTCTATCATGTCATTGGAGCCATCCCATGAGGTACGTAATAGCAGTACCTTTGTTGAGGAAGTGTGCAGGGCTGATAGCACACATGAGGATGCTTACCAATCCGTGAGTGATGATAATTCAACCTCTTTCCATAGTGCAGATTGCCAATCAAAAGATTGGTGTGGAGATGGTTCGTCACAAGGGCATCATCATTTGACTGGGCAATTGAAGGTTAATGACAATATGATTGCTACAGCTTTGGAACATTTTGATGTTGCTAGACAGATGTTGGCAACCTATGGTTGGAGTACTCCTGAGATGGAGGAACATGATGATAGAGGACTTTCCCTTGCTGAATTTCAAGCACTTAGAGATGCAGTTGGGATCATGAAGAATAATTACCTACAACTGTTATCAGATAGAGATCATCTTCTCAGGCTTGATGGTATTTACCATGATGCTCTAAGGGGAAAGGAATAGGAGGTTGATGAGCTCGCCTATGAGCTTGAGGTCACCGCGGACTCTTTGAAGAATGCTCAAATAGCCCTTCTAGAGTCTAAGACGCGGATAGATGAGCTTACCGTGGAGTTGAGCTTGGCACAGTCTTCACCATCTACAGATACAGCTCAAGTTTATCTGGCAATAGTGGGTGAGGAGTATTTATCCACGGATTATGGTTGTGGGCAGATTGAGGATGTGGTTACATCCATCACAGTTACAGGTGCAGCTATTACAGATGGGATGAGTGCATTGGTTGAGAGCTACAGAGAACCACATGATGCACCTGGTTCTCCTGAGGGTAGCCCCATTTCAGGTGATGCAGAGCAGATGATTGATGGCTCTTGTGGTGTAGTAGTCAATTTTCCAGAGAGTTGTGTGACAGATCATCACACTACTTCATCATTTTAACAGGAGATATGCAGGGCATCATCCAGTAGGGAGATCGATTCTCATGTTGATTTGTTTCCCTCTCCTGGAAGCAAATCAGAGTTTGCATCCTATGCCGCTGATTGTGATAGACAACTTATTGAGCCGCAGAGTTGGAGAGATCAGCTGAAGGTTTTCGAGGTTAAGGTTGTTCAAACCTTAACTTGTATTGACAGTACCCACAAGTTTGTGGAGGATCTCTTTTGGACGGCACAATTGGAGGAGAGGCAGATAGGGGTAGTAGTGGGCACATCTACATCTGATTTGCGAACTATCCAGCATGCCATGGAGTGGATTAAATCAGAGTACCTCCAGTTGTTGTCAGATCGAGACTTTGCTATTGGGTATGCTAAGAGGACTTGCAGGTTATCTACCCAATTAGCCATTCAGGATCAGAGACATGAGCCATCTTCTGATTCGAGTGATGAGGAGGGTGTTCCCCATGACTTTGATGATCAGCGATTGACAGAGGTGGGAGCATTTTATCTTGACTGCATAGTGAGGAGTGCTCATCATTTCTCCTTTAGTCCACACACAGATGATTTGATGATGCATAAGTGTGGATTGGCTCAGGATTTATACCATTCATTGTGGGATGAGGGGTTGCCATCTACAGGAGATAGAACTAGAGATTTCAGGTGGCTGACTCAGAAACAGTCAAAGGATTATTTGCAGAGTCAGAGATCAGATTACCATCATGGTGATATGTATCAGACAGAGTTTGCAGCTTCGTGGTCTCCTAAATTTCCATTGGAGACATGGCTTTTGAGAGGTTGCAGTGTCAGTACGCATGATGGCATGTTTAGTCTTTACAGCGGTGATGGAGGAGAGTTTATTCATTCCCTCGTTCTGAGAGGAGCAGTTTCATATCTTCCAGCACCTATGTTGTGTAGTCAGTACATCCATAGGAGTTTTGCAGAGGATAGAGGGGAATGTTGTGGTTTGGACACTTCGAGGGTTAATTTCCTCTTCATGATTGATGGATGTGAGGTTCTAATGTGTTGGGATCCAGGTGGTGATAGGTTTGGCATGACAGTTCAGTTGGATTCCGAGGTGTTGCTTTACCACTCTCTGCATGGTGAAGGTTTTATCAGAGTAGCGCAGCATCGACGTGGTGGTTCTATGCTGAGAATAACTTGGGACCCTGGGATCATTTTTTATTTCAGTTGGGTTCAGTCTGTTGCTTGGAGGTTGTATTGGCATTGCATGAGGACAATCAATCTTTGGGAAGGGCGGACTGTAATGTCCCTATTTTCGAGTTCTCTTGCAGTTCAGTCAGAGCTGACTTTCTGGGTTGGTGACAGCGTAATCAAAGGAATATTTCGATGTCACCAGGGTGTTTGGGTGATCCAATGGAGATGGTTGACACTTTTCGGAGGGATTTCAGACAACTAGTCCGTACTTACTATTTATAGTAAGTGCTTGCATGTCATTAATCTTTCTGGGTTTTTCTGAGTTTGTTCTCTTTGGTCCCCGGTGGTCACTGCTATTTTTAGTAAGTGGCAGTTGGGCGCTGTTTGGGCGACTTAGCAGTCGGCTGTTGACTCTCATAGACATTGCATTGAGCTCAGAGTTATCAGATGGTTTGTGGATCCAGTTAGCACCCTCTGAATTGGCTCAGTTTGCTTATGGTCGTTACTTACTATTTTTAGTAAGTTCAGGATTGGCACCGGAACGGGATTTTGAGAGTGGGGTTGGATTCGTCGTGTCAAGACCTTTCCAACGAGCTATAGTTCATTGGTTTCCGACATCATCTTGGCCTTCGTTTTAAAGTCCGTAAATTAAACATTATTATTTAATATTGGACCTTGGTGCCTAGGCTCAACAATTTAATGTTGTTTTAAAAGAGGGGACTTTAAGGGTGATGTTGAGAAAAGAATTAAAGAGAATTATAATGTAATTTCCCTCTCATATTTTATCCCATATGCAAGAGAATTTTAGAGACTCCCAGTTGGAAAAGTATAAAAGGAGGAAAAGTGCTCTCATTTGGATATGCTTGGATCATTATTTTCTTCTCTCATTGAGATTTCCCTTGCTAGGGTTTTGGAGCTTGGCTCTAGGGTTTGAGGATTCAAACTAGAGGCTCTTGGAGACGAAAACCTCCCTGAGTAGCAGTATCCCACAGGTGTGAAAGATCACCCAACGGTGCCTTCTATGGTGGATACATTCAGTGTTCACAAATGTGCTTCAATGGAGTCCGATTGTTCAAAAACAGAAGCATTTTGAGAAGTTTTGAAGTTGTTTGCTGCTGTAACACATTCCAGCCATGGCCATATCAGCTCCAGCATGGAGGCGGGTCCTCTAGAGGCTTTCCATTCTCATTGCAGCACCTTGTAGGGTCTTGGTGAGGCGTTTTGAGCCATATTATTTGCTGATAATATTTGTATGCACATTCTCTATCATTCTATGGAGTTTTAATTGCATTTCCAGCCATACCCACTTGTTGGTCCATTTCCGGCGGTTGTACCAAGTTGCATATTTCCATATGGGTATGTGATAGTAATTGTTTATTGGCTATTCTACTATCTGGGTTGTCATTGGTTTCTTCAGATTCATTGTATTTTTTATGGGTTTTCTATATATGCTCTATATTGTATGCTTCAGCAACACATCTGCAAGAAAACTGAAAACCCCTTTTGCATTCTTCTATCTAGTCTGAAAGATCACATAAAAATTAATAAAAATCACACATAAAAGATCTTTAAAAAAATACAAACAAGTATGGCACATTACAAAACATGAACATATAAACTCAACTCTATCATCGACTAAGAGAACATCAAAAACTTCCATCTTTAGCAATCAAACTAGAAAACTTCACTTGCAACACAAATGTGAGTTATGAATGAAATCACCAAATCCAGCTAAGAGGGTTTTCATCCTCGAAACTAATATTCCAAGAGGGTTTTCGTCCTCAAGAAATTGGAGAAACTCGGGTTCTCACTCAGAGCAAATAGCAAATAGCAATATTCAGTCTAACTCTCTTTCTGAGCTCCCCTACTTTTATAACATTTTGAGGGAATAAAATATTAATTTCCTTATTCCTCCATATTCTCCTCAAAATAATAAAATAAAACATTTTATTGTGTGCAGAAGTCCCCTTATGTCACCTTGAGCCTAGCGCCACTTAACTGCACAACTTAAAGTACCTTTTATTAAATAATTAAATAAGTTGTCAAATAGAAATATAAAATAAAGTTACTTTTTGACAACTTAAAATAAGTATTTAACTTATGGTATGTACTGCAAAATATAACTTCCCAACTTATAGTTACGGTCTACAGTACATAACTTCGCAACTAACGGTCTACAAAACATAACTTCACAACTAACGGTCTGCAATACATAGCTTCGTTCAAAGAAAGTTGGTGCTTTCCAAGGATGATGGAATTCTCCAAGAATTTTGGAGCTTTCCAAGATTGTTGGAATGGTTCCAAAAGGGGACATTACAATGTCATCTTTAGGATTCAAAGACTTTTCTACAAAAATTGAATCCAATGACCTTTATTCTCTACCACCTAAAATTGAGGGTAAAATTCCTCTGGGATATGAACAATAGTACATTTTATTAAGGATAATTTGTTTGACCCATTTACATCATCTTTAAATAAAGGTTTAGATAGGTTTAAACGAGAACAATTATATAAATTGAAGCCCCAACAAAACCACCTGGGCGGGTACAACCTAACAAACAAAATCAAGGGATAAAACAACATTTTCAAGATCCAAAATTGAATCTACCCAAAATAAATATCCTTAAGTTTGATGATACTGACGTAACTTCATGGATAGTCTCGTGGAACAATACTTAAAGCTTCATAATATACCAAACAATGCAATGGTTGACGTAGCCTCGTGACATTTAGAATCAAAACCTTATCAATGGTACCAATGGAGGATGAGTGACAAGCAAGGGCAAATGCTTAGTTGGAAAGAGTTTAGTAATGACTTAGCAACCCTCTATGAGCAGCCATGGAATGGAAGCTATGTTACCCGACTAAAAAATTTAAAACAATTAAGGCCTGTAGCCGAATATAATGCGGAGCATATGAGATTAGCAATTTGAGCTCATGAGGTGACACCTTATCAAAGGCTAATAATCTACATCAACGGACTTAATGACCAAATTAAGCATGATGTTCATTTGTTGGAACCTTGCATAGTTAGGAAAGCTATGGAACAAGCATTGCATATTGAGAAACACAACTCCACCACCAGAAGTTCCACACAAGGTCAAACCATAGGATTGAAAGACAAAATTGTGATTAATCCTATTGATAGAAATGAGGACAACTTCTTTAACCTAAGAAGTGAGAACTCTCCTCGACAAGAGGAAAATAAAAGAGAACAAGACCTATGTTGGAATTGTGATAGAAAATGGTCTAGGGGTCATAAGTGTGCTAATAGTGATAAAATACTAATGGATATTAAGAATGAGGTTGAAAAAGAGGGAGAGGTAGCTACAAAAGAACCAAATGTGGAACTTGAGCATGAGAATTCCAAGGAAGAAGAAAGCACTACTATCTCCCTACATGCATTGAATGGCACAAGTGCACCACAAACACTCAAAGTAATTGGTTATATCAAAAAGCGAAAGGTGACAGTGTTGGTTGATACAAGTAGTACACACAATTTTATTGATAGAAAATTAGCTAATGAGCTCAATTGTTTTGGGTATCCAATATCTAATTTCCAGGTCATGATAGCTTATGGGAAACAACTCTCTTGTGGTGGTAAATGCCATCATATAAAATTCTCAATAGGAAATTATCAAATAGATTTAAAAATGTTCTCTATCCCAATTGGGGGAGCAAATGTAGTTTTGGGCGTACAATGGCTTAAACATTTAGAAACAGTGACTTTCAATTTTCAACACTTATCCATGGCTTTTAGTACACATGGGAAAAAGTACAAACTTATAGGGATACAATCACCACCAATCAAATTATTAGCTCCCATAGGATGGAGAAACTACTTAGAAAAGGTTCTTATAGCATAGGGGCAAAACTACATTTTGTAGAAGCACAAGATGTGAAAACTCAAGATCAACCAAAGATTCAAGAGATCATTCAACACCATCAACATGCATTACAAAAACCCAAGGGTCTAACAACAGTCAAAGACCATGATCATGCCATTCAATTAATACCAAGAAGTATTGTTCATCCCAACAAAAGTGCATATTCATCCCCAATGATTATGGTTAACAAGAAGGATGAATCATGGAGAATGTGCCCACATTACAAAGAGCTCAACAAGCTCACTCTTAAAGATAAGTTTCATATTCTTATTATTGATGAATTGGTAGATGAATTGACTAATGTAGTTTTCTTTACTAAATTAGATTTACATTTAGATTATAATCAAATTCAACTAAAGGAAGAGGATATAAATAAGACTACATTTAGAACACAATCAACTTTTCAAAGCCTCATAAATTCAGTATTCCACCCATTTCTTCAAAAATTGGTGTTGATATTCTTTAATGGCATCTTCATCTATAGTAAAACATGGAATGATAAACAATTCATAGAAAAGATTCTAGAGTTGCTAAGCGTTGAGGGCAACACTTTTTTGAAGGGGATGGGAATGTTATGATCCTAATAGTCTATATTCCTAATTATAATAAGGATAAGCACTTGTGGCATGCTTAACCTTTAATAGTTTCATTTATTAGTCTTAGTTATTTGTAATGTCCCGTTCTAGGCTCTCCTTATTTTTGCCTTAAATAAAAAACCCCAACTCAATAATAATTGCATAATTAATTATAAATATAAATTTAACTAAAAATGGTAATTTTGATTATATATTCAAATTTAAAGCTTATGATGTATATCTGAAAATATAAAACTTATCCTTTATGTTCTACTATAATTCTTCTTCTAATATGCAACGATTTCTCTTTGTATGAATGACTTTGAAATGTCTTTGGGACTTCCTGAATCATGGGTTTTGGTCCATTAACTCAGCCATAGTAATTAAGGGTTTTCGTCCTTAATTGAATAATCATGAGGGGTTTCATCCTCATATTATTAAATCCGGTTTCCTACTCCTTCAAGGAGTAATTTTATATATAAATTCTCTTCTAAAATTGATGCCCCTTTCCCTTTGATTTATCTTCTTTATAGACCTTGTATCTTCAATGGTTATGACCCTTCATATTTCTTTTGATCATTATTAAACTAACTTCTATTTAATTTCAATTTAATAATATTAATTAACTTTTCTTAGGCGCTTCCTTAATTATTCTTGCCTTGCAATTTCCTCCTAAGCATTTCCCTGCATTATCTTATGCGGCTTGCTATTGAGATTACACTCACGTATATATAATGTGATCTGTCTTTCCATAATCAGTGCCCCTCTATTGTGTGACATAGTCTTCTAACTTAAATACATAACCTTTTTAAGCCTTTCCCTTGACTGGATTTTATATCAAATTCAATCGATTTTCCTGCAGATTGGAATTCAACCATAAACCAACATAAACTGCTCTTTATGACTTCCGCTCACGGGAGAATACAATCAGCGAGCCTTCAATAAATTTGTATAAAATTATCGATCTGCAAATTCATCGTTGCCTCCTTGAATGTTATCGCATTGATTATGGTGCAGATGTGAATCACTGGGTGTAGGAATTGAGATGTACCAAACTGAAGTATTTCAATTTAAATTCAGATTTGGAAATGAATTAATTAATTTCACTAAAAAACATACAACAATTTCACCAAGACTAGCAAGCTAGTCATGCAGAGAACAACACCAAACTAACACCCTTTGCCCAGAACTTATGGAATTGATTTATTTGCATATTAATCTGATTTTATCATCTGCTGGACTGCAATAACAGTCACAAAAGCTACAGCAATTATATTTTCAAATCTGGAGCAAATACAACAAAACCCACAAAATTGTCGAATGTCGAATGAAGCCAAAATCACTGGGAAACACCACAAAATGTTTTTATTTGATTTTTTCTGTCATAAACCCCTGAGAACATACCTGATACAACATGGAAAAGCTACAGAAAACTTCTGGGAAAAAACCCACAACACCAAACTACAAACTACACAAAGATTGTATCACATAGTGTGTATTTCAACACATAGAATCTTCACATGCAACACTCCTGAGACTAAACCAACAATTTCCAACTCGCCAAATCTATTCTAGATCTCAAGAATGGATGAAATACACCTTCTACACCAACATGCAATGATATTCAAGACCTGCAACAACACATGCTGTACAAACACCAAAATCTACTTTTGCATACAAAATGCTAAAAACTACCAAACTATCTAAATTCCTTCAACACAAATGCAAGCTCTGGATGAGATTGTCTCTTGTGAGCAAAGGGTTTTCGTCCTCTGTCCACTTGATGCTCATGGGTTTCCGTCCACAAGCCTCTACTCCAACGGGGTTTCGTCCATTGAAGAAGTATTTTGCAAGTTTGAGAGAAAATATGATATCAACAATACCCCCAAATGATAGAATTTTCATCTTTTGTATCAATATTCCTTGGGAGAGATGGATGCACAAGTTTCCCGCGTTTTTCTTGGAATCCTTGCTGTTTTGGGATATGACAGTTGTCATACATTGTCATAAATTCCCCCACCACTTGTAATTTCCCAATCTTTTCAAAATCTTCATGCAAATGGACACCTCTCATGACACAAAACCCAATGCCTCTTTTGAGCCTCAAATATTTAATTTAATATTTAATTGTCCTCAAGAATTGAATTATATTTGGACAATAATAAATTAAATTATTTATTCTTCCTATGCTTGCCCAATTAACCCACAAAAGAATAAAATGGGTTAATATTGATCATTAATCAAATATTAAGAAAAGGGGACATGACAGGAGTGCTGAATGGTATTCTGTTTGAAAATGGGACATTATATTATTAGTTAAGATGACTTAGTTACGATGAAGGGGTGTGTCCCTACATAGTTATGCATATAAATAAGGAGGAGAGAAACTCTCCCAAACCATCATATCTTTTAATACTGAATTCATATATTATTTTCTGATTATTGGAGGTCAACCCTCTCAAAGTGATCTGCTATTTTTCTGATTTTTGCATTTATTTCTAAGAAATATCATAACACCTCACCTTTGAAGCAAATGTTTTTAAACAAACAACGGATGGATTCTTCTTATTTGAAGAGACAAATGGAGAGAGGGTCACAAAGACAATTTTTTATGATGTCTTCGCGAAGAGCACTAATGAGTTCATCAAGGTAACTTCAAACTTCTAGTTAAATTTTAAATTGTATGCTTTGAGTTCAGTTTTTCTAAATTCTATTCACTAGATATTGTTCAATTTTTGTAAGTTTTATTTTTAAATGCAACTTTAGTTTGTAGGTGTTAGAGCCTTTTGTCAAGGTTTTGCTGAGTAAAACGCAATGGAGTACCTATATGAGGCCATGGACAAGACCAAGGAAGCGATCGAAAAATATTCCAAGGGAGATAGAAGAAAAATCAAACCCATTTGGAACATTATTGATGCAGTGGCATACCACCTCAATCAACCCCAATTTTTTCTACAAAGAGGACTTCAAGGCTGCTGATGGGGAGGTTATGGAGGGTCTCACAACATGCATTGCGAGGATGACACCTAAGAAAGAGATCGAAGACCAAATTATCATAGACTTGCAAAAATACAAGTATGATAAGGGGAGGCTCTATCTTCACCACTAGCTATTCAAAGAAGAAATCCAAGCACCAAGTAACAAAAAATCTCGGTCTTCACTTCAAATCTTTAATATATGCAATTATTGCTAAACTTGTGAATGTCTTCTTTGCAGCTGATTGGTGGAAGAAAATGGAACACAAAAACCCCAAAATCTTGTCCCAATCTTGTAGTGCTTCTCGATGTGAAGGCAATTTGGAGCCTGTTTGATGTCATTCACACGAAGAAGCACAACATGTTGACACAAAAGCATTTCAATGACCTCTTTTTCATGCAATACAACCTTTGCCTTCTCTCGAAAAGGTGGAGGGCTCATCTGATAGTCATTAGGCAATTGACTTGGATGGCATTGACCCATATAGCATCTGGACTGTCCAAGATGAAGACCACATGTTTATAGAAGACAGGATTGTTGATTTTAAGAGGCAAGTAAAGGAGGATGCGGCAAAAGTAAAAGCATAAACCATTAGATTGGATGACATCATGGTTGAGGATGATGCTAATCTTGAGGAGTCATTACCTCCTAGATCAAGGAGTAGGACCCCATCCATCACTAGATGTAAACAGGGAAGAGAAAATTATAAATTATTGTAACTTGTGTTGAGTTGTAATTTTTTATGATGATTTTCAATCATCATGAGACTCATATCATGTTATCAGCTGTAGTACACACATATTGATCTGATATTGTACTAATTTTTTGTTCAAATCTAACAGAAAACACTTCTCAACGTTCTACAGACTCATTTCATATATTCTGTAACTGTATTTTGCATGAAATTTATGTTTTTTAAGGAATTTAAGTCTTTTTTTAGTTTGTCAAGATTTTCCAAGTCGCCAAGTTCAAGTTGAAATTGGGTCTGCCAAGTTTTGCCAAGTCGTGAGTTTTTGAACTTTGATTTAGGCAGCTTGTACATAATGCAAAGATGCTTACACTCAAGATTAGCTTGGCGAAAGCAACTGATGGATAAAAGATATGAAAACCTCTGAAGTTTAGATTCTTCCTGACAAGATCAGCTGTTCTGGGAGCCTAAAAATATTTTGATGTCAGATTTGAACTGGCCTTGTCTTCCACCTTGGTCTTTTAAAGTTTGGGGAGCGCCTTATCAAAACTGGACCTTTTTGGTGCCTCGATGAATAACTATATGACAATATGTTGAAGCAAGTAGCACAGCTGCAAAAGCAATACCACATTAAAATTGTTGTGGTATGCAAACTGTGTTTAATCAATGAACTGTTGAATGTCAAATATCCAACTGTTGAAACCTATGATATATGAGACGCGGGGATGCATCCGAAACTTCCCGGGGGGCCATCCCCTAGCCCCTCACCTGTCCAGAAAGAGCTGTATGTCATCCAGGGTCGTTCAAGGATGGCTGGCTGTCCCTGAGAGGGCTGGGGAACTGGGGACATCCCCAACCATCCCCGGACAGCAGTCACAATTTGTTTTTTAAAAACTCGGTCAAATGTTCTGAAATGGTTTGTGATCAATTTGGGGATATCATACAGTGTACCATAATTCAACCTCTTTATATTAAAGAATGGAACAATGAAATGTTGACTGCCTTTGTTAAAGCTGTGCCCATACACCACCACCTGGCTTAAACTCAGTGTTCTCCGGGGATTTTCTGTTGTTTCTGAGCAGGCTAAAGTTTTGGGGATGGGGGGCCATGTGCAGAACATCCCCACTGTGTCCCCTTTTTCTGTGTTCTCCAGGTGCATCCCAGGGACACCCCCTCTACACTGGGCACATCTCCTCAGAATGTCCCTCAAAGGGTGACCGATGCTCCTGTGACGTCCTGGATATGAAACTGTGAGCATTAAAGAATCTTGGCAGCAGATGCGATTTCTTCCTCTGAGACAACACTTTTTTATCCTTGTCCTCTAGGTGATGTTTTCTCAGATGGTGTTGTCAAAGAGAAAGCGCTCCTGCCCTACTAAACCCATCTGCTGATGAGGCCACTTCAGTTGCAGGGTTTTGATGTTGGTCTTGTCTAGCAGGATTATGCCCTGGTCGAGATTGTAGAATCGTTCCAGCAGGGATTATAATGTCGACTTGCGACTTCCGCTTTCTCCTCCTAGGGCTATGGTCTGTTAATTTTTGGGGTCAGCATATATGCAATCTTAAAATCAAAAGATTCAAAACAATGCAAAAAGAGAATTTATTGAAGATATTAAATTTCAGCCCTGAGCTTTAAATTTCAATCTACATTCTATTGAAATAATAATTTAAACACGTTTACAATACACCCAGTGCAATGGACATTTGATTGTTTGGAAAGACAATATTTTATGGTCATGAGAGATTTTTTTTGAAATATTATGGTTTATATAGCTGTCCCCCTGCCATCCCCCCACTGTCCCCAAAATTTTGGAAAAAATTTGCCGTTCCCCTCTCCCCTCTCCCAGAAACTCAGAGAAACACTGCTTAAAGTGTTATTCCTGCCATTGTCATAATACTACTAAATTCTAATAATGTTTGTGAATATGATGTCTTCATGGCTGAAAGTTGAAACCAAAAAATTCTACAACGTGGCAGAAAAAGTCTATAAGCCCAATTATAATGTTTTCCTCTCTATTGTATACCAGATTTTTCAGTGCATTTATATACAGCTGCAATTTGTCTGTGGTTAAAGTGGCTTTGTATAGATCTTAAGAAACCTCTACTGCAGTGCTACACCTCACCAGTAATGAAGTACTACAGGGATTTTAATGTGAATGATATTGCATTACCAGGTACAGTAATACCATGGCTGTCAGTTGTCTAAGCATTAAAAATCTTACTTCAAACAAAATTTAAAACTGATTCAGAGAGAGAGAAAGGCATGGTTACTAACTTAATAAAATGCCCAATCAAGAAATATGCCTTGAATTATGGAATATTATTAAATATATTGTTTTTTCAGATTTTTTTCACATTTTGTCATTGTAATCTTTTGGCCTTTCCTTGTATATGCACATTGACAATGAAAACTCAAATGATAACAATGAAATTTTGTTAATTTGTATGTCAACTCATGTAAATTTTCAATTCAGCTCTAATGTAACCTAATACAGTTATATAATGAATTTTTTAATTGCTGTCTCCGAAACTTGTCTCCACATTTTCTAACGTCCCCATCCCAGAAACACGTGGAACATGGGTTGAAAACCTTCTCTTGCATTGGACAAGGCATTGGAAGTTGCATTGGAGGCCGTTTGCATATTTATTTACTCCTAGACCCTCTTCTGGTAGGTTGCATTGTTTCAGGAGCAGACAAAATCAAAGAGGTCTCGGTTCTTGACAATGTTGGTGATACTGTTATTCCCTTGTCTCTCTGCAGTAAGCAGCATGGGATATTGAAAGTTAAAGGAGACTTTTACAAGCAGTGTTTCAATGTATTTGCTAACAAGAATGTTGAGTTGAAAAGCCTTTATCCTTTGGTGAAGTTCGATAGAATTTGAATGGTTCACAATCAGCTTGCTTAGGCCTTGATTCATATCAAGTCTGACAATACACAACATCTTGTTAGACTATTTTAAGTTTTCATGAGACTTTGACCCATGTATATTTTAATTTTTAAGTCATTTCTGGGATGACCAAGTTCCAAGACTAGTCATTTCTTAATAAGCTTTCTCTCAAACATTTTCGTAATAATCACAAGGGAAAGGAACCCACATAGCACACAAGCACCTCTAAGCAATTTCCAGTGACTTACAAGCGTGTTCTGTACAACAGAATCTTTTCAGATTTGGAATCAGACCAAACTGAAATGCAAGGATATTCTTTTCAAATCTGGGAGCCGGGAAAATGCAACTGATATGCTAATTCCCTATTCTAAATTGATTTTATTCTAATCAATGATACTTCATCCGGACACAACATCATGGGGCAAAATTCAAGCAAGTTTGTGGGGAAAGCTACAGTAGTGGTCCCAAGCCTTCAAACAAGCCCCTGATGGTCTTGGAAGATTGAATTGTTTATGGTCTTTTGAGTGCATGGACAGGTTACAGCTTTGTTTGTCAGTTGGATTTGGATATTCTGGATAATTATAAACACGAACAATTTGTACTTAATATATTTAAATGAAGAGTTTTTCAACTTTGTGATGCATGTTTAAATCATTCTTCCCAAGGCTTTAAAACTATGCATCACAAGGTTGAAAAACTCTTCACTTAAAGGTATTAACTACAAATCGTTCATGTTTACGATTATCCAGAATATCCAAATCCAACTGACAAACAAAACTGTAAACCGTCCATAGACTCAAAAGACTAGACACAATTCAATCTTCCAGCCACAGGTTTGAACTTTGCTGTTGAATGTAAGTAACTCTATATACTTCCTTTTCAGATGTGGTTCATATTAGATTCCACATGTGTTTTCAATAACGAAAAGCCAAAAAAGGAAGCTAAACAGGGGTAAAATAAAATTAAAAAATTTATAGATCGCAGAGTAGTATATAACCCCGAGCGGAGTGAATTTCAGAGATTGAATGAACGTTTGCTATGTAATTAGATTTGATTGTTTGAAAAAATAAAAAAATGTTCACTAAATTTGTTTTGGTTTGGAAAAAGAAGTAACAATTTCCTGTCCAATGTGTTCCAAAGCAAAGCTTTTTATGCTTAGGGCACTATTTTGCATAGAATGCTTTCACTCAGATGGCATTCAAAGGCGTTGAAATATTAAAACAATTAATTTTATAGAATTTGCAAAGCGTTTTGGCTAAAACTGTGCAGTAGTTTATACATCAATGTTTCCAATCACTTTTGTGTCTATTAGCATCTCGATGATTGATCCCAAAAAGTTTATACATCAAAATTTCCACCACTTTTATGTCTTTATCATCTGAAAAATTGATCCGAAAACAGTTTTATCCAAAAATCTCTACAAATTCACTGACATGGACTGCGAAAATCGATTAAGTTTAGGCTAGTAACATCAAAGTCTTTTCTAGGGCATAGTATTTAGAGGTGAATGTTGTAGTAGGGTTACCTGCGTGCACCACTTGGTAAGCACGTGAAGTCGAAGCAATCGTTGCCTGGTTTTGAGAATATATTTAAGGAGGCTGATTTTCTTGTTGGCATCAGACTGAGATTGAGATCCCAAGTTGTGGACGAGTTCCTCAAGTTGCACGAATGAATCCTCCGCCGCTCTCTTCACTAATTCTGACAACTGCACAGTCTGCTGCCCCAATTCTGCCATTCTCCTCCCTTCCTATAGAACAAGGAAGAACAAGGAGGACGAGGACTGGAATGGTTGCGCGCAGGATTCGAACCGTGAACGTTATACGCTTCAATTTCTATTTCGCACTTACAAACCCGTATTGCGGCGCGCTGAGTAAAATCACATGAAAAGTAGGAAGGAAGTTGCTTTTCTATTTTCTCCCATCGCAGCGGCTCAAATTGCTAAAATTCTAGCCAAAACCCCACTCCAACTCTTTATTCACAATTTGGATTTTCTAAAAATTCTCCGCTCTCTTTTGACCTTTGTCCAGGAGGAAATGGTTGAAGTTGTCAAAATCCCCTTCCCTAGTACGGTGTTTCTTTTAATAAAAAAGGAAACTTTTCTCTCGTTGTTAAGAGATGAGTGGGTTTGTCCATAAAAGCTTGAATGAATGAAGGTTTTTAAAAACGTTCACAAGGCCAAACAATCTGTGGGACCAACGGATACCAACAAAGTTGCCTATAACAAAAGCTTCGAATAGGATTGCTACCCAAACAACACCATCTTGTTGACCTCTTTTTCCTTCAAAATCCTCGATCTTCTATTGTGAATCTTAATCAAATAATTTGCAGTTTTTGTTATCTTTTCTTATTCAAACAGGTTAGCCAAGGAGCCCACATTCAAAATATCAATGTAAATGGTAGGTTGGACATTCCATGATATAGTGTCATTCTGTCTCCACAAGCCCCAAGGTACAAAAACGGCATATCATATCCGCCCACTCCTCTTTCGGCCTTGTCCACCTACCAGTTTCACACCTTAGCTAATGTGAACTAGTCCTTAGCTAAGTTATTAACATTTTAGCTTTCCATTTTATTTCCGCCCCTATATAGGTCTTTTGTGTGTGGTCGTATGAAGGATTGAAATGCTTGATATAGTACTCCCTTTTCCTCCCAAGTTGCCTCACCCACATGCTTGCTCCCATACATACTACTTGATTGCTCCAATCATATTTGAAAGTAAAAAGAAAAAACTTATCATCAATTAATTATATTATCAAAAAGGAAAATAAAGAATTCTTTTCAAAATAGAACAAGTGTCAGGTAGTGGTGAGTATCTATTTGTAATACTGTAATAGTAGTATTTGTTGTCTAGTCCATAGATGAGTCATGACATAGCGATTTAGAGGAAGGTCGAATAACAATATCGATCAACAAATTCTTACAATTTGAATGTGTCACGATTTTATTGGGTCAATGAAGATTATAGTTGTTATGGCTGACCTTGACCCAAGTTTGATATGTACTAAGCACAACTAGTTGAAGTTGAGTTTGTTCCTTAGAATAAATATTTGTTAAATATTAAGTAACAAAGAAGAAAAATTAAACTATGAAAGTACTTGTATATAATGGCTTAATATTAGTACATAAAACAAAACCTACATAAAAAAAATTGAACAATAAATTGTTAAATTTCTAATGATGATATTGTATATTAAGTATAATACATTATAATTAAAGTTATAATTCGCAAATTTCTATTGTTAAATTAAACCTTGGTTGTTTTGACTATATTTAGTGATTGATAATACAAACCATTGGGCATTTTATTGTTCATTTCATTATTGCACTAAGTGAGGGAGAGCAAAGTCTCCACTTGTTGGAATATCCAAGTCGCCATATGAAGTTGCATTCACAATAGTAGGCATTTTTGGAAGTGAGCCAATATCGAGAAGCATTGGCATATACCGAGAAATACTATAAGCTTGACCCTTTGGAATGCGATGGACATGAATTTAAACTTCAATAGATTTTATCTACAGGATTTGAATTGCACATAACGTTGACAAAACTATCTTCCAACTAGATTCATGCAACATGAATGTGTTAAAAATAGACGGCAATTTTATTACGCTAATGAAAATAAGAAATATTTGGTACAATATCTAAAGTATTATATCAAATTTTAAAATTTAAAAAAAATTGAAAAACTATAAATAATTTATTGATTTTATAAAACTAAAATTATATAATTATTAACGCGCGATAAACAAAATTAATTCTAATTAAAAATCAATATATATTATTTATTTAAAATCTATAAAATAATAAAACTAAAATTAAAAACAAATCCAACTATAAAACAACTCTTAAATAGCCATTCACATAAGAATGGCCCTAATCTTGCGCATTCTTCCACACCTTATTTAAAAATAAATAAAGTCAAACTTGCACAAGGCTCCAAAAAGTACCTTTTGATCTCCACTCTCCACTTGAATTAAGAAATTTGTCACCCTTCATCTCTCTCAATCCTTGTCTTATTCATTTGCACATTTCTAGGCTTCCACCTGTAAGCATCTCATTTCCCCATCCAAATCGTTCAATCTCCACTTTGTTTGTTTGTGCATTTGTTGTGGTCAAACAAAGGATTAACATTTACTATGTTAGAGCATTGTGTTAAGTGAAGATTTATTCCAAATAGAGACATTAAACAACTGTTGGGCATGAATTTATGCATTTGGTGTCTAATCTATTTGTGTTGTTGGGCATGAATATCAGAGAGTATGGGAGGTCTTATTATTGTATAGAGGCATACAATCTAATGTTTATCAATAAACATTAATGTCTGAAGACATAAATCTAGAAAAAGATAGTGATGAATATTAAATCACTAGCCCACATGTTTTTCTCCCACACTAGGTAAAGTTCCTTTTTAAAGTCTGAAGAGCCCTTCCATTATTCTACATTAGATTGTAGTTGTACAACAAACCTGCACCTGTGTTTCTATGCTAGGAATTTCAATAAAATGCCAACTCTCTACCTTAACAAGCTGATTTTAAACTTCTATATGCCACATTAGCATTTTGAATGTGCTTTGTTCACATATGTGTAGCCTCTTAGAATACATCCTATGCCATACCACACATATGTTATGCCATTTAAGGAATATGTTGCAAACAAGGATGTGTTTTGTCTTTGGAGAGAGTATGAAGGCTTAATAGATTAAAGTTAAATTTTTTATTGGAGAAGTCAATGGTTCAAAACTTCAATTACAGTGTATTTTTAGAAGTTTGATGCTTTTAGAATAGGAAAAATAAGTAGAATGTTTTGTTAAAGTTGAGATTACATGGTTTGGAGTGATAAGATTATTTTTATTTAATTAGAAAAATCATATGTTCTTGCTAAATTTGAGGGGCATGACTTTCATACATGGCAGGTTAACTTGCAATTGGTTTTAATAGAAAAAGATCTTTGGGATATTGTTAGCAAAATTGTAAAAAAAAACACAAGATGCATATGAAGGTATAAAATGGGAAACTAAAGATTGCAAAGTAACAACATTGATTGGTCTTCGAATATCTAATACGTATTTGCATCATACTGATCTAATAAAAACTTCAAAGCAAATATGGGATGATCTTAATTATTTATTTGTTTCACAGGCTTCAAGTGCCAAGATGTCAATTAAGAAAAAGATTTTTGGCTTGAAGATGAAAGAGGGTGACAATATTGTTCAACACATTAGTACATTTCGTTCCCTTCTTAATCAACTCACTAGCATAAAATCTATGATTGATGATGTTGATGATGATGCCAAGGCTATTTTATTGAGTAGTATTCCTTCAAGCTTTGAAAATATTGTATTTACTTTAAAAAAACTCAATCCAAGCTTATAAAATGTGATATCTTCCTTAATTGATGAAGAGAATAAAGTCACTAAAAAAATCACCTAATTATTAAAGAAACTGCTTTATTTGCAAAGAAGTCTCTAGAGAAATTGAACAAGGAAAAATAAAATTTTTAAATGCTTGTATTGTAATCAAATAGGACATATTTTACTGAATTGTATTCAACGTGCTACGGATCTTCTTGACGGCAATTTGAAGATAAATAATGATTTGACAACTATTAAAACTGAGGTAGAAAGGCGTGATTTTGCAATACATGATCAAGACTCTCCTTACAATGACAATGAGGAGGAATATCTTTTTTAATAATTAAGCAGGTAATATTGGAGGCCGGATGCACCAAAGGCTGGAGGTATATTGTCATCCTGAGCTAGCTTCTTACTCTAAGATGATACTTTGCATAAGAAGCACCAGCTTTATTTTAAGTCCCTTCATGGAGCAAGGGGGCATGGCAATTTTGATTTGGTCTGTGGATAGTTGAGTATGTCTCAATCCATAGACTTGGTGAGTTGTACTTATGGACAGTTGAGTATGTCTTTCTCCATAGATTTGCATGTTTGTATTTGTGGATAATTGAGTGTCTCGATCCACAAAGGGAGGAAAGTTACTATGGATAGTTGAGTAAGTATTGATTCACAGTTGGTTGGTGTATTTCTTGTGGATAATTGAGTGTGTCTTGATTCACAAGAGGGGTGGTGTACTTGTGAATAATTGAGTATGTCTTGATTCACATGTATTGTTGGATAATTAGGAAATTTGCCTAGACATGAGTAGTTTGGAGTGTTTTGAGAAGGATCTACATGTCTGATAGTCAAGACATCTGTTGATGGGTTCAGTTTGGTGTGTCTTGGGTGAGTGAGGAGATTTGGTTAAGGTTCTTCATCAAGTTTCTAGATGGGTTGTTGTGTTCAGTCCATGCAATGTTTCGTCTGTTGTTCGGATTGATATAATAAGGGGGAATGTTGGAAATATATTACATCTATAGTATACATGTTAGATAAGTAAATAATAAATTAACATGTTAGTATGTTAATGTTAATTTATAAATAAATCAATTGCTAGTTTTTGGGAGTTACTTTCTTGTTAGTAAGTTTTGGTAGTTAGTACGAGAAAACAATAGCTATATAAGCCAATGTAATGTAATATAAAATCTATATATGAAATCTTGGATCAATCATATCATATTACATATTATTTTGTGTGTTTTTCTTCTGTGTAATAATGGTGTAATTTGTATATGTAATTTTCTCAACATTTCAACAGAATCCAAGATTCAATCCAAACCATTCACATTCACATTCAAAAATCTATAAGCAAACCCTCATCCTCAACCAAATCATAAGGTGGATGCAAAGTATGGTCATGCTGTAGGATTTCTTGAGCAACCATATCTCTCTCAACAACAACATATCTTGAACGTATCAAATACATCAAGGGTTTGTTTTGGTGAGAATCTTGTTTTAATCTCATCATTGTTTGCATTCCTTAAAAAGGTGTTGTTAGGCTTGAAAGTAAGTTCTTTGTATGCAAATTGCCTAGTTCCTAGTTTGTTTCATTTCTTAGCCTACAGGTTTTAGCACTCCTAATGGGATATTGTCCCTTATCTAATCTTTGTTTTTTTAGGATTTTACTAACTTAATATTTTAGGTTCTCACTCTTTTTAGAGAAGTTTGGTGAAGAAGTTTTATTAGGATCATCCCAGGTAAAAACAAACCTCGCCATTGAGATCAAAAGGCCAAAAAACCTATAAATTGATATAAAACACGATGGGTTTTGTGTTTAAATTTTTTTAACTATTTTTGTTTGTAGATTTCTGTACCAATGACTATCTATACAATATGTATGGTTTGTACTCTACACAATATTTCATGTCAATCTAACATATAATATTCTATCGATTTTGCTTGGTTTGAATTTTTTCCATAGCTTTTAAAGTCTTGGAATTTTGAAAAAGAATTGGAATCCTGCTTTTTTTGTTTTGGTGCAACTTTTTTAAGTTTTAAAATTTAAAAAATATATGTTTGTTTGCACATTGTACCATGTAAAAGTAGGGTATTGTAGTAGTATATGTTGGTAGGGTGCAGGGCCTATCAGCCCCATCCACTATCCACTCATTGGCAATTTAAAAACATTGTTGATTGAACTAGGGTTTCTAGCCATAACCGCCCACCAATCTCCTCTAAATCTGCAACTACTTAACCACACTCTCATTTCCCATTGACCACTTGTTGATGATGATGTTACTTACTATCAAACACAGATAAATATTCTACTTCCAACACCTATCTCTCTTGAAAGATATGATAAATTCAAGATGAATTTATAATCCCAAGGCTCCATTGGTTAGGTCTTGACTATGCTTGTAGTCACTTAGGGTTCGTTGTAGGCTATTTTACATAGGGGACTTACAGACTTTGAGTTTGATTTTCCTGATCCAGACACTTTCCTGTAAATGTCATGGTCAGCTTGTATGATTTGCATATATTCCTAGCGATCTTTGTGATTTGGACATAACTTTGATTAGTTCTTTTGAATAATCCCTAATTAATTAAACTTGGACTATTTCCTATGGATTTAATACAACTTTGATCAATTCTTTTGAATTTAATATAACTTTGTTTAGTTCATCTGAATTAGTCTTTATTAACCGATCTTTGTTAAGTTCCTCCAGATTTATCTAAAGATTTGCCTTAAAGTGTTGAATTTATCATTGTTAATAGTTATTTCCTTAAGATTTATCATTATTCACTCTTTTAGAGATGATCTATGAAAATAAAATAGAAAAGAAGAGTCGAGTGGGAAGGAGTTCTAAGAAGTTAAGTTTTTTCAGTGATTTCACACGTACATCCAGACACTTTCATGAATTGAAGTTAATCTAATTATACTTCACCAGGTGTTCCACAACTACATATAATAGATGCAAATCTTCAATGGACAATCAATGATAGCAAGTAATAACTCAAATGCACTCTAAAGGACGCAACAATTTTGTAATGTCCCCATTTTTGGGTCCTCTTGCAGTGCAGTTGGAGCTGACTTTCTGGGTTTGTGATAGCCTAATTAAAGGAGTATTTCGATGTCACTAGTGTGCTTAGGTGTTCCAATGGAGCTGTATGACACTTTTTGGAGGGATTTCAGACAACTTATCCATACTTACTATTTATAGTAAGTGTTTTCATGGCGACAATCTTTCTGGGTTTTTCTAGGTTTGTTCTCTTTGGTCCTCATAGAACACTGCTATTTATAGTAAGTGTTAGTTTGGACACTGTTTTGGTGACATGGCAGTTCGGTCGTCTCGAGGCCTTTCTAAGTGTTGCATTAAGCTCAGTAATGTCAGGGTTCACGGTGATGTCCTTCCAAGTGTTTTCGGGCCTTTTGAGCCTTTTTTTACTATTTTTAGCAGTGGTCCTAAATTTGATATGACTCCGTGCGACGGACTTGGACTTCACTCAATTTTTATTGGCCTTCTTGTCGGTACTTCGAAATCCATGTTCGGAGTCCGTTTGCACTATTTTTTAATGGCGCAATATATTCCTAAGTTAAATTAAATATTTAACTTAATAATAAAGTTATTAAGTGACTTTATTAAAAGAGACTTGAAGTATTTTATATAAAATAAAGTCATATATGTTTGTAATATTGGGCGCCAATGTAAAGAGGGTGAATAAATTGAAAATAATAAAATTGTTTTATTTCCCCAAAAAGGTGCATTGGGAAATGTGAAGGAAGAATAAAAGAAGCTTGAACATTCATTCTTCTTTACGATTGCATAATTTTATCAAATGAACTTTATTCTTTGGCTATGCTAGGGTTTTGAACTAGCAACCTTTAAAGATGAAATCCCTCGTTGGTTTGAGCATCTGCAGGGTTGAAAGACATCTCTAGGGTGTTCAAGGTGAACTCATTCCAGAGATTACAAATGTGCTTCAATGGTTGATTGCAGGCTTGTCACAGAGTGATTTACATTGACATATCTTGAGTTATTTGCCTTGATAATTATGGAGGGGTACTAATATATTGCAGGTTCTAGACTGTATTTCAGAGGTGTTTTGTTGTGGATTCAACCTCCTATACAGGCCATACATCCCCAAACTTGGTCCTACCTCATTGAGGGAGTTTTCGTGTGTATTGGTGGGTGTTTGGTCTCATTTATTCCTTTCAGCTGAATGTGGGTTTCTTACAGATTCAACACAGAGATTACATTAGTTTTTAGGAAGCTTTTTCATAGTTTTTGGTGGTTGTCCTCTGCACCAGGCCATACAACACTGTCATAGAGGTCGAGGATCTTCAGTTATTGCATCAGCTGTTGGTTTGAAGTCATTGCAGGCCTCCAATAGAGGTGATTCACCTTTGTATATGTTGTCGCTTACTAAGCTAATATGAAATATGAGTTTGTACAGTTTTTGGAGGAGTTTCATAAGCTTCAATTGTTGTAATAGTCTTTTCCAGCCATGTACTTGCTTGGACAACAAATGGGTATGTTAGCATCTTGATGTACTCACTTATATTTCTCATGGGTGTTGTTCATTTATGAAATATAATGCATTTCCTTTGAATATGAGCATCTGGGTATGTTGTTTCATATATATATAAATGCAAGTTTATTGTCAAATGCAAAAAAAAACCAAAATGCACCAAATTCAACTAAACCACAGAAAACATAAAGGGGCGGGATATTACAAATTTGATATTCCATTGTCGAAAACTAATCAAAAGATTACTCGAGATTTATGATTAAACTGTAATCCACTTTCTTCAAATTAATTATATGCACAAAGTATACAAATGTCTTCGCCGAGCAAGAAATAACCACGAGGTAAGTCAAGAAGTTACAAGAATACAAACTTAATACTTAACAAGTTTCATCAATCCAATCTCTTTATTTACAAATGATTCAGATCCTTTTATAAGACAAGGATCCAAAATCAATTACATTGCCAACGGTCATGATCAACTCATACAAAACAAATGGTCAAGATTAAAAGCATGTGAATGTTAGTTGGCATTCAAAAATGGATGACAACCATCGCCAAGTATATTCCCCAACACCTTCAAAGTCGCATCTTCTAGAATATTCCATGTACTAGTGCCAGGTATCTCTTTGCTCTATACATCACCCAAACTACATCCTTACCATCCGAATATCCCCTCCTGATATGTATCTTCATCATTGATATCCTATTGCCGTAAAATGGCATCGTCAGGATACCACACTACTCTGTGTTACATCCTATGTCCTCTTCAACCAAAACACCACCAGACTCTAGAGTCTTGTATTCATCATACGCTACAATTATTTTACCTATGTCATCCTTATCAAATTCTAGGCCTTGACCTTAGCATACTCCTATATTTGGAGCTGCTCACCCAAATATATTCATTTATTTATACAGGCATCTAGTTTATCCTTATATGGCTTTATTTTAGTGGATAGGTCCACTACCTTGTCGATTGTATTCTCTGAGAAATGTCCCACCAGATATTTCAAAACTAGCTCATACTTGGCCTTGAATTCTGTAATGGAGGCTTGCTCTTCATAAGTCTCTTTTTTGTCCACCATATTCCCCAGGACCTCTTCCAAAATCTCCATCTTGTCGGATAGGAGCTCATGTGCCTTGGTGTTGATGTCAATGGCTTTGTCCATGCACCATTTCAGGACTTCACCTTTGAACCTCAGGTCCTTCATCCAAATGGTTATCTTGGGCATGGTCTGGACCGTCATGATATTCCTACTCAGTAACACCTTGTCTTGCGGCCGTGGAGACCTATAACTTATTAAGATCCTGATCATTCGAATCCAACCTAGTAGTGCACTCTGCCTTCAAGGCATCTATCCTATTCTTTATGAACGTCAAGGTTTCTCAATTTGACAATGCGATTCTAATGACCTCCTCCCTGTCTTTCGGGAACTTTTGGAACTAACCCTCCATGACCTAGGCTTGATGCTTCTTTGCATCCAAGTCACTTATTTGATCCTGAGTCACCAACACTAAATTAGTTGGGACCTTAATTGTTGATATGTCTGTGGTGAATAACCCCTTAATGAATCCTTTGAGCTGGGAGATGCACCCTTTCAACTCTTGTTTTTTCAACTTATCCTTACAAATTCTAGTTGTTGCCTCTGCACTACCCATGAACTCATCAATTTCCTACTCAACGGTAGCATGTCCAAGGTCTAGGGTCATGATCTGATATTCATCCATAGTTATCTCACCCTTAGCTTTGTCAACTATAGGCACAACCAATTGGGTTGTCCTACATCCAATTGCATCCCTCTTGATGGATGACATTGGCTTGGTCTTCCGCTTAATCTTTATCTCCTTAGCTGAAAACAATGTTTTGAAATCAAAAGGAACTAAATGAATGGTAGGTTCAATTACCTCTGAAGATAGCCACCCTGGAATGTCAGGTGCTGACCCTTCTTGTCCTGTTTGTCCAATTTGGACATCCTACTCTTGTAGGACCTCTTTCTGTTGGAGAGTCTGGTATGGGCTTTTCTCTTTTTCTTGGTGTGATCGAGCTACACCTATCTCTGGGCCTTGAGTGCCCTGTATAACTTCTACATTCAAGTTCTTTCCAGCATCTGGCTGGTCCTCTTCCATATGTTGGGGCTCTTCAGCCATGTGGTCCTCTGGACCTTCCTTGTATATTTGTTTGTCATGCCCTTCTCTACTCGGCTCTTCTACCTGAAGCTCTTCTTGTTGTACTTCTTCCTCAATAGTAGCATGTTTCTCTCCCGAAGAGATGATGTCCACTAGTTGTTCTAGCATATCCCATTGTGGACTCATCTCTGGATGCGTCATCACCCTAGTATCTTCAATTTCCTTAGGCTCATCCTCTGACACATCCTAAGGTATGGACATTTTAGTGTTTGACAAGACCTCTACTTCTGGTCCCTTCTTCTCTTCTTCCCTAGCATGTACCAGTTGTGTCTCAATAGCTTGTTGCTCCTGTGGAGTGAAGAGTGGGGGCACCAAATTGTTCATCACATCTATGATGACTTCATCATCTATCAAGTCCAAGACTTGACTCAAGGGCAATTGTAGACTTTCTACCTTGGCTTCTTATTGTGCCTTTGCTTCCTCAACCATCTCCTACTTCTCATGAATGATCTGTTGGATCTTTTGACCTTGAGGAAGCTTTACCACATGCCCTCTAGTTTCAACTTCAAGAGTTGCCACCTACTACACTAAATGGGCTTGTATTGCAGCTTGTGGTGATGATAATTCTGCTTGAGGTTGACCTAATGTGAAGATATGTTCCATTAGTGTGGATCTCAATGCCTCAACTTGGGTGTCGGTGGGTTCGAAATGGCACCCCTCATACGTGTGGTAGGCATTCTCCTCTTTTGTTTTGGAATTTCCTCCCCTTGAGATATATTTGTACAAGGGCACCCCTCTGGAGTTGTGATTATGATCAGGATAGTAGGCACTAGCTGCTCTCTTGGAGGTGATGGCCTTGTGGTAATGCTCACATCGGCAGCTGTTAGAGGTTATTTGGACGTCGATGCTCCTTCTTGGGCTAATTGAGCTTCCATGTCTCTCCTCTTAACAATGAGGAAGTCATCATAGTCGACATCGGTTATGTCCTTCCTCTTTCTCTTCTTATCATATGTCAAGCTAACCCCTTTGTTCTTCAGATCAATTATTTGCTTATCCACCCATCTTTGGGTTGCCATTAGGACATTTTGAGAAATGACATCGATTGATGTCTCATTTGGATTGGTCTAGTCCGACAAGGGCAATGTCTCCTTATAGACCTATTTGAGGTTATATTTAAGATCTAGAATCTGACCATTATCAGTCTGAACCTCTAGGGACACCTCTAGTATTCCTAGAGTTCTCATCTAATTTAGCATTAAACGTTGGAATCCCCTCTTCCTCACATCTTCTTCATCATTGTAGTCCGCCCAATAATCCTCTAGATGTGACACATGATGAGGTTTCTTATCAACATAATTTTCCATCCTATGATATGGATCAAAGATCATCTAGAGTGGAAAGGGCTGCAGATCTAGCATTTGAAGCTCGACTTCTGATAATTTGGAATCTTTGAATTCTAAACACTAGAACCAATCGATGTCCAATGGGAACTTGACCATTCCCCGCCCATGCTTTACAACAAATACCTCAGAGGACTAGATCATCTACCTGGTTATCTCTAGGAGTAAGATTTTATTCGTAGGATATATGGACAATGTGTAGGAAGAGCCATCAAACTCATCCATATAGATACATGTGAAGGTTGGGAATTGCATGAACCAGGACCCGTGAGCTATGATAACACCTTGAGTGTGTCTTGACACCCTCTTGGCTCTATCCCCTTCCATAAGCTTGACCAACCACATTAAGAAGTAGTCATTGACTCTTATGTAATGGACGATTGACTGGCCTCTTTCTAGTTGTGGGTAGTATTTCTAGACTAGTTACTCTTCGGGTTTATTCCCCATGTTTCCCACTGTATATAGCCCATCAAATTGGGACATGTAGGTGCATGAATATACGATTTAGGATGGCATGAAAAACCTCCTTTTCTTCTTCTTCTAGTTGATCAATCTGCTATGCACGGAGTCACTGATTAACTATGCCCAATGCACTACGCCACCTTCATCCTTGATTGACCTTATCACTCCATACATCTAGATCTCAAAGGATCTAACATTTTCACTCCCAATCATTTGATGGAGCAATGCAATCATATATTAGACTTCTTCGCAGAAGTTGAATCTATAGATATTTTGAGGCATTTTGGAAACTTCCTTCAGCCCGGTTGTCGCATCCATCCATGAGGCGTGCATCACTTTCTTGCACCCTGCCACATTGGAGTTGTAATGCATTGTTAACACATTGATGTCTATCTCAAACACATCCCGACTCCTCGGGAAGTTGAATGTCTCAGAGATGCCCTTAGGCAAGAAGTCCACATGTACTCAACCTTGGTGTTCCATCCTTTGGTTTAGGAGATTGTACTTTTGGGCACATTGTATCACTAATTCTAGCGCATCTATTGCCATGGGAAACCCTGTTGTATTGAACATGCCACTCTTCACTATGTTCTTGAGTAGGTCACTTGCATTTGGTGCCTAGCATCTTGCGCAGAATGCATCCATGTCCACATTGCCCACATGTGTATCAATAACTTAAGCAAACTTGCACGAAACTCCTCTAGGGGTTTTATCCGGTGCATCCTTGAATTCCTCATCACATTGTTTCAATCATTTCATCACCGTATCTTGCATGATGCAAACCCACATAGTTAGTTCCTACATAGGGGTTTAGGGCCTATAAATTTTTCTTTATATGCCCTAGTTCACGTTTAAATTTGGGAGGAAAATACTTATTGGGCAAAATCTCACGAAATAGTATGAAGTTTACCATGGTAAGATGAATCGATTATTTTACCCTAGGTAAATGAGATTAACCTTTTATAAAAACATAAGTCACTATAACCACCAGCAAATGGAAAAATTTTCATATACGTACATGTGCAAATGGAAAATCACCATTGTTACGTTGTGATGAGGAGGTTCGTTTACCTTCGAGCATTCTGTCCACTTAGCTGGTCTTGCAATGTCTAGCTTAATTCACCTTTTGTGCTCTGCAAATTCGCCTTTAAGATAATTCTCTACAAATTTATTTTTTGATCTCCTAAGAATGCTTTGTGATTACAAATTAGTTGAAAATTTACTTTTATCCTTTGTGAAATCCACCTAATATGAAAATGCATTGAATGTTCACTATGGTTGGTAAGTAACTACTATTCGGGAGCAGGGAAAAGCGATAGCTGGATTTGGGTTTGTATTTTAAATTTAAACTGCAATGACAAAGATCAATTTGTGGTATGGGAGTTTAATGCAGATAGAACTGGATGGACATCTAGTCCCTAGATATCTGGTTTGAAATGTCCAATGGAAATGTCCATTGGAAATGTCTAGTTGACTTTGGTCGAAGTCAAGTAAGAAGGCATGGTGATAACTCAGTTGGGTGATGTCATTATTGTTGTGGTCAAACTATGTTGACTAGAATATTAGGCGAGTGGATCTTTATATTTAGTTTGGGAAGGTCAGGACATTCAGAAATGTCTGGTGCAAAATTTCCAGTGCGAAATATCCAGTTGAAAAGTCAACAAGTAGTGGGTAAGTGCGAAGGCTTATGTTGTTTTGAATAGGACCTAGATATGGATATAGATGTTACAAAACATCCAATACAAAATATACGGTCGAAAATGTTCTGTCCAGTGGAATGCCTTTAGGTCAAGATAAATTTGATGGTTTGCACCAGATATGGATCTTTTAACAAGTGTATTCAAATACTTGCTTCAAGCTCAAGAATTAAAACACATTTAAGGTTAATTTTGGGCCTGGGTGATTTCTTAATGCCTATTTGGAATCCGATATGGATATTTAGACATGATCTAGTTATGGATATGGACATTACGAAGTGTCTAGTGCAAAATGTTTGATTGACTAGAAATGTCCAATTAACCACAACATCAATGGGCATAACTCGCTCATTTTAGTGATTTTTTAGGAATTTTAAGAGGCAACCCTGGCTAAAATATTATCCTCTATTCATCTATGGCCTTTTCAGGAGGTGAATTTAGATTTTGGATTTTATCCTTTAGCAGCTAAACATTTTACCATTACTTCCCAACACACACATGACAAGACGACACAACGAAAAAAGTTGGCTCCTCATTCTACCAGGACAAAATGGGGTGTGTTGTGAGACCACACAACACCACCTCTACTAGTAGTGCCTCCTAGTCACCACCCATGGGCCATTGACCATCTAGCCCCCCTCTCCATTACAACTTTCAACCAAGGAGGAAAACTTTGCGATGCTCTAAATTGGCCATATAGAAGCCTTTTTCAAAGCATTTTTTTGAAATAAGGTAAACTTTCATTATCTTCACAGTGGTCCAACTAGTTTTTTCTTATGATGCATATTTTTTAGAATTTATGTTTTCTCACTACTCTTGTTGTGTTGTCATAGTTTTTAGAGCTTCAAAACTTCATAACTTTCACATACAAGCTCAAATTTGGGTACTATTTTTTTTAAAGTACATATTATCATTCTCTACATAGTGTTGTGATTTATTTAAACTTTATTTGACATTATTTTTTTAGGTGCGACCATCATCACATCATAAAGACTTAATTTTACAACTTTCTAACATTTGTATTGCAGGTTGTATTTTGTTGCTCGTTACTGTTTGTTGACCCCCTATTGTAGGTTCACTTATTCAAAGATAAAAAATAACATGATATTATTAATGTGTGGGTTATAGGTCCACTTTCCAAAGAAATATTTTTTAAAACCCTTTTTGTTTGCTTTTGTCATTTTTTTAAGGGTGAATTAGCTTGATTCTTTGACTTATGTGATAAAGGGTGTGTATGGTCTACTCTCACACCATAAGACAACCTTGAGAATCAAAAGCATCCCTTTTTCACATTTCTTTGCACACTTCACGTTATTATTTTTAAGCTTTAATGAACACTTTATTGTCACGATTTTATGCTAAAGTGTGTGTATTCTCTTCTCTCACACTACAAGGTGACCTTGAGAATCAAAAGTATCCCTTTTTCACTTTTGTCTTCCAAAAGGATAGTTCCTGAGTATGCTCTTTCCTCACACTGCAAGGTGATTTTGGAAACCAAAAATGGATAGTTGTTTCTTTTTAGTGGGCCTAGATCGGATTTAATCACCAAGTGTCATCCCAAACCCATGTGTTCCAATAGGGTATACAAATTAGGGAGAGAATTGAAAGACTCTTCTTTCAAGGTGCACTTGTCGTTCATCTAAGATAACACGAAAATTTATAGCTTGCTAAGTGAAGGATGAAAATGGATTACCCCCTCAAGCCAAGCCTTTAGACATACATCTCGATTCTATGGATTTGGGCCTCCTGTATTGCAGGGTATACTAAGACTTCCTTAGAAAGCCACTTGTTCAACCTAGCTTAAGAACCTCTTAGTTGTTTGTAACTTATGATGCACTAGTAAGTGGTTAGCCCCGAGAAGTTACTCATCACATACCTTTGGAACTAAAATATTAGGCCACAAACAAATAAAAATAAATTTGTGGTTAGCACTTTGAGATCATGGGCCAATACTATTTATGACCAAGTTAAGGTATATTCATGAGCTCATAAGTCGAATAATCCCACTTGAATAATTAGGTTATTCTCACATTTGAATTGTTTGCACCTTGTGTGAAACACGTTAAAAAATCCAAAAATCCAAAGAAAGTCAAAAAATCAAGAAATAAAAATCCTCAAAAAGCCAAAGTTTGAAAATCCAACAAATCCAAATCTTAAAAATCCAAAGTCCACATTCCAAGAGGAATCTAACAATTATGTATTGTAAATTCAATCCACCCAAGATCCCAAATCTTGTTAATCAATCCAAAATCCCAAAATCCCAAAATAAAAAATCAAACCAATCTACAATCCCCAAGTCAAACACCTTCACAAAACTAAGATCTCAAAATCACAACACTTAAGGGCTTAGATCCAAAATCCAACCAACCCAAGTCAAACCATTTAAGGACCAAAATCCCTTAAACCTAATCCCATATCCAACATCAAGTTATATAAGGTCCTAGACCTTGTCCCTCAATTGAAAATCAATCACCATCAAGTTACCTTCCAATCAGATTCAAAATCAATCAAAACATGAAGTTACCCAAGGTCCTAGACCTTACAAAATCAAAGTAAAAATCCTTCCAAAAATCAAAGTCAATTTCACAATAAAATATTAAAATCAATCCACCATCATCCAATCAAAACCATCACTTTTATGCCCCTAATCACTATATTTCAAGTGAAATTAAAATTGTGGTTTAACGAACACAAGCCCTTTGGACATGGTTTTATTCACAATTCACACGTAAAGGAAACCTTTCACCAAGGATTCCTTGATAATGTTAGTGAATCTAGGAGTCTACATAATCAAAGTGAATACTTGCAAGGGTATAAAAATGTCCTGACCTTTGACCAAACCCAAATCTTGGTTGATCAATTTGTGGATAATCACAAAGACCTCTTGCTTTAACACCTTATCAAAGTAGGAGATAAGCTCCCTCCCAACTATAATTTAGACAACCTCAATAACATCATAAATCTTGAGCCATCCACTCAAGACTTTGACAATCCTTGGGCTTAAGGAGCCACTTAACCAAACCATGACCCCACTAATTGTCACATTGACCAAAGT
Organism: Cunninghamia lanceolata; assembly: GCA_027924645.1. NCBI lineage: Eukaryota > Viridiplantae > Streptophyta > Pinopsida > Cupressales > Cupressaceae > Cunninghamia > Cunninghamia lanceolata. The sequence continues at coordinate 5,791,221 of BSBN01000404.1, forward strand.
AATGAGGATAACACTCAAGCACCCCTTATTATTAGAAACACTATGTCATGCAATAATCCACCCAATAAATACAATCCAGAATCTTCTTCACTCAAGTATTTGTGGTATACTTACCAATCCACTCAAGAAAATCCAACATCTTGATCAAATCAAAATCCCAACTCAAACCAAGCTAACCAAACATTTCCCAAAATCAACCTACAACCTGAATCAACAAATTAGTTCATCCCTAATCAAACCATCCCAAACCAACCCATGTTCCCTCCATTTATCCCTAATCATCAAGCCTATCAGTCAAACCCAACACCTTTGAACAACTCCCTCCATCAAACTATCTAACCAATGCAAATTTTTTAACCCCACACCTCAAATCTCATTCCACCTCTTAACACCCCTTTTGATCAAGAATAGAAAGATTATTAAAAATTTGATCAAATGGTTACAACTAGGGACATCAAATAAACAATATAAGTTTGAGGAACTATGTCCCTATCCTTTCAACAGAACCATCTCACAAATCTCCTTTCCTCCTCACTTTGAGACTCCAAAACTTGAAAAATACAAAGGTAGGGGCTATCCTTGAGACCACATAAAGGAGTTCTTCATGACATGTCAAGAAGCATCCTATGACGATATATACTTGCTAAGAATTTTCTCTTAGATTTTGGGAGGTCAATCCTTGGAATGGTTCTTGCACCTTCATCAAGGCTCCATCACGACTTTTGTTGACTTGATAGTAAAGTTTGTCACACGTTTTTCTTATAACATTAAGCATGAGCTCAAAATTATGGACCTTTACAATGCCAAGCAATGCAATGGGAAATCTTCTCTTCCTTGCAATAATGGATAAGTCTTTCATGTAGATTTCCTTGGCCTATCCTTGAAAAACAACTCATCCATATTTTCATCACAAATTTAAACCAAGAAATGGTCTTTCACCTCCAAGAGTATTGAGTCACAACATTTGGTGAAATCATTAAAAAGAGGTTACACATTGAAATATCCCTTATTGCCAAAGGTTTGGTAAAATATTCTCTAAAGACTATAGTCAAACTAAAAAACCTAAGTTTTGGGGTAAAAACAAGAACATAGTCAGTGGAGGGAGCACTGAATCGAACAATTGTAGCATGTGAAACCTACACCAAACTGGAAACATGTGCAAAACATACAATGACCTACTAACATTACCATCCTATCTAGCCAACCTTAACAAAACAAACAAAAATGTCAATACACATCCTCAGGGGAACCCTTAGAGGTTGTCTTCCAAAAACTCATCCAAGAAAATATGGTGACATTCCCACTCACTAAATTGTTCGACATCACAAAACCCAAGCCTACATGGTTCAAAGATAACTAATATTGTGATTATCACAAAATCAAAGGACATGCCAAAATAAATGCACGAAACTAAAAAATTGCATTCAAGGCCTCATCAACAAAGGCAACATTAAATAGAGGGGAACACCTTAGCTTCACTTAATAACCAAATGGGGATTTACCAAAACCCTTTTCCAAAGCATGATCAATCATTCCCTTAAACATCCAAACAAGGACACAACCAAGATCACCATGCCCACAATATCCATTACAACAAAGCCTCCCATTCCTATGACTTCATTGTAGGACTTATCAACCAAGCCAACACATAAGTTGCAACCATCAAAATCAAGTCATCTAATAGTGCCATCACCATGAGGTGTGGTTGGGTCACCATCCAAGGGTCTCTTTATCTACCTTGGCCAATTGATATAACCTTATTGAGCATCTTGAGAAATCTCCAACTCAGATATCCATCCTAGAGATTTTTAAAACATCCCATGTTCATAGGGATATATTGGATTACATCTCACAAGAGTCAAGAGCACCCAATGACATTGACCCAACTAACCAATTCTAAGCACTCATGGGACATTTTTCCTCCACCTACTGACTTGCATTTAACCACAATGACTTACTTGCCATTCGTCCATCCTATAATCGCCCATTACACATTGAAGCCTTCATATCTAAGCATAAAGTCAAAAGAGTTCTCCTAAGTAATAGATCCAACTTGAGATTGGCAAAATACCTAGGCTATTCTACTAAAGACTTAGAATCACATGTGATCACTATCGGGGCTTATGATAATGCAAAACATGATTCAAATGGCACCATTTGCCTACCCATTAATGTGGGACCAATTCTACAACAAATTATGTGTCATGTTATTGATCTTGACTTGCCATATAACATCCTCTTGGGATTTCCATGGATCCATGGCATTTAGGTTGTTCCATCCACATACCATAAATGCCTAATAATCCCTTATGATGGTGTGGAAATCACCATTCCCACTAATCCTCACCCCTTCCAATACTCCAACATAAAATGTTGGAAGGCCCATACCAAAAAGGCCAATCATTGTCCTGGCACTGAAGTGGTCACTATAGACACTAAAAATTGACATTTTATTCGTCTAATCACACTTCGCCTTTACCATTTCTATCATCATTTCCTTCTTCATCTTCTAATCCCTTCATTAATCTATTTATTTCATTCGTATTAATTAAATAATCTTTATTTAATCGATACCCTAACATTTCTTCCGTGTTAATTAAATAAATCCATACAATTTATTTAATTAATCATGCTAACTCCTCTTCTCACAAATAAATAAAATATTTTATTTATTTGTCACATTTTCCTCTCATGAATTAAAAAAATTATTTTATTTAATTCCCTCATTTCTCTCCACTAATCACTCTCCCTTAATTTCCTCCACTAATCACTCTCCATGAAAATAGTTAACTATGCAATCAAAACTAGTTAACTCATAATCAAATTTCATGACTAATTAATCAAATGATGCATATGACATGACTATTCAATCAAATGAGTTAACAAATCAATCAAATTTTGTTAACTCCCTCATCATTTTGTCTCAACTGATTTCAACCTTTGATTTCATGAGTTGTTCTCCACCGTTGATCATCATCTTCTAGAAATCTATAAATTGATCTTCATGAAAGCCATGAAGGGACAATGCATACACATTTTCTACAATTATACTCTGTCAATTTAACATCATAAATCCATTATCACCTAATTTATGTTTAATTGTTGAGAAATCTACATATAATCTTCAAGAGTGACATATCATTTGAGCAAGCAAGAATCATTGTGGTAATATTGTTTTATCATTTGCATTTGATTTCTATTATCTTTTGATCATTCCTAAGGTTGTGTAGAAGATGGAATAGGTACTTGCATGCATTTTTCCTTTATTTTGAATTCCATCTTCTGCATTCACAGTCAGCCATCCAAAATCTAAAGCATCTTCCCTTTGCATTGATCATGAAGATCTTGCATCTACATCCATTGCTCAACATGTTGGTTCTCAAATCTACAGTTTGCAAAACCCTAAAAGGATGCCAAGCTTTATGATTGGGTTGAGCAACTGATTTGGCCAACTGAAAGAATCAACCCAAGTGGTTAGGATTCTTTGCACTTTAGGCTCTACTTTGCCTAGGTGGGTGTTACCTTATATTCACCAATTGAATAATTACTCCTCAAATTTGTTGGTGACTTCAGAGCAGATTAAGGGATCTATGTAATTTTGTCAGTTAAATCATCCAATTCACCCTAATCCAAATTGGCATATGATTTGAATTAGATTTTTTATTAAACTTACTTCTACACCTACTCCTAAAATAGAAAATTGAAATTGGATTTTAGAAATATTTTGTAAGGAAATGACTCTGAAAAGGAATTGATCGGTGCCCGCCCTTGGGTTGCGAAGTCAAATTACTGAAAGATTTATGTTTTTCTTCTAGCCATAACTTGAATTACTTGGCATGGAATTGTTTATGGCTGGCATAAACATGCAAGATTGTTTTCACTTGGTTCTACTTACAAATCCAAATTGGATTCTCCAAATTACTATGATCTGCTCAATGGAATTTAATCCCTACTTAAGGACACCCAATCAAACAAATCACACAAAACATCAAATGTGTTTTTAAGAACTAATCATATACTTAATATGTTAATTCAAATAACAAGACTAAAGCAAAATGGAGACAACCAAATAAAGTATCCAAGGTATTTAATAAGTAATTAAGAACTAGAAGTAATGGCACCAGAGAAATGCATCTTTTCTATTGATTTTCTTCAAAGAACAGACCTTACAATTGTCTCTTTCCAAAATTAGATTTCCTAGAGAGAGAGCCCCAAGGTCTTGGTTTCCTTCTTATAGGGACGAAGGAAGCAACAAGCTTCAGACCTTTCACATTTAAAATGGCTTTTCATTTTCCCACCCTTGATATATTATATTACAATATTTTATTTTGACAAGTCTAAATTAGACTGCCAAATATATTTTGAATATATTTAGAAAAGTATAAAAAAAATAGAAAGAGACAAAAGAGGAGGACATCCAAGATTTGTTGGTGCCTATTGACACCAGCTTTATGCTCATTGCTCCCCTGCCTGATCACTCTTGAGCTGCAAGATATTTTTGCTCCCAGTGGAACACAACATAATCACTGGGCCATTTATATTCTTGGATCTGGAGCAGGTTGGCATGGTAATCCTTCCATCTCTTGTCCATCAGCACTTTGACATCAATGATGAACTTTTCGTATCCAGCATCCAGAGCAATTACTCTATTCAGAATCACATTGAAATTGAGAACATTGATGTCCTCATCCTTCTTCAAATGATCAATTATCTGAGAAACAATTTGGTCAAACTCATCTTTCCATTCATCAAAACCCTTGATTTGTTTGTCCTCTGCCAGAATCGATGGGATGAATTGATGTTTGAAAGAGGCAAAAGAATCAATCATTGCCTGCATTTTTTCACTTTCTCCATTTACATACTAATACTCATCCAAGATCATTTTTACCATCTTCTCAATTGGTTTGAGAGTAGCAGGAGCATCTAGGTTTTGTTGTAGAACTTTACATAAATTCATCAAGGTATGATGTGCAGGTAGCCATCTCTTATACATAAGATCCAGAACAGAAAGATTAATCTTCAATTGTTCAATTGCCTGGGACAAAGCAATGTAGCACTTATGTACTTCCTCAACCTTATCCAACACCATCTTAATCCTATACTCCAAAATCTTTTCAATGATGTTGAAAATCTTTGCTTTGTTCTCCTTTTTGATGTTCTTATTGGCCTATTTTAATTTCTCTATTTCATTTTCAAAACTTTGTTTAAGAGCATTCAAATGCTCATCAGCAACAGTTTTATTATCAAATTCAGGTGGCACAAGGACTTCATAAGGCCCAATTACTTGGCTCTAAGATGAACCAACACCCTTCATTTGTTGCTTCAGTCTTACATTTTCCATGAATAATCTATTTACCTCTTCATTCATTTCCATTTGAGTCTTTTCATACTCAAGCAACTTTTGTTCCATGTTTTTAACTACAACTCTAGTGAACATGGCTGAGTGCATAGTGATATTGGCTGCTTCCAATGCTGCGGTGTCTTTCAATGTTTTAACCATTATCGTGCTCCTCGTCTCTTGCACAACATCTAGCAACCTTGGTTTCTGAGTGCTCTTATGCATGCTCCATATGGCCAATATTTCAATTTTGGGATTGTATCCCACACCGCTCATACCATTCTCAAAGTCAAATTTAGATACCAACATTGGATCATCTTGATTTCTGATTTGGTCAAGAAGGAACATTGTCTTCAAGTCCATTCCATGAATGATCAACATATTGCTCTTCAAGACAAGTTGTCTGGCCTCCTTAGGATTGATATTTATTTCATCTATTTTCATATCCTTGAAAGTTTGAGCAACAATTTTCTCATGCTGAGATTCATCACTTCCCATTTTATTTATTTCCACCTTTTCATCAAATTCCTTCATCTTCAACTTCATCCAAAATTCCTTTTCTCCCTGCTCTTGACCTTGTTTTCTAATCTTAGGCATGTAAGCCTCTGCTTCTTGTGTAGGAGGCTGATCAACCTCTCCATATTCATTCATATGTTGTAATATGTCAGTAGCCTCCTATGTGTCTCCCATCCCCTCAGTCATCTCACATGGCACCAATGGAACTACATCATCAGTCCTTTGCCTTTTTGAGGGTGGTTGATCAGGGAGTGAGGTATCTTGCATTGTCATGGTATCAAGATTAGGTTATGAAATCTGAACTCCAGTTGACCTTTTTGCAGGGAGCTTAACAACCTTTATAGGTTGGTTCTTTGTTGATTTGTCATATATCCTTTCAAAATTGTTAAGAATCAAATTGATTTTCTTATTAAGTCATTCTCTTCAACAAAGAATCCTGAAAAATTGGGGTTTTATTTTTTCCATTCATCTTCAATGTCCATCAATATGTCCCATTTTCTTTTTCTGCTATATACCTCATCTAGGGTGAGGCAATTTCTAATGATATCTTCCTCATAATCAACATGATGGGCAACCCTAGACTTTGTAAGAATTGTTTGTCTCATAAAATTAATGTGACCCTTTAGATCAAAAACCCTTTCTCCAGCACATTCCAAAGAATATCTGCTTTTTAGGTACTCTTGCAACTCAAGAGTGTCAACACCAATAGAAAATCCTTGAAACATAGTCAAACCTGGTAAAAAGGTCCCCTTTTTCTATTTTTTCATCAAATCCCTCTCCATCCACAACATTTGCCACATAAATTCAAGAAATGCCAACCTGCAAGGACAAAATCTAGGCAAAATATGTGGGGCTTGAGTGCACCCATATACCCTCATCAGTGTGTAGTTTGGAAAAAAGAAAAAGTTGCCAAAATTGTGTGTATTCCCTTTCTCTGGCATCATTTCATGAGGTCTCAATATTTGCCTTATTTCTTTTGTTAATCTTGGCACAGGCTGCCCCAGAGAAGCCATAATCCTGACAGAGAAATCATCATGAAAGGAAACATAGTCACCTTTGTTACAATTCCTGTCCTAAAGGTAACACTAGCATTGCACAGGCAATCTGTATCCCATGTTATCAACCATAGTCAATGTCATCCTTGAACCCCAACACATTCTATTTTGAAACAAAATCAAATGGCACAAAAGAGATTAATGTTTGAATTTCAGTGGTCCCCTATTCTCCAATATGTGAAGGAATCCCTCATGCAATTGTTTTTCCAAATACGAGGCAAAATCATATTGAATGTTCAATTCAGGATTCTAAATCCTCATTGCCATCATCATTATTCCCATTGTCATCTTATCTTGTGCATCTATGCCCAAAATTTGACATAGTACAAAATAGGTCTTCTTAAAATAAACTGTGAAATCATCAACAGAAAAGGGCTCCACAGAGGTAGTAGGAACAAACATTCTTCTATTATTGGCACCTTTTCTCATGTACATGGGTAGTTCATTACTCCTATAGGTTTTCCTTAATCTCTTGTAGTCTTCTTCACTCTTTTGAATATCTACAATTGCCAGAGCCTACCTGTTAAGCATGAAACAATCTATTATTGCATTCCTTGATATTGTTACCAGTGATGAGCCATCAAGCAACCTTACTATCTTAGTAGCTGGGTGATAGCAGTGTGCCACAACTGTGATAAGTTCAATGTCTACAAAGATGTTAGGTAATATCAACTTTGCCATGTCTAGAATCCACGGGTTGCATACAAGAGCTTGTTGATCTTTCTTGTCGTAGAAGTACCAAAATAAATTTCAACCAAAGACAAGAACTATAGCATCTCTACACCCTTGAAATTCATCTCTAGAAATCTTTTTGGACCCTTTTTGAACTACGTTTGTCAAAATACCTAACAAGTACTATTGAAGAGGCCATTTCTTTTCTTTGGGTACAGAGGACTCAACTTTATTACTTACAGACTCTACCTTCTTAGGTGCCATTGTTTGCTATCTCTACAAACCAGGGCTTTAACAACTACTTGCTCTACTAAACTTAGTTGAATGAAGAATGCAAGAAGAAATCAACTAGACATAGAAGTGGATGAATTTTCACTTACTCAATTGAATGAAGTTTGCAGAGTGCACTAGAGCTTGAGTTTGCAGTCACCAATCGCCGTTGAATTCATTTGAATGAGAAAATGTGAAGAAATTATGAATTTTATTCAGTTGTGGTGCAAATCTCCTCAACATTACTCTGGTTCATGCCTAGAGATTGGAAAATCTCATCATTCATATTGTTTCAAATGTGAACCATCAATTTAGTCAGATCCAATAGATGGGAGATTACTGCAAGAATTGCATTCATGATTCTCGGTAGCGGCACTCTCGCAGGCATTAATAATGACCTTCGCGGGGCAGTAGGATAGTCATTTCAACATTGAATGCCTTACTACATCACCGCATACCTTGTTGATAGCCATCGCGGGATCGCTAGAGCCTTTTGACGGTCATCATCCACCACTTTTTGATTACCGCTACCCCGCAGACCTAGTGAGGTCACTGTTGCGGGGTAACCATCGTTACTTCAACTTTCACCATGTTACCACGTGCCAAGGAATTAGATGTCACGGGGCCACATGACTGTTATTTTGATTGACTTATCTTTTACCACAACACCGCAAACCGTCACATTGACCACCGCGGTGTTGTGATTCACAACAAATGTTACTTGAAACTCTCACCGCGAGCTCGCAAGACCTGTTGGAAATTGTCGCTGGGTTGCGGGGCTAAGCAAACATTACTTTGAACTGCCCCACACTGTTATACTGCAAACTTGTTTTTGGACCGCCACGGGGTTGTGGTAAACCCTGAGTTAATATACACTTACACCGCAATACCACTGGTGAGATTTCTATGAGATGCAGGAAATCGATAAATAGAGTTTAGAGTCCTTTAGCTCCCGCACACCTACCAAGAGGATTTGGGTGAACCGCGGAAGTGCGATAATGAAAAAAAGATACACAAGTAGACAAGGATACACGACCTTTTCAAATAGGTATGACATGAAATGCTTAACAAAGACTTTCAAGGACTTATAGAACAATTGCAAAATAATATAGACCCCTAAGGTGGATTTATGGGAATGAAGCTTATGTGACTAGATGAAAATGAGTAAAATTTTGGAATGGTCTAGTAGTGGCTCTTATTGGGGATGAATGGCTAACGAGACATTGCAAGGGCCCAAAATATTTCTCTGGGGTGCAGACCAAAACAAAAACTGTACAAAAACAAGGAAAACCAAAATTTTAGGGGAAGGGAAGAAACCTAAACTACTGTGCATAGAATTATATCTTCTTTTTAAGAAAAGAAGTGTTTTAGAAATTATCCATGCATTGGCAATTCCTGATTTTTACCCACCATATTTTGAAGATAGTATGAACCCTCACCACATTTGCCAATAATGACAAATGGTCCAATCCATAGAGCCTCAAATTTTCCATGTTTTCCTTTATCCTAATGCCATGCATTCCACATGAGGACTATGTCATCAACTTGAAATTTTCTATTTCTGGCATTTTTGTCAAATAGGTATTTCATTTGCATCTGAATCTTTTCATTCTACTTCTAGGCTTGGCTCCTGATTTCATCTAGTTCTGCCAACTGCTCCATTCTTTCTTCCATTGGCTTAGGCATATCAATATCTTCTTGCAATATGAATTTGTACATTAAAATTAGTTGGACCTAAATGTATTTGTTCAAAAGGAATAAAAGAAAACTTTGAAGTTATGCATCCATTGAATAGTTGATGCCTTGACAAAGTAGAGATGATATCCAGTTGTCAAGATAACCCATCAGTCTAATCAAGACTGATGAGTTATCATGACAAAAGAATAAGATTTGTCAAGAAATCAAAGATTCAAGAAATACAGTTGATCTAACACAGTTTGATCTTTCAGGAGTTATAAGTTAGATTGATTATTCAGTTAATCAGTTTTGAATAAAAGAAAGAAAGATATTTATATTGAACTGTTATTTCATGTCATGTTTTGAACATGCATTCAAGTATTTGTTACTTTATCTCATGCATTGATTGAAAAGGAAATACATATACATCATATGCATATGAGAAATTAATTGATTATGTTTAAAAGAAGTGTTCAAATGTGTCCCACACAAGCTGTGGGAGTAACTAGACTGAGCAATTGCAGACATGCAAGCTAGGCATCTGTTTGATAAAAGGAAAAGAAATGAAAACATGATAAATCTAAACATCCATCATTGCCTGATGATGAAGATTGTTTGTTGATGCCGACCTTCAAGTCTTTAGCTTTCAGTCTTCACTCCAAGCTTCATCATAAGTTAAACCTGCAAAATTTTGGGGACAACCCTGTTAGTGCTCCAGATGTTTGAATTTATCACATGCTTTTATCAAACAGAAACATCTACTTATCACATCATGCATTCAGATAAGAAATCATATAAGATATATGCCACAAATCAGGAAGAAACCATGAAGAAGATCAATTAATACTCTCAGGTACATTTTTATGCTAACTTGTTTGTTCACTGTGCAGGGATAGGACAAGTTTTGTTGCTGATTTGAAGACAAATAAACATGTGGATTAAATGTAGCTCCCACAAGGGGTTGAGCCTGTGAGGGTAAAATTTGGATTAATCAATTGAATATTAAAAACCCAAACATCAATAGAATATGAAGGAGAAAAGGAGATTTAATTAACAAAACAAATGATACTCACAACCTTTCACCTTTCGTCTTCCATTGCTCGCCTTTTCTGTCTTGATCTTGATGGAGATGAATATGGCCCTTAGGAAGCTTGCTTCCTTGCTTCGAAGTCCTCAAGATGACAAGATGAAGTTGGCTATGATACTTTGTGTGATTGAAGATGAGCTTCAACACACTATTGATGGATGATAGATGATATGGAGATGGGGGTGCCAAAGGCGCGCTTGTGTTTCTGCAGCATAAGTTTACTCAAACGATGGATATCAAATGAAGAAGAAGAGGGTTGCATTTATAGAAATATGCGAGAGCAAATCAACGGTTGAGAAGAAATAAGAAGATCAATGGTTGAGAATGGTTGAGGAATGTGCGCAAATAGAAAGAGGACAAGTGTCCAAGCTCCATTATGCATCAACGGAGTTAACTGAATTGATTGAATAGTTAACAGAATAAACCAATCAGTTAAGTGAATTGATTGGGGAGTTGACTGAATTGATTGATCAGTGGACTCGAATGATTAATTAGTTAACAGACTTGATTAATGAGTTAACTAATTTTGACTGGAGAATAAATAGGACATGTGGGTGAGGGAATATTAGCTAATTAAATATTAAAAATATTTAATTACATGTGCAACATGGTGAGGTGGAAAGATGAGGTGGAATTATGAAATTAGGACTTAGGATAGAGGGATTTAGGATTAATTAATTAATGTAGGATTATTTAATTATGTGAGACATTAGAAGAATTTAGGGAATTTAATTAAATAAAATGATTTTATTTAATTATGGGATAATGAACCAATCAAATAAACTTAGAATATTTATTTAATTGACAGAAGAAAATAAGAATTAAGATAAATATTAAAATATTTACTTAATTCGGCATGAGCCAATTTTAGGTGTATACATTTTGTCCCTCTTTGATGCAATGTGTTTTATCACGTTGCTTCAAAGAAAAAGATTGTTTGACAATGATACATGCCCCAGTTTGCCCCTGGTACAAGTTTGACGACAGGATGCCCCCTCGGGAGATTGGACAGGGAGAAGGCAGAAGGTGTGAGACGGACAATCTCATGATGAAGAAGGTTAGATTTGAAGAAAATGGGTGAAGAAAGAGTCGAATGATATGTGAGGCAAGATAGAATGATAACACACACAAGTAAGTGAGCAAGTATGCACAAATGATACAAGAACAAACAAGGTATTGCCCCTGTCAAGCTGTAAACCAAGGATATAGATCGATGATGTCTGGTTTCAGGAATGAAACATGTCGTATAAGACTCCAGGTCTGGTTTCGACAATGCAATATCCTGTCTAAGACATTTGATATGATAACAATATACGACAGTGTTGTCATGGCGGGGAACGATATATCCCTAGAGCAACACTAAGGATAGTTATGACTGATTGATATGGTTTACGACAAGATTAGGATCAAGACTGCTGATTGCGATTGGATAATTTGACAAGATTGGCTTGACTCGATTGGTATGGATTAAGGATAAACTTGTATTTTGATCACTGCTCGGATTGACAGCCAGAACTATTGATGAGAGACATGAAGACAAATAGAAATTTGATCGATAGAAGGATGACTTGATAGAAGAAATTACAAGCTTTTGTAAACATTGATTTGCTACATTTTAGATCTTTATTGGATGGGATATGGAGAAATGCAATTGGATATGGATACGGATATGAGACACAATTGGATATGTTATGGATATGGATATGAACTAGAATTGGATACGATATGGATATGGATATTTGTCATCTTGATATAGCAAGTATTTTGAAGTGCTTATTTCATCATTGGGCTTTATTATGTTCTAAGAAAATACAAGCATCTAGGTATAATTAAACTGAGATTACTTGAGTATTACTTACATGGATTTTGATATAGCAAGTTAATACAAGCATCTAGTCAAAATTGAATCTAGATGACCTGAGTACTTCTTGCATTTCAACAGACAAGGATTGCCCTTTTTCATGTTTTAGACCTCGGAGTCCTCGACGATCTTTTTGCTGATCATGTCGTTAGACAAAAGTCGTTACATTATTAAAGTTTAATCCACAAGCAACAGACAAAGAAAAAGATTATGCCCCCATCATAGCATCTCTAGCTTTTGGCATCCTTGAGTAGCATAGGAAGACATAATGGCAAAAATCCAAGACTTTGTAAGTTAACCTGTTCACAAAACATTCTTGCATTAGATGTGTCTTTTTGCCATAATTGATATAGAATTAGTTTGAGTGTTTTGGTATGGTGCTCTGCTTTGGACAGGTTGATGTCTTTGTGTCAAGAATTTTTGCTTTGGGAAGCTTGTTTTTGTTGCACTTGTTTGTCTAGTGAAAGTATCACAATCCTTTATTGGTATCCTCTTAGAACATGCAACATTCAAGAATCCAAATCCGTAACCAGGTCGAGGAGTTTCCCCCAGTTTAGAAAAGGATCGACTTATTATGGGTGATAGGATGAACAAATATGGAGAGACGGATCCTAAGGGACTGACCTAGTGCCTCGGGGGCTCATTGCTAAATGGCCTTGCCTACGTGACGACACAGAGGCAACGTAGTTCAGGGTGAACCTGATGGACCTAAGACCTAGGCAATGGAAAAGGATGGAGAAATATAATGGACTTAGATTGATAGAAGGACTAGATATGGGACGGATGGGACAATGGAGTGGAGTGAAGGGGAGCCTCGGGGGCGCATTAAGAATGGCCTTGCCTACGTGATAACTTAGAGGCGACATAGTTCAACAATGGTTCAAAGGACTGGTTCAAGATGAACGATATGGAAGACACAAGAGACATGAAGTCACAACAGATGGAGGAAGTGGTTTGTCGCAGAATAGCGCCTGTTTACCAGGTTTTCACCACTTGCTTTTATTTACACGAAAGCTAAAAGTACACATGACACCTGTTTGCCAGGTTTTCACCATGGTACCTATCCTAGGCGCCTATTTGCCAAGTTTTTACCATAGGATGATTTTTTTGCTATTTTTCCATTTTTTGCTTTTTTTGATTTTTTTGATTTTTTTTGCTTTTGATCATTTTTTTATTTTTTTGAATTTTTTCAGGACTCCCTTGCATTGGGGTTTAGGTGTAGAACTTTCGGAGATGCATGTTGTTGATAGGATCATCAAACAGTTCACCATCAGATGTAGCCAATTGATATGCTCCTGAGCCATAAGCTGTAATGACAACATAGGGACCTAACCAGTTGGGTTCGAACTTTCCTTTCTTTTCTCTATCTTGCTGATTTATGGGGTTCTCTCTGAGGACAAGATCACCAACTTGGAATACTCGGGGCTTTACCCTATGATTGTAGCTTCTGGACATTCGTTGTTGATATGCTTTTAGATGGTTAAAGGCATGTTGCCTTCTCTCTTCGAGCAGCTCCAACTCTTGAAGTCTGGTCACTCTGTATTCTTCATCAGATATGAGGCCTTTTAACAAAACTCGCAAGGATGGGATCTTGACTTCAATGGGCAAGATAGCTTCAGATCCATAGACTAGGGAGTATGGTGTTGCACCTATGGGTGTGCGGATGCTTGTGCGGTAGGCCCACAACGCAGGATTTAGCTGAACATGCCAATCACGGCCGGCATCATTGACAATCTTCTTTAGGATTTTCAGTATGGTTTTATTTGATGCCTCCGCCTGACCATTGCCTTGGGGGTAGTACAAGGTTGAAAAGCGGTGCTGGATATGGAATTTGTCGCATAGTTCCCTGACATCTTGATTATACAGAGCCTAGCATGTTTCTTTTCATTTTTTGAAAATAGTATTAGAAAAGACAGGATACCTCATTCTAATCTATATCATGCATCATATAATCAACTTGCAGAAATGATATGTCATCATGACATTATTATAGTTGATTGGAGCAAATCAGATTAACATGACTGAGTCAAGGTTGACAAAAACAAAGTGCAAAAATCATATTACAGTCATCCTGAAAGAAGGATTTTCACTTGTAAAAGGCAGTCATCAATGCCTCAAAACTTCAAAGCATCAAGATAGAAGGAGGTACAGATGAGACATACAGAGGGGCAGCATCCAAAGATGAAGTACATGATGCATAACAAATACCAGAGTATACAATGTAGGATCATCACTGACATGACAGTCATGTGTAAGGTCAAAAGTAAAGAGAGTCATGTCTAAAACAAAGGAGTCCAACATCAACCATAGTGGAGACATTGAGCTGTCAACTAGAACATTACAATCAAGGTGGTCACTGCAGTCAAGTTACAAGATGATACCACGCATATCATATAGGTACTGTACTAGAGACAAGCTTATCTCATATACCTTGGAGCTACAATTGAAGACATCATGATACAGTCGGCAAATACCAGGAGACATACCATGCAAGAAGACAAAGTGCAGTCACATTCACTATGAAGAGTCATGAAAATGATCAATGAAGTGGCTTATACAAGCAAAAAATAGTCAGAGTTGATCACAGTTTCCATATCCATCAATAAGAGAACATTCTTGAAGGAGAATACCACATCAATGATGAAGGAGAAACAACAGAAGAAGAATATGATATACAAAAAGCTACAGTGATGATAATTGACAGGAACACAAGGTAGGTAGTTTTCTTTCTTATATGCTATTGTTCTGAATAATACAGTCATAGTAAACAGTTGCCATGATCAAAGACTGAAGAAAAAGGCATGATATATATATGATACTATAAGATCCAAATCATGAGATAGGCAGTGAGTATGCATAAGGACAGCTACAGGAGTATCTAAGAATGCTAAAGACAGTCAGAGGATGATCCCATAGTCACACATGACAAATGATTAAACATCTTACAGTTAGCAAGCAGAAGGGATATATGATATTTAAATAAGCTAAAGGAGCCATTTGTGCAACAGGAGAGCATTCCAGAAATGTCAATATATGATACAGATGGAGGTGAACAACAGCTATACTTTTGAATATCAAAAAACTTGTTATCATATGATGCCCTGGATCTACAGTGGAAAGCAGATAAGGTAAAAGTATCATCATCAATAGCTATGACAGTCACAAGTTCTAAAGGAGGAGAAAGTTATGTGCAAAGCAAGGTGAACTTTCACTTATTAATACTTTCAAACCCTAATGCCTTTTAGCCTTTAGACAAAGTTTTTACACCCACAGTCAAGAAGGTTGTTAAACAGAGAAGAAGATGTCATAGCCATGCCAGAACAAGACTTTTCATGATAAAAATTAAATACCCATCTGTAAACCATGAAAAACCCTTGTTTCTTTTTTGCACTTATAGTCAAAAAGAGAACAACAGTGAATATTACAGGAGAATGGCCATGATAGTGAAGAAGTTTTTGTGCAAAGAAAGTTGAAACCCTAGTTTCAAACTTAGAAACCCTCAACAGTCTACCACATTTTTTGGTATTTACATATATATGAAGCATAGCTATAGCAAATGGAGGCCTTGAATGTGCAAAAGGAACAAACCCTCATCAGAAAGTTTCAAACCCTAAAGTTTTTTTTTGCACATACAACCAAATAAAAGATGAAAGGAGATATATACAGGCATAGTCGACAGAGATATGTCATTTTTTGTTAAAAAATGCAATACCCATTTCAACTACAGTCCCTTGTCATTCTTCAGTTGTAAAAAGACAAATGAAGCTACAGAAGAGGAAGAAAGGCAAGTGCTTACCTTATTTTCTGGCAGGAGGAGACACCTATCCGTGGCCCTCACAGCAATATCAAGCTTTGAAATACAGGTGAATAGTTGCAAAGAAGAAAGATACAGAGACATGAGGGATTGTGTTAAAGAAAGAGCAATGTATGGAGATAGCCATGAAAGAAAGAGCAATGTATGGAGATAGCCATGAAAGAAGGAGGAGGCCGCAGCCATTAAAAGAGAATGAAGCTACAGATGTCAACAAAAAAAGTCTCATATGAAACTAAAAGCAATGTTACCTTCTTTCTTTCATATAGAGTTCCAGAGTTTTGACCAAGAGAAAGCCATAATGGGGATGAAAACCAGAGATATATGCTTCAAACTTTCAAACCCTAACCAAATACAATTGCAAAGCAAATGAATAAATGTGCCAAATGAAGAATGAGCAACTTTTAGGGTTATCCTGTTGCTTTTGTTCGAAGGTTCTTTCTCTCAAGTGAGTTTTTTGACTTCACAAAAGACAAAATAATTACCTTATCCAAAATGCCCGTGGTCAACACTTTGGTCTTGAAGATTCCTAGCTATCATAACATGGAGTGGCTGACCAACGTTGTTGAGGCTTGATTTTATTAAGTCAAAAAGGGGTCGGTATGATGAGAAAGCAAGGCTTCATGCCTTATGTTATTTGAAATCCTTGGTGGTCGAATAGATAGCATGGTCAAAGATGCTTTATATGATACTCATGCTTGAAGTTTCCTTGTCTTCTTGCAAACATTCAAAGGTAAAGATCCTTTCTGATTATGCATGGTCAAAGGGGTATTGTTTTAGACATGGCATGCATGAGGACAGAGCATGGAATATACAAGGTGGCAGACAAGGTAAGCAAGTATAATGGTGCAGTGTTGATGCATGGAGTCATGGAGTTGTGGAGTTTTTCTTGATATTGAAGCTGCACATGGAGATATAAGGTGACTTCAAAATATAAAGACAAATGTATGCACTAAGGCATCAAAGGGAGTAATAAGGATATTAATGCATATTGTTTTGTGCATGGAGATTTTAAATGCATAGGATGAATTAAGGATTTGTATCTTGCAAAGAGAGGATAGTTTTTTCTCCTTAGTGCATGTGGAGTGATAAGGGTAAATTTTTGCCTTAATATATATGCATCATGCAAACTAGGGGTTTTTTCCCACATGGAGGTATAAGGGGATTTTCGTTTTCTTCTAAGTCCTATTTGTGCTCATATCATGCAAATTAGGCGAGTGTAATTGGAGTGATAGGGAGTGATATTTTTTCTTCTAATCATGCATGATCTTACAAAGTTATTAATTGCAAATAAATAATAAATTAATATTTTCCAGATTACTTTATTATTTTCCACAAATTGTAAAATCAAAATTAGAACAAGTTGTAACTAATAATAAAGTAATTATTTTTACTTTATTATTTACTCACAATCAATTTTGCTCATGCAAAATCATGCAAATTGATTAGTTGAGTTAACTAGGCCATCTAGGAGGTTTTTGCATGATTTTAGAGATATTTTTAGGGTTCTTGGTCAACTTTTTTGTCAAGCATATGGAGAGGCCCAAATTGGAGCTATTTTTGCTCAATTTGTGGTAGTTTTAGACCCTAATTTTGAGGATTTTGAAGGTTGCTCGAGAGTAATTATTTTTAGAGGCAGTTATCTGCAAGTTCATATTTTTTGCATGCCTCTTGGAGAGAGAAAACCTATATATTGTAAAGCAAAAGTTTGTTTTTGCTAGTTCTTAATTCTCATTCTAATTCAGACAAATTGGAGGATTCTTGTAGCTCATTTTTTACAGTTTTATTGAGAGATCGGCAGGTTACAGGTTATATTTTTGTCTTCTTTGTAGAGTTTTCCTTTGTTTCTTTGAGATCAGTTAAATTACCTTTCCATTTAGTGCTGATTATTGAAGTGATTTTGATGAAGTTTTGCTGTTTTATCATTAAACCTTTAAAATTATTGTCTCACTTCCTTGCTTGCAGCATTCAGCATATAGTCATCACAGGTCTTAGGTTGTGTTAACCAGAAATAGTCTTTTTGTGTTGTGAAAAAATCATTTCCTTCATAGAAACCCTATTTCAAACCTTCCTTAGAATCACTTTTGTGATATTTATGCTAAGTTTGGATTGTGTGAAAGTCAGATTTTTGAGTAATATTGTGAATCAAATTGCATATTTTTATCCAAATCAGGTGCATCACCAAATTTTACCTTTTGCATTCACTTAGTTTCTTTCTTCCCTTTTCCAAAATAGTAAAAAACATACATCTTAATAGGAGATTTGAAGGGAACCAACTCATAATCTGGAGGTCTAATTTCATTATAGGGCACCCACAACTTGAAATTAGTCCCATGTTACACAGAATTGCAGAGCTTCACCAGCCTTGCATATGGGTGCAATTCCTAGTGATAACAGTTTTTGGCATGCCTGATGGGACATTAAATTGATTTTTAGTTCAATAGGACTGATCATTGCTGCTATTTTTGGTATGATCAATAGTTAATTTTGCCTTTTTAGAGGTTTATTTACAAATACCTAGCGACTCTATCTTTCTAGTTTGATAGATTAGATCCTTTGAATGAATAAACATGTCTTTCCTTCATGGAAATATTCCATATCATCCATCATGTCATGAAGATACTACTAAGCCTTCATCTTATCAGCCATATCGGATCAGCCATACTACTGATTTCATTCCTAATTTCTTTGATTTACAAAGAAATTAGCATGTTTGCCTCCCACCCACCCTTGCTCAACCTTCATATCAGCAATTACATGTTCAAAATTAGTCTCAAGGGGTTAAAGATATAAATAATAGCATGAATGACACGAAAAACACCTTGTTAGAAATCACAAAGCAGATAGAGAAGTTCAAGAGGCAGCAAGAATATGCGCAGCAACAAGAAGAAATGGATTATTAGGCGTATCTCCATGAGCAAGAATTGGAGGCACAAAGGATACAGTTTCAAGAAAGTCTTAGGAGGGAGATTGCAGCAAAAGAGGCACAGATGCAATATTTGCTTGCACAAATACAAAAGTAGAACATCCGGATAGTCGCATTCATTCTAGATCAACATTCTCAAAATGAGGTTAGTAGATATCAAGTTTCAGGAATTTTGATTGTAATCAAGAACCTATTTGCATTCAAAAGCAGTCTATTAGTCCTTAGTATCAGTGGTATCAAGTACCTCAATCAAACCATCAGGCTTTTGAACAAGTATGGCAGCCCTCTTGGACCAAGCATCTTGATTACAAAATGCCAAATCTTATTAAGGCTACCCCTTCCATACCAATCCAAAATCAGGAAGAGGAAAAGGTAGCAGTTTCTGAACCAATCAAGATTCCAAGTTGGCACATTGAACAAGAGCCTATCAAGATTCCAAGTTTCAACCTAGCAGTTGATATTTTTTGCAGTCCTTCTTGTCCCACCAAACAAGAAAAATTAGATGTGGAGCAAGAGGTTGCTGCTGTTTTTACTATGTCCCCATTTGAAAATGAGTATAATGCCTATGAAGGAGATGCTAGTTTGGACTTGGTACTCAATCCTTTACGTTTTTAATCATTTGAAAAGTTTTCTGATGCTATTTACAAGATTAATGAAAGTAGGATGCAGATATTGGAGGGATAGAATCTTCAAATGCAAATACAGGATGCCCATGTTCTAATGGAGAATAAACCTAACAAACAGGAGGAGTTGATTTCTTTATTTGATCAGCGACCTGGTTTCATTGAGCCTGATGAAGAGCTCATACCACAAGCAGAAATAACAAAACAACAGGAAGACATCAAACAGTGTGAAGAGTTGCTGATTGAAGCTAAGCAGTTTGACAATCTGATATTGGATCAAGTAGAAGAGTGTACAGGTAAACTTGTCATGCAACTTACACAGCTGGTTGAGAGCTCTTATGAGGTAATAAACAGTTCTCTTTTACCAAATATTCAAGAAGACTATGATGAAATTTCATTTTGGGATGATCTTGAGTCCTTTGTGTCAAATTTGGATGGCAAACAAGATCAAGTTGAGCATGTTTTTGTGAAAGAAACAGAAGTTAAGTCTCATGATCTAACTGACTTATTTGATGAACCTCCTAAATCTATGCCTAATATCAAAGAACTGGATGATATAACTCATTTGGATTCAATGTAAGATTGTGAGTTAGATGAGAACATGTTGTTAAGCATCATAGAAGTATTTTGTGCTAACCTTCTTGATCAGCTAATGTCAGATGAGCCAATAATATATGATCAGTAGGATCAGGTCAGAGAGTCAAACTTTCTTTCATTTCATTCATATGAGCTAGCTATTGCAAATCAGGTTGAAATTTCAAGTGAAAGCAGGACATTAGACCTTAGTAAGGAAATCAAGATCATTAGCCAAAAGTTTATCATTGCAAGAGGTTGTCCCATCAGGGATTTGGCCAAGAAAAAGCTTAATAAAGAGATACAGATTACTGTTGTACCCATAGAGCAGAATCTAGCCTTAGAACAACAAAATCAGATCATCTTTTTACCCCAAGACAAAGGTTTACATGATCAGATTCAGCCGGTGAGTGAATTTATCTACATTTTTATGAAACATTGCAAAAATTTGTTGAGTACTTTCTTGTACTTTATCTAATTTCAAACATCCACAAGCATGTGAGTCAGTTTTCCCTGTCGAGAAAGGGAAGTTATTTTAACCAAACAGTTAATGGATTTGTTTAACCAGCACCTTTGGCTGGTTAGAGTAGGGTAGGTAGAATTTCAGTTCAGTTGCTTTGTTTCCAAGAAGTGCTTCTGCACATGTTGCTGGTTTTGTTTTAGGCAAATCAGTTTTAGTTTCAGTTTTTCAGTTAGTTGTTGCTGTTGTGTTCAGTTAGTGTGAGTTACATAAATTCTCTAAGTTCAGGGCAGAAATGACTCTATGCCCAATGGAGTTACAAAGGCTACTGGTTCTAAATTGTTTAGCAGGAAAACACCCCTGAGAGGTCGCTAGAAATGTTACTAATTTTTTGTTCACACTTAAAATTAGTTGGACCTAACTGTATTTGTTCAGAAGGAATAAAACAAAACTTTGAAGTTATGCATCCATTGAAAAGTTGATGCTTTGACAAAGTAGAGATGATATCCAGTTGTCAAGATAACCCATCAGTCTAATCAAGACTGATGAGTTATCATGACAAGAGAATAAGATTTGTCAAGAAATCAAAGATTCAAGAAATACAGTTGATCTAACACAGTTTGATCTTTTAGGAGTTATAAGTTAGATTGATTATCCAGTTAATCAGTTTTGAATAAAAGAAAGAAAGATATTTGTATTGAATTGTTATTTCATATCATGTTTTGAACATGCATTCAAGTATCTGTTACTTTATCTCACGCATTGATTGAAAAGGAAATACATATACATCATATGCATATGAGAAATTAATTGATCATGTTTAAAAGAAGTGTTCAAATGTGTCCCACACAAGCCGTGGGAGTAACTAGACTGAGTAATTGCAGACATGCAAGCTATGCATCTGTTTGATAAAAGGAAAAGAAATGAACACTTGATAAATCTAAACATCCATCATTGCCTGATGATGAAGACTGTTTGTTGATGCCGTCCTTCAAGTCTTCAGTTTTCAATCTTCACTCCAAGCTTCATCATCAGTTAAACCTGCAAAATTTTGGGGACAGCCCTGTTAGTGCTCTGGATGTTTGAATTTATCACATGCTTTTATCAAAAGAAACATCTACTCATCACATCATGCATTTAGATAAGAAATCAGATCAGATATATGCCACAAATCACGAAGAAACCATGAAGAAGATCAATTAATACTCTCAGGTACATTTTTATGCTAACTTGTTTGTTCACTCTGTAGATATAGGACAAGTTTTGTTGTTGATTTGAAGACAAATAAACATGTGGATTAAATGTGGCTCCCACAAGGGTTTGAGCCCAGCATGTTTCTTTTCATTTTTTGAAAAGAGTATCAGAAAAGACAGGATACATCATTCTAATCTATATCATGCATCATATAATCAACTTGCAGAAAGGATATGTCATCATGACATTATTACAGTTGATTGGAGCAGAGCAAATCATATTAGGATGACTGAGTCAAGGTTGAGAAAAACAAATTATAGAAAGCATATTACAGTCATCCTAAAAGAAGGATTTTCACTTGCAAAAGGCAGTCATCAATGCCTCAAAACTTCAAAGCATCAAGATAGAAGGAGGTACAAATGAGACATATAGAGGGGCAACATCCAAAGATGAAGTACATGATGCATAACAAATACCAAAGTATACAATGTAGGATCATCATTGACATGGCAGTCATGTGTAAGGTCAAAAGTAAAGACATAGTCATGTCTAAAACAAAGGAGTCCGACATTAACCATAATGGAGACATTGAGCTGTCAACTAGAACATTACAGTGAAGGTGGTCACTGCAGTCAAGTTACAAGATGATACCATGCATATCATATAGGTACTGTACTGGAGACAAGCTTATCTCATATACCTTGGAGCTACAGTTGAAGACATCATGATATAGTCAACAAATACCAGAAGGAGAGATACCATGCAAGAAGACAAAGTGCAGTCACATTCACTATGAATAGTTATGAAAATGATCAATGAAGTGGCTTATACAAGGAAAAAATAGGCAGAGTTGATCACAGTTTCCATATCCATCAACAAGAGAACATTCTTGGAGGAGAATACCACATCAATGATGAAGGAGAAACAACAGAAGAAGAACATGATATACAAAAAGCTACAGTGATGATAATTGATAGGAACACAAGGTAGGCAATTTTCTTTCTTATATGCTATTGTTCTGAATAATACAGTCATAGTAAACAGTTGCCATGATCAAAGATTGAAGAAAAAGGCATGATATATATATGATACTATAAGATCCAAATCATGAGATAGGCAGTGGTATGCACAAGGACAGCTACAAAAGTATCTAAGAATGCCAAAGATAGTCAGAAGATGATCCCATAGTCACACATGACAAATGATCAAACATCCTACAGTTAGCAAGCAGAAGGGATATATGATATGCAAATAAGCTAAAGGAGCTATTTGTGCAACAGGAGAGCATTCTAGAAATGTCAATATATGATACAGATGGAGGTGAATAACAACTATACTTTTGAATATCAAAAAACTTGTTATCATATGATGCCCTGGATCTATAGTGGAAAGCAGATAAGGTAAAAGTATCATCATCAATAGCTATGACAGTCACAAGTTCTAAAGGAGGATAAAGTTCTGTGCAAAGAAAGGTGAACTTTCACTTATTAATACTTTCAAACCCTAATGCCATTTAGCCTTCAGACAAAGTTTTTGCACCCACAGTCAAGAAGGTTGTTAAACAGAGAAGAAGATGTCATAGCCATGCCAGAACAAGACTTTTCATGATAAAAATTGAATACCCATCTGTAAACCATGAAAAACCCTTGTTTCTTTTTTGCACTTACAATCAAAAAGAGAATAGTGAATATTACAGGAGAATGGCTGTGACAGTGAAGAAGTTTTTGTGCAAAGAAAGTTGAAATGCTAGTTTCAAACTTAGAAGCCCTCAACAATCTACCACATTTTTTGGTATCTACATACAGATGAAGCATAGCCGTAGCAAATGGAGGCCTTGAATGTGCAAAAGGAACAAACCCTCATCAGAAAGTTTCAAACCCTCAAGTTTTTTTTGCACCTACAACCAAATAAAAGATGAAAGGAGATATATACAGGCATAGCCGACAGAGATATGTCATTTTTTGTTAAAAAATGCAATACCCATTTCAACTACAGTCCCTTGTCATTCTTCAGTTGTAAAAAGACAAATGAAGCTACAGAAGGGAAGAAAGGCAAGTGCTTACCTTATTTTCTGGTAGGAGGAGACACCTATCCGCAACCCTCACAACAATATCAAGCTTTGAAATACAGGTGAATAGTTGCAAAGAAGAGAGATACAGAGACAGGAGGGAGTGTGTTAAAGAAAGAGCAATGTATGGAGATAGCCATGAAAGAAGGAGGCCGCAACCATTAAAAGAGAATGAAGCTACAAATGTCAACAAAAAAAGTCTCTTATGAAACTAAAAGCAATGTTACCTTCTTCCTTTCATACAGAGTTCCAGAGTTTCGACCAAGAGAAAGCCATAAAGGGGGTGAAAACAAAGATATATGCTTCAAACTTTCAAACCCTAACCGAATATAGTTGCAAAGCAAATGAAGAAATGTGCCAAATGAAGAATGAGCAACTTTTAGGGTTATCCTATTGCTTTTGTTCGAAGGTTCTTTCTTTCAAGTGAGTTTTTTGACTTCACAAAAGACAAAATAATTACCTTATCCAAAATGCCCGTGGTCAAGACTTTGGTCTTGAAGATTCCTAACTATCATAACATGGAGTGGCTGACCAAAATTGTTGAGGCTTGATTTTATTAAGTCAAAAAAGGGTCGGTATGATGAGAAAGCAAGGCTTCATGCCTTATGTTATTTGAAATACTTGGTGGTCGAATAGATAGCATGGTCAAAGATGCTTTATATGATACTCATGCTTGAAGTTTCCTTGTCTTTTTGCAAACATGCAAAGGTAAGATCCTTCCTGATTATGCATGGTGGCCAACAAGGTCAAAGGGTTATTGTTTTAGACATGGCATGCATGAGGACAAAGCATGGAATATACAAGGTGGTAGACAAGGTAAGCAAGTATAATGGTGCAGTGTTGATGTATGGAGTCATGGAGTTTTTATTGATATTGAAGCTGCACATGGAGATATAAGGTGACTTCAAAATATAAAGACAAATGTATGCACTAAGGCATCAAAGGGAGTCATAAGGATATTAATGCATACTATTTTGTGCATGGAGATTTTAAATGCATAGGATGAATTAAGGATTTGTATCTTGCAAAGAAAGGATAGTTTTTGCTCCTTAGTGCATGTGGAGTGATAAGGGTAAATTTTTGCCTTAATATATATGCATCATGCAAACTAGGGGTTTTTTCCCACATGGAGGTATAAGGGGTTTTTCATTTTCTTCTAAGTCCTATTTGTGCTCATATCATGCAAATTAGGCAAGTGTAATTGGAGTGATAGGGAGTGATATTTTTTCTTCTAATCATGCATGATTTTACAAAGTTATTAATTGTAAATAAATAATAAATTAATATTTTCCAGATTACTTTATTATTTTCCACAAATTGTAAAATCAAAATTAGAACAAGTTGTAACTAATAATAAAGTAATTATTTTTACTTTATTATTTACTCACAATCAATTTTGCTCATGCAAAATCATGCAAATTGATTAGTTGAGTTAACTAGGCCACCTAGGAGGTTTTTGCATGATTTTAGAGATATTTTTAGGGTTCTTGGTCAACTTTTTGGTCAAGCATATGGAGAGGCCCAAATTGGAGCTATTTTTGCTCAATTTGTGGCAGTTTTAGACCCTAATTTTGAGGATTTTGGAGGTTGATTGGGAGTAATTATTTTTAGAGGCAGTTATTTGCAAGTTCATATTTTTTGCATGCCTCTTGGAGAGAGCAAACCTATATATTGTAAAGCAAAAGTTTGTTTTTGCTAGTTCTTGATTCTCATTCTGATTCAGACAGATTGGAGGATTCTTGTAGCTCATTTTTTACAGTTTTATTAAGAGATCGGCAGGTTCCAGGTTATATTTTTGTCTTCTTTGTAGAGTTTTCCTTTGTTTCTTTGAGATCAATTAAATTACCTTTCCATTTAGTGTTGATTATTGAAGTGATTTTGATGAAGTTTTTTTGTGTTTTATTATTAAACCTTTAAAATTATTGTCTCACTTCCTTGCTTGCAGCATTAAGCATATAGTCATCACAGGTCTTAGGTTGCATTAACCAGAAATAGTCTTTTTGTGTTGTGAAAAAAACATTTCCTTCATAGAAACCCTATTTCAAACCTTCCTTAGAATCACTTTTGTGATATTTATGCCAAGTTTGGATTGTGTGAAAGTCATATTTTTGAGTAATATTGTGAATCAAATTGCATATTTTTATCCAAATCAGGTGCATCACTAAATTTTACCTTTTGCATTCACTTAGTTTCTTTCTTCCCTTTTCCAAAATAGTAAAAAACATACATCTCAATAGAACATCGGAAGGGAACCAACCCATAATCTGGAGGTCTAATTTCATTATAGGGCACCCACAACCTGAAATTAGTCCCATGTGACACAGAATTGCAGAGCTTCACCAGCCTTGCATACGGGTGCAATTCTCAGTGATAACAGTACACATGTAAAAGATTATGCATTGACATCCTTGCTTGTTCCCCATATACCAATTCAAAAGGTGACCTGCCAGTAGCCTTTTTCATTGTGATTCTGCTTGCCCATAAAGCTAACCTTAGCTTTGAATCCCATGATCTTTGGTTGTTATCAAGCATCCTCTTGATTATCTTCATTATGCTTTTGTTGTTGGATTCTGCTTGACCATTTGTCTAAGGATGATAGTGGGAAGCATATGATATCACTATTCCGTATGAATCACAAAATTTCATGAACTCTTCAGATCTAAAGCACATGCCATTATCTGTGACAATTGTCACTAGGATTCCAAACTTGGTTATGATATTCTCTAACAAGAAATTTATGCCTACCTTACTAGTTGCTTGCTTTGTTGGGATTGCTTCAATCCATTTAGTAAAGTAATCAGTGGTAGTGAGAATCCATCTATGTCTGCCACTAGATTTATCTGCTATCTCCCTTATAAAATCAAGGTCCCATTAATGGAATGGTGCATCAATCTGCATGGGCATTAGAGGCAAAGCTCCTTGGTACTTCAATTTACCAGAAAACTTCTGGCATGATTCACATTTTCTCACATATTTATGAGCATCAGAAAATACAGTAGGCCAAAAATAGCCTGCCCTAAGAATTTTGTGTGCAGTAGTTTTGGCTAAGAAATGTCCACCACAAACACCATCATGCATTTCTTTTAGAATCTTCTCTGCTTGTCCCTGATCTACACAGAAAAGTAGAACTCCATCTTTGTTTTCCAAAACAAATCACCTTCTATGAACACCTACCTTCATGCTTGTAATTATAGAGTCCTTTTCTGATTGTCATTCAATCCATTTGGACACTTCATATGTTTGGGTACCATACATTCTTCCTGTATTTTAGGCTCCAACATAGGATTGATTGGCCTCTGTCTCTGAAAGGTTTGGCATCTGGCTTCAATGGGATTTCATGCTGGAATAGGTCCTCTCTATAAGCCTTTAAATCTTCATAGGACTATGCAAATTATACATGTTTGTATTTCCTTAGCAAGCTTATAAGCATGTCCCTGATTCTTGGACTTATTTTCTTGCCAATGTAAACTTTCTTTGGAGCATTATCGGTGCCAAGATTTACCTCTTCAAGATCATCCTGATGCACTAGTGTTTGCTTCACAGTTGATCTGTCATTTCCATCAAAAACACACTCCAAAGCCACTAGACCTTTTGGAATTTTATTTGACTTTAACTCCACTACTTCTTGACCAAATACACAATTTGAAAAATATGTAAGAATGAAATTTGTAGAAAATTGAATCTAGTTTATGGGCTACTATTTTTTTTTAAAACTAAATTTACTTAGTGAAAAATGAATATTTCAATGTACAACTATTAAATTTTTCAGAAAAAAATAAAAAGTGGGTATCATTCTAGCCAACCTAACTATAAGCCATTTTTTTTTTGAAACTTTCGAAATAAGTAGAGGACTCATGCCTGGATGTGACGCATATTTTTTTGAAATTTTTTTCCAATAAAATAATTAGTTATGATTTTTTACTGTGACTTTTTTTTAAAACTAAAAAGTAATTTTCTAGCCAACCTAACTCGATAAAAAAAATCAGAATTCAATTTTTTTAACCTATAGCCAGAAAAGCATAGAGTGTGATGTAGCTTTTGGATCTCAAAAAGGTAAAACGGTTTGAAAGTTATGGATGTTTTTCAATCAGTGTGTCCATTAGGATTTTAGACACACACTATATAGAAAATTATTAATAATTATTTAATAAAATGATAAACAAACAAATCTTATATTTTTAGAAAGCTGACAATTTCTTCTATAAACCCTTTTCATTTTATCAATTTTGCATTAAAAAAAGTCGTCAGCACGAAGGGTGAAGTTTGAAAAAGAGAGTGAAACCAATAAACACGTTAGAATTCAAGGAAAGTCAACTATGACAGTCTCGAGCCTAAATACAAAGCAAAACTGAAGCAAAACAGATATCCGTTATTTAACATTTTAGGGAGCACAGAAACGGATATCCATTTCTGACACCATGAACACATAATTACACACACATTCAACACAATATTTAATTTCATTGAGTAACTAATAAATATTGCATGAAGTTTTCACTACCAATTGATTTTTATCATAAACATTAGATGCCACTACCCTATAAATTGTTCCCCCCAACCTTAAATGCAAAGGAGACCTGATTTATTGCTACAATTTTAACAAACAACAACACTTGATCAACTAGGGGAGAGTGATAGTTCAACTTGACATTTCCTTTAGATTAACATACACTTTTACTGAAGGAAATACGGTGAGTCCAAAACTCCAAACAAACCTTCAATTGAAAACCTTTATTTGTTGATTGATACCATTTATGGTCATTACTTCCATATAATTTGAAGGAAGCTCTTAGTTGACTTCATACACTCCAGCATAATACAAAGAAATATATAAGTAGCAACACTAACAATACTTAAGAGTTTCTTATCCCATTGACAAATCTAATAGCATTTTTATTTATGTCACTTGAGATGAGGAAATGGAAAGTGTTTTCACACTTGATCCATACTAAATCTGGAAAATTCATGAGAAGCAGAAACTTGAATAGTAAATGAATCCAGGTACCAAGATAGGTTTATTAATAGAAACTAATTGCAAACCACAAGTGGACAGGACCATAATTGTAGTAGTGACTTGGTTAGGACCACAACCATGGTAGTGTACACCAACAATGAGCACTTCAAATTTATAATATGAATTGAATAGTGGCCATATTAACTTCCAGCGTGTGCAAGAATTCTTCTAGGGTACAGAAGAAACTTGATGTTCATAAAATTCTCTAAAAGGGAGTTGTAATTTAAAGCATATGCTTTTGGAAATTGGAGAATAAGAGAAATATTGTAGAGAGAGTTCATTTGTGCATTAGAGAACTCTCTCTCTCTCTCTCTCTGGACAACCATGTGGACAATTTAAAATATTTGAACAAGAATTGGCTACTAGTACAGAGGAAATTTATGAACAAGATATAGGCAAAACTCACCAGGTCAAATTTCCATTTAGAGATTGGAAGAATTATCATATTGTTAAACAAAGCCTTGGGAAAGGAAGAAGCCAAGTCCTACATTACATGGATGTTTTGTTGGCAAGAGACACTATATGTATTCATGGTTGTTGTCATTGATGGCAACAAAGGTCATCCCACATATCCGCAAGTCATGGTGTGTCTCTACCGGAAGTCAGAATGAAGATTGTTGTGGTCCGGTGAACAAGAACAGAGCATGTGGCAAGGTCCGACAGATTGGTCCTAATCTCTCAGAGGAAGTGTCTTGGTGCAGTGTGGATTTGGGGAAGTCAAGAGGACTACCTTGAGTAGTATATTCCAAAGATTTAGCCTCCGGCGATGGACAAGGAAAAAGATATGAATAGTTGAGCACCGGATTCCGGAGAGACAGTGAGAACAGAGGAAGAACTGACTGACAGAGTATCAGACTATTTTCCGGATGTGTTACTGTTGATGGTAAAGGTTGTGAAGGCATGAATCATGTTTGGCCAACATGATTAATGATATCTACAAGTATATGCTTGATCCGCATTACTTGATATGCAAGGATTCAGCCGACAGAACAAGTTTGTGAGAAGATAGAGTATTCCGGGTGCCGACTAGAAAGATAATGAAATCACTAGTGCGGATATATATAGAGGATGGTTTTTATTGTGACAAAAGGATGTAGTTGTGTGGTGTATGCGTATAAGTGTAGAGCAGAGCAGAAACAGTTAGAAAGATCCGGTATGTGAAAGGAAAGCAGAATAAAGAACAGAGGAAAGATGAAGTGCAGCAGATCAGTGTACTGAGCCTAACCGGAACTAAACTCCAGCATATGTAGATGCTTCCAATCAGTTCAAGTATTATATAACATTCTTTTGTAGACAGTGTGTCTCCTTGTAGGCAGTGTGCCTCTTTATGAGCAGTGTGCTCGGGCAGTGAGCCCTAATTGGCAAGTGCCATTTTTGTAACACCTTATTCTTCTAATAGAGAATAATCTTTGGGTTAATCACCCCGTGGTTTTCTCCCTTAACAGGGTTTCCACGTCAAAAATACTGTGTCATGTGTTTCTCATTTCATAGTAATGTTTGTTTGTTTGATTCAATGATGCTTTGATTAATAAGAAAGTTCAAAAGAAGAAATAATTAGGATAACTGATTCACCCCCCCCTCTCAGTTATCAATAATTGGTATCAGAGCTAAGTTCCTCCGAATAGAGCCTAACAGCTTGAGGAAGATCTGGGAGTTCAAATGGATGCATATGGTTTAAGGGAGCAACTCAAGACTGCCCTTGAGGACCTTGAACAGTCAAACTCTGAAGTCAATGAATTAAAGGAAAGACTCAAACAGGCTGATGAATTCATGAGAGAACTAAAAGACAAATTAAGTCTCTCTATGAAAAAGAGAAAGGAGCTACTCCAACAATTGGTAAGACAAAGTGAAGAAAGCAATACAAATGAAGAATTGACTGAGAAAACCAAGTTATGTGAAAAGTTATCAAAAGAAGTCATTATGTTGAGACATGAAATGGAATCAGGAGTTATAAAGTTTACTCAAGAGATTGAAGAGAAAAGAAAAGCTGAAGACAATCTAAGACAATCTCTTAAAGAGAAATCAGAAGAATGCCACTAGATGGACAGGATTATCAGACATCTTGAATCTGACCTTGAAGATGCCAAAGATAATGAAGAAAAACTTGAGGATCAAATTGTCTCTCTCAAAAGAGATCTTCAAACAACAAATGAATATAAAGAAAAATTCAAGATAAGTTTTGCCCAACTTGAAGTACTTCTTGGAAGTCAAAAGAGGATAGATGACAAGTATGGTTTGGCATATGAGAAAGGAGAAAGCTCCGGATCCGGTCAAAAGAATTTTGGATCAGAAAATCTAAGGAATAGGCCTAGAAGACCTTTGGTAAGACAGCCCAATGCTCAAAGATATCCATCCTTCAATGGATACTGCCACAGCTGCAATCACTTTGGTCACAAAGCTAATCAGTGTAGAAATAGAATGAATCAGACTAATTCATCCTTCTCCGGACAGTGCTTTAACTGCAAAAGGTATGGACACAAGTTTCATGAATGCAGAAATATGCAAATAATCAAATCATTCAATGGTAGATGCTTTGCATGCAATAGAATAGGTCATATGGCTAATCAATGCAGATCAAGAGGCTATCAGTCAAATATGCAAAGAAATGTTATTTGCCAAATCTGTAATAGGTCCGGTCATAATGCAAAAGTCTGCAGAAGCAAGAATCAAGACAAAAAGGGTCCGGTGTATAATCAGAATCAAGACAAGGGTAAACAAAAGATGAATGCGGATGAAGTTAGGAATTAGATGAACAAGATTTGGGTGAAGAAAAGTTCAGAGAATGTAGAGATTGGATCCGCACCAGACTCTGGTGCTGATATTCCTTCCGGAAACTAAAAGGTGAGCTCTGGCTCAGGGGGAGACTCATAGAAAATCTTGTTCCCCTAGCCAATCAAGTGGTGCCGGATGTGGCACAAGATGCGGAGTAAAGCATTTGAAGATATAAGTCTTGAGATGATCTAGATAAGATTTCAGAGGTCCGCATGGAGATGTGAAGAAGTTGTGATCGATCAAATAAGACTTGTTCCGGGAGATGCTTCGGAATGACAGAGAATTACAAAAAGGGTCCGGAGAGATCTGGAAATGCATTGTCTTATTCTGCGGATTGGACAGAGTGTTTGGAATGTCCTTATGATGTGTCATCTTGATTTATTCATGGTTGGAAGATCCGCATGATGTTCATAGATCAGGACTGATCCGGTACTCCAAGTTATCCGAATAAGGCCAACCGGAACAATGTAGGTCGAGCATTTATTGCAAATAGATATTAGGGTTTGCGAAACAATATAAGGGATTTCTCAATAATCACTTGATCATTCCACACCCAAGAAGAAGTGAAAAGCGGAGCTCTGCAACAAAATTCATCAAGTTCACCGAAGATCACTTGCAGAAGTTATTACATACAGAAATCAATCCAACCACTCCGTATAACCGAAGGCGCATAAGGTATTTTCCATTTTCAATATCTCACTGCAAATCTTTGAAAAATGGCTACTCCGAATATAGTTAAGATCTCTGATAGACCTCGCCCCACATTCAAGAAACATCCATACAAATCTTTGGAGGTAGATCCACTAGGAGCCTTCTCTAGTGTTCTGCATGGTGTATTGCATACGGAGGACATTAGGGTTTACATTCATGCAAATTTTGAAGACTTTGGGGATTCAAAATTGATGGATATCTATCACAAACAGTTGATAGATGACTCCTTTGAGATTAAACCGTAGTACAAAGCCATCCGGGATAAGCACTTTGCACAGTGCATCCATTTCCCTTGTTTTGAAGAAGATGAATGGGTCCGGTATGTACTAAGTAGAGTGCATGACAACTTTCTATGGTTGAACAAGCCCTTCAAGATCACCAAAGATGCAATTATGGCGGTAACCGGTCTGCACTCATCCGGTGGATTACCTGTTCTCAAGTCTGTAAAAAATTAGACAGTTAGTGATGCAACTGTTGATAACTGAGAGGGGGGGGTGAATCAGTTATCCTAATTATTTCCTTTATTGAATTTTCCTTTTAATTGAAGCAGCATAAAATCAAACATAAAACATTAACCATAAAACAAGAAACACATGACACAGTATTTTTGACGTGGAAACCCTGTTAAGGGAGAAAACCACGGGGTGATTAACCCAAAATTATTCTCTGTTAGAAGAATAGGAAATTACAAAGATGGCACTTGCCAATTAGGGCTCACTGCCCGAGCACACTGCTCACAAGAGGCCCACTGCCTACAAGAAGACACACTGTCTACAAAGTGATGAGAATCACAGTCTTGAACTGATTGGAAGCATCTGCATATGCTGGAGTTCAGTTCCGGTTAGGCTCAGTACACTGATCTGCTGCACTTCATCTTTCCTCTGTTCTTTATTCTGCTATCTTCCACATACCGGATCCTTTTTGCTACCTCTGCTCTTTCTCTGGACTTATTCGCATATCTCTCCACACTAACACACATTTCACAACTAAATCCATCCTCTATATATATCCGCACAAGTAATTTCATCACCTTTCTAGTCGGCATCCAGAACAGTCTAGTTTCTTACAAACTCTCATTCTGTCGGCTGAATCCTTCCTCACCAAGCAATGCGGATCAAGCATATACTTGTAGATATCATTAATCATGTCGGCCAAACATGATTCATGCCTTCACAACCTCTGTCATCAACAGTAACCCATCTGGAAAGTAGTCTGATACTCTGCCAGTCAGTTCTTCCTCTGTTTTCACTGTCTCTCAGGAATCCGGTACTCAACCATTCATATCTTTTTCCTTGTCCATCACCGGAGGCTAAATCCTTGGAATATACCACTCAAGGTAGTCCTCTTGACTTCCCCAAATCCGCACTGCACCAAGACACTTCCTCTGAGAGGTCCGGACCAATCTGTCGGACCTTGCCACATGCTCTGTTCTTCTTCACCGGACCACAACATTCTTTATTCTGACTTCCGGTAGAGACATATCATGTCTTGCGGATATGTGGGATGACCTTTGTTGCCATCAATGACAACAACCATGAATCCATATAGTGTCTCTTGCCAACAATCTCCCCCTTTGGCATTGATGGCAACACTTAGTGAAAAATGACTAAGTGTTTTCACTATGCTCCCCCTTTGCTGATGCTCTGTCTTTATATACAATTTCCGGAACTCCCCCTTAGTTGGATCCCTCATTTTTCACTGCTCCTCACTCCCCCTTTGACATCAATGGCAAAGGGTAGGGTCCGCATATCAAAATTTTCAAAAATTTCTTATACTTAGCCGCATATTTACATACTCACATATATTGAAGAATGTCTGCAAAGGATGTCTGTAATTGAATCATTTCGGTAGCCCAACTTTGCTTCATTCTGTCCAAAATTGAAATGTGACCACTTAACAAAAATGCAAACGCTTCTGCCCGCTTGAGATCTGTCGGATCTTTTGTTTGGGCGGTGGTCCTAGCATCACTGATGGCCTCATGCATGGTTTCCAACTTAGGGATTATAATCCTTCTAAGTTCTCCCATCCGGTTGGTGATGTTCTTCCTTTCCTTCTCAAGATTCTTTATTTCGTTCAAGACTGCAATAGTCTGACATTCTTGATTTATTATAGAGGAAGAGAGAGGATCAAAACTTTGAGATAAGCTTTGTAGCTTATCCTGTTCCTCTTTTATTTTCTTGTCAAGTGCTGCTGTTGCCTTTGACCAGGATATACAAAATTTATAGATATCACCGCCATCCTTAAGAGCATTCTCTAAGCTCCTTATTCCAATGCTTACAATCTTCCTATCCTTAGAGATTAATTCTAATATTTCTGAAAATCTCTTATCCAAAAATTCCTTCCGGACCTTTTCTTCAGCTGATTTTTCTAAAGAATCAAAATGTGTATCAACACTGCTGACTAAGGTTTTTAGATTACCGGAAGTGGAGGCTGTCGGATCTATCTGGATTGATGGCATGATCTTTACAAGTATTCCGGAAGCAGCCTCTATCAACTCACAGTCTTCCATATGAGACTTCAGGAGCTTTTCATTTGCCTTGGCATTTGCAAATGAAGCTATCTTCATTGTTTGTACCGGAGAGAGAGAGTCAAAATCAAATGGACCTTTTAGAAGCTCCGGTTCATCAATCTCTAGAGTTTCTTTACTCAAAAATTGTTGAACAGTTTGTGCAGTGTCTCTTGCCGGAGACAGATGTTTCTTTTCTTCTGCAGTCTTAGAACTATCAACCTCTTTGTCTTTCACCACTGCTTCCTTCTCCTGTAGTTGCTCTTCTTCTTTGGATCCGGAGACTGTAGGGGAAACCGGAGGAGAGATACTAACTTGTTCATGGGCCACTTCTTCTTGAGCAGAGGGTCCCAAGTCCTCACTTGTCTGTTCAGGGCTCACTTCTTCCGGAACAGAAGATTCCAAATCAGCAGCTGTTTCTGCACCTAAGTCCTCTACAACAGGAAGATTGAACCTTTTGAAGGCCTTCCGGAGGATCTCTTCTGTTTCTTGGGCCACTTTGTCAGTCTCACCAAGCATGAGTTGATTCATCCTGGCTTTGCTTCTGAACTCATCTTTGCAGTCCTTGAAGATAATGTTCATTGTCTTGGGATCAATTTGAGGATATAGCTGAATAGCTATCTGCTCCCGAATCTCAAGATCTTTGGCATGAGCATTATTCTTTCTTACTTCCATTTCCTTCTCTAGGCTTTTAGGAATGAGAGATATGATCTCAATGAAAGCCTTATTGTATATGTTCAGATATTTAACTGTGGCTTCCTGCAGAGT
Source organism: Cunninghamia lanceolata (assembly GCA_027924645.1). Taxonomy (NCBI): domain Eukaryota; kingdom Viridiplantae; phylum Streptophyta; class Pinopsida; order Cupressales; family Cupressaceae; genus Cunninghamia; species Cunninghamia lanceolata. The sequence goes on from BSBN01000404.1 coordinate 5,827,123, forward strand.
CTTTTGGTCTGCCTCACTGAAGTCATCATAGGATTCAGTCATTGGTTGAAGGTTTCCATCCACCGTGACCGACTTGATTATGCTCTCTAGTGACAGAGTGGGCTTTTCAACAGTTACCTCTGCCATTTCCTCCTTGTCTTGGCCTGTGGAGGGCTTACCGGATCCTTTCTTTTTCTGTTTCTTTACTTCTCTTACTCCCTCATCTGATTCTGTTTCCTCTTCATCCTTTTGGCTTCCATAAGCCCTTGTGGCTTTTGCCTTTGATCTCTTACCGGATGCCTGGACTTCCGGTTTTGAACTTTTGGTTGAGGGAGGTGCAGATCTCTTTGTTGATCTGGTCCGGGTGGGAGCTCCAACCGGAGCACTTTCTTTGCTTTTCTCTTCTTCCTCGGCCTTCCTCCTCTTTTCCCGGCTGGCATCAAGTGCCTCCTTTGAGATACCTAGGCCTTGAGCAATGTGCTCTACTTCTTTTCTTACCTTTCTTTTAATCTCAGGTTCCCTGAGTTCTACATGTATTTTTACACTCAGCTCCTCAAAGGTTCCAAACCTTTCTGCCTTAGGATCTTTGGGCTGACTTAGCATGTGTTGAACATGCAGCTCCACTATCTGTTCATCAACTTCATACCCCATGGGCATGATCCAGACAGTCCTTGGCTCCACTGCCTCCATTAGGCACTGATCAGTGTCAACCATAAAGCACACTGAGTCCTTGTATTTCTCAATGAGAGATTGAGGAATTCTCTCTCTTGCTTGCATCATGCTCTGAAAGTTTTTGAAGTATCCCCATAGAGCTGAATTTCTCACTTTTGCATCCCCAAGTCCATGCAAGTAGTCTCTTATCTGGACTGCAACAGGTTTGTCATTCTACCATACCCATCCACTTGTTCCGGGTAGCTCATTCATGAAATAGAAGAATAGACATACAATAAGAGTACCATATTTAAAGGAATTCTTCTTATCCTTCTTGATTTTCTGTATGTTTTCCATTAATTGGCTTAGTAGTAGTTCGCAGAGATCATATTCTGCATTCTTTCTTAACATTTCATAAGCAGTGTATATTGCAGTTCCGGATACAGAATTCTCCCTGCTGGAGTGGTAGATCTTGTATCCTATTATCATTGATGCATATTTGATATCCGGATCGGAGATGTCTTCAATGGTCATTGCCCTTTTGTCAAATTTTGATCCGGTGGCCTCAGTTACAATGTTGTTCTTGACAGATTTAAGGATAGGTACTCCTCCGGAGGAGTATAGGCCAGTTACTGCTCTAATTGCCTCTTTTGTGATCTTGCAGGGTCTATCTAGCCATAGAAAGTTGTCATGCATCCTGCTCAGTACATACCGGACCCATTCATCCTCTTCAAAACAGGGGAAATGAATAAATTGCTCAAATTGTTTCTTCTAAATATCCTTATACTCTGGTTTAAGCTCAAAAGCATTGTCAATCAGCTGCTTGTGATAGAGGTCTCTTAATTTGAATTCCCCAAATTCCTCAATGTTTGCATGTATGTAAACCCTAATGTCTTCGGTGTGTAAAACTCCGTGAGGAACACTAGAGAAGGCTCCTATTGGGTCAACCTCCAATGATTTGTAGGGATGTTTCTTGAATGAGGGGCGAGGTCTATCGGAGATCTTAACTATGTTTGGAGTAGCCATTCTTCAAAGATTTGCAGTGAGGTAATGAAAAACGGAGAATACCTTATGCGCCTTCGGTTTGCACGGAGTGGTTGGATTGATTTCTTTATCCACTAGCTTCGGCAGGAGATCCTTGGTGTGCTTGAAGAACCTTGTTGCAGAGCTCCACTTTTCGCTTCTTCTCGAGTGCAGAATGAGCAAATGACCTTTGAGAAATCCCTTAAATTGCTCCGCGAACCCTAATACCTGTCTGCAATAAATGCTTCACCTACATCATTCCGGTTTGCCTTGTCTGGATAGCTTGGAGTATCCGGATTAGTCCTGATCTGTGGATATCATCCGGATCTTTTAATCATGAATAAATCGAGGTAGCATATTACAAGATCATCTCAAACATTCTGTCCAATCCGCAGAACAAGATAGTGCATTTCCGGATCTTTCCGGACCTTTTTGTAATCCTTTATCATACCGGAGCATCTCCCTGAACAGGTCTTATTTGATCGATCACAGCTTCTTCATAACTTCATGCGGACCTCTGAAAACTTGACTGAAGTATCTCAAGATTCATATCTACAAACCCTTTGATCCGCATCTTGTGCCACATCCGGCACCACTTGTTTGGCTGGGGGAACAAGATTTTCTTTGAGTCTCCCCCTGAGCCAGAGCTCACTTTTAATTTCTGGAAGAAATATCAGCACCAGAGTCTGGTGCGGATCCAACCTCTACATTCTCTGAACTTTTCTTCACCCAAATCTTGCTCATCTGATTCCTAACCTCATCCGCATTCATCTTTTGTTTACCCTTGTCTTGATTCTGATTATACACCGGACCTCTTTTGTCCTGATTCTTGTTTCTGCAGATTTTAGCATTATGACCGGACCTATTGTAGATTTGGCAAATAACATTTCTTTGCATATTTGACTGATATCCTCTTGATCTGCATTGATTTGCCATATGACCTATTCTATTGCATGTGAAGCATCTACCTTTGAATGATTTGTTTACTTGCATAATTCTGCATTCATGGGATTTGTGTCCATACCTTTTGCAGTTGAAGCACTGTCCGGAGAAGGATGAATTATTCTGATTCATTCTCATTCTGCACTGATTAGCTTTGTGACCAAAGTGGTTGCAGTTGTGGCAGTATCCATTGAAGGATGGATATCTTTGAGCATTTGGTTGTCTTACCGGAGGTCTTCTAGGCCTGCTTCTTGGATTTTCTGATCCAAGATTCTTCTGACCGGATCCGGAGCTTTCTCCTTTCTCATATCCCAAACCATACTTGTCATCTGTCCTCTTTTGACTTCCAAGAAGAACTTCAAGTTGAGCAGAACTTATCTTGAATTTTTCTTTATATTCATTTGCTGTTTGAAGGTCTCTTTTGAGAGAGGCAATTTGATCTTCAAGTTTTCCTTCATTATCTTTGGCATCTTCAAGATCAGATTCAAGATGTCTGATAATCCTGTCCATCTGGTGGCATTCTTCTGATTTTTCTTTAAGAGATTGTCTTAGATTGTCTTCAGCCTTTCTTTTTTCTTCAATCTCTTGAGTAAACTTTATAGTTCCTGATTCCATTTCATGTCTTAACATAATGACTTCTTTTGATAACTTTTCACATAACTTGGTTTGCTCAGTCAATTCTTCATTTGTATTGCTTTCTTCACTTTGTCTTGCCAACTGTTGAAGCAGCTCCTTTCTCTTTTTCATAGAGAGACTTAATTTGTCTTTTAATTCTCTCATGAATTCATCAGCCTGTTTGAGTCTTTCCTTTAATTCACTGACTTCAGAATTCGACTGTTCAAGATCCTCAAGAGCAGTCTTGAGTTGCTCCCTTAAACCATATGCATCCATTTGAAATCCCAGATCTTCCTCAAGCTGTTAGGCTCTATTTGGAGGAACTTGGCTCTGATACCAATTGTTGATAACTGAGAGGGGGGGGGTGAATCAGTTATCCTAATTATTTCCTTTATTGAATTTTCCTTTTAATTGAAGCAGCATAAAATCAAACATAAAACATTAACCATAAAACAAGAAACACATGACACAGTATTTTTGACGTGGAAACCCTGTTAAGGGAGAAAACCACGGGGTGATTAACCCAAAATTATTCTCTGTTAGAAGAATAGGAAATTACAAAGATGGCACTTGCCAATTAGGGCTCACTGCCCGAGCACACTGCTCACAAGAGGCCCACTGCCTACAAGAAGACACACTGTCTACAAAGTGATGAGAATCACAGTCTTGAACTGATTGGAAGCATCTGCATATGCTGGAGTTCAGTTCCGGTTAGGCTCAGTACACTGATCTGCTGCACTTCATCTTTCCTCTGTTCTTTATTCTGCTATCTTCCACATACCGGATCCTTTTTGCTACCTCTGCTCTTTCTCTGGACTTATTCGCATATCTCTCCACACTAACACACATTTCACAACTAAATCCATCCTCTATATATATCCGCACAAGTAATTTCATCACCTTTCTAGTCGGCATCCGGAACAGTCTAGTTTCTTACAAACTCTCATTCTGTCGGCTGAATCCTTCCTCACCAAGCAATGCGGATCAAGCATATACTTGTAGATATCATTAATCATGTCGGCCAAACATGATTCATGCCTTCACAACCTCTGTCATCAACAGTAACCCATCTGGAAAGTAGTCTGATACTCTGCCAGTCAGTTCTTCCTCTGTTTTCACTGTCTCTCAGGAATCCGGTACTCAACCATTCATATCTTTTTCCTTGTCCATCACCGGAGGCTAAATCCTTGGAATATACCACTCAAGGTAGTCCTCTTGACTTCCCCAAATCCGCACTGCACCAAGACACTTCCTCTGAGAGGTCCGGACCAATCTGTCGGACCTTGCCACATGCTCTGTTCTTCTTCACCGGACCACAACATTCTTTATTCTGACTTCCGGTAGAGACATATCATGTCTTGCGGATATGTGGGATGACCTTTGTTGCCATCAATGACAACAACCATGAATCCATATAGTGTCTCTTGCCAACAGCAACCGGATCTAAGTTTGACAAGAGAGCTATGACAGTTGAAGACATCAGTGAACCGGATGTCAAATTTGCATCTATGATAATTGGTTACAAGATCTATCACTCCAGTAGGGAAAATTCAGTACCGGGAACTGCAATTTACACAGCCTATCAAATGCTAGAGGAGAATGCAGACTATGACTTATGTGAGCTTCTTGTAAACCAACTTTTTGAAAATCTGCAGAAGATCAAGAAGGACAAGAAAAACTCCTTCAAGTATGGCAATTTGATCCTTTGTCTCTTCTTTTATTACATGAATGAGCTTCCCGGATCCAGTGGATGGATATGGCAGAATGACAGACCAGTTGCCATCCAAATCAGAGATTATTTGCATGGACTTGGGGATGCTAAAGCAAGAAAAATAGCTCTATGGGGATATTTCAAGAACTTCCAGAGCATGATGCATGCAAGAGAAAGAATACCCCAATCCCTTGTTGAAAAGTACAAAGACACAGTATGCTTTATGGTAGAAACAGATCAGTGTCTAATAGAGGCAGTAGAACCAGGAACTGTGTGGATCATGCCCATGGGGTATGAAGTGGATGAACAGATAGTGGAGCTACATGTTCAACACATGCTAAGTCAGCCTAAAGATCCAAAGGCAGAAAGGTTCGGAACATTTGAGGAACTAAGTATAAAAATTCATGTTGAACTTAGAGAATAGGAGATCAAGAGGAAGGTCATAAAAGAAGTAGAACACATAGCACAAGGCCTTGGAATCTCCATGGAAGCACTTGATGCTCACCGGAAGAAGAAGGAAGGGGATGAGAAAGAGAAGAAGAGGGTAGAAAAGAAAAGTGAAGAAAGTGTTCCGGTTGAAACTTCCACCTGGACCAGATCATCAAAAAGATCTGCACCTCCCACAACCAAAAGCTCAAAACTGGAAGTCCAGGCATCCGGTAAAAGATCTAAGACAAAAGCCACAAGGGCTTATGAAAGCGAAAAGGATGAAAAGGAAACTGAGTCAGATGAGGGAGTAAAAGAAATAAAGAAGCAGAAGAAGAAAGGATCCGGTAAACCCTCCACAGGTCAAGACAAGGAAGAAATGGCAGAGGAATTTGTTGAAAAGCCCACCCTATCTCTAGAGAGTGTAATCAAGTCAGTCACTGTGGATGGGAATCTTCAACCAGTGGCCGAATTTTATGATGACTACAATGAGGCAGACCAAAAGATCCTGCAAGAAGCTACAATCAGGTACCTCAACATTTACAATAAAGCCTTTATTGAGATTATCTCTGAAATTCCTAAGAGTCTAGAGAAAGAATTAGAAATAAGAAAGAACAATGCTCAGGCAAAAGATCTTGAGATCCGAGAGCAAATAGCTATTCAGCTATATCCTCAAATTGATCCCAAGACAATGAACATAATATTCAAAGACTGCAAAGATGAGTTCAGAAGTAAAGAAAGAATGAATAAACTCATGCTTGGTGAGACTGACAAGGTAGCCATGGATACAGAAGAGATCCTCCGGAAGGCCTTCAAAAGGTTTAATCTTCCTGTTGTAGAGGACTTAGGTGCAGAAACAGCTGTGGACTTGGAATCATCTACTCCGGAAGAAGTGGCCCTTGAACAGACTAACATCTCTCCTCCGGTCTCCCCTACAGTCTCCGGATCGCAAGAAGAAGAGAAATTACAGGAGAAAGAAGTAGCAGTAAAAGAAAAAGAGGTTGACAGCACCAAGGATGCAGAGAAAGAGAAGAATCCAACAGAGAAAACCACAACTGAAAGTGGTAAGAATGTGGAAGGAGAAAAGATTCCAAAGGACAAAACTGCAGAAGAGAAGAAACATCTGTCTCCGGCAAGAGACACTGCACAAACTGTTCAAAAATTTCTGAGCCAAGAAACAATAGAGATTGATGAACTGGAGCTTCTAAAAGGTCCATTCAACTTTGATTCCCTATCTCCGGTACAGACAATGAAGATAGCTTCATTTGCAAATGCTAAGGCAAATGAAAAACTCCTAAAGTCTCATATGGAAGACTGTGAGTTGATAGAGGCTGCTTTCGGAGTACTTGAAAATATTATGCCATCAGTCAAGATAGATCCGACAGCCTCCTCTTCCGGTAATCTCAAAACCTTAGTCAGCAGTGTTGGTACACATTTTGATTCTCTAGAAAAATCAGCTGAAGAAAAGGTCCGGAAGGAGTTTTTGGATAAGAGATTGTCAGAAGTACTAGGATTAATCTCTAATGATAGGAGAAATATGAGTATTGGAATAAAGAGCTTAGAAAATGCTCTTAAGGATGGCGGTGACATTTACAAATTTTGCATCTCCTGGTCAAAGGCAACAGCAGAAATTGATAAGAAAATAAAAGAGGAACAGGACAAACTACAAAGTTTGTCTCAAAGTTTTGATCCTCTCTCTTCCTCCATAGTAAATCAAGAATGTCAAACTATTGCAATCACAAATGCAATAAAGAACTTTGAGAAGGAAAGGAAGAATATAACTAACCGGATGGGAGAACTTAGAAGGATTATAATCCCTAAGTTAGAAACTATGCATGAGGCCATCAGTCATGCTCAGACTACCGCACAAACAAATGATCCGACAGATCTCAAGAGGGCAGAAGCTTTTGCATTTTTGTTGAGTGGTCACATTTCAATTTTGGATAGAATGAAGTAAAGTTGGGCTACAGAACTGGTCCAATTGAAGACATCCTTTGCAGACATTCTTCAGTTTATGTGAGTATGTAATATGCGGCTAAGTATAGTAAATTTTTGAAAATTTTGGTGTGCGGACCCTACCCTTTGCCATTGATGTCAAAGGGGGAGTGAGGAGCAGTGAAAAATGAGGAATCCAACTAAGGGGGAGTTCCGTAAATTGTATATAAAGATAGAGCATCAGCCAAGGGGGAGCACAGTGTAAACACTTAGTCATTTTTCACTAAGTGTTGCCATCAATGCCAAAGGGGGAGATTGTTGGCAAGAGACACTATATGTATTCATGGTTATTGTCATTGATGGCAACAAATGTCATCCCACATATCCGCAAGTCATGGTGTGTCTCTACCGGAAGTCAGAATGAAGATTGTTGTGGTCCGGTGAACAAGAACAAAGCATGTGGCAAGGTCTGACAGATTGGTCCGAATCTCTCAGAGGAAGTGTCTTGGTGTAGTACGGATTTGGGGAAGTCAAGAGGACTACCTTGAGTAGTATATTCCAAGGATTTAGCCTCCGGTGATGGACAAGGAAAAAGATATGAATAGTTGAGCACCAGATTCTTGAGAGACAATGAGAACAGAGGAAGAACTGACTGACAGAGTATCGAACTATTTTCTGGATGTGTTACTGTTGATGGTAAAGGTTGTGAAGGCATGAATCATGTTTGGCCGACATGATTAATGATATCTACAAGTATATGCTTGATCCGCATTACTTGATATGCAAGGATTCAGCCGACAGAACAAGTTTGTGAGAAGATAGAGTATTCCGGGTGCCGACTAGAAAGATAATGAAATCACTAGTGCGGATATATATAGAGGATGGTTTTTGTTGTGACAAAAGGATGTAGTTGTGTGGTGTATGCGTATAAGTGTAGAGCAGAGCAGAAACAGTAAGAAAGATCCGGTATGTGAAAGGAAAGAAAAATAAAGAACAGAGGAAAGATGAAGTGCAGCAGATCAGTGTACTGAGCCTAACCGGAACTAAACTTCAGCATATGTAGATGCTTCCAATCAGTTCAAGTATTATATAACATTCTTTTGTAGACAGTGTGTCTCCTTGTAGGCAGTGTGCCTCTTTGTGAGCAGTGTGCTCGGGCAGTGAGCCCTAATCGGCAAGTGCCATTTTTGTAACACCTTATTCTTCTAACAGAGAATAATCTTTGGGTTAATCACCCCGTGGTTTTCTCCCTTAACAGGGTTTCCACGTCAAAAATACTGTGTCATGTGTTTCTCATTTCATAGTAATGTTTGTTTGTTTGATTCAATGATGCTTTGATTAATAAGAAAGTTCAAAAGAAGAAATAATTAGGATAACTGATTCACCCCCCCCCCCCCCCTCTTAGTTATCAACATGTTCCAATACATCAATGTTATTCTAAAGAATGAGATCTTTATGAATTGGGGCACAATTGTGTCTGAAAAAATACATGAGCAACTCACCACAGTGGGACAAACCAATTTTTTTTATATGACCTCCTATGTGGTGTATTTGATAACTAGGATAGGTAACTTCCCTGGTCTCTTGATAAAAGGTGTAAGGGGTGAAGCCCCTAGGCACAACAAGGTATGTGATTTCTTCCCACAACTAGAATATAAAGAAGTTTAGAAACACTTCAAGAGGGTAAATGATGCACTCATTTACACCATAATTAGACAGGTGTCTAGGGATATAGGAGCAAGGATGTCCACCAAGGCCTTGGACCTTATCAAGGGATGGGGATAGTGGTTCATCTAGTTCCCAAGGTCTACATGCATTTGGGTTTCTGGTTACCATCAGGCCCCCTATTTGCTACCAAGATACTGCAATGACAAGATAATTTTGATGGAGTTCTCCAAGAAAATGTTGGAGATACACCTAAAATTGTTAGGTAAACATAGGGCAAGACTCAAATACCTCTTTGATCTTGGATTTTATTCATGCCCTCACATTTTTGCTGCTAAAAATTCTAGTGAAGAATTGGAAGCCCTGAACCTCGGGCCATACGAAGCAAGGAAAAACTATGACCCCTTTGGGAGGATAAATAAACTATTCCTGACCATGATATTGTATCATGAGATGACTTTGGAGGACTTCTAGGTAGACTTCCAAGATGATTTTGAGGTGAGAAAAAAAGGTTATTGCAGGTTGACAGCCTATTAGATGACGGCCTTGAAAATTAGAGAGGATACACCCAAAGGCCTATCAAATGATGACCAAATTTTGAACCTTGCATATGATTTGAAGATGATTGACAATGACCCTCTTCCCAAAATAAAGTGGTCATTGAAAGAAAACTTGTCAATTTAATCCCTCAACCAAAAGGTGCTTGACTATAGTAAAGATTGGCTTGAGGCCAAGATTGCACAATTTAGAAAAGGGAAAATATCACAAAAGGAGAAAAGGGCAGCAGACACAGAGCCATAAGGAGCTACCTCTAAGCCCAAGAAGAAGTCAAAGACTCAAATTAACTTTGAGATAATGAGAGGATCTTTGGAGCATGCCACTCCATAGGAAATAGTGGGTATTGTCACCCAGGCCTTGAGAGAAGCACATATGACATACATGGCTACATAAGCAATGGGTAGTGGTAGCCTTAGGTGTTGAGCCTATTTCCCAAGTTTTACCAACCAGTGAGGCCTTAGGCCAATTTCTAGGGCAAGGAAAAGAACCAGTGCAACAGGCCCTAGCCAAAGAAACAACAACAACAATAACAATTCCTACATCTACACAAGCCACATCTATAGCTGCACCTCCTGCCTCTGCACAAAGGACAGAGGTAGACCAAACTAAAAATTTTGAGGAGGTAGTAGAGGAAGAAGTGAAAGAGGATAGTAGGGAAGATGTAGGGGTCTCATAGGTGAAAATCCTTGTTGATATTCCAGAGGATTCATCTATGAAGGATACAATCCTCACAATAGAGAAGGACAAGAGGAAGAATTCCTTGAAGAAGAAAAAGAAATAGAGACACATGAGGATAAGGCCTCATGTGAAGATGAAAATCTACAAAAGGATGATTGAAGAGGCAGTGTCAGATCAAGGTAAGATCCCAGGGTCATCTAGCAAAGAATAAAGGACTCCTACTAATGAGCCTACCAAAGAGAAAATCCCAACAGGGGAATTAGCAAAGGAAGCTTCTGAGGAAGGGCCTACATAGGTAGATACACAAGGCTCCTCAGTACAAGATGATCCTCTAGATCAAGTCATAATAGAAGATGATGTCTTTGAGAAAGGTGAGGTATATGAGAGAAAATATAGAGAAACATACCTTTGAGGAGCATACCCAACAATAGGAGCAAGAACAAGAAGAAAGAGAAGAAGAGGTGCTGACTTATCTAGAGCAACAAGAGTTAATTGAAGCAATTAAGAAAGGAACTAGTTTTCCTGATGCTTCTCTTATTCCACATATTGTTGAGGAGAAAAAGGATGAGGAACAAGTTAAGGATCAAGTAGCCCCTGATCAAGCAATGCAAGAAGCAGAAGAACAAGAGGATCAAGAAGAACAAGAAGACACATTTGTTGCTTCTACTTGGTTAAAGCTCAACTTGGAGAAGAGATATAAGGTAATTGTAAAAATCTTGAGTCTCCAAGACATGTCTGTATAAGTGGATAAGGGAAAACCTACCAAGAAACCTAGAACCCTCTCTACTATTAAGGTAAATGAGCAAGGGAAAAGAATTGCTAAAATAGCCACCCCTATCAAGGGAAAAGATGAGCATTGTGAAAAATCTTATCAATTAGAAAAGGAGATAGATTCTTTTGAGTTTCTTCAGGGTAGAAGAGGGTAAATTAGAATAAGATGGAAATCTCCCAAAGGAAATAAGGAGAATGAATCCAGATGAGCTAAAAAAGACAAACATTCTAGAGGATGAAGGTCCAGTCTAGATTTTCTTAACAAAACAATAAGGATAATCAATTTTAAATTGGACTTCATGATAGAATATAAGCCCAAGGTTTTGAGTATGCGGAAGGAAGTGTATGAAAATGCTTCCAATTTTGAAATATTTGTAAAGCATGTAGTGGCCCTTGGGCTATATCTAGAAGATAAACATAGGATTGACACTTTAGATATTGTTAAGGTAGTTTTGTAGAGTAAAATAGAAAAGTAAACAACCCTTCAAATTTTGATGAGAACCTTATGGACAAATATATGGACATCAAGACAAATTTCAAATTAATAAAGAATGATATCTAGAAGATGAATAGGGCAACAAATTGTGTCAAAGAATTTTGAAGATGTGAAATTTCGAATGGATTGGTTGGACGACCCTAATGAAGACATAGTAAATCAATGCATAGCCAACTATGCAACATACAAACATGGTAAAAAGTAGAAAATAAAAAGGGAGCGCCCAGTTGAGAAGTCTATTTTTGGATATAAAGGATATTCTTTTAATCTTTATTTATTATTCTTTATTCTTTTGTAAATCATTGTAAAAAGAGACTTCACTAAAATTATAAAGTGATCTCTATTTTTGGTCTAACATACACTTTGCATGACTTAGGCATACCTTTTTTTATGTTGTAAGGTCTAATCTAGGGAGGGAACTTATAGTTCAAATTATCTACATGAAGAGATAGAAACAATGCAATTTGCATGAGTAAAATTAACGACTTCTTTTTGGAATCTCAAGGCCCTATAAGGAGGGTAAAAGTATTTTGAAAGGGTCTAGAGGTTGAAGTTTATCCACTGGTCCAAATAGTTAGAATTATTTTTAGTTTTTTGCTTTCAAGTTCTTTTGCATTTAGTAGTTTAAGAGGAGAAGTTTGAAAGAAAGGACCAAGAATCTAGTGTAACATGCTTTCTAGTTGAATGTATATACAAACTTGATAATCAATATGATGGTTCCAATCTCTTCAATCCAATCTTTGCATATGTAGTGTGGTTTTTGATCTCTTCATTGAAGTCTTTAATTTCCTGAGAAAGTTGTACTAAATTGATGAATCTTAGAAATGATTTATGGGAGTAATTATATAACTTGTGTGTGGAATATAGTCGTTGTATGAATATATTCTACTCTTCGTTAATTGAATCCTTTGAATCTTGCACTGTGATATGAATGATTGAGGGAAACTGATCTTACTGTTGCAGTAATTTAATTTTGGGGTAATTATTATTTGAAATTAAGAATAAGATTGCCATACCACCATTCTTGCATAACCTTTTCTCTTTTTATATTTCTTCACAAATTATTAGGGTAGGATTAGGGATACATTCCAGTTTGATTCACCATAAAGACCCCTTAAATGAATAGTTGACATTGAACACTCAGTTTGAACAAGGTTATGACCTGACCTGCAAGACCTTAGAGGTGGTTGATCTCTGGATTAACTACTTTTTAGGAGAGATAAAGTGAATTTCATCTTGTTTCTGTTGAGTGTGTCAATTTGACCATCAACATGACATCCTCTTAAAAAGGCAATGTTCAAACAATCAGTGTTGATCTCATACTTATGCTCTGATCCTTCACCAACTTGCTGCTTGGGATGCTTTGGCTTTTGTGACTCATCTAGAAACATGGCCACTTCCTCCTCATGTTCATGCTGCTCGTGGATTTCTTCTTTGAAAGATGTTGGCTTGATATCAAAGCTTGATTAGAAGTTCTCTAGCTCATTCCAAAAAAATCTTCTTCAAGTTTTTCTTTACTCTTATGCATGAGAGGATTCATCTTAGCTTCATGGCAACTCTCTTGAAAGTTTGAAGAGGCATCAAGGTCCTCTTCTTGGAGCATAGGTTCTTGTTTGCTATCATGTTCAACATGATAAGCAACCTCATGCACATCAATCTCTTGATTCCCCAAAATAAGACTATCCTTATGTTCTTCCTCATGAGTTAAGAGCTCATTCTCATACCTATCCTCATGGACCAGCAACTCTTCATGGTCTCTAATGTCCTCTTGCTACTTCAAATTTGTTTCTGATGTAGGCATTGGCATGCTCTTTTCATCTTTGTCAATAAAGCAAGGCAACTGATTAAATAAAAGTATCAACTCTTCCTTTTCATCACTACTCATCTACTCAATATTTTGTTGTTCTAGTTGATTATGCTCATTTTCTTCTTGCAAAAGGTCTGATTTTTTAATTTTTATAGCATATGAAGGCTCACAAACAATAAATTGCTCTTAATTTTCTTCAAAAACCTCCTTCTCTTTCTCATCCAGCCAACTAGCTTTCCAAACAATTTGTCCATCCTTGAAAAGTGAAATGATGCTAGGACAAGAAAGCTAATTTGGTATGGGAATTTGAAGGGTTTGTTGAGTTTCTCAAAGGAGAATAAGATTTTGAGAGGGCTATTCCTGAGAGATAATAGTCTGACTTTGCATAGGTATAGGCTCTTGCAAAGGATGAGGACCTTTGAAATTTGAAATTTTGAAATGAGCAAGTTGATTTGAAGGTTCAGAAGGCTTTCCTTGCTCGAAGCTTGGAATTTTGAATGTGGAAGCCTCCTCTTTTATAGGCTGATCCATAGTTGCATGAGAAGTTTGTTTGAAACTAGGAATGAAAAAGTTTGAGTGGAATTCTTTCTTTAGTGTTTGGGCAAGCACTTGCTTCATCTGCTCCTCAACTGCAATTTGTCTAGCAAAACTTTCTTCTCCATATCTTTCTCAATTCTCCATCAAGGATTTTTTTAGTGGCAAATTTTTGCCAATTGGCGAATAGTTGAAATTGCGACCTCCAAAAATGGAAAATAGTACAAGCTAAAAAGGAGACTGAATCGTCTGCTTTTTACAAAAAATAATTTTGTCTTGGTTAATTCGCCTATGCATTATTGTTTTAAACTACTAAATTGATTTGATTCACCATGTAAATGATGCGTCATTGGAACTGATTCGCCAGTAGTTTATAATGTAATTACAAATCTTAATTATATTCGCCAGTAATATTATATTCCTGCCGCTAATTTTGGGGCAATATCACCACTAATAATAAATTACCATTTAATTTTAGGGATGTTTTAGCTTTGGATAGGGCTTTTATTTGTTGCCATCAATTAGCTTTTTAATCGGATGGTTGTAGGTCAATTTCGTGACCAAAATGCATGTGGCTTTTAAAAGGCTTGTTGAGGCCCAAAATTTGTTTTGGGCCCAAAACAAATTTTGGGCCTCAACAAGCCTTTTAAAAGGCATGTGCATATAGGTTGCAGAATTGACCTACAGTCATCCGATTAAAAAGCTAATTGATGGTAACAATTTCACTTTTCTTTGTCTTATTTGTAAAGTGAGATTTTTAAAAAAATACTTAATCTATGTGTGCTCCAATGCATTTTGGATAGTGAATTTGTGCTCTGCACCCTTGACCCCCGCAAGGGGTGCTACCCCTTGACCCTACCGGTGGTTGGCACACCTGGGCCCTTGCTTCAATATTACAAAAAACAAAAAAAATATGGGGGGACTGCACCGACCAACTATGCAAATTTTAAAAGGAGAGATTCTCCATTGTAATTAATTTTTTTAGTGATTATTTGCTAGGATTCGCTATTGTAATTATTATTTTTACCAATTATTCATTAGGATTCGCCATGATTTTACAAAAAAATCTAATAATGTGCATAGATTCACCAGGAAAATTAATATTTTTTCAAAAAAAAGGAAAGATTCACCAGGAAAATTATAGCACTTGGCTAGGATTCACCATGATTTTATAAGTTTTTTTAGGGGGGTTCCTTAAAGTTATCACCAGACTCCATCTCATGCTGGTGAAGATAAGCTTGATAAACAAGCTCTTCCTACTACAAATTATACTCTTGCTCTCTTACAACAACATCTAACTATTTTTGTAAGTTTAACATCATATCTCTGAGACTCATGTCAATATCTTGGGGTTGACTAGGAGAGTAACCATGCTGATTGGGAACAAAATGATCTTTTTGAGGTTGATTATAAGCTTGTCTTAAATTTTTAGGATTCTTATCTTTAATATACTTGAACCTATCTTAGAACCAAAGGAATCATCATAAATCAACAAACTTGTGGACTCACTTGGACACAAATCTATACAATCTTAAGCATTTTCTTCACAAACTAGTTGTTAAATTCTTGATCCATCGCATTGATATTTTTCTCAATGTTAGTCAAATCATGGATCATGACCCTTGTGTTAATATTTTCTCCATAGTGTTCCTCAAACACTCTTCAAATTGATATCAGGAACCTACACTATGCTCTGGGAGATTATTTTACCTATCCCATGTACTTTCTTCCAAAGACTACATAAATAATTCCATCATAACATCTTTGTCATCAACATAATAATCATCTATAATCTTAATGAATGCATGTAGATGATTCCCATCATAAATTACATTATTCCCTTAGAATTTAGGTAGTTTATTTATAAATTCTTATGGTACAAGATTGAGATAATTAGGAATGCCATTGAAATCCAATTGCCTATACCTTTCTATTCCCAAGGGTGTCCTATGAGGTAGGGGATTATTTATAGGTAGAGGTCACCTATGAGTGTACTACAAACAAGGTTGGTAATATGGGGAAATAGGTTGATTAAACATTAGATCAATAAATTATTGGTGAATATGTTGGGTTATTTACTAAACAAGTACATGATGATACTAGCTATCATATGCATGTAACTAATGAGTGATTTGGATGGTTCAAAGCTTTAGCCTCCAAGGTTCTATCATGTCTCCCATCCTATGACTAAGGATGGATTTCCATGAGAACATACCTCTCATGGAGATGATCATGATTTATAGAGAGTTTCAAGATCAAGATTCATATAATTATTCTCTCCTTTTCTTTGATTCAAAATCTCAAAGATTTGTTCATCATGGAAGAGATTGTTATTAGGTCTCATAATTATTCTAGCCCTATATCTAGTAAATTAGAAGAATAAAAAAAATCCCTCTCCCTTACATCCTTGATAATTAGATTTCATTGTTGAGAAGATTCAACAATATATTCACTAATAAGTGGTTTTACTAGTGTATTTTTATACTTGATGTTTTCACTTTCCACATTTGGTTTTGATTCTTCTTTAAAAAGTGTTTGGATTGTCTACCTCATGAATCATTTTTTTGTTTAGATCTCTTCTAAATTAAAATACGAGATCCTCCATTTCAAGCAAATTAAGCATAACCTCAAAGAATCTTGAGAAAAACTACTAGATCATTCCTAAATCAAAAAGCATTACAACCAACCAATCTTAGTACACAATCATTCTTGTTAACCCATAATTTCTTCCACCAATGAGTACCTAGTTCAAGAACAAGTCCATAGAGATGGTGTAAAATATGAATCCATCTAAGATATTTCAGGATTCCATCTCACCAAAGCTTATAGTTCCCTTATTTCAGGGTGATAATAGAATAATGAATTGAAAACCCCATTATTGACTAAGATAGACTCCTAAAATAATTGATATAGAGAGGAAACCAACAAAAGTAAATGAGCAATCACAAGATCACCCCCTGCCAAAATTATACACATGAACCCTCATATAAAATGATTTTGGCATTTTATATTTAGTGCATGTATAATTGCCACTTGCCGAAAAGTGTAAAGTGGTCTTGATCTTGATGTGTTATAAATGCCAAGATAAGGATACAATGACGAAACTATAGATCTACTTCAACCTGCAACATATAACAAAATCTAACAATTTTCCCAAAATTCATGATGAAAATTTCATCTAAAATCAAAATCGAAGGTCAACTTCAAAGCATCATATCTTGCTCAATACTACTCCAAATCACTATTGTAACCACTTGCTACAAAATTGTCAAGCTTCTCTTTCCAATGAATCTAAGATTACCTCTTTCAAGATTTGTGTTAGGCATATGAACTTTTCCAAACATGTAATTAAAAAAAATTGCATGGGCTTCAAGCAAAGTTATCCAAAATAGACAAGTGGACAAGTGATCCTATATTTTTTTGTGTCTATTAGATGCAAAGGTAGGGTCAGATTTGGCCCCAAATGCTCTAGATGCTAAGTTATCTATGCAATCCCAACATAAACACCTTCCTCAATCCCTTGTAAAATTAACAATTATAGATCCTCTAAACACAATCTAGATGTACCTAAAAAACAATGCAATAGATAGGAACCCCCAAAATTTGGTCTTGAGTGTATCACACTTTTATAATTCTCTAGATCATCATTCAATGCAATAGAAGAGCATACTAAGTTTTTCAAGAAAAACAATATTTGTTATTCATAAAAGACTAACCAAAGGATCTCAATCTTTGATACTATGTAAGATTTGGCTATGGAGGTGGCCACCCAAGATCAAGGAGCTTTAATGAAAGCCAAAAGTGACCAAAATGGGAGAATAATTTTATTGTATCAAAGGATGTAAATGTATAAGATGATTTCTCATATGCAAGCTACAAGTGGGTATTTGAAAGTTACACCACCAAGAGATGTGAATGGACAACCAATGTGGGAAAATAGGAGATATAGTCATATATGTAGTACATCTCCACTAAACAACAAAAGTATAAGGCACATGATGCCAATACAACCTACCTAATTAAGATTATCTTATAGGTGCATATAATGCAATAAAGTAATTAAATAAATGTAATAAAGCACCAACAACTCTCAATTATCCTTTTATTGAAAATATTAACAAAATTTTTAACATCAACATTACATTCTTCCTTGCTCTCATTTCCATATCTCTGATTCCATGGAGCTTGTAACTCATGCTTGATCATATCTCTTAATAATTTGAACATTCCTTTAGTTACATTTTACACGACTAATGTGGTAGTTAGCTCTACACATCATTTTACTCATGTTTTCTAAGGAATCAATTTTTTCCTAATCTCTTTTCTTAAATGGAAGTTCTTGGATTGCGTATCTTCATCTTCTAGCCACATCACCTTGTTGGATAAGTGAATCACCAATGAAATCCTAGGTACCTATTTTTTTATTTTACAACTATAATATATTAGGAAAGTATGATATTTAATTGGAATCATAATGTATATATATGTCATGTCTCAAAACGTCTTGGAGAAGGTACATGGATACCATGTTAGGTGGATGAGAGATAATATTATTTAATTATTCCCTCAGTTGACTTGGATATTAGTTGTAGTGGTGTTCATGAAGGAAGTGAAGCATAATGGTGGTTAAGTCAATTAGAACTCATTATAGCACTCTCCTCCTTCTAGGCACGAGAATTGGGAGTGGAGGATCTTTGCATTATGGATGCTCCCCACATGAGTTGTAACTGGGTACAAGTTGTGAAAACTAAATATTAAGGATCTCTTTGATGAGAGAGATTAATGGAGAGTTGTTATAAACAAATAGAAATTAGATAGTGTATATGATGATGATTGGAAGAAATTGGACAAGACGACATGATGAATTAGTCAATTGTGTTTTGCACATTTTGTCCTATTGAATGTTTTTGAGGAGGTCATCTCATGTTCCCTATGGAAAAGGATTAGTGAGATCTACCAAACTAAGATTTTGGTAAATAAACTTTATTTGATATGGAAATTGTGTTATTTGAAAATGAAGGATTGAGACTTTATTCCTGAACATGCAAATTCATTTAATTTAATTCTAAGTCAATTATGATCCATTGATGTTAAGATGGATGAGGAGGATAAGTGCTTAATATTACTTTTCTCTTTGCCTAAATCATGGAAAAATCTAACTCTTGATCAAAGTGGTTTGATATAGATCTAAAGTTGAATTCCCTTGTTGCTAATTTACACATAGAGGAAATGAGGAGAAAATCCATGGAAAATCATGTTGGTGTGAATGGGAGTATTACCTAACCGGTTTCCCCCTTTGTAGTGTGAAGTAGGCACATTATCTAACTAGTTATTAGTTAAGTCCCATTCACACATGTTCACATGTTAAGTTGACTTAGGAATCTTTCTAGATGTTTCTAGTTGTCATGTGATCTTATCCTCTAATTGTCTCATGTCATAGGATTAAGACACTTGTCATCATCCTAGTTAGTCCTACCTCTCAACCTTGCCTATATAAGCAAGGTCTCTCATTGTACAATATGGGTGGATCATAGTTATGCATCTTGTATATTATATGCATCATTATTTTTTCTTGGCATTATAGCATTGTTATTGCTTTTCTCTCTTCTTGTGGAAGATTGTTTTGATTGTAGCTGATCTTTGTTTTCCTTGAGTCCATTGGTGACTCTTATATGGTATCAGAGCTTCTAATCAATGATCTCCTTCCCTCTTTTTGGAGGGTTTCTGCCAAGAACATTTTTTGGTGCATCTTGGTGCAAAAATAGACCCTTCCATTGCATCTAGATGCCTTGTTCAGAGTTTTTGAGATATAACACTTATATTTTCAGTGACAAGAAAAATTCAACCATTTTTGTGGGTTTGCAAAAAAATTATTTTGCAAAATTTTTGTACTGTATGGTATCATCATACGCAGGCATCAATAGTTGCAATCTCATTGCAACAGTCCATTGAAAAATCTACCGATCACACCTGTTATTTTGCGAGTTTTCCCATTGTCCAGTGGTTCATCATATTCTATAGAATATTATGCATCCCTCTGCAGCCAGATCTAGGCATGATGTCATCATTACCTCATCTCTACACAATTTTTTTTAAAAATTCTGTCTGGTAGTCAGAACCTTTATTTTGCAAATTATTTCATTGATTGATGGATTAAAACCTGTGGGTTTTTATCTCGTGGTCGTAGCAAAGGGTAGGGGTTTTTAAAATTTGAGCAAAGACCATGGTCACAAGGGTCTTAGCCCCTGGCACTACCAACCCCTAGGGGGCTTACGTTTACAGTGGCACACAGGGGTAATGTGGGAACTGCCACCTGGCCCCATTGCTACTCCACTACCTAGGGAGTGGTTTAAACCCAGGCACCACCTGTTTTGTTAGCCATCATTGGCGCTTGAAACCTAGTCACACTGATTTCAATGCTCTACTAGCATTCTCTACTAGGTCACCACCAGGAGCAATCAGATCCATTGCTGACTTCCAACCAACCGCCTAGGTGCCACTGTTAGGCCACCTTGCAGCCACCAAGGGTCTTTTTTGGCCCTCTATATGCCCTAATAGGGCTTTTTTTTCTAGAGCCATAACATTTCGCCATAATGTCAATTTTGGCAAACAAATAACCATTAGAAAGCTAGTTCTAAGCACTTCATAATGGTGTAGGTATTTTTTGCTGATTTTTCTGTAGGAGCCAGATTTTACTGTTTGAAGCCCATACTTGCATTTTTGGCCTCTGAGCTCATAACTTGCACCCATAGTGTCAAAATCTCAACTTCTTATAGGCGTTGGAAAGGTATTTATGTGCTATTCATATCTATCCATGCCATTTTTCTAGATTTTTACTTAGACATCATATTTTCAGTTTGAGGCTATATAGGGTATTTGTACTCATTAATTAGAAAAAAATGTTGAAATTAGTAGTTGTTTTTGCTTGGGGGGCTTCAATTTCAATCTTGATTTAGATTTGGGAGGTTTCATATCAGATCATTGCTATATATAGTCTATTTTTATCTATTGGTGTTTGATTCTCTAATGGATGATACAAATTTATTTGAGCTACTCACACCTCATTAGTATCATTCATGGAAACACAAAATGCAAAGATTACTCAGATCTAAGGGTTTTTGGTCTGCATTGGATGAAGAACAACCTGAATTTACAAAAGGAATATGAGAAATTTTCTCATAGGAACAAACTTGGTGAGGCTATGGGTTTGATTGCTTTGCATGTTTCTGATAGTCTGTTGTTTCATATTGAGGATTGTGAGACACCTAAGCAAGTATGGGACAAGTACAAAGATCTATTTGGTAAAGTTAGTGAATTCTGTGCTTTGCAAATAGAGGTAGAATTGACATCTCTTTATCTTGATACATTTCCTTCCATTGATGATTATTTGTCTAAGTTTAAAGATTTGAGATCTCAATTGGCAAGTTGTGGGAAAGATAAAACTAATAAGGAATACATATTCTTGATTTTGTCTAAGTTGAAAGGGCCATGTTTAGTTTTTTATTCTACCTTTTATTCCACTATGGATTCCTTAGGTGATGCATTCACTATGCCTTCTCTTGAGTTATTTTATGATCTTTTAACTAGAGAGCATGCTAAGCTTGTTGAATTAGATGCACTTCCCAAGAATCATGCATTAGCAGCTCAATCATAAAAAGAAAAAGGTAAGAAGCAACTTAAACCTAAGACATAATCAAAGTCAGTTAATGAACCTCCTACCTCTTCTAAATAGGACAAATCAAAGAAGGATAAAATTACTTGTGCTTATTGTAAGGAAACAAGTCATGATGAACATAATTCTTATAAAAAATAGATTGATGAGTTGAAGCATCTTTTGTAAAAGAACAATATTCAAATTAATGGTTCTTCTTATTCTTCTTCTTCTATATCAAACAGTCAAGATATTGTAAAATAGGCCATGTAGGCTTAGCTAATGGGGAATTCAAACAAAAAGGTAAATCCCTTTGTGCAGGTACAGGTTCTAGATTAGGTAATGGTTTCTTGATTCTGGAGCCTCTCATCATATGGCTTCATCTCAATCCATGTTCTCTACTTTTGAACCTTGTGACATGCCACCTATATTGATGGCTAACAACACATATATGAATGTAATTGGGAAGGGAATTATTGATATTGGTGAAGGAACCTTCAATGATGTACTTTGTGTGCCTTCTTTGACCAATAATCTTCTTTCCATATATCATATTACTCATAGTGGTGTAGGGATGAATATGGAGTTTACACTTGATTTAGTTATTATCAGAGACTTAGAGAGAACATAGATTATTGCTACATGGGTGGTTTATCATACATCTCATTTATACAACTTTTCTGATTTTTCTCCTGATGATGATTCAAATCCTTTGGCTAATATTCACACTTCTTGTGTGAATCATATTTTTGAGAAGTTTGGTCACTTGAAACTTGGTATTCTTTCATCCTCTTCGATTCTTGAGAGTTGTACTAAGATTCCATCTCCTCCACCTCTTGCTTCTTTAGAGTTATGTGATTTAGTTCAGCAGGATGTTTATTGTATTTCAGATTTACCTTTGTGGGATGAGTATTTGACAGGTATTTTAGATTTGTTTTGAGTCCCATATTGCAAATTTGGAGGACACACTTGAGGGGCTATCTCTCCTCTTTGATGATAGTTATAGTATGGTTGTTGTCACCCCATTGTTATATTTGGATACTTATGATTTTGAGTTTTCCTATTGTCTTGGATTATCATATTCTTTGATTAGGCATGGCATTCTTGATTTTGCAGCATCTCTTTGTTGTGACATGTGGACACTTGAGCAGTTTTAAGAGGCATCATATTTCATGAGACTTATTCCCTCATCTCTTGTTTTGGAGTTGGAGTTTCTTCTAGATACACCACTGGATTGGTTTCTTCCCAAGGGGAGAAATGTTATTAGCCAGTTTTGGATTCTCTTTGGTATTCTTCTTTGAGCATACACCATTGGCATAGGAGCTACTTCATTATGGGGGGATATCTAGTCTCATTTTTCCTTCTTATTAGGGTTCATTAATTGTATATTAATGATGGATGTAGTACTTGGGGGTATTGGTGTTGAGTCATCCCATCACGCCATCACTTGTACATACTTGTTTGCATGTTTTCTCTCTTTTGGAGAGGGGTTTTTTCCTACGAGTTTTTCTCCTTTACTCTATTTGTGAGAGATTTGTTTGTACATGGGTACCTAACATGGCCTTTTAGTCGAGACCCATCTTTGCATCTTTGTATTTGTTTATTTCTCCCTAAGTTGCACTTAAGTGGGGGTGTTGGTGTGAAGAGGGGCATTACCTAACATGTTTCTGCCTTTGTAGTGTGAACTAGGGACATTATCTAACTAGTTATTAGTTAAGTCCTATTCATACATGTTCACATGTTGACTTAGGAATATTTCTAGATGTTTCTAGTTGTCATGTGAATTTATCCTATAGTTGGCATCTTATCCTCTAGTTGTCTCATGTCATATGATTAAGACACTTGCCATCATCCTAGTTAGTCCTTCCTCTCAACCTTGCCTATATAAGCAAGGTCTCTCACTGTACATTATGGGTGGATCATAGTTATGCATCTTGTATATTATATGCATAATTATTTTTCCTTGGCATTATAGCATTGCTATTGCTTTTCTCTCTTGTTGTGGAAGATTGTTTTGATTGCAGGTGATCCTGGGCTTCCTTGAGTCCATTGGCGACTCTTACAAAGAACTCAAATGATGCATTATACATTTGGGGAAGGCCCAAGGATAAAGTGGGGTCTAAAGGGGATTGGAAAAAGTATACAAAGAGATCTAAGTCTCAAAACCCTTAGAAGACCCTAGGAAAGAGTAGAGTGAAGTATTGGAATTGTCGTAAACAAGGGCATGTTAAGGAGTATAGAAATGAGAATACTTATGACTCGTCAACTGAAAAATCCTTTGGTAATAGTGACAAAGCTTTATTTATTAGTTCTAATATTATTTTTATTCAAACCTTGGTTGATTGACTCAAGTTATTCATATTATATGACTCCTCATAAGGAATGGTTCTCTTCCTCCCATGCTTATGATGGAGAAGTGTATCTAGGTGACAATAGTTCACATCAGATTATTGGTTGTGGGAAGGTACAATTGTGTTTCAATGATGGGAGGGTAAAAACCCTTACTAGTGTTTTGCCTATTCCAAGACTTGCCATAAAATTTGATTTTTTATTTTTTATTTTTTATAATCAAAGTTGACTAATTCTGGATTGCATGTGACATTTGACAAGTCTAGTTACAGGTTGGTTAGATGAAATTTGGTGGCTACCAAAGGATATCATGTTTGGACTTTGTTTAGGTTGAATGCCTCCATATTTTATAACTTTGAAAATGTAATTGGTAATTCTGAAAATGCATGTATATTGTGGCACCAATGTTTGGGCCACAATGGTGAAAAAGGTCTTCAGACCATGATTAATAAAAATATGGTTGATAGTTTTTCTGATTACTCTAATGGTAAATTTTATTTCTATGAAGATTGTGTGTTTGGTTAGTAGAACAGATCTTCAATTCTTGTTGGCAACTATAGAGCAAAGAGGTTATTAAAAAATATTCATTCAGATGTGTTTGATCTAGTGGATGTGTATGGGAAAATCTTGGTATTATGTTACATTCATTGATGATGCCTCTAGATACACCTAGGTTTATTTTATGCATTCTAAATCTAACGTTCTCTCTAAGTTTAAGGAATTTAAAGCTTTGGTTGAGAAATAATCAAATAATAAAATAAAGGTGTCAAGATCTAACAATGGTGGTGAATAATGCTCTAGGGAATTTGATGATTTTTGCAAGCATGTAAGTATTGTTTAGTAGAAGAAAACCCCTACACACCACAACCAAATGAGATTGTAAAGAGAATAAACTAAACCTTGATGGAAAGAGACAAAAGTATGTTGAGTGGTACACAGTTGGTTTAATGTTTTTAGGCAAAGATTGTGAGTATTGTTTGTTACTTAGCAAATTGATCTCCTTGTACAGTTCTTGTTGATAAAACTCCTTAAGAAGTGTGGCTAGGTAAGAACCATTTGTTTCATATTTAAGATTATTTGGTTATGAGGATTATGTTCATTGTATAAGGAAAAGTGATCTAAACATGATCCAAAACCACAAAAATCTATCTTTGTTGGTTTAGTGAGAATGTAAAAGATTATCAGCTTTGGAATCCACTACCCTAGAAAATGATCTATTCTAGAGATGTGATTTTTGGGGAGTTTAGAGCATTTTCACATCTTCTACAACCAAATGAAAAAGAAGGAAATAAAAAGTGCATTATGAGACCAAGGTAAAAAAGAAAGAAGATGCACATGTTGAAGAATGAAATGATGGATTAGATATATTAATGGAAAGGAAGAAGAGGGTTTAAATGAGAGTTATAAGCAAGATGAGTAGGTTGAACATGCAAAAGAATAGAGCCCCTTACTCCTACCTTGAGATGATCCATGAGATAATAAAACCCAGTTGACAGGTATAACTCACTAGATTTTCATTGTGAATTTCCTTTGTTATGTACTAATTATGAACCAAAATATTTTATGGAGGCTCTCTTCTTTAGAGGATAGTGAGTCTTGGATGTAGACTCTGTAGAAGGAGATGATGGCATTAGATAAATGTAACATTGGATCTTTTTAGTTTTCCTAAGGGAAGAATACCTAGTGGTTGCAAGTGGGTGTATAAGAAGAAAATAAAAATAGATGGATAGTTAGAGAAGTAAGAGGCTAGACCAGTGGCTGATGAGGTAAAATTTAATCTCATCATATATCAGCTAAATTGCCTCCTTTTTGCAACATCGGTGAACCTATCATGCCAATATCATTTGATTTTTATGTTGAATTATTATTTATTTACTTGAAAATAATGTATAATATTTTGATCTCTATTCTGGTTAAATTGAACTCCTCACTAATGATTATGGTTGCAAAAATATTTGTTTTTGATAAACAGGGCCTACAACATCACAAAGGAGGAAGCACTCCAGAATTCTAGCACTAGAAATTGAAACTCTAGAAAAGTCTCAAGGGGATTGCTCAGGGGAAAGGACTTGCAGCTAGTTCGTGAATAATTGTTCTCCACATTTGCACACTTGTTTCTTTTATTACTCAAAAACCATATGTATTGGAAAAGATCCTACTCAAAGAATTTACTTCTTCTGTTATTGTTTTAAAACATACTTTTAAAGTCATTTATAATTTCATTTAAAGACTTTTAATGCGACAAAATACATGAAGCCAATGGTTTCTAGATCTTAGGAAAAAACTTAGGACAACAAATATATAGTTTTGTTTTTCATTATTCAAAAACAAGGGAGATAATATAGAGTTCATCTTTTTGATCTCAAAGAATTTTTTGAAGTAATGTCTTTTACTTTTGTGAGAACTGTGGAATGAAATAGTTGATGATTTGAAGTATTAATTTTCTTCACCTTCTAGAGAGCTGGCCACTCATTTGGAAAGCTTAGGGTGAATCATAGATAAGAATTTCCTTTCTATGTTTGTGCATTTGTTAATGTGTTTGTAATGTTTAGAATACGTTGTCTATAAACTATTCCTGTGTTAACCTACAGGTTTTGAATTTTGTTATGTTATGTTCCATTATTTCAAAAATCTGTGTTAAGTAGGAGATAGCTGTTTAATTTAGTAGAAACATACATTGTTCATTTCCATAGTTTGGTAGATTGGTTTATTCTTCATTTGTAGATGCTTTTAGAGAGTAGACTTATATGCATTATTCATAGTTTTAGATTTCTAAAAGCTTTCTTAGATTAAACTTTTAATGCTTTTCCTAGTTTAGTTCTTCAAAATGTTTTCATAGATTAAAATTTCATGTGTTTTCATAGTATAGATTTGCAAAGATTTCCTAGATTAATTTTACTTGTTTGCACATTTAGAGCTTAAAAATATTGCTAGATTGGGAACTTTTCACTTCCTTTTGCATATAGTTGTCGAACACTGCCCTGGTCGACAAATTGATTATCATATTAAAGTACAAGGACTAATGACAACTTGTTAGTGGACAAGGGCTACTTCTAGAGAGAGGGAGTTGATTTTGATGAAGTTTTTTCTCTCCTATTTCTAAGTTATCTTCTATTGGATTCCTATTATATTGTTGTAGCTTGTGATTTTGAGATTGAGCAAATAGATGTCAAAACTAATTTATTGCATGCGGATCTTGAAGAGGATATTTATAAGTGATAACCTAATGGTTTTTCTAAATTGTCATTGTATGGTCTAAAGTAGTCACCTCGCATGTGGTACTAGAAGTTTAATGCTTTTTACTAAAAATAGGTTTTGTTAGGAGTGAGGAAGATCATTGTGTTTATGTTAAAATTATTGATGATCAAATTCTAAACATTATCTTGTGTGTGGATTTGACGGATACAAAATACATTCTTGGTATGGACATTAATAGAGGTCAGGTACATAGAAAGCTTTGGTTAAGTCAGAGAAAGTATGTTAATACTATTTTGCATCGGTTTGCTATGCATGATTGCAAACCTATGAATATTCACTTTTCCATTTGCACTAAGCTTTCATTATATATGTGTCCCAAGTCAAATGATGTTTGGATATGTCTAACATATGCAATGGTTTGCACTAGATTGGATATTACCCAAACAATGGGAGTTTTGAGTAGGTTTATGTCCAACCCTTGTAAGGGGCATTGGACTTACACTAAGAGGGTGTTTTGATGAGAGACTTCTGATTATTATTTATATTATCTTGGGACTAATGATGTTGTTAAAGAATTAGACATATATGACTTTGTTGATGTAGATTAGGTAGGTGAGTGTTATTTGTTTGGCGATGTAGTTAGTTGGGTGAGTAAAAGGTAGCCCATGGTTGCTTTGTCCATCATTGAAGCAGAGTATATGGATTCTACTAATTCCTCTAAAGAGGTAGTATGCTTATAGATATTATGCTCTAGAGTTGGTTTTGATTACAAGTTGGTTCAAATTTGGTTGTGACTGTCAGAGTGCTATCTGTTTGGCAAGGAATCCTGTGTACTAAACATGTTGATGTATAGTATCACTTTATTTAAGAGATGATAGAGAATGGTAAGGTATTGCTATAGAAGGTTGATACTTAGGATAATGTTGTAGATTCCCTATGAATCTAGTGAGCATGAAGTTCTCTTGGTGCAAGAAGACCATGGGCCTTGGATCCTATACTTGATTTATTTCATGTTTCCTATGTAATGTATAATATAAAGTGGGAGAATATTAGGAAAGTGTTATATTTAATTATAATCCTAATGTATAATGTATGTCATCTCTCTAAACATCTTGGAGAGGGTACATGGATGCTCTCTTAGGTGAATGAGAGATAATATTATTTAATTATTCTTTCGATTGACTTGGATATTAGGTGTAGTGGAATTCATGAAGGAAGTTGAGTACAATAGTGTCAGTTAGAAATTATTTATAACTAATTTATATAACTCTCCCACTTATAGGTGCTAAAATTGGGAGTGCAGGATCTTTGCATAATAGATGGGCCCCACATGACTTGTAACCTCCATGGTGGAGCACTAGACTTGGAGATGGGAGCCATCAGAAGTTATTGATCAAAGATGCCTTATGAGTTATGTTTTCTATTCATGGATGTATTGATTAAGCACATGGGGGCATTGGGTTTTTAACATACCATGGTTTTAGTGGTACATTATTTCAAGAATCCACTTGTGGTTTCTTATCAACTATCATCTATAAATTGGATGCTTTGGATAGAGGTTTTATGAGTTATTTACAAGTACATAGGTGCTGCAAGAATGCTGTTAGATTCAATGGAGAAAGTGTGTACATATGTATCTTGTATTTAAAGATTAATACATACTTGTACCTCTTATTGACGGTGGAGTTTTTTCCTACAAGTGTTTCTCCACATACATCTGGTGCCATTTGCTTATTTATCATAGTTTGCTAATTTCTATTTGTTGATTTTAACTTCCATGTAATATCATAATGGTTAATCCAATGTTGCATTAAGCAAAACCAAATTTACATGCTCTTCAGAGGGATAACAATTGTAGTAGCTTACCTTGATTTAACAACACAATATCATCAAATGTAATATTTTGCAATCTCCTTACCATTTTATTATTTTTTATTATGTCCTAAAGGGTATTTACTAGTTTGACAATATCCTCGAGCCTATGAGCCAACAGTTATTTCACAGTCTCTTTAATTTAAGTCTTCATGGACTCAATTTTTGCTCTCAATAATTTTTTTGTGCCTGGTAAACTTTTTTCACGTGACCGGTGACGCTGGTACGACACGCCCTCCGGTACCACGGGGATAGGGGGAGACTGGACCTCATGACCGTCTTTACTGCAATGAAATTACTTAGCCAATCGAGCCAGGGCCCCCGCCCCAAGCTCTCAATAAATTATTATCCAATAACTTTACTACCTTATTTATTCATCTAACTTATCTCATAAGTCATTCTCTATACTTGCGCCAACAATTCCTCTATTGTTGGCTCATTGATTAGGACCATAGATGTTGCTACACAAATTAACAAGGGAGCCACCTAGGAAGTAGTTGTAATTATGAAGGGGGATGCAATAGTGGGCATGACTTTAGCATTGACCTAGTCCTTTTAAGTATCTATTATTTCTTGGCAAGGACTACCATGAAGTCTACATATTCTTTTCTTAATATTAAGACTTCATCCTCCAATCTTTTGTAATCAACAACCTTTTGTTTAACATTGAGGTAGTTGAATTGCAAGAAGTCCAAGAATTCCTTGACTAATTTTTCAACCCCTACCTATCTAAAGTTCAATAGCTACAATATTCCATTGAAATATACTAGTGTTACATCATAAATGGGCTTTTGTGTCAGGGTGTCAATTCCTAGGTTAACAACATCTGCTTGGCAACATCAAATTCTATTCCAAAAAAATATTGGATGGTCCCCTCAGAGTTGATGTTTTGATTGAATACACTATTGGTTTCATACTTTTGCAACATTTTGCTACCTAGGTAACATTCCAACTTGGTAGCAATAGACACCCACTATTTCAAACCAACTCTCTCCCTTGATCCAACATCAGATTATCAATATCAATCTCTTAAGAAAAGGGAGTATCTCTTAAACTAGTCCCAAGAGTATATTGGTCTTCATTAGCTCCAATAGTTCCCTTGACCCCAACCTTAATAGATTTATTGAACTATAAAGTCTTAACTCATAAAACTTTAGAAAATCTTGATGGTCACTAATTCTTTGATTCTAAAGTTTGTTTTCTTGAGGGATTTGAAACATTTATAACTTTGATTGCACTTCATAGGGTAATATTTGTCTTATTTCAGTGGGTGGCTTCCATCAACTATATCCTCCACTTGATTTATAACCACTTCCTTGCTTTCACAAACTCTTTCTTCAAATAGAAAGATAGTTTGAATAATCTCCCTCCCAAGGTACATAAGGTCATTTGGTTCCTTCAAGTTTTAGAACTTTCCATTTCATTTCTTTCCCTAGCTATAGGGATACTATATTTGAAAGGATCCTCTTAAAGGCATTCTATTAGTCACTTAGAATCTTAGGATATGATGTGTTATTTTCCTTATTCTTCTCTGCCAGTTTAAAAACTTCATAAATTTCTCCTATGCAAGTATTCAACATTGTCTACAAAATTTATGTTGACATTCAATTTTATTTATGTCATGTCGATGTCCACCTTTCCTCCAAGTTAAAATATTTTGGGCATGAATAAGATTCTAAGGATCATTCTCTCACTGAGGTCCATAAATAGTCTCAAGAATATGAATAAATACTTACAAAGCACATCTATGGCCCAAGGAAAAGTACCTCATTGCAACTATAAAATTTAATAACCCTTCTTAATCATTTAAAAAATAATCATCTATTGATCTAATTTATTGTAGGACTTCTAGGTAAATTATTCTCAGGGGCGATTTATTCATAATAAGTACAAAATAGAGTAAATACACTATTTCATAGGTACAACACTTAGGAGTATCTCATTTTTAATCTTTCATTTGCTAAACTTGACATTCATACATGCTAATATTCTAATTTCTAAGTAAGAAACTAGCAACCTCTCCTTTGACAAAATAATTTCCTTCCTCAAATCTTTTAAACCCTAATACATCTTTTTTAATCCTTCTATTTTCTCTCATTATTTTCCTCTATCTTTCACAACCCTTGCTCATTTATCCCTCTTCTATTTCTCCTCACTAACCCATTCCATATCTATATCCTAAACATCTAGTCTCCTATTCATACTTAATTTTCACTTTCTACATTCATAAACACTTTTAAATTATTATCATTCCTTTCTCTTCTACACCTTCTCTACTTGTTTGTATTTATTTTTACCTCCTTCTCACTCACTTTATTTCACTTTCTCACTCATGGTTTCCCCTATCTCTCTTTCTTCCCTTCATCTTTGATTCCTTGACTCGCATTTCTCTAATTTATTCCTTGCTTCTCACCCTCATGTTCTAATCCACATGATTTATTTCTTCCTCTCCTCCCATGCTTCTCTATTTTGTATTTTCCTTATTGAATCCCTTAGTGAGTTTTTTTTCTCAAAATATTATCATTTCTAGCATTTTCTAAGAAACTTTTTTGATGCTTGGGCATGGGGAAGGGTTGTCCCTTTCACCAGGGCAAGTCACCTCTGGAGATTCACTTTGCAATTTTGGGTCACCCTTAGAGATCAACCTTGGTGAAAGGGGTGACCCACCAGAAGTTTTCCAGATGAAAATTTCTAATGCTCCAATACTTCCATCACTTAGCTTTTTCTACTTTTCGACACTAACTTCTTTATTTATTGCAATTTTTTAGTCGATATATGATTTTTTGTGAAAGTTTTGAATGTTTTATACTTTTTGGGTGATTTTCTAGATTGGAAAACTATCTAACATGTTGTTTCTTTATTTTGACATGAGATGTGAATTAGGTGGAATGCAACCAGTGAGTAGTTTTGGTTTACGGAGTCCCTTGAGTCCTTGTCTACTAGAGATTGTACTATCTTGAAGAAGATGGGTTTGGATAAGATCACATGCATTCCCATCATACATCCCCCTTCTCACATATGCTATGACATTTTGACATATTGGGATGCTAAGGAATACTTTCTAATTTCCTCAAGTATCCGGAGAGTGGACCATTACTCTTTATGATGTTTATTGCATCTTAGGAGTTCCTATCAAAGGTGATAATCTTTCTCTTCTTGAGAGTGAATCAGAGAGAGAAATGTTGTCTTGGGTTGCTTACATGGGGGTTAACTATCCTAAGGATCGTCTTGGTGTTCAATTGACCTGGCAGTTCCTGGCCTCTCGATTCCTCTTTTGCGGAAGGTCTTCATTGGATTATTGCATCTCATTTGTTAGGGGATAAGGGATATGCTATTCTTAGGTGGTGTTGGGCACCAATCATCTAGAGACTTGAGTATGGTTCTATATTTGCCTAGGAGGTTGACATTCTCATAATGATGTACCATGACCTATATTGTATCTCACAATGAGGCGCCCTTGCCTCTATCATCCTTCTCTCATTATGTCTTGGATTCTAGAGTATATTATTTTACTTCAGAGAAGTGTACCTCTTTCAAATCCTAGATTATTGAGAGCATTACATAGGGGATGCCTTGGTCCTTATGATGCTACCATCCATGTTGTGGCTGCAACTACTGATGTTGATTTCATTTTTGACCCCTATGTTGATATGGAGGGGTTGTGGCCAGGTGATAGGGCAGTATGTGATTATTGTCAAGGGGTAAGCCATTTGACCAATAGGAAAGGCTCAATTGAGGTTCATCATGCTACCAGGGTTCTTTAGTAGTTTAGAGAGGATTTTCCTAAGGGTTTGCCTCTAGTACCCACTTGCTATAGGTTTGTATAGGAAATGGTCAATGCTCGACGTAGGGAAATTTTGTGGGTTCCTCTAGTTCTTGGGGTGTCCATTATTAGGCCTTTTTGTGAGGTTGGTTGAAGGTGAGTGCAGACATCTCAATCTCATAGACTTGTCACTGTTGAGGAGGAGATTGATGATTGTACAAATGAGGACTATGATCCTAATGAAGAGGAACATGACAAAGGAGATGCAGAGATCCCTGTGGATGTGGAGCAAATAACACTATAGGGAGTTCTACCTAGACATGTACATGGTCTACTTTCAGATTTGTCAGAAGAGGATATGAGGCATAGTGATCTTTCTTGGCAACCAAGTGATCCTCATGAGTATTCTACTAAATTCCTTTATTCCTTTTCTTTTGATCATTTTGTCATAATGGCATGGAATTAACTTTTCATCGTCTCTTCACAAGTAGGACGAATGGATGGAGGGAACATTTTCATAATGCTTCTCTAGACACACTACTTCCTACAACTGGTCGATCAAGGAAGACTCTCCTTGTTGATACACACTTGCCATCCTCCATAGGTCATCATACATATATCCTAGCTCCTACTTATCACAAAGGTCAGAACTCTACTTCTTAGCAAGCTAGGATTAGTGTATTTAAGGCTAAGAATGCCTTGCTTCGAGAGATGGTTAATCTTAGGGTTCAACAGTACACTTAGATAGCAGGCCCATCTCATTCACATGCTCCTAATCAGATTCCCTCCTATTCTCATAAGTCTTATAGGCCTTCTGAGGTGGCAGATAGCCAAAGTAGACTTCAGAGTAGGATCCTTGTGTTGAATGCACAAGAACACTGAGAGGGGGTGGGTGAATCAGTTGTTACTTAAAATCTCAAAACCCTCATACACACTCAAATCCACATTAATCCAATCAACTCTTAAACTTACTATGATGATTAAGCATGAATAGAAAATAACATAAACTGAAGCATAACAACACTAGATTTTACGTGGAAAACCCAAGATGGGAAAAACCACGGTGAGGATTAGCTCACAATATAAAGTAGTAACAACACCGAATTACAAAAGGCTCACTGCCCAGAAGAAAAGGTTCACTACCAAAGGGTTCACTGCCTAGAAGAAAAGGCTCACTACCAAAGGGTTGAGCTATTATAATTGCATCTAACACATGCTAGGAGTACAGTTATAATGAGGCTCAATATTCACCACAACATCAACATCATCTTTGCAGCATCATTGAAAAGTAGTAGGCACCTTCTTCTCACTGCATCCAATAATCTAACGTATGAAAGATTGTACTGTGCCACACACACTCACCACACTATTACTCACATCATCTCCATCACACACACACCCAATCATGAACTCGTGACACTCATTTATATTGTCTTCAACCTTGAGAACATTCTCCAAGGTCAGCATTACACCTTAACATAGAGAATTCAAATTAGGTCAAGACCTAAACATTCCCACAGTGGAAAGGAATGAAGGCAGATCACAACACACCTTATCTTGGACCTAAATTCATCCAAGAATGCTACTCCACACTTTCACAATCACCAAAGCAGCTCTGTAATCAATGTAAACACCCAAGGTTAGCCAAACCTATGTTAACACAATGAAGTCTTAAGTACAGGCTTCCTCAAACCCAAAACCAACTCACAGATCACATGCAAGGCTTTAATACAATCTAGAGTATTCCACAAACATCCTGAAAATCAAAAAATTCCTCCGCAACAACTTTCACCTATCGCACAACTTTATCCTATTTACCTAGCAAACTCAAATGCCTCTATCATACACTACAACTCGATAAGTCCTCTTCCGGAGCACCAAATCATGAACAACTTCAACTGGAGAAAGATAGGAACGTTATAAGCACAACTCTAGAACTGCAAGACCTGAAACCATTTTGTAGAGAAATGCGAAGCAAAGACATTTCTCCTAGACACCTCTGCAACACTCAGAAACACAATCCACACATTGTTGAACACAACTTCCTTTGCACATCAAATTGGAGCACCAAATTTTTAATATAACAGCTCTTCACACCTTTGAACAACATATCCAAACTGCAAAGATAGATCTTCAACATGGAGGAAATGTAGAGCAAAACTATAACGCTATTATGTAAGTCAAGAAGCCAATTCAACACACTGTTTCCTTTCATAATCAAATTTTCTCAAAAGCACTTGGAAGCCAACTAGAAAAAACATATTCCTAACATCTTCAACACCTCTTCAAAGCAACCACATCATATTCATCAAAGCAACTTGACCAAATATCCCATACCATTGCAATAACCGCATATCAGAGATAGTATCCAATCAACACAAACTACTCATACTCTTGCACCAAAGGCAACTCATACAAATGACACAGTTGACACCAATGACAATACGAGCTTGTTTACATCAATGACAACACCGATTACACATACTTGCAACAATCTCCCACTTTTTCGTTGATGGATACATATAATGTGAAAAACCATCAAGACACAACTTCTACACCAAGCTTCTTTTCTTTCTCACTCTCCCCCTTTCTTTCTTTCTTTCTTTCTTTTACAACTCTTACTCTCTCTCCCTAATCATTGACTCTTTGCTTTTTCACATTGCTCTCTCTCCCCCTTTGAAATCAATGGCAAAGGGCTACACATCTCTCTTTTAATCTTTACTGCTCAGACTTGTATCCACTTACTACTGATCTGCAACATCATTTATTTTACTACTCTGCATGTCTGCTCCCCCTTAAAAGTACATACCAAACTGTATCAACTCTTACTCCCCTTGTCTGCAACAATCATCATGACCACTACCTGCTCCCCTTGAGAGGTAGCCTAACATTAGTCCAAAATAAGGAATGAATCTTGAAATCCACTGGACTGATACATTTCCTTATGCATCTAGTTCAAAGAAGGAGGGGCAATAAGCCGGAACTTCTCCTGAAGATACTCAAATGTATCCTTAGGAAGAGCCTTGGTGAATATGTCAGCAACCTGATCCTTTGTAGGTACATACTCAAGCTTCACTTCATTCTTTGTAACCTTCTCTCTCATAAAGTGATATCGGATTAAGATATGTTTTGTCCTTGAGTGCATCACCGGATTGTTTGAAATGTTAATAGCACAGGTATTATAATAGCACAGGTATTATCACAAAAGCTAGGAATTGGCTCATCAAACACAACATTGATATCCTTCAGAGTTTACTTCATCCACAAAACTTGTGTGCAACAAGATGTTGTTGTAATGTATTCTGCCTCTATAGTAGATAAGGATACTGAATCCTACTTCTTACTTAGCCATGACACCACTCTGTCTCCAAGAAAGAATACACCACCACTTGTACTTTTCCTATCATCTACACATCCAGCCCAATCTGCATCTGTGTAAGTACTTAGAGTAAAGTCATTATTCTTTGGATACCACAAGCCATGATCTGGAGTTCCCTTTTAGTATCTAAATATCCTCTTTACTACTACAACATGTGACTCTCTGGGATCTTCTTGAAATCTAGCCACAAGACAAACTGCATGGATAATATCTGATCTAGTAGCAGTTAAGTATACCAATCCTCTAATCATTGATCTATATCTACTCTGATCAACCTTAGGTGATTCATCATTCTTGCTTAGCTTGCAACTAGTTGTCATAGGGGTACATACTGGTTTAGAATCTTCCATTCCAAACTTCTTTAGCATTTCCTTGACATACTTTGATTGTGAAATGAAAATACCCTTATCTATCTGATTGATTTGTAGCCCAAGGAAGAAGTTCATTTCTCCACACATTGGCATCTCAAACTCTTTTTGCATCTCATCTGCAAATCTCTTACACATACCTTCATTTCCACCAAAGATTATATTATCTACATACACTTCCACAATCAGAATTTGATCTTCTCCTACTTTGATGTACAAATTACTATCTACAGTGCCTTTATTGAATCCTTGTTGTAATAAATACCTATCTAACCTTGTATACCAGGCTCTGGGGGCTTGCTTCAATCCATACAGTGCCTTTTTCAACCTGCAGACTATATCCAGTTTATCTGACAACTGGAATCCATCTGGTTGTTCTATGTAGACTTCTTCTTCTAGTTCACAATTCAGGAATGCATACTTCACATCCATTTGATATACCTTGAAATCCTTATGGACCACAAAAGCCAAAAACATCCTAATGGCCTCCATCCATGCCACTGGAGCATAAGTTTCCTCATAGTCTATTCCTTCCACTTGTGAGTAACCTTTGCACACAAGTCTTGCCTTGTTTCTTACCACTTCTCCATTCTCATTTAGTTTGTTCCAGAATATCCATTTAGTTCCAATCACATTTTTGTTTGCTGGTCTTGGGACAAGTTCCCAAGTCTGATTCTTTTCGATCTGCATTAGTTCTTCTTCCATAGCCTTAATCCAACACTCATCTTTGTATGCTTTAGTTACTATTTTAGGTTCAACTTTAGAGAGTAAACACAGATTTACCTGTTCTTATCACCAATGATTTGATCTTCAGAATGATGCTTCTGCACATACTTGGGAGTTTTAGGAGTCTTTTCTGGAGCTTCTTCTTCTTCAACCTCCACTTCCTTTTCATCAACATTTTCTTCTTCTCTGCAAGATGACTCATTTGATTCATATCCATCAACTTCTAAATTCTTCTGTAGATCTTCATCAACTTGGACATTTGCACTTTCAACAATCCTTCTTAATCTCTTGTTGTAGCACCAGTAAACTTTGCTTTTAGTAGAATACCCGAGGAAGATACCTTCATCAGACCTTGCATCAAACTTTCCTAGATTTTCTTTGTCCCTTCTAATATAACATTTGATTCCAAACACTTTGAAGTACTTAACAATGGGAATTCTTCCATACCAAAGCTCATAAGGAGTCTTAGTACTGTTTTCCTTTGCTTGCACTTTGTTCACTATGTAAACAGTAGTATAAATTTCTTCTCTCTAATAGACCTCCGGTAGGTTTTCTAGAACTTTTATCATTGTTCTTGCAACTTCTTGAATAGTCCTATTCTTTCTTTCAACCACTCCATTCTACTGAGGAGTTCTAGGAGCAAATAAGTGCCTCTTTATTCCATGATTCTCACAAAACATGTTAAACTCATTAGAGGTGAACTCTCCACTTCTATCATATCTCAAAGATTTGATTGTCATATCCATTTCATTTTCAACCATAACCTTGAATGCTTTGAACTTATCTAGGGCTTCAAATTTTTCTTTGAGAAAAGTAACCCATGTCATCCTAGAATAATCATCAATCAGTAGCATGAAATACCTGTCACCTTGAAGACTTCTTACCTTGGTAGGGCCACAAAGATCTGTATGCACCAATTCCAATAGTCTGATAGAAGACTGATCCTTGACCTTGAAACTTCTTGCTTGCTTTCTAATCTGACATTCCTTGCAGACAACATTGATGGGCTTTGTAATCTTTGGAGGATCTCTCACAGCTTGAGCTGAACTTATCCTTACCAGGCTATCAAAATTGATGTGACACAATTTTCTATGCCATATACAACTCTTACTAATCTGAGTCATGAATCAATAACCATCACCACTTTTGAGCTGATAAATATTTCCTTGTATCCTCCTTCCAGCATCTATCACAGTTCCAAAATCTTTTCTGATCTCACAACCACCATCCTAAAACACAAGATTGTATCCTTTGCTACACATTTGTCCAACACTCGAGAGGTTACGCTTTAAACCCTTAACATAAAGAACATCATCAGTATTATGCCTGTCATCAAAATTGATTGAGCCTCTTCCACATATTTTAGCAGCTCTATCATCACCGAATCTAACTAGTCCTCCATCATATTTTTCAAGTTTAACAAACTTTCTCTTATCACCAGTCATATGATTTGAGCATCCACTATCAATGACCCAATGGTTCTTTTCCTGTGTAGTATGAAAAGCAGATATCACAGTGCTTTCAGCATCAAGACTTACCTCCAGAGCCTTTTCCTTCACACATTTCCTAGAGTTAGCTGAAACAGTATCATCTCTTAAAGCTAAGAACATACATTCATTATCCTCATTATTATCATAATCAGACTCATCATTAGATATACTTGCATCTTCTCTAACATAGTAGCTCTTCTTAGGCACTCTACTTTTGTTCTCCCTATTCTTGCTCTTCAAAATTCTTTCTGGACATCTTGAAGCATAATGACCTATCTTGCCACAACTAAAGCACTTAAAAGGCAACTTACCACTGTACTTACCAGTACCCAATTTCATTCTTCTAGCAAAATTTGCTTCCAAATCATTTGAATCCTCTTGATCTAATTCCACCGTCTTCTTAGATTTGCTAGCCTTGAAGGCAGTCCCAGTCTTTGTACTACTTCTACCAAATTCTCTTATTTCAAAAGTAGTTAAGGTGCCAAGCAACTGATCTTTGATAAACTTATTCAGATTTTGTAATTCTTCAATAGTAGAAACCTTACGACTATAAGCTTTAGGAAGAGTTCTGAGTACCTTCAATATAACTTCTTGATCATCTAGATTTCCACCAAGACCTTTGATGCCATTGACAACTTCATCCACCCTTTGTAAGTAGCTTGTAACATTTTCATCTTCAAATATTCACATGGTTTCAAACATGAGCTTTAAATTCTGCATTTTAGCTTGCTTGACCTTGTCATCTCCTTCATGAATACTCTCTAGCTTTTTCTAGATTTCATTTAGCAATTTTTAGATCCATGACTTTCACCAATTTAGAATTAGAAAGACCACTTAAAAGAGCATGCCTTGCTTTACCATTGATTTAATAGGCCTTGATCTCATCTGTAGTGCTCG
Organism: Cunninghamia lanceolata; assembly: GCA_027924645.1. Taxonomy (NCBI): domain Eukaryota; kingdom Viridiplantae; phylum Streptophyta; class Pinopsida; order Cupressales; family Cupressaceae; genus Cunninghamia; species Cunninghamia lanceolata. The sequence continues at coordinate 5,866,607 of BSBN01000404.1, forward strand.
GACCATTCTTAGGTATTGTATATACATTCATTGCAGACTTCTAGATGTCACATCCAAGAGGAATTAGAAAAATTTCCATCCTTATTTTTCAGAAAGCATAGTCAGATCCATCAAATTGGGGAACATCCTTTTTGTGCACCATCCCGGATCTACCTCAAGCGGTTAAGCTCTCTTCCAAGGAACCTTGCTTTGATACCAATTGTTGAATGCATAAGACAACTGAGAGGGGGTGAATCACTTGTTACTTAAAATCTCAAAACCCTCATACACACTCAGATCCACATTAATCCAATTAACCCTAGAAAATAACAGGAACTCAAGAATAACAACACCATACACAAGACAACACTAGATTTTATGTGGGAAACCCAAGACAAAAAAAACCACGGTGAGGATTAGCTCACAATATAAAGTAGTAACAACATCGAAATACAAAAGGTTCACTACCAAAGGGATCATTGCCCAGAAGAAAAGTTTCATTGCCAAAGGGTTGAACTATTATAATTGCATCTAACACACGTAGGGAGTATAGTTCCAATGAAGCTCAAAATTCACCACAACATCAACATCATCTTTGTAGCATCACTGAAAAGTACTAGATATATTCTACTCACTGCATCTAGTAATCTAACACATGAAAGATTGTACTACACTGCACACACTCACCACACTGTTACTCACATCATCTCCATCACGCACACACCCAATCATGAACTCTTGACACTCATTTATATTGTCTTCAACCTTGAGAACATTCTCCAAGGTCGGCATTACACCTTAACATAAAGAATTCAAATTAGGTTAGGACCTAAACATTCCTACGGTGGAAAGGAATGAACCCAGACCACAACACACCTTAGCTTGGACCTAAATTCATCCAAGCATGCTACTCCACACTTTCACAATCACCAAAGCAGCTCCATAATCAGTGTAAACACCCAAGGTTGGCCAAACCTGTGCTAACACAGTGAACTCTTAAGTACACACTTCCTCAAACCCAAAACCAACTTGCAAACCACATGCAAGGCTTTAACACAATCTAGAGTATTCCACAAACATCCTGAAAATCAACAAATTCCTCCGCAACAACTTTCACTTGCCGCACAACCTTATCTTGTTTACCGAGCAAACTCAAATGCCCCTGTCATACACTACAACTCGATAAGTCCTCTTCCAGAGCACCAAATCATGAACAACCTCTACTGGAGAAAGATACGAACCTTATAAGCACAACTCTAGAACCATAAGACCTAAAACCATTTTGCGGAGAAATGCGGAGCAAAGACATTTCTTCCAGACATCTCTGCAACACTCAAAAACACAGTCCACACACTGTTGAACACAACTTCCTCTGCACATCGAACTGGATCACCAAATTTGGAATATAACAGCTCTTCACACCTCTGAATTGTTGAAATAAGGTGCCATTAACCTTGTAAATTCTAATATTATATTTATCCCATTTATTATTTGCTATTTTGTAATTACCCATAAGGGAATGAGGTGGTCTCATTGACAGTGGTTATTTCAGAGTTACCAGTGGGAGTTAAGGAGTTATATTTATGATTGGAAAATGTAAAAACTCAAAGTAAATGAGTGTAGGCGCCACCTTGGAAGAATCTACTATTTTTAGCATATATGATGCACGTCATAATGTTTGGTGGGTGCATGTAGAGAATCTATGACAACTGCAAGTTGTCATAAGATTCTATGACACTATGACACATATGATGGATATTAATGAGTTGTAATTTTCTATATTTAGCCCAAGGTTCCTATTTTGGAAAGATACTCTTTTGTGGAATCTATGACGGTTATGACACATCATAAGATGTTGTAAAAGGCCAGATTTAGTCTTGGGCGCCCAACCTTTGCATGACTATTTTTAGACAAGTGGAAGGTGCTTGTAAGATGGCATTTAATGTTTGCATGTTGGGAAATCTCATGAGAGAGAAGGTGAATGCCTAGGATGAGTTTGAAAACATTTCTATAAGTATTTGCCAGGTATTTATTGCTGCAATATAGATTTTAGGTACTCAGGTGCTGCAGGAATGCTGTCGGATTGAAGGCTGAAGGAGAGATTGGTGGTGTTGTTGTATTGTACAATCTTTTGTAGATTAATACAAAAATTGGGCCTCTTTCCTGTGTGGAGTTTATTACCCACAAGGGTTTTCTCCACGTTAAGCATTGTGTCATTGTGTCTTGTGTTAAGTTCTTCATGTTTGGCATTTTCTCTATAGTGGGTTTTATGTTTTGTTACAATCTCCATTATTAATAGCACACACTTAAAGATTGGTAAAATTTATTTGAATCATATTTCCATTAAAGTAGTATTGCTTTCATTTCTAATATTTGGTATCAGAGCCTAGCCAACTTTGACTCTTGGGTGGTAGTGTGGAAGCTGTAGCTGCAGTGGGAGATTTGGTTGTGTTTGTTTTATAGATCTTGTGTTGTTATTATGGTTGGATCCATCGTTGCATCAACCTCTCGATTGGACATTGAGAAGTTTAACGGAACGGGGTATGAGCTGTAGAAGCTAAAAATGGAGGATTTGTTGGAAGAAAGAAATCGGTAGTTGCCTCTCTAAAAAGAGAAGAAACCCGATGATGTCTCTCTGGATGAGTGGGCAAAATTGGATAAGAAGGCACGGGGAACCATCTGTTTGTGTCTTTCAGATTTTGTGTTGCTGAATGTCGCAAAGGAAAAGACCGCACATAAATTGTGGAATTGGTTGGGTGAGATCTACCAAGCCAAGAGGATGGTAAATACACTTTATTTAAAAAGGAAGCTGATTTCTTTGAAAATGAAAGAGGGTGAGTCAATTGCAAAGCATTTAAATTCTTTTATTTTGTTGATGAGTCAGCTTGCTTCAGTAGATGTGGAAGTTGTTGAGGAAGATAAATGTATCTTGCTTCTTTGTTCTTTAAGTGAATCATGGGAAAATGTCATTTTGGCTATCACTGCTAACCTCATAGATCCGAAGTTGGATGCTCTTGTTGCAGTTTTACTGGCACATGAATTGAGCAAGAAGAGTTCAGATAGTTCAGGTGATGCTCTCAGTATCAAGGGAAGGTCTAAGGAAAGGGGACCTAAAGGAGATCAGAAAGGGGCTAAGGACAAGCCCAAGGGCTGGTCTAAGACTCCTGGTAAAAAGAACAGAGTTAAGTGTTGGAACTGCGGTAAAAGGGGACATGTGAAGGAGTACATAAAACCCAAGAAACTGTAGGAAAGTGCTTCAGATAAGTCCTCGAATGCAAGTGAATATGTTTTACTTTATGCATGTAATGTTGTTTGTAATGGTCACTGGTTGGTTGACTCACGATGCTTGTTTCATATGACCCCGCATAAGGAATGGTTCTCCACATATGAAGAATATGATGGAGGTAATATCTACCTTGGTGACAACTCTTCATATCCGATTGGCAGGAAAGGAAAGGTATTGTTGTGTTTCAGTGATGGGAGGATTAAAACCCTCCCTGGTGTTTTGCATGTTCTTGGATTAGCTAGAAATCTGATTTCAGTTTCGAAGTTGAATGATTTGGGAATGCATGTGACATTTGACAAGCATGGCTGCAGATTGGTGAGAGGGAACTTGATGGTAGAGAAAGGGAAGAGATTCGGGAACTTGTTTAAGCTTGAAGCCACTATAGTTTGTAATGCCTCTTATGTTTCTAAAGATTCTGAAAACACTTGTATGTTGTGGCATCGCAGATTGGGGCACATAAGCAATAATATATTAAAAACTATTAAGAATAAAGAATTGTTGGACGGTTTCTCTTATTCTGATGAACACTTTGATTTATGTGAGCATTGTGTGTTTGGTAAACAAAACAAAAAAATCATTTCCTTCAGGAAACAATAGAGCAAAAGAGAAATTAGAAATTATTCATATGGATGTGTTTGGACCTGTGGATAATGAATCTATTGGAAAATCTCATTATTTTGTCACCTTCATTGATGATGTATCTAGATATACATGGATTTATTTTATGAAACATAAATCTAAAGTTTTTACTAAGTTTAAGAAATTCAAAGTCTTAGTAGAGAACCAATCAGGTTTAAAGATAAAAAAGTTAAGATCTGACAATGAAGGGGAATATTGCTCTAAGGAATTTGATGAGTTTTGCAAGCATGCAGGTATAATCAGACAAAAGACAACTCCATATACACCACAACAGAATGGTGTTGCAGAAAGGATGAACCAAACAATTATGGAAAGAGCTAGAAGTATGCTTAGTGATGCACAATTGGATAAATGCTTTTGGGCAGAGGCTGTGTGTACTGCTTGATACTTGATAAACATATCTCCTTGTAAGGCTCTTGATTCAACACCTTATGAAGTGTGGACAGGTAAGAAACCTTCTGTTTCACATTTAAGGGTTTTTGGCTGTGAGGCTTTTGTTCATGCGCCTAAGGAAAAGTGATCTAAGTTGGATCCAAAGGCTGAAAAGTGTACATTCATTAGATATGGTGATAATGTCAAAGGTTATAAGCTTTGGAATCTCCTAACCCGCAAGATTATCTTTTCTAGAGATGTTATTTTCAGGGAACTTAGAGTTATTTCTGAACCTGAGTAGCCAAAAGAAAAAGAAGAAAAGGTAAAGAAGGTGCACTTTGATTTAGAGCAGAAAGATGCACCCCAGGAAGAACTGAATGATGGATTTGGGGGTGAAGAAGACGAAGAAGAAGATTCGAGTAGTTTTGATGAAGATGAGTCTGTTGTTACAAAAGTTGTTGCAAATGATCATGTAGAAGAACGTGGAGAGTCTCTTACTCCACCCTTGAGGAGATCCACAAGACAACGGAATCTAGTTCACAAGTATAGCCCACCAGATTTATGTTGTGTATATGCTTTATTGAGTACTAACGATGAACCTAGATCCTACAGGGAAGCTATTTCTACAGATGATAGTGAGTCTTGGCAGTTAGCCATGCAGGAGGAGATGATGGCTTTAGACTCTTGTAACACCTAGGATCTTGTTCGTTTGTCCAAAGGAAGAAAGGTCATAGGATGTAAGTGGGTCTTCAAGAAGAAGTTTGGAGCAGACGGGTCATTGGAGAAGTACAAGGCTAGACTGGTAGCCAAGTGCTACTCCTAGAGAGAGGGAGTTGATTTTGGTGAGATATTCTCTCCTATTGCTAAATTGACTTCTATTAGATTTCTCTTATCCATTGCTGCAGCTTATGATCAGGAGATTGAGCAAATGGATGTTAAGACCATGTTCTTGCATGGAGATCTTGAAGAAGAAATTTATATGCAACAACCTATAGGTTTTGAGGTTAAAGGGAAAGAACATTGGGTTTGCAGGTTAAAGAGGTCTATTTATGGTCTGAAACAGTCCCCCAGAATGTGGTATCAAAAGTTTGACGAGCATTTGTTTTGAAATTGGGTTTTGTTAGAAGTGAGGAAGATCACTGTGTTTACATTTATTGTGTTGATGATTCTATACTGGTTATTGCTTTGTATGTTGATGACATGTTATTTTTTAGCAATATTAAGGGTATGATCAGTGAGCTTAAAGCCCAACTTTCAGGTGCATTTGACATGAAGGATCTTGGTGCTGCAAGGTATATTTTTGGAATGGAGATTAGGAGGGACAGAGGTAACAGAAAGCTTTGGTTGTCACAAAGTAAGTATGTGAATACTATTTTGCAGAGATTTAGTTTGCAGGACTGTAACCCAGTTAGAGTTCCTTTACCCATTGGTACTAAGCTTTCATTAGATATATGTCCAAAGAATGAAGATGATTTTGAGGGTATGTCTAATGTGCCATATGCTAGTGTTGCAGGGAGTTTGATGTATGCAATGGTTTGCACTAGGCCAGATATTGCCCAAGCAGTGGGAGTTTTGAGTAGATTTATGTCTAACCCTGGTAGACAGCATTGGAACTATGTGAAGAGGGTGTTTAAATATCTTGCAGGTACTCCTGATCATTGTTTGGTTTATTTTGGTACTGATAGTGTTGATAAGTCTTTGGACATACAGGGTTTTGTTGATGCAGATTGGGCAGGTGACTTGGATAGTCGAAGGTCCACTAGTGGCTATGTGTTTACTCTGTTTGGAGGTGCAGTGAGTTGGATGAGTAAGAGGCAACCCACAGTTGCTTTGTCCACCATAGAAGCAAAGTATATGGATGCTACTTATGTCTCTAAGGAGGTAGTTTGGTTGAGGAGACTGTGTACAAGTATTTGAATTGATTGCAGGATCATTCAGATTGGTTGTGATAGCCAGAGTGCTATCTATTTGGCCAAGAATCCTATGTATCATGCTCAAACTAAGCATGTTGATGTTTAGTATCACTTTGTTCAAGATTTGGTTGCGAATGGACAGATTGAGGTAAAGAAGATAGACAGTCAGAAGAATGTTGTAGATTCATTGACCAAGCCTGTGAGCACATATAAGTTCGTGTGGTGCAGAGAGGCCATGGGCCTTGTTTCTAGTGCCTAATTATTTATTTTGTTTTCCCATTGGTTGATTTACAATGTATAATGTCAAGTGGGAGAATGTTGGAATAAGGTGCCATTAACCTTGTAAATTCCAATATTGTATTTATCCCATTTATTATTTACTATTTTGTAATTACCCATAAGGGAATGGGGTAGTCTCATTGATAGTGGTTATTTCAGAGTTACCGGTGGGAGTTAAGGAGTGATATTTATGGATGAAAAATATAAAAACTCAAAGTAAATGAGTGTAGGTGCCACCTTGGAAGAATCTACTATTTTTAGCATCTATGATGCACATCATAATGTTGGGTGGGTGCATGTAAAGAATCTATGATAGCTGCAAGTTGTCATAAGATTATATGACACTATGATGGATATTAATGAGTTGTAAGTTGCTATATTTAGCCCAAGGTTCCTATCTTGGAAAGATACTCTTTTGTGGAATCTATGACAGTTATGACATGTCATAAGATGTTGTAAGAGGCTAGATTTAGTCTTGGGTGCCCAACTTTTGCATGGCTATTTTTGGACAAGTGGAAGGTGCTTGTAAGATGGCATTTAATGTTTGCATGTTGGGAAATCTCATGAGAGAGAAGGTGAACGCCTAGGACAAGTTGGAAAACATTTCTATAAGTATTTTCCATGTATTTGTTGTTGTAATACATATTTTAGGTACTCAGGTGCTGTAGAAATGTTGTCGGATTGAAGACTGAAGGAGAGATTGGTGGTATTGTTGTATTGTACAATCTTTTGCAGATTAATACAAACATTGGGCCTCTTTCCTGTGTGGAGTTTTTTACCCGCAAGGGTTTTCTCCACGTTAAACACTGTGTCATTGTGTCTTGTGTTAAGTTCTTCATGTTTAGCATTTTCTCTGTAGTGGGTTTTATGTTTTGTTACAATCTCCATTGTTAATAGCACATAGTTAAAGATTGCTGAAATTTATTTGAATCATATTTCCATTAAAGTAGTGTTGCTTTCATTTCTAACATGAACAACATATCCAAACCGTAAAGACAGATCTTCAACATGGAGGAAATGTAGAGCAAAACCAGAAAGATATTTTGTAAGTCAAGAAGACACTTCAACACATTGTTTCATTTCATAATCAAATTTTCTCAAAAGCACTTGGAAGCCAACCAACAGAAACATATTCCTAACATATTTAGCACCTCTTCAAAGCAACCACATCATCTTCATCAATGCAACTTGACCAAATAGCCCATACCATTGCAATAACTTCATATCAGAGATAGTATCCACTCAACACAAACTACTCATACTCTTGCACCAAAGGCAACTCATACAAATGACACAATTAACACCAATGATAACACAAGCTTGTTGACATCAATGAAAACATCGATTACACATACTTCCAATACTTTAAGGGTTCCATTAGTCAGAATTATCCTTGAGGTTTCTAGTCTTAAGTTTTGATTTTGCCTCCTTGTCACATCTTGTTTTTGGACTTTATTTATAATTTAGATTATTGGACATTTAGTTATGATTATTTTACCATTGAGTCACTTCACGTGCGTAAAAGTGATTTTTGTTAATGTTATAAATGCATAAATTCAAAAGTCGATTTCATAATCAATTATTATTGGTATGATTATGGATGTATATTCTGTTCTTGCTTCGGCTATGATTATGAGGACTAACCTATTGATGAAAAATCTAAGTGCGACTAAGTGCAAGAAAAATGTCGAAGATGGGAGCATGGTTCAGGTAGAAATGTTCTAGCCGTCGGAAAGAGTTGGCATGATGGATAAACTTGATGCATACACACACTCACTTAGTTTCATATCATGTTGCATTATTATGTATCGTATGTGGTTACGTAGTCATATTTGAGCATTTTGTATGGTTAATGGACGTGATTGATGTATGATGCTTAAATAAATATGTGATTCTGTTGCTACGGTATGTTCATTTGAATGCATAAGTTAGACATGTAATTATATTTTCTTTCAACTTTAGATTAATGAAAATTATGAGTTGTTTTCAAATTGATTTATTTGTTAATTATTAAAAGTATATATATATATATATATATATATATATATATATATATATATATATATATATATATATATATATATATATATATATATATATAAAACCCTTGCTTGAAAAATAATATCTTTGATAGGTTTAAATTAAAAATATATTTATTTAATTCAAGAATATATTATTATTAAGAATGGAGATAAATAAAATTAAGAATATATAATATAATGAGAAATCTAAAAATAATAATAAAAAAAAGAAAAAGAAAATCTTGGCATGCAATTGGAGCAACAGAAATAAGAGAGAGAGAGTTTAAAAGTTAAAAAAGAGAATTTGGTGGAAATTTCAAACGCCAATTGCCATGCAAAAAAGAAGGTAAAACTGGAGTTTCATAATAAAAAGTTGGGTCTAAATATACAATGATAATATGAGAAGAGGGATTTTGGGTAAAAAGAAAGGAGACACAACAGAAGGAGGACTGTCAATAATCAGTATTAGAAAAATGAGAATTGTGATCGTCGGCGAGAGAAAGTGAAAAAGAATGCAAAGATACAAGGAGAAAGGAGAAAGCATCGGTGGTAGGAGGCTGAAATCGACTTTCAAGAGTAGAGTGTGACTGTCGGGTATTTCTCCTCTTTTGATTTATTTTTAATAAAGATTATAAGGTGTGCTTGGTGGTTGACTAGGTTTTGGTATAAATCAGCCTGTTAGGAAAAATTTCCAAGGTTTTCTCCTTTTAAAAATCTCTGTCACTTTAGATTAAATGGCCTTCTTTAATATTGAAACGACCCTTTTTAGTATTGAAACGGTCTTCCTTGATGATTAATCCAACTTTGTTTTATTAAATTAGCCTATTGTTATAGATTTGTTGGCCTTGGAATAAATCTCTTTTGGCTTGTTAACTTCTTGAGCGGCCTGCATAAACTATTGGTCTGCTAAAATCTTTTAACCTGCATATTAAACTTGGCATGTGTATTTTCCTGTCATTGTATATTATCACTGTCGCTGTTGTATATTTATCACTGTCACTATTGTATATTCCTGTCGTTGTTGTATATTATCACTATTGCTACTGTATATTTATCATTGTCACTGTTGTATTCCTATAGCAATCTAAATAATATTCATGTAGTGATCTTAACTGTATTCCTGTAGCAAACTGGACTGCGTTCCTGTAGCGAACTAAACTGTGTTCCTGTACCAAACTGAACTATGTTTCTGTAGCAGATTAAACTAGACTGTATTCTTGTAGCTAACAACAAGCTTCATGTAGTAGATTTAGAATATATTTAGCCAAATTTTTCTTCTTTCTTCATTGTAAATGATGTTTATTGGCAAACATAACACTATCAAACAGTTGTACCTTTTTAAAACCCTATTGCAAACTTAATTGGGTAGAATTATAACCTGCTTGCAAATAAAAAATCTTAGTTCTAGATTTATATTAGATATTTATAAAGAATATACCCAGTTTTATAGTTTCCATGTGTATCTTAAATGAATAAATGAAGCTCTTTATTGTGATTATTTGTTTGAAAGTGTATTTCCATTGATTGTGCAAAAGAAAGGGAATAGTAACTGTTATTAGGAATAAGTATGCGAGATAGATTTGTTTGAAAAGAAGTAGTTTATATTTTTATGTGTGATTGGGTTACTTTTGGGCTAAGATGTCGAATGTGGGCAAATAGATAAGGCTTTTCCTCTTTTTAAAGATTTGACCGTAACTATTTTAAGTGCTTGGGCCAAGCCATGTTCATTGAAATAGATGAAAGATTGTCTAGCAAAACTTTATTTATATATTTCTCTGCCACATCCTATTGTGAGATATTTGTACATCATCATTTAGATTTGCATTTAGACATTAGGTTGCATCGGGTGTTCCCTCCTGCTAGTTGTTTCTAGGTTGTTAGGTGTTTCGTGCAGGGTTGGGTTTCCTTCATGTTATGAAGGAATTTGGGGAAGTGTAATTATGTCATGGTTGGGTGGAAAAGTGCATGAGCCATGTTCTCGTCTCTTGGCTTGCGGATGACCATGTGGGTTAGTGACGGTTGGAAACAGTGATTGATTTGTTATACATTCTTGTATTGTATTTGATTATTGTACCTTGTTATTATTTGAGATTACTTATGGCATGAGAGCCAAGATGGACATTGTATATTCTTTTATAGTGCTAACATCTGCCTATGGCATGTGAATTTGTAAGATGTAATGACTTTATTGAACGATATATATGAGATCTATATTTTTACTTGAGTGGAAATGATTAAGTGGATTATTTTACTTCAGTAATTTTTATTATGGAATGTGTACTTTACACCCCTTACACGGGGATACATGCACGCTTGTGTGCACTTTTATTTGTGAACTTAGACGAGCTCTCAATATGTACTGTGATTACTCTATTCAAGTTCAACTTGTGTTTGGTATCTCATGCACGCTTCTTTTATCTTTTGTTCACATGGATAGTTAAGGCTTTTAATTATAAACAAAAAAATGATAATTTAATGTTTTTGGTCTTTTTAGAAATATATGAAATGCATGGATGCAAGAAAACATGAAAGTACAAATGGAACACATTTTTCCTATTTCTATGCAATGTCACGAGTTGTGACATGAGTTATTGCTTTTGATTTTCTCTTTATTATATGATGTATGCAAGTGGAACAAACATTGTGACTACTCTTAGTAGGTTTTTTATCTTATAGGATTGTGAGTTGACTCAGTATAGGGAGACCTAGAGAACCTTGAGATAGGATTTTGTGAGGAACTCAAGTGAGAATGGGAAGGAGATGGAAAGTCTCTAATTTTGGCTTTGAAAAAGGATAGATACTGATCCTTATCTAGACAAAACATCCTAATAAGCTTTCAACTTAGACAAGCAACACACTTTATTAGTACCTTCTAGATTTAGATTGAAGATAGAAAATAAGATAGATTTGGGGTAAAGGAAAGGATTCAAAGCAAAAGATAGTCCTAAAGATAGCTAGACTCTTGGTTTTGCTCAACTAATGCATGTGTGTACTTTGTACCTCTCTTTTTTATTTTTTCTGATAGATGCCACCCTTGTAGCTTCAATCTTAGACTTATCTCCACCCGAGAGTACGAACATCAACAATCATCTTATTTATTTCTCTCTCTTTTCTCTCTTTCTCTCTTTTTTTTTGTATTTTGTAGTATCCTCATTTTTAAATTTTTTTTACACTTTTATTTTTTTATTGCTTCCTATGGAGTTATGGTCTTCCTAACATTTTTGGCTAGGAAAGATAACGGGTTGAGTGCCACCAAGGGTTTCACTATCCAGTAAGACTCCCCTTTTGCAAATGAGGAATTGGGAAGGTCTACATGCAAGCTTCTATTAGGTACTATAGGTTTAGTACTGACTTTGTTTGAACTTAACATCATGATTCATTAAGACTAGGATCAGTATGAATCTAAGAGATTGGATTCAATTTGAACTTGTTAGGAAACATAAAGGGGAAACGATTTGTGGTAAATATGACCATAAGGAATCTCAAAGGGGAAAAGAGCCAACTTATACCTAAGCTTGACCTTAGACTCCTCACTAAGACAAGAATTGGACAAGAGCATGTCAATTGCAAATGCATGATGAAATAGACTGAAGAATGCAAATTTACTTTTCTTGATTTTTATGCTTTTTTATGGATTTTTTGAGTTATTTAATTTTTTGTGTTTTCTTATAATTTTTTAGGGTTTTTTAGATATAGTATTTCTTAAGATGAAAGGCATTAACCGTCTCACCAAACTCTTCACCTTTCATAGAGCACAAAAGATAAGCACCATTTCTAGCATTCCTTTTGATTATATAGGGACCCTTCCAATCTTCTCGAAATTTGTGTTTCTTCCTATGTTTTTATTCTTGGTACTACCCTTCCTGAGGATAATTTCTCTTATTTTGTAGGGTCTAGTGGGATTACCCTATTCTTGTGGACTTAACTTTATGATCTATCAAGGTAGTGTAATATGAGCCAAGGATTCTTAGGCTTGTTGATGAGAAGGGGTCCAGTACATGACTCCATCTCAATTCAATAAATCAATGAGTAGATCAAATTCATCTTGCATATATATTAACTTCATCGCTTTCCTTGTAACTTTTCAAGAATTGAAACAATTCGAAGGGAGTTTAAGGCTCCCTTTGCTCTTGTGGGGGAACAAAACTTATGCTCATCTTTCCATTTGGCTTCGGTTGTAGGTCCATGGAGTAGCCAATATATTTCTCTGGTAATTCAAGGATAACAAGGTCCTCTACTCCTATGGTTATTTGCATTTTGTGCTTTTTGTGAAATTCTCCTTCACTAACCTGATCTTCATCGGGAAACCTTTCAATCACTTAGATTTGAACTTGTGGTGCTTCCCATGCATCAGTATCATTGGATTGTATTGAGGTCTAAGTAGAATGTCATTCTTAGGTATTTGGAGCTATAAAATCTCTAGACAAATCTTCTAGATCATTTGTTGACTCGTTATCGATTGAATAAGATTTTCCTTGATCAATAGGCTCTACCTACATTAGGGGTGTCCAAGGTGTATAGGTATCTTCAGGAGGGGAAGTGGTACGTAAGAGTCACTTACTTCCTGAGTTTGAGGCACATATAATTGCTTGACAATATTTCTTCTAATGGTGTCAAAGGAGTATAGCTCTTTGATGTTTCTTCATGAGGATCAAAAAAGGATCCTGGCCTTGCATCTCTTAGATCTACTGTGGTGGTTTGAAACTGTTGCTCGATCCTAGGCCACTTTGTCATTTGAGCAACTTCACCCATATTTGGTTTGGTCAAGATAGTTTGACTAGTCCTCTCTTGTTCGTTATCATGGAATACGTTAATTGTAAATACATCCAAAGGGAATTGAATGGGACTGTCATTTTACAACAACTCCATCATTTTGGCCATTGTTTCTTTCGGAATCACTTGTTTTTGCTTCGATGACTCTCCCTTTTCAAAGGTCCTCACTTCTACATTACTCATTGTCTCATTAGATGGTTATACCTTCTTTATGTGTATTGACTAAGGAGTTGGGTCTGGAATGGAAATTTTATTTGTCAAAAGCTCGAAGTCGATGGGAATACCTATCTTCTTTTTAGTTGCATATGTCTTAACCATACTAAAAGGTTTGGGATCTCCTTTTGCGACATAGATCTTTCAAAGGTATAGGAATAAAACTTCTTGGAATAATGTGGAAGGCACATCCTTCATCCTATGTATCCATTGTCTCCCCAATTACAAGCTATAGTTGGTGTCCTTGTCAATGACATAAAATATCGTGGGGACTATTTTTGGTCCGAAGGAGATTGGGAGCATAATTTTTCTAATTTTTGCTGCTTCAAATTATTGTAACCTCTCAAAGTGTCTCAACACACCATGATATTCATGTGTCCATATCCCATCCTTTCCAAAAGAGAAAACGAGACTATGTTCACAGCCACTTCATCATCAAGCAAAGTTATTTTTAAGCATGTGTCTTAAATCCTTACTTATAAGTATAATGTTAGATCTCCCTTCTTGGTTAACTTAGCCTTAGAAGGCATTTGCTTCAAATCGAAGAAGAACCTTGGGTCTTATAATTCAGTATTTGGTGGGTTCATATCAAGGTTGACTTGATTAATTTGTTTGTTGGGAGGAGTAACCCAAATCTAGATACTTCAATCCTATAGCTTGTAAAAGAGTTGATCAATGTGGTGGGGAATTTTTAAGATCCACGAGAGAGATCTTAGTGCATGTCTTCTTCAAATCCTTTATTAATTCATAGGGTCCGATCAGGGCAGGCATTGGTTCTATGACTAAAACTGTACTTTCATTAAATTCCATTCTTTGTTTGAAACTTGATTCAAGGTTTTGCTCCTCATGTAGGATTTCTTCTAACCTGAGCATTCTTGTCTCTCTTTTTGGTCCCAGTTGTGTAGGGATATTTGACTCTGATACTTTTGGGAGGTTAGCTAAACCTAAATGTGTTGGGTTGTGTTCATTTGTTTTGTTATTCCTATGTTCGAGAAAGGGGTCTTGGAATATTTTCATATCTACATTCTGTGGTGCAATAGATGCTTATGTCTACTTGGTGTTGTTATTGTTTTTATTCGGTGTGACCACTTGCAGATTCAGGAACATTTCAATTAATAGGTGTTGTTGGTCTACTAGTAACCTTGTGATGAACCTATTACATGACTTAGTGCAATGCCCTCTTGTCTTATGGAAAGAAAATAATTGATTGTACTCATACGGTGGGTGGTCATATGTATTATCGCTCCAGTTTCAGCTCCATGGTTTTTGATTATCTCTTTGGTAGTATCCATTATTTTTAGGTCAGTCCACAATGTTTACATTCTAAGGGAAGTTGTCTCTCCCAATATAGACATTCCTCACTTTGTTTCTTATTGGGGGTTGGTCTGTCGCCCCATCTGCAATCTGTTTTGATTATTATTTAAAATCTTAATCAGGGAAGAATTACTTCCACTGTTACCTATTTGCATCTCCAGTCGATTGTTCACACTATAAGTCCTTCACCCACTATCGATGGTAGCTTGGTCAATTCTCAGTGCACTCTACAAGGCTTCTTCATCAGACTTGTATGGTAATTTTTGTACTTCTCTTGTATCCCTATTGAGGGTCTGCAAAAAAAGGCCACATAGTTCTCTTTGGTCCATATTGGGAGCACGTGTCGAAGAGTATAGCACTTGTCTCCATCGAGTGACAAAATGTGCCACTGATTCATTTCCATCTTGCTTTACCGTTAGGAATTCCTGTATTCCTATCCTAACTAATTTATTCATATCAAAGGTCATGACAAAATCTCCTATAAGTTGGTGAAAAGAGTATATGGAGGCTTCAAGAAATCAATAGTACCAATACAGAGCGATCTCTTCAAGGGTTTTAGGAAATATTTTCTCCATTAATCCATTCTAATGTTAGAATGCACAGGAAAACTGAGAGTGGGGTGAATC
The DNA here is from genome assembly GCA_027924645.1 of Cunninghamia lanceolata. NCBI lineage: Eukaryota > Viridiplantae > Streptophyta > Pinopsida > Cupressales > Cupressaceae > Cunninghamia > Cunninghamia lanceolata. Next base: position 5,882,022 of record BSBN01000404.1, read on the forward strand.
AGTTGTACATTAAAATATTAAGCCCTTAATGCTATTCTAGTCTTCAAGCTCTTATTAAGCATTAATAGAATGTAAACATATGAAATGTTAATGCAAACACACTCAAACACATAAGAACACCAGATTTATGAGGAAAACCTAAGAAGGGAAAAACCACGGTGAGGGTTAACTCACATATATATGAATAGCAACACTGAATACAAGTAGGTTCATTGCCAAGGGCTCACTACCCAGAATAAAGGCTCACTATCATAAGGACTCACTATCCAGAAGAAAGAAAGATAGAAGAGGAATGTTACAGAGAGATTCACTATCTCAAAGTAATAGAAGAAATCCACCACTGCAACTCTATGCCATCCGTAACCTTCGGTTCACTGCCTCCAGCAACTTCAAGCAAAATTGAAATGTAGACACCTTCTACTAATTGCATCTAGAAGTCATAAGCATTTAAGCTCGCAGTCAATTTACCACCCTTGATTCACATTTGCATCATCTTCTATATCATATTCTACTCGAGCTTCATCTTGTATTTATACTATCCACGACCTAAAACAATCTCCATTAGGTCAGCCTTAATGAAACGTGTGCACCTAAAGCATGCAACACCGAAATAGGTCAGAACCAAGCATTTCCACAGTGGAAAGAAGTGAAGGCAGACCACACCAGGGGTTAACTAGGATCCAAATATGTATCACCATGCTACTTATTACATCTGCAATCAATGAGGTACCTCCGTAAATAGTGCCAGCATGCCAGGTTGGCCAAACCTGAACTAACACAACAAGCGACCTCATACACACCTCTCCAGGTCTAGAAGCAACATGCAGACCATAAAGAATCACTCCACAACATCCACTCAACTTCCCAAAATATTCAAGCATCATCAAAATCTTCTACAATACTACCGCAACCACCTGAAACAAAGAATGCCTTCATCCTGCACATCAGGATGCACCACCACTAAACTCCATCACAAGAACTCAACTTATGGAGAAATAGACCACTATAAATTCTAAGGAAAATTAGATACAAACAGTATAAGCATGTTCCCAGCTCTGCAAGACAAGAACCCTCAATGCAGAGCAATCTCATTTCTCCTAGACAACATTCTTCACGCCATTGTCAAACACATCTTTTACTAGCGCACCATCCAGAACCTGGAACTCTAGGTGTAACACCTCTAAACACATCTGATCATTAATTTCAAACCACATAAGCATATCTTCAACCATGAAGAAATGCAGAGCACAACATTGAACATGCCTCTGTCACACTACACATCTTTTTAGTCAAATTTTCTCAAAAGCACTTGGAAACCAAGTGAACCATCTACTAGAGGTTGACATCAATGACAACATCGACAAGCTTCCAACAATCTCCCCCTTTGTCATTGATGGCAACACTAACTTTCTAAAAAACCATCAACAACAAAAGCAACCAATCAACAACCTTGTAACCAATAGTACTCCCTCTGACTGGAGCAACTCTTACTCTTCACATTTTTTACCTCTGCTTCACACACTTTCCTGCACTATGGTTTTTCAGCCACTCTAACTCTCTCCCCCTTTGACATCAATGGAAAAGGGAACACTAGCAAGCACCAATTCTCTCTCCATTGTTCTCACTTTTCTACACTCTCCCCCTAAGAGGCATAAAATATACTCCATATGAACCAGTAGAACCACTACCTACTCCTCCTGAGAGGTAGCTTTCAACATTAGCCCAGGACTAAGAATGTATCTTGAAATACTTCCCAGACAAATGCACATACTTATGCATCTAATCAAAAGAAGGAGGGGCAATAACCCCTACCTTTTGCTAGAGATATTCAAAGGTATCTTTAGGGAGAGCCTTTGTAAAAAAATATGCAACTTGATCTTTAGTAGGCACATACAACAAATTTCACCTCATTCTCTGCAACCTTCTCTCTTAGAAAGTGATACCGAATAGAGTTATGTTTTGTTCTTGAATGCATTATCGGATTCTTTGAGATATTGATAGCACTTGTATTATCACACAAAATAGGAATAGGTTCATCATATGATACTTTGATAGCCTTCAATGTCTACTTCATCCACAACACTTGTGTGCAGAAAGATGCTATTGCAATGTACTATGCCTCTGCAGTAGATAATGACATTAAATCCTTCTTCTTACTCAACCATGAGATTAGTCTGCTCCCAAGAAAGAAAGCACCACCACTTGTGCTTCTTCTATCATCTACACATCCTACCCAATCTGCATCTGTATATGCACTTAAAGAGAAATCAATATCCTTAGGATACCATAAGCCATAATCCGGAGTGCCTTTCAAGTATCTAAATATCCTTTTTACTATTGTAACATGTGATTCTCTGGGATCTTCTTGAAATCTAGCCACAAGACAAATTACATGCATGATATCTGATCTAGTAGCAGTTAGGTATAATAGTCCACCAAGCATTGACCTGTACTTGTTCTGATCAACCTTAGGAGATTCATCATACTCGCTTAACTTACAACCAGTAACCATAGGAGTACATACCAGTTTGGAATCCTCCATTCCAAACTTCTTCAACATTTCCTTAACATACTTTGACTGTGAAATGAAAATACCTTTTTTTGATTGACTGATTTGTAATCGAAGAAAGAAATTCATTTCCCCACACATTGACATTTCAAATTCTTTTTGCATCTCTTCTGCAAATCTCTTGCACATGCCTTCATTTCCTTCAAAGATTATATCATCAACATATACCTCCATAATCAAGATTTGATCTCCTTCAACTTTGAAGTATAAATTGTTGTCTGCAATGTCCTTTTTGAATCCTTGCTGCAGTAGGTATCTATCTAATCTTGCATATCAAGCTCTAGGACCCTGTTTGAGTCCATACAATGCCTTCTTCAATTTGTAAACCAAATTTGGATCATTTGATAACTAAAATCCTTCTGGTTGTTTACTGTATACCTCTTCTTCCAATTCTCCATTCAAGAATACAGATTTCACACCCATATGATAAACTTTGAAGTACTTATGAGATGCAAAGGCCAAGAACATTCTAATGGCCTCCATTCTTGCCACCGAAGCATATGTTTCCTCAAAATCTATTCCTTCCACTTGTGAGTAGCCTTTAGACACAAGTCTAGCCTTATTTCTGACTACTTCTCCATTCTCATTCAATTTGTTCCGGAACACCCATTTAGTTCCTATCACATTTTTGTCTGCTGGTCTTGGGACAATTTCCCATGTCTAATTCTTCTCAATCTGCATCAATTCTTCTTCCATAGCTTTGATCCAATGTTCATCTTTGCATGCTTCAGTCATTGTTTTGGGTTCTATTTTAGACAGTAAGCACAAATTTCCCTATTCACCTACCATAGCAAATTTCCATCTTGTTAATACACCTTTGTTCTTATCTCCAATGATATGATCTTCATAATGATTCTTCTGCACATACTTGGGAGTCTTAGGAATCTTTTCCAAAGCATCTTCTTGATCATTTTTCATCTCCTTTTCCTTTTCTTCTTCTCTACAAGGGAGCTCATCAGATTCATATCCTTCTATCAGCACTTAGCTTTGATGTGGTTCTTCATTTACTTTGACATTTACACTTTCAACTAACTTATTTAGCCTCTTGTTGTAGCACCTGTTAGCCTTACTCTTTGTAGAGTATCCAAGGAAGATTCCTTCATATGATCTTGTATCAAACTTTCCTAATTTTTCTTCATCTCTCCTAATGTAGCACTTGCTTCCGAACACTTTGAAATATTTTACAGTAGGAGTTCTTCCATACCACAATTCATATGGAGTTTTTGAACTATTGACCCTTGCTTGCACTCTATTTTGTATGTAGATTGCATTGTGAATAGATTCTCTCCAATAGATATGATCCAATAGATTTACTTCTTTCAGCATTGTCCTTGCTACTTCCTGAACTATCCTATTCTTTCTTTCCATGACTCCATTCTGCTAAGGAGTCCTAGGGGTTGATGACTACCTTTTTATTCCATGATCTTCACAAAAATAGTTAAACTCATTGGAGGTGAACTCACCACCTCTGTCAGACCTCAAGCACTTGATTTTCAGATCTATTTCATTTTCAACCATAACCTTAAATGCTTTAAACTTATTTAGAGCTTCTGATTTTTCTTTGAGAAAGGTTACCCAAGTCATTCTAGAGTAATCATCAATTAACAACATGAAATACCTATCACCTTGAAAACTTCATGTTCTTGTAGGTCCACATAGATCTGTATGTATCAACTCCAAGGGTCCTGTGGTAGAATATTCTTTGATTTTGAAGTTCTTCCTTGTTTGCTTCCCAATCTGACATTCCTTGCAAATTACATTGATAGGCTTTGTAATTTTTGGCAAATCTCTCACAACTTGAGTAGAGTTGATCCTTACTAGGCTATCAAAATTGATGTGACACATTCTTCTATGCCATAGTAAACTTTCATTGATTTGAGTCATAAAACACATACCATTAGCACCTTTGAGCTGATATACATTTCCTTTTGTCCTTGTTCCTATAGCAACCAAAGTTCCAGAGCTTTCTTTTCTAATTTCACAACCACCATCCTAAAACACAAGGTTATATCCTCTGCTGCACATTTGTCCTACACTTAGAAGATTATGCCGAAGACCCTTAACATAGAGAACATCATATGTATTGTGTTTGCCATCAAAGCTAATTGAACCTTTTCCACAGATCTTAGCAGATGCATCATCTCCAAACTTAACAATACCTCCATCAAATTTCTCAAGCTTAACAAACTTATTCTTATCTCCTATCATATGATTTGAACATCCACTATCAATTATCCAGTAATTTTCCTCTTCTTTTGCATGAAAAGTAGTTACCAGGGCTCCTTTGATATTGCGCCCTTTTTTCAGAGCAATTTCCTTCATACTTCTTTCAGTGAGTAGAGTTGGTTCCAACATTCAAGGCCATCACCAAGCATTCATCACTTTCATCATCAGGGTAGTCAGACTCATCATCAGATATGCTAGAATCTTCTTTAACATAATAACTCCTCTTGATTGATTTACCTTTGTTGTCCTTGTATTTATCATTGTAGACACCTAAAAGTGTCCTCAGGTTGCGAAACCCTAATCTCTGCCATATTCTACTATTTTCCCTAATTTTCCCTCTATGGTTAAGAAATTAATTTGAATTTTTTAATCATTCATTTTCCTAATGTCCCCTTTCATTAATTTAAACAAATAAAACATTTGTTTAAATATCCCACCTCATCTCACATTATTCCCCTTCTTAAATAAATTAAATAAATGAACCTAATTTATTTAATTTAAAAATCATCCTCCACCTCACCATTTCTCCCAATTTTTAATTGTCTTTTGTCCTCTAGTGGATAGAAACCCTAACTGATCACAACCGTCCATTTGCCTCCAAAGTCAACACTCAATCCTAGCCCTCCATTCAAACAAACTCTTCTATAAAATCACTCATTCAGATTCATTTTCACCTCTTAGAAGAAGACATTTTCTTGGCTCCAAATCTACTGTAACTCTCCAATATCTTGCTAATCACACACATGAGCTTCTCTAGATTGTTGCATAAACTTGCAAATCTGAGAACATAATGCAAGATGGAGGAAGACAATGGAGATTAGTCAATGTTAGATTAAATTTATGGTTTATTTTCTATTTGTTTGCTTGATTTCTAGGCTAGATTGCACTTCATTGTAGTTAGGGTTTAGTTAGTTTGTTGTTTTAGACATTAAACCTAATTTTCCCTAGCATCAACTAGTGAACCCGATGTGAAACGAAGAAAATCTAACATTTTTGTTGATTTTAGCAACTCAGCTTTCACAGGTGGCTTCCTAGTCTTAAACAGACCTCACCGTTAAGTTCGGGAGGCCCTTTCGGCGAAAAATGACTATAAATTTGACCTGTTTCATTCACTGAAAAAATTTGATTTTTTTTGAAAAAAATTTAGTACGATTATCCGTAATGTACGGATCCGTACCATACGGAGAGACCGTACCATTCTGTGTAGGGTCTTTGTTTGCATTGTTTATCTCGGTAGTTGATATCTTTATGTCACAGGTTTCATTGTATCTGGGTTTCAAAATGGTGTTTTGTAGGTTTAGGATCAATAAAACATAAATTCTAGGTGTTGCCTGAACTCCTGCGCCACCTGTTGTAGGCCCATTCTACCATGGTCAACACCTTTATTCTCCTTGTTGCCGATGTGACCTCGTCGTCGCCACCCTTCTCTGAGAATACATCGACATCCTTTGAATACACTGTTGCCTTTGTGTTTTTCTCCACAGCTCTACCTCCGCCACCATTCATCCTCCCATGGCTAACTCCTCACCTTTCCCTTTCTTGGGATATCCTCACCGCCACCTATTTTTTTCCCTTGCCATCGATTCCTAACCCTAACCACCGCTATTCCTAACCCCAATACCAGTTGCAACCTAGCTTCCCAATCTGCTAGTCACCTAAACTCTTTCTGCTTCCTCGAAATCTCTGCACAGAGTGGCCTAAAACTCCATTCCACCTCTGCTGGCGTCCATTTCATAGTCTTCGTTGACTGCGACCTCTCGAGCCCTTAAATCCTTATTCGGCAACTTAAACCCTTAAGCTGACATCTGAAATCCTTAAGTCAAAACTTTCGGCGACATTACATCCGGTCTCCACTAATTGGCAGCCCCACCTTCGCCCACTCCTTTGTTCGCGGTCACATTGGTGACCCCTTGCCATTTTTCCAGCCCCACGGTCACTTTAATTTTTTTTGCCTCTGCCACTAGCCCTAGTCATATGGGTGACTAGGTGCTAGCCAACTGAGACCCTAACTGCTACAGTTAGACCTTAACCTCCAGCATGTGACCGCGCCCTGTTGACCACTAGCAGTTAGTTGTAACAGTCAGCCAGACCCCCCTTTGCATCTTGCATGCCAATATAGGCATTTTTTTTCAAATAGTCATAACTTTTGCTTCCGGTGTTGAAATTTCATGAAACAAGTAGCGTCGTGGAGCTGATTCGCCCAGCTACGCTGTGGCGAGATCAATTTTAGGTGATAGTACTATTTTATCACACTTTTTTCTGGTCAAAGTCAACACTCATTCTACACTTCAAATTCTTATAACTCATGCAAATTTGATCCTTTTTTCACAATTTTTTTAAAAAAGTGAATAAAATTTCACGAGCAATCTGATGCTACTGTTTATTTCACTATCACTAATCAATTTTCTCAGATATTTTCTAGATTACATATTATGGCCTTTTGACTTGGTGGCTTGCAAAACGAGGCGTCTACTTGATATTTCATGTTTTTTACATTGTCATGGAGATTTTCTATTACTGATGCTATTGTTTATTTTGCTGTCACTAATCAATTTTCTCAAATATTTTCTAGATTGCATATTATGGCATTTTGACTTGGTGGCTTGCAAAATGAGGTATCTACTTGATATTTCATGTTTTTTACATTGTCATGGAGAATTTCTGTTACTGATGTCTGATTTTCAGCTTGTGGCACTCGTTGGGAGAAGACTCTTGACTAAAACTACTAATGCATTTGGTGTAGGGTTTCCTCTTTTCATGTGCATGTGCTTTCTTATCATAGGAACATTTAGTTTTGGTGCACTAAAATGAACATCATCTTGCTATTTTCACACTTGGTTTGGGCTTAAAATGAATCAGTGTCTACTTTGCTTGGTGACTTTGCTTGTGTTTATGAGGTGTGTATGCTCTTCCCTCACGCTCTAAGCAATCTTGGGAATAAAAAACACTTCTTGAACACTTGCATTTGTCACACCACACATTGATTTTCTAAGGGTGAATGAACATTTGTCTAGTCTGGCATAAGCCCAAAAATATGTATGCTCTCCCCTCGCATTGTCATATGAACTTGGGGATCAAAAGTATTTTTGGTGCTTAGGTCACTTTTGTTACCCTTTAGAGTGGGCCTGCTCTTGAGACACATTCACAAGGAGAACTCATTTGCGACCCCAAGTGGTACTTTCATCTGGTTCACTATACAAAATAGGATAAGGTGAAATCCAAGTCCAAACTTGTATCAACGCTTACCATACAATGCTAGTTCAAAAGGTGTACCATGCATATATGAGACTCCTAGTAGGACTAGTTAAAGCTTTAAGTAGCTTGCTGGATGCTCGTAATGTGTCAGTCCCCTGGATATTCACTAGAAACCTTTGTTTAGTGGCCAAAATCCTTCTATTTGCTAGAGTAGGAGGTCAGACCTCTAAAGTTGTCCCACGTTCTCGGAGTTGAAAGTTGAGATAGCAAATTCCTTGAGATCTTCGGGCCTTTGGGAATTCAATGTTTGGTGCGCCCAAGAAGTGTGTGTTGTGTAAGGGGGAGCCAGTGCCACCAAACTTCTAAGCTATCCACTTTGAATAAGTGTGGCTCGGATTTATCCCTAGTGGGAATCCAACAAATATTGGCTTTGCTAGCCTAGAGTTGTGCATGTTTTCAAAAGTGTTTTCAAAACTTATCAAAAAATGCAAAACATCAAGAGTCACCAAAAACAACCAATCTGATTGCCAAGTGTCTTCTATGATTGATGTGTGTGCTTTCTTAGTCATCACCCTAAACATTATTGTCCACACGTTCATTTCAAGTCATCATATCACCATCACATTCTTATCATATCCCCATCATTCAACCTTCGTATCCTAATCACCCTCTTAAGCCAACCCATTTCATACTAAATATTTCGATCATATCCTAATCACATTATCCTAGTCATTTCCTAATCATCATTCCTAATCATTTCACCTTATCCTAATCATATCCTAATCACCTTTCCTAATCACATCATCCAACCATCCACATCATAATCATCCTACTTGTCCTATCCTAGTCACACTCTTATCATATCTTCGTCATTACGCCTCATCCTAATCATATCCTATTCACCATTCCTAGTCATTACACCCCATCCTAATCCATCCTAATCATCATTCCTAATCATTACACATCGTCATCCTCATCCAATCAACATCATCCAAATCATTCTCCTAATCATATCCAAGTCATCATAATTCAAACCCTAATCATTCCTTGTCACCTTCTTCCTAATCAAACCCTAATCATTCCACATCACATCCTAATCATATCCAAGTCATCATAATCCAATCCTAATCATATCCTTTTCATTCTACATTATCCAATCTAACTCACCCTAATCATTATCCTAATCACCTTTCCTAATCACATCATCCAACCATCCACATCTTAGTCATCCTACTTGTCCTATCCTAATCGCATCCTATTCATCATTCCTAGTCATTACACCTCATCCTAATCATATCCTATTCATCATTCCTAGTCATTACACCTCATCCTAATCATATCCTATTCATCATTCCAAATCATTACACCTCATCCTAATCATATCCTAATCATCATTCTTAATCATTACACATCATCATCCTCATCTAATCAACATCATCCTAATCATTCTCCTAATCATATCCAAGTCATCCAATCTTGTCATTCCTCATCATCCCAATCACCTATTTCATATAATCACCTTCATCCTAATCATTTCCTAATCCATCCAAGTCATCTACTCTTATCTCTACACATAATCATCTTTATTCACAATCCAACCAACATTATCCTAATTGTTTCCTAATCCATCCAAATTCATCTAATATTATTACTACACATCATCATCTTCATTCTAATCCAACCAATCACATTATCCTAATCATCATTCCTAATCATTACACATCCTCATTCATAATCCAATCAACTTCTTCCTAATCCATCCAAGTCTAATCTTATCACTTCACATAATCATCCTCATTCATAATCTAATCAACTTCATCCCAATCAATCCAAGGTCATCTAATCTCATCACTATACATCATCATCCTCATTCCAATCCAATCAAATTCATCCTAATCATTCCCAATCACAACACACCACAACCATAGGGAAACCTTTGAGTCTCTACTCTCCTTATCAAATCTGACTGCAACTGTGTCAAATTTCACCCACTACATATCCAATTTCATTCCTTTGGGATAAAATTTCATCACAACACTTCATTCGAATTCAACCCTTGACATCTATAGAGGTTCCCAAAAATAGTCTTCCTAAGGTTGAAACATAGGGAGAAACTATCGAAGCTTGACTGTATCACAAGTACAAATTTGGACAAAGAGACCTTGACATCTTTTTGAAATCAATCACAACTTGGGCTTAATACCACAAGGCTAGTTTAAGTCCATCCTTTCAAGTGAACTCTGAAACTCATGGGTTCACTTTAATCAATCATTTCTTACACACCTCAAGGTCTCGATAAATCCAATTCATACTTTGACAAGGTCATTAGTAGACGAGAGTACCCTCTTGGAGCTAGACTTTTCGAAGACTAATATCATTAGCCTCTATCATAGTCTAGGCCTCATCACCTTGCATTGACATCCCCATACCATCCAAAAATTCACAAGTCTTATATGGTAAAGACACGGTTGTAAAAAGAAGAGAAAGAAAATAGATCCTCCTAGTCATCCCTCATTCTAAACATTCCAAACAATCCTTCCAACATATTCATTCCAAGTTACCTTCATCCTAATCATCCTTTTCATTCCACATTATACTTGTCATATCATAATCACATCCTACTTATATCTTCCTCATTCAACCTTCACATCCTAATCACCCTTTCTAATCACATCGTTCAATCAAATTCATCCTTATCACCTCGCCCATAATCATATCCTAATAATTTCCAAGTCATCCTATTCACAACCCTAACCATACCCTAATCATCGCTAATCACCAATCTAATCATCCAACCAATGTCACACTCTAGCACATTCCTAGTCATTCCACTTTACCATCACCCTAATCCTAGTCAAGCACTAAACAACATGGTCCTAATCCTTGGCAATCATGAAGACAAACAAAGATCAAAGCTCATACTCCAAGGAGCCCCTCCTCCTAAGCCTAAGTGCATACTTCGAGGGGGCTATCTCTTTAATTATGAGGATGGGACGAGTCTAAAACCTAGTGCATCCACATGTCAAGTCAACGCCTCATCAACATATCCATTCACACCCCAACAAGCACATGAGAGTCTAAGTAGCCCTTTGTAATAGAATCAAATGCCTTTAAGTCCTAATGCCACCTTTGACAAGGGGGACATCAACCTAGTCCATGCAAGCCATTCACTATCCTTACCACCCTCTAATCCCCCATTAACTCTACGCCCTAAGTTTAAAAATTTCAAAAGTAAACATGTGGAGTCATCTAAATCTACCAACTCATCCAATCCTTTTGATCCTTCATCCAATCAATATCCAAATGCTAAGCCAATACCATCCATCCCTCTTGTTCCTCCACCTTGGGACCTTTCCACTCCTCCTAATGCTAATCACAAGTCCACATCATCTACCCTCATTGTCCACCTACTATATTGTCCTTCCACACATGCACTTGCAAAGGATGTGATCCAATGGCTAATAGCTAGGGATAAACCCTCCCCATGTCAAACACCCATTCATGAGCCTATCAAAGAACCTTTGAATGCCATGCCTATTCCTCCAACTCCATCATGTGGTCTTCAACCTATTGATCCTATATATCCAAGTCAAAATTCAGCATACCCTCATGTACTTAACCATCTAGAACACATCAAGCCTCTCCAAGAGTGCTCCCCATCCACTTCCATTTCAAGTGAAGAGATATGTCAAGGGTACAATCCTAAGCAAGAAGAAGCATTAGTCCCTAATTACAATCAAGATCAAACCCCTTCCATTCCACCTAACCGTAACACACTTAATCTCATTCATGATCAATCTCCCCTTTGATCAAGATCCATTTTATAATCAAGAAGACCATGATGACCCTCTTAGTCCACTTTATGCATTCCATGGTCAAGAGCTTACCACTTCACCTACCCATGATCCACAAACATCTACTCCCCATGACGAGACATGTGCCTCCCAATCATACATAGATGATCAAACAAATAACTTGGATCTTAGTGAACATAATCAAGATCCTAATGATCCTTCATCATCATCCACTATCGATCCCATTTCAAGTCCACCATCATATCCTATTGGTCTATCCACTTTCATCCATGAGTGTTCCTCCTTAGGAAAACAACCACCATTATCCACCTCACCTACTTCATCCAATAATCAACTCAAGTCTAGTTTCCAAAACACACCTAGTCCCATCGTCCACCGCATCCTCCAAAGCATGAGCTACCAAGGTAAAGGATCAGGCCTTCATGAACAAGGTATTTTGGAGCCTATTCATGTCAAAGTCCCTCCACACTCATATGGCCTTGGATACACACCCCAAGGCAAATAATCTAACGATGTTGGTACCACCTCCATTCCTCCTAAGTCAACCACTTTCCATCGCAAATCCCATCACATTCCTAAAGCATATGTCGCCATTCCACCTCCATCATACTACAAATGTCAAAAGCATGTGACCATACACCTTCCACCATCAACGTTACCTCAACTCCTCCCAACTCCCAATATCCCTCCATCCACTTTGCCACCATTGCTTCCAACACCTAATATCCCTATCATCCATAAATACCCTAAACATCCTAATCATGACCAACAAAGGCACACATCGTCTAAGCATGAAGCTTTCACTCATTCCACCCAACCCATGGGATTCAAAAACAAACATTTGGATACCTACACTCATAAAGATAAAAATCCTAAGGGTCCTAATGCCTTAGGACATCAATTCAAAAAGTCAAAGCAAAATCCACCTAAAAAGCTATCTAAGCCCATACCTCCAAAAGAAAAGTCAAAAACTAAAATGGTACGGGTCCCTAAGCAAAAAGAAAGCAAGTCAAATGAGACATCCACCTCTCAAAAATACCAACCATACTCATCCATTCATAAATACCATTCCATTCAAATATCTCACATTCCTCCATCCCACACATCAAGCAAAAATCACAAGAATACTAAGTCTATGTGGGTACCTAAATGGTTACATCACCCATCTCATAAGCAAACATTGCTATTGCTTCCTACACCACCTTCCAATCACAAGCTTCAACGTTTATCACAGTGTGTGCAATCATTGGTCATGATTCCTTTCCATACATCCATCTCCCCATCCTTCATCCATTATCCTACATATTTCACCCCTCACTTCCCTATGGTCCATGCTTTTGCATAATCCTTCCATCCATCCTCTTACATAAGTCCTACATAATCCACATCATAATCCACTATCTTCCCTACATAATCCACATCATAAATCATTCCCTCTGCAATTCACTATCTACCTAATCCATCTCACTTTTATGCAATCTCCTTACCAATATCTTAGGCATAATGACATTTGACATGGTCTATGCGATGACACCTATCTTTAGCGGGACTATCACCTTCATGGCACTAGACACTTGAGTCCCTCCTTTCCATATTCCACTTTCTCCCATTAAAAAATAAAAAGTCAAAAAAAGCAAAAGGGTCAAAAAAAGAAAAGAAAAAATTAAAAAAAAGTAAAGATAAATCCTTTCGTCCAACGGTGAAAACCACCCTTGGTGGCGCCTCGGATAAGTACCATGATGAAAATGTGGCAAATAGGTGTCATGTGTAGGTTGTGTTGCAAGTATGAGGTGAACCAGTGTTGTCATTGATGTCAACATACTCATATTGCATTGACAAGAAGGATTGGATGAGTTGTGTGCTGAGGATATTGAGAAAGTTAGTCTCAATCAGGAACAGTGAAGAACAGTGATGAGAAGAAGGCAAAAGTACTCAATAGGTTGAGATTCAAAGGATGCGGATTAAAGGGTTTGTAGATATGAGTCTTGAGATGATCTAGTTAAGATTTCAGAGGTCCGCATGAAGATGTGAAGAAGTTGTGATTGATCAAGTAGAACCTGTTCTGGGAGATGCTTTAGAGTGACAGAGTGTTACAAAAAGGTCTGGTGAGATCCGGAAGTGCATTGTCCTATTCTGTGGATTGGACAGAGTGTTTGGGAGGTCCTCATAATGTGTCATCTTGATTGGTATGTGGTTTGGAGGTCCAGAAGCACCTCTGGCAGTATGACAGTGGCGATAGACTATGTTCTTGAAGTTCCGGATGAGGAAGAGAAGAGATTCCAGTGAGTAGAGGAAGTGCGGATGTACCTGGTCATTTAGGTAGGCTTCTGAAGGTTCTTGGATCGTGTTGAGGTTGTGTTGTTGATCCGCATTGGTGGTAGAGCCTAGAATTGAAGATATTCTTTCGGATGAAGTTCTTGTTTAGACTAGCCGACCGGATGAGTTGTTCATCTTGCAAATGTTCTTGTGGTGGCCGACCGGATGTGTTATTCATCCTGCGAATGTTCTTATGGTTGATTGCTGACTTAGATGATTGTTCCTAAGCCGATGTCTTGTATAAATAAAGGTTTGTGAGTTCATTTCAGAGTGTGGGTTGTGGAGCAGATGAGTGTGATATAGCGAAAGAGCGAAAGGCAGAGCAGAAGTGTTTCGGGCTTAAATGGAACTGATCCAGACATGGTGAAGATGCCATTCTCCAGTTCAAGGTTGTGATCCTTATGATCTTGTAGACAGTGTGTCTCTTTGTAGGTAGTGTGCCTCCTTGTGAGCAGTGTGCTCGGGCTGTGAGCCCTAATTGGCATGTGCCATTCATTTTATCTTATTCTTCTAACAGAGAATAATCCTTGGGTTAATCACCCCGTGGTTTTTCCCTTAACCGGGTTTTCCACATCAAAAATCTTGGTGTCTAATGTGTTGATGTCTATCTGCTCCGGTGTTTATGCTTTCTGCTTTCATGAATGGTTAATTGATATGCTGTTAACTAATAAAGAAGAATCAAATGTTTCAAGTAGAAGTAAGTTTTTGTACAACTGATTCACCCCCCCTCTCAGTTGTGTGCCCTAGATCTAACAATTGGTATCAGAGCCAAGTTCCTCTGAAAGGAGCTTAACCGCTTGAGGAGATCCAGGATGTCCTCATACAAGAAGGATAGTCTGAAGTTCGATGGAACCAACTTCACTCTCTGGAAAGGTCGCATGAAATGTCATTTGGAGTGTATGGGAAAAGCATACTTGACCATGGTCTCAAAACCATATGTTCCTCCACAGGGTGGTCCGACAACTCTAAATGAAATCACAGATGCTGAAAACAATCTGCGGACCAAGGAAGCTCTTCTAAGTGCATTGAATGACTCAGATCTCTCAAATGTTATTGACCTACCAACTGCATATGAGATCTGGACTAAATTGGAACTTCTGTATGAAGGAGATGAGTTTGTCAAGAGTGCAAGATTGCAGAGTCTGAAAGGGAAATTTGAAAGATTGAAGATGAGAGATGATAAAAATATCACTACCTTTATGCCAAGAGTGAATGAGCTAGTATGTGGAATCAGGAATGCTGGTGGAGTTCTGGATGAAAATGAAATTGTTTGCAAAATTCTCAGATCCCTTCCTACTTCCTACAAAATCAAGGTTGCTGCCATTGATGAATTCGGAGCCCATACAACTGTCACAAGAGAGCAACTGGCTGGCAAACTGGCTACATTTGAAATGACTGAGTTTGGAGATGATCCCCCCAAGACTGAATCTGCATTCAAAGCCAGTGCCTGTGTGAAAGGCAAACAAAGATTTGATCCGGGAGAGAACTCTTCAAGGAAGCTATCATGGTATGATCAAGCAAGGAAAGACATGGAAGAGGAAGAAGCAGAAATAGCTCAACTTGAAGCCCTCATTGCAAAGAGACTGCCAAGAGGATCCGGTAAGTATGAAGGAAAACTACCCTTCAAATGCTTCAACTGCAATAAGATTGGTCATTTTGCTTCAAGATGTCCGGAAAGATCTGCAAGGTCAAATACTAACAGACAAAGGTTTCAAAAGAACTGCTATTATGTTCATGAAGAAGATGATAATGAAGGAGTAACAGATGATGAATCAGAAATAGGAAGCAAATCTGGAAATGAATGGGTGTTTATTGCCATCAAGGAAGAAGATTCAATATCCTCTGAATCTGTCAATCATAAGGTTGTAGAAAGAGCTTTGGCTGCCCAAATTGAAGAAAAGGATGATTGGGTTATTGACAGTGGATGCTCTCACCATATGATTGGTGACAAGAACAAGTTCTTAGATTTGGAAAAGTATGAAGGAGGAATGGTAAAGTTTGGTGACAATTCTGCTGGCAGAATCAGAGGTAGGGGAACTATTTCTTTTGATGGAAAGAGAAAAACTGGTAATGTACTATATGTTGAAGGATTGAAGCACAATCTTCTCAGTGTTGGTCAGTTACTGGATAAAGGCTATGATCTCCGGTTCAAGAATGGAAGATGCAGAATCTTTACAAGCTCTAAAACTGAAATTGCATTCAGTACTCAAACAAAAGGTAATATCTTCCATCTAGTTGGTTCTAATAAAAGTTGTCTGTTTGTTCAAGTTGATCAGAGTTGGTTATGGCATAGAAGGATGTGCCATGTGAATTTTGATAACATCATCAAGATAAGCAATATTCAGGCTGTAAGAGATCTTCCTAAATTGGTGAAACCTACAAATAGTTTGTGCAAAGAATGTTAGCTAGGTAAACAGAGCAGAGTCTCTTTCAAAAGCAAGGATCAGTCCACTACCAGATTGTTGGAATTAGTACATACTAATCTCTGTGGTCTGACAAGAATCAAGAGTATGCAAGGTGATAAATATTTCATGTTGCTAATTGATGACCATTCCCGGATGATGTGGGTTACCTTCCTAAAGGAGAAATCAGAAGCCCTTGAGAAGTTCAAAATCTTCAAAGCTATGGTAGAGAATCAAACTGGATTGAAACTGAAGTGTCTAAGGTTTGATAGAGGTGGTGAATTCACATCCGGTGAATTCATAGACTTTTGTGAGAAGCATGGCATAAAGAGACAGTTGTCTGCTCCTAGGACTCCACAGCAGAATGGAGTAGTTGAGAGAAAGAACTGGACCATCCAGGAAGCTTCCAGGACAATGATGATAGAAGCAAATGTTCCTCAGATGTTTTGGAGAGAAGCTGTCAGCACTGCAGTCTACACTCTTAATCGAGTTCAAATCAGAAGAAACACCGGTAAGACTCCTTATGAACTTTGGTTTGGTGTAACTCCTACTGTGAGATATTTCAGAGTATTTGGTAGCAAGTGTTATATCAAAAGAGATGAAGACTTAGGAAAGTTTGATGCTAGAAGTGATGAAGGAATTTTCTTGGGTTACTCTACTCAAAGCAAAGCATACCGGTGTTACAATAAGAGATTGAGAAATATGATAGAAAGTACAAATGTGAAGGTTGATGAAGGAATGGAGAAGCCCTCAAGATTCTATGAATGTGATGAAGATGATCAGAATGATCCTTTGGTGCAAGAAGCTCCATCCTCCTCTGAAATTCAGATCCAGACTGATCCGGTAAATCAGGAAGAAGAAGTTTGTTTGAATGAGCCTGATCAATAATTAGTAGTGCAAGAAACTCCCAAAGTTCCAAGGTATGTAACTCTAAATCACTCTGAAGATCAGATCATAGGTGACAAAAGTAAAGGGGTACAAACAAGGAGAAGAATTGCTCAAGATTCAAATGAATACTGTCTGATTTCAAAGATTGAACCTAAGACAGTTAATGAAGCTTGCAATGATGAAAACTGGACCAAAGCAATGGAGGAAGAATTGATGCAAATTGAGAAAAATCATACTTGGGATCTTGTTCCCAGACCTAGAGACAAGAATGTGATTGGAACCAAATGGGTCTTCCGGAACAAACTGAATGAAGTCGGTGAAGTAATCAGAAACAAAGCTAGATTGGTCTGTAAAGGCTACTCTCAAATAGAAGGAATTGATTTTGAAGAAACCTTTGCTCCGGTAGCAAGAATTGAAGTAGTCAGATTATTTCTTGCATATGCTACCTTCAAAGACTTCAAGGTATATCAGATGGATGTCAAGTCTGCCTTCCTAAATGGTGATTTGGAAGAAGAAGTATACATTGAACAACTGAATGGATTTCAATTGTCTGATAATGATGATATGGTCTGCAAGTTGAAGAAAGCATTGTATGGATTGAAGCAAGCCCCAAGAGCATGATATGAGAGGTTGGATAAGCATCTTGTGCAGATTGGATTCAACAAAGGTACTGCTGACAGTAACTTATATTTTAAAATTGATCATGAAAACATTTTGATTGTTGAAGTGTTTGTGGATGATATCATTTTTGGAGGAAGAGATAGAATGTGCAAAACTTTTACAAATCAGATGAAAAGTGAGTTTGAAATGTCTATGCTTGGTGAAATGAATTTCTTCTTGGGCCTGCAAATTACTCAAACAAAGAAAGGGATCTTCATTTCTCAGACCAAATATGTGAAAGAATTGTTGAGGAAATTCGGTATGGAAGATTCAAAGCCAATGAACACTCCTATGGCAATCGGATGTAAGTTGAGCAAAGATGATGACTCTCCAAAGGTAGATCAGACAAAGTATAGATCAATGATTGGTGGATTGTTGTATCTCACTTAGAATAGACCAAATATAATGCAGGCTGTTGGTCTTGTGGCAAGATTTCAGGTTGATCCTAGAGAATCTCATGTTATGGCAATCAAAAGAATTTTTAGGTACTTGAAAGGAATAGTTGTGTATGGTCTATGGTATCCTAGAGATCATAATTTTTCTCTTCATGCATATACAGATGCAGATTGGGCAGGAGATGTGGATGACCGGAAGAGCACCAGTGGTGGAGCATTCTTTTTGGGAAAGAGATTAGTTTCTTGGCTAAGCAAGAAACAAGATGCAATATCTCTATCTACAACTGAAGCAGAATACATTGCAGCAGCAGGTAGTTGCACTCAAATCTTATGGATGAAGCAGATGCTAAGAGACATTAAAGTTGAATATGAGGAGCCTATCATAATTTTCTGTGATAATTCAAGTGCAATTAATATTTCTAAGAATCTGGTATTGCATTCTAAGACTAAGCACATATCTATCAAGTTTCACTTTTTGAGAGAACAAGTGAACAAGGAAGAAGTCAGATTGGAGTATGTACCCTCCAAGGATCAGATTGCAGATATCTTTACTAAACCTCTTCCCAAGGACTCTTTTGAGTATCTCCGGGAGAAGTTAGGGGTCATGGCCCCTCCGGTGATGAACTAGGATGCACTGATGTGCATCGGTCCAGTGGATATCACAGTCATATCTTGTGATCTGGATTGATGATGGACAGTTACTACTAAGGGGGAGCAGTTGGTATGATTCTGATGTGTTAGAATTGCAAGTATGAGCCCTTTGCCATTGATGTCAAAGGGTGAGAGAAGACATGTGAAAAACAAGTAGTTGATGATCAAAGGGGGAGCAGTAAAGGAAGAGAAGACATGTGAAGAGTTGTTGTTGATAGGGGGAGCTGTGACAGAAAGGAGAAGTTCTTGTCTTGATAGTTTTTCACATCATATGTTGCCATCAATGACAAAGGGGGAGATTGTTGCAAGTATGAGGTGAACCAGTGTTGTCATTGATGTCAACATACTCATATTGCATTGACACGAAGGATTGGATGAGCTGTGTGCTGAGGATATTGAGAAAGTTAGTATCAATCAGGAACAGTGAAGAACAGTGATGAGAAGAAGGCAAAAGTACTCAATAGGTTGAGATTCAGAGGATGCAGATTAAAGGGTTTGTAGATATGAGTCTTGAGATGATCCAGTTAAGATTTCAGAGGTCTGCATGAAGATGTGAAGAAGTTGTGATCGATCAAGTAGAACCTGTTCTGGGAGATGCTCCAGAGTGACAGAGTGTTACAAAAAGGTCTGGTGAGACCCGGAAGTGCATTGTCCTATTCTGCGGATTGGACAGAGTGTTTGGGAGGTCCTTGTAATGTATCATCTCGATTGGTATGTGGTTTGGAGGTTCAGAAGCACCTTTGGCAGTATGACAGTGGCGATAGACTGTGTTCTTGAAGTTCCAGATGAGGAAGAGAAGAGATTCCAGTGAGTAGAGGAAGTGCAGATGTACTGGTCATTCAGGCAGGCTTCTGAAGGTTCTTGGATCATGTTGAGGTTGTGTTGTTGATCCGCATTGGTGGTAGAGCCCGGAATTGAAGATATTCTTCCGGATGAAGTTCTTGTTTAGACTAGCCAACCAGATGAGTTGTTCATCTTGCAAATGTTCTTGTGGTGGCCAACCGGATGTGTTATTCATCCTGTGAATGTTCTTATGGTTGATTGCCAACTTAGATGATTGTTCCTAAGCCGATGTCTTGTATAAATAAAGGTTTGTGAGTTCATTTTAGAGTGTGGGTTGTGGAGCAGATGACTGTGATATAGCAAAAGAGTGAAAGGCAGAGCAAAAGTGTTTCGGGCTTAAATGGAATTGATCCAGACATGGTGAAGATGTCATTCTCTAGTTCAAGGTTGTGATCCTTATGATCTTGTAGACAGTGTGTCTCTTTGTAGGTAGTGTGCCTCCTTGTGAGTAGTGTGCTCGGGCAGTGAGCCCTAATTGGCATGTACCATTCATTTTATCTTATTCTTCTAACAGAGAATAATCCTTGGGTTAATCACCCCGTGGTTTTTCCCTTAACCGGGTTTTCCATGTCAAAAATCTTGGTGTCTAATGTGTTGATGTCTATCTGCTCCGGTGTTTATGCTTTCTGCTTTCATGAATGGTTAATTGATATGCTATTAACTAATAAAGAAGAATCAAGTGTTTCAAGTAGAAGTAAGTTTTTGTACAACTGATTCACCCCCCCTCTCAGTTGTGTGCCCTAGATCTAACAAGTTGATCTTCTATGTCACTTACACTTGGGGCACATTGTCTCATCCACACTATCATTTTCCAACTTATCATTCCCAATCCATACCATTTCCATATCATACTATCCATTACATACATATACTTAGCTTGTCGAGTCCATTCATTCTCCCTTCCTCTTTTGATCTTGATAAAGATTAGGGGCAAAATAGTGAAAAATACTTTGGATATCTCTTGATATACCTCATCCCTTCCAAACAACCCTATTATCATCCTATCGTCATGGGCTTCGTCATGAAAAATCCTAAGCATTACACCTAGAATGGGGCATTTGTTCCTATGTGACATAGTCCTCGAAGATCACATCCTTGCCCTTTACGCACCCATCCTTTCCATCCTATTGCCTATCCATTCATTCCACCTACCTCCTTGCACCTAGACTTGGTTTTCCCTTGTCATTGGTATCTAGCATAAAGGCTATCCAAATTGTCATCCATTGACATCCCAAAACATGTCAAAAATCCAAAAAAATCACAACATTTCAAAAATCCAAAAACATTCAAATATCCTTAAAAATCCCAAAAACATCGCATATCATAAAAAATCGCAAAAAAAAATTCAAATAACCAACTAAAAACCCAAGCAATAAATAGTGTCAGTCCAAATGGTCGAACTACATCGCCTCTGAGCTTTCACGTAGGCAAGGCCATCTTTGATGCGCCCCCAAGGCATTAGGTCATTCCTTTAGGGCCTATCCTGTCAACTGTCATAATAATTTTTCCCTTCACGAGATGGACACTTTGATCAGACTAAAGCAATCAATCTTTCGCACTTGAAAACAATCCCAACAACAACAAGACAAGCTATCCAATCAGTCAAACTAATCAATTGCCTCATGATAATCATATGTCACTATCAACTATCACATTTCCTACACAGAATGGGGCATTGTCGAAACCAAGACTCTACGCCTTATATGACATGCGCCATTTCTAAAATCAAACATCAACAATCATCACAAGACAATCATTTCATAGTTTGTGACATTCTCGAAACCAGACCATATGTCTTATATGAGATGTCCCAATCTTACTTGCCTTATACAAGATGTTGCATTGTAGAAACTAGACCAAATGTCTTATACGACATGCTTCCTATCCTGAAACTAGGCCTCCTTCATCGAATCATCGTAATCAATCAAACACATATCACTTGGTAAAAGGTCCAAATGGTTGTTGGTCTAGTCTGTCTTATTTTACTGGATTGTTTTGTAGTCTCATTCTTATGCTTCTCAAGGCAGTCCCTAAGTGATGAAGAGAAGCGAGGATAGAGCGAGATCTTTTTCTTTGATTTCTGTTTGCAGTTTGTCTTGGCAAAATGACTGGGGCAACTTGGTGCCTTGCGTTTGATAAGGATTCCATTGGGTGTGAATCAAAGACATCCTATGCATTGGAAAGAATAACTGCTTCCTTGCATAAGGATTTGCATACCTCACAGTTATCTCATCGCATGTTCCGACAAGGTATCACAATTACTAGTCCGAGTCAGGCATTCCTTGTCTGTCATGTGCCTATTTCGCAAGGGATCATATTTTTGCATTTTGGCCTCTGTCACACCATTGTTTTTGTTGTCCCTTGATATAATAAGTTCTATGATGATAAGAAGAAAAATTGCAAGTGATAAGCTCAAAAATCTATCAAAGCAAGATCTCATTTCCATTCTTCTAGCCAATCTTTCATTCCTCCACCATCTCTCTCTTGTATCATTCATTTCTTCTATCCATTCCCCTATCTTTCTTCCTTGACCAAATCCCTTTCATTTCAAGAGCCTATCTGTGTTTGTCCAACCTGCCTATCCTCTCGAGGGGGCATCATCATCCCATCTTTCCATCATCATCCTTTTCCTCTACCCATTTCCTTAGCTTCTTTGAAATGATGTTGCTCGACATAAATCACATCATCTCAAACATCATCTCAAAGGGGGGCAAAATGTAGACACCTAAAAGTGTCCTCAGGTTGCGAGACCCTAATCTTTGCCATATTCTACTATTTTCCCTAATTTTCCCTCTATGGTTAAGAAATTAATTTGAATTTTTTAATCATTCATTTTCCTAATGTCCCCTTTCATTAATTTAAACAAATAAAACATTTGTTTAAATATCCCACCACATCTCACATTATTCCCCTTCTTAAATAAATTAAATAAATGAACCTAATTTATTTAATTTAAAAATCATCCTGCACCTCACCATTTCTCCCAATTTTTAATTGTCTTTTGTCCTCTAGTGGAGAGAATTCCTAACTGATCACAACCCTCCATTTGCCTCCAAAGTCAACACTCAATCCTAGCCCTTCGTTCAACAGGCTCTTCTATAAAATCACTCATTCAACTTCATTTTCACCTCTTAGAAGAAGACATTTTCTTGGCTCTGAATCTACTGTAACTCTCCAATATCTTGCTAATCACACACATGAGCTTCTCTAGATTGTTGCATAAACTTGCAAATCTGAGAACATAATGCAAGATGGGGGAGGACAATAGAGATTAGTCAATGTTAGCTTAGATTTATGGTTTATTTTTTGTTTGTTTGCTTGATTTCTAGGCTAGATTGCACTTCATTGCAGTTAGGGTTTAGTTAGTTTGTTGTTTTAGACATTAAACTTGATTTTCCCTAGCATCAATCATTTGAAATTTTGACTAGACATTTTGAAGCATAATGACCTATCTTTCCACAACTGAAAGATTTGAAGGGTAACTTACCTCTATATTTTCCAGAGCCCTTTTTCAATCTGCTTATAAAATTTGCGTCTATTTTATCAAAATCATCTAAATCTGACTCATCATTCTTTTCTATTTTGCTAACCTTAAAAGAAGTCTCTTTTCTTGAGTCATCTTGACCAAACTCTCTTAATTCAAAAGTAGTTAAAGTACCAAACAATTGATCCCTAGTATAAGTATCCAAATTTTGAACTTCTTCAAAAGCAAAAATTTTAGCACTATAAGATTTTGGAAGAGTTCTTAGTACCTTCTTTACCACTTCAACTTCCTCCAACTTTTCACCAATACCATTGATGGAATTGACAACTTCATCCACTCTCTACATCTTTAAGGTTTCAAACTTGGTCTTTAAATTCTGCATCTTTGCTTGCTTGACTTTGTCATCTCCTTCATAGATACTTTCCAACTTCTTCTAGATCTCATGAGCAGTTTTGTAGGTCATTATCTTCACTAATTCTAAATTAGAAAGACTATTTAGAAGAGCACTCCTTGCCTTGCCATTGTTCTCATAGTCTTTAATCTCATCATCATCCTTTGAGCCATTAGTAGGTATAGTATATTTTTTCTCAACTAACTTCCATACACCAAACCCTAATGAGACAAGAAAGCTTTCCATCCTGATCTTCCATAAAGCATAATTTGATCCATCAAACAAGGGAATCTCAATACCTTTCCTATGCACCATTCGACTCTACCTTAAGCGGTCAAGCTTCTTCAAGGAACCTTTTCTTTGATACCAATTGTTAGTATGCAGAGGATAACTAAGAGGGGAGGTGAATCAGTTGTACATTAAAATATTAAACCCTCAATATTATTCCAGACTTCAAGCTCTTATTAAGTATTAATAGAATGTAAACATATGAAATGTTAATGCAAACACACTCAAACACATAAGAACACCAGATTTATGTGGAAAACCTAAGAAGGGAAAACCACGGTGAGGATTAACTCACATATATATGAATAGCAACACCAAATACAAGTAGGCTCACTACCTAGAAGAAAGGCTCACTGTCAGAAGGACTCACTGTCCAGAAGAAAAGAAAGATAGAAGAGGACTGTTACATAGAGATTCACTATCTTAAAGTAATAGAAGAAAT
Source organism: Cunninghamia lanceolata (assembly GCA_027924645.1). Lineage (NCBI taxonomy): Eukaryota > Viridiplantae > Streptophyta > Pinopsida > Cupressales > Cupressaceae > Cunninghamia > Cunninghamia lanceolata. The sequence goes on from BSBN01000404.1 coordinate 5,906,587, forward strand.
CCACCACTGTAACTCTATGCCATCCACAACCTTCAGATCACTGCCTCCAACAACTTCAAGTAAAACTAAAATGTAGACACCTTTTGCTCACTGCATCCAGAAGTCATAAGCATTTAAGCTCGCACTCAATTTACCACCCTTGATTCATATTCTAATCATATTCTATATCATATTCTACTTGAGCTTCATCTTGTATTTATACTATCCACAACCTAAAACAATCTCCATTAGGTCAGCCTTGATGAAACATGTGCACCTAAAGCTTGCAACACCGAAATAGGTCGGCAGCAAGCACTTCTACGGTGGAAAGAAGTGAAGGTAGACCACGCCAGGGGTTAACTAGGACCCAAAAATGTATCACCATGCTACTTATCACATCCACAATCTGCGAGGTACCTCCGCAAATAGTGCCAGCATGCTAGGTTGGCCAAACCTGAACTAACACAACAAGTGACCTCATACACACCTCTCCATATCTAGAAGCAACATGCATACCACAAATAATCACTCCATAACATCCACTCAACTTCCTAGAATATTCAAGCATCATCAGAATCTTCTGCAATACTGCCGCAACTACCTGAAACAAAGAATGCCTTCATCCTGCACATTAGGATGCACCACCGCTGAACTCCATTACAAGAACTTAACTTGCAGAGAAAAAAACCACTAGAAGTTCCAAGGGAAAGTAGATACAGACAATATAAGCACATTCCCAGCTCAGCAAGACAAGAACCCTCAATGCAGAGAAATACAAAGCAATCCCATTTCTCCTAGACAACCTTCTTCACAAGTAGACCCGCTGCAAACACATCTTTTACTTCCGAATGATCCAGACCTGGAACTCTAGATATAACACTTGACGATGATCATTGCATTCCTCTTCATTTAATTTATCAATCCGGGGTGGTGTCTAAAGGCTGTATGCATTAGGAACTTAAAGATTTTTGGCAAACAATTCTTTCTAGAAAAAAAAATTAATCTAATGAAATCACACATGCAAAATTTAAACACACTTGCATAAATTAAAACTATAAAATTAAAAATGAATAAAAAAAATATAAAATTAAAAATGAATAAAAAAAACTATAAAATTAAAACATGTTTCCATGAATTAAAAATATAGAAATAAAATAGCTCTTGCACTAAAATCTAATTTAATACATTTAAAATAAATAGAAATGCATAAAACTAAAACAATACAAACAATCAAATAAGTTCCAAATGTTGTCCTCTTCCTCGAGATGAGCAGCTTGCTCCTCCCTTGGAATTAGACCAAGATCATTCACCCAACTTTGTGCTCAATGCTCCATATATCTTATTTCTTCAACAAAATATTACAAATTTATTTCTAAAATTATTGTAGCTTTCTTATTCTAAAAATTTACCAAAATAAAAACTCTCATTTCTTTAGAGTTGAGAGGTTTATTTATACATTGAAGATCTTCACCCAACTCCCTAAACTAGTGGAAATCATAAGTACACTTGTCTTTCACATTCCTATGATAAAGGAACAACTCCCTTTATTCTCTACACCTATCTCTCCTACTCCTATGCTAAAGGAAACAAATTCCTTTATTCTCTCTATATAGGAAACAAACTCCTTTATTCACTCTACTAATCATATACTAAAGGAACACCATCCTTTATTCCCTCATTACAAAGTGACAACACATCCACATCCTTTTAAGAGAAAAGGTTGGATATGTTGGATCTAGGGCATACAAATGAGAGGGGGGGGTGAATCAGTTGTATAAAAACTTGCTCTCTATTTCAAACACTTGATTCGTCTTGTTAGTTAACAACATATCAATTAATCATCTATGAAAGTAAAATGCACAAACACAAGAGCAGATAAACATCAACACATTGAACACCAAGATTTTGACGTGGAAAACCTGGTTAAGGGAAAAACCACGGGGTGATTAACCCAAGGATTATTCTCTGTTAAAAGAATAAGAAAAGAATGGCACTTGCCAATTAGGGCTCACTGCCCGAGCACACTGCTCACAAAGAGGCCCACTGCCTACAAGGAGACACATTGTCTACAAAGTGATAAGAATCACAGTCTTGAACTGGAGAATGACATCTTTACCATGTCCGGATCAGTTCCATTTAAGCCCAAAAACCTCTGCTCTACCTTTCGCACTTCTCTTTGCTACACCACTCTCATCCCCACAATCCACACTTCGAAATGAACTCACAAACCTTTATTTATACAAGACATCGACTTAGGAACAATCATCTAAGTCAGAAATCAACCATAAGAATATCCGCAAGATAAATAACACATCCGGTCGGCCATCACAAGAACATTCGCAGGATGAACAACTCATCCGGTCGGCTAATCAGAGCAAGAACTTCATCCGGAAGAATATCTCCAATTCCGGGCTCTACCATCAATGCGGACCAACAACACAACCTAAACATGATCCACAGACATTTCCAAGCCTGCCTGAATGACCAGGTACATCCGCACTTCCTCTACTTACTGGAATCTCTTCTCTTCCTTATCCGAAACTTCAAGAACACAGTCTGTCGCCACTGTCACAATGCAAAAGGTACTTCCAGACCTCCAAATCATACACAAATCGAGATGACACATCACAAGGACATCCCAAACACTCATTCCAATCTGCAGATTAGGATTTTACAATTCCAGACCTCACCGGACCTTTCTGTGATCCTCTGTCACCTCTGAACACTTGTCGGAACCGGTTCCACACCGATAGCCACAACTCCTTCAGATCTTCATGCGGACCTTTGAAATCTTAACTGAAGCATCTCAAGACTCATATCTACAAACCCTTTAATCCGCATCCTCCAGTTCGCATCCTATACAATACATTTGCCTTCTTCTTATCACTGTTCTTCACTGTTCCTGACTAAGGCTAATTTTCTCAATATCCTCAGCACACTGCTCATCGAATCCTTCTTGTCAATGCAATATGAGTATGTTGACATCAATGACAACACTGGTTCACCTCATACTTGCAACAATCTCCCCCTTTGTCATTGATGGCAACATATGATGTGAAAAACCATTAAGACAAGAACTTCTCCTTTCTGTCACAGCTCCCCCTATCAGCAACATGTCTTCTCCTCATTTACTGCTCCCCCTTTGATCATCAGCTACTTGTTTTTCACATGTCTTCTCTCCCCCTTTGACATCAATGGCAAAGGGCTCATACTTGCAATTCTAACACATCAGAATCATACCAGCTGCTCCCCCTTAGTAGCAACTCCCCATCATCAATCTGGATCACAAGATATGACTGTGATATCCACCAGACTGATGCACATTAGTGCATCCTAGTTCATCACCGGAGGGGCCATGACCCCTAACTTCTCCCGGAGATATTCAAAAGAGTCCTTGGGAAGAGGTTTAGTAAAGATATCTGCAATCTAATCCTTGGAGGGAACATACTCCAACCTGACTTCTTCCTTGTTCACTTGTTCTCTCAAAAAGTGAAATTTGATAGATATGTGCTTAGTCTTAGAGTGCAATACCGGATTCTTAGAAATATTAATTGCACTTGAATTATCACAGAAAATTGTGATAGGCTCTTCATATTCAATTTTAATGTCTCTTAGCATCTGCTTCATCCATAAGATTTGAGTGCAACTACCTGCTGCTGCAATGTATTCTGCTTCAGTTGTAGACAGAAATATTGCATCTTGTTTCTTGCTTAGCCAAGAAACCAATCTCTTCCCCAAAAAGAATGCTCCACCACTGGTGCTCTTCCGGTCATCCACATCTCCTGCCCAATCTGCATCTGTGTAAGCATGAAGAGAGAAATTTGGATCTCTAGGGTACCATAGACCATACTCAGCTGTTCCTTTCAAGTATCTGAAAATTCTTTTGATTGCCATAACATGAGATTCTTTAGGATCAGCCTGGAATCTTGCTACAAGACCAACAGCCTGCATTATATCTGGTCTGGTCTGAGTGAGATACAACAATCCACCAATCATTGATCTATACTTTGTCTGATCTACCTTTGGGGATTCATCATCTTTGCTTAACTTACATCCGGTTGCCATGGGAGTGTTCATTGGCTTTGAATCTTCCATACCAAATTTCCTTAACAATTCTTTCACATATTTGGTCTGAGAAATGAAGATCCCTTTCTTTGTTTGAGTAATTTGCAGACCCAAGAAGAAATTCATTTCACCAAGCATAGACATTTCAAACTCACATTTCATCTGATTTGCAAAGGTTTTGCACATACTATCTCTTCCTCCAAAAATGATATCATCCACAAACACTTCAACAATCAAAATGTTTTCATGATCAATTTTGAAATATAAGTTATTGTCAGCAGTACCTTTGCTAAATCCAATTTGCACAAGATGCTTATCCAACCTTTCATACCATGCTCTTGGGGCTTGTTTTAATCCATACAATGCTTTCTTCAACTTGCAGACCATATCATCATTGTCAGACATTTGAAATCCATCCGGTTGTTCAATGTAAACTTCTTCTTCCAGATCACCATTTAGGAAGGCAAACTTGACATCCATCTAATATACCTTGAAGTCTTTAAAGGTAGCAAATGCAAGAAATAATATGATTGCTTCAATTCTTGCCACCAGAGCAAAGGTCTCTTCAAAATCAATTCCTTTTATTTGAGAGTAGCCTTTGCAGACCAATCTAGCTTTGTTTCTGATTACTTCACCAGCTTCATTTAATTTGTTCCAGGAGACCCATTTGGTTCCAATCACATTCCTGTCTCTAGGTCTGGGAACAAGATCCCAAGTATGATTTTTCTCAATTTGCATTAATTCATCTTTCATTGCTTTGTTCCAGTTTTCATCATTGCAGGCTTCATTTACTGTTTTAGGTTCAATCTTTGAAATCAGACAACATTCATCCTGATTTTGAGCAACATTCCTTCTAGTTTGCACACCTTTGCTTCTGTCACCTATGATTTGATCTTCAGAGTGGTTCAGTGTTACATACCTTGGAATTTTGGGAGTATCCTGCACTGCTGCTTCTTGATCAGGCTCATTCAAACCTATCTCTTCTTCCTGATTTATCGGATCAGGCTGACTCTGACTTACCGGAGAGGATTGAGTTCCTTGAACCTAAACACCGTCTTGGTCATCTTCATCAAACTCATAAAATCTTGAGGGCTTCTCAATTCCTTCATCAACTTTCACATTAGTGCTTTCTATCATCTTCCTCAGTCTCTTATTGTAACACCGGTATTCTTTGCTTTGAGTGGAGTAACCCAAGAAAATTCCTTCATCACTTCTAGCATCAAACTTTCCTTGAGCTTCATCTCTTTTAATATAACACTTGCTACCAAATACTCTGAAATATTTCACAGTAGGAGTGATGCCAAACTAGAGTTCATAGGGGGTCTTACCGGTATTGTTTCTGATTTGAACTCGATTTAGAGTGTAGACTGTAGTGCTGATAGCTTCTTTCCAGAACATCTGAGGAACATTTGCTTCCAACATCATTGTCCTGGCAGCTTCCTGGATGGTCTGGTTCTTTCTTTCAACTACTCCATTCTGCTGTGGAGTCCTAGGAGCAGACAATTGTCTCCTTATACCCTGCTTCTCACAAAAGTCAATGAACTCACCAGATGTAAATTCACCACCTCTATCAGACCTTAGACACTTCAGTTTCAATCCGGTTTGATTCTCTACCATAGCTTTGAAGATTTTGAACTTCTCAAATGCTTCTGACTTTTCTTTTAGGAAGTAACCCACATCATCCGGGAATGGTCATCAATTAACAACATGAAATATCTATCACCTTGCAGACTCTTGATTCTTGTCGGACCACAAAGATCAGTATGTACTAATTCCAACAATCCGGTAGAGGATTGATCTTTGATTTTGAAAGAGACTCTGCTCTGTTTACCTAGCTGACATTCTTTGCACAAACTATTTGCAAGTTTCATCAATTTTGGAAGATCTCTTACAGCCTGAGTATTGCTTATCTTGATGATGTTATCAAAATTTACATGACACATTCTTCTATGCCATAACCAACTCTGATCAACTTGAACAAACAGACAACTTTTATTAGAACCAACTAGATGAAAGATATTACCTTTTGTCTGAGTACCAGATGCAATTTCAGTTCCGGAGCTTGTAAAGATTCTGCATTTTCCATTCTTAAACCGGAGATCATAGCCTTTGTCTACTAACTAACCAACACTGAGAAGATTGTGCTTCAATCCTTCAACATATAGTACATTACCTGTTTTGCTCTTTCCATCAAAGGAAATAGTTCCCCTACCTCTGATTCTGCCAGCAGAATTGTCACCAAACTTTACCATTCCTCCTTCATACCTTTCCAAATCCAAGAACTTATCCTTGTCACCAGTCATATGGTGAGAACATCCACTGTCAATAACCCAATCATCATTTTCTTCCACTTGAGCAGCCAAAGCTTTTTCCACAACCTTGTGATTGACAGATTCAGAGAGTATTGAATCTTCTTCCTTGATGGCAATAAACACCCATTCATTTCCGGATTTGCTTCCTAGTTCTGATTCATCATCTGTTACTCCTTCATTGTCATCTTCTTCATGAACATAATAGCAGTTCTTTTGAAACCTTTGTCTGTTAGTATTAGACCTTGCAGATCTTTCCAGACATCTTGAAGCAAAATGACCAATCTTATTGCAGTTGAAGCACTTAAAGGGTAGTTTTCCTTCATACTTACCAGATCCTCTTGGTAGTCTTTTTGCAATGAGGGCTTCAAGTTGAGCTGTTTCTGCTTCTTCTTCTTCCATGTCTCTTCTTGCTTGATCATACCATGACATCTTCCTTGAAGAGTTTTCTCCCGGATCAAATCTCTGTTTGCCTTTCACATAGGCACTGGCTTTGAAAGCAGATTCAGTCTTGGGAGGATCATCTCCAAACTCGGTCATTTCAAATGCAGCTAGCTTGCCAGCCAATTGTTCTCTTGTGACAGTTGTGTGGGCTCTGAATTCATCAATTGCAGCAACCTTGATTTTGTAGGCAGTAGGAAGGGATCTGAGGATTTTGCAAACAATCTCATTTTCATCCAGAGTTCCACCAGCATTTCTAATTCCACACACTAGTTCATTCACTCTTGGCATAAAAGTAGTGATGTTTTCATCATCTCTCATCTTCAATCTTTCAAATTTCCCTTTCAGACTTTGCAACCTTGCACTCTTGACAAACTCATCTCCTTCATACAGAAGTTCCAGTTTAGTCAGGATCTCATATGCAATTGGTAGGTCAATAACATTTGAGAGATCTGAGTCATTCAATACACTTAGAAGAGCTTCCTTGGTCCGCAGATTGTTTTCAGCATCTGTGATTTCATTCAGATTTGTCGGACCACCTTGTGGAGGTACATATGGTTTTGAGACCATGGCCAAGTATGCTTTTCCCATACATTCCAAGTGACATTTCATACGACCCTTCTAGAGAGTGAAGTTGGTTCCATCGAACTTCGGACTATCCTTCTTGTATGATGACATCCTGGATCTCCTCAAGTGGTTAAGCTTCTTTCAGAGGAACTTGGCTCTGATACCAATTGTTGGATCTAGGGCATACAACTGAGAGGGGGGGGGTGAACCAGTTGTATACAAACTTGCTCTCTATTTCAAACACTTGATTCGTCTTTTTAGTTAACAACATATCAATTAATCATCTATGAAAGTAAAACGCACAAACACAAGAGCAGATAAACATCAACACATTGAACACCAAGATTTTGACGTGGAAAACCCGGTTAAGGGAAAAACCACGGGGTGATTAACCCAAGGATTATTCTCTGTTAAAAGAATAAGAAAAGAATGGCACTTGCCAATTAGGGCTCACTGCCCGAGCACACTGCTCACAAAGAGGCCCACTACCTACAAGGAGACACACTGTCTACAAAGTGATAAGAATCACAGTCTTGAATTGGAGAATGACATCTTTACCATGTCCGAATCAGTTCCATTTAAGCCCAAAAACCTCTGCTCTGCCTTTCGCACTTCTCTTTGCTACACCACTCTCATCCCCACAATCCACACTTCGAAATGAACTCACAAACCTTTATTTATACAAGACATCGACTTAGGAACAATCATCTAAGTCGGCAATCAACCATAAGAATATCCGCAAGATAAATAACACATCCGGTCGGCCATCACAAGAACATTCGTAGGATGAACAACTCATCTGGTCGGCTAATCAGAGCAAGAACTTCATCTGGAAGAATATCTCCAATTCTGGGCTCTACCATCAATGCGGACCAACAACACAACCTAAACATGATCCATGGACATTTCCAAGCCTGCCTGAATGACCAGGTACATCCGCACTTCCTCTACTTACTGGAATCTCTTCTCTTCCTTATCTGGAACTTCAAGAACACAGTCTATCACCACTGTCACAATGCAAAAGGTACTTCCAGACCTCCAAATCATACACAACTCGAGATGACACATCACAAGGACATCCCAAACACTCCTTCCAATCCGCAGATTAGGATTATACAATTCCAGACCTCACCGGACCTTTATGTGATCCTCTGTCACCTCTGAACACTTGCCAGAACCGGTTCCACACCGACAACCACAACTCCTTCAGATCTTCATGCGGACCTCTAAAATCTTAACTGAAGCATCTCAAGACTCATATCTACAAACCCTTTAATCCGCATCCTCTGGTTCGCATCCTATACAATACATTTGCCTTCTTCTTATCACTGTTCTTCACTGTTCCTGACTGAGGCTAATTTTCTCAATATCCTCAGCACACTGCTCATCGAATCCTTCTTGTCAATGCAATATGAGTATGTTGACATCAATGACAACACTGGTTCACCTCATACTTGCAACAGGATAGACTTATTTATTTTTGCTCCTTTTATTATTTTCCCTCAACAATTCATCTTTAATTTTTTTAGAAAATAAAAGGTTGAGAGAATAATAAATCCATGGTTTAAGCCAAATTATGAAGTTGAAACACCTTTGGCTGAAATCAAGTTGGAATACTTCTGAAGTTGGCTTCGAAAGTGATTTTACAATAATTTAGAATGCTTCAAGGTTGGCTGAAAGAGGCTGGAATACTTTGAGACTAATTCTGCATCATTTTAAAACATATTGCAGTCTATTTTTTCAATAAACATTAGAAAATATTACCAATTAAATTGCAATAGACTTCTAAGAAACAAACTAATATATATCTATATTCTATTTTAAATAAGCTAATAGTTCGTAAAACTACATTTACATCCACTTTTAATGCTAATTTTAAGAGAAAATAGAGATGAATTTAGATGAGTCATTTCTAGTCTTATCATCTCCCCCACACCTAAATTCTTGCAGGTCCTCCTGCAAGCTACTGCTCTTTTTTTTTTTTTTTTCATAATTGGTGATCCTTGTATCTTTCAATTCTTTTCTCTTCTCTTTTTTTTCCTTCATCTTTGAAAGTATACATTGATTATTCTATGACATTCATCAATGATAAGAATCACTGAAGCTTATCAATTTATCTGTTCTTAAAAAATTTCTCTCTTTTCCAGATTTAGCTTTCTTTAGCTGAATTTAAAAAAAAACCATCAGACATAAGTGGCCATAACTTTCACATTTCACAATAAAATTTTAAAATTTAATATGTTCTGGAAAGATGAGATAGAGGAGAATAAAACCCAGAAAGATTTGGATCATATTATTTAATATGTGCGAGCAGTTCTTTCTACAACTATCTTGTATCATCATGACAACAACAAAGATTAACAAGGTAAGATAATTTTTTTTTATCTCTTTATTTTTTCATCACCTCACTTTATGCATTTAGATTCTTTCTATGCCATCATATTCTCACTTCAATTTTTTTCTTCAGAAAACACCTTTACTGAAAATCTCTTAACTACAATAAGTGAATTGGTGCAGGTAGTTTATGTTTTTAATTAGCTTTCCTAAAAGTGGATTTATCTGTAATTAAAAAACTAATAGCTATATTTAAGAATAAAATAGTAGAATATGCCTTGGCCATATTTCAAAATTATCTTTTCTTTCTTCATGCCATTTGATTCTAATTTATGCTTCAAAAAATCTTCAGAAGTTCAGTTCTAGAAAATGAGAAAAACTTTAGAAGGTTCAGCTCTAGAACTTCAGAATAGTGGATAGCTTCAGAACAGTGGACAGAAAAGTGCCGAAATAGTGGACAACTTTAGAATAGTGGATAGAAAAGCATCAGAATAGTGGACAGCTCCAGAAGGACATAACAACTCTACAACAACGAACAAATATTCCATAGCATCATTTGAAATGATGCTTTTGGAACAAGCAACAACAAAATTTCAGAGCATCACTAAAAGATGCCGCTGAAACATAGGAACAAAGTTCCAGAGCATCGCTGAAAGATGCTGCCAGAACATAGGAACAAAACTCTAGAGCATCACTAAAATATGCCGCAAGAACACAGGAACAAAGTTCTGGAGCATCACTGAAAGATGCCGCTAGAACACAGGAACAAAGTTCCGGAGCATCATTGAGAGATTCCGCCAGAACATAGGAACAAAGTTCTGAAGCATCGGTGGAGGATGCTACTGAAAATTAGCACAAACATGAACAAAATTTCAGAGCATCAGTGGAGGATGCTATCGAAACTTGCCACCAACAGGAACAAAGTTTTAGAGCATCGGTGGAGGATGCTACCGAAACTTAGCAGGAACAGGAACAAAGTTCTAGAGCATCGGTGGAGGATGCTTTTCGAACTTGAATAGTAACAAAGTTCTGGAGCATCATTGAAAGGATGCTTTTGGAACAAACATCAACAAAATTCCAAAGGATCGTTGAAAGGATGCTTTTAGAACAAATAGCAACAAAGTTTTGGAGCATCATTGAAAGGATGCTTTTGGAATAAATAACAACAAAGTTCTAGAGCATCATTGAAAGGATGCTTTTGGAACAAACAGGAACAAAGTTTTGGAGCATCGTTGAAGGGATGCTTTCGAAACGAACAACAACAAAGGTCCAGAGTATCATTGAAAGAATGCTTACAAAAATGAATGACAATAGAAGTTCTGGAGCATTGAAGTTCTGGAGCATCAAAGTTCTAGAGCATTGAAGTTTTGGAGATTCAAAATTTTGGAGCATTGAAGTTCCTGAGCATCATTGAAAGGATGCTTTTGGAATTGAAAGGCAACAGAAGTTCCGGAGCATCGTTGAAAAGATGCTTCCAAAATTTAGGCAACAAAAAGAGATTCTGGAGCATCGTTGAAAGGATGTTTCTAGAACTTAAACAACAATAACAAAATTTCTCCAGAGAAATATCTAAAAATGCTTCTGAAGCACTGTTTGATGAGTGCTTCCAGAGAAACTTACATAATCACAAAACAATTTCAGATGCATACATGAAGATTTTCTGGAGATCAATGAAACTTTTTTTTTTGAACATTTTTTTTATAACTCCGCTGACAGCTCAGGGTGCAGCTTTGGAAAGCAACTCTGTAGAGTAGCTCTTGAGGACGACTTAAAAAATCATCTACAAAATGCAGCTCCAAAATAGTTTTGGGAGAAACTATGGAAAGACAACTCCGTAAACTATGGAAATGTAGCTCCTGAAAGCAACTATAGAAAGCAATTTCAAAAACTACGGAACATATGTTGAACTTCTAGAGGTATAAGAAAAAATGTGAGCTCTGGAGATACTTAACAAAACTTGAGTTCCGGAGTGTTGATTACATCCCTATTAGCATGCATGAATCTGAACTTCTTTTTGTTGATCCTGCAAAAATATTAGTAACTTTGCACCATCCAAAATCATAATAGTAATATGTCATAACGAATAAATGCATTGGATGGAAAGTAGAAACTAATGAGACACATGCAACAAAGATATTTTTATTTAGAAATCCTCAATGTAATATACAATAAATACACATTTGAAAAACAATAATCACTGGTTTGCCCTTTTTTTCCTTTTTTTTTTTCTAAATAGTAAGATAGACCAGCAGATAAAATTTTTGCTCCAGTTTTTCCATACAATATCATAATCAAATGATTCAAAATCTTTTAGAAACTATATTCATAGGCCTATCATCACTATAAACATATTTTTTTAGAAAAAAATATGTACAGTGTCAAATTTGGCAAAAAATAGTCATGTTTATAACAGTTTTTTACAGTTTTGACTAGCAGTCACTGTTTTGGGGATAAATTTTTTGTTTGATATCGAAATGACATGATTCCACTTGGATATGAATTTAGAATCAGAGAGATATTTCCCATATAAACAAGTTTTAAAATTTTAGAGTTTTTCTCCTTCAAATATTCAACCAAACAGACTATTTTTCTTTAAACTTGACAATTTTTTTAATTTTCTAAAATGCAACAAAAATATTTGGGCTTCTTGATCAAATCTTCAAAAGAGATGAAAATTTACAATGAGGTTTTCATTTTTTTTTAATATTTTTTTTTGGGTGGGGGTTGGTAGATAAAAATCTTTTAGATTTCCCGAACTTGTTCAATTTTTTTTTAAATAAATTTTTGACATAAAAGAAAAACATCTACATAACTGTTTGCTTATAATTTTTAGATAAAATCTATCTAATATATTGATTCCTTCTACTCTCTATGGCATAAAGAAAAGATTACTTGTTGTTACCAAATAATTTTTTCAAAATTAAAAATACAAACTGAATTGAAATTTACTGGAACTGAAATTAATCTATGAATTGAAATGCTTATGCTAAATTGAAACTAATCTACAAATTGAAATGCTTATGTTAAATTGAATCTAATCTATGAATTTAAATACTTATGCTAAATTGAAATTACAGAAAAAAGAAAGTTAAACTATTGCATATTGAATTGAAAATTAATCTACTGCTCCTTATACAAAAATAAATAAATTATCTGTTGTCACAAAATAATTCATTTTTTTATGCTTTTAGGGAGAGAAGGAAATTAAATCTAAGAAATACATCCAAGAATAAATTTCCTAATAACACCATGATCGCCGGCAAAGGTGCAAGAAATGACGAGGATCATTGCAATCCTCTTCATTTAATTTATCAATCCGGGGTGGTGTCCAAAGGTTGTATGTATTAGGAACTTAAAGATTTTTGGAAAACAGTTCTTTCTAACAAAAACAAAAAAAATTAAATTAATCTAATGAAATCACATATGCAAAATTCAAACACACTTGCATAAATTAAAACATGTTTCCATGAATTAAAAATACAGAAATAAAATAGCTCTTGCACTAAAATATAATTTAATACATTTAAAATAAATAGAAATGCATAAAACTAAAATAATACAAACAATCAAATAAGTACCAAATGTTGTCCTCTTCCTAGGGATGAGCAACCTGCTCCTCCCTTGGAATTGGACCAAGATCATTCACCCAACTCTGTGCTCAATGCTCCATATATCTTATTTCTTCAACAAAATATTACAAATTTATTTATAAAACTATTGTAGTTTTCTTATTCTAAAAATTTACCAAAATAAAAACTCTCATTTCTTTAGAGTTGAGAGGTTTATTTATGCATTGAAGATCTTCTCCCAACTCCCTAAACTAGTGGAAAGCATAAGTACACTTGTCTTTCACATTCATATGATAAAGGAACAACTCCCTTTATTCTCTACACCTATCTCTCCTACTCCTATGCTAAAGGAAACAAATTCCTTTATTCTCTCTATATAGGAAACAAACTTGTTTATTCTCTCTACTAATCCTATACTAAAGGAATACCATCCTTTATTCTCTCATTACAAAGTGACAGCACATCCACATCCTTTTAATGGAAAAGGTTGGATAGACTTATTTGTTTTTGCTCCTTTTATTATTTTCCCTCAACAATTCATCTTTAATTTTTTTAGAAAATAAAAGGTTGAGAGAATAATAAATCCATGGTTTAAGCCAAATTATGAAGTTGAAACACCTTTGGCTGAAATCAAGTTGGAATACTTTCGAAGTTGGCTTCGAAAGTGATTTTACAATAATTTAGAATGCTTCAAGGTTGGCTGAAAGAGGCTGGAATACTTTGAGACTAATTCTGCATCATTTCAAAACATATTGCATTCTATTTTTCAATAAACATTAAAAAATGTTAGCAATTAAATTGCAATAGACTTCTAAGAAACAAACCAATATATATCTATATTCTATTTTAAATAAGTTAATAGTTCGTAAAACTACATTTAAATCCACTTTTAATGCTAATTTTAAGAGAAAATAGAGATGAATTTAGATGAGTCATTTCTAGTCTTATCAACACCTTTGAACACCTCTAATAATTAATTCCAAACAGCACAAGCATATCTTCAACCATGAAGAAATGCAGAGCACAACACTGAACATGCCTTTGTCACATTGCACACCTTTTTATTCAAATTTTTCTAAAAGCACTTGGAATCCAAGTGAACCATCTGCTAGAAGTTGACATCAATGACAACACCAACAAGCTTCCAACATCCAAGGAAGGAGCTCTCTTATGACAGTCGTGAATTCCTTTGCATGAGAATTTGGATCCCCTTCTCCCTTGAACTTGGGCAGATCAAGGAGAGGTCATGCTAACAATACGTTGCATATGTTGTAATCTAGGGGCTATTTCAAATATTCAAGGTAAGTTCCCAAAAATGTGCTCTAAGATATAGGTGTCGAGAACATGGGCCCTATTAGTGGGACTTGTTGGTGCATTTGCGCATGTTGTCTAAGCTTGTGGGTAATTCTAAGACAACTAGATATTATGAGTTGGATAGTACCCATCTACTTGTGGAAGTTGTTGGATTGTGTCATTACTTCCATTACATGAATAATAGTTCAAATAAGGGGGATTTTGAATTTTCCCTAGTCCTATTTGACTCTAGTGTTATGCATTCTATTTCTTGGATCATTTCTATCTCGGGGAGGCTATTCTATTCCTGCTTCTAATGTGTTAATCCGCTAGACTAAGGTGTTTATGAGGTCAACAGGGGTTGCATCTTTTATTTTTGGTGCTTCTCCAGTTGGTTGTGAGTTCTCATGGTTTCATCCATTTGCATGCTCTCTGGAGGCATTTTATAAATGCTCAGCTTGTTGTGAAACATGTAGGACCTCTTGGGCCTCCCTTAGTTCTTGCAAGTGTTTCTCTAAATGCCTCACTTCATCATCCAACTGTGTTACTATTCCTGCATGGCTAGTCGATGGTCAGTTGGTTTCTGACCTTATAAGCACTTGACATGCTCTACCATGGTTAGAGTATGTTGGCTGAATTACAACTTCGTGTTCCCAAGCAGGATTATTGAATGTTAGAATGTGGAGTCTCTCGTCTATCATTTTCATAATCTGAGTCTTCAAAATCTTAACAACTGGTAATCGGTGCCAATGGATCAGGTGGCACATATTTGTTGAATGAGGGTGTTTTGGGCTCTCTAGAGGGAACATTCCTTGGATTTGCTTCATATTCTGTCATATTTGAGGGTGCCTTAGACACCACAAAATAAATGGAATGAAGAGTGAAGAGGAAGAAGGTGACAAGTGAAATGAAGAGAAAAATGGTGAATTGAATATGTGAATGGAGTAATGAAAATGTGAAGATCTCCACCAAAAGGTTTTGTTCTTCATGTCAGGTTCACCAAAATATGTATTATGAATCTGGTGTCAGATATGAAAAATGATGATGAAAGTGAGATAAAAAATGAAAACACAAAAAAACTCAACCAGGATGTTTTTCTCTTCATGTCGAGTTAACCAAAATATGTGTTTGGTGAATCTAGCATTGAAAGTGAAAATGGTGATGGAAGTATGATGGAAGCAATGAAAATGCAAAACTCTCAATCAAGAGGTTTTTCTCTTCACCTCAAATTCACCAAAATATGCATCGTTTAGAATGCGACCAACCAATTTTACAGGTGAGTCACAGTCTAGAGCGACACATGAACCATCCTCCTTGCTAAAGGTGGCTTCCTAAGCACTCCCTCTCACGTGGCAAGAGATAGTGGAGTGGAGGCAGGACCAAGGGGTTCTCTTGCTTTCTTTCTTCAAGGAGCAGGATGACACGGATGGTAGTTGGATTTCATGCTACGTGTATGTTTTGATGGTTGTTTCTATTGAGATGTTTGATTGTTGTTGTAGTTGTGATGATTATATGACCCAAAGGGTCACGAGTCCTAAGTATCCCTAGCGTAGCACAAAGGTTGTTTTGGTCATTTAGAAGTCCCTATCATTCTAGTCTCCTTTCCCGGTCTCTCAAGACATATTGGATCAAGGGTTGTTGATCTCTAATTATTGTTGGTGTTCTAGTTCTTCCCTTGCTTGTTCCGCCTTTTATTGTTGAATTGGATGGGGAAAGTTCTCCCCAATCTCGTTGAGGATGGATTTAATCCAATCTTACCCAATACAAGGGTACATTGACAATAGGGGGAAGTTTTGTTTGTCATTGAATGTGTGTGATATTGATGTCTACCTCATGACAGAACTGAGGGTCTCTTCTTGTTTGATTTCATTGATTTAATTAGTTGTATACCTCATGATGTGATTGAGGGTTTTGTTCTCTAAGTTTCCTAATGTTTTGTGATTTTCTTGTGCAATGCAATCTAAAATGTATGCAAACAATTTTTATTCCTTTTTTCAAATTAAAATGAAAGAAGTTGTCTAATTAACTAGAAATTAAAATATGTATGCAACTATATGCATTTTTCGATGTGCAATCTAATCCTATGTTTTTTGTGATTTTCATGGAGCGATTTGAATTTTATCTAAGAAATTGAAATTACAAGAATTGAAATGAATGTAAACTAATGAATGAAACAAAGCTAATCTAGTTGAATCAAAGCAATGCTAATCTAATTAAATGAAAGAAAAACCTATCAAGGAAATAGAAAAGCAATGATTACTTTCCCAAGAGCCAAAGTGTGAGCTAATTACTATTTGAAAACATGAAAAACTTGGTATGATGAAGATGATAGCACCTATCTTGAGACCTCAGCAGTCTTTTTGTGGAAACCCTATCTCTTCCTCTATAGCAACAGGTTCATCCTCTTGGTGATAGAAGTGAAGATGCTTGAGCAAAATGAATAGAATGGAAGCTATGGAAGCTTGAATAATAGATGGGTAAAAGAATGCCTATGAAGCACTATGGCTTGAAGCTTAGAAGCTTTGAGATGATTTGGGCATTATAATGCCTACAAAGTGCAATGGCTTGGAGCTATGAAGCTAAATGTGGAAATTGGAAAGGCTGATGAGGTCCTGCATGAGCATAAATGCTATGGAGACAGAGAAAAACAAAGCAAATAAAACCAAAAATACTAAATTTTGCCTCCTCAAATGCATAGAGGAGCGGTTATTTATAGGTGTGATGAGTACAACAATGGTGGAGATGATTGGAGAGTTAACTCATTTGATTGAAGAGTTAACATGATTAATTTGATAGTGAACTGGGTTTAATAGCCTTTCAAAGAAGAAGAATGGAGTTAGCCTATGATTGATTGAGAGATGAATAGAATTGATTTAGATTTAGAATGGAGTGATTACCTAAGTCTTGAGTCAGTTAGGAGGACTTGATGATTAGTTATGGAAGGTGACTCATGCAATCCAAGCTTAATTTGGAGCAAATTTGGGCCAGAATTGGAAGAGATCATGCAAGTTAGAAGACAACATGGTTGCTCCTTTCAAGAAGTGGGTCACCCCTTTCACCAAGGCAAGTCACCCTTAGAGATCCTACTTAAGTGGATGGGTCACCCAGGGAGATCCTTCAGTGACAAGGGGAAACCCATAGAGGAAATTTTGTATGGGTGGTTTCCAGAATGGAGAATGATCTAGGAGGTGTGAAAATGGTTTTTGCATCCCTAAATCATCCATAGGATCTCTATAGGGTGGGTCACCTCTTTCAATAGGGAAAGTCACCCCTAGAGATTTTGATTTAACTGTAGGGTCACCTAAGGGGAGAGGGAGATCCTATAGTGACAGGGGTGACCCAAAAAGGAAGAAAGCGATAGTAAAAATGAGGTTAGGGATGGAATTGGGAGGTTGATTAGATGAATCTAAAGGGTCTAAATGATGCAAATACCCCTAGGGAACATGAATTTCCCCTCTTGTGAAGTGGATTGGTGTGGTTATCATGGATAGAGAGTGACAAAAGCAACTTGTTGAACTTTGATTGGAAGACAAACTAGAAGGTATGCAAGGCTGGAGAAAGTTAGTCCAAAGGTTAGGAAAGCACAAACAAAATGAAAAATGAGCCACTTGAGACACATTACCAAGAGGAACATTGCTGAGAAGTGTATATATTCACGCTTACATGTACGTGATTAGGACTATAGTTCATCCTCAGGCCACCATATAGGCTTGTGCATCTTTTGCATTCTTACAAGTCTTCTAATCTTTGATTTGCACATATTCTTGCTAACATTATACACAACTCTTTGATTTTATTTCAAATTTAGGTGTATACTTGGCAATGTATTTGAGAACAAGTAGTCACGAGAAGACAGATTGGTAAATTATATTAGTTCTCTATATTGAGAGCATCTTTGGGTTATGGATGTTTAACCCGCCATCATTTCTTGATGGTTCGTAAGATTTGTTCCCTGATTCATCACATGATAAAGTGGACTCTATTTGTTCTTTCCATGGAGCTTTTTATCTACATTCTACATGTTGCTCTTTCTTACATAGGCAAGTCCTTTCACTACATTTAGTGTGTCTCTATATACGATTAATTCACTCTTCATAGTCATTGTATGGATTGGTAGAGAATATTTCAAATGTGTTTAATAGGCATGGATGACCCCTTGGAGTTCTATGTATCATGTTATTTATTTCAGATTTTGAACGAGGGTCCCAAGTAGTGACATAGTTGTCAAAGAATTATTTTGCCTACATTATTTTCCCAATCTAGTGTATCCATGTTTGGTACATTTTCTAGCTAAAGGAATCCATGAATATGTGCAAAACCTCGGTGTTGCCATTCACACCAAGTAGATACCAATAATTTTTTACACACATGAGCTTCTCGATGACATCTTCATGAAAAATTATGAATCGTTGATGCAGATATAGAGATCTGGTGTGTGGGTTTTTAATCACGTTATCTATTTGATGTTTGTTGAAGTGCAACGTAGATGTATTATTCATTGCAAAAAGATCGTGTAAATCAAGCCATGTTGTAGCAGCTACACTTAACGTGAAGGACAAAGTTGGTGAACCTATTTATTTGATCATATCTGTTTTATCACCATGACACTTGTTCTAGTACAATATTGTCCCTCGTAACGTAGAACCAAAATGCATTAGTTCTTTGGTTATTGATTGTCTAGTAGTGTATGCAAGTGGGCATAAAGGTCTTCAATAGTGGTCAATATATTATCTTTTGCTTTTCTTTTGATAAATATTGAGGTAATTGCTTGGCTACGATGGTGCATCATAAGATTTAGAATGATGGTGTCCGATTCTATTGCCATGAAACCACCTAAGGTGCAATGCATACTCATGAAGTTGCACTTCCCTAGCTCGAGGTTGCATGTGTCATGCATTTCCGTTTGGAAATAGAGTAGGAAATGCCATATCTAATAGGCCCTCAGTAGTGTACTCATTTATGGGGATCAAACCAATGTGGGGCCAATCAATGATGGTATCATTCTGACTTTCTATTTGTAATGCTTCTTTAATTATTTGTAGCTCATGATGTTTATTTGGTAGTCTTACCATAAATGATGTTGTTCATATTCTATTTCATTTTCTAGATCATCTTTGTCTACTTCAATGTTTGTTGATGTTGGTTCTTCATTTTCACTTTCAATTGTATGAAGCATTTCTAAAATGTTTGTAGTAGAATCAAGGAGTAGTGATAATGCATTGGAATCAATTACAACATCCTTATAGTATGAGTCATATTTGATTTGGTATTCCAATGCATTTCTAACATGACTTCTACTTACATTGCAATCATAATGCTTCCCATGTGTATTAATTCTTTGGAGTATCAATACATCCAAGTCTTGAATTCTATACAGAAGATTTTTTGTTATTGTTTTTACATTTTGTGGGAAGCTTATAGTGTGACCAAGTTATATTTGTATTTCCCATCATGAGCATGAGTAACTTGCAATATTGGATTTACACGTGCAATGAGCATCTCTTCTACTTGAGTGAGAATTCTCAAAACATTTGGTTGCTCACCTAAGTCCATATTATTAGATGCAGAGAATCAATGTGTTGTGTACCTAGGGATATGATATTATAATGTATTTATGTGGATGGAGATGCTGACATGTGGCACACATCCCTTAAGTTAGTTATATTGGATCATGTGGACAACTTGTATAATTATTTATATTAGGTGTTGAGTAGGCCTTCATTATGATGAATATATGAAGGAGGTGATTATCATTTTAAGGATATGTGTTGAGCATGATATTGTATTGGAGATCTCTTGGAGATATAGCATGGAGTGGCTTCTTCCTTAAGGATTGTTGTACGGTGTTACCCTACCTTAAGGGTTTATTCTATTTCTGCATATATTGGATAGTAGGGCATCTTGGCCCACAAGAATCCCTTGTGTTGTGTGAGATATATCTTTTGCATTATACTATTTCCATTATTATATGTGTGGATCTTATCAAGTGCAATTATTATATGTGTAGATCTTATCTCAATGTATGCCTTTCTCACTAATGCATCTTCTACAAATAGGATTGTTGTTTGATGAATAGACATGCATTCTGAGGTAGCTTTCCTTACATATAGTACAAGTTTGTAAGTTTGATAGTACATCTATTCAATTTCTAAAATTTTTAAATGCCTCCATAAAGTTAGTGGACCAATTCATATCCATGTTGCTAACTGAATTTGTGTTTTGTGTCAACTATTTAGGTAGATGTCTTTCATATTGTTTACTATTTCCATGTGTTAGATTTGAAGTCATTATTTCAGAAGGAATATAATTCTATTGATTTTGGGAACTTGTAGAAGCTTATATGTGGCTAGATATTGATTGATCTAATGCTTGTTGTAGGTGTACTGTACAATGCATACTATGACACACACTTATTTCTTCTTTATGGCAAGCATAATACAAGCGACTTCTCTTATGAGATTGTAGATCGATGGGTTTAGTTGGAAGTGATTGTATTTCAAATTCTTACAAGTTTGAGTTCATCATCTAGGAAAAAAAATGTAGACTACATTGTTAATAATGTGTCAATGAAATAATATGTACAAAAATAGCAAATATATAGTTTTGTATACTTTATACATTGAAAAATAAAAGAATTTTAAAATTACAAATGCTGATAATTTTTAATTACATGTTACATGAATAGAACATATTATTGAAAATGTATTTCTATTGAAGTATTAAAGAAAAATAAACTTGATTATTTTTTGTTGTATTGTTTGCATAATTGAACTACTAGTCATTCTAACAGTGTTTGACAATTAAAATTTCACAAATTCATTAATCGACACTAAAAAACTTTAATTTCAAGATCTAAAAATCGATTGACAACTAAACATTTTGGTATATTTTCTTAGAAATAACATAAAATAAAGTCCATAAAATACAAATATAAAAACTAATCCATTCAATATTTAGTCCATTGAAACTTGAAAATACAATGCATACAATCAAAATTCTTGTGTACATCAATGTACAATGTGAAAAGTTTAGTTAGTCCATTAAACCAAGCATTAAGGTTTCCTAATCCATATTAATGATTGCTAATTTTTTAAAAAATGTATAGATAGAATGACATAATAGCCAGCATATCACTCAAATTAAAACAATCTACAAGTAAATTTTATGATATTAAAAAAAATTAAGAAAATGAAGAGAACTTCAATCAAAATCTAAATTAGAAAAATAATATAAATTAAATAAAACAATTCTTAAATAAATAAAATAGCTCTAAACTAACAAGTATATAAAGTATTTAGAAAAATAAACAAGTTAATGCCATTAAAATTTCTATTTGATATCAAACACTTATTGACTTATTGATAAAATTAAATAACTAAAAAAAAGCATCCCATAATAGAGTTTTGCATCTATGAGACAAAGCTTCCTTTTGAGATATCCAACATCTCCAATGTTAACTAAGCAAAGAAGTTTGAAAAGAAACCATTCAGACCAATTAAAGAAGAATAGGAAGAAAGTGAAAATGAAGAGGCAAAAGAGCGATTCCAATAATAAACTGAAAAGTGCAGGCCTTTCTCTTTAAATGGTTATCTAAAATATGCTATCCACGACTATTGCATCGGTACAAAAGTAGGCCAAAAAGTGGGTAAAATTATAGAGGTACCCACAATAAGGAAGGGAAAAATATCATACAAAACACTCAAAGAAAAATTTGTGTCTTTGATTTGATACATTTGCTTTTTTGGTATTAAGCTATGAGAATAAGTTGTTGGTAATCACCAAACACAAATGAATCAGATTCACATGCAAATGAACATTGATTCTTCACTCTTTTTCCCTCTATCAAGATCACCCATTTGACGCTCAATGATTTGGAAATTTTTGAAAAGCCAATAAGGGTCTGCTTAGCCTTAGGTTAGATTGTAGAGGAAGATTGGTTGTTGGTCTCTTCCCAATATTTTGTTTAAGATATTTGTAACAAGTCAAAGTTGTAAGATTGTTTCAAATTCAATAGCCTATTTCCTCATTTCGAAAGGTATATTTATTTTGTCTACTTTGTCTATTGGTTTTTATATTTCCTTATTGTCAATGAGAATATTTTCACCCTCATGTAAATGGTTGAATGGTTTTTATATGGCTAAAAGTATATGTCTACTTGAGATTCACTACAACAATGGAAAAATGAATTTCTTCTTTCACGTCTTGTTCAAATGGTTGACAAACCAGCCATTGACTCATTAGCTGTCATTGTCATCACTTCATTTTCTTGATCTTTTTCTTTTGTCGTTATAAATCTCTGCCACGACAATGCAATTTGTATGTTAAAAGGATACAATACCATTATGATCTAAGTAGTCATCTATTTTAAACTCTTTTCTTTTTAAAGTTGAATTATAAATCTTTGTTTGCATGTGTTGAAGAAAATCTGTGAAGTAATCAAGTTCGGATGACTCCTTCAATCAATCTTTCATTGCTCTAGGATTGAATGAGATTCTTCCAAATATAAAAGGCTTCTTCACCAACATCCTTCCCTGAATATTTAGTTTTAAGGAAATCACCTTACCTAACCTTATCTTATACAAATACATCCAATCAAAGTTTGCATTGAGGAATAGTACTTTTGTGGCAAAATTGTTGGGGAGTACATATATGATTGATAGTGTAACAAGCACTTTAGGCATTTGAAATTGCATCTAGTCAGTTGATCTTGTTTGGAAACTTTGTCCAAGGAAAGAACCAAGATAAATCATCACCCTTAAAGGATCGTGACAACTAACTTGGATGTCAAAAGCAAAAGGATTGGCCCTATAGTGGTTAAAAACAGTAAACAAACTAAATAATGAAAGCTAGAACAATCCCAAAAAATAGTGCATGATCAAATAGTACATCCTCTCCCTCAAGGGGTAGGAGTTTTTGGGATTCATTTTTGGGAATAGCTAACACCTCTCCAATATCTACATCTCAACCCTCATAATATATTCAAGAAAAGAAAACCTCACCTCAAAGTGGAACCAACTCTAAAAAGAAGCCTAGAGAAATCAAAGAACAAATACGACTAGTTGTCTTGCACATTGGTGTACAAGAAATTAAAACCAGTGAGTAGGTGTTATCCTATGAAATCATAGTAGTGCAATAGCCCAAACCTAATTGCATGAAATAGTAAACATCACCTTTTATTGTGTGAATTTGTTGTGGTTATGCTTTGTTTTGTTTTATTTCAAAGACAAGCAAGCTGAATGGAGAAGAATTGCTTGAAGGGTGGGCGATTTGGTCTTAAAGAAAAAGAAAAAATCAAAGAAATAGAAAGTTGCCCTAGTTGTCGTAAGTAGACATTTGGAAGAACAAGAAATAAAATGTAAAGAAATTATAGTATAGACTCACGACAATTAATCATTTTGGAAAAGCATAGAAGATAGTAATGCATAAAAGTCATGCTAGACATGGGAAAGTAGACATACTCTTGATATCCAAAAGAACCGCATCATCTGTAGCTGCTCGTGTCTCCAAAAGTTCTTAGGCACACAAGTTATTGGATTAAACTATATTTATAGATAGTTTGGGCGGTGATCAAGGGAGACAAATTAATGCATAAAAATGACTTCATTTACACCATCCACCTGCAAGGAGTGAATTAGATATAGGGAAACTCTGCATTTACTCCTAAGACAGTGCGAATACACATAACATTTAGAGTCGAAATCCTAAGCTGCTGACAAGCATAAACATAAACAATAATTACTTCAAAAACATGTGGGCTGCAAATTCAATGCACGGAGTTTCGAATGCATTCCAGAGAAGTCACTAAAAATGAAATTGGATTCATGATTTATTTGATCTCCGAAGACCCAATCACTGCTAGCAAGCATAAACATAATTAGTCAATTACTTCCCGAACATATAGGTTGTTAATTCATTGCAGGGAGTTTCGAATGCATTCTAGAGACGTAACCACTTTTAAAGACATGTTTGAGGGGTAGAAACATGTTTACTAGCAAGAAGAACCGTATAGGTTTGCAGTGTTACATTATATTGTATGATTTATCATACGTTTCAGATCATAATTTTTACATCTTCCCTCTTCATCTTGATAATGATCATGCCCGTCTAAATCAAGAGTTATATGTAAGCATTCTTGATCATTGTACAAAAGAGTTATTTCAAAAATTGCAGTAAGCAAAGTCTACTAACCTCACGTCGCAGGTGGCAATAACTCTAACCCAAAACATATCTACATAGCCACTAAGTAATGTATTGATAACGCTAGCTATGGGTATGTTTATGGATTACGTGTGAGACAAAATAATCTTAAGTGCATGGTAATCTGTCTGCACAATACGATCAATTAACAAGAATTAGTGACCACGTGAAACCATTCTTAGTGTTTGGATTAATCACTCCCAGGTCAAATAATTTCTTAAACAACTAAACTAAATAATTTCCTTAAACCCATTTTGACCTAACCCTAAAACCAGTATTCTTAAACCCATTCGACCTAGCCCTAAAATCAATTTTCTTAAAAACCAGTTTGGGCTAGCTCTTTAAACCCATGTGACTTGGTAAAATGTTTCGAGAAGTACTATTGGCTATGTCAATGGTGGGCTCAGTCTATGGTGGAAGTACTATTCGCCATGTGAGACTTGAATCAACTTTGCAAGGTGGGAAACACTACTGGCCATGTCATCGTGGACAAAGTTTATGGTGGGAAGTACCTATTATTGGGTCAATGATTGTTTGAAATTTGAGTTACTTTGGGAACATAAGTACTATTGGCCATGTCATGTGGGCTAGGTCTATGGTGGTAAGTAAGTACTATCGGCATTGTGAAGCTTGAAGACCCATTTGTTTTGGACCAACTTTGCAACGTGCTAAGCACTGTTGGCAATGTTATTGTGGGTGAAGACTTGAATTATTGTGGCACCATGTGAGACTTGAAGACCCATTTTGGGCTAACATTGGAAGGTGGTAAGCACCATCGGCCATGTTATTGTTGGCCAACTATATGATGGAAAGAACTATGGGCCATGTGACCAATGTAAGATTGTTGAAAGACTTATAATTGGCATGTTATTTTAGGGGTATCCTCTAATTGGTTCATTTTAAGACAATTATAATTCATTTATAATTTAGGGCTTATTTAAAGATGGATGTGTGATATTAATTGGCAGTAAATGTGATAAACCATCTCAAGACGAGGTGATTTTGAAGTAAAGTGTGTTAATATAGTTATTAATTTAATTTTTAATACAAATAATATTAAATTCATGTTTAAAATAAGGAGATTTAACATCAGAGTGAGCAAGAAACTTTTAAAGGAAAGGGGGAGGATTGAACTATTGAAGACCTTAAAAGTTTTGGTAACGATATGGTGGTGTGACACTATAAAAGGTAGTGTCCCATTTTTAGTTCCTAGGCATCAGTGTTGCATAGGCGTGCTAGCAACCCTCCTTAGAGGGTAGTGTTCTTTAGTTGGTATGATTTAGAATCTTTAGGGTGTGTATTTGATCTTGTAGTTCATAGAGATGGTTGTAGACATGAAGAAAAACCTTCATAAGGTTGTGGGGAGGAAAATTTGGTGTCTAGGGTTAGGAGCTTGTCCCCCCCTTTTTTGCATGTTTTAGTCCAAGTAGATTGGATAGGTAGCATGTGTGATCTTAGAAGTGCAAGTGTCTAGATGTGATGTGTGCAATAGCAATGGAGATGTCCTAAGAGATTGCTAAATTAGGAAAGTGGGTGCTTTGTGTATGGAAGGGAATGGGTAAGGATGCATAAGGAAGCTTTTATTTTGGGATAAAATGGGTAAAATTATAGAGATACCCACAATAAGTAAGGGAAAAATATCATAAAAAACACTCAAAGAAAAAATTGTCATTGATTTAATACATTTTCTTCTTAGGTATTAAGTTATGCGAGTAAGTTGTTGGTAATCACCAAACATAAATGAATTAGATTCACATGCAAATGAACTAGGGAAAATTTTAGTGGCAATTTGTCGCCAAATGACAATTTTCTGACTTTTGAGGGGTTGAAAATGGTGAATATTAATAGTTTTGGCAGTATATGGTTTTGCCCAAATTTGATTGTATTTTTAGGCCCGTAGCTTCAGATTGCCCGTGAATTGATATTTTAAAATACTAAAATAGCATTAGATCACCACACATTTTATTGTAGTTTGGTCCCGATTACCGACATATTATAGAGGCAACTTTTAAATAGGTTTCAATCGCTGACATTTTTACATAACTTACAGGCATAAGGTGGTGTGATCGCCAATGAAATTATATGGAATTAGGGAAAAAGGGGCATCGCCAGTGAAATCATAATCAATTAAGGGCAAACAGTGGTGCATTCACCAATGATATTATAGTGAATTTTGGGAAAACATGTAATATCGCCATGCAATGATAGGTATATAGTATAGCCATTGAATTATAGGCAGTTCTTATAAAGTGTGGCCCATTGCCTTGAAATTATAGGTCTTTTAGGGCTAATGTGTCTAATTGCCCATTGCAAAACGTAGTATGACTATGTAGTATGGAGTGGTATTTATGCAAAACAATACTCCATTCACTCTTTTGACATTCGTAATTTTGATTTTGGATTCACCCATTTCATCATACATTACGAATTTGTAATTTCTAGTCCTCTGAGTGGCGTTTGTTTAATCGTTGAGAGCTGCTGAAAAGTTGGGGAATAGATAGGCTGCAACGAGCGACTTCATTCTTACATTCCAGATGAGTAACAAAAATATATTTTTAAATTTGCATCTAGTTTTGTATTGTATATTGTATGATTAATCTCTATAATAGTAGCTCTACTTCTCATGTGCACCTGCGGTCCTACATATTTGTCATGTGTTGATATTGATTTAAATATTTTTTTACAGTTAGTTTTATATTTCTTTTTTACATAAACTATATGAATGGTCCCTACTGTATTTCCTTCCAAATAAATATATGTCGATGGTTTTGCATGTGTCCCTTACCTCCTTTCCGCAGAAAGGCGAAAGGCACATATTTTATTTAACCTGCACTGTCGAATCAAACCAAAGCAACAGTTTGCGGGGCTGCAAATAGAAAATAAAGGTCCAAAGATAAGGAGGTAACGCCATCGGTCGAAAAATCTTATGTGTCCAATGTCACTCGGGGGTACGCAGTCATTTTATTTTAAATATCCATAGACTTCAATGCATTGTTGGGTCCACATGTATAAATAAATATTAAATGCTTGTAGTACTAAACCCCACATGTTTTATTTATCCCAGGCCATCCGATCAAACTGTATCAATGGTTGCCGGGGGTCAAAGGTAGAAATGTAGGTTATCCAAACAAGAGACAATGCCATTGGCTAAAAAAGGTGATGTGTCAGTCTTCAGTCCCACAGTATTAGGTGTATAGGTCATAGCTACAGGTGTATAGGTGATACCTACAAATGTATTCGTAGAAGCTACAGGTGTATAGATCTTGGCAAGTCCAACCTGTATAAATTTATTAAGATACCGTATATCTAAATGAACATCTTTTATTTATTTCAGACCGTCAGATCAAGCTGCATCAATGCCTAGTGGGGCTCAAAGGCTGAAACGAAGATTATGCAAGTGGGAAATAGCACCATTGGATAGAAAAGGTGATGTGTGTGTCGGTAGGCCTGTAGTATTTGGTGTATTTGTCCTAGCTACTAGGCCCCACTTGTAATGATTTCTTTATGCCCGTAGGTCATAATCAACTTGTACTAATCAATTGAAGCCACATGTTTTATTTATTCAGAACCATTAGATCAAACTATATCAACGGCTTGCGAGGCTTCAACGAGAAAATAAAGATGGTCAGAGACGAGGCAACACCATTCACTAGAAAAAAGAGACGTGTCAAATGTCACGTTCTACAGTAATTTCATATTAAATTAAATATTCTTTATTATATATATTTATTTATTTTTATAAAGATATTCATTATTATATTGTTCATTATTTGATTATTTTTAAAGAGCCCATAGTATTAAAAAATACCAAAAGTTTTATTTATTCCATAGTGTGCGATTAAACAACATCGACGGCTCACAATGCTCCAAGCATAAAATGAAGATAGTCAGAGCGGGAGGTCATGCCATTGGTAAGAAATGGTGACGTGCCAATTGGTTATGCATGTAGTATTCTTAATTAAATGTAAATGATTAAATTAACACTTCGATTCAATGTGATAGAGATTAAATATTAAAATACATGTGACATCTTGTTCTCTTTCTCTATAAGAAGTTTAATTTTCTTCATTTCATTTAGTAGTGATTGAATTTGCATCTTCGAGAATAGTGCTTTAACACTTTTTTAATAATGTTAGAGAAAGATGGCATCCTCAAATCTAGAAAATCGAAGAGTGAGAGGAGCCCCATCAAAGAGAAAGAAGGCAACTATAAAGTCCTATTTTAATCAACAACAACAATATTCTTGAATAGGTGAGGGCCCATCAAGATTAAATAATGAGGAAAATTTACCTAGATTGAGGAATGCTATTGGAATGACCTTGAGGATGAAGAGGCATCAAATGGAAATCCTGAAGGAGGTAGCAATGATGCGGTTCAATCTGACAGTGAAAGAGTGAATAACGTGGTGATGATCACACAGGGGGAAAATGTCTAGGGTACTGATGGTGGTACTAGTGAACCTAAGTCTGAAATCCTTTTGAAAAAACATAAAGATCATCAGTGGGACATGTTAAGAAATTTTCAACTCGAATGGGTTTCTAAGCATTCATTCATTGAACCTATGAAGAATGAAGATGGAGAGGGAGTGCCAAAACTATGTTGCTGTAAGATTTGCAACTAAAAATTAAAGAAAGACAAGACGTTGCAACTGAAACTAGACACTATTGAGAAGCATGTAGGTAAAGTTTACGAGAAGGTAAATGTAAATGAAGAGTTGAAGTCGATGATGCACTAGAAAATGAAAGATGAATGCAATCGCAGGCACGACTTGCCACTATTAGAGGTTCCATATCTGCTCTATTTGGAAAGGTGATAGAAGCGATTCATTTATCCAAAATTATACAGCTCACAATTATATTCCATATTTTAAATAGAGGCCAGTCATTGAAAGACTTTCTGGAATATAGGAATTTAATGCAATTTATTGGAGTTCCCAACTTTCCACTCTCCCATTGGTCTGTCAACAACGATTGCGAATGGGTTCAGTGTCTATCTGTGGTGGAGAGGCAGGATATAGTAGAGAAACTGAGTCAGGCAACTTTATTTTCCTTGTCTCTGGACAAGGTGACGGCCATTGACAATACTTCTTGGGTGTGTATGCACATTTATATTCCAGAAAATCATATTCGCCGGCCTCATCTACTTGCATTTCATAAAATGAAAGAAAAATCTACCTATGTTAACCTTATAGATATAGTCAAAAATAACTTGATCAATATTGGAGGCCTGGATGATTTAACAATCGCAAGGAAGGTGGTTTGTGTTGGTGTGGATGGGGCATCGGTCATGCAGGGTCACAAAAATGGGCTTATTGTTAATTTCTAGACATCATGCTCATCGTACATGATCAACATACACTGCATGGCCCACATAGTGAAATTGGCTTTTAAAATTAAGCCAATTTCAATCTATTTCCAAAGTTAAAGATCTTGTAGATGAGGTGTATACATATTTTTGTATAAGTTCAAAAAGATTTTTGGAGTATCAAAGATTTGTTGAAGGACTTACTTCGAGTAACAAGCTACTTAAGGATGTGGATACTAGGTGGATATCGTTACATGGACCAACAAATAGATTGTTCAAAGAGTACCTATCATTGTTGGACCTATTATATGAAAATTGCGCAGATCAGACAAATATGTTAGCATTATTCACTGATGTGGAGATACTATTGACTCTATCTATGATTCTTCCCTTGGAAGAAATGAATGTTCTATCAAAGAAGGTACAAGACATAACAATGTACATTGCAGAATACTCAAAGCTGTAAAAAATGGTATGTCTTACTCTGGACAATCTATATATCAATCAATCTGAAGTATTTATGGGTCCAAAGTTTGCAAGCTGGCAAATAACAATGAACATTGAACACCTGGATAACTTTGTGGAGTACAATGATGTAGGTAATTTATGTGCATCAGTGCGTGGGTATATGATAGAATTACACTACTTCTATAAAGTTGGATGGAGCTCTCGAGTCAGACAAAAAAGTGTTATAAGGGAGGATTTTAAAGATCTTGTGTCTTTTGTAAAGGACACATTGCAAGAAATTATGAGAAGTCTGTCTTCTGAGATAAGGGAGCACTGTCCTTGGGATGAACTTCTAGAAGCAATGACTATAGTTTATCCTCAATATTGGAATGCCATTAGTCTGTCCTTTGTTAGTTCACCACAGGATTTTCAGGGCAAGGTGAGGTACTTAGCCAATCATTTTAGTAGAACGGTAGAAATAAATGGAGTACAGATAGAAGGAATAATATATAAGACAAAGCTGACAGAACAATATGCTCGGTTCGCTTCAACAATGATTGAATAGTATAAATTGCTCGACCTTCCTTTGGAATATGGATCAATAACTACGTTGCGGAAACAATTAGGTTTTAGCAAAATTCTATGATATTCTATTTTAAAATATTTCAAACTTGCAAATCTGTGCCAAACAATTATTTTGGGTTTAGTGGAGGATGGAAGAGTTTTTAGTGCCTTATCATTTTTGAATTCAAAGTCGCAAAACAAATTTGAAAAAAATTTGGAGAATTGTTTAAGGCTCTATATTACCAGGTACAATGTTCAAATATTTCCATTTGACAGAGCTATTGCAAATTGGAAGTCAAGTTGTTGAAGAAGAGGTGTGACAAATATTTTGTCTCGGTCAGAAGGCGTTCAGAGGAGCTGGTTGAACCACAGTGCAATGTCAAACACAAGCAAGCCAAATATTTGGCAAATTCATGAACTTGATTAATAAACTCTGTTACGAACAATTTCTCTAAAATTTGTAATATGTATTTACTTTTTATAATTGCCAACTCAATTTTCCTTAGAAAATATATTCAATATAATCAATTCGCATGAACATTATTATAATTTGTATTTATGGATATCTTCATTTTTTTTAATCTTTTTCTTTTTATATTTTTGATAACATGTGTAAACACTGATAATTATATTAAAAAGTCCTTGAACTAAAATAAATAAATGGTATGATAATAAGTGTGAGGGCGATGGCATTTGGAGGAATGCGTAGTGGGCAAACTAGGGCTTTTATACCCTAGCTCAGCCTGAGGATGAATCTGTAGTTTCTTGTTGAGCGCGGAGGGAATTTTGGGATTTGTGGGTAGCGGCCAAGGGTGGCCCTCTTCTTTCATTCACTGGTGGCGTTTTTATTTTTAGCTTGCAAGGAATTTTTTTCTCAATTCTTCGCCATTCTTCGTTGCTTCTTTCTCATAAGAGCTACTTTGATTTAGTTTTTTATCTGTCCCAGTGGTGTGTCTTACAAGACCAAGGGTTTTTGCATTCTCCTAGAGATGCATGCACCAACCAATATGTTTGATCCAGGTTCTTCCCTTCCTAGATAAAGTCTAATTTTTCTGAATGTGGGTAACCTCGGCGAGGGTTTGATGAGGAATAGTGGTGTCTAGATTTATAAAGTCAATGGGTGCTTGGAGAGATCACAGGAACGACTAGTGCTGGTGATTCAGCCAGACTCTATTGCGAAAGATGTGGAGTATTATAGTAACCATGTGTTGATTTGCAAGTTCATGAGGATGAGTGCTACACTCCCCTTTCTAGATTCTTGGGTCTGCAAGACCTGGAACTGTACGCTCAAAATCATGACTCCGGTTGCCTGGGGCTGTCAGGTCAGATTTTGACACACGTATGGACCCTTTTCCCTCCTTGCCACGAGGCAATCCACCATGTCACTCTTGCTCTAATGGAAGTAGCCATTCAAGAGGAGGCAAGACACAGCAGGGGTCTGGCTCATTGGAGAGCTGGACTTCATGGAGAGGGGTCGGCAAGTTCTATGGCCTTTATTATTGTGTGCTAAGTTGAATGTTCCGTTCGATGTTAGTTGTTGTTGAGATAACCCCATGACCCAAAGGGTCACTGGTTTCTCTTCTCTTTTTGGGGTTTCTTCTATTCCACCTTTGTGTGGGTAAGCAATTTCTTTCAATTATATCCTCTTGTCTTTCATTTATATCCTCTTGTCTTTCAATGCGTTGAATGTGTTCTTGTTGTATTTGGAGTTGTCTTTGTTCTTCTATCAATAAGAGGACAAATGGATCATGTTATGGTAGAGTAAATGTCTCTTGTTGTTGTCGTGGATTAATTTCCTCTATCTCGTTGAGAATAGCCCTCACCCACTCTCCTCTCACTCCTAGGCACATTCGTGAGCCAAGATAGAGGTTAATGTGCAAAGCCCAATTATAACTAGACTTAGGGTTTTGACTTAGGGTTTAGTTGACCTAGGGTTTAGCTTTGCTTTGATTTGAATTTACCTTGTGATGTGTTCAAGGGTTTGACTGAATCATTTATCGTGGTTTACCTCGTGATGGTATCGAGGGTTTGAAAGTTTGTCTTTCTTTCTTAGGATTTCTATATGCATGCAAAGCTAAATGATATGCAAACTTGTTTTTGTTCTTTTTTAGTATTTTATGGAAATGAAAAGTGCTCTTTAATCTATGAAAGGGAAATATGAATGCAAGCTAATATGATTTTTCCTAATGCAAGTTTAATCTATGTTTTTGGGTTTTCGATTGTTTTGAAATAATCTAATCTAAAAAGGGAAATTGCTTCTACAAATAATCTAGATCTAGAAATATGAAAACAATTACTCTAACATGCAAGATCTAACTATCAAGGAAAAAGCAAAGATTTACTATTCCCAAGAGAAATTTTTGGTTTTCTAATTACTATGAACTGAATAAAAAAATAAAGGAACCTGAAAGAATGAAGATTTGTGTGACTCCACTACCTTCAGAAATCCTTGATGTTGGCAACCTTGAGTCCTTTTGACGCAGCGGGAAGACCTCTCGATGATAAAACGACACAAAGAAGCAAAAATAATATTGTTGAAGATTGAAAGAGCTCAATGAGAGCTTTGGTTAGCACAATGGCATTGATTGAAGCAATGTAATGATGATTGGTTGAGCAATGAATAAAGCAAAAGGCACCTTCGTCCTATGAGAGCATTAGAATGCTGATTTGGAGAACAAAAATTGACAAGAGTTGTGTGCACAATGAATTTGCCTCCATGGAAGAGCTTTGAAGCTATGAAACAATGAAAGCTTTGAAGCTTTGGAAAACTAAAGAAAGAAATGAAAAAAGAGGCTCAAAGGCCTGTGAATAAGCTTGAAAAAGCTTGTGAAGATGAGAAGAGTATTCTCCAACTTGCTTAACTTGGAAAATAATGAAGAGGTGAGGGGTATTTATAGGTTTGAAGAAGGGATGAGAGGTGGAATCGATTGAGAAGTTAACTCAATTGATTGAAGAGTTAACAAGGATTGATTGGGGAGTGAACTGGATTGATTACCCAGTGAACTCAATTGATTAGAGAGTGATGAAGTAATGATATCTTATCACTGAAGAAGCAATGGAGTTAGAAGAATACATGAGATTGATTGACTTGTTAATTTTAGATCAAATGGAGTTAATTATGCATGTGTGGGTGCATGAAATAGTCAACTTCATATTAGGCATCAAAAATCATGCGAAATGGAAGAAAAACAGGTGAAAATAGAGCTAAATTGAGTGAGAAACTCAAGTTTAAATCCATGGTTGGAAACGCGATAGGGTCACCCCTTTCGCTAGTAGGGTCGCCCGGGAGAGATTCAGACAAGATAGGGTTTTTTGAAGAACTGCATGGTGGGAAATGACATAAGAGAGGTAAAGGAGGGGTTCCGCCTCCGAAAATAGGTCAGTCATGTGCAAGAATCCAAATCTCCCCTTGCGCCTGTAGGATCTCTCAGGGGAGATCTGGAAATAATAGGGGGAGATTTGGATTGGTTAAGTGAAACTAAAAACTAAAAGTTGGAGATGGATAGGGGGACCTCTAGAAGGCTTCTAGGGGGTGCAGAGGATGAAAAACATAGAGGGAAAGTGAAAACTCACCTACAAGACACTCACAAGGCTTAGGAACAAGGTCGAAAGCTTAGAAAACACAAATTGACAAGTGTCACAAAAGTGTCAAAAAGCATAAAAAATGGGGGGAGAGAGAGAAAATGACAAAGAGGAAACAACACAAGACAAGAAAGAAGACATGTCATCAAGAGGTTTGCTACTTAGAGGACATTATTTCACACTTACATGTACGTGACAAGGATTTAAATCATCATAGGGGTCCTCGTGGAGGCTGTGCGTGATTTTTGTACTTACATATTTGCCCCCTCGAGGACGGTAGTCTACATGAAAGGTAGGTACTGTTCCTGAACTAGGCCTTAGTTGTTGTCGATTTTCCCGCAATTGTACCTGCAATAACTAGTATTAGTCTGACATTTAAATGTATCAAAATGAATAATGAAAACTGAAATGACAAACTTACCATGGATCGTTTGAGTTCGACTAGTTGTTTGCCTTTGTCGGTTTGGGCCTGTAGGAATGAATGCACACAAAACGAATGCACGAGAGATGCATAAAAGAAACATAACACATACTAAGCTAGAGAGGAAAAAAATAGATTCTCCTTTTATTGCAGATTTTGAAGAACATATTTGATTTTTAGGGATTTTTATGTTTTACAATTTTTTTATGTTTTTTCAATTTTTCTAATTTTTATGGTTTTTGTGGAGATTTGAAAGGTTTGACCTTGAGACTCCTTGAGGTCTTTGGAAGGCCTATACTTATTGAAGGGATCTCTACCCTTACCCTCTTGCATGGGGATACTCATGTACTTGATTACACAGGTTTGCTCTTTTGACTTGTTGGAGGAGTGACTTGTGCCCAGACATTGTTTTACACTTATTGTTACCAAACTTGATTTGGTGAGATCCATACATAGCTTTAATTGATATCTTGTACTTCACTTTCCCTTTTGTGCATATGGCTTGCTAGAGATTTTATTTTGCTTATGAGAATGCATAGCTAAGATGATTACATATGGATGATGCAATTTATTTTTGTCTTTTTAGGAATATATCTATGAATGCAGGTGATGATATGCAGATGCAATAACACAAGCGATGCTGAAATGAAACTTTTACTTCTATGGAATGTCACGAGTTATGACATTGACTTTATTATTGCTTTTAGACTCTTTTTTTAATTTTGGTATGAGTGCAATGTGGAACAAATGATAAGGCTATTCTTAAGTATGATTTTCAATCCAGGGGATTGCGAGTTGTCTTGATATAAGAAACCTATTCAAGGCTGTGAGATAAGATTTAGGACTCAAGTGGGGAGCGGGAGTGAAAATGGAGTGCTTCTGATTTTGGTCTTTGCTAAAGGCTAAACACTAATCCTTATCTAGATAAGACAATCTAACAAGCTTTCAACTTAGGCCAGTAACAAATTTTATTGATGTTCGCTAGACTTAGATCATAGATGGCAAACAAGGCAGACTCGGGGTAAAGGATAAAATAGGAAAGAACAAGGGTCCCTAGACAGAAAATGATCCTAAAGACTACTAGACTCTTGGCTTTGCTCAACTAGTGCATGTGTGTGCTTTGTACCTTTCTTTCTCTGTTAGAATGTCACTCTTGAGGCTTCGAGCTTCGACTGATCTCCACCCAAGAGTGCGAACATTCAACAATCTTCTCTCTTTCACTCTTTTTTTTGTATCTCTCTCCTTTTTTTCTTTTCACTTTTTTTTTAATATTTTCCTCACTTGATTTTTCTCATTTTTTTGGATTTTTGACTTTTCAAGAAATGAATGCTTTTGGAACCTTTGATATGCAATAATTTGATCTCTCAATTCTCACTTTTTGACACTCTTATTTTGATCACTCATTTTTATATTCACTCAAATTTTAGATTGCTTCCTTCAGAGTTTTGATCCTCCTGACGTTTTTGGCCAGAAAAGATAAGGGGTTGAGCGCCACCTAAAGTTTTGTAATCTATTTGGACTTCTCTACTACTAGGGAAGAATTGGGAATGTCTACTTGCAGGCTTCCTTTGAACACTGTAGGTTTGAATACTGACTTTGTTTAGACCTAACATCTTTACTTATTAAGTCTGGGATTAGTGTAAAGCTAAGATCTAGGCTTTGATTAGAATCACTAGGAATGAAAAAGGGATAATGGTGATTGTGAAAAATGGGGAATCTCTAGGTCTTGAACGGATGATGTATATCTAGGCAACACTAGACTCCTTACTAAGAAGAAAATAATATAAGAGCAAGTCACTGACAGTAATGTAAGATGAATAGAATGATACTGAAATGCAAGAAACAAACTCTTTTTGACATTTTGATTTTTATAATTTTTTTGTTTTTTTATGTTTTATGATTTTTATGAGATGCTAAGATCTTCTCTTTCCATAATGCACAAGAGATAGTATTGTTTTTAATGTCTTCCTTAACTATGTGTGGACCTATCCAATTTGATCTAAACTTCACTTGAAAGTATTTGCAAGGACACTCGAAGACTTGGTGTGAAAATGTCTTTGTATTCAGTGAGGAATTTTGTGTATTCACATGTTTCATTGTTTGATGATTTGCCACCTAGCTTTACCATTTTCTATTCTTGTTGAGTTCCCATGTTTATTAAATGAACTTTTGAGGGGCAATTGGAGTTGGTGTTGACTCTCCTAGTTTCTATGTGGATTCTGGTTCTTCTTCAGTCATGATTTCAACCATAGGGATGTTTATGTCTGGTTCAACTGGAATGGCCACTAAGTTGAATGGAGTGTAAGACTTTGTTGAGTTGGGATCGAAGGGGAATTCTCATGTTGCCCCCTTCCCTATACATTTTGAGGTCTTGGCTATGTTTGCAATTTGTTTTGATGTCTCTCTTTTTTCAAAAGTGTTAATTTTTGGGTCACTAGTGGTTTCCATGGTCTTTCCCTTCTTTTTGACTTGTTCAACTCTATAAAGGCTAAAATGATCATCATCTCCTTTGATGATGTGGGTTTGTCCCATGTACGAGAAGTGTAATTATGGAAATAATGTGGAGGGAATGGCCCTCATCCTATGGATCCAAGGCCTTCCTAGGATCATGTTGTAAGTGGTTTCTTCATTGATGACATAAAATTTAGTTGGGAGGGTTTTGGGACCCAATGTGATTTGAAGATTGACCTTACCTATGATTTGAGTGTTTGGGTTATCATGAATTCTAAGGATGGAAGTTTGTTTTGTGATTTGTGTTTCATCGTATCCCATTCTTTGAAGAAATGAAAAGGAGACTATGTTGATTGCAGACCCATCATCGATCATTACACATTTAATGGAACAGTCTTAGACTTGGACTATCAAATGGAGGGGGACATCACCTTGTTTGGCTGTCATTGTCTAAGGGTAACTTTTGAAAATCAAATGTTGAAGAAGAACATTTTTCGTTTGAATTGTTTTGAACTATATGGCCTAGATCTAGGGCTTTGAGGAGAGCGTTCTTATGTGTATGAGAACTCTTGATAAGTTCTAGCATGTGAGAAAAAATTGAATTGTTGGCATCATCTGGTCGTTCTGGTCCTTGGGTGACACAATTTTTTTGATATTTATCCAATTCCACAAGGCCTAAGGTGTTTTGATCAAAGGTGTTGGGACTAAGTTCTAATCTTGTGAGAATGTGTCCATGAATGCTTTTTGTTGACGCTTTGGGAGGTTTGATATGAAGTGATAGTACCCCCAACATGACTTGATCTCATGCCCCCTTCTCTTGTGAAATGAGCAATATTTATCATTATTGTGATCTTGAGGTTTATGATGATTATTGTACGACTTCTTGTTGGTTCTCGGGGGATAGTTGGTATTTTCATTTCCCAAATATGTATGACTATTGTAGTCACAATTGTAGTTCCTTGATGGTGAAGTGTTTGTTGACCCATCTACATCTTGATTGTTTGTTGAGGATTTGTTATTTATATCATGGTTTATCAACCTTCCACTGGCATCATATTCCCTTCTTCCACTATCAATTGTGGCTTGGTCAATTCTAAGGGCACTTTTGACTGCTTCTTCATATGATTTATAAGGTAGTTTTTGGACTTGTTCTCGTATGTCATTGTTGAGAGCGTGTAAGAAGAGATCACAAAGTTCTCTATGATCCATGTTTGGTGCGCTAGTTGAAGAATAGAGAACTTTCCTCTATCATGCGATAAAATGTGTAATTGACTCATTGACTTCTTGTTTGATTGTTAAAAATTCTCGTATTCCTGTCTTGGCCAATTTGTTTATGTCGAAGGTAGCCACAAATTGATCAATGAGTTGCCTAAAAGAGTGGATTGATGCTTCTGGAAGTCAATAGTACCAATCTAGAGTGATACCCTCTAAAGTTTTTTGAAAATCTTTGCTACCACCCCATCCCAAGGAAGGAATTCTTGCAGTACCATGATGTAAGCCTTGATATGAGAGTTGGGATCACCCTCTCCTTTAAATTTTGGAAGCTCATGGAGAGGTCTTGGTAGTATTACTTGACGAATATTGTAGTCAAGAGGCTCCTTTAAATAATCGAGGTATGTTCCTAGGAGGGAGTTATGTGTAGAGGATTTTGCTCCTCCAAACATTATCCCTTCAAGTGGAGCTTGTTGTGTTTGTTGAAAGGGTATGCTAGATTGTTGATATCCTAAAAAAGTTGGATGACTAGATGGCGTCATGTTTATGTTTTGAAGATTGGGTGGGATCATTTGTGGTTGATCTTGCATCATAGGAATCCCACCTATTTGATGGAGACTTGTCATGTTGGATTGTGAGGGCAAGGGAGGCCTGAATGTTTCATGGAAGTTTGGATGAGGGGATTTTGTGTTGTCCCCTGGTTTGATTCAATCTTATCATTGAAATGATTTCCCTATGCCCTAGGTTTTTCTTGAATTTCACTTTGACAACCATTTCTAGCTTCAAGGGTCTTGATTTGTTGGACCAGTGTTTCTATAAGGCCTGTGAGTGAGGCTTTGTCCGTTCTTTGAATTTTTCCACCTTGAGATGGATTGCTCTGCATTAGGGTTTGAGTGACCCTATTTGTTCTTTTTGATGACATTTCACATGTTGTGGACTTTTTATCTTGATGTACTATGTGGAGTGATTTTTATACCTCCTGATCTTCTTGTATGTTCTTTTCTTGACAGTATACTTCATTATCCATGTCGATGGCCATTTTTCTCTGGATTGTTATGGGTTGATAATCTTGATGGATCTTAGATTGCATGTTCACATGTGTTTTGATTCAGTCAAAGTTGTGGGGATTTTTTTGGATCCCGTTTGGATTTGTAATTTTACTCGAGGGGACACTCCCTTGGAATTTTTCCATGAAATGTTGTGAAATGCATAAAAATGTGAAAGAATCCATCTTAAAAGGATTTATTCTTCACGTCAGGTTCACTAAAATATGTGGTGAGGCTAACGATGTAT
The DNA here is from genome assembly GCA_027924645.1 of Cunninghamia lanceolata. NCBI lineage: Eukaryota > Viridiplantae > Streptophyta > Pinopsida > Cupressales > Cupressaceae > Cunninghamia > Cunninghamia lanceolata. Next base: position 5,946,615 of record BSBN01000404.1, read on the forward strand.
GGTGATGAATGAATATCTGAAGTTGGAACGCAAAACTACTCATCCTAGAAGGATTTGCAATTTCACGTCGGGTTCACCAAAATATGTATGCTCAAAATCATGACTCCGGTTGCCTGGGGATGTCGGGTTAGATTTTAGTACGCACACGGATCCTTTTCCCTCCTTGCCACGGGGTGTTCCGCCATGTCAGTCTCACTCTCATGGAAGTATCCAGTTGAGAGGAGGCGAGACACGGTGGGGGTCTGGCTCGTTGGAGAGCTAGACTTCGCGGAGAGGGGTTGGCAAGTTCTGTGGCCTTTGTTGTTGTGTGCTAAGTTCAATGTTCCATTCGATGGTAGTTGTTGTTGAGATAACCATATGACCCTAAGGGTCACTGGTTTCTCTTCTCATGTTGGGGTTTCTTCTATTCCACCTTTTTGTGGGTAATTGGTTTCTTTCGTTTATATCCTCTTGTCTTTAATGCGTTGAATGTGTTCTTGTTGTATTTGGAGTTGTCTTTGTTCTTCTATTGATAAGAGGACAAATGGATCCTATTGTGATAGAGTGAATTTCTCTTGTTGTTGTCATGGATTGATTTCCTCTATCTCTTTGAGAATATCCCTCACCCACTCTCCTCTCACTCCTAGGCACATTCGTGAGCCAAGATAGAGGTAAATGTGTGAAGACCAATTCTAACTAGACTTAGGGTTTTGACCTAGGGTTTAGCTTTGCTTTGATTTGAATTTACCTTGTGATGTGATCAAGGGTTTGATTGAATCATTTATCATGGTTTACCTTGTGATGGTATCGAGGGTTTGCAAGTTTGTCTTTCCTTCCTAGGATTTCTATATGCATGCAAAGCTAAATGATATGCAAACTTGTTTTTGTTCTTTTTTAGTATTTTATGGAAATGAAAAGTGCTCTTTAATCTATGAAATGGAAATATGAATGCAAGCTAATATGATTTTTCCTAATGCAAGTTTAATCTATGTTTTTGGGTTTTCAATTGTTTTGAAATAATCTAATCTAAAAAGGGAAATTTCTTCTACAAATAATCTAGATCTAGAAATATGAAAACAATTACTCTAACATGCAAGATCTAACTATCAAGGAAAAAGCAAAGATTTACTATTCCCAAGAGTAATTTTTGGTTTTCTAATTACTATGAACTAAATAAAACAATAAAGGAACCTGAAAGAATGAATATTTGTGTGACTCCACTACCCTCAGAAATTTTTGATGTTGGCAACCTTGAGTCCTTTTGATGTAGTGGGAAGACCTCTTGACGATGAAACGACACAAAGAAGAAAAAAGAAGCTTGTTGAAGCTTGAAAGAGCTCAATGAGAGCTTTGGTTGAGCACAATGGCATTGATTGAAGCAACGTAGCGATGCTTGGTTGAACAATGAATAAAGCAAAAGGCACCTTCATCCTATGAAAGCATTAGAATGTTGATTTGGAGAGAAAAAACTAGCAAGAGCTATGTGCACAATGAATTTGCCTCCGTGGAAGAGCTTTGAAGCTATGAAACAATGAAAGCTTTGAAGCTTTGGAAAACTAAAGAAAGAAATGAAGAAAGAGGCTCAAATGCCTATGAAGAAGCTTGAAAAAGCTTGTGAAGATGAGAAGTGTATTCTCCAACTTGCTCAATGATGAGGTATAAACAACCTCATTTCTTTGATGAAACAAATAACCCTTTTTGCATTGCCCCATCCCCTAGCCTTGCCAATTTGTTTGTTTTTATATGCAATATTTATCTATTTTTAATAAAATGTTGTACAAAACTTTATTTCCTAAATTGATTGAAATTAGCTCTTAAATGTTGATATAATGGTATGTAGAGTTGGGTAATTGTGCAGGGTTAATGCATGGCCTACGTGAGAAGTGGACTTCATGCAGCTGAGGTCAAGTGCGCCGGAAGTTGAGGGCGCTAGAAATTTTAGGCGTGCATTGATTGAAGACTCTTTTTAGTTTTGTTTATTCATGTTGGTTATCCAAGACATTATGGCTCCACTAAGAGCCTTTTATAGGTTTTAAAGACATCATTAGTTAAAGATTCTATTTTTCTATTATAAGACTTTTTTCAAATGGCATTTTACCGCCAACTAAAATTTAGGAGTTTGAAAATAGTTTAGTTTTAGTTGGTTGCTCAAAACATGGATATATATATCATACTATGGATGGATGAAAAAAAAATCTTTTTAGTTTTTGAAAATAATGAGAGCTATGTACTGCAATTTTTTTCCATGAATACAAATAGTGTTGTTCTGAGTATTTTCTCTTGAGATATAAAGATCTAAATGGAGTTACCATGTTGCTGTGGAAATGGTTGAATGTGATCTGAGTTAAAGACAAATTTCTCCCAAGAGCTGGCCACTTGCAGGATTGTAGAGTAGATAAGTATTTCTATTTCTGTGGATGTTTCGTTTCAGCTCAAGTTATTTTATGTTTTGTATTTTGTTGTGAACCTGCATGGTGTGTTGTTTAAGGCATTAGTTCTAGAGCTCTATTTGTTTAAATGTTTTCAGAGCATTTGCTTTAGTTTAAAATTGCCGTTTATTGATAGATGAAAGTTAGAATGTTTGTGCAGTATAGAATTTGTCACCATTCAAGATCAGAGTAAAGTTACATGTCTAAATTTCTAGTATAGAGTTTATATGCTTTCTAGTGTAGAGTTTATATATTTTCTAGTATAGAATTTATATGCTTTCTAGTATAGAGTTCGAATGCTTTCTAGGATAGGATATAACTGCTTTTTAGTTTAATATGTTGTTTAAGTCTTTCAAAGGAATTAGAAAATTGTTTCTAAATGAGATATCCAAATAATACCCCCTATTGCATATAGCCTCGGACACTACCTCGGTCGGTAAACTGATATTTTTCAACTAAAGTGTTAGGACCTCACGACAGCCTGTCACTCAAATTGGAAAATAATGAAGAGGTGAGGGGTATTTATAGGTTTGAAGAAGGGATGAGAGGTGGAATTGATTGAGAAGTTAACCCAATTGATTGAAGAGTTAACATGGATTGATTGGGGAGTGAACTAGATTGATTACCCAGTGAACTCAATTGATTAGAGAGTGATGAAGCAATGATAGCTTATCATTGAAGAAACAATGGAGTTAGAAGAATGCATGAGATTGATTGAGTTGTTAATTTTAGATCAAATGGAGTTAATTATGCATGTGTGGGTGCATGAAATAGTCAACTCCATATTAGGCATCAAAAATCATGCGAACTGGAAGAAAAACGGGCGAAAATGGAGCTAAATTGAGTGAGAAACTCAAGTTTTTCCATGACTGGAAATGCAATAGGGTTGCCCATTTCATCAGTAGGGTCGCCCCTGGGCAACCATGGGTTGCCCGGGGGAGATCCGGGCAAGACAGGGTTTTCTGAAGAACTGCATGGTGGGAAATGACAGAAGAGAGGAAAATGAGGGGTTCTGCCTCCGGAAACAAGTCAGTCATGTGAAAGAATCCAAATCTCCCCTTGCACCTACAGGATCTCCTGGGGGGATCTGGAAATAATAGGGGGAGATTTGGATTGGTTGAGTGAAATTGAAAACCAAAAGTTGGAGATGGATAGGGGGACCTCTAGAAGGCTTCAAGGGGGTGTAGAGGATGGAAAACATAGAAGGAAGGTGAAAACTCACCTACAAGATGCTCATAAGGCTTAGGAACAGGGTCAAAAGCTCAGAAAACATAAATCGACAAGTGTTGCAAAAGTGTTGAAAAGCATCAAAAACAGGTAGAGAGAGAAAATGACAAAGAGGAAACAACACCAAGACAAGAAAGAAGACACTTCATCAAGAGGTTTGCTACTTAGAGGACATTATTTCACACTTACATTTATGTGACAAGGATTTAAATCATCATAGGGGTCCTCGTGGAGGTTGTGCGTGATTTTACTACTTATAGTAACCTTGAGGGTGATTTTAACATTCTACTGGCAGCCAACAATTTCTTCATGTTGGATTTTTCCTGTATTACTAATAGAAATCAGGCTTTCGAAGGCAGGCCATACTTCTACAACTAGGTGGACCTTTTTATTAAGCCGTGGCATGTGGGGTTCAATTATGCTAAGTAGCTTCCTTCTCAGATTCTAGTTTGGGTATGCCTCCCTTAGTTGCCCCTGGAATGCTAGCGGAGTGATATATTACAGATGATTGCTCTTTTTCTAGGTAAGCCTATTGGGCCCTCTCAACAAACTTTGAATTGAAGGGTTCTTTCTTTTGCTCGAGTATGCGTTGAAGTTGACCTGAGCAATCCATTGTCGGACTTGATGGAAATTAGCATTGGGACAACCTCTTGGACTCGACAATTGGATTATAAGGCATTACCTTTCCCTTGTCATTTATGCCATGAATATGGTCATCTACAGTGGAAGTGTCCCAAAGTTATTTCAGCGACTGGTAGGACTAATGATTCTCATTAGTCTACCCTGAAGGTGGACAAAGGTAAGATCCCCATGTAGGGGGGAAATGGATAAAGATGGTTTTGTGCCAGTTAAGCCCCATAACAGGAATAGAGGACAAAAGAGGACTCTCAAAGATAGGCAGGAAGAAGAAACTCTCAACAAGTTTGATGTGTTAGAGGATTTGGTTCAGGAGGAAGGTGTTCCCTTCAAAATGCAAGTTGTAGATAGTAGTACTGTTGAGAAGAGCCTGGTGGATCAGTCAACTACTATTTCTAGCCAGGCTCCAGAAGGGGGTAGCTAACTCAGATGGATACAGATCTCCCCTCCTCAGTTCCCGGGCTTGGGGAAATGGGCTTAACAACTGATTCTAATCTAGTTCCTGATCCTCCAGGTTCTAGGATTGTTATTGGGAAGATTATTGTGGAATCTAGTAAAAGCAAATCTCCTTCTCCCATTTCAGGCTTACAGCACAAACCCCCCAAAAAGGGGCCTCTTTAGAAGCCTGTTAAAGTAGGTAGAAAGAAGGATTAGGAAAAGGTAAAGTTAATTAGAGAGACTTTGGTGGAATCTAGCTTAGTGAGGACTATTGATTCTCACTTTTTCCAGCCCCAGCAATGATTGTGATTTCTTGGAATGTTAGGGGTATGAATAGCATCCCTAGACAAAAGGCTATTCGTGACTTGATTCATGTTCACTCTCCTGATTTGGTTTTCCTCGAGGAGACTAAGTTGTCTATTGAAAGTATATTGAATTTGGCTCCTAAGATCTCGAGTAGAGGTCTCTGTCAATGTGTTGGGGCACAAGGTAGCTCAGGGGGTCTTGCCTACTTATGGGATCCACGTAGAGTTGTTCCTCTCTAGTGGCTTTCTAGTAGGTGTTCTATATCTCTTGTTGCTTCTAGTTTGGAAATAGGTGAGAGAGTTCTTCTTTCTAATATTTATGCTCTTTCAGATCTCCCTGGCAAGGCTCATTTATGGTCTTATATTAGATTCTTGCATTCGTTGGAGCCATTTCTTCCTTAGATTCTTGCAGGTGATTTTAATGATGTCTTATCTCTGGAAGAGAAAAGGGGTGGGACTTCCCCTCTGGATCCTGCCTTAGCTCTCTTGAGGGATAATGTGGATTGTATGAATTTAGTGGATATCAAGCCCTTGAATGGCTTATTTACTTGGAACAATAGGAGGACTGGTGATGCTGCTATCTCTGAAAGGTTAGATAGGTTCTTGGTGTCCTGCTTTTGGGTGGGTGTCAATTGGACAACTACCTTTGAGATTTTAGATTGGTGGGGCTCGGATCACTGGTCGATCAAATTTTTTTCTTTCTTGACTAGATTTCCTAAAAAGTGGTCTTTTAAATTTCAACTTATGTGTCTTCGGGACGAGTCTCTTCATGATCTGCTTCCAGGCCGGTGGAGGGCTGGGAAGCCTACTTTTGGCACTGCGATGTACTCCTTTGTTAAAAGGCTTCAGTATGTCAAGTATAAGTTGAAACATTGGAACAGACACCATTTCAGCAATGCCTTCCAAGCTAAAAGGATTGCTCAAGAACATTTGGACACCATTACTCAGCAGATCAGGGCTCAGGGGCTATCTGAGGAGATGAAGTTGATGGAAGCAGTGACTGTTAAGGATGTGGAGGAATGGGATCTTCATGAGGAAATTTTCTGGAAGCAAAAATCCCACATTGATTGGCTTAAGGAAAGGGACATGAATAGTTCTTTTTTCACAATTTGGTTAAGGATAGATGACAAGGAAATCTCATTTCATCTCTCAAATCCCCAGATGATGAAATTCTTCTTTCTTCTGTGGAGATTTCAAGAGAGTCTGTCTGGTTCTTCTCTACTCTTTTCTCTAATGATTCCCTTCCTGCCATTGTGGATGAAGGTGCAATCTTGGCTTGCATTCCTCCCTTGGTGACTGGTGAAATGAATGGGCCTCTTCTCAAGCCGATCTCTCTACTAGAGTTGGAGAATATTATGTTTTAGATGCGGAAAGGTAAAGCTCCTAGTCCTGATGGGTTCCTAATTGAGTTCTTTCAGGAGTTTTGGGAAATTTTAAAGCTTGACCTTCTGGAGGTTGTTTAGGAATCTCAAAAGAATAAGCAAATGTTAAGAGCCTTGAATGTCACTTTTCTGGCTCTCATCCCTAAGCGGGAAGGGGCTAATTCATTAGATCTCTTTAGGCCTATTTCTCTTTGTAATGTGATGTACAAAATTATCACCAAATTGATAGCTGATCACTTGAAGCCGTGGTTAGATAGATTGGTTTCTGAGGAATAGGGTGGATTTGTGGCCAATAGGCAGATTCTTGATGGGGTGGTTATTGCAACCGAGACTGTACTCTCTATGGCCTCCTCCAAGGAGAAGGCTATGTTCATTAAGTTGGATATGGCCAAGGCTTATGACCGTGTCAAATGGGATTTTTTAATGAAGCCTTTGAGACCTTTTGGGTTTGATAGTGCCTAGATTGATTGGGTTATGAGTTGTGTCACGACTACCTCCTTTTCGGTGGGGAGCCTTCTGAACTTTTTGGGGCTACCAAGGGCCTTTGCTAAGGGGACCCTTTATCTCCTTATTTATTTATTTTGATGGTTGAAGGGCTTGGAAGATTTTTGAAGTCTCATGTGGAGCTTGGTCTCATTTAGGGGTGGTATTGGGGCAATAACATTCCCCCTAATCCCATCTTCAGTTTGTGGATGATACGACATTAATGGGTCTCACCAGAGTGGATGAAGCAGTCAATCTTAGGAAGGCACTGGACTGTTATTTGGCTGCTTCGAGGCAAAGCATCAATGAAGGTGAGTCCTTTATTTATTTCTTTAATACTCATAATCTTATTCAGTAGAGAATTGCAAGTATCCTCAGGTTCCAGATTGGCTCACTTCCTTTTGTTTACCTTGGCATTCCTCTAGCTATTCGTAGTTACCTTGAGTGTTCTGGCAGGATGTTATTGAGAAGTTTGGTAAAAAGGTAGTCATTGGACTTGCAAGTGCCTTTCTTCTCCTGGAAGAGTGACTCTTCTAAAGGCTGTGGTTCAAGCACTCCCATTGTATAGGTGTTTTGTGTTATCTACCCCTACTAGCTTTGTGAACGACTTTGAGAGTCTTTGTCGGTAGTTTCTCTGGTCTGGTAATCTTCTTTCGAGGAAGTGGTGTTTGGTCAAGTGTGATGTTATTTGTCAGTTGAAGCAGAAGGGTGGTCTTGGGCTTTGTCAGGCTGATCTGAATGGGAAGGCTTTGGTGACTAAACTCTATTGGAGATGGTGTACTCATCAGCAATAGAATTGGGCTAAGATCCTCACCTCAAAATATCTTGGGGATGTGGAGTGTGTGGATGTGCCCAGATATAACCTAATGGGTAAGGGATCTATGGTTTGGAACACCCTTAAGAGGGGAGCCAACTTGATTAAACAAGGACTCTTCTGAATTTGCAACAGGGGCTCAGAGGCTCTCTTCTGGTTTGATTCATGGGATGGACACCCCCCTATTTTTCCTACTCACCCTCACTTGCAGGACCTTAGTAGGCATTTTTTGGAAGCTGGTTGGACTTTTGTGATGGATTTCAAATCCCCTCAGGTTCTGGATCAGGTTATAGTGTACAAGTGGAAGGACCCAAATGAATGGCCGCCTGGGAGAACGGTGGAGGATCGCCAGGAGCTAGCTACAATCTTGGTTGGTAGGATTTGTAACTCTCTATTAGAGAGGGATGTTCTGGCCTGGGGTGGTGACTAGAAAGGTAAATTCACTGTTGCCTCTGGTTATCAGGTTCTAGATGAGCAGAGGTTTGGGTGCATTGGGGTCCCCTGGTGGAAGCAGATCTGGAATAAATTCTCGTGGCCCAAATGCAATTTCATTTCTTGGTTGGTGATGTATAATAGGTGCCTAGCCTGGGAGAATCTTTGGAAGAGGGGCTTCCAGGGCCCCTCTATGTGCATTATGTGCTCTAATAGTGATGAGACTACCCATTATCTCTTCTTTTAATGCTCTTTTGTTAAGGTGATCTGACATTTCTAGTGGGATTTCTGGAGGCAGCCGTGTAGGCATGCCTCATCTTTAGAAGACTTTTGGAGTAGGCTGGGGTGTTCTCTAGCAAAGACTTCCTTTCTCCACATTGCTTGGAACATTGGTCCTAGCTTTATCATTTGGCATATCTGGTTAGAGCATAATCATAGGATTTTTTGGATAGGAAGCTTTAGGTGTGGCAAGTTTGGATGAGGATCTGGGGTGCTCTTTAGGAGACCTTGGTGGCTAAGTGTGATCTCTCAGTCTCCATTAACCCTAGAGATTTGGGAATAATTCAGAGTTTGGGGATTTCTGTTAGCGCCAAGGGAGGGATGAGGCTAGCTTTGAGTCGAGATGCTAGAGGAAAGGTTCAAAGAGGTGGTCATTAGCTACCTCCACCCATGGAGGTTCTAAAGATTAATACTGATGGTTCCTCTAGAGGAAATCTAGGCCACGCTGGTATTGGAGGCATTGGGAGGGACTGCTCAGGAGTGGTTGTGTTCTTCTTCTCTGAGTATTGTGGTCAGCACTCTAACAACTTCATGGAGGCTTTGGCTATTCTCTTGACTCTAAAAAGGGCTTGTGCCCTTGGTTGGAGAAGGATAATTTGTGAGTCAGATTCTCAGATTGTGGTAGATATGTTGAATAAGAAGCAATTGGAGGAGGTTAATTAGTGGTTGGTTGGGGTGGTTAGACAAATAATCTCTCTGGGTGAGGTCCTGGATTCTATCACCTTCTGCCCTATTCCTAGGGAGTGGAATAAGGTGGCTGATGGATTGGCTAAATGGGCTTTCGAGCAGATGGGAAATTGGAAAGTGGATGACTGGAGTTGTCTCCTTGAGGGCCTTTCTTGGGAGATTGAAGACTTGGTCATGGATGACATGAGATGTGTTCTGGGTATTAATTGATACTTCTATTTTTGGTTTGTGACCTCTGGTGGGTGGTTGTTAATTTCTAGCTCTGTACTGTTTTCATGGTTCAATAAAGTTTTTACCCTCTTTTTATCAAAAAAACAAAAATAAATGGTATCATTATATTATGATGAAATATCTCCCAGTTGGAGTATAACCAAAGTGTCAAAAACATAAAGATATTACAATAAACAACCCTAATATCTGAAAACCCTAAAAAATATAAGATATTCAATATTTTAACTCATAGTGAAACAATGAAGGTCCATTTATGACACTCTAAAAACTTTAGATGCACACAATGAATGAACCTTATGCTACAAACGTCAGTCATGATGATGGTTTGTCCTAACTCCTCTCAAAAATCAGGAAGAAGGCAACAGGGAATTATGAAGAGAAATTAATCTTTAATAATCAACAATCAACACATGTATGATGCAAAATTGGAAGTTACAAGAAAAATTAATCTTCAACAATCAACACGTGTATGATACAAAATTGGAAGTTACAAGAAAAAATCATAAAAGCTTGTGCAACTCTTTAGCTTTTGGGCAAAGTGCCATTGCTTATGACTTGCCATGTCAAGTTACTAAGTTAGTCTGACATTTGTGATTTGTCCAATCCCAATGTAGACACCTTACACATGCCACTTTTTCTTAGTTTTATCAATGACTTGATTGATAACAAATAATAACAGCATGCATGATGTGGAACCACATTGAGCAGGTAGGGTTGTAAAGGGAAAGGTGCCAAGGGTTGGAGATTTGAATATAATGGGTGGTGGACATAATCAAAGAGAGCCATGAGGTGTTGACCAGTTGAAAAAAAAGTGATGCAAGAGCATCCCTGGTTCAAGAGCAATCTTGCATCAACCAAAAAAAAAAATTTGCACTTTAGTTTGTTTGCATTTCAGTTCTTTCATTTTCCTGTTCAGTTCAGGCAGTTCAGTCAGTAGTAGTCTCAGCTTGTGGTTTAGTTTTGGTATTTCACATCTTGCAGATATGGACTTAGCATCTACATTCATTCATCTACATCATATCAAGAATTCAGAGCATTTGGATCTACTGCCATAAAGTTATCGCTATCAGAAGATCATTTATTTTCCTAGAGCAGAGCATTCTAACAGTTCCTGATAATTAGCTAAAGGAGAAGGCTTGCGGATCCTAATGACACATCATTCAATGATCCTTGGTTCATGGCCGACCTTCCCTGGAGGTCCGCATGTTGTTCCATTCATTTGAGGAAGTGTTCTATGCATTTAGGTCTGACCTATCTGTGAACACGTTACATCTCTTCTTTGGAGTTTGTGACCTTCCTTGGCCGACGTGGAGGAATCTATTGGTCCAGAAATGATATATATTGATGTAATAGATCCTTAGGAAAGTAGTTTGGATATAACTATTCACATAAGAAAGATCTGATAGTTGAGATTTGTGCGAAGGAGCTTCAAAGCCTTATCTTGCACATGTATGTAATCAGGCATGTGATCCCTTATTGTAAGCCCGCATGTTGCCGGTGGATCTCTATTTTAAATTCTTTGATTACTAAATGACTAAATTTGCATTTTTTCCATTTCTTTGAGTTGTTTCTGTTGTGTTTACTCTTGCTGCATGGTCCGGACTGTTTATTCTATGAACCCTCCTACCGTGACTGCACCAAGTGGTATCAGAGCGAAAGTTTGATTCTTTGGAGTGAATTAGTGAAGGGGATTCTGTAAGATCTGTCATGAGCAGATAGGCGATCTGAGGCAAGTTACTTGTGCACAACCGATCACCGATTGAGAGGCAGTTGTCACTTGTAGCTCGATCACTGAACTTGAGGTAGTTTGCACTTGATCCTAGGAAGATGTCACCGCGAACAGTTCCTCCTGTTGGTACAATGGCTAATAGAATGGATGAGATGATGGAATTGATGAGAACAATGTGAATTCATTTGGATGTTGTTGAGGAAGATAAGTGAAGAGGATTGACACCTAGACCTAATGTTGAAAGTGATGATGAGGAAGAATTTCAATCTGCTGAACAAATTGGCGAAACCATAGAAGGTGATGAAGAAGAAGAATCAGATCAGATAAAGATGTTGCGATCTATTTCAAAGATTGGAAAAAGACTTAGAGTTGATGTACCAAACTATATTGGTAATTCGAATCCTGAAGAATTGATTGACTGGATAAATGATATGGAAGAATATTTTGAATATGAGGAGATTGAAGATCCAGAGAAGGTGAAATTTGCAAAGACAAAGTTGAAAGGACATGCTGCTATATGGTGGAAAGAAGTTCAGTTGGAAAGAAATAGAAGAGGAAAGGAAAAGATTACTAAGTGGGACCAGATGGTGACAAAGTTGAAGAATCAGTTTATACCTGCTGACTATGAATTGAAGTTGTTGAAGAGATTACAAAACCTAAGATAGAAGGAGAGATCTGTGAAGGAGTACACTGAAGAATTTCATAAAATGATCATAAGGATAGGACATAGTGAAGTAAGCAAGGAGAAAGTGGCTAGATACATCAATGGACTAAGATTGAACATTCAAGAAGAACTAAGCTTGGTAAGGATGACATCTTTGGAGGAAGCATATCAATTTGCCCTGAAAGTTGAAGAGAAGCTGAATAAGAGACATGATTAGAGATAGAGAGGTAGAGGAGGTAAATTTCAAAGAGGTAAAACATTTTCTAGATATGATAGATCATTTGTGGAGTAGAACAAGTTTGACAGCCCAGTTAGAAAGGATGACAGAGATACTATTGCATACCGGAGAGATGACATAAATTTTTACCGGAGAGTAAATCCTAATGCATACCGAAATGAAGGATATAGAAGAGAAGGAAGAGGATTTGATAAGAGAACATTCAAAGGTACTTGTTTCAAATGTGGAGGTGGACATAGAGCATTTGAGTGTAATCAGGGTAGTACAAGTAAGAGGGCAGAAAATAGTGGAAGAGTATCCTATGTTGAGGAAGAACCTGTTGAACTAAGTGATCCCTGTTTAGTTGGCAAACTTGAGAAAGGAGAATCATTGGTGATGAGGAGAGCACTATTTCAAGTAGAGACAAATGAGGAACCATCATAGAGGAAAAGTTTATTCAAAACTAGATGCAAATCAGGAGGTAAGTGTTGTAAAGTTGTAATTGATAGTGGTAGTTTAGATAACCTAGTTTCAGAGGAGATGGTGACTAAGAAGAAGTTGGAAAGATTGAAACACCCTAAGCCTTATCAGATAGCATGGATTTAGGATGATCATAAGGTACTGGTGAGTGAATAATGTTTGGTGAAATTTCATATTGGATCTTATCATGATGAAGTCTTGTGTGTTGGGTAGACCTTGGCAATATGATAGAAAAGCTATACATGATGGGAGAAAGAATAAATATACTATAACAACAAATGGGAAAATAATTACTTTGATTCCTTTAGAAGATGATCCTAAAGATATGGTATGTGGGAATGCTAGAATCTGTTTGGTAGATGGAAGGAAATTCTTGGATGGTTTGAAACAGGAAAGTATGTGTTATGCCTTGATTCCTAAGACACCTAAAGTAGTGAAGAAAGAAACTAAACCGGATGAGATAAGAGAGTTGCTGACAGAGTATGAAGACATCATATCAGATAATGTACCTGAAGGATTACCACCTATAAGGAGTATCAGTCATCACATGGATCTTATACCGGGAGCAAGTTTGCCTAACAAAGCAGCACACTGGATGACACCGGTAGAGAATGAAGAACTAAATAGACAGATACAAGAGTTTTTGAGGAAAGGTTTGATCAGAGAAAGTTTGAGGCCTTGTGCAATACCTGGAGTGTTAGCACCGAAGAAGGATGGAGAATGGAGAATGTGCACTGACTCTAGAGTAATAAACAAGATCACAGTTAATTATAGATTTCCTTTACCTAGGATGGATGATATTATGGATTGTTTGAGTGGAGCAAGATATTTCACAAAGATAGACTTGAAGAGTGGATACCATCATATCAGAATCAAAGAAGGTGATGAATTGAAGACTGCTTTTAAGACAAATGAAGGATTGTATGAGTGGTTAGTGATGCCTTTTGTATTGATGAATGCACCGAGTACTTTCATGAGATTGATGAATGAAGTCTTGAAGAAATTCTTGGGTAATTTTGTAATTTTGTACCTGGATGATATTCTAATTTTCAGTAAAACAAAGGAAGAACATTTGTGGCATATTAGACAAGTTTTGCAGAGGTTGAGAGAAAAGAAATGGCTGATAAACATCAAGTGTAGCTTCATGAAGGAAGAGTTGGTATATTTGGGATTTGTGATTTATGCTGAAGGATTGAAGATGGACCTTGAGAAAGTGAGAGCAATTGTTGAGTGGCCTACACCGGAGAGCATTGGAGAAGTTAGATCATTTCATGGATTGGCTAGTTTCTATCGGAAGTTCATCAGAAATTTTAGTTCAATTTGTAACCCTATGATAGAGACAATGAGAGGTGACAGAAAATATTCCAAGTGGACATCTGGAGCAAATAAAAGTTTTGAGTTGTTGAAGCAGAAAGTAACAGAGCAACCTATTTTGGCATTACCAGATTTCAATAAGGTATTTCAAGTTGATTGTGATGCAAGTGGAAATGCAATTGGAGCAGTGTTAAGTCAAGACGGTAGACCTGTAGCTTATTTCAGTGAGAAGTTGAATGATGCAAGGAAAAGATATTCAGCTTATGATCAAGAGTGCTATGCCATAATTCAAGACTTGGAAGTGGAGACATTATTTGTTGCCTAAGGAGTTTGTGTTGTATATAGATCATCAAGCTTTGTAGTATTTGAACAGTCAAGGTAAGTTGAATCAAAGACATATGAGATGGGTAGAGTTCATGTAGAGTTATACTTTTGTGTTGAAGCATAGAAGTGGAAAATCAAACAAAGTAGCTAACGCCTTGAGTAGAAGAAGAAACTTGTTGACAAAGATGAGAGTTCAAGTGTTGGGTTTTGATGAATTAAAGAACATGTATGATGGAGACACAGATTTTGCAGAACCTTGGAAAGCATGTAAGGAACCTGTTGCGACATATAGGAGTAAGTGATTGGATTATTTTATTCAAGAAGATATGTTGTACAAAGGAAGTCAGTTGTGCATACCTAGAAGTTCAATGAGGGATATTTTGATCAAGGAGAAACATAGTGGTGGATTGGCAGGACATTTTGGTATTGATAAGACAGTGGATTTGGTAAGTGAAAACTACTTTTGGCCTCAGATACATAAGGATGTTTAGAGATTTGTGCAGAGTTGTAGAGTTTATCAAGTTGCAAAAGGGAGTAGTCAGAAAACTGGATTGTATAAACCTTTGACAGTTCCGGAGAGACCTTGGGAAGACATAAGCATGGATTTTGTAATGGGATTACCTAAGACACATAGAGGACATGATTCAATATTTGTAGTAGTTGACAGCTTTTCAAAGATGGCTCATTTCATACCTTGTAAGAAGACAACTGATGCAGTGCATGTAGCTGACCTATTTTTCAAGGAGATTGTGAGATTGCATTGATTACCTAAGAGTATAGTTTTAGACATAGATACAAACTTTGTTGGGTACTTCTGGAAGACACTTTAGAAGAAGATGAAGGCAGATTTGAAGTTCAGTTCAGCTTTTCATCCACAGATAGATGGATAGACAGAGGTAGTGAATAGGAGTTTGGGAAACTTGTTGAGATGTTTGGTTGGAGAGAAAATCAGAAGTTGGGATTTGATTCTTTCACAAGCAGAGTTTGCATACAATACTTCAGTCAATCGGAGTACCGAAAGAAAACCTTTTGAGATTGTGACTGGAATGAATCCTAGAGGAGTTACAGAACTAAGAGATATCAGTACAGAGGAAAAGAGAAGTGCAGAAGTAGAAGCAGAAGAATTTGCAGATCACATGAAGACAATGCATAATCAGGTGAAGAAGCATTTGGAGAACATGAACAGTAAGTACAAAGAGAAAGCAGATGAGAAGAGAAG
The DNA here is from genome assembly GCA_027924645.1 of Cunninghamia lanceolata. Lineage (NCBI taxonomy): Eukaryota > Viridiplantae > Streptophyta > Pinopsida > Cupressales > Cupressaceae > Cunninghamia > Cunninghamia lanceolata. Next base: position 5,961,884 of record BSBN01000404.1, read on the forward strand.
ACATAAGGAATTTGAAGTTAGAAATGAAGTAATGGTGTACTTAAGAAAAGAAAGATTTCCAGTTGGGACATATAACAAGTTGAAGATGAAGAAGTTTGGACCTTGTAGGATACTCAGGAAATTTGATTCAAGGAATGCATATGAAGTGGAATTATTGGAGACATTGGGTATTTCACCTATTTTTAACATTGTCGACTTATATCAGTATCATGAAGTAGAGTTCAGTGACAACATGGAAGAAGACCTGAAGAAGCAATTACCACACAAAGCACCAGAGCAGATAGAAGACATTTTGGACAGCAGAGTTGGACGCAACACTAGAGGAAGACAATACAAAGAATATCTTGTGAAGTGGAAAGGTAGATCAGAAGAAGATTCATCTTGGATTTCTCAGGCTGAGGTGGACCATCTTGGTTCTCCCCTATCCCCAGCAAAGTGAGGGACTCACTTTTTCAATAACCCTAGATGTCTGATGCAGGAGCATCCCTAGTTCAAGAGTAATCTTGCATCAACCAAACAAAAACATTTGCATTTTAGTTTGTTTGCATTTCAGTTCTTTCATTTTTTGGTTTAGTTTAGGCAGTTCAGTCAGTAGCAATCTCATCTTGTGGTCAGGTTTTGGCATTTCACATCTTACAGATATGGACTTAGCATCTACATCATATCAAGAATTCAGAGCATTTGGATTAGTTGCCGGAAAGTTATCGCTATCAAAAGATCATTTGTTTTCCCAGAGCAGAGCATTCTAACAGTTCCTGATAATCAACTAAAGGAGAAGGCTTGCAGATCATTCCTTGACTTGCGGATCCTAATGACACATCATTCAATGATCCTTGGTTTGTGGCCAACCTTCCCCAGAGGTCTGCACATTGTTCCATTCATTTGAGGAAGTGTTCTATGCATTTAGGTCTGACCTATCTATGAACACGTTACATCTCTTCTTTGGAGTTTGTGATCTTCCTTGGCCAACACAGAGGAATCTATTGGTCTGGAAATGATATATATTGATGTAATAGATCCTTAGGAAAGTAGTTTGGATATAACTATTCACATAAGAAGATCTGATAGTTGAGATTTGTGTGAAGGAGCTTCAAAGCCTTATCTTGCGCATGTATGTAATCAGGCCTGTGAGCCCTAATTGTAAGCCCGCATGTTGCCGACGTATCTCTATTTTGAATTCTTTGATATACTGAATGACTGAATTTGCATTTGTTCCATTTCTTTGAGTTGTTTCCATTGTGTTTACTCTCGCTGCATGGTCCAGACTATTCATTGTGTGAACCCTCCTACTGTGACTGCATAAAAAAGATAGACACTTATCGCATTTTAAGGTGGCAAGTTGGATTAAATTTTTCAAACGATTGCAAGGATTTGACGACCAAGTTTCCCTTGATTTCAGCATGGGATGCTAGGAGGATAAAATCATAATGAGGGGCATTGATTTTCCTTTTGATTTGGAGTTGGTCGCAACTGCTATAGGGTTCCCTAACATTGGGGAACGGTATTTTCCCATTGGTAGGCCAAATTTAGAAAGCATTCACAAAGAATTTTCAAATCCAAGAGAGTGAACTCAAATTCTGCCTGGTCAAGGCATCTTGCAGACCTCACTACCGGAACTATGGTCAGATGTGGTGTATGCTCTCATTTAGTATGTGACTTGTGAGGGAAGGTACTCATTTATCTATAATTCTCATTTTTCGTTTAATGGTGCATTTGAGACATCAAAGAATCATGAATGTTCCTTATTTTTATTCAAATCATTGAGAAAGATGTCTCTAGAAGTGAAAAATGGCAAAGTCAAATACCTGGTGCATCATAGGTTAATTAAGTTGGTGGTAACAAAGGCCTTGAAACAAAGGCAACCCCAATTAACTTGGGAAGGGTTTGTTGCAACACATGTCGTACAAGGTGATGATTTTGTAGAGGAATATGATCATGCCCCTGTTCATGATGCACATATAAAAACAAGTAATATACCTTCTATGGGCATGGCTCCAAGAGATAAAGCAGGGCCCTCTACACCTACAATAGGATATACTAGAAAGCAAACAAGACAACATATTTGGATAGAAAAATCTGAACATGGGGATGAAATATGTACATATATTTAAGATAACCTTGAAATAGATTTAATTTTAATATTTATAAAGATTGAAATGTATTTGTGATTTTAAACAAAACAATAACTAAAAATGAAATGGGCATTTAGTATTTACATTTGTCTCACTTTCTCAAAATTGTTGAATAATTTGAAGCCACAAAACCATATTGCTTTCAAGGATAAATGCTAGCAAACCCTAAACTTATTATTTACATTTGTCACAAAAAATAGTAACAAGTTACAAGCTACACTGCTACACTTACATGCAGCTTTGAAACCTAGAATAGTATATCCTTGGCCTTCAAAGAAAGCTAGAGGAAAATTTTGAAAACATCCTTGGATCTTCAAGAATAGTTCATCCTTGCCCTTGTCCTCCAAAATCTTTCTCGTCAATGAGTATGAATTCTGCGATGTCTTACAAATTCTTCAATGTATTCCAAAATGAGCTTGTTGATCGGGAACCTTTCCATGACATATTGAAGAACATTGTCACTCACAATGTTAATGATTATAATCCCATTGAATTTTGAAGTATATGTACAAGACAACACCAGATGAGGGTAACAATAAGGTAAGAAAAGGAGGATTAAATTTATCAACTCTTTCTGACTATCATTGTCACTCACATTACACCACCACATCCACACATCAATTTCAATTCTAAGTTTGTCTCATCTATGGTCTAATTGGTTGAACTCAACTAACCAGCCATAGTAGTATGGCTCATTGGCTAAATCCAAAACCTCTAACTCTTGACATACTATATCACTGTGCAGAAAGGATTATAATTCTTCATTCTCGTCACTGGAAATAGATAGCATTATGCATAGCCCACAAATGTAGTGCAAATAAACTATTATAAATAAAAAGACATTTTGGACTATTGTTAAAAACAATTGTTGAACTTAACTATTTAATGAAAAATTCAAACACAACTCAAAGTTGAATTACCTTCTCCACATAGCTTCTGTGATAAACACCATTACTCCTTACAATTGTGTCCTGTCCTAACTTCTACATGAATACCTCAGCTTTCAAACTTATTTTTAATGTCTCTTCTTACAGAAATGCTATAGATTGTAACTGTAATGGTAAAATTAACATGTTTTGCAGACTGCTATGAGATAAACATAAAATTAAATGGGCTTATGCATTTATTTGTGTTGTGTATTAATGGAGGCTCACTGAAGTGTCAAATTAGGCAAGTTGAAGTACATATGGGCTTATTAAAAATTGTCACTTGTCTACCTATAATGCTATTCAATTAATGTCTCGAGTAATTTTTAATTAGAATGCAAATTGAAAGTAACTTTGTAATTCTAATACGTTGTATGCATTTATTACTCACATGTGATTGCATTTCAAGAATATCTTAGATGTCATTTAATTCACATCTTTTGCCCCATCAGATGAAACTATTTAACATCATCAATACTTAGTGGGAGTGGTCTCCTGCCCCACCATCATTTTCTTGAGAATTACATTCTTTTTCCGTAATTACTTTGAGAAAATCTTTGATTATTGCGAGAAGATCTTACATCTCAATTAATTTCTATCTTATATTTGTCTCACCCCATTGGATCAAAGTATTTAAACTCATCAACAACATGCATTGCTGGAAGTAAAAACGTAAGTCGGTGAGGGCAGGCAGCCACACGATTGGCTAATAGCTTAGTTCTTGGGGCCTGCTACAACACCGTCCTTTTTTGCAGTCCTATGCAGTAAAGTTTGTGTAGACTTATATTCTTTAGGTAATTATGCATCATAGATTGTTGGTTGAATATATTTCATCACTACAACAAAAGAGGCAATTAGCACCTAAAATAGCACCAGAATTTAGTGCATTTGAGTCCATGAATTGGATACTTCTACCAGTGCCAAACTCAGGGCCCAATTGCATTTCACTTTTGCACTGGATTTAGTGCCAGGTTTAGCACCGGTTATAACACCAGGTTTAGCGCCAGGTTTAGTACCAGGTTTAGCGCCAGATTTAGCACCAAATTTTGTTGCTTCTAGTTTGGCTTCTGTTTTTGCTTCTGGTTTTGCTTCTTGTGTTGCTTCCAAGTTTGCTTCTGGTTTTGCTTCTGGTTTTGCTTCTAGTTTTGCTTCTGGTTTTGATTTTGGTTTTGCTTCTAGTTTTGCTTCCTATTTTACTTCTAGTTTTGCTTTCGATTTTGCTTCCAAGTTTGCTTCTGGTTTTGCTTCCACTGTTGCTTCCAATTTTGCTTCCGGTTTTGCTACAAATTTTGTTTCTAGTTTTGCTTCCAATTTTGCTTCTAGTTTTGCTTCTGATTTTGCTTCCACTTTTGCTTTCAGGTTTGCTTCTAGTTTTGCTTCCAATTTTGCTTCCAATTTTGCTTCCAGTTTTGCTTCAAATTTTGCTTCTAGTTTTGCTTCCGGTTTTACTTCCAATTTGGCTTCCAATTTTACGTCCGATTTTGCTTCCAATTTTGCTTCCACTGTTGCTTCCAATTTTGCTTCCGGTTTTGCTTCTGATATAACGTCGCTTGTTGCTTCCAATTTTGCTTCCAGTTTTGCGTCTTTTGTTGCTTCTAATATGGCTACTATTATTGCATCTTTTGTTGCTTCTAAAATTGCTTCCATTATTACTTCTTTGTTTGCTGCCTAAATTACTTCTATTTTTGCTTCCTAGATAATGCCAAGTTTTGCTTCCAAGATTGCTTCTGGTTTGCTTCTAGTTTGGCTTCCATTGTTTCTTCCTTTTTTGCTTCTAAAAATGCTTCTTGTTTTGCTTACATTTATTAATTTAATATGTTTTATTTCAATTTAATTAGTTAAATATATCATGCCTCTTAAATAACTCATATGATTATAGAGTAAGTAATTTAATTATTTAACTCATATGATAAAATAACAAGATAATTATTATAACATGATCATCATCTATAATTAAAACAATTGAGTCAAATATCTATAATTTAATTGAATTTGACAACATCCATCCTGAGCAGTAAATTAAAATCATGATACGTAATAAATATCCATCCAAAAAGCATCGACCACTTTCAATATATATAAATTGACAAGTCAATACTGATAAGATCATCATCATATATAACTAAAACAAGTGAAAGTCAAATATGTCAGTAGATCAATAACATGTCAAAATGATACATGTACAAATGATATAAGTAAAAATGATAAATTATGTAACTCAAAATGATACAAGTCAAGATGATACATGTCCAAATCATATAAATCAAAATGATACATAAATTTATGATACAACTCATTAATATGGTACTGTAGGCCGTGAAAATGATACATATGATAGTGACCATGAAAAGAGGCATCATAACGATATATCAACAATGATCCATGATGCAGTCTATATGATCATGAATGTCACTGGCTACTACCAGCAACTGCCTCATCATCATCATCACCATCGTGATCATCATCATCATGATCATCATCGTCGTCATCATGATCGTCATTGGCCTCGGTGTCTTCTGTATCTGCATCATCATCATCCTCTGCCATGTGATATGTACCAGAACCAACATAATCTGGATCTCTATCATGAGGATCATCTTGATCTTCTGGAAGACCCGTGTTCTGCAAAAAAAATATTTAAAATGAAAAGTTATTATTTATTTCATGCAATAATTTATTTTTCTGTTATATATCTAATATTACAACATATGAAATGAAACCATAATCATATTACATCATATCAAAGTGCACATACCATAATAAAATTTCAAAAAAGTTACAGCTAATATGTCATTCCAATGATGTAAAACATGCAACAATTCTAATAAACGTTAGTGAAGATCATAAAAAAATTTGTAATAAATTTAACTATCAACTGTAAATTCTATTACATAACCTTAAGTGCCACAAATTGCTTGGTCCATGTATGTTCTTTTTCACTATTAATCTAATAACCTGCATTAGACAGAAACATTAAAGAGTTTTTAAGTAGCAGTTGATTAAATTCTCTTACATGTCATTAAGGAATGCATAGTTTTTTTTTAATAATTATTTATCTTAAGGTTCATGAGTAACCTTAAGATAAAGGTCTATTTTGTTTGGAAAAAAAATGAAGTTAGCAATATGGCTTTATCCGGCTGATTTTAGAAAGAAAAAATGTTAGCCCTATTCCTGCTCACAGGTCTTCAATGTGAGCGGGAATAGGGCAAATTTGGGGATTTAGAAAGAAAGATAAAGTTTAGGCTGTCTTCAAGATAGCCAGCATGGGTAAGGAGGTCAACCATGCACACATAATGATCAACTGTAGGTGTAATGCAATAAGGGTTACAAATGTGATTGAAGTATGTACAACTCTCATCCACTAAACCTGCATGGCTGCATGCACCTATAATACAAGCAAAGCTTACAATGTTAGGATATGTTCTAGAGTGCTTAATTAATTCAAAGATTTTGAGAGCGTCCTTGCAAAATTCATTTTGTGCATATCCTGCAATCATTGCATTCCATGAGATGACATCTCTTTGAGGAATTCTGTCAAACAGTTCATGTTTTTGTCTATGATTCCATATTTTGTACATATCTTGCAATCATTGCAGTCCATGAGACCACATTTCTTTGAGGCATTTTGTCAAATAGTTCATGTGCCTTATCTATGCTTCCACATTTTGCATACATGTCTAACAGGGCAGTTGCAACTACAACATCTGACAAAATTCCTCTATCCTTTTTTGTTTATGATGAACAAAGTGCCACACTAAGGGGCATACAACTACAAACTATCTAGTGGTGGGAGCTCAAGCTATTGATGCCATAGACTTCCCTCTTGCTCAACAAATACCGAATTGCACCATATGTCATGAGACTCATGAAATTGTCCACTACTGCAAAAGTGAAAGGACATTCCTATCAATTACTAGAGCAAGGTTTGTCACACATCAATCTCTTGAAGGCAAGGACGGAAGTGAGTCTGAATGGAGGCGGGTGAAATGAGCGGAGAAGTACTGCTAAAGTGCAAATCAGTTGTAGGCTTGACATAGTTCGTTTGCTCATTTGCTAGCCTTGGGATCTGTAGGCTTTGATGAAGCCTCTCAAGGCTTATATAAAACAAGAGGCCATCGTAGGAGAAGTAGGAGAATCCTCAAGCAGGATACGATGGCAGACTCTAAGAATGAACCTGCAAATGGAGGCAGTCCAAATGATGTGAATGTACCACATTCCCATAGGTGGCAAAATCTCGTGCATGGAATGGTGATCCTTAGGATTGGAGGTTGGGGGAGAACTTGCCCACAGGCTTCTTTTTAAGCTAAGGTGAGATTGGAGTAGATTATGCTATTTGTTCTCAGGAATGGTCCAAATGAAGCGATGCCTCAACATTTCAAAGTGGAGTGTCGCTGCAAGGAGGATGAAACCGGAGGGCAACAGATTGTGTACCTGTTCAACAAAGCCTCCGATGAAGAAAAAGTGGCCATCTTGAAAGTGATCAGGGCTAGTTTCTAGTCAGGAGGGCACACGCGTGATGAACAAGTGCTGGAAGATTTTTTCCAGAACTATGTACAGGTTGTGGGAGCAAGGCTTTGGGGGCTAAGAGTTGCAATGAGATTGGTGAGGGAAGATCTGATGGACATGGTCAGGACTGCCATGGATGGGGTAGCAGTGGAACATGAACATGGATTTGCTCTTGCCACCCTCAGCCTGAATGAGGAGAAGAAGAAGGTGAAGCTACACAAAGCCTAGGCCCTCTACAAAAAGGGCGTGGAGAAATAAAATAACATAGGAGAGTTTTTGAAATTCCTGGAAGCCAACCCGGGTCTGATTGATGAAAATGTAATAGCTAGAATGGTGGATATTGTTGAAGGCATAGGTTATATATATCACTAGATGTAATGCCTCAGCTTTCTATGTAACTTTTTTTTGATATTTTAATATAGGGAGCTACCCCCATATCTGGTAGTGTTTACCAAAAAAAAACATTTCTTTGAGGCATTCTGTCAAACAGTTCACGTGCCTTATCTATGCTTCCACATTTTGCATACATGTCTAACAAGGCGATTGCAACTACAACATCTGACAAAATTCCTCTATCATTTATGTATTGATGGATGTCCATACCCTGTTAGAAATCTCCCATTTTGACATAGGCAGGGAGGATGGTGGCAAAGGTTGTGGAATTTGGCTTTACACCAGCTAATTGCATTTTCTTTAAAATTTTTGAAGCCTTTTCAACAAATCCATTTTGTGCATATCCTACAGTCATTGCAGTCCATGAGACCACATTTCTTTGAGGCATTCTGTCAAACAGTTCACGTGCCTTGTCTATGCTTCCACATTTTTCATACATATCTAATAGGGCAGTTGCAACTACAACATCTGACAAAATTCCTCTATCCTTTATGTATTGATGGATGTCCATACCCTATTCCAAAGCTCCAATTTTGACATAGGCAGGGAGGATGGTGGCAAAGGTTGTGGAATTTGGTTTTACACCAGCCAATTGCATTTGCTTTAAAATTTCTGAAGCCTTTTCAACAAATCCATTTTGTGCATGACCTGTAGTCATTACAGTCCATGAGACCACATTTCTTTGAGGCATTATGTCAAACAGTTCATGTGCCTTGTCTATGCTTCCACATTTTGCATACATGTCTAATAGGGTAGTTGCAACTACAACATATGACAAAATTCCTCTATCCTTTATGTATTGATGGATGTGTTGGGACAAAAATTTGAACCCTAAAGAATTCACCCATAAGATCCATTTCCCACCATGTACTTTTCATTTATTTAATCAGCATCCCCACCATATCCACCTTTGACCCATGAAAAATTCATATACGGTGTGTCAAAGCCTTAGTCTTTATGGAAGAACCTTCGACATATTAGCAGGACTTCATCAAAAATCACTTTGACACCCTAAAAAATGTTAAAAGGTGATGGGAAGGTCGGTGTGACACCTTTAATGTGTCACGCCGATAAAATGATTAAATCAATATCCACATACATGAACACTTGACAAGTATTTCGAGCTGACATTTCGAGTTCGAAGAGACAAAGATATCAGAGTGTTGATATGAATCTTTTTGAGGTCTCTTCGACATTCTGGCCCTAAAGGAACCTATCGATGAGATTTCAAAATATAGAAGTAACATTCCATTTCGGCATGACAGGGTGACTTAGAGATATGTCCTACTAAACAACTGATATTTTGAAGTGTCAAAGGGAGTCCATATTCAGTCTCCTTGAAAAAATGAACACACCAATAATTAATAAAACATTAAGGAAAGGCACATATATCGAAAGGAGGGGATTTTGGCAAGACCACCATTTGAGCTATAATGAGGTCCCGATAAATAAAGAAATAATAAATCCTTCAAATGAAATGATTATTTTGGCGAGGTGACAGGAGGTGATATGTTGCAAAAATTTAATGTTTCCTCGATGATTTCAAAGCCGCCATTAATGATCAGAGTAGAGTAAAAGGGGAAATCTTGAAATATTTGGTTCAGTACGCAAGCACAGGAGCTGGGGAAAGCATCTGCAACTGATACGGTTTAGTTTTCCAACTAAGTATTCTAAAGCTTAAGATTTCTGATTCAGAATAGCATCTAAGGAAAATATCTTGCATTCCATCATGGAAGAAACATTTGATAAACCTAAGGCTAAAAGGCAAAAGTTAAATGAAAGACACCTGAACAAGGACTTAATAGACCAATGTCCAAAATCAGGGCAAAAATCTCAGAGGAATGCCTAATTAAATCCAAACGTGGAGAAATTAGAGGATGAATACAAACAAGTAGGAGATATGTGGACTCTCGTACGGGGGTATGATCTTTTCATCTACCACTACAAGAAAATGCATAGGTGTTCCCCTATGTCAAAACCATTGTGGCTGAATTTAGGAAAGTTGGTAGTGCCAAATGTTTTTGTGAATGTGGAATTCCTGAGAATGTTAGCTGAAAACTACAACCCACAGAGCTACATGATTGAATTGAAGGATGGTACGGGATTTTTCCATGTCACCCGAGACTACATTTCAATGGTGTTCCAACTAGATAGTAGCTTTGATGTGAAACTCAGAATTAGGGATTTAATTGGTGAGTATTATAACTTGAGTAACAATTACAAAAGATGGAGGTTGCCTATGCACCAAGCTCATGATGGAAATAACAAATTAATGGTTTTTTCAGTTGCAGAGGATCCCCCATTTTCCATTGAACTGTTTGAAGAATACTTTCAGTATACTTATTACTCTGTATGCCAATTGTTAGGAGTGGAGGCCTCAATGTTTATGGAAGTAGCTCCCATGGTTTTAACAGCTGATATCTAAAGCCAATAGGCCCTGCATTTTGATTATGTTGAGTTCTTATCTAGTACCCTTCACAATGAACTGGTTTCCATCAAGGGAGGAGGTAGTAAATTCAAGCATTACTCCCTATTAATGCATCTCGTTTTGTATGAAGGCCAAAACTTGGGATTGTGGGACAAATGCCTGGGAGTAAGGGACTTGGATATAAATGGAGATGTGAAGCCCATCCAAAGATGGACTGCCATATGGGACAGCAGGTGTGACAAATCCCATTATATATATTTTGAATAGTACTTTGTGAAACCAGTGTATAAACACTTAGGGCATCCTTATAATTACAACCTATCAGCTAAAATTCAGAAGTTTTTGAGACCAAAGAACAAGTATGAGACTGGAAAATTTGCTCATAATTGGGGAGATTGGTATACTTACACTGATTGTACAAAAATAATAGTGTTTGGGTTTGAAGGGTCTCCTCTGCTACTACCAAAAACTTGTCTTGATAGGGTGGCTTATCTGGAGATTGTAAAATAGCTTGCTCTTTCTGATTTTATGCACTTAAAAAGACATAATAAGTAGTCTTTTATGCCAAGCACTCTATGTTTTGGTGATTTCACAGTTATGTCCGACAAGGGGTACCAGTTAATTGACAAAAAATTGGAACATTGTAGGCTACCATCGGGGAGTTGGAGAGAAATCTTTGATCCAGAAAGTTTCATAAACAGTATCAAGACAAAACAAAAGCTTAGAGGATATGACCATGTTTTATTTGTCGATGATGACCTAGTTAGAAACTGTGATGAGCAAGCTGCAATTGAAAGAAGAGATTTGTATTATAAGATAACACTTGCTGAGGCTTAGAGGGTAGCCAAAAACCCCACTTATAGCAGAGCCTTCATGGATGTGAATGATCCTATTGAAAGGTTGGATACATTGATAATAAATGCTGCATATTTGATTCAAAATGTCCCTTCCTATGTTTTTAAAAGAAAAGGAAAAGCTATTAAAGGAACTCAAGCAGAAGATGAGATTCCTATTTGTTAATTATCTCCTCAACAAACTCTAGAAATTTCTTTTGAAGAAGAAAGTGAAGAGGGGAAAAATAAAGACTTGCAAGCATCCTCTTCACTTATTGAGGAATATGAGCCCCTTGTGGATAGAGAGGAAGTTAGAATAGAAACTTTTGATGAATTAACAGATGATGTGAGATATTTGGCCAGTCAAAAATTCATTGCAGATGTTGATTTCATTAAAACCTCAGAATTCAAAGCCTTCCTTTATGAGTACAAAGGAAAATAGGCCAGGGAAAGGATGAAGGACATTAGTCCTGAAGTTCAAGAGGAAGTTCTACAAGAACTTCAGTCAAAAATAGACAATGCCATGAATGACATGACACCAAAAAAAGGTAGACAATTGCTCAAAGAAGTAGGAGTGGTATTGGTCCCTAGGTGGGACATGACTTCATCCATTATTTTTGATAACTGTAGAAAGAATCAAGAAAAGAAAATACAGCTTAGTATTGAGGCATTGGATAAGATTAAGAATGGATCAAGCTATGACCCTGATAAAAAGATATTGCTAATATGCTCCCTCTATCCTTCACATAAGAAACCTCAGGTTATAAATAATCCTGATGATGTTGGCAAGAGACACTGCTAGGCATGTCAGGTGTTGTCATTGATGGCAACTAAATTCATCTTACACATCCGCATTGTATCATCTTTTCATATCGGAAGTTAGATTGTATATTAGTCTAAGTACAGTTAGACATGAACAGGGTATATGACAGGGTTCAGCATTTTGGTCCGCATTTCTCCACCAGTGATCATGTTGTACTACAGATCTGAGGGAATGATAAGGGATGTCAAGGATACCTAAATCTAAGATTTTAGCCTCCGATGATGAAGGTATTGAAAGATACAAGCATCTGAGTATCGGGTTTTGGTGAGACAGTTCAGTCAGGTGAAGAACAGGCCGACTTGGTGTTTGTTCCTTGTGCGGATTAAGAGAAATGGATGATTGAGTAATTTGTGAGATCCAGTGGTATTGGCCAACTTGTGAGGCGACTTGGGTACACAAGCTTTGATCCACATTAATATTTGTGTATGGATTTAGCTGACAGAACAGAGATCTTGAAAAAGCTTCTAAGTTTTCTTGAGGCCGACTGTAATTGAAGAAATATCATATTGTAGATATATATATTCAATGGATGTGAGCTTTTTGGAGTGTGGTATGCAAATATGATGTGAAAGGTGCAAAGTGTAGATGTAACAAGTGCGAAGCAAGGAGATCTAAGGTTCAGATCATGGCAAAACAATAAAGCAGAGCAGAGAAAGATGAAGTGTGTAAAGTCAGTGTACTGAGCTCAACTGGAACTGTAATCTTGCATGATTAGATGCTACTATTTAGTTCAAATTCTTCTATGAACTCTTTGCAATCAATCTTGTAGGCAGCGAGCCTCCTTAAGCAGTGAGCTTTGGGCAGTGCACCCTGAAGGCATGTGCCTTCCCCACTTCTAATACTTTTAACATAGTATAAATTCTTGTGGGTTAACCCCCACCATGGTTTTTTCCTTAACCAAGTTTCCACGTTAAAATCCTGGTGTTATGTGTGTTGATTTGTTTCTGCTCATATGTTATTAATTCATGCTTTCATGGTTATATCATTCATTTGTTAATAAGTGGTAAAGAAGTTTAAGTTGAAACAAAGGATAAAAGTTTTTGTTACAACTAATTCACCCCCCCTCTTAGTTGTCTTCCCTATTTTCAACAATTGGTATCAGAGCAAGGTTCCTTAGAAGAAGTTTAATAGCTTGAGGAAGACCTGGGAAAGTGTTTTCAATGGGTTCATTCAAGTATTCTGATGGCATCAATGAATAACTTAAACTTGCTTTAGAAGATCTTGATCAATCCAGAGCAGAAGTCAAAGAACTGGAAGAGAACCTTAAAGATGCTGAAGATTTCATTGAAACCTTAAAAGGACAATTGAACAAATCTAATGGAAAAAGGAAGGAGCTACTTCATCAGCTAGCAAATCAAAATGAAGACAATGATATGAATGAGGCCCTAAAGGAGAAGACAAAGGAATGTGAGAAGCTAGCAAAAGAAGTTGTTGTCCTAAAACATGAAATGGAATCCGGGGTGATGAGGCTAACCAAGGACATTGAAGAAAGGAAGAAGACTGAGGAAAAACTGAATCAATCTCTAAAAGAAAGAACAGAAGAATTCTGTAGATTGGATAGGATAATTGGCCATCTAGAGTCTGATCTACAAGAAACCAGGGATAATGAGGAAGAACTTGGAAGACAAATTGTCATCCTCAAACATGACCTAGAAGTTGCAAATGAATATAAAGAGAAATTCAAGATAAGCTCAGCTAAACTTGAGGTGTTGCTTGATAGTCAGAAGAAGGCAGATGATAAGCATGGTCTAGGATTTGAGAAAGGTGAAAGCTCTGGATCCGGTCAAAGAAGTCTTGAAGCAAGAAATGAAAGAAGGAATCCTAGAAGACCTCTTGTAAGACAACCTAATGCTCAAAGGTATCCATCTTTCAATGGCAATTGTTTCAAATGCAATAAGTATGGTCATAGACCTAATAAATGCAGAAGTCAAGTAAATCAAAATGAATCTTCTTTCTCCGGTCAATGCTTTAATTGCAAAAGGATAGGTCATAAGGCTGAGGAATGCAGAAGTGGATCAAGGAATCCTCCTAAGAACAAACAAGTTTTTAATGGAAGATGTTTTACTTGCAACAAATTTGGGCATATGGCAATGCAATGCAGATCTAAACCTACTCCAACATGTAATTGTCAAAGAAACAAGACTATATGGTTCAACTGCAACAAATTTGGACATATTGCTAAATTTTGCAGAAGCAAAAAAGTGAACTCATAGGCAGGAATAACAGAGCAGAAGATGGACAAAGGCAAAGGAAAAATAGATGTGAATGAGATTCAAAAAGAAATGAATAAAACATGGGTGAAGAAAGATGCAAACAATGAAGGTGATGGGTCCACACTAGAATCCAGTGCTGATAATTCCTCCGGGAATTGAAATGGGAGCTTTGGCTCATGGGGAGTTGCATTGAAAATCTAATTCCCCCTGCCAGTAAATGGGTGCCTAAATCTGGCATGATGAATGAAGATGAGAAGCCTATTTCAAATCTGTTGAAGCAAATTCTGGAAGAAAAGAAGGTAATGCGATTGATTGCGGAGCAATTGAAGATTGACTGTATGCAGAAATGGTGTAACTGAATGTATTAGGGAAGAGCATTTATTTCAATGACGAATTAGGTTTTGCAGAGCATAAAAGGCCATTCATTCATCATTTGAATCACTTTGCATTTGAAGAAAACAAGAAGAAGAGCGCTTGAGTTGAGATTTCAAAGATTTGTAGTGCGACAGGTGAATTCATCAGCTAACCCTAATCCCGTGGAGAAAAAGGTATTTTTCTTGAAGCTTTGAACTTGTGATATTTTTGAAATGGCTACACCTCTAGTTGTGAATATCACTGAGCGACCTAGGCCAAAGTTTAAGAAGCATCCACACAAATCAGTAGAGGTTGATCCGCTATGTGCCTTTTCAAGTGTTTCGTATGGTGTGTTACATGTTGAAGATATTAGGACCTATATTCATGCCAGCATAGATGAGTTTGGGGATTCAAAGTTATTAGATTTGTTCAAGAATCATCTGAGGGATGAAATTCATGGTCTTAAACCTGAGTATAAGGCACTGCAAGATAAACATTTTATTCAGATTATAGGGTTTCCATCCTTCGATGAAGATGAGTGGGTTTGGTATGTGCTCAGTCAAATGCATGATGAGTTTATGTGGTTAATAAAACCTTTCAAAATCACCAAAGATGCCATCAATGCCGTGACAGGGTTGAACTCATCTGGTGGTCTACCAATGTTGAAGTCAATAAAGAATCAAATTGTAATTGATGCTACCAGTTCAAGGTTTGACAAAAGAGCACTGATAATAAATGACATCACTAATCCGGATGTCAAATTTGCAGCAATGGTGATTGGATACAAGATATATCATTCTAGCAGGGAGAATTCTGTATTCGGTACAGCTATCTATGCAACTTATCAGATGTTGAGAGAGAATGCTGACTATGACTTGTGCGAGTTGCTACAGAACCAGCTGATGGAAAACCTGAACAAGATCAAAAAGGACAAGAAGAACACTTTCAAGTATGGTAAAATGGTATTATGTTTGTTCTTCTATTTCATGAATGAGTTACCCAGCAAGAAAAACATGTGTTGGACCAGTGATAAGATTATTGCCATAAAAATAAGAGAGCACTTGAACAAGATTGGTGACTCCAATGCCTAAAGGACTGCTCTTTGGGGTTATTTCAAAAAAATTTAGAACATGATGCAATCAAGGGAAAGAATCCCTGCATCTGTGGTTGAAAAATACAAGAATATAGTCTATTTTATGGTGGATACAAATCAGTGTTTAATGGAAGCGGTTAAACCAAGAACTGTGTGGATCATGCCCATGGGGTATGAAGTTGATGAGCAAGTATTGGATATGTATGCTCAACACCTTTTGAGTAAACCAAAGGACACCATAGTTCAAAGATTGGGGACATATGGTGAACTTAGTATGAAACTGCATGTTGAGCTCTAGAAACCTGAGACTAAGAGAAAGATTCAAAGACAAGTAGAAATGCATGCAGAAAGCATTGACATAACAATAGAAGTTGTGAGACAAAACAGGGCAAGGATAGAGAAAGCTGAGAAGGAGAAACAGGATAGAGAATAGAGAAGTGTTCCAGTGGAATCAACTTCTAAAGCAAGGACAACTAGGAGTTCTAGTTCAACCTCGGGTGTGTCACCTTCTCCTGCTGTAGAAAAATCTACCGGTAAGGAAGGAAAAAGAACAAAGGTAAAGGGCAAAAGAACATATGTCAGTTTGGAGAAAGTGGATGAAGAAGAAACTGAATCAGATAATGAGGTTAAGGAGTTGAAGGCCTTAGGCACCAAAGATACTAAGGTGTCTAAGGAGAAGCCCTCTGAAAGCATAAAGTCAAGTAAAAAGCATAAGACAGAGGCCTATGTTGAGAAGCCTACTCTTTCTATGGATGACATCATTAAGTCAGTTACTGTAGATGGAAACTTGAAGCCAATGACTGAATTTTATGATCATTACAGTGATGTTGATAAGAGAGTTTTGGAGGAAGCAATAGTCAAATACTTGAATATCTATAATAAGACCTTATTTGAAATAACTTCTAAAATTCTGGAAAGTCTTGCAAAAGTTCTAGAAATAAGAAAAGAAAATGAAAAAGCTAAAGATATTGAGCTTCGGGAGCATGTGCTAATAAAATTATGTCCTCAAATTACTCTAGAACAAATGAATCTGATATTCAAAGAAGTAAAACAGGACTTCAGGAGTAAGTTCAGAATGAATAATCTCATGCTGGGTGAAATTGATAAGGTAGTTGAAGATACTCAGGAGATTCTTCTGAAGGCATTAAAAAGGCATAATCTTCCCATTGTTGAAGAAGAAACTGATAATGTAATTGATTCCTCCATTCCAAATGTTGAGGAGTTGAATGAAAATGAACAACATACTAACATCTCTGCTCTGGAAGATGAAATGCTAAATAAAGAAGATGAAGAGATGGTGAAGGAAGTTAATTCTGATGGTGCAGAGGACACTCAAATTCCTCCAGACCAATCTGCTGGAGAACATACAAAGATGAATACAGAAGTAGATGCTCTTGGTGAAGATGACTCTATGAAGAATAAAAGGCAAGAAGTAAAAGAGGTTAAGGATAAGGATGAACAAGAAGGAGAAACAACAGAGAATATTGAGGAGCAAAAGAAAGATGACAGTACCGGCAAGGATCTGAAAGATGGAGCTACATTTTTGGCAAGAGACACTGTAGATGCAGTAAAGAAATTACTTGAGAAAGACAAGCTTGAGTTTGATGAACCGGAGCTTATTCAAGGACCTATCAATTTTGATACTCTTCCTCCTCTACAAAAGATGAAGTTAGCATCTGTGGCACAAGCAAAAGCAAGAGAGGAGATTCTGAAAACTCACATTGAGGACAATGAGTTGCTTGGTCTTGCCTCTGAAATTTTGGAAAAGATTATGCCAACCTTTCAAAAGGATTCATCTGACTCTCCCTCTGGTTAGCTGAAGAGTTTGATACATTCTGTAAGTACTCATTTTGAAACTTTTGAGAGGTCAGTAGAAGTGTTTAGTGGAAAATTGGATTTGTCAATGTTTTAGTGTTTTGATGTTTGAATCCGCCTTTCCACTTTACATTCAAGGATCTAGGGTCGAGTGGCAATTCACTATCATACCCTAGATCGCTGTGAGATGTAGGGTAGCTTGGATTAGGGAATTTAATTACCAAATTTTCTTCTCTTATGCTCAATTAACCATTAAAACCCTAATTATGCAAATACTGCAATAAACTGACAAATAACAGAAAAAGCTTTTGCAGACAGAGTTAAAATAGCAAATCACAGAGTACCTATTTTTGGGGTTCCAAGGCGGAACAGTTGAGGACTAAGGCGAGGGCGCCCAAGTCCAAGGTACCAGTTTCTTTGTGGGATTTGGACCTCCTTCTGACACTGATCAGCCCTGTAACTTTTGTTTCCAAAAATTTTTCTGTGGAGGACACTAGTACGAGCGCCCAAGTCCTGGAAATGCTCCGGTGTCCTGCTTCTCTTCAGATCTTGAATCCTTGATGTCTGCCAATCCTTCCTGCAACTTCACTTTTCCCAAATGCGACACCTATAACCTGCAATCACAAGACTTTGGGAGGGGGTTGTGGTGTTTAGAGGCTTGCCTCAGTCAAGCCTCATAGGACACTTAAGTCTCCGAACACCATTGTCAGATAAAGAGTGTGTGCCCTTGTGAGACAAAGGCAAAAACCAAAGGAATTAATAATGAAAACACAATATAATGTCACCTTGTAGTGAAGATATCATGGGAGGAAGATGCTCTTCATTCCATAATGAAATAGATGCTCAAATTTGCAAATACAAACACACAAACCACACAAGTCTGCTCTTGCAACACAATGAAAGCCTTGAATCACCTTGAGAACACAATAGCTTGCTAGTAATCATCTAGTTGAAATCTAGTCTACAAATGAATGCCTAAACATGCTTTTATATGCAACTACAAACACTCCTACCAAGATTTTTGTAATTCAAACTTACCGTGTCGGCAAAGGACCCAAATAACAGTCATAAACCGACACCCAAAAATTAGGGCTGCCACAAAATAGGGCAGGACCAGGTGCGAGCACCCAAGTCCTCCTCCCCTATTTTGGGTAGGGTACAACTCAAGGGGTCCTCCTAGGTCCCATTTGTCATGTTACCTAGGGCTCATTCCATCAAGATGCCAAATTATGAACTAAGATGTCCTAAATGCATGCAAAAGACCCGGGAGCTAAACCTTAAGAGGGAAAAGCCCCCAAGGGGACATTTTCTGATGTTACATTTAGCCCCCACTTTAATGTATGTATAAACGCAAGGCCAATACATGTATTAAAATAAGGTCACAAACACAAGAAACACATCAAGCAAAGAGAAGACATGCCAATCACATAGAAAATAGTAATAGGCACGCAAAACATGGAGAAGACAGTTACAGTCACGCAGAACATGGAGAATACAATCAATGCATGGAAGACACATTAATGCATGGAAGACAGGCATGATATCTTTTCTTTTCTTTTTCTCATATATATGAAATGCAGATGCAAGTACTGGAAAGTAAAGAAACCTCCCATAATACAAGATGCACTACCCTAAGGCACAGGTCTCTGTATATATGGGGCAACACATGCGCAAGACACACAAAACCTCCCAAAATGCAGGAAGCACTACCCTAAGGCGTTGGTCTTTATTCTGCATATGGGCCAACAAACATGCCAAACAAAGCAAACACGCCAAAACACACACACTTGAAGACACGGAGAAAACACGACAGACAAGCAATGGAGTGTACCTATTTCTAGGTCCAACACCATCTCAGGCACACACCGACAATTGCACTTCGCCAGAACAATCGCTGAAGACATGCTTAAGGGTTGAGTTAGTCACAGAACCGCTCCCCGCCTCCATAGAGGACTTTTGAAAATGCAACCCCACCCGCGTCACAGAGACGCCTTACAGTGAAAAGGAAGCATGGCATACAACCCCACCCGCATCACGAAGACACCTTACGGTGAAAAGGAGGTATACGCAATAGATTTCAAGATAGATTGATTGATTGCAAACAAACTCAGGATGCAGGAAGTACTCATCACACTAGTCTGCACCTGAGGACAAGCACATTACTAACATCTACAATAGACAACTTACCTTATATATGCCCCCACCTTAAGGTGGTTGATATTAGGTATTGATATCAAGCACGTTAAGGTAGGAAGAAAACACACAAGGGAACACTGACTTTCGTAAAGCCCATGTCTCTCGGAGGTGACATGTACTTCGCAATCGCTAAATGTTCCCACACACACATCCGTGCAAGAAACATGTTAGTGTCTACAACATCATGATAAACAACAACATTAATGCATATGATTAACCACACAAAGAGCCAAGGTTATACTACAAATCCTAAGTTCGAGGATAACCATGGGGCTATATCACGAAGCTTTCCGAATCAAGTACCGCCAAGGCCAGATTCAAAGAAAAACAAAAGGTGCACAGAGCAATAGTATTGTTAAGGTTTGTAAATGCGATAGAAACATCATTAATATTCACTACGCAGAAAGCACTAGTGCTTCCACTATCCAAGCGTTGGATAAGATATACAACCCCATTGTCATATGAGGAACTAAGTCCATTTTTTTTATTGCTCTCGAAAGGGACACTAAGTCCGCATCAGTATAAATGTTTGTCGTCATCCACCCACTAGATGGAAACACTAGAGGAAGGGAAACATTAAATAAGAGAGGAGAAATAAGTGTCTTAGGGACAGTCACATAGGAGGGTGCCCCCCAGTGTCACCAACCACGACGCTATGTTCGTAAGACACAACACAACAATGAAATTAGAGAGAGAGACGATATAGAAGAATGATGATACAAATAGACGAAGGTCACAATAGACGCGGTCTCCTGGTATCCCAGACCTTATGGGAGAGTCAAGGGTCATCCCAGGGGGCCTAAACAACATATAAAACATCACGGGGGAAGCACATCATGAGAGAGATGAAGGGTTAGAGATACATTCTTGTAGGGCCCCTGTCGGGCTAGAGGTTTTCTATAAATAGATCATTGTCATCATCTTCCCACTCCCTAATGTTGGAGGAAAGTGAGGCATAAGGTACCATAGCCAAATTCATGTCTTGTTTATCATGTTGTTCATCGTTAGGATCATTATTGTTTGGTTGAATGTTGGGATCAATGTTTTCTTGTTGAGAGGCAAGATTTATAGCATAAGCTTGTCTTCTTTTTCTTCTTTCTCTTGCTTTTTGATTTCATTTTATTTTACCACTTATCTCTTGTAAGATAGGGCTATCCTCTTTCATGGGCTTGTGCAATTTAGAAGATGAAGCACCGAGATCAAACCTCATTTGTCGCGGTGGAACATTTTGTTGTTGACAATGACCTCTCGATCCTTGTAAGGATTTCAAGGGAAGAACCTCAACATAGGGACCTTGTCCTTTTGGTCTAAAGTTCTCTTCACATGCAGGTTGTTTATCTTTTGTCATTTCTTGTATAGAAGGACTTGGTATTTCAGTTTTATCCCAAAAATAATTTAGTTGGTAATGCTTTTTCTTAACCAAAGGTTTATATTTGTTGCGAGGGATGGTTATCATACGTCCATCCAAAGGGAGTTTTAGACAATGATGTATTGTTGAAGGGATAGATTTAATTTCTTTTAGCCAAGGGTGTACCAATTTAATTCGAAAGAGGTCAAAAAAAGGGACAACATCAAACCATTGTTCGACATGTTTTCCAGATAATGTTACCAACAATGATATCTTACCCAAAGGCTTGATAAAGGTTCCCTTATGTGTCTTAATCATCATGTTGGAGGGGTCATAAGAACCTTGCATTAGTTGATGTGAAAAGATGAAATCCTTAGTGGCAACATTAGTCATGAAATTAGGATCAATAAGAGTTCCATCCACGGGGTTTCCCATTATTTTCACAGTGATTTAAAGAGGTCCATTGGAGTCTCCAATTGTTCTATCATGAGGCGTAAACACGATTTCAGGTTCATGAGCCTTTCTTTTCATGTAAGGTCTAGGAGGGAACCTATTATTGTTGTTGTGGTTAGAGGCCATGTTTATATGCTCTTACCAATTCAAAATCAGATTTTTGAAGGCTTTTCAAAATTGGTGCAAAAGACAAGAGCAAAGATAGCCTAAAAAGCTTGATTTTTGTACTTTTTTCAATGCTAATGAATGAAAAAGAGAATGTTGTAAGGATTTTGATCAATGGAAGAAAATTATATGTCTGATATCAGTAAAAAACAGTAATATGATCACTCTCAACACACTCTTGATGCAAATCCAAGATAATGCCAAGTCAAAATATAGTGAAAATATGTCAAAATAGGCACTTTTTTCACCAAAACTCAATGCAAAAGAGCATAACAAAGGGTGTTGTGAGGAAAATGATGATGGAAAGTGAATAATATTAGTAATAAAATCCACTTAGTGTCAAAGTTCCCAACACAACACGCTTTTAGTGCCACTTAAGGTAAAACCCTAGTGAAAATATAACAAAAATAGGCTATTTTTCACGGTTTTTCAATTTCAAGACCTAGAAAAAGAGGTGTTGTAATTAATTTCAGAATGTGCAGCAAATAAAATCAATAATAATAGTCACCTAACTCCATAAAATTGATCACAACATGCTTGGAGTGCAAACTAGGTCAAACCCTAGGGCAAAAATAGTCAAAATGTGTAGTTTTTCACCAAATTTTCAATAAAAGAGCCTGTTAAAAGGGTGTTGTGAAGATTTTTATGAGGGGAAACAAATAATTACCCTAATAATAGCCAATTAATGCAAAAATACCCTTCACAACATGCTTATGGTGCAAGTTTAGAGAATCGATAAGGCAAAATTTAGTGAAAATCGTTGTTTTTGAAGCCCTAGGTTTGAGATCTTGGGACAAAATGCTATGTGAATGATTTGAGGTCTGATTTATGATGAAAATTAATTACTCTAAGATCTGAAAATGATTTTAAATCTCTAATATGCAAAATGCTAATGCAAATTTAATGAAAAATGCATGAAAATTGCTAGTTTTTGTTGAAATTTTCTATGCAAAAATGCAAATATTTTAAATCTAAATTCAAATTTACACTAAAATGGAAGACTACAGACAAATTCAAATTTGAATGAGCCTATAAAATTAGTATAAAAATCTTAAATACGATTTTGCCTAGTAACCCTAGATTTTGGAATTACTAGGTTATATGAAAATTGTCAAGATTTCTACAAAAGCCTAGCAAATTAATGATGAAAATGCAATGCAAATTTTTGAATTTTTATTTTTTTCTATAGTTTAAATCAGATCTGATGCAAAAACCATGAATTAGGAAAATTTAGAAAGAATTAATGCAATTTAGTAAGCCAAACAATGCAATTTTTTCAAATTTTTCATTTTTTCAAATTTTTTCTCAATGCAATAAAATGAATGACTATATGAATGAATGAAATCAATCCAAATCTGAAGACACACACTCAATAAGTTGCAATTTAAGTCCAAAAACACGCGTTCACCAAAATGTTTAATGGAAAATTAGATTTGTCAATATTTTAGTGTTTTGATGTTTGAATCCGCCTTTCCACTTTACATTCAAGGATCTAGGGTCGAGTGGAAATTCACTATCATACCCTAGATCACTGTGAGATGTAGGGAAGCATAGATTAGGGAATTTAATTACCAAATTTTCTTCTCTTATGCTCAGTTGACCATTAAAACCCTAATTATGTAAATATGACAATAAACTGACGAATAACGGAAAAAGCTCTTGCAGACGAGAGTAAAATAGCAAATCACAGAGTACCTATTTTTGAGGTTCCAAGGAAAAACAGTCAAGGACTAAGGTGCAGGCGCCCACGTCTAAGGTACCAGTTTCTTCACGGGATCCAGACCTCGTTCCGACATTGATCAGCCCTGTAACTTCTGTTTCCAGAAATTTATCTGCGGAGGACACTAGTGCTAGCACCCAAGTCATAGAAATGCTTCGGTGTCCTGCTTCTCTTTGAATCTTGAATCCTTGATGTCTGCCAATCCTTCCTACAACTTCGCTTTTCCCAAATGCGACATCTATAACCTGCAATCACAAGACTTTGGGAGGGGGTTGTGGTGTTTAGAGGCTTGCCTCAGTCAAGCCCTGGAGGACACTTAAGTCTCCGAACACCATTGTCAGATAGAGAGTGCGTGCCCTTGTGAGGCAGAGGCAAAAACCAAAGGAATTGATAATGAAACCACAATATAATGTCATCTTGTAGTGAAGATATCATGGGAGGAAGATGCTCTTCATTCCATGATGAAATAGATGCTCAAATCTGCAAATACAAACACACAAACCACACAAGTCTGCTCTTGCAACACAGTGAAAGCCTTAAATCACCTTGAGAACACAATAGCTTTCTAGTAATCATCTAGTTGAAATCTAGTCTACAAATGAATGCCTAAACATGCTTTTATATGCAACTACAAATACTCCTGCCAAGATTTTTGTAATTCAAACTTACCGTGTCGGCAAAGGACCCAAATAATGGTCATAAACCGACACCTAGAAATTAGGGCTGCCCCAAAATAGGACAGGACTAGGATGCAGGTGCCGAAGTCCTCCTCCCCTATTTTGGGCAGGGTACAGCTCAAGGGGTCCTCCTAGGTCCCATTTGTCATGTTACCTAGGGCTCATTCCATCGGGATGCCAAATTATGAACTAAGATGTCCTAAATGCATGCAAAAGACCTGGGAGCTAAACCTTAAGAGGGAAAAGCACCCAAGGGGACATTTTCTGACATTACAAGAAGTTAAAGTCAAAAATGAATATAATGAGAAGAGATTTGCTAAAATAAGGAAAGCAATTAGCTATGATAGATTAGTGCTTGATACCAGTGTAAAGAGTATTCAAAATACTCTCTCTGAAGGTGTAGAGATCTATAAGTTTTGTCTAAATCGGTCTAAACCTGTTGAAGATATTGAGAAGAAGATTAAGGACTTAAAGCTCAAACCGTCTAACATTTCTCAGTCCTATAGTCCTCTAACTGAGTCTGTAGCAACCACAGAATGTCAAGTAGTAAGTTTGCGAAATGAATTGAGTATTTTGGAGAAGGAAAAGGTCAAAGTTTTGGGTAGATTGGATGAGATCCGGGGACTGATTTCCCTTAAGTTGGAGACTATGTATGATATATTGGCAGAATCCCAAGCTGTTGTTGCTACTAATGATCCTTCTGATCTTCAAAAGGCAGAATCACAGGCATTTTTGTTCAGTGGGCATTTATCTGTTTTGGGCAGCATAAAGAAGAACTAGGATAATGAATTATCACAGTTGAAAAACATCTTTGGTGATATCTTTTTGTTGATAAACAAAGCCTAAGTACTGTATGTTCATATGCAGAAGTATGTAGAATTTTGACCCTTGTACATAAAATTTCTGCATGAATTTTAGTATGTGGATCCCAGCCTTTGCCATTGATGTCAAAGGGGGAGAGGAAAAGCAGTGAAAAATGAGGAATTCAGCTAAGGGGGAGCAATTGGAAGTCACAAAGTGTACATAGTAAGGGGGAGTTGTTCTAACACTTAGACATTTTTCACTAAGTGTTGTCATCAATGCTAAAGGGGGAGATTGTTGGCAAGAGACACTGCTAGGCATGCCAGGTGTTGTCATTGATGGCAACTAAATTCATCTTACACATCCGTATTGTATCATCTGTTCATACTGGAAGTTAGATTGCAGATTTGTCTAAGTCCGAATAGATAGGAATAGGGTATATGACAGGGTTCAGCATTTTGGTCCGCATTTCTCCACCAGTAATCATGTTGTGTTGCAGATCTGAGGGAATGATAAGGGATGTCAGGGCTACCTAAATCCAAGATTTTAGCCTCCGGTGATGAAGGGATTGAAAGATACAAGCATCTAAGTATCAAATTTTGGTGAGACAGTTTAGTCCGGTGAAGAATAGGCCGACTTGGTGTTTGATCCTTGTGCGGATTAAGAGAAGTGGATGATTGAATAATTTGTGAGATCTAGTGGTATTGGATGACTTGTGAGGTGACTTGGGTACAAAAGCTTTGATCCGCATTAATATTTGTGTATGGATTTAGCTGACAGAACAAAGATCTTGAAAAAGCTTCTAAGTTTTCTTGAGGCTGACTGTAATTGAAGAAATCTCATATTGCAGTTATATATATTTGATGGATGCGAGATTTTTGGAGTGTGGTGTGTGAATATGATGTGAAAGGTACAAAGTGTAGCAGTAACAAGTGTGAAGCAAGGAGATCTGAGGTTCGGATCATGGCAGAACAATTAAGCAAAGCAGAGAAAGATGAAGTGTGTAAAGTCAGTGTACTAAGCTCAGCCAGAACTGTAATCTTGCATGATTAGATGCTACTCTTCAGTTCAAATTCTTTTGTGAACTCTTTGTAATCAATCTTGTAGGCAGTGAGCCTCCTTGAGCAGTGAGCTCTAGGCAGTGTGCCCTGAAGGCATGTGCCTTCCCCATTTGTAATACTTTTAACAGAGTATAAATTCTTGTGGGTTAACCCCCACTGTGGTTTTTCCCTTAACTGGGTTTCCACGTAAAAATCTTGGTGTTATTGTTACTAATTTTTTTCACACTAAAATTAGTTTGACCTAAGTGCAGTTGTTCAAAAGGAATAAAAGAAAACTTTGAAGTTATGCATTTAATGAACAATTGATATCTTGACATAACAGAGATAGACTTCAGATGACAGGATAACCCATCAGTCTAATCAAGACTGATGAGTCATCATGACAAGAGAATAAGGTTGCCAAGGTATCAATCTTTCAAGAAATACAGTTGTTTTAACATGGTTTTATTTTTCAGGAGTTATAAGTTAGATTGATTATTCAGTTAATCAGATTTGAAATAAAGGAAGAAAGATATTTGTTTTGAACTATTATTTCATATCATGTTTTGAACATACATTCAATATATATTACTTTATCCTATGCATTGATTGAAAAAGAAATACACATACATCAAGTGCATAAGATAAATTAACTGATTATGTTTAAAAGAAGTGTCCAAATGTGTCCCACACAAGCCGTGGGAGTAACTAGACTGAGCAATTGCAGACATGCAAGCTATACATCTGATTGATAAAAGAAATGAAATGAACACGTGATAAAAATAAATATCCATCATTGCATGAGCAAGAAGGTTGTTTTGTTGATGCCGGTCTTTAGTCTTCATCTTCAGCTCCTATCATCAGCTCAACCTGCAAAAAAATTGGGGACAGTCCTATTAGAGCTCTGGATGTTTAGAGTTATCATATGCTTTTATCAAGCAGATACATCCACTTGTCACATCATGCAATTCATATGAAGGATCAGATCAGATATGTGCTACAAATTAGAAAAAATCATGAAGAAGATCAATTAATACCATCAGGTATATTTTTTATGCTAACTTGTTTGTTCACTGTGCAGGTATAGGAAAAGTAATGTTGCTGATTTGAAGACAAATAAACATGTGGAGAAAATGTGGCTCCCAAAAGGGTTGAGCCCAGCATGTTTCCTTTTATTCATTTAAAAAGGAGTATCAGAAAAGGATAGGATGCATCATTCCAAGCTACACTATGCATCATTTAATCAACTTGCAAAAAAGCTATGTCATCATGACATTCATTACAGTTGATTGAAACAAATTAGAATAACTTAGAATGCCTAAATCAAGTTGGCAAAGTGCAGAAAATAGAATTGCAGCCATAGAACGTATTTATCTCTTTCATATCATTATCAGAGTACTTTGTTGTTGTCATGTTTTATGTCACATTTCACAAAATCAGACTTAAGAAATGACAGAGGTATGAAGAAGTAATGAATAGCAAACTTATGATCTAAGCAGTCAAGGACATAAAAACATATGTTAAGCAGGTTTCTATTGCATATCAGATGGAAAGAACAGGCTATAGGAGCTTCACTATTTATGCATATGATATTAAAGTTAAAGGCAAAATCACAAAGAACAAAACATAATTGCATGCCACTATCATATAAGTGTTCACATTGTTATCTAATGATGTTAAGGGTTACAGTAATGCTTACAAGAGACAGATTTATGCACATGAGTTACAGAATACATCAAAGTTTTTATCTGATTATAAGCATAGAACAGTAAGCAAACATCATGTTGCAAACATTCATAATGACCAAGTACGGCCAAAGCAAGTGATAGAGTTATGCCTCTGAAAAGACAAAATCACATAGGTCCACCATCTATAGCATCTGATAAGCTAATTGACAAAGGCAATAAGATCAAGTAAATGCCAGTTTTTTACAGGTACAGGTATATACTAATGAAGGATAGCATAAAATTTAAAAGTGACAGTCATAATACAGATGACAGGAGGTCATGGCATACAGATACAGGAGGATAAATGAAATTTGGAGATAGTAAATCAAGTGATCAAGACAACAAGGAGGGTAAATGCATCTACAGTGGAAGAACAAAGGAGGACAGGAATGAAGAATACATGCCATAAAGTTTTTGAGTGCTCAAGAAGGTTAAAGTTGTGCTACAGAAAATGCAGAATGGATGCCATCAAGACTTGTACAACTTCTTTTGCAGAAAAGAACACATATGTTGCTCAGAGCTATAGAGAGTGATATTTATCATCACTAAGAAGTGTTCAGAGATAAGAGAACAAGCTACAGAGTTCATATAGATGCAAACTATTGAGGAGGATTTAAAACCCTAACATACTTCATGAATACAGTGAATGCTTCAGCCTTAGTCGTGACAGGGAAATGGGTTTTTATGCCTTTTTAAAAGAAACCCTCATTTTCATCAAAGCCCTCAGTTTCATCTGATGAGCATAGTGAAGAAAGAAAAGTGATAGAAATGTTTATAAAGCCTTGTCATAGCATAAGGAGGGGTTTTTACAAATACCCATATAAATTTTCTGATAGTAGAGTGTGTTTCTACCATAGCCGTGACCTGAAGGAGCATGTTTTGACTTTTTCAAGAATCTCTCATTCTTTCAAATGAAACCCTCATCCTTATTTTTGCATAGTAGAAAGGAAAAGCTATAGAGAAGTATTGTTTTTGTCATAGCCGTTCCTGAAGAAGAGCAATAAAAAATACCCATATAGATTTAAGATGAAACCCTAACATCATTTCTGCATTTACAAGGAAATAATGATGCTACAGTGTGTTTACAGGTGGTCGTGCATAGAAAATGCATTTGTATGCATTTCTGGAGAAACCTTCATTCTATATGTCAAAAAACCTTCAAATTTCATGACAGGAAGTTAAAGATATTCTACAGCAAGTGTCCATGGCCACGGCCATACATAAAAAAAAAGCATTCAAAATACCCATATGAAGAAAGGTCGAGACTCTTCTCTCCCTTTTATATAATGAAATAAAGTATCTATAGTTCAGAGAGCCGAAGGCTTACCTTCAAAAGACAGAGGAAGACTTTCATAGCCGCGGCCTCCTTTAGAAGGTCTTTATCATTTCTTTCACATTTCTCACATTTTTTTTGAAAATATTAAACACACAGAAAGCAATAACATTTCAAAGAAATGCTACAGAAAGAGCATAAAGTGCAGAAATGGCCGTGACCATTAAAGTGGAAGAAGTCTCATAGAAATAATGAAAGAAGTGCCAGTTAAAGACAAAAGATATAGCACTTACCCCTTCCTGCCACATAAAATACAAAGAAATCATGGAGTTCGACAGAGAAAAGCCAAGGAGGAAGCCATGAAAATCAATCAAAATCCTAGTGCTATGGAGTTGCAGAGTGGCGGCCAATGAAGAGAAAAGAGTGAAAGTGAAGTAAGTTTAGGGTTCCATCATTTTTTGTTCGAAGCTTCTTCTCCCATCTTTTGTTTTTTGACTTCATCAAATACAAATTACTGCCTTATCTAAAATGTTGATCGGGGTCAAAACTTTTACCTAGCATCATTGCCAAGAGTAGCCGACAGATATGCTTCTTCCCTTTATTTCTAAAAGTCAAAGGGTCGGTATTATGAGAGGGCAAGGATTCATGCCTTATGATTCTTTTTCTCCTTATGGTCGACTAGCATGTGCTCAAGATACTCATACATTGCATAGTCAAAAATTCCTTGTCACTTTGCAACATAGTCATAAAACAAGATTCCCTTCACATGCAGGATGACCGAATAGGGTCAAAAGATATGATTTTATGCCTTACAATATTATCATCAAAAAGTCAAAACAAGAAGTGCATGAAGGCAAAAATAGTTTGAGTTTCAAGGTGGCAGAGAAGGTGTCAAAGAAAAAAAAATTTGCATGAAGAAGGTATGGAGAGATAAGGTCTATTTGGCATGGTAAATACATATTGCAAGGTGAAAGGAGACTTAGGATTATATTTGCATGATGGGTGTATGTGGCAGAGAGACCTTTTTGCATGTGTATGTTGGAGTGATAAGGCAGAGAGGGGTATTTGTTTTCTTTTGATACAAATATGGAGTTATAAGGATTTATATTTAATGCCTTGTTTTTATGCATTCTTGGCATATGTATGTGGAGAGATAAGGGTATATTTTTTCTAAGGCATATTGAAATGCAAGTAGGTGTATTTTCTCACAAGGAGCTATAAGGAGATTGTATTTGTCTCGAAGTCCTATTTTTTGCTAAAATCTTAGGCATATGTATTTGAAGTGATAAGGAGTTATATTTTTCATGCATGATTTTACAAACAAATTGATTGTAAATAAATAATAAAGTAATATTTTCCAAATTACTTTATTATTTTTAACAAATTGTAAAATCAAATAAGTACAAGTTGTAACCAATAATAGAGTAATTATTCTAATTACTTTATTATTTACTCAATCAATTTTGCAAAAGCAAAATCATGTAAATTGATGAGTTGAGTTAACTAGGCCACCTAGGAGGTTTTTTGCATGATTTGGGGAGTATTTTTAGAGTTCTTGGTCAACTTTTTGGTCAAGCATATGGAGAGGTCCAAATTGGAGCTATTTTTGCTCAATTTGTGACAGTTTGAGCCCCTATTTTTGAGGATTTTTGGATCACCTTGGAGAGATTATTTTTAGAGGCAGTTAGCTACAGTTCATATTTGCATGCCTCTTAGTGAGAGCAAAGCTATATATTGTAAACCAAAACTTGATTTTGGTAGTTCTTTCCTTTTTTCTCTTATACCCTTTGAGAGAGAAGAAGGTTTTGTAGCTCAATTTTTTATAGTTTTATAGAGATTAGCAGGTTATAGGTTCCATTTTTGTCTCTCTTGCAATATTTTCCTTTGTTCTTTGGAATCCAGTAGTTGCCTTTCCATTTAATGCAAATTGTATGAAGTGATTTGATGAAGTTTTACTGTGTTTAATCATTAAAACCTTTAAAATTCTTGTCTTACTTTTACTCGAAGCATTAAGCATAGTGTTATTATAGGTCTTAGGTTGTGTTAATGAAAATAATCTTTTTTTGTTGTGAGAAATCCTTTTCCTTCATAGAAAGCCTATTTTCAAGCCATCCTTAGAAATACTTTTGTGATATCTGTGCCAAGATTAGATTGTATGAATCAGATTTCTGAGTTACATTATGAACCAAATTGCATATTTTTACCCATATTAGGTGCATCACCAATTTTTGCAGTTTCATTTCTTTATAGTTTCCTTCTTACCCTTTTCCAAAACAGAAAAATCATACATTCCAATAGAATATTTTAAGGGAACCAGCCAACAATCTGGAGGTCTAATTTCTTTATAGGGCACCCACAACCTGAAAGTAGTCCCATGTTACACGGAATTGCAGAGCTTTTCCAGCCTTGCATATGGGTGCAATTCCTAGTGATAACAGTTATGTGTGTTGATTTGTTTATGCTCATATGTTATTAATTCATGCTTTCATAGTTATATCATTCATTTGTTAATAAGTGGTAAAGAAGTTTAAGTTGCAGCAAAAGATAAAAGTTTTTGTGACAACTGATTCACCCCCCCCCTCTCAGTTGTCTGCCCTATTTTTAGCAGATGAAGCATTTGGCCATTTGTTGATCCAGAGAGTTGACAACACAGACCCTCTTGAAATTGCTGACCTCAATATCAATGTGGCAAGATTTACTAAGGCTCAGATTGAGCAGTTGATAAAGAAAAATAATGCTTATATGGCTGAGAATGCAAAACTAGGACAAGAGGTGGCCACTTACAAGAATAGATTGACTTCAAGTTCATATTCACCCTACCTGGAAAAAGATCAAAACATCTTTGAAGCAAAAGCCAATTCAAATTACTGGAAGATCAAAGCAGAAAAGTTTCAAAAGAAAAGTGAACAACTTGAGGTCGAGATAAAATTAATCAAATACCACATGGCCTCAACATTGATCAAAAGAAGATTTGATAAAATAATGAAGTTGAGTGACCAAACCTGGAGTATGCATAAAAGGACATATCTTGCACATCAAGAGCATAAAAGGCTTCATTTGAGGCTATTAGAAATGAAAGAAGAATTGAGCGCTAAGTTAGGTCTCCAGGGTCAAATACTTGAGGAATATAACAACTTAATTGTCGAGCATGAAAAGTATAACACTACATTGACTAATGACCTAAATGATTTTGATCAAAAACTTGAGTTAACATTTCCAACCTTCTTTTCTGGAAGTGATCTTCGAGATAAGGATGACTGGGTAAGGGAAATGAGCCAGATGCTACGACCACTCTTGGATAAGGTGAATGATGAAGAAAAAGTATTAGATAATACCTATCAGTGCCTCGATAAGCTGTTCCCCCTAGAATTTGCTATAAGTGATATAATTGCTTTAGATACATGTGTTGAATAGGAGTACATTGATCACCTGGCTAGAGTAAACATGTTTATATCCAGAACACAGTGAATATACAGGAGTGCAGAGATACATTTTTGAGCAGATACCTTGGACATGTCAAAACTAATTCTAAAGAGATGACTTTGCCAGAGCTATGGGTCACGAGTCTACCTTCGATGAATAACCAAGTACAGTATTGATCGCCTTGCATATCTGCAAATTATTTTCTTATTTCCTTAATCATTGCATTAGTTAGGAGTATGTTTATGAAAAGGCATGTCCTTTCAGCCTGAAGCTTGTTTCGCATCCCATAAATAGGGGATATCAAGGCCGCTTCAAATTATGAGAACAATTACAAGACTCTTTAATATATATGCAAATCTAAAACCTGCGATACTTATGTTATGTTATATTCTCATGTGCTCTGAACTTATAATTTAATGCAAAGGAGTAGAAGTTATCTGGTGGATTATATTTTTGGTGTTCAATTGCCGTGTAGAATTTCATGTTTATGAGCTATGTGGTTGTCTCCAGAATGATTTCTTAAATCAGTTCAAATTAATATATCAAGGGTATGTTTAATTTGTCAGAGCACAATTGTTGTTTCTGTGTGATCAATTTGATTGTTTTCTGTGGAAAGTTGATTTAATTCCTACTAAAGCTGCCTATGTTTATTGGTCTCTACCTAAGAGTTAAAAATCCTTTAAGACTGGACATCTTGATAGTTTTCCTTTCCACTTGAATAAAAATCCTTTCCTACGATCACAATGATTTAAAAAAATATCATTGGGATCAGTAAGAAGAACCTTACAACTCAACATCTTTGCACATCTACACAAGGTGTAGATTCACCTAAGTGCCTAGTAATCTGAGTTAAACCAATTATAGGGATCCATATACCATTAACTTTTGACTCTATTGCCCAATAGATGAAAGCACTGGTCATCACAAATATAATTTCACAATCCTATTCATAATTTTCAAACTTCAAACACTTTAATTAGGAACTAATAGGTAAAACTCTGCATCTACCTCATAGGTCTGTGTGCCATAGTAAGTAGATTGCTCAAAATTAGAATCACTTTCAGGCTTTCAAAATCTACTTTATCATTCAGGTACACTCGCCTAGGTTTGCAGAGCCTAAAGAGTAGGGGGTTTTCAATTACATAAACCCTATTTCGTTAGCCAAAAATGTATTAAGAGATTGGCACCCTCTTATGGTTTAATAACCAACATTTTTGAGACCTAACAGGATGTCGATACCCTATTCCAAAGATCCCATTTTGACACAGGCAGGGAGGATGGTGGCAAAGGTTGTGGAATTTGGCTTTACACAGCCAATTGCATTTGCTTTAAAATTTCTGAAGCCTTTTCAACAAATCCATTTTGTGCATATCCTGCAGTCATTGCAGTCCATGAGACCACATTTCTTTGAGGCATTCTATCAAACAGTTCACGTGCCTTGTCTATGCTTCCACATTTTGCATACATGTCTAACAGGGCAGTTGCAACTACAACATCTGACAAAATTCCTCTATCCTTTATGTATTGATTGATGTCCATACCCTATTCCAAAGCTCCCATTTTGACACAGGCAGGAGGATGGTGGAAAAGGTTGTGGAATTTGACTTTACACCAGCTAATTGTATTTGCTTTAAAATTTCTGAAGCCTTTTCAACAAATCCATTTTGTGCATAGCTTGCAGTCATTGCAGTCCATGAGACTAAATTTGTTTGAGGCATTCTGTCAAATGGTTCACGTGCCTTGTCTATGCTTCCACATTTTGCATACATGTCTAACAGGGCAGTTGCAACTACAACATCTGACAAAATTCCTCTATCATTTATGTATTGATGGATGTCCATACCCTATTCCAAAGCTCCCATTTTGACACAGGCAGGGAGGATGGTGGCAAAGGTTGTGGAATTTGGATTTACACCAGCTAATTGCATTTGCTTTAAAATTTCTGAAGCCTTTTCAACAAATCCATTTTGTACATATCCTGCAGACATTGCAGTCCATGAGACCACATTTCTTTGAGGCATTTTGTCAAACAATTCACATGCCTTATCTATGCTTCCACATTTTGCGTACATGTCTAATAGGGCAGTTGCAACTACAACATCTGACAAAATTCCTCTATCCTTTATGTATTGATGGATGTCCATACCCTATTCCAAAGCTCCCATTTTGACATGGGTAGGGAGGATGGTGGCAAAGGTTGTGGAATTTGGCTTTACACCAGCCAATTGCATTTGCTTTAAAATTTCTGAAGCCTTTTCAACAAATCCATTTTGTGCATATCCTACAGTCATTGCAGTCCATGAGACCACATTTCTTTGAGGAATTTTGTCAAACAGTTCACATGCCTTGTCTATGCTTCCACATTTTGTATACATGTCTAACAGGGCAGTTGCAACTACAACATCTGACAAAATTTCTCTATCCTTTATGTATTGATGGATGTCCATACCCTATTCCAAAGCTCCCATTTTGACACAGGCAGGGAGGATGCTGGCAAAGGTTGTGGAATTTGGTTTTCAAACAACTCATACTCATAGAGTCATGGTTTTAGGTCACGTATGTTATGGTAACAACAAGGGATTCCAACTATGGTTACAATAGCTAAGACTGCCCTCATTTGTGACCATAAAAAAGGTTCTTGGACAACACTATCTTGCTCTTCACACTATGTACTATATAGGCCAAGATTGGGTTGAAGAAATCACTTGATTGTTACCTCTATAGTGATACCACACCCTAATACCCCATGCATTCTAAATAGCTTGAGATTTAATACTCAACCAAGATGAAATTGTATCACTGTACCACACTTAACTATGTCAGTCCCTTCTTGACAACAATTTGTAATATTTAGACTATTGGGATCCTTGCCACAAATAAATATTAGGTCAATGACACAAGGCTTTTAAACAAAAACCATAATCCCAACTCTATATCCATCCCCTTGGCAGTCTCAAGGGCCACCTTGAGACAAAAAATGCTAATGTACTATTATGACAGTTATGATTGTCCTCCATCGTTTCATTGTGCATTTGAAACTTGAGATGACGATTGGGGAGGTCTCCATTTGTAAAAATATGGAAATTACTAATGGAAAGATCTTTAAAATAGGCATATTCAACTTCAGGCATTTATGCAGACCCTAGGAAGGTGGATGTAAACTTAGTGACTATAATTACCACCACAAAGACTATCCACTTTGTGACTATGACAAGGTAACATTGTCATGCTCTTTATGACAATCCCTTCTCCATTGGGTGATGGCCTAATAACATTTATCTCCTTTGTGATTTTAATGCCTCTCTAATACACTATCATAGGAGTCTTGACATTCCTTATGTATCAGTGAAGAAGGCTTCCAACAAATCCAAAAGGAGGGCTTAAGATTACATACAAAGTCCTAGTCTTCATACCCTAGTCACATATCACCCCTCTAAGAAGACCTCAAGACAATTGCCCTTCAATATAGGAAGTCAATGCAGTTTTAAAAGATAAAGTGCAAGAGGCCAAAGGACAAGAAAACTTAAGGCCTTAAGGGGTTTAAAGCAATAAAAATATAGGCTTCCAAACTCAACTTAAAACCCTAACCCTAGGTGGGTACCACCAGATACCTCCAGAACCCTTTAACTTGGCACTGTAAAACATTGTCCAATCTAATAGTGGGAAGCTAAAATCAAGCATGTACACTCACATATGACAAATAAGTATGCCTACCAAGTGGTTTGGCATAAAATGAATAGGCTTCGAATTATAACCCTTCAAAGTAGGCCACTGGAGTATATTGTACAGGTGCATTTCTGAGTACTGCAGTCAGATTTTTCATCATGGAAACCTAAATTTTTTGCAAAAAATGGTAGGAAATTTTAGATTCCAACAAGTCCATTAGTTGGAGGTAGGCAAACAAGGGTTTTATGTTCATTATTAGCCCATTAAACTTAAGCATATGAGATAGCATGGCATACACAAAATGTTGTGGATAATGACCACAAGATTAGGTTAATTGCAACCATTTTTTGTAAGCAAGCACAAGACTAGTATACTCATTATGATACTAATGGCACCAAGAAGGGCCCCCAAAGATATAAGAGTAATCATTTTTCATCTAAGAGAAATCTTACATTTAAGGGTGCCTAGGGCCAACAAAGAAGCACTTTAGAACTCATCCTACGCATCAATAAACAAATCAACACAAGAAATGCAAATTGACATATTAACACAACAATATCCAACTAAGTTATTAAAAGTCAACTATTGATACCTTGTTCTCCATCTAGATTACAAAATTGGTCCACTTTTTGCTTTGTAACATATCCTTTTCAAATTGCATTGGATACTGGCCATATTTCTCCTTCTGTCAAAACATGGCACATGGACTAGTTAAAGTAATTAATATGCAATCATTTACTTTTTCCTAGGAAAAAAAATATCATTTAACATATTAAATATACTTACAAATGTATAGATCAAGGCTTGTAAACCTTTCTGGCCACTGTGATGCGTGGCACGAAGTTTGTCAAGCCTAGCCTTAGAGGCCTTGTCCTGAAACATATACTAATTCAATTTAACTATGCACAAATAAAATTTAAAAATCATTTAATAAATTTGATATAATCTTATGACCAAATTTAAATACCTGTGTACTCTCCTCACCAGACTTCCTCTGTGCATCAGACTTCTCATATGCTTTTAAAAGCTCTTTCCATACTTTCAGACTTACATCAATTGGCCTTTTTTTGAGCCTTAGCTCAGGAGGGAGTTTTTTTATCTTCTTTGTTTGGTTGCACCAGAATCTCTTGCAGTTTTGAGATATTTGTAGCTTTATCTTCTTTACAGACCAACCTGTGCCAAATTCAGTCTCCATGTCATGGATAACTACTTTTTGCAGGTGTATGGGTATCTTTGAGAATGGAAAATGTAGATGGTCTTTGAATCGTTGAAGGCATGATTCCTTCAACCTATTCATAAATGTTTTTCTAGCATCTATCATTTGGACTTCCCCTGAAACCACATTGTATTCTATCTTGGTATCGTAGGTACCAATGCAAGATGAAAAACATGGCATGGTGGTCGAAGAAGTCTGTGTCCCAGGAGTGGGTGGGACATTAGAAGTCGTTGTTCCTTGTTCCACATTCTTAGAGGTTATGTTATTGATTTCCTCCTGGATCTTTTGCTCGATCCAGGACTGGTTGGGGAATCAATTGATTCCCTTTGACACTATTGATTTGGTTGGTAACATTTCAGGGGCTTTACCAGATCATTTTTTCTATGTATTTGGCAAGCATTGTCAAGTCCACACCATCCAATTTGTTCACTGCCTCTACCCCCAATATAGAAGCCAATGCCTCTTTATCTTTGTCAGTCTCATGTTTCCTATATATATATATATATATATAATAAATTTCTTCTTTTAAATTTACAAATAAAAAACTAAAAACTAAAAATCAAAGAAACAATGGAAACATTTACAAATCTATAAATTGAAAATGAATTACCTCATTATGGCCAGAGTGTACTCCCTTTGCTCTCTTCCCTCTATTGCTTGACATTTTGAGGCGACCTAGGGCAAATTATTTTCATTCAGTCTGTGGAGGCAAACGAAGTACACACTGCCAGGTATGAAAGTTTTCGTCTAATTTTTCTGTATTCCTCAAGGTTTTTGACCTTTACTTTGTAGAGCAAATCATGAAGCTATTTTCCTATGAATCAATTGGTGCCTTGGGAGGGAATCTATAGTTCCGGACCTAATTTTAGTTTTCTCACCCTCGTCTCAAAAGCCCTATCTCTTCTTATTGTCTCGACCAACCTCTATTTTAGTTTGCTCACCCTCGTCTCAAAAAGCCCTAATTTTAGTTTGCTCACAATCAACTTGTCTTAAAGCACTCGACTACTTTTTTAGGAAGGAAGCGAGAAAGTTGTCTTCAGAGAAAGGTATTGATGGGAATGATAAGAGAACCTAGGCATTGGGGTTTGAAAAAATGCATTCACTACTCTCGGATGTAGAGGAAATAATGTAATGTCTACAATTTTACCCTCCTCCTTTGCAACCACATGAGACTTCAACGATTCGTCTGTAAACAAAACAATAGTCACAACCCTTTCTTCACAATCCTCTCCATTTAATCGAAACAAAAATATTTTTGGGAACAAATTTTTTTATTGTAATTGTAACCTTACCTATGGTGTCGCAAATTAAATCAAATTTCTCATCTACTTGTTTGTTCTCCCTTTTTTCTTTCTCTCTTCGCGCGGGGTTTTTCTGCTTTTTTTCTCCTCTAATTCACATGGTGTTTTTTCTCCTGTAATTATCAAATTTCTCATATAATTCAAAGCGAGAAGTTTTTATTTTTTTGTTTTTGATTTAACAGGTCCCGCCATTGCCAAAATAAGGGCGAACACAAAAAACCCAAACGCTTGATCTCCAAACAAAAAATGAACACCAAAAATCAATAGAGTTTTGTTTTTGTTTTGTTTTTTGTTTTGGGGTATGTGCAGGTGGGAATTTTTTTTTTTTTTTTGATCCAATAGTTGGCGCTATAGTCAGAGCAGTTACCGCTGACTTTAGCGCTAACTTTTAGGCCTAAATGTAATCTTTTTGGGGCGCACAAGGTGGTGCAAAGTGTGCTAATTTAGCACCAATCAGTGGAAAATGATGTATTTTGCTTGGAAGTTGATAAAAAAGTAACCTCACCAAATTTGGGATTGTCCTTATAATAAGTAACTATATCTTGTTTCCATGATAGCATTTTGACTTCATGCTTCTCTTATGATTAGCTCAATAATGACTCACTCTTTCACAACATTACACAGATGGTTGGTGACAATCCTTATGCAAGTGATATGGCTTTGGAAAAACCAAACAACTCTTCGCTTACTATCATGATGACATGATATTGGGACTATATTTGGGCAGCTTATGGAGTGTACTTATGGTATTGTGATTTTCATTTCTATGTTTCTCATTAACCTAATTTTAGGTTGAAGCATGGTAACTAACCCACTAGCTATTATGATAGTCATACAATGACTAGACAATCCTCTCCACTTTGACTATGATAATCCTATGCATGGTGTTTTCTTCAGGACAGTCCCCAATCATGTGAATTATTGATAGTAGCTAGTTCAAATGGAATTTTGGATGGTGTAGTAAGTTGTCCATATGGCTCATGATAGTGCATGCCTTGGTTATGTCCTTGTGACATTACTCTCTAGATATCTCCTCTTTATAGTGACAAGGTTTCAAGAACATCACAACTTAGGTAAGGCATCAAATTGTCTCTTTAACCTCTGGATTGTCATTTTTCAAGAATTGATCTCATTGAACTGCAAAGACAACATGTTGCTTGATGACTAACTACATTGTTACTATGATAGTGACTTAACCTGGTCACAAGATTAATGAGACAATTTTATAGTAATAACTCTATGGATGCATACCTAGCTATCCTAGGTGTACTATGACAATAATTTAATGTTGCTAGTGTTGCTTTTAAACCTCCTATGGTTGTTACCTATGCTCATGTATGACAACCTCTACAATGTTAATTATGATATTCATATGATGGTGAATATTGGAGCTATGGTTTAGATGACCTAATAACATTTGTGATAGTCCTTTGGGGTTGTGATAGACCTTTTGGGTTGTAACAATACTTAGGACGATTGTCCCATCAGCTATAACAAGGCATAATGATGCTCCTTGATATCATCCCCCTATAATGATAGTAATCCACCATATACGAACAATTATATAAGTTATAAGAATCCTAATGGTTGAAAGATGATCTTTGATACCCCTATTAATAGTCAAGGCAAAATTTTAAGGTGGTTGCTATAATAGCATTTTTTAATAAAAATGATTACCTAACTTATAATGTTAGCAATGCCTTTCCTTATTTTTGTTAGTCACAATCCTATATCATATGGTGGATGCCCTTTATTCCCATATCAGTCCATTGACTTGCTAATAAAGATTCTAAATAATTGTTAGTACAACATTAGGTGGTATTTGGACAATAGCAATGATATGACAGCCTTTGAATCCTCATGATCCCACTACAATAGTCGATCAACACTATGACCTGACTTATCATTTTGACACCAATTGTTTTAGTTGGGAGCCATGACCTTCCATATAACATTTGAGATTTGGATTTGGGATTAAGGACAAACTTAAGATATGTGATAGGAGATTGACAACATTTTAGCTAAGTCATGACAATCTTTGTTTATATTATCGTGACTTCACTATAATCTTGAGGCCCGATTTAAGAGGCCATGAACTATCTCCTTCACTATCTGACAACCTTCCACTTCCTCACATACCTGTGATAGTCCTATTTATACATCTAGTTATTCCTTAGATATTGTCAATCCTTAAGGCATGATGACAACATCCCTAAATACCCCAACTACATCTCAATCATATCAAAATTTCATTGTAATTTCACTTTCCTACCATGATTGCATACTCCTTCATCCTTTGTGACATAGATCATAGGCTTGTCACATCAATGTCAAGGGCTCAGAATTTCATCACATAGGAAAGCATGTTACCAAGATTTGATGGATTGCCATTAGGCAATCAAATCTTGGTACTCAAAGGATCTTTACCTCTCTCTTACACCATGCCCTTTATCTTATTAATTGTTACAAACCCTACACACAAAAGAAAGGATCATTAGGTCTTTCAATATATCTATACATAAATTACAACATCAAACCCTCTACTAAAACTCCAAAATATCAAACCCTAGGTGACAAAACTCTCACATTTGAGGGAAAAAAACTAGAATAAATGTTGGATTTCATGGTAACTCAAAACTCCCTCTCTCAAACTAATGACTTATTGCATATATGGTTTGAAAGAATAGAAACTAGTCATAGATTAGATGAAAAGATCAAGGAGATGCATGTTATAGAGTATAAAACTCAAAAATCAAAGGTCTTTTTGGGCCTTTTTCCAACAATATGAGCAAAATTCAAACTTTAGACATGTAGCACATGTACCATATGACTCATTCACATACATCACACGTGTCAGACCACTAAGAAGGGAGGTAGGTGCTTAATATGAGCAATGACAATTGCACATAATGTTTAAGTTCACTTCAACAGATGGTTGGGGTTATGATAGCTAATGGAGGGTTTTCTTTTCAAAGGAAACCATTAATTTGGAGTGAAAGTAATGGTGAAATATAACATAAGTCCCTATAATTAAAGAATATCTAATGGCTAGGATTAACCTAACAAAGATCTAACGACGTGATTTTAAAATTAACATTCAAATTATCCTTCCCTCCATCAAGAACTTAAAATTTTGGTGCCAAAGACTCTTTGAGACTGTTTTGAGGGTTCTATGATAGTTTTGAGGGTTTTATGGCCACTTGGAGAGATATAGATTGCCTTAAAATGACCCATAAAAGAAAAAAGAGAGTCAAATATGAAATAAATGTCTTTTTGATGTGAATTTGTAGTCATCTTGTAATCATAAGATTTGAGCTCTAGTTGTCAAGATTCCACGTGTAAACTTTTTCTGAAGAGCAAAATGTTGGAATGTCCTATTTTGTTTTTCATAGTGTGTCTTAATGAAAAGCGAGTGTATTAACAAGATAAATTCAAGAATATTCTCTTGGTGCACAACTATTATGTGACTATTGTCATTGTTGTGTATTACAGGATCCAGAGGAGGCCATGGAGAGAGGACGTGGACAACATAGAACTACTAAATCGCAAAGAGGAAAGTGGGTGGAAATAGATATGACAATGGAATCTGCAGATACAATAGAGGTAGAAGAGAAAGCAACTTCAACCAAAGGAGGAAGGTGTTTATGAATTCACAAATGATACAACATAGAGGAGATAAAGTCATTTTTTTGTCCACGAGGCCTTTGAGGTCAAACTTATTGGTTGAGAATGCACAGGAATGGTGATTAAGTGTGATTCTATGATCAAGGGAAAAGTTTGAAAATTAGGATGGCCAAAACATGATATCAATATGTCAAATATATGACTAAAGGTGAGGTTTTGTGTTGGATAGCATATTCATTGAAATGATATAATTGGTGTACTAAACTTTATTTACTATGTTGTGTATTATAGGGGCCAGATGAGGCCATGGCAACAGATCGTGTCATATCAAATGAGGACACAACGAATGAAGCAGGAAATTAGGTACTCAATCTAATTTCCTTAGGAAAAAATGATCTGATGGCATTTTGAGATACGTCCATCTTTTTTCACAGTATTATTGAAATTTATAATGTATTATCCAATCTTGACATAAATTAATGCATGTTGTTGATTATTATAGATGGAGATTGGAGCAAATGCAGAGCCTGAGTGTTCAACTAGCAAACGAAAAAGATATGTACGTGGATGTGGACCTAAAACTGTTAAATCACGTAGATGATAGTGGGTGGAAGAGGATGTGACAATGGATCCTGCAAACACAACAAATGATTGCATTGAACAAGAGGTTGGTCAAGACTATAGTACATGGGATGAATACTTTGAGAAAAAATTTGTTTGTGGATGTTTTGTATGTTGTGGAAAGCAACAATTCAAATGAGCGATTGTACAAAGACATTACATATATGATGAGCTTCCAGTCGGTAGTATGCCTCCTACAATTGATTCAAATCCAATAGGAATTGTGGTAAGGAATTTTCTAAATTGATATTAATAACATGTATACTT
This sequence comes from Cunninghamia lanceolata, assembly GCA_027924645.1. Taxonomy (NCBI): domain Eukaryota; kingdom Viridiplantae; phylum Streptophyta; class Pinopsida; order Cupressales; family Cupressaceae; genus Cunninghamia; species Cunninghamia lanceolata. The sequence continues at coordinate 6,004,918 of BSBN01000404.1, forward strand.
CATTTAAACATTATTTTATATTATTTAAATAACTAATTTTTTTCTTAATGGATACTTGCGGGATAAAGTTCTTGGTTAGTTTCCTAGATCACCGACTTCTAGCCTAGAGGGCAATGATCATTTATCAGATGATACATCTAACAATAATATGTGCCAATATACCAGCTCGGAAGATAAGGAATTGATGAAAACAAGCAACAGAACAAGAACCGGTTTAAAGATGCATAATTTGCTTAAAGACAAGGGGAAGGTGGACTACATACCCTATGAGAATGAATGTGATAGAGATGATGACTTGCCCCTAAGTTTGAGATCACTTTACAAAGAGACATTTGATCATCGACTATATTGCGCTTGGCCTAGTGATCAACAACTACCTAGAGTGTACGAGGTGTTTCAATTTTGGGGATACAACTACATGATACGACCCTCTAATATTCATGGAGAAAATCTAGGCCTCTTTATTGTCTAAAATGTACATGTGGGATCTAAACATAGAAACAATTCAGAGCAAACCACTAGGAGATTAATGTCATATTATGGTCCATATTATGGTCCATCATATTCAGTGGTGAATGGAGAAGGCTAGCAGAATATAAGCCTGGCATGTCAGCATATGGTCTAAATTTGAATATGTATACACATCGTCTCCAATTGGAAAGTGGAAAAGAAATGAATAGAGGTCATCTTATGTATATAGATGGACGTGCATACACACACAAAAATATTGCAGGATTTATAAATAGTAGTAAGGGAAGGAACCCTACTGTAAGACTGAATTATCAATTTATTGAGGTTATAAATGATAAAGATGGAGATATGGAAAGAGGTTGATAGATTGATACTGGTTGAGGCCTATTATGGACCTTACCATTGGGGATGAGTTATTAATTGATTACCCCTTCTTAAAATTCACTCCTACATGAAAGGAAGAGGAAGAACAAGGTCTCCCTAAGGATGTCTTAAGGGCAAAAAACCAAAGAATAATAAATGAGTGTGGATTGATGTTTTATAAACTATGTGTCAAAATTGTGTTTTATTTAAATTATTGTATAAAAAAGTTAGTTTATAAAATAATGTTCCATTATTCAATTGATGTATATATGTTCATACAATTTATATTTTTATTCTTAAGCCATATTTGATTATATTTCTTTGAAATTGATACATTTATGATTTATCCAATTGTTGCCAAACATTAAATAATGCCTGCGTTTGTTGTTAGTAGAAGATGTTGATGAAACACATACTAATACACAAGATCCAACTGGGTCATTAAGATTTGGCGGGATGATCCAAACCATGCTTTAAACAATACCAGGGCGAAAAGAGCATTATTGAAGAGAATACTACCAACTGAGAAATTTGAAGAGCTGATGAGATCCGCATACACTGATGACATGCCACCTAACCTTAATGATGATGATCATGATAGTGAAAATGCAGTGCATGAAGAAGGAGTGAATGAAATGTTGATAGATTTCTTTGGGGATGAAAACAATGATGACCAATAATGATCATATGGTTGACAGTAACGATGATAGTAGGGGTAATTACCACAACGTAATGTTGATGATAACAACTGAAAGACTCCATCAAGCAAGCAGTGAAGACACCCGTGTTCAAATCGGGTGCAAGTAGAACCTCAAAACTAGCATGCACATTAATATTATTAGAAATCAAGTCATTATTTGGTTGGTCAGACAAAGGATTCACTACCCTACTGGAAGTGAGTTGAAATCTATTTCTTACTTGCAATTGTCAATTGGTGTACATAATTGGTAAACATTCATCAACTTCATTTTATTTCTTTAAGGGGATTTTAAAACCATATATTGTATATAAACAGTCCTAGTATAGATTGACATATCAAACATGTTCATCATAAGTCAAACATTCAATTGATTTAATCTCTGGCCAATCTTGCAGGGCACTAAAAACTAAAATATTCCTGAAGAGAATGTGTTGCCATCAACTTGCAGAGCGGCGCGTCTGTTCTTGGTTGAGTTGGGGATTGAATTATAAGCAATTCATTCATGTAAAAATGATTGCATTTTATACAGAGATGAATATCAAAACAATGTAGAATGCCATGTATGCAAAGAGAAAAAGATATCGTACAGATGTACAAGGTCCTACAGTTCCAAAGAAGGTTTACGTCACATGCCAATTATACCTAGACTTCAACGAATGTTTCGTTGCAAGTCACTTGCACAATTGATGGACTGGCATGCAAAGAATAGGAGTAAAGATGGATTCATGCAAATTCTGGCTGACTCCAAAGCAATGAAACACATAGAGGAAAAATGGCCAAGAAAATTCAAAGATGAACCCCGTTAGTATCAGGTTTGGTCTTACAATTGATGGAGTGTACCCATTCTCTTTCCTGAGCTCAAATTATAGTGTTTGGCTAGTCGAATTGATAGTATACAATATTCCCCCATGGATGAGTGTTAGAAAGGAGCAACCTTATGCTGACTCTCATTATTCTAGGAAAACATCAAGTTAAAAACATGGATGTTTATCTTGCATCTTTTATTGATGAGATGCAACTACTATGGAAAGGCATAAGAATGTATGACATATCACGTCACCCATCAAATAGGTCCTTCATGTTGTACGATGTGCTATGTTGTGGACTATTCATGATTTCCCAGGACTTGGTGTTTGTTTTGGTAAGATAAAATATTTACGTATTTACACTAATAATTTATTTTCATCCCAACTTTCATACTTCGTTTTACACTTTTTTTTTTATGTTATTAACATTACTTATTGAATTGTAGGGCTTCAAAAAAAGGGGATATTTGCATGTCCAAGATGTGCAGAACAATTTCAAGGGGTGGTATTATAAAGATCTACATAATTTATTTACGCAAACAACAAGGTTTTTCTACCACTAGATCATAAGTTTAGAAATCGCCTAGAAGAATCAATTTGATGGAAAAGTTGAAAATAGAGGCCCTCCCATGATTATGGGTCCAGGTGATTGGATTAAGAAGTATGAAGATGCTGAATTGAAATCTCGGGAGGATTTTTTTGATCGAGGTGATTCAATTGAAGAACATAACAGGTTGTAGTTAATATGCCAGAAGGAATGAAAAGTAAATCCATATTTTATGAGCTCCCTTACTGGAAGGATCTATTAATATCTCACCTATTAGATCCTATGCACATCTTCAAAAATGTCCCAGATTCTATATTTTGACATATATCAGGCAAAGAGAAGGACACCTTGTCTTCGAGGAGAGATATTGCTCTTTCACGTACCAAAATTGATAGAAAACATTTATGGCCAAACAGGAAAAATGAAACATATGTAGAAGCTCCATGGATTTTGAAAAAAAAAAGAGCTAGACCAACTAAAAAATGTCATCCGTTCAATAAGGACACCTAGTGGCTATGGGTCATCATTGGCTAAAGCTGTTATAGTTGATGGACATATCACAGGATTAAAAGACATGATTTTCATAATTTTATGAAGGTATTATATATCATCATTTAACATTTAATGGTAACATGATTAAGTACTAAATATATTTTGAAATTTTGTTGTGTGAGAAAAAATTACTAATGACCTTTTCATTAATGTATTTGATATCATATCATGCCATTGGCAATTAGGGGGGATTCATGTCTTATAGTTGACTTAAGGAATGCCATAAATCGATTATCAGCATTTACAAGGTATGTGCTTATATGAAATCTTCATGTGTGAGAGACATAGAGATATTACATTGCATTTTTAATTTTTGACTAAAGGTTCATACTAATTTACTATTCTTATATTAGGTGGGTGACCTCCAAGGAGATCCACAAATATGAAGTGCCAAAATGGAAGAAGGAAATTGCAGAAATTGTATGCGTATTTGAGGAGCTCCCTACAAGTTTCATGGACCTACAAGTCCATTTACTTATACACCTAGTCGATGACATTGAATTGGCAGGTGTCATATCAATGAGGTGGATGTTTTTATTTGAGAGGTATATGAAAACTCTAAAAATATATGTCCGACAAAAGGCACATCCAGAGGGTTGCATGCTGAAGGGTATGTATTGAATGAAGTATTTTTCTTCCTGTGTGAATTCCTTGGTAAGGATTTGAAGATGGGCCATGCTTCTGGGATGAAGAATGAGCATTAGATATTATTGATGGAGAAAAACCACAATCTAATGGTGTTCAAGTAGAAATTAGTAAGTAATTCATGATCAGTGTGGTTGTTTTTCTTGCAATCATTAATTTACTCTGTAATTTATTTGTCAAATTAGCAGCATGACATTTGGAGTTTGAAATAAACATGTTGACATGTAATAGGTGTAGACTAAAGTGTTATACTCGACAAGTTCATTCTGTACCACATGGAATTATGAACAAATGGATTGATCTGTATGATAAAAAGAGAGAAAAAGTGGTTAGAAGCAAGGAGACAGTTTAAGAGATCAAACTCAAGGAATACTCCACTTCCCACTGATCTACTTGGGGAATGGAGCAAAGATTGCACACTAGAATGGGTTATTGAACAAATTCAAAATCAAATAGAGGATGTAGGTATAGATTCAAACATAACAGAAGATGAAATCACATGTCTAGAGGATGTGAAAGAAAGGTACAGTTGGAATTTTACAAAATGTTGTTTCCTTAAAGTTTTAACACTATTAACTATTTTAATATTCATCATTATATTTGTTTTCACTAAAATAAATGGTCTTTCACATGCGAGGAAATATCCAACAATGTGGGCACATGGTGGAGATTATCGTGTAGAAAAGGTAGATGTAAAGAGACAATCCTTCAATTGTGGCATCATGGTTGACTCAAGCAATCCAGTCGATCAAGTTCAAAAGATAAGAATATAATTGAAGGGAATCTACAATATGTTGGGAAAATACAAGAAATTATTGAGTTGGATTACCGCTCTTTTAAATGTTGTATTTTTAAGTGTAGATGGTATGAAGCATTTGAGAGGACACAAAGACATGATACCCATAGTGGATTGTTTTCTATAGATTCCTCATGTTTCCTACCAGAGGATAAGGAGCCTTATGTTCTACCAATTCATTGTGAGCAGGTATTTCTTTAACTCAAACAAGAAGCGATAGTGATCATTAATCTATTAATTCATAGTTTATTGCAAATATATACATGTGTTTATTAATCAATAAAATTTTTATACCATACGTCTAATATATGTATGTCATTCATGTGTAGGTATTTTTCTATGAAGATATTTTGGACCCGAAATGGATATTTGCCATACATTATGATCCAAGATTAAGGCATGTATTTGATGATGCATTAGTGGATAGTGAGCAAAACAATGATGGCCAATAAAATGAGAGAGAGAGAGATTAGAGAACATCAAAGAAATTGACATCCATGATGATGTTGAAGATGGTTATGTTCAGGCACAAGAAGACAATAATCCAAGTTAAATGATGTTATGGAAGACAACAATATGGATGGAATAGAAAATGATGCTCCAATACATCTAGTAACAATATAGATTGTCTATAGTCAAATTTCAATGATGATGAAGATTAGGCAGATCAAGATGAGGATGATGATAATATTAAATACTTGAAAGAACATTGAACATTGACAATGATACATTGGATGACATTGTAGCAAGACAATAATGTTAATGACCAAGACTTCTAAATTTTTAGAATTTGCATCGATGTTTAAAAAAAGATGATTCTTATGGCCTAAACTTTGAAATGCTTCAGTAATATTATTTGTGTTGCTACAAATTACCTATTGCAATATCCTTAAATTGTTCAATCTTTGGTATGAATTGTTGGCAAAAAAAAATAGGATTACTTGGATGCAATTTCCTTTTCATTACTTTATATTTTTCTTGAATGTCAAGGTCTCAACCTAATCCTTATTTTGCGCTAAGAAGAAACCTTAGGCTTAACTCTACAATGGCCTCAATTCATTACGAGGAAGTTATGACTAAGGATTTGATGACTGCTACATATTTTAATGGGGAAGATGTTTTTCATCATGATGCACATGTTGCACATATGGATAGGCAAGACATGAATCTTACTACACAAACACGTATATTAGAATTAAGGTTCTGACTTAAAGAATCGACAACCGGCAACAAACGGTCAACACAAAAACATAAAAATGGATTAATGTTTTCTATAAATCTTTAACCCTACTCGTAAATAGAAAAACTAAATTGGATTTTGAAATATATACAAGGGAATGATTTTCAAAAGAGAATGGTCAGTGCCTGCCACATGAGGAGTTTTTTTATCTTTAATTATTTTTCATATATATCCTTAATTGTATCTATGTCATGTTATCTTGTGATAAGTACTTGAGTAAGACCATCAATGAAAATGAAGTGGACATATTATCATCTATATTAGCTAGTTGATTGCCACAAATATTTCAATTTATCAATGATCTCATGTTTCTATTCATTTTCAACACTTTAATAAAGACATCAAGATCATAATATTCTTCTTCATCAGTAGAATGCAACATGTGATCGTCATAGGAAGTAGGAGAAAGAGGAAGTCATGTTTACAAGGTGAGGGTTGATCTAGTACTTTGTTGAAAGGGACATAAGGATCCTAGATGTTTCTTAGGAATGCAAAATTAAAGGCATTGGGTTGTTTCCAACAAATGCAAACCACAAAAAATCTCAAAATAAAAAATCAATCTTTTTTTATCCTAAACATAGGCATGGAAAATTGCGAGTTCAAAAAAATGTAGGGAAATAAATCATACCCTATAATAGAAGATTTAAGTCCAATCCTAGATTTAATTAAACTTTAAAGTACAAGGAGTTGAAAGTAGTATAAAATATTGGAGATATTAAGTAATTAAGATAGAGAAATGAATAGTTGAGAAGAAATACAAACTTATTTGATCTTTTTAGCATGATGTCAAATGTGAAGTGTGTGATTAACTAATGCATTATGAAAAAAAGAATGAAAACTAGGATTTTCTACTAGAATAATGATCATGAGATTGTGGTAGTGATTAACTAATTTTTTGCATTCCTTCTTCACTTGTTTTTTTTTTTCAATATTTCCAAAACTTTACTCTTATCTTCCTAGGATTATAGATTTTCCTCTTGACTTGGATTGATATTTATACCATTCCCCTTTAGATCCACTTTGTCCTTGGGCCTTTCCAAAACATGCAAGGCATCCTTAGAACCTTCATCATTGAACTTTCTCCTCAAATCTCCATTGAGCATTGTAACAATAAAGGATTCCATAGTCACCTTTGCAACACTGCCATTTATAACAAGCATTATGTTCTCCTAATTTTTGGGTAAAGAAAAAAGGGAGAAGATACATTTGTCTTCCTCATCAATTTTAACATTTGTTGAACCTATTTGACCCAAAATCATATTAAAGGTGTCAGAATGTTCTACAGTAGAATCACCTTCCTTCATTTTTAAATAATATAAACATCTCTCTCTCTCTCTCTCTCTCTCTCTCTCTCTCTCTCCTCTCTCTCTCTCTCTCTCCTCTCTCTCTCTCCTCCTCTCTCTCTCTCTCCTCTCCTCTCTCTCTCTCTCTCTCTCTCTCTCTCTCTCCTCTCTCTCTTCTCTCTCTCTCTCTCTCTCTCTCTTCTCCTCTCTCTCTCTCTTCTCTCTCTCTCTCTCTCTCTCTCTCCTCTCTCTCTCTCTCTCTCTCTCTCTCTCTCTCTCTCTCTCTCTCTCTCCCTAGTTAAATCCTTTTCCAACTAACTTTCCTAGCTAGTTTTCCTTTTCCTTTCCAATTTCCCTTTAGATCCCACCTATTTTTCCCTATTTTTACTATTTTCCACCTCTCCTCTCATCATTCTTCCCATCCAATGAACTTTAGTTTTATCTTGTTTCCATTTCATCCTACCAATTTATATCCTCATCCCTCTTTTCATGTCCTAGTTTTCTTGTTTCCATTTGCTTTGTTGATAAGGGAGATGGATAGAGGCAAAGAGGAAGACACTAGAGAGAGAGAGAGTCCTAGTTTTCTTGTTCATTTCCTTCATCGATAAGGGAGAGGGAGAATCAATAGAAGGGAGAGATAGGAAGATATAGGTTGAATGATAGGGGAGAGAGGCAAGAGATAGAGAGATAGGCATAGATAGCTAGGTAGAGAGAGATAGAGAGGAGATAGATAGGGAGAGATATAAGAGGAGACAGAGGGGAGAGATAGGGAGATAGAGAGTGACTAGAGAGATGTCTAGAGAGATAGGGAGATAGAGGAATGATAGGGGAGAGAGAGGCAAGAGATAGGGAGAGATAGATAGGTAGAGAGAGAGGAGATAGATTGGGAGAGACAGAGGAGACAGAGGGAGAGATAGGGAGATAGAGATTGAGTGAGATGTCTAGAGAGATTATAGGGAGAGAGATTGAGAGGTAGAGGGATGATAGAGAGTCAAGTGAGATAAGGGAGAGATAGGGAGATAGAGGTTTAGGGTTTAGGGGTTATGGGTTAGGGATTAGGGGAATTATTTAAGGTTGAGGGATTTAGAGAGAGAGAGAGACTTATTTTGACATGCAACTGTAAACCCTAAACTCAGGCAACCCTAAATCTATAAACCTTAAATAATGCCTGTAAACCCTAACCCCTAACCCCTAAAACATATATAAACCCTAAATAATGCCCCTAAGCCCTGAGCTCTAACCCCTAAACCCTAAACCCCAGCAAACCCCTAAACCCTAAACACTAAACCCAAGCAACCCTAAATCTCTATCTCCCTATCTCTATCGTTCCTCTACCTCTCGATCTCTCTCCCTATGTCTCTGGCCATGTCCCTCACTCTCCATATCCCTATCTTTTTTGGCTGTCTCTGGCCATGTACCTCACTCTCTATATCTCCCTATTGGTCATCTCTCTCTAAACACTAAACCCTAAACCTCTAAACACTAATTAATCGTAAACCCTAAATAATGCTCCTAAACCTTAACCCCTAACCCCTAAACCCTAAACCCCTATCTCCCTATCTCTATCATCCCTCTACCTCTTAATCCTTCTCTGGCCTATCTCTCTGGATATCTCTCTCTCACTCTCTATCTCCCTATCTCTCCCCTCTATGTCTCCTCTATCTCTACCTATCTATCTCCTCTCTCTCTCTTTATCTAGCTATCTCCAAACCCAAGCAACCCTAAACCCCTTAACCCTAATTCCAAGCAACTCTAAACCTCTATCTCCCTATCTCTCCCCTATCTCCCTATCCCTATCATCCCTCTACCTCTCAATAATCTCTCTCCATATGTCCCTGGCCATGTGCCTCATTCTCTATCTCCCTATCTCTCTCCACAATCTCCTCTATATCTCCCTATTATTCCTCTCTTTATAAACCCTAAACCTCTAAAACTAAACCCCTAAATAATAAACCCTAAACCCTAAATTATAATGCACCTAAACCTGAGAAACCCTAAACCCCTAAACCTCTAAACCCCTAAACCCTAAACCCAAGTAACCGTAAACCTCTATCCCCCTATCTCTCCCCTCTCTCCCTATCGCCTTTGTCCCTCTACCTCTCAATCTCTCTCCCTATCTCTCTGGCCATATCCCTCACTCTCTATCTCCCTATCTCTCCCCTCGGTCACCTCTATGTCTCCCTATTGGTCCTCTATCTCTCTCTAAACCCTAAACCCTAACCCTAAATAATACTCCTAAACCCAAGTAAACATAAATTAAGCATTACATTAGGCGCTAAGTTAGGCGAAGAATCAAGCACTATACCAGGTGCTAAATTAGGCGCTAAAGTACGTGCTAAAGCAGGCACCAAATTGGGCATTAAAGTAGGCATTAATTTAGGTGCTAAATTGGGCGTTAAAGTCGGCACTAATTTAGGCGCTAAATTGGGTGCTACAGTAGGCGCTAATTAGCACCTACTTGATCTGATCGACATAAAAAAAAAATGCCAAAAATAGTGTCATCTTGATAAATAGCGTCAAATTTTTCAAAAAAATAGAGAAAAATACATTAAAACAGTGGGTGGAAGCAAAAAAGGGAGCTAATCATAGGGATTTATTGTATTGCATGTCATTTAGTTCCCATCTTTTCAAATTGTCTAACCTCATTAGGGCATGCCACGACCTGCAGCACCATTAGTTGATTTTCTAAGCATGCATTTATTTATTTAGGTGTTTAAATTATTTTTTGGTAATTATTTCAACTGGATCTTATTCCAATAAGATCTTCCATGTCATCTCGTTCAGACATTGTATTGATCCCACCCCGTCGGATCAAACCATTTAACCACATCAACGACATATGGGCGTCAAAGTAAAAATGGGCATTGGTCAGGGCAAGCTACAGTGCCATTGGCTGATAGGTCAAAAGGCTAACATGTCCTAGATCTGGGTTGTACAACTGACACATCATCCATTAAATTTGTAGGAGCGAAAGCCAATAGGAAAATTGCACTTTAAGTTTTATCCAAGTTAAAATTTAATAAATTCCTCTTGAACCATACGTCTATTTAAAGTAATTTCAATGCTAATTTGGCATAGTTTTGCAACACCATTGGCCAGCTAAGGTGACATGTTAGTTGGTGGGCTATATTAAATAAATATAATTCAAATGCAATCATTCTTTCAAAGGGGTAAACAAAAATAACTATATTAAAGTAACTTGTATAGTTGTATTATATTCGAGCTTCACAAAAATATTACTTGTGCTCAAGACTTGAACAATTGAACTTGAAGTTCCTTGTCTTCTAAAGTAATGATCTTAAAACTACTAAATGGTTTACAAAATACTACAGTATTTACTGTAATATTAATAAAATTCTACACTAATTACTAAAAACTATCTTAGTAACTTCCTCTAAGCTCTTTTGCGCTTGGTATTGTGGGCTAAACCTAGAAGAAATAGTGTCACCCGACAGGTGCGCTTGAAATAAACTCTATTTGCAAAGGGATGAGAACTAATGGAAGGAGTTCTCATTTCATCCAGAATACCCATAACACTCATAGAAGAAATTCTCAAATTACCGGTGAGTATGACTTCCCAGAGTGTTTGAAGATTCTCTGCAAGCCTCATCATTATATTCTCCAACTCCTGGAGTGCTCTAATAGAAGCGATGCCTCTAAACTTATCTCTAACAACTAGTAAAGTATCTTGCGAGAAGTGCCAATCCATTTTTTCCATTGTAGGCAACCCTACTCTGAACTATGATCGGACAAACGTTTCCACCACCAATACCATTGATGCTATGGATTGTGTAACCCACAGGACATTTGATAGGAAATAAGATGCTACCTCAGATTTGACATAACTCCTGATATCAAGTTCCAGGTAGTCAATTCCAATGACTTCCTTAATCGCTGCCTTTACCTCGTTTGATGGAAAATTGAAGATAATGTTTAACCTACTTTGCAACATTGGTCCACATAAATTTGTCTCTCTATGATTAGAACATAAGAAGAAAAGATGCTCCATGATCTCGTAGGATAGGATTCAAAGAGCACAATAAGATTGCCACAAAATAAACAAAGCAAAGGAAGATTGTAACTGTTGGTCAAGCATGCAATTAGATTGGAATTTTGGGTATGGTGGGATGTCCCCTAGCCATCCCTAAAAATCTTCAAATCTTTGAAACATTTTTGGAACATGTTGCAGAAATAGGTAACGACACAGAGACATTTGACCATCCTCAAGATGTCTAGGGACATCCTGACAATAAGGCGTGTTTTTAAAAAGTTTTAAAAAAATCACTCATAACACTAAAAAAAGACTCTTAAATATACCATGATAGTATTATAACAACAATATGACATGACAACATTATAACTTCAGCAATAAATATATAATAATTTAGATTCATAGCTAATGACATAAGTTATCTCATAGTTAACACTAACATCAATTATATGAATTTCTAATTTCATTGTTTAAACTTAAAACTCAAAGTCTCAAACTTGAAAATTTTCAATATGGTATTAGAGTCAGTTATTATTCCCAGTTGCAAAAGAGATTAAAGGTGCTTTGGCCATTTTTTGGTAGAGTGTGGTATTGTGTGAGAAGTGCAAACAAACAATTTTTTTGGAATGTGGTTGGCGTGCAAGCTTCTGCAAACATCCTCCAACATTGTTTTAATAGTGTCATGTTGTATTGTTGTTGTTATATATATGTCCATTAACTTATAGAAATTTGAGTATCTATATATATTAAAATTTTATAATTATATATGAATTTTTTAATATATATACAGTCATCCCCTACCGCCCCAAAAATAGTCAAAATGCCATGAAACATAGCAAAAAACAATTTTATTACATATAATATACATTTAACATTTTTGATACACGATATATAAAAAGCAATCATTATCTATAGTACATGAAAAAATACCTTAAGAATAACTTAATTTGCAATAGATCCTAGATAGTTTATTGTTGCTTCAAACTTTCACTGTTGAAGATATTTTTTAAAAACCAAATATTATTTGCCTATTACTGTGATCATCACATTTATATAATCTTTTATTTTATAGTTCTCATTTCTTGTAGAACTATATGCATGCAACCTTCTCTACACACTCTTCATCTCCTAATGTTCTCATGTTTTTGAAATATTTTTAGTTTGTTGTGTAGCATATACAAAGATTAATGCAAATGAAACTAAGCACATTTTTAAAGGTTATATACTTTTTTTTCCTGTATCAAGAATAAACGAGTTTGATCTTATATATCAGAAGTTTGCATGTTTAGAAGTTATTATTTGAGTAACAAGAATTAAATGATGTTTATGGCGATCAGAGGTCCCAGAGGTTATATGAGGGTTTCACCAAAATCCTTTGTGTGCTTCATGTTTGGGTTCCTCTCTCTGCATTGGAATCATTCTGAGATCTTCGATTATTTTGATAAATTGCATGATTTTTAGGTCTCTAATGGTTATGGCTTAGGTTTCAGGGTGGAGTTTGTATTAATGTTTCTTATTTTGTAAGCCTCATTTTGTGTCATATTTTTTTTTAATTTTTCAAAAGTTAGCGGTTACCTTTTCCCCGCCCATTCATTGCCTTTGTCACCCTGGTGTCACTCGGGTGCATTGACGTGAGGGTGCTGACGAAGCTAGTATTGGTTCTGCCTCTGAATTAATGTCTGCATTGAAGTCACAATGGAAAAAAAAACTAAAGCAAAAGGTAGAGTTTTCTCAGAACAATCTAAAACCTATAGAGAAGTGCTGAGAGAGGAAGATGGCGAAGCTCTGCCAGAAAATGCAGGCTTCGAGATCAACTTTGCATTCAGAATCAATAGTGGAGTCACCAAGGAAAGGTGTGCGGGAGGCAAGACAGGAGAACAACCTCAAGGTGAGTCCCTCACCCAACCAAGGAAAGTATCCTTGTGCCCTAATGATGACATGCTTAAAGCTGTAAAGAATGAAGAATCTAGATTAAAAAACATAGTTGTGTTTTTTATGTGCATAAATATAGAGAAAATGTCGTCAAGGAGATTTTTTGATAATTGGTTCGTAATTGTTTGGGGCAAAAAGCTGGGCATCCATTTCTCTTTTTGTAGAATGGTTCAAACTAGCATTTTTGTTATATTCTTCAAGAATCATAGTATGCAAAAGAGAGTAGTTGATAAAGATTTTTGGAACATCAGTCATGCACTTTTTAAAGCGTTTCCATGGGCACTAGACACCACACACAAGGAGATACAATTTTGTTCAGTGCCTAGATGGGTGGTAGTTAAAAATGTACCTGTTCAACTTTGGTGCTTTTACCATAGATAATCAAGCCCTTTGGGAAAATTATTAAAGTAGATGAAATAAGATCTACCTTACCACATCTGGATGCAAGGTTGCTTGTAGCCTTCAATGCTGGAGTTCAGATAATGGAAATAGTGGAGTTAAATTGGGAAAATAAAGTTGTGCAATGTGAAATTGTTGGTCTTGGGGGCCTTAACTCTTGTTTTCTATGTAAGATGGATGGGCATCAAAGGAAGGATTACCCAATTCTTAACAAAAATAATAAAAAAGACAAATTGGCTTTTGACACTAAAGAAAAGAACCTTAATAATCTCCTTGACAATAAGGTCTCAGAGTCTTCAGGGCAGGACTCTACGGTCCTCCCTCAAGAAAACATTAGGTCTCACAATGAACAAGAGCCTAACTCCATTATTGAGGAAGAGAAATTAATTGAAAAAGATGTTGGAATCAACATTGATAACAACAAAGGGCTACCTTTTGTGGTACTTGGCAGGGAGCACCAAGATGACGGTGACTCTGACAGTACCCAGGATGGTAGTTTAAGTCTTTTCTCTGTTGAATAATATGAAGAAAAGGAGTCGATGGACGAAGATTCATCCCTTGTTTCCCAAATTGAGGAAACTAAACCACATCCAAACTTTAATAACAAAGAGAAGGAAAAAGAGATTGGACTACCTTTAAAAGGCCAGGATAGGGCCACAGATGCTCATAAGCAAGGCTCCATTTCTTATGATGGATTTATTACTATCAGGAAGAAAAAAATGTGCAACATTTGGCCTTAGATAAAATAAGAGAGGTAGCAGACCAAAAGAACAAATTTGACAAACTGAAGGAAGGATTTCTCAAGAAAAAGGCTGCAGATCCCCAAGGGTTAGCAATTGACTCCACAAACAGGGTGGCATGAATGCTAAGCCTATATCAGTTGCAAGTAAAATTATGACATTGTCTGATGTAGAAGGGAGAAAATTCACCCCTGATCTTGACTCCTCAAAAGAGGAAAGCAAAAAAAGAAAGAACATGAGCAGGTCTAACAACTCTTTTAAACCAAGCAAAAAAGGTAAGGATGATATGCCTTAATCACTGGTTAGTCTTAGCAAGGGGAAGAAAACCCTAACCATCATAAACTCATTAAGAGATGAAAAACTTACATTGCTATAGCTGGAATGTCAAAGGGTTGGAATCCTCATATAGGAAATATGTTATGAGGGACTTTTGTAATAAGAACACGGATATGGATATCCTGTTTATCCAAGAAGTCAAAGCAGTGGGCTTCGTGATGGAAAATATATTAAGACTTGTTTGGAGAGATGCATTGTCTTTCACCATAAATCATGAAAGGAGAAGAGGAGGCAATACCATTCTGCTTAGTAGGAAATGGGAAAAGCTTCTTAAAGACTCAGAACATTCCCCATGCAACAAGTGTATCTGGATCACATTAGATGTTGGAGGGATTATTATTGGACTATGCTCAATCTATGCCCCAAATGAATATTACAACAGAGCAGAGTTATGGAAGTGGATGACCTCTGAGTTACCAAAGGTGCCATGGTTGCTTGGTGGTGACTTCAACATGATTGAACAAGTAGAAGATAAACAAGGAGGAATCCCCATGGAATTGAAAGGTAATGAAATTTTTTTTTGGCAAAGGTTAAAAAAATCTTTGAATCTTATAGACCCATTAGAAGGTGAAAAAAAGAATAACAGTGGAATCTGGTTCTCATGGACTAATTGTCAAAAATTTAATAGAAGAATACATAGCAAGATGGATAGGTTTTATGTGGATAAGGATGCTTTTCTGATTCAGTGCAGAAAAGAAGTGAATAAGGTTCAAGTTATCCCTAATCCATTATCAGATCACCACCCTATTAAAATTGTGATACTAATCAAGAAGCAAGAAGAAAGGGCCAGAAAACAAAAAAACACCTCTTACAAACTAAACTGCGAACTCCTAAAAGATCGGGATTGCTTAAATGGTATAAAAACTTTAAGAAATCTCTGCAAAACACGGTATAAGAATGAAGAAGCTTCTCTCTATTGGAATAATTTGGTAGACTCTTGTAAGTCTATTTTTCAAATTGTAGGTAAGAAGTATGCTTTAGATAGAAAAAAGAACTTGTCCTACAAGAAGAGTTTCTAAGAATGGAAGAAAAAGTCCAATCTAATCCAAATAAGGAAAAACTTGTTGAGAGACTAGGGGAAGTCAAGCACAGATTGAGGAAATTTTAGATTAGGAAAGCTCATAGTGCAAAGATTAGGGCAAAAATGAATGGTTGGAGGATGGGGATAAAGGCACAAAGTATTGTTTCAATCTCCTTAAGTATAAAAATGTTAAAGAAAACATAGAAGTTGTAGTTGAAAATGGAGCCACCCTTAATAAGCAAGGGGAAATATTGGTTGCCTTTAAAAACTTTTATGAAAACCTATTCAAAGCAGAAGACTCCAAACAAGGGTGCAAAGAGGCCCAAGAACTTTGTGGGAGAATCTGTAAAGAAAAGGTGAATGAAGAAATGAAGAAGAATCTTGACAAAGAAATATCAAAAGAGGAAATCAAAACTGCAATTAAATCCATGAAGAAGGGGAAATCCCCTAGTGTTGATGGCCTCCTGGTGGAGTTCTATAAATCAAATTTAGAATGGATAGTGGATGACCTATTTAAACTTTACAAAGAATCAATAAACAAGGGATCTTTGGGAGGTGACATAAATAAAGGAATAATCAAACTACTACTCAAGGAGGGGGATAAGACACAAATCAAAAACTAGAGGCCCATAATCTTACTGAATTTCTCATATAAAATAATTGCTAAATTTCTGGCCCTAAGGGTTAGAGATATTCTGCCAGAGATAATTAGCTCCACCCAAACAGGTTTTATTAAGAGAAGGTACATTCTAGAGAATCTGATCACAAGTTGGGAAGCCCTACAGTGGGCTAAAGAATCTAATCAAAATGTAGACATTCTTCTTTTGGATTTTCAAAAGCTTATGATTGGGTTGAGTGGTCCTTTATTTTTAAAATTCTCAAAGCAATAGGCTTTCCTGAAAAATTTTGCAAAATGGTCATGATGTTGTTTAAGGATGCCTCTTCCCAGGTAGAGGTGAATGGGGAATTGTCTGCTCCTTTTGATATGGGGAGATCTATTCGTTAGGGTTGCCCACTTGCCCCCTCATTATTTGTGGTTGCTTCAGAAGCTCTCCATTTTCTTTTAAGAAGAAAATTTATTCAAGGTAGTTTGGACGGTATCTCACTGCCTAATGGCGAGAGGCTGCTCAATGTGTAGTTTGCTGATGACACTACTCTTTTTCCCAAAATCAATAAGCTAGAATTTGAAAGGTTGGAACATAGGCTAGACATCTATTGCCTGGCCTCTGGTGCTAAGATCTCTCCCTATAAATCTATTCTCTTGTCTTGGGACCATTCTACTCCTGACTGGCTTGACCTTGGCAAATGGCAATGGGGGGGTCCAGAATAGCAGGTAAGATTCCTTGGAATCCCTTTTCCTATTAGCCCCTCTCTAAAACTTATGTGGGATTGGCTCTTTACTAAAATTGAGAAGAAGCTTAAGAACTAGAGCAGATTGCATCTCTCTTTGGTTGGCAGGGTTTAGATTTGCCAAAAAATCCTATCAGCATACTCAATTTATTACTCTTCTATGTGGCTTTTTGCCAACTATCAGTTTGATATTATTCATAAGTTAATAAGGAAGTTTTTGTGGTCAGATGGTAAGGGCAAGACTAAAAAACATTTGGTTCAGTGGGAGTGGTGTTGCTTGAGCAAAGATCTGGGAGGACTAGGGCTTAAAGATTTGAGGATACAGGGTGTTGCTTTGGCAGCAAAGTGGATAATCAAATCTCTTGTTGGTGATGAACCCTAGAAGGTCTTGGTAAGAACAAATGTGATGAATTCTATTCCGGGGAAGAAAATAATCTGGGGTAAACTGCACTTGCATGATACTCTGTTTGGGGACTTTAATTCTAAACCTGGGGGATCTGTAGTCTTTAGAAGCATATGGAAGGCTTGGGAGCAAGTTAAGGATCTTATTTTGGACAGAGTAACCATCGATTTTGAGAACAATAGCATATGGGGTCATAGATCTATCTGGTGGAATGCCAAGCATAAAGGTAAACCTCTAGCATTACTTCAGGGTTGTTCTACCATGAAGTTCAACTCAAATGGGATTTCTAAGCTCAATGATATTTTTGATAAGGGCTATCCAAAAAAGTGGATTCATATTAAAGAGAGTTTCATTTAAATGAAAAACAATTAAGAACCTACTCTACCTTATATAAAGCTCTACTCTGTAAACTCCGGTCGGGTGTATTTGTTAAGGGGGAAGAATGTTTGGATAAACTAAAATGGGTAGATGGAAACAATTTACTATTTGTGAAGCCTAAATTGATATATAAAATGCTCACTAACTCTTAGGAGATCTTCCAGCACATCAATGACACTTGGGGTGACACTTTGGCTCTAGAAACCTTGTCTAAAACCTTCAACTTGATTTGGTCCAGAGTCTTAGAACCAAAAAAATCCTACTTTAGGTGGTTACTTATCCTTAATAAACTATGTATTAGTGTTGATGATGTTTGGTGCCCATTGTGTAATATTCTTGAGTCAATTGCTCACTTTTTTGTGAATGTCTGTTTGCTAAAAGAATCTGGGCTTTTTTCATGGGCAATATATCTGAGTGGAGTCCTACTATAAATACAAATTGGAAAGAAATAATCCATGGTCATGTTGATGCTCTGAATAAAAAATTTAATGCTTTTTGGCTTATATTGTCTACTGAAATTTTGTGGTTTATCTGGAAAAAGAGGAATGAGGAACGATTCCATGGCAGGGAGAGGCTACTCATTGGGAATTTTTTGAGTCTCACCAATTATAACTTTTTGAGTCTCACCAATCAAAGAGCTAATGGATATAGGGGCTATGTTTTACAAAGAGGACATTAAGGAATCAGACTTCTGTGCAAGGAACCTAAGGAAGTTTGACAAGAGGTTTTATAATGTTTATACAGATTTCCAAGAGTTGTATTGCAGAAAGCAGCTGAGAGACTTGGCAAAAAGTGAGCTAGGTAAACAATGGGAGAAAATTTGTCAGAACTTTAGTACCAGTATTGAGCAACAGAGGAATTCACCAAGTATTGGGGTCATACCAGGCATGGATTCTTTTAACATCAGTGATAACATGATGCATTGTTGGACATATGGGATGAAGACCAATGGGATGAACTGAAAAAGGTAAGGGCAGAAGAGGTGAACTACGGTACAAATATGGATGATAGCTAAGGATATTATTACCAGTTTATAGAATAAGAAGATGAAGATTTGACTACTCAACTTCAATGGGTGACAAGGGAAGACACAAATATGGATGATGGCAATAGAAACAATGAGATACCACCAATTGATGAACTGGAAAATGGTATTATGGATCAGTAAACCTTACTAGAGTTACAAATGAAATTTTGATAAGGTGCAGAGTACACATATTAGTATGGTTGCAGAAAAATCATGGATATCTTGACCTTTTTTTTTGTTTTGATAGTCATATCTGAGTCTCTCTAATATATACTCATGTTTTAAATATGTAAAACTATTCGTATGTGCTAGTGAAGATGTATGCTTTTTGGATTGAGGTTAGCTGTAGAACAGGATTAGATGTGGTCTGCTTAACCACGATGATGTAACTTCTTATTTTATTTGAATATAATTGGTGCACGATTCTCAATCCAAAAAAAATGATGTTTATACTAACATCAAGTCTATAACCTCCTTTATTCTAACAAACATATTGATTGATTGGTTGTGGATGAATATGATTGCTTGCTTGGCCTCCCCTCTTCTCTTCTATGGCTTAAAAATCCCAAAAAAACTTATTCCTACAAGCTTCTAAAAAATGTCTTTCTTGTCAAGTCATACTTTCTATGACTATAAAATCCTCATTCATTAATTCTTATAGGTATTTCATAATTCTTTAAATACTAGACCTTATAAAAAAAATGAGCCTTTCAGATAATGGTGATAAAAAAAATGTGTCAAAACCAAGGATATATACAATGCGACATATTTGCCCTAATAGAAACATTGGTATTATAGATTTATTTCACACTTGACTTAGTTTTCAACTTTATTATTGTACATATTTTTGTTTAATTTTATTTTTTTGTTTAGGAACCTCTTTAAGCTTTCTCTCTTGACCTATTATACTAGACATTATATTTGACCCCATTATTCTTTGCGAATAATTGTAAACAATAATAATTTGAATTTCAAACAATATTTTAACCATTTGCAAGACAAGTGGCACACTAATTTTAAAAGCGATTCAATATAAAAAATAAATAAAAATTGTTAATGTGTTTTTTTTCTTGTAATTATTAAGGCATTTTTCTATTTTTGTTTCTAAAAATTCTTTAAGGTTTCATCTTCCAAAATTATCCACTTGGGTTCTATCACAACTAATTGACTTACAACATAAAATAAATTAAAATATATTTTTTAAAACATTCTTTTCCTATTATTAACAGAGTTGAATACATATTAACCTATGATCAAAATATTTAAAGCCTCTCTCTTGAGTTTTAATTAGTACGCCTCAACTTACAAAATAATATAGAAATATAGGCATTACCAATAAATATTTAGGACACTTGAAAATAAACTAGACATTATCTTTAAACCCCGAGTGTAGATGGGACAATTGAGCCATTGGAAGACATGAACAATGTTCATAGGTTTGTGTTGGGATAAGTTGCCATCAACTTTGCAATCCTAACCAATTTCATGTGTCTCCAAAGTTCATGGAATGTGTTCCCAAACACATAAGGACTTTGAGAGATAAATTAATATTTAATTATATTACTTGGCTTATTGTAATTAACTCCTAAATGGTAGGGTCAAACTTGGGCATCCACTTTTGGAGTGGGGTCCATGAAGACTTGTTGACAACTCCTTGAAGTCTATTTTGGGTTTTTGACAACTCCTAGTAAGTGGGAGTTAACTTGGGCACCCATTTTGGAGGTGTCTAATATTTAGACTAGGAGTTTTCTTTTTTATGTACATGAGTGGATATTGTTGACACACTTTGCATAGATATGATGTGGGAGTTATTAGAAGTGTTAGAGATGCATGATATTGGAATATTGCTTGCATGAGTTCATAAAAGCTTGCATGTTGTTACATGTTGCTTCTATGAACTTGCATGTGCTTGCATGTTCTTGCATGTCAGTTATTTTGAGTTACATGTTGTTGCATGTCAATTATATGGACTTGCATGTTGTTGCATGTCATTTTTATGAGGTTGCTTGCAGAACACTCCATCTACTAGATTCAGTTAATGGGTATCTATTGCATTGTACTAGAGGTGTTTGCATGTCACTTGCATGTACAAAACAGGTTAATTTAGAATAATATTGGGGACATCAATCATGCAAGTTGTTTGCATGAGATTGATGTGTGGTGATGCACTTCAGTTAACTGAAATAGATTGAGACAACTTGGGCATCCAATCTAGAGACTTTTAATTGTTGCTTTCATATGGAAATATTATTTCTATTGACTAAGTTTAAGTGGGACAAATTGGGCACCCATAATCAGGACTGGCAGTTAACAGGGTGCTTGGTACAGTTTGACTTTAGTCTTCTCTATTTGGAGCGCTTGGGTTTTGCATGAGGACTTGTCTTATGTTATCAATTACAATTTATTGTAATTTGAGTTTCAAGCTTTTGTATTAAGAAGCTTTTGTATTAAATAAAAAACACAATGTATTTTCTAGAGAGCAAGTTTTGAAGCTTTCTATATAGAAGCTTTGAAGTTATAGGAAAAAGCATTACAGGAATTACAACATAATAGGTTTTAGAAGATTGAAGAAGCTTGAGGTGTGCATCAGGATTCAGAGAAGTTTGAGTATTGAATGTAATCTTTCTTAAAGATATTTAATACAAGCATAAACATCTTTGGATGTGGAGTTTTTTCCCGAAAGGGTTTCTCCACGTAAATACTTGTCTTCTTCTTGCAAGCTATTTTCTTCTACTACATTGTTTAAATTGGAGAAATACTATTACATCTAAATTGAAAGTAATTTTCAGATTTACACATGCTATTAATTTTAGATTTGAAAACATTTCAAAGCCACATATTTGCAACTTTACCTTGTTCTCTCTCCCTTTTTCCAACATGTGGTATCGGAGCCAATGGTTGTAATGAGAGAGGGATGCTTTTTTCTTAAGTGTTGAAGGTATTTTGGTTGTAGGGGAAGTTCTATGTGTTAACATTGTTTTGCAGATTTGTGAGTTTGGAAGCCATGATATTTAACTCTTAGATGGATATTGTCAAAAGAATCTTTGTTGGGCACTTGAGGCTCATGGTTATGGATCTTTATGGAGTCGATCCTGTGATAGTGATTTGGAGCTCCATTTTGACAATATGTGTATATTCTCTTGTTTGGTGGTTTTATTCCTTTACCTTGTGGTCATGTGCAGTGAAAGGGTGTTTACGTTGGATGGTTAGTTCTGGTACCTTAATCACATGGAAAAACACTCATTTCTTGGACTACAGTTTGGAGTGCTTATGTTGGGTTCATGGTTTCAGTCCATGGTTACATGAAAGCATTAGATGATTTGTCACTAGTTGTATGTAGGTTGTGGAGTTGGTATTTCTATGATATGGACACTCTTGAACAACCTGGTTTCTCCTTTCTCATATTCATGTTATTTTGAGTATGTAGGTTTTCATAGTTTTCCTATTTCAAAAGATTGTGGGTTTGTAGATATGTGGTATTCCATTATTTTCAGATGACATATTTGATGGTGTTCATTGGTGTAAATGTTTAGATGGTTTTAGATTTACAGAGATATGGTTTTGCAGGTTTTACATGTTAACCAAAATCTGTAGTTTGTAGATCTATGGAAAATTGTGTTCAAACACTCTCTGGATGGAAACAATTTCAAATTTGCAAGGCTGCTTGTTGAGTTCCTATGATCTATGGTTTCTCCTATGTGGATTTGTTTGGAAAATCAATTATAGAGTTGATTCTAGTGTTTGAGTCTTGGAAATCTACATGTTATACCTAGTTACATTTGTTCTACATGTTACTGATGTGGGGTTGAATCTATTATTTTAGTTTTTAAAGGTTGAAGCACTGATCATGTTTTTTCTCATATGAGATGTTGCATGTGTGCAGATCTTATGAATAAGCTGATGTGGGTTCTATTTGGTAGGCCTCTTCTTGGTCACCTTGATTACATTATAGTTTTTGTATTGAAACAAAAGGGTAGTTTGGAGTACCTGATTTAGTTATTCATTGGAATCTATAGTAGTAAAGTTGTGTTGCATGAGAAGTTTTTTTTACTTTCATTGGAGTTTTGGTAATGATGTTGATCATGATACCATGCATAACTTCGGATCACTTTCAGTGGGAGTTTTGTGCAGTTACATAATGTATTTTATCTTCTTCGTTTCAAGATATTGGTTCTAAACTGTTATTATTGCAATGTTGTGAGTCATGCATAATCTTTGATTAGAAGATGAATGATCTTTTGCAATGGTTGTTGGTGTCATATGGAGCTCTTGGATTATGCCTTTAGTTTGCAGTAAGAGTTCATTGACATCTTTGGTTCTATTGATAGAGAATGCTAGGTCTTCATGTTATTTGAAGAGGTGTTGACATCTTGGTTTTCCATGGAGGACTCTTGGAGTTTTTTGGTGAGGTGTTGAGTTTATAACTTATCAGTTTTTGATATATAATCCTTGGTTTAGAGGATGCATAGTATTATGTCATGATGCACTCTTGATTGTGAGTTAGATTTTTTGGCATGATACAGGTGCTCTTGGGAGTGCAGGATATGTTCATTAGAGCATATGATCTTCTTTTAAGAAGATGTTAGATCATAATGTCATGATATGTTCATGATTCTATAGTTAGAACTTTGATAATGGTTTGGTTAGTTCTCTTTGGTTTTGAAGTATTAATCATTTTTCTTGGAGCTTCATGATTGTGTAGATTGCATTTGAAGTTGGCATGGATTAATTGTTGAAAACTCTTGGATACTAGAGAGACTTGGGTGAGGCTTGATATCTCTTGAACTTAGAGATATGTGTTGGAAAGATTTCTCATTATGAGATGTCAACAAAAGGACTGAAAAGCCTACACTTGGAAATGGATGTGAGTCCATTATAGACCTTAGAAGAAGTTGTCTTTATTATAAGATTTTATTGCTTGGTGTTATATGTAAGGACAATCTTTTATCCCACTCTTGGTCTACTCGGTAGGTAAATGATCTCATAGGTGTTGTCGTCCTGATTATTAGATGCATTCTTTATATGTATCTTGTCTTCTCTTTTACACTAGTCTTGAAAAGGATTGTTGAGAAGTAAATGCATGGGTTTATGAATTTTTGTTGTTCTCATTATATTTGATCTTGAGCTATGGAACTAGTTCTAAGGATTTGTTTTGGAGAGGTACAAAAATAGTTTGTGGTTTTTGGGCTTATTCCCTTTGTTGTGGGAATGTTTGACTAGTTTGATCTACTTTCAGTGAGAGGTTAAAATCTATTGCTGCCATATTTTAATCATAATTTGGATGTTAGATGTTGATACCCTTTCAGTTTGGTAGTGTTGAAAGAGATCTTACTTTACACAGTTTGGCACAGGTTGGTGTGGTATAAAGACATGGTATGATTTTGCAGTTTCTCTCTTTCCTACTATATTGTCTTCTTCTTAAAGGTTCTCATGTTTATGGAGTTGAGGTTTTGTATTGGAGTCAAGTGTTATTGTTGTTAACAATAATTTGGTACCTTCTTGATCTCTTTCTTCATTGGTTTAGAGGACTTGGGAGAGTTATTCAGCTATTGGTAATGAGAGATGTTTTATGCATATCATTATATGTTTTTACACTATATGGTAGAAGAGTTAGCCACATCCTCTAAGAGAAGAGCTATAGGAGGATTTGTTAATGCCTTGATCTTATTTTCAGATTTGACATTACCCATGCAGTGGGAGTTCCTAGATATGTATGCTCTTTATTGTCACGATATCTTCTTGATTGCCTTAGTTTGCAGGTTATTGATGTGAAGATGATTTTGCATGTTTTACTATTGGGATCTATGAGTTGTGCAGTTTAGTGGGTTGTCTTTACCCATTGGTTGCATTGAAGACTTGGATGTGGATGTCAATATCCACAGATCTATTCAGTGTTATTGTAGATTTTGTTTTCTGGCCTTGTCTTTGGTCATTTATACATTGGTATGTTGCATTGAGATGAGAGGATGGATGATTAGCAGGATTGTTTTATAGGGACTTGATTGCAGTTTTGGGTTGGTATGTTGATGGCATGGAGTTCTACCCATGATGGTTTGTTTACCCTGGTTTTGAGGTATGGATATTTTTGGATGAGGTAGCAAATTGTTGTGGTTGCTTTTCCATTTGGTATGAGTGTGGCAGACACTCAAAGTCTTATGTCATCATGTGATTTGATGCTTGTGTTCATGTTGAGATTTTGATATGTTTCACTTTGGCATGTTCCTTAGCTTATCATGGTTATGATGTGAGGGGTTCTTTTTTTATATGATGGTTATCATGGTTGCTTTTGCAGGTATCTTGTTGGAGCACAAAAGCATGTTGAAAAATCAATGGTACATTATGTTACCCCTCAATTCACTTCTGGGTCTTTCAAATTTTATTGTTTCCCCTTCATGGTCAGTAAATTATTTGTTTAAGTCCTAAGACATTGTCTTCCCTTTGTTTTTTTTGAAAAACCTTTGAAGTCGCAAGTCCTCAAGGTTTCCTAACCTAGTCACGAGTCTTTCGAGTTTCCTAACTAGGTCATGTGGCTCGCAAGTTTTCAAACCCGCTGACTCCCCAACTTTGCTTTCCCTTTGCTAAGTCTCACAGCCTGTATGTTGGTCTTTGTAGTCAGTAGGTCAGAGGTTTTCAAAACCTCGAAACCTCTGACTTATGGTTCTAAAGTTTCAATTCCTAGCGACAACTAAGCTGTGGACCGGATTTCAAGACAATCAATGATTATTTAATGGAAGGTACGACAAGCACAGCGAATGTCTTTTTGGGATTTTTGGAAGGTGAGTAAATCTTAGATTCATTTTCTCGAGGTGCGAAGTTAATGCCATGTCAACTTGGCATTTAAAACACGTTGTGGCACAATAACAACATGCTTATTTATAATTAGTGCCGGAAATGTTTCTAAGTTTTCTGTTGTCATTCCTTCCACTCCATGCCATTTCTCCTCCAGTACTTAGTCATTTTCTCTCTATTTTAGCAACAGTAATGAAATTCAAATACCAAGGAGCTCCCCACCACTCTGGAATTGAAAGCAGTTGGTCCGGTGTGAGAGATACTGAGCTCGGACACATTAACCTAGCAGAATTCTGGTCCCGTTTGTAGCAAGAAGCCAAGTCACCTTTCACAGAGAAAATTCTGCAGAGTGGTTTAGCACATGCTGGAGGTTTTCCTATTTCTGTACAAAACACAGACTTGGTGGTTGCTTGTGTGAGGAGATACATTCCCGAGGCTCTGGAAATTAGAGCAAAAGACGGGCTTGTAGTAACCAAAATTGATCCTGTGACCATTTCTCGGGCATTGCGAATTCCAAAGAAAGAAGTTTTCAAAGACATGTCTGTCGCTGTGGGAATGGAGTTCTTCCAGGCAAATGAAGATTGGTGCAAGAATTCTATCGCACGCAACTAGCTAAAGTTTGAAAAAAGAGGTAAGTCTCAGTTACCCTCAAAACTTAGAAGAGCTCATTTTAAAGATGAAATTTAAGATATTATTACTCTGTTGCACCGTGTAGTTGGAAGTGAAAATACATACTCTTTTAAGAATTGGATGTGCTATTTTATTTTGTTAATATGCAGTGAGGGTAAATTCATAAACTGGGCTGAAATTATTAGCTATCATTTGAATGAACAATTGGTTAAATTTCAAGAGACCTCTACATTTCACATGTGTTCATATCTGATATACATTTTAGCCAACCAAGAGGTTGTCTGGGCAGGGTTGAGGCCACATGGGTCTTTAACCCCAGACACACCTGTGTATACTTATTTCCCCCAACTCACTAAAGAATTTGGAATGAAAGATTACCGTCATGTAAATGATGTCTTCCTCATGTTTGTTGTGAGGAAGTTGGATGCAAATCCCGAATTGAGAATTTCTCCTGAAGTTGCTTCTTTGATAATGGAATTTGGAAGTTTCTATATTTAGTTTGATAGGTTCACTTACTTGAGAGTAGGTGGTCATGAAAAGGCCCCAACCAAACTGCCTCGGTATCCCAATGACTACATTATTTTTCTGGAAATTTGTAGACAAATGTTTGCTGTAAATGTTAAGTATCAAAGTATGAGAAAGAAAGGATATGTGTTTCCATTGAATCTGTCTTTTTATTCCTATAAAACTCATGACATTGCTAAGGGAGTGGAACATGTTCTTGGTGAATTCAATTTTCATTCTTTGACAATGAGGTCCAATTTTGATAGCAAAAACTATGTGAAGCAGAACTTCCATGGATTTGGCTCTTACGAGCACCATTCTAGCTTGGAGGATTTCTGGGAAGACTGTATAAACAACCGCGAGGTCTAAAGAAGAAATTATATGAGACTCACTCTGAGTCAATTTGGGCATTTGGTCTCTCCCTTCACATTCTAGATGAAATTAAAGAAAACTCTGAAGTGATTGATGTTGAATATCAAACTCTAATTACAAAACCTCTTCCCCGAATCAATTGGTCAGAAAAGGAGGTTGTGGATGTCAAAGTTCGTTCTGCTGCAGTGATAAAAAGAACAAAAGATTGGTTGGCCGAGAATTGGTGTGGGCATGTTGGCTCACCTCATGAGCAGAGGAATTCAAAGGCTACTGAACAAAGAACTGTATAGGGTTCTGGTGTATAGAGTTCTTTAGGAAGGCAAGAGACATCACAACCCAATTCTAACTCACAATCAGGAGGTGATGGTGAAAGGCCTAATGATGCTCTTAAGTTGAAGTTAGCCTGTGAGTTATGAAAAGGCCCCAACCAAACTGCCTTGGTATCCCAGTGACTACATTATTTTTCTGGAAGTTTGTAGACAAATGTTTGCTGTAAATGTTAAGTATCAAAGTATGAGAAAGAAAGGATATGTGTTTCTATTGAATCTATCTTTTTATTCCTATAAGACTAATGACATTGCTAAGGGAGTGGAACATGTTCTTACTAAATTCAATTTTCATTCTTTGACAATGAGGTCCAATTTTGATAGCAAAAACTATGTGAAGCAGAACTTCCATGGCTCTAGCTCTTACGAGCACCATTCTAGCCTGGAGGATTTTTGGGAAGACTGTATAGACAACTGCAAGGTCCAAAGAATAAATTATATGAGACTCACTCTGAGTCAAATTCAGGCATTTGGTCTCTCGCTTCACATTCGAGATGAAATTGAAGAAAACTCCGAAGTGATTGATGTTGACTATCAAACTCTAATTACAAAACCCCTTCCCTGAATCAATTGGTCAAAAAAGGAGGTTGTGGATGTCAAAGTTCGTTATGCTGCAATGATAAAAAGAATAGAAGATTGGTTGGCTAGGAATTGGTGTGGGCATGCTGGCTCACCTCACGAGTAGAGGAATTTAAAGGCTACTGAACAAAGAACTGTATAGGGTTCAGGTGTACAGAGTTCTTCAAAAAGGCAAGAGAAATCACAACCCAATTCTAACTCACAGTCAAGAGGTGACAGTGAAAGGCCTGACGATGCTCTTAATTTGAAGTCAACCTGTGAGTTAGATGGTCTCCCTTTATCTACTTTGAGAAAGAAGAATGCTCAAACTAAAATTTTGCTTGTGAATCCTGATCCTTTTTTTGAACAAATTGTTAATGATGGCTCTTTCCCCCCATTTTTTGAAGTTCCCTCTCCTCCTGCTGATGAGGAGGTTTCTGTTTATGTTTCAATTGACAATCAAAATAAAATTGCTTCAAGCAATGTAGATACCAGTGTAGTATCTTCCTCCCTGAGTTGGTTGAAAAAGGCAGTAAATAAAAAGAGAAAAAGTGTGCCCACTATGGAAATTGAAGTAGACACTACTGCCAAGTTATTGCAAAGTACCTCAAAGCCTAAGAAGGCTAAGAGAATGTCTAGGATGGTAACCAATGCTACTTCAGGTCACCAAGTAATAGAAATTACTGACCCTGTAAAGGACCTAAATGAAAACGAAATCATTGAGGCAGACTATAAAATAAGTCATATAGACTTGGGTCCTTCTACTTTGGAGGGAGATGCCTACCATGCGAATTATTTTGTAAGTGCTTTAATCAAGAAGGCTAAGGAAGAAAGAAAAGAAAACATAAAATTGCAGTCTCAGGTTCTCTCCTTGAGTAATTTCATGCAGTCCATTGTGACACCCACGTCTCATGAAGCCTCCAGTTCTGAAATTGCAGGAATTGACTCCAACACTATGCAGCAAAAAAAGAAAAATTTGAACTTTGCTAAAGCTGTGACTAAATGGATTGAGAAGTTGTCTTATGAAATCATATTTTTCCTTAGCCTATTGGTACAATCCCATACTCAAGTGCACAATAAGAGAAAAGAATTGATTAGCGAGCTTCAACAAGTGAGAAAAGAGCAATGTAGCACTTATGTGCTTTCCAAAGAGGTCTCTAAGTTAGTGGCCATGGATTCCCTTACACTCATCAAAGAGAAGATAATTAATGACCTGCAGGACATAGACCCTTCTTGGGTCGATTCCCTGGAGTGAAAGTTATCCATGTATGACAATCTTATTGATGAGATTAACAAGATGTTGCGTCGTACCTTGATGCAATGATCGAAATAAAAAATGACTGCAATATGCTAGAGGTCGACATCATAGATGAATTTGGGGTAAAACTATTGGACATGAAAGAAATTACTCAAAGGTTTAAAGATACTTTTAATAAGGAAATCGCAGATCCTGAGACAATCAGTGGAGAATCATTAGGGAAGTTATGCAGGTATATCTTAATTCTTTCAAGACCAAGGGTGATAACAACCATGAGGCCTTAGCTGAAGCCAGTAAAATGTTGAGTAAATTGAGAACCATATTGCAGATAATGACCACGCCAGGCAGCAAGAGCATTACTTCTGTTGTTACCAGGTACAGGGAGTATAAGATCAAGATGAAAGCACGAGAAGCCATGGCAGAGGAGCAGGATGGTGAAAGTGTCGAAGGCCCGAAAGAAGATGAAGGGGTGGCCGCATAGTTGTTTTTTATTTCATGCTATTTCTTTTAATTTGGCTCAAAGACTTATTTTAAAACCCTTATTATTTTAAAAACGGTTGTCTTCAAGAAGCCGTTCTATTTTCTAAAGATAGTTATGTTGGCAAGAGACACTGCTATGCATGACAGGTGTTGTCATTGATGGCAACTAAGTCTACCTTGCACATTCGATTACATTATCTGTTCATACCAAAAGTCAAAATGAAGATTTGCTTAAGTCCAAGTAGTCAGGAATAGAGCATGTGACAGGGTCCGAATCTCTCCGGTGATAATTCATAGTGTGCTATGGATCTGAGGGAGTGATAAGGATTGTCAAGACTATCTAAATCAAGAGATTTAGCCTCCGGTGATAAAGGATTTGTTGTACCCAATCAAAAATTTTACTTCATTAAGGCATTTTGAACAAGTCTAGAAAATTTTTCGTCAAAAAATCAAAAAACAAAATTTCTAAAAGTAGAATTTTCTATTTTTAGAAAGTTTCTAAAAATAGATGTCAAATTAGGTTTTCTGGGTTTCTTGAGATATGGATGCTGGAAAAACTTTCTAAAAATAGAATCTCCAACTCAAGTGTCGTGCTTGACTCTCATTGGTCGATTTTGCTTCACGATCAGCGTGGTCCAGATGGAATCTGTAAACGGCCAAGATTTCTCTACTGGGTCATTTCTACTTTTTCGGAAGGTGAAGCATGAGATCTGAAGTTGTCAACAGAGGAATTTCATCTGTCGGAGCTCATTTTCAAGTTTTCAACGTTGTTCCAACGACGCAGAATCGACGAACAATCATCAACTCAACGAAGCACGCAAAATAGAGCAGGATGGATCCGAGGTGAGGTGAAAATCTACAAATCACAAAATTTGGCTATGTCTAAGGATCTCAAGCACCACAGGAGGCTTGGGGCACCCAGTCCCACCAATGTTAGGAACTTTTTACGTTTTTCAAGAAAATGCGAGAAGTGTGTCCGTCAATCAGTTCCGGTGGGCATAAAAGCAGTCGTTTTGATCATCAGATCCTAAAGAGCTAGAAAATTTGTAAGATGTACCTAGGCTTCCTAGTTAATTCACCCTCTGGTGATAGTTAACCAACGAATCGTCGAAATCAACATCAGGAAGCAGTTGTCAGCACGCAAAACGGAGCAAGTTGAAAATGAAGGTTAGAAATCAAGAAAATGGTTAAGTCTGAAGAAATCAAGTGCACCAAGAGGCTAGGGGCACCCAACCTCTCCAGTGTTAATTTTTTTTTTCATGTTTTTCGAGAAATGTCAAAAATGCCTCCGTCAGCTCGTTCTCGGTTGGTCAAACTTGGTCAAACTCAGTCAAACATCAGTAAAAGCTAGGATTTCATCATAGATATGTTTAGGTTTCTCAGATCACCCTCCATTCTACCTCAACAGTCATCCGGACAACTAAAAATGAAGATCAAACAGAGGTTGTTGGCACAGAAAACGAGAAATTGTATAAAATTTAAAAAAATTAGAAACTTTTCTAAGGCACGGAAAACCAAGCACCCCAGGTGGCTTGGGGCGCCCAAACTCACCATACTTAGAATATTTTTGAGTTTTTCCTGAAAAACATGAATCTCCCTCCGTCAGTGCAGTCCCATTTAGAGCTGATTAGTTTGGCACGTTTCCTGATGCAGATAGAGAGTATAGTCAGCTCAGTTTTCATCAGGCCTGCCTATCTGTCAGATCGTCAGACTCAATTTTGTACCAGCAAATAGAAATCGACAGCCAAATAGGGGTCATCAGCCACTGGAACGTTCACGCAAATCAAAAAATTGAAGAAGTTGCAAAATTTGAAAAAATGGCTAAGGCATGAGAAGTTAGGCGCCCCAGGAGGCTTAGGGCACCCAAGTTCATCAGTGTTAGAAAATTTCCTGATCTACCAGGGTTTTCCGACAGTCATTTCCATAACTTTGCCCGGTGGTTGATTCAAGAGGTCAGATTTGCAGTCAAACAATGCCAAATCGTCAGTTGGAGGCTAGGGATGGATTCTCAGTTGATAGGTCTCCAAAATGTCAGGATCAGACAACTTTTTCAGTCAACGGTGATATTTTTCCATCTTGTTGAAGTCAAAGACAGGCCATACTTAAGTCAAAACGAGTACAGAAGTGTCGAAAATGAAAGAAAATTGGCTAACACTTCTGTCAACTCGCGTGTTCGATGACATCATCAAAAGAAGATATTTTTCGTCATCTCACACATGAAGTCATAGGCAGCTACAAAATAGGGATTCTTCCTATTCGAAGACATCCACTTGGATTTGTGCTTTAAAAGTTGCTTTCTTCATGGATAAGATCCAAGTTTTATTCTTTCACAAAGAAAGCTGCTTTTTCACCCTAAAGATCTATAAAGACAAGCATTTGGCTTCTTTATTTCATTATCTTTTGCAGGTTGCATCCAGAAGAAGGATTTTTATTTTTCTTTCAACGAAGATTCGAAGACCCAAACGAACTACTTTTTCAGGGTCCTTTTTTCTAGGGGATCATTTTTCAGAAATTGGACCAAAGATTTTTTAGTTTTCGTCGAGATGGGTCCATCCAGTATTTCATCCTCTTGAAGATTGGGAGTTTTGCTTTTTTGGGGAATCTACTTTTTTGCTACTTTTTCAAGAAAGTCTTTGCTTTTTCAAAATTTAACGATCTGGGTTGCTTCAAAATAGAATTGCCTACAAAACCCATGTGCCAGCTATTTTGCCCACACTCTGCTTTTTTCTAAAAATCAGCAAGTAATTTCAGCCATTTGTCCAAGATTTTTCCCACATAGGCGTGTTCATAGTCAATTTTCAAATCTTCCAGTATGCAGTACTCTCCAACACAAATCAGGCCCAAGATGGCATTGGTTCACAATTAACTGAGAACTTGTGAAACAGATTTGCATAAAGTACTTCCAGTGATCAATTTACATTCTTTGGAGGATGCAAAAAATAATACTATCAGGAATTTAGGACACTCTAGTTTACTTGCAGTAGCATCCTTTCCCATCACAGTGCAACGTATAAAATTTGTAATTGCTTGCATGACACATTACAATTCAGTCACAAGAGAAATCCAATCAAGAGATGGACATGTGCTCTATAGCATGAGGCCGAACGACATTGAGAAGTGTTTTACAATACCGGTCTGGAGAGAAAACTTAACTGTTTCAATTGAAGAATGCAAGAGGGTTTGGAACAATGATAAAGAAAATTATCAGAAAAAGATTGGTCAGAGGTGGTTAAAAGAGAAGCAGAATGTCATGCCAAAGAATGTTGGATGTGGAGAATTCAAGGAGGAACATGCAATAATGATTACTCTGCTGAGCCGGATCACAGGTCAAGCAAATGCTAACAAATTTCAGCCTTGGATGTTTTACATTATGTCCCAGATTGTTGATGGAACCAAATTCTATGAGTGGTTGGAACTCATCAATGATAGTCTCCACCAACAAATACTTGATTTTCAAAGGGCTCATGAATTCCAATGATGTCATACCTTATGTATTTGATGACTTTTCAAGGTCAATTCATAGGTTTGAATGTTGTTGGAACTCTGAGTATTCAGCATGTTTATCACCATTTTCTGTAGTTAGAAATTTCTCAAGGTGAATGACATTACAAGTGGGTAAATGATGCATTCCTGATGCATGTAGTGCGAGATATGGATAATGAGTTGCATATACAGTTTTTAGTAGATGCTAGAATAGCAATGGCAGAATGGGTTGATTTGTTTATCCAGTTTCCCACTTTCTCCTACATCATAGTATATGGCTTCTAAGGGGAGCCAGCCATGTTGCCGAGGTATCCTACAGATGAAATAGCATTTATGGAATTTTTGAGGCAAGCCTATGAAGTTCATACATTTTTACGTAGCAGATGCTAGGCAACTTTCAATTTTCCATTTGGGATGAGTATTTACAGATGCAGATATGGAGCAAATGCCAAGGCAATCGGTAATGAATCATCCAAGTATGGTCTCAAGTTTTTTGATAGGAGGTCTTCATATGATCCTCGTGGTGTTTTTGCATCACATCTTGGTCAAAATTGTACACACAAGCATGCGGTTGAAGACTTCTGGCCTAATTGTGCTGATGAGTTTGAAGTGCGAGAACACAGTTACAATAGGTTTACTCTTCAGCAGATGTCTAATATCCTATCAGAAGATGTAGAGGGTTTATCAGAGGATGGTGGAGTTCTACTTCCCACGTATTTCAAGGACCAAGTTGAGCAACAACCGTTGCCACTAGTTAATTGGTCAATTAAAGAGAACACTTCCATTGAGGAAAGAACGAGTTGTTAAAAATAGTTTGATATTCTTGAAGAATAAGTGGAAGGATGATATTCTGATAGCATAGTCGCCAGTTGTACAACCATCAGAGCCTTCCACTTCCAAACCAAAATGAAGGGTTAAAGCTATGAGTGTTCTTCGAGAAGGAATAAAAATGGCTAAGTTAAAGAGGAAAAAGGATGAGTCTCCAGCTCATGTCTAGCAAGAACAACCAGCAGTTGAAATAGAAGTTCTTGTTGAACCAACGCCGCATGTTGAAGTGTTACCTTCAAATCATGTCTCTCCTCCTTCTTCACCGAGCACTTCTCCTATCCTCATAGATTCAGAGCCAGATTCGTCAGTTCGTAACTCTGATACACATATTGGTTCATCAAGAGCTGATGAGGTTAGAACCGAGTTTCCAAGAGAGGATGGCTCATCCTGGCTTGAAAACATTCTAGGAAGGAAGAGGAGAAAGCCCTCATATCAGCTGGATTTAACAAAGCTTAAAAGCGTCTACCAAGACACACCAGACAAGAACCTAAAGAAGCAGTTTTGCATTGAAAAGAATGCGGATGGAGAAATGATCCTTGAAACTGCAACATCGCCAGAAGATAGAAGTGCTGATGATATCGAGGTTAATGACTTCAAGGTTGTCAAAGCTAACCTTTGTAGGAGTACCCGGCATATAGATGTAAATCTCTTCGAGGTTGCAGTGGATAATTTGAAGGAAAGGGTGTTGAAAGATGGAGAAGATATAGCAGCTCTCAAAGCTGAAGTTAGGAAGCTGCGGCAGTAGATTTCAAACCTTTTCCATGGCACATCACAGGCTGATTTATTGCTTCCACCAAATCTGGAATCACTAGTCGATCAGTGCCAATTCAGTCAGTTGGTCCTCTATGGGAGGTACATGAATAATTGGGTGGAAGAATTTGTGACTAAAGGGAGAATTGTAATTTCAGAGTTTTATCAATTAAAGTACAACGCTCATGATTTATGCCAAGGCATCCAGGGATTGCAGCAGACTATGGAAGAAAATAGACCAGTGTTTGAGATCATTATCTCTGACTTGAAGATTGCACTTGATTCTGTTGATTCAGCCGATGATAAGAAGACAGTTTCTACTTGGAAAGCGCAATATCTTTTCACAGTAAAAACTTATGACAGCATAATTTCAGAATTGACAGAATGGAAAGAAAAGGTGATCAATGTCCTCAAGTTCGTGAGATCGTTTGTTTCTCAGATGTCGTGTTTGTATGAAAAAGAAGATGGTACCTTGTATGATCTCAGGGAAGTGCAAGCAGAGTTCTAGACTCTTGTCTGCAGCAATTTTAATGATGATATCAATGCCGGAAAGATGGGTCGTTTTGCCACAATGACAGTGAAGTTCGACAAGGCTGTGGGCGAAGTTCATGAATTTCTTTAGATGGTTGCCAACGGTGAATAAATGTTAGAGAATCAGAATATCATTCTAGAGAGTATCAATGTTCCTGGCAAAGATGCGGTCACTCACTTTTTAGAAGATATTGTTTCCCAAAATATTAATGGATGACATCACCAAAAAGCAAGAATGTTGATGAGGATGCATTTCAAAAGAAAGCAGCTTTAAATTAGATGCTTTTGTTTTAAAGCATTTGCTTTCATCCTAAGCTCATCCATTCTATATTTAGAAATAAATCACTTTGTAATAGTTGGAGTTTTCTTTGCTTTAAAGCATTTGTTAGTTGTAATCTTTGTCTTAGAATAGAAATAAAGCTTGCGAGTTTGCAAGTTAGGGTTAATCAAGGAGATTTTAGGGTTCCCTACTCCTTTGATTTCAGTATAAATAAGGGCAGCCTTGCCCATTGTAAGGGATCAACTTTTGTGATAACAAATTTGTTGTGCCTATTCTAGCCTGCAAACCTTGTTATTTCAAGTGTTTATTCACTCTGTGTTCATTGTAAGGAAATAGTGTTGAAGATAACATATTTTGTTGTGCCTATTCTAGCCTACATAATTGTTATTGAAAGTGCTTGTTCTCTCTATGTAACCTGTTCTCCGGTGTTTGATCGCTTGTTGTATGCCTGCCTTTTGCTATAGTATTGCTATCCTTGAGTTGTATCAACTTTGCGATATTGAATAGAAGTCTCATGCCTATTTTGCTCTGATATTCTATCTTGAATCATCAAGTTTCGTCGTCAGATATGTGGCTTTTGTAAGTTTTATTTCATCTTTCATCATTAAAGTACTATGAGTCTTGTGGTGTAAATCTGGGAGAAAATTGCTTAAGTTTTTGTGTTAAAACAATCATTTCTCATCCACTTTTAATCCCCTTCACTCTGAATTTACTTAGGAGATTAAAAGTATCATTAGTTTATGCCTAGTTGTAGTAGAAGTTTTAAAAAAGGAAAAAACCTCTTCTACAGCATTTAGAGTTTTATAACCTTGTGCTCACAGCTGAGAATCAAAAAGAAGATAGGCAAAATTTGTTTTATTTATCTTTTCAGCGAACATCAGCAAAAAGGGAACTCCCCCTTCCAATAGGAGAGCAGTTTATATGTGCATAGGTATCCATTTCCAACTCGCATTCCAGAGGTGCGAATTGAAACGCCAACAATTTTCTGGTGCCCACTGTGGGGCACGAGGCATAAAACTTCAAGCAAGCTTAGGCTTATGTCACAGGAATGACTCTCTAGCGTCCTTCTGCTCCAGTTCAACAACCAAATCTTACACCACCTGCTATTCAACCAAATCTTGTACGAGTGGAAGGATAGTAAACAGACATTATTAGTAGCCTAAGGAGTTTCATATTTGTGCAAAAGGAAAGTCCTGATCAGTGGAGAAACACAGCTACTATTCTTGACGAAGAAGAACACAAAGTGGATCTTGTGGCAGGAAGACCAGTATTACCACCTCCCACGTGGCAGTAGATAATCCTGGCTCACAGGGTTTATTCAAGAAGGGGAAAAGGTGGTGCTACTAATCCTTTATTCTAAGATCTTGATCCTACATAAGTTGGAGAGACATCCAACATAGTTCCTGAAGTTCAGATAGTTCCCGAAGTCAAGCAGGAAGAACCTCAAGAAGAACTAGTAATTCAGCCTAGAGTGATGGGTGATGCAAATAATAACAATCACAATGATGCAAATCTGAGGCGACCACCCCCATTGCCTCGGGGTACTAACATTGGAGCTTTGGCCCTGCAAGCACATCATGAGCTACCAAAGGGGTCAAGGAAGCACTTTCTCAGGTTCCACGGCGATGGAACTCAACATCCTGATGAACACATCTCTGCATTCACAATAGCTTGCGTTGTTTTGCATGTAGCACATGAAGATGTTGCTGTGCATCTCTTTGTTGAGACTCTCATGGGAAATGCTACCGACTAGTTCAATCATCTGGAACCAGGCATCATTACAAGTTGGGCAACTATGAGCGAGAAATTCTTGGCAAGGTTCAAGCCTGTCGAAGACGGTCACAGATTGTTTGCCCAACTCTCAAATTCAAAGATAGAAAACAATGAACCAATGAGTGAGTTCATGGCAAGGTTCAATCACCTAGTTACGCACCTTTCTCATACACTTAATCCATCTCCGCAAATTCTATTGAGCAGTTTCATTAACGCTCTTCCTTCTAAGATAGCCTTCTTTTTGAGATCGGCTAATGAAACAGAATTATCCAATGCACAAGAAAATGCCATCAATTTGGAGGATGACATGATTACCTCTGGCAAGATGAAGATGGATTCAATCAGGCCTCTTGTGCAGAGTTCTGCAGATCCACTACTACATAGGGTAGCAAATGAAGTGACTATCATGAAGAGACAATTACCTACTCAGGGGCAACCTACACAACGGCCGTATCAGTCACCACAACAACAATACCAACCACGGCAACAATACCAACCACAACAACCATATCAGCCTAAGAGGAACAATTTTTAGCCTTTCAATAATTACAGGCCCAGGTTTCCAGCACCACCACCAAGACAAGTAATTGATGCTGCTCAAAATGTAGTGTTTTGTTCCTTTCATGAGACTGATGCACATACTGGAGCCACATGTCCTTAAAATTTAAGAATGAATCAAATCATGGGATATGCTGATGCTGCACCCATTTTAAGCATTGTACCTTCCCCAAGTGCGAACATTGTCTTACCACAGACGGACAATTTCGATGGCAACTCTACTACGGGATACTTCCAGAATGAACCTGTTTTAATAAAGGAAGAACAGGAGGGTCTTAGTCAATATTCTCTTGCAGTGAATCATGAAAATCTTTTGACGCCTGTGTTTACACGTGCTTAGCATTTCAAAGCATAGAAAGAAGAAGAGGATAAGCAAAGATCAAAAGAAAAGGGGAAGGAAGTGGCTTCCATTTCCAATGTTAAGCCACCACATCAAAATGTCAAGGCTATTCAAGCGTCTTCAGCAAATTTTGATATAGTGGATTCCATGATGAAGACAAAGGTGTAGATTTCTCAGCTGGAGTATCTTCAAGACCATCCAGATCAGCTGGATAGAATTGTTAAATATGTCAAGAATGAGACCGTCGTACATCCCACATTGCTTGAATCTTTCATTCCAGCAGAAGAGAAGCCAAAGCCTTTCTATATCTCTTTGTATATAGGAGGCTATAAATTAAGCAATTGTATCATTGATTCAGGAGCCTCGGACAACGTTATGCCTTTACAGGTGATGAACACTTTGGGACTCTCATGCACCAAAACGCATTACAAGTGTTATTCACTTGAGTCTAAGTCAGTGTCATTGGTTGGACAATTGAAAGATGCTCAAGTACGGTTGGCGACTTGTCCCGAGAAGAAAATAATGATGACCATCTTGGTAGCTGACATCCCAGCTAGTTATGGGATGCTTTTAAGCAGAAGCTTTTGCAAAGATCTTGGAGGAGAGATACAATTGGATTGGTCATCTGTGACCATTCCTTTAAAGAAAGGTAGTTTCAAATTGGAACCAGAAACCAAGTCACGGTTCACAGTGGTGAAATCTCAGGATCCTCAAGCACAAGTGCTATATCAAGAAACGGGTCCTGGTACATATGTTATGCTGTTAGAAATAACTGAAGAGAATCAAGAAGTTGTCTGTGCAGTTGACAAATCAAAAGAAGAACCAAAGATATGGACATTACAATTTTATGGAAGTTGCTCGACTGTTGGTTCAGGAGCAGCGGTCGTGATAATTTCTCCTGAAGGTCGTTTGTATCCTTTTGCATACCGCTTGCAGTTCGAATGTACAAATAATACAGTAGAATACGAGGCGCTTTTGTTAGGCCTCAAAAATGCAAAGGATATGGGTATTAAATTACTTAGAGTTGAAGGTGATGCAGAACTGATCGTGAAGCAGATCAAGGGACAATTTCAAGTGAAAAAAGATCGCCTTCGACATTATAGATATAGGGTGTGGAATGCAATCGATTGGTTCAAGGCATTTGACATCCAATACATTCCACGCTCAGATAATAGCAAAGTAGATGCCCTGGCAGTATCCACTTCACTTTTCATGCCTCATTCTGATTTTTGTCAGAATGCATTTGCTATTGAGCTAATATACAGGCCAGCTGTCCCTGACAATTGTGACAACTGGCAAATCTTCGATGACGATGACCACATCAAAGAATTTCTCATCATGGAAGATAATTTCAAGGGACTTTTCTTTGAGGGGAGTTCAGCTCCTTTCAGAGAATCAACAACTGAGATCAAAAATACTGAAGACAACAAAGATGAATCTGATTCGTTCCTCTCATCTTTTGAAGGTTGGTTTGAAGAATCTTCTATGGAAACTTCAAGGGATGCAAAAGACGTAGAAGAGGTAGATTCAGGTATTATCAAGTTGAAAGGTGATGGGGAGCACTCAGTGGAAGCACACATCACCGTTTGTATCTGACGAAAGATACATTCTCAACATACATTCCCCACATGCTTTCTCAACATACATTTGAAACTTACGCCGATGCTAGTGTCTTCGGCGGGACTCTCCCCTATCGGCGAACCTTGGAACTGTTTCACCGAACACCCAGTCTGCCTGATACCTCCAACTCCACCGATCTAAACCCTAGCACATGGAGATGCTAGGCAATCTACTGTGCACAACCCACAATCTGGACATATGTGCTACCGAACGATGAACCAAAACAAAAAACAAACAAATATTATACAATGAAGCCATTCCACTGATTTTGACAGAAATCTCACCAGTGGAAGGCTTCACATTAACATATCGCAACAATGGAAATACAGACAGGAAAGGAAATCTACAGCTATGCAATTCGTATTTATAGAGAACAGAAAAACAAATTAACGACACATAATAGTTGATTTCTCCTTAACACAATGCTCAATTACATTCAATCGATCTGATTACAATGATGATCATAATGCCTGGTCTTGTTCATTCCCCTGGGTTTATAAACTCACCCAGAGTAGTACCAAACTGACTCCAAGTGGTTGGGAGAAACTAATTGTCTCCAAGCGGTTGGGAGAACAACCGTTTAATCATTTACAATTTGACAACCGTGACCTAAGTCCCTTGGGACTTACAAAATGAACCTAGATACTAACAGAAATTACATGCATTGGTCAAATAGACCTTAGTACAACTCAAAACATGATTTCAAAGCCAAACATGACTTAAATGCCTCACGGAGGCCACCTTGTGTTAGGTGGTCCTGCACCAAAAGGTAACAAAATTCCCAAGGGTCTCGTATCCCTGGAGGATATATTCGACAGACATGATAGATACATTCAAAATCAAAGAAGAGCGGATGATAAGACCTCTGCTGAACATTATCAAGTGAACATTGGTGTAGAAGACAAGCCTAGGCTTGTTAATATAGGCAGATACTGTACAGAAGAAGAAAGCGAGAGGCTTATCTCTCTCTTTAG
Source organism: Cunninghamia lanceolata (assembly GCA_027924645.1). Lineage (NCBI taxonomy): Eukaryota > Viridiplantae > Streptophyta > Pinopsida > Cupressales > Cupressaceae > Cunninghamia > Cunninghamia lanceolata. The sequence continues at coordinate 6,045,952 of BSBN01000404.1, forward strand.
ACAATATCGAGATGTTTTTACCTGGTCATACGAAGACTTGAAAGTCTTCACACCCATTGAATTGTCTCATACAATTACATTGAAACTTGATGCAAAGCCCTTCAAGCAGAAACAAAGATATTACAATCCACGAATTCAAGACACAATTTATGCGGAGATCCAGAAGATGGTAGATGCAAAGATAATATTTCCAATTCAGCGTTCAACATGGGTGTCAAACATAGTTCCTGTATGCAAGAAAAAAGGTGAAATCAGAATTTGTGTGGATTTCAGGAACCTGAACCAATCATCTCTCAAGGATAATTATCCTCTGCCAATCATGGAGTACACATTGCAAATAGTCACTGGTTTAAAAATGTTGTCATCACTTGACGATTTTTCTGGATAAAATCAAATAGCTGTGACTCAAGAAGATCCGTTCAAAATAGCTTTCACTACCCCGTGGGGTACTGTTGATGATGATGTTACTCATAAACAGACATGAAATAAAAGTTACAAAACAACCTTTATTTATCTTGAAAGATACTATGACTTCAAAGAATTCATGATCCCAAGTCTCCGTTGATTAGTTCATAATCTACTGACGTTACTTAGTGGTTGATGTGTGTTGCTGTTAATCATTCAGGGGCCTTACGTACTTTGATTGTTCCTGCAAAGTTCATCAGTATTCTTCCAAATATCATGTCCTTTATGTCTGCCCTGTGTAAATCTTCAACAATTCTACCTCTACACTATGAATTCACTCAAATAATGTGCCTACAGGTTGATATTTGCATGATTTCTATCATTATTTATGATTCTTTGCATGATATTTTCAACACTACATGCACTTAGCTCAAAATATGCTAAGGATTTTCAGTTATCTACGGGATGTCAGCATATTTCTCTATTCTGCTTATTATTTATCATGATTTGCAGTTATGGAAGTGATTTCAATGAAATTAAAATGAGAAAAAGGGTTTAGAGAATGAGATTCCCAAAATTACTTGACTGAGATCACTGATCCACATACATGTTCTGATACAGCAATGAAGAGAAGAAAACTAGAATCATACTTCACCAGGACATTCCACAAATTTGCATGATCCAATGCAAATCTTCAAAGGAAAAGTTGACAACAACATGCAATAAAATGAAAGCGCTTCTATTGAACGCAGCATTCACCATTACATATCCAGAAATCAACTTTAAGATTACGTAAAGTTTACAATTAGGATGTAATCTAAAGCTTCATCTCCATCCAGTATGCTTTAGAACAAGTACATTTACAATGATCTAAAGAAAGAACCTTGACATTTCAACAATTCAGTCCTCATTAGTCTCAGTAATCCGATCTCCTACATTAAATTGGCTCGGTCAGATTTAGAATGATTGACCTTTCTTTTTATGACAAGTCATGGCCCCTTTATAGGATAGAAGCCAGAAAATGATTACAATGATCCAAGGATCAGGATCCTCTCAGAACAAACAACGGTCCAGATGAATAGCACGTGCCTGCCAGTTGGCATTTGCATAGCTGGCATAGAATATTCCAGCATCTTTGACCTGGTCCACCCTCCAGCTGGCAAATAATGCATTTGATAATATTCCTCAGGTCTGGTTCATGTTGCCTCTGCGTGCAACTCTGTAATGTTCAGCTATTTCGATCTGCAACATACAGCCGAACTCCAAATATTTCAACATCCTGCAACAAATAGACAAGAATTAAGCATCATTTAATAACTAGCAGGAAAATTAAACATTACATTATAAATCTGGCCCAGAACATGCAGACATGAATATCGGGTTATGAATATTAAGCATATATGAACATCTGCATATCCAAATGCATATACAATGTCAAGAATGGTCGAATCAACCATCGGTGACCAAAAAAATAGCTATCGGGCCCTAAAACGGCTTCAAAAACCTTCCACTTTGCTTTCCACCTTTTCGCATACTTAATTCCTTGTATATCGGGTTGTATATTATGAACATACAAGCATCCTGAACATACAACCACTTTTCCGTATTTAACCTTCTCTTCGTGTCTGAGAATGCATCCTTACCTTTGTATCTATCACTTGTATACTTTCTTTGTATATCAGCTTGTATCTCTCTTTAGATACAAGGCCCAATACATACAAACACCTTTGTATGTACATTCGGACTTCAACCCCTTCATTAACCATAGTTTACTTACCTATCAAATCCACGATGTATAAAGTGCAATGCATATTACCTTGTATGTCCGCAAAACATGTATACAAAGCACAAAACATACAACCAAAAAAACCAAACTTAATACTCTTTCAATTCTGGGTCATGTATAAGTGCAATGTATACTCACTTTGTATGTAAGCTACATACAAAGCACAAAACATACGACTTAACCAACTTTAATAACTCCTCGGTTTTGCGACTTGCATCTACCGTTGTAACTCACCTTTGTATGTTCCCTATGCCTAACATACAAACATAAAATATACATCCGCCGGACTTAAACCTTTATTCATTTAAATTGTAAACTTGTCGGGTCCGCGACTTGCATGTATAAATAGAACATTAACACAATGCATACAAGTAAACCAAAAACCCGATGACTTCCAAGCGACCATACAACGACCCGATATACAAACAACTTTGTATATGAGGGACATTATATATGCAAACGACATTGTATATATAAACGACTTTGTATATGCAACACACAAACCCGATTATTGTACATTTTACCAAAAACATACATAACTTGCAAAATACATGGAATTTTAAGATGGTTCAAAAAATAACCCTTACTCATTTTTGACAAGGAATTCACCTATACTTTGCCCTGGTACTTAATGCTTATTTTTCTTTATTTTCAACAAGGTTTGTACCATCACTCCCTTTTCCCTTTACCACCAAGCAGAACAACACACACAAGCAAAAGCAACAGCCACAGCAGGGGTCCTCATTTTGCTAAGGAGTAAAATGGGGCGTGTTGTGAACATCACAACAACTAGAAACCAAACAAAACAATCAAATTAAAACCATTAAAGAAAATGAGATGAAATAAATTCATAATTTCCAACTATCTTTTCTGTAAATCATTATTTAACTTGAGACCTAATGTATTCAATAAGTTGCATGAATCTTCCTTTCAGTTTAAGTGGGTGCACGTGATTAATTATCTTCATCTTGAAAATCAGTTGAACAAACCAATGACTGATATTAGACTACCTAGTTGATGTCATTCCCTTATAGCCAACTGGATAGAGCCTTGCTGCCAGCAGGCGTCCATAGCCCCAACAAGGTTATCGTTACAATTCTCCTAAGTAGAGCCCCACTGCCAGCAAACGTCTATAGCCCCGGTAGAGTTACTTAGATGACTTAATCTAGATTTTCAGTAAAATCCATTTTATTATTTTATTTATTTATATTTTGTATTTGATAGAAACTTCATAAGATATTGCATTTGTAACTTCATGATGCAAGGAGTGGTCACTTGCTGAAATTAAGCTGAGAATTGCAATGGTAGCAAGGGTGACCTCTGATTTTTCACCTAATATCTACACTGGTAGGTTCAACAAACCTAAGGACTTTAGGTGTGTCATTGTGAGAAACTTCCCTTGACTACTCAACCCATAGTTATTGAATACAAAATTTCACAAGTCAACTAACTTTCTGCATTCATGACAGTCACAACAAGTTATGCATAAATTTCAAATAATTAACCTGAATATTCTAAATTTTCCATTGTTTTCAGTGGTTGTTAGTCTGCTCCTGCATACTCTAAATTAAAATAAAGATCCCTACACACAGTAAAACAACAAAGCAAACAAAACAAACAGACTGTACAAACAACTAACCTACGAAAGGAAACAACACAAAGCAAGACAAGAAAACAAAGAAAAGAAACATAACAACTACTCTACCAAACTATACAAAAGACACTCTATAAGGAAAATAAAACCCAGGAAAAGACCCAAAGACACCTATAGTTGTATATATCCTTAGATTGTGCACGAGCATCAGGGCATTAGTTATGGTTCTAATCCTAGCAAATTCATCTTTGTATTCTGAAAAAAAAAATTTGTATTATAAATTCATTGTGTTTAACATAATAACTCTTAATGATTAGCAACTGAGGAAGCTCATCATGTTCATGACTAATCCATATGCATGTCTTATCTCCCAAATTTCCATAATCAAAATAATAATCAACATCATTTACTGTGGAAAGGAAAGATACAACCTGGTGCATCTCTAGTTCTGTTGGACATGCTTGTTCATTGACAACTAATCTTCTATTTAACTTTGCATTTTTGTTGTTTGACTCAACGTCTGGTCTCACTTCGAATTGAAGGATGTATGACTCTTGAAGTATTAATCCTTCATCTTTATCCAGCTTTGTTCCTTCATTCTGTATGTATATTTGATTCTTGACTTCAGGAAGCACCTCAAGGTTTTCTTCAATTCTCTGCACATCAGCATCTAAATGAGTATCTTTATAATCATAATCTGATATACAAAAATTTATCATTTCTAAATCATTTGAATGTAAAGGTGAATCAACTTTCGATTGATAGGAATATTCCCCTATTTCATTTTCAAAATAACATTGGATTGACATCTGATCATGCACAACAACTCCAAAGCTTTCTACATCTTCAATTTTCATGAATTGTTCATCAAATAATTCACATTTTCCATCCAGTAGAGTATCTAGTTCCATTGTCCTGCAACAATCTTGCACTTGATCATTCAATTTAAAGAAGTCAGCTATGAAATTAGGATTACTTTCCTTTCTGTGACTCCATTAGTTGCTATCATAGGAACTTCATCAGTAGCAGTGCATTTAAATTGTTCGACCACTTGTTTACACTTCTTTATCAACTCATCTCTATCAAAACTGCTAAACTCAAATCCAGAAACATTATCCTGACAAGCATTTAATAATTTAATATATTTGTCTAGTGTATCAAGATCAATTTCATATTTATCTTCCCCCTCATCAAATCTTTCTTGCTGATTGTCTGATGACGTGAAACAAGAAGCACTTTCTTCTCTATGATTTTCAAAAGATTCATACCTGCACTCTGCCTCACCCTTATTATAAAGTACGGAACTCCAATTCTCACCATAAAATGACTCAAGGAAAGATGTTTCGCTATCCTTATCAAAAGTATTAGGATTAGAATCAAAGACTTTATCCTAACAAGGGGTTTCTTCCCTATGATTTTCAAAAGATTCATACCTGCACTCTACCTCACCCTTATTATAAAGTAGAGAACGCCAATTCTCACCATAAAATGACTCAAGGAAAGATGTTTCCTTTTCTTTACCCTCTAGAACTGATTTAGCTATTGTATTTTCTAAACAACTCATGATTATGGGTGTGGCATCTTCTTGTTGTTCCATAATTCAAGTCTTCTCCAACATGACCAAGCAAGCGTCACAATCCCTTTCTGAATGCTCTTCGTCATGTAATCTGCACCAACTTTCAATCAGGACATCATTAGTGGATAAACCTAATATTCGACTACACTGTATATTTCTAGACAAATATAATTCAAAATCTTTAAAGCGGTCCACTTCAGTGTCTGGACAACTAAGAATTTCTAGTGTTGTATCTGCTTGTTGCTCCAGAATCTCTTCATTTTCCTACCATACTTCAGCCCTGAGCACATCTAGAAAAAATATTAGTCCCTTCAAATATAAATCCAACCTTATAAGAAAAGTTAAACAATTAATTTCACTGTGCTCCACAGTCTTGTGTATCTTGCAACAACTGGACAAACCAAAGTTAGATAAACTTTGAGGATAAAGCTGCTTATTCAAAGTTTCCTGAAATAAAGGAATGTTAACTTGATAATTGTCTTCATATGCATCCATTGAAATGAGACTCTATTTTCAATTTTTAGGATTTTAAAATTTTAATGAGATCTATCATATCTCAGAATAAAACTTGAAAGCTCAGAAAATTAAACGAATCTTTGAAGCTTTGAGCTAGATCTTTGCAAAGATACAGTCTGTGAGGGGGAGAATGAGAGTTAGTTTCAAATGAATAAAAACACAACACCAACCCAAACATCAATAGAATGTGAAGATAAAGAGGAATCAAACCAAAGAAGTAGAAATACTTACAAAACCCATTTACCTGTCGTTTTCCATTGTTGCCTATTTTGCTTTGATCTTAATTGAAGCCCTCAGAAGCTCTTTTTAGCTTGCTTGCTTGTTTGAAGATGCCAAAGGAAGAATGGCTATTGATACTTTGTGTGATTGAAGATGAGCTTCAATACCCAATAATGGAGGATACTTGGAAACTGGAATGAGAGAATTTTGAGTATAGATTTGATGCAATAATAAATCCCTTTTAATGGCTTAGAAGAGGGTTCTATTTATAGAATTTCTGAAAATAGAATGGAGGGTGAGGATCAACAGATGATATCAATGGCTAGGAATAAAAATGAATCTTTAATTCATAATGGGTGAATTAAAAATCTTTTATTTGAAAATAGTGGATTATGACAATTGAGTTAAATATTCAATTGTTGGGAAGAGTGGGGAACATTTGAATTAAAAATTCAATTGTTGGGAAGAGTGGAGGATAATGGGGAACATTTGAATTAAAAATTCAATTGTTGGTAAGAGTGGAGAATAATGGGGAACATTTGAATTAAAAATTCAATTGTTGGGAAGAGTGGGGAACATTTGAATTAAATATTCCATTTGTGAAGGCTAGTGGGGAACATTGAATTAAATATTCCATTTGTGAAGGAAAATTGATTTAATGATTTATTTTGGAAAATGGAGGAAATTAGCTAATTAAATATTAGGAATATTTAATTATATGTGCAACATGGTGAGGTGGAAGTGATGAGGTGGATTGATGAGGTGGATTTGATGAAGTGGATTTTTAGGGGATTTTAATTGATGTGAGATATAAGAAGAATTTAGGGAATTTAATTAAATAAAATGGTTTTATTTAATTACGAGATAATGAGCCAATTAACTAAATGTATAACATTTATTTAACTGCCAGAAGAAAATAAGAATTAAGATAAATATTAAATATTTACTTAATTCGACCCGAGCCAATTTTAGGTGTATACATTTTGCCCCTCTTTGAAGCAATGTGTTTTATCACGTTGTTTCAAAGAATAAATAGTTTGATAATGATACATGCCCCAGTTTGCCCTTGGTACAGGTTATGATGATAGGATGCCCCCTCAGGAGATTGGACGAGGAGAAGGCAGAAGGCGTGAGACGAACAATCTCACGAAGAAGACGGCGAAGAAATGGGTTAGGATGTAGGAAAATGGGATGAATGATATGGAATGCAAGATAAAAAGATGACACACACAAGCAAGTAAGCAAGTATGCACAAATGATACAAGAACAACCAAGGTATTGCCCCTGTCGAGTGGTAAACCAACGATATAGGTCGATGATGTCTGGTTTCAGGAATGAGATATGTCGTATAAGACTCCGGGTCTAATTTTGACAATGCGACATCCTGTCTAAGACATATGATAATGATATATGACAGTGTTGTCATGGCGGGGAGTGATGTATCCCTAGAGCAACATGAAGGATAGTTATGACTGATTGATATGGTTTACGACTGGACAAGGATCAAGACCACTGATTGTGATCGGATCATTTGACAAGATAGCAAAAAAACTGGATAGGTTCTTGGTGAAAGGGGACATGAGTAAATTTCCCTTTACCTTTGACAACAAGATCTTACTTGAATCAGGATCAGACCATTTCCCAATTAGTCTCCAGATTCAGGGTGAAAGGAAACCGGTAAGATGTCCGTTCAAATTTGAAAATATGTGGTTCAAAGACCCTTCCTTTTTTGCAAAGATAGAAGAATGGTGGAATAGTTGTAAGCCTGGGGGAGTTGGTTTATTCAATATAGTAACCAAACTTAAACTTATTAAAGTGAATTTAAGACAATGGAATAAGGATCACTTCAAGAATATTTTTGAATCTAAGAATCAAATAGAGGCTGAGTTACAGTTCTTAACGAAAAAGTTTCAAGAGTAGGGATGGATAATGAGTCTTTTAGCAAGGAAAAAGTGTTACTGGGAAAGCTAGAGGATATTTTGGCAAAAGAAGAAGTGTATTGGAGACAGAAATCTCGAGAGTTATGGTTGAAAGATGGGGATGCAAACACCATGTTCTTTCACAATTCCACCAAAATCCGAAGAGAGGCTAATAGAATTTCGCTTATTAAGGATAGAGAGGGAAGGATAACTAAAATTCCATTAGAAATAGGAAAAGCAGCAATTGATTTTTTTCAGGATCTTTTAAATGAAGAGAGTGGTTTAGATCTTTCTGCTCAACAGGAATTTTTAAGAATCATACCCAAACCGGTTTCAGAGGATTAGAACCAAATGTTGTCTAGTAAGTTTTCAGAAGAGGAAATTAAAGATGCCTTTTTTCAGTTAGGTCCAGATAAGGCCCCAAGACCAGATGGGTTTCCAGCTGCCTTCTTTCAGAAATGTTGGAACATTGTGGGTAAGGAGCTAGCAGAGGCCATTGAGGAGTCTAGGAGAGCAGGTAAGGCTTTGAAGGAACTCAGTAATACCTTTCTAGCTTTAATACCTAAGAAAGCTAAACCGGAATCTTTTGAAGATTTCAGAGCAATTTCCTTGTGTAATGTAGTTTATAAAATCTTGGCAAAAGCAGTGGCAAATAGACTTAAAAGGATCCTTCCAGACATCATAGCAGAAGAGCAAACTGGTTTCGTCCCAGGAAGATCCATTTTGGATGGAGTACTTATTGCTCAGGAGGCAATCCATTTGGTTCTCAAAAACAAATTTCCTTCCATGTTGGTTAAGTTGGATATCAAGAAGGCCTATGACAAAGTGAATTGGAGATTCCTTTTTAAAATCCTAGAGGCCTTTGGGTTCCAACAAGAGTGGTTAAATTGGATGTTTGAATGGATCGCCAGCCCCAGAGTTTCAGTCCTTCTCAATAGCACTCCAGAGGGTTTCTTTAGTATCTCAAGAGAACTAAGGCAGGGAGACCCCATCTCCCCTTTCTTTTTCATTATCATGGTCGATGCCTTAGGTAGATTCATTTCAAAGTTGTGTTAGGAGGGGCACATCTCAAGTATCCAAATAACAAGAAACATGCCCCGTTTTTCACACCAACAATTTGTGGATGACACCTTGCTTTTTGGGAAGGCTCAGGAAGGAGAGGCGGTAAGGTTTAAAAGAATTTTAGATCTGTATTCGAGAGCTTCAGGACAAGAGGTCAGTAAAGCTAAATCAGAGATTTTTTTCTTTAATACTCCCTCGGGAAGGGAAGAAAAGATTTTAAGGATTCTGTCTTTTGGGAGAGGATCTCTACCTTGTAAATATCTTGGGCTTCCTCTAGTAAAAGGCATTCATCTGGGCAACTCTTGGGATTCCCTAGTAGGGAAGGTAAAGTCTAGATTAGAATCATGGAAAAGTAAATGGTTGTCCTAGGCAGGGAGATTGACACTCATGAAGGCAGTCCTAGAAGCTATGCCTATCTATATGATGTCTTGTTTGCCTCTGGCTAGTAAAATACATAAAGATTTATCCCAACTGATGAGGAATTTCATCTGGAAAGGCTCGATGGAGCAGTTCAAATACCCGCTAGTGAAGTGGAAGACAATATGTGAGCAGAAGGTTCAGGATGGGGCTGGGGTTAAGGATCTTCTTTGGCAGAATCAAGCTCTTGGTGCGAAGCTGGTCTGGTTGATGTATGTTAGGCCAAATCTCAAATGGGTTAGATTACTGAAAAATAAATATTTGGATAGGAGAGAAGATAGTATTTTCACCACTAGAATTCTTCCAGCTGGATCCAGGATCTGGGACATTATTAGTAAGAGCAGGGACTTAATCTCCAAGTATCTTACCTGGGAGATTAAGGAATGTAAAAATGCAAGGTTTTGGGAGGACTCTTGGGAAGGTTTTTTGGCCTTGGAGAGAGTAGTGGAATTGGTTCCCTTAATGAATTTCACAAAACAGATTTGGGGAGATAAAGTTTTCAGCTCTCTCTCCTTCCCTCTCACAACTCTTGATCCTCCGATTTGGAAGAGTGTGAGGGGCTTGGGATTGGAACCGGGTTTGATAGATAGGTTTGAAGAGGAGATGTCTAGAAGAAGCATCTATTTTAGAAGGGGCTTGGACACTTTGAGGTGGAATGCGTCAAAATCAGGGGAGTATTCAGTTAAGGAAGGATATAAAACTCTTGTTGGTTCAAATGATTCTCCAGGTTTGATTCCAACAAAGCTTTGTTGGAATAAATAATGTTTACCAAAGGCAGGGGTCTTCTTGTGGGTGGCAGTCCAAGGCAAGGCTTTAACAGCTGACAGACTTAGAAGGTTAGGCTTTGAAGGTCCTCCACGTTGTGTGCTATGTAGAGAAGCAGAAGAAGACAGAGATCACCTTTTCTTGTAGTGTCCCTTTGTAGCGAAGGGGTGGCAGTGGTTATGGAATAAGTTTCATTGAAGCTCAGCTCTTTCGAGAAATCTTAAGGAATGGTTGATTGCTTGGCCCCTCCTATTCCAGAAAGCTATGTTTGGTGGCTTGTGGATTGCTGCTCCTTCTATTTTTGTGTGGGAGATTTGGAAAGAGCGCAATAGAAGAATCTTCTAGGAGAAATATATGCCTTGGGTTTCGCTTCTTAACAAAATTGAATCAAGCATAGTTGAGGTAGTAAACTTGAGATTATCAGACAGAGATCCTGCTCATCTCACTCACACAGGATGGGATGCAGAGATGATGAAAGGTTGGAAGGGCCTTATGCCTACCCACTTGGTGGCAGCAGGAGGTCAAAGCAATAAAGAAGCTAGGAGGCTGGTCAGTTGGACTCCTCCGAAGGAAGGTTGGTTTAAGTTGAACTTTATTGGTGCTTCCCAGGATAATCCAGGTCAGTCTGGAGTAGGATGCATTATTAGGAACTCAGCTGGGTTAACGGTGGTTACACTAGCAGCTCCTCTCAGAAATGGAACCAACAACGAGGCAGAAATGCAAGCTCTAATTCTTGGTCTTAGGTTGGGTAGGGAGATGGAGATTAGAAATTTGGATATAGAAGGGGACTCCTTGATTATCATCAACGGACTTAGAACCAAGAAGCTTGTAAACTAGAAACTACAAGCGAAGCTAGAGTAGGCCCTCTCCCTGCTGGAAGGATTTGAGAAAGTTACTTTTAACCACATTTTGCGAGAAGGAAATCAGGAGGCTGATAGGTTGTCTAACCTTGGGACAGATGGTTTTTCAATCAGAGAGATCCTTGTTACTCCAGCTGGTGGTCCAACTTAAGAGAGGAATGTGTGGGTGGTTGGGAGGGAGCCTTGCCACCTCATCATGGTGGCAAGGTCGAGACACTTCAGGAGGAAATGATGGTGAGTAAAGGTTGAGAGTTGGCATGAGCGGCAGGGTGGCGCATTCATTAGGGTTAGTGTTAGTCTTGGATAGTGCTGGGTGGTGTGATGGCCATCGAGAAGCTTCAGCAGGCTAGGTGTTAAGTAGCCAACGGAGGTAGTAATCCTTACAAGCTTTATTCAACCGTCTGCAGTCTAATGCCTTTGTATTTTGTTGTGATCATTTTTGTAGAAGCCATCAGGTGTGGGGGAATGGACACCCCAGTTAGGCTAACTAGCAAGAAAAGGCAGATGGCTTTTCTGGGGGCTATTATGGATTTAAGACTTCAGCAAATGCTTCGTCGCTCGGATGAGTTGATGGTCGGGGTGGTGAAAATGCTGCTCGCTAAAAACTTCATGTTTAACAGTGAAAGGTACAAAGTGGATACCGATGTTTCCTCCCAGGTGTTGGCCATGCTCTTGGAAATTGAAACGGAGAAAGAAGAGGCAGCAATGATAATGAAAGGTCTTTTCAATTCTGAGCATCTAGGAGACCTGGACTTCACCCTTCAAGTTGCTAGGCCTGGGGTTGGGATTCCACGGCTAAGGGATTGGCCTTTGTTCACAGATGAAGGGGAAGTTATCAAATTGTTCCCCTTCATTCTGGATACCAGAGGTCTCGAGTTGGTGCTGATGAAGGAGCAGGCAGAGGTTGCAGCAGATTTCATAAAAAGATCTCTTGGGATAACGCCGGTGGATGGGCTTGACTGGATTGAAGGCTTCAGTAGGAAGCTCTTTGACTATAGTAATTAGTGGTTAGGGGGGCCTGTGCTTCTTTTTGTATAGATGAAGCAAGGTTTATACAGGTTAGCAGTGGTTAGTTTGTTAGTAGCTATAGTTTATAGGTAGCAGGAAGTCCTGGGGGATTGAAATAACTGTTCCCCTATTTTGTGGTCTCTTGTATGGTCCTCTTATCCAGCCATGTTTTGGCTATAAACTATGTAATTTGCTAGCAGTTACTCTAATACAAATCAGCATTACGAATAAAAAAAAAATATTTACTTAATTCGACCTGAGCCAATTTTAGGTGTATACACAGTCAAAACCTCTCACACAAGAGATATTTGCAGACATTCACCTCAAATGATGAAATATTTATGTAATATTTGCTAAAAAGATAGATTCCTTGTTCATGCCCTCCTAGCGCTAATTTATGTTGATGCGTTAGAAGCAAGGGGTGTGCTGCATAAAATGAATGATGACTGGAGCAATGTGTTCTTTCCCGTTCTGCCCTCCTTCTAGCACCAATTTATGTTGATTGCGTTAGAACCGAGGGGTGTGTAGATCAATTGCAAGATTTAAGGTAGGCTGCTATACAGGGGTAGGGTATATCACTTCAATTGAAAAGAATTTCTTTGCTGAGAAATAGCTCATGCTCTCCTTCTAGTGCCAATTTATGTTGATGATGATGTTACTCACAAATAGACATGAAATAAAAGTTACACAACAACCTTTATTTATCTTGAAAGATACAATGAATTCAAAGAATTCATGATCCCAAGTCTCCGTTGATTAGTTCATAATCTACTGACGTTACTCAGTGGTTGATGTGTGTTGCTGTTAATCATTCAGGGGCCTTACGTACTTCGATTGTTCCTACAAAGTTCATCAATATTCTTCCAAATATCCTATCCTTTATGTCTGCCCTGCGTAAATCTCCAACAATTCTACCTCTACACTATGAATTCACTCAAATAATGTGCCTACAGGTTGATATTTGCATGATTTCTATCATTATTTATGATTCTTTGCATGATATTTTCAACACTACATGCACTTAGCTCAAAATATGCTAAGGATTTTCAGTTATCTATGGGATGTCAACATATTTCTCTATTCTGCTTATTATTTATCATGATTTGCAGTTATGGAAGTGATTTCAATGAAATTAAAATGAGAAAAAGGGTTTAGAGAATGAGATTCCCAAAATTACTTGACTGAGATCATTGATCCACATACATGTTTTGATATAGCAATGAAGAGAAGAAAACTAGAATCATACTTCACAAGGACATTCCACAAATCCACATGATCCAGTGCAAATCTTCAAAGGAAAAGTTGACAACAACATGCAATAAAATGAAAGCGCTTCTATTGAACGAAACATTCACCATTACATATCGAGAAATCAACTTGAAGATTACGTAAAGTTTACAATCAAGATGTAATCTAAAGCTTCATCTCCATCCAATATGCTTTAGAACAAGTACATTTACAATGATCTGAAGAAAGAACCTTGACATTTCAACAATTCAGTCCTCATTAGTCTTAGTAATCCGATCTCTTACATTAAATTGGCTCGGTCAGATTTAGAATGATTGACCTCGCTTTTTATGACAAGTCATGGCCCCTTTATAGGATAGAAGCCAGAAAATGGTTACAATGATCCAAGGATCAGGATCCTCTCAGAACAAACAACGGTCCAGATGAATAGCACGTGCCTGCCAGTTGGCAATTGCATAGCTGGCATAAAATATTCTAGCATCTTTGACCTGGTCCACCCTCCAGCTGGCTAACAATGCATTTGATAATATTCCTCGGGTCTAGTTCATGTTGCATCTGCGTGCAACTCCGCAATGTTCAGCTATTTCGATTTGCAACATACAACCGAACTCCAAATATTTCAACATCCTGCAACAAACAGACAAGAATTAAGCATCATTTAATAACTAGCAGGAAAATTAAACATTACATTATAAATCTGGCCCAGAACATGCAGACATGAATATCGAGTTATGAATATTAAGCATATGTGAACATCTGCATATCCAAATGCATATACAATGTCAAGAATGGTCGAGTCAACCATCGCTGACCAAAAAAATAGCTATCGGGCCCTAAAACGGCTTCAAAAACCTTCCACTTTGCTTTCCACCTTTTCACATACTTATTTCCTTGTATATCGGGCTGTATATTGTGAACATACAAGCATCCCGAACATACAACCACTTTTCCGTATTTAACCTTCTCTTTGCGTCCGAGAATGCATCCTTACCTTTGTATCTATCACTTGTATACTTTCTTTGTATATCGTCTTGTATCTCTCTTTAGATACAAGGCCCAATACATACAAACGCCTTTGTATGTACATTTGGACTTGAACCCCTTCATTAACCGTAGTTTACTTACCTGTTAGATCCGTGATGTATAAAGTGCAATGCATATTACCTTGTATGTCCCCAAAACATGTCTACAAAGCACAAAACATACATCCAAAAAAACCAAACTTAATACTCTTTCAATTCTGGGTCATGTATAAGTGCAATGTATATTGACTTTGTATGTAAGATACATACAAAACACAAAACATACAACGACTTAACCAACTTTAATAACTCCTTGGTTCTGCGACTTGCATCTACCGTTGTAACTCACCTTTGTATGTTCCCTGCGCCTAACATACAAACATAAAATATACATCCGCCGGACTTAAACCTTTATTCATTTAAACTGTAAACCTGTCGGGTCTGCGACTTGCATGTATAAATAGAACATTAACACAATGCATACAAGTAAAACAAAAACCCGATGACTTCCAAGCGACCATACAACGACCCGATATACAAACAACTTTGTATATGAGGGACATTATATATGCAAACGACATTGTATATACAAACAACTTTGTATATGCAACACACAAACCCGATTATTGTACATTTTACCAAAAACATACATAACTTGCAAAATACAGGGAATTTTAAGATGGTTCAAAAAGTAACCCTTACTCATTTTTGACAAGGAATTCACCTATACTTTGCCCTGGTACTTAATGCTTATTTTTCTTTATTTTCAACAAGGTTTGTACCATCACTCCCTTTTCCCTTTACCACCAAGCAGAACAACACACACAAGCAAAAGCAACAGCCATAGCAGGGGTCCTCATTTTGCTAAGGAGTAAAATGGGGCGTGTTGTGAACATCACAACAGGTACGTTTGCTTATGAAAGGATGCCTTTCGGCCTCATCAATGCCAGTGCTACATTTCAGAGAGCTATGGATTTGGCGTTTGGAGATTTGAAGAACAAGTTGATTGTCATCTACCTTGATGACCTCACCATTTTCTCGAAAACACGAGAAGACCATTTTGACCATTTGGTGAAAGTATTCAAAAGATGCAGATACCACAAGATTTATTTGAATCCTAAGAAGTCCATCTTTGCAGTGACGGAAGGTAAATTGCTTGGTCATATCGTCTCCAAGGAGGGAACACAGATTGATCCTAGTCGGGTTGATTCTATCAAGAATCTGTCTCTACCAACAAGCAAAACTGGTGTGCATTCTTTTTTCGGTAAAATAAATTTCATATGAAGGTTTATACCAGACTTCTCAGAGCTTACAAATGATATATCAGCTATGATGAAGAAAACATTTGCTTTCAAGTGGACAGATGAAGGCAAGAAGGCATTTGTCGCAATTAAGGAAGCCATCAGCCAAACGCCAGTGTTGGTCCGTCCTGATTTTAATAAAGACTTCATCCTTTACTGTTATGCGTCTGAACATACCATGTCTGCCATATTGACGCAAAAGATGAATGAAAATGTTGAGTCTCCAATTGCTTTCATGAGTAGTAGTTTCAAAGATAGTGAAATGCGGTACTCTTAAATAGAGAAGAACGCGTATGCAGTAGTGAGAGCAATAAAGAATTTCAGATTCTATATCTTAACGGCTCACGCAATGGTATATGTTACTGATCCAACATTTAAGAGTGTGCTAACTTAGCAGGAGATGGGCACCAGGAGAGGTAACTGGGTCACAAGGGTTCAAGAATACGATTTGGAGATCAAGCCAACAAAACTTGTCTACGGGAGGGGTCTTTGTCAATTGATAGCAGAAGACGGTGATCTGAACCACCAAGCTGATGGTCAATCTAAAACTAAAACTAAAGAGGATCTTACTATGGTCCTATTTGTTGATTCTGCAGATGAATGGTATGCAGAAATTGTATACTATTTAACTTGCGGAGAATGTCCAATTCATATAGAAAAACAGTAGAAGAGAACATTAAAATTAAAAGCACAAAAGTTTGTGCTTTGGAATGACATTCTATACAAGCAAGGGCTTGATGGAACTCTTTTGTTATGTGTCAACAAAGATCAACAACAATGTTTGCTAGATGCATTTCACAGTCAAGCATGCGGAGGCCACTTCTCATCAAGAGTTACTTCATTCAAGATCCTGCAAGCACAGTTTTATTGGCCAACTATGTTTCACGACGCATATGAATGGGTGTCAAAATGTCAAATCTGTCAACAGTTTGTTGGCAAACTCAAGCTAGCGGCCATTCCCCTCAAACCAGTAATTATTGATGGTCCATTCCAGCAATGGGAATTGGATTTCGTTGGCCCTATCAACCCATGTTCTAGTAAGGGGCATATTTATGTCGTCACAGGTACAAATTACTTCACAAAGTGGGTTGAAGCTATACTAACCAAGCGGGCTACCTCGGAAGTTGTTTGTGACTTTCTGAAAGAGAACATTATTTCAAGATTTGGGGTACGACGCAAGATAGTGACTGATAATGCAACATGTTTCTCATTCAAGGAAGTACTAGAGTTTTGTTATGATCACGGCATCATGTTATCACATTCATCAGATTATTACCCTCAGGGTAATGGACAAGCTAAATCATCAAACAAAAACATAGTCACTATCATATGCAAGCTAGTTGATTCTAATCAAAAGGCTTGGCATAAGAAGCTTTATGATGCTCTCTGGGCTGATAGAATTACCCCCAAGAGAGCTATTGGTACTTCACCTTTCATCATTTTGTACGGTACATAAGCAATGCTACCTATCACACTAGAGCTGTCCGCTTTGAAGCTGGCGGCCGCGATTGAAGATGATGAGTTCAAAGATCCTATTGAAAAGTGTGTCCTGTATCTGATGAAGCTAGAAGAAAGGGAGGAGGTCGTAGACAGAATCACTCAGCATCAGGAATGAGTGAAGAAAATATTTGATAAGAAGCCTCGCCAGCAAGACTTCGAGATCGGTGATCAAGTCCTACTCTAGGACAAAAGACATGAGCCTAAGGGAATGCATGGAAAATTTGATTCCTTGTGGCTGGGGCCATACAAGATTCATGAGTTTGTAGGGGAGAATACTTACATTCTCTCGTACATGGATGGGAGGCTCCTTCCACTGCCTTACAGTGGATTATACTTAAAACACTTCATCCCTTCAGGAATGGAGTAATTTCATTTTACTTTTTGTTCTCATAATGTGTTTCCCCTTTCTATAATGTGATTGTTATGTCGTAATGTTTTTCCCCTTTCCGTAATGTGACAGTTGTGTTCTGGAAAGTTCCAACTCTTAAGTGATTTTAGGAAGTCCAGTTTTTAGGTGATGTAGGGAAAAGTCTTGTTCTAGGTGATTAGGAAAGTGACCTGACTCTATTGCCCAATGGATAAGGCACTGGTCCAAGCTTTAAAAGTCCAGAGATTCTTGGTTCTCCTATGCCATAAGTATCTGACATGGTCCCCAAACATAGCCAATTGTTGTACCCAATCAAAAATTTTGCTTCATTAAGGCATTTTGAACAAGTCTAGAAAATTTTTCGTCAAAAAGTCAAAAAAGCAGAATTTCTAAAAAGACACGTCAAATTAGGTTTTCTGGGTTTCTTGAGATATGGATGCTGGTAAAACTTTCTAAAAATAGAATCTTTGACTCAGGTGTCGCGCTTGATTCTTATTGGTTGATTTTGCTTCACGATCAGCGTGGTCTAGACGGAATCTGCAAACGACAAAGTTTTCTCTACTGGGTCATTTCTACTTTTTCAGAAGGCGAAGCATGAGATTTGAAGTCATCAACAGAGGAAATTCATCTGTCGGAGCTCATTTTCAAGTTTTTAACATTGTTCCAACGACGCAGAACCAACGAACAGTCATCCACTCGATGAAGCACGCAAAACAAAGCAGGATGGATTCGAGGTGAGGTGAAAATCTACAAATCATGAAATTTGGCTAAGTCTGAGGATTTCAGGCACCCTAGGGGGCTTGGGGCACCTAGTCCCACCAGTGTTAGGAATTTTTCACGTTTTTCAAGAAAATGCGAGAAGTGTGTCCGCTGATCAGTTCTGGTGAGCATAAAAGCAGTCGTTTTGATCATCAGATCTTGAAAAGCTAGCAAATTTGTTAGATGTACCCAAGCTACCTAGTTCATTCACCATCCGGTGACAGTTGACCGATGAATCGTTGAAATTGACATTAGGAAGCAATTGTTGGCACGCAAAACGGAGCAAGTTGAAAACGAAGGTTGGAAATCAAGAAAATGGTTAAGTCTGAAGAAATCAAGCGCCCCAAGAGGCTAGGGGCGCCCAAACTCTCCAGTGTTAGATTTTTTTTAAAGTTTTTCGAGAAACGTCAAAAATGCCTCCGTAAGCTAGTTCCTGATTGGTCAAAATTCGTCAAACGTTAGTAAAAGCTGGGATTTCATCACAGATATGTTCAGGCTACTCAGATCACCCTCTGTTCTACCTCGACAGTTATTTGGACGACTGAAAACGAAGATCAAACAGAGGTTGTTGGCACGAAAAATGAGAAATGGTATAAAATTTGAAATTTTTAGAAATTTTTCTAAGGCACGAAAAACCAAGCACCCCAGGTGGCTTGGGGTGCCCAAACTCACCATACTTAGAATATTTTTGAGTTTTTCCTCAAAAACTTGAATTTCCCTCCGTCAGCCCGGTCCGGTTCAGAGCTGATCAGTTTGGCACATTTCCCGAGGCAGATAGAGAGTACAGTCAGCTCAGTTTTCATTAGGCATGCCTATCTGTTAGATCATTAGACTCAGTTTTTTACTAGCAGACAGAAATTGACAGCCAAACAGGGGTCATTAGCCATCGAAATGCGCACGCAAAACAAAAAATTGAAGAAGTTGCAAAATTCAAAAAAATGGCTAAAGCATGAGAAGTTAGGCGCCCCAGGAGGCTTGGGGTGCCCAAGTTCATCAGTGTTAGAAAATTTCTTGATCTGCTAGTGTTTTCCGACAGTCATTTCCATAACTTTGCTCGGTGGCTAATTCAAGAGGTTAGATTTGCAGTCAAACGATGTCAGATCGTCAGTTGGAGGCTAGGGATGGAATCTCAGTTGATAAGTCTCCAAAATGTCAAGATCAGTCAACTTTTTTCAATAAACGGTGACATTTTTCAATCTTGTTGAAGTCGGAGACAGGCCATACTTAAGTCAAAACGAGTA
The DNA here is from genome assembly GCA_027924645.1 of Cunninghamia lanceolata. Lineage (NCBI taxonomy): Eukaryota > Viridiplantae > Streptophyta > Pinopsida > Cupressales > Cupressaceae > Cunninghamia > Cunninghamia lanceolata. The sequence continues at coordinate 6,065,517 of BSBN01000404.1, forward strand.
TAGAAGTGTTGAAAACAAAAGAAAATTAGCTAGCACTTCTATTAACTCGCGTGTTCGATGACATCATCAAAAGAAGATATTTTTTGTCATCTCACACATGAAGTCATAGGCAGCTACAAAATAGGGATTCTTCCTATTTGAAGACATCCACTTGGATTTGTGCTTTAAAAGTTGCTTTCTTCATGGATAAGATCCAAGTTTTATTCTTTCACAAAGAAAGCTATTTTTTCGCCCTAAAGATCTATAAAAACAAACATTTGGCTTCTTTATTTCATTATCTTTTGCAGGGTGCATCCAGAGAAAGGATTTTTATTTTTCTTTCAATGAAGATTCGAAGACCCAAACGAAGTGTTTTTTCAGCATTCTTCATAGTTTCAAGTTGAGGAAGCAGGGATGCACATTTTTTCAGGGTCCTTTTTTCTAGGGGATCATTTTTTAGAAATTAGACCGAAGCTTTTTCAGTTTTCATTGATATGGGTCCATCCAGTATTTCATCCTCTTGAAGATTGGGAGTTTTGCTTTTTTCAGGAATCTACTTTTTTGCTGCTTTTTCAGGAATCTACTTTTTTGCTGCTTTTTCAGGAAAGTCTCCGCTTTTTCAAAATTTGACGATCTGGTTTGCTTCAAAACATAATTGCCTACAAAACCCATGTGCCAGCTTTTTTGCCTACACTCTGCTTTTTTCTAAAAATCAGCAAGTAATTTTTAGCCATTTGTCCAAGATTTTTCCCACATAGGCGTGTTCATAGTCAATTTTCAAATCTTCCAGTATGCAGTACTCTACAACACAAATCAGGGCCAAGATGGCATTGGTTCACGATTACCTGAGAACTTGTGAAACAGACTTGCATAAAGTACTTCTAGTGATCAATTTACATGCTTTGGAGGATGTAGGAAATAATGCTACAGGAATCTAGGACACTCTAGTTTGCTTGCAGCAACGTCCTTTCCCATCACAGTGCAAAGTATCAAATTTGTAATTGCTTGCATGACGCATTACAATTCGGTCACAAAAGAAATCCAATCAAGAGATGGACGTGTGCTCTGTAGCCTGAGGCTGAACGAAATTGAGAAGTGTTTTACAATACTAGTCTGGAGAGAAAGCTTAACTATTTCAATTGAAGAATGCAAGAGGGTTTGGAACAATGATAAAGAAAAATACCGGAAAAAGATTGGTCAAAGGTGGTTAAAAGAGAAGCAGAATGTCATGCCAAAGAACATTGGATGTGGAGAATTCAAGGAGGAACATACAATAATGATTACTCTGCTAAGCTGGATCACAGGTCAAGCAGATGCTAACAAATTTCAGCCTTGGATGTTTTACATTATGTCCCAGATTGTTGATGGAACCGAATTCTATGACTGGTCGGCACTCATCAGTGATAGTCTCCACCAACAAATACTTGATTTTCAAAGGGCTCATGAATTCCACATGATGTCATACCTTGTGTATTTGATGGCTTTTCAGGGTCAATTCAGAGGTTTGAATGTTGTTGGAACTCTAGGTATTCAGCATGTTTATCACCATTTCTTGCAGTTAGAAATTTCTCAAGGTGAATGACATTACAGGCGGGTAAATGATGCATTCTTGATGCATGCAGTGCGAGATATGGATAATGAGTTGCATATACGGTTTTCAGCAGATGCTAGAATAGCAATGGCAGAATGGGCTGATTGGTTTATCCAGTTTCCCACTTTTTCCTACATCAGAGTATATGGCTTCTCAGGGGAGCCAGCCATGTTGCCAAGGTATCCTACAGATGAAATAGCATTTATGAATTTTTTGAGGCAAGCCTATGAAGTTCATACATTTTTGCGTAACAGACGCAAGGCAACTTTCAATTTTCCACTTGGGATGAGTATTTACAGATGTAGATTTGGAGCAGATGCCAAGGCAATCGGTAATGAATCATCCAAGTATGGTCTCAAGTTTTTTGATAGGAGGTATTCATATGATCCTCATGGTGTTTTTTCATCACATCTTGGTCAAAATTGTACACACAAGCATGTCGGTGAAGACTTCTGGCCTAATTGTGCTGATGAGTTTGAAGTGAGAGAACGCAGTTACAGCAGGTTTACTCTTTAGCAGATGTCTGATATCCTATTAGAAGATGTAGAGGGTTTGTAAGAGGATAGTGGAGTTCTACTTCCCACGTATTTCAGGGATCAAGTTGAGCAACAACCGTTGCCACCAGTTAATTGGTCAATTAAAGCGAACACTTCCATTGAGGAAAGAACGAGTCGAGTTGTTCAAAATAATTTGATATTCTTGAAGAATAAGTGGAAGGATGATATTCTGGTAGCAGAGCCACCAATTTTACAACCATCAGAGCCTTCCACATCTAAACCAAAATGAAGGGTTAAAACTATCAGTGTTCTTCCAGAAGGAACAAAAATGGCTAAGTTAAAAAGGAAAAAGGATGAGTCTCTAGCTCATGTCCAGCAGGAACAACCAACAGTTGAAATAGAAGTTTGTATTGAACCAACGCCGCATGTTGAAGCGTTACCTTCAAATCATGTCTCTCCTCCTTCTTCACCAAGCACTTCTTCTATCCACATAGATTCAGAGCCAGATTCGCTAGTTCGTAACTCTGATACACATATTGGTTCATCAGGAGCTGATGAGGTTAGAACCGAGTTTCCAAGAGAGGATGGCTCATCCTGGCTTGAAAACATTCTGGGAAGGAAGAGGAGAAAGCCCTCATATTAGTTGGATTTAATAGAGCTTAAAATCATCTACCAAGACACACTAGACAAGAAGCTAAAGAAGCAGGTTCGCATTGAAAAGAATGCGGATGAAGAAATGATCCTTGAAACTGCAACACCGCCAGAAGATAGAAGTGCTGATGATATCGAGGTTGATGACTTCAAGGTTGTCAAAGCTAACCTTGGTAGGAGTACCTAACATACAGATGTAAATCTCTTCAAGGTTGCAGCGGATAATTTGAAGGAAAGGGTGTTGAAAGATGGAGAAGATAAAGCAAATCTCAAAACTGAAGTTAGGCAGTTGCGACAATATATTTCAAACCTTTTCCATGGCACATTGCAGACTGATTTATTGCTTCCACTGAATCTAGAATCACCAACTGATCAGCGAAAATTCAGTCAGTTGGTCCTCTATGGGAGGTACATGAATAATTGGGTGGAAGAATTTGTGACTAAAGGGAGAATTGTACTTTAAGAGTTTTATCAATTAAAGTATGACGCTCATGATTTACGCCAAGGCATCCAGGGATTGCAGCAGACTATGGCAGAAAATAGACCGGTGTTTGAGATCATTATCTCTGACTTGAAGATTGCACTTGATTTTGTTGATTCAGCCGATGATAAGAAGACAGTTTCTACTTGGAAAGCATAATATATTTTCACAATAAAAACTTATGACAATATAATTTCAGAATTGACAGAATGGAAAGAAAAGGTGGTCAATGTCCTCAAGTTTGTGAAATCGTTTGTTTCTTAGATCCCATGTTTGTATGAAAAAGAAGATGGTACCCTATATGATCTCAGGGAAGTGCAAGCAGAGTTCCAGACTCTCATCCGCAGCAATTTTAATGATGATATCAATGCCGGCAAGATGGGTCATTTTGCCGCAGTGACAGTGATGTTAAACAAGGTTGTGGGCGAAGTTCATAAATTTCTTCAAATTGTTGCCAACGGTGAAGAAATGTTAGAGAATCAGAATATCATTCTTGAGAATATCAATGTTCCTTGCAAATATGCAGTCACTTGCTTTTTAGAAGATATTGTTTCCCAGAATATTAATGGATGACATCACCAAAAAGCAAGAATGTTGATGAGGATGCATTTCAAAAGAAAGCAGCTTTAAATCAGATGCTTTTGTTTTAAAGCATTTGCTTTCATCCTAAGCTCATCCATTCTATATTTAGAAAGAAATCACTTTGTAATAATTGGAGTTTTCTTTGCTTTAAAACGTTTGTTAGTTGTAATCTTTGTCTTAGAATAGAAATAAAGCTTGCGAGTTTGCAAGTTAGGGTTAATCAAGGAGATTTTAGGGTTCCCTACTCCATTGATTTTAGTATAAATAAGGGCAGCCTTGCCCATTGTAAGGGATCAACTTTTGTGATAACAAATTTGCTGTGCCTATTCTAGCCTGCAAACCTTGTTATTTCAAGTGTTTGATCACTCTGTGTTCATTGTAAGGAAACGGTGTTGAAGATAACATATTTTGTTGTGCCCATTCTAGCCTGCATAATTGTTATTGAAAGTGCTTGTTCTCTCTGTGTAACATGTTCTCTGGTGTTTGATCACTTGTTGTATGCCTACCTTTTGCTACAGTATTGTTGTCCTGTAGTTGTATCAACTTTATGATATTGAATAGAAGTCTCATGCCTATTTTGCTCTGATATTCTATCTCAAATCATCAAGTTTCCTCGTTAGATGTGTGGCTTTTGTAACTTTTATTTCATCTTTCATCATTAAAGTACTATGAGTCTTGTGATGTAAATCTGAGGGAAAATTGCTTAAGTTTTTGTGTTAAAACAATCATTTCTCATCCACTTTTAATCCCCTTCGCTCAGAATTTACTTAGGAGATTAAAAACGTCATTAGTTTATGCCTAGTTGTAGTAGAAGTTTTAAAAAAGGAAAAAACCTCTTCTGCAGCATTTAGAGTTTTATAACCTTGTGCTCGTAGCTGAAAATCAAAGAGAAGGTAGGTAAAATTTGTTTTATTTATCTTTTCAGTGAACATCAGCAAAAAGGGAACTCCCCCTTCCAATAGGAGAGCAATTTATCTATGCATAGCTGTCCATTTCCAACTCGCATTCCAGAGGTACGAATTGAAATGCCAATAGGATTTAAAAGTTATAAGGATCTGAGTATCGAGTTCCAGTCAGTCAGCACAGTCAGAAGAAGAACAGGGCAACCTAGTATTTGATATTGGTCTGGATGCAGAAAAGTTGTTGGATAAGCAATTGGTGATAATCAAAGGTATTGGCTGACATGATTGATGATTTGAAACACAAGTTTTTGGTCTACGTTGATATTTGTGCATGGATTCAGCTGACAGAGCAGAGTGTTTAATAAATATTCTAAGTTTTATTGAAGCTGACTACAGTTTATTGAATTTGTTGATGCAGATATATATAGTCGATGGATTCAAGTATTTTGGTGAAGTAATGAGGTACAATAATGGATTAAGTGCAAAAAAGGTAGATTAAAGTGCGAAAGAGAAGAGATCTAAGGCCAAGATTATGGCAGAACAGTAAAACAAGATAGAATAAAGATGAAATGTGTAAGATCAGTATTGTGTGCTTAACTAGAACTGAATTCTTGCATTAGCAGATGCTACTCATCAGTTCAAACAATCCATAATCCTTTTGTAATCATTTTTGTAGGTAGTGAGCCTCTTTTGAGCAGTGAGCCCGAAGGCATGTGCCTTCCCCTTTTGTAATACTTTTAACAGAGTATAATCTTTGTGGGTTAACCCCCACCATGGTTTTTTCCTTAACTAGATTTTCATGTTAAAAATCTTGGTGTCAAGTGTGTTATTTGTGTTTCTACTCATATGTTATTGATTCTTGCTTTTCATGGTTACATCATTAATCTATTAAGAAGTGGTAAAGAAGAATTAACTGTAGCAAGCGTCAAAGTTTTAAGACAACTGATTCACCCCCCCTCTCAGTTGTCAGCCCTAATTCCAACAATTGGTTTCAGAGCAAGGTTCCTTGGAAGAAGCCTAACAGCTTGAGGAAGATCTGGGAAGGTATTACAATGGATTCATACAACCTCAAAGAATAGATTCAACTTCCTTTAGATGATCTTGACTAGTCCATAGCAGAAGTCAAAGAACTGTAAGAAAATATGAAAGATGTTGAAGATTGCATTGAGATCTTAAAAGAAAAATTGAGTAAATCTAATGGGAAGAGAAAGGAGCTACTTCTTCAACTAGGAAAACAGAATGAGGACAATGACATGGATAAGGCCCTGAAAGAGAAGACAAAGGAATGTGAGAAGTCAATAAAAGAAGTTCTAAAACATGAAATGGAATCCGGAGTGATGAGGCTAACCAAGGATATTGAAGAAAGAAAGAAGACTGAAGAAAAATTTAATCAATCTCTGAAAGAAAGAATTGAAGAATGCTGCAGATTGGACAGAATAATTGGCCATCTAGAGTCTGATCTACAAGAAACTAGGGAAAATGAAGAAGAACTTGAGAGGCAAATTGTTATTCTCAAACATGACCTAGAAGTTGCAAATGAATACAAGGAGAAGTTCAAGATAAGCTCAGCTAAACTTGAAGTGCTGCTTGAGAGTCAGAAGAAGGTTGATGATAAGCATGGTCTTGGATATGAGAAAGGTGAAAGCTCCGGATCCGGACAAAGAAATTATCAATCAAGGAATGGGAGAAACAGACCTAGAAGACCTCAAGTAAGACAACCTAATGCTCAAAGGTATCCATCTTTCAATGGAAATTATTTTAGTTGTAATAAATTTGGTCATAGAGCTACTAAGTGCAGAAGTAGAGTAAATCAAAGTGGTCCATCCTTCTCCTGTCAATGCTTCAAGTGTAAGAGGTATGGTCATAGATCTAATGAATGCAGAAGTGTAATAATGAATAATTCTAACAATAGAGGAAATGGCAATTCTTTCAATGGCAAATGCTTTGCATGCAATAGATTTGGACATGTGGCAAATCAGTGTAGATCAAGAGGAAATCAATCAAATAGGAAAACAAATGTTGTGTGTTTCAACTATAATCAATCTGGTCATTTTGCAAGATTCTGCAGAAGCAGGAACAATGAAAGAAGAGGTCTGGTAAACAAAAAACCAGATGAACAGAGATAAGACAAAGGCAAGGGAAAAATTGATGTGAATGAGATCCAAAATGAAATGAGTAAGACATGGGTCAATAAAAGTGTTATGAACAATAGTAATGGGTCCACACCGAAATCCAATATTGACAATTCCTTCAAGAATTGAATTAGGAGCTCTGGCTCAGGGGGAGAAGCATTAAAAATCAAATTCCCCCAACCAGTAAGTGGGTGCCTGAATTTGGCACGATGAGAGAAAATAATTTGGGTTATTACAGATCATTTGAAAGGATTTTCGCAAGAAAAGAAGTGGATATGATGATTTGCGGAGCAATTGAAGGTCATCTATATGCAGAAATAGTGTAACTGGATGTGTTAGGGCAGAGCATTTATTACAAAGGCAAATTAGGTTTTGCAGAGCATAAAAAGGTTGTTCACTCTTCATTTGAATCACTTTGCATTAGAAGAGAGCAAGAAGAATAGCGTCTGAGCTGAGATTTCAAGGACTTGAAGTGCGATCGACGAATTTACCCACCAACCCTAATTTCATGAAAAAGGTATTTATCTGCGAAGCTTTGAACTTGTAATCTTTTGCAAATGGCTACACCTTTGGTCGTTGATAATACTGAAAGACCTAGACCCAAATTTAAGAAGCACCCACACAAATTAGTAGAAGTTGACCCATTAGGTGCATTTTCAAGTGTTCCGTATGGTGTGCTGCATGTTGAAGATATTAGGGTTTATATTCATGCAAGCGTAGATGAATTTGGGGACTCAAGGTTTGTAGATTTGTTTGAAAGTCATCTAAGGGATGAAAATCACGATCTTAAACCCGAGTAAAAGGCACTGCAAGATAAACATTTTATTTAGATTATGGGGTTTCCAACATTCGATGAAGATGAATGGGTCCAGTATGTTTTAAGCCGAATGCATGATGAGTTTTTGTGGCTGTTGAAACCATTCAAAATTACAAAGGATGCTATCAGGATTGTGATTGGGTGGAATTCTATCGATGGTTTACCCATGCTGAAATCCGTGAAGAACCAGACTGTAACTGATGCAACCGGTGCCAAATTTGACAAAAGGGCAATGACTATAAATGATATTATTGATCTGGATGTCAAGTTTGCTTCAATGGTAATTGGTTACAAAATTTATCATTCTAGCATGGAGAACTCTGTCTATGGAATGACCATATATGTTGCATACAAAATGTTAAAGGAAAATGCAGATTATGACTTGTGTGAATTATTGCAGAACCAACTAATTGAGAACTTAAACAAAATCAAGAAAGATAAGAAAAACACCTTTAAATATGGTACATTGGTTCTATGTTTATTTTTCTACTTTATGAATGAGGTACCTGGAGTAAAGGGTGTGCACTGGACTAATGATGAGCTAGTTGCTATTTAGATCAGAGATCATCTACACAACATTAGTGACTATAAAACATAGAAAACTGGAATTTGGGGATACTTCAAGAATTTTCATAATATGATGCATTCCAGAGAAAGAATCCTTAAATCGGTTGTTGAGAAGTACAAGAATGAAATATGTTTTATGGTTGACATTGATCGGTGCTTAATGGAAGCAGTAGAACCCAAAACTATTTGGATCATGCCCATGGGGTATGAGGTAGATGAGAAAATCTTGAATATGTATGCTCAACATCTTTTGAGCAAGCCAAAAGACACAACAGTTGAAAGATTTGGGACATATGAGGAGCTAAGTGTAAAACTGCATGTTGAGCTCATAAAACCTGAAATCAATAGGAAAGTAAGAAAAGAAGTTGAGCAGTTGGTCGAGAATCTAGGCCTCACAAAGGAAGCTGTGAGGCAATTCAGGGAGAGAATTGAAAAGATAGAGAAGGAGAAGCAGGATAAGAAATAAGGAAGTATTCCAGTAGAATCTTCCTCGACATCAAGAACTACTAGAAGCTCTACTGCTGCCCCTGTTCCCCCAAAATCTGCCAATCCTGAGAAACCAAAAGGAAAATCATCCAGAAAAGAAGGGAAAAGAGTGAAAACTAAGGCCACCTGGACATATAAAAGCATGAAAAATGATGAAGAAGAAACTGATTCTGATATTGAGATCAAAGAGTTGAAGGCCTCAGGTACAAATACAAACAAGATAACTAAGGAGAAGCCCCCCAAAAGCAAAAGGGCAAGCAAGAGGCAAAAGACTGAAATATTTGTTGAAAAGCCTACTCTCTGTGTGGATGACATCATCAAATCAGTCACTGTAGATGGGAACTTAAGACCAATGACTGAATTCTTTGATTTTACAGTGATGCTAATAAGAGGGTCCTAGAGGAAGCAACTGTCAAATATTTGAACATCTACAATAAGGCTTTGATTGAAATAACTTCTAAAATTCCAAGAAGTCTTGTAGATATTCTGGAATTAAGAAAAGAAAATGCAAAAGGTAAAGACATTGAGATTAGGGAGCATGTGTTGATAAATTTGTGCCCTTAAATTACTCCAGATCAGATGAACATGATATTCAAAGAAGTGAAGGATGACTTCAAGAGCAAGAAGAGAATGAATAAACTCACGCTTGGTGAAACAGATGAGATAGTCAAAGATACTTAGGATATTCTCCTGAATGCATTGAAAAGACACAATCTTCCTATTGTTGAAGAAGAGATTGATGATGGGATTGACTCCTCAATTCCAGATGTTGAAGAATTGAAGATCAATGAGTAGCAAACTGAGTTAGGTGACTCCTCTGTTCCGGAAAAGGTAACAATGAACAAGGAAGATGAAAAGATGACAGATGAAATTGATGATGCAGCAGGTATTCAAACTCCTCTAGATCAATCCAAAGAAAATACAAAGATGAATATTGAAGCTGATGATCAAACTGAAGATAATTCATTGAAGAATATGCAGCATGAATTAGAAGAAGCTAAGGACAAAGAAGCAGAAAAGGTCAAGGAGAAGAATGGAAAATAGGAAGAGATAGCAAAAGATTGATTGTGAGCCCAAGCAGGACAACCTGGTTGACAGTACCGGAAAGGATGAAAAAGATACATCATCATTCTGGGTAAGAGACACTGCAAAAGCAGTGAAGGAAATTCTAGAAAGAGACAAACAAATGGATGAAGATTAGGACATTATACAAAGTCCAATAAATTTTGATACCTTATCTCTGGTGCAAAAGATAAAGTTGGCTTCCATCGCTCAAGCTAAAGCTAGAGAAGACATTTTGAGATCTCACATAGAAGACAGTGAGCTACTTGGCCTGGCATCAGGAATTTTGGAGAAGATCATGCCCACTTTTCAGAAGGATTCTTCAGCATCTCCATCCGGCCAATTGAAAAATCTAATAAACTTGATAAGTTCTCATTTTGAATCTCTAGAGAAGTCTACAGAGGTCAAGGTTCAAAAGGAATTCGATGATAAAAGATTTGATACTCTTAAGGGATTGATTGGAGTAGATAGAATAGTGCTGGAGGCTAGTATAAAGAGTATTCAGAATGCTCTTACAGAAGGAGGAAATATATATAAATTCTGCTTATCTTGTCCTAAAGTTATAGAGGACATTGAAGATAAAATAAAGGAGTCTAAGCAGAAACTATCTAGTGTATCCAAATCTTTTGATCCTCTGACAGTTTCAATGATGAGCCAAGAATGTCAAACAATAAGCCTGTTTGAAGAAATAAAGAAACTGATAAAAGAAAAAGACAATATTGAGACAAGGATATTGAGCTCCGAGTACTAATTTCCCCCAAAATGGAAAGAATGTTTAATGCTCTGACTGAAGCACAAACTACAGCTTAGTTAAGTGACCCCATTGATCTGCGGACGACAGAGTCACAAGCATTTCTATTCAGTGGCCACATATCAATTTTGAACACTATGAAGAAGAGCTGGGATAGTGACCTGGCACAATTAAAGAACATTTTTGGTGATGTACTTAAGTTTATGTAAATAAGACTTAAAAGACTGTTTGTACATATGTGGCCTGGTATGTAGAATTTTGGTGTAAATTTTGGTTTGCCGACCCCACCCTTTGCCATTGATGTCAAAGGGGGAGTGAAGAGTAGTGAAAAATGAGGAATCCAGCAAAGGGGGAGCATTGGTGATCAGTGAAAAGCACAAGTGTACATAATAAGGAGTGTTCCAACACTTAGTTATTTTTCACTAAGTGTTGCCATCAATGCCAAAGGGGGAGATTGTTGGCAAGAGACACTGCTACGCATGACAGGTGTTGTCATTGATGGCAACTAAGTCTACCTTGCACATCTGCATTGCATAATTTGTTCATACCGGAAGTCAAAATGAAGATTTGGTTGAGTTCAGGTAGTCAAGAACAGAGCATGTGACAGGGTCCGGATCTCTTTGGTGATAATTCACAGTGTGCTATGGATCTGAGGGAGTGATAAGGATTGTTAGGACTATCTAAATCCAGAGATTTAGCCTTCGATGATAAAGGATTCAAAAGTTATAAGGATCTGAGTATCAGGTTCCAGTTAGTCAGCACAGTCAGAAGAAGAACAGGGCAACCTAGTATTTGATCTTGGTCTGGATGAAGAAAAGTTGTTGGATAAGCAATTGGTGATAATCAGCGGTATTGGCTGACATGATTGATGATCTGGAAACACAAGTTTTTGGTTCGCGTTAATATTTGTGCATGGATTCAGTCGACAGAGCAGAGTATTTAATAAATGTTCTAAGTTTTATTGAAGTTGACTATAGTTGATTGAATTTGTTGATGCATATATATATAGTCGACGGATTCAAGTGTTTTGGTGAAGTAATGAGGTGTGATAATGGAGTAAGTGTGAAAAAGGCAGATTAAAGTGCAAAAGAGAAGAGATCTAAGGCCCGGATTATGGCAGAACAATAAAACAAGGCAGAATAAAGATGAAGTGTGTAAGATCAGTATTTTGTGCTTAATCAGAACTGAATTCTTGCATTGGCAGATGCTACTCATCAGTTCAAATAATCTATATTCCTTTTGTAATCATTCTTGTTGGCAGTGAGCCTCTTTTGAGCAGTGAGCTCTGGGTAGTGAGCTCGAAGGCATGTGCCTTCCCCTTTTGTAATACTTTTAACAGAGTATAATCTTTGTGGGTTAACCCCCACCATGGTTTTTCCCTTAACCGGGTTTTCACGTTAAAAATCTTGGTGTCAAGTGTGTTATTTGTGTTTCTACTCATATGTTATTGATTCTTGCTTTTCATGGTTACATCATTAATCTGTTAAGAAGTGGTAAAGAAGAATTAACTGCAGCAAGCATCAAAGTTTTAAGACAACTGATTCACCCCCCTCTTAGTTGTCAGCCCTAATTCCAACAACTTATTATGTGGACATTATAAATATATGTGTATGGGACATAATATGGATCTTTTTTGGGCAAACTTTGTTTTACTCATCAAAGTTAGAAGTTTCTGTTATACTTTGTTTCGAATCTCTTCAATATAGAAAGGAAATACTTACTGGATGTTCAAGCAGATATAATCTTTGTGTTACGGTGTTTGGATACTATTCTTCTTACGTCGAGTATATTGCCAGTGGTTATTTTTCTATCTATGTTGAAGTATTAGATATTCATTCTGCTTCATTGCTATGGATGTTTATCTTTGAATAAATATTTCATGGTGGTGGATTCATAATTCTTTATTCAGTATAGTTATTGTTTGAAGTCTTTGAACTTCTTTAAATTTTAGTCATTATAAAAGTGTGGAATTTCCTTTCGAAGCTTTCTAGTCAAAAGCATTATCTTTCCTTTGTTTTCTAGTTAAAAGTAATACATACTTTAATCATTGTACATCATTCGAAGGTAGCTGCCACCTTGTAAAATAAGCAAAGAGTTGGTTATAAAATACCATTGTAACTAACTCAACTGTGGTTACATTTGTCATTGTTTGGGCGAGAGAATATAGAGCTGAATGACAAATCTGTAAACCAACACATTGATGGCTAGGGATGTTTTTCCCTGTGATTAAATAATCTGATTACCTTATAAAAGTAATTGCAATGTATAATGTCAAGTAGGAGAATGTTGGGATAAGTTGTCATTAACTTTGCAATCCTAACCAATTTCATGTGTCTCCAAATTTCTTGGAATGTGTTCCCCAACACATAAGGACTTTGAGAGATAAATTAATATTTAATTATATTACTTGGCTAGTTGTAATTAACTCCTAAATGGTAGGGTCAAACTTGGGCATCCACTTTTGGAGTGGGGTCCATGAAGATTTGTTGACAACTCCTTGAAGTCTATTTTGGTTTTTTGACAACTCCTAGTAAGTGGGAGTTAACTTGGGTGCCCACTTTAGAGGTGTCTTATATTTAGACTGGGAGTTTGCTTTCTTATTGTTGATACACTTTGCATATATATGATGTGGGAGTTATCATAAGTGTTAGAGATGCATGATATTGGAATATAATTACCATTATCTTAAAGAATTTTTAACTCTAAATTTCTTTTACTATTCTTGAGTTTACTCTAAAATCTAAACCCAATAGCACCTTTAGCAGAATATATTCTTAAGCCATACAATTATAGGTTAATAACTCCAACTTGATCACCTCATGCTTCCAAGATTTAGATAATATGATGTTCATGCTTCCAAGATTTAGATAATATGATGTTCATAAGAGACTTAAGGAGAAAACAAATATAAAAGTTCAATAAGAAGACATGTAGCTCATACCACTATCAAAATTAATTTCATCATGGAATCTATCAATATTTTTTTAAGCACATTATTGCCAAATGATAGTGTGCTAACATTATTCCTAGCTCTGTATGATACATTTCTTCCAAGTTGGTGTAGTGCTAGCATAGATGTTTTTTGAAAGTTCTTTTTGTTAGAAAAATGCTTCAAAAATAAAATGATAAAAAAATAAAAACAATGTCTCAGCCTTGTATGCTAAGATAAAAACAAAAACAAAAAAATATTAAGAGTCGAGAATAAAATATTTTTATGATAGGTGTAAAGTGACTATTTTTAGAAGTATCTTGCAATGTAATTATATGTATATTGGTGCTTTTAGATAATCATTTGTGAGATTTTATTTTGCAAGTTTGTATGCTGCCAAAATGTTGTGAAAACTCCTCCAGGATTGAGTTGAGGTGAAGACTCCTTAAAGAACTTGCATTGCAAGTGTATTGTAATCCATTTCAAGATTTGATAATATATTGTGTAGGTTTTCGAGGGGTTTTTCTCCCAAAAGGGTTTTCCCCACGTAAATTGCCATGTTATGTTTTATGATTATTCTATTTATGCTATTTTATATGTGTTTCTTGAAATCTCTATAATAGTTGAATTGAAATTTGCACAACACTTCTCTCAAGGTTAGCATAGGAAGCTTTTTCGCACACCTTTGCTTCCTTACAAGTGGTATCAGATTCTGGCTAGTTTTGGTTCTATTTGTTGGATATAGGGTTTTTTGAGCTCATCAAGTTTTGAGTGAGAGCTTATGGGATGTAGTGGATGATAATGTTCAGAGGCCTACAAATCCAGCTTTAACTTCAAGATATGATGTAATGGATAGAAAATCTAAAGGTCTCATAACACTGTGCCTTGCAAAATCAATTTTGATAAATGTTCACAAAGAACTCACCTCAAAGAAGCTATGGAAGAAGTTGGATGAAATATATTAAGCTAAATCTCTAGTAAATAAGATTTTCTTGAGGAGGAAGTTGTATTCCTTGAGAATGAAAGGTGGATAGATTTTTGAGCATCTAGAAACTTTCAATATGTTGGTGACTTAATTGACCTTAATTGGGCTTAAGATGGATGAAGAAGAAAGGTGCCAATTTTTTCTATGTTCATTGCTAGACTCATGGGATAGCCCAGTCATGGCCATAGGAAGCACTTCAGTCACCTTGAAGATAGATAATGTTGCTAGTTCTCTACTCTTTGAGGAAATGAGAAGGAGAGTATCTCTAAATTCCAAAGAGACTTTGAGTGTTTGAGGAAGACCAAAAGAATGAGGCAAGAATGATAAGCAACATGGTTGTTCTAAGTCCAAGAATAAGGGGAGATCAAAATCTCTTGGTATGTCCAAGATGATATATTGAAACTGTGGCAAATATAGACACTTCCAAAAGGATTGTAAAGAAGAGAAGAAAAAGAAGAAGCAAGATTCTAATTTTGAGTCTGAAAAGGAAAATGGAGACACTTTTATTGCAGCCTTGGCCACTCATGTAGGTGGTACTACATGGTCTTTCCACATGACTCCTAATAGAAACTGGTTCAATAAGTATGAAAAATATGATGGTGATAAGGTGTATTTGGGTGATAATTCTTTCCTTGACATTGTTGGCTATGGAAGTATTCATGTGAATTTTTTTGATGGTCGAGTTAGAAGATTTGATGGTGTCTTGCATATCCCAAGACTAGCAAGAAATTTATTATTTGTTAGCAAGCTAATAGATACGAGTGTGCATGTACAATTTTCTTAAGCAGGGGTGAAAATGGTGAGAGGTGGTATGGTGTTAGTTGAGAGGAATTAGATTGGGTACATTGTACCAAATTGAGGCATGCACAGTTGAGTGCAATAGAACTTCAGTTAAGATTAAGTCTGACTTTGTTGAAAAAAGAGATGGTTTCCTCTTCAGTAGATTGTCATGGCTTTTAGGTACCCAAAGGTGCTCTACCTACCGAATCAAAGTTGACTTGACAAAAGTCCGTGTTATGGCACTAGAGACTTGGCCACATAGGAGAGAAGGGTCTACAGACCTTGAAAAATTAAAACCATGTCAATGGGTTGGATGATTGTAATCTTGAATTTGACTTTTGTGAGCATTATATTTATGGAAAATAAAATTGTGTTCAGTTCTACTTGAGTTCTCACAAGTCTTCTAGTATTTTGGATCTTATTCATCAGATGTATTTGATCCAATTAATGTTCCATCTATCAGTAAATCAGATTACTATGTTTCTTTTATTGATGATTTCAGTAGTAAGACATGGGTTTCTTTCCTTAGGAGTAAACTCAATGTTTTCAGTCATTTTAAAGAATTTAAAGCAATGGTTGAGTTGTAGACTGGAAAGAATATTAAATAATTAAGGATAAATATGGCAGTGAATTTTACTCCAATGAGTTTGAAACATTATGTAAAAATTATGGTATCCAGAGATAGAAGACAACTCCGTATTCTACTTAGCAAAATAGAGTTGTAGAAAGAATGAATAGGACCTTGATGGAGAAGGCTAGGAATATGTTGAGCGGTGTTGGACTAGAACACAAATTTTGGTCCAAAGCTATAGCCATTGCCTGCTACCTGATTAATAGGTATCCTACATCAGCTCTTGTTAATAAGACAACAATAGAGGTGTGGTTAGGACATGAGCCTTCACTTAGACATCTAAGAGTTTTTGGTTGTGAGGCATATGCACATGTGCTAAAGGAGAAGCAAACAAAATTGGATAACAAGGATGTTAAATGTATCTTCATTGGATATAGTTATGGTGTGTAAGGATACAAACTTTGGGATTCTATTGCAAAAAGATAATTTATTCTAGAAGTGTTATTTTTAGAGAAACTAAGCCTTCTACTGTTATAATGCAACAGGTAGAACATAAAGAAGAAAAGAAAGATGTGATTCAATTTTCACCTATTCCTGAGAAAGTTGAATTGAGGCCCTTAGAAAGATAAGAAGTTAAGGAAAGCTCCATAAGTTATGAATCATCAGAGGAAGAAGTAGAACTTGAACCTCAGCTTGTTTGAAGGTCTACTAGGCATAGACAACCACTAGAATGATATGGGTATTCTATTGATGATTAGAGATATATATTTGCTTTGAATGCTAATGTTGATGAACCATTATCTGTAGAAAAGGATCTTCGTATCAATGATGCAGAGTCTTGGAAAACAACCATGGATGAAGAGATGGAAACTCTTAAAAAGAATGATACATGGGACCTTGTACCATTGCCTAAATGATGGAAGCCTATTGGTTGCAAATGGGTGTTCAAAAAGAAAATGGGTTTAGACAACAACATTGAGAAGTACAAAGTAGGTTAGTTGCAAGGGGTACTCCCAAGTTCAAGAAGTTGATTATGGTGAGATATTTTCTCCTATAACTAAAATGACATCCATTCATTTTTTGCTTTCTATTGCAGTATCTTATGATCTAGATATTGAGCAAATGGATGTGAAAACAATATTCCTTCATGGTTATTTGGAGGAAGATATTTATATGACACAGTCATAACACTATGTGGTGAAAGGTAAAAGTCATTTGGTCTGTAAGTTAAAAAAATCCATGTATGGTTTAAAACAGAGTCCTAGGATGTGGTACTGAAAGTTTGATACATATGTGTTGAGTTTGGGATTTGTGTGGTCTAAATTTGATCATTGTGTATTTCAAATCTGATGGTGATCATTTCTTGGTTATTGCGTTGTATGTTGATGACATGTTTATTGACAAAGGAAAATGTTTGATTGCAGAATTAAAATCTCAGCTCTCAACAAAGTTTGAAATGAAGGACCTTGGTGCAGCAAGACACATTATGGGGATAGAGATTAGAAGAGATGGACAAAACAAAAAGCTTTGGTTAGGCCAGAGTATGTGGATATTATTCTAAGAAGATTTAATATGCATGATTCTAGATCATTATGTGTTCCTATTATGATGGGAACAAAGTTGTCGATCTCGTATTGTCTAACATCCCCATCAGAGATGGAAGACAGGAGTCGAGTACCATACTAGAGTGCAGTTGGCAGCTTAATGTATGCTATGGTCTGTACAAGATTAGGCATTGCCTGGGTAGTGGGAGTTCATTCCTAATACATGTCTAATATAGGAAGAGCACATTGGGATGTAGTAAAGAGAGTCTTCAGATACTTGTGGGGTACTTGAGAGTACTCTATATGTTGTCATGGAACAGGAGATCGATATTCCTTAAATATTAGAGGCTATGTGGATTCAGAATAGGCTGGTGATGTTGATAGCAGAAGATCCACCAGTGCCTATGTGTTTTCATTATTTGGTGGTGTAGAAGATCTTGTTGTATGCCATGTGGCTCATCATGATTGCATCGTGATGTTTCATGTACATCACAAAATTAACAGGTGGGCCCATCTTCATAGTTGAGGGCTTGCGCTTTACCGCCACCTTTATTTTATATTAAATAATTCAAATTATATACAATATATTATACAATAATCAATATAAATATATTATATTTTTATATATATCTCAACCGTTGATCTAATAATACCTAATGGCTCATGGTTGATTCTGGAGGCTTTTGTTGGCAATGTGTAGCGTTGGAGATCTACCTTTCGGAATTGAACTACAACCGTTCATCATTTATTCATCGAATAGTGGAACAATTTACAAGTAGAAAATTTAAATGTTTTAAGTTTTTTAATCATTGAAAAGTGGGATGACTTGATGGCTAATGTTTTGGTGGTCACATCAGTCATCGAAGGAGATCAAGCAGATGCAAAATTCAAGCTTTGTAAATGGAGCCAAGGTACTGTTTGATGCGAGATATCAAGTCCATATGAGTAAGATGTCAAGTCCATAAGAGGAGTTTTTGAATTGGATGCCCAAACGCTTTCAGAGCATGATATTTTATCTCACTACCCAAGCACATGCACTAGTTTTTTTGCTATGATAGATGTCATTTTCTAGCCAACGACCAAAGATATTAATGACTTGATATGCATAAATGAGGAATATCTCACTCAATAACATGAACATCTACATTAATGACCCCTCATGCACTTATCCAATGACCTTTATTTACTAGGTCTCTCACATGCACCTAAATAATTAATATAATCCCTCTAGCTCATCCATTATTATCACAGAGGGAGGAGTGCATTTGACCATCATTACTATGGCATCTCAAAGCTTTGATCAACATCCCTAACCAATCATCAGGTTGATCTTGCTCTTTGCTTGATAGTATCCCCCTCTCTTTCTTCTTCTATGTATTGCGATTCTTTCATGACTTAGATCACTACATGTGTGATCCCGAGGGGTCACAATTGTTAGCACTAAAATTAGTAACCTGACAAAATTTTCACTAGTTAAAATTATAGTAAATAATTATGTCATTCTAGTCATGTTATCAATGCAAGTTAAATATTCTTTTTGTCAAATCACCAAGTTGACTTCTATCAAGTCTAACAATCATTAGAGGTTGCTCTATAGGGAGAGATAATGAATAAAGATGATCAAGTTTTTGAATTGCTAACACTAAAGAAGAATGGAGGAAATATTAGAATATTCAAACCTAAATGTAAGATTAGTAAGCACCAAAGGGAATTCTTCAAGCACTTCACTCAAGTGATGTATCAGTAGAAGATAAGGCAAGATAAAATCAAGCATAGGTTTGATCACCAAATCCAAAGTGACAAGGATCTTGGAAAACCATACCATGAAAAAATTCATCAAATCTCATTCATTGTGAACACATTTTCAATGGTTGAATCAAGGAAAGGTTAAGCTCTAAATGGTTATGATGGAAAGAATATGACAATGCAGGGATGAGATTGAGTGTTAAGAAAATGCACATCTTTTGGCTAGTGATGACAAGATAAAGTGGCCCTATTAGCTAACAAGTGTGACCAACATCAAAGGTCCAAGGAATTAAGGCATTTTGCACTATTAAAATGGCTATGCCAAGGAAACTACATGACAAGGTGGATGCATTGGCTGAGAAGCATGAGAAGAGAAGGGAGAAATAAAACTAAGTTAAAATGTTGCATCATTAAAGTGACATTATCACTAAAAAATAGTGACTAGGGTGGAAAATGTTAGGGTTAGCCGGTAGAAGATATCAATTAAATGCAAGTAAAGATTAAACGAAGGAATGGAAATACACAGAAATAATAACAACGAGAGACAATTTTTAACGTGGTTCACCCAAACTCGGGCTACATCCACCAAACAGAGAGTCTAATATTATTATCCAGTAAATCAAACTGATTACAACCAGCAATCCCTGCAACTTAATACCGCTACAAAATGCTACAATACAATATCAATGGAAACCCTAACCCTTAGTCACTATTATCAAGCCTTATGTCGGTTACAAAAATAGGGTTTTTTTTATGTCGGCCAATAGAAAAATAACTCCTGACGCCTTTAAAAAATAATAGGCAATTTTTGCTTCTGGGGCGCTACCCCCAGACCCCCACCATGGGCTCCACCCCTGGGCCCCCACCGGGGATAAGCCCCCCGGGCCCCGCAAGAGGGGCTTTGCCCCCTTGCACTCCCCCGTTAAATAATTTGGGGGGAAACTGCGTTGATAAAAGTGGGGAAAATTTAACCTCCGAGTCTGATTAGGCTTCATATAACAATAGAAAAGGTGGTCAAATGTGTGACAAAGTAAAAACATAGGAGCATGTTGCCCTTTAAAATGACAATACCACTCAAAAGTGGTGATAGAACTGGTCACAATGGCTAAAAATATGACAATCATTAGGTCGTTCAAATTCAAGTTTCTAAAGCGGTTGTGAATGTTAAACAGAGTGAAATAATTAGTCATAATGGATAAAATGGGAGACCGACTTCATTTAAGTTAAAATCAAAGTTTTAGGTGGCTTTTCCACCTTGAAATGGTGATTCAATTGGCAGTCGTAGATGAAATATGTAACCAACATCAAAGACCTTTATGTTAACTTATTTCACACCTTTCAAAGCTGGTTATAAAGGTTAAAAAGCACGACATCAAATAAATTGCACTTTTATGATAGTAGCACCACTTATAGAGAGTGACCAATTGGTTGAGATGGCTAAAATATGTGACAAAGTGGCTGAAGTCACTTACATGATATGAGATCATCCAAAATTAAGGGTTATAATGGAAAAAAAGTGACTTGAATAAGGAGAAAGTTTAGTTAAAGCATGCAAAGAGCCCATTTCAAGTAGTTTCGGTGTTTTGTTGCCTCTTTTTAATAGATAGAGTTTAAGGTTGCTTTAAAAGAAATTTTAAAGCATCATTTTATTATTATTTTTCCCTAGAAGCTTTTCTTAGAACACTTATAAATAAGTGCCTTCAGGACATAGAGAAAGAGAGATAGTTTGTGTGAAGGTTATGTTACTAATGTTTTCAATCAAATTTCAGAGTTAGAATTTTGTGTTGTAATCAAGCAAGTTTGGCAAGTCAAGCAATCAAGAAGATTCTTACTTAACTTTGGTTAACTTTGATCTTGTACCTTGCAAAGTAGCTTTGTATGCTTTGGAGTTATTGCTTACTTTCAATTTTGTTCTTCATCAATTGCTATTATAAGTGTTGTGTTCATTAGTGTTGTGTTCATTATTCAAATCAATTCATATTTTGATGTATATTAATTGATCTTTCTTTTAATTATTGGAGAGAATTGCTGTTTAAATTCATGTTATAGTTTAGTTGCAAAAACAAAAAGCCTCATGGTGAGTTAAAGTACTTCCAGTCTTGTGGTCCTACCTTTGAGATCAAATGATAGGTCTAGATTGTTTCTTGCAAGCATTTTGTTTATATGTAAAACCCCTAGAAGGCTATTTGTACAGTGTGCAAAATTTGGAATCAATTTACTTGTTTTAGATTTTAGGAATAGATTAAATTAGGGAGCTTCCATTGCTAATTTGAAGAGAGGATTTCATCATGCACTATTCTATTTTGTGTTATCACGGAAGTGACAAATTAAAATGTTAGTAACAATATTATATAATTATGAGCTAACACCCTCCTATAAATATCTCTTGGCTTGTTATGCAATACATCATCCCTACTTTATGTTATTTAACATCTCAACTTGGAGAGGGTCCTAAAACCAAAAGTGTTTATGTGTCTTTTGCCTACTCAAGGCCCTTAGATGGAAGTGTTTTAATTAATTTGTTGTGAATGTATGCTTCGTGATATCTGTAGTTATTTGTTTTAGTATAACACATTTCAACTTTTTAATTAGATTGTGAAAGCAAGTTGAACCCACCTTAGTTGCACTTCACTTGTAAGCATAGATGGAAGATTAAACTCTAAGAGGAGAGTCAAATTGATCTATTGTTTTTGGCAAATTACCTCCTTCTACTTTTGTTTCTCTAAATCTTATCCTCCTCCTAACCCTTTTCCCACCATAATTATTGTAGGTTAGTATTAGTGGTAGAAGCATGTTATTAGCATTTTTGCAAATTGATAGGGTAGAGTAGTTTAGATTAGACAACTAATATAGTCTTAACAAGGAGTTTAACTTCTCCATAGACTCCCACTATGCTTTGGGAAAGATGTTTGGGCATGACAAGTTTCTAAGCTATTGGGGTTCCCAAGGCCAACACAAAGTTGCAACACATGTGCAATCACTAGCAAACCTTGTTGGGTTTGATGACAAATGCAACAATGACCTCATCCTCACCTACTTATCCTTAGCTAGCATCATGCTTTTTCTTGCCTTGCTCCCATGGGCACATGCCATTAACTCCACCTGCCTCATTTTGCCAAGCCAAAATAGAACGCATGTGGGTGGGTACGATGCTTGAAGCCACCAACATAATGTTAGTGGAACAGGCATTCCCTATTCTCTAGTGGTAGGAAAATTATGGTGGTAATGGTGGCACATGGTTCCACATTAATGATCTTCTCCTTATCTTCACTTGAATGAATTACACACATATGATGCTAATTTTGTCTCTAGCTCCTTGGAATATGTAAGGAGAGCATTGCTAGCATGTTAATCCTTTTGGTCATGCCATCGACTCTTGTGAGTTTCACAAGATATGCCCATGTCCTTTGAGGTTTTTTGTAATTTTTCTTTAATGCCTTCTTTTGTGAATTATCCTTGCTTTGTTGCTTCCTTGTAAACTTGCAAAATAATATTTCTTACCTTTAGACTTGATTTTTTTCAATCTTCACTAGGTAATGGTAGATATTCACCAATGTTTCGATGTATGGAAATTCCATATTTATTTGGATGTAGCATTGAAGGCCATTGCGATACTTGAAGACTTGATGCTTCTCTCAATCCTTGATTTTGAGTTTTGCAGATAACACATAGAAGGTGTTGGTGCAGTATTGCATTGACCATTCCTCCTATTGTATTAGTTTCTAGTAAATGTACTTTTCTTCCTTAATATTCTTTGAAAAAAATTCTTCCCTAATAGCTTCCATGAAATCTCTCTAGATGGGTTTCACCTTGTTATCATTGAAGTTTAACTCTCTCAATTCCTCTTTAGTTAGTAGGCTAGTCTCCCACGATTATTGAAGATGAGGTTCAAGTTTGAGAAGGGAAATTCTCTAAATATGAGAAATTATTTATGATGAAATATTTTCCAATTTGGAAATCATATAGTCAATTGCAATTATATCAAATTTCCCTTGAATAAGATTAAAACAAAGATCATTTTATACACATCAACATATGGATTGATTTGAAATTGTTTGTTTGTCGTGACTTGTGACATGCTTGGGGCATTTTGGAGCATCTATGCTAACCAAATTATTTTTATACACCATCTTTCTAGGGTTGTTTCTACCAACTCCTTTAAGGGATCAAAGGAGTGATCAAATTCAAATTATTTTTCAATACACTAGTTAACGCTTAATGTACTATGAAGCAACAACTAAATTTAAAAAAAAATAAAAATAAAAAAAAAATAAAAAAAAATTGACAATTATAACAACTAAACAAAAAATATATTTATATTTTTCAATTAACACTTTATAAAAAAGAACAAAATTTGAAGGAGATATCTATGTCTTCTCTCCTTTGTACTTTGAAATCTATTATATAGTTTTACAAAAGAAATAAAAGTGAAAGCTTATTAAAACTAGTGAAGTAGAGTTTTTGTGAGAACCATAGAGTCATAACATTTAATGGTGACTTATTCTTATTGGAAATTGAAATGAACAATCACATGTAAACACAATTATCACAAATAAAAATATTTGTTGAAGTTATTTATTTGTGATAATCCCACTTATTAATCATAAATTCTTACCTATAACTTCAAATTCAATTTTTTTAAATATATATTAAAGCTGAAATCACTAACTTATTTAACTTCTTTAACATCATGCCAAAAACACCCTATCACAACATCCAAACAAAATTTCAGGCCCATGGAGCGCAGGGCTTAAATTTGACAGTCGACCTTGCTTGTCAAGCAATTTTTTTATGACAATTATCTATTCAATAGTACCCTTCAAATACTATGACATGCCTTAGTATAAATAAATCATATAAAATTTAAATATATATATCGTCATTTTTGACAGTTTGTCCAAAATCTCTCCTTTCATATTGATATGATACAATCTTTTTAAAATTTGGATTGTATTTTACAGCAAAAATACCTAAATACAGCTATACACCTGCATGGAGGGCTCAAAAATACAAAATATGAAAATGTAAAACTTATGGGAAAATATATTTATAGAAAATCTTGGCATAGTTTATCCAGCAGGGGACACTTGAAAAGTTGGGGAGCTCATCATCACTTTAAATAAGAAAAGGATTGAAATGTAGAAGACAAAAACAACAAGGCTGGGTCCCATAAACTATTTTTTTGCCTCGTGGATGAAATGCAAAAGACAAAAACACCAAGGCTGACGGTCCCATAAGCTATTTTTTTTTGGCCTCGTGGATGTAAAAAAACTATTCATTCATTCATACAAATGTTATTTAAAACATCAAAGAGCACCTGGGTAACCGATATTGCTCCCTTTCTAGCACACGATCAAATTGAGAGTAGCCTAGACTCAACAATTAATTGGTGGTATGGCAGGCAAATACAAAGTGATTCGTTGGGGGTATCCTGTGAACACCAACTCAGACGAATGCGTGCACTACATCGATTCTTACTTCCAACAGGTGTTGTGTTATGGGGCAGACAGGCATATAATTTTGAAAGCAGGTGAAGCAGACGGAGAATGTGTTCTCGCCAACACTTTGATCGCCTTCATCTTGGCTTTCAAAGCTCCCAAGGATGCCTCGTTCCACCTACACGCTGCCCAATGCAAACTGGTAACATTTTGGAGGAAGTTTAAACAGCAGAAAAGTTGTTTGTTATTTGGGGCATTTCAAACTTAAAACCCCCTGATTATTTACTTTTGGGCAACATTCTGTTAACACGAAATTAGGTGGCTAGTCATTATTTATGATTCATTATTGCTGTCAGGGTGTGGCAACTGTGTACGAGAAGATGGTTTTTAAAGCGGTTTCCAGTTGGGTAGAAGGACAAGAGCAACAGGTTATCCTTGATTTGCATTCTCAGGTTTCTTTCTTTACTCAAACTCTTACATTTGGAATGTCGATAAGGTGGAGGACAATCAACCAGATTACTTCCATTCACTTTCTAGTACTATGTTTTATCTCGGGGAGATTGGTATCTTTGTTAGTGTTTAAAACGGATTTTTAGCTGTAGATGACATAACAAAATATATAGACCTATATGTTCAACTGTTTCAAATTATAACGTCGTTACAAGATTCAGTCGAGTCCTTGCTGAAGCCTCCATACTGATAAGTACAGAGCCTATAAGCTATGCAATGAAACAAATGTTTCTATGTATTCAATATTCCTAAAGCACATATGCCAAGATTTTTCCTCATTAAATATTATACAAGTAAAATGCTTCATACATACAGCATCAATTACAATCATCAAAGTGATATAGAAGTATGTCACTCAAGGGTGAACAAAAAAGCATGGCTCATATTCCCCTTCTAACCATGGGCATATGTCTTAAGGAGTCATTGCCCTTGGGCAAGCACATTAAATAGATCTTCAAAGACAACATTACACATATTCTCTGCAAATGCTCATGACATCCTATTGTACCCATACGAAATTTTTTTGTTATGCATACAAACACCCTAAAAAGATGCTTAAACACACCTCTCAAGCACCGTGTTGCCTTGTCATTATTTACTAACCCTGTAGGTACAAGATACATCAAAGGAGATTGATACAAGGCCCAAATGGAGAGGAATTCAAAGAAGCCAAATTGGCTATGAGTTGTGAAAGACCATCTAGAAGCGGAGGCCAAAGTGATGGATTGAAGACCAAAATGATGCAAAGGAATGGCGAAGAGCAACGAGAAAACATTTGACAACTCAAAATTCAATTTTGAAAATTTTGGGAAAATTTTCTAAGGCATTTGGAGTGCTTTTCCCAAAGCATGCACGCCACCTTGGAGTGCGCGCCAAGGAGAAAAGGCTCCAAATCTCAAAAACCCAAATTTCAAGTTTCAAGGCGTCTCGTCGTCATTTGGAGTGAATTCGTCGGAAAAGGTGCTTCAAAATGGTTAAGTCAAAAAGAGCACTTTTCTTGCGAAGCGCGCTCCAACTCCAAAGCGCTCCAAATGAAGATAGAAGTTTCAAGGCATGAAGACATCCAATGCGAGATCAAGAGCACTCTCAAGTGCATTTGGAGCACTCTCACCTTGAAGCGCGCTCCAAGTCCAAAGGGCTAAGGCGGAGAAAGTTGACATTGATCCAAAGTGTAAAATCCAAGAGATCTTCGCCAAATTCCTAAGGCAAGAATCCAAGTTTTTCAAGGTGAAAAAGGCGTGAAAAGAGCATGGAAAAAGGGCAAAAGAAATCAAAGTTTTTGGCGAAGACAAAAGGCAAAATTTCAAAAGTTTCTAAGGCAAATTTTTGCCTTGGGAAAAGCGCGCTTTTCCCAAGGCGCACCTTCCCTTAAGGCACCTTTTCCTTTGAAAATGCCCACTAAAAAAAACTCACACCCTCTCTCTCTATTTTTTGTCAATGAAGGCAAGGAAGGAGTGCTTTTTCAAGAGGAGGAAAAAAGTTATAAATAGAAACAAAGACTCTCACTTCACTTCAACTCAAGCTCATTTCTTTTGCATGGAAGGCAAATAGAAAAGCACTCTAAAAATAAAACAAAGCAGGTTGGAAACCCTAGAGGCAGCGCCCAAGCATAAAGAGGACATTCCTTCATTGTTTTTATCACTTGCAAGGGCAGCTTGAAGGTTTGAAGGCAGCGCTCAAGTTGAGGAAGCTATTTCTTCATTGTCTTTATCAAATACAAGGCAGATTGGAGGCTTTTATGGGCAACGCTTCAGTTTGAGGAGGTAGTTTTCACATCAAAACTTGATTTCTAATGATCTAGAGCAGTCATACATAGCAGGAAGGCGGATTTCCAGCATTGGACGCCATTTTAAAGAGGATTTGAAGCTTTTTTGGTGCTGGTTCAGATTTTTCAAGGTCAAAATCACCACTTCCAGCCATAGAAAAGAGGGTTTTGAAGGCATTTCCGTCCATTTTTGTCCATTTTTGTTGCAGACCCACCTCGGGAAAAGGCATTTTTGACCATTCTAGGGCATCTAGAGCCCAAATCCAATACATTTTTGAAGGTATAACTCAGTATTTTCACTTTTCAAGGCAAAAATACATGTTTTTTTATGAAAAATCAGAGTTGGACAGCGAAGAGGAAAGTCTGATTATCTTGGACAGCGAGCTTAAAAAGGTCTGATCTTACCTTTTTCAACACGGGACAGCGAAGAGGAAAGCTTCTCCAAGCCACAAAGTCACCATGCAATATTCTTCCATCACTATTGAGGCCAAATCAACACTCATCTATGAATATTCAAAGGACAAGGAGTATACGGATCTATTGAAGACAATTGAAGATGCAAGTGTCATCCTGCAGATGAAGATTGTTCACCTTGATCCATCATTATACCAGATGAGGCTAAAGTTGATGAATTGGAAAGAAATCACAATTCCCAGACTCAGCCATTTTTCAATATCTACTGGAGAATTCTATTTTTGGCAGCTGGAGGGATTTCCAAAGCAGTTTCTAGTTTGAGAACTGACTTTGCTTTTCAAAGATAAACTTATTTTTGGATTTGTTTTGAAAATCATGCAAAATATCTTTAAGTGAAACTTACTTTGTAATAACATGCAAGTTCAGTTAACTGAATTGCATGAGACTTATTTTATATTGTTAAATGCTAAAAAGCTCTCATGCTTGCGTGCAGCATTAGGGCTAGGTTGGAGAGTATTAGTTAACTCTTCCTTTTATTTCCCTGCATCTTTTGTTTTAGGTTATAAATAAGTGTATACTACACACTTTACTTTTTAATGGTAAATGTTGAAGCTTTTATTTTGCTCGCATATTATTGTTCAAAGGGTGTTGTGTGTTTTTATTACTTTGAGAATGAAAAATATGCATTGTCTTTATGGAAGCTTTTTGTGTTGTTGAGATTTAGAGGAATTGTTTATGACTTTGTGCTTAAACATTCGTTTCAGATCTTCTTTGTTCTTTTGTGTTAAATCAAATCGCCAATTTCCCTTTGATTCCTTTGTGCTCTGGATTTACTCAAAGAAATCAAAAGTATGCTTTATTAGTTTAGTTATTCTTTTGCAATACTCTGAAAAGTCTCATAGCATTGCAAAAGAGCTTGAATTGCCTTGTGCTCGTGCCTTGAGAAACAAAAAGATAGGTTAAGTTGTATCGTCTTTTAAAATTTCTTGTTTGAGGGAGCTTCCCCTCCTAATTTGAAGAACAGTTCTACTGTACACGCTATTTCGTTTAGAGTTGCACTGAAAAGTGTGAATTTAAACGCTAGCACATCCATTCTATACAATGCCCACAGAAGGATCTACAAGTTGTACATACCATAGTAGCAATGCACACTCGCTGTGCAGACTTGGTGCAAAGTCTATGGAAAAGGGTTTCTGAAGGCATATTGCAGTAAATACTAAAAATTGAAGTATAGCTTCCAATCTTACGACCCAATATGTTGAACTTACTTTTCAACACTTCTTTCTTCTAGTTTTTTTTTTTCACTAGTTTAACGCACCATTGACAAACCAGCTCAATCCACATTTCCGGCTTCTAAACTGACCATTGACAAACCAGCTCGATTCACATTTCTAGCTTCTAAACTATCTTGTTCTTCATGAATAAGGTATGGATCAGATATGTATGCATGAGTGTGAAACCTAGATATGCAACCTAAAGAATCTTAATTGAACTCATCTATCTTTTTTTGTTTGTTTGTTTTTGATTGGTAAATTCCTCTTGCAGGGTGTCCTTTCGCTTAGATGTCATGACGAAGGATAACTCTGTCGTCAAATTCACCTAGGAATTGCACTTGGTCTTATCCGCTAGGGTATGCTATACCTAGAATTGTATGTGGTAGTTTACCTGATTAAACATTCAATATTTGTATAGATGAGCATCTGACTGTAACTGAACCATATAATTTTTTTTTTTTTTAAAATGCGCCTGGTAAACTTTTTAACGTGACCAACGACGCTGGTGCGACACGCCCTCCGGCTCCACGCGAATGCTTTTGCCCGGAGCAATGAACCGGTGAGGCCACAACACAGGGGACCTCATCCCCTAGCAAGAACACTTCAAACCCACGAGCTCGTTGGCCTAGCGAAGGCATAAACCCTGTGAGCTCGTTGGCCCAGCGGGGGTTTGAACTCTGGTGGCCGCCACTACAACCGAGTGACTTAACCACTGAACCATGCCCTTATCGGCAACTGAACCATATAATTTGAACCACATCATTTTTAAAAAAATTATTCCATTAACATATAATTTAGATACATTAACATTTACATGTTTACATCATAATCAGAATACGTCCACAATACTAATATGATTATTGGCTTTGTGTCAGTTTAAACAACATAGTACAAAGTGTACTAAGTCTTCTAGGTCTTCCATCCAATCCTATCTGCTCCTGCTGTGAAGGAAGGTGCAAAGTGATCCCAAACATTGACGGAAATCCCTATATGCTCCATCCATCAGCAGTACCTGGGATTTTGAAGTAAATAACCCATAGTTAATTTAGCATCTGATTGATCTGCAAACAATTAAGTTAGCTCTACAGACCATACTATGAGTTATCATTTCAGTACCGGTTTCAATACGATTCTATTATAGTTCATTACATTCTGAGTAAAGGTTATGCCAAATGAATGAAATGAAATGAAAGATTTTAATAACGTCCATGACGCCAAAGCAACCTATGGGACCAAGAGCAGCAACGATTCCACCTAGAAATAGGGCACCAACGCCTTATAAAGTTTGTAATCTCTTCTTGAGATTAGATCTTCTACTGTGAATGTTGATCAAGAAGTTTGCAGTTTTGCCCAGCCTTGCCTCCTCAAACAAGGTGCTTAAATTGTCGATTTTCAAGGTGTCTTCATAACTAGTATGGATGTTGTTGTATGTTGAGCACTCCATGATGAAGTGCCATTTTGTCTATTCTCTTTTCCCACTCCTCTTTAGGTATCAACCATCTGCCCATTTCACATCTAAGATGATGTGAGTTAGTCCTTAATTGTGCTATCAACATTTTTGCTTTCCACTTAATATCCGCTCTTATGTAGACTTTTTCTTTATGATCCCACATGGGGTTTGTTGATGTTTGTTTGTAGACAAGTCAACAATAGAGTAAAACACCAGAGTATCCCACTCTCTCTTGAATAAAGCTCTTCAAAGGCTAAACTATGTGATCCAGTGAAGTAACTCCAAGGTTCCTTATTTATGATTTATGATGGGTTAACTCAGTGATTACATGTGATCTTGCTGATAATCACAAAGGGACTTACGCAGACTCTTCTTCTTTCATTCAGCTTATCTCTCCTTTCAGTGTGGATGAAGTATGTACAAGGTTTCAATAACAAAGAAAAGTAAAAAGGTAAGGATTCAGAAAACTAATCTAAGGTCAATGAAGCAATGATGATGCTTGAACAGACAAACTCCTCGATTAACCTAACTCCACTTCGCCAAGGATGCCTACAACTACATGGAGTTGGTGCAATCTCCTAAGATTACGCGAATGGTTTTCAAATCATGAAGGCTTATACAAGCACCCATAAGACGGCGCAGCTCAAACAAGTATCCACAATCGAACTTATGCAAATTAAGCTCAGACTAGTTTTACACAACACTTACCGGCGATGAATGTTAAAAGCATGAGCTAGGAGTTGATCAAATATTCAATTACAACAAAGAGCTTCTAATCTACTTCTAATCTAATTGAAACACCTCTCCATTCAATTCAAGATACCAGAAATCATGTTACTCCACAAGACAACACTTAACACCAAACAATGCTCCAATGTCTTTGCATTACTTTTGAGAAATATTTACAACAATTTCAAGCCCTCTCAGAGAATTTCGAGAGTCTCTTCTAATCTACTCCTACTTGCCTACTGACTACTAGCTACTAATTGCAAATGAGGCAACAAGGCCTTTATATAGTGTCCAGATTACAATGAATGGCTCAGATTATTTCATGTAGCCAAGGGCTCAGATCATGCCACCTCAATAGGTAGTTACAACAATTTGCTATTTTTAGTACAAAAGAGAGAGGCAATGAAGGCACGTTTTCCAATGTGATAAGATAAGGTGAAATCATTTAAAACATCTTCGACATAGGCATCCCTTTGGCTTCTTTTATTAAATGATACATTGAATGCAATTGAAATGATGTGGCAACATTTGATTGGATGATGATAGGTATATGCCACATAGGTGCCACCTTCGCAAACTTGTGGATTCCAACTAGTATCATCTTGTATGATGTGATTGCTTGAACTCGTATATTCAGGAATACAACTTGTTGATCTTGCCTTGTTCTTGACTTGTAAATTGGATGTATAATAGATGTTGCTTCATTTGACTAACATTGTGATTCTTTCTTCTCTGCAGGTAAGTTGATCTTCTTCTTGTAGGATACATGATGATCTTCTCTGAATGATCCTTCTTGAAGAATGATGTAGTAGATGCTTCTTGTCCTTTTCATATGTAGAGTAGATGATGAAGCTTGCTTCATGAATCGGAGTATGAGATCTCTCTTGGACTTGAAAATTTGAAGAGTCTTGAGGTTTGATGGATGAATGCCTTTGGAAGTTTCAATGAAGTGTTCCAACTCGATGATCTTAACATGATGCCACTTGATGAAGAATTCCAGTAGATTGATGAAGAAACCAGCTGATACTTGAAGTGATGTAGATATCTTGGAATGATGCTTCCTCTGCGACTTGAAGGTGATTCGAACACTTGCTCTTGATGATCACGATGTAGTTGATGAAGTGCTTCCTTGAAGATGATCTTGAAGCTCGAAGGAACTTGAAGTAGAGTGGATGACTCTTAAAAGAGACTTGAATGCACTAGAAGTACTTGAAGCTTTGGAGATGTCTTTAATGATGAAGAGAGGTTCCTCTGGATGGACGTCTTCTAGATGATCATGATGCCAAAGAATTCCAACACAAGGATGATGAAAGGTTCCTTGAAACTGCTACATGATTCCTCTTCACATGGCAACCTGTTAACTTCACTCCTAACATGAAGGTGGTTCAAGCTTTTCTTCTTGATGACTCCTTAACTTCATTCATACTCCTGCAACATAGAGAAAGAAACAACATCAGTCCTTCAACTTTATAACATAAACACATAAGAAATCATTTGCTCAAGGTCTAAAGAAGATGAAAACAATAAAGAAAACAGAGCATTGAATAAAGTCCTTAAATCCTCCTTTAAACTCTTGAACTCGTCCTTCTTGGAGGAGCAGATCAGAAATTAAAATCTTCTGTCCTATCTCCTTGGTGCAACAGATCAGCAGTTGGAGATCCTCATAGAATTTCCCTTGTCATTCTTCATTGTGGCAGCGCAGTGGATGAAGGTTCTAGGATCTTCTAGATAGGCGCTTTGGTTAAGTGGTTCAAATTCTTCCTTGCAAACAGATTTAGAAGGTAGCGCATTAGATCACAAGTCTGAATTCTCCTTAATTTAAGTATATCTTCATAATTTCTAAGGGCTGGCGCATTAGTTAAGGATTTTAGAATCCTCCTCTATCTCATCTTGGCGGATCGGTTGGTACTCTTGAGATCCTCTTGATCATATAATGTAATCAAATTCCTCCTTCTCTTAGACGGCGCATCGGTTAACACTTTGAGATCCTCTTGATCATATAAAATTTACACTTCACACTTGGAACTTACCCCGCCACCTTGGTGCGGCGGTTGACACTTTTGAAATCCTCTAGATTTTCTGTCCTTTTGGCGCATCGGTTGAGGTCTTCGAATTCTTCCTCACTAGATCTTAGCGCGGTGGTTGAGGCATTTGAAATCTTCTAGTTTAGCGCAGTGGTTCAACTGTTAGGAATCCTCCTGATGTGGTGCAGCAGATAGGGAGTTTGAAATCCCCTTGATGTGGCGCCTAAACCTTTGAACTAAACCTCCCTTCATTAGCGGCGCGTGAGAATGAGGTGTTTAGAATCCTCATGATGTTGACGCGTTGGTTGGGGTTTTGCAAATCCTCTAGAATTTTCGCTTTGGTTAAGGGGTTGAAGATCTTCTAGAATTGGCGCATTGGTTCACACCTTTTGAATCCTCCTTGTTTGGCGCGGTAGATAGTGCATTCAAAATTCTTTTGTATTGCGTGGTAGATAAGGTGTTTAATATCCTCCTAATGTGGCGCGGTGGTTCGGGATTTTGAAATCCCCTTGCTTAGCGCAGTGGATAGGAGTGTTGAGATCCTCTAGATTTACTTTTGACGGGTCAGTTCATGCATTTGAAATCCTCTTGTCATCCCTTTGGTGCGTCGGTTAAGGCCTTCAAGATCCTCTAAAATTGGCGCATCGGTTCAAGGTTTGGAGATCCTCTAGCCTTTGTCGCACTAGATGGGGAATTTGCGCCCTCTCAGTACTTAGTCGTTTTTTCAGGGTCCTTGAAGGTAAAGGTATATTGAAAAATATATTTAAGTATAAGTTTTTTCAGGGTCCTTTAAATATTTTTCAATATACCTTTCAGGATGTTTGAGATAGGTCTCGAATCCATTGGATTTAACATGCAAAATCTAGAATTTGGAGGATTCACCAGATTTCAGACTTAGTCAATTTTTCAGGATTTTCAGGATTTCAGGCTACCAGACTTAGTCTTTTCAGGATCTCAAACATACATCAGGGTTGGTCTCAATATTCATTACTTGGATGGAAATTTGATCAAGAGTCTTCATCACTGCAAGTTCATGTTCCAGATGAGACCTCCAGTTATAAAGCAAAAAACCTTCTAGGAGAGACTCATTATTGGATTGGCAGAGGAAATGGACCTAAGACATCATCCAAAACGTCATGCAAAGCATCGGAGTTCAAAAAAAAGGGGGGTCCCCATTTGCAATGGGGCGATGTGTGATTTGGTCACAACAGGTTAAATTCTTTGATATAGTAATCTTTTTTTCGTCCCGTTTGTTTTGTCCATATTCCTAAATTTTTCTTGTACACTTTTTTATTTCCTCATTAGTATTTGGACATTCCTGCATATTTATGCCCCATTTCTTTATCCATTTGTCATTCTGTTTCATCCATGTGTTCTTTCTTCTAGTTAGCTCTTCCTCCATAATTAGCCCAGGCCAACGGTGGTTCTCCATATTTTGGGTTTTTTTTAGGTAACTTAACAATCGGACCAACGTCGATGCTTCCAAAGAGAAAGTACCTGTTTCAGCCAATAAAATCTCGTACAGAACAACAGCCTTGATCTTGAGACTACTTATGATTAGATGTTTCTGGATTCTTTCTACCTGCCTCCATTTCTGATCTGACATGCTACTGCCCCAAATTTCACACCCATAAAGAATCACCAGAATAACAAGAACCAAAAAGTGTTCTCTTGGTTTTCCAATCCCATAATTCCGTATTCCTACATCTATTTTGAAGAGAGTATAGCACTTTCCAACCCCCTTGTATTCTTTTTGCTCTGCATGTTTCCTAACTGAGCTTCAGTTTTAGGAAGTTTTCAAAATTGATTTCATTCAATTTCAGTCTCAATAGTAGCTCACATAAACTCAGAAATCATAAGCTCTATGTTCATAAATTTTATTTTCAATAACTCTTCCTCAAGGCCCAAACTGCTCAACCCCAAGTCCATTTGAGTTCCTTAACCAATACAATCTTCCCTATCGATAACTGGCCACAATCTTATTGAAATCCCCATGGCCTATACAAACTTCCCTATCGACAACTAGCTACAACCTTGTTGAACTCGCAACATTGTATTGCTATCGCTTGGCATTGCACTAGCACCTATGTCAAACCACAGAACACACCCTCCTATAGCTCTTGCTACCACTGGAAGTTTTCAATATGCATATCTACTATTGGGTCATAGGACTTACAATTTCCAGAGTACACCTAGGACTAAGTAGGCGAGGTACGCTTGATGAACATCTTAGCCTATGTCCTTTGTACTCCCTTATTCTTTCCTATGTGATGCGGTAAGCTAAGGGATCTTTGACCGTGCCAAGTACCTTGGGGCTTGGTTAAGAAGGTGTTATCTAAGGACAGACCAGTTCCTGTAATGGTTTCAAACCTCACACTAATCCAAGTTCATTATAGTTTCTACCATGTCAAATCAATAGATTGACTGACCAGTGATAACTATTCCTATTAATGTCTTTACAACATTTAACAGTATAATAGTTGGTACAAAATATAGGCAACATAAAGTATAGCATAATCAGTCAAATGATAGTCCATAATTATTTTGACTACTAACAACATTACTATTGTTATAACAGTCACCTCAAACAAACTTGACAGATCCCCTGTTATACATGGTGAATTTTTGTCAGACAGAGTAGATTATTTTGGTTTGAATCTCAACAATTATTGTCTTAAACCTGGGTTTACGTACTCAAATTCAAACTTCCAATAGATCTAATCATGTTCCTAATTCATCTGAAAACAACAACAATCACAAAAATCAACAGAAAGCATCACTATGCAAGCAAACCAGATGAAACCGCAGGTTTTCAGAGAAATTTGCAGTCTACCCATGCAATTGTGGAAAATTCCACAGTATGGTACAAAGAGAGACTGCGGGTTTCTAGAAAATTATGTGGTTTGACTGGGATTTTCTAGAAAATGATAGTTTATTCTTTGAAACATAAATACTATTTCTTGAATCTCAAACACAAAAATCCTTCTAGTAATTTACATTGTTGCACCCCTATGAAATTCAATGTTTGTATTTGCCTTTTTCCATTTGTCGTCAAAATTGATTGTCATTGTATGTTAACCAAATTCAATTTGTGGTTTTCCCATCAGTTTGCAAGGTTGTTGTGTCATAGTTTTGTTTTTTTACAAATGACTTTCACAGGTTGATGGAGGTTGTGGCTATTCTAAAATGAAATAATGATGAGGTTCAAAGGTTGTTGATGGCATTGGCAAAAAAGGGAAGATATGAAAGTGGCTAAGATATGGAAGCCGCACTGTTTGATATCATTCACCTGGCAAGGACACTTGAGGTGCACATTTCCAATGATTTGGCTGCTTGATATTTCTGCCTAGGATGATCAAAGGGTGGCATTGGTAAGCAAAAACTACGCCTAAGTTTAAAAGATGATGAACAAGAATGACGGCATGCTGTTATAGTGGCTAAGCCACTTACAAATTCCACTCAACCTATGAAGTATCATGAGTGCTTTGAAGTTCCACCTAAGTTTTAAGGGAAAAGTGGCAATGTCGACTAAGGTTTCTGCTTGAATTTCTATTATGGAATTGGCATAAGTGGAGTAATTCCACTAGGCACGCATTATTAGTGGCTAAGCTACTCAAAATTTCCGCTAGCATTTAAAAAGTGGCTCAAATGATGACAAGTTTCGCCCACCAATATGAGAAGATGGCAACATTGAGTGACTTCGTGGCTTGACACGTTTTCATTGCATTTTAACCTTTGCACAATCACCCAAAAATTTTGCTCAACTTAAAACATGGCTAGAGTGAGTGA
This sequence comes from Cunninghamia lanceolata, assembly GCA_027924645.1. Lineage (NCBI taxonomy): Eukaryota > Viridiplantae > Streptophyta > Pinopsida > Cupressales > Cupressaceae > Cunninghamia > Cunninghamia lanceolata. Next base: position 6,101,963 of record BSBN01000404.1, read on the forward strand.
TGCGTGCGCCTAGGCTAGTCGAGCTAGCATTAAGTTCTGCCTAGTGTACATTTCATATGGTCCAAAGTCAAACATCAAATTGTTTTGCCCAAGTTGAAGTTGACTAAAACAAACATAACCATTGCCTATTTTAAAGTATTGGTGGAAATCACTAAAGGGCGCACCATTCTAATTTAGTTGGCCCTATCTTAATCCCAAAGGTGGTGCCATGTTTAACTAAGTTGGCCTAGAAAGCAAAAGATAGATTTAAAGCAGGCAAAGTCTCAAAATCATTTCCTGTACATGCAACGTGTTTCACCATTGAGATGGAAACATCTTTTCGAAGTCTTTTTTGGTGAAGGCGGAGTACCTATTTTTAGGCAGTTTCATTTCTATTAGTTGTTTAGAATAGATTTGCTTTAAAGTTCCTTTCCTTCCTTTTTTATTGCAGCTTTAAGCATTTTGCTTTAAAGTGTGATTTTCAGATTAAAAATGATTATTTTGAAGTCCCAAGGATTGGACATGTGTAACTCATAAATAAATGCTTCGAGCACATGAACTAAAAATAAAGAGGATAGTTGATGGTACACTTATGTTGCAAAAAACTATTGTTCAATGGGTTTACTTGTGTTTGTAATTCCTTTGATTAAATTGAAACTAAGTAACTTTGTCAAGTTTTGTATTGATGTTGTTTATTCACTAAGTAGTAACTTTGTATGTCACTTTGCAATTTATTTCTTGGAATCATGTGTTGTTTAATTCATTATTACTCTGAATCTTGGTCACTGTCATGTCCCCTCTGCTGGGGTAAATGAAGATATTATTTTAATATACTAAAAGTGTTTTTAAACACTGCCCTAATAATAATATAATATTATAATGATAATAAATAATATTAATAATAATAAAAATAAAAGTGATACATGTCGGCGCCAAAGGGAGTTCAACTTCAATCAAGGTCGGCCTATTTTGGATAAATTGAAATGGGTATAAATAGGGGCTCTCAAGGCTCATTTAGGGATGAATCGTTTTTTCATAATATCAAGTTTGTGTATTTTGAATTCACAAATCCTTTGCCTGTTGGGACGAAAACCCCATTTTGGCATGCTCAAGTTGGACGGAAACCCGACTTGGAGCTATATTTAGTGAGCTTATTCCATATTTCAGGATGTTTACTGCCTATTGGGTCTGAATAGCAATATATAGAGTAAACAGAATGTGCATGAATTGAAAGTAGAACAACATTACAACAATACATTCATTGCAAACTCACAACAGAACTAATATGTATTTTATCTCTGAATTGCTCATACAATGTCATTCATATCCATCTCCCCCCCATACAATGATATGCCAAGTATATAAAAGAGGCCGATGGTTGCTCTAGATGGCCAATCGTCACCAACTACTACAACTGTCGGAGGATAACAACCTCACCAACCAAAACCAAAATATGACTAAGTACAACTAGTATAATATGCCGCTTACATTATCCCCCCCAAAAGTTTTAGTTGTCTTCTAGACGACTAGGACTACAAAAACCCAAAAGACCCATAAGCTAACACTATTGAGAAGTAGGTGGAGGGAAAGTAGATGTCCTCAGTGGAGTAGGTGCTAGGGAAGGAGATGTCGTAGGGGCTGATGGAGCTGATGTTGATGTCTACTGTTGGGAGACCAGGGTATGTTCTTCTGTATGCTGTTTGAAGTAATGAGTTGCCTTTTGCTCCCTCTCCCGAGCTTCCTTAACCATTTGAACAACTTTCGCCGATTGTTTCTTGGTTTGCTCATGGGTGCTGGAGAGGTCAGCCATCGCTTGCCCTGATGTTGCCAATTCTTGCTCCTTAGCTGCTAATTCCTTCTATGTGGCCTCTACTATGTTCTTTTCCATTTGAGTTAATGCATTTTGTTGGGCCAACTGTTCTTTAGACCGATTAAGTTGATCTTCATAGATGGCTTTGTGCTCATGCAACACCTTGTAGGCCTCATCTATCTTAGCCGTAGCTTTCATGGACCCCTCTTCCCTCACATAGAACAATGCTCTAAAATGCCGCTCAATGTTATACAAGGCAGCTAATACCTCACTATCCCTACCACCAAAAAAAGGCACATTCCTCCTAGGTTGCCAGGCTTTTTGCATTTCTGTAGTTTCCTTCTCCGGCCACCCCTTCTCCTTGAAAATACGTGTGAACTCTGTGTCACACTCTTCTGTCACAAATCGCTCTATGTGCTGCGCCTCCTAGAAGACCAAGGGGGAATAGTGCTATCTAGCCCCCGTGTAATCCCCACCACATTACTGATAAGGGCACCTAAGGGCTTGAAATCCTACACATACCTCACCATTGTGCCAAATGGATCCTCAGGATTGGGTTTACATAACCTTATGAAGACTCTTGCTCATGACTAGTGGATGCCGCCTAGACGGATAGGTCCACTGCAATTGGTAACTTCCCCTCATCCCTAGAGGGGATAACTGTGGGGCCTTGATCACCGTGTATATCAATAGTCGGCTGAACCACATGTACTATATCTTGGGCGGGACTCAAAGGAGGAAAGTCCTCTGGACTAAGAGTAGCTCCCAGTGTACTGAGCCAAGCATCCATATGTGCACAGTCACGCTTGGGTGACCACCCGGTGTGGGTAGTGGGTGTAGGGCTAACTTGTAGTGGCTGAGGTTGAGCAACTGGTGTCACTGTCTCTTCCCCACCTACTAGCTGACTCTCCTCTGGAAGTGTGTATCATGTCCGTGGTATCTTGAGGGTGGCTGAGGTTGAGGAAGAGACCTCAATGGTATCCTCTCCCTCTTCCTTGTCTAGACTGCCCCCCACATCCTCCAACGATGCATCCATTGTTTGATATTTCCTTTTTTTACTTGCAGACTTTGGTTCCGATGATACACCCATCTTTGTCCACCTGATTGTTGGCAGGGCTGGATCATAATTAGGGTCAGGCTGGAATTGGCCACCCTCGAACGATGGCACCTGTCTATGTATCTCATCCAAAAAGAGTCCAATCAAGTGTTGTGTCATATAAAAAGTCTTGTGTTTCATCGACATGAACTCCTGAATGCGGTGGGCTAATACTGTTGCCTAGTTGTATACTGTGCTCTTCTGCAGCCCTACCATGCAGTCCGCCATCCATACTGCAATATCTGAGGATCTCGTAGCCCCAATTAACTTACTTTTGATCACATCCACAATAAACCTCCACTCGTTACTGGCTAAGTCGTCTTTCTTGTTCCCTCGATTCCCTTTCCCCCATATCCTTGCTCTGGCTTCCTTTGAAATGTCAGGTTTACACAACCTATCAATGTATGCTTCTTTGTCCCGTTGTATGATTTTTGGTGGAGGTTTTGTCACATCTATTCCCCAACTGGGAATGCAAAAAACCCTTGTGAAGTCCTCGGGTTTAAACGTGAGTGTTATACTAGTTTGCATGTATTGGACTTTTGTGTCATTTTGCAACCGACTATAGTGTGCAATTAAATAGTTCGAGCTCCCTGAAATAGTTTTCAGAAATGGTTTGAGCTCCCTGAAATTAAATATTGGTGCTTTTCAATTGGAGTTTGTTACATGAAGTTTCTTTCTCACATCTTCTTCACTGAATGATGCCATAATTCATACCCAAATAGATATGCAACCAAGGTGATTTGTAAGATGCTACCCCAATTTTTTCAATTTTGCAAAGCTATGACCAGTGTTAGCATAAATGCATAAACAACTAAAGGGGCCTCACACTTTTTGATCATCCAGATCCCAGTATGGGCAAGGTGAGAGCATACGGTGGTATGGCTTCAATTTAGACAATGCAATCTACAATCTATGCTTCATCCGCTGCGGCGGGCATCCACATAATGTGGGGATTCACCACTTTAGTGGGTAAGGGAATGCAATAATGAAGTTACAAAACCATCCACTTATTCAGTGGGTATACTCCACTTTCCAATGGGTGAGAAAATAAGGGAAATTCATTCTCCACAATGGCGGTAAACCATCCAGGGGCCTTTCATGTCAACTTGATTACAATGAAATATTAAAAACTCAAATCTAAATATGAACAATATCACCATAAACCAGGACTAAATGAACAATTCTCCCTGAGATCCCTAGTAAAGAATCATACCCTGCATTGTATTTGATAAGCAAGTCACTAATTAACTGATAATGACTGCCTTTTCTGATATAAATGACTGTTGTACTGAATTTTTACTCTGGCTGGCTGATATGGACAAGTACAGCAGTTATAGAGGAGATCTGAAATCACAAAGTTACAAAAACTGATCTGATCCACTAGCAAGCACATCCAAACTGATTATTCTGACCAATCTAACATATCTGAGCAGACCAATCACTAATATCAAACTGTATTAACCCACAGCTATAAAGTTTCCCTGAACTGAGCCGTACGGTCAAGGAGAGGTACGGCAAACATAATAGACTCATTTCAGCATCAAACACCTCCAAATTACTTGCAAACTGACCGTTTCAAGAAGGCAAATAAGAAACAATCAATAGCAATAACAAACTCCTCAATATTTTTTTATCATGTGCATCGACTCCCAACTCATGGTACGGCCAAGGACAAGTACGGCCTAGCACAGAATTCACAAATCTGCATCAAAAGTCTTCAAATAACTTGGGATGAAGTTGTCTACCATTGATAAATGGAATGCAATCCATAAAAACATCAAAAATCACCAATATAAATTTCTGATCAAATCAATGTTCCAGCAAGTGATGTACAGACATGACCAAAACAGTCTTAAATATGCATTTTACCTTTGTAGAATGGATGGAAATGAGCGATCTCTGCATACACTGCCAACACCAAATGCATTAAACTCATTATAACACTTTGATTGATAATTTCATTTCATACTTGTTTACAAGTACGACATTTTGCAGGTATGGCAGCATGATAAAAATCATAAAGAGTTCAAAATGCACTGAAATCAAATGGAGTCTCTTGGAATATGGTCATCTAAACCAAACAATATCACAGCAAACAATAGGAGATCAGATGATATAATATGTGATAAATACTTCAAATCGTACCAGGCTGCATGGTACGGCTATTTGAATGTATGGATTCTTTCACAGTATAAAACCATTGCCCAATTTCTATTGAAAATAGCTTAAAATGAGGTGCCCAAACATAACAATTGCATCCCACTTGACCTTGCAACAAGTATCAACAATAATCACCACAACCAAAACCAACTCTGCATAGTACGGCCAGATAGAAAACTATTACAAACACCTGAAAATACTTTAAAAACAACTCTAAAATCTTCTTGAACAAAATATAATAATGTTTATAAACAAGAAATTCCCAAGAATTTATCAACTCCATTTAGCTCCATTGGTTCCCTGAAGTAGAAATCACCATCACCAGCTAGGGTAGATATTACACTACCGAAATTGATCTTCTTCGAGTGGGTTTTCGTCCACAAGAAGGTAGAAAAAATGGAAGAACACGCAGGTTCAATCCAACATCATAACAATACAAATTCCAAGCATGCCTCCAAATGAGCTCTCAATGCCCTTTTATAACCTTTTGAGAGGAATATAATATTATTTCCTTTGACTCTTCGTATTACTTCTCTCAAAGGACATTTTATATTTTCCCTGCCTAAAACACTTAACTTAATATTATAAAATGACTTTATTGATTGGCATTAAAATAAATCACTTCATAACCTTTTAATATAATTATTTAATATTACCATTTAAACTTAGCACCTTTTTGGCAGGTAACATTAAATAATTAAAATAATTATTATTCCTTAAGCGTAGGAAAATTGGGGACATTACAGTCCTCTCTTCCCAAAGATTGCTTGTCCTCAAGCAATCTGCAACTGTAATCCACCAAGCTGCCATAGCACCTGATGCCAGAGTGGAAACTAACTGCACCTGACCACCATCCACCTGGATCCCATATCAACCTGTCCATCCGGCTATCGAAATAGAGATAGATATCTATCCTGACCCAATCATCATATATCATCCATCTGTATGAGTAGACCATCAAAAAGATGTGAAAACCAACTTCCATATGCACATAGATCAACTTTATAAGCCACCAATTGCCGCTGTTGTAACTCAGGCCAGCAACAAAAATGAAATCATGGGTGTCAACATGTCCATACATACCAAGGAAATCGATTCAATACTCAATGTCCATCAAATAAACAAGCCTCCACACATTCCCAAGCAGCTGAATAGCTGGTGTAGACCATGAAAAATATGAAAGTGCAATGGAATTCCAAGTAATACAGCTACTTACCCATGACGAATCAAAGAAAATAAAGTCACCAATCAGCAAATAAAAAGCTGCCATATCATAATCAATTGGTGACATAGCCAGAGATGAGTTATGGATGCCTTCAACTCCCACCAAAGACAACTCCTGAATGGTTGGTCCACTAGGGGTGTCATCAACATTATCAAACAAATGACCAACATCAACTGAAATTTCAGAATTATCCTCATCTATCCATTGTTCCATCTTGCTTGGGGTCTTCACTAAACCATCCAAATGATATGTATCATCAATCTCATTAATACAAATATGTGAACAACATGAAATTTCTGATTCATATGAATTCATTTGTTCATTGGGTTTGGCTGTCATAAGAGACTTGTTCATGACATATTCAACATCATTCTTGAGAAAAAGAGATCTAAGATAATCCTCCCTTTGTTGTCTTGCTTGATCTAAACGATGAACTTGTTCTTTGACTTGCTGAAGATGCAATCTTGCATGGGTAGCTACAAGCTTAGCCTCCTTGGCCCTTTGTGACCATATTTCACACCAAATTTGTGGCAAAAATCGTTTGGAGATAAAATCGGCAAATCAAAAGTATAAGATTTTTTCAAAAAATCGCGAAAAAATCGGATCTCCCAAAATCGTAGAAAAATATAAAAGGGATATAAATTTTATAATAGAATAATAAATATTATATTTTACTATTATAATATATAACTATTAATAATATAATATAAATATAATATTATATTTATAATAAATATTAATAATATAATATATATAATATTATATTATTATAATATATTAATCTAAAAATATAGATTAATGATATAAATATTATATTATAATATTATAAATAGAATAATAGAATAATAAATATTAATAGAATAAATATTATAATAGAATAATAAATATAAATAATATATTATATTAATAATGTTAATATTATATCAATGATATAAATAGAATAATAGAATAATAAATATTATATTTTAATATTATAATATACAACTATTAATAATATAATATATAAATATAATAATATTATAATATATTATTATATTTTAATAAATATTAATAATATAATATATAATATATAATATTATATTATTAAAATTTTTATTATAATATATTATTATATTTTAATAAATATTACTAATATAATATATAATATTATATTATTATAATATATTAATATATATAAATTAATAACATAACTATTATATTATAATATTATAAATAGAATAAATAAATACTAATAATATATTATATATTTAATATTAATAATATTATATGAAAATATATTATTTAATTAGCCGATTAGGCTTTTATATGTGAGCATTATAGTGCTCGGAAAATTCTCACGCTGTAAAAGAATTCACGCTGGAAGATTTTCTAAACTCGTCGGTTGTTCTCACAATGTAAAAAAATTCACGTCGGAAGATTTTCTAAACTCGTTCGTTCTTCACGCTGGGAAATAATCGTGCAAGAAACAGTCTCATGTCATGCTAAGTACTGGTACACAGAAATATGATGAAAACCCACGCCTGCTAGAAACGAAATGACAAAAACCCTAAAAACGAAAGGATGAGCGCGATTTATATTAAAATCTCGATTTTTTGGGGGTAAAAAATTGCCAGATGTGGCGGTTCGTGATTTTTGCTTCTATGCTTTCAACATCATCCCAAGACTGATATACAAAATCAGAATTCTTATGACTTGAATTCACCTCACAAATTCCATTTGTAACATCCAATTTCTGAGAGCCATCTATAGGAAACTCTATGGTACTATCATCCTTATGTGAACTTGTTACCTCATGATGGATTGAAAGAATATGACTGCCGTTATAAAATTCAGAATACCTATCATATTCGTGAGCCATGTCTTCAAGCTTCACAAGAGCATCATCTTTGAAATTTTCATATTCAGCACTTGTACTTTGAGTGCCAACACTTGCAGACTCTTCTTCCTTCATTTCTCCAAGTGTAAGAGTAGCAATCTCATAAGAATGAGGAAGAATATCGCTGTCCCAAATCAGAACTTTGGAATTCTCTTTAATGCCTACATTGTAGTCCTCAAACACCATCGAGTCTTGATTTGTCTCATCTTCTTCCCCAATGATTTGGGTGGGAAGTGTCTCAAAGAAGTCTTCATCATTGAATGTCATAAGCTTGCAAGGTTCCTCCTTATATGATTCTTCAATCCTCTCCTCAACTTGTTCAACTCCTACTCCATTTGCCTTGTCATTTTGTAGCCTAGGAATAGCTGTTATAAAGGACTGATTTTCTGAATTATGCAAGGAGTGATTATGCCTACTCAAAAGTAGACAACGATCAACAATCTCTCTATCTTGATCTTTCACAAATTCGATAGCTCTATCTCTATCTCCAACCAATTGTAAATAGTCTTCTTTTATCAACTCCAAAGCTTCTTTGAAGGGTGTAAATGTGTATGAGAGATACCATGTCCCATTCCTTTTTGTCTTTCCTCTTTTTTGGTTGTCCAAATGAGGTCTTCTAGGTGTTTGTGAATGCTATCCAATCTTGACAATGCTTGAATTATTGTATCTTCCTTCACCACCATTTGATCTTGTAAGACTTCCCAAACTAAGGACTTTTGTTCCAACTGTCCTTGGCTGCCATAGTCTGATTTTTCATCATGTGTTGGTGAAGAAGCAATATGATCATCCAAAGAATCGATATCATTGCTACCCATATCATTAACATGCTCTTCTTCTAAGTCATCTAAGAAGTCAAATTGTGGTTCACGTATGGGAAAATCCCACTCAAAATTGGAATTGCTATTACTAGATTGATATGGATGCTCCATGTTTAGTGCTGTCCCAGAAGTTTCAGCAGCTTCAAATTCCTGAACTGTTGCAACTCTACTTTTTTCAAACCCTTCAAGACACTCAGCTGCAACAGTCTTAGGTTCACTTGATAATTTTCCTTCTAACATCCCATCAATCATTCTAACTTCTGTTTCTAGAGAACTGGCATCTCCATAGCCATTAAGCTCCTCAACAAATTTAGGGGCAAAGTCCATTCTTTCATCTTTCAGGTCTTCATTGACTTCATCAAGAAAATTCCAACATACTTCTTCTATACTTGCCATAGGACTTTCAGCTTTATGAACATCCATTACTCCACATGAAGACTCATTAGGTTGTTCCTGAGTCAAGCAATTGTTTTCTTCTTCACTATCAACCATACATTCATTCTGATTTGGAATTAGGACAGCACTAATTCCACTTGAGTAAATATCATCAATGCCCTCATTAGGTGTCATAACTTTGAAAGGCTTCATTTTTTCATTAAACTCATCATCCAACTTAGTTGATTTACTAGATGATGACATGTTATCCTCTTGCAGAGAATGAGGAACTTGTATACCAAAAGAAATTAACTCTTTTGCAGTCAGCTAATCCTTGAACTTCTCAATCTTCAGCTCCATCAATTTTGTCGTAAAATCATATGCTGCAATGGAGACATGTTGCTCTTTCCTCCAAATGATCAACAAATCTGACTGCAATTGTGTGCAAACCTCACCTTCATCTAAAATCAGGGACATGATGCTGAGCATACATGTTTTCACCTTATCTGAATGATGATCCCTGATTCTAGAAATGAAATATTCAAACATTTGGAGGATCAAATCATTGCACTCGAAATCAATCAGCAGATAACATAATTTAATCTTTGCCATAATTTCCAAGATTTTCACCCTTTGACCAAAGGTAGGACTTTTTACATCATGCAGCCCTTGGAAACTCTTCACCATCAGCTGAAATATGAATTTCATAGTATCATCATCATAGGGTGCCTTAGGAGCTGAAATCCTTGCAACTTCACTAATGCAAGTGACAGTTGGAAGTCTTTATCTCTTCATCATGATGTCTCATCAACTCTGGCTTGACCAACGAGCACACCAAAGGAGCCAAAGCTTGACGCACTGCCTGAGAATGTGATTGGCCAACCTTACACAGACAACCTTCTGCTTCATCCAAGATGCTAAGAAGAACTTCTTTAGCCCGAGGTAAACGTTCAAGCTTCCTACCAACAATCTTCAGCTTCTCTTGTAAATCTGAGATGGCTTCCTGTTCTTTGCACCGTCTTTCAAATCCCTCTTCAATGGAAAACTGGTTTTGCTCCACTGATTTCAACAAAATTTTTAATGGCTCATAAACAAAAGCCATGTTCCCAACTGAAAATCTAATCTGGCTTTGACAAACTGCAACAAAATTAGTTACCCAACAGGCTGGCAAGATAACTGAGAGCTTTGATACCACTGTAAGATGCTACCCTAATTTTTTCAATTTTGCAAAGCTATGAACAGTGCTAGCATAAATGCATAAACAACTAAAGAGGCCTCACACTTTCTGATCACCCAGATCCCAGTATGGGCAAGGTGAGAGCATACGGTGATATGGCTTCAATTTAGACAATGCAATCTACAATCTATGCTTCATCCGTTGCGGCGGGCATCCACATAATGTGGGGATTCACCACTTTAGTGGGTAAGGGAATGCAATAATGAAGTTATGCAGGCCGGATCCACCAAGTATGCAAAACGGCTCCAATTATGATTGCCAAGGGCTGCGCCTCCTCTAGCATGAAGTTGATTTCCTTCATCAAAGTAATGAAGATGCAATCCCAAGCGCTGATTTGCTGATGCAAGGAATCCTCCAACAGAATCGGCACTCACTTTTTGATGTCAAGGTTCTTCAATATCTCAAATGTAGCACTCCTAAATGCAAGATGATCTTCAACACTCAAATCGAAATCTGCAATGAAATATGTAGCATGAAAGCTCAATGAATCTTCAAATCTCCAATGAAGCGCAAATGTGAACTCCGTATGAATCCACCTCCAAGATGTGAATGGGTTTTTGTCCAACACACCTCCTTCCACAAGGGTTTTTGTCCTTGGAAAGTCCTGCAATACAATTGCCAAGCAAAATGCCAAAGTTGCCAATATGTTCGTGATAATGAAATGAGCTCCATCAACCTTCTTTTATACTTGGTTCTTTTTCCTTCGAAATAAGCCGACAATTCAAATTAAAGATTTGAATTTTGAATTACTTTTTCCCTCCATGTCGGCCCATATTTTATTTATTTTATTTTCTCCCAATGTGGCTGCCCAATTTCAACTATTATTTTTATCATTTTAGTTTCACTTTTCTCCAAGTTGAGCATTCCACTTGATAATAATAAAATATTATTATTTTTCCTCCAATTTGGGCGCCCCAATAGAAAATTAATATTTTATTTATTCTCCCATAATTGAGTGCTCTAATTAAATAGTAATAAAATATTATTATTTAATCATTTTCTTCTCCAAGGTGGGTGCTAACTATCAAAATAAAATAATATTATTTTATTTTCCAAAACCTTCAAGTGATTCGCCCAAATCCAAAAACCATTATTTTATTATTTTCATCCTTTTGATAATTAATGTAAAAATACATTAATTCATTTTCCACTTTGCCGGAAATTGGTTGAGCCTTATAAAACAACTTTCCATTCTCCAAGCCTCTGAACAACGTTATCTTCTCCAAGCCATAGCTCAATCAAAATTATTCCCTTGTTTGATGAATTAGCCTACGAGAATGACGATAAGCTAACCCAAACTCTTGTTAGGTGATCATGCTGGAAATGGGGACATTACATGCGTCCCCATTCAGGTTACAAGCTCGATTGCAACAAGTCGATTAGCTCTGTCGATTGAAGTTATGCAGGAGGCACTCGGTTGGGACTTAGCAACTACTGGGAGTTGATTGCAAATATGTGGTGAGGGGATGTCGATTGCAATGAGGCACACTGAATCATATGGCTTTGAGATAGGGATCGATTCATCTGCGGGTGATTTGCAATAGACAAGCTTGTCGATTGAGGCTCAGAATGCAATCGTACAGCTGAGGTCAAGTGAAATGGACTTGGTTGATTGCAAGTTTTTTGCTTGTCGATTAAAGGGGAAGCTTTGACCATAAAAGCTTAGTCGACCAAGAATAAAGCTTAAATGACACCCTCAACCTTGGTCGACCCTCAATCGACACCCTCCCTATAGTCGTACAACCCCATTTTCAACTTTTTTTTAATGATCTTGTTTCTTGCTTGGGTGTTTCTTGACTGCTTTGTGGTTGCCTATACTTATTTGGATATAAGGGCATTAATTGTTGGGAGTACGACGTTGATCAATATTACGCTCTTCTTCTCTTCTCATATGCTCCTCGTACTGCTGCAATATTTGTTGACCGTGTTGCTCCATCTCACACTCCTTACGCAAGTCTTGCAAGATTAGATAGTGTCTCACTAGGAGCCTCGGAAATTGGATGAGAAGGTTGTCAACTTCGTCATTCACTACCAAATTATCCCAGATTTGGTCTTTTGGTATTTCTTTGAGGTGGGCTTCATTCTATACGTGTTCCCTCATGGGTACGTTCCACAGATGTACGAGATCGTGTCAAGTTGTCTTCTCGATCATTTTCTTCTTCTTGATACTCTTCTTTTATCTGTTCATTAGGTTGTGTTCTTCAATCGACTGACCCGTTATATCTCCATCCTGTCACCGACTACTCCACCCGACTCCGTGTAGGCAACGACGCCAAATGTTTACTCCCTATTGGGTCTGAATAGGAATATACAAAGTAAACAGAATGTGCATGAATTGAAAGTAGAACAGCATTACAACAATACATTCATTGCAAACTCACAACAGAACTAATATGTATTTTATCTCTGAATTGCTCATACAATGTCATTCATATCCATCTACCCCCCATACAATGATATGCCAATTATATAAAAGAGGCCGACGGTTGCTCTGGATGGCCAACCGTCACCAACTACTACAACTGTTGGGAGGATAACAACCTCACTGACCAAAACCAAAATATAACTAGGTACAACTAGTATAATATGACGCTTACACAGGAATTTAGCACGAGCTTACCTGCGAAGAGGAGCTACCAGGACTACAAAAGGCGAGCATTAGAAAGTCATTACTTTGAGTTGATTTACTAGAGTCTAATTCGGCAATCAAGGCAAAATTTGGAGGTGGACAAGGCAGCATCCATACTCACTTATTTAATGCGAGCAACATTCTTCTACAGGTCAAAACATTGAGATTTAGAGTATGCAAAGGTGAAGCCTGTTTCAGGAATCACTGTTAGTCTGGCATACTTCATTCATAATTCCGCTGCGTCCTTTGTAGGCGGGTTGCATGTGGGGACCCGACATGAAGGGAAAAATCGTTATTGTGTCTCCAACACCAAGACGAAACTCCATCCATTGCTCTCACATTCCGCGATCTCCTTTGTAGGCAGATATCTTTGATAGAGGTAATGGCTGTTGGGTTTATTAGAGTGTGGGTCATCAGTGGCCAGAGAAGATTAGAAATCAAGACTTTCATAGTCGGCCATTCCCTCAAATCTACTGAGTGGTCAATATAAGTAAATCTGGTTCTGAATTTGTAGTGGAATCGTTCTGTAACTAGCAATGTTGTGCTTGAACCCATACAGATCATGTTTAAAACTATTTGTTGTTTGTTTCCATATCAAACTGTGTGATGATAGTTGCTGTTGAAGTGAAATATATATATATATATATATATATATATATATATATATATATATATATATATAACACTGTGTGCAACTGTGTATGATTCCATGGGCATTGCATTACTGTGAAATAGTTAAGTGATTCGGATCTACTTGTTTGAAAACCAGAATTGTGAGAATTGTTCTAACTCACTATGGCAAGAAATCACACATCATACTTGATCTTTTCTGTTATATCTGATTGGGAATATTACATTTACTAGCTGGTTTTGTGTGTTCAGATTAGTAGTTTCTTTCTTTCAATATCTGAAAATCTTGTTTGCAAGACACGATTGTTAATAGTCTGGTGGTTTTAACTGAGGCAAAAACACAGATAGATTTTCCTATTTATGCAAAAACTCTCCTTAGAGAATCTTGTAAAGTGTGTATATCTGGATATCTTGCATATAGTTTTAGTCTAAGGTCAGTTTAACTTAGGTTTAGGTTAGTTTGGATCTTTGGGAGCTTCCCCTCCTAATTTGGAGAGAGGTTTTACCTCAAACACTGTTCTGTTTTGTGTTGTCTTGCAAAAGGCAAATTAAAATGCTAACATACACAAATCACCTCATATGCATATTTCCTTTCTAAATTATTCAAAAACACACTTAAGAGATTTAACTGCTAAAATAATAGTAGTACAGACTTGGCAAGCAACCTCTTGAAGCAACACCGATTAAGCCAAGATTTAACCTCTATTCTTCAGTACTATATAGCTAATAAAGTAACTCCTTTACCCTTTGCCTGACTTATTCATAGATAAATTTATAAATATAATTCCCTTGAATTTTCCTATCTATTTCCATATCAAACCTTTTGAATTCACAATCTTTAAATTCCCTAGTGTTTAAATTCCTTTCCTTTTCTCTAAATCAAACCTTCTGAATTTGTACAATTCCAGATTTAAACACAATCTTTTCCCTTTTAACAATAACAAATTCATACAGGTATAACACTAAATTCATACACACAAGCTTCGGATCCTACTTTACAAAGCTTTCCTAATAACTCTATTGAAAGATCTCTCGATCTCCTCCTTGCTCCCAGCTCAATTCTCCTTCTTTTCTGCTCTGATTTTCTTCTCCTTGCAGCCAAGAAAAATATGTTTGAATGAATATCAAAATAACTACCTTTTTTCCTCCCGGCAATCTCCTTGTTTTTAATTTCCAACTTTCCTGCAGTCGAGGGAGAATGATCTATTTGAACTCCCATGCAATCCTCCATGAATGCTGGTACACTCCAACTTCTCATTTTGTTCCCTTTCGATCACTCCCCTTTTTCACGTACACATTTCTTGGGCTTTATTGACAACTTTTCAAAAACATAATATTTTATTTACTTGAATCATAGAAGCAAATATCATTCTCAGGAATTTCTTGGCATCCCAAAAGATAAAGATATTTTCAGTTTCTCGGGATATTATCGGAAAAAAATTGGGAAAAATTTGAGAACCCAAAACATGTAGTAATTTAAAAAAAAAGAGAAATAATTGATGTTTTTTACATTTAAAGCCATACTAATTGCATAGAAAGTGAGCGTGAAAGTAAACAAGAGTGTACACCATGAATTTTGAAATATGGATTTTTCTCATTAATTTTGATATCATTGATTATAGATAATGTAATATAAATCTCTTTAACAATGTTAGTAAATGACTGCCGGAATGATAATGAACCCTTAATGCAATAGAACACAACTAATGTAAATACATCCTGTTAACCCTACTGTTCTTCTTAACTATCAAGTCAACGAGACTAATCTATACACAAAATGGTAACTATAGTTCACAACAACAGTCTCTCTAACCTCTTCAAATACCTCTTAAATTTACAGCAGTGGCAAGCATTTCAGGAGAGCAATGTCCTATTTCAACAACGTTTCATATTAATCATTTTCATCAATAATATTTCCTATAATGTTGACAATAGTATTGGTGCCCATTTTAATTGACCACAATACTAATAAGGATGCTACTAAACACCATATTGATCAAGAATGTACAGGTCACAATTAGTGATCATAAGAAGATTACTAATCACAGAAGGATAACTATGTCAAAAGACAATGATGACAACAACAATCTCAACTAGTACAACCATAGTTGAAAAACTCGCCAAAATGAAAAACTCGCCAAGCTTGAAAAACTCGACTCGCCAAAAACTTGGCAACTTAAAAAATTGTTTAAATTTCATTAAAAACGCATTTTTTTTGCAAAATTCAATGATAAGATGCATCCAATAAGTCAATAAATGAGTACATAAAAGAAACAAGCTGAGTCTAGTTGTATTTGATTGACTTCAAAGCAAATTGGGTACAAAATGGCATCCTCATGTGGAATGCGCTGATCTCGATAGTCTGAAACAAAATGAAAATAGCAAATTGTTTTTGTAAAACTGAAAGTAAATACTAAATACTACATCTTCCTCTTCCCAAGTCTAGTGAAAACTAGGGGAGTGGTAGAACTAGAGGGTCTAGTCCTAGGAATTTGCTGTGGCTCCTCCATCCTCGGCATGACAGACCATGGTTCAACCTCCATCCTGGATGTGTAGATGCTAATAGTGGTACTGGTGGCAATGTCTCCTCCTCATCCTCCTCATCCTCAATTCATCCAATGAGAATCCGAATCCACCGATTCCACCCCCCTCGTCCATTGCCTATCTCTCGAAATCATAGATCTCATCCTCGGAAAACAATGAAGGCTGCTCATCCCGCCCTGTCCAATCACTGTAAGGATCTATCTCATCCAAATCAATTGGATCATCTGATATTTCCTCTACCCTTCTTGTGCGCAGCCGAAGATTATATTGCACATAGACAAGGTCATTGAGGTGTTTTTGATCTAGTTTGTTCCTCTTCTTCGTGTGGATGGCCTGAAATAAGCTCCAATTGCGCTCAGAGTTGGATGAACTACAAGGTTGGCATAAGACACGGAGGGCAAATCTTTGGAGATTTGGGGTATTTCCACCCCAATTTGTCCACCAAACCTCTACAAAAAAAAATATTGAAGAATTAGAAACTTAAAAAGGAATGTCAAAAGTTCAAAACATATTAAATATCAAATTATCAATAGTTGTAACTTGTAAATTTGAAATTTTATACCTGGTGACTAATTGTTTATTGCTCGTGTAGCCAGGTCTGAAGAAAAGAGCCCACCCCTTCTTTCCCTATAAGCTTGCATTTCATCAACAATGAGGTCTACCACCTCAGCCTAGGGTGTCATCCTTTGAATGCAAGAAGTGAGGCCCTCCATAACCTCTCCACTAGGATCTAAGAAGGTGCCTGAATGGAAGAAAGGGGGGTTCAAAAAGTACCTTGCTGCATGGATGGGTTGGTGGAGTTGATTGTTCCACCTCTTATCAATAATCTCCCATATGGGATCAAATTTGAGGCTGTCCCCCTTATAATAATTTCTTATAGCCTCCTTGGCCCTATCCATGGCCTCATAAAGATACCTCATTGGGGTTTTATCCCCATCCACCAAGCGGAGGACTCTAACCTCTGACACCTACAATATAAAAGTGCAAAAAGATTAAAGTTACAAATTTACAATGAAAGACATATTAAAAATAAAGAAATATTCAATTTGAATTTAAATTCGAAGTTTTGAAGTTACCTTCACAATCTCTGCAGCTCTTTTTTCAAATAGTTTGTCGAAGACTATGCATGCAACCCTCTCTCCTTCTGGCTTCTTCGTATAAGATGACTTTGTCCATTGTGGGCTCACAAACATTTGTTTCAAAGGCATCAATGAACCAAGAATGCTTTGCAACGTTAAGAAAACCGTTGCAAACCTTGTCACACCGGATCTCACCAACTCTTTCCCTTCGGTGTGATCCCTCATCAAGTGAAGAACCTAAGGGTGATTGTAGATAAATTTTGTGATCCTCCTTGCATCCTCTACAATTGGTGTGACCCAATCAAGCTTGCCTATGTCCTCCAAAAGAATGCCAAGGACATGTGCTGCACAAGGTGTCAAAAAAATTGTGTGGTGTCTATCTTGGAGGATTATACCAGCTGCCACATATGCTGCTGCATTGTTAGTAATTATTTGCACAACATTTTCTATCCCAACCTCCATTCAAACTTGCTCCAACATTTTAGCCAAATTTTCTGCATTTTTCACTATGTTGGAGGCATCCACTGATTTCAAGAACACCACTTCATTTTTGCAAGCTATCAAAAAATTAATGATGGTGCGGTTTTTACCATCCATCCACCCATCGGAAAGAATAGAGCAGCCATATTTTTTCCATTCATTTCTTTGGTCTTCCACCACTGCCCTTGCCCTATCACTTGCATTCATAAGCAACCTACAAGTACAAAGTGAAATTAACTACACAATTTTAATTTGTAAACAAAAAATAGCTTAAATTCATCATAAATTTATATAAATTAAAGAACATAAATTTATCAAAAAGATTAAATTAACTAACCTCCCACTCAAGTCTGTGCGAGAAGGTGCCTTGTAGCCATTTCTTGCAACTGTCAATGTAGTAACCAAATTATGCCAATAAGGAGAAGTTGCCACATTGAAAGGGATGTTGTTGAAATACCAAAAATCGGCACAAGCAATGTCTGCATGCTCATGCACCTCCTTATTCCACCCACTTGCCTCTAAGGAAGTTTGTGCTCCAGGTGTGTTTCTAGGCACAAAAAACTATGTACCGTGCATGTAGGTGCTAATCCTGGTACTCTACTAGAAGTAGATGAAGGGCTCGCGGTGGTGGTGGGTTTCCTTCGGATACGTGGACCACGAAGAGAGCCCACTATGCCCTGAAGTGCATCATCATCCGACTCAAGGTTGACCGGAGCACCTTGAGAAGAAGCTATGGATGCTTGCTTGGCTGCTTTTGCCTTCTCCCTTTGTAATTTTCTTTCTTCTACAGCTGCAAGTATGGCATTCATTTGTCCTTTTATTTCTTCCGTGGTGTTAGTACAAGCCCTTGCATCACGATGAATGATGCATGCAAGATGGTATTTGAGGCGGTTAATGCCTCTACGGTATACGTTTTCGCATTGGATGCAATAAATTGAGCCAGGGTACGGTCCTAGATAGGCATATTTCCATGCAGGATCTCTAGCTCCTGGAGGACGCGTGCCTACAAATGATGATGATGTGGTAGGGCCTGAGGCTGAATCGGATGCAGAAGCATCTCTATTTGCCATTATAAATTAACCTACACATACAACGTGAAAGCACAACTTGTTAGTTTTTTAATAGAAAATTAAAAAATAGCCTAAATTAGATTAAATCAAATTTCAATATAGATTACTTTAAATTAGTAAAAATTTAAACTAATGTAAAATTCTAAACATTTTGTTCCAAAAAAAAAAAGGATCCAACAAAAAAAAATTAACTAGGCTTTGGAAAAAATATGAAAACAATGAAGAAATAAAAAATTACTCTAAATTATTAAAAATGCAAACCAATCTTAAGACTCTAAACATTTTCTTCAAAAACAAATTGGATTCAAATAAGAAAAATAACTAGGGTTTGAAAAAAATGTGAAACAAATGAAAAAATCAGAAAAAAAATGCAAAAAAGGGTGATGAATCTTGTTTTGATGAATATAAGTCTTGTTTTGATCAATATAAATCTATTTATACTACATTCATGATCTTTTTAAAACTTAGATGCTTCAAAAATGAAAAAGAAATTTCATAAAAAGAAAGAAAAAGAAAAATCAAAAACCTACCTGGAAATCCGATTTGCCTTTGAAATTTGATTGAAATCCGCTTCAAATCTTGTTTAGTTGATGCCAAATCACTGCAAATACGTCAAAAAAGGTTGGGAGGGCGTTTTTTTGTCAAGTAGAGCAAGTGAAATGCCAAAAAATGAATCAAAAATCACTTTTAAACGCCGGCGGAATATGTTTTTTTGAGCAGCCGAGTCATATCCACGGACTCGCCGGGTTTTTGTGAAAAACTTGCCGGTTTTTCGGCGAGTTTTTCACAAAAACCCGGCGATTATTTCTGGCGAGTTTTTGCACCAAGTACTCGCCGCCAAAAAAAAATTTGCTAGTTTTTCGGCGAGTTTTTCACAAAAACCCGGCGATTATTTTTGGCGAGTTTTTGCACCAAGTACTCGCCGCCAAAAAAAAACTCGCGAGTTTTTTGAAACTCGCCGAGTTTTTCGTGAGTGTTGCAACTATGAGTACAACATTATTAACAACTGATATGCAATTATGAAAATTGCCAAACAATTGCCTCAATAATACAACTATTTTACAAATGAAATAATGACAACAATATCCATTGATAAGTACAAATGACAGCAAGTCCACAACAGCACTAACATCTGTGATGCAATAATAATGACAAGTCAAAGGATATCATAATCATTTGACAAATATCCATTGATAAGTACAAATGACAGCAAGTCCACAACAGCACTAACATCTGTGATACAATAATAGTGACAAGTCAAAGGATATCATAATCATTTGACAGTTTTGTCTAGTAATGACTATGCCCACAAATCATAAATAATAACAGCAGTGTTTGCTGTTGTCAAAGGCAACAATGATAATCAGTAATCACAATAACAATAATGATAGTCATGTTCCCTATTCACAAGGTTTTCAAACACGATTACACCAAGTGTCTTCACAACTGTAGATAACTACATTCATTTTTGAAATAACAACAACAATAATTGTCATTGCCCCTTTGCAACAAATCTTTATCTAACTGCTATACAATAACGGCACCTTGAAATCTTAACAGCTACTTACACCATTCAAAGTGTATAACCCGTTTATAAAAGTTCAAGAGAAGAATGATTAAAAAATTGCAGGTCTGATGCTTATATAGAAAAAAAACTAATTTATTGTGATATTACTGGTGATATATCACCGATAATTTCGCAATATATTGGTGAAAATTTTGCTTAAAGTCATGGTCAAAGATATTTTGAAACACTCACAATATTTTCAAGAAAATGTCGGGCTGCCGAGAAAAGATATATCAGGATATTTTAAAGATATCTGCTTCTAAGACTTAAATCATGCACAATGATTGGAATCTGTAACTTCATTCATGCAAAGACTTAGGCAGAAATAAGTAAGTTATTTATTCAGTTTGTCCATAATTATAATTATGAAATCACTCCAATCAAACCATTTCTCTTCACACTCGAACAAATCACAATAGGATTGGGCATTTTTATTTAATTATAGGGTAGGTTTTTAAAAAACCTGTAGTAATAGCATTGGCAAAAACTTGTAGCTGTGTGTGATACTTGTTAGTGGACTAAAATTACATGTGTCCCATCTCTAGGACTTATTTAGTGCCCGATGTGTTGAGAATTGGCAAGGTCTCCTGGATCTGAGTCTGAGATAAGCTCCACAAGTTTGTATCCAAGACTCATAGACTTGACTGATTTTGACAACTAGGACTTGTGAGTTTTGATATAGTTGGAGATGGAGGTGCCAATTAAGGGATGTCCAAACCCATAGCCTTAACACACAAATCTACTTGTACAACAGAAACAAGAACAACATTCCAACACAATAGACTTCAGAAATGCTTAGAAATGATATCTTTATTAATCCTTAGAAATTACATCAAGCCACTCAACTATACATTGAGGCCTTGAATCCTTACAACATTCACACAATCTTTAGACCAGCTACAAACTTCCTCATGAGCCTGCTTCAATTTGCACTTTTTCTCGAGCTAAAGATCTTCATTCTGTGCTACCTTCAAGTTCCCACCTCTATTGGTATATTTAGATGACCTTTAGAAAACCCATTACATAATTCCTATGAAGAGGGATGGCCATGTACAAAATATATTACAAAAGCTGTCTATTCTTATCCCGAGGCTAATTGGGTCCTCTCCTTGACGTTTTTCCAATGGACTGTGTAATGTCCCCTCTTTGAAATAAAACCAAGATAAACCCAAGCGCCCATCATACAATTAAGAGAGTCATAATAAAAGGGTTGCTTAAGTAATATTATGAAATTATAGTAAAGTTAAAATATTAAATAGAAAGGTCTCTGAAAATTAAAATTATTCTAAATAATTCCTCTCAAATATCAATCAAGGGTCATGAAGAAGAGTTATGTCCTTTGGAGGAAAATTCTGTTTAAGAGAGGACAAGCAAGGAGAAGGAGGCATATATTGAGAAAACATTCTATCATCTGATTTCTACTCCTTGTTGGAGCATGGAACTTTGGTTCAATTAACCTGAGGACAAAAACCCTTTAGGCTTGGAATTGGAGGACGAAAACCCACAATTTCTTGGAATGATTTCACATAGAAATCACCGTTGTGTAGATTTCATTAATTTTCAGTTTGTAATTAAAGAAATATCCTTTCAAGTCTACAATTCATAATTGGTTTGCAGCCATCCATATTCTTTGTCAAAATTGGTGCGATTCATATTTTCTATTGAATAACCCAAACAACAAATTCCCAATAAGTTGTTCATCATTCAATTGCTGCAATTCAATTGGCAGACGAGTGATTAAGTTGCGGGTGTATCAGTTGGGAATAGGGCCGAATTATTTCAGCAATAATTAAAGATTGGAATTCTGCTATCTCTCTCACATCTGCGATTCATATCTACAAGGCTTTGTGGCAAATTTGTGAAAGCTTTTGCAAAAAATATCAATGATTCTTCTTGGTATCAAAACCATCGATTTATACTTCTTTCAGCACCATTCATTGGGTTGAGGATTCTCAAGGTCTATTCATATTCTGCCAACAATGATTCATATTCCTACCCAAGCAAAGCCGCGATACATATCAGCTCATCCACTTGGGCTGCAATTTAATAATTGTGGCAAATTAATCCTTTCAGTATTACTGACTTCTGACCAGACTAGTATTGGGGGCGAACTATGCATATTATAAAGCAAGTTTGGGTACAGCTGTGTCTAAAGGGTGGGGATTTAATATTTTGGTTATCAATTGCATAGGAATTCATTGTCCATACATAATTTTATTTTGCAATCAAATAGAGATTCATAATATTTGGATTTCCTTGTGGACCTAATCCCTTGTAAATTGTTGAAGGGAATTAAAATTGGTCATATATCATAAAATATTCTATTTGGGATATTTCATATTACAATTATTGAGGTGGTTTAAATTTGATCAAATATCATAGAATATTCCATTCAGGTTGTTACAGACTAACCTCTAGTAATGACTAATGATGGGCTCTAGTTGGTCCCATCCTTTCAGACTCTAAGGAAAAGTGAAGGAAAGCTCTAGAACAAATATTCCCAATGATTGGAGTCTTGCGCCACTCCAAAATTTAAAGAAATTGTAGAGAGATTTAAGATGATGCTGCACGGTCTCTAGGTGAAGAATTCACTCTCAGGAGATACTACATGGTTCAAACTGCACTTTGGCCAACTCTACTTTTTTGTAGCAACAAGGGTTCATCCAACTGGCTTCATGTTACCACAAAATCTTATTTAGGTTTGCTTCAATGCACTGTTAGAATCATGAATTCAAGCCTTGATTGGAACTTCAAAAACCTACAAACCATAGAGAAAAACACAAGGAAAATTAAAAAAAATGTTTTTGGGTGATGCAAGATTGTTCAACCTCTAAGATGCTCCTACAACAAACACCCCAAGTTAATGATTTGTGAGCTTAGTGCGCACAAATAAGGATTGAGTGGTAGAACCACTCTTTCGGTTTATGCTTTTACCTTACTGTGCACCATTACTTGATATAGATACCTTAGAATAATATTGATCTTCTTCGTTTGCCTCTTTCACATTTGGCTAGGCTATATCCTATCCTCATCCACCAAGTTTTGGTCATTGCTTCTGTTTCTCTTGTGGATCTTTGTCTGCAATAATTTGTTCACCTTGTCTAATTGAGTCTTCTTCTTCACTTTGTCTTGTTGCAGAATTCCTCGAATCTCAACTCAATCTACCTTGAGGACTCAAACAATTCTTCTATCAGTTTTGCTTTCTAGTTTACACTTGACTTGTTGCTTTATGATGCAATCTTCCTTATCTATGGCTAACCTTTGTTCCATACTGCATCTTCTTCCTTTAGGATCAGTAAAGAATCCTTTTCTCCTTGTCCTTCCACGACCATCCTTTGGCATTGCTTCTTTATGCCCCTTGTCGAAACATAGGTCTACTCCCCTCTAATCCAGTGGCTTGCTGGATTGCAAATTCAATTCTCCATTTCTTTTTCATCGTTTGGTGGGTTTTAGTCCACCATGTGCTATCCATCTCCACTTGAGATTCCTCCTCTTCCTTTCCCTCTTTTCTATTGTGGGATCCATTCGCCACATCATTATTCACCTCTACCAAATTTTGCCTTATTTTACCTTTCCTTTCTAGCGTCGCTCTCCCTTTTTATCTCTGCATCTAGGAGCAGTCTTTTTGGACCTCCTTCCAAGTTTCTTATGCCAATAGGCACTATCACAATGTGCATCCATGTCTTCCAACTTGAAATCTCAGATTCATTGTTTTCTTTTCCAATTTTCTCCCTTTTTTTCACATTTGCTACATCTCTTTGAACAACTTTGCTTCTCACAATTGGTATTGTCTAAGGTACTCTTCAGGGGCACCGCATTTACCACCATGATTAGCTTCATACCCTCTAATGAACATGTTGTTGCTCTTCTTTGAGCAACTTGGGAATCCTGTAATGTCCCCATTTTCGGAGTGATCACTCAGTGGAGTGGCTAGCCTATTTCCATTCCCGTAGGCTAAGCCGGAGGGCTCAGGGAATGACTTAATTGGCGATTTTCACACTTAGCCAATTTTGTAGGGCAAAATGAGCATGGAAGATGACTTGGCATATTTTTGTAGGATTTTTGATGAAGTCAAAACAATTAAAATAGTTTGCCCTAATGTAGAATGACCAAGGAGAAGAATGGAAGAAGAAGAAAATGGAGGGAAAATACCTTTGGAGGTCTTGTAATGTCAAGGGAAAATATTGTAAAATCCAAATAAAATAGCATTGAAGGTGGAAGACCAAGAAAGAGCCCAAAAACGTAATATCTAGTGCCAAGAGAGGTTCGCCCTCTTGGAGAAGAGAATAAAAGAAAATAAAGGAAAATATTCCTTTTATGTGGTCGGCCAAGATATGAAGGGAAGAACGCCTAGGAGAAAGTCGGCCAGGGAGAAAGGAGGAAAAACAACTCTTTGATTTGTATTTTGGGCCCCTATCTTGTCTTGAAGAGGTCGGCCCACTTGGGAAGGAAAAAGTGAAATAAAACATGATTTAAAAGGGAGGTCGGCCCTAGGAGAGATAAGTACAAATAAATAAAAAGGAAATGGCAAAAGGAGGTCGGCCAGCTTGAGGAGAAAAGGAAAGTCATGTATAAATATATGTTGTTTGAGCTCATTTCATCATTCATTCACATCACAACTTTGCATTTGGAATTTTACTCTTGTCTGCACTTTAGAGCAGCATATTCCAAGGACGAAAACCCTTGAGAATATTAGGTGGATTGGACGAAAACCCAATCTCATCTTGGAGGTGAATTCACACGGAGTTCACACTTGCACTCCATTGGAATTTGAGAATTTCAAGCATTCAAGCCACATCATTTTGGAGCAGCATTTGAAGATCATTTTTGTAGCAGGTTTGAGAGCCACCTTTGGAGGAGTTTTTTGGACAAAGATTGACTAGGGTTCATGCCCTAGGTTGAGCGCCATTTCCCTAGGAGGGCGACTTCATTATTTTGAGTCATATTTGCTATTCCATGGTATGTATAAATCTAATTTAGGTTGAACATTATAGAGCAGAAATCTGTAATATCCCAAAATGGGATATTTTGGACAATTTTGGATTTCCGGGCTTTCCAAACTTTTAAACTCTGGAATACCTGATTTTTCTTACTTGGAATTCTGCCCTAGTTTCTGTACTTTAGATTTCTGCCCAAAACCTTAATCTCTGATTTCGTTTTCTGCACTTAAGCTTGCAATTATAACACACAAAAATATTTATTATGCTCATGCATTCTTTAATTTTTCTACTCTTTTCCTATTTTCACTTTACTCTTCAATCTGTTCTTTCAGCTTTCATTATTGTTATCTTCTAGTTTCACAATGTGTGCTTAGTGTACTTATACATGCAATTATATACCTCTGTACATTGATGATTTGTCATTTTTGAAGTTCTATTGTGTGAAAACTTGTGTATGTTTGGATCTGCAATATGATTCTCCCTTTCATTAACGGTATTGACAATGTGTGCATCCAATAGTAGTTACCTTCTATTCTGGTAACTTAATGGGCTTGCTTTTTGCTCCATTTGTTGTTTTCTTGTAGTTCTTTTGTGTGGAGCATTAATTTCCAGAATGAGGACACAAATATATTTTGTTTTGCAGCTTCTGAAGGACTTCCCAAAAGACTTGGCATCACTGAAAAGAGCCCAGGTTCTTTGCTTTTACATTGGCCGACCAGATCTTTCTCTACAGCTTGTAGAACAGGTGTTTTCATTTATTTCATCAACTCTTGTCTGATGCATATTTGCAAAGACCTTTTCAAGCATTTCATTCTTAGTGAGTTATTGCTCTTAAACTAGTCTTATCTAAAAGATATGTTTGGATATGGATAGATTCACTTATAATGTTCTTGAGAAAACATATTTGTTATGCTGCAAATGGTGCATAATTTCAGATTCAACTTGATGACATGAAGTTTTAATGAATCTCAAAACTTAAAATGCTTTTGTGAACATTTAGAAAAGGTACTTTCTCATATTTTTATTATTTTCTCAAATATTCATCCTGAATAAAAAATTGACAGCCCAATAAAAATTAAATTTAATAGTTAGAGAATTTTTCTCTTCACCTTTAGAAGAGTTAAAAACTTGTAATTCATAAATTTGCCTTTCTAAGACAGGTTTTACCAGAAAATCAAGATGAAAACTACATATATGGAATGCTTTCATTTCCTTTATTGGAGGTTGGGAGAATGAGAGATGCAGAATTGGCAGCAAGGAAAGGCTTGGAAATCAATGGCGATGACCCATGGTCCCAGCATGCGGTGTGTACTAGACCATAGCAAGCACAGATCTTGTTTTACCCTTTTTCCAAGATTAATGAATTTTCTTTAAGATCTGAACAGAAGTTAGTATATTGTTTCTGTTTTTCACTTTCATTATTTGTCCTAAGCCATTCTAGAACAATTCCTTGATTTTTATTTGTTCCTGGTACAGTTATGCCATGTGTTTCAACATGAATGCCGTTTTAACGAGGCTGTCCATTTTATGGAAACATGTGCTGATTCATGGAATGCTTGCTGTTCATTCATGTAAAATCCTTACTTTTACTCCATTACTATTTGGGGATCCATGTGTTGCATGATATAGTTAATTTGCATGTTAGGTTTCTTCATACTCTGACATATTACTGCATTTCAGGTACACTCATAACTGGTGGCATCTAGCATTGTGTTACTTGGAGGGTCATGCACATTTAAGTAAAATACTTGATATATATGACTCTCATATCTGGGTTTCCTTGCAACGAGAGAATGTAGACTCTCCTCAGGTTGGATCAACGTTAAGTCTTATATACTCTTTTGGAATTAAGTGTCCAAGTTACTTCATGCAAAACTGGCCATTTTTCTTATTTTTTGATTACTTGAGCAAATTATAGAAACTTGGTCTCAAATATTCATCTTCAACTGGCTGTTTTCGGGGGTTTCAGGTTTACTTGAATGCTCTAGGTTTGCTCCTGCATATTCATGTTCGTGGAAGTTCTACTGACATCCATGAGAGGATGAGAGATCTTGTGGTTTGCCTTATGGATCAAGTAGGTAACCAAAACCAAAGGTGGCCATCTCATACAAAATAAAGTCAGCAGTAGCATATCAGACCATGGTTATTACATACATTATGCTTGTAGATTTAATGCCACAATTTATAAATGAGACTAAACAAATATGAAAGTTAGGAGCATTAGGTTTTCACAGCCCGTTTTAGTTACTCTGTAAAGCTTTTGGATAAAACTATGTAACAATATTTCCCCGCCACATTTCAGATCACACTCCATGAACCATCCCGCCACATTTCAGATCACACTCCATGAACCATCATCATGATGGTTCATGGAGTGTGATCTGAAATGTGGCGGGGAAATATTGTTACATAGTTTTATCCAAAAGCTTTACAAAGCTGCAAATATGAAAGTTAACAATTGTCAATGATTAAAAAAATATATAGATGAAAACTTAAGAACAAAGCAAATGTAAGAGGGCACATGAATTGTTAACAAGCCGATTCTATGAGCTTCACTAAGTTGACTTAAGGAAGGAGATTTAAAGGGTGTTTGTGTGTATAAATGCTCTATTCATTCATCATTTTTACATTTAGTACAGAACCAATGGGATCTTCCCAAAAATTTCTGAATTCTGCCCTAATTTTCTGATTTTAGTTTTCTGCTCAAAACCCTAATTTTCTGAATTCTGATTTTCTTTTCTGATTTCAAGCAAATTATCACAGAAAACATACAAGTGCCCAAATATGACAATAAACATGCCAAATGATGCTACCAATTGAAGATTACATCAAACATGAATTACAGCATGAAATACACAAGATATACTCATCAAATGTCACACAACAAGTCTGATTTTTAGAATAGAAGTCTGCTGCTATAAATCAGAATATGAAGTCTGAAAATTACATCCAAAACAAGGGCTCAAACATGACAAACATGGCCCAAATTGCTGCTGTCCAAGTCTGCCCTAAACCCTAGGGTTGTACATACCAAAATATGGCGAATGAAGATCAAACAAACCCTCCAAAGGGTGGCGCTCACAAGAAATGATGGTGGCTACAAATTAGGGTTTGAGAAAACCCTCCAATGATGAAAATCACCTTCCTCAAGCCAAGTCGCCCTTCTCCAATGGTGGTGCTCAAATTCTAGGGTGAAACGCTAGGACAATATCAACACAAACCACCAAGAATGCTGCTCCAAGTGTGGTGCTCCAAATTAGGGTAAACCCTAATGCAATGTGCACTCAAAATGCCACAATAATGCTCCTCCAAGTGTGGCGCTCAAGTCTAGGGCAAACCCTAGTGCCAAATGAACATAAAATGCCACAAAGATCCTCATCCAATGCTGATCTAAAAATATGAACATGCAATCATGCTCCAATCCTCCAAAGGTCTCCAATGAAGTGCAAGTTGAACTCCGTAATGAGTCCACCACAATGATGAGCTAGGGTTTTGTCCAACTCACCAAGACTCACAAGGGTTTTCATCCTTGGATTCATGCTCAACAAATGTTGAAGCCAAATGAGATAAACTCAATGAGAAATGATGAATGAATGATGATGAAATGACCCCAAAACATCCTTTATTTATAGCCCTCCAAAATAACCTCCTCAAGGCCGACCTCTTGGCAAAATCCTTTATTTTATTTTATTCTTTTCTCCCATAGGGCCGACCTCCCTCTAGGCGCCAAGGATGGAAAAATAATTTTATTTTATTTTAATTATTTTTTCCCAACTTGGGCGACCACCTTTTAGGGCTTTATAATTCATTTTTAGTACCTCTCCTAGGTCGTCTTCCTCCAAGGAAAATTATTTGGATTTATTTTATTTTTTCCTTGGCATTACAAAAATACCCAAAGTCATTTTCCATCCTTTATTTTCTCCTTCCCGGGTTGCTCACCTCCTTAGCCATTTTATTAAATTATTTCTCCTTCACCAAATGGCTCATAAAAATATAGGAAGTCACTTCACATCTTCCATTTGCCCAATAAAATAATATTTAATCAATTGGATCATTGCCTTAGCCCTTTGGCTTAGCCTATGGGAATAGGATAGGCTAACCAACTCCATTAGGTGATCACTCGGAAAATGGGGACATTACAGTCCTCCTTTCCCGGAATTGCTTGCCCACAAGCAATTGCAAGCCTGGATACTGCAAAACATCCTCAAGTGGCAAGTCTCTCCATCCAATTAAGTACTCCATGGTCACCCTGGTCCTCAACTTGTGGCTACATCTCCCATAGTGAATATGAAGAATGATATGCAACATGAGCTCCGGTGGCCAGCAATGAGACAAAACCAGCGATACACACTCAAACCCAAATTGGCTCCATCACCTAAATTCTGAAATTCTTCTCCTTCTCCATGCAAACTATCTGTGTAGCTGTAGGAACAAGAATACCAAATCATCAACCACAAGTGTCATCAACTCTCTTCCTCTGAAGGCTTATCTGTCCACAAATGCTAAGCCTATCAAAGACAAAGCATCATACATATCAAAAGCCCTGAAGAATGTCATGCCTACCAACATGAGATAGGTGATATCATTATCATGATCTTTGAAGCACAATCACCTGCACCAAACCTTCCGCTGCTCCACTCTGATACAAACATCACTCAACCAAAAGTTGTGAAGCAACTCACCAAGATCCTTATGCAGTATTGTACCAATCAAACCAATACCTGGATCGCAAATTATTACACCATCACACCAACTAAGAATGAAGAGATAGGTGTCTCTCATCATGTTATCATCAACAACTATCCATCCAAATCTACATGGTCTCATATGGATGTTAAAAATGTCCATCACATGTGCATAAACAAACATGCCAATCCACTCTAGGCTGTTGATATAAATGAGAACAACACTATGGAAACTGAAAATCAGACCTATGATCATGCCAAGAATGCTTCTGCTGTCACAAGATGATAGGATCTCATCATCATATAACCTCCCAACGCTGTAGTGGCAATCCCATGCACACCAATCCATCCAAACAGCTGCAAACATCAATGTACAGTCTGAAAACTCCATGATCAGCAATGTAGGACAGCCATCGATCACCAAGGTGTGAGCTGAAAACCAATGGATTTGGGCTGGAAAATTTCTTCTCTCATGCTCAACTCCATGCCTTGGACTAAAGGCAGTTGAAACCCAACATCTACAAGCACATACCACTTAAAATCGAATACCTTCATGACATCCTCTTCACATACCTCAAGTCCTGAAATTAGGACAGCCTTATGCTTCATCAAAGAATCATCATCATGATGGTGAAGTGGCAAAACACAAGTAGACTCATTGAGCTCTCCAAGAATGGTTGAACTCTTAACCAAATCTGAATCACAAATGTTCTTCTCTACATATACATGACAAACATTATCTGCTGGTCCACAAAGTGTAGGTATAACTTCCTCTTCATTAGCCATGACTTGAGCCTTCAATGGGCTCTCCCAATGGTGACTCATGAACATTATGACGAAGATCATGTGCATAAAATATTTTTTTTGATATGTTTTCAAAATCATACCTCTCAGGGTCATCCCACAATAATGGGTTACACTTTTTGGCCAAACTTGACATTGAAATCAATATTTTGAACTAAATCTTCACGTTCTGACACCTATAGCAGCTAAACCATTAGGAATTTGAAGATGATGCGAACTAGTGATTTGTGAGATTTTGTTTGTAGATTCTAAATATATATTTTTTTTAAAATTTGGAGTTAAATTATAATTTTTTTTGCATCTTCTTTGATAACTGGTTTTTAATAGTAAACAACATTTTTTAAAGTGATGTGTATTCCGTAGCACATAACTTTTTTTCTACAAAGGATAAAATTATGATTCTTTTTAATTTAGATTGGTAACACCGATATATAGTGTATGCATTTGGTTTCATAATGTTTTGTTGAATATATATTTTTTAATTAATTTTTTAAGTCAAACCAATTATAATTTAGACATAGGCGTATTCCGTAAAACACAATTTTTTCTGTATGTATCGAAATTCAATTTTTTTTCATTTGTTGAAACAAGGACATCAATACTTAGTGCATAGATATTTTTTACAATTTTTTTCAGTAATTTACTAATTTTCCATGTGTGTAGAATAGAGAAATTGATGTTCGGTGAACAACATACATTCACAAGAAATAAAAAATAAATATAATAATCAAATTAAATATATTTAAAATTATATTTTTTGGAAAACTTATAATAAGAACTACATACTTACAAAGCATAAATTTTAAATGAATTCATTTGATCCCTCAAAAGATAAATCAAAATTGGTTTTTTATCAGCATTTTGATAGGTGTAGAGGAGACTCCATTATAGGTATGGTTTAAAACTAGCGGGGTTCTATCCAAGGGGGTTTGAATCTAAGGGGGTTTGATCAAACCCTCTTCAATTAAAATCCTTTAAATGGAACCTTTCAAGGCTTAAATCATTATATTTTTTAAAAATATGTGATTTCAGCAAAAATCAGGATGTCCCAGAAAGTGTAACCCATTATTGTGGCAGCACCCCTCAACAACTCCATGCAAATTTGATTGCTCTTCATGTTCTACCATCATAAGAGGTTCTTCCCGTAACTGCTCAACCTTCATAGCTTCTTCCCTTGGAAGAATTAGGGATTGACGAAGAAGTGTCTCTCTCTGCTGCCTCTCATGATCCATGTGACTGAATTGTTCCTTTATCTTTTGTAGGTTTTGTATTGCTTGGGCAGCCAACAACTTGGCTTCCCTAGCCCTCCTTAGCCACTCATCACACATGCTTTGAGTCCTCTTTATATCTTCTGTGCTATGATGCACAAAATCAGATTGTTTGTGGCTTGGATCCACAGCCGTTACCTCATGCTTAGCCATCAAATTTTGGGTATCAACAAGGTAGGGTTTCTTACCACTATCATCCTCATATGATATAACTACCATCTCATGATTATGTGAAGGTAAAGGATTGCTGTTTGTAATCAGAGAATTAGAACTTGTCTCATACCTTTTTGTGGTTTCTCCATGGATCTTAAGCACCTCTTCCTCCATGGTTGGATGCTCATCAACAAATGCTGGTCCAAGAAGTGTGTCAAGCTGAAAACCAATTGTATTACTTGTCATAACTTCTATCTTATGGCTGCAAGTTACATCTTCATGTGGACATTTCTCCTCTAATCTCAGGACTTCACATTCTTGATGTACTACTCGATCCTTGTCAACATATTGAATCATCTTGGTATGATGAGTGCTCGGATCTTAATGCAATATCTCACCCTTATGGAGTTCATCAAATTATTCACCCATTTGTCTATTCTTCATAATCTTTGTGTTGGATTGTTGTTCTTTGAATGTGGCTGCCATAGATGATTGAATTTCTGATTCGGATGATGGAAAATGTGCCAAACTCGACTCTTAACATAGTTCATCAACCTGATTTTCCGATTCTTGAAGGGCCATTTGAGTACTCTCCAAGGAATCCTTAGTAACCTTAAGGTCAAAGGTAAGCTTATCCAATTCTTCTTGTTTTCCTCTCAATGCATCAACATATATTTCATCAAGCTTGAAGAGATGATCCCTATCTGAAAATAGATGTAATTAATTTGATTTCTGTAATGTCCCCTCTAGTAAGCCGAAATTTTTCTCTACTTAACACAACTTTAATTTAGTAAAAGAGAACATTAGTAATCTTTTAATCATTTCCTTCAACATATAATCATTAAGACCATAACATATTAGATTATATTCACATTAAGTTCATATATTTGTTTCATCATCATGCATTAAGACATTTTCAATTTATAAGCACATTCACATTATTCATTGTTATCATTGGTTCATGCTATGACTTGTGAGGGACTTATGGTAGACTCTTGCGTTAACCAGTTCTAGATCACCAAGTATGATTTCATTAAGGAAATAGTTCCATCTCTTACGGAGGCCCAAAGGTTTCATTCACACACGGAGTCCCTCACCATTTGGCTCGTGGGATTTCACTCACACACGGAGTACCTCATCCAGACGAGAGTCACCATCCGTAGAGCAACTCTTACGAGTTCTCCTAGGCCCAAGGATTTCACCCACACGAGGTTCCTCATCACTTGGTCGAGGGACTTACATCCAGTCGAGAGATACCTAGGCTAAAATAAACTATTTCAACTACGTCATACCTTAGAGGTGATAGAGGGGTTAAAGGGAGAATCTGAGTCAGCTCCAAGCATACCACCAACTTATCTTTTTATTTGATTTAATAAATATCATAATTGTTCTTATTGGCATTTAACACAAGATGCCTTATATTAATATTGATCATATATCATTATATTTATTCATTATATTAGTTTATGCACATTCATAGTTTTGTCTAAGTTAAGTGCATTTATTTATATTAACATCATAATTATATCAATTAACTTGACAGTCCATTTATATTCATATTATTCTTCTACAATATTTATATTGCCTAACCTATTAATAAGGAAAGTGCACGAACCTCTTTATGCTACTTGTCTTGTTGAATCTGCTCACTGGATTCTATTCTCTTTTGCCTATTCTTTAATATTTATATATTATAATATTTGTTATAATATTAATAATATCTTTATATTGTATTATTATATATGTTATTAATATTATTGTATATATATATTTACACCCACATATATAGATATATTACATCTTAATAATTAAATATATTAAAATACTTACCTGCTGTTTAGACGATTTGTAGGTACCTTTTTGGATGCGGTAGATATTTATTCTCTTCCTTCCTTTTTCTATTCATTTCCCCCTTTTGTTAGAGGGGCCGGTTAATATTTATAAGTTTGAAGGGATG
Organism: Cunninghamia lanceolata; assembly: GCA_027924645.1. Classification (NCBI taxonomy): domain Eukaryota; kingdom Viridiplantae; phylum Streptophyta; class Pinopsida; order Cupressales; family Cupressaceae; genus Cunninghamia; species Cunninghamia lanceolata. The sequence goes on from BSBN01000404.1 coordinate 6,136,345, forward strand.
CAATTTACCACCCGTCACCACCCTTAATAAATTAATATTATTAAACTTTGATGATACTCGATATTTGTTTGTATTAGTTAAGCACTCCTTATTATGAGATCGACATTTTTTCAAGAGGCTCGATTCCATATATGAATGCCCTTATATTATGCAATGAATAAATATATATTTACTATTATATATTATTATTATTATATTTATTTTTACTTGAATAATTCTTCCCTATATATATATTTATAATATCTTTTCTAGTTATGACTCAGAAATATATATAAATATAATGCAGATCTAAATATATTTATGGGATATTATTTATTTATTGCCCATCTTCTTTTCTTTCTATCCCACAGCCTTTATTTATTTCCCTTTCAAGGGATATTTATTATGCCTGGTGGTCAAAGACATACTTACCCTTTTATAATTTTTATTACTTTATGTTATTCTCTTCTATGAGCTATGGTAAAACTAGTTCTAACCATATGTAACTCCCTTAACATAGTTTATTTATATTATTTGTATTTATATTATATCATTTATATTATAAATAATATATTATTTGTTTTATATTATTTATATTATATCATAATAAATGATATATGATTTATATTATATTATTTATATTTATATTATAATATAGGATAAATATAAGAATATTTGTATTTATATTATTAGATATATTTATAATATATTATTATTGTTTACATGTGTTATTTATAAATATAATAATATATATCTTGTTAACTGTTTTAAATAAATATTATTTAAATAATACATATTAATAATATATTTTAAATAAATATATTATATATTATATTTTAATTAGATTAATTTATATAAGGCTAATTTATTATTTAAATAAACAATTCAATCATTATAGGGACATGACAATTTCATTGCTCCCAAAGCTTCTTTGAGTACGTGCAAATCTGCAAGAGATAGGTCTCCTTCAATGTCTTTGTGTCTCCTTTGAACCTTCCAACAATAATCTGCAATCATCTTGTGAGTATTGTCAAAATGTGTTAAGGCTGCAATAATCATATCTTCATTGACCTTCAATTGATTTTCCAAATAATGTGATTCATGGCCTATCATCTTCATATAAATTTTCTGATTGGTTGTCACAATCATGCCTCTCAAAATCAACTACCTCCATAACATCTTTTCCGCATAATCCATGTTTTGAAGCTAGGTCAACATCATGCTCAATCAAGGAATCATCATCATAATAGTAAATAGATTCATCTTCGACATGTTCTCTTTCAATTGTTGGTCTAGAAAGTGTATGCACAGCTATTACTTCCTTAACCATAAAGTGAGCCTTCAATTCTTGCAATGCTAAATCAATTTTATCAAAGCCACTTTGTTCATTACATAACAAGTTTTCTAAATTACCTTCGTATGTATGAACATCACCTTCAAAGTCATCCAATTTACAAATTGATTCCTTGCCACTATGATGTAGAGATGGTGAGGCAATGCTATGCTCAAGTAATGGTTCATTAGGAGAATTCATACCTTCATATGGCTGATCAATCATTGCTGGTTTGGCAAACTCCATGACATCATACCTTTCAACCTTGTGGTCATCATGAAAACACTAGTACTCCTCACTTGTGGATGCAAGAAGTGATTCTTCTTTGTCCATATCATCATCCCACTGAAGTAAACTTGTGAGCATTGCTTCATCTTATTTAGGGCTTCCACATGTATGGCTAGGTGTCCAAGTTTCTAGGCATGTGAGGCAACGTTGTTCTCTCCTCAACTGATTTTTGTTCTTCTTATGATCACTTGTAAGCTGCAAATCACAAGGAAGCAATTTTTCTTTCTTCTCTATCTTTTTTTTTTTTCTCAATGATAACTTTTGATTTTTCTTCTTCTCTTCTTAAATTTCTGATGTAGTTATATAGATCTCTCTTTTCTGGATTCCCATCTTCATGTATTCTCAAAAAGACATCAAAGGACATATCTTTTTTGAAACCATCCGATAAACCCTGGTATTCCTCAATGATTTTTGTGGCCTCATTTTTCATTACTACCTCCTTATCTTCTATCTTTGGTAAGAACTTTTGGAGAGTTCTTATCATCTTATTTTGACTTTCTCTAAGAGATTGAAGCAAAGAATTTGTTGTTCCTCTATCTTCCATGATTCATAAATCAACCACATGCAAAACATATACATACACTCTCCAAGCTGGCAAGATCAAAGCTTTGATACCACTGTAATATCTCCAATGGGATCTTCCCAAAATTTTCTGAATTCTGCCCTAATTTTCTGATTTTAGTTTTCTGCTCAAAACCCTAGTTTTCTGAATTCTGATTTTCCCTTCTGAGTTCAAACAAATTATCACAACGAACATATAAGTGCCCAAATATGACAAATAAACATGCCAAATGATGCTACCCATTGAAGATTACATCAAACATGAATTACATCATGAAATATACAAGATATACTCATCAAATGTCACACAACAAGTCTGATTTTTAGAATAGAAGTCTGCTGCTATAAATCAAAATATGAAGTCTGAAAATTACATCCAAAACAAGGGCTCAAACATGACAAACATGGTCCAAACTGCTGCTGTCCAAGTCTGCCCTAAACCCTAGGGTTGTACATACCAAAATATGGTGAATGAAGATCAAACAAACCCTCCAAAGGGCGGCGCTCACAAGAAGTGATGGTGGCTGCAAATTAGGGTTTGAGAAAACCCTCCAATGATGAAAATCACCTTCCTCAAGCCAAGTTGCCCTTCTCCAATGGTGGTGCTCAAATTCTAGGGTGAAACCCTAGGACAATATCAGCACAAACCACCAAGAATGCTGCTCCAAGTGTGGCGCTCCAAATTAGGGTAAACCCTAATGTAATGTGCACTCAAAATGCCACAATAATGCTCCTCCAAGTGTGGTGCTCAAGTCTAGGGCAAACCCTAGTGCCAAATGAACATAAAATGCCACAAAGAAATCCTCCTCCAATGCTGATCTAAAAATCTGAATATGCAATCACGCTCCAATCCTCCAAAGGTCTCCAATGAATTGCAAGTTGAACTCCGTAATGAGTCAACCACAATGATGAGCTAGGGTTTCGTCCAACTTACCAAGAATCACAAGGGTTTTCGTGTTTGGATTCGTTCTCAACAAATGGTGAAGCCAAATGAGATAAACTCAATAAGAAATGATGATGAAATGACTCCAAAACATCCTTTATTTATAGCTCTCCAAAATAACTGTCATGTCCCCAAATTAAAGCATTGTTTAAATTAAGATTTAATATGATGTGGTCGTCGCCGATTTGAATGATAATCATGTATATGATAATTAATAAACATATTTAGTATTATTAATATGCAATTAAAATACAATATGTTTATTATTATCAATTTGAGTATTATTATGATAATATAATAATACTATTAATTATAATATATATAATTCATAAAATATATATATACATATGTGATAGTATATATGTTATTATTATAATATACAAATCTTAATATTATTATAATTAGTAAATATTATTATTATCATAATAATAATATAAATTATAATGGTCAATATAAATATAAATGTTAATAACTAAATATTATTATAGTAACATATTACTATAAATATGAATTATAGATATTATAAAATATATATATAATAAATATAGTATAAACATAACTACTAATGAAAGACCATTAGCTATGTTCTTCATAAAGTATGGACCATATTAATTATGAGGAGTAATAAGCATAAAGAGAAAGACATAAGAAATATGCGATCCAATAAGTAGCAATGATTATATGCTTAAACGATTACCATAACATGAGGCAATGTTGATATTTTAAGAAGTTGAGTTTATGTTAGCAAAGGTGACGTCTCCTCAAGGTCCAGTGATTCACAATGTGAGGAGGTGACTATTAAAAGGCAGCGATGATATTACCATGAGAGGGGATTCGTTTTAGGAGGAATAAAAAAAGATAGGTAGAAAAAATATATCGAGGAGTCTTCAATCAGAAAAATAAACAAGAATAGAACTCAGTCTAAAACATCGGGTTTTATCTCATGAACAGCAATACAATTTAAATCCATCTCATGTCATCAATCAACATTCGAATGCAAGAAGCAAAGTTTAAAAGATAGAAGGAAGAGCCTAATTATCAATCACAACAATCTCATGAAGGATCTCACCATTCAGAAATCATCTCTCAACATATACAATATCATCCATCGTCACAGCGGCAAGTCAACAATGAAAGGGAAGACATTCTAAGGAAAAGGATCAGACCAGAAAACATTTATAATTAATCACCAATACACAGCAGTAGACCTTCGAAGACAATCATCAATTATTAAAGACTATTCGCCAAAGAAAGAAATCGTGGCATTCAGCGATCAAGGATACATATCAGAGATATGATCTGCAAGATAATAACATTAAACAATTACAAGCTCCAAGTATATATTTCCCGCCATTCAAATATATATCTGATCTGCCGTAAAAGACTTTAAAGCATCATTATACAGAGGAGATACTGCTGTAATCAAGAAATATTAATAAGCAATCATCCAATCTGAATTCTATTCCTTTTCAGATTTAAAGATATCATTGGATCGAATCAGCATTATACGGCCTTGTAACATATAGGTATGATTGCACATTGATATTTCCTTTTGCATATTTAATATTTCTTTTGCATGTTATTATTCTTAGAACTTGATTTTATATGCAATCAATCATATGTTATACCCCATTACCTTCATATGGGAAAGCATGAGAATGAAATGCCTAAGAGGCCATTCATGGGTATTTAGAGGCCTTTGCCACATGCTGGTACAAGGTACCCATAGTGCAAAGGATAGTAATCACATAGAAGCCTTTGTCACATGATGGTACAAGGTACCCATAGTGCAAAGGATAGGTGATTTAGTGGCCTTGGCTACCATGGTGTAGGGCATCATAAGGACCAAGGAATCTCATAGAGGCCTTGACTCTAAGAGTACCAAGGGTACTACTTGAGTCTAAGGATAGGAGATATTAGAGCCCCATGGTGGATAGTGGCAAGGTTCATCTCATCTCTCCCATATGGTGCTAATGAGCAACACATGAGAAAGAGTTAGAAAGTATGAAATATATATTGATAGAGATCATGACTAAATAATAGAGCATGTGAATTGTCATGGTAGAGAAAGTGAAATATATGAGAATAGAGAACTTAAGTAAGAACATGTGAAATACTTAATGAAAAGGACTATAAGATAGTCTTAAAGAATGTGAATTGATAGTGATCATAAGAATATGAAATAAGATATGAAATGATAATTGATGTTGATCATAGAAATTATAATTACAATATTCTATGTTTTTGAATATTTCAAATATCCAAGGATTTAGTGTACTAATGTGCTCTTTTTGCAAGTTGAAATTTGTGAACAAGGTTGAGAAATTTTGATTTGTGAAAAGGGGACATTACAATAACCTCCTCAAGGCCAACCTCCTCTTGGCAAAATCCTTTATTTTATTTTATTCTTTTCTCCCATAGGGCCGACCTCCCTCTAAGCGCCAAGGATGGAAAAATAATTTTATTTTATGTTTATTATTTTTTCCCAACTTGGGCGACCACCTTTTAGGGCTTCATAATTCATTTTTAGTACCTCTCCTAGGTCGTCTTCCTCCAAGGAAAATTATTTGGATTTATTTTATTTTTTCCTTGGCATTACAAAAATACCCAAAGTCATTTTTCCATCCTTTATTTTCTCCTTCCCGGCTCACCTCCTTAGCCATTTTATTAAATTATTTCTCCTTCACCAAATGGCTCATAAAAATATAGGAAGTCACTTCATATCTTCCATTTGCCCAATAAAATAATATTTAATCAATTGGGTCATTCCCTTAGCCCTCCGGCTTAGCCTACGGGAATAGGATAGGCTAACCAACTCCATTAGGTGATCACTCGGAAAATGGGGACATTACAAACTAGAGATATCAATACCCATCTTGTCAATACATATTTGCATATGTGACACACTTATGCTTGTAGGGAATTTAGGCACATATTTAGAGGTCCACAAGTGTATGCACACAACCCCATCCTCTGTAATTTGTATACAAGAATTCCACACACATTCCTTTTGCACCTGCAAAGCTCTACATTACTTTTTTTTTGTCTCGATGCTCATCCAAGATAATTTACAATTATATATACCAAGTTGTTTTATTATGTACTCTATTCATTTCAATTTTTACATAAATAATATATGTTTATGTTTTCACTTTTCAGTTGTTGCTCTCTATTCTTGTAGACATTGGTACAATATTCTGTTCCCCATTCATTTACAGTTATATTTGCACTTCAATTGCTATTTAGTATTATGCTTTGCCTCTATAACATATCAATCCTGCAAATGATGTAGGTTCCCTCTAGGTTTATAGGCTTTCAGATCACTCATCCTTACCCTATTTTCAAACTAATATTCCAACAAGTAATAACCATGTGTAGAAAATGTCACAATAATTTTATTTGGATTAATGAAAGTGTATTGCTCACATGAGAACCTTGGCCTTAAGTTTTCACTTACATCATATAGCTAACACATTATTTATAAAATGAATTTCAAGTTAAGTGATATTCAAAAAGGATATCATGTCCCCCTTTTTAGAACTAAAAATTAATAATATTGGGCCCGATCACTTTATATTATTATAGGTTCTATGTAATGTTTTAAAAGTGTTTTTAACACTTTATTCAAATGTAATTCTAAAAGAGGACCTATGGATGTAATACTTGGAGGGAAAATAAAATTAAAATAAAAATAAATTAAATGGAGGGCTTGAGAAAGGCATCAAGCAAATCATTTGATTTTGTCATTTTTGATTATTCCCTTCCAACTTGAAGTTTTCAGCAATCAAGGACGAAAACCCTTGGTGCAAGTGATCAGAGGAAGAAAACCCTTAAGTTTCTGTAGCGAGATTGAGGATGAAAACCCTCTTGCTCATTGGAGGTGGTTTTACTCAGGGATCACACTTGATTTCATTGTTGGTGGTTGTTTGATTTGGATTTGTAAGAAAATTTGAATATTAGCTATATTTTTCGAAGATTTGAGATTGTGAGTGTGCTTCGGTATGTTCTTGTGTTGCTGCCATTTCTACACCTTGTAGACATTAATTAAATATTGTTGTACCTTATATTTCTGTGGTAGATTGCATTCTCAGATCTCAGCAGTTGATTAATTAATTATTTATGAAATGGGGTGCTGCTGATATTCTAATGTTTGTGTTTAATATGAGATTATGGCTGTTCCTTAAATTTCTGCGTGACATTTCATGTGAGATTTATGAGTAATGGTGCCTTGGCAACTCTAAAATTATTATTCTTATTTCCTGAATAAGCCGTACAGAGGCCTTATGCCTTGTTCCCTGCTGCCGTATCAACAATATGGACTTCTGCACACTTCATATTGTTAATGTTGGCAGCATCTTATGCAAGGTTGGCGTGGCAATTTAATGTCATTTCCAGCTACATATAAGGTCTACCAATCTTTGGTAAAGGAAAATCAATCCATTAAAATCCATACCACAGCCTTAATCCTCTACCTGCCGTACAACTCCAGGGGACAATTTTATAATTTTATTTGCTGCTGTCAGAACTTGTGAATAATAGGGATCGTTTCATTTGGGGAAAAGCTGCCACCATTGGTTGTTAATAAGGAGAAAATCAGCCTGCCACATGGATTGAAGTGGATAAAATATTGAGCGGGGCCCAGGGATATCTGTGCTCAGTGCTGCTGTCCTATTGCAGCCTAGTAAGTTTGTTGCATTAGGATATTAAAACATTATCACCAGCTATCTATACTTGCAACAATCTTTATGAGTTCAGTACATTATTATCAATGTGGGTTTATTTAAACAGCATATGATAAATGTTTAGATGCTATCAATATTTTGGTATCATGGTGCTCTCAGTAGTAAGGGTTTTACAGAAGTGGTTTTGAAATTTTGTTATTCATACCAGTTATCTAATTCTGAAAATACAAAAAAAATTGCATATTTACAAAATTCCCAAAAAGGGGACATTACATATCAATTTGAAAAAGAAGAAGAAAAGTTTTTCTTTTGCTAAATAAATGGAAGTAAAATTGGGGCCTCCTTCCAAAAATCCAAACAAAGCAAACTTCAAAATTACTGAACCACTAAATATTTGAAAAAAGGGAGTTTTTACATCCACAACCCCATACATATGTAATTTTTAGCTGATATATTACTGACAGTCCACAACTCTAAACAACCATAGAATGCACTATATAATTTCAAACCAGCAGGATCTACTATAAACATAAAGGATGACAAATCAAACCCCCACCTTGTATACTAGCAAAAATGCTAAAACTGTATCATGAAAGATCAGCTATAAAATGAAACAGAGGTCAGCAACCTCCCTGCTACCTCCAATAGCTGCCAGCACTTTGTCGTCTCCTTGAAGTTCCTTCTGTGCAGCCATCATCCTTAAGAGGGTTGATTTCAATTGGGCCTTCCAGAGGGCAACCACTGCCTTTGTGGGGGTGCCTGCAGCCATGCTTGGAAGGAAAGGAAACTGCTGTTGGTAGCTCTTTAAACTGCACCATATAAGGAACCCTGGAGGGAAGGGAGGCTTGGGCCTGTTTGACTCCACCCATTGCACATATTCCACTGATTCAAATACTGCCTTTTCCTACACTTTCATTTCAGCATCCAACTCATCATGTTTTCCTTAAGGAGAGCCGGAGCATCTAGTGTGGTGTGAGCTGCATCTTGTGCCCTAGGAGCCTTGTTAGAAAGAAACACATGATTGGGAGATTGAACGCGCTAGGATCCTTTAACCCATGGTTAAAACTTAATACAATGGACAAAGAGGGAATGCAGATCCTTGTAGAGTGGTGGAAGCTCAATATTTGCACTTTCAATGTTGCACAACTGAAGCCTAGAACTTGCACATTAAACACATTGCTTACCTTTCTCAAATTTGAAATTGAGATCAAAACCCCCTTAGCACTAGCCATTCTGTTAAAACACAAACATGCTCTTGAAAGCTTAAAACACCACCAACAAAAGAGCAGAATGAGAACAAGTGAGACCTAAGGGAAGCCACAAATAGAAGAGGGAGGCATCAATTGCATGTAGGGGAGTGTATATATATCCAATTGCACATATTCCACCAATTCAACCACTGCCTTTTTCTATGCTTTCAATTCAGGCTCCAATTCCAGCATGTTTTCCTTCAGAAAAGCTGGAGCATCCAGTGTGGTAGGAGCTGCATCTCGTGCCCTAGGGGCCTTGTTAGGAAGAAATAACACTCCTCTCCTTGAAGTTCCTCCTGTGCAGCCATCATCCTTAAGAGAGTTGCTGTAATATCCCCTATAATTACATTATATTATACATTATATTCACTTGTATTCAAGTGTACACTTTGTACATCAAAATGTGTATTTTGCGATTTACATATACTCATATGATATATATAAGTATTCATATTGTGAGAATAATTATTATACTTTCAAATCAAATATATGATAATATATATGTGTATATACATATGACACGATAATTATAAATTATATATATATACATAATTATAATAAACAAAATATATATATGAGATAATATACATATTATTATTATAATATACAAATCTGTATAAAAGTAATTGTAAGTATATATATATGTGTGTGTGTGTGTGTGTTATCAATATAATAATATTTAACATATATATATATAATAACAATATAATAATATTCAATATAAATAAGAATACATATAATATATTCCTAAACAAATTGTTATTACATATCCATAACATTTACTACATGATCGGGCCCTTCTAGGAAGTGACGCCGATCCCATAAGCTGCGTCCAAACAAAGAGAATATCTTTGAAATGATACGGGGTGTCCCTTGGGGAATATGCGATCCTTCATGGGTTTAAATAGGATTGATCTCTTCCTCAAAAGGCATCGAACCACACAATAGGATATAACAGTAAAGAAAAAGAAATCAGGAACAGACACGTAGGTTTCTGTTATCAGCCAATAAGAAGATAAAAAGGAACAGCAATTAAGGGACTCACAGTACAGCAGAGTCAAGGATAATACAAGGTACAGCAGTACCTTAGGAAATCTCAGCAACCTCTAAGGTAAGTAATGTCTTAATGTTATTTATATAATTAGTAAATAAAAATAAAATTTAAATATAAAGAATTCACATAATATATATATATCTAAATGTGCATAATCTGAAATAGATCCATATGTCATACATCTCATTAAAATTACACAAGTATATGAACGATAAATATATATAAATATATTATGAAACTTGGTAAGAAATGACATAACCATCTCATCACTTCTATTTCCCATAGCCATAGGAGAGGCAGTCTTATTAGGGAAAGGCGGGGTAATTCCGTCACGATGGATTGGAGAGGGTTTAACGCGCCCTAGACAAGGATGCTAGGGAGAGGCGGAGTAATTCCATTCCCAATCACATTGGAGAGGGTTCAACGCGCCCGAGACAAATAATTCCCCATCCATGGTTAAGGATTAGAAGGGAGATGATATGGAAAGATGAATTTAGATTGTTATTTCTATTCTCCTCTATTACTTCATCCTAAAAGGAATGTTAGGTATTGCAGGGGAATGGCGGTATAATTCTTACATGTGAATGGTTTCTTTGTGCCTTACATATCCATTGATTGGTATGGTAAGGAGGGGCGGGTATAATTCCTTCCATGTATTGGTTTCTTAGCGCCCACGTCATGTAAATCCTAGTTCCTGATGAAGAACAAGAGAAGAGGATATGGATCTTGAATTATGATTTATAGTATAGAATAGTCATCAATAGTGGATGACAATCATGAATGGAATATTAACATTGAACTTGTTGATCTTATCATTGGAATTTAATGATCTCTAATGTTACTAATGTCTCTTTGAGAATCACTTTGGTTGCAGATTCAGGTTTAAGTATTTCCTATAGAAAGGGGACATTACAGTTACTTGCATTTAGGCCTTCCAGAGGGCAACCACTGCCTTTCTGGGGTGCCTGCATCCATGCTTGGAAGGAAAGGAAACTGCTGTTGGCAGCTCTTCAACCTGCACCATATAAGGAACCCTGGAGGGAAGGGGGGCTTGGGCCTGTTTGGCTCCACCAATTGCACATATTCCACCAATTCAACCACTGCCTTTTTCGACACTTTTGTTTCAGCATCCAACTCAGTCATGTTTTCCTTCAGAAAACCTGGAGCATATGGTGTGGTAGGAGTTACACCTTGTGCCCTAGGAGCCTTGTTAGGAAGAAACACATGATTGGGAGATTAAACACACTAGGATCCTTGAACCCATGGTTAATACAATGGACAACGAGGGAATGCAAGTCCTTTTGCAGAAGCTCAATATTTCCTCTTTCAACATTGCACAACTGAAGCCTAGAACTTGCACATTAAACACATTGAATGCCTTTCTCAAATTGAAGACCAAAACCCCCTTAGCACTAGCCTTTCTGTTAAAACACAAACATGCTCTTGAAATCTTAAAACACCACCAACAAAAGAGCAGAATGAGAACAAGTGAGACCTAAAGGGAAGCCACAAATCAAAGAGGGAGGCATCAATTGCATGTAGGGGAGCGTGTGTGTGTATATATATATATATATATATATATATATATATATATACATATATATCCAATTGCACATATTCCACTGATTCAACCACTGCCTTTTTCTATGCTTAGAACTTGCACATCAAACACATTGAATGCCTTTCTCAAATTGAAGAGCAAAACCCCTGTAGCACTAGCCATTTTGGTAAAACACAAACATGCTCGTAAAAGCTTAAAACACCACCAACAAAAGAGCAGAATGAGAACAAGTGAGACCTAAGGGAAGCCATTTGCACAAATGAAGCTTAGAATTTGCACATCAAACACAATGAATGCCTTTCTCAAATTGAAGACCAAAACCCTTGTAGCACTAGCCATTCTGTTAAAACACAAACATGCTCTTGAAAGCTTAAAACACCACCAACAGAAGAGTAGAATGAGAACAAGTGAGACCTAAGGGAAGCCACAAATAGAAGAGGGAGGCATCAATTGCACTTAGGGGAGTGTGTGTATATAAATATTTTGATGAAATCTATCTATTCTATCACAAATAATGTACATACTATTCACAAAAAAAAAAGAAAGGACGAAATGGCATCATGTCCCAAAGTCTTGCAAACTCGGCCAAGCTTAGGACAACCAAAATATCAAAGTACCATGTGGACCCAAAAAAGGAAACAACCGCCAAGCAATAGTCTTAGTTGGCCCCAACTAGGAAACAACTGATCAAAGAGTCAATAAGTTCATAAAAAAAGAGATCAAGCAGCAAGAGTAATAAAATTGATAGAGGGAGGCAAATCTTGGTCATCTGGTTTGGTTTCAAGCCCCATCCACTAATCTTGAGCATCACCTTTAGGCTCCCAACCTGTAAGAGAATTATTAGCTTCATTTTGTTTTGTTAGTATGAACAAAAGAATGAGATAAGATAAGAGGTGTGCAACTCATGGAGAGAGTGCTGCATTATATAAATTCAAGAAACATCCTATTACAACCAACTCATTAAAATGACCTACAACTAGCCACCTAATTTATTACGTACAAGTGTAAACATACACTTTGTTATATCATTATATTCTAACATTCTAATACCCCTCTTAATGGCTAAACTGGAAGGATTTGAAGGTTGGCCATTAAATTACAATATGGCTCTTGAGATGTGTAGAAACGGGAAGAAATATCTATACGAGCAACCTTCATGACAGTAAACACTTGAGAAGGATATGCAAAAAGAACAAGTGAATATGCTCCATTGTGGAATTATGAATTGGTTTGCTTGTCCTTCGAGGTGACACATTTGATTTCGTGAGGTCATCATCATGCTCACCTTCAAAATACCACTGGGGCCTCCGAAGCACGACAGACAAATGTTGCAAAGATAAAGTCTCAATGGGAGATGAACTTTTTATGGGCTGAACCTCAGCTGGAATGAAGACACCTTTAGTTTTGCATTGTTGATATACGGGTGGAGAAGAAACAACCAAAGGTTGACACATTGGAATACACCATGAACTAGAAGGTACATTTGTTAATGGTGCTATAGTACTAGCTTTTGTTTGGACCTTTTCAAGTTTATGACTTGACCATGGTTCCTTCGGTGTAGCATGCAAAGCAGAATCAACAAGTTTGTGTAAGCATTTGTACACTGCACTTTGCCTAACTCCTCGAGCAATTATTTTATCCTGTTTTACATTAGAAACATTGCACTCCATCCCATGAAATTGAACTTGAATGTTAGGATTTTTTGTAATTTGGCTAATATAGAGTAAATTTTTGTTCAAACCTGGAATATACCTAACATTCCATACTACAATTTTGATGCCATTATTGAGTGCAATGTTTACATCACCTATCCCCTTTACTGTGTGTGACTTGTCACCAAATCAAATAGAATTCCTGTGACTATCATAAGCAGTAAACTTAACATACTAGTCCTTTCAACATGTGAAGTGTCTAGATGCACCTGAATCAAAGAACCAACAACTACTTTTAACACTATTTTAAAAAGCCAATAACTCAACTCCTCATCATGGTCTTCCTCAATAGTAGCCACTACATTAGTGTCATTTTGTGCCTTGCGGGATAGATCATATTGTTTTTTCTTGTAATCTTTCTTCACATGCCCAAGTTTTTGACAGTAGCACTTTACCTTTATTTGTGGTGTTGAAGTGGGAGTACTATAATTTGTACCCTAAACTATGTAACAAGTGCACTTTCTGAACTCCCAAAAGGAACTTCCTCAATTGTTCTTGGCGTTTCTTCCACAAGAAATATGTATCAACCTTGTCAAAGGAGAAAGTTTGGCTTTCAACCAATAGGTTTAGAGACTCCACAAAAGTCTCATAGGAGTGTGGTAGGTTGTTGATGATCAGAGCAACTATATCTTCCTTGTCCTCTAGTTTGTTGACTGCAGCGAGTTGATCCCTAAGATCTTTGAGTTTTAGAAGATGCTTTAAAAGAGACCCACCCTCATGCGATTTAGTAGAAAACAAAAAATGCAATACTTTGTTTTTCTCAAAGACTTGATATTTGTTTTTCAAACTATCCCATAATACATGTGCAGATGTAGCATTTTGAACTTTAGGGATTAAATTTTCAGATACTGACAACTTGAGAATCAACAAGGCTTCCCTATTGTTGGCATTTCAATTCGCACCTCTGGAATACGAGTTGGAGACGGACAGCTATGCATAGATAAACTGTTCTTCAAATTAGGAGGGGAAGTTCCCTCCTTGTTGATGATTGCTTAAAAGATAAATAAACTAAATTGCCTATCTTTTTGATTCTCAGCTGCGAGCACAAGGTTATAAAACTCTATTGCTGCAGCACAAGTTTTTTATTTTAACTTCTAACTACAGTTAGGCCTAAACTAAATGACGCTTTTGACAACCCAAGTAAATTCAGAGTTTAGGAATCAAAAGTAACATGGAATGATTTGTTAACACAAAAGCTCAAATAAACTTATTCCAGATTATACCCGAAGACTCATTGTACTTTTAGGATGAAAAATGAAAGTAAGAATATGCAAGCAACACATATGACAATAAACTAAATGAACATGAGACGGAGAACCAAAGCAATGGAAGGCATGAGATTTCCTTTCTCAATATCAAGAAGCTATTACAACTCTAGGACAGCAGTATTGCAGCAGAGATAGGCATGCAATATCCGATCAAACACTGGATTACAAATGACACAAGGTGAACAAGCACTTGAATAACAATTTGCAGGCAAGAATAGGCTCAACAAATTTTGCTATCACAATTACAGTTACTAAACAATGGGCAAGACTGCCCTTATTTATACACAAATCAAAGGAGTAGGGAACCCTAAAATCTCCTTGATCCTAGCTAACTAACTCGCCAACTTGCAAGCTTTATTTCTATTCTAGACAAAAGATTTAACTAACACCTGCTTTAAAACAATTTGATTTAAAGCAGAGAAAGCACCAACTATTACAAAGTGATTTTTCTATTTAAAGGATGGATAAGCTTGAACGAAAACGACAGCTTTAATCGGAAAAGCATTGAGTTCATTGCCGCTTTTTGTGTTCCATCCTTATCTACATTGCTTCTCCATTGGTGACATCACCCACTGATATTTTGGGAAACAATATCCTCCAAAAAGCTAGTAACCGCTTTCTTGCCAGGAATACTGATACTTTCCAAGATAATATTATGATTTTCTAACATCTCTTAACCATCTGCAACCATCCGTAGGAATTCACGAACTTCGTCCACAGCTTTATCAAAATTTTCTGTCGTAGCGGCAAAATGATTCATCTTGCCGACACTGAGATCACCATTAAAATTGCTGCGGATGAGAGTCTGGAATTCTGTTTGTACTTCATTGAGATCATACAGGGTACCATCTTCTCTCTCGTATGAGCACGAGATCTGAGAAACAAAAGACCTCATGAACTTGAGAACACTTATCACCTTTTCTCTCCATTCCGCTAACTCTGAGGATATCCTCATGGGTTTTACTGTGAAAAGGTACTATCATTTCCAAGTAGAAACTTTATTATTTTCTGTTGAATCAACCGAATCATATGCTATCTTCAAGTCGGAGATTATGATCTCAAATACCGACTTGTCCTCAGCCATACTTTGCTCAAACCCTTGAATCCCTTGACGCAGATCATGAGCGTTGTACTTCAATTGATAGATTTGTGAAAGTACACATCTGCCTTTAGTTACAAACTCTTCCACATCCAATGTTCTTTGGCAAAACATTATGCTTCTCTATCAGCCACTTTCGAGCAATTCTTTTCTGATATTTTTCCTTGTCATTGTGCCACACCTCGCATTCTTCAATAGAAATGACGAAATTCTCCTTCCGCGATGGCATTGAGAAACATTTCTCAATGTCATTAGGCCTGAGGTTGCAGAGTACATGCCCATCTTCTGATCGGATTTCCCTTGTAACTGAATTGTAATGCTTAGTACAAGCGATTACGAATTCAATGCTTTGCACTGTGACGGGGAATGAAGCTGCTGCAAGCAATCCGGAGTTGTTTCCTGCGTCTTCTAAAGCATGCAAATTGAATATTGGAAGCACCTTATGCAAATCTGTCTCGACGGTTCTCAGGTAATCATGAAGTAACGCCGTTTTAGGCTTGATTTGTATTGGAGAGTACTGCATATTGAAAAACTTGAAGAATGCTTG
Organism: Cunninghamia lanceolata; assembly: GCA_027924645.1. Classification (NCBI taxonomy): domain Eukaryota; kingdom Viridiplantae; phylum Streptophyta; class Pinopsida; order Cupressales; family Cupressaceae; genus Cunninghamia; species Cunninghamia lanceolata. The sequence goes on from BSBN01000404.1 coordinate 6,152,622, forward strand.
TGAACACGACTATGTTTGGAAATATTTTGCGCAAAAGGCTGAAAATTGTTTGCTGATTTATTTTAAAAAACAGATTTTGAAAGAAAAAGCTGGCACGTGGGTTTTGTAGACAATCTCGTTCTGAAGCAACCCAGATCGTCAGATTCCGAAAGAAAAGAGGATTTCCCGAAAAAGCGGCAAAAAAGCAGATTTCAGAAAAACTAAAATTTTCCAATCTTCAAGAGGATGTGATTTCAGATGAACCCATTTTGATGAAAACTGAAAAAGCTCTGGCTCTGTTTCTGGAAAATGATGCCCTAGAAAAATGGACCTTAAAAAAGCGTGCCTCTGTGCTTCCCAATCTCGAAACCACGAAGAACACTGAAAAAACACTCTGTTTGGGTTCTCAAGTCTTCATGAGAAGAAAAAGATGTTCTTCTTCCTCTGGATGCAACCTGCAAACATTATGAATAAAGGAGGCCAAAGGCTTGTTTTTATAGAACTTAGGGCGAAAAAAGCAACTTTCTTTGTGAAAGCATAAATCTTGAAGTTTTTCCACGAAGGTAGCAACTCTTTGAGCAAAAATCCAAGTTGATATGCTCGCATAGGATGAATTCCTATTTTATAGCTGCTTATGGCTCACATGTGAGGATGATGAAAAAGGCGCTTCTTTGATGATGTTGTCAAACACGCGAAGTGGCAAAAGTGTTAGCCAATTTTCCTTCATTTTGAAACTTTTGCACTCGTTTTGACTCCGGCGTGGCCTTCCTCTGATTTCAACAAGACGACAAACTATCATTGTTGAGTGAAAAAGCTGACTAATCATGGCATTTTGAAGTTTTATCAATTCTGATTTGATCCTCAGCCTCGAACTGATGACGTTTGACTGCAATTTTGACTCCTGGAAACCGTCGCCGGACGAAGATTGTGAAATGACTGGAAGGAAACATCATTGGGACACAAAATTTTCTATCTTTGGAGAATCCAAGCGCCCAGACTAGACAGGGGTGCCTAGGATCGCATGCCTTAGTCATTTTCTGAGATTTTCAAACTTTGCTCATTTTTCGTTTTTCGTGCGCGTTCCGGTGACTGTGGGCTCCTGTTCGGATGCTGAATCTCACCTGCCGGGGCGAAACTAAGACTGATGGTTTGGCAATCAAGCAAGCCTGATGAAAACTGAATTGATTGTAGCTTCTGCCTGCCTCAGAAACTGGATCAAACTAATTTTCTGTGAATCTGACCGGGCTGGCAGAGGAAGATTTGAAATTTTCCAAAAAATATTGAAAATAATCTAACTCTAGGAAGATTGGGACCCCTGGCCTCTAGGGGCTCCTGGGATTTCATGCCTTAGAATGTTTTTGATAATTTTCAACTTCTTCTGCAGTTTCCTCATTTCGCGTGTCGGCAGCTGCTTTCTGTCATCGATTCCCGTGATCTGTCGGACAACTATCACTGAATGAAGGGTGGACTGGAGAGCCTGAGCATATCTGAGATGAATCCCAGCTTTTCCGGGCCTGATGACTGGATTTGACTGAGTTTAACCACCCGGAAGCGGGCTGACGAGGTCCTTTTTAACGTTTTCTGAGAAAACACAAATAAAATTATCTCTGGAGAAACTGGGAGCCCCTTGCCTCCGGGGGCTCCTAGGAAGCCCAGACTTAGCCAAATTTTGGCTTCTTTCAACTTTTCTTTGTTTTTTGGATTCATCATGCTTCGTTTTTCGTTCTTCGTCGGTTGTTCAACAGTTCTTTGCCCTCTGAACAACACTGAAATCTTGAATCTGACCCTTGGCAGATGAGCTTCCTCCATTAATGGTCTTGGAGTTCGTGTTTCGCCTTTTGAAAAAGCAGAATTGACCCAGTAGAGAAAACTCGACCTTTTGCAGATTCCGTTTGGACCACCTTTGATCGTGAAGCAATATCAGCCAATCAGAATCAGGCAGGACTCCTGAATTAGAGATTCTATTTTTAGAAAATTTTGCCAGCATCCGTATCTTAAGAAACCTAGAAAACCTAAATTTGACATCTATTTTTAGAAACTTTCTAAAAATAAAAACATTCTATTTTTAGAAATGTTGACTTTTTGACTTTTTGACGACAAATTTTCTAGACTCACAAAATGCCTTAATGAAGCAAACAATTTGATTGGGCACAACAATTGGCTTTGTCTGGGGACCATGTCGGATACTTACGGTATAGGAGAACTGAGAATCTTTGGACTTTCTAGCTTAGACCAGTGTCTTTTCCATTGGGCAAAAGAGTCAGGACATTTTCCTAATTACCTAAAACAAGACTTTTCCCCTAAATCACCTAGGACCAGACTTAAAATCACCTAAGAGTTGGAACTTCCCAAAAAACACATAACAAAACATGACACATCTTAACAAAAAAAAAACAGGAAACACAACATAAACATAAGACACACAAACGCTTTTTTGAGCGAGGACAAGAAGAACAAAAATTGTTACACAAAACCATCAACTGGTTTAGAAAAATAAGAGCCTTTTCTCTTGAGCTGTGAGAATTGTCTTGGCAAGACATAGCTTTTCTTCCTATGCAACACCTTCTTGAAGAGCCACGATTCAGGTGGGTAGTCATGTTTAGGCCATGAGAAGTTTATGATGAACTGATTGATACGCCAGAGCTCAGGTGGATCATCTTCTTCCAAAGTGAATAACCTCTGCAACAGGTGAAGGTACAGAGCCTCTTTTTGAAGATATGAAGCAAGGTCTTGCGGCCAAAGTATGCTTGTGGGAATGGTAACCACCACAAATAGAACTTGACGTTCTTCATTTATGTCTTCAACATACGCAACCTTGAACTCAGTCAATGTATCATCCTCTGAAAAAGATCGAAGCTGCTCATACAGAATCTCCATCATTGATTCTTGGTTTACCGGATCCACAATTGTTATCATCAATTTATCTAGTATTTCAGGTACTTCTTCATCATTCTTAATGGTCATGTCTTGATCCATCCAATCGTCAGAATTTGAACATGATAAATCATCAAGATCTGAATCTTCGAGCACCTGATCATTATTAAAGTACACTTGATGGATAACATCTTCACCTAGTAGTTCACTTCGCCATCCATTATTTTGAGTCTCATCAACCTCCATATGGCAATCTTCTTCATTAAACGTATCCTTGAGACCATGAATGCGGATATTTGGTAGCATCTCATTTTCAGTAACCATGTACCTTTCTTCTTCTGATAGGTAAGCAGGATCAAAGACATTCTTTCAAGCTTTGTGTTTCTTCTTCATCTGCTTGATTGACTTCACATATGGCATATCTCACAAAACACGTCGAGGATTTTCGACTTTTCCATATGGTTCTCTTCAGTGACCAAGACTGAATATTCCATGAGCTTTTCTTCTCCACAAGCCTCTTCATATGTTGCATTTTGTGTCGACTTTATCATATCTGTAATGTCTCTTTCTTGCACAGGTTCACAGATAACCTCTGAAAGTTTAGCATCATTTTCTTCACTAGTGTGTATGAAAATTTCTTGAGACAAAGATGAAGACAGGCTAAGCTGTAAAAGAAAATTTACAGTATCCTCTACTGAAGAATCACTCTCCAACTGATGTAGAAAACTGTCGAGATCCAATGATGAATCTTCCATATGATCTTCGATTTTGAGAAATTCCTCCAATGATGAATCATCTTCAAAATGAAGATCTTGTTCTTGCTCCAATTGCAATGCTTCTTTGGTCTCTTCTCCTTTGAATGCATCTGACACAGGTTCTTCAAACCAACCTTCAAAAGATGAGAAGAACAAATTGGATTCACCATTGCTCTCTGCAACATATTTGATCTCTTCCTCGTAATTTTGCTCTTGAGAAGATTGTTGCACTTCTTCCTCAGAGAAAGTATGCAAGTTGCGCATTTCTTCAGGTTCTTCCATCAACGATCCTTCTTCATATTCGAAGAAATTATGCAAATTTTCAGCTTCTGATGAACATTCATGCTCCATATGCAAACACATGATGTCACTTGAAACAGAGTTAGGAAAATGATCCCTTCTAATATTTGATTTACACTAGGTAAATCCCTTTATAGAGCCGCCATCGGATTTGTCAAAGGATTCAAGCAATGTAGGTTGTATGACAGCCTCCTTCTTGACATACTTAACAATTCTATCCAGCTGATCTGGATGATCCTGAAGATATTCCAGCTAGGAAATCTGCACCTTTGTCTTCATCATAGAATCCACTATATTGAAATTCGCCGAAGACGGATCTTGAGCGACCTTGACATTTTCATGTGGAGACTTAACATTAGAAGTGGAAGCCACTTCCTTCCCCTTTTCTTTTGATCTTAGTTTATCCTCTTCTTCTTTCTGTGCCTTGAAATACTGAGCACGTGTAAACACAGGCGTCGAAAAATCCTCATGGTTTACCACAAGAGAATATTGACGAAGATCCTCTTGTTCTTCCTTCTTAAAAACGGGTTCTTTTTGGAAGTATCCCGTAATAGAGTCGCCATGGAAGTTGTTCGTCTGTGGTAAGACAACATTCGCACTTGGGGAAGGGACAATATTTGAAATGGGTGCAGTGTCAGCATATCCCATATTCTGGTTCATTCTTAAATTTTCAGGACACATGGTACTAGTATGTGCATCGGTTTCATGAAAGGAGCAAAACATGGTATTTTGTGCAGCGTCGACTGTTTGTCTTGGTGGAGGTGCTGGCAACCTGGGCCTATAGTTATTAAAAGGCTGGAAATTGTTCCTCTTAGGCTGATATGGCTGCTGAGGTTGATACTGTTGCTGTGGTTGAAATTGTGGCCGGGGTTGGTACTGTTGTTGTGGTGACTGATACGGCTACTGCGTAGGTTGCCCCTGAATAGGCAACTGTCTCTTCATAATAGTCACTTCATTTGCTACCTTCTGTAGCAGTGGATCCACAAAACTCTGAACAAGAGGCCTGATTGAATCCGTCTTCATCTTGCCAAAGGTAATCATGTTATCCTCTAACTTGATGGCAATTTCTTGTGCACTGGATAATTTTGTTTCATCAGCCGACCTCAAGAAGAAGGCTATCTCAGAAGGAAGAGTGTTAACGAAACTGCTCAACAGAATTTCCAAAGATGGATTTAGTGTATAAGAAAGGCGTGTAACCAGGCGATTAAACCTTGCTACAAACTCCCTCATTGGTTCATTGTTCTCCATCTTTGAATTTGATAGTTGGGCGAACAATCGATGACTGTCTTTGGCAGGTTTGAACCTCGCCAAGAATTTCTCGCTCATAGTTGCCCAATTTGTAATGATGCTTGGCTCTAGATGATTGAACCAGTCGATAGCATTTCCCACAAGAGTTTCTACAAAGAGACGCACAACGTCTTCATGTGATACATGCAAAACGGCATAAGTTGTTGTGAACGCAGGGATGTGTTCATCAGGATGTCGAGTCCCATCGCCGTGGAACCGGGGAAAGTGCTTCCTTGACCCCTTTGGTAGCTCATGATGTGCTTGCAGGGCCAGAGGTCCAATGTTGTCACCCCAAGGTAATGGGGGTGGACGCCTCTAATTCTGATTAATGTGGTTATTATTATTAGCATCACCCATTACTCTAGGCTGGATTACGGGTTCCTCTTGCTTAGCTTCAAGTACTTCTTGCTTGACTTCAGGAACTTGCTGAATTCCACGAATTATGTTGGATGCTTCTCCAACTTCTATAGGTATAAGATCTTGGAAGAATGGATCTGTAGTACCATCTTTCCCCCTTCTTGCATAAACCCTGTAAGCTAGGATTATCTATTCCCACGTGGTAGGTGGCAATACTGGTCTTCCGGATGCAAGATGTGTTTTGTGTTCTTCGTCAAGAATAGTAGCTGTATTTCTCCACTGAGCAGGACTTTCCTTTTGCGCAAATATGAAACTCCTTAGGCTACTAATGATGTCTATTTGCTCTCCTTCCACACGTACAAGATTTAGTTGAATAGGTGGTGTAAGATTTGGTTGTTGAACAGGAGCAGTAGGACGCCAGATGATCATTCCCGTGACATAACCTTAAGCTTGTTTGAAGTTTTATGCCTCGTGCCCCACGGTGGGCGCCAGAAAACTGTTGGCGTTTCAATTCGCACCTCTGGAATGCGAGTTGGAAATAGACAGCTACGCACAGATAAACTGCTCTTCAAATTAGGAGGGGAAGTTCCCTCTTTGCTGATGATTGCTTAAAAGATAAATAAACTAAATTGCCTATCTTTTTGATTCTCATATGTGAGCAGAAGACGCTTTTGACAACCCAAGTAAATTCAGAGCTTAGGAATCAAAAGTAAACAGGGAATGATTTGTTAACACAAAAGCTCAAATAAACTTTCCAGATTACACCCGAAGACTCATTGTACTTTTAGGATGAAAAATGAAAGTAAGATTATGCAAGCAACACATATGATGATAAACTAAATGAACATGAGACAGAGAATCAAAGCAATGGAAGGCATGAGATTTCCTTTCTCAATATCAAAAAGCTATTACAACTCCCGGACAACAATATTGTAGCAAAGACTGGCATGCAATATGCGATCAAACACTGGATTACTAATGACACAAGGTGAACAAGCACTTGAATAACAATTTGTAGGCAAGAATAGGCTCAGCAAATTTTTCTATCACAATTATAGTTACTAAACAATGGGCAAGGCTGCCCTTATTTATAACAAATCAAAGGAGTAGGGAACCCTAAAATCTCCTTGATCCTAGCTAACTCTCCAACTTGCAAGCTTTATTTCTATTCTAGACAAAAGATTTAACTAACACCTGTTTTAAAGCAATTTGATTTGAAGCAGAGAAAGCACCAACTATTACAAAGTGATTTTTCTATTTAAAAGATGCATAAGCTTGAATGAAAACAACAACTTTAAATCGGAAAAGCATTGAGTTAACTGCCGCTTTTTGTGTTCCGTCCTTATCTACATTGCTGCTCCATTGGTGACATCACCCACTGATATTTTGGGAAACAATGTCCTCCAAAAAGCTAGTAACCGCTTTCTTGCCAGGAATATTGATACTTTCCAAGATAATATTCGGATTTTCTAACATCTCTTCACCATCTGTAACCATCCGTAGGAATTCACGAACTTCGTCCGTCGCTTTATCAAATTTTACTGTCATAGCAGCAAAATGATTCATCTTGCCGACACTGAGATCACCATTAAAACTGCTGCGGATGAGAGTCTGGAATTCTGTCTGTACTTCATTGAGATCATACAGGGTACCATCTTGTCTCTCATATGAGCACGGGATCTGAGAAACAAAAGACCTCACGAACTTGAGAACACTTATCACCTTTTCCCTCTATTCCGCTAACTCTGAGGATATCCTCTCATGGGTTTTTACTGTGAAAAGGTATTATCCTTTCCAAGTAGAAACCTTCTTATTTTCTATTGAATCAACGGAATCATATGCTATCTTCAAGTTGGAGTTTATGATCTCAAATACCGGCTTGTCCTCAGCCATACTCAACTCAAACCCCTGAATGCCTTGACGCAGATCATGAGCGTTGTACTTCAATTGATAGATCTGTGAAAGTACACATCTGCCTTTAGTTACAAACTCTTCCACGTCCAATGTTCTTTGGCAAAACATTCTGCTTCTCTATCAGCCTCTTTCGAGCAATTCTTTTCTGATATTTTTCCTTGTCATTGTGCCACACCTCGCATTCTTCAATAGAAATGACGAAATTGTCCTTCCACGATGGTGTTGAGAAACATTTCTCAATGTCATTAGGCCTGAGGCTGCAGAGTATACGCCTATCTGTTGATTGGATATCCCTTGTAATTGAATTGTAATGCTTAGTACAAGCGATTACGAATTCAATATTTTGCACTGTGACGGGGAATGAAGCTGCTGCAAGCTATCTTGAGTGACTCAGATTTCTGATGGCAATGTTTCTTGCGTCTTCTAAAGCATGCAAATTGAATATTGGAAGCACATAATGCAAATCTATCTCGACGGTTCTCGGGTAATCATGAAGTAACATCGTTTTAGGCTTGATTTGTATTGGAGAGTACTGCATACTGAAAAACTTGAAGAATGCCTGTGAACATGCCTATGGAAATATTTTGCGCAAAAGGTTGAAAATTGTTTGCTGATTTAAAAAAAAAAAGATTTTGAAAGAAAAAGCTAGCACGTGGGTTTTGTAGACAATCTTGTTCTGAAGCAACCCAGATCGTCAGATTTCGAAAAAGCAGAGGATTTCCCGAAAAAGCGGCAAAAAAACAGATTTTAGAAAAACTAAAATTTTCCAATCTTCAAGAGGATGTGATTCTAGATGAACCCATTTCGATGAAAACTGAAAAAGCTCCGGCTCTGTTTCTAGAAAATGATGCCTTAGAAAAATGGACCTTAAAAAAGCTTGCCTCTGCTTCCTGTTGATGATTGTTTTTAGACAACACAACAATAGAGTAAAACACTAAGTATCCCACTCCCTCTTGAGTAAAGTCTCTCAAAGGCTAAGCTATGTGATCCAATGAGACAACTTCAAGGTTCCCTATTCGTGATTTGCAGTGGATAAACTCAGTGAATACATGTGATCTTGCTGATAATCACAAAGGGACTTATGCAGACTTCTTATTTCATTCAGCTTATTCCTCCTTTTAGTGTGGATGACATATGTACATGCTTCGACAATAAGAAAAGGAAAAAGATAAAGGTTTAGAGGAACTAATCTAAGGTCAATAAAGCAATGATGATGCATGAATAGACGAACTCCTTAATCAACCTAAATCCACTTCGCCAAGGATGCCTACAACTACATGGAGTTGGTGCAATCTCCTAAAGATAGTGAAAGGTTTTTAAATCATGCAAGCTCATATAAGCACCCATTAGATGGTGCAGCTCTAACAAGCATCCACAATCGAACTAAAACAAATGAATGAAGCTCAGACTAGCTTTACACAACACTTCACCAACGATGAATGTCAAAAGCATGAGCTAGGAGTTGATCAAATATTCAATACATACATACATTACATCAATGAACTTCTATTCTACTTCTAATCTACTTAGAAACATCTCTTCACTTCATCAAGGTACAAGAAACCATGTTATTCCACAAGACAACACTTTAACACCAAGCAAGCTCCAATGTCTTTGCATTAATCTTGAGAAATATTTACAACAACTTCAAGTACTCTCAAAGAATTTCGAGAGTCTCTTCTACTCTACTCTACTGACTTTCTACTGACTACTCTAATGCCTACAAACTATTATTTTTACAAATGAGGCAACAAGGCCTTTATATAGAGTTCCAGGATTACAATGAATGTCCTAGGTCAATTCAGATAGCCAAGGGCCAGGATCATGCCATCTCAGCAAGTAGTTACAACAATTTGTTATTTTTAGTACATAAGAGAGGCAATGAATGCACGTTTTCCAAGAAGATAAGGATAAAATGGAATCTTCAGAGCATCTTCCACATAGGCATCCTCTTTGGCTCCTTGCTTGTTGAGTGATGTGGCGAACTGTGATTGGTGAATAATATGTATATGCCACGTAGGTGCCACTTCAGCGTATTCCCAAATTGCATCATCTTGTGATGTCTTCGAATGTGATTGCTATGAACTTGAATGTTTGGGATGTATTCTTATTGACTTTGCCTTGTTCATTGTAAGTTGAATGTGTATAGTGCATGTTGCTCATTTGTCTAACTTTGTTATTCTTTTTCTCTTGGCAGGGTGTACATTGATCTTCTTTGTTGCTTCTTCATGGAGAGTAGTGAAGATGATGATGATGCTTCATGGAGTAGGAGACCTCTCTGATACTGAAAGATTGATAGAACTTGAAGCTTGATAGATGAATGTCTCCGACGATGTAGATGATGAAGTGCTCTAGCAGGATGATCTTGAAGTGCTCTCTTGGCATAGTAGCATGATGTTTCCTTTGCAGTGGCAACCTCCTGACTTTACTCCTCGCTTGAAGGTGACTCCAGGCGCTTGCTCCTTAGATGACTTCTTCAGCTCCACCAATTTTCCTGCAACATAAAGAAACAATATCAATCACTTTATAACATAAAGAAATCACTTAAAACATGTGAATAACCTTTCTTCAATCTAGGCGCATATTTAGGTTTCTGGAGGAGCAAAAATGCTCCTAGCACTAAATAGCTCCGTACTTGTCATTTAAATGATTTCAAACATTGGTAATGGCTTAAAATGTTTATCTCTCTTAAGAAATTCACTCAAAGATGCCATTTTATGCAATTTCTTCATAGGCGCCAGAATTGGTTTGTATTGATGGAAAGTGCGCCTAGACTTAAATGTCTTTATACTTGCTATTTTGTAATTCTAAATGATTAAACATGTCTTAGAATGACTTCTATCTTTCAGGCGCCCACTACCTAATGTGAATTGATGCATTTTTTCTAAGGCGCAAATTGAGGTTTCTAGGGAGGAAAACCGCGCCACATCCAATGGCTTCATTCTTGTTACATTTGTGATGTTAACCATTAAGGCTTGTCCTGGGATGACCTTCTCTTCAAGGTGCTCAACTCTTAGATGTTACTCTGTGTATTCTTACTTAAGGCGCTATTGGAGGTTTGTCTAGACAGGGAAATGCGCCTCACTCACTTAATAATGTTGATCTTCCTTGAGGCACAAATTCATGGTTGTGGGAGATAAAAAGTGCGCCTTCAAACACTTAGTGTAATTTGATGCCTTTAAACTCATATTAATGCTCCAAAATGTTCAATTGGACTAGGCAAAGATCCTTCATCAATGACTCATGCTTTTGTGTTCAAGGCGCCAGAATTGGGTGAAAAAGACAAGGAAATGCGCCTTGTTACTTGAAGGATACTTGCTTCATTTCTCATGAATTCCAACTCTTTTGTAGTTCTAATAGAAGTGCCTTAACACTTATACCCCTTCAAACTGATTGATGAAATGTCCTTTAATGCTAGGTGCCCAAACTCATCCCTCATAACAACCTACCTCCTAGGCGCTCAAAATGACTAGAGCAGCAAGAAATTGCACCTAGCATAGATAGGGTGTTCACAAGGCCTTAAGGCGCACTCTAATGATGCTCAAGATAAGGAATTGCACCTAGCCTTGATGTGGTGTTTACTTCCAAATTTCATTATCTTTAGGACTTACATAAGCTCGTGTGAACTCGTCTAACTCCAATACCTTCAAGATTGATAGATTCCAACATAGTTTCTCTCTAGGTGCCTAAAATGAGCTCTTCAGTGGTTGAAATGCGCCTAGACTTCTTGGCTTGCTCTTAGGCACTGTGATGATCTCAAGTCTCTTTTTACCAAGGCATTGTTATTTAAATACCTCTTACTCCAAGGTGACATTACAACTCAAGGTGACATTACAACTCAAGGTTCTTGGCCTTCTATCTCCCAGGCGCATCTTGATGACTATTTGACTGTGAATTGGCGCCTAGACTGGATGAAGACTTCCTTTACTTTCATGTGCTGAAATCATTGTAATTGCTCTTAAAAGACTTCATCAAAACCAAAAAACCTTTAAGACTTGCAAATTCAAGTTGATTTCCCTCTAGGCGCAAATGTGAGGTTGTACTGATGGAAACTAGCGCCTTGATTTATGATGTCAAATTTCATGTGTTTATTCCACTTGGGAACTCAAGGTGAATTGCCTCTCTTAAGGCGCTATCCTGTATAATTCAAAACATCCACTCCAAGTTAAGGCTCTCAAAGGAGGCTCTGGAGATGAAAATTGCGCCTTAGCTTACTTGAGGGAATTTTGGACTTTAGGCAATTGCAAGGTGTCTTGGGGGGTTTAATTCTTCAAGGTGACACATCCTTTCTATAACATCCTTCATCCTTTCTCAAGGCGCAAATTTGGGTTTCAACAAGTGATAAAATGCACCTTGATTCCTCTTGGTGTTTTTCAAACGTTTCTAAGTTATAACACTTTATTGTTGATCCTAGGCGCAAAAATGGGTCTTTGAATGATGTTTTTCTCTCCAACAATCCCGGGCGCACTTTGATGATGCTTCAAGAGTGATTTTGTGTGGGCGCACTTTGATGGTCCTACAAGAGTGAATTTGCGCCTTGAGTTCCTTAGCCATTTTCTTGCACATTTTGAAGGTGAAGGTCCCTGGGTGGAAGTATATTTAAAAAATATAATTAAGTAAATGCTTAGATATACTTTAAATATTTTTGAAATATACTTCTAGGATGTTTGAGATAGGTCCCGGATCCATAAGATTTAACATGCAGATTCTAGATTTTTGAGGATCCACCAAATTTTAGACTTAGTCAATTTTCAGGATATCAGACTTAGTCATTTTCAGGATCTCAGAACATCAGGATCTCAAGACATACATGAGGAGATTATGGTTTCCACCACGAAGCTATAGGCTTAAACACCACTGACTTCATCACAAAATAAACCTAAGACATCATCCAAGACTAAAGAAAAGCATTGGAGCTCAAAAAAAAGGGGGTCCCCATTTGCAATGGGGCGATGTGTGATTTGGTCACAACATCTAGCTAGAAATGACATCTTTGAGTGAATTTCTTAAGGGAGATAAACATTTTAAGCCATTACCAATGTTTGAAATTATTTAAATGACAAGTATGGATCTATTCAGTGCTAGGCGCACTTTTGCTCCTCCAGACACCTAAATATGTGCCTAGATTGAAGAAAGGTTATTCACATGTTTTAAGTGATTTCTTTACGTTATAAAGTGATTGATATTGTTTCTTTATGTTGCAGGAACATTGGTGGAGCTGAAGAAGTCATCTAAGGAGCAAGCGCCTGGAGTCACCTTCAAGCGAGGAGTAAAGTCAAGAGGTTGCCATTGCAAAGGAAACATCATGCTACTATGCCAAGAGAGCACTTCAAGATCATCCTGCTAGAGTACTTCATCATCTACATCGTCAAAGACATTCATCTATCAAGCTTCAAGTTCTATCAATCTTTAAGTATCAGAGAGGTCTCCTACTCCATGAAGCATCATCATCATCTTCACTACTCTCCATGAAGAAGCAACAAAGAAGATCAATGTACACCCTGCCAAGAGAAGAAGAATAACAAAGTTAGACAAATGAGCAACATGCATTATACACATTCAACTTACAATGAACAAGGCAAAGTCAATAAGGATACATCCCAAACATTCAAGTTCAAAGCAATCACATTCGAAGAAATCGCAAGATGATGCAATTTGGGAATATGTTGAAGTGGCACCTACGTTTCATATACATATTATTCACCAATCACAGTTCGCCACATCATTCGACAAGCAAGGAGCCAAAGAGGATGCCTATGTGGAAGATGCTCTGAAGATTCTATTTTATCCTTATCTTCTTGGAAAATGTGCCTTCGTTGCCTCTCTTATGTACTAAAAATAGCAAATTGTTGTAAATACTTGCTGAGATGGCATGATCCTGGCCCTTGGCTATTTGAATTGATCTAGGCCATTCATTGTAATCTTGGAACTCTATATAAAGGACTTGTTGCCTCATTTGTAAAAATAATACTCTGTAGGCATTAGAGTAGTCAGTAGAAAGTTGGTGGAGTAGAGTAGAAGAGACTCTTGAAATTCTCTAAGAGTACTTGAAGTTGTAAATATTTCTCAAGATTAATGCAAAGACATTGGAGCTTGCTTGGTGTTAAAGTGTTGTCTTGTGGAATAACATGGTTTCTTGTACCTTGATGAAGTGAAGAGATGTTTCTAAGTAGATTAGAAGTAGAATAGAAGTTCATTGATGTAATGCATGTATGTATTGAATATTTGATCAACTTCTAGCTCATGCTTTTGACATTCATCGTTGGTGAAGTGTTGTGTAAAGCTAGTCTGAGCTTCATTCATTTGTTTAAGTTCAATTGTGGATGCTTGTTAGAGCTGTGCCGTCTAATGTGTGCTTATATGAGCTTTCATGATTTAAAAACCTTTCGCTATCCTTAGGAGATTGCACCAACTCCATGTAGTTGTAGGCGTCCTTGGCAAAGTGGAGTTAGGTTGATTAAGGAGTTCGTCTATTCATGCATTATCATTGCTTTATTGACCTTAGATTAGTTCCTCTAAACCTTTATCTTTTTCCTTTTCTTATTGTCAAAGCATTGTACATATGTCATCCACACTGAAAGGAGGAATAAGCTGAATGAAATAAGAAGTCTGCGTAAGTCCCTTTGTGATTATCAGCAAGATCACATGTATTCACTGAGTTTATCCACTGCAAATCATGAATAGGGAACCTTGAAGTTGTCTCACTAGATCACATAGCTTAGCCTTTGAGAGACTTTACTCAAGAGGGAGTGGGATACTTAGTGTTTTACTCTATTGTTGTGTTGTCTAAAAACAATCATCAACACTTCCCAATCCCGAAACCACGAAGAACACTGAAAAAGCACTCCGTTTGGGTTCTCAAATCTTCATGAGAGGAAAATGATGTTCTTCTTCCTCTGGATGCAACCTACAAAAATAATGAATAAAGGAGGCCAAAGGCTTGTTTTTATAGAACTTAGGTAAAAAAAAACAGCTTTCTTTGTGAAAGCATAAATCTTGAAGCTTATCTGTGAATATAGCAACTCTTTGAGAAAAAATCCAAGTTGATATGCTCGCATAGGATGAATTCCTATTTTATAGTTGCCTATGGCTCACGTGTGGGGATGATGAAAATGCCACTTCTTTGATGATGTTGTCAACCACGCGAAGTTGCAAAAGTGTTAGCCAATTTTCCTTCATTTTGAAACTTTTGCACTCGTTCTGACTCCGCCGTGGCCTTTCTCTGATTTCGACAAGAAGACAAACTATCACCGTTGACTGAAAAAGTTGACTGATTATGCCATTTTGAAGTTTTATCAATTCTGATTTGATCCCCAGCCTCAAACTGACGATTTGACGATGTTTGACTGCAATTTCGACTCTTGGAAACTGTCGCCGGACGAAGATTGGGAAATGACTGGAAGTAAACATCATTGGGACACAAAGTTTTCTATCTCTGGAGAATCTAGGTGCCCAGACCAGATAGGGGTGCCTAGGATCTCATGCCTTAGTCATTTTCTGAGATTTTCAAACTTTTCTCATTTTTTTTTTGTGTGCATTCTAGTGACTGTGGGCCCCTGTTCAGATGCTGAATCTCACCTGTCGGGGCAAAACTAAGATTGCTGGTTTGGCAATCAGGCAAGCCTGATGAAAATTGAATCGATTGTTGCTTCTGCCTGCCTCAGAAACTGGATCAGATTGATTTTGTGTGAATTTGACCGGGCTGGCGGAGGAAGATTTGAAATTTTCCAAAAAATACTGAAAATAATCTAACTCTGGGAAGACTGGGAGCCCCTGGCCTCTAGGGGCTCCTTGGATTTCATGCCTTAGAATTTTTTTGATAATTTTCAACTTCTTCTGCAGTTTCCTTGTTTCGCGTGCCGGCAACTGCTTTCGGTTATCAATTCCTGTGGTCTGCCGGATAACTGTCTCTAAATGAAGGGTGGATTGGATAGCCTGAGCATATTTGAGATGAATCCCAGCTTTTTCGGGCCTGATGACTGAATTTGACTGATTTTAACCACTTAGAAGCAAGTTGTCGAGGTCCTTTTTAACGTTTTCTAAGAAAACGCAAAAAAACTCTCTGGACAAACTGGGAGCCCATGGCCTCCGGGGGCTCCTAGGAAGCCCAGACTTAGCCAAATTTTGGCTTCTTTCAATTTTTCTGTGTTTTCCGGATTCATCATGCTTTGTTTTCCGTTCGTCGTCGGTCGTTGAACAGTTCTTTGCCCTCTGAACAATACTGAAATCTTGAATCTGACCCCTGGCAGATGAGCTTCCTCCATTAATGGCCTCGGAGTTTGTGCTTCGCCTTCTGAAAAAGCAGAATTGACCCAGTAGAGAAAACTTGACCTTTTGTAGATTCCGTCTGGACCACCTTTGATCGTGAAGCAATATTAGCCAATCAGAATTAGGCAGGACTCCTGAATCAGAGATTCTATTTTTAGAAAATTTTGCTAGCATCCGTATCTTAAGAAACCTAGAAAACCTAAATTTGATGTCTATTTTTAGAAACTTTCTAAAAGTAGAAACTTTCTATTTTTAGAAATTTTGACTTTTTGACGACAAATTTTCTAGACTCTCACAAAATGCCTTAATGAAGCAAATAATTTGATTGGGAACAACACCTATGATGCCTGTTATAATCACTTGGGTTATTTATAGGCCTAGTTTTTGTGTTTAACATGATTCTGTCACATTCTCGATACTCAATGATAGCAAGTATCTTGTGACTCCATATAATTTTAACTCATTAAATTCTATGACTTGGGCAACACTAAATTTTGAATATTAGCCATTTTACTTCAGCAAACTAAGAAAAAATAAAAAATTATCTTGAAAAATTTCAGACCCTCTAAAAATATTTGAAAAATCGCTTTTAAAATTTGACCCAAAAAATTTCAATTTTGATCATAGAATAAACTAACCTAGAAAATAAATTTTGCATGAAACCCTTCGAAATAAAAACATGTGAAAAACTCCTTAAAACTTTTGGACTAAAAATGGAGACCAATAATGTTTGTTGGTGTGCCCTAGCTGTGACTGTAAAAACTCACAGTTTTTGAAACTTGTGATTCTGATATGTTGTCGTGCCCTAGCCATGACCGTTCCTTCTTTTTGTGACCTATAGAACTGATGACATTTTTTTTTTGCTCATGATCCTTTGTTTCAAATAAATGCCAGCCTCTTATTTCAAATAATCTCTGTTTGTAAACGAAGGGCTTGAAAATGTTCAATCTATATTCCTATTCATAAATGGTAATAAAGGTGCCACTACCTAACATAGTTCAGAGAAATGAAATGTGATGAAAGGGATGGAGTGGCTGCATATAATCATGAGGAGGTAGGAACTAATAAAATGACATGACAGTCCTTTTAAAAGCATAAAGGTAGGGAGGCACGTGCATCCTTAAGTACAATATCTTTCTAATTAACTCATATGGTTGGGTTAGAGCCTGGTTTAAACATGGAGAATCTATGACATGATTGGCCAACCCAGCTGACTTATTTTCTTCACAAAAAGGAGGACATCAAAATCTCTTGATACTATTATAAGTTCACTCAAGAGCTCATTCATTCTCCAATCCAAACAACCGCCTTTCTATAGAGCATTGCTTATTATCTGCTAATTGACTTTGACAATCAATTTTTTAATGCTCAAAGATCTAGCAAGTTTTAGTCCTTCCACAATACCCACTGCTTCCACTCAATTATTTGAGCCATCACCTAGAAAAAGTGAGAACGCTCCAAGACAAGATCAAAATTTCTGTAGATGATGCCACCTAGCTAGCCAGCTTGGAGATGCCACAAGAAGCTCCATCACAATTTAATTTCTTTAAACCAAGAGGGGGATAAACTGCATCGAAATTCATTTTCTTAAAACCAAAGGGAGGAAGGAACTACACAATTTACTTTCCTAAAACCAAGGGGAGTTGTTACCCACTTGATGAGAGAACAATCTGATCTTTTATGATAGATCCATTCATTTCAGATAAAGAGAAATAAAATCTGCATTGCACACTCAATTGAAATTAAAAATGACTATCCTTTTAAGTTTTTGCAATGGCCTTAAGATTCTTGGTAAAGAACCTTAAAAGCTTTCCTAAGAAGCCTTTACTGTAGTTATTTCTAATGAGAAAGAGCTTCAAATTGTGAATCTAAATTATTGATTTACAAATCTATTGCAAAATCAAGGCCATGGTAGAAAGTGTAGCAGAAAAGGCATTTTGATTGCTGTAATCTGTTCAACTTTATGGTTTGTATGACTAATGAAGTAATCTAAAGCATGCTCACTTCACTCCATGAAGCAGGATTGGACAAACAGAAATGCAGAAGTTGCACAAAGACAAAAGACAAGTGCAAAGGAGTCCAAGGATGATCCAGACATCCTAGGGTCAACAAAATTTGGATAATCAGTCTTATTGTATGAATTTTACAGGTGCTGAATTCAACAGCATATTCGACATGTCAACTCTGCTCAGCAGAAACAAGGGTAATGTGTAATAATTTGGCACATGCCTAATTTGTCCAATATAAGACAAAAACATGAATTCAGGTGTCTCAAAGAAAAGGAAAAACATTTCTTCTTCAATATCTTTTGTTGTTTTTGGCATTTTGGTTCTCTGTCTGATTCAGTTGCTCATGTATTGTATAAACATAATCCCTTGGGGTCATGTATTACTCATTATGGAGTTGAAGGATGCATATATGCCATATACAACTAAGAGTAGTGAAGCCAATTGTTTAAGTGATTTGAGCAAGGGAATCTTGTGAAGTATTGGTATTAGTGCTATAAAAGTACAGCATTTTTCTTGGAAGCTCTATTGGGGAAGTTGGCTCATTAATCTTGCATGATGATAGTGGAGACAAGGGGCATAATCCCATTCTGGTGACTTTTTCCTACATTGGTTTTCTTCAGGGTAAATTTTTGTGTTCGTTCTCTCTTCTATTTTGTTCTTTCAATCATCGACTTGCCTAAATTCTTTTTATGGCATCAGAATTTGAAGGAAAATTCTGTTTTCAAGCAACTACTCGAAGATACAGCAATATATTTCAGTTATACAAGAAATATAGCATGTTAACAATTGAAATGGTGAATTAGGAATGGAACATCTATTCTAATTATGGATCAATAATGTGGACACAAATACTAAAAGTACATATTGTATCTATTCAATTATAGGTTTAATCCCTAAACAAGTTCCAGTCAGGAACATTCATAATGCTGATTCCCAATTTTACGCAATCCCCATTATCTTATAAGCTTTCTTGATTTCAGTTCTGTCTGTCATTAATGGCCTTATGGGTGACAATACAATGATTTATTAACCAAAGGGTCACTTCCTAGGTGAATTTTAATTGTATTTATCGTTTGGAATTCTTATTGCAATTAATGGTTAAGTGTTAAGAATTCTTGCATTTGTTACAAGTCTTTAATTGTTATAATAAAAAATCCATGCATAATACAATGGCCTACTTGAGGTCAAGGTGTTGAAATAGCATAAATTTACTTGCTGTAAAGGAAAAACATAACATGTATTCTTCATAATTTCGTCATGAATGCTGATGTAAACCTCAATGCTTTTTATGTTTAAAATGACATCTTTAACATAATCTTGTGTCACATGCATCTGAAGTTTCTTATACAATTTTTATTTATTGTAGTTTAGAATGTGTGCTTGTAGTTTTACATGCTTCTTTACTACTTTTTAACTACAAGTTATGACTTCTGCAGTCATCATGGCATCAAGAATGGCTCCTAGATCTATTGGCAACATGGGCATTTGCATGTGCTAATGAATTTTCTCAAGCAGATCAACTGCTCAAGGGAATGAAGAGCAGGTGTGGCCAAGTTCAATTGAGGGTCCATACAAATTTTGTCGTGTCTGAGATGATTAATTGGGAAAATAATTGTATTGCAGGGTTGATGAAATGCAAGAAAAGAGGAGAGAAAGTATGCAAAGAGTATTACTGGTCTGTGTTCTTCCTTATGTATTTAGGGGCACACACAAGTCAAATATAAGACATCCTGAGTATAGACAAATCATTGTGGTTTGTAAATTTTTGTTCTGTGCATTGAAGCTGATCTTGTTTCCATATAATATTAAGATAGGTCAATAATGAGCATTATTGCTATTGTTTAGTTAGATGCTTGCATTTTCTGCTACAATAAGAGCGCCTTATTTGGCTTATGAGTTTACTGTTGGGAATATTGTGAAATGATACTTCATCTTTATGTTTTTAGTAGAGTATTAACTGTATCAAGCAGGATTCCATGCTCTGCTCAAGTTTGAAATATTGGTACCCATTTTTTTGGCTCAACTGCAATAAAATTTCATTTTGTTCATAGAATGGGAAAGAAAGAAGGAAATTGTATTATTTTCAATAAATGACCAATATAGGTTATTGGGACTACATAGTACATAGATCTACAGTAACAAGTTAGGAGTGCTCAATAAAATTTTAATCACCGAAAGTATAAAAAATTAGAACTAAGAAGCAAAAGAATCTAACAAGAGGGGGTTAAACCCACACAGGCAAACCCTAGAAAAATTCAGTATGTACAGAATTATATGATAGACAACAATACTAGGAAAGAAAAGTGCCTAGACACAAAGAGGCAAGAGAAGGGGAGATGATGAAGTACAAGGTGATAGTCTGCATCAGAGATGTAATGAACATCCTTGGGCCTCCAAAGATAACTTAGGGGTTGCTCAATCATATATCTTTCTCTGAGACAAAATGTGCACAGGGTTGTGTTTCTTTAAGTAACTTACCAGGTTCAACAATGAAAGGGTATGTATTTGCCAACTAGGTTTTTGGACACACAATTGTTCTGTGTTACACTCACACCCTACTTCATTGAACCTAATGGTGCAAGTGCAATCTATTTGGGATCCCATTTGGTGTTCCCTGAAATGAGATTCCCAAAAGGAAATAACTGCCTTTCGTGAGTCCTATGTGAGTGGAAAATATTTGAATAATGAAAAAGAATTTAACTCATTCTAGTAATATTTTCAATAATTATAATCATAATTGCAAAAGGCATATATAAAAATGATATTTTCCTTATCACAAGTACTCTTGTAAATAAACATTTTCTCAATATTCTGACTATGAAAACAACTAATAATTCAATAAGGAGCATTTATCTTAGTTTCACATATGGCATAATTTCTAAGGATCACACACCTATGTGGCTTAAGAAAAAGTCCATTCACTTTTTGTTATTCGTAATAAACATTTTATTCTTATTTTTGAATTAACTAACCTTTCCATTCTACATGAAATAAGTGTCCATATCTAAATTATATGGCCTATGGAAGTTAAAACATCTATCTTTCTCAAAACACCAATCAATGGTCCTATATGGATAAATGGGTTATTAAATGAAAATTTGAAGGACATGAAAACAGCCTTTAGAGACATCTATTGTAATTTGTTTACTGCAGAGGATGATAACAGTAAGCCAGAGAATTCTGCACCATAATTCTTCCCAAGAAACTCAGTGAAGAGGATATTGTGGAGTTGGATAAAGAGATTTCTAAAGAGGAGATTATAAATCTATCAAGTCTTTTGAAAATGGTAAATCCCCAGTGGCTGATGGCGTATCTATTGAATTTTACAAATCCAATATTGATCAGATTATTGAAGACCTTTTAAGTGTTTATGATGAAGCCATTGAAAATGGTTCTCTTGGGGAAAATATTAACAAAGGAATCATAAAATTATTGCCCAAAGATGGGGAAATATTTCATATAAAGAATTGGAGACCTATTACTCTTTCAAATCTTTCATATAAAATTTTAGCCAAATTGTTGGCTTTAAGGCTCTCTAAATTTCTTCCTAAGATTATCACCAATGCTCAAACTGGTTTTATTAAAGGAAGATACATTCTAGAGAATTTAATTACTAGTTGGGAAGGACTGGAATGGGCCAACAAATCTAATCAAGAAGTCTGCATGATGTTATTAGAGTTTGAGAAGGCATATGATAGAGTTGAATGGTCATTTATTGTTCTTTTTTTGAAATCCTTTGAATTTTCCACCAAATTCTGCAATATTGTCAAGATGCTTTTTAGAGATGCTCAAGCCTAGATTGATGTAGATGGTTCACTTTCTGATCCTTTCTATTTGCAAAGGTCGATGAGACAAGTTTGTCCATTAGCTTGGGTTCTTTTTGTTATTGCTTTAGATGCCTTACATTATATCTTAAGATCTAAAATTTTTCTGGAGGTTCAGTGAGAGGGATTTGCCTGCTTAATAATGATTCTTTGATCAATATTCAATTTGTTGATGATATTGCATTATTCTTTGAATTGACTGAAGAAAACTTTGATGACATTTTGAATAGATTTAATATATACTGTAGAGCTATGTCACAAGGTTTGCGTTTGTGTTCGTGTTCGGCAACCATAAAATTCAGATGAAGTTCGGCAAGGTGAAAAAAATTCGTGATTAAACTCGCCTTATATAATTTTGAATTTTTTTAAAAATATAAGTATAAATATATATATATATATATATATATAATAAAATAATAAATATTAATACTATAATACTATATTATATATAAACAGAGTTGCAGGATACGTCACCCCCCTTCCCCTGGTACGCATACCGGCGTACCAGATACGGATTTCGGTACGATACGGCATAGATACGGCCTGGATACCGTGCCTGTCCGTACCCAGAATTAGGGCAAATATTGATCCGCGTCGGATATGCCTGGATTCGACGTTTGAAAAGAGGGTTAACGTTTTTTTAAAAAATCAGGAAAGAACCCCTAAAACGTAAAAAAAAATCATGTTATTAATGAGTCGCGTTAGGGTTTTCGTGGGTTGTTGGCGGAGGCACAACGTCTATTCATAGCGCGAGCAGTTCTTCAGACCAGAATCTGTGCCCTTAAGGGTGAGAACGCATAAAGCTTCCACGATGAAAACTAGCACTTGCACGGAATACGCCGATAGGAACAAACGACGAGTTTATAAAATTTTCCGGCCTGAGTTTTTTTTATAGCGCGAGACAAATCCGAGCACTATAATTTTTTACAGCGTGAGACAAATTTGAACACTATAATGCTCACATATAAAAACTTTTCGGCTAATTAAAATCTTTCGGTCTATATGCTTCCATGACTAAAATTAAATTGTTTAGGTATAATATTTATTATTATTAAATTTATAATATTTAGTATAAAATAATAAATTATATTTATATATAATAGATTATTTAATTATATATAATTTATTAATATTATTATAATATTATATAAATATTATTTTATATATATGTTTAGGTATAATATTTATTATTATTAAGTTTTTTTTATTTAGGTATAAATAATAAATTATATTTAAATATCATAGATTATTTAATTATATATATAATTTAATAAATAATAAATTATATTTATATATAATAGATTATTTAATTATATATAATTGAATAATATTATATAAATATTATTTTATATATAAATGTTTAGGTATAATATTATTATTATTAAATTTTTATTATTTAGGTATAAAATAATAAATTATATTTAAATATAATAGATTATTTAATTATATATATAATTTAATAATATTATTTATATAATATAATAATATATAAAATACTATTATAAATATTATTTTATATTATTATTATATTATATATAAATAATTATTAATATTATTAAATTATATATAGAGAGAGAGCCGTATCCAGCCGTATCCATATTAGGGGGTCCTAAAAAATAGCCGTACCTGTATCAGATATCGTATCCGTGTCCATGCAACTTTGTATATAAATATTAAATATTATAATATATTTATATATTATTAATATTTAATATTGTTATACATTAATAATATAAATATATTAAAATTATCCACTAATAATATATAAATATATTGTAATATTTTAATATGAATATATTAATACTATATATTAATAATATATAAATATATTATAATATTTTAACAAATATATTAATACTATTATATATTAATAATATATAAATATATTTTAATACAATATATATTAAAAATATTAATAATATATAAATATATTATCAAATTATAGGCGGCTTCCTGCCGCACCAAGCTAGACCCGACTGCATTACATATGATAAGTATCAATTAAAATCTTTTAGATCCCCGATGTTTAATAAAAATATCCGATGCGTCACATTTTTTTCGATTGGATGTGTTTCATAACAAACTTAAAAGAAATTGGCTTCTCATAATTAGGGCTTTTGTAACCCATTGGATCTTAATCTTAGTAAAATTCTTAATATTTTGTAACTTAGAAAAGTGAAAATGAGTCGTGGGAGTGGGGAAATAAAAACCTAATTCCTAATACGCTTTTTTCACCTATAAAGGCGTCGACTTTTACACTTATGACATTTTATTAAAAATAAATAAAGCCTTTATACATAGCGAATTTTATGACGAATTTTGGCGAATTTCATGCCTTGGCGAAAACTTCGCCAAATTTCGAACCTCATGGCGGAAATTCGGCGAACCCTGTGACACAGCTGTAGAGTATCCGGATGTAAGATTTTTGAAAGCAAGTCTATCGTGCTTAGTTGGGAAGATTCTCCTCCAAATTGGTTCAGTTGATAAATTGGCAATGGAGAGGTCCCAATAAAACTATCAAGTATTTGGGTATTCTTTTTGTTGTTAATCTTTGTAATGGATGTTAAAAAGATCTGAAATAATTTTTTTTTTGAAATGACAATCTTAGCTCATATTTCTTTCTAGTTGACTATAGGTTTGTGGAAAAGTTCATTCGTCCTATAGTATCTACTACTCATCTACTTGGCTATTTGGTAGCTTGTAAGATCCCTGACAAGATCTGCCCTAAATTCTGAGTTTTATATTTTCTGATTTCTGCCCTAGATTTCTGCACTTTAGAATTCTGCTCCAAACCCTAGAAATCTGATTTATTTTTCTGATTGTAAATAAGTGTGGACAGCGAACATATATGCATCCAAAATAGTCAAATAATATGGCAATAATGAACTCTTATGATAATAGCTTCAATCATGAACTTAACTACAATGTATTAACACCCACAATGCAAACAAAATGGGAAACAAATCTGATTTCTGAATATATCAGACTGCTGCTACAAATCAGAATATCTGAATATGCAACTACATCAATTATATAGGCCAAACATGCTCAAGTATAGCCCAGAAATCTGCCCTTACAACTCAGACCTAATAATAGGTTTGTACATACCAAAAATGATGTAGAATGATGTCACAAAACAAACCCTAGTTGGGCGAACTTCTTCAGCTAGGCGGCGCTCCCTTGGAAATGACAAATGGCATGTGAAATGAGGGCAGTGGCGGCTAGGACTGAGTAGAAATGATCCCAAATGAAATCGCCCACTTTGGCACTCAATCTAGGGTAAAAACCCTAGCTCCAACAATGCAAAAATACCTCCAAATGGTGGTGCTCCAAGTCTGATCTGAATATTTGATTTTTCCTTCACTTCTCCAAATTGTATTTGGCACAAATCTCACAATTTGGCCTTAGGGTTTCTGCAGAAACAAATATGTCTTTGTTGCTCCTCCTTCCCTTGCAAATCTCCAATGAAGCACAAATATGAACTCCATATGAGTCTACCTCCAAGATGTGACTGGGTTTTCGTCCAATCCACCTATCTTCCTAAGGGTTTTTGTCCTTGGAAGGTGCTGAACCAAAAGTTGCAGCCAAAGAGATAAATCTCCAAAGAAATGATATGAATGAATGATGATCAAATGACTTCAAAACACCTTATATTTATACATGACTTTATCTCCTCAAGCTAGTCGACCTCATGGGATATTTCCTTCTAATTTCTTTTTATTTTCTTTCTCCCTAGGCCGACCTCCTTTTGGACGCCAGCATAAAGAAATGACCTTATTTTATTTTATATTATTTTTCCCAACTTGGGCGAATCTACCTGGGAACCAATAAATGCATCCTTTGACCTCTCCTAGGTTGTCCACCATCAAAATAAATTATTTTGCATTATTTTATATTTTCTATGGCATCACAAAAAAAAGCCCAGGTAATTTCCCATCATCAATAAGCCCGACAAAATTAGTTAAATACATGATTTAACTAATCAGAGTATTCCTTTGCTTCTTCGACCTAGCCCACAAGAATAAAATAGGCTAGCCGACTCTGGTGGGTGATCACTTGGAAAAAGGGGACATTACAGTCCTCCCTTCCCAGAATTGCGTGCCCTCAAGTAATTGCAAACTCGGATGCTGCAAAATCTGCTCTCCTTCCCAAGTAGCATTCTCAATGGGCAAGTCCTTCCATCTCACCAAGTATTCCTTGATCACCCTACTACGCAATCTGCGCTCCCTGACATCCAGAATAGCATTAGGAACAAGAATCAGTTTACCCTCATTCAATGGTGTAAGCTCTGGAGAAGTGAGATGTTGCCCAATTGCCTTTTTGAGGCAAGATACATGAAATACATTTACCTTCGGGCAACTCTAGCTCATATGCAACTTCTCCAACTCTCCTCACAATCCTGTAGGGACCATAGAATTGAGGCTTCAACTTTTCTGCGCCGCTCTTTTTCAGAGTAGTCTGTCTATATGGCTGGAGGCGCAAGAAAACCAAGTCATCAACCTCAAAAGTTCTCTCCACTCTGTGCCTATCCACATACATCTTCTGCTGATTCTGAGCATGGTGAAGATTATACTTAAGTGTCTTAACTCTTAAGGATATTCTGACTATCCTGCGTCATATCTCTAGCTCCAGGAGCTCTACTACCATCGAATGCTAAGTCTACAAAAGACAACGTCATAGCCATACAAGGCTCTGAATGGTGACATGCCTGTCAACATGTGATAGGTGGTGTTGTAACAATGCTCTCCCAAATGCAACCACTTGACCCAAGCCTTCTACTGCCCCGCAACATAATTGCACAGATAGCCTTCCACCCATTTGTTCACAATCTTTGTCTACCCATCTGTCTGAGGGTGGTAACTAGTGCTCGGTGTCAACTCTGTACCAACCAATCTGAATAGCTCCTACCAAAACACACTGAGAAACCTGCTATCCCAATCGCTGACAATGGTCTTAGGAAGTCCATGGAGTCTAAACACCTCCTTGAAAAACAACTCCGCCACTTGAGGTGCCTTATACTCGGATGAAATGGCAAAGAAATGTGCATACTTAGTCAATCTATCAACAACCACAAAGATGCAATCTCTATCCTGGACCTTCATAAGACCTGTAATGAAATCCATAGATATACTCTCCCACTTCTGCTCTAGAATAGGCAACGGCTGAAGTAAACATGCTGGGAAAGTATGCTCTGACTTGTTTTGCTGACAAGTCAAACAATCACAAACATGTCGCAAGACATCATCCTTGAGGCGCTTCCATGAGAATCTCTCTCTGACTTGCTTGTAGGTTTTGAAGAACCCTGGATGTCTTGCTAATGGAGTATCATGAACAACCCTCTAAATCTTATCTTCAACTTAGACTTAGGTACCAAATAGATCCTATCCTTGTAATAGATCACATCACCAATCACCTTATACCTGTCATCCTAAATCTTGTCGTCCATGAGCTCACATGCAAAAGTATTCTTGGAATACTCGACCAAAAGGTGAGCCTTCCAATCAGCTGAAATATTTGACATAGAGCAAAAGAGTAGGTCTCCTGGATAGATGTCATGTCCCTATACTTATGATTTATAATTGAATCGATTATGCATTATTCTTTCAAATTGAAGATATGAATGACATTAAATATTGCAAATCGATTAAATAGATTAAATATATTTAATATAATAAATTAAGTATTAATGCGACTCATAGATGAATCAGACAGGAGGAACTCCAAAAAAAATGCGACAAAAATGCAGAGGTCTTTTATAGAAGACCTCTGCGTTCACAACTGAGTTTATTTTTCGAAGCATCTAGGGCAAGAAGGCGTCCATCTTTTCAGGAGACTAGAGGTTTAGGGTTTCGTGGTTCTTTCCGAAATTCTGGACAATATCATTTTCCGTCCTGATATGACTCGTTTGGTTTTCGTAATTTTGGCTCTTTTGGTTTTCAAAATAATAGACAGTTCAATGTTCAGAAGCCGCTCTTCACAAATGATCAAACTACGGCTTCACGAAGGGTAGAACCTGGAAATGGTACTCGTCAGGTATGGAAGGAAAAAACAGTTCCTCTTAATCCTAATAATCGTGAAGAAGTTTCTAAAAATGATGCTAGGGTTTCTGCGGAAGTTGTTAATATTCAAATTCTTGATGATATGGTGAATCCCCATATCCAAGATCTTGTATCTCGGGCCATTATTGGTAAGGTATGGAATTCCACATTTAATTTTGATATTTTTCTTAATTGGATTAGGGTTTCTTGGAAAGGGGTTTCAGATTTTTTTTCTTGCATAAAGATTTATGTGTTTACAGTAATTTTTGAGAATGGCTTTTTTCGTGATGAAACCCTAAATCAAAAGTTGTGGTTTTACCAAGGTAAAGGGATTTGTATTCAGAAATGGGAGCCTAATTTTGACCCAGTTAAAGCTAATATGAATTTTGTCCCATTTTGGATTACATTGCCGAATTTACCTCTTGAATATAGACATCTCAACATTATTGAATTTTGTGCTAAGAAAATGGGTTTTTTTATTAAGCATGATAAGTCTAATTTTCAAAAACCAGAGCTTCCGGTAAGGTTTTCCATAATCTTAAACATTTCGTTTTCTTTTCCTAAATTTATGGAGTTCCATTCTAAATTTGGTTCTTGGAAACAATCAATTGTTTTTGAAAATCCTATGGCTATGGAAAAGCCAGAGCTTTTTGAATCAAAATGGGCTTGCGAGGATTCGGAAAAAGATAAATTTTCAAAGGAAGATCTTGATTCTGTTAATATTGGGGAAGCATCTTTAAATCACCTAGCCAATTCCCTTGTTTCGGATGAGGGGCAACATTCTGTTAACGATCTTTCGGAAGAGTGTTCTTTTGAGTTTGATATTGGTAAAAACGAAGAATTAGATACCTCTATTTTTTCTTTTAATGATAAAGCAAAGAAAAATTTACTCTCGTCTTTTAATAAGGAGGAAGATAGCAATATTTTAAATGAAGATCAGTAGGATGTTTCATGTTTGGCTAATTTTTATCTTTCTGAGGAGGAAGCAAAAGCCTTTGTGGATAAGACTATTCAAAAAGTTGCTTATGATCTCATCGATGAATTAGCGGAAGAGGTAATTGCAGAAGATTCTCATATTTCTACTATTAATAATATTTCTAATCCAAACTTGGTGAATGATAACCAATTAAACCTAGGGAAATCGGTTTGGAAAGCTTCGTTAGGAGATGGAATTGGTTGTGAGGTTTTTGATTTTGCTACAAAACTGTCTATTTCTCAGTCCTTAAGTCAGGATTCTCCTACCAAATCTAGTTCTATTTCTCCAATCAAAAGAGGACATAAACCAAAATCATTCAAGACTCAGGAAGAAATTAAGGCTGGGTTGCAGGCTACCCTTGAAACCTATTTGAGATCGGGGAGAGTGAGAAACTCTCCTCGAGAACAATGAAGATCCTATCGTGGAATGTTAGGGGCATTAATGCCCCTAACAAAAGATGCTTGATTAAGCGTCAGTTAGATTCCTCAGGTATGGACATTGTTTTGCTTCAGGAATCAAAATTATCCCAATCTCAAGCTGATATTATCTTTCCAAACTGGTTCAAATGGAAGTTTCATCATTCTTCTTTTCAGGGGGCATCAGGAGGCCTGGTTATTCTTTGGGACAGTAAAAGCTGTGATGCAGATTTAATTTGTTCTACTCAAAATTTTTTACTGGTTAAAGTAACTTCCCCATCGTTAAACTTTTGGTTATTTAATATCTATGGACCAACCTCGACTTGTGACAAAAACGGTGTTGGGATATTTTAACAGCGTTTTTAGAAAAATTATTTGGAGAAAAAGTTATTTTAGGGGGAGATTTTAATGCGATTGCTTGTTTATCAGAGAAGTCGGGAGGTATTTGCCCTCCACAGAGGGTAATTGATGATTTTACTGATTTTATCTCAGATAATGCTTTAGTTGATAGTCCTTTATTGAATGGGAGCTTCACTTGGTCAAATAGGAGAAAGGGTTTTCTAAATATTGTAGAAAGGTTGGATAGATTTTTGTTTTCTTCTGAATGGTGTCTTGACTCTAAAATTTCTGGTACCTCTGTTCTTCCTTTCTTTGCATCAGATCACTTTCCCATTTCCCTTCACTTGGATTTGGATAGGAGTCGAAAGAAATATAGATCTTCTTTTAAGTTTCAAGCTATGTGGTTTAGAGATAAAAACTTTTTACCCTTACTGGAATCATGGTGGAAGAGTGCTCCTTTTGTGAAAGGTTCTCGCATGTTTTGGCTAAATGAAGAGCTGAAATTTATAAGGGGTAAAATTAAGGAATGGAATAAATTTTCGTTTGGTAACATTTTTTCTCAAAAAGTAGCATTACAATCTCAACTAGAACAAATGAATGAAACCATTATAAAAAATGGCATGGATACTGCATCCTTTGAATGTGTAAAAGCCCTTCAATTTAATTTAGAGGAAGTTTTAGCTCGGGAAGAAATGTTTTGGAGGCAGAAATCAAGGGAGACGTGGTTGAGAGAAGGACACTGAAATACAAATTTTTTTCATGTATCGACTATGGTAAGAAGACATAAGAATTCTATTTATGCAATTAAAGATTCTCTGAGGAATATTTTGCAAGATGATGTTCTTATTCAAAAAGGAGTTAATTAGAAGCTCCTTTCAAAAGAAAATAGTACGGTCTCCACTTTGACTGTGCGAGAAGTTTTAAATCATATTCCTACTCTGATTGCACAGGAAGATAATTTGGAATTGATGAAACATTTTACATTAGAAGAAATTAAGGCAGTAGTTTTTTCCTTAGATCCAGACAAATCTCCTGGTCCAGATGGCTTTACCCCTCTTTTCTTTCAAAAATGTTGGGAATTTGTAGGTAAGGATGTATGGTTGGCAGTCGAAGAAGCTCGTAGAAATAGAACTGTTTTGAAAGAGATTAATTCCACCTTCATTGCTTTGATTCCTAAAGTTGCCTCTCCCTCCTCCTTTGCTGATTTCAGACCCATTTCTCTTTGTAATACTTTATATAAAATCATTTCCAAAGCAATTACTTTAAGACTTGCTATTTTTATTCCAAAAATCGTATCTGATGAACAAGGAGGTTTTGTCCTAGGCAAGGAAACATCTGAAGGTGCTCTGGTAGCTCATGAGGTTTTACATTCAATTCATCAACATAAACTTCCTGCTATGTTGGTTAAGTTGGATATGTTAAAAGCATATGATAGAGTATCTTGGGATTTTTTGTTTCAAGTTCTCATTAAATTTGGATTCTCTCCTAAATGGTGTAAATGGATTTCATCTTGTATTACTGGTGTAAGCTTTTTAGTTCTGATTAATGGTTCTCAATCTGAATTTTTTAAGTCCTCTCAAGGGATAAGGCAAGATGATCCTTTGTCTCCTTTCCTCTTTATATTAATGGCTGAAGGTTTGAGCAGGTTGATTATGAGGCAAAATTCATTGGGTAATTGGAAGGGGATTAAAATTCCTAGAGTTCCTTTTGCTATAACTCATGCTTTGTTTGCAGATGATACTTTATTATTTGGGCAGCATGTGATGTTAGAAGCTAAAATTTTGAAGGATGTTATTTCTAAATATTGTTTAGTTTCGGGCCAGAAAGTAAATCAGAACAAGTCTAATTTTTTTTTCTTTTTTTCTTCTCCTTTGGTGCAACAAAGGATTGCTAAATTTCGGGGTTTTCAAGTGGATGTTCTCCCTTCAAAATATTTGGGAATTCCTCTTTTTTCGGGATCAATTAAAAACATGTTTTGGGATAAACTTATCACAAGTATAAAAGCTAAAATCTCTTCTTGGAAAGGTAAATGGTTAACATTGGCCGGAAAAATTCTTATGATTAAAACAGTCATTTCAGCAGTGCCTATTTATATGCTTTCTATGCTTATGGTTCCCAAGTCTATCCTCTCTTGCCTTGTGAGTATTTTCAGAAAGTTTTTGTGGAATGGCTCTAATCTCAATGGGAGAAAGATTCCTCTAATTTCTTGGGACAAAATTAATATTCCGAAGTAGACAGGAGGAACTGGGATTCATAACATTGAAGCACAAAATAAAGCTCTTGGAGCTAAATTGGTCTGGAATTTATATGAAAAGTCAGAATCCAAATGGGGAAAGTTAATGTTTGCTAAATATTTAGATTCATTCTCTCTTGAAAGAATCTTTACTATCCTTAATCCAAAGGAGGGTTCTCATATTTGGAACTTTTTGATAAAATGTAGAGAGGTGATTTCCCCTTTTTTATCTTGGGTTATTCATGATGGTAATTCTGCACTCTTTTGGGATGATTCTTAGAATAATCATCCACCTTTGTCTAAAATAGAAGGTCTTCAGGATATTAAATTAATTCTGTGCCAAGCTTGGGGAATAAAAGTTAAAGACTATATTGAAATTGACTATAATTCAGAAATTAATAAAGTCAAGTGGAGAAATTTTGATGATATTTCAATTCCCCAAGAACAGAAGGTTTTGCTTAAGAATATTTTGCATGACAGAAAAATTTTTATTTCAGGAGAAAAGGATAAACTTATTTGGGTCCCTTCCAAGTCTGGGCGTTATACGGTTAAGCAAGGATATCTAAGTATCATTAGTAAGGATTCTAATTCAACTATTAATTGGCCATTTAAGCTTTGTTGGTGTGGTCCTTGCCTGCCTAAAGCAGGATCTTTTGCCTGGTTAGCTCTGAATTATAGAATCCTTACTAGTGATAGGTTAGTTAAGCTTGGGGTTGCCAACTCTTTCTTATG
The DNA here is from genome assembly GCA_027924645.1 of Cunninghamia lanceolata. Lineage (NCBI taxonomy): Eukaryota > Viridiplantae > Streptophyta > Pinopsida > Cupressales > Cupressaceae > Cunninghamia > Cunninghamia lanceolata. The sequence continues at coordinate 6,184,923 of BSBN01000404.1, forward strand.
TCCCTTCTGTTCTGAAGTAGAGGAAACAGTGGATCATTTACTGCTGAATTGTAACTTTTCTTCAAAAGTTTGGTATTGGCTTCTTTCAAAATTGATTTGGCAAGGCCCCCTTCCTTTTTCTTTTCTTCAAGTTTTTCAAAGCTGGACTATTTTTTTCACAAATTCTACCTTCTCTGCTTTATGGTTGGTCTCGCCAAGAATTGTTATTTGGTCATTATGGCTAGAAAGAAATTGTAGAATATTTAAAAAAGTTAACAATCCCTTTGATGTAGTTATTGGAAAAATTGAGAAAATAATTTCTGAAGTAGTTTTAGCTTCGTTTTTTTCAAGAAAGGAAGGTTCTTTAGTTTTTATGTCTTGGGATGATGTGATGTTAAAAGTTGGAAGTTTTTAAATTTGCCTAATTCAAACTGTTTTAGTGTTGGCGCCAAGATTGATAGATCCTCTATCAAATGGATTCCACCGCCTGAATCTTTTATAAAGCTAAACTTTGACGGTGCGAGCAGAGGTAACCCTGGTAATTTTAGTGCTGGTTGTGTCTTGAGAGATCATAATGGTTTAGTCCTTAGAGCTTTGTCAATTAAGCTTGGTATATGCACAAACAATGAGGCAGAGGCATTGGCTTTAATAGCTGGTTTAAATTTAGCTTTAAAATGTGGTATCACAAATATTATAGTCGAAGGGGATTCATTGAATATTATTAGAGCTTTCTCTAGTAATTCTTCTCCCAATTGGAAAATTGATTATATTTTAAAGTTTGGAAGGAATCTACTTGATCACTTCCAATCTTTTAAAATAGTTCATTCATACAGAGAAGGCAACCTATTAGCGGACTTCTTAGCTAACTTTGCTTTTAGCATCAATGACTCTTCTAAGGAATGGGATTCTAACTCCTTTTTGCTTATCCCCAGAGTTAGTAACATCTTGGTTAAGGATACTCATACTTATTTTGGTTAGCATTGGTTATAGATTTCTAGCGGATTTTTGTTCATTAAAAGCTACTTCCATATTTTTTGAGCAGCTGCTTCCGTTCTGACAGCTGACGTTGTTTAGTGCCTTGAGGATTATTTCATTTGATGTGTAGTACCTTGATGTTTTACTTGGGTTCAGGATGGCAGATCTCGCACATTGGTATATCTGACAGGAATGATTTCATTCATTGTTTTCGATGTTATTCACCTCTATATTCTTTTTGATTGTTATAACATTTACAATCCGTTATAATCTTTGCTCCTGTTCAGTTTTATCTTTCATTTGGAAAATTTAATTGTTCTATACCATTGAACTCTAGCATGGGTTCCGCTCAATGAAATACCAGAATTCTTTTGCCTATCTGGAATTGGGAGCGGCCCTCTCTTGGTTTTCTTAACCCGAATTCTATGCAGGAAGTCTTTAAGATTTATGAAGATGCAGTAGAAAGAGCTATCACTCAGGTTTGTGGATTGCAGGTTTTACACTCTCCTAGGTCTTTTTATCCGTCTGAAGCAGTATCTCATTTTCTTTCTAATACTATGGACCTTGTGCAAAGTGGTGATAGGGTAAAGAACTTGGGTGTTATGTTTGTTCAAAATGTTCATTTTTCAGTAGACACATTCAATGATGCCTTAGAGGATTATGATTTGCATTCGGGTACTGCTCTTGTTGGAGGTTTGTTTGATCGCAGAAATCTCTTCCGCTGCTCTGAACTTCACTGCCTTTTCAATGCATTTATGCATGGTCTCCAAAACAACTGTGTTGTGTCCTTTCAGAATTCCATTCATTGTCACAGGCGAGAATTGGGGAATCATTTGGTAGACATGGCTACAGACATTTTTAATGCTTTGAACTTTCTGCTGCATTATGTTCCTCCTCCACCTCCTCCTCAGCTAGCAGAAGCAGTGGTTCGTGATCCGCAGGGTTTTGATGGTGAAGATTTGCAGGGGGATTTCTAATTTTTGTGTTAACAGAAAGTTTTAGTTCTGATATCCAATGTAATTATCAGGTGGTTAGTTTGTAATTTTGCTGTTTTGACACAGAATTCATCCTGTGAGGTTTTGAGTTACAGACTCTTTTTGGTTTGACTCATCCTTTTGAGTCGATTTTGTTTTGAAATTGTCTAAAAAGGGCTACAACCAGAGGTTTTCTTTGCCGATTCTTTCCTACCGGTATGCCTTCTTGAATCTGCCATTTTGTAAATTTTATTATATAATTAATATAATTTTAGTGGTTTTGCCACTTTTTCAAAAAAAAAAAAAAAAAAAAAAAATTAAGTATTATATAAATCATATCTATCCTAAACCAATATTATAAATTAATATAATTAAAATATAATATATAATATATTTATTTAAAATATATTATCAAATATAAATAACAAATATAATTATTAATATAAATATAAATATAAATATAATATTAACCATTTAAATATTATTATAATTATAATATAATATATTAATATTTATATATATAATATGTAAATAAGAAAATAAATATAAATTATAATAAGACTAAAGACTTATTCATTATACAAATGAAAAAGGTGCGATTAAAGTGGGCAGCATATAATAAATAAGAATGAAGTTTAATTTTATTTTAAAACTTGTCTTTAAAGTAGCCGACCACCTTGAATAAGTTTTAAAACATTTTAAAATTAATATTCTATGTGGCCGACCTCTTGTGGAGAAAGTCGCCCCACTTTGGGGAGTTGCCTCTCTTAAATGAAGGGGCATTTTGAATAGTATTTATTGAGGGTTGAATGAGAGTTAAGAGGAGGAAAAAAGAAAAAGGAAATAAGAAAAGTCCAAGGCAGATTTAATATATTATTGGGAGTCTTTGGTGCTAGTCGCCAACTTAGTATAGTAAAGGGGAAGAAGATAATAAGGAATACTATTAAAGATATATATAATCTAAGAAGAAAGGAATACAAATATAGTTCTGTTCAGCAGTCTAAGAAGGCAGATTTGTATGATAAAATAGAAGGCAGATTTATAAAGAAGAATAGATGTTTGAAATAAAATATCTATATCTGAATTTATAGAAAAGAAGAATAAAAGAGGCTAAATAAAAGATATATATCTGAATTAATATTCAGATCTGCATAAGGAATAAATATCATACAAAAATAATCAGTCCTCCTAGTACATGTATATAGCAGCAGATTGGTATTATCAATCAATCCAGTCATATAAGCAATTGTGGCACAACAAGAGTATATATTGCCATCCCTGAACTGAACTATACTTATTGATCAAGAGGTACACATATTTAATTAGATCTTATTCAATTACAAGCGAACTATGTTGGATTGCATAGGGGTATAGAGGCAACTAGGAAGGTTGGTCCTTCCAGTCCACGAGAGATGATAGGTAGGAAGCATGCCCTCCATCATGCTCTCATCAAGTCATGCTAAAGGGATGATAGCTAGGAAGCGTGCCCTCCATCATGCCCTTATCAAGAGATGATAGGTAGGAAGAGTGCCCTCCATCATGCTCTTGTCAAGATGTGATAGGTAGGAAGAGTGCCCTCCATCACATTCTTGAAGCCTTAAGCTTGATCTTGGTAGGGTGGACGCCAAGGTGGACATAAGAGGTGATAGGTAGGAAGTGTGCCCTCCATCATACTTTAACTTGCTAGTATTCCTATGGGACCCATTATAGGATCGACTTGAGGATTGGATAACTATATGTCGAACTAAATATTGTTTATGCTATATCATTAATTACTTTATGATGTATTGATTTCATTACTATATTATAATTTATTGATCTTTAACATTGCTAATGTCCCTTTCTAGTAGTTATTCTTGTGTGCAGGTTAAGAAATCAAGAATATCTAAAAAGGGGACATTACAGTAGACCATCAGCAACCACATTATTCTTCCCCTTGACATACTCAATGTCAAAATCATATGTCTGGATCTTGCTCACCCATTTCTGCTGCCTCTCATTCAAGTCCTTTTGCTCTAGAAAGTATCTCAGACTATTGTGGTCAGTCTTTACCACAAACTTACTACCTACCAAATATTGTCTGAACTTTGCCAATGCATGCATGATGGCGAGCATCTCCTTATCATAGGTGGAATACAATCTCTGCATCTCTCAACTTCCTACTCTCATAGGCTATGGGATGTCTATTCTACATGAGAATTGCTCCTATCCCCTCACCTGATGCATTACGCTCCAAAACAAATGGCTGAGAGAAATCAGGAAGTGCTAAAACAGGACAAGTGCTCATTACCTTTTTGAGTCTATCAAATGTTGCCTGAGCGTCATCCGACCATCTGAATACGCCCTTCTTAGTGAGATCTGTAAGAGGCGCTGCTAGCTGTGAAAAACCCTTCACAAACCTCCTGTAGTAACTGCAGAGCCCGAAGAAACCTCTCAAGTTTGAAATATTCTTCGGCGGCAGCTAATCTAGAATAGCCTGTATCTTCTCCTAGTGTACCTTCACTCCACTAGTGCCAATCACATGCCCCAAGTATAGAATCTCTGTCATTCCAAATTCACATTTGGAAACCTTAGCAAAAAGGGATTGTGCCTCCATGATACCCAATACTTCATCAATGTGCCTAAGGTGATCCTCCAATGTCTTACTATATATCAAAATATCATGAAAGAACACCAATACAAACTTTCGCAGCTGTTTGTTGAAGATATGATTCATACAAGGCTGAAAAGTCACGGGAGCATTAGTAAGACCAAAGGGCATGACCAAAAACTCATAGTGCCCGTAGTGACATCTGAATGCCGTCTTGTGAATGTCCTCACGGACTCTAATCTGATGGTATCCCGAGCGAAGATCAATCTTCGAAAAGTAAACTACGCCATACAGCTCATCTAGAAGCTCATCGATCCTGGGTATAGGATACCTGTTCTTGATGGTCTTCTTATTCAGGGCACGATAGTCAATGCACATCCTCATCATGCCGTCCTTCTTCACAAAGACCACCGAAGAAGCAAAGGGACTGGAACTAGGCTTGATGTTTCCCATATCCAACAACTCCTTGATCGTCTTCTCTATCTCTTCCTTGAATCTCCGAGGATGATGATAGGGCGTAGTAATGACGGGCTTGGAGCCCTCCTCCAACTCTATTGCATGTTCAAGGCCGCAATTCGGAGGTTTGCCAGGAGGTACTTCTCCAAACACTACACTATGCTTATCTAGTACGACTGGATGTCCACATGATACTGCTGGCTCCTGCTAGAAGAAGACTTGGAAGACACAAAACATTGTGCTGCCCATGCAACATCACCCATGTTTAAACAAAGTCTCCATCCTCTTTGTTGTCACAACCCTTGGCGCACCATTCGCCATGGCTCTCAACACTACCTTCTTCCCATCTAACATGAACTCCAACTCCATCTTCTAGAAGTCTTGTATGTATCTGCCAAGAGAATGTAGCCATTGGATTTCCAAAACCACATCTGTATCTCCAATGCCAACTACGTAGAAATCATCAATGGTTGTGTAGTCGCCCATCTGGATACTCAACTGCGGAATCCTCTTCGTGCAACTCATCTGGAAACCATCCGCAACCATCACACTGAAACCTGTGAACTCCTTTGCCTGCAATCTTCTCCTCGCCACCAACCCTGCATCAATGAAGTTATGAGTGGCCCTGCTATCAACCAAACATGCAACCTTTTGTCCTTTTAGGACTTCTTTCACTCTAAAAGGATTGTACTTGGGGACTCCTGATAGAGTAGCAATAGTACCTTGTACTGTATCCTTTGCTGTAGCACCAAGCTCCAATGGTTGCTCCTCATCATTACTCTTTGAAGTAGCCGTGTCTTGGACCTCATCATCATCTACATCAGACGTGACCTCAATGTAGTGTGCTTTGCCCTGAAACTTAGTCTTAGAAGTGCTGAAAACTTCATCCCTCTAGCCCTCTTGATGGCTGCTATCAAAGAAGGTGGATCTAGGGCTTTCACCCATCCACGAAGTGGCTCCTCTAGCCCCTCAATGAACAGATATGTCAATCTAGTCTCTGCCATATCCGGAACAAATACTACAAGCTTCTGAAACTCTGAAATGTAGGTGTCCACTGAATCCTCTTGCTTGAGTAGGGCCAATTCTCTGAAAAATTGCGGGATTTGTCTCATCAAACCTATCAATTAGTCTCTGTGAAAAATCAACATAAGTGGTAACATGGCTATGTCCTTGAGTTACCATACCATTGTACCACCAATCTAGCGCATCTCCCTCCAAGTGAAGCGTGGCAAATTGTATAGCATCTTTCTCGAACATAGGGCTCAATGTGAAGTAGTTATCCAACTTTTGGATCCATGCCCTTGTCGTGATCTTCCCCGAACCGTCAAAAGGAGTGATGTTCACTTTACTCAATTTCTTTTGCAAGTCATAATTGTTGTCATTGCCTCTTTCTTCTCTAGGTTCATCTTTATCTTTGCAATCATCAAAGGTCTTGTTTGTCTCTTGTGGTACATTTTCCGTGGTTCTTGGCTGATCCAAGATGGTAGGTATATGAGCATCGCCATTACTTCCTGAATCTTCTTTAGTGCCCATATTATGCCCCATATATTGAGACATGAGTAGCATGAGATCCCTTCGACTCCTTGCAATGTCATTGAGGATATCCCTCATCTAGGTTCCTTGTCGCTTCTATCATCCATAATAGCTTTTAGACCCTCAGGCTGGCAAGATCAAAGCTCTAATATCACTGTAAGATCCCTTACAAGATCTGCCCTAAATTTTGAGTTTTATTTTTTCTGATTTCTGCCCTAGATTTCTGCACTTTAGAATTCTGCTCCAAACCCTAGAAATCTGATTTATTTTTCTGATTGCAAATAGGTGTGGACAGCGAACATATATGCATCTAAAATACTCAAATAATATGCCAATAATGAACCCTTATGATAGTAGCTTCAATCATGAACTTAACCACAATGTATGAACATCCACAATGCAAACAAAATGGGAAGCAAATCTGATTTCTGAATATATCAGACTGCTGCTACAAATCAGAATATCTGAATATGCAATTACATCAATTATATAGGCCAAACATGCCCAAATATAGCCCAGAAATCTGCCCTTACAACTCAGACCTAATAATAGGTTTGCACATACCAAAAATGATGTAGAATGATGTCATGAAACAAACACTAGCTTGGTGAACTTCTTCAGCTAGGCGGCGCTCCCTTGGAAATGACAAATGGCATGTGAAATGAGGGCAGCGGCTAGGACTGATCAGCAATAATCCCAAATGAAATCACCCACTTTGGCACTCAATCTAGGGTGAAACCCCTAGCTCCAACATTGCAAAAATACCTCCAACTGGTGGCGCTCTAAGTCTGATTTGATTATCTGATTTTTCCTTCACTTCTCCAAATTGTATTTGGCACAAATCTCACAATTTGGCCTTAGGGTTTCTGCAGAAACAAATATGGCTTTGTTGCTCCTTCCCTTGCAAATCTCCAATGAAGCACAAATATGAACTCCGTATGAGTCCACCTCCAAGATGTGATTGGGTTTTCATCAAATCCACCTATCTTCCTAAGGGTTTTCATCCTTGGAAGGTGCTGAACCAAAAGTTGCAGCCAAAGAGATAAATCTCCAAAGAAATGATATGAATGAATGATGATCAAATGACCTCAAAACACTTATATTTATACATGATCTTATCTCCTCAAGCTGGCCGACCACATGGGATATTTCCTTCTAATTTCTTTTTATTTTTTTTCTCCCTAGGCCCACCTCCTTTTGGGTGCCAACATAAAGAAATGACCTTATTTAATTTAATATTATTTTTCCCAACTTGGGCGAACCTCCTTGGGAACCAATAAATGCATCCTTTGACCTCTCCTAGGTTGTCCACCATCAAAAGAAATTATTTTGCATTATTTTATATTTTCTATGGCATCACAAAAATACCCCAGGTCATTTCCCATCATGAATAAGCCCGACAAAATTAGTTAAATACATGATTTAACTAATCAGAGTAGTCCCTTGCTTCTTCGACCTAGCCCGCGAGAATACTATAGGCTAGCCGACTCTAGTGGGTGATCACTTGGAAAAAGGGGACATTACATAGCTGCCAAGTAGATAAAATTCAAAAGATTTTAAAGTTTTTTTGGTTAGATGGCAGAGATAACAAGAAAAGTCATGTTGTTAGCTAGGGTTGGTGTTGTCTACCCAAATCTAAGGGGGGACTTGGTTTAAAAGATATGAAATTTCAAGGCATTGCCTTAGCTGTAAAATGGATTATTAAGGCCTTTAATGGAAATTAACATCGAAAAATCTCGTTAAGAAATAATATCAGTCTGGCTGTTCCAAAAAAGGCTAGAAACTGGAAAGGGCTCCATCCTCATGATTTATTGTTTGGTAAATTTCATGTTAAGCCCTTTGGATTTAATGTCTTCTACAGTATTTGGAGAGCATGGGAGACTGTTAAACATCTCATTGTGGGTCATGATGCCTTTTCTAGATTTGAGGGGTCTTTCTCCAGCTACAGATCTGTATAGTGGAATTTGATTTGGAAAAATAAACCTTTGGCATTATTACAAGGTTGCTCTGCAAAATCTTGGGCTTCTAAATGTGTTAATGATTTCAAAGATATTTTTGACAAGGGATATTTGAGAACTTGGGAAATTTTTTAGAAATCTTTCTCTATCCTTGATTCTTATAAAAGGAATTTTTCTGTTTTGCATAAAGCTTTATTTAGTGTCAAATTTTTGGCTACTCTTAAGTTCAATACAGAGATATTGGATAATTTTTGTTGGATTGATGGCTCTGTTTTTTCCGAAGTAAATGCGAAAAAGTTGTACAATATGTTAATCAGCACCCAAGAGATTTTTTCCAGTTTTAATAGCAAGTGGAATATGAATTTTGATAATGATCAACGGTCTCTTGTTTTTAAAACCCGTTGGTCTAATGCTTTAGAGCCTAAGAAAGATTGTTTTAGATGGCTTTTTTACTTAAAAAGCTTGTTGTTGGGTTTGTGCTATTTGATGTTGGGCTTTCCTCTACACTTGTAGTTTGTGTAATGAGATTGAAACACGTGAACATCTTTTTTGGACTGCACCTATGCCAGAAATGTTTGGTCTTCTTTCTTTGGTGATTATTTGTAATGTCCCCTTCTAGCAAGCCAAAATTTCTGCAATCTTGCAAACAATTTCAACTTGTAAAGAGCACATTAGTATTCTATCTTTTTCTTTTAATATTTAACTATATATTATTTCTTTCACAACTATATGCTTTTCTTGTTTATACTTCATGAATTACCTTGGGTGAGATAACCTTAAGCCTATTAATCATTCTTTCAACCTTATGGGAGAAGATACTTAAGGATGTAATGTCACCCCAATTCTCATGGGTCCATCATTATTCTTTTGACTATTACATCAAAGGCCTAATCCTTCGATTCTCCAATCAAAGGCCTATTATTCCTTGGTTCGTCAACCAAGGCCTATTAGTCCTTGGTTCTCCAGCCAAGGACTATTATTTCCTTGGTTCTCTAACCAAGGCCTCTTATTCCTTGGTTCTCTTACCAAGGCCTATTATTTCCTTGGTTCTCCTACCAAGGGATAGAGCCAAGGACTATTATTTCCTTGGTTCTCCAGCCAAGGCCTCTTATTCCTTGGTTCTCTTACCAAGGCCTATTATTTCCTTGGTTCTCCTACCAAGGCCTATCCCTTCAATACTAGATTGAGGGCATATTATCTTCCTTGATTCGTAAATCAAGGCCTATGATTTATCCCATGAATTGGTCAACTACAATCCTTGTTTTCCACCCTATCTCTATAGTGAAGATGATTAATGTTTAAGGACTATTATCTACCCCTTGGGTAATCATGCCTTTACAAATCTATTTCATATTCATAACTATGTACTTATAACCTTCTTGTACTCATTATCTTATTTAAACAAGAATCATGCATTTATGTAGGACATCTATTAGTCTCATATTTACTTGAGTTCATAAGACCTCTACCTTTATATCTCATTCATCATGGATCGTCTTTTCTTACTTATATGCAGTTCTAAGACTAATCTCATATTGTTATTTTCATACATGTAGATTCCAATTATATAATTCTATTATAATATTTATTATAATCTCTATATTATATTATATATGTGTGTACTATGCAAAATTTATATTTTATATTATTTATATATAATAATAATAATTATTATTATTATAATAATTAATCACTATTATTATAATGATCATTATTATTGTCATCACAATATTATTATATCATTATCCATATGATTTTGTAATTAATTCAAATTGTATCTTGTTCTTATTTAAATATCACAATTCACTTTAGAATATCTATATACTCTTAGAAATCCAAAAATATATTATTTTCTTCTATACATCCAGCAGACATGTATATATATTTGCTAGCACTTGAATTCTATTGTTGTATTATTATTAACATAGCTTTATAATATATTACTTATTTATTATCATTATAATATTATTATTATAAATATATATATAGACATCATTTAATTATTATATAATATATATATTATTATTATATCATTATTATTATAGTATAAATATAATATTTTAATAATGTTTAATCGTGCCGATCTCTATCGGGACATCGCATCCTTTATCTACTATATATATATATATATTTACTTGAATCATTTCTCCCTTTTGTTGCTGATGTACATATCTCTATATATTAATTTATGATATCTTCCGATGATGTTTTCCTTCTATCTCACAACCTTTATTTATTTCTCTTTCAAGCGATATGTTTGAAGAGGCATATCTCTTATTATGCTTGGTGGTAAAAGACATACTTACCCTCTTATAATTTTTGTTAATTTATATTAATTCCCTTTTGTGGTAAAACTAGTTCTAACCATAAGTAACTCTCTTATCATAAGACGATAGGTTAAAAGATGTTTATTTATATTATATCATTATAATAAATGATATATTATTTATTTTATATTATTTATATTATATCATTTATATCATAATAAATGATATATGATTTATATTATATTATTTATATTTATATTACAATAGAAGATAATGATAATAATATTTGTATTTATATTATTAGATATATTTATAATATATTATTTATTAAATAATACATATTAATAATATATTTTAAATAAATATATTATATATTTAGTTTATATAAGGCTAACTTATTATTTAAGTAAAGGATTCAGTTATAAATCATTATAGGGACATGACATTGTTTGGGTTGAGATAATAAGAATGGGTTTTCTTGGCAGAAGGTCTTGTTTGAATACGTCAATAAGTTTGATGTGATGCTTAATAAGTTTTGGTTGGTCTTGACTCCAGAGATTTTATGGCATATTTGGAAAAGGAAAAATGATGAAGTATTCTAAAACAGAAGAAGGTACCTTACGGAGTCTTTTAGTGAACTCACCTTTCTTCTTGTTGTCTTGCAGGTTAATGGTGATAGAGATCCCTAAGGATAGGGTTTTCAAGCTCTTGGATGAAGGGTCAACAATTGTGTACGAAAAGGAGATTAAAAAATGCTCAGTTTTGGCGACATGATAAAATTAATGAACAGTTTGTGAAAGAGTACATGAAGTTTCAAAAAGAATATGTGAAGATTTATAAGTATAATATCCCAGATCTGGTTGAAAACAGTTGTGTTAATAATCAGCAGGCTGATCTTGAGGTGATTCCTCAAAACTCTGACTTATACCAGCAAAATGATGATGATAAGTTGGATAACAGCAGTGTGCCTTCTGTTTCTCCTATTGGAGCTCTAGATTTGACACTTATAGATGCAACAACAATATCAAATGCTGTTGGGAATGAGGTTTACTGGTTTTTTTGGACTGCTTTGATGATGGATGCTGTTTACATCTTTTTGACTATGTCATGTACTTAAAATTTTGCAGTCACTAGGCTTCTTGATTTAAGCCTTGTATAATGTCCCATTTCCGGAGTGATCACCTAGCAGAGGATGATTAGCCTATTTACCATTCCTGTAGGCTAATTCGTATGGTAAGGGAATGGATAGTTGAGCCATTGTAGCAAAAGTGACTTGGAGAAAGGAAAGTCAGTTAAGTGAAACTTGGAGAAAGGAAAGAAGTAACATAATAAAATGTCAAATAAATTATTATTTTATTATGGATGTCAAAAAAGAATTAAAATTGGCAAAATGGAGCGGACCTCTTGGAGGCTTTATAGGGAGGTCATTTGGAGTTCATTTCATTAAGATTATCATCAATTGCATATTGGAGAGTTTCCATTTTGCTGCAACTTTTGGTTCAGCTTGTTTTGAGGACGAAAACCCTTAGACATTTGTGGTTTGGATGTAAACCCAATACCACTTGAGAGGCAAATCCACCTAGGGTTTACTATTGAGCATTATTGTAGGATTTTGGCATTGTAGAAGAGCGGGAAAGTCATTATTTTTGCAGGTTACAGCTGCTAGGGTTTCATCACCAAACTGGAAGATTTGTGCCAAATACCAATTTGGGATTGGATCGATTTATGGAAGATTTTTGAGCTTCAAGAGATATGTTTTGCAGGATTTTGAAGGAGAAATTCATTGCATCTATTATGGAAATTAATGGAGGAGTTTAGAGGGTTTATACTAAACCCTAGCACCATATTCTTTGAACACATATTGCAGATTTGAGTTGCCAACACCTTACAAGGAGATATTTCTAGGGTTTGTTTGCAGATTTTCAAAGGGGTTTAAGCTATTGTTGGCGCCACCATTGATAGAGTTCGATTTCCATTTTATGAGCTCCCTTTGCTCTCTATACTAGCTGCCACCTAGTTGAGGGTTCGTGGACCTGCTAGAGGGAGTCGCCGCTGCCTAGGAGTGTAAAAACAGGGTCAAAAGGAGCACCAAACCTTAGCACAACCCGTGGAGATTCAACCGCTGCCCTAGGTTCCTTATCACTGCCTTAGGAGGAGTATTGGATGAAGTAATTCATGTCATAGCAATCCCCATCAGCTCAGAAATAAATCACAGCAGTCACACATTTGTATCAGCCCTTATATCAGCCTTCATTCTTTGGCATTTTGGCATCATATGTATATCATCCATTGAAGATTAATTCTGGGTATGTTGGAGATTGTAATGCTGATGTAAAAATATCAAGATTGTATTCAAATATTTAATTTGAAAAAGCATTTCATTCATTGTTATAGTCTGTATCAGACCCGATAAACATTGTAATCAGACTTGATTTGATGAAAATAAAGGCATATTTAGTGTTGGTATTTTGATGTTTATGCATGCAAAGTATTTGGTTATGTTTCCTATATATTGGCATATATATTCTCAATGAAAACCATCTAAAACAAGCATAAGAACCAAACACAAAACTTAGAAATCAGAATACAATGACATTGCATGACAAGTGTTTGACAAAATGTCAACACATTAAAACTCAAAATTCAGGGCAGAACTAGACAGGGTACTTACACCTTGGCCGTGTCTGCTCTTTGTTAGTCTTGGATCTCAAACTTGGTTAGCAACTTGAAACCTAATTATCTTTGTTATTGGTGTGGTCTGTTTGACACACCTTATATCGTAACTTGTGATTGTAGTAATCTTAAAAAAAAAAAAAACCACACCAATCAAGCAATATTCATCTAAGAAAGGAGTCATTACTCTGTTCATAAACCTTTTTTTTAATATAATTTTAGAGTGTTGCTAATGATTTCAATGATCAATGTATCATTTAAATTTCACCCCTTTTGCTTTAAAATCTTAGATTTCATTCCCTATTTTTTACAAGACGAATGCTATGTTCCCAAAACGGTTGTTGAGTGTAATAGTGGGAACTAAACTTGTTTTTAGAGTTTAATCTTCATTTGTCTATGGATCATTTGCATTTAGGTTAATCCATATAATTTTTTCCAACCCTTTTATTCAGAGTTCTCAAGGGTCATGTTAAAAAAAGTCGTACATTTATACACATACACATAATTTTCTCACCTGTATATGTATGTTTTTACACTTATGCCATAACACTATGGCTAGTGTATAGACTTAATATAAATGTACGAGTAGTCAAATGTACATGTGCATAAATAATAAATAATAATAGTGTACAGTCATGTTTGACTTTAATGCTAATTTCTGCTAAAGGATTAAAATATCAATCAGAATTATATTAATTTCATCCTTAATAGTTCACATCATCATATCAAGAATCTTACAAAGCAAATCACAAGAAATCACACCATGGTATTTCGAGTTAAGGCTGTTTACTACTGATCTTAGGGCATAGCTCTATTCTGTGTTTTGACTCAATTCTGATTTTAGGCAGCAGAATGTTCATATAACACAAAGATTTTAAATTCTTTCTCAAAAATAAAGTTTGATAATGGAGAATAAGTGCTACAATAATCCCCCTTTCCAGGATTAAATTGATACTTTAAGCTTACATCTGAGCTTGAGATCTAAACTCATATTTGCAACACACATTCATAATTTCATACTATTTCCTGTAATTTACATATCTCCCTAATACTTCAGCAGATAACTATGTACTTTTATCTCTCTTTTTTTTTTGAAGGCTACATCATGGAAAGACTTTGTGCATAGGATTGTAACTCTTTTATCTGAATTCACTGATATAGTATAATATAATAGCATCAATCTACCACACAAATTAAGTAAAATGTTTTTCCAATATTATTGATACTGCATGCATGAACCATTGACATATCAACAAACATTTACCAGACAGTAACTTGTTAACGTGTTAATCATCAGGGTTAACACATTTGTAATTTATTTTTTCAGTTTGGATAGTTTTGGCAGTTAAACTGTTCTTCTGCCTATATAATAAGAATGTAATCTTCATTATGAAATCAATAAACTTTACACTATTCTGTCCTTGCATATTCTTCCCAGACCTACCAATGGTCTTAGAGCCTGGTCAAAAAATCAAAAATTACGAGAGGAAGCATGGTAGTTGCAAACCGTTGAGAGTGTAGAAGAATGAAGAATAAGATCTGCAAATTCAAACCAGCAAGCCGTGTAAAGTGCAGAAGATTCATTTGCAAGTGGCAGCAATATGGCGGTCTTAAAATAACTGAGCAATAAATGGCGTATGGCGTAGACTCATTCGCAAGAGCTTGAATGGCATTTACACAGTCCATTCGATATGTTTGACAAGAAATTTGAGCCTCTCTAAGGCAGTTAAAAAGGTGTAAGGTGGAGATTTATTCCTAGATTTTGGAGTGCATTCCAGCGCCTCTGGCACTATTCTTTATCGACCATGTCCATACCTTGGTAATTTGGTCAATTTTTTTTCTTTATTTTTGGCTACACACTTTCATATGAAAGTTGAAGTCTGTCATTTAAAAGATTTGCATATGTTTTTATTATACGGTAGAAAGGCCAAAAATAAAGCAAAAGAGCTGCAATGTTTGTATTGGTGTTCCATACTTCATATATTGCATGATTGGAAAGTGGATTTTATAATACAGTGACTTGTGTGAGAGATCATTAATTCACAACCCACTACTTTGACTTAAAGTGATATGAAATATATGCAATAAAAATTATGGATGGGCAAATTGTGTTGATTTGGGAAAATCAAATATATAGGAGTAATAAGGAATATTTTTGGATAGTATGTGAAAGATCCCTGATGGATCCCTTTGCTGAAATGAAGTGCTGTTTTTTGTGATTTAATTTGTTTTATGATTTTTATTATTATTTTTTTTTGTTTTCTTTCAGACTAGAGAGGAGATGCAGAAGGGGTTTCAGTTTTCTTGAGATGTGTATTTGCCAAGATGGCAAATAGAAATACATACAGCTGCAATCTCAAATAAAAATGGACTAAAAATAAATATTAACTGATAGAAAGATAACAACTAAGAAATTGAGGCACATACCCATCAGATCTGTATTTTATATTTAATGGAAGCCTGGTTTGCAACCCTACTTGCATACAAAGACAATATTGGCCTAGAAGAGGCTATACATGCAACTGAGAATGAAGGATCTGAAGAATAAAGCTGATTTGGCACTGCTGCAAGCTTAGATCTGCAATAACATGCCCTGGAATCTGTCCAATGATGCACAAATGAAGACCCAGAGTAGGCCTCCCACAAACAAGAACTGGGTTGTCGTCCAATTCACCAAAATCCTGGAGAGTTTTCGTTCCTAAGAGTCTAAATGCTGCTGCCCCCTTCCACAGAGTTCAGAGCTGCCATGAAGCTTCAAAAGATATGCAAAAGATAGATCCAAAAAGCACTTCAAAGTCACTTTATTCATTTCCCAAAGTGGGCGTCCACTTTAGGGTTCCAAAAGGCATCCAAAATAAAGAATCTTTGAAAGATTCTTTTATTCATGAAGTCTCACAAGTTGGGCGCCCAAGTTGAGGGCCCAACTTCATTATTAAAAGACCACTTTTTAAACACAACATTGTGTCAACTAGGTGGGGGTCTTTTTAATAACTTATTAATATAAAGTGACATGTTATTCACTTTATTTTATTTTTATTTTTATTAAATATTAAAGCCACACTTTAATATTCAATAATTATTCCAATTCCATCACCTGGCTATCCTGAACTAAGAACTGCTGTAGCCCACGCCACTGGTGATGTCGCCACGTGTCATGCTAACTGACAGTGCCTCCCTAAAATGTAGGGATACCTCCTAAAAAATAGGGAATTTGACCAAAACTCCAAAATTGCTCCTGGAGGTCCCCTGATGCCTCCTGGTCAACTCGTAGTCAAACCCTAAAAAATAGGAACCCTTCCTAAAAAATAGGAAACTGTCACAAACTGTTTGGAAAGGCCTGTAAAGCTCCCTACCAAGCTACACTGCCTCAGGATAGGTTCCCTAACCACTCCGCTGACCTATGGGAACCCGGATGATAGGTCAACTCTCATGTCTCTGCTAGACAGCGCTAAAGAGGGGACATGACAGTATGGATATGAGTATAATTGGAGTTATTAGAGATACAAGGTGTGTAAAACTTGACAACCTTATATTGTGATGGCATATTGTCCTTGCAAATTCATGTAAGCACAAAATATGAGGTAGAGTTGATATTTGAAAGTTGGAGATAATACAAACCTTTGTTCATACAATTTTGCAACCAATACATATTATTGAGAAAAATAACTCAATATATTACAAGATCAGGGTAAGGTCCGAATAAATCACTAACTAAAAATAATATTCGAAAAAGCAGTTCAATCCCAAAATAATTAAATAGAATAAAGTAATTATATAATAGGGTAGAAAAAGGAGAATAATTAAATATTTTTCCATAATAACTCAACTCGTGAAACAACTTTTATCAATATATCTGATTAAGATTTCATACATCAGTGAATCAATAACATAATACAATAGGACTAAGCCTTTACATTATTTAGCCTTGAAGGCTTGTACAACAGTACGTGTATATATATATATATCTATATATCTGTATCTGTCCCACTGAACCTGAGAGAGAGTATCATTGTGGTGATATCCACCCTGCCACGAAGCATAAAGCTTCCCCGTGCTACCCAACTGGGAAGCTCGACCGATCGTGAGGGGTCTAGCAAACTGAAGACTGATTAGGTGAAGGAATCTGGTGTTCTTAAACTTATTACACAAATGCAAAAATGAAAATGCATCCACAACTCATACATACCTTTCAAGAAAGGTAATATACATATGCAATGAAACGTTATCCTTCTCAAGGAATAGTCATTCATTCTTAATATCAAGATCATATATCATGGACGCAATGAATGAATTAGAAGTTGAAATCATTTATCTATCAAGGTCAATTTAGGTCTCTTTCCCAACAATGCAGAAAAAGAAGTGCATACATAACTCCAAAACATAGGACATCATTTCATAAGACATAACACACATCTAATACAATGATGGACTTAGAAGGATGACTAAAGCATGTGTAACTGATTGAGAAACATAGTCTAAGACTCTAAGAGTCTATGTCTTTTGGCTTACTATCCTTATGATTTCAATACCAAAACTTTTAGTGAATAATTAATACTCATGCATTTTACCTAATCTGAGGTTATGTATATCAAAACCACAATCTTCTTGATCGTATGACCGTTCTAAGATAAATCAATCACCTCGATTATAGTTTACAAAACAAAATTAGAAAGATCATCCTCCTTTCATTCTTTTCAATATATATTGACAGTTACCTCCACTGGTTCTTCTCAAAAGATACCATTTAAGAGTTCTATTTTTCATACATTGCTTTCATAAGTCAAACATGGAAATTCATACTTTCTATAATAACACAATTCTCATGCCAACTTCAATTATTCTTCTAAAATAAGACTTTAAGCTATAACATGGGTGTGACTGACACAATGGAACACAAGGTTGATAATGTTATTATTAACTTAATCATTAAATCGACCAACTCACTACTATATGACATGGTTATGTCTAAGAACAAAGTTTACATATTTTTTTCTTTCAAATTTAAACCACTACCACTTCAGTAATATGTTACAATCTATTTAGGGAAAGATTTATTTAACAACTCTTTTTAGACAAGAGGATTGCGGGTTGAGTTTGCAGACTTATTTTATTAACTGCCGTAAAAATGAGATAAGGGTATTTCTATTTACGTAATAGAGGATCATTGTTTGTACCAACCTGTTGATGTGTTTTTATGCACATGCAACTTAGAATAAATTACTAAGGTAATCTATCCTCTCTTGAACAAAGATACCCAAAAGCTAAACAATGTGATCCAGTGGGTTATCTCCAAGGTTCCAGTACGTTGGTTCTCAACTTGCTCATAGGATAGCCTCAGTCAGTATGATGTGATATTGCTGTTTCCTCAAAGGGACTTACGTAGACTTCTTACTTCACTTAGCTTATTTCTCCTTTCAGTGTGGATGATGTATGCACTATGTATAAAAAAGGGAAAAAGATAAGGGTTTAGAGAAACTAATCTAAGGTCAATGAGGCAATGATGATGCATGAATAGACAAACTCCTTAATAAACCTAACTCCATTTCGCCAAGAATGCCTACAACTACATAGAGTAGGTGCAATCTCCTAAGGCTAGCAAATGGTTTTCAAATCATGAAAGCTCATATAAGCACCCATTAGACGGCGCAGCTCAAACAAGCATCCACAATCGAACTTAAGCAAATGATGATGAAGCTCAGACTAGCTTTACACAACAGTCCACCAACGATGGATGTCAAAAGCATGAGCTAGGAGTTGATCAAATATTCAATACATACATGCATTACATCAATGAGCTACTACTCTACTTCTAATCTACTTAGAAACATCTTTCCATTTCATCAAGATACAAGAAACCATGTTATTCCACAAGACAACACTTAGCACCAAGCTCCAATGCTCCAATGTCATTGCATTAATCTTGAGACATATTTACAACAATTTTCAAGTACTCTTAGAGAATTTTGAGAGTCTCTCCCTACTCTACTCTTCTACTCTATTGCCAACAAAACTAACTATCAACCCCCACAAATGAGGGAACTAGGCCTTTATATAGTCTTCCAGAATACAACCGACGACTGAGATTGATCTGCGAATGAACGGCCCAGATCATTACAACAGGGCAATTATGCCTATTTTTAGTATTTTGTACATAGAAAAGAAGAAGGAATGAAGGTATGCTTCCCAAGGTGATAAAGATGATGAGTTGGAAGACTCCTCCCTTGAAGCGCCCTTATCCTCTTGTTTGTGCATGCAGGTACAATGTAGTTTGAGCAAGGATGACGTGGCAACAAGTGATTGGTGAGGATAATGCCACATAGGTGCCACCTCAACAACTCCTATGGATTCCAACAGTTTATTCAATTTGCTTTTGGCATATTCCCAAATTGCATCATCTGTGTGATGTCTTCGAATGTGATTGCTTTGATGAACTTGAACGTTTGGGAATGTATCCGTGCTGATTTTGCCTTGTGTCTTTTGTAAGTTGGATGTGTATGATACATGTTGCTCATTTGCCTAACTATGTGATACTTTTTCTCCTGGTAGGATATAGATCTTCTTTGGATGCATCTTCATAGAGAGTAGCGAGGATGACGATGCTTCCTTCATAGCTTGAAGTAAGAGACTTCTCAAAGACTTGAAGATTGAGGAAGAACTTGAAGCTTGATGGATGAATGTCTTCTCTTGATGCAGATGACGAAGTGCACTTGAAGTGATCTCTAGGAGTGGTAACAAGATGCCTCTCTGCAGCGACTGCCTCCTAACTTCACTCCTTACTTGAAGATGGTTCCAAGCGCCTTGCTCCTTGATTGACTTCTTAGCTCCATCAATGCTCCTGCAACACAAACCAAGAAACATATCAATCCTTTAATAAATAATGAATTTCATGGCACATAGGAATCATTTCAAACATTTATTAGCCCTTTCCAAGTCTAGGTGCACATCTAGGTCTATGGAGATGCAAAAGTGCGCCTAGCAACCCAAGCCTTATATTTGCCATTTTCATTATTTTAAACAATTGGAAATGTCTAAGAATACTTCTCTTCCTCAAGCGCTTACTTCTAGATGTGAATTCACGTGATTTCCTTGAGGCGCAGATTTAGGTTTGTACAAAGGTGAAAGTGTGCCTAAGATAGTTAGTGCATTTCTATGGCTTCAAACTCTTGTTGATACTTAAAGATACTTATTTCTGACAAAGTAAAGTCCTCTCAAGATTGATTCATGCCCTTTTACTTAAGGTGCAAATTTAAGGTTGTCCAAGTGGAAAAGTGCGCCTAAGTTACTTGGCTTGTTATTTGGCATTTTAATGATTTCAACTACTTGTTTAAGCTTTCAAAAGACTCTCCATTACTAGGTGCCTACTCTGTTGATGTCAAACTCTATGCTCTCTAGGTGCCAAAAGGTGACTGCTCAGGAGCAAAATTGCGTCTCATCTTGGAGATAGGTGTTCCCTGCATGGCTTCAAAACATGGTGTAAACTCAAGGAGAAGTTCAAGACCTCAAAGCTCATGGAATCAAGCACATTTTGACTTAGGCGCAAAAATAGGGTTGAACATAGGCAAACATGCGCCTTGGTTTGAGTGGTGCATTTTGTGAACTTTAGTCATTCATTTCATGTTAAGGCGCCCAAATGTGATTCTTTAGATGCAAAAGTGTGTGTAACTTAGGAGGGGAAAACTTCAAGTTTTATAGATCAGACAAGTATACAATGTGTTTAGAAGACCTATTTCTTAGAGGAAACAAAATCCATGACTTCAAGCCCAGTTTACCTTAGGCACAAAATGATGACTCTAGAAGTGAAAATGGGCACCTTAGGTTGAGTAAATGAATTTTGGACTTGAGCAATGGAAAGTGTCTTTGGGTGGACTAGCTCTCCTTGAAGCAATTTTGACTAAGTTTAAACCTCTAATAAGTCTCCACTCACCAACTTGTTGTTTGTTAATGATGACTCCAACAGTTCTTACCTTAGGCGCACTTCTTGACCTATACAGGAGTGAATTTGCACCTTGATTCTCTTGGTTACTTTCAAACACTTCATGTTGATCTTGGGTGCAAATTTGGGTTTCTAGATGTGTGAAGTTGCGCCTAGCTACCTTAAGCATACCTCTTTGACAATTTCTAAGTCTGGAGTCTTTAAACCACCATCTAGGAGCAAATATTTGATTGGCAATGATGATTTTGCAGGATTCTACCTTAGGCGCACCTTAGGGGTTGTTCAGGAGCATATTTGCGCTTAAGGCTATTGAGCCATTTCCTTGCAACATTTTCAATGTTTAAAGCACCTTAAGGGTCAAAACATCAACTTCTATTAAGGTGCCAAGGTTTCATGTTGAATTTAGCTTGTCATGATAGAAACCTCCTTTCAGATTAAGGCGCACATTGCCATTGTCAGACTCAGAATTCAACACACTCCAGGAGATTATGGTTCCCAGCACGAAACTAAGACATCATCCAAGACTAAAGGCAAAACATAGGAGCTCAAAAAAAGGGGGTCCCCATTTGCAATGGGGCGATGTTGTTAAAACATCACAACACAACCTTGTTCGACTAGTTGCCTATTACTTCATAATTATAAAAACATATTTTCCAAAGTTATTATAAATCATTTGATTACAAATACATACTTGTTACGTCAATATGAAAACATATTACTTCATAATTATAAAAACATACTTTCCAAAGTCATTATAAATCATTTGATTATAGATACATACTTGTTACGTCAATATGAAAACACAAATTATATATATATCTTTTCCTATTCGTAAACTAATTAAATGGAAATAACGGATATACAGAAATTTATTCACAAAGACATTAATTATGCATGAAATCCCTATATGCTGGAGCTAGTGAGTATAAATATATATCTAAAATTTTTGAACAGCGATCACACACACACATACCAGATATACATCGAATAGATAAATATATATATCAAAGACTAGAATAGAAGAAGTTTAATTTTATCAAGGGAACTGTAAGAACAATGGCAACGGCCACAAAGGAGAGTTTAGTTTTGTATTAGAAACAAAGTATATGCCAAAATTTATGGCTACGGCGTATGCAGCAAGGGCATTTAATATTTATACTGCAAAGTTTATAAATAAAAAGAAAGTTTATAGCATGTATAAGGGAGGCGACGACCTCCTTAAGGAGAGTCGTAGCCTCAAGAAAGCTCCGGCCTCCTTAAGAGGCCATCGTGGGGGCTGCGGCCCTTCCCACAGGCTGCGGGCTGCGGCCCTTCCCACAGGCGCCGTGGGTTTGCCATTACCCCCGTTTCGTCGGAAATTGCAATACACAATTTAAAATAAGACAAATCCAGTATAAAATAAATTCTGGTATATGCTATTTATACCGTATAAATATTAATAGTATTTAATAATATTTTATATATAATTTAAATATTAACAGTGTTAATAATAATAATAACCGCATTAATAATAATAACAATATAAAATATTAACAGTATAATACTAACAGTAATACCATAACAATAATAAAATATTAACCGTATTGACAATAATAACGATAATAAGAAAATGAAAACCGATCTCTTTATTTCTATAGTAAGAAAATAATAGCAAATTGAAAGCAATGAAATCATTTGTCACACAGTTTGGTAATAAATTTTTTTCGGACATCCAAATTTACGGATTAAAATAAAAACCTGATTAGTTTGCGTCCCGGTGCCTTTGAATCCCTTTCGGCTCTCCTTTCCTTCCTCTAGTTCCTCTTTTGCTTTCTTTGAACAGTATCTGTAATTTTTATTTTGTCTCTCTTGCTTGTTTTTGAGAATGAGAAATGAGAATTGAGAATGAGAATGTGAATGAGAGAATGAGAATGATTTTCTTTTGCAATGATCT
This sequence comes from Cunninghamia lanceolata, assembly GCA_027924645.1. Classification (NCBI taxonomy): domain Eukaryota; kingdom Viridiplantae; phylum Streptophyta; class Pinopsida; order Cupressales; family Cupressaceae; genus Cunninghamia; species Cunninghamia lanceolata. The sequence goes on from BSBN01000404.1 coordinate 6,208,194, forward strand.
TTCCTTTTAATAATTTCTTCTCTTCTCACATCCATTCTTTCTATCTTTTTTCAGTTTTTGATTTTCGCTTTTTGTTTTGTTTTATTCTAATTTGGTGTCTTTTTCTATTGTTTTCTTTATTTCTATTTTTTGCTTTATTTCTCCGCTTTTGGTTTTATTTCCAAGTTTGTCTTTCTTTTTCTATCATTTATCACCTAAGTTACCGGGTTCTTGGGGTTTAGGGGTGGGTACCGTACCGGACGGGAGCGGGAGCGAGAGCGGTGATGGGAGCAGACAGGGAGCGCCCCGCCCGCCTCGAGTTCTCTGTGGGTTTATGATACGCGGACCCACAGAGAACCCGGGGCGGGCGAGGCGCTCCCTGTCTGCTCCTGGCCGCTCCCACACGCTCCCGGCCGCTCCCACGAACAAAAACACAAATTTTTAATATTAAAACACAAAAAAACATTTTTTTAAAGTCATTTAAACATGGAAAAAAACAAAAAATGAAACCCTAAAAGGGTCCATATAACAAAAATGCCCCCATTCACTTCTTTATCTTGCAACAACTCCTCCATTTGACAAGAGTTTTTCATCTTTTGTTCATTTTTGCATTGTGGAGGGCTGCAGCTATTTTTCCGAAGGGAATCGATTGCAAAGCACCAAGGAAGGATTGTAGCTTGCACAAAGGTCATCTATTGATCTAAGGTAAGTAGTTTAACCTATTCTTTCTAGTTTTTGTTGAATTTTTTCAAGTTTTTTACAAAAAATTTCAACTTTTTTTTTGAAAAAAAAAGACAAGTTTTAACATTTTTTAAACCTATTTTATTCTTTCTCTTGAATGTTTAGGTGTTTTATTAGTGTGTAGGGTTGGAATTTTTTTATTATATTTTATTATTTTAATTTAAATTTTGTAATTTCTTAAGCAGCAATCTATTTGAAAGTGAAATGGCTACGCCTACTAGTTCAAGTTTGGTGGGTCTTGAGAAGAGTAAACAATTTAAATATGATCAAGGATCTCCTCTTTGGAGACATGTCAACATGATTGAACAACTAGCAGGAGGTGGGGCTTTTGTTTGGGTTTGTAATGAGTGCAAGGTCACATTTAAGAGCTCATATACTTGATTGAAAGCTCACTTATGTGCCATAAGTGGAAAGGGAATAAAAATATGTGAAGGGCCAAACAAGAAGGGGTTGCCAAAAGCACAAATTATGGCATACATTAAAGAACAAGAAGAAGCTGATGAAAAGAGTGCAAGAGCAAAATCAAGAGCTCATCCTTTAACAAAGAAAACATCAATGAATCCACCTATAGAAGCTCCTTTTTCCAAGCCACAACATCTTTTCTTGGATTTGGAGGCAATCCAAGATGATGAACCCTCTTCTTCTTCCCACAAAAGAGGTCCATTGGGAAAGGCATTTCAAAATGAAATGAGAGATATTGCAGATGAAAAAATTGCACGTTGCATTTATGCCAATGGTCTTCCTTTCAACTTGGTGAGATCACCTTATTGGCGGGAAATGGTGGTAGCAATTAGTAATGCACCTTCTGGTTACACAGATCCTGGTTATGAAAAGGTGCGAACCACCTTATTGGCAAAAGAAAAAAATTATGTAGAGAAATCACTAAAACCAATTAGAGATTCATGGATTGAAACAAGAGTGTCCATTGTTTCTGATGGATGGAAAGATTGCAAAAACCGACCTTTAATAAATGTTATTGCTGTGTCCCCCAAAGGGGCAATGTTTTTGAAGTCGGTTGATTGTGAGGGGGAAATCAAGGATGCACAATTTATTTCCAAAATCCTCATTGAGTCCATAGAGATGGTGGGTGTTGATAATGTTGTCCAAGTCATTACAGACAATGCAAAAAATTGTAGGGCAGCAGGTGTTTTGGTTGAGGAAAGATACATATTTTGGACACCATGTACCGTACACTCCCTTAACTTGGTGATGCAAGCAATTGGCACTCAAGTAGATTGGGTGAAAAATACATACAATGAGGGTGAGGAGATTCAAATGTTTGTGACAAACCATCATATGTCACAAGGCATCTTCAAGGCTTTCTCGCATTTGGAGTTGTTGAAGGTAAATTTAGTTTATTTTAATTTTAATTTATGCCATATTTTTATTTACTTGCATGATTCACTGATTTAGATTTTAATTTTTAATATGTTATTAACTTGTTTTTTTACATAACATTAGGTTGCTGAGACCCGATTTGCATCACACACAATTGTTTTGAGACGACTTGTGAAGGTGAAAGAGGCATTAGGCTCCATCGTCACTAGCCACCAATGGAGTATATGGAAGACAGCTAATTCAGAGAGGGCTCAAAAGGTGAAGTCATTGATCCTAGCTGATGAGTTATGGGAACGTGTGCAATATGTTTTGAGTTTCACTGAGCCTATCATGAGTATGCTTAGGTTTGCTGATACAGATCAGCCATGTTTGGGGGAAATCTATGATAGCATTGACTCCATGATAGAAAAAATAAAGAGCATAATAACACAAAAGGACAATGACCCCAACGAAACATTTTTCCTAAGTGTCAAAAAAATCATTGATGACCGTTGGGACAAGATGAACACACCCTTGCACCTCCTTGCATATGCCTTGTCTCCCAAATATTATAGTACTGAGATACTTGCTTTGCTGGGGAGAACCTCACGATATAGAGATAGAGAAGTTGCTTACGGCTGCATGAAAGCATTTCAAAGAATCTACTCCGATCTAGAAATGGTGAATGGTGTTAGGAAAGAGTTTGGCAGGTTCATACAAGGACGAGAGCATAGTTTGTGTGCTATTGGAGACATGTACAAGGAAGATGCCCATACATGGTGGTACCTCCATGGGCAAAATTATGTTTTGCTCCAGCTTCTTGCAATCAAAATTCTATCACAAGTAAGCATATTTTATTTTAACATTCTTCGTACTTACCATTTTTTGCATTTTAAAGTTGTATTGACTAGAGCTCTAATTTGGAATTTGAATAGGTTGCAAGTTCTTCTTCAGCTGAATGGAATTGGAGTACATACTCCTATATCCACTCAGTGAAGCATAATCAATTGGTTGCTAAAAAAGCAGAAGACTTGGTCTATGTCCACTCCAACTTGCGTCTTCTATCACATAAGCAAGTTGAGTACAAGGACGGGGCAGCGAAGAATTGGGATATAGCCCCTGAGTGTGCCAACTTGGATGCATCTATTACAGAGCTTGCTACAATCACTGTAGATGATGAGGAGAATTTTCTACATGATGTACATAGTGGGAGTGGCACTCCATATGTTTGTGTTTCAAACGATTTGCAACCAACTGATGATGATGACTTAGATCTAGATCCTTTTGATGAAGATTGAAGAGCAAAAGATTGACTTTTGAATCTTGATTATAGACTTATAGACTTATAGTATTTTACTATTTTGAAATTTCAAATTTTGTAATACAGTACTGACTATGAGTATTTGTAATGATTTTCATTGTTCATTGGTCATCTAAATTATCAATCAAGATTCAAATGTATTATGTATGTTCAATTTTGTATATTTTTAAATTTTTTTGATATATACTATCAATCTATCTATATATATATATATAGTACAGCCGTACCCACAAAAAAATTCGCTGTACCGACATACCAGAACCCCGCTCCCGAACCCGTTCCCGTACCAGAACCGGCAACTTAGTTTATCACTATTGTTATCAAAAAGAATAGATATTCTAATTTCATTTCATGCATAAATTTTTATAACTAAACATAATTTTAACAACTTATTTAGCCACACACACAATTATCTAAAATAATAAAAACAAATATAATTTCTTTCTTTCACATACAATTTTAATAAAATCAATATATAAATAAATTAAATCTACTTTTATTTCAATGAGAGCATATTAATATCTAACTAACAATTTAATTAAATGGTAACTATAAAACATAAAGGTGATTTATTTTTCTACTAAAGACGAGAAAGCAATTTATCGACATAATTTATTTATGCAAAGACAAATGCAACTATAATGCCAACTAGGTGCCTGTGTGTGCAAATTCCTTTCACCACAGTTGTGTAAGATACCCAACTATATTTAACTAAAATTTTTCTTACTTAGACAAATTTACTTGCACTTAACTCTTCAATTACTCAATCTACTTAACATCATTCATGAAAGATAACAATGACAACTTGCACGATTCAACTTGAAGTTGGGCACTTGTATTATTACTTGATTCAAATCAATACAATTGCCTTATTACAATAGATGATGCCCTCAATGGCATGAATATACAATATTATTCAATTGATTACAAAGAAAGGCCTTAAAGCCTAGATGTATACAATGACCTCACAAATGAACAATCTCTATTGAGCACAATGATGTCAACTATGTGTTAACACCTCACAACTTGAGAAGGGAGCATCATCTTATCACAGTTGAGGGAGCATCACCCCAACTACTTGAAACTTGTAGGCCTCAAGAACACAAGCATAAAGCTTTGCAGAGAGAAAATTTGCCAAAGATAAGATACCCAAATGAGAGGTGTTCTCCTTTTATAGTGCCCTCAAAGCAACGAAGGCACGTTTTTCAATGCACAAAGAAGAACCAAGGCACGTTTTCCAAGAAGCATATCCAAGGAGAATATTTCATTTGACAACTCATCATGAGGTGGCAACCTTACCCAATGAACTGAAACGGATCCCAATGTCATCCTGTCGACCAATGAGAGTCCAGGTGGTTATAACTACCTTATCTTTTGTCTAGGTGCCAAGTTGAGATGTCTGGGACATGAAAGTGCGCCCTGCTTGTTCTAGGCGCCAGTTGAGGAGGTTGCATCATGAGATTGCGCCTAACTTGGAAAGAGCTTTCCAATGTTGTCAATTTGATCCAGAAGAGTGTCTTGACGCTCAACTCATTCAATCTCCCTGAGGCGCTCATTGGAGTTGATCAGGGTGCCACTTGAGGTTAGGCACTAGATGAGGCATGTAATGCCCAAGAAGTGCGCCTCACTTCTTATCCTACTTCGGAAGGTGTCTCCGACACTTGATCTATTCAATCTAACTCCTTTGATGTTGTCTACATCTTGGGCGCATTCTCTAGAGTATCCAAAGTGATCTTCAAATCAAGGTGCCAAAATAGAATTGTTTCATCAAAATGTGCGCCTCACATAGACTTCAATCCTAGGCGTCAGAATTGAGGAGTTTTGACCAAACATGCGCCCAGGCTAGGAGTTTCCCTCTTCAACTTTGATTGTTCATCCAAGTGACTTCTCCTAACTTCAAAGTCTTCAATCTATCAATCATCCATGCTAGGCGCTCAAATGGAGGATTCTTGGCCCAATATGCGCTTAGGTATCAAGACATCATTACTTGACAATTCCAACTTTCCACTTGATCTCCTTGAGAATGAGGTTCACTTAATAAACTTGAAGAAGTTCCTTACTCATTCGATGGTCTGAACAACGAATCTCGGATCAAGGCACCCATTTGAAGTGTTTGAACTTGGATTGGCGCCTTATGAAGGTTAGGTGCACTCTGGGAGTTGTGAGAATAAGAAAGTGCGCCTAGCTCAATTAGGCTCTTTCAATGACCCCAAACACATGTCTGGTGAATGATCAAGTACAAATGATGCTCAACTGGTTAATAGATACTTCATCTTCTTGATTCTTGCCTTCAAAATCCAAGGCGCACATTTGGTGAGTTCAACATGAAATTTGCGCCTTAGGTAAATTATACCTTCTTTTGACTTTCATCATCACCTAAATACTTCCTGGGTGATCACTCAATGTTTCCTCTAGCAAGCGCCTTGATGAATGAGGTCAAAACAAGTTGATGTTCATGCTAGGTGCAATTTTGAAGTGGAACTGCAAGAATTAGCGCCTTATATTAAACCTTCCAATTAGACGCCAAAATTGATAGTTCCGGACTAAATATGCGCCTTGCATATGACTTAGAGGAGTATGACTTGAAACTCCTTGATTTTATCTGCAAAACTACACACAGTTAGTCAAAACCCAAATTCATTCCCTCATCATTAGAATTAGCCTCCGGGAATGAGGAATAGGCTAATCCATTCTTCACTTGATGATCAATCCAGAAATGGAGACATTACAAGTTGCCATCAGTCGGCTAGACAACCCCTCCTCGATGATACTCTCTCTCCATCGAGAGTGTATTCCTGTCATGCACGTGAGTCAAAATTAGTCAACGACCATTAAAATAGTAATATTAAATTGGAAATTAATTATTGAGACTAGGGGTTGTGACATCATAATAAAACAAATATAATTTCTTTCTTTCACATACAATTTTAATAAAACCAATATATAAATAAATTAAATCTACTTTTATTTCAATGAGAGCATATTAATATCTAACTAACAATTTAATTACATGGTAACTATAAAACATAAAGGTGATTTTTTTCTCTACTAAAGATGAAAAAGCAATTTGTCGACATAATTTATTTATGCAAAGACAAATGCAACTATAATGCCAACTACGTGCCTGTGTGTGTAGATTCCTTTCACCATAGTCGCCATCAGTCGGCTAGACACCCCCTCCTCGATGATACTCTCTCTCCATCGAGAGTGTATTCTTGTCATGCACGTGAGTAAAAATTAATCAACGATTATTAAAATAGTAATAATAAATTGGAAATTAATTATTGAGACTAGGGGTTGTGACATCATAATAAAACAAATATAATTTCTTTCCTTCACATACAATTTTAATAAAACCAATATATAAATAAATTAAATCTACTTTTATTTCAATGAGAGCATATTAATATCTAACTAACAATTTAATTAAATGGTAACTATAAAACATAAAGGTGATTTATTTTTCTACTAAAGACGAGAAGACAATTTATCGACATAATTTATTTATGCAAAGACAAATGCAACTATAATGCTAACTAGGTGCCTGTGTGTGCAGATTCCTTTAACCACAGTCGCCATCAATCGGCTAGACACTCCCTCTTTGATGATACTCTCTCCGTCGAGAGTGTATTCCTGTCACGCACGTGAGTCAAAATTAGTCAATGATCATTAAAATAGTAATATTAAATTGGAAATTAATTATTGAGACTAGGGGTTGTGACAATTAGTTAGGAGACACAAAAGAAAGATGTAAAGGAGGCTGTACCTTCTTCTAGCAGTTGAACACAACAAGCAAGTAAAACCAACAGTGTTCTGTCTTCTCTTGTGTCACATAGGCAAAATATTGTGTCTAAACCTGTGGCTCAAAAACGCCACCAATCAAAGTCACAAAAGAAGAAACCCATTGAGTAAAAATTGTTGTTTGATCACAACCCATTGTGAGGGTTTGGGAATCCTAGAAAATAAATAAGAGAAAATGTGGTCTTGGTTATAAGGGTTTTTGTTAGCATGCAAATTAGCTAGTTGTAATCAGTTACTTTTTGGTTTGGTCGGTGAGTTGGTTATCGTCCTGACGGTTGTAATTACTTGGCGATGGTTGACAATTTATAGCAACCGTCGGCCACCCTTTATATGTCATTCATGCTGTTTTATTTGACACATTATTTTGGATGTAAGACATTGCTATGTACATGTTGGAAACATATTCTGAAATGTAATGATATCATCCTTCTGTGAGCATTTGACTATAAATAGTTATGAAACTTCTATGTATTCTGCATAAGTTATCTTGTTTACTTCCATGTGAGTGAAACTTAGTCAATTAGGCAGTAAACAGTTTTGTTGGGTCTTATGTTTTGAAGTATTCTAAACCCATAAAATTTGTATCAAGAGGACATATGAATAAATGTCATGGTGAGTCTTCACCTGTTGGTCAACCAAAAGCAATAAGTCCTAAGTCTAATAATATCCAAATTTGTTCCCATTGTGGATGTCAAGGTCATCTTTCTAGTAATTGCTTTGTTGTACACCCTTGTACATCATGTGGTTTGCAAACTCATTTTGCCAAACATTGTTATCTACTAGTTCCACCTCCAAAGTCTGAGGCGCATGTATTTTGGTTGGATAGATTATTCTAGATTGAGATCCAAGGTTGATTTGTTAACTAAATCTTATAAGAGAGTCCAATCTATTATTGATGATGAAAATGTGCCTATTCATAATGGTGATGATGTTCTCCATCATAATTCTTCTACTGATGATGTGGATCTTATTGAGCCTACATTGACTAGTGTTAATGTTGATATTTTTGAGATGCCACTTGGTATATTTGATAAGCCACCAATTGTTGACAAGATTGAAGAATTGAATCTGCTTCCCATAAAGAATGATTTTGCTAAGAAGTGTGATTGTATTGAGTATATTGGATATGTAGCTTATGATGATGTTGGTCCTTACTAATGTATTCCAATTATTTGAGGCCATGGAGATTAAGATGTTGCCTCGTGTTGATTCAATATTATATGTGCTCTCTACTCCATCAAGGAGACCAAGTTCTTGGCATTTTCCTCTCATCCACCAAGGGGGGAATCTTGTGTGTATGCCAGATTCGAGTGGAGAATTCAGAGATTGTTGACACCTTGTGATTGATATTATTTTCAATGATAATGTAGAGTTGTCCCAAATTGATAGTTGGTGACTACTCATATTGGCCACTAAGGATTGGTCATTTTTCTTAAATTGCAGCACAGACAAAACAAGTCCAAATTTGAGACCTATCAAAGTAACAGGCTCAATTCAAACAAAAATTTTAGATTTGTCAAAGTAACAGGCTTAATTCAATCAAAATTTGAGACCTGTCAAAGGAATAGGTTCAACTCAACCAAAATTTGAGACTTGTGAAAGCAACATGCTCAATTCAATCAAAATTTGAGACCTGTCAAGGCAATAGGCTCAGTATCAAAATATGAACCCTGCCAAGGTAATAGGCTCAGTTCAAACAAATTTGAGACCTATCAAAGCAACAAGTTAAGTGTAAATTTAAGACCTATCACAGTAGTAGGCTTTTTAAAAGATGCTTCAGATCAGCCGGCAGATATTCTCACCAAAGCACTTGGCCAAGAGAAGTTTGAGCAACTGCTTGGTTTCATGATAACTCCTTCAGATTAAGGGGGGGATGTTAACGTGTTAATCATCAAGGTTAACACATTTGTGATTTATTTTTTTGGTTTAGATAGTTTTGGCAGTTAAACTGTTCTTCTGCCTATATAATAAGAATGTAATCTTCATTATCATAAACTTTACACATTTCTGTCCTGTTTCTCAGTCCCGGGCCTGACAGTAACCTACAAACCATCTAACCCATTTCCACTCAGTCCATTTCATGGGTTGTAGACCTTGTCCACAGTCATAAATACACCACAGGTACAAAAATAAGATTATAAAACCTACAAATGGGTTGAAATAAAATTCAATACTGTATACCCAAAAGCAGTCAGTGTCAAACATTTTTTATACGTACTCTGTAATTGCTAGGGCAGAGAATTTTCTCTCAAACTGGTACTGTGAAAGATATTTGGTTTAAATATTATTCCTAATAGACAATAAGTACATGTGAGAGCCGACTGAAAGTTACTTTTTTATCCTCAAACTATGAAACATTTGCCCCTGTATGTGCTGTGCAATGACCAGGGCTACAACAGTGGAGATAATCACAATCTTATGACATCGATATTGCACTTTACAGTTCAAAAGAACTAATACACTGTGGTATCTATTGAAACTTAAACACTCGTATCTTTCTCCCGAAACTTAACCATTTTCACTGTTTATTAGGCTGTTGACATTTTGTCAAATGGATGCCATGCATTCTACAGCATCATAGAACAAGCTGTTACCAACATCAAATCTCATAAGTCAAAAGTTATGACATTGGCCAGAAGCCTTGTGAAAGGTTTTATCAATTTATAAGTTCGTAAACAACGAAATAGTCACATCAACTAGGTCCTCCATAGACAGGGCAGATTAAACCCTTGCATGATTTAAAAAATGATACCAAATTTAATAAGGCATTCTGAGTTATACCTCCTTTCATCTTCTATCCAGATACTACATTTAATCCATAGGCTTACTCATTACTGTGTGTCTTCTAACAAGACGATATAAATATACACAATCAAAAGAAACAGACTTTCCTCTATTTCTTTCAAAAGGCTAAAAATGCTATAGCAGCAACATTCTTTTAGAGAATAGAGGACTCATTAATGTCACTCCTCCATCTAAAACTGGGATATTTAAAGGAATACAGAAAACACAATAAGATTTCTTTCTTTTTGAAAGTGTAACAGATATCATTGCTTGGCATTGCTTGAGAGCTTCAATCCTTTACCAAATTCAAGCCATGCATGTCCTTTTACAACTGTGAGAGAAGACCTTGTGTTATATACTAAATTGTAGGCAAACCCTTCGAATCCTCAAGGTACTTTATTGTGTTATGCAAAATTGAGGAGTCTAATCAGGTAAATTCCCCCTCTTTAGTTAAAATTCTAAGACCATTAAAAATTCTTGACTTAACTTCAAGTGTACAATCTGTCACAAATACAGACTACTGAAATATCCCATGGGATCTGCCCTAAAATTCTGATTTTTAAATTCTGATTTCTGCCCTAATTTTCTGCACTTTTGGTTTTCTGCTGAAACCCTAATTACTGATCTGATTTTCTGCTCTTAATTAAAATATTCTAGCGAACATAAAACACATCCAAACATGGCAAATAATGATGTCAAATGATATTACAAGTTGACATTCATCATAAGCATGAATTACACCATGAAATACACAATGTAGGACAAACAAAATGGCAACACAAGTCTGATTTTCTGAATTAAACTTCTGCTGCTACAAACTGAGAATTCTGGAAATGTAATTACATCGAATGCATAGGCCAAACATGCCAAAGTACCAATCAGATCTCTGCTGTTACAAATCAGACCTATAATTAGGTTTGTACATACCAAATTATGATGAACAAGGAGCTCCAATACAAACCCTAGCTGTGCGAATTACATCAGATAGATTATGATGACAAATCACATGCCAAAGATGAAGAATGCTGCTCCAAAATCCTCTACAAGGCTGGCGCTCCACTCTAGGATGAAACCCTAGATCAATGACAACACAACTTCGCCAAGAATGCTGCTCCAAGTGTGGCGCTCCTAATTAGGGCAAGCCCTAATGCAAGAATTACACAAATTGCCACGAATATGACCCTCCAAGGATGGCACACAAGGCTAGGGCTACAACCCTAGTGATAAATGATGCAAGTGCCACAGGAAGAATCCTCTCCAATGCTGATCTCAAATCTGATTTATGCAAATCTGCTCCAAATCTCTGTAGATCTCAAATGAAGTGCAAGTAGGCTTCCGTTATGAAACCTCCACAAAGATGAATTAGGTTTTCGTCCAATCCACCTAGAATCACAAGGGTTTTCACCCTTGGATTCAAGCCCAACAAAGTTGCAGCTATATGAGATAAACTCAATATGAAAATAGGAATTAATGATGTGTTAAAATGCCTCCAAATGAACTCTTATTTATACATGATCTTTCCTTCCATCTCTTAGGCCGACCTAGGCAAGAAATTCCTTTTATTTTTATTATTTTTATCCCAAGCTTGGACGACCACTCCAAGATAGGTGCTCAAGGTGCAAATTAAAGGTTGTCTTTCTTTTTTTATGCCTTCTTCTAGGCCGACTCCCTCCTAGGCGCTCCCTTTATGTCATTTCCACCTCTTGGCCGACCACATAAAAGGATATATCTTCTTTTATTCTATTCTTTTCTTCTCCAAGAGGGCTGACCCTCTTCTAGGCGCCCAAGACACATGTGAGTTATCTTTATTTTATGATATTTCTCTAACATTCCATTCTCCAACGGGAACCTATTTGGTACATGATACCTCATACAGTTGACCTCAAATGAAGTCGTCATCAACAAGAAAAATCATCACAAATTATTTCTTATTTTTCCCAAGGCAATTTCATATTTTCCTCCATCTTCCATTCTCCAAATGGGTCGCTCTACATTAGGGCAAATTATTTGACTAATGTTGACTTCACCAAAATTACCACAAAATTATGCCAAGTCATAATCCATCATCGATTTGCCCTACAAAAATGACCAAGTGTGAAAACTTGCCAATTAGGTCATCACTAAGTGATCACTTCGAAAATGGGGACATTACATTGTTACAACTACACATAGTTAAATGGCAAATCACCATGCATAAAGAAATGCTTATCACCATTATGCCAATGAGTTTAAGCTCTACTTTTTAAACATTTAAAATACATGTTCTACTAATCCATTGAGTGAGAAACATCCATGCAAAACAAAAATCCATCCATTACTTCTGTAAATCAATCTACAAGTAAACTATTTCACTCTTATTATACTATAAGCACAAAATATCTTATCCAAGCAAAGAATAGAAAAATCATCTACACAACAATTTTTCCTATTCCAATTCAAACCATAACGATCAGTATCATGCTGAGAAATTATATACATTATTAAATAAGCCATACTCTATTGTTTATGAAGATCCTTTCTATAAGCATAATAAAAAATGAATCTAATTTAAATTCTGGAAATGAAGTGTACAATCACGAGACACCAAGTATGGTTTAAAAACCCATGACTGCAAAGTATTAAAACTAGTACAAAGATCGTATCCCCAAAATTTGAAGTTTTTTATTAGTACAAAGAGAAGGAATATTTAATGAAATAAGTGTAAGTCTTGAATAGCTCCAAAATTCTTCCGATAGTCAACTGCATCTGCACAAGCTTTGATAAGTGACCACTGCTTTTGTGCATGATCAATGATGAGTCTTGAATGGTTCCAAATTTTTTTTGCTACTCAATTGAGTCTCCACAAGCTCTGACAAGTGACCCTCACCTTCATGCATGATCAAAGATCATGACCAAATGGCCTAATTGGCAAAGGCTTTACCACCAACCTCACAGCTGCGAGTGCTGCTAGGAAACCATGAAATGGTAATTGGCGCTGCCCTTCACAAGACAGTGCCATAAACTAGGTTCAACAGTAAAGGGAGCAGGCATATGATGCAAGACATAAGTGAGTACACACATTCAAACAAGAATTCACTAAACAGTTTGAAAGGACAATTCACATATTTGCTCTGAAGAAATCCTCATAGTCGGGGCTTTTCTGGTGGCCAAACTAGCTAAGGGGTTTCTGATGGATAACCATCTTCAAGTGGCATGTGCACATGGCCCATGACTGCACCCCCAAGTTACAGTTGGGTTATAACTTAACCCTTAAAATGGTTCAAGGTGCATGGAGAACTCTAGCTGAGGCTCCTTGAGAGAAAAAGAAAAAATTAGAAGTACGCCAAACTAGGTTGGTTGTGAATAAGTTTCCATCCCGTGGCAACAAATTTCATGCTCATTCAAAAATATGATTAAGGAGGGAAGAAACAAAAGATAAATATATTATTACCATGAATAATACAAACACATAGAACGATTATATACACAAAGCAATAAACAAAATTTTAAAAAGAACGCACAAGTAACATAAAAAATCCAACTTGTGATCTTGTGCTTGCAAATAGGCTAATCCTTCAATTGCTCCAAGTCAAACAAGGCATGCAACTCCACGAGCACAAAACCAAAACTCCAACTTCTCACAAAATTCTCAATAATCATGAACAGCTTCCAAAGCAAAGACAATTCACCAAAAATTATAAAGACTACTAGATTTAGAACTCCAAATCAAAGCGTGGGTATGAAATTCTAATTTCAGACTCAAAGATCAAATAGCTAAATCCCTAAAGTTGAGGAGCTAAGTCCCAAGTTACAAGTTCAAATCAAATTAAAGTAAATGCACATGAATAATAATTTTGAAAATGTAATAAAGATTATAAATAGAATAGGTCATCAATTAGAAATCATAATTCCAATAAAGATAAATAAAACTAATTATTGTCTAACTTGAGAAAAGGCACTTGGAGCTAAGTTTCAAATCATTTCTAAGAAGTTCATGCATCATATGACACTCATTGCCATGTCCCAGTGGTTGTGTGTGAACTCCTTTTTCTTGTTGTACGTGGTTTCCTTCCCAGTCTAGTCAGTTGATAATGCTTTGTAAGCCCCTCTACACAACACAAACCATTTCAAATGTTAGTAAGAGAATAAAACAACTATAATCAAAGCATTATTTCAATTTATGCATTAACATTAAATAACAATGAATCTAAGTGTTATTTAAATTTGAAATAACTTAAAACAAGTAAAAGGTAGGGAAAAAGTGGATGTGGTGAGAGCAAGAGAAGGATCAGCTTTCTGATCAATCACTGAAAAGGGGCCACCGCAAGATTCAGAGGATGGCTTGAAGAGAATTGCCTGTCTAAGAGGGCCTGGCTGAAAGTGCTTCCCGATATTAAAAGGCACATCTTGTTTACATTAAAAGAACAATTTAAAAGAAAATGCCGAAATTTGTAGTAGTCATATCAATAAGTGCAGGGCAATAACTAACAGTTTGCATGAGAACAGATGCATTGAGTATCATTTTGCAATAGTCAAATTGATTTTACATAATGATGGACTGTTAAAAAAGCAAATGTATAAAAATCTAGTGTAGTCTCAACTCCCGTATGATATTTAGCAGTTTGAAGGCAATAACTACCTTCAGGTTCGAATAGTAACAGTAACTATCAGGAGTCCATGATAAACTTTATACTTTTGATCCTATTCTTCCATTTTGATACTTAGTTTTTGCTTTTCTTGCATTATCTCAAACAGGGAAGATACCAATTGATGAGATACTTATAAAATTGCTTTTATAAATGCCTGTTTCTAAAATTGGTTTTGTAGATACTACAAAGTTACTCAGAAATGTTTACCTGTAGAGGGAATACTGATCCAGTTATCATTCTTGTTGTCTACAAAAGCTAACTAGCAGTAGGTGTATGTCAAGAAAACAAGACATGTTCAAAATCATGCTTGCTATATATGTTTGAATTTCACTCATTGATCATTGACTTGGATACAAGATTATTTTTTAACATAAAATTCAATTACTAAAAGATAAATACTTTCCAATTTGGAAAAATATGAAATTGTATGAATAATTCAACTACTGAAATAGTATTTCTTGACAGTAAGCAGCTTTTGTCTTGAAGGTCAAAAATTCCAAATAAAATTGATAAATGTGATGATAACATAGCTATTTATTTTGACTTATACTAGGTTCATTTGCAAAATGCTTTATCTATATGTACAAAGTGGATTGTGACTAACATTCTTTTAATTCTTCTTTCAGCTTGCAGAAGCCTTGTATCACTATGGGAAAAGTGACTACACCCAAGCATATGATGCACTTGGACCAAATTTCAATGTACTTGAATACAAGGTGTGTAATATGGTCTAATCAAAAGTTTTCATTTACCTTTTATCAATTTTGATATAATTGCATTAGAACAGGATCAAATGTGAATAAAGGGAAGATTAAAGGAGCTGCAGATGCAATCGTAAAATGGAACTTGCAGGTAATGAAATCAAGTTACAATGTTAGGCAGAAATCAGCCTGCAGTCCAGGACATCTGCTGATTATGTGCAAATTGAAATTGGAATTGCAGATGAGCTAAGAATGGTTAAATCTTGGAAAGTGCTGTTTGCCTGAAGAGGAGTAGATTTGAAGCACTTTTCCAGCAGTACAAGGATGTTTTTACATGGTCATTTAAAAATCTAGAAGTGTTTACTCCTAAGGAGTTGTCTAATACCCTTCTGCTCATATCAGAGATAAAGCCTTTCAGACAAAAGCAGTGACATTGCAATCCATACTTGACAAGTACAATCTATAGTGAGATTGTTAGTGTATTATTTTGCACCTTTCAGTGTGAACGTAATATAGACAGATGTGCAGTAAGACCGCTCTTCGAATTAGAAAGGGAAGCTCCCTGCAAAGTAAAACTAATCTAAAACTATACAGAACTACAATGTTTTCAAAGGTATTTTCACACTTATGCTGAATGAAACAAAAATTTGCAATCTTTTTGGGTCTAGAAACACACTTTCAATCACGAAGCAAGGATTTTGTGGTTTTTTGATTGAGATCAGAACCTAGATTACATGCTTGCACCATTCAACTAAGTTCAAAGGTTGAGCAGGGCAAGTGCACAATTGGATTGATTAATATATAAACACAAAAAACATATAATCATGAATGTTATGATTAAATCTCATATGACAGTACAAAGACACGACTTATACCTTCACCTTCAGTATAGACGATGACAGATTTTGATAGACATTCGTCAGCAAAGCAAGCATAATGAAATCCATTGAATAATCAACAAGAACACAATCACATGAATATACGAGAATAACAATTTGAGCAAATTGCAAGCATGAGAATTGCTATTGGTCTTTATTCATTGATTGAATACAACACTGATATCTGAATACTGAATACTGAATAATGAATATTGAATATCTCCTAAAAAGCTAACTCTATGAATCCTCTCTATGTGCAAAAGACACTTATTTATACTTCTTACAAAGCAAATGCATGAAAATAATAATAATTGAACTCTAACCTAGTTGACCACTATTTGCATGAAATGCGAACTTTATTACAAACTATCTGTTCCACTGAAACTGAATTACAAACATGCAAGCCCTGTTTGTATTGGAGATCAAATCTATTGCAAACTGCAACTTTGTGCTCACATCGTCCGCATGACGGTCAAACTGGAGTTAACTCTAGTCAATGCTAAAAATAGCGAATGCTAGAAATAGCAAATTATAAATGTGATTTTCTTCTTTGATGACGATCTATTTTTAGCCCGCGCTAAAAATATAACTTTTTGGCAGGTGGCTTTGGCTGGTTCTGGTGAAGCTTTCTCCTACTCTGATGAAGTTTGGAAAATCTTCTGATGAAGCACTGAAAATCTCGGGAACTTATGGATCTTGGTGACTCGAATTTGGAATTGCCCACTCTAGACACGATCCTTATTTATATCTTGGCAACCTCTTTGTTGACTAATGAGCTTTTTTTAATAATGTATGGCATGCTTTTACCTTCACATTGGAGTTTGAATTCTTGCACAGGGGCGTATAAATGCCTGGACTGATGACTTGGGTTTGGCTGCTCTTTTCAAACCAATCAAACTTCTGTTGTACCCAATCAAAATTTTTGCTTCATTAAAGCATCTTGAGAAAGTCTAGAAAATTTTTTCGTCAAAAAGTCAATAAGTCAAAATTTCTAAAAATAGAAATTTCTATTTTTAGAAAGTTTCTAAAAATAGACGTCAAATTAGGTTTTCTGGGTTTCTTGAGATACATATGTTGGCAAAATTTTCTAAAAATAGAAAGTTTCTAAAAATAGAATCTCCAATTCAGATGTCGTGCCTCATTCTGATTGGCCGATTTTGCTTCACAATCAAGGTGGTCCAGACGGAATCTGCAAAAGATCAAATTTTCTCTACTGGGTCAATTCTGCTTTTTCAGCAGGCGAAGCACGAGCTCCAGGGCCATCAATAGAAGTTCGTCTGCCAGAGATCAGTTTCAAGTCTTTTAGGATGTTCAGCTAACGCAGAACTGACGAGCAGTCGTCGATTTGACTAAGCACGGGAAACAGAGCAGGATGGATCCGGAGTGAGAAGGAAAAGTTAAAAATCCTAAAATTTGACTAAGGCACAAAATTCCAAGCACCCCTAGAAGCTAGGGGCGCTCAACTTTTCATGCCTTAGATTTTTTTTGCATTTTTCAAGAAAATGCTAGAAATGCCTTTGTCGGTCAGTTGTGGGGAGGACAAAAGCAGTCATTGTGGTCAAAAGGCCCTAAAAAAGCTAGAATCCACGTTAGATGTACCCAGGCTATCCAGTCCATCCCTCATCCAGCGGCAATTGACTGACGAAACCTCAAAATCAGCGACAGGAAGCAGCCGTCGACACACAAAACGGAGCAAATTGCAAATAGAGGTTGGAAATCCTGAATTTGGCTAAAGGCACAGAATTCCAGGCGCTTTTGGAGGCTGGGGGCGCCCACTTTTCCATGCCTTAGAATTTTTTACACGTTTTTAGAGAAATGTCAAAAAGTCTCTGACATCCTGTTTCTGGGTGGTCAAACTCAGTCGAAAGCTGGTAAAAGTTGGGATTTTATCTCAGGTATGTGTTCAGGGTACTTAGTTCACCTTGTGTCCTGCCTCAGCAGCCATTTGAACGACAGAAAACGATGATCAAACAGGACTGTTGGTACGAAAATTGAGGAGTGCAATGAAAAATTGAAAATTACAACAATTTTCTAAGGCACAAATTCCTAGGCGCCCTAGGAGGCCTGGGGCGCCCACTTTTCCATGCCTTGGAATATTTTTCAGTTTTTTCGGAAAACGACAAATCCTCCTCTGTCAGCCCCATCAGATTCATAGCAAAACAGTTTGGCACGGTTTCTGAGGTAGACAAAGGGTACAATCAGTTCAATTTTCATCAGGCTTCCTTGTTTGCCAGATCATCAGACTCAGTTTTGCTTTGACAAGCAGAAATCGATAGCCAAACAGGGGTCTATAGTCACCGGAATGCGCACGCAAATCAAAAAATTTGAAAAAGTTGAAATTCACCAAAAATGGCTAAGACAAAAAACCAGGCGCCCTTGGAGGCTAGGGGCGCCCAACTTTTCATGCCTTGGAAAAATTTCATGATTGACGGTGTTTCCTTGCAGCCGTTTTTCGATCTTTGTTTGGCGACAGGTTTCAGAGGTCAGATTCGCAGTCAAATGCCATCAGATTGTCAGTTTGAGGCTGGGGATGGAATCACAGTTGATAAATCTTCAAGACGCCATGATCAGTTAGCTTTTTAAGTCAACGGTGATAGTTTCCCATATTGTTGAAGTCAGGGACAGGCCATACTGGAGTCAAAGCGAGTGCAAAAGTGTCGAAAACGAAGGAAAAATTGGTTAACACTTTTGCAACCTCGCGTGTTTGATGACATCATCAAATAAGGTATTTTTCGTCATCTCACACATGAAGCCATAGGCAGCTATAAAATAGGGATTCTTTTTATTCGAATACATCCACTTAGATTTGCGTTTTAAAAGATGCTTTCTTCAGGGATAAGATTGAAGCTTTATTCTTTCACAAGGAAAGCTGCTTTTTGCCCTAAAATTCTATAAAGATAAGCTTTGGCTTCTTTTATTTCTTTATTTTTTGTAGGTTGCATCCAGAGGAAGTTTTTTTTTTTTTTCAACAAAGATTCAAAGGCTCAAACAAAGTGCTTTTTCAGCGTTCTTCGTAGTTTCGGGATGAGGAAGCAGGGAGGCATGCTTTTTCAGGGTCCTTTTTTCTAGGGGGTCGTTTTTTAGAAACAGGACTGAAGCTTTTTCAATTTTCATCGAGATGGGTCCATCTAGAATTTCATCCTTTTGAAGATTGGGAAATTTTATTTTCTTGGGAATCTGCTTTTTTGTTGTTTTTTCGGGAAATCCTCCGCTTTTTCAAAATCCGACAATCTGGGTTGCTTTGAAACGGAATTGTCTATAAAACCCATGTGCTAGCTTTTTCGCTCACATTTTGCGTTTTAGAAGAAATCAGCAAGTAATTTTCAGCGTTTCGTTTAAGATTTTTCCGACATAGCGTGTTCACAGTCATTCTTCAAATCTTTCAGTATGCAGTACTCTCCGACAGAGATCAAGCCTAAAACGGCGTTGGTTCACGATTACCTCAGAACTTTCGAGACAAACTTGTATAAAGTTCTTCCGGTGTTCAATTTACATCCTTTGGAAGATGCAGGAAACAACACTATCAGGAATCTGAATCACTCTGGATTGCTTGCAGTAGCATCCTTTCCCATCACAGTGCAAAGCATCGAATTTGTAATTGCTTGTATGACGCATTACAATTCGGTCACAAGAGAAATCCAATCAAGAGATGGACGTGTGCTCTGCAGCCTGAGGCTGAACGACATTGAGAAGTGTTTTTCAATACCAATCTGGAGAGAAAACTTGGTTGTTTCGATTGAAGAATGCAAAAGGGTGTGGCACAATGATAAAGAAAAGTACCGGAAAAAGATTGCTCAGAGGTGGTTGAAAGAAAAGCAGAATGGCATGCCAAAGAACATTGGACGTGGAGAGTTCAAGGAGGAATATGCAATAATGATTACTCTGCTAAGCCGGATCACGGGTCAAGCAGATGCTAACAATTTCCAGCCTTTGATGTTTTACATCATGTCCTAGATTGTTGACGGAACAGGATTCTATGATTGGTCGGCACTCATCAGTGATAGTCTCCACCAGCAAATAACTGATTTTCAAAGGGTTCATGATTTTCACATGATGTCATACCTTGTATATATGATGGCTTTTGAGGGTCAATTTAGACGTTTGAATATTGTTAGAACTCTGGGCATTCAGCATGTTTATCACCATTTCCCGCAGTTAGAATTTTCTCAGGGTAAATGACATTATAGGCGGGTAAATGATGGATTCTTGATGGATGCAGTGCGAGATCTGGATAATGAGTTATATATACGATTTTCAGCTGATGCTAGAATGGCAATGGCAGAATGGGCTGATTGGTTTATCCAGTTTCCCACTTTTTCCTACATCAAAGTATATGGCTTCTCAGGAGAGCCAGCGATGTTGCCAAGATATCCGATGGATGAGGTAGCGTTCATGGAATTTTTGAGGCAAGCCTATGAAGTTCATACATTTCTGCGTAGCAGATGCAAGCCGACTTTCAATTTTCCAATTGGGATGGGAATTTACAGTTGTAGATCTGGAGCGGATGCCAAAGTGATTAGAAGTGAAATGTCCAAGTATGGTCTTAAGTTTTTCGACATGAGGTCTTCATATGATCCACGTGGTGTTTTTGCATCACCTTGGTCAAAATTGTACGCATACGCATGCAGTTGAGGATTTCTGGACTAATTGTGCTAATGAGTTTGAAGTGCGAGAATGCAGTTACAACAGGTTTACTCTTCGGCAGTTGGCTGACATTTTGTCAGAAGATGTAGAAGGCTTGTCAAATGATGGAGTTTTACTTCCCACATATTTCAGAGATCAGGTTGAGCAACAACCATTGCCATCAATTAATTGGTCAACTAAAGAGAGCACCTCGCTTGAGGAAAGAACGAGTCGAGTTGTTAGAAACAGTTAGATATTCTTGAAAAATAAGCGGAAAGAACCCATTCCAGTTGTAGAGCCGCAAGTTGTACAACCATCAGAACCTTCCACTTCGAAACCAAAACAAAGAGTTAAAGCTATGAGCATCCTCCCAGAAGGAACAAAGATGGTTAAGTTGAAAAGGAAAAAGGTTGACTCTCCAGTTCATGTTCAGCAGGAACAACCAGTAGTTGCACCAGAAGTTCCCACTGAACCAGCACCGCATGTAGAAACATTGTCTTTTGTTCATGTTTCTTCACCTTCTTCACCTAGTTCTTCTCCCATTCACATTGATTAAGAGCTAGATTCGCCGGTTCATAACTCTGAGACACATATTGGTCCATTAGGAGTTGACGAGGTTCGAACCGAGTTTCCAAGAGAAGATGGCTCATCCTGGCTTGAAAACATTCTGGGAAGAAAGAGGAGAAAGCCTTCATATCAGTTGAACTTGACAGAGCTTAATAGCGTCTACCAAGAAACACCAGACAGGAAAATGAAGAGGCAAGTTCACATTGAGAAGAATGCTGATGGAGAAATGATCCTTGAAACTGCAACACCTCCAGAAGATAAGGATGTTGATGATATTGAGATTGATGACTTCAAGGTTGTCAAGGCTAACCTTGGTAGGAGTACCCGACATATAGATGTAAATCTCTTCGAGGTTGCAGCGGATAATCTGAAGGAGAGGGTGTTGAAGGATGGAGAAGATAAAGCAGCCCTCAAGGCTGAAGTTAGGCAGTTGTGACAGTACATTTCCAACCTTTTTCAAGGCACATCACAGGCTAATTTAATGCTTCCTCCGAATCTGGGATCACCGGCTGATTAGCAGCAGTTCAATCAGTTGGTCATTTATTGGAGGCACATGAAGGATTGGGTGGAAGAATTTGTGAATAAAGGGAGAGTTGTACTTTCACAGTTTTATCAATTAAAGTACAACGCTCATGATTTACGTCAAGGCATTCGGGGGTTACAGCAAACCATGACTGAAAATAGACCGGTGTTTGAGATCATTATCTCCGACTTGAAGATAGCACATAATTCTGTTGATTCAGCTGAAGATAAGATCGTTTCTACTTGGAAAGCGCAATATCTTTTCACAGTAAAACTTATGACAGTGTAATCTCAGAGTTGGCAGAGTGGAAAGAAAAAGTGGTAAGTGCTCTCAAGTTCGTCAGATTTTTTGTCTCTCAGATCCCGTGTTCTTATGAAAAAGATGGTACCCTGTATGATCTTAGGGAAGTGCAAGCAGAGTTCCAGACTCTCGTCCGTAGCAATTTTAATGGTGATATGAGTGCTATTAAGATGGATCGTTTTGCCGCAATGACAGTGAATTTAACAAAGCTATGGGCGAAGTTCATGAATTCCTTTAGATGGTTGCAAATTGTGAAGAAATTCTAGAGAATCAGAATATCATTCTAGAGAGTATAAGTGTTCCTGGCAAAGATGCAGTCATTCGCTTTTTAGAAGATATTTTTTCCAGAATATAAATGGATGACATCTGTAATGTCCCCTTTCCAAGCCTAGTCAGACTGGGACCATTAGCCTATCTCATGATCCCGATGGGCTAGGGAAAGGTTTGGGATCATTTTTGGTTTAATTATCAAATTGGAGTTATAAGGTTGATTAATTTGATAATTAAACTAAGTTTTATTGGTGCCTAAAGTCGGGTGGGTTATTTTTAAAAAAAGTGACTTAATGTTATGACTTGAAGGGAAAAAGGGAAATGTTATAATTTTTAATTCCCTAGTCACTTAAGTGTGCACATAACTTGATATTAGAAATTATTTCTAAGGGAAGTGCAAAAAAAGCTCTAATTTCAAGAAAGATTGGTTTTGTAACTCCCAGGTGCTTATAAAAAGAAGATGTGAGCTCATTTGGAGCTATGCTTGGAATTTGATAATGTTATGCTGCTGGGTTGAAACCAGAGATCAATTGTGCCTTCTTGTGGACGGAAACCCACTTGAGGAGGATCAGTTTCGGTGGTGAGAAATCCACCCTAGCTGGTATGAGATGATTTCCACTCAGGGAATCACAGGGAACTAAATGGATTTTGAAGTTGTGAGTTTTTTTTAATTTGTGATCAGCTTAGAATGATGAATAAGATATTCTTATAAACTTTTGGTGTGATTTGAAGTGTGTGGTGAAATTCTGGAAATTTTCTGTATTGGCCGTACCATTCTTGGCCGTACATATGCTGGGGTCAAAATTCATAATTAATATAGATGATATATTGGATGGTTTCCTTCTTTGCACTTTGATTTAATATTCATATTACCTTCATTGCAAGTGGTTTGAGTGAAATTGGTATGGTATTATGAGTTTTTGAAGCATCCGTACTATGCACTGGGCCGTACCATGCTGATTGCATCGATGCACATAAAAATTCCAAGGTGATGCATTTGGATCTTCTATTGTTTGCATAGCTTTTGTTTGGCCTAGACGCCCATTGTGGAAGTGATTTGAGGTTCTTTGCTACTGTATTAACATTGCTAGGAGCATCCGTACCTGTACCAGGCCGTACGGCCCTGTCTAAGGAAATTAATTGCTGTTGATCAGATATCAGTGTTTTCAGTTTGCTAAGTGCTCAGGAATGTTAGTTTGGACTGTTATATCAGTCTAGTGGCAGTTGATTGCTGATCAGATGTGTGTGTGGATTATGAGTTTTTTTTATGTTCCTTCATGGCTGCCGTACTGTATAGTCAGCTAACAAGTTGCAAGTGACAGGGATCAGTCAGGAAAATTAGAGTTGTGTCTTCTTGATCAGCCATTTTGAATGTTAAATGACAATCAAATCAGCAGGGTATGATTCTATATCATTGGTGCTCAAGAGTAGTTTATCAAGTCTACAATTTCTAACATTGAATATGTTTATTTGATAATCATTAAAATGTTCATTGTAATGCAATTTCACACTAAGGCCCCTGGATGGTTTACCGCCAGTGTGGAGGGAAAGAATATTACAAAAACATTGTAACCCCTGGATGGTTCTACCGCCAGTGAGGATAATGAACTCTCTTTTCTTTTCATTTCTACCCACTGGACAAGTGGCGAACTCCCACTGAATAAGTGGATGGCTTTGTATTCTTTAATGCTTATTTCATACCCACTGATAAAGTGGTGAATTCCCACGATATGTGGATGCCCGCCGCAGCGGAAGAAGTGTATTTCCTTCTTGCATAGTTATTACTGTAAGCCAAAATCACTGTATGCTCTCACCTTGCCCATCCTGGGATCTTGGTGATCAAAAAGTGTGAGGCCTCGAGTTGGTTTGCTTTGATGCTAACATTGATATCCTTGTATGCAAATTTTGAAAAAAATTGGGCCTGAATATTACAACATCACCAAAAGGCAAGAGTGTAGATGAAGATGTGATTCAAAAAAAATCAGCATTAACTCAAATGCTTTTTATTTTAAAGCATTTGCTTTCATCCAAAGCTCATCCATTCTTTATTTAGAAAGAAATCACTTTGTATTAGTTGGAGTTTTCTTTGCTTTAAAGCATTTGTTAGTTGTAATCTTTATCTTAGAATAGAAATAAAGCTTATGAGTTTGAAAGATCCCTTACCAAAGCTGCCTTGATTTTTCAATTTTGATCCCTTGGCGATTTGTCAAACAGTTGTTGTGCAAACTAATGAATTCTGATTTCCGGATTGCTGTTCTGATTTTCTGAGTTTGTTATTTGATGTTTGTGTGGATATGAAATGGTTTTGATTGCAATATTCACATATCGAATGAAAAGAAATATAACCAACAAATAAACATTGCAATGCCACACCAAAATAAGCTTTATTTCTCACTAAACATAAGTCTGATTACAAATTCAGAGGTCTGATTTCCACTAAATCAGACTATAACAGCAACCCAGAAACCTCTATAGGACGCAATAATAAACTATCCAAATGACAATCACATACCTGGGAGCCAATGCTTAATTTGTGGAACAATTAGTAGCTGAAACCCTAATTCCTGGCTAGGATTTGGCTGAGAATAACCCCCAAATCGAACGACCAGCAGGTGAATGCACAAAAATGAGGCTATATGCTCATAAGAAGCCCGATCTGCAAATGTGTCTTGATAAACCACTGTTGCAACTTCTCCAACATGCAATATTACCCTGTAATGAAGTCCAATGATGCCCAAACGGAAGCCCAAAGTAGATTTCCCTGTTTTGTGAACTGGGTTGTCGTTCAATCCACTGTCCTCCAAGGGGTTTCGTTCTCAGAAGAGTTGCAATCTGCTGAAACCCTATCCAGAGCTCCAAACCTCCACTTAGTTTTGTGAAAAATGAGAATAGAATGCTCAAAAATGAGCCCAATACCTTGCTTTATAGCGTCCATAACCTTTTTTCCATAAAAAACAGTAAAATATTCCCTCCAAGAGGGCACTCCCACCTTGAGGGTCTTTTCTCATGAAAAGGGAAATGCCACTTTTCAAAAACAACATTGTGCTACTAGGATGGGGGCACTTTTCAGTATTCCTCTTCTAATTCTCTGTTACTATTCACTTTCCACTATTTCTCTTCTAATTTTATGTTGCTATTCACTTTTCACTATTCCCTTAAAGCAAACCTTAATATTTTCAATTCAACCCTTGGATTCATCAACTGACACCAAATTGAAGGGCTTGTAAGACTCCCAGCAAAGCTCCACTGCCCCTGGATAGGTCCCCTAACCACTCTACTGACCTATGGGAACCCTGGTAATAGGCCAACCACTGCTCATCTATGTGTCATCTAGGAAGGGGACATTACAGAGTTGGCAAATTAGTTAGGGTAAATCAAGGAGATTTTAGGGTTACCTACTCCTTTGATTTAGTATAAATAAGGGCGACCTTGCCCATTGTAAGAGGAATTGTAATTGTGATAGCAAAATTTGCTGTGCCTATTCTAGCCTGCAGAAATTATTATTTCAACTACTTGTTTACTCTATGTTATCTGTTCTCTAGTTATTGATTGCCTATTGTATGCCTGCCTTTTGTTACAATACTGCTGTCCTGGAGTTGTATCAACTTTATGATATTGAAATAGAAGTCTCATGCCTGCCTTTTGCTCTGATTTTCTATCTCAAATCATCTAGTTTTGTCGTCAGATGTGTGGCTTGTGTAAATTTTATTTCAGCTTTCATCATTAAAGTACAATGGGTCTTGTGATGTGAATCTGGGAGAAATTTATTTAAGTTTTTGTGTTACAACAAATCATTCTTTGTTCACTTTTAATCCCTTTGCACTGAATTTACTCAGGAGATTAAAAGTTTCGTTTAGTTTAGGCCTAGCTGTAGTTAGAAGTTTTAAAAAGGAAAAACCTCTTTTGTAGCGAAATAGAGTTTTATAACCTTGTGCTCGCAGCTGAGAATCAAAAAGAAGATAGGCAAATTTGTTTTATTTATTTTTCAAGCGAACATCGGCAAAAAGGGAACTCCCCCTCATAATAGGAGAGCAGTTTATCTGTGCATAGTTGTCCGTTTCCAACTCGCATTCCAGAGGTGCGAATTGAAACGCCAACATTTTTTTGGTGCCCACCATGGGGCATGAGGCATAAAACTTCAAGCAAGCTTAGGCTTATGACACGGGAATCACTCTCTGGCTTCCTACTGCTCCAGTTCAACCAAATCTTACAGCACCTGCTATTCAACTAAATCTTGTACGAGTGGAAGGAGAGCAAACGGACATCATTAGTAGCCTGAGGAGTTTCATATTTGCGCAAAAGGAAGGTCTTGATCAGTGGAGAAACTCGGCTACTATCCTTGACGAAGAAGAACACAAAGCAGATCTTGCGGCTGGAAGACCTGTATTACCATCAACCACATGGCAATAGATAATCCTGGCTCACAGGGTTCATTCAAGAAGGGGAAAAGGCGGTGCTACGGATCTTTTCTTCCAAGATCTTGTTCCTACAGAAGTTGGAGAGGCATCCAACATAGTTCCTGAAGTCCAGTTAATTCCTGAAGTCAAGCAGGAAGAACCTCAAAAGGAACCAGTAATCCAGCCTAGAGTGATGGGCGATAATAACAATCACAATGATCAGAATCAGAGGCGACCACCCCCATTGCCTTGGGGTGATAACATTGGTCCTTTGGCCCTGCAAGCACATCATGAGTTACCGAAGGGGTCAAGGAAGCACTTTCCCCGGTTCCACAGCGATGGGACTCAACATCTTGACTAACATATCTCTGCATTCACAACAGCTTGCGCCGTTTTGCATGTATCACATGAAGATGTTGCTGTGCATCTCTTCGTTGAGACTTTCCTGGGAAATGCTGCCAATTGGTTCAATCATCTGGAGCCAAGCATCATTACAAATTGGGCAACTATGAGTGAGAAATTCTTGGCAAGATTCAAAGCTGCCGAAGATAGTCACAGATTGTTTGCCCAACTCTCAAATTCAAAAATGGAAAACAATGAACCAATGAGGGAGTTCGTAGCAAGGTTTAATCGCCTGGTTACACGCCTTTCTCATACTCTCAATCCATCTCCGCAAATTCTGTTGAGCAGTTTCATTAATGCTCTTCATTCTGAGATAGTCTTCTTTTTGAGATCGGCTGATGAAACAGAATTATCCAGTGCACAAGAAAATACCATTAAGTTGGAGGATAACATGATTACCTCTGGCAAGATGAAGACGGATTCAATCATGCCTCTCGTTCAGAGTTCTGCGGATCCACTGCTACAGAAGGTAGCAAATGAAGTGATTATTATGAAGAGACAATTGCCTGCTTAGGGGCAACGTGCACAACAGCCATATTAGTCACCACAACAACAATACCAACCACAGCAACAGTACCAACCACAACAACCATATCAGCCTAAGAGGAACAATTTTTAGCCTTTCAATAACTACAGGCCCAGGTTGCCAGCACCTCCACCAAGACAAGCAGTTGATGCAGCTCAAAATGCAGTGTTTTGTTCCTTTCATGAAACCGATGTACATACTGGAGCCACATGTCCTAAAAATCTAAGAATGAATCAGATTATGGGATATGCTGATGCTGCACCCCTTTCCAACATAGTCCCCTAAGTATGAATGTTGTTTTACCACAGACAGACAACTTCGATGGCGACTTTACTACGGGATACTTCCAGAATGAACCCATTTTAATAAAGGAAGAACAAGAGGATTTTCATCAATATTCTCTTGCGGTGAATCACGAAAATCTTTCTACACCCGTGTTTACACGTGCTCAGCATTTCAAGGCACAGAAAGAAGAAGAGGATAAACTGAGATCAAAAGAAAAGGGGAAGGAAGTGGCTTCCACTTGCAATATTAAGCCACCGCTTGACAATGTCAAGGCTGCTCAAGATTCGTCTTCGGCGAATTTTGTTATAATGGATTCCATGATGAAGACAAAAGTGCAGATTTCTTAGTTAGAGTATCTTCAGGACCATCCAGATCAGCTGGATAGAATTGTTAAGTATGTCAAGAAGGAGACTGTCGTGCAACTTACATTGCTTGAATCCTGCGTTCTAGCAAAAGAGAAGCCCAAGCCTTTCTATATCTCTCTGTATATAGGAGGCTATAAGTTGAGTTGTTGTATCATTGATTCAGGAGCCTCGGACAACGTCATGCCTTTGCAGGTAATGAATGCATTAGGACTCTCGTGCACCAAAACACATGACAAGTGTTATTCACTTGAGTCTAAGTCAGTGCCATTGGTTGGACAATTGAAGGATGCTCAAGTACGGTTGGCGGCTTGTCCTGAAAAGAAAATAATGATGACTATCTTGGTAGTTGACATTCCAGCTAGTTATGGGATGTTGCTAAGTAGAAGCTTCTGCAAAGATCTCAAAGGGGAAATACAGTTGGATTGGTCATCTGCGACCATTCCATTAAAGAAAGGCAGTTTCAAATTGGAACTAGAAACCAAGTCACTGTTCACGGTAGTGAAATCTCAGGGTCCTCAAGCACAAGTGCTATATCATGAAATGGGTCCTGGTACATATGTTATGCTATCAGAAATAACCGAAGAGAATCAAGAGGTTGTCTGCACGGTTGGCAAATCAAAGGAAGAATCCGAAGAAATGTACAACTTGCAAACTTTCTCTGAGGAAGAAGTGTGACAATCTTCTCAAGAGCAAAATTACGAGGGAGAAACCACATATACTGCAAAGAGCTATAATGAATTAGATTTGTTTTTCTCATCCTTTGAAGGTTGGTTTGAAGAACTCGTGTCAGATACATCCAAAGAAGAGGCCAAAGAAACGTTGCAATTGGAGCAAGAACATGATCTTCATTTTGAAGATGATTTCTTCGTAGAGGAATTTTTCGAAACTAGAGATCATATGGAAAATTCATTAGATCTCAATTGTTTTCTACATCACTGGGAAAGTGATTCTTCAACAAAAGATATTGCAGATTTTTCTTTACAATATAGCCCGTCTTCACCTTTGTCCCAAGAATCTTTCATACGCAATAGTGAAGAAGACGATGTTGAATTCATCTATGAATCTGTACGAGAAAGAGACTTCACTGATACTATATAGCCAACACAAAATGCAACATATAAAGAGGTATATGGAGAAGAAGATTTCATGGAATATTCAACTTTGGTCACTAAAGAGGACGATATTGAAAAGTCAGAAATTCTTGACAAATGTTTTGTGAGATACGCCATATGTGAAATCGATCAAGAAGATGAAGAAACATATAGCACAGATGGATTTGTCTTTGCTTTCGCTTACTTACCAGAAGAAGGTACGTGATTACTGAAGATGAGACACTATCGGATATTCGTAGCGAAGAAGATTACTCTATAGAGGATGACGAGATTCAAGATAATGAATGGCAAAGTGAACTGTCAGGTAAAGATGTTACCCATCAAGTGTACTTCGACAATGATCAAGAGCTTGAACATCCAGACCTAGATGATCTATCTGACTCTGAGGATTTGATGGACGAAAACATGAACAATGAAGAAGAAGAAACTCTTGAAGCACTGGAAAAATGGGTGACAATAGTTGTGGATCCAATAAGCCAAGAATCAGTAATGAGAGTTGTGTATGAGTAGCTTAGACCTTTTCCAGAAGATGATACATTGACTGAGTTAAAAGTTGCATGTGTTTGAGATATAAATGAAAGTCAAGTTCTATATGTGGTGACTACCATTCCCACAAGCATACTTTGGCCACATGACATTCCTACATATGTTCAGAAGGAGGTTCTGTACCTTCACCTATTGCAGAGGTTGCTTGCTTTAGAAGAAGATGCTCGACCTGATCTTTGGCGTATCAACTAGTTCCTCATGAACTTCTCATGCCCTGAACGTGAATACCCTCCGGAACCATGGCTCTTTGAAGAGATGTTGTAGAGAAAGAAAAGTTTTGTACTGTCAAGACAATCTTCACAGCTAAAGAAAGATGGTTCTTACTTTTCCGAATCAGTTGATGGTTTTGTCTGACAGTCTTTGTTCTTCTCATCCTCGCTTAGGAAAAAGAGCATTTGTGTGAACACCTTTTGTTATTGTAATGTGTTTCCCCTTTCTGTGATGTAATCGTTATGTCGTAATGGTTTTCCCCTTTTTGTAATGTGACGGTTGTGTTCTTTGTGTTCTGGGAAGTTCCAACTTTTAGGTGATTTTAGGAAGTCTGGTCTTAGGTGATGTAGGGAAAAGTCTTGTTCTAGGTGATTAGGGAAGTAACCTGACTCTATTGCCCAATGGATAAGGCACTGGTACAAGCTAGAAAATCCAGAGATTCTCGGTTCTCCTATGCCGTAAGTATCTGACATGGTCCCCAGATAGAGCCAATTGTTGTACCCAATCAAAATTTTTGCTTCATTAAGGCATTTTGAGAAAGTCAAGAAATTTTTTTCGTCAAAAAGTAAAAAATTCAAAATTTCTAAAAATATGTCAAATTAGGTTTTTTGGGTTTCTTGAGATACGGATGCTGCCAAAATTTTCTAAAAATAGAAAGTTTCTAAAAATAGAATCTCTGATTCAGATGTCGTGCCTGATTCTGATTGGCCGATTTTGCTTCACAATCAAGGTGGTCCAGACAGAATCTACTAAAAATCAAATTTTGTCTATTAGGTCAATTTTGCTTTTTCAGAAGGCGAAGCACGAGCTCCAGGGCCATCAATAGAAGAAGTTCGTCTGCCAGAGATCAGTTTCAAGTCTTTCAGGCTGTTTCAGCTAACGTAGAACTGACGAGCAGTTGTCGATTTGACGAAGCACGGGAAACAGAGCAGGATGGATCTGGAGTGAGGAGGAAAAGTTAAAAATTCTAAAATTTGACTAAGGCGCAAAAATCCAAGCGCCCCTGGAGGCTAGGGGCGCCCAACTTTTCATGCCTTAGATTTTTTTTGCATTTTTCAAGAAAATGCTAGAAATGCCTGTCGGTCAGTTCCAGGGAGGACAAAAGCAGTCATTCTGGTCAACAGGCCCTAAAAAGCTGGAATCCACGTCACATGTACCCAGGCTATCCAGTCCATCCCTCATCCAACGGCAGTTGATTGACGAAACTTTAAAATCAGCGACAGGAAGCAGCTGCTGGCACACAAAACGGAGCAAATTGCAAACAGAGGTTGGAAATCCTGAATTTGGCTAAGGCACAGAATTCCAGGCGCCCCTGGAGGTTGGGGGTGCCTACTTTTCCATGCCTTGGAATTTTTTACGCGTTTTTCGAGAAACATCAAAAAGTCTCCGATAGCCTGTTTCCAGGTGGTTAAACTCAGTCGAACGCCGGTAAAAGCTAGGATTTCATCTCAGCTATGTGTTCAGGCTACTTAGTTCACCTCCCGTCCTGCCTCAGTAGCCATTTGAACGATAGAAGACGATGATCAAACAGGACCTGTTGCCATGAAAATCGAGGAATGCAATGAAAAATTGAAAATTACAAAATTTTTCTAAGGCACAAATTCCTAGGCGCCCAGGAGGCCTGGGGCGCCCACTTTTCCATGCCTTAGAATATTTTTTAGTTTTTCCGAAAAATGACAAATCCTCCTCCGTCAGCCTCGTCAGATTCACAGCAAAATAGTTTGGCATGGTTTCCGAGGTAGACAGAGGGTACAATCAGTTCAATTTTCATTAGACTTGCCTGTTTGCTAGATTATTAGACTCAGTTTTGCTCCAACAAGCGGAAATCGATAGCCAAACAGGGGTCTACAATCACTGGATCGCGCACGCAAATCAAAAAATTTGGAAAAGTTGAAATTCACCAAAAATGGCTAAGGCACAAAAACCCAGGCGCTCCTGGAGGCTAGGGGCATCCAACTTTTCATGCGTTGGAAAAATTTCATGATTGACAGTGTTTCCTTGCAGCCGTTTTCCGGTCTTTGTCTGGCGACAGGTTTCAGAGGTCAGATTCGCAGTCAAATGCCATCAGATTGTCAGTTTGAGGCTGGGGATGGAATCACAGTTGATAAATCTTCAAGACGCTATGATCAGTCAGCTTTTTCAGTCAATGCTGACAGTTTGCCATATTGTTGAAGTCAGGGACAGGCCATACTGGAGTCAAAGCGATTACAAAAGTGTCGAAAATGAAGGAAAAATTGGTTAACACTTTTGCAACCTCACGTGTTTGATGACATCATCAAAGAAGATATTTTTCCTCATCTCACACATGAAGCCATAGGCAGCTATAAAATAGGGATTCTTCCTATTCGAAGACATCCACTTAGATTTGCTCTTTAAAAGATGCTTTCTTCATGGATAAGATTGAAGCTTTATTCTTTCACAAAGAAAGCCGCTTTTTGCCCTAAAGTTCTATAAAGACAAGCTTTGGCTTCTTTTATTTCATTATCTCTTGCAGGTTGCATCCAGAGGAAGATTTTTATTTTTTTTCAATGAAGATTTGAAAGCTCAAACGAAATGCTTTTTCAGCGTTCTTCGTATTTTCGGGATGAGGAAGCATGGAAGCATGCTTTTTCAGGGTCCTTCTTTCTAGGGGATCGTTTTTTAGAAACAGGACCGAAGCTTTTTCAATTTTCATCGAGATGGGTCCATCCAGAATTTCATCCTCTTGAAGATTGGAAAATTTTATTTTCCCGGGAATCTGCTTTTTTGCTGCTTTTTTGGGAAATCCTTAGCTTTTTCAAAATCCAACAATCTGGGTTGCTTTGAAACGGAATTGTCTACAAAACCCATGTGCCAGCTTTTTCACTCACATTTTGCTTTTTAGAACAAATCAACAAGTAGTTTTCAGCCTTTTGTTTAAGATTTTTCCGACATAGGCGTGTTCATAGTCATTCTTCAAATCTTTTAGTATGCAGTACTCTCCAACAGAGATCAAGTCTAAAATGGCGTTGGTTCACGATTACCTCAGAACTTTCAAGACAAACTTGCATAAAGTTCTTCCAGTGTTCAATTTACATCCTTTGGAAGATGCAGGAAACAACACTATCAGGAATCTGAATCACTCCAGATTGCTTGCAGCAGCATCCTTTGCCATCACAGTGCAAAGTATTGAATTTGTAATTGCTTGTATGATGCATTACAATTCTGTCACAAGAGAAATCCAATCAAGAGATGGACGTGTGCTCTGCAGCCTGAGGCCGAACGACACTTAGAAGTGTTTTTCAATACCAATCTGGAGAGAAAACTTGGTTGTTTCGATTGAAGAATGCAAAAGGGTGTGGCACAATGATAAAGAAAAGTACCGGAAAAAGATTGCTCAGAGGTGGTTGAAGGAAAAACAAAATGTCATGCCAAAGAACGTTGGACGTGGAGAGTTTAGGGAGGAATATGCAATAATGATTACTCTGCTAAGCCGGATCACGGGTCAAGCAGATGCTAACAAATTCCAGCCTTGGATGTTTTACATCATGTCCTAGATTGTTGACGGAACATAATTCTATGATTGGTCGGCACTCATCAATGATAGTCTCCACCAGCAAATAACTGATTTTCAAAGGGCTCATGATTTTCACATGATGTCATACCTTGTATATCTGATGGCTTTTCATGGTCAATTTAGAGGTTTGAATATTGTTGGAACTCTGGGCATTCAGCATGTTTATCACTTTTTTTCGCAGTTACAATTTTCTCAGGTTGAATGACATTATAGGCGGGTAAATGATGCATTCTTGATGCATGCAGTGCGAGATCTGGATAATGAATTACATATACGATTTTCAGCTGATGCCAGAATGGCAATAGCAGAATGGGCTAATTGGTTTATCCAGTTTCCCACTTTTTCCTACATCAGAGTATATGGTGTCATGTTCCAATATTAAGGCATTGTTTAAATTAAAGATTTAAACAACGTGACAAACCGGTCTCATTCCAGATGATAAAAATAATTGCATACGTTATATAAATATTTTAAATAATAAATAAGATATTCGTAATGAGTTATAATTAATACCAAATATTATTATTATATGACAATAAATTATAATTATCAAATATATATGGAATATAATATAAATATATAATAATAATTTAATATATTAATAAATATTATGAATTAAATAATATATATAATAAATTAAATATCATTATAATAAATATTATAAATATAAGCAAATATTATAAATTAAAATTATAAGTAAGGAGGATCCCAATTGAAAGCCTTAATAAAGGCAATACTCCCGATAAGGGATAAAGCAAAATCACATGGTTATATATATTAAATAAAATTTGATATCATAGACCACAAATTCTCCATATATGGAGCGGTAGTCCCAAAAGATCAACGGTTGAACAAAAGGTAATACAAACATCTATTTAACATATACTAATGCATGTGTAAAGGCACATGAAAGAAGTGACGATTGGAGGACCGTCGGTTCAGCAACTATAAAGAGAGTAGAGGGATCGATGGGTAGGGGGGAAGCAATCATACAAATCGAACAGAATGGAGATCTGTTAGATCATCATCGAAGAATCAAGAGCAGTGAACAGATCATCACCTCTTCTCAGCGAACTAGCAATCATAAAATATATATCTGCATCAAACAAGCAAACATATCTTATCATCGAACAAACAATCAATTAAAACATACAACATCGAATACGCAAGAATTATATATCGTCACATCTACACATCGGGTAAGAGGCAATTAATAATATATCTAATCGAAAGCATATTACAGCAGCAAGCATAAGGTACGAACTTATCCTCAAACTGATTGGTATCATAACTTGATTTCTATAACAGGGTTGAAAGTTTAAATAATGTAAATGCATATTATTTGCCTAAAGTAGAACAGGTATATATAGGACTGTGTCATCGTATTGATCAGCATTAGCAGTATTAAGTGCATTTCATGATTGATTTATCATAGTACAATAAAGGTAGTTAAATGTATATGAATGTTTAGAAAGGATAAGGACCATAAGATCAAATGCTTCCAATAAGGTTATGAATGTTGTGAATAACCCATTGAATGTTAGGAAGCTCTAATAATCTCATATTAAAGTTAACAATAGTAGAGTAAACATCTAATGAAATATACATTCAAAGAGAAATATCAATATACTAGTAATTATTGAATATCCAAGAAAGTGAATTGTAAATAGAAGGCATGATGCCTTGTAACAAACTACCCCCAAATTTTTTCAAAATGACATACAATGATATGGCAGTGTTAGCATCAATTGCATAAACCAACTAAATTCCTCACACTTTTTGATCACCCAGTTCCCAGGATGGGCAAGGTGAGAGCATACAGTGATTTGGCTTACAATATAAAGTATGCAAGAAAGGAAAGACTTCTTCCACTGCGGCGGGCATCCACATATCGTGGGGATTCACCACTTTATCAGTGGGTGAGAATTATGCATGAAGGATTACGAAGTCATCCACTTATGCAGTGGGAATTCACCACTTGTTCAGTGGGTAGAAAGAAAGAAAAAGTGTTCTTTATCCACACTGGCGGTATCACCATCCAGGGGTTACAATGTGTTTAATGGTTCTTTTCTCCCACATTGGCGGTAAACCATCTAGGGGTTTTAGTGTGATTGCAATGATGAAGAAATTACAACTAAAAGCAATTACAATGTTGCTCAATATGCTTGATAAAAAAATTGATAAGTACCTCTTGGAGTAAAGAGGATAATACCCTGCATGAACAAGTCAAGAAGAACTTAATTTGCTGATGAAGAAATTGCATGGACTAACAGTTAGCTGAATTTCTGATCTAATACTTATTTGCTGATTGTCTCTGCTGGTAAGGCAGCCATGAATGCAGCCTTGAATACTCATAAACTGATCCATACAATAGACTAACCCAACAATGATGCAAATTTGATAGACTGTCCTTACCAAACAATTCTGAGCAGTCAAGCTAAGCCAATACCAAGTATTTCAGATCTGCATACAAAAACTATCTCTGCCTGGACATAGTACGGTAGCCATAAAGGAGCATCAAAACTCAAAACCAACAAACAACCACACCAATCACTCTAATGACTGAACCAAGTTGATTTAACAAGCTTCCCAAACAGTTCTGATGTATTCATAGCATGAAAGAAATCAAAGATTGGATTTCACACATAATTGTCCCTGCCTAAGCCGTACGGCTATGTAATGGTACGGCAAATCACCATAAATCTATTTCTTTATCAAATGACTTCTAATAACTTGCAAAATGGTTGCTCAAGGCCGGCAAATAAGATGCAATCAATAGAAATAGCAAACTCCTCAATATTCTTTTCCTATGTGCATCGATGCCGAACACATGGTACGGCCAAGGACATGTACTGCCTCACCCAGAATTCACAAATTTGCATCAAAAAGCTTCAATTAACTTGCATTGATAATTTTTGCCATGGATAATCGTTATGAAATCATTTAAACATATAAAAATACCATCTTGAAATTGCTGATAAAATCCAAGTCTAAGCCATTGTATGGCCAGAGCAAGTACGGACACTTCACAAAAATCTCATTTTCACCAACTATCAACTGAAAGCATAATGAGAGGAAGTTTAGAAGTAATATGAATGTATCACACACATCTTTGCATTCAGAGAGCACCCATAATGATTTCTTGCACAAAACGTACCATTCATGAATGTACAGCACATGCAGATGGTACGGATACTTCCCAAAAATCATTTACTACTTTAAAACTCCTTAAATTGGTTTTGAAAGAATCGTTTCTACCATACAAAGGACCCAACAATAGCTTAGAACAAACAAACATCAATGTTATTTGCAAACACCAAAAATTGAGTACCAGTTGTACGGCCATATGAGTACGGACATCACCATAGCTTATAAAATATTCCTTCAAATCATTGCCAAAAATCTTCAAAACATAGCATACTAGTATCTACATGAAATACAAACAAACTTCACCAAGAATCTATTAACTTCGTTCAGCTCCATGTGGTTTCCTGAATGAAAACCATCATCACCAGCTAGGGTGGATATCTCACCACCGAAACTGATCCTCTTCGAGTGGGTTTCCGTCCACAGGAAGGAAAAGAAAAGGAAGAACACGCAGGTTCAATCCAACAGAGTGTCAATACAATAACCAAGCATGTCTCCAAATGAGCTCACAATGTCCTTTTATAACCTTTTGAGAGGAACATAATATTATTTCCTTTTGCCTCTTCGTATTACTTCTCTCAAAGGACCTTTTTAATTTTCCCCGCCTAAAATACTTTACTTAATATTATAAAGTGACTTTATTGATTGACATTAAAATAAGTCATTTTATAACCTTTTAATATAATTATTTAATATTACCCTTTAAACTTAGCAATTTTTTGCCAGGTAACATTAAATAATTAAAATAATTATTATTCCCTAGGCGTAGGAAAATTGGGGACATTACATGCCTAGAATAATAAGTATGTTCTATCAAGGGATTGATTATGAAATCATCCTTAAGAAGCAATCAACATGGCCATGAGTACCGGGCTAGGATTAGTAGCCTTCCTCTTAATCCACCTTCACACCTTATTAGTATGAGACTGTTGGTCAGAAGGAATCTAGCGTCTAGCACTCGAGCTGGCAAGTCATTGCCCCTTAGAGTTAGGAGCGAAGTATTGCCGGGTGTAGCATGAAGCTCTTAGACCTAGGGTAAGAATGAAGTATTGCCGGGTGTAGCATGAAGTTCTTGACCCTATGGTTGCATAGGACCTAGATAATATTAATGTCCTAACGGTAGGTGAACCTCGAGCTAGCTATAAGCCCCTCCGAGCCAAGAGTGAAGTACCTCCGGGTGTGAGGTGAAGCCTTGGGCCTACGGCCGTGGGTCTGGGAATCCTTAACCCACCCTATCATATTAGGTGCGCGGTCTGATTAATGGGTACGATCACGAACGTCCTCCCCAAGGTATGTCATGACTCATGTGTGATTAATGATATAAGATAGATCATGAACCAATGATGAAAATGAATAAATGCCTGATGATGAAATGAATTATATGAAACTTAATGTGAATATAATCTAATATGTTTAAGTCTTAATGATTGTGTTGAAAGAAATGATTAAAGATTACTAATATTCTCTTTTACTAAGTTGGAGTTGTGTAAAATAGTGAAAAATTTCAGCTTACTAGAAGGGGACATTACATATGGCTTCTCAGGAGAGCCAGCCATGTTGCCAAGATATCCGACGGATGAGGTAGCATTCATGGAATTTCTGAGGCAAGCCTATGAAGTTCATACATTTCTGCGTAGCAGACGCAAACTGACTTTCAATTTTCCTATTGGGATGGGAATTTACAGATGTAGATCTGGAGCGGATGCCAAAGTAATTGGAAGTGAAATGTCCAAGTATGGTCTTATGTTTTTCGACAGGAGGTCTTCATATGATCCGCATGGTGTTTTTGCATCACACCTTGCTCAAAATTGTACGCATACGCATGCAGTTGAGGATTTCTGGACTAATTGTGCTGATGAGTTTGAAGTGCGAGAATGCAGTTATAGCAGGTTTACTCTTCGACAGTTGGTGACATTTTGTCAGTAGATGTAGAAGGCTTGTCAGATGATGGTGTAGTTTTACTTCCCACATATTTCAAAGATCAGGTTGAGCAACAACCATTGCCATCAGTTAATTGGTCAACTAAAGAGAGCACCTCGATCGAGGAAAGAACGAGTCGAGTTGTTAGAAACAGTTTGATATTCCTGAAAAATAAGCGGAAAGAATTCATTCCAGTTGCAGAGCCGCCAGTTGTACAACCATCAAAACCTTCCACTTCCAAACCAGAACAAAGAGTTAAAGCTATGAGCGCCCTCGTAGAAGGAACAAAGATGGCTAAGTTGAACAGGGAAAAAGGTTGACTCTCCAGTTCATGTTCAGCAGGAACAACCAGCAGTTGCATCAGAAGTTCCCATTGAACCAACACCGCATGTAGAAACATTGCCTTCTGTTCATGTTTCTTCACCTTCTTCACCTAGTTCTTCTCCCATTCACATTGATTCAGAGCCAGATTTGCCGGTTCGTAACTCTGAGACACATATTGGTCCATTAGGAGTTGATGAGGTTAGAACCGAGTTTCCAAGAGAAGATGGCTCATCCTGGCTTGAAAACATTCTGGGAAGAAAGAGGAGAAAGCCTTCATATTAGTTGAACTTGACAGAGCTTAATAGCCTCTACCAAGACTCACCAGATAGGAAAATGAAGAGGCAAGTTCACATTGAGAAGAATGCTGATGGAGAAATGATCCTTGAAACTGCAACACCTCCAAAAGATAAGGATGTTGATGATATTGAGGTTGATGACTTCAAGGTTGTCAAGGCTAACCTTGGTAGGAGTACCCGACATACAGATGTAAATCTTTGCGAGGTTGCAGCGGATAATCTGAAGGAGAGGGTGTTAAAGGATGGAGAAGATAAAGCAGCCCTTAAGGCTGAAGTTAGGTAGTTGCGGCAGTACATTTCTAACCTTTTTCAAGGCACACCACAGGCTAATTTAATGCTTCCTCCGAATCTGGGATCACCGGCCGATTAGCAGCAGTTCAATTAGTTGGTCATCTATGGGAGGCACATGAAGGATTGGGTGGAAGAATTTGTGAATAAAGGGAGAGTTGTACTTTCACAGTTTTATCAATTAAAGTACAACGCTCATGATTTACGTCAAGGCATTCAGGGGTTACAGTAGACCATGGCTAAAAATAGACTGGTGTTTGAGATCATTATCTCCGACTTGAAGATAGCACATAATTCTGTTGATTCAGCTGAAGATAAGAAGACCGTTTCTACTTGGAAAGCACAATATCTTTTCACAGTAAAAACTTATGACAGTGTAATCTCAGAGTTGGCAGAGTGGAAAGAAAAAGTGGTAAATGCTCTCAAGTTCGTTAGATCTTTTGTCTCTCAGATCCCGTGTTCGTATGAAAAAGAAGATGGTACCCTGTATGATCTCAGGGAAGTGCAAGCAGAGTTCCAGACTCTCGTCCGTAGCAATTTTAATGGTGATATCAGTGCCGTCAAGATGGATCGTTTTGCCGCAATGACAGTGAAGTTTGACAAAGCTATGGGTGAAGTTTATGAATTCCTTCAGATGGTTGCGAATGGTGAAGAAATGTTAGAGAATCAAAATATAATTTTAGAGAGTATCAGTGTTCCCGGCAAAGATGTGGTCACTCGCTTTTTAGAAGATATTTTTCCCCAGAATATAAATGGATGACATCACCTAAGGGCAAGAGTGTAGATGAAGATGTGATTCAAAAGAAAGCAGCTTTAACTCAAATGCTTTTTGTTTTAAAGCATTTGCTTTCATCCAAAGCTCATCCATTCTTTATTTAGAAAGAAATCACTTTGTATTAGTTGGAGTTTTCTTTGCTTTAAAGCATTTGTTAGTTGTAATCTTTGTCTTAGAATAGAAATAAAGCTTGCGAGTTGGCATGTTAGTTAGGGTAAATGAAGGAGATTTTAGGGTTCCCTACTCCTTTGATTTAGTATAAAGAAGGGTGAGCTTGCCCATTGTAAGAGGAATGGTAATTGTGATAGCAAAATTTGCTGTGCCTATTCTAGCCTGCAGAAATTGTTTTTTCAGCTACTTGTTCACTCTGTGTTATCTGTTCTCCAGTGTTTGATTGCTTATTGTATGCTTGCCTTTTGCTACAATACTGCTGTCCTGGAGTTGTATCAACTTTATGATATTGAAATAGAAGTCTCATGCCTGCCTTTTGCTCTGATTTTCTATCTCAGATTATCTAGTTTTGTCGTCAGATGTGTGGCTTGTGCAAATTTTATTTCAGCTTTCATCATTAAAGTACAATGGGTCTTGTGATGTGAATCGGGGAGAAATTTATTTAAGTTTTTGTGTTACAACAAATCATTCCTTGTCCACTTTTAATCTCTTTGCTCTTAATTTACTTAGGAGATTAAAGCGTCGTTTAGTTTAGGCCTAATTGTAGTTAGAAGTTTTAAAAAGGAAAAACCTCTTTTGCAACGAAATAGAGTTTTATAACCTTGTGCTAGCAGCTGAGAATTAAAAAGAAGATAGGCAAATTTGTTTTATTTATCTTTCAAGCGAACATCAACAAAAAGGGAACTCCCCCTCATAATAGGAGAGCAGTTTATTTGTGCATAGCTGTCCGTTTCCAACTCGCATTCCAGAGGTGCGAATTGAAACGCCAATAACTTCATTAATGACTGAGTGGACTTTGCTTAGTGTGGAACACTACTTTAGAAGACTCACGCTGTTTTTATCCGTTTTAATATTTTATAAAGTTGTTTAAAAATGGTGTATGAGATGCCTTTTTAATGAAGCACTACTGCATATGTATGAGCGTGTTAACTCTTGATTTTTCTTTCCAAGTTGGCGTGAACTGAAGTAATGGGAGCACATTTTCTTCTTCATCCGGCGCACCAAATACCTTCTGAAGGCGCTTTCCTGAATGCTGATTTGGCATATGGTTTAGGAGTCTTTGTTAATGTGTGGGAGAGTTTGAGTAAGTGTGTAGTCTTCTTTACAAAGCAGTTCTCCTCCTATAGGCGTGTTTGAATGTTCTCCTGAAGACTAAATGTGTGCGGGTGGTCTTTCAAACGCAATTTTTCTTGTCTATGGGTGTTGTTTGCATTAGAAGATCTCTTTGCTGGCGCTCTATTCTTGAAGGAAGGCGTTTTGTCCTTTGGAGGCACGATTTCTGCTTGGAAATCATATATTTCTGATCTATCAGGGTGGGAAGTGTGAGTGCGAGGTGTTTGGACTTCATGTTGACTGGAGGCGGATTGGAGTTCCTGAATGGGCGTCTTTGAAACTTCCTTTAATCTGTTATTGGCTTTGATAAGGCATGTTTGTTAATGCTTTTGATTTTGACAAGAGCATTTCAAATTTGAAGTAAGTGCTTTTGATTCTTTGTGTTGACCTCCATCTTCTTTCATTGGCACTGAATATCTCTTGCTATGGTCGCCAATCTCCTCGTGGACTATGACTCCTGCTGTGTTAGAAACTACCATTTCCTCTCATTGAGTGTGTGAGCTTTGGCATATAGGTGTCTCCAACTAATATGAGCGCTCTTTGTCCTGTACAGGCACGTTTGAACATGGTATGAAGCGCTTTTGCTTTTCTCTTGTCTGAATGATGCGTTGCTTTTGCCTTCTAAATCTTCTTTGACGTTGGGTGTGTGTGGAGGGCTTTAGATGCGATTTCTTTGTGAAGGCGTGTGAGAAATGCTTCAAGAGGCACTTTCTTCTTTCCTTGCCTGTGACTTTTCCTTCACAAAGCGTGAGTTTATGAACTTGGACGCCTTTAATCTATTGACTGAGCGCTTTGTATTGGGAGGGAAATGCTTCTGATTGGATTTGGGTGCGATTTTGCTTGCTTTGGCGTGAGAATTCTCTTCACAAAGGTGCGTGAAGATTGCTGAAGACGCATTTCCTTTTCCTCATAGGCAATTTTGCCTTTGGATGAGCACGTTGGACTCATGTTTGAAGCGCTTTTTAGCTTTTCTTATTTTTTTGATTTTCTTGCCTTTGGTAAAGGCATGGGTTATAAGCGCTTGAGGCGCTTTTAATATTATTTTTAATGGTTTTGCTTTTATAAAACCTTAAAATGGACGTGCTTTATAAAGGTTTTTAATTTTTACATTTATTTATTTTATTTTTGGT
Source organism: Cunninghamia lanceolata (assembly GCA_027924645.1). Lineage (NCBI taxonomy): Eukaryota > Viridiplantae > Streptophyta > Pinopsida > Cupressales > Cupressaceae > Cunninghamia > Cunninghamia lanceolata. Next base: position 6,251,169 of record BSBN01000404.1, read on the forward strand.
TTTTATTTATTACTTTTAATAATAATTATTTATTACATTAGTAATAACTTATTAATAATAATTTTTAAGAAAAATAATAATATTTCTTAATTTTTATGGACTTTTTATTTTGGCTTTTGAGTTTTAACAACCCAACACAAATTTTCGGACAACATATATGTGGAAATTTGATAATTTACGACAACTGAACAAACGACTTATGAGACAACTACAACGATGACTTGAACACGAGTATGTCAACATGACTTCACAATTTGAAACTTTGGATTTAGACGAAACGTCATTGAAGACATTAAACCAGAAATCGACAATTTCCACTTTTTGACGAACATATCAACACATAGAAACTTGGATTTGAACAATAATTTATAAAGTTGACATGAGAACAACGAACTCGACGTGAACATTTTACGATTACTTGATATTTCTGACTTAGACACGATGACGTGACAATAAGAACACACGACGATTTGACGACAGATTTTTTGCTTAGCACAATCCAGTTTTAGATTGGGTACAACAAAGATTTAGATGTTGGATTCTAGAATAATTTTTCCCATACACCATTCAACACAAGTATCTAACATTATATTGGTCTGAAAAAAGAATGGTGAGACCAGGATATTGTTCACTTTCACAACCTGAATCAGGCCTCTTTTAACTATCGTCTGCACATTGTGGATCATGTTTTGTAGATGGTTACGAGTTCGAGATGTTATCATTGCTTGATGGATATTTAGGTTATAATTAGATTGAGGTAGCATTGTAGGATTAGTTCTAGACATCTTTCACCACTTCATGGGAAATGTTTGCTTATGAGAATATGCCTTGTGGATTGATTAATACAACTACAACTTTTCAAAGAGCAATTGATATTGCTTTTGGAGACCTCAAGGTCAAAGTGTTTGTTTTTTACTTGGATCTCATAGTTTTCTCAAAGAAATGAGAAGATCATTTTCAACATCTAACCATGGTGTTTGAAAGATTGCATAGGATTTCACTTAATCCAAAAATGTCAGTCTTTGCAATTACTGAAGGGAGATTTGTTGGGCACACTATTTTTAAGGAAGGGATGAAGATGGATCTCAATCATGTAGTGTATGATTTGGCTATGGAGATAGCCACCCAAGATCAAGGAGTTTCAATGAAAGCACTAAAAGACCCAAAATGAGAGAATTATTATATTCTATCAAAGGATGCAAATATACAATAATAATTATATTATAATGAGAATCCTTGTATATGTCATGTCCCCATTTCCGGAATGACTTCACATGAAGATAGAGATTAGCCTATTAGCCATTCCCGTAGGCTAATGATGTGATAAGGGAATGAATTTTGCAATTTTGAATCAAATAAAGGGAAATGAAATCTTCAATTACATTTCCTACATTCGCCAATCTTAGTGTGGAGCTATTTTTGCATTGAACATGGTTTTCATTGGATCGATTCCTAAGGGAGTCCTATTTTGAGCAAATTGTATTCTTCAAGATGGTTATATTTGAAGGAGGTTCTATTTGATTGACTCTTAAGGGAATTCTATTTTCATCAAGGCAAGATTATATTCTTCAAGGTGGTTCCATTTGTCAAATAAGGGGATCGCCATTTCTAGAGGGTTTCAATGGCTAGTGTGAACATTGGATTGTGAGATGGCGCCTAGAGACCAAACGGCTAGGGAATACATTGGATGAAGCACCAAACGGCTAAGCCATGAGCCCACGTTGAAGGAAGGGTGTCTTTCGCCATGGTGTGAGGAATGATTGCCAAGGAAGAATTAGAAATGCATTCACCAAGGATATCACGCCATCCTATGAGGTTCGCCAATGCTAAAGGAAAATCGTCCAAGCCTCAAAGAAGATCGCCATAGGAGAATTCGCCAAAGATAAGGGAATTCGCCCAAGTCTAAATAAAGATCATCATAGGAGAATTCGCCAAGGATAGAGACATGAGGAAAATCGGCCAAGTCACATTCGTCTATGCTAGGCCTATTTCAAACAAGATAGCGATTTCATGGAGAAGGAGATCCAATTGCCTTGAGGATCGATTTACTAGTTGTCTTCATTTAAAATTACTTTGCAAGTTTTTAAATGAATAATCGAATATTGAATATTGTTCATGAACTTGGCATTTCATTGGTGTAATTCAAATCTCTATTCCAGTTCATCCAAGAGAGGTGACGCTTGTCCATGGAGAAGATAAATACTAGCTCTTGGAGGACAATGAGGACATGACTGATTTTGGTATGTTTTCTCTATTCATTTCAAGCTTGAAGATTCCGATTTTCATGCTTTCTTGCAAGGAGATGTGCCCTTGCCAATAGGGAGACGACCCCCTATGATTTATGAGGTGATATTGCTCTAATTTCACCATTGGATTCAAACTTGCAGGTATTAGGAGAGATAGAGAGAGTATTAGCGATCATTGTTGAAGATTTGGTATCAAGATCTAGGACATTCAAGCATTCACTATTCTGCTGATTGCATACAGTATTTTCAGTCACTGGTAACAGCCATAACAGTCAGCATACAGTGTCATTGGAAGGAGTTACAAGGTTCATTAAGTGCTGAAACCACTTGGCATTCATTTGGCAACCTTCCTCTATTATCGGGCTATCATTAGAGCCTATATTTGAAGTCAATTGTAAACATTTGAAAATCTGATTTGAAATCTGTATGTGACTGTCATAAGGGACAGCGAATCAGTATTTGTAATTGCATCATTTGAATAAGCTAATAAAGCAATTGGAGTTTGGGGTTTCATTGATTCTATGTTGCACTTTTTTCCTTTCATTTTTAGCTAAGTTGCCATAAATTTTAGTTATTACTACTAAGGAACATTATAGTATATATAGGCAAGGGTGAGACATAAGACAACATTAGATTATGACATGTGTCTTAATCTTATGACTTGAGACACAAAAAGTAAATGCCCTAAGAATGCCCTAAGAAAACTTAAATAACTAATTGTGAAAAGGACCCAAGGGGGAAACTGGTTAGGTAATATGCTCATTCACACCCACACCCCCCTTAAGTGCAACTTAGGGAGGAGAAATAAAACAAGGATGGGTCTTGTTGTGACCTAATCACACATCACCCCATTGCAAATGGGGACCCCCTTTTTTTTGAGCTCCTGGGGTTTGCATTGAGTCTTGGATGATGTCTTGTTTCATGATGAAGTCAGTATTATCAAGTCTATAGCTTTGTGGTGGATACAATAGTCCCCTGATGTCCTGATATCCTGATGTATGTTCTGAGATCCTAAAAAATGACTAAGTCTGATATCCTGAAAATCCTGAAAATTGGCTAAGTCTGAAATCTGGTGGATCCCTCAAAATCTAGAATCTACATGTGAAATCTGGTGGATCCGAGACCTATCTCAAACATCCTGAAAGGTATATTGAAAAATATTCAAAGTATAAGAAATTCTTCTTATATTTAAATATATTTTTCAATATACCTTACCCTGGGGACTTACATTTCTAGGCGCAAAATTTGCTTCAGGAAGTTAGGCGCATTTTCCCACTTGTAGAGACCCAGATGGTGCCTAAGGTAGAAACTCAAATGTGCGCCTTGAGCAAGGAGAGGTTAAAACCAAGGCGCCTTGATTGAAATTAATGTCAAAAGGCCTTGAGCATTGAAAATTTGACAAGGAAAAGACATTTAAGTCTAGGCGCATTTTGTATGTGTAGTATCCATTTTTAGCGCCTTGATGTGAGATGAGGTCTAAATTAATGATAGATGGCGCCTAAAGAGATATCTCCCTCCTTAAGATTCTAAGATTGGTCTAAGTCCACAAAAGACACACTATGAGTTTAGGTGCCATTTCATGCTCTACCCATCACCAAAATGCGCCTAGATAAGGGGCTTGAGACTATCATTAAGTGAGGCGCATTTTTGTGTGTAAACTAACCATTTTGGCGCCTTGGAGCTAAGTGAATGAATAACCTCATATGAGCGCCTAAGGATGATGTAGTCTCACAAGGATGTAAACAAGTGTTAAGAGCCTTAAAAATATCAAAGAATAAGCTAAGTCCAAGTAAGGCGCAATTTCTTGCTTCTGCAATCACCTTTGAGCGCCTAGGAAACTAAGTGTTTGTAAGGATGAATTTGAGTGCCTAGCACCCAAAGGCACACCTATTGAAACTCCACAAGAGTTTAGATCCATGAAAATAAAGTAAGTATTGTCCTAAGAGATAAGGCGCCTTTTCTTGTCTCCACCATCCATTTTGGCACCTAGAGGAGAATGAGCTTCAAATCACTTCCAATAATAGCACCTAGTGTTAGAAGCCTCCAAATGACTAAAACTTACCAAGGGAGATCTAGGCGTTTATTATCACTTGGAACATTATAGAAGTGCGCCTAAGAAGGAGATTTAACATCAAGAACTAGGTGCATTTTTGTGTTTAAACACCCCATTTTGGCGCCTTGGAACTAAGTGCATGAAAATCATGAGGAGGAGCGCCTAAGGATGAAGTGGTCTTTTGATGAAGTTTGAGCAAGTGTTTGATTCATCCTTGTAGTCCTAAGTGCTAATTTGTATCCCTATGGACCTTAGAATGCGCCTCAAGTTGAACATGATTCATCATTATGAGTTAGGCGCCTATTCACACCTATACAACCTAAAATTGCGCCTTGCAAAAGGGCACTTGAAACCTTGACATTTGATCATTTTGAAAGCAAGATGTATGATGAACTAGTCTAAGACTCCTTGAGTTGAAATGAAATCTCTCTCCAAGTGTTCTAGGCGCTAATTTCCTCTGTGTAACCTCAAATATGCGCCTGGGAGGAAATCCACTTGAATATACAAGCTTTGAAAGTTGTTGTCTTGGGTGAAGTCTTTAAGAACATCTACAACGTTTGAACACATAAAAGGTGACGGAGACACTCATCTATCTCAAGGCGCCATTTCACACTTGTAACAAACTAAAATTGCGCCTAGAGGTGAGAATGATCATCTTAAGTAAGCTAGGCGCATTTCTTGTCTTTACATACTAGTTTAGGCGCCTAGAAGACATGAGGCTTAAAAGTGAAGTGTTGAAAACTTTGAGAGTAGGCGCCTTATGGAAGAAGTCTCTGTGAAGTCCAAACATGAGTTGAAATCATTTAAAATGCCAAGAAGTAGGCTAAGTGTTCTAGGTGCCTATTTCTACCTGTGCAACCTTAAATTGGCGCCTTGGAAAAAGTCACATGAATCTTCACCATTGATTGGCGCCTTGAAAGAAATAATCATTATAAGTCATTTTCCATTGTTTGAAGCATTGAAATAGCAAGTAATAAGCCATCTAAGCTTAGGTGCACTTTTGCACTTCTACAACACTAGATGTGCGCCTAGATTGGGAAAGGATTATTTACATGTTTTAAGTGACTTCTTTATGTTATAAAGTGATTAATATTGTTTCCTTGTTTGAGTTGCAGGAGCATCGATGAAGTTGAGAAGTCATTCAAGGAATGAACCACTTGGAACCACCAACAAGCGAGGAGTAAAGTGAAGTTGGAAGGCAATCACTACTAAGAAGAAGAAAACATCATGTTGCTGCTCCGGAGGATTGCATCAAGTGCAAGCATACTTCATCATCTACTACGTCAAAGACATTCATCCATCTATCAAGTTCTCACCATCTTCAAGTCTCCGAGAAGTCTTTTACTCCATTATCAATGTATACTGCATCATCATTTATAGTTATACTACTCCCCATGAAGAAGCATCAAAGAAGATCATCATGTACCCTACAAGAAGAATAGGAGAAACACAGAGTTAGACAAATGAGCTACAAGCATCATACATATCCTACTTACAATGAACAAAGCAAGATTAACAAGATACATCTCAAGTGTTCATCATCAAAAGCAATCACATCGAAGACATCGTACAAGATGATACAATTTGGGAATATGCCCACAGAGCAAAGTGAATACACAGTTGAAATCCACAAGTATGCTGAGGTGGCACCTACGTGGCCGATACATATCATCATCTAATCATAGTTTGCCACATCGCCTGACTACATTCAATGCATTTACAACAAACAAGAAGCCAAAGAGGACGCTTATGTGGAAGATGCTCTAAAAGATTCCATCTTATCCTTATCTTCTTGGAAAATGTGCCTTCATTGCCTCTCTTATGTATTAAAAATAGCAATTTGTTGTAACTAACTGCTGAGATGGCATGATCCGGGCCCTTGGCTACGTGAATTGATCCTAGCCATTCATTGTAAATCTGGACTTCTATATAAAGGCCTTGTTGCCTCATTTGCAAAATCATCAGACAATAGCTAGTACAGTAGAGTAGGAAGAGACTCTCGAAATTCTCTGAGAGTGCTTGAAGTTGTAAATATTTCTCAAGATTAATGCAAAGACACTGGAGCTTGTTTGGTGTTAAGTGTTGTCTTGTGGAATCACATGGTTTCTTGTATCTTGATGAAGTGGAGAGATGTTTCTAAGTAGATTAGAAGTAGAATAGAAGCTTATTGATGTAATGTATGTTTGTATTGGATATTTGATCAACTCCTAGCTCATGCTTTTAACATTCATCGTTGGTGAAGTGTTGTGTAAAGTTAGTCTGAGCTTCATTATAATTTGCTTAAGTTCGATTGTGGATGCTTGTTTGAGTTGCGCCGTTTAATGGGTGCTTATATGAGCCTTCATGATTTGAAAACCTTTCGCTATCTTTAGGAGATTGCACCAACTTCATGAAGTTGTAGGCATCCTTGGCGAAGTGCAGTTAGGTTAATTAAGGAGTTTGTCTATTCATGCATCATCATTGCTTCATTGACCTTCGATTAGTTTCTCCAAACATTATCTTTTTCCTTTTCTTTATCATTGAGACATTGTACATACATCATCCACACTGAAAGGAGAAATAAGCTGAACGAAGTAAAAAAATTTGCGTAAGTCCCTTTGTGATTATCAGCAAGATCACATGTATTCACTGAGTCTATCCAATACAAATCACAAATATGGAACCTTGAAGTTGTCTCACTAGATCACATAGCTTAGCCTTTGAGAGACTTCACTCAAGAGAGAGTGGGATACTCAGTGTTTTACTCAATTGTTGACCTGTCTAAAAACAATCATCAACAGGTCCCATTAGTAAAGCTTGATGAGGGAATGGCTTTGGAGTAGGTGAGAGCTTTTACCTCAAAACTAGTGCCATAGGATTTTATAGATTTAGGAGAAGACATTTTGTCTCCTTGTTTTGTTCAAACAAAGGTGGATTTGGAACCTTTGTCATCATTCAATTCGATTTTCAAAGACAACATTTCAGAAGACTAGATGAACAAAGTCACAATGGATAGAATGAAGGGATTCCTAGAAAAGAAGTTAGCAGAGCATGCATAAATAGTATTGAGAGGAAAGAGATCGAAACTTCCAGATCAAACTTTGAGTGTTTTTGAGAAGGGAGTAGTTCCTAGTGTAGGGGATGAGGATGTAAAGAAGAAATTTAAAGCTTCAAGCAATGTTGAGGAGGGTTCAAGGCCTTACAAATTTAATTTGGTTACTGTTGTAACTTGTACCCATACGAAACTTTTGCATGTGTCAATCCTATCAAGCAAAAAACATCATTTGTTTGCTCTGAAAATCTTACTTCTTGCATATCATTCTATCGTTTTCACTAATCCTATAGGATCAAAGAACTTAACCAATTCAAGGATACCGTTTTATCCATTTGGTTGCAAATTTAGTGTAAAGGTGCATCCAAATGTCACCATAAGCGTTGGAGTAAAGGATTTCCAAAAAGATCTAGTGCAAAAGCATGCCTCCTTGGAGCCTCATGCGCCTAATCAAAGCAGAAGCATGCTTGATGATCTCAAGGTGTGCCTCAACATGAGAAAAAACACGCCTCCATGAAGACATGTGCGCTAACATAAGGGATGGATGAAGTATTAGAGTAAAAGTGCACCTCCCTAGAGCTGGATGCGCCTGAACAAGGAAAAGTGGTTATAGAGCAAAAGTGTGCCTCCAGGACCTCACATGCGCTTGAACAAAGAGATACCCATAGCGCCTAAACAAAGGTCGGAGTATAGTGAAAAAGCGTGCCTATGTGGGACAGGATGCACCTTGTTATCGAGCTAATGTAAAAGCATGCTTCTCGGGACTTTCACGCGCCTTTCAAAAGGTTTGAAATTTGTTGCAAATAGAAAAGAGTGCCTCCTTCACGCTTCACATGCTTGGATAAAGACGCCAGTTTGAAAGTGTGTTCGACATCCAAACAAAGAGTATTAGCGCGCTACCCTAAAGTCAGATGCATCATATGTCAGGATAAGGGATTTTGAAAGCAAAGCTAGAGCCTAGAGTAATGTGTAAAAGTGCGCCCAAAAGGATACATGCACACCTAAACAAGGAAGAGGTAAAAGTGTAAAATCGCGCTCATTCCATGCTAGGTGTGCTAAAGTTGTCAAGAAAAGTTTTTGTAACTCATGTAATGGCACGCCTACTTGGCTCCATATGCGCCATAATAAAGGATTTAAATCTGAGTCAGTGAGGTGTGTCTAGAATAGTCTTCACACGCCTTGCCAAAGGAGACAAAGACAAGTGCACGTCAATGAGGATTGACGTGCCTATATTACTAGAGTTCTTCCTCACCAAAGGAAACAAAGAGCAAAAGCATGCCTTCATTCAGGTCCACACGCCTAAACAAAGGAATAAGATTGAAATAACCTAGCTTATGTTGTAGCATGTCTAGGTCTTTCCCAACGTGTGAGTACAAAGAAAGCACCTTCTAGAGTGATTTCACACGCTAGCTAACTGAAGGACAAAAACCGTGCATTTTTCTGTCCTTGTGTATCTCATCAAAAGAGAAAAAGTGATTACAGAGTAAAAGCATGCCTATGTGGGATCTCAAGCGCCTGTCAAAGATTAAAAGTGCGCCTTCCTATTTCCTAATGTGCCATAACAAAGGATCTGATTCAGTGTAAAAGTGTGCCCATGTCTCATTGGCTGTAAGAGACCTTATTATATATGACTGAAAATGTAATCAACTTTAGATAAGATTTCTTGCACACATCAAAGTAAAACACCTATACACATTACAACATATGAGAACCATCAACTTCCTTGCATTCTTATCAATTGAAAATTGAATTGTATCACAAATACACACTGCTGTTATAAATATCAGTCACTGTTTAGACAAATCAGAATTAAATTGACCAATGAAATTGCACTCCAATGCCCTCCAAACTCTTGAATATCAAAGTCTAATCAATAGCCAATGTCAATAGACGTCATGGATCATAGTTGTAGCCTCATATGAGCTCACACAATAGACTGATTACAAATAGTTTGACTGCTGTCATGACTGATATGCTGATTGCAAATGCCTAGAAATCTATTAGAGACCAAATCTTTGACAAAATCTCCTCTTGTAGCCAAGTGATGGACTCCTAGGTGTACTATCTTGCCTCTATGATACTCCAAAGCACTTCATACATCAAAACCTTCACTCAAAGCTTGCATAAGAACCCTGAAGTATCATTACCAGCTGACTGCCATGAAAAATTAGAACTGAAAATGCATAGCAAACCCTTATAAAATGATGATATCTCCAAATCGGCTACCTTGGTTTAGCTTCTATAATGACCAAGGGTTAGATTAATATCAAATTCACTCCAAATACTCCTTGGTAACCTGCAATATCAAGCTCAATGGTGAATATCTGAATAATATCACCTCACATAAAGTATGGGGTCATCACCTTGCAAAAAGACATGAAAATCGGAATTTCCAGTCAAAGTAATAGAATAAGAAACATACCAGATTCAACATAATCCCCAAATGAAGATGGAAGTCTCTATTTAACTTCTCCTTGGATGAGCGATCCTCCTCTATGATGTTTTGTAATGTAATTTGAGTTCCATCAATAGAAAACAAGAGTTTTGAACAATTGTGAATGATTGACATCAATGAGTTCACTCATTTAAAAACAATCTTTAATTGTTTTAAATGAATTGTATCTATTCTTCATATGCATCGACTCCTTGGCAATGAACTCCTCTTGGCATAGGCGGTGGTTAGCAATTTGCAATATTTCATTTAATAAAACTTCTCCTTGGCTAGGCGAATGCTAACAATCCTTCAATTTGCATTTAAAACCTTCATAACAATTTCCCTCTTGGCTGGGTGATGACTTGTCATTGGCGTTTAGCATTTAAAATGATCAATTTGCATTTAAAATATACTTTCACCTTGAGCGTCGATTCTCCTCTTGGCCGTTGGCATTCAAACAAAATATTTTAAATGTCTTTTGCTTGCTCTTCATTGTTTGGCACTTGATCCTGTGTGATACAAGGCGTGTACATTTTTACTCCAACGTGTACACTCTAATTCCACGATCCAATGCAATATGTGTACACTTTTATCTTGAGCGAACTCCTTATGGGCGTTGGAATTCAAGGGACCAATATCTAATGATTTTGCACTCCACATGATAGTCGATCCATTTGAAATAGGCATTTTGAAATATTTGAATATATTTGAACACCTTGGATCTATCTTCCTTCATGAGCAAATGCACTCCTCCAACATTGGCTTTATTTGATGACATTATAAAATAGGTCCCACCTGGAGCAACTCTTTATTCCACACAAAACTCCATAAAAATAGATTAGAAGAAAATGCAATTAAAGATACAAATCAAACCAAATAATTGAAAATACAATTTCAATATTGCATTTTCCAAATAATATACTAGTTGAGCCAACTTTCTGGTTCTCCATGTATAGACATAGACCAACTTTCTGATTCTCCATGTATAGAAATAAGCTCAAACTAGAAAATGTAACTTAGCTCAAAATGGGGACATTACAAGTCCTCCCTCCCCAAGATTGCTTGTCCCAAGCAATTGGGAGTGTCAAATGAACATCAATGAATACCAGGATCCCAAACCCATCTAACTTGTCCATACAAATTCACACATACCATCTCAAAGATGTTGATGAAGGAGATCCTAGGACCGCTTCCACTGTCGCACAATACATCCATACCCAATCTCCAATGACAAATCCATTCCATGAAGTAGTCAATTAACTCAAAATTGAAGATGCCAATGTCAAACAATGAGCCAACATAGCTGAAAATCTTTATACCACTGAATAGTATCATGAATAGGTGAAGGATACTAAACACAAATGTATCCATTCCTGTTGTGCTAAAACTGAAATCACATACTTCACTACTCAAGAATGAAGAATAACCATCTATATGTGCCAATGAGAGAGCATCATCAAAATGATTTGGCATCCCTTCAAGCGTAGGCTGATCGTATCTAATAAAAATCAATGTATCATGCAAATCACAACTGAAATCACATGCAATGGAATTCCAAGTAGGACAGCTTCTAACCCATGATGAATCAATGAAGATGAAGTCACCAATCAACAAATAAAAAGCTGCCATATCATAATCAATTGGTGACATAACCAAAGATGAATTATGGATGCCTTCAACACCCATCAAAGATAATTCTTGAGTGGCTGGTCCACAATGGGTGTCATGAAACACCATCAAGTCTTGATTTGTCTCCTCTTCTTCCCAAGTGATTAGGGATGGAAGTGGCTCAAAGAAGTCATCATTCCCATTGTCATATTCATGCATATCATAATTGGCTGCCTCAAAATCATCAAGTAGAGATGATTGCAAAGGAATAGGACTGCTATTCTCAAACAAATCAGGGATTATATCATGCCATACCATAGTATTTTCTTCATCAAATGCTGATCCAAAGCAAAGAACTTCATATGCATCACCTATGTTTTCTTCATGTGAATCACATACTTCATGGTTGATCTTTGTAACAAATATTATGTCTTCTCCTTTCATGTATGATTGAACATCAATAATATGCCCTTCATAACAAACTGTAATCTCTGATTTGCTCTCAAATGTATGAACATTATCATTTTCCAAATCAATCACATCACTTGTCTCCTTATCAACATGAAGAAGAGATGAAACAACAATCTTAGTCTCATCATGAGAAACTATACCTTCATCTATCATAGCTGATTTATCTTCGTCTTGCACATCCTCTTCATCAATCTTGCAATCATCATGGAGTGACATGAGCTCTTCATCTTTTGCTGACCCAAAAGTCTGATTTTCTTCCATTGTCTCATGGCTGCTATGAGATTCTTCATTTCTTGGCATCTCATCAAACTCATCTAGTTGTTCAATTTTTATTCCACTTGCATAGTCTTCTTGCTCTTTGAAATCATTCATCATAAACCAATGCATACCTTTATCATTAGGAGTCTCCTGGGATGAATTTGACCTTGTCCTGTTGATCTTCTCGAATTAGACTTCCTTGAATCTTTATACTACTGTGAACTAGGAGCTAGCCTCATTGAAACCTTTTTCTTTGTCATTTGTCTTCGCTCCTTCATAAACATTCGATGCTCCAAATATAGCTTGAAGTCCACACGATTTTTGGCCCTATCTGGAAGTGCTATGTATGCATCATATGCATTCATTATCCGTTCAACAAATGTAGAAGCCATGATTGATAAACCCAAACAGGCTGGCAGGACAAAGGCTCTGATACCACTGTAAGAGACATTATATATGACTGAAAATGTAATCGACTTTAGATAAGATTTCTTGCACACATCAAAGTAAAACACCTATACACATTACAACATATGAGAACCATCAACTTCCTTGCATTTTTATCAATTGAAAATGGAATTGTATCACAAATACACACTGCTGTTATAAATATCAGTCACTGTTTAGACAAATCAGAATTAAATTGACCATTGAAATTGCACTCCAATGCCCTCCAAACTCTTGAATATCAAAGTATAATCAATAGCCAATGTCAATAGACATCATGGATCATAGTTGTAGCCTCATATGAACTCACACAATAGACTGATTACAAATAGTTTGACTGTTGTCAGGACTGATATGCTGATTGCAAATGCCCAGAAATCTATTAGAGACCAAATTTTTGACAAAATCTCCTCTTGTAGCCAAGCGATGGACTCCTAGGTGTACTATCTTGCCTCTATGATACTCCAAAGCACTTCATACATCAAAACCTTCACTCAAAGCTTGCATAAGAACCCTGAAATACCATTACCAGCTGATTGTCATGAAAAATCAGAACTGAAGATGCATAGCAAACCCTTATAAAATGATGATATCTCCAAATCGGCTACCTTGGTTTAGCTTCTACAATGACCAAGTGTTAGATTAATATCAAATTCACTCCAAATACTCCTTAGTAACCTGCAATATCAAGCTCAATGGTGAATATCTGAATAATATCACCTCACATAAAGTATGGGGTCATCACCATACAAATACAAGGGGTTATCACCTTGCAAAAAGACATGAAAATCGGAATTTCCAGTCAAAGTAATAGAATAAGAAACATATCAGATTCAACATAATCCTCAAATGAAGATGGAAGTCTTTATTTAACTTCTCCTTAGATGAGTGATCCTCCTCTATGATGTTTTGTAATGTAATTTGAGTTCCATCAATAGAAAACAAGAGTTTTGAACAATTGTAAATGATTGACATCAATGAGTTCACTCATTTAAAAACAATCTTTAATTGTTTTAAATGAATTGTATCTATTCTTCATATGCATCAACTCCTTGGCAATGAACTCCTCTTGGCATAGGCGGCGGTTAGCAATTTGCAATATTTCATTTAATAAAACTTCTCCTTGGCTAGGCGAATGCTAACAATCCTTCAATCTGCATTTAAAACCTTCATAACAATTTTCCTCTTGGCTGCGCGATGACTTGTCATTGGCGTTTAGCATATAAATTATCAATTTGCATTTAAAATATACTTTCACCTTGAGCGCCGATTCTCCACTTGGCCGTTGGCATTCAAACAAAATATTTTAAATGTCTTTTGCTTGCTCTTCATCATTTGGCACTTGATCCAATGTGATACAAGGCGTGTACATTTTTACTCCAACGTGTACACTCTAATTCCACGATCCAATGCAATACGTGTACACTTTTATCTTGAGCGAACTCCTTATGGGCATTGGAATTCAAGGGACAAATATCTAATTATTTTGCACTCCACATGATAATCGATCCATTTGAAATAGGCATTTTGAAATATTTGAATATATTTGAACACCTTGGACCTATCTTCCTTCATGAGCAAATGCACTCCGCCAACATTGGCTTTATTTGATGACATTATAAAATAGGTCCCACTTGAAGCAACTCTTTATTCCACACAAAACTCCATAAAAATAGATTAGAAGAAAATGCAATTAAAGATTCCATTTTCTATTTTATTCCATCTAACAAATCAAACCAAATAATTGAAAATACAATTTCAATATTGCATTTTCCAAATAATATACTAGTTGAGCCAACTTCTCGGTTCTCCATGTATAGACATATACCAACTTTTTGGTTCTCCATGTATAGAAATAAGCTCAAACTAGAAAATGTAACTTAGCTCAAAATGGGGACATTACATTGGCGCGCCTTAACGAAGAAGGGGTAAAAGTTCATTGTAGATTGAAAGCGTGCCTTCTCGAAGTCCCACACGCCTGTCCAAAGGGAAAGCGCACCTTCCCGAAGTTTCACGCGCTTGTACAAGGAGAAAAGCGTGCTTGCTGAAGATTCGACGTGCCAATACAAAGGAAGGCAATTTTCAAAGCTAGTGTATTGGTGCACCTAACAATCATTTCGTGTGCCAATGCAAAGCATGCATTTTAGTGTATTGGTGTGCCTAGCGACAATGGAGTGTGCCAATACAGAGGACAAATGAATAAATAGATTTTCGATGTTTTTAGAGGGTTTGCTACAATATCATCAAAGTCGTCTAGAGCCGCCTATCCAAAGGACTATTTTTAGCCCGTACTAAAAATAGATTTTCTATTTTTAGCAGGTCACCATTTTCAAAGAGGAGCATATTCAAAGACTTGCTATTTTTAGCCGAAGCTATTTATAGCCCGTGCTATTTTTAGCGTTAACTTGGAGTTGGCTTTTTGTTTGATCATCATGCAAGAGATGTGAGCACAAAATTAGAGTTTACAACAAATTTGATCTACAGTTTAACCAAGGGTTGCATGTTTTATCGTTAGTTGAGCTACAATTGCATGGTTTTAAGTTTTATTTTTAGTGGAGCAATTTAATTTGTAATAAAATTGCATTTCATGCAATTAATTAGAGTTCAGATAGGAGTTCAGTTATATATTTTATTTATTTTCGTGCAAATCTTTGTAAACAATATAAATAAGTGCTTTGCACATAGGGGAGGGAGTATTTTTATTCATTATTTCGGTATTCATTATCAAAGTAGGAGAGTTAGGGAGTTGTATCAGAGAAATCAGTTGTATCAGTGAATGGACATCAATAAAAATGGCAATTCTCATGCCTATATTTTACTAAAGTTGCTAGTCATCTGGTGTTCAACGTAATTGTAATTTTGTTATTGATTCAATAACATTTATTATGCTTGTTTTTGTTGATAAATGTTTATTGAAATGTGTCATCATCTATGTTTAAAATTAAGTCAATTCAATGAATTTGCAAACTTCGTGTTGCAAGTGAAATTGAAGATATAAGTCGTGTCTTTGTACCGTCTTATGTATGATTTAATCATAGCATTCGCTGTTAATCAATCCAATCCATGTGTACTTGTCTTGCTCAACCTCTGTCTTTAGCTGAATAGTGCAAGCATGTAGTCATAGGGTTTTGATTTCAGTCAAAAAACACAAAATTCTTGCCTCGTGATTGAAAGTGTCTCCACCTTCTGCATGTCGCAAACCCAAAAATATTAAGTCATCTCATATCATCAATTTGCCCTAATAAAATTGACTAAGATTGAAATCTAGTCAATTAGGTTATTCCCTTAGCCCTTCGGCTTAGCCTACGGGAATGGAATAGGCTAGCCAACTCCATTAGGTGATCACTCAGAAAATGGGGACATTACAAGGATCTAATAGAATATTTTGACAAGGAATCTGCCAAAGTTTTAGCAGAATGGGGTATTAATGATCTTTTGTTTGATTCATTGATAGATTCCATGGATAAATGGAACCCAATTAGTGATGCAAGAAAGGGGGAGCTGGTACTTCAAGGAAAAAAAACTAGTTCCATGTTTTCTAACTTGCCTCAAACATCATATTGTTGTATATGCAATGGCGATGAAGATTCAATTTCAGATTCCCAAGTTTACTGATACAAGGGCTGTGTATTTGCGTCCATCATTCTTGTTATGGGGTTCAGGGTCAGCATAATGTTGATTAGATGGACAAGTTAAAAAAATCTGATCGACTTTGCAAAAAATGTGAAGTATTAGGTGGTGCAAATGCTCATATATGTTGTGCAAATGGTGGTGCTCTCAAACCAACAACAAATTCAACGAATGGGCTCATCTAGTCTGTGCATTGTATACAAATAAAACATTCCTTCTAGATAGCAAATCCATGGAACCATTTGGTGATGTTTCCATTGTGGAAGTGCGTTCAAAGAGACAAAGGCATTTATGCTATGTACATGGTGCAAGGGTTGGTTCATGTGATTGTTGCTCAGTACATGGTTGTGGAGCTATGTTTCACAATTCAAGCAGTGTCAACTAGGGAGCCTACTTTGAGATGTAGTATAATAATAAAAAGTAGTTAATGTGCGCTCTTTTGGTCCTCGACATGCAAATGGTGCTCACCTTCAAGAAAGCTTAGATGTTAAGGACACATGTCAAATTCCAGTCAAAGATGATGCTTTTGTTGCAAAAAGACAAAGATGGGGAATGCTAAGACATAGAATTAAGTCAGTAGTTAGATTGAATAGGTGCAAAACTATCCGTAGAAACAAGATGTTGTTTATAGATGATAGCTTACACACTCACTATAATGTTCTACCCCAAATTTTCTTCAATTTTGCAAAGCTATTAACAATGTTAGCATAAATGCATAAACAACTAAAGATGCCTCACACTTTCTGATCACCCAAATCCCAGATTGGGCAAGGTGAGAGCATACGATGTTTTGGCAACACATCAAACTATGCAAACTAAAATCCAAGCTTCATCCGCTACGGCGGGCATCCACATAATGTGGGAATTCACCACTTTTAGTGGGTAAAGAACAAGAAAAGTACAATGCCATCCACTTATTCAGTGGGATTACTCCACTTTCCAGTGGTTAAAGAAAATAAAGAAAGGTTCATTCTCCACACTAGCGGTAAACCATCCAGGCTCCTTAATGTGAATTTGATTACAAGAAATATGAAAATACTCAATCTAAACATGAATATTATCACCATACAATAGAGTTAGATGAGTATTGTTCCCTGATTTCAAAGTATAGAATCATACCTTGCATGGAAGTGATCATCAATCAACAAATAATAGCTCTAAGATAGCTGATAAAGAATGTCATGTTGCTGATGTAGAACTAACTGTGACTGAATCAAGTGTATTGCTGACTGTGATAATATACGGCAGCCAAGTATGATGCATAGAAGACTCATAATAATCCACTCAACCACTAAGCCAAACAATGAGGCAATACTGATATACAATCCCTCAAAAACATTTCTGAGCAGTCAACACACAAATGTCTGATAAATATAGAGATCACAACAATAAATATCTAATTCTGGGTCGTACGGCCAGGATCAGTACATCAGCTTAGTACAAATTCGTTTCAGCTTCATACAAACTCTAGCACCCTTCAAAATGACTGTCCATAGATGACTAAAAACATACAAACAAATCAGAAATCATAGAGTCAGCAATCTCATTAAGAACAAGAACTGACTTCAGCACTGTACGACAGGCTCAGAAAGGTACGGATGCTGATATAAAATCCAACTCAGATTCCCACACTCCCAAAATACTCTTAATCTTGGCATCTATTCTAGTAGATCATAATACAAACCAAGAGATCTCAAAAGACTTCATTAATATTTTCAAAGAACATCGAACCCCCTATCATATGTACGGCCAAACAGAAAGACAATCAAAAACCACAAAATACCACTCAAATCCGACTCCAAAAATTCATCAAACACACAATGCATTACTCTAAAACTGATTCCACAACAAAACTTCACAATCTAAGGAAACTCCATGAAAGCTCAATGGCAAACTTTGTATGAGCTTGCTCCAATCTCTTCTTCAGCACAATGGTGACTTCTGATTGAAATCACACCCAACCTCAAGAGGGTTTTCGTCCTTAAGAGCATTCTACAAGAGGGTTTTTGTCCTCAAGAGAAGATGGAAGAACACGTAGGTTCAATCCAGCAGAGTATCAATACAAATCCAAGCATGCCCAAACAATGAGCCCATCGCCTCCTTTTATAACCTTTTTGAGGGAAATAAAATATTATTTCTTTTATCCCTTCATATTTCTCCTCAACAAAATATAAAAATAACTCATTATGTGTGCACAATTTAAAGTCACCTTTTTAATTAAAAGCTCCCTTTAGCTCAAAAGACCCCTTTATCAAAATAAAGGAAATATTTGATTCACAGGGCCCCAATATGACGCATCCATGATTTAGAGCTTTTCATCCCCTTTCCAACGAGCTATAACACGTAAGTGTTAAAATGAAAAATTTCCAACCTTTTTAACTTAAGTGCAATAATTAATTGTTTAGCTCATTAAATCAACTGATTTTACAGGAAATCCCAAATATCACCAAACTGCAAAATTAAGCATACCAACATACTCCATGATGTTTGGGAAGATGAATGATGCCCTCCAGGTGACTTTCTAAAAATAGACGGCCTCTCCAAGAATCTTGGAGAGCAAACCAGGAACCCGATCAAACATCAGAAAGCATCACTGCGATCCTGAACACCATCTGAGCTCAAAGCCATAACCAATTACTCTGTAAAACTGATTTGTGGCCATTCCAAGAACATTGGAGTTCTCCCAACAAAGCCGGAAAGCCACCAAGAGACTAAGGACAAAGCCAAAATGCTCAGAATAATCAATGCACCAAAAATGGAACATTACACTCACAAAAGTGCTACTAGAATTTTTTTTATATCTAATAGGTACAAGTGAGCAGCAACAAAGACCAAGGTTATTTGACGAAATGCAAAATAAGGATGCCAATATAGGCCTCATTGAGGGGAGTGTTCTGGGCAAATTAAATGCAAATGGTAGTAAGAGAAATCAATTTATTGAACTCAAAGAAGTCTTGAATGCAAACATTGGACCAACTTTTGTTGAGTGTGAAGTCTTTTCATATGGGCTCAGTAAGTATGCTTAGGAGAAAGGATCCCTTCTGTAGAAACTTTAGCAGGAAGAAACAACAAAAACCCATGGCATCTTCAATCAAGATATTGTTGGCATTAGGGAATATTTTGGTTTGAAAGGAGATTTATCAGACAAGCTAGTTGGTTGTAGTTCTATCGATTTTGAGATGGTACTACAAAATTTGACAGGGCTTCAAAGAGGCCTGGAATTAGTTCATTTAGTGGAAAAAAATATTAAATGAGAGAAGCGGAAAGCTCATCTGGTTTCAGACTTTCCATTGCTTGCTCAAATGAAACTTTTTGCCTTGCAGAGGGAGTTAGGACTTATGTATTGTTTCCTATGCAAGTCATTGAGAACTTATTACTTTGCGCACAAAGCAAAAGAATATTCTGCTACAAACAATGGAAGGTTCACAGTGTGAAGAGTTACAAAATTTTAAGTCGCAAAAGGTGCTTTGGTATGGATTGTGAAGGTATATATAAAGCTGATTCTCTAAATAGTGCACTAGAAAATTTCTCCATGAAGTCACAAATAGATGATAGTTAGAGAAGCACTCAAATTCCAAAGTCTTTGGATCACTCATCAAATGCTATTGTCAAGCGAACTAAGGGATTGCATAAAAATATAAATGATGGAGGTAGTAGACCCTATAGTGATTTTTGACAGGGGTTGCTTCATTTGATAGGTACAGGGTCCAGACTCTTGGGACATTACAACACAATTCATCACATCGGCACGGTGATACTTGAGCATCTGGGTTTTCAATTGCTTGAGGGCAAGTAATTTTCGGAAGGGTGGACTATCATGTCCTCTTTTCAGGACTAAAAGAACTCGTAATATTATTTTGAGTGCAATAATTTTATATTTATGGGGCAACTTAATAATATTATTTTAATTATTTAAAAGTGTGGTTTAACACTTAATAATACAAAGTATTTTTAAATATTTTTGGAGGGAAATTTTAATTCAGGGGCCCGATTTGGAGAGCTTTATAAGGAGGCGCTTGGGTTCATTTGGATCATCAAAACTTCATTTGGCATTTTCTACTTTCCAGAATTGAACTTTGAGTTCATTACACACATCCAAGGATGAAAACCCTTGGCTGTTCGGAGATCTTGGAGGACGAAAACCCTTTTGGATTTCTTCTACCGGATTTGAGGACAAAAACCATTGCATGTGAGATGCAATTATTGATCTTCATGCACATTTTCACTTTTGGGTGATTGGATTTGCAAGTAAATTTGGTGATCGTCATTTGGAGCGTTTCATTGCTGATTTTTAGAAATTATTGACAATTTAAATGCTGATGTTCCACCAATATTGCTGGGCGCCACAACGAGGAGGGTTTGCCATCTTTATTTGTTGCTGTTACAACACTTTCCAGCTGCCAAAAATCAGAGTATCTATTGTTATTGTTGATGAGGAGGTGTTTTCAAGGTTTAATGTTGTTGCTTAGCATTGAATATCATTGGTTCCAACTGCCACACTGCTATTCAGTCACCGCCATACAATTATCATCCAGCCATACAACCTCAACTGATCACTAACCTTTTTCCATGCTGTCTTGCCTCATCCGCAATCAAATCTGCCTATTCCAGCATCCATTCTGGCTTGGTCATACTGAGTTTATTGCTGATTTGTCAAATAACAGCTTGTGTGTGAGGGTTTGTTGATTTGTATGTTTAGAAATTTGGCTTTGGGATTGGTATATCAGCATTTTGTAATCAATTTCCAGCTGCAATAAATAAAATATCAGATTTGAGGATTCCATATTGCATTTTGGTGTTAATTGCTGCTATCATAATTAGTCCAGCAAATTAATCAATCAGATCTACTGTCACAATTCACTAGTTTTAGCGCATGAGGGTTTCATATAAATATTTCTGAATGTTGTGTTGCTGTTCAGCATTCTTTAATTGGTGTTTGGCATTCATGTCTTGTACCTCACAATCGATTTTCAGTTGGTAAAATCAGAAAACTTTATAACAATTGTCTATTTCCCAAGGAACTCTGATTAGGGATATCACAACATTGATTAGAGCTCGAAAGTATGACATTCACGACCATGATCAGCAAGGATCTGACAGTGAATCACTAGGCAAAGAATGACTTTCATTTGACTCATAAATTGCCACTATATGAAAAATTTCGTATGGGTCGAACACATATGACAAAATAGAGAGAGTGTCCAAACAAATTTCTGAACAAAGTAACATTGGGTTAATTAACCAAAGTAAAATAAGAGGATACCATGACACTTCTATAATAAAAACTTTTATCTTCAGTGCAACCACTTCTTTTCTCCTCCAAGCAGCAGATGATTTCCTCTGAAAGTCCATCCTGCAGATAATTTTGATTATTGGAAAGATCTACGTGTAGTCTAAGGTGGGCAACTGATAGAAATTGTTTTCCATGGTTTGGTAGGAAAGCCTAGAGTTGGTAGTACAAGGTGTGAAGGAGTGAGACAAGAAGAAGAAAAGACCCTTATATGCCTCCCAAGCCAGGCCTTTATTTGAGCTTTAGCTTCCCAAATTATCCCTATGCTCCTTGGGTGAAAAACAACTTAAAGTTCTTTCTCCCTTTATGGTTTTCTAGGAAGAAATAGGTTTAAGGTATAATCTCAAGGTTTTTGTAGGCAATCTAAGAAAGTGGTTACAATAAAACGGCTTACCAGAATATTATACAAGAACTTTATTCTCAATATAAGATAATCAGAAAATCAATGACAAGGAGCTTGGGTAAGGACTAGATAGTCAAACCAAGCATATTAAAGGTAGATTAATCAAGTCAACAGGTCATTAATGTTCTAGCTTCTGTGGTGTTACTTCTACACTTAACTAAGCTGCATTCATTTCCCCCCATTTGGGTCCTTTGAGAAAGTACCTAGGAATGAAGAGAATCACAAGAAAATAATTTTATCAATACCTTTCATCGAAAATGAACACAAGTGCATTCAATTATTTTATTAGCTTTGTTATTGGAAATAAATAATCTTTGCAATTATTCCAGTATCTTATATTAGAAGTGAACTGTCTTCCATAAATGTGAATCATTTATTTGTCACTTTGAGGCCAAAATAATGTTTTGTAGGTGATTGGTGCATCTGATGAGCAACTTGATGTCTTTGAGGAGGTGTGGTGTATCATTTTAATCAACTCGGGCCACATTTCACAAGGTTAAAACAAGTACTATATATTTTAGTTTTTAATTGAAACCTTTTTCTCCATTTTCTCCATTTGTGATATGTAATTTTGGTTTGCATTTCATCAAACTATATCTTCTTGTGTTGGATATTTGCAGCAATACAAGCTTTGGAACAAAGGGTAGAAATAAGGAGTGGAGTCCCCTTTACGTGGCGTTTATTGGTAAGAGATGAGTTTTGATTGGAAAATTATATCAAGAAAAAATCTTATGAAGTTTAAAGTTTAAACTATTCCTCTACAATCTCATCAAACTAGATTGAAATGCCAGTGAAATAAAAATAATATTTTGTAATATTTTTATGTGTTTGGGAAGTGGTTGAGGGTATGTAGGTGTGTGTGAAAGAGCATTGGACCTATAAGTCTATAAACATATGTTACCAATTAGTTTCATTTATGAATGTGAAGAAACTGTGCACATTTGTACTTGTGACCTATTTTCATGTAGGCTCAAGAACATGATTAATTGGACTAAGAAATGAAAGAGTGAACTAAAAACTGAAAGAGATCTTTGGATCTGATTGAATTTGCCAGAACTCACAATGATAACATCGAGCCTTACTAGAGTGATGCAAATTTGCTAAGTACTTTTCCAACATTTTATTTGACTTCAAGAGCTAGCAATTTTGAAATTTCATGACTCTTGAAGTTGATTGTGAAAGCATATTCTTATCTTCAAGTGTTTTTTCTGCTTCTATTGCCAGAAAAAATACATAAAAATAGATTGAGAAGAAAATAAACTTTAATTAAATTACTTGATGATGTTTGGATTAATTTATGAAAATTATGTTGAATATTAGGACAAACTGATCAATGATATTTCTACAGTTAATCATATAACATACTTATATGCGGCTTTAAGTGCTTTGACATCTAGAATTTGATTGTTTATTTGACTGCTGATTCTATATGGCAACTTTCTAGTATTTCCTTAGCTTTGTTGGCGTTTCAATTCGCACCTCTGGAATGCGAGTTGGAAACGGACAGCTATGCACAGATAAATTGCTCCCCTATTGTGAGGGGGAGTTCCCTTTTTGCTGATGTTCGCTTGAAAGATAAATAAAACAAATTTGCCTATCTTCTTTTTGATTTTTAACTGCGAGCACAAGGTTATAAAACTCTATTTCGCTGTAGAAAAGGTTTTTCCCTTTTTAAAACATCTAATTACAGCTAGGCCTAAACTAAATGACGCTTTTAATTTCCTAAATAAATTCACAGCGAAGGGATTAAAAGTGGACAAGGAATGAATTGTTGTAACACAAAAATAAATTTCTCCCAGATTCACATTACAAGACCCATTGTACTTTAATGATGAAAGCTGAAATAAAATTTACACAAGCCACACATCTGACGACAAAACGTGATGATTAGTGAGATAGAAAATCAGAGCAAAAAGCAGGCAAGAGACTTTTATTCCAATATCATAAAGTTGATACAACTCCAGGACAGCAGTATTGTAGCAAAAGGAAGACATACAATAAGCGATCAAACACTTGAGAACAGATAACACAGAGTGAACAAGTAGCTGAAATAACAAATTCTGCAGGCTAGAATAGGCACAACAAATTTGCTATCACAATTACCATTCCTCTTACAATGGGCAAGGTCGCCCTTATTTATACTAAATCAAAGGAGTAGGGAACCGTAAAATCTCCTTGATTTACCCTAACTTGCCAACTCACAAGCTTTATTTCTATTTTAAGGAAAAGATTACAACTAACAAATGCTTTAAAGCAATTTGCTTTAAAGCAAAGAAAACTCCAACTAATGCAAAGTGATTTCTTTCTAAATAAAGAATGGATGAGCTTTGGATGAAAGCAAATGCTTTAAACCAAAAAGCATTTGAGTTAAAGTTGCTTTCTTTTGAATCACATCTTCATCCACACTCTTGCTTTTTGGTGATGTCATCCATTGATATTCTGGGAAATAATATCTTCTAAAAAGCGAGTGACCGCATCTTTGCCAGGAACACTGATACTCTCTAGAATCACATTTTGATTCTTTAACATTTCTTCACCATTGGCAACTATCAGAAGGAATTCATGAACTTCACCCACAGCTTTGTCAAACTTCATTGTCATTGCGGCAAAACGATCCATCTTGCCGACGCTGATATCACCATCAAAATTGTTGCGGGCGAGAGTCTAGAACTCTGCTTGCACTTCCCTGAGATCATACAAGGTACCATCTTCTTTTTCATACGAACACGGGATCTGAGAAACAAAAGATTTGACGAACTTGAGAGCGTTTACCACTTTTTCTTTCCACTCTGCCAACTCTGAGATTACACTTTCATAAGTTTTTACTGGGAAAAAATATTGCGCTTTCCAAGTAGAAACGATCTTATCTTCAGCTGAATCAACAGAATTATGTGCTATCTTCAAGTTAGAGATAAAGATCTCAAACACCGGTCTATTTTTAGCCACAGTCTGCTGTAACCCCTGAATGCCTTGACGCAAATCATGAGCATTGTACTTTAATTGATAAAACTATGAAAGCACAACTCTCCCTTTAGTCACAAATTCTTCCACCCAGTCCTTCATGTGCCTCCCGTAGATGACTAACTGACTGAATTGCTGCTGATCGGCCGGTGATCCCAAATTCGGAGGAAGCATTAAATTAGCCTGTGATGTGCCACGAAAAAGGTTGGAAATGTACTGCCGCCACTGCCTAACTTCAGCCTTGAGGGCTGCTTTGTCTTCTCCATCCTTCAACACCCTCTCCTTCAGATTATCCGCTGCAACCTCGAAGAGATTTACATCTGTATGCCGGGTACTCCTACCAAGGTTAGCCTTGACAACCTTGAAGTCATCAACCTGAATATCATCAACATCCTTATCTTCTGGAGGTGTTGCAGTTTGAAGGATCATTTCTCCATCGGCATTCTTCTAAATGTGAACTTGCCTCTTCATTTTCCTGTCTGGTGTGTCTTGGTAGATGCTATTAAGCTCTGTCAAGTTCAACTGATATGAAGGATTTCTCCTCTTTCTTCCCAGAATATTTTCAAGCTAGGATGAGCCATCTTCTCTTGGAAACTCGGTTGTAACCTCATCAACTCCTAATGGACCAATATGTGTCTTAGAGTTACGAACCGGCAAATTTGGCTCTGAATCAATGTGAATGGGAGAACAACTAGGCGAAGAAGGTGAAGAAACATGAACAGAAGGCAATGTTTCTACATGTGGTGCTGGTTCAGTGGAAACTTTTGATGCAACTGCTGGTTGTTCCTGCTGAACATGAACTGGAGAGTCAACCTTTTTCCTCTTCAACTTGGTCATCTTTGTTCCTTCTGGGAGGACGCTCATAGCTTTAACTCTTTGTTTTGATTTGGAAGTTGAAGGTTCTGATGGTTGTACAATTGGCAGCTTTGCAACTGGAATGGGTTCTTTCCACTTATTTTTCAAGAATATCAAACTGTTTTTGACAACTCGACTCGTTTTTTCCTCGATCGAGGTGCTCTCTTTAGTTGACCAATTAACTGATGGCAATGGTTGTTGCTAAAACTAATCTTTGTAATATGCGGGAAGTAAAACTCCACCATCCTTTGACAAGCCTTCTACATCTTCTGACAAAATGTCAGCCAACTGCTAAAGAGTAAACCTGTTGTAACTGCATTCTCGCACTTCAAACTCATCGGCGCAATTAGTCCAGAAATCCTCAACTGCATGCGTATGCGTACAATTTTGACCAAGGTGTGATGCAAAAACACCACGTGGATCATATGAAGACCTCCTGTCGAAAAACTTAAGACCATACTTGGACATTTCACTTCCAATCACTTTGGCATCCGCTCCAGATCTACATCTGTAAATTCCCATCCCAATTGGAAATTGAAAGCCGGCTTACGTCTGCTACGCAGAAACGTATGAACTTCATAGGCTTGCCTTAGAAATTCCATGAACGCTACCTCATCTGTAGGATATCTCAGCAAGATGGCTGGCTCTCCGAAGAAGCCATATACTTTGATGTAGGAAAAAGTGGGAAACTGGATAAACCAATCAGCCCATTCTGCCATTGCCATTCTGGCATCTACTGAAAATTGTATATGCAACTCATTATCTAGATCTCGCACTGCATCCATCAGGAATGCATCATTTACCCACCAATAATGTCACTCAGCCTGAGAAAATTCTAACTGCGGGAAATGGTGATAAACATGCTAAATGTCCAGAGTTCCAACAATATTCAAACGTCTAAATTGACCCTGAAAGGCCATCAGATATACAAGGTATGACAACATGTGGAAATCATGGGCCCTTTGAAAATCAGTTATTTGCTGGTGGAGACTCACTGATGAGTGTCAACCAATCATAGAATTCTGTTCCATCAACAATTTGGGACATGATGTAAAACATCCAAGGTTGGAATTTGTTAGCATCTGCTTGACCCGTGATCCGGCTTAGCAGAGTAATCATTATTGCATATTCCTCCTTGAGCTCTCCACGTCCAACGTTCTTTGGCATGACATTCTGCTTGTCCTTCAGCCACCTCTCAGCAATCTTTTTCTGGTACTTTTCTTTATCATTGTGTCACACCCTTTTGCATTCTTCAATCGAAACAACCAAGTTTTCCCTCCAGATTGGTATTGAAAAACACTTCTCAATGTCGTTTGGCCTTAGGTGGTAGAGCACATGTCCATCTCTTGATTGGATTTCTCTTGTGACTGAATTGTAATGCGTCATACAAGCAATTACGAATTCAATACTTTGCACTGTGATGGGAAAGGATGCTGCTACAAGCAATCCGGAGTGATTCAGATTCCTGATAGTGTTGTTTCCTGCATCTTCCAAAGGATGTAAATTGAACACTGGAAGAACTTTATTCAAGTCTGTCTCGAAAGTTCTGAGGTAATCGTGAACCAACGCCGTTTTAGGCTTGATCTCAATTGGAGTGTACTGCATATTGAAAGATTTGAAAAATGACTGTGAACACGCCTATGTTAGAAAAATTTGGACAAAAGGCAGAAAATTACTAGCTGATTTCTTCTAAAAAGCAGAATGTGTGCGAAAAAGCTAGCACATGGGTTTTGTAGACACTTCCGTTTCAAAGCAACCCAGATTGTCGGATTTTGAAAAAGCGGAGGATTTCCTGAAAAAGTAGAGAAAAAGCAGATTCCTGGGAAAATAAAATTTCCCAATTTTCAAGAGGATGAAATTCTAGTTGGACCCATCTCGATGAAAATTGAAAAAGCTTCGGTCCTGTTTCTGAAAAATGATCCCCTAGAAAAAAGGACCCTCCAAAAGTGTGCCTCCCTGCTTCCTCATCCCGAAACTACGAAGAATGCTGAAAAACACTTCGTTTGAGCCTTCGAATCCTCGTTGAAAGAAAATAAAAATCTTCCTCTGGATGCAACCTGCAAAAGATAATGAAATAAAAGAAGCCAAAGCTTGTCTTTATAGAACTTTAGGGCAAAAAAGCAACTTTCTTTGTGAAAGAATAAAGCTTAAATTTTATCCATGAAGAAAGCAACTTTTAAATCACAAATCCAAGTAGATATTTTCGAATAGGAAGAATCCCTATTTTATAGCTGCCTATGGCTTCATGTGTGAGATGACGAAAAATATCTTCTTTGATGATGTCATCAAACACGCGAGGTTGCAAAAGTGTTAGCCAATTTTTCCTTCGTTTTCGACGCTTTTGCACTCGTTTTGACTCCAGTATGGCCTGTCCTTGACTTCAACAATATGGCAAACTGTCACCGTTGACTGAAAAAGCTGACTGATCATGGCGTCTTGAAGATTTATCAATTGTGATTCCATCCTCAGCCTCAAACTGACAATCTGATGGCATTTGACTGCGAATTTGACCTCTGAAACCTGTCGCCAGACAAAGATCGAAAAATGGCTGCGAGGAAACACCGCCAATCATGAAATTTTTCCAAGGCATGAAAAGTAGGTTGCCCCTAGCCTCCACGGGCGCCTAGTTTTTTGTGCCTTAGCCATTTTTGGTGAATTTCAAATTTTTTGATTTGCGTGCACATTCCAGTGACTGTAGACCCCTGTTTGGCTGTCGATTTCCGCTTGTCAGAGCAAAACTGAGTTTGATGATCTGGCAAACAGGCAAGCCTGATGAAAATTGAACTGATTGTACTCTGTCTGCCTTGGAAACCGTGCCAAACTATTTTGCTATGAATCTGACGGGGCTGACGGAGGAGGATTTGTCGTTTTTCGGAAAAACTGAAAAATATTTGAAAGCATGGAAAAGTGGGCGCCCCACGCCTCCTAGGGCGCCTAGGAATTTGTGCCTAAGAAATTTTTTGTAATTTTCAATTTTTCATTGCATTCCTCGATTTTCGTGCCAACAGGTCCTGTTTGATCATCGTTTTCTGTCATTCAGATGGCTGCTAAGGCAGGACGGGAGGTGAACTGAGTAGCTTGAACACATACCTGAGATGAAATCCCAGCTTTTATCGGCTTTTGACCGAGTTTGACCACTTGGAAACAGGGTGTTGGAGACTTTTTGACGTTTCTCGAAAAGCTCGTAAAAAATTCTAAGGCATGGAAAAGTGGGTGCCCCCAGCGTCCAGGGGCGCCTGGAATTCTGTGCCTTAGCCAAATTTAGGATTTCCAACCTCTGTTTGCAATTTGCTTCGTGTTGCGTGCTGGCAGCTACTTCTTGTCGCTGATTTTGAGGTTTCACCAGTCAACTGTTGCTGGACGAGGGATGGACTGGATAGCTTGGGTACATCTGACGTGGATTCCAGCTTTTTAGGGCCTGTTGACCAGAATGACTGGTTTTGTCCTCCCCAGAATTGACTGACAGAGGCATTTCTAGCATTTTCATGAAAAACGCAAAAAAAATCTAAGGCATGAAAAGTTGGGCGCCCTTAGCCTCCAGGGGCACCTAGAATTTTGTGCCTTAGTCAAAATTTATGATTTTCAACTTGTCCTCACTCCAGATTTAGCGTGCTCCGTTTCCCGTGCTTTGTCAAATTGACGACTGCTTGTTAGTTCTGCGTTAGCTGAACAACCTGAAAGACTTGAAACTTATCTCTGGTAGACGAACTTCTTCCATTGATGGCTCCGGAGCTCGTGCTTCGCCTTTTGAAAAAGCAGAATTGACCCAGTAGAGAAAATTTGATCTTTTCCAGATTTCGTCTGGACAACCTTGATTGTGAAGCAAAATTGGCCAATCAGAATCAGGCACGACATTTGAATCAGAGATTCTATTTTTAGAAAATTTTGCTAACATCCGTATCTCAAGAAACCCAGAAAACCTAATTTGACGTCTATTTTTAGAAATTTTGACTTTTTGACTTTTTGATGAAAAAATTTTCTAGACTTTCTCAAAATGCCTTAATGAAGCAAAAATTTGTGATTGGGTACAACAATTGGCTCTGTCTGGGGACCATGTCGGATACTTACAGCATAGGAGAACCGAGAATCTTTGGACTTTTCAAGCTTGGACTAGTGGTTTATCCATTGGGCAATAGAGTCAGGTTACTTTCCTAATCACCTAGAACAAGACTTTTCCCTACATCAACTAAGGCCGAACTTCCTAAAATCACCTAAAAGTTGGAACTTCCCAGAACACAAAGAACACAACTGTCACATTACAAAAAGGGGAAAAACATGACGACATAATGATTACATCACAGAAAGGGGAAACACATTACGATAACAAAAGGTGTTCACACAAACGCTCTTTTTCCTGAGCAAGGATGAGAAGAACAAAGACTATTAGACAAAACCATCAACTGATTCGGAAAAGTAAGAACCATCTCTCTTTAGCTATGAAGATTGTCTTGACAGCACAGAGCTTCTCCTTCTCTGCATTATCTCTTCAAAAAGCCATGGATCCGGAGGGTATTCACATTCAGCCCATGAGAAGTTCACGAGGAACTGGTTGATACGCCAAAGATTGGGTGGAGCATCTTCTTATAAAGCAAGCAACCTCTGCAATAGGTGAAGGTACAAAACCTCCTTCTGAAGATATGTACGAATATTGTGTGGCCAAAGTATATTCGTGGGAATGGTAGTCACCACATATAGAACTTGACTTTCATTTATATCTTGAACATTTGCAACTTTGAACTCAGTCAATGTATCATCCTCTGGAAAAGGTCTAAGCTGCTCATGCACAACTCTCATTACTGATTCTTGGCTTATTGGATCCACAACTGTCATCACCCATTTTTCCAGTGCTTCAAGAGTTTCTTCTTCTTCATTGGTCGTGTTTTCGTCCATCGAATCCTCGGAGTCAGATAGATCATCCAAGTCTAGATGTTCGAGCTCTTGATCATTGTCGAAGTACACTTGATGGGTGACATCTTCACCTGACAGTTCACTTTGCCATTCATTATCTTGAATCTCGTCATCCTCTATAGAGTAGTCTTCTTCGCTGTGGATATCCGGTAGTGTCTCATCTTCAGTAATCATGTACCTTTCTTCTTCTGATAGGTAAGTAGGATCAAAGACAGATTCATTTGTGCTATATGTTTCTTCTTCATCTTCTTGATTGATTTCACATATGGCGTCTCTCAGAAAACATTTGTCAAGAATTTCTGACTTTTCAATATCATCCTCTTTAGTGACCAAAACTGAATATTCCATGAACTCTTCTTCTCCACATACCTCTTCATATGTTGCATTTTGTGTTGGCTATATAGTATCAGTGAAGTCTTTTTCTCGTACAGATTCATAGATGAATTTAGCATCGTCTTCTTCACTATTGCGTATGAAAGATTCTTGGTACAAAAGTGAAGACGGGCTATATTGTAAAGAAAAATCTGCAATATCTTCTGTTGAAGAATTACTTTCCCAGTGATGTAGAAAACAATTGAGATCCAATGATGAATTTTCCATATGATCTCTACTATCGAAAAATTCCTCTAGGAAGAAATCATCTTCAAAATGAAGATCATGTTCTTGCTCCAATCGCAATGTTTCTTTGGCCTCTTCTTTGAATGTATCTGACACAGGTTCTTCAAACCATCCTTCAAAAGACGAGAAAAACAAATCTGATTCATTATTGCTCTCTGCAGTATATTTGGTTCTTCCTCGTAATTTTGCTTTTGAGAAGATTGTCGCACTTCTTCTTCCTCAAAGAAAGTTTGCAGGTTGTACATTTCTTCGGATTCTTCCTTTGATTTGCCAACCGTGCAGACAACCTCTTGATTCTCTTCGGTTATTTCTAACAGCATAACATATCTACCAGAACCCATTTCTTGATAAAGCACTTGTGCTTGAGGATCCTGAGATTTCACTACCATGAACCGTGACTTGGTTTCTGGTTCCAATTTGAAACTGCCTTTCTTTAAAGGAATGGTCGCAGATGACCAATCCAACTGTATTTCCCCTCCGAGATCTTTGCAGAAGCTTCTACTTAGCAACATCCCATAACTGGTTGGAATGTCGGCTACCAAGATAGTTGGCGTTTCAATTCGCACCTCTGGAATGCGATTTGGAAACGGACAGCTATGCATAGATAAACTGCTCTCCTATTGGAAGGGGGAGTTCACTTTCTTGCTGATGTTCGTTGAAAAGATAATTAAATGAAATTTCGCCTATCTTCTTTTTGATTCTCAGCTGCGAGCACAAGGTTATAAAACTCTAAACGCTGCAGAAGAGTTTTTTCCTTCTATAAGACTTCTACTACAACTAAGCATAGACTAATGACGCTTTCAATCTCCTGAGTAAATTCAGAGCAAAGGAAATTGAAAGTGAACAAGGAATGATTGTTAACACAAAAACTTAAGCAATTTTCTTCCAGATTAACATCACAAGACTAAAAGTACTTTAATGATGAAAGCTGAAATGAAAGCTACAAAAGCTACACATTTGACGACGATAACTTAATGAATTGAGATAGAATATCAGAGCAAAATAGGCATGAGACTTCTATTCAATATCATGAAGTTGGCACAACTCCAAGACAACAATAATGTAGCAAAAGATAGGCATACAACAAGCGATCAAACATTGGAGAACAGATTACACAAAGTGAACAGACACTTGGAATATCAAGATTTGCAGGCTAGAATAGGCACAACAAATTTGCCATCACAATTACCATTACATACAATGGGCAAGGATGCCCTTATTTATACTAAAATCAAAGGAGTAGGGAACCCTAAAATCTCTTTGATTAACCCTAATTTGCCAGCTCGCAAGCTTTATTACTATTCTAAGACAAAGATACAATAAACAAATGCTTTAAAGTGATTTTCTTTAAAGCAAAGAAGATTCCAACTAACACAAAGTGATTTCTTTTCCTAAATATAGAATGGATGAGCTTAGTATGAAAGCAAATGCTTTAAAACAAAAAGCATCCATTTTAAAGCTGCTTTCTTTTGAAATGCATCCTCATCAACATTCTTGCTTTTTGGTGATGTCATCCGTTGATATTTTTTGCTGATTTCTTCTAAAAAGCAGATTCTGAGCGAAAAAAGCTGGCACATGCGTTTTGTAGGCGACTCTATTTCGAAGCAACCCAGATCGTCGAATTTTGAAAAAGTGGAGATTTTCCCGAAAAAGCAGGAAAAAAACAGATTCCCGAAAAAAGCAAAACTCCCAATCTTCAAGAAGATATTCTGGATGGACCCATCTCGACAAAAACTGAAAAAGCTCTGGTCGGATTTCTTAAAAACGATCCCCTTGAAATAAGGACCCTGAAAAAGCGAGCCTCCCTGCTTCCTCAACCCGAAACTATGAAGAATGTTGAAAAAACACTTTGTTTGGGTCTTCGAATCTTCGTTGAAAGAAAAATAAAAATCTTTCCTCTGGATGCAACCTGCAAAAGATAATGAAATAAAGAAGCCGAATGCTTGTCTTTATAAATCTTTAGGGCGAAAAAGCAGCGTTATTTGTGTGAGAATAAAACTTCACCCTCATCCATGAAGAAAACAACTTTTAAAGCATAAATCCAAGTGGATGTCTTCGAATAGGAAGAATCCCTATTTTGTAGCTGCCTATGGTTTCATGTGCAAGATGACGAAAAATATCTTCTTTTGATGATGTCATCGAACACGCGAGTTGAAAGAAGTGCTAATCAAATTTTCTTCGTTTTCGACACTTCAACATTCGTTTTGACTTAAATATGGCCTGTTTCCGACTTCAACAAGGTGGCAAAATGTCACTATTGACTGAAAAAGTTGACTGATCATGACATTTTGGAGACCTATCAACTGAGATTCCATCCCCTGCCTCCGACTAACAATCTAACATCGTTTGACCAAGTTTGACCTCCGGAAAACTGCCAACAGGCGAAGATTGGGCACAAAACTGTCGGAAAACACTATGGACATGAAAAATATTCTAACACTGCTCAAGTTGGGCGCCCCAAGTCACCTGGGGCGCCTGATTTCCCAACACTTAGCCATTTTTTCAATTTTTGCAACTTCTTCAATTTCTCGATTTGCGTGCGCGTTCCGGTGGCGAAGGACCCTTGTTTGGCTGATGATTTCTGTCAACTGGGATGAAACTGAGTCTGATGATCTGGCAAATATGCAGGCCTGATGAAAACTGAGCTGATTGTACTTTCTGTTCACCTCGAAAAACGTGCCAAACTGAGTAACTCTGAATCGGACAGGGCTGACGGAAGGAGATTCACGTTTTTTAGAAAATTTTCTGAAAAACTCAAAATTTGACCTTTTCTCGATTTCCATGCCCACAGGTCGTGTTCGATCTTCGATTTCGGTCGTTCTGATGACTGTTGAGGCGGGACGGAGGGTGATCTGAGCAGTCTGAACATATCTGTGATGAAATCCTGGCTTTGACTGACTTTTGACTGAGTTTGACCAAGTTTGACCAACTGGGAAAGAGTTGACGGAAGCATTTTCGACGTTTATTAAAAAACGTGAAAAAAATCTAACACCGGAGAGGTTGGGTGCCCCAAGTCACCTGGGGCGCCTCGTTTCACCAGACTTAGTCAAATTTATGATTTTCCAACTTTTCAATCCACCTTGGATCCATCTTGCATCGTTTTGCGTGCGTCGTCGAGTCGACAATTGTTTGTCGATTTTGCGTTGTGGGAACAACGTTGAAAACTTGTCGATGAGCTTTGGCAGGTGAACTTTCCTCTGTTGATGACTTTCGAGCTCATGCTTCGCCTTCTGAAAAAGCAGAAATGACCTAGTAGAGAAAACTTGGTCGTTTGAAGATTCCGTCTGAACCGCGCCAATCGTGAAGCAAAATCGACCAATGAGAATCGATTGCGACACCTGAGTTGGAGATTCTATTTTTAGAAGGTTTTGCCAGTATCCATATCTCAAGAAACCTAGAAAACCTAATCTGACGTCTATTTTTAGAAATTTTGCTTTTTTGACTTTTTGACGAAAAATTTTCTAGACTTGTTTCAAAATGCCTTAATGAAGAAATTTTTTTTGGTTGGGTACAACAATTGGCTCTGTCTGGGGACCATGTCGGATACTTACGGCATAGGAGAACCGAGAATCTCTCGACTTTTCAAGCTTGGACCAGTGCCTTATCAGTTGGGCAATAGAGTTAGGTCACATTCCTAATCACCTAGAACATGACTTTTCCCTACATCACGTAAAACCGGACTTCCTAGAATCACCTAAAAAATTGGAACTTCCCAAAACACAAAGAACACAACTGTCACATTACGAAAGGGAAACACATTACGACTTAACGATCACATGACGGAAAGGGGAAACACATTACGAGAACAGAAAGTAAATCACGCGCTCTTTTTCTTGAGCGAGGATGAGATGAGATTAGGACTGTCACATAAAACCGTCAATCGACTTAGAAAAGTAAGAACCATCTCTCCTTAGCTGTGAAGATTGTCTTGGTAGCACAAAACTTTTCTTTCTCTGCAACATCTCCTCAAAGAGCCACAATTCATGAGGGTATTCACATTCAGGCCACGAGAAATTCCTGAGGAACTGGTTGATATGCCAGAGGTCAGGTGGAGCATCTTCCTCTAAAGCAAGCAACCTCTGTAATAGGTGAAGGTACAGAACTGCCTTCTGAAGATATATAGGAAAGTCTTGTGGCCAAAGTATATCTGTGGGAATGGTTATCACCACATATTGAATATGAGTTTCATTTATATCTTGTACACACGCAACTTTGTACTTAGTGAATGCATCATCTTCCGAAAAAGGTGCAAGCTGCTCATACACAACTCTCATTACTGATTCTTGGCTTATAGGATCCACAACTATCGTTGCCCATTTTTCCAGTGCTTCAGGAGCTTCTTCTTCTTCGTTGGTTGTGTTTTCATCCATCCACTCTCCAAAGTGTGATGAATCATCAAGATTTGAATGCTCAAACTCTTGAACATCTTCACCTGACAATTCAATTTCCCATTCATTATTTTGAACATCGTCATCCTCTGTAGAGTAATCTTCTTCAATGCGGATATCCATCATCACTTCATCTTCAGCATTCATGTATCTTTCTTCTTCTGTAAAGTAAGTGGAATCAAAGAGAGATCCATTTGAGTCATATGTTTCCTCTTCATCTTCATCTTCTTCATCAATTTCACATACGGCGTATCTCACAAGACATTTGTCAAGAATCTCTGACTTCTCAATATCATCCTCTTTAGTGACCAAAACTGAATATTCCATGAACTCTTCTTCTCCATCAACCTCTTCATATGTTGCATCCCACACTGGTTGTACAGTATTAATGAAGTCTTTTCCTTGCACGAGTTCATAGATGGATTCAACATCGTCCTCTTCACTAGTATGTATAAAAGATTCTTGAGACAAAGATGAAGACGAGCTAAATTGCAAAAGAAAATTTACAGTATCCTCTACTAAAGAATCACCCTCCAAGTGATGTAGAAAACTGTCGATATTCAATGATGAATCTTCCATACAATCTCCATTTTCGAGAAATTCCTCCAATGATGAATCATCTTCAAAATGAAGAAGAAGCTCTTGCTCCACTAGCAAAACTTTTTTGGTCTCTTCTCCTTTGAATGTATCTGACACAGGTTCTTCAAACCAACCTTCAAAAGATGAGAAGAACAAATTGGATTCATCATTGCTCTCTGAAGCATATTTGATCTCTTCCTCGTAATTTTGCTTTTGAGAAGATTGTTGCATTTCTTCTTCCTCAAAGAAAGTATGCAAGTTGTGCATTTCTTCAAGTTCTTCCATCAACGATCCTTCTTCATATTCGAAGAAATTATGCAAATTTTTAGCTTCCGATGAACATTCATGTTCCATATGCAAACACATGATGTCGCTTGAAACAGAGTTAGGAAAATGTTCCCTTTCAATATTTGATTTACACTGGTCAAATCCCTTCATAGAGCTGCCATCGGATTCGTCAAAGAGACGTTCAGGAGTATCCGAAAATCCTTGATTTTCATTTGATGCTTTTAATATTTGCATGAATCTTCTTATCTCAAGGCAATTTTCTCCATCATGTTGGTTTGTTGCGTGGAACAAACAGTAGATTTGTATTGCAGAAGACACATCTGCCTCTTGATGCATAGGTGATACTAGATGCACAAGTGAAGCAGGTTGATCACTGACATAGTTAATGAAAGAATCTGGTATACTTGAAGTTGATGGAACTTGCCGAAGTGGTACAACATTTAAGGGCACCAGTGGCTTGATTGAATCTCTCTGGATCTTTCCTGAAGTGATCATATGATCTTCTAATTCAATAGCATACTCTTGAGCTTCTTGCAATTCTGTAGTGTGTCTTTGTTTGAGGTAGAAAGAAATTTCTGAAGATTGTGCATTCGTGAAACAAGTTAATAGAATTTCTGACGAAGGATTCAGGGTGTTTGCAACTTTTCCAACCAAACGGTTGAATCTGGTCACGAACTCTCGCATCGGCTCACTTTTGTCTTTCTTGATGTTTGAGAGTTGTGTAAACAAGACATGACTGTCTTCTGCAGGTTTGAAACGGGTGAGAAATTTTTCCCTCATCAACTCCCAACTTGTGACAGAGCTTGCAGCAAGGTGATTATACCATTCAGCTGCTGAACTTTGCAATGATTCCACAAACAAACACACTGCAACATCTTCATATGCAACGCCAAGAATTCCATAGGTGGTGGTGAAGGCAGAAATGTGCTCATCAGGATGTTGCTTGCCATTGCCATGAAACTTAGGAAAACTTTTTCTTGATCCTTTAGGAAGATCATAATATTCTGCTAGTGCCAAAGGTCCAATGTTGTTACCCCAAGGCAATGGGGGTGAACACCTCTGATTCAGGTTATTGTGAGCATTATTATTAGCATCACCCATTGCTCTTGGTTGGATTACGAGTTCCTCTAGAGGTTCTTCCTGCTTGACTTTAGGAACTAATTGGACTCCAGGAACTATGTTGGATGCTTCTCCAACTTTTGTAGGAACAAGATCTTGGAAGAAAGGATTCGTAGCACCACCTTTTCCCCTTCTTGAATAAACCCTGTGAGCCAGGATTATCTATTGCCATGCGGGAGGTGGTAATACTAGTCTTTCGGCCGCAAGATCTGCTTTGTTTTCTTCTTTGTCAAGAATAGTAGCCGCGTTTCTCCACTGAGTAGGACTTTCCTTTCGCGCAAATATGAAACTCTTTAGGCTACTAATGATGTCCGTTTGCTCTCCTTCCACTCGTACAAGATTTGGTTGAATAGCAGGTGGTGTAAGATTTGGTTGTTGAACTAGAGCAGAAGGACGCTAGAGAGTCATTCCCGTGACATAAGCCTAAGCTTCCTTGAAGTTTTATGCCTTGTGCCCTATGGTGGGCGCCAGAAAACTGTTGGCGTTTCAATTCGCACCTCTGGAATGCGATTTGGAAACGGACAGCTATGCACAGATAAACTGCTCTCCTATTGGAAGGGGGAGTTCCCTTTCTTGCTGATGTTCGCTGAAAAGATAATTAAATGAAACTTTGCCTATCTTCTTTTTGATTCTCAGCTGCGAGCACAAGGTTATAAAACTCTAAACGCTGCAGAAGAGTTTTTTTCTTTTATAAAACTTCTACTCTAACTAAGCATAGACTAATGACGCTTTCAATCTCCTGAGTAAATTCAAAGCAAAGGAAATTGAAAGTGAACAAGGAATGATTGTTAACACAAAAACTTAAGCAATTTTCTTCCAAATTAACATCACAAGATTAAAAGTACTTTAATGATGAAAGCTAAAATGAAAGCTACAAAAGCTACACATCTGACGACGATAACTTAATGAATTGAGATAGAATATCAGAGCAAAATAGGCACGAGACTTCTATTCAATATCATGAAGTTGGCACAACTCCAGGACAACAATACTGTAGCAAAAGGTAGGCATACAGCAAGCGATCAAACACCGGAGAACAGATTACACAAAGTGAACAGACATGTAAGATACCCAACTAATTCTACCAAAATTTTTCCTTAGACAATTTTACTTGCTATCAACTCATCAACTATTTCAACGACACAAAGATATACATCAAAGATAACTATTTGAATGAATCAACCTTAAGCTGGGTACTTGTTTTATTACTTGATTCAATCAACTCACAATGTCTTATTACATGGATAATGCTTTCAATGGCATGTAGTTACACTTTATTCAAATGGAATTACAAAAGCAGGCCTTGGAGCCTTGATGATTACAATGCCTTGCACACTAGATCAACTTAATCAAACTCAACGATGTTAACTGAATGTCAACACCTCACAGTACAACAAGGGAGCATCACCTTGTCAGTTGAGGGAGCATCACCCCAACACTTGAAACTCGCAGGCCTCAAGATTACAAGCTCAACAGCTTTGCAGAGAGAATTTTGTCAAATGCATAGATACCAAATGAATGAGAGAGCTCCTCCTTTTATAGGCCTTCCAAAGGCAATGAAGGCACGTTTTTCAATGCATCAAGAAGAACCAAGGCACGTTTTCCAAGAAGCATATCCAAGGGAATATGCCATTTGATGACTCATTCTGAGTTGGCAAAATTATCCAGAGAGCTTGACACGGATCCCGAAGACATTCTGTCGACCAATGAGAGCTCAAGTTGTGTAACTACCTAGACCACCTCAGCTTAGGCGCACTTTTCAAGTGTTCTTCTGACTGGGCGCCAAGTTGAAGTATCCAATCTGCCCAAGGCGCTTTCTAAAGCTTGATCAAAATCCTACTTGATGTTGGGCGCCAGAATGATGCTTCATGGGCACAGAAGTGCGCCTTGCATGAAGATTGACTTTCCTTGGTGTTCCTTCAAGTCTTGCTGTTCAAGAAGGTGAAATGCTCCATCTGGAAGTGAGCGCCTAGCTTGGGAAGACTTTCAAGTGTTGCTACCTTGATCTAAAGAGGTATCTGGACAATCAATTTATCCAATCTCCTTAAGGCGCTCATTGAGATTGATCTAGGCGCCACTGGGGTTTAGGCGCCACCAAAGAAGTGCGCCACACCTTGACTTTAATCCTGGAAGTCCAACTAGACCCTAGGCACCAAAATGACTTTGCCACTGCTTAGCTTTCAACACCAAATGCCAACTGGAGATGATATTGCGCCTTGCTAGGGTTAGGCGCCAAATTGGGGTTTTGCAAAGAAGCTAGGCGCCAAACTGAGGGTGTAGAGGCAGGAGGATGCGCCTGGCAAGTCTAAATGTTTTCCAATACTTATCAATCATTCAATGAAATCTTTTGGACCTTGATGAACCCTCTGGAGTCTAGGTGTTGATGAGTTCTAGGCGCCAATTGGAGGTTTGTAAAGATGCTAGGCGCCAAAATGGAAGTGCTGCATCAAAAGGTGCATCTCACATATCTTTCTACTTGACCTTCCTGTTTAGGCGCCTATTTGAAGTGATGGAGAAGCAGAAGGCGCCTTCACTTACTTAACACTCCTCTAGACTGAGATAACAACCTCTCTTGAAAGGATGACCTTCTAGTCCACTAGGCGCCATTGCAAGCAGGTTACATTCTGATCTAGCACCCAAGTATCAATGTGCACGACTTCCACTTTGTAGTGACAAATTGTCTTTAATTCCACAATGAGGCGCTAATTCATAGTCATAGAAACTTACCTTAATGTCTTAGGTAAATTAAGCGCCTATTAAGGTTTGCAGGAATAGGAATAGGCGCCTAGGCGCTCATTGAGTGTCTATTGAATGACAAGCCAGCGCCTTGGCTCAATAGTCTCTCTACCTTGTTGTAACCTTACAACACCCTAGGCGCTCCTTGGGGGACAGTTTGAATGGAGAAGTGCGCCCAAGGTTCACTTAGACATGATCTTTGAAAAATTGCAATGTAAGAGTCACTTTGAGGATCAAAACATTCTTTTCTTCCAAAGCGCCCTGGTGGATAGGATAGGAGTGCTCCATGGCTTGATGACTCCATGCTAGGCGCACTTATGATGATGCATTCTAACTCTTCAGACTATTATCTAACATAGGGCGCCATTCATAGTTTGTCCTGTCATGATCTAGCGCCTAGTTGGGTTTAACACTTCTCAAGATGGAAATGATGCCTTTGAGTGATGCAAAAACCTTTTTACTCTTCAATCTACCTTAAGGCGCCATTTCTTGGGTGGAAAGACATGCTAAGGCGCCTCCAATATTAAGGCGCATTTTGAAGTTTGTCTGCTCCAGGGTGAACGCCTAACATCCTTAAACTATCGTACACTTCCACATGTTGACTGAACCAACTCCTCATTAAGGTGCTTTGTCTTAAATGACTGATATCATGATGTTTCTTAGCTAGGCGCCACTTGAGGTTAGAAGTAAGACAAAGTGCGCCCTGACCCAATCTTAACCAAATTTGGGTTTCTGACTTGGATCCTGCAAAACAGTAAAGTTAAGTTAGTCAAAACCCAATTCATTCCCTTATCATTTAGAATTAGCCTCCGGGAATGAGGAATAGGCTAATCCATTCTTCACTTGATGATCGAGTTGGAAACGGGGACATGACAAGACACTTGGAATATCAAGATTTGCAGGCTAGAATAGGCACAACAAATTTGCTATCACAATTACCATTACATACAATGGGCAAGGATGCCCTTATTTATACTAAAATCAAAGGAGTAGGGAACCCTAAAATCTCCTTGATTAACCCTAACTTGCCAACTCGCAAGCTTTATTACTATTCTAAGACAAAGATACAATAAACAAATGCTTTAAAGCGATTTGCTTTAAAACAAAGAAGATTCCAACTAACACAAGGTGATTTCTTTTCCTAAATATAGAATGGACGAGCTTAGGATGAAAGCAAATGCTTTAAAACAAAAAACATCTGTGTTAAAGTTGCTTTATTTTGAAATGCATCGTCATCAACATTCTTGCTTTTTGATGATGTCATCCATTGATATTTTTTGCTGATTTCTTCTAAAAAGCAAATTCTGAGCGAAAAAACTGGCACATGGGTTTTGTAGGCGATTCTGTTTCGAAGCAACCCAGATCGTCGAATTTTGAAAAAGCGGAGATTTTCCCGAAAAAACAGGAAAAAAATAGATTCCTGAAAAAAGCAAAACTCCCAATCTTCAAGAGGATGATATTCTGGATGGACCCATCTCGACGAAAACTGAAAAAGCTCCGGTCGGATTTCTGAAAAACGATCCCCTTAAAACAAGGACCTTGAAAAAGCTAGCCTCCCTGCTTCCTCAACCCGAAACTATGAAGAACGTTGAAAAAACACTTTGTTTGGGTCTTCGAATTTTCGTTGAAAGAAAAATAAAAATCTTTCCTCTGGATGCAACCTGCAAAAGATAATGAAATAAAGAAGCCAAATGCTTGTCTTTATAAATCTTTAGGGTGAAAAAGCAACTTTATTTGTGTGAGAATAAAACTTCACCCTCATCCATGAAGAAAACAACTTTTAAAGCATAAATCCAAGTGGATGTTTTCAAATAGGAAGAATCCCTATTTTGTAGCTGCCTATGGTTTCATGTGCAAGATGACAAAAAATATCTTCTTTTGATGATGTCATCGAACACGTGAGTTGAAAGAAGTGCTAATCAATTTTTCTTCGTTTTCGACACTTCAACACTCGTTTTGACTTAAATATGGCCTATTTCCGACTTCAACAAGGCAGCAAAATGTCACTGTTGACTGAAAAAGATGACTGATCCTGACATTTTGGAGAACTATCAACTGAGATTCCATCCCCTGCCTCTGACTGACGATCTGACATCGTTTGACCAAGTTGGCCCTCCCGAAAACTGCCAACGGGCGAAGATTGGGCACAAAACTGTCGGAAAACACTGTGGACATGAAAAATATTCTAACACTGCTCAAGTTGGGCACCCCAAGTCTTCCCAACACTAGCGATTTTTTCAATTTTTGCAACTTCTTCAATTTCTTGATTTGCGTGCGCGTTCCGATGGAGAAGCACCCTTGTTTGGTTGATGATTTCTGTCAACTGGGATGAAATTGAGTCTAATGATCTGGCAAATATGTAGGCCAGATGAAAACTGAGCTGATTGTACTCTCCGTTCGCCTCAAAAAACGTGCCAAATTGATTAACTCTGAACCGGACTGGGCTGACGGAAGGAGATTCACATTTTTCGAGAAAAACTTCAAAAATAAACTAACTCTGGAGAGTTTGGGCGCCCCAAGTCACCTGGGGCGCTTGGTTTGCAAACACTTGGAAATTTTTTTGAAAAACTCAAAATTTGTACCTTTTCTCTATTTCCGTGCCCACAGGGTGTGTTCGATCTTCGATTTCGGTCGTTCTGATGACTGTCGAGGTGGGCCAGAGGGTGATCTGAGCAGTCTGAACATATCTGTGATGAAATCCTGGCTTTGACTGACTTTTGACTGAGTTTGACCAAGTTTGACCAACCAGGAAAGCGCTGACAGAAGCGTTTTCAACATTTCTCGAAAAACGTGAAAACAATCTAACACTGGAGAGGTTGGGTGCCTCAAGTCACTTGGGGCGCTTGGTTTCACCAGACTTAGTCAAATTTATGATTTTCCAACTTTTCAATCCACCTTGGATCCATCTTGCATTGTTTTGCATGCGTCGTCGAGTCGACGACTGTTTGTCGATTTTGCATCGTTGGAACAGCGTTGAAAACTTGTCGATGAGCTTTGGCAGGTGAACTTTCCTCTGTTGATGACTTTCGAGCTCATGCTTCACCTTTTGAAAAAGTAGAAATGACCTAGTAGAGAAAACTTGGTCGTTTGAAGATTCCGTCTGAACCGCGCCGATCGTGAAGCAAAATCGACCAATGAGAATCGAGCGCGACACCTGAGTTGGAGATTCTATTTTTAGAAAGTTTTGCCAGTATCTATATCTCAAGAAACCCAGAAAACCTAATCTGACGTCTATTGTTAGAAATTTCTAAAAATAGAAATTTCTATTTTTAGAAATTTTGCTTTTTTGACTTTTTGACGAAAAATTTTCTAGACTTGTTTCAAAATGCCTTAATGAAGCAAAAATTTTGGTTGGGTACAACAATAGTCATCATTATTTTCTTCTCGGGACAAGCCGCCAACTGTTCGTGAGCATCCTTCAATTGTCCAACCAACGGCACTGACTTAGACTCAAGCGAATAACACTTCTCATGCGTTTTGGTGCATGAGAGTCCTAATGCATTCATTACCTATAAAGGCATAACGTTGTCTGAGGCTTTTGAATCAATGATACAGTTGCTCAACTTATAGCCTCCTATAAATAGAGAGATGTAGAAAGGCTTGGGCTTCTCTTTTGCTGGAATGGAGGATTCAAGCAATGTACGCTACACGACAGTCTCCTTTTTGACATACTTAACAATTCTATCCCGCTGATCTGGATGGTCCTGAAGATATTCCAGCTGAGAAATCTGCACTTTTGTCTTCATCATGGAATCCACTATATCAAAATTCGCCGAAGACGAATCTTGAGCAGCCTTGACATTGTCATGTGGTTGCTTAACATTGGAAGTGGAAACCACTTCCTTCCCCTTTTCTTTTGATCTCAGTTTATCCTCTTCTTCTTTCTGTGCCTTGAAATGCTGAGCACGTGTAAACACAAGTGTAGAAAGTTTCATGATTCACCGCAAGAGAATATTGATGAAGATCCTCTTGTTCTTCCTTTATTAAAATGGGTTCATTCTGGAAGTATCCCATAGTAGATTCGCCATCGAAGTTGTCCATCTGTGGTAAAACAACGTTCGCACTTGGGGAAGGGGCAATGTTGGAAAGCGGT
The DNA here is from genome assembly GCA_027924645.1 of Cunninghamia lanceolata. Taxonomy (NCBI): domain Eukaryota; kingdom Viridiplantae; phylum Streptophyta; class Pinopsida; order Cupressales; family Cupressaceae; genus Cunninghamia; species Cunninghamia lanceolata. The sequence continues at coordinate 6,295,585 of BSBN01000404.1, forward strand.
GCAGCATCAGCATATCCCATATTCTGATTCATTCTTAGATTTTCAGGACATGTGACTCCAGTATGTGCATCGGTTTCATGAAAGGAACAAAACACTGCATTTTGAGCTGCATCAACTGCTTGTCTTGGTGGAGGTGCTGGCAACCTGGGCCTGTAGTTATTGAAAGGCTGAAAATTGTTCCTTAGGTTGATATGGTTGCTGTGGTTGGTACTGTTGCTGTGGTTGGTATTGTTGTTGTGGTGACTTATATGGCTGTTGTGTAGGTTGCCCCTGAGTAGGCAACTGTCTCTTCATAATAGTCACTTCATTTGCTACCTTCTGTAGCAGTGGATCCGCAAAACTCTGAACAAGAGGTCTGATTGAATCCGTCTTCATCTTGCCAGAGGTAATCATGTTATCCTCCAACTGTATGGCATTTTCTTGTGCACTGGATAATTCTGTTTCATCAGCCGATCTAAGAAAGAAGGCTATCTCAGAAGGAAGAGTGTTAATGAAATTGCTCAACAGAATTTGCGGAGATGGATTGAGAGTATGAGAAAGGCACGTAACCAAGCGATTAAACCTTGCTACAAACTCCCTCATTGGTTCATTGTTTTCCATCTTTGAATTTGAGAGTTGGGCAAACAATTTGTGACCATCTTCAGCAGGCTTGAACCTTGACAAGAATTTCTCACTCATAGTCGCCCAATTTGTAATGATGCTTGGCTCCAGATGATTGAACCAATCGGTAACATTTCCCATGAGAGTCTCAACGAAGAGATGCACAGCGACATCTTCATGTGATACATGCAAAAGGGCGCAAGCTGTTGTGAATGCAGAGATATGTTCGTTAGGGTGTTGAGTCCCATTGCCGTGGAACCAGGGAAAGTGCTTCCTTGACCCCTTTTGTAACTCATGATGTGCTTGCAGGGCCAAAGGTCCAATGTTATCACCCCAAGGCAATGGGGGTGGTCACCTCTGATTCTGATCATTGTGATTGTTATTATTTGCATCACCCATCGCTCTAGGCTGGATTACTGGTTCTTCTTGAAGTTCTTCCTACTTGACTTCAGGAATTAACTGGATTTTAGGAACTATGTTGGATGCCTCTCCAACTTTTGTAGGAACAAGATCTTGGAAGAAAGGATCCGTAGCACCGCCTTTTCCCCTTCTTGAATAAACCCTGTGAGCCAGGATTATCTATTGCCACGTGGGAGATGGTAATACAGGTCTTCCAGCTGCAAGATCTGCTTTGTGTTCTTCTTCGTCAAGAATAGTAGCCGCGTTTCTCCACTGATCAGGACTTTCCTTTTGCGCAAATATAAAACTCCTCAGGCTACTAATGATGTCCGTTTGCTCTCCATCCACTCGTACGAGATTTGGTTGAATAGCAGGTGGTGTAAGATTTGGTTGTTGAACTGGAGCAGTAGGATGCCAGAGAGTCATTCCCGCGTCATAAGCCTAAGCTTGCTTGAAGTTTTATGCCTCGTGCCCCACGGTGGGCGTCAGAAAATTGTTGGCGTTTCAATTTGCACCTCTGGAATGCGAGTTGGAAACGGACAGCTTTGCACAGATAAACTGCTCTCCTATTGTGAGGGGGAGTTCCCTTTTTGCTGATGTTCGCTTGAAAGATAAATAAAACAAATTTGCCTATCTTCTTTTTGATTCTCAGCTGTGAGCACAAGGTTATAAAACTCTATTTCGCTACAGAAGAGGTTTTTCCCTTTTTAAAACATCTACTACAGCTAGGCCTAAACTAAATGATGCTTTTATTCTCCTAAGTAAATTCAGAGCGAAGGGTTTAAAAGTGGACAAGGAGTGAATTGTTGTAACACAAAAACTTAAATAAATTTCTCCCAGATTCACATCACAAGACCCATTGTATTTTAATGATGAACGCTGAAATAAAATTTACACAAGCCACACATCTGACAACAAAACTTGATGATTAGTGAGATAGAAAATCAGAGCAAAAGGCAGGCATGAGACTTCTATTCCAATATCATAAAGTTGATACAACTCTAGTACAACAGTATTGTAGCAACAGGCAGGCATACAATAAGCGATCAAACACTGGAGAATAGATAACACAGAGTGAACAAGTAGCTGAAATAACAATTTCTACAGGCTAGAATAGGCACAACAAATTTGCCATCACAATTACAATTCCTCTTATAATGGGCAAGGTTGCCCTTATTTATACTAAATCAAAGGAGTAGGGAACCCTAAAATCTCCTTGATTTACCCTAACTAACTTGCCAACTCGCAAGCTTTATTTCTATTCCAAGACAAAGATTACAACTAACAAATGCTTTAAACAATTTGCTTTAAAGCAAATAAAACTCCAACTAATACAAAGTGATTTCTTTCTAAATAAAGAATGGATGAGCTTTGGATGAAAGCAAATGTTTTAAAACAATGTAATATCCCCAATGGATATAAGCTTAAACACTTATCATAGATGCTATTTGGATTGAACTGATTTGTATCTCTGAATTTGTTTGTTGGCCTGGAACTATTTCCTTGTCTGAATATAGCACAAAAGTTTGATAGCTTGCTGATATAATGATAGATAGCATTCAGTATGTATTGAATCAATTTCCAATGGTGACTGTAGCTATGTAAATGATTGGTTGCTCTGCTTCTTATTTATTGCTGTAGGTGCCTATTTATTAGCCGGTCTCTAATCACACTTCAATGATGCTTATTACTGCTGACTGAATTCTGCCTATACAAGATTGCATACTAACTGCTGGAAGTGAAGCTAATAAATTGCCCACAGAACAACGGACTGTCCTTTCTCACATACCTTCCCTTCTTTCCATTCAATGTTGTAAGTGCTAGGTGGATGAAACTGAATTATGAAAGCTGCGAATGGGTATTTGTAAGATTACAGCCCCAATAAACAATCCAGTCACCATACACTGCTGTGTGGCACACTCAGGGGACCCACCATTTCAAATAAAGTATGATCTCTCTTAATATCAAATGTCTCTATGGAGCTGCGATTCTTTTTTAGAGGAAACACGATTTCAATATGCATTCCTAATAAAATTAAACTCCACTCAGGCAGATATACATTAAACAAAGAGTATAGTGTAATGCTAGCAGGGCCCACCAAAATGGAAGCATTCTTCTTATGAATTCCCATAAACAATCTTCAGAAATTGCTCTTAATCATCGAAGTCTTCAAGATATATCATTTCTCCTTCCTTGATGTGTAAAAGAGGGACCCACGCTGTCAGATTTTGTCTCTTCGCTACAAACAACAATCTCATCTACAATTTATTTATTTGAGCAAATATTAGTCAATGAAACTCCTCTCTAAAGCTCACGATTCTCCTTGAGAAATAATATTTATCATTTGAAGCTTGTCAGATTTTGTCCCCCATGTAAACAACAAACTATATTCTAATTTGCATTGCTCACAAAGGAGATATTCAAAGATGTTTGAATAATGATATTTTCAGACCTTCATACGTGAGAATCGGATGCCTGATAAGAATCTGGAACAAAGACTAAAATGAATACCAGACATATATATACCAATCTGCACTTGCAAATTTACATTTGTTTACAAATCCATAAATTTGCAAATATAAAGCTCCCTGTAATTCTATAATGTCTGCAAACCTTCAAAATATCAGAACACACTGAAATCCTGATGACACAAATCTTTGAAGTCCAATTGTGAAATCTGAGTGATTTCACCTCTATGATTCACCAAGGGAACATCTCCTCGGCTCAGCAAATGCAAGGGAACATCACCTTGTCAATCAGCTGAATACAATTTGTCAAAAGACACAAACCCAAAACCAAGTATCTGAAAAACATCTAGACATGCCTTCAAATGACTCTCAGGCTTGCTTTTAAAACCATTACATTAATTAGGCCCAGCCTAATTTTATTAAATGAGAGTTTACATGTACACATCAGACCAAAACATTTTAAATGCTTTTACATGAACTTTATTAAATGCTTGCATTTGTACTTTTTAAATGCTTGTTCACAACAACATGAATTTTATTAAATGCTTGCATTTGTACTTTTTAAATGCTTGTTCACACACTTTTTAATAAAGTGTAGTACTACTAACTTAGTAACTTAAATAAAATATTAATTTTATAAAGTAAATAAAATACTTTACAAAATTAATTTATAATTAAAACAATTTTAAGTTACTCCAAAATTGGGGACATGACAAACAAAAAGCATTTGAGTTCAAGCTGCTTCTTTTGAATCACATCTTCATCCACACTCTTGCTTTTTGGTGATGTCATCCATTGATATTCTAGGAAATAATATCTTCTAAAAAGCGAGCGACCGCATCTTTGCCAGGAACACTGATACTCTCTAGAATGATATTCTGATTCTCTAACATTTCTTCACCATTGGCAACCATCAGAAGGAATTCATGAACTTCACCCACAGCTTTGTCAAACTTCACTGTCATTGCGGCAAAATGATCCATCTTGCCGGCACTGATATCACCATTAAAATTGTTGGGGACGAGAGTCTGAAACTCTGCTTGCACTTCCCTAAGATCATATAGGGTACCATCTTCTTTTTCATACGAACACGGGATCTGAGAAACAAAAGATCTAACGAACTTGAGAGCATTTACCACTTTTTATTTCCACTCTGCCAACCCTGAGATTACACTGTCATAAGTTTTTACTGTGAAAAGATATTGCGCTTTCCAAGTAGAAACGATCTTCTTATCTTCAGCTGAATCAACAGAATTATGTGCTATCTTCAAGTTGGAGATAATGATCTCAAACACCGGTCTATTTTCAGCCATAGTTTACTGTAACCCCTGAATGCCTTGATGCAAATCATGAGCGTTGTACTTTAATTGATAAAACTGTGAAAGCACAACTCTCTCTTTAGTCACAAATTCTTCCACCTAGTCCTTCATGTGCCTCCCGTAGATGACCAACTGACTGAACTGCTGCTAATCGGCCGGTGATCCCAGATTCGGAGGAAGCATTAAATTAGCCTGTGATGTGCCATGAAAAAGGTTGGAAATTTACTGTCGCAACTGCCTAACTTCAGCCTTGAGGGTTGCTTTGTCTTCTCCATCCTTCAACACCCTCTCCTTCAGATTATCCGCTGCAACCTCGAAGAGATTTACATCTGTATGCCGGGTACTCCTATCAAGGTTAGCCTTGACAACCTTGAAGTCATCAACCTCAATATCATCAACATCCTTATCTTCTGGAGGTGTTGCAGCTTCAAGAATCATTTCTCCATTAGCATTCTTCTCAGTGTGAACTTGCCTCTTCATTTTCCTGTCTGGTGTGTCTTGGTAGACGCTATTAAGCTCTGTCAAGTTCAACTGATATGAAGGCTTTCTCCTCTTTCTTCCCAGAATGTTTTCAAGCCAGGATGAGCCATCTTCTCTTGGAAACTTGGTTCTAACCTCATCAACTCCCGATGGACCAATATGTGTCTCAGAGTTACGAACCGGCGAGTCTGGCTTTGAATCAATGTGAATGGGAGAAGAACTAGGTGAAGAAGGTGAAGAAACATGAACAGAAGGCAATGTTTCTACATGTGGTGCTGGTTCAGTGGGAACTTCTGATGCAACTGCTGGTTGTTCCTGCTGAAATGAACTGGAGAGTCAACCTTTTTCCTCTTCAACTTGGCCATCTTTGTTCCTTCTGGGAGGACGCTCATAGCTTTAACTCTTTGTTTTGGTTTGGAAGTGGAAGGATTTGATGGTTCTACAGCTGGCGGCTTTGCAACTAGAATGGGTTCTTTTTGCTTATTTTTCAAGAATATCAAACTGTTTTTAACAACTCAACTCATTCGTTCCTTGATCAAGGTGCTCTCTTTAGTTGACCAATTAACTGATGGCAATGGTTGTTGCTCAACCTGATCTCGGAAATATGTGGGAAGTAAAACTCCACCATTATCTGACAAGCCTTCTACATGTTTTGACAAAATGTCAACCAACTGCCGAAGAGTAAACCTGCTGTAACTGCGTTCTCGCACTTCAAACTCATCAGCACAATTAGTCTAGAAATCCTCAACTGCATGTGTATGTGTACAATTTTGACCAAGGTGTGATGCAAAAACACCACGCGGATCATATGAAGACCTCCTATCAAAAAACTTAAGACCATACTTGGACATTTCACTTCCAATCACTTTGGCATCCGCTCCAGATCTACATTTGTAAATTCCCATCCCAATTGGGAAATTGAAAGCCGGCTTACGTCTACTACGCAGAAACGTATGAACTTCATAGGCTTGCCTTAGAAATTCCATGAACGTCACCTCATCTGTAGGATATCTCGGCAACATGGCTGGCTCTCCTGAGAAGCCATGTACTCTGATGTAGGAAAAAGTGGGAAACTAGATAAACCAATCAGCCCATTCTGCCAATGCCATTCTGGCATCTACGGAAATCGTATATGTAACTCATAATCCAGATCTCGCACTGCATGCATCAGGAATGCATCATTTACCCGCCTATAATGTCGCTCAGCCTGAGAAAATTCTAACTGCGGGAAATGGTGATAAACATGCTAAATGTCCAGAGTTCCAACAATATTCAAACCTCTAAATCGACCCTGAAAGACCATTAGATATACAAGTTATGACAGCATGTGGAAATCATGGGCCCTTTGAAAATCAGTTATTTGCTGGTGGAGACTATCACTGATGAGTGCCGACCAATCATAGAATTCTGTTCCGTCAACAATCTGGGACATGATGTAAAACATCCAAGGCTGGAATTTGTTTGCATCTGCTTGACCCGTGATCCGGCTTAACAGAGTAATCATTATTGCATATTCCTCTTTGAACTCTCCACATCCAACGTTCTTTGGCATGACATTCTGCTTTTCCTTCAGCCACCTCTGAGCAATCTTCTTTCGGTACTTTTCTTTATCATTGTGCCACACCCTTTTGCATTCTTCAATCGAATCGACCAAGTTTTCCCTCCAGATTGGTATTGAACAACACTTCTCAATGTCATTTGGCCAAAGGCTGCAAAGCACACGTCCATCTCTTGATTGGATTTCTCTTGTGACTGAATTGTAATGCATCATACAAGCAATTACGAATTCGATACTTTGCACTGTGATGGGAAAGGATGTTGTTGCAAGTAATCCGGAGTTATTCAGATTCTTGATAGTGTTGTTTCCTGCATCTTCCAAAGGATGTAAATTGAACACTGGAAGAACTTTATGCAAGTCTGTGTTGAAAGTTTTGAGGTAATCGTGAACTAACGTTGTTTTAGGCTTGATCTCAACTAGAGTGTACTGCATACTGAAAGATTTGAAGAATGACTGTGAACACGCCTATGTCGGAAAAATCTTAGACAAAAGGCGGAAAATTACTTTTTGATTTCTTCTAAAAAACAGAATGTGAGCGAAAAAGCTGGCACATGGGTTTTGTAGACAATTCCGTTTGAAAGCAAGCCAGATTGTCGGATTTTGAAAAAGCAGAGGATTTCCCGAAAAAGCAGAGAAAAAGCAGATTCCTGGGAAAATAAAATTTCCCAATGTTCAAGAGGATGAAATTTTGGATGGACCCATCTCGATGAAAATTGAAAAAGCTTCTATCTTGTTTTTGAAAAACGATCCCCTAGAAAAAAGGACCCTAAAAAAGCATACCTCCCTGCTTCCTCATTTCGAAACTATGAAGAACGCTGAAAAAAGACTTCATTTGAGCCTTCGAATCCTCGTTGAAAGAAAATAAAAATCTTCCTCTGGATGCAACCTATAAAAGATAATGAAATAAAAGAAGCCAAAGTTTGTCTTTATAGAACTTTAGGGCAAAAAAGCAGCTTTCTTTGTGAAAGAATAAAGCTTGAATTTTATCCATGAAGAAAGCAACTTTTAAATCACAAATCCAAGTAGATATCTTCGAATAGGAAGAATCCCTATTTTATAGCTGCCTATGGTTTCATGTGTGAGATGACGAAAAATATCTTATTTGATGATATCATCAAACACACGAGGTTGCAAAAGTGTTAGCCAATTTTTCCTCGACACTTTTGCACTCATTTTGACTCTAGTATGGCCTGTCCTTGACTTCAACAATATGGCAAACTGTCACCGTTGACTGAAAAAGATGACTAATCATGGCGTCTTGAAGATTTATCAACTGTGATTCCATCCGTAGCCTCAAACTGACAATCTAATGGCATCTGACTGCGAATCTGACCTCCGAAACCTGTTGCCGGACAAAGATCGGAAAACAACTGCAAGGAAACACCATCAATCATGAAATTTTTCCAAGGCATGAAAAGCTGGGCGCCCCTAGCCTCCAGGGGTGCCTGGTTTTTTGTGCCTTAGCCATTTTTGGTGAATTTCAACTTTTTCAAATTTTTTGATTTGCGTGTGCGTTCCGATGACTGTAGACCGCTGTTTGGCTGTCGATTTCCGTTTGTCGGAGCAAAACTGAGTCTGATGATCTGGCAAACAAGCAAGCCTAATGAAAATTGAACTGATTGTACTCGGTTTCTGCCTCAGGCACTGTGCCAAACTGTTTTGCTGTGAATCTAAGGGTGCTGACGGAGGAGGATTTGTCGTTTTCCGAAAAAATTGAAAAATATTCTAAGGCATTGAAAAGTGGGTGCCCCTAGCCTCTAGGGGCACTTGGAATTTTGTGCCTTAGCCAAATTCAGGGTTTCCAACCTCTGTTTGCAATTTGCTCCGTTTTGCGTGCTGGCAGCTGCTTCCTGTCGCTGATTTTGAGGTTTCGCCAGTCAACTGCCGCTGGATGAAGGATGGACTGTATAGCCTGGGTACATCTGACGTGGATTCCAGCTTTTTAGGGCCTGCTGACCAGAATGATTGTTTTTGTCCTCCCTGGAACTGACCGACAGAGGCATTTCTAGCATTTTCATGAAAAACATGAAAAAAATCTAAGGCATGAAAAGTTAGTCGCCCTTAGCCTCCAGGGGCGCCTAGAATTCTGTGTCTTAGTCAAAATTTATGATTTTCAACTTTTCCTCCTCACTCCGGATTCATCTTGCTCCGTTTCCCGTGCTTTGTCAAATCGACGACTGGTTTTCAGTTCTGCGTTAGCTAAACAGCCTAAAAGACTTGAAACTGATGTCTGGTAGACGAACTTCTTCCATTGATGGCTCCGGAGCTCTTGCTTCGCCTTCTGAAAAAGCAGAATTGACCCAGTAGAGAAAATTTGATCTTTTGCAGATTCCGTCTGGACCACCTTGATTGTGAAGCAAAATCGGCCAATCAGAATCAGGCACAACATTTGAAGTGGAGATTCTATTTTTAGAAACTTTCGAAAAATAGAAATTTTGACTTTTTGACGAAAAATTTTTCTAGACTTTCTCAAAATGCCTTAATGAAGCAAAAATTTTTGATTGGGTACAGCAAGCTTCTTCTACAATTCCCCAAATTTTCTCTCTAATGACCTTTGCATAAAATTTTAGTGGAGACCATTTATGATTTTATATAAAAGAATATTAAGCAATGAGATGTTCTTCCAGCTTTCTTAAGACGTCTTCAATAAACCTTTCCTTTGGCTAGAAATTCTTAATGTATTTATTATGATGGCAAGACAGCTAAGCTAATTAACTGTGCATTTGGGAGGTCATCTGGGACCTCCTTCCGTTTGCTTTCTCTGTTTGATCATTAGAAAGTCGATCTGTCATTATGTGATGCTTGCCTGACCTTATGATAATGGTTCTTAAAAATCTAAACCTAAAGTACACCCCTTGCCCCATAAATTCCGTTTGAGGGACATTGCACGGCTAGAGAAGGATTTCACACTTGGTGACATGATGTGTAATGGAATATGAAATCATCTCTTCCATTTTGTATTTCTTCTTTCAGTGCGCTGCTCTCCAGGAATATAAAAAATTCATTGCTCAAATGCTAAAAGATAAATGGATCAATGCCAAAAGCAATTAGAAAATCCAGCTAAATCTACATCTTCCTATCTCCTTAATGGCTTCTGCTACCTGCTACAAAAGAATACAATGAACTGGGAATGGGTAAATAAAGAGAGTAATGGCCTCTTTATTTATTGCAGTTCTTAGGTAAAATCTGATAAGAATGGTCCTTCATTTTTAGCACTGTTAATGTGTAAAGATGATCTAGTTGTGAAGAAACTTCCTGAAGGTGACATCTGTTTTAACAAATTTGTTCTTGTAATCCTGGAAACTAAAGCTAAATTCAATCTTTGGCCAGACTGTAGTGAGTTTAGAGGTCTTATCATTTAAACTTTCTAGTTTTACAATAATCCAAATCCAAATGAAAAGGAGATTTTCAATATTGCAAATGGAGTTTTTTACAGTGCCCCTCAGCTCCTCTCAAAGTTTATAAGCGAAGAAGAGACAGGCAAGATGCATGCCTTCAAGGGTCCCTCCAAGCCACAGAGTATGTAGATCATATGTGTTCACACTGTACTTCCTTACCTCCCCTCAAACATTATAAATAGAGGGTAGTGGACATGCACAGGCTTAGAAGTCTTGTAGAGCATGGGAAGTTATAAAGGAGCCTCCTCTTTGATTGTGTTAGAAAGTTATTATCAGCATAATATAATCTTTTTCTCTATTATTGCATTGTTTCTTCCTTGTTTAGTCTCCCTGAGGGGTGTACTAGATATTCTTGCTGTCAATTCGTATATGATAATATTCTCTTCTCCACTTTGATTCTCAAAGAAATTGAGTTCCCAGATTTGATTCTTAGGAAAATAATAGATAGCCATGGGTTAGTAAATCAATGCAGGGAAACTTATTGTCATCTTCTCAAATATTCCATTGTAGTGTAAGGGTAAGGTCCTAAGGATTTTGGGCAGTCCAGTTGTCAATGAACTATCTACGCATTGGGAACAGATCAAAGAATGGAAATCAAACTAGGCCATTGGACCAACAAATGACTCTCTTTCATAGGAGTTCAACTGTAATGTCCCCTTTTGGGATTGCCCTAAATCTTGCCCTAGAATCACGAGTTAGGGTTACAACTTACCAATTAAATGTTATAAGTAGGATAAATCCTGGTTTAGGTCCTGCAATCATGTTAGATAACATTGGAAATATGTAATGTCCCCAATAAGAATTATACTAATTTTATCCTAAACTATCAACTTCCTAAGCAAACAATGGATTTAGAGGGTACCTTGGCCTGATTTAATCCATGCAAACAAGTTAGAGATCAATTACAATAATAACTTATCAAATAGAGTATCATGATTAAACATCAGTAAGTCCATAGTAAATTAGTTAACCCAATTATTAAACCTTAACTTGGGATGCTCAACCATGGGGGAGCATGGAAGAGAGTGACTCGATGGGGTGTCTTAACCTCCCTAGGCCTCATGGCAAATATACCATCCCCCTAGTCCTCATGTGGCACATGCCATTCATATGAGGTGGCCTTGACCTCATGTGGCGCATGCCATTCATATGAGGTCGCCTACCTAGTGAGGATTCTAATTTATCCGTTATCCCCTCACCTTGCCATCTTTTCCCATTTCCCCATGATTGATCTCCCTGTATTGTTACACCATGATAGGAGAGTGAGGTTACGAAGGGTGTCCTGGTAGCCAAACTCTCTAGGCCCAAAGGCGGTAGTACCCTTTTATGCTAAAGGAAGTACCCCTTTGGCCCATGTGGGCTCATCTTGTCCCCCCGGGTGGCGTACCTAGAAGAGGGCCCCGTCATCGTTCCCCTTTTGCAGTTCTCCCTTCTCCCATCATGGTGAAGTTATGTGCAGAATGAACACAATGTTGAGTACTAGTGACTCAGATTACAGGTTCAATGTTTCTTTGTTGGTTCAATGGTTTGGTTCAATCGATTGGTTCAATGGTTCGGTTCATTGGCATCGCGGTGACATTGGTCTATCGGTGTAAGATGTGAGGTGTCTCTCCGATGGAATGGTCATCGGTAAGAAGATTTCTGTCGGCCCAGTTTTGATTTGTTACTCCGATCTCTTTGGTCTTACCGATGGTAGTGGCCATCGGCTTGACTCTGTGTATCGGTGGGAGTGATGAGCACTTGGCCGATCTGCGAAGTCTCACCGACCAAGGGCTATCGGGCTGACTTTCACTATCGGCTTGGTCTAGGGAAGATTCTCCGATGGGCATTGGTCTCACCGACGATGGATGCAGGGCTAGCGAAGAGTAAGTGATCTAGTCGGCGTGAGTCACCCCGACGAAAGATCATCGGAGTGAGTATTGATATCGGCGCAGCTGGAAGGTGTATCCCCGATACTTCATGTTATACCGATGAAGGGTTGGCATCGGCGTGAGAAACACTATCGGCCAATCCTTGGGGATGTTGTTCCGATGTCATCTGTCACCCCGATGGAAGTTGGTGAGGCATTGGCGTCGGCATGAGATACTTGGTCGGTCTGAGATTTGGGTGTCTATCCGATGGTTGTCTGTTATTCCGATGAAGGCATGTTGTCTTTGGTATCGGTGGGACGTGGAACCGTCGGAGTGAAAGATGGAATGTTGGCCGATGGTTTGAGTTGTGCCGATAGGGATAGACTGGGGTCGTCGGCGGCAAAAGTGCCGACAATAGTCTTACCGTGTCATTAGACTTATAAACTGGAAATCCTCCAACGCCGGATGCATGTGGGACTAAAGGTCTTCACGAATATGCGAACGGTTTGGTAGTTTTGTAACGGTTGGAAAAGAGTGATGCCAGCTGGAATGAACGGTTGTTTGCATGAGAATCGATTAGATTGCTAAAAGCAATTGTGTGATCGAGTCAGAAGTGGTGAGAGAGTTCTTCTCGAGAGAGACCTCTGATTTTCTTCTTCTGTGAAGTCTTATGCTGTATGCTGTATGCAGCATGTGAACAGCATGTGAAGGGACTGAGAAGAGGATGAAAACAGAGTTCAAATGAAATTGTTCTGGCTGAGAAGATGTAGTTCTGTACTGTGTGCTGTTTGTGGCATGATCACAGTATGAAGAACCAACCAAGTGCTGGAGAACTTTGTGCAGGGTTACTGTCAGTTATTCTTCAGAAGGAACAAGATGTAAATCTTCACGAAAGGCTTATTGCCAGTTTTGTATTGTAACTGTGTTTTCTGTTGCTGAATAATACAATGGTGATCTGGGCTTTTGGAGTGTGGGGTTTTTTACCCGTAAGGGTTTTCCCCACGTAAATCTGTGTTCTTGTTCTGTCTTTCATGTTTAATGTCTCTGCTGTTGAAACTAGATATTGTTCGCTTGTGCTTTCCTCTAAGGGTCAATATAGGAAATGTTCTATGTCTGTTTCCGCTTTAAAGGCATAGTTGTGCGTGTTTTTGAAGCATTTGGAAAGAATTTAAATTTGTCGAAGACACCACTTTTCTTAGAAATACGTTCTGAGATGTCCTCATTTCCTTACACACAAATATATTAATAATTCATTCCTCAATTTGATACCTCTTTTATGTATCTCAATGGCAGATCTGAATATGTGTTTTTCTGCTGTGTATATTCCAGATGCTTCTATTTTTCACACGCCCCCTATCTCAACCTTTCTATCTATCCATTATATTTCCTCAAGAGAGGAAAATTTAATAAGGGATTGACTCTTCATAAAGAGACAAACTTCCAAAGTAAATTGTACCTCTTCATAACAAAATCACTTTACACTATATTTGCGGCCCCTTGGATATTAATCGCTGCACTCTAAATCGCATCCTTCTTTTAACATAATCGTTGTCCACTTCTTTGTCTATTCTAAGACCTTTGTATTATATATTGTTTTGTCTTTTATCACACCAAATGTGAATCACTCTCCTTCATAATTAAATCGCTGCCTTTTACACATATTGATTTCCTTACTTCGGATTATCCTTATATTATGATAATCGCTCCATTAAATATTGTCTTCTTTATAAATCGTAGCATTATATATTGAAATTGCATTACTTTTTTATTTTAACCTTCTTTCATATGGAGCGCTCCCTTATATCTTAAGTCATTGCTGCCTTAGTATAGACTTTATCCATTGATCACTGCATGCATATGATCTTTGCCTTCACATCAAAATGTAATCGCTGTACCGCTCTCTATTCTTAACCATCTGCTGGCCATTCTTTATGCTAATCGCCCATATGACCCATGCTTGTCTTGGGTGAGTCAGCTACCGTTGAATCTTTAATTTTATGTTTAATCAGGCCTCCTTTATTCATTTCAAACATGAGTCTTTTGCTTATATTGACATCGTAGCACTTAAAATAAACAAATCATTCTCTTTTAAATCGCATCACAATTATAATGAAATTCTTACTCCTTCATATTTAATCGCTCCGCTTCTTCTAATTGGACTTCAATCTCCTTTCTAGAATTTACACCATATCATATATATATCGCTCCACTTCATGATCATATTATCTTGTTTCTTATATGAAGCACTTTCCACGTATGATAGTCGGCCAGCATTGGTAATTGTTTAAATCTTTAATTTAAACATTACATCGACTTCTTTAAATTGATGATTGTCGGCCTATAGGAGAGGGGACATGACAGTCCGCCCTGCCCAAGATTGCTTGTTCTCAGCAATCACAAGCTAAGAAACTCTTGAAATTACCAATATTCTAAATTGACCTTGTAGATTTGTATTCTCGTGAGGTCACTAACCTTTGTGATACTTTGATAGGAATTGGAAATTTTAAACCAAGTGACGATTAGAGTAGTTGTTAGTATACTTGCCTCAATTTGACTACCAATAAGGTCAATACTGTCCTCTAACATATGAGGACAATTTATTGCTCAATACTCTTCTTACTATTTCCCAATGACTCTCAACAACCAGACCAAGAAAGAGATGGAAATTGGCAAGACTTATTACTTAAGACAAGTTTTCTCTAATTTCATCACCGCAAGGATTCTAGGCAGTGTGTCTGTAATGTCCCCTTTCTAGTGGAAACACTTAAACCTAAATCTACATTCAAAGTGATTCTAGGGAGGCATTAGAAACATTATAGATTAATAATTTTCGATGATAAGATCAAATAAGATCAATGATAATATAATTATATCATTCCTTGTTGACGGATTATTCATTTCACAATTGTTACTTATTATTGATAACTATTCTATAATACATTCCATAATTCAATCATGCATATTTTCCTTATTACTTTTCCCCATGGAACTAGGCTTTATATGTATCGGGGCACTGAAACCATCTCTTGACCCAGCCTACGGGAACTATGTCCCAGCCTACGGGCCTTCTTACGGATGGGATTACTCCGCCTCTCCCCACAAGACCTAACATTCCTTTAAGGATGAAGTAATAGAGAAATATAGAAGTAATAATCTAAGTTCATCTTCCCATATCATCTTCCTTCTATTCCTTAACCATGGATGGGGAATTATATGTCTAGGGCGCGTTGAACCCTCTCCAGTGCATTATGAATGGAATTACTTCACCTTTCCCTAGCATTCTTGTCTAGGGTGCGTTAAACCCTCTCTAATGCATTGTGATGGAATTACCTCGTCTTTCTCTAACAAGACTGCCTCTCCTATAGTTATAGGAAATAGAAGTGATGAGATGGTTATGTTTTTCTCCTCAAGTTTCATAATGTATATTTATGTTCATATATGTCTCAATCATGTTTCTTTATTTAAGAATGTACTTTCAATCAACTATTTGTTGACATAGTATAGTTCTATTTTGCTATATAGTGGGTTTCACTATTTTTACCTTACTTAACCAATATCTGAATTTTATGCATACAGATCTCTATTGTAATGGAGATTAATCTTACACATATATATTTACATTGGTTTCTATGCACATAATATTCTTATTACTTGATTTTCTTTTAACCATAAATTATACATAATCTAACTTACCTGATCGCTGCCCCTTGAATCTTATTTCCCTCTGCTGATTGTTATTTTCTGATTTTTTCTGCTCTTTCATAATTATTAATCACATTTCCATCTTGGCTGATCGCTGCTGGCTGCTCTTCTTTTTTTTTTCTCTTGGAATTGCTGTTTCCTTTTTGTATTTCTGCCTGTATATTTCTGCTTTTTGTTTCTGTTTTTTTCCTGCCTGAGAGGATGGGAACAACCCCCTTTTTAAAGTCTACGAGGGGTCAAAAAGTCTTAGCATTTGGTGAGAGAGGCATCCGCTGCCTCTTTAAGTGGTATCCTTTCCATTTTCTTAATCGCACCTCATCAAAACAAAAACATTACAACCTTTAATATATTCGTTGCTTTGTCTTTTATACTAGTTACTCCCATAGGAAATATTTGTTTGTTAATAAGTCTATGTTCATTATTGAAAATAGGACTCTTACCCGTGGGCCCCACTTTGCACTTTTTTCTTTACTTGCTCATATGCTAGATGTCTTTGGCATTGCTTATAATGTTAATTAGGGAATCGTAAGACTGTCTTATATGCTTTTATTCATATTTATTTTATTTTATATAATAGTATTATAAGTATATTATATATTAAATATTAATATTAATATTAATATCAATATTTATATCTGTATCTATATTTATATTTATATGAATAATATTGATACTTATATCAATATTCATATTTATAATTATAATAATATTTAAATTATTAATATTTATATTCATAAATATATTATATAATATATTCGAAAATCTATTATATTTATAATTATAATAATATTAATATTATATAATAATAGTATTTAATGTTTATATTTATTTATGTATTTATAATAATATTTAATTATTAATATTTATATCTTAAATCGATTATAATATTCATATCTCCAATTTGAATATATAATCGATTCATAGGTAAAATATGGTGACATGACAGCCCTCCCTACTCAAGATTGCTTGTCCTCAAGCAATCACAACAAGTTCTTTCATTACACTTTTAACGTCTACCTTCCGATGTGTTGAGACAAAACTGCAAAAAAATGATTCTGATTCCATGAAAAGAGAAGAGTATAAGTATTTGTTTGATGTTTTGAATATCTTTCTTAGATGAAATGTTGTTCCTTTTTTCACCTCAAGGTCGAATGGTGGTGAGTGATCTCCCCAAGATGTTAAATATAGAATTGATTGCACCAATTTGTAGGTTACATGCATTGCCATTTAGTTAAATAATAAAATTGAAGTAGACAACCAAGTAGCTCAAGAACATGAGCAAGTAGCTCAAGCAAGTAAGTAGCTCAAGTGTACAAGCAAGTAGCTCAAGTAGACAAGCAAGAAGCTCAAGCAAGTAGGTAAGTAGCTCAAGTAGACAAGCAAGTAGCTCAAGCAAGAAGGCAAGTAGGGAAGTAGCTCAAGTAGACAAGCAAGTAGGCAAGTAGCTCAAGCAAGTAGGCAGGTAGATCGAGTAGACAAGCAAGTAGCTCAAGCAAGTAGGCAAGTAGCTCAAGAAAGTAGCTCAAGTAGACAAGAAAGTAGGTAAGTAGCTCGAGTAGACAAGCAAGTAGCTCAAGCAAGAAGGCGAGTAGCTCAAGCAAATAGGAAAGTAGCTCGAGTAGACATGCAAGTAGCTCAAGCAAGTAGGCAAGTAGCTCAAGAAAGTAGGCAAGTAGCTCAAGTAGACAAGCAAGTAGCTTGAGCAAGTAGGTAAGTAGCTCGAGTAGACAAGCAAGTAGCTCAAGCAAGTAGGTAAGTAGCTCAAGCAACTTGACAGACAACATTTTAACATTCTCATAGTTTTTTTTTTTTTTAATTTTTTTTTTTTTAAGCACATCTTGTTGAAGATACATGAAGTAACACATCAATACATGTGATACATAAAGTATAAATAGAGTATATACGAGAAGCATGAAGCATATATGCAAATAATACATGAGGCCTACATACGAGTACATCAAGTCACAAAGCATACATGTAAGTCGTAAAGCATACACTTAAATACATAAGTCGCATGAATACACAATCCCAAGGTATACACCTAAATACACTTGAATACACATACGCCACAATGTATACACTTGAATACAAGGACAAAGTCATAGAGTATACATACAGTCATGAAGTATTCAAAAAGTCACAAAGTATACATTCGAATACATCGTCATGAAGCATACACTTGAATACAAAGTCACAGAGTATACCAATACAAAGTCATAGAGTATACACTTGAAGACAAATACAAATCATAGAGTATACACTCGAATACAAATACAAGTCAGAGTATACACTCGAATGCATAATCATTCCGGAATACAAAGTCATAGAGTATACACTCGCATACAAATACAAGTCACAAAGTATACACTTGAATACATAATCATACTTGAATACAAAGGCATAGAGTATACACTCGCATACAAATACAATCACCAGTCATAGAGTATACACTCAAATATAAATACAATCATAGAGTACACACTTGAATACAGTTGTAAGGTCATAGAGCATACACTCGAATAGAATTGCAGAGTCATAGAGCATACACTCAAGTACAAGTACAATCATAAAGTATACACTCAAGTACAAGGTCATTGAGTATACAAATACAACACTTCAATACAAAGTCATAGAGCGTACACTCAAGTACAAATACCATCATAGAGTATACACTCAAGTACAAAGTCATTGAGCATACAAATACAATACAATCATAGAGTATACATTCAAATACAAATACAAGTCGAAGAGTATATACTCAAATATAGTTGCAAGGTCATAGAGTATACACACGAATACATAGTCAAGTCAGAGTACTCACTTGAATACAATTGCAAAGTAAACCTTTGAATACATGTAAGGCACACATAGTATACACAGGATGGCAGGATGACTGCTCTGAAACCACTTGTAATGTCCCCTTTCTAGTGGAAACACTTAAACCTAAATCTACATTCAAAGTGATTCTAGGGAGACATTAGAAACATTATAGATTAATAATTTTCGATGATAAGATCAAATAAGATCAATGATAATATAATTATATCACGGATTATTCATTTCACAATTGTTACTTATTATTGATAACTATTCTATAATACACTCCATAATTCAATCATGCATATTTTCCTTATTACTTTTCCCCATGGAACTAGGCTTTATATGTATCGGGGCACTGAAACCATCTCTTGACCCAGCCTACGGGAACTATGTCCCAGCCTACGGGCCTTCTTACGGATAGGATTACTCCGCCTCTCCCCACAAGACCTAACATTCCTTTAAGGATGAAGTAATAGAGAAATATAGAAGTAATAATCTAAGTTCATCTTCCCATATCATCTTCTTTCTATTCCTTAACCATGGATGGGGAATTATATGTCTAGGGCGCGTTGAACCCTCTCCAGTGCATTATGAATGGAATTACTTCGCCTTTCCCTAGCATTCTTGTCTAGGGTGCGTTAAACCCTCTCTAATGCATTGTGATGGAATTACCTCGCCTTTCTCTAACAAGACCGCCTCTCCTATAGTTATAGGAAATAGAAGTGATGAGATGGTTATGTTTTTCTCCTCAAGTTTCATAATGTATATTTATGTTCATATATGTCTCAATCATGTTTCTTTATTTAAGAATGTACTTTCAATCAACTATTTGTTGACATAGTATAGTTCTATTTTGCTATATAGTGGGTTTCACTATTTTTACCTTACTTAACCAATATCTGAATTTTATGCATACAGATCTCTATTGTAATGGAGATTAATCTTACACATATATATTTACATTGGTTCCTATGCACATAATACTCTTATTACTTGATTTTCTTTTAACCATAAATTATACATAATCTAACTTACCTGATCGCTGCCCCTTGAATCTTATTTCCTTCTGCTGATTGTTATTTTCTGATTTTTTCTGCTCTTTCATAATTATTAATCACATTTCCATCTTGGCTGATCGCTGCTGGCTGCTCTTCTTTTTTTTTTCTCTTGGAATTGCTGTTTCCTTTTTGTATTTCTGCCTGTATATTTCTGCTTTTTGTTTCTGTTTTTTCCCTGCCTGAGAGGATGGGAACAACCCCCTTTTTAAAGTCTACGAGGGGTCAAAAAGTCTTAGCATTTGGTGAGAGAGGCATCCGCTGCCTCTTTAAGTGGTATCCTTTCCATTTTCTTAATCGCACCTCATCAAAACAAAAACATTACAACCTTTAATATATTCGTTGCTTTGTCTTTTATACTAGTTACTCCCATAGGAAATATTTGTTTGTTAATAAGTCTATGTTCATTATTGAAAATAGGACTCTTACCCGTGGGCCCCACTTTGCACTTTTTTCTTTACTTGCTCATATGCTAGATGTCTTTGGCATTGCTTATAATGTTAATTAGGGAATCGTAAGACTGTCTTATATGCTTTTATTCATATTTATTTTATTTTATATAATAGTATTATAAGTATATTATATATTAAATATTAATATTAATATTAATATCAATATTTATATCTGTATCTATATTTATATTTATATGAATAATATTGATACTTATATCAATATTCATATTTATAATTATAATAATATTTAAATTATTAATATTTATATTCATAAATATATTATATAATATATTCGAAAATCTATTATATTTATAATTATAATAATATTAATATTATATAATAATAGTATTTAATGTTTATATTTATTTATGTATTTATAATAATATTTAATTATTAATATTTATATCTTAAATTGATTATAATATTCATATCTCCAATTTGAATATATAATCGATTCATAGGTAAAATATGGTGACATGACAATGTCATGTCCCATTACCAACTAACAATAATCGTAGCCAATATACGATTAAGGAAATCATCAATTAAGTGATCAGAGAATGGACGAATTGTTAGGAGAATACGAGTGATTATGAATAATGATTTAGACTATACATGCGATTACCAGGAGAGGTGAGGTCTCTTGGAAAGGTGGCAACTCTTGGATAAAAGCAAAGAATCTAGAGAATATAAGAGGGATCATCATCGAATTACAGCCAACAACTTATTGCATCTCATCATTGAACAACTCAAGCTCAGCATCCATTACAGATCGAATATAAGAGTTAAAATAGCATTCGAATCCAATCATCGATTAGCAGCCTTCACATCATATCTCTGCAATACCAAGTCTATGTCATCAATCATCAATCAGTCTGAGTAGGTGGTAGCGGAAATTGGAACCTTGGCTTTGTTTGAGAGGTTGTTGTGGAGCGCCATCCTAGATAGACTTCCGTGGATCAATTGACACTAAACAAAGCAGGTATATAGACCAGAGGCGGCAATTGAAGTAATCATCGAATATCACAGCATCGAATAACAGGAACTCAAGCATCTCTCACAATGATCTCTCCTATCTGCGTTTGAGACAGTCAAGCATTGAATTACATACATATCTTCGTCCTTGGCAATCATCGAATCTCATCATCATTCTCTCATAACACATTTGTATACTTTGGAAATAGATAATGTATCATTCCGTCAGCAATCTGAGTACCTTCATAGGATTCAAGGAGCAATATATCATTCAAAGAGTATCAGATCAGTCATAAGATCCGCAAAGAAGCTTATATCAGCAAGCAATAACAAAAGCAGTCTGTACATATACATATACATATCCAAGGAAATTGACCATATAAGTAAAAATTGTGTGC
This sequence comes from Cunninghamia lanceolata, assembly GCA_027924645.1. Lineage (NCBI taxonomy): Eukaryota > Viridiplantae > Streptophyta > Pinopsida > Cupressales > Cupressaceae > Cunninghamia > Cunninghamia lanceolata. Next base: position 6,317,059 of record BSBN01000404.1, read on the forward strand.
AAGGATAAGATTAGTGTTGTCCCAAAAAAGGGGACATACCAAGTGCTATCAGAGCTACGTCCTGCCAACCTGTGAGGATACTGTATGCAAACATATAGAAGGCCAAGAAGCAGCCAAGTAAGGATGAACAACGAATTGAGAGCCTTCATTGAAGCAACCACAAGGAATTTGAATGATCAAAATCAAGCTACTCAAGCCCTTTTGCAAACTGTGCAAACCTTGAGAAATGACATGGAAACTTTAAAGGCACAAACAGCTAATGGGAAGGAAGTAGCTTCTAATCAAGCTGAAAATAGCAACTCTTTGTCAAGTTCAAGGATTCCACTACCATCCTTCCTACCAAGTGAAGAAAATCCAAGAATGGAAAACGTTACCCCCCAAAGCATGAGCACGGAAGACATAATGAGAGCTTATGCCAACTTAGAACCCGAACTAAGAAGAATGGTGTCCTTTACCGAATATAGCAATTCAAAACGGAATGGGTTAACAAGAAGAGAGAAAAGACCCGTTAACAAGGACTTGAAGCAAAAAGCCAACAAAATCAATTTACCTCATTTTGATGGAACACATAAGTTGTCACCTAATGCATGGTTACAAAAACTAAATGACTATTTTCTTCTTAACCCCATGAAGGAGAAAGACACCCTTCAATTTGCCATCCTACATTTGGAAGGCTTAGCATATGAATGGTGGCATAACGGGAAAAGAACTCAAGGACATGATTCCATCACATCCTATGCGGAATTTTCCAATAAGTTCCTCAAAAAATTTGATAGAAGACATCCCCAACAAGACTTCCGGGATTTAACCTTAATAAGACGTGGAATCGTGGACGAGTATGTGAGTGAATTTGAGAAAGTAGCCATTCGAGTCCCTGGAATAGATGATGAAAGACTCACATTCCTATTTGTTCGAGGTTTGGATGAGAAGCTAAGAGGATTGGTAGGGGCTCTAAGACTGTCTACCATGGATGATGCCATCGAAATGGCAACTCAATTAGAAACTAGTAAGACCCCTCAACTATTCACCAAACCTATGCATAGGAAAGAAAATCTTAATAAGAATCCATGTCGTAAATGCGGGGAACCATGGCAATCAGGACATATATGTCTAAGGAATGAAGAGAAATACGAGAAACCATATCTTTCTTATAACGGTCGGGAAGAGCAAAGAAAGAAGGGTCTTTGTTTTGATTGTAAGAAGGAATGGGAGAAAGGACACGTTTGTGAACAAGACAAAAAAGTGTGTTTTAAATGCAAAGAAGCATGGAAACCAGGGCATAGATGTGGAACAAGAGCTCAAGCACACAATATAGAAGTCATATTCAACAAAGAAAGTCAAGAAGAAATCGAGGTAACTCCAAGCAAAAGAAGAAAATAGAATTGTTTTTAGAACCAAAAGAAAATGTAATGAACTCACATGGGCCAAAGGGGTTCTGCATTCTAGTGAAGGGTTCTGCCTTTGGGTCTAGGATCGATGTGCTCTTCTAGATACGCCACTTAGGATGAGGAATGATAAATCCACATAAGCCAAAGGGGTTCTGCCTTCTAATGAAGGGTTCTGCCTTTGGGTCTAGAAAGAAATGTGCTCTTCTAGATACGCCACTTATGATGGAAGTAATAAGTTCACATGAGCCGAAGGGGTTCTGCCTTCTAGTGAAGGGTTTTGCCTTTGGGTCTAGGAGAGAAGTGCTCTTCCAGATACGCCACTCATGATGAGGAATGATAAATCCACATAAGCCAAAGGGGTTCTGCCTTCTAATGAAGGGTTCTGCCTTTGGGTCTAGAGACAAATGTGCTCTTCTAGATACGCCACTTATGATGGAAGTAATAAGTTCACATGAGCTGAAGGGGTTTTGCCTTCTAGTGAAGGGTTCTACCTTTGGGTCTAGGAGAAAAGTGCTCTTCTAGATACGCTACTCATGATGAGGAATGATGAGTCTACATAAGCCAAAGCGGTTCTGCCTTCTAATGAAGTGTTCTGCCTTTGGGTCTAAAGAGAAATGTGCTCTTCTAGATACGCCACTTATGATGGAAGTAATAAGTTCACATGAGCCGAAGGGGTTCTACCTTCTAGTGAAGGGTTCTGCCTTTGGGTCTATGAGAGAAGTGCTCTTCTAGATACACCACTCATGATGAGGAATGATAAGTCCACATAAGCCAAAGCGGTTCTGCCTTCTAATGAAGGGTTCTGCCTTTGGGTCTAGAGAGAAATGTACTCTTCTAGGTATGCCACTTATGATGGAATTAATAAGATCACATGAGCCAAGGGGGTTCCACCTTTTAATTAAAGGGGTTCTGCCTTTGGGTCTAGAGAGAGATATGCTCTTCTAGATATGCCACTCGTGATGGAAATGACATGTTCACTTGGGCCAAAGGAGCTCTGCCCTTGGGCCTAAATAGTTGGAACATTAAGATACCCTTTTGAAACCTCACTCCTCCATTAGGAGTATAAGGAGACCTTAGGGAAGTATAGGAAATAAGGAAGTTAATTTCACTAATCACAAGACCCATGAACTAAATTCATTTCTTCCAAGAATCTTCTTTGAATTCTTCTCTTGATTTATGTAACATAATACCGATACTAAGTCAAATTATGGGCCCATAACCCACAAACTCCCAGGATCATTCTTCATCTATGACACTTATATTTCATCAAGCACATCGCTATTCAAACTTGCCAAATCTTCTTTAATCCATCATATAGTCAAGAACATGACTCTTCTCAATTTTGAGGCCAATAACATATGACAAGTACAAGACCGAATCTCGTAATCAAAGAATCTCAACACCCTCAAATCATCCCATCATTATTATTCAAAACATCAAACAAATGCTCTCTTGATCACAAATTCTCTCTCATGGAATCACAATCATTTCACTCAAACATGTTCATTCTGAATAAAAAACATGACTTCGTCTCAACGCATTGAAGGTAGATATTAAAGTGCAAAGCATTGAAACAACTCATCGTGATTGCTTGAGGACAAGCAATCTTGAGTGGGGAGGGTTGTCATGTCCCATTACCAACTAACAATAATCGTAGCCAATATACGATTAAGGAAATCATCAATTAAGTGATCAGAGAACGGATGAATTGTTAAGAGAATACGAGTGATTATGAATAGTGATTTAGACAATACATGCGATTACCAGGAGAGGCGAGGTCTCTTGGAAAGGTGGCAACTCTTGGATAAAAGCAAAGAATCTAGAGAATATAAGAGGGATCATCATCGAATTACAGCCAACAACTTATTGCATCTCATCATTGAACAACTCAAGCTCAGCATCCAATACAGATCGAATATAAGAGTTAAAATAGCATTCGAATCCAATCATCGATTAGCAGCATTCACATCATATCTCTGCAATACCAAGTCTACGTCATCAATCATCAATCAGTCTGAGTAGGTGGCAGCGGAAATTGGAACCTTGGCTTTGTTTGAGAGGTCGTTGTGGAGCGCCATCCTAGATAGACTTCCGTGGATCAATTGACACTAAACAAAGCAAGTATATAGATCAGAGGCGGCAATTGAAGTAATCATCGAATATCATAGCATCGAATAACAAGAACTCAAGCATCTCTCACAATCATCTCTCCTATCTGCGTTTGAGACAGTCAAGCATTGAATTACATACATATCTCTGTCCTTGGCAATCATCAAATCTCATCATCATTCTCTCATAACACATCTGTATACTTTGGAAATAGATCATGTATCATTCCGTCAGCAATCTGAGTACCTTCATAGGATTCAAGGAGCAATATATCATTCAAAGAGTATCAGATCAGTCATAAGATCCGCAAAGAAGCTTATATCAGCGAGCAATAACAAAAGTAGTCTGTACATATACATATCCAAGGAAATCGACCATATAAGTAAAAATTGTGTGCAAGGATAAGATTAGTGTTGTCCCACAAAAGGGGTCATTACACAGTGATACAAATTCTTCATTACCCCTTTTTCCTATACCATCAATTGGGAGTAAGTGTATTTTATTCCAATTATTCATTTAGATAGGGCGTGAGACAAGATTGAGGGTCTACCCGAAAATATCTTATTGGTGTTGATAACACATAGTCTAAACAATTTTCAACATATATCGTCTTGTCATGTTATAACCTTCTGAGTATATATTCCCCAGGTAATCCTCAAGTATAAATTATTGGATGTACCAAAGTCTTAGACTCCATAGCAAATAGTTATCACTCACGAACACTTCATAGAATTTGAATTTATAGATTAACACTAACATCCAATTTGTAAATATTTGACATATTCCCATTTTAACACTAGGATGATTTTCATACCTCAGGAAAATATTGTTTTATTCCGTCTAGTTCAACAATCTTAATTTTTTTCCCAAAGTTTAAGAGGTGAAAAATGATCTTGGGATTTGTGGGTTGTGGGCCCATAATATAGCTTAGCATAGGCTTATGTAACAATTTTGTTGTAACTTGGTTTTATCAAATTTATCTAAAGTACCTACATGCCTAATATTGATGTCCTTGATCCTTTTGAATGTGGAGTTACTTTGATCAAGAAAAGAATTTATGAGGAGACTCCTGGAAGAAATGAGCTAATATAGAAGTGAATTTGGTTCATAAGATAAGTTTAATAGATCAATTTTGTAGATTATAAGTTTGATCCATGTATTGCCATTGTTTCTAAGAGTGTGTGATAGATCATATGGGTGTACATTTGATCTTGTTCCAAAGGAATAGAACAATTTATTCTTAATGATGTTCCTCCTCCATGAAGCTTGATGAATATATCTTATGATAGATTTCCAACATTTCTCGTAAGACCTTTCAAGAGTCAAAATTTGTAGGTTTCTAAAGAATTGAGTTGTCTTCATTTCATTCTCACAAAAATGTTGTTTTTGGCTTTTAAGATATTGACCATCCTAGGTCAAGATGATACCTCAATGCACCTAAATCTTGAAGTTTGAAAGATAATCTTAATACATCTTTGTGTCTTTAGTTATACCTAAGTTTTCGGGACAGCTGGTGAGGGCAATGGGTGGATTTCTATTCGAGAATTGAAAGTTAAGTTATATCCTTAGATTTTATTCTTAACTATGTTGAGTTGTTATGATTGTTCCCTCCTTGGGAATCTTTTTGGATATTACCATTGCTTGCTTATGTCAATGAGTTGATTTATCCTTTATATCTATTTCTTGAAGGAGTCATTGCTCTTCTTGGCTGCCCCTTTCTAAGAATAATACTTAACCTTAGATTCATTTCCTATTGACGGTTTCTTCACAAGGAAAGTGATTCCCCTTTTATATTTTATTGTTAAGGAAGTCTTGTCGCATCATTATTATTCATGAAAACCTAATTTAATTTACTTGTAAAATCACCTAGGGTTCTATTCTCAATTGAATTCTTTAATGATGTATTGGATGTCTCTCTCAAATGAAACGTTCTCTCCTTTTATATCTCAAGTTTGAGGGAACCACACTTTGCACTTCACTAGTGACAACTCTTCATTATTACATAAGTTAATTTGTTAGTGCTTCTCAACCCAAGAAGTGTTTGACAAATAAAGCTTGGAATTTCCATAATTTTTAAGCATACAGTAATGGAGTAAAACTTGTTGAAAAAAAAAATATTAGACATGAAGCAAACACGTAGATATACGTAATACATGAAGCATACACATAAATATACATGATACATGAAGTATACACATAAGACACAAAGCATGAAGCATACGAAGTATACACATAAATACGTGCGAGGCATGAAGCATATAAGTACACGTGATATACGAAGTATGAAGCATACATAGATACACGTAATATATGAAGTATACGTATAAGTACATGTAATACAAGAATCATGAAGCATACATGTAATACACGAAGTACACACATAAATACACATAATACACGGAACATGTAGCATATACATAATACTCTTTCATGTTTACTTGTTACATTAAAAACACTAGTTACATACAAGTTGGACAAGCAATTAAATGCTAATAAATAGGCTGCATTAAATGCTAATAAAGAGGAATTTAATTCTTCTTGTAATTTGAAAGAATACTGCAGTTTGCCTCCCATCAATCAGCTCAAAGACTTCCAGCAAGTGAAAAAGTTCCGCAGAAAATCCTGTGGAAAATATTGTAAATGCCATAAGTGTAAAAGGCACACTTGATGACAACATGGAAAGATCATTCAGAAACAAAAGAAGAGGCTATAAGAAGAGGTATAGATTTGCTCTTGTGAATAAACATTCTTTTAAGAATAGAAAGCCTCCAAAATACTTGTTTAGAAAAAATAAGCATCCAAGAAAAGGACCTGTTAAATGTTTTATATGCAAAGGTCCCCATTATGCAACTAATTGCCCGAGAAAGCTTAATCCAAGAACAAAAGTCTATGCAGCCTTTCAGGCACAAGATGTCACTAGGCAATGGGAAATAGTAGATTCTGATGAAGCTATGGTTCAATTTTCTAATAATGAGTTTTATGAATTCCTTGAAGTTCTTCCAGATCAATGTTTTATGGCTAAAGACAGATCCAAAAGAATTTGTGAAGAATTGTTTGGTCCACCCAATGAGTCAGACACTTCTACCACTTCTTCATCAAGTTCTGAAGAAGAATCCCCTCTTGTGGTAAATAAGGTTATACAAAAGGCCATCAAAGATCTCAATTTTAAGATTGATATGGCAAAAGCCAAAGATCCCTACAGGATGTCAGGCACTAAGGAAGAAAAGAAAGTTGTTGTTAAACAACAAATGAAAGATATTAAAGAATGGGAAGCTGAGTGTGACTCATTACAACAACTTAAAGAAAGTAAATGGTCTAGGCCACCTTCTTCTCATAAAGGATATAAAGGATTGGTTTGGAAACACCCCAAAAAATCCTTATATTGCCCAGCATCCAGAGAACATTCTCCTTTTTCTCAATTATCTTCTCATGGCCATAAACATCCACAATGGAAGAAATATTTACCTCCTCCTCCATCTCCCAAGGCCCTAAAATCTACCAGGTCAAAAGATCAATATTTTGACACTTTGTATTCTAAGATTGATCGAATTACCCTAGATCTAGCAGATATCAGAGGTTCCCTCCAACAACAAAAAAGAGAGATTCGAGAACTCAATGCTTCAGTGGGAGAAATCAAAGATATTTTGTTTTCTGCAGATAACAAGGATAGAAGACAACATAAATCTTCTTCAGAGGATTCCGACTCTGAACCGAGGACACCTGCTTAAAAGATCAGTGAACCTGCCAAAGCTCTTTATCTTTCAAATAATTGCACCTATATCCGAATTGATCTTTGTTTTCTAGGGTATAAAAAGATTCCCATGGATGCATTTTTAGATTCTGGCTATAAAAAGGTTTTCCAGGATATAGAAAGATTCCAAAATAAAGAACTACAAATTGAAGAATGAAATAATGAACCAGTCTATATGGATGAACCAGTTGCTGCACACATAGATCCTTCACATTCTGATGAAGAAGTGGTAGAAGTGTCTGACTCAGTGGGTGGACCAAACAATTCTTCACAAATTCTTTTGGATCTGTCTTTAGCCATAAAACATTGATCTGGAAAAACTTCAAGGAGTTCATAAAACTCATTATTAGAGCCAAAATTTACTTGCTTTGATTTGTCTTATGTGAGCCAAAGAATTATTTCATTCTTTAATTGATATCAGAGCCAAAATTTGCTTGCTGCTGTCCACACACAAAAATCAGCAAACAATTGACAATCTCTTGGAATCCTCATGTCCAAGCATACAACCAAAGGAAAACCCCAACCTTCCAAGCAATTTTCCTAGCTCCCAACACATCTAGCTAGCAAGAGGAAAAAGGAGAGCAAAATGCAAGCCAAAGGTAAAGATAGAATCCCCTCCAAAATGAACTCCCTTTTTCTATATAAGCAAATTTCATTTTTTAAAAAGCCCTCTATTCCATTTCACACTCAAGACCACAATACAAGACATTTTAAATAAAAAACAATTTTTGCATTTCTTTTTTTTTCACTTTTATTCTCAATTTCCTTTTTCTTTTCAATCGAAACCTTTTAAATTTCCAAAGTGAACTTTATGCAATATTTCCCTATGAACAAAATGACTAAAGTCATCAAATGAACATTACCTATTTCCTAATGCACCTTCCTAATAATCGATGCTTTTCATAATATAATTATTTCAATGAAGGCAAACATAGGAAGATGTATAAATTATATTTGCACAATAGTAATTCAAGTTTCCGATTAAATCATATGTTTCCTTTTTCCACTCAACAATATTAAATACATTGCAAGTAATGAAAAACTATAAACTTTATCCACTACCAACATAAATTCATTTGGCAAGAATACAACAAAATACATAAAACGATTAAATGCAAATAATCACAGGAGTCGAACAACTTACGGATAGAGTTGTAGGATACGTCACCCCCCCTTCCCCTGGTACGCGTACCGGCGTACCAGATACGGATTTGGGTACGATACGACATAGATACAGCCCGGATACCGTGCCTGTCCGTACCCAGAATTAGGGCAAATATTGATCCGCGCCGGATATGCCTGGATTCGACGTTTGAAAAGAGGGTTAACGTTTTTTTAAAAAATCAGGAAAGAACCCCTAAAACGTAAAAAAAAAAATCATTTTATTAATGAGTCGCATTAGGGTTTTCGTGGGTTGTTGGTGGAGGCACAACGTCTGTTCATAGCGCGAGCAGTTCTTCAGACCAGAATCTGTGCCCTTAAGGGTGAGAATGCATAAAGCTTCCACGATGAAAACTAGCACTTGCACGGAATACGCCGATAGGAACAAACGACGAGTTTATAAAATTTTCCGGCTTGAGTTTTTTTTACAGCGCAAGACAAATCCGAGCACTATAATTTTTTACAGCGTGAGACAAATTTGAACACTATAATGCTCACATATAAAAACTTTTCGGCTAATTAAAATCTTTCGGTCTATATGCTTCCACGACTAAAATTAAATTGTTTAGGTATAATATTTATTATTATTAAATTTATAATATTTAGTATAAAATAATAAATTATATTTATATATAATAGATTATTTAATTATATATAATTTAATAATATTATTATAATATTATATAAATATTATTTTATATATATATGTTTAGGTATAATATTTATTATTATTAAGTTTTTTTTATTTAGGTATAAATAATAAATTATATTTAAATATCATAGATTATTTAATTATATATATAATTTAATAAATAATAAATTATATTTATATATAATAGATTATTTAATTATATATAATTGAATAATATCATATAAATATTATTTTATATATAAATGTTTAGGTATAATATTATTATTATTAAATTTTTATTATTTAGGTATAAAATAATAAATTATATTTAAATATAATAGATTATTTAATTATATATATAATTTAATAATATTATTTATATAATATAATAATATATAAAATACTATTATAAATATTATTTTATATTATTATTATATTATATATAAATAATTATTAATATTATTAAATTATATATAGAGAGAGAGCCGTATCCAGTCGTATCCACATTAGGGGGTCTTAAAAAATAGCCGTAACCGTATTAGATACCGTACCCGTATCAGATACCGTATCCGTGTCCATGCAACTTTGCTTACGGAAGACACGCAAACACCTTTTACAAGTTACCACCGACTCGAATCCAGAATCGTTCGATTCGGATTTAGGCTCATTGGGCCACACAAGACTCATCTCATGACTTGAGGTCGAGCGAGATGTGAATAAGAACACAACATTTTTACCCAAGCCGATTGTCTCCAGTTTATCACCATTGGGGAAACTTGTGCTTGCACACTCAATGAAAACATTAGGCATATCTACACAACACAAGATAGCCAAAGCACCATATATAACAACCAACGTGATAATATCCAACAAATGATATCAACATCTACATCTAACTGGAAATCATCTAACACTAGCATGATTTAGATATAAAGATGTGTAATAATCATCACAATGTTGAACTCAGTCATATAAGCATAATCACATATACTAGTGAAGCTGAAACACTACAGAGCTCAAGCATTTAAACTCACACATATGAATCCAAAGTACAACATCCATAGACCTTGATTGCAATACAAAACATCATCGGAAGGTACAATATTAGCAACAAAGCTCAAGTGAGCAATAAAATAAGGTACAAACACTTGGGGTCTTACATCACTAGGACGAGGCAAGAGATAACACAGGTGGGCATTACATGGAGAGATTTTAGACCCCTAGACCAAGGAGGTCCATTTTTATAGGGCGGCAAGACTTGGCCAAAGCCCTATAAATCTACCAACCAAGCTTAATGTCATGTCCCCGTTTCTGGCCTGATCATTAAGTGTATAATGGATTAGCCTATTCCTCATTCCCGGAGGCTAATTCTAAATAATGAGGGAATGAACTAGTTTTTGACTAACTTAACCCTTTTGTTTTGTAGGAGCAAAGTCAGAAACTTGAAATTTGACTAAGTCTGGGAGTGGTTTCATCAACACTAGTGATCTCACTTACCAGGCGCATTCTTTGGCAAATTCAGGTTCATTTTGGCGCCCAACTTCCAAAGTCAATTATGGCACTCAGTAAAGCTTCCAACTGGAGGTGCTCTTTGTGGTTAACCTTCTCCAACCCAGCGCCTAGTTCTTAGATGAGCTAAGTTGATGAGGAATGAAGTTTCCATGCTAAGGCGCCAATGTCATGTAGACTTCACTTAAGTGAGCGCCCTGGGTTTTGAAACATCAAAAAAGGGCGCCTAGCATAAAGGAGCATGTTAGGAAGCACATCCAACAGGGCGCCTTGATAGAAAAGTTTGATAAGTCTCCAAATTGAAGTCTTCTAAGTGAATTGGATGTTGAAGAGGGCCTACTCACTTTGGGCGCCTAAGAATCAGAAGGCGCCAATGCATGATTTCAGGGCATTGAATTTGCGCCCAAGGTTGAAGAAGGAGTTTTGTCGGAGGCGAGTATGGTTGAGTTGTGAAGGTGAACTTAAATTACCAAATGATGTTGTATAACTTCAAATAGGCACCTAAGGCTAAAGGCGCCATTTCTTGTTGAGGTAATCTCCTAAAGGCGCCTAGGCGCTAGATCATGACAGAAGCAAACCCTAAATAGCGCCCTATGTTAGTTTGACGTTCAATATAGATCAAGATTGTTTGATGAAGTGACCTTAGTGCGCCTAAGGTGGGAGTAAGTCCTCAAATGCAGTTTAGATACAAGGCGCTCCTTCAAGGAGGCAAGATCAATCCAATTGAAGTTCAGTTGCTTTCAATCTACTTTGAAAAGATGTGCGCCAAAAGCATCTTCAAAGGAGGTAAGTCATGAGCGCCAAATCTACTGCAAATCTTCCAAGCAAGCGCCTGAGTTGGAAGGAAGTTCCAATCACTCCCTATTGTCAAGGCGCTTGGTGAGTAAGTGTTTCTACATGCATGGAATTGAATCCAACATGAGGCGCTAGTATCCTCTACACTCTCTCAGGAGAGCGCCTTAAGCAGGTTGACTTGGCATGGAGTTGGTAGAGTTCCCTAGAATGGGAAGGCAATACAGGAAAAATTTCCAAGTTGTATCTCCATTATCAGTACAAAACATTCAAGGTATGCGCCTAAAGACCACAGGGCGCCATTTTCATGATCCTGTCATCCTTAGGCGCATTTTCCAGTGCATTTGACCAAGCTTTGGCGCCTAGCTTTTAAACACTTTCTTCATGATTCTATTTGGCGCCTAACCCTCAAGTGGCGCCTTGATCAATCTCAATGAGCGCCTTAAGGAGATTGGTTAAGTTGAAGTCCAGATACCTCTTTGGATCAAGGTAACAACACTTGGAAGCTCTTCCCAAGCTAGGCGCTCACTCCCAGTTGAAGCATTCCACCTCCCAGAACATCAGGACTTGAAGAATCGCCAAGGAAAGTCATCTTACATGCAAGGCGCACTCCTAGCTATTTTCTCACCTCCTGAATGCGCCTAGCCTGGAATAGCGCCTATTTCATAACTCTGCTACCTCAATTGGGCGCCTGGATCAACAATTGGCGCCTAGTGAGAAGATAAGGTAGTTGTAACTACCTGAGCTCTCATTGGTCGACAGAATGTCTTCGGGATCCGTGTCAAGGTCTCTATACAAGCTTGCCAACTCAGAATGAGTCATCAGATGGAATATTCCCTTGAATATGCTTCTTGGGAAACGTGCCTTGGTTCCTCTTCATGCAATGAAAAACGTGCCTTCATTGCCTTTGGAAGGCCTATAAAAGGAGGAGCTCCCTCATTCATTTGGTATCTATGCATTTTGACAAAATTCTCTCTGCAAAGCTGTTGAGCTTGTAATCTTGAGGCCTGCGAGTTTCAAGTGTTGGGGTGATGCTCCCTCAACTGACAAGGTGATGCTCCCTTGTTGTACTGTGAGGTGTTGACATTCAATTGACATCGTTGGGTTCAATTGAGTTGATCAAGTATAGGCGCCATTGTAATCATCAAGGCTTCAAGGCCTTTCCTTTGTATTTCCATTTGAATAAAGTGTAACTTCATGCCATTGAAAGCATTACTCATGTAATAAGACAGTAGGAGTTGATTGAATCAAGTAATAAAACAAGTACCCAGCTTAAGGTTGATTCATTCAAATAGTTATCTTTGATGTATATCTTTGTGTTGTTGAAATAGTTGATGAGTTGATAGCAAGTAAAATTATCTAAGTAAGGAAAAATTTTGGTAGAATTAGTTGGGTATCTTACAGTGGTATCAGAGCCTGGATCCTGCCAGCCTTTGGGGGTTTTCATGCAAGAAGGTGATCAACAAAGTGATAGAACAAGGAGATACATTGCGCGTGAACAACGAAGGCAATTCCAGTGGACTCATCCTTACCCACAACAGGATACTCTTTCAGAAGCAATTGTAGCTAGACAGGCTAACATGGCGGAGGAAAGAAGAAGTAGAAGTCCACCTGCAGATGGTGAACGTGCAGCTAGGGAGATGTTTAGGAACATCGCCGCTGAACAACAACAAACCGCTCAAATATTGCAACATGTCCTACAATCCCTTCAAAATATGAATCAAGGTGAAGTAGCTGGACAAGGTCGTAGAGATGCAGCTAGACCTGAGAGACAAGGACGACAAGTTGATGATGATGCTGCTAGTGCCATAGGTAGAGGAGTTCGCACACGAACCCCTACAGTTGATAGGCCTTTAAGACCAACTTTCCTTCCACCACCACCTGAACAGGACAATGAAGCTGATGAAGAGTTTGACGAAGAAGAACCAAACAATTTTGAAAATGAGATAGCTCTCTTTGCAGATCTTTATGCCAGACTTCCGGAACGTGTTCGAGATATGATGACTTTCAATGAATATTGCCGACAGAAGAGGGAAGATAGAGACAGGCGAGGTAGAACTAGAGGCTTTCGCCCTAGAAGGGATGATGATACAAAGGAGTATAAAGAAGCCTTGAATCGAGTTCCCATTCCTACCTTTGATGGAAGTGGTAAGCTCAGTGCTAGGGCTTGGGTAAACAAGCTGGATACATACCTTTCACTTAAGCCATTGACGGAGAAGAAGGCAATTCAATTTGCCACAATGCATCTTGAAGGATTGGCTTATGAATGGTGGCATCATGGCCTAGTTTCTCAACATCATGATAGGATAAATTCCTATGATGAGTTTGTAACCAAGTTGATTCAGAGGTTTGATAGAAAAGACACTGAAGTGTACTATCGTGAACTTGCTCAACTCAAGCAAGAAGGAAGAGTTGTGCAGTATGTTAATGATTTTCAGAAGATTGCAGTGATGGTACCTGATATGACTGACCGAAGAATCACTATGCTGTTCATTGAGGGATTGAACAATCAGATCAAGCCATTGGTAAAGGTACAAAGGCCGGCAAACTTGGAAGAAGCAATTGACTTTGCTCTAGATCTTGACACTACTCCCGTATATCAGCCTAAGAAGTTCTATAAAGGAGTTAGCTCTACCCAAAGGAGACCCTCTTTTCCTCAAAAGATGACTCAAGGTCCATCTGCAGCCGAAAGAGATGAGCTAAGGAGGAAGAAACTCTGCTTTTCTTGCAAGCAACCTTGGGAACCAGGACACAGATGCCTTGGTAAGGGTAAAGCACACTTGATTGAAGTTGTATCTGATGATGGAAGCGAAGAAGAGTCACTGAGTGAAGAAGAATCCACTCAGGATGAAGAGGAGGTACAACCCACTCTTAATGTTGTTTCAGAAGAAACATCTGACAAAATAACATTAGCAACTATTTCAGGAGTTCCGAAGTATCATCCCTTCCGTATAAGAGGAGTTGTGAAGGGTCAGAGAGTCACCTGTCTCATTGACAGTGGTGCTACTCACAACTTCATAGATGAAGGTTTGGTAGCAAGGCGGGGTCTCACAGTTGAAGACTTCGAAGGATTTCAAATAGTTGTTGCTGATGGATTCCTAATGAGTTGTACCAGAAAAGTATCCCAACTGCAAATTCAAATGGGAGATTATTCTTTACAGGATGATTTCTATGTGGTTGGACTTGGGCATATTGATGTAGTACTTGGAGTACAATGGTTGCATTCGCTGGGAAGAATTGTCCAGGACTTTCAAAAGATGGAGTTAGAATTCATGCATGAAGGAAAGAAGATCAAACTGAAGTCAGTGTCTGATGGAAACCCCAAAGTTGTCTCAGCAAAACGAATGGAAGCATTATTTAGGCATAATGACATCGAATGGGCAGCACAGGTTTGCATCAAGGACAACCAAATCCTCTCTGCTGAAGAAATGTATCCTGCAGATATTCAGGCAATGTTGGATAAGCATGGTAAGGTGTTTAGGGATATACCTCCAGGAATACCTCCTGATAGAGGTTTTGAACATGTCATTGAATTGGAGGATGGGGCTAAACCTGTTAACATTGCACCCTATCGGCATCCTCGGCATTTTAAGATTGAAATTGAGAAGACGATCAAAGAATTGATCGATATGGGGCACATAAGGCCCTCATCAAGTCCATTTGCATCATCTGTGGTGCTAGTGAAGAAGAAGGATGGAACAATGCGGATGTGTGTTGACTATCGCGCATTGAACAAGAAGACCATCAAGAATAGGTATCCAATACATAGGATTGATGAACTCCTTGATGAACTGCATGGAGCAGTCTATTTCTCAAAGATAGATCTTCGATCTGGTTACCATCAAATTCGTGTCAGAGAAGAGGACGTTCCAAAGACAGCATTCAGATGCCATTATGGGCATTATGAATTTATGGTGATGCCGTTTGGGCTGACAAATGCACCAGCCACTTTCCAGTCCTGTATGAATCATGTGTTCAACAAGCAGTTGAGAAAGTACCTGTTGGTTTTCTTTGACGACATCTTGATCTACAGCAAGACATGGGAAGAACATCTCCAACACTTAGATGAAGTATTGAATGTTATGGAGAATCAATCTTTGTATGCAAAAATGTCTAAGTGTGATTTTGGCCTAAAGGAGATTCTGTACCTGGGTCATGTGATAGGAGCAAATGGTGTGAAAGTTCAAGAAGAAAAGATTGAAGCCATTCGCAATTGGCCAGTTCCCAGGAATGTGTCGGAATTAAGAGGTTTCCTTGGCCTCTGCAGCTATTATAGGAGATTTGTTAGGGGATTTTCACAGCTTGCTGCACCCTTGACAAATCTAACAAAGAAAGGAGCTTTCATTTGGTCAATAGAAGCTCAAGCTGCATTTGATAGACTGAAGGAAGTGATGAGTACAACACCAGTACTGGCTTTGCCAGATTTTACTAAGTCCTTTGTTCTAGAATGTGATGCTTCGGGAGAAGGCATTGGAGCTGTTTTGATGCAAGATCGACATCCCATCGCATTCGAGAGTAGGAAATTGAAGGATACAGAAAGATTGTACTCAACTTATGACAAAGAGATGCTGGCAATCATGCATGCCTTGGCTAAGTTCCGCCAGTACCTAGTTGGGTCTAAGTTTGTGGTCAAGACTGATCACAACAGTTTGAAATACTTCTTAGGGCAGAAAGACTTGAATGAAAGACAGCAGAAATGGGTTGTGAAGATACAGGCATATGATTTCGACATTGAATATGTAAAAGGTAAGAAGAATGTGGTTGCCGATGCTCTGTCTAGAAGACCTGCTGTTTGTGCCCTGAGCAAAGTTTCAGTGGATTGGAAGGCTCAGCTTCTAGTTGAGTATTCTAAATCAAAATTTGCTTGTGAGATCATGGATGGAATCATTCAGGATGATAGGTACAAAGTGGTTGATGATATCATCTATTACAAAGACAGAATCTATCTGACTCCTGAATCAGAGTTGAAGCGACAGATTTTGCAGACATACCATGATGCTCCACTTGTAGGACACCCTGGTTACTTCAAGACCTACAGACAGATCAGGGAAAGATTCACTTGGAAAGGTCTGAAGGAAGAAGTTCTTCAGTATGTCAGGGAGTGTCTGACTTGTCAACAGAATAAGTTAGAGCATACATTTCCAGCAGGATTACTCCAACCACTGCCAATTCCAGAACATAAGTGGGAGAGTATTTCTATGGACTTCATCACAGGTCTTCCGAAGGTGAATAGAAGAGACTGTATCTATGTAGTTGTGGACAGATTAACCAAGTTTGCTCACTTCTTTGCAATCCCAGTTGAGTCATCAGCATTGCAAGTAGCTGAGTTATTCTTTCGTGAAGTCTTCCGACTACATGGCCTACCTAAAACCATAGTCAGTGATCGAGATAGCCGGTTCATCAGTGTGTTTTGGAGAGAGCTATTTCGACTAGCTGGAACTGACTTAACATCGAGCACTAGTTATCATCCTCAAACCGATGGACAAACTGAAATTGTAAACAAATGGCTTGAGGGATACCTGAGAAACTATGTGTCTGATCATCAGCGTGCTTGGATTAAGTGGCTTCATCTAGGTGAATACTGCTACAACACTACTTTTCATATGTCAATTGGCATGACTCCCTTCCGAGCTCTGTATGGATATGAAGCTGTTTCATTTGTTGATCTGGCATTGGATGACAGTAGAGCTCCCAGAGCAAGTGAATTGATGAAGGATACTCAGGATATTTTGAGAGTCCTTAAAGAAAATTTGCAAAGAGCTCAAAATCAACAGAAGTTGTATGCCGACAAACACCGAATTGAAAGAAGCTTTGAAGTAGGTGACATGGTGTTTCTGCGCCTTCAGCCATATAGACAGAGTACTTTGAAGAAGTCAGGTGCAGAGAAATTGAAACCCAGATTCTACGGGCCATACAAAGTGTTGAGAAGAGTAGGGGAAGTGGCATATAAACTTGATTTGCCAACAGGAAGTCGCATCCACAATGTGTTTCATGTGTCATGTCTCAAAAAGGCACTAGGTCAACATGTGGTTTCAACTAATGAACTACCACCGCTTGATGAAGAAGGAATGCTTGCACTTGAACCTGAAAATGTGGTGGATATAAGGGAGAAGAAACTTCGCAACCGAAGCATAAGAGAATATCTGGTGAAGTGGAAAGGGTTGCCAATGGAGGATGCTACTTGGGAAGGAGAAAAGATTCTGGAGCATCCTAACCTTCAATTGCTTGAGGACAAGCAATCTCGGGAAGGGGAGACTGTCATGTCCCCGTTTCCGGCCTGATCATTAAGTGTATAATGGATTAGCCTATTCCTCATTCCCGGAGGCTAATTCTAAATAATGAGGGAATGAACTAGTTTTTGACTAACTTAACCCTTTTGTTTTGCAGGAGCAAAGTCAGAAACTTGAAATTTGACTAAGTCTGGGAGTGGTTTCATCAACACTAGTGATCTCACTTACCAGGCGCATTCTTTGGCAAATTCAGGTTCATTTTGGCGCCCAACTTCCAAAGTCAATTATGGCACTCAGTAAAGCTTCCAACTGGAGGCGCTCTTTGTGGTTAACCTTCTCCAACCCAGCGCCTAGTTCTTAGATGAGCTAAGTTGATGAGGAATGAAGTTTCCATGCTAAGGCGCCAATGTCATGTAGACTTCACTTAAGTGAGCGCCCTGGGTTTTGAAACATCAAAAAAGGGCGCCTAGCATAAAGGAGCATGTTAGGAAGCACATCCAACAGGGCGCCTTGATAGAAAAGTTTGATAAGTCTCCAAATTGAAGTCTTCTAAGTGAATTGGATGTTGAAGAGGGCCTACTCACTTTGGGCGCCTAAGAATCAGAAGGCGCCAATGCATGATTTCAGGGCATTGAATTTGCGCCCAAGGTTGAAGAAGGAGTTTTGTCGGAGGCGAGTATGGTTGAGTTGTGAAGGTGAACTTAAATTACCAAATGATGTTGTATAACTTCAAATAGGCGCCTAAGGCTAAAGGCGCCATTTCTTGTTGAGGTAATCTCCTAAAGGCGCCTAGGCGCTAGATCATGACAGAAGCAAACCCTAAATAGCGCCCTATGTTAGTTTGACGTTCAATATAGATCAAGATTGTTTGATGAAGTGACCTTAGTGCGCCTAAGGTGGGAGTAAGTCCTCAAATGCAGTTTAGATACAAGGCGCTCCTTCAAGGAGGCAAGATCAATCCAATTGAAGTTCAGTTGCTTTCAATCTACTTTGAAAAGATGTGCGCCAAAAGCATCTTCAAAGGAGGTAAGTCATGAGCGCCAAATCTATTGCAAATCTTCCAAGCAAGCGCCTGAGTTGGAAGGAAGTTCCAATCACTCCCTATTGTCAAGGCGCTTGGTGAGTAAGTGTTTCTACATGCATGGAATTGAATCCAACATGAGGCGCTAGTATCCTCTACACTCTCTCAGGAGAGCGCCTCAAGCAGGTTGACTTGGCATGGAGTTGGTAGAGTTCCCTAGAATGGGAAGGCAATACAGGAAAAATTTCCAAGTTGTATCTCCATTATCAGTACAAAACATTCAAGGTATGCGCCTAAAGACCACAGGGCGCCATTTTCATGATCCTGTCATCCTTAGGCGCATTTTCCAGTGCATTTGACCAAGCTTTGGCGCCTAGCTTTTAAACACTTTCTTCATGATTCTATTTGGCGCCTAACCCTCAAGTGGCGCCTTGATCAATCTCAATGAGCGCCTTAAGGAGATTGGTTAAGTTGAAGTCCAGATACCTCTTTGGATCAAGGTAACAACACTTGGAAGCTCTTCCCAAGCTAGGCGCTCACTCCCAGTTGAAGCATTCCACCTCCCAGAACATCAGGACTTGAAGAATCGCCAAGGAAAGTCATCTTACATGCAAGGCGCACTCCTAGCTATTTTCTCACCTCCTGAATGCGCCTAGCCTGGAATAGCGCCTATTTCATAACTCTGCTACCTCAATTGGGCGCCTGGATCAACAATTGGCGCCTAGTGAGAAGATAAGGTAGTTGTAACTACCTGAGCTCTCATTGGTCGACAGAATGTCTTCGGGATCCGTGTCAAGGTCTCTATACAAGCTTGCCAACTCAGAATGAGTCATCAGATGGAATATTCCCTTGAATATGCTTCTTGGGAAACGTGCCTTGGTTCCTCTTCATGCAATGAAAAACGTGCCTTCATTGCCTTTGGAAGGCCTATAAAAGGAGGAGCTCCCTCATTCATTTGGTATCTATGCATTTTGACAAAATTCTCTCTGCAAAGCTGTTGAGCTTGTAATCTTGAGGCCTGCGAGTTTCAAGTGTTGGGGTGATGCTCCCTCAACTGACAAGGTGATGCTCCCTTGTTGTACTGTGAGGTGTTGACATTCAGTTGACATCGTTGGGTTCAATTGAGTTGATCAAGTATAGGCGCCATTGTAATCATCAAGGCTTCAAGGCCTTTCCTTTGTATTTCCATTTGAATAAAGTGTAACTTCATGCCATTGAAAGCATTACTCATGTAATAAGACAGTAGGAGTTGATTGAATCAAGTAATAAAACAAGTACCCAGCTTAAGGTTGATTCATTCAAATAGTTATCTTTGATGTATATCTTTGTGTTGTTGAAATAGTTGATGAGTTGATAGCAAGTAAAATTATCTAAGTAAGGAAAAATTTTGGTAGAATTAGTTGGGTATCTTACACTTAATCAATCATCATATCAATGAAACGGATCACATTTTCAGGAGGAACCTCAATTGTAGGCATGGATTCGAATCGAGGAAGAAAGGTGTTCGAGATTGCATAGGAGGCAGGTTTAACTACACCAAAAGTAGCTAAAACCTTCGGTGGTAGTTTATGCCTAAGAGATCCAAGTTTATTTTATCAAACAATGATGACAAAGGGGTCAAAGTGGAGGACACATTGGGGTGAATTAGGGTTGTAGAAACTATAGCCACCATAGAAAAAGTTCCTTTGGATTCTGTTATATCATAAAATTAAATTATTTAATGTTGCACCTACCCTTTTATTATGGAGAATGAAATACCTAATGCAATGATGGAGGGAAATGGAAATTCTATGGATCTTTTGATATACAAAGTCCACAATAGATGACACTATTGCTCTAGATCTGCTCAACATGAGAACTTTGGAGGGGCTAATGTCTAGTTCTATTCCTCACATTAGCCACAACTATTTAGCAATGTATTTCTTTCCCAAATCCATTACTGCCTGAACCTTTTTCAAATAGACCATCAATTGCAACAGTTCATTGTGTGAGATGATACTTACAAGGAGCACAAGTTTGTTGAGAAAATCTATAAAAGGGGGAATGAGGTATTGTAGATGCAAGTGCATGCATATTGTTAACAAGCCTCTGAAATCCTATTTCAGAAGAGATCAAAAGTCCAGAAGACTGAAAATGATGAACTATAGTCTACTACTAATTGTCAACTCATGGTAGCAAAGGTCTAACTCTCCGGCTTAGGAGGACCAACACATAAGCATTGATGATGAGGAGAGATGGAGACTCAACTGCCTCGTAGTTTTTCTCATTTGCATACCCAACCTCAAGGAATGCAGCTAATTGGCAATTACAACTAGCAAATAGGTACTTTTTCATATCCGATTGGTGTTACTCTCTCTAGACCTGCATTACCTCATCTGCTCCTATAGACACTCCTATGCAGGTCTATGCTGCTGCTGATATTTACACTCTTTGTCGACTGAGGGACTAAAACCTTTTTCCTCCTCCTACTTAGGGTCTTCATGCCCCTCATTCTTCCCTTAGTGGTTTTGTTCCAGACATTGCCTCTTAGCCCTCTCCAATTGGCCATAGAGCTTGAACTTTTCCATGACTTGAAATGCCAAAACTCCAAGTCAATAGTCCCCCCTTCAAGGCATTTGGGAGAAAAAACAGGAGTTTAAAGAAAACAATGGGAGCAATGCTTTTATTTAGTCTTTGCAAGGCATCACTGCAAGTGCTAGTCTTCCTGGGTGATACATGAAAAAAATTGATGCATGAGCATCCTAGAGTGTAAGAGCAATCTTGCATCATCCAAAAATATTTTCTTTTACTTGTTTGTTTGTTTGTAGGTTTTCAGTAATATTCTAGACATCGATCAGTCAACATAGATCGTACTACAATTCACCACAATTACACATTTCATCATGCGGTGGGGAACACATGATCTCGAGGAGCTAATAACGTCCTATTAAACTTTAAGAAAATTTGGGTCATTGCAAAGGCATAATTCATCCTCAAAATCATTATTGGACATGACTAAACAATATTCGGTTTCACTATTCAAGGCTTGTGACAACATTTTGAGGTTTGCGGCAACAAAGGAACACGTTTCCAGGTTCACTAGACCTGGGAGAGCTTATGGTATGAAGTTATGAACCACAAAGTTTCATTGACTCATCATCACCACACTCATTCTAGAAGGTTCCTTCTACATGTTTGGACGACTACATGTTTTACAAGGCAACGAATTTTACACCACCTTGTGGCCGACTGGGATCATTCTTAAGGCTAGGAGCTGCTATATAGACATCACTCATAATCATTTGAAGTAAGTCAAGTTAGAGATTCGAGATGGGAGTCAAGTTTGGGGAGTGTATTGTAATATCTTTTGAATTCTGTAATTTGTAACCAAACCGCTGAGGCCTAGCATGTTGTAAGCCCATGGTGATGAAGACTAATGATGTAATTTTGATTCTTGATTATCCATATGTTAAGTCAAGTTGATTATCATGAGAATATGGTGTTTTTAGTATTGTTGTGCATAGAATGTGTGTGTGTGTGTGTGTGTGTGTGTGTGTGTTAAGGCTGCATGGTTGGACAGTCCTTTATTGGACCCTCCGTCCATGATTGCATCAAAAACTATAGATCTTACTATAAAAATTAGGATAGGTATTCCATGCACTAGTTCACCAACATTACGACTAAATTGTAGAAGAGAGAAACTAAAAATATGAATGTATAGAGTATCAAACAAGCCACAAAATGATGAAGACACAGATTTACCTTGGAGAAACCCATGTATGGGAATAACTCTAGCAAGAGTGAAGTCAATTAAACCACCTCATCCACTATCTTCATAACTGAAATTACATCTCAAGAATTACATGTCCAAATGATCAAAATAGATAACCTGAACTCTTCTCAAGATCTACATGGCTCTTACATTAATACCACTAACTGTTCAAAACACAACTATGCAACATTACATGAACATATTCAAGAGATCTCAATGTGATGTCCCGATATTAAGGCATTGTTTAAATTAAAGATTTAAGCATTGTGATAACAACGGTGAAGTCACTTTTGTAAAACACAGTGTTTAGACAGTTTGAACAAATAATAATAAATATTATATATATATATATAATTCACATATAATATATAATATATTTATAAAATTTATTATTATATTATATAAAAATAATTATAAATAATAAATATAAATATAAATATAAATATAAATATAAATATTAATATAGATATTAGTGATTTAAATACTATTCCAATTATAAAAGTAACTTCATGTAAATAAAGTAAAGATAAAAAAAGACAACGGTGGTATCAAAACTGAAGGAAGACTAATAACCTAAGAAGAGCTGCGAATTAATAGGAGGGCAACGAACAATTTAGAAGAATAAAGATAAAATAATATATGTAGGACTTCATTTCAAAAAGCAACACACAATTAAAATAAACCAAATGCATAGGATATGATGATTAGTATTAAAGAAAACAAGGCAGTGCTAGAAATGAAAAGGTGTGATTTATAATATGAAAGTCAGCAGTCAATGTATGACTCTTTTGAAGAGTTGTCACCCTTTCTAAGGGGATGCTTTCTATCATAGAAGTAAGTATATATAGAGATAAGGAGTAGGGAGGGAGAAGAAAAGTAAGACATATGTTTATATATATATTCTTTCTGATATACTCATCAAGAGGTAAGAATAAGATAGATATATCTGAATTAATATTCAGATCTGCAGAAGTATGGGGAGAGAATAAGTCTTCTAGTCAAAGGGAAGAGACATAATATATATATATATATGTATAGAATTAAAGAACACTTGACAGCAGATTTAAATATTGAGGAAAAGCAGATTAAATATAAGGGAACAATTTGGAAGTTCAGATTATATATGGATACATTTGGAATTAAATACACCAGCCAATCAGCAATACACAACAAAGAATACAGAACTGCATAAAGAGAAGAAAGGCAATCAAAATATATATATAAATCTGAGTGCAAAGAGGTAGATAGAAAGAAATTGAAATAAAAGGTATGAACCCCTTATAGTACAATACGTAGATTCTGATATACATCATGTTAGATGTAACGCCCCGCCCTGATCACCTTAGAGAAAATACATTTACACTATAGAAAACAGGAATTTTTTTTTTTTTTAAATAAGATAACAAGTAATGTTAACTTAACTAATTACTCCATTAAACTGCAACATGTCTCTAAGGATTCAAGGAGGCATTACTTATACATTAACCAACATAATAACACATATCAGTGTCTGAACTGAAGCCAATGCATGATTAAATAGCATATTCAAATTCATTGCATATCATCAAAATATAATGTTCATGATCAATTACACAACTATAATGTTTTTCCCTTACACATAGTTACATCATTACGTCATTGACATCCTCTATCTACATCAAATTACATACATTAAAAATGTTCTGGTACCCAAGTCAGGTACACAATTATCTTCTTAGCTGGTACAAGTTTAATTGTCTGAAGTTGAGATAATCCTTCTCTGCACATGAATCTCTGACAGGGAGTAACCAATGGATAAGATAGCTCTTCCACCCGACCATGTGGAACCCTAAGGTCCACCCCCCGAGCTAGGAGTTAACATGAGGTCCCAATGACAAACAATAGTCAGGTAGACAAAGACTATCAGGAATGAAGGATGACCAACTTCAATACAACACAAGACAACGACCCAACACAACTTCCAGAGGCATCACACAACATAAATGGAGAGACCATACAAGGAATACTAGGTAGCAGTAGGGAGAGTGTCATCGCACGGTCCTAGCATGGGTTATCCTGACAGCCTCTCACTAGGCGCCGGCCCCCATCTATGGTTACCCTGACAGCCTCTCACTAGGCGCCGGCCCCATAGGGTGACACGTGCGGAATCGACCTTCCTCTCGTGAGGACAAGGAAGTCAACCATGCCGACCAGGCCTTCTCAACCCATCCTTAGCCTAAACGAGCACTACAGGCCTGGGTGAGGAAATCCATTAGTCTTGTTTAATGTGAATTCTACCCTTAACCCCCTAGTTCATTTTAGGTTATCACTTGATTAATCCACTTTCAACAGGTTATCCTGACTGCCACTTTGGGCGCCGGCCCCACATTGAAAGCCACCCTCCTTACTAGCGCCTAGTAAACCCTTAACTATCAATAAGACAGATACATCATCCTATAGATACATACGATCATAACAAGGCAGTATCCCACTTGTATACCAAACATAATCATAAGGCAACCTCTTAACTCACTGTCCAAAGCAACACAGGTTTATTGGACCTTTAGGATTCACAGGTCTCTCCATGCGACGATTACGACAAAACGGTTAAATTCACAAGTGGTAAGATACCTCATTTGGAGAATATTGCTTGTAAAACATATTAACAATTTAACTCATACTTCATTAAACTTTATACCATCCAAAAACCACAAGATCGTTACAACACCACAATGTTAAAACTCCACTATGACATACTAAGCCCCTGGAATGGTCGTTCACAACTCGATACTTACAACGACAAGATCTCTTAACTCACGCCGTATGATTAAGTTCCAGAATTAGAACTACAAACTCTACTTAGTTCAATGCAAACGAAAAACAACTATGAATAACATTAAAACAACTAATTAAATGCAACAATCAATTAATATATTACAACTACTTAATAAATATTCTTCATTTTGTTTTAAACGATAATTTACTAAATAATTAGTAACACCATCTAGATTATCTTTCCCATAAATTGACTGATTAATCTAATTCTAAAGCAATACAAAAATGCCTATTTTCTAGATCCATACCCTAATATATTAACCTATCCAAAAGAATTTACTATTATAGTTTCTACATAAAATATGCATCTATCTTTCAACCGCTATGGTAAAAAAAACAAACCTAATAATAATAATAATATTTGAACTATAACATTTGTGGATCATTGGATAGTAAATATCTTTCACCCAAAGGAAAAAATAAAATAACATTAATTGATAGAAATTTCACGGAAGGAAAATTAGTAACATAGTGATTACTCTAAATACCCTAACAGACACTCATTCAATTTTACAACCTAAAATTTTAACTATTAAATATTGCATAACCAAACTTTCTCATAATATTAATGGAATAATAATAAAGATAAGTGAGGATATAGAAGAACATTATCACTATTTTTACATCAACATTTATAGAAATGGAATAATTGAAGGATGTATAATAGTAACTATAATTTCTCCTACTATTGCAATTTAAAACCGTCATATTATTATTTCTCTCTACTATTGCAATTTAAAACCGTCATATTATTCAACTTTAAAAATTCATCATTGTATTTATGAAGGACTATGAGATAATGAAGGTGGTGTTTCCTGGCATGAAATATCGTACCTTTATCTAGCTGTTATATGCACTAACCTTGGGTTTTAAATGGGATACCTAAATACAGCTTTTGTTGTGCCAGCGGTGTAAAATTGTTATTGGCTGTTTGATCATTGAACAGTTTGAGATTTTAAATCGAGAGATGTTAGTTGTTGCAAATCATATCGGCATGGAAGTGAAAGCCCTAAAGGTTCCCTAACCCTAAAATTTACTTCTTAACTATAGATTTATTTGAAAAGACTTTAGAAATGTGCATCAAAAATTCCACAAGTGTAAAGCCGAATTCCTCAACCTACAGTGACGCCTAGAAGGGAGCTTTGAATCAGAATTGGACAGTTTAATGTATGTTTTTCAACTGCGTCTGAGCGATTTCAGAACAAGGTAAACGTAAATCTAATCATTTGTTGATCAGAAGAAAAGGATTGTTGTTCAAGTTAGATTTGTATGTGGAGGCGAAATTGTGAGGAGGCCGAAATTTCAGGGTTTTCTTTTCACGTTTTCCTTTTCTGGTTTAGACGCCTGAGTACAAAGCTGCGCAGAAGTCATAAATTTCTTTCTATCTTTTGTTAAAATGCTTGCCAATATCAGAGATGTCCTCTATCAAGTATGCCGTAGTAAATTCACACCTTACTGTCATTATTGCTGCACCACTTAACGATGTTTCACCTTATTTAATTTTTTTTTTTAAACATGGTTATATGAATTGTTTCGCCTTTGTCATGCCCAATATCTGGGGTTAACAATTCCACTTTAGAGAAGCTAATGGCATCAACCCAAGGCAGTAATATATGCCCCATACATAGTTATGGCAATGAGATGCAACTCCGACAACCTACCTATATGATGACAAGAACACACACAATGATAGCAGATGATGAATTTTAACAGAACAATCTTGCAGCAACAATGACCCAAACAGCAATAAATACTTGCAATGATGAAGAGCATGCACCAAATGGGCATTTAGAACATGTGCAAAAATGTAGAAGCCTGCGCAAGGACAAAAGAGCTTGATCAGAGGTTGTGGTTGCGTCCACCCTGGCAGGGAAGTGTGCAAAATGCAGAAGTATATACTAGGCTTAGAGACTTGCAAGCAAATGCAATACATAGGTATAAGGTTGACCCTCATACCCGTTGCCTGTGAGTGAATGGAGGATCTGCTATGGTATGGGCGATATATCAATTTACGAGGGATAGACAAAGGTCAGGCGATGTAGCTGCAACGGCCCCACTACAGAAGATATCAAAGGTAGAAACAAGCATAAGGGAGACCGCTGCTGAAAATGCCTCTTCACAAAAGCAACTTACGAATTGAAATGACGCCAACGCAAACACAAGATAAATCGATTTTACATTATGACGCAGAACTAGTTAATTTCATAGCCTTGCCAGATTAGGTGGCCAGTTTGGGAGCCAGATTGCCAACATTCATCAATGCATAAAAGATAGAAGAGTTTTTGTTAGATGCTGTAGTGGCAACTTCACATCGAGGAATCAGATAAAACTAATTTACATGGATAGTTGCATTCATAACGTAAAATATGTTTAGGAGTATTTGCAGTGACACATTTTATTTTGTTGAGTTGGATCCAAAACATGCCTACATATATATGTGGACTGCAAAGATTGTATGATATGCACAACATAAAGCACATTCTGAACTATAATAGGAAAACAAGGATTGTACAGTAACATATTTTCAGAAAACAAAACAAGGAATCAACCAACCTTGATCCCGCTTGTTGAAATGAAGGTTTGTTGCCGCATCCACTCCCAAACTCTTTCCCCCCCAAAATTTTTCCAGGTAAAAATCCCCTTTAAAAAGAAATATTTTGGTAACCAATTACGGGAAAAAAACTAACTTCCATAACCCCGAACTAGCTTCATATTCGTTAGGTCCAAGACAAAATAGTTGGTTTGATTAATTCAGAACAATGGTAAAGATAGTCACACATTTAATTATCATTAAATCAACTTTATAAATATATATAACTATACTTTATTAACAAATAGTGACATAGCAACTTATTTACTGGCAAAAAACGTAAATTACGAATTTCAACTCAACTTACCACTAATTGATTAGTTTAAATATCCAACCATCCAAAGCCCCTCACAACTAAAATTTAATAGTTTTTACTTCCCCAACTTATAATTTATTAACAACAGTTATAATTAAATATCCAAATTAGCAATTATATTAAGTTATCAATATTATATTTTTCGCTCATTACTTCTATTACCCATATAAACACCTTTGGACCTCGTTAACTTC
Organism: Cunninghamia lanceolata; assembly: GCA_027924645.1. Lineage (NCBI taxonomy): Eukaryota > Viridiplantae > Streptophyta > Pinopsida > Cupressales > Cupressaceae > Cunninghamia > Cunninghamia lanceolata. Next base: position 6,345,316 of record BSBN01000404.1, read on the forward strand.
AAGGTGTGACATTCCTGCTAGCAAGTTATGATCAAACGACAGACAGTGACCACTAAGGTACCCTAACAACTCAGCAACAATGACAAGGGACCCCACATTAACTCCATACAACCATTCCATTGGCGAAGGCACGCTTAGACCTGGTAAATCAGGTGGAGTCGGTGCCTAGTACCTGCATCCTGTGGCAAATACATGGTTAAACATAACGAGATATATATATATATCCACATGCAATCGTCTAGTGAATGGAAATCGCAGTGGGGTAGGGTACTCGAGAGCGAGTAATACGACACTGTCCCATTCACGTTCCTATATAAACAAAGCACTACATTTAAACAAGATATCAAATATAGCAATCAAAACATCTGAAACATCTAGTTTACTTATCAATTGTAAAGCATTAAATAACAAGATCCAATATCACAACTAATACCATAATGATTGGTTCCATAATGAATTAACAAGACAACAAGTGATCCATCATCAGATAGTCTAAAATACTGTCAAAATGTCAGAATCTAACAAGCAACTATCAATCAGACCGATGACAAGGTGAGGGCCACTACATTAGAAGTATAATACATCACAATACATAGATCTGTTCATAGTTAGACAGATATGTATTTCATGTTAGCAGCATTCATATGTTATTAGTTTTCATAGATCCATCTCATATGAGTGTTTATGGATATAATGAGATATCTATTAGAATTCTGATTTGAGACATGAATGACTCCATTCATACAATGCCATGTGGTAAGTGGTGACTAATACATATAATTGAAAGATTGCCATTAGACATGAATATATATATATATGAAACAAAGATCTTATCCATAACACATTGGTGGTTCAAATCCAATGCTTATCATGTCTAACACCTATAACCTAGGACAAGTAAAGTTTTGTTAGGGAGAGGCGGAGTAATTCCAGCCATTGAGTTGGTTTCATTGTGCCCTAGACAAGTAATTCCTCATCCGTGGTTAAGGGGTAGAAAAAAAGTAAGATTGAGATTTGGGCATAACCAATAGAAGCATGTTGTGGATAAGTGTGATTCTCATACATTGAGGTCTATTGAAGTATGACCAAGTTAAGACTTATTGATCTTTATCACCTCCGACCTTAGGACAAGCAAGGTTTTGCTAGGGAGAGGCGGAGTAATTCTAGCCATTGAGTTGGTTTCATCACGCCCTAGGCAAGTAATTCCTCATCCAAGATCGAGGAATAGAAGATAATAAGGATTAAAGACTTGAGCATAATCGATACCGAATGAATTGAACTGATTGTGGATCTACTATGATGAATTGATCTCATCCTTTGTGTTATTGTTCTAATTATTAATCTTGCTATGATGCTAGGGATTGAATGTTATCCTAATTTATTGATCTTTTATATCTCAAATGTCCCTTTCTAGTGAATTTATTGTATGCAAATAGGAATATCCAAAAAGGGGACATTACAAGGACTATTCAATCCCTAGCATCATAGCAAGATTAATAATGAGAACAATAACACAAAGGAGATCAATTCATCATAGTAGATCCACAATCAGTTCAATTCATTCGGTATCGATTATGCTCAAGTCTTTAATCCTTATTATCTTCTATTCCTCGATCTTGGATGAGGAATTACTTGCCTAGGGCGTGATGAAACCAACTCAATGGCTGGAATTACTCCGCCTCTCCCTAGCAAAACCTTGCTTGTCCTAAGGTCGGAGGTGATAAAGATCAATAAGTCTTAACTTGGTCATACTTCAATAGACCTCAATGTATGAGAATCACACTTATCCACAACATGCTTCTATTGGTTATGCCCAAATCTCAATCTTATTTTTTTTCTACCCCTTAACCACGGATGAGGAATTACTTGTCTAGGGCACAATGAAACCAACTCAATGGCTGGAATTACTCCGCCTCTCCCTAACAAAACTTTACTTGTCCTAGGTTATAGGTGTTAGACATGATAAGCATTGGATTTGAACCACCAATGTGTTATGGATAAGATCTTTGTTTCATATATATATATTCATGTCTAATGGCAATCTTTCAATTATATGTATTAGTCACCACTTACCACATGGTATTGTATGAATGGAGTCATTCATGTCTCAAATCAGAATTCTAATAGATATCTCATTATATCCAGAAACACTCATATGAGATGGATCTATGAAAACTAATAACATATGAATGCTGCTAACATGAAATACATATCCGTCTAACTATGAACAGATCTATTTATTGTGATGTATTATACTTCTAACATGATGTATATCAGAATCTACGTATTCTACTATAAGGGGTTCATACCTTTTATTTATATTTCTTTCTATCTACCTCTTTGCACTCAGATTTATATATATATTTTGATTGCCTTTCTTTTCTTTATGCAGTTCTGTATTCTTTGTTGTGTACTGCTGATTGGCTGGTTTATTTAATTCCAAATGTATCCATATATAATCTAAACTTCCAAATTGTTCCCTTATATTTAATCTGCTTTTCCTCAATATTTAAATCTGCTGTCAAGTGTTCTTTAATTCTATATATATTATGTCTCTTCCCTTTGACTAGAAGACTTATTCTCTCCCCATACTTCTGCAGATCTGAATATTAATTCAGATATATCTATCTTATTCTTACCTCTTGATGAGTATATCAGAAAGAATATATATATTACTTTAATATATAAAAATGTATGTCTTACTCTTCTTCTCCCTTCCTACTCCTTATCTCTATATATACTTACTTCTATGATAGAGAAGGCATCCCCTTAGAAAGGGTGACGACTCTTCAAAAGAGTCATACATTGACTGCTGACTTTCATATTATAAATCGCAGCTTTTCATTTCTAGCGCTGCCTTGTTTTCTTTAATACTAATCGTCATATCCTATGCATTTGGTTTATTTTAATTGTGTGTTGCTTTTTGAAATGAAGTCCTACATATATTATTTTATCTTTATTCTTCTAAACTGTTCGTTGCCCTCCTATTAATTCGCAGCTCTTCTTAGGATATTAGTCTTCCTTCAGTTTTGATACCGTTGTCTTTTTTTATCTTTACTTTATTTACATGAAGTTACTTTTATAATTGGAATAATATTTAAATCACTAATATCTATATTAATATTTATATTTATTATTTATAATTATTTTTATATAATATAATAATATATCTTATAAATATATTATATATTATATGTGAATTATATATATATAAGATATTTATTATTATTTATTCAAATTGTCTAAACACTGTGTTTTACAAAAGCGACTTAACCATTGTTATCATAATGTTTAAATCTTTAATTTAAACAATGCCTTAATATCGGGACATCACACTCAACCTAGGCAACCATACAACATAGCCACTAACAGGGTCCTTTAATGGAAATCCAACTTCCATGGGGTTCTTTGGGCATTTCCTGACCTCCTATGCATTCTGGTTATTCCATGGACCTTCAATGGGCCTTGGCTGCCAAAATTCTCTCTCCCTAATGCCAAAATGCATCTATACTCTTGTTTCTTTACACTTGAAACAGTTAAATTGACTTGTGCAACTCAAATTGGGAACTGAACAGTTGAAGAAATGGCTGAATGGGGAATTTGGAACACTAATAGAAGCCCTTTTCCATGCGTCATTTTTTCATCCCTTTGTGTAGGAGGTGATTTCATTTTTGCTGCAGTTGTGATATATCCATTGTGGTAGTGACAAATTTTCTGTGGTGATTTTGCTTTTGCTGTCTGACAACCTGCGATTTTGCCAAAATACACAAAAGACCTCTTTTCTTCAAGATTTCTCAACTGTAAAAGCTGGAAGTGAGATGTCCCATAACCATCCAACCATCAATATTAGCCTCTGAATCTGATGAAATCTTGCACATCTTCACTTGGAATGTCTCAAAGCCACATTCACTTCAGTCACAGCGGAATGACACTTTTAAAACTCTTTCAAGGACCTCCCCTCCATTTACGGAGTGCTAGGAAGGTTTTAGGTGATAATGCTTTTCTCTGTGCTTGTATGTCCAGTACTATAGAAATATTTGTCAATATGGACAATTTTGTAACTAGTCATGATGGATTTGTAGTAGATGCTGGAAATGGAAAGATATAGTAGTTGAGACTAGGTTGGTCTAATTTTTCTGTATAGTCTGCTTTGTCCTTGTTCTTTTGGTCATTCCCTCTTTTAGCAAGTTTTGTCTTGATCAACTCTCAGATGGAATGCCAATGTCCAAGCCAAGGTAAGGGACATGTAAATAATTATTTCTTTTAATGCAATTGTTCTATTATATTTGGAAATAAAGAGCAATTGCAGTTCTGAACTCAAAGCTTCAATATGCATTTTGTCAATTCAGTTGAACATGCAACGTACATATTGCAGAAAACATGTATTAAAGTGTTCCTTGGCAAAACAACTGTGGCAGCATGAAAATAGAAATCAGATGCAAAGTAGACTGAGCAATATGCATATACACATGAAATCAATATTAATGGGGCAAGAGTCCTTTTGAAGAGGAAAACACCATGAGAAAAGCATTGAACTTTATTCCCTTTGGAAAATCAGATGTGCAATTGTGTTACAAAGTATTTCCCTCTTTGGAGCTTGGATCCACTCTTCTCTACATAAAGTCCTTGCTCTGAGCTCTAAATGCTATAAGTGCAATGAATGATCCCCACTACCATGTAAAAGTTATATTTGATGCTGTAGATATCGTTTCCTTGATCTTCGTACCGACCATTTTAGTTTCCTCTGTCCATTTCTTCCACACTTATGTGACATTTGTCCCTTCAGCTTCCTGGATTTTGGAGCAAAACACCAAGACAATGTTTCCTATTGTTAGCAAATGATTCCATTTGTTGCAGTTATTTGTGCAGCTTGCAGGTTAATTTCTATTGGTCAACATGTAGGAGCTGTTTGACTGGACAGATGTGTGTATTGTTTGATGAAACTTGGTGGGCAGGTAAAATGGTGGTTGTAGTTGCTCCATATCAACATTCAGATCATTTCAACTTCATATTGTAGAGTTTATTGTTTCTGCACTTAAAACTATTTGATTTTGGGTGGGCATTTGGGTTGTGTAATGTCCCCATTTCCAGAGTGATCACCTTTGGAGGAGTTTGTTAGCCTATTCACCATTCTCGTAGGCTAACTTTAATGGTAAGGGAATGATTTGTGGTTGAGCTAGGACCTTGGAGGCTTGGAGAACGGAAAGTTGGCTCAACTAACTCTATTTCACTTGTATTTTTGGCTAATGATATTTTATAATATTTTTATAAAGCCAAAAATAATATAATATTCAGCCAAGGCCAAATTGAAGGATTGGAAGATGAAAAGTTAGACAACTTAAAGATAGAAATTGGGAAAGTTGGAGGAGCAAATAAAAAATAATATTTAAATTATATTTTATTATTTATTTTTGTCCAAGGAAATTGATGCCAAAAAGGAGGAGAAAAAAAAAGAAAAAAAGAAAAATAATAAAATATTATTTTTCCTCCTAGACGCCGCTGCCCAAGGAAAAATAATAAAAAAATATTTTATAAATATCAAATAAAATATTTGATATTGGCGGTGGACTCCAAAATTCATTATTTTATGTTTAATTGGGTTGCCAATCTTGAGGAAGATAAAAGGACATCATTTGGCATCATTTTTGACATCTTGATCATTTGGTAGTTTGCTTTGTGAGAGTTTTCTCTTGGCTGTAATTGATTTTCAGCTTATAGAATTGTAGTGCTTCTGGTAAAACTGTGTGTTGTTTTTTTGCCTCAACGTTTCGGATCACACTTCGTGATCCATCATCAGGAAGAAAAGAAGAGAGTGTAATTGAATTGAAATTGCAGAAAGAGTCCCCTAAAAGGAGAGAGAAGGGGTGGGTACGGATTACAAGAATAGTCTAAGGTAAGGAGACAAGACTTAGAGCCACTAAAAAGAAGCAAGGAGAAAAAAGGAAACTAAAAAGAAAAGAAAAGAAAGAACAATATAATAGAATAAAAGGAGTCAAAAGGCAGGAGAGCAAAATAAAATAAGATTAAGAGTCACTGAGAAGAGAAACTGAGAAACAGACTGAATTGAGAGGACAATCAAACAAGAGGTTATACAAGCAACATAAAAATGACTAAGGTCGATCAAGAAGAAAAATAAGGAAAAAAAAAGAAAAACATTGAGAAGGAACCAAAAGTAAATATATATATATATATATATATATATATATATATATATTAACTTAGTCTATATATATATATGTATGTATATGTGTATATATATATGTATGTAGGACTAAGTATATAAATATAAACAAGCATGAGGGGGGTTACATAAAAACCAAAAAATTAGATAAAAGAATCTATATATTTCTGTATATACATATATTATATATATATATATATTCCTTTTAAAAATAGAAACTATATATATCTATAATCAATATATGTATATAAATAAAAGAATCTATATAATATATGTATATTATATTACTGTAAAGGATAGAATCTATATATAGAAATAGATATATAAAAAGAAATAAGTATAGAAATAAATATATATGTGAGTATGTACATATTTACTTATAGATATGCATATATATATAGAAATACACACACATATATGTATATCTATATCTGAATGTATGTATAGAAATACACACGCATGCACCCATATATATATAATATACATATATTATATAGATTCTTTTATCTATATACATATATTGTTTATAGATATATATAGTTTCTATTTTTAAAAAGAATCTATATTGTATAAATATATATATATATATATATAGAAATATATACTCTTTTATCTAATTTTTTGGTTTTTATGTAACCCCCCTCATGCTTGTTTATATTTATATACTTAGTACTAAATATATAAAAAGAATCTATATACTTAGTCCTATATATATGACTAAGTATATAAATATAAACAAGCATGAGGGGGGGTTACATAAAAACCAAAAAATTAGATAAAAGAATATATATATATATATATATAATATACATATATTATATAGATTCTTTTATCTATATACATATATTGTTTATAGATATATATAGTTTCTATTTTTAAAAAGAATCTATATTGTATAAATATATATATATATATATATATATATATATATATATATATATATATATATATATAGAAATATATACTCTTTTATCTAATTTTTTGGTTTTTATGTAACCCCCCTCATGCTTGTTTATATTTATATACTTAGTACTAAATATATAAAAAGAATCTATATACTTAGTCCTATATATATGACTAAGTATATAAATATAAACAAGCATGAGGGGGGGTTACATAAAAACCAAAAAATTAGATAAAAGAATATATATATATATTCTTTTTAAAAATAGAAACTATATATATCTATAAACAATATATGTATATAGATAAAAGAATCTATATAATATATGTATATTATATTACTGTAAAGGATAGAATCTATATATAGAAATACATATATAAAAAGAAATAAGTATAGAAATAAATATATATGAGTATGTACATATTTACTTATAGATTTGCATATATATAAATATAGAAATACACACATATATGTATATCTATATCTGAATGTATGTATAGAAATACACACGCATGCACCCATATATATATATGTGTGTGTGTGAAGACGCAGAGAGAGAAAAAGAGAGAAACACGCAAATAAAGAGAAAACAAAAATTAAGCGTGAACAGATGGAAAAGAAAGAAGAAACCAAGATAAGATAATGCATAAATACTAAAGAGGAAAAACTATAAGTGAAAGACACCAGAAGGATGAACAAAAGAAAACAACCACATAAAAGAAAGAGACCAACGGCTTAAGGAATAAAGATCGAGGATAAAGAAGGGACAAACGACTAGGATGGAGGCAAGAAAGAAAGAGAAACAACCAGAGGACCAGAAAAGACACAGGATGAGCCGGCAAGATAAGGGACAAGGGTGAAGGGAAGGAGAGGAGGGAAAGGCAGGGGGGAGTGAGGGGGAGAAAAGGGCAGGAATGAGGTCACGAGGAAAGGAAGAAGGTGAGGTGTGGGATAGGAAGGAAGGAAGAGAAAGGAAGGTGGGAATAGGGGAAGGAGAGAGAATTGGCAAAGAAACAACCCAAGGGGAGGCACGAAAGGGGCGGGAGATCAAGGAAGAGGATGGTGATTATGAAGGGAATTTAATAGAGGATTCTAGGTTTGACTAAGGGTCCAACCATCATCTCTATTTAAGTTGGAGGGGTGGTTTCTAATGAAAATAGTCTCTTTAAGTTTTCTCTTAAAGAAATTATCTTCCTTGGCTAGGACAAGGGTATCTTCTAGGCAAATGTGGTGTTTAGTGCTAGAGGAGTGATCAGCAAGGGCCGATTTAGTGACCCTTTCATGTCGAATATCTGCATAGTGCTCTTTGATTCTCATGTAGATAGATCTCCCCATCTCACCAATGTAGGGGGTACCGCATGAGTAATCTATTTTGTAGATGCTTGAGTTTAAAAGGATGTCAGTGGGGTCTTTGGTGGATGAGATAAGGTTTCTGATGGTGGAAAGAGGTTTGAAAGCACACTTGAGGTCTTTCTTGCAGAGGATTTTGGCTATTTTATTGGAGATGCCTTCAATGAAAGGTAGGGTGGCACCGTAAGCAACATCAGAGTCTTTATTGTTCGGTTTGGTGTTAAAGTGGTTTTGGGCTTGTTTAAAAGCTCTCTTGATGTACTTGTTGCGGTATCCATTGAGTTTGAAAACTTTGGTGACGTGGGACACTTGAGGCCTTTCTTGCAGAGGATTTTGGCTATTTTATTGGAGATGCCTTCAATGAAAAGTAGGGTGGCACCGTAAGCAACATCAGAGTCTTTATTGTTCGGTTTGGTGTTAAAGTGGTTTTGGGCTTGTTTAAAAGCTCTCTTGATGTACTTGTTGCGGTATCCGTTGAGTTTGAAAACTTTGGTGACGTGGGACAACTCTTGACTTATGTGTTCATTATCACAAATGCGGAAGGCTCTGGTTGCCATAGTTTTGAGGACACTAGCCTTATGGTTGGGGTGGTGGTGTGAGGAAGCGTGAAGATAGAGGTCAGTATGGGTGGATTTTCTGAAGACATGGCGGCCAAGGGAACCATCATCTTTTCTAATGAGGAGAATGTTAAGGAAGGGTAGTTGGTTATTAGTTTCAAGTTCTTTGGTAAACTTGATACAGGGGGCAATGTTGTTGAGGTGATTGTGGAAATTTTCAAGTTGCTCCAATCCATGTGGCCAACAAATGTTGGTATTGTCCACATAGCGTTTCCACCAGGTTGGTTTAAGAGGGAAACAGTTCAGGGCTAGCTCTTCAAACTGCTCCATATATAAGTTGGCAATGATCGGGGATAAGGGTGATCCCATGTCGACCCCAATGACGTGGCTGATGAAGTTAGACAAGATTGTATTGTCGCCATCAGACATGCCAAGCCTTCCAAAAGGAATGTCCCCAAAGATGAGTTTCTCGCTTTCAAGAGACTTGTCAAAAACCAAGATATTGTTATTGTTAAAGCAGATAAGGGGAATGCCACTGTTATTATGAACAAACCGGACTATGTTTCCAAAATGTTGGACCACCTTAACAATAGCGGGAGCTACAAAGTCCTCGCTCGCAATCCCATTTCCAAAATCTTTAAACAAGTGAAAAATGCTATCTCTAATTCTTCCTTGGATGATGGTACCAAAAAATGTCTCCTACCTAATAAAGAAGTCACACCGCGCATCTACGGTGTACCCAAAATTCACAAGTCTAACATTCCCTTGAGACCAATTGTTGACACCACCTATTCCCCCACTTATAAACTTGCTGCCCACTTGGCCAAGCTTATTTCTCCTCTTATTGGTTAGTCTTCTTCCTACATCAAAGACTCAACCCACTTTGTTGACTTCATCAAAGATAAAAAGGTTAATGCTGATGACATCCTTGTTAGCTTTGATGTAGTTTCCCTCTTCACCAAGGTCCCTCTTCAAGACTCCATTATGCTAGTCAGGCAGAAAACCAATGATGGAATTGCATCCCTCGTTGAATTATGCTTAAAATCCACGTTCTTCACCTTCCAAGGCGTGGTTTATGAGCAATTTGAGGGGTTCGCCATGGGATCGCCCTTATCCTCGGTCATTGCCAACTTATATATGGAGCATTTTGAAGATCTAGCCCTGAACTCTTTCCCTCTTAAACCAACCTGGTGGAAACACTATGTGGACGATACCAACATTTGTTGGCCACATGGACTGGAGCAACTTGAAAATTTCCATAATCACCTCAACAACATTGCCCCCTGTATCAAGTTTACCAAAGAACTTGAAACTAATAACCAACTGCCCTTCCTTGACATTCTCATTAGAAAAGATGATGCTTCCCTTGGCTGCCATGTCTTCAAAAAATCCACCCATACTGACCTCTATCTTCATGCTTCCTCACACCACCACCCCAACCATAAGGTTAGTGTCCTCAAAACTTTGGCAACTAGAGCTTTACGCATTTGTGATAATGAACACATAAGTCAAGAGTTGTCCCACCTCACCAAAGTTTTCAAACTCATTGGATACTGCAACAAGTACATCAAGAGAGCTTTTAAAAAAGCTCAAACCCACCTTAATACCAAACCCAACAATAAAGACTCTGATGTTGCTTACAGTGCCACCCTGCCTTTCATTGAAGGCATCTCCAATAAAATAGCCAAAATCCTCTGCAAGAAAGGCCTCAAGTGTGCTTTCAAACCTCTTTCCACCATCAGAAACCTTGTCCCATCCACCAAAGACCCCACTGACATCCTTTTAAACTCAGGCGTCTACAAAATAGACGAGGAGATCTATCTGCATGAGAATCAAAGAGCACTGTGCAGATATTCGACATGAAAGGGTCACTAAATCAGCCCTAGCTGACCACTCCTCTAGCACTAAACACCACATTCGCCTAGAAGATACCCTTGTCCTAGCCAAAGAAGATAATTTCTTTAAGAGAAAACTTAAAGAGACTATTTTCATTAGAAACCACCCCTCCAACTTAAATAGAGATGATGGTTGGACCCTTAGTCAAACTTGGAATCCTCTATTAAATTCCCTTCATAATCACCATCCTCCTCCTTGATCTCTTGCCCCCTTCGTGCCTCCCCTTGGGTTGTTTCTTTGCCAGTTCTCTCTCCTTCCCCTATTCCCACCTTCCTATCCCACACCTCGTCTTCTACCTTTCCTCGTGACCTCATTCCTGCCCTTTTCTCCCCCTCACTCCCTGCCTTTCCCTCCTCTCCCTCCCTTCACCCTTGTCCCTTATCTTGCCGGCTCATCCTGTGTCTTTTTTGGGCCTTTGGTTGTTTCTCTTTCTTCCTTGGCTCCATCCTGGTCGTTTGTCCCTTCTTTATCCTCGGTCTTTATTCCTTAAGCCGTTGGTCTCTTTCTTTTATGTGGTTGTTTTCTTTTGTTCATCCTTCTGGTGTCTTTCACTTATAGTTTTTCCTCTTTAGTATTTATGCATTATCTTATCTTGGTTTCTTCTTTCTTTTCCATCTGTTTACTCTTAATTTTTGTTTCTCTTTTTCTCTCTCTCCCTCTTCATATATATATATATATATATATATATATATATATATATATATATGGGTGCATGCGTGTGTATTTCTATACATACATTCAGATATAGATATACATATATGTGTGTATTTCTATATATATATATATATATATATATATATATATATATGCAAATCTATAAGTAAATATGTACATACTCACATATATATTTATTTCTATACTTATTTCTTTTTATATATTCTTTTTGTATATGTATTTCTATGTATAGATTCTATCCTTTACAGTAATATAACATACATATATTATATAGATTCTTTTATCTATATACATATATTGTTTATAGATATATATAGTTTCTATTTTTAAAAAGAATCTATATATATATATATATTTATGTAACCCCCCTCATGCTTGTTTATATTTATATACTTAGTCCTATATATATATATATATAATATTTAGACTAAGTTAATAGATATATATTTACTTTTTGGTTCCTTCTCATTGTTTTTCTTTTTTCTTCCTTATTTTTCTTCTTGATCGACCTTAGCCATTTTTATGTTGCTTGTATAACCTCTTGTTTGATTGTCCTCTCGATTCGGTCTGTTTCCTGGTTTCTCTTCTCAGCGACTCTTAATCTTATTTTTATTTTGCTCTCTTGCCTTTTGACTCCTTTTATTCTATTATACTATTCTTTCTTTTCTTTTCTTTTTAGTTTCCTTTTTCTCCTTGCTTCTTTTTAGTGGCTCCAAGTCTTGTCTCCTTACCTTAGACTATTCTTGTAATCCGTACCCACCCCTTCTCTCTCCTTTTAAGGGACTCTTTCTGCAATTTCAATTCAATTACACTCTCTTCTTTTTTTCCTGATGATGGATCACGGAGTGTGATCTGAAACGTTGAGGCAAAAAAGCAACACAGTTTTACCAGAAGCACTACAATTCTATCAGTATGGATTGTGGAAATATCATGACTACAATGATTTTCAGCTTGTTTAAGGACGAAAACCCTTGAATTTTAATGGTTTGGATGAAAACCCATTCCACCATGAGAGATGAATTCACTTATAATTCATCATTGAGCATAATTGCAGGTTTATGATGGAGAATTGGCTTCAAACAACGAGGGTTTCATGAAGATTTCATTTCTAGCTAGGGTTTGAAGGTTTTGTATGCAGCTTGAAGGAAGAATAAGGCAGATCAGAGGTCAAGTTGATCATATTTTTATGTGTTGATGTCATACAAGAATTTCTAGGTGGATCACCCTTCATTTGGAGGCATTTTTGGGGCTTGGCCTCATAATTTGATATTCTGATTTTTACTACAACGGCTGGAATTGTGTTTTAGAAGTTGATATCATCATATTTTGGCATCATTTGAGGTTTAGAAGTTTGCTGGGTCAAATCACCCTTCATATCTACCTAGGTGATTTCATATTTTGGCTTATTTTGGCACTTTTTGGAATAATTTGTGAAATCTGAGTTGTAATCAGCATTTTTAGACTTTGTCAGGGTTTTACCAGCACTCTTTCAAAGGGTTTGATCATCACTTTTTGAAGGCACAAGGGTTTTTAATTGCTCTAAGGACAAATTGCCTCATTCCTAGCTTAGAGCGATTCATTTTGGAAGAGTTTTTGGCATTCATTTGGCTGGAATTCATAATCAGACTTTGCATCATATTAGCAGGGCTTATCAGTCATATCAGTCAATTGTTGGTCATCTACAGGTGTTGATTCGGTTATATATCATCAAGTTGACCATTGTACCTTGGCTAGGCATCATTCCACATCAAGCAGCTAGGATTTGGAGCAATATTTGGGCATATTTGCACGTTGTTTGAGGTCTGATTTTAAAATCAGATTGGTTTGATATAATCTACAACCAATATCATTTGTAACTAGCCCTTGATTTCAATAAAGAAATGAAGCTTTCATTCCGGATATGTTATATGTACCTTGTTTGAGTTGTTTGGTTCAATAATTTGATCATTTTGTGTTTCATTTGCAGTGCTATTTGTATTCTTGAATATCATTTGTCAAAACTATAAACACTTTCAAACAAAAGCAATCAGAAAAATCAGGACAGCAAAGGAAAAAAAATTGGTTTAGATAGGATAGGGTTCTTACAGTGGTATCACAGCTCACTTTTGCATAGTTAATTTAGTAAATATCCTATTCGGGATATTACATGTTGCTGGTTGTTTCTCACTATCAGTGAGTCAAAAACCTGTCAAAACTTCTCAAGTACTATGCTTTCCATGATTTCATTGGTTGCTTGGCAAACAAAATTAGATTATATTTCTTAAACTGTTGATCACGCTTCTGGTCAGTCACCTCCAAATCAATGATTTGGCTTACTATAAGTTATTTTCAAAGAGAGGGAAAGCAGACTAGAAAAGGTCTTTCTTACTTTTACAAGGTTGAAAGCCTTCTGCACGTTACTCATCCTATGAGTGTGCTTGGAAATTATGGTAATGTCTTCACCATGTACATTCTCAGGCAGTCACCGAGTGCTTTTCGCTCTGTCAGACCATGCTCTCCCCTTCTCTGGTGCAGGTCTCCATCTTCATTCTTAGAGAATCTTTGGAAACTTCTCTCCGTATCATGTCTTCCATTTTATCCAATAAAGCCAAGTTGTCTGTTTGGGTGCCTTTTTTTTCCTGGGTACGGCTGTGTATATATATATAATTTAAATTATAAATAAAATTGAAGATTAAAATATAACTTAAATAAATTAAATATTAATAAATTCTTTGTCAAGGGGTTGTAATTAAATGGGCAAGGTCATAAGGTTTAGGGGAGGAGGTATCCCTTGTGACCTCTGCTGATCAGATTAAAAAAAATTTAGAAAAAAAACTTTAAATTTAAAAAAACCTAAGAAGCTAAACCTAAAACTAATACATAAATTTATTCTTGAAAAACCTAAAAGGATAATATAGCCTTCCTTCGCGTTGATTGTGTCGGGCCGTCTGATTTTCGTGTCAGACTAGTGCTGCTTCTCCCTACGATCTCAATCTAAGACTGCAATGAACAAGACTGGATTTTTCGTCCTCTCCATATATATGATCTGGTCCTGTACAGAAAACCACAACATAGAATTATACGTAGAGGAAGAAGCGGAAGTTGTCAAGATGGAAGATGGATTTTGGTTGGTCTCCTTGGTGTCTGTCTCCTCTCCTTTCAGTGAAGAAGAAGCCTAAAAATTCGTTTGCTAGTTTGGATTTTTTTTTTTTTGGTTTCTGGATGGTGTGGGTTCTCCAGGCCACGACCCTGACACCCTAGGTACCCTATGGGTATGTCTCAGTGCCCTGTGCAACGACACCCTAACCTGAAGAACCCAGTAATGTAGCAATAACGTTATCCCCAAGCCAATTACCAGTTTTTTTATGTGATGATTTACAGCATCAATTAACGTGTAGAGGCTCCTCTTGCCCTCGGTGAAGAATGGATGATTAATGACAGAAAATTTGATATCTTCTATTTCCATTAATTCCTCGTCATCATAGTCAAAGATTTCTAATTTCACCCCTTTCCTGCCACCCATTTACAGAGTTTCTCCTGTCAACATAGAAATCCCTACAATCCTCATCATCAGCAACGTGAATGCCATCCTCTGCAGAGATTCAACATTTGCTCACCATTCCCTTCCAGCACGGTGTCAGCTTTGCCAGAAGCCATAGAAGATTTACCACCCTAGAACACACTACACAAGTAAAGCAAAAAATATGAACAACACATTTTAGATAGACTATCCAATCAGGGCAGGTACAGAGATACATTCCACTTCTAGACGAACACGTGCATTGTCTCATGATTGCTACCTGCCTTATTTTGAGGAACAGGATGAATAGACATAAGATAAGCAGCAGTTTCCATAGAGTAAGCATTTACACAGACAAACATGCTTCAACGAAACAAGTCAGACATAAAAAAACTAGACAAATAAATGGGAGTTAATCCCCATGCCATTACATTTACTATTAACTCCATTAACCACCTATTTCCTTATTCTTACACTATTAGTAATCATGTTCTTGGGCTGAGTTTCCCATCCCTGAATCTGCTGTCACTTAGGTAGATTGATTGGCTGCCTTATTGCCCCCTCTTCAACATGGCTACTGAAGATATTCCAAAATATTCCTTGGGATTAGATATCTCTTATCAATGAAGATATTTTCCAATGCCCAAGGTTGTATCACCTTAATCTATCAATTTACCGAACATTGCCTTAGATTCATCTTCACCATAACCTTACGTACATCAATCTTCAAGGTCAGCATCAGGCCAACTTCAATGATTTGCCGTTCAGCCACATTTTTTGGTTTTCATTCCCAGAGCCAAGGCCAACAATTGATTTTGATAGTAGTGTACTCTAGACACTCATTATTTCATGCAATCAATATGGAGTGTGACTGTCTGGATTACACTGTCCACAAAATTCAATCGTTCATTGTCTTGTCATCTACCTGCAATGGTTGTGATTCGTGAACATCACAAATATAACGTGGTTGGCCTGTCCTTGTTCTTGAAATAACTTGAAGCTCCAAATAATCTAGAGAGAAAGAATGACGTGGAAATTTTGCTCAAATCATTGTTGAGTCTATTATCATTTTATATGTTATTTTATTATCCTAAACACATAGGATAAACGAAGTACAAAACCATTTTACTCATTAAGCTATTCTCATGAAACAAGTTGTTTCTCCAAGCAAATGTTGGTGATTAAATTGATAATTGATTATTTGATGTATTTTACAGGAGAAGGCTTATTCAAGGAAGGAAGGAGATGCATTGGGTATCGCAACAGCAAAAGCCAAGGCTCTAGAAACAGCATACTTTACAACAGAGAAATGAATTAGCGTTGTACATTTAATTCCATATGGTTTTCTACTCACAATGAAAGATTTGCTCAATAAAAAGGCAAAATCTCATTGCCAGTGCCCATAATTTATATTGCTTTCTGTAAGGGCGTTGACTTGCTATGATGCTCCGTCACTTCTAATTATATATATTATGAGGAATGCATTCATACTAGGGAATATATTTTCGTCATTGAACTCGTTCAATGTGCATTCTAGGTGTCATGGTCTTGTAGTTTTATCTTTATTGAAACGTGCACTTAAACCATGCCATTTATCAAGGGTGTTATCATATATAGAGCTAAACTATATACAGTTGTCACCATATTATAATTTCAATATCTGTTTCTCCTGTGCCTCCTTGTGATCACCCTGCCCATCAAATGGATTCTATGTTACCAATAACTTAAAAGTGTGAAATGTTAAGTTTCAGTTTGGCATATTATTGGAGCATATTCTTATATTTCTTGTTTATTTTAAATATATGCACGTATACATGGAAATATTTATAGTTTCTATATACAAAGGTGTACATAGCTATTTATGCATGTTTGATGTAGATAATATGCAAGGTTCTGTAGAGGAAATTAGAGTTTTGACACCATGGTTGGTTTCTTATTATTAGCATCTTAGCTTTTTAGTAAATATTGAGTTTAGAGGTTATGAAAACATACGCCCATATCAAGGAGAGAGATGTGATAGCATCAGAGGCAAAACAGAAAGAAATAGGAAAAAAAATTGTATTTATTTCCACAAATGATCAATATTGATTAATAGAGCTCAAAAAATATATCCAGTTAGACTAGAGATGCATGAGAAAATCTTAAAGAGTAAAGTTCTCCCTCAGTAAATTAATACCACTCAATACAAAGGACTTAAGGTCCCAAGCTTTAGATTTTTAGGGAAGGCATGCTGTGTCTAGAAGTGAATGTTAATTTATTCATGTGGGTTACACTTTGTTTACAAGTTCATTCAGACTTCAGAGGTTATATAACATAATATGCAAAGTGCATAAACTGAACTACTGCAAATGCTTATTTAATAAGAGAAAATAACACACTGAACAAGAGAAATAAATGCAATCAATTAGGCAAATGAGGAAAAACAAATTCAGAGCCTCTTCCATTGTAGATTAGTTATGATGTTACAGAAGCCACAATATTAGTTCACATCTATTTCTATTGCAGGTGTCTCTTCGACTTTGTATTTTAGGTTTTTTATCTTTCTCTGCAAAGCTTCTGATTGCAGCCATTACAAGTTGACTCAATTTATATTCCTATCATTTTCATAATTTTCTAAAAAAAATTGATAAAATGCATTCCAATTTAGTATAAGGTATTTCCCCCAGCAATCTACCAGACTCGAATATTTGTCTTACCATGAGACCATGTGAAGAACAAAATTGATTTGTAAACAAAACTATTGGATTTTCACAGCTTAATTGATCTGTTGTATTTGTTTAGAGTGATGTTTAAAGCTCCGCAAGTGGTGTCGTTTACCAGTTTTCACCTATGTTACCAGAAACGAGAAACGGAAACGGCAACCGCAACGGCAACATGACGAGAAACGGGATAGCTAGAGGTTGCCTATAAGAAACGGATTTTAACATATATTTTTTAGATTTATTATAAAGCATTATCCCATGTTAATAAAGATAAAGATTGTAGCTCTTAAAGATAAAAATGTATACAAGTTTGTGAAATTAAACACATAATAACATTTGTTTAAAAAAAAACTAATTTAAAACAATATCGTAATAAATAAACTACGCATTTATTTTTTACTAAAACTTGTTTAAAAAAAATAACTACTTTAAAACCATATCATAACAAATAAACAATAAAACAATATCATAATAAATAAACAATATTATAAAAATTGCATTAATTTAATAAAAATTGTTTTAAAAAAAAACTACTTTAGAACACTATTATAAAAACTATAGATTTTAATAAAAAATCATTTTTATTCCAAAACATTATAAAAGCTATTCATTTAATTTTTTAATAAAATTTGTTTTAAGAAAAAAACTACTTTAAAACAATATTAAAAAAACTGTTTTATTCCAATATAAAAATCACAAAAGCTTATTAAAAAAACTGTTTTATTCCAATATAAAAATCACAAAAACTTAAAAAAAAACTGTTTTGTTCCAATATAAAAATCACAAAAGCTTTTAGTATATAAAAAGTAACGGAAAGTTTTTAATATAAATCGCCGTTCAAAAAGTTCGATTAAAAAAAGGAATGGAAAATTGTTATAAGGGTTTACCGGAGAAGGCAAACAGCATGCAACGACGAAGAAACGGAGGAAGGCTGAGAAACGGCCGTTCGCTACGGCAACGGCGTTTCTGCCGTCCAAAACGGAAACGCGGCCTTCTGGTAACGTAGGTTTTCACTTGTCCACGACTTAGAAAGCTGCCGGCGATTTTTTTTTTCCCCGAGAAAATTCTCATAACACAGTTTCTTTTTCTTGGCAATTCTCAAACTATTATGATCAGATTTTGTTTTTATAATAGTTTGGGCAGAATAATTTTTTTTTTTTTTTTTTTGGGGTTGGTTAACTAGGAATTTTTAGCCTGGCCCAAGTTAGAGATGCTGCTTTTGGAGGACTTCTTTCCATCTTGGGCATTATCATCCTCCATGCATTAACACAGGCGGTCCAAACTATTGAGCTCAGCAGCCTAGTGAAGGCACAAGCCCTGCGAGTTCAACAGCCCAGCAGAAGTTTGAACCTTGATAGATTTGTCAACATGCCATGTTTTAACCATCACACCATACTCTTAACAGCAAACAAATTTTAATTCAAAATAACGGCTCAAAAGCTTAAAAAATAATGCTTTCTCTTGTGAGATAATGAGCAAAGAGTCGTGTCATATACTTAATGGACATACGCAAATAGCTCTAATATGTACAACCTTGAGGCTGGCGCGTATATAAATCCTCCGTATGATGTGAGGCTCCTCATAATTTACATGCCATTTTACATTAAATCAATCTTTTATCTATTTGTGTGAAAATGAAAGGAAATTAATTGTTTCTTGATAAATTAATAAGTATTATCAATAACTATTAATAAAATATTAAATATTTATATTTCAAAAATGGATGAAGTTAAGACATTTAGATTTGTATGAGCAGGATTTTTGATTTATTCACCACCTTCAAATTTCACATGTGCAGTGACTCAACACTTGAAACACTGTTTCAATTAAGACATCAGATTTCCAGTCCATAATATTGTTCAGTAGTGTTTCTGGATTTAACTGTGTATAAGTTTGTTATCATCAATGTTTCGGATCACACTCCGTGATCCATCATCAGAATGTGCTCTCTACATCCTGATGATGGTTCATGGAGTGTGATCCGAAACATTGATGATAACAAACTTATACACAGTTAAATCCAGAAACACTACTGAACACTGTTTTCACTGTTTTAACTGTTTTAAGTCTCGGACATATATCTAACGTTCCCTAAGTTCACTATGGGTAAGATTGACAGTGAAATAATTGCAAGCAGCATTAGAAGAACCAACAGTTTTGATAGTTAAACCATAGTAAGAGAATATAGAAGGACCACCTCCAGGCCAAAGGAATCTCAAATCGTCAGTGTCATTTGTTGCATTCCATGGATTTCATTTTATGTTATTAGACTGCCTACAATTGATGGAAAATTTTCTTGATGGTAACTTGTGTTTGTTTTTTTAAGCTCTAGAGGTGAGAAAAAGCTTGGAATTCCGCCTCTTTTTTTGAGGCAGGGACTCAAATAAAAGGTGCTTGCAGAATTGTTGTAGAAAGACCACCAATTCAGATAGAGTTTAATATAAAATTTAAGATTTTTCAGCCGCTTACATTTTCTGTGCTTGCTTCGTTTTATTTCTGTACATTTTTTTTTTTTAAGTCATTGAACAATATAACGAAAAAAAAAAGATAATGTATGTATAGTAGAAATTTTATAAATGTTGTGCTATTAATAGCACTTTGACTGTTAAAAATTCATCACCGTGTATGCATATTCTCTGCATTGTATCAATTTCATTCGCTACCTGTTCAAGCATACATATGTTGCGTTTGGAAAAACTTTGGCAGGTCGAATTCCAAGTAGAAAGGTGCTAAATGCAGGGGCTTTGTGTCTTCCGAGCAATCTACGATACTTTTGTTTTTTTGTTTTTGGAGTGCTTTTTATTTGAGGAACCATATGCAATGCTTTTGTTTAGATTTTATCTTTATGGCTGTGAAATGCATGTAGCTTGGGTGTGGCCGTTCTAGGATTGTTAAGGGGGAAAGTAAATTCATGAATGATAAGCGGGAAATGGTGGTGGAATTTCCTACATATACTTAATATCTTCTTGTTATTAAATTTGCATTTATCTACAACAGACATTAGTTGATAAATATTGGTACATATTTGTTACCAAATGTTTAAGTTATCATTTATTTGTTTCTCTAGAACTCAACCACTAATGGTTCTCCAAGGGCCTCTTGGAAACCAAACTCAAAAAACAAAACCAAAATGAGACAAGCCACTTAGATTACAACTAGCACAAGGACCAAATATGTGCCATCGTTGCATCCAATGTTTACAAAAAAAATTGCAAATACTAATAAATCCATCATCAACATATGAGGAAGAAATCATGATTGTAAATGATTCGAAGAATGTAATGACTAAATGACAGAGGAAATTCCTCATACTCTACATCTAATACAACAAAAATAATACTTAGTTAAAAATCACGATACTTAACAAAACTGCAATGCAGATAGATACAACACAAAACTTAGTAAATGTAGGAACAAGTGCCACGAATTCCTTACGGGCAACGCAATCGCAATATTTCCACAACAAAATAGATGCATTGTCAAACTTACATACATGTATAATATTTAAGGAACATTATTCTTGTATACAAATTCATTCATGTAAGATTGATCCTATTTGTAATAGATGCTTCGATAAGAAAGGAGCACATTGATTCTCAACATCTAACAATTTAGACCCAGGTGAACAACCCACAACTTTAAAGGTGCTTACTCAAATAGAGGAGATGCTTATAGCATGAGTGAGCTTGATACTGCAAATTACACATGTTTGTGGAGGGCAATATAAATGTAGCAGTCACACAATAAACATTCCCCAAGATATTACAACAATAGCAAGAGCCCTCCCATGCAAACTTGAGGACCTAGGAGTTCTAATAGTTAGGAGATCCTACATTAAAGGAAAACATTATGATTATTATGTAAATAGATCCCATGTCATGAATGCCCTTGAATACAAGATAAAAAATGGTTCATACTACAAGGATGTTGAAATAAATACTGACTCACTAGCCTTGCAACCTAGTAATGTTGTAAAGCTTTAAAACAAACAAATGAGGAATGATGGACCTATTGGCAAGAGACATTGCTTCGCATAAAAGGTGTTGTCATTGATGGCAACTAAGACCATTACACTCATCCGCATAACACAATTTGTTCATACCGGAAGTTAGAATTAGAATTTATCTAAGTCCAGGCAGTTATGAGCAGAGTAGGTGACAGGGTCCGGTATCTTGGTCCGGATCTCTCTGGTGGAAAGTCATGGTTTGCTGTGGATCTGAAGTAGTCATAAGCATTGTCAAGGCATTCTAAATCCAGAGTTTTGGCCTCTGATGATGAAGGATTCAAAAGATATTGGCTTCTGAGTATCGGGTTTCAGTTTGACAGAGCAGACAGAAGAAGAACAGGCCGACCTTGTAAATGATCTCGGTTCCGGATGTATAGAAGTTGTTGATTGGGCAATTAGTGATGACCAGTGATAGTGGCTGACTTGGTTGATGATTTGTAAGTACAAGTTTTGGTCCGCGACTAAAGTTATCCACGGATCTAGCCGACAGAGCAGAGTATTCAATAAAGTTCTAAGTGTTCTTGAAGCCGACTGAAAAGTGATTGAAGATCAGGATATATATATATATATACCCGATGTATTTGAATGAAGTGTGTGTGTTGCAAATATGGAGTAAATGTAAAAAGGAGTAGATATCCAAGATTCGGATGAAGGCAGAACAGTAAAACAGAGCAGAGTGAAGATGAAATGTGTAAGATCAGTATTTTGTGCCTAACCGGAACTTAATTCATGCATTAGTAGATGCTTCTCACAAGTTCAAAATCTCTGTATTCTTCTGTAATCATTTGTAGGCAGTGAGCCTCTATTTGAGCAGTGAGCTCTGGTTAGTGAGCCCGAATGCATGTGCATTCTCATTTGTAAAAATACTTTTAACAGGGTATTCATTTTTGTGGGTTAACCCCCACCGTGGTTTTTCCCTTAACCGGGTTTCCACATCAAAAATCTTGGTGTCAAGTGTGTTATTATGCTGCTGCTCCTACTTTTATGATTGTTGTTTTTATGGTTAAGTTATTGATTTGTTGTTAAAAGAAAATGAAAGAATTAACTGCAGAAAGAATTAAAGTTTTGAGACAACTGATTCACCCACCCTCTCAGTTGTCACGTCTAATTCCAACAATTGGTATAAGAGCAAGGTTCTTTTGAAGAAGCCTAACATCTTAAGGAAAGATCTTGGAAGGAGTTTTAATGGGTTCACTCAAAGATCAACTTCAGTTGGCCCTAGAAGATCTTGTTCAGTCTAAGGCAGAAATTAGTAATCTGAGAGGTGAACTTAAAGATGCTGATGATACAATTGAAATGTTAAAAGACAAATTAAAAAAGTCCATGGAAAGGAAAAAGGAACTACTTCTGCAATTATCCAGTTTAACTGAAGAAAATGGCATGAATGAAGCCTTGGAAGAAAAGACAAGGGAATGTGAGACGCTGTCAAAAGAAGTTGCTATTCTAAAAATTGAGTTGGAATCTGGGGTCATAAGGCTAACCAAAGAAATAGAGCAAAGGAAGAAGACTGAAGAAGACTTGAATCAAACTCTAAAAGAAAGAACTGATGAATGCTACAGATTAGACAGTATAGCTGGCCATCTCAAGTCTGATCTACAAGAAAGCAGAGACAATGAAAGAGATCTTGAAAGACAAATTGTCATTCTTAGACATGACCTAGAAGTTGCAAATGAATACAAGGAGAAGTTCAAGATAAGTTCAACTAAACTTGAAGAAATACTTAAGTCTCATAAAAAGGCTGATGACAAGCATGGTCTTGGATATGAGAAAGGTGAAAGCTCCGGATCTGGACAAAGAAACTCTTAACTAAGGAATGAGAGAAACAGATCTAGAAGACCGCCAGTAAGACAGCTTAACGCTCAAAGGTATCTATCTTTCAATGGAAATTGTTTTAAGTGCAATAAATTTGGTCATAGAGCCACTCAATGTAGAAGCAGAGTAAATCAAAATAATACATCCTTCTTCGGACAATGCTTCAATTGCAAAAAGTATGGTCATAAATCCAATGAATGCAGAAGTATGATAATGAACAACTCATCAAATAAAGGAAATGGGAATTCTTTCAATGGAAAATGCTTTGCATGCAATAGATTTAGACATATAGCCATTTAGTGCAGATCAAGAGAAATTCAATTAAATGGGCAAAGAAATGTTGTGTGCTTCAATTGTAACCAATCCAGTCATTTTGCAAGATTCTACAGAAGTAGGATCAATGAAAGAAGAGGTCTGGTAAATAGAAAACCGAATGAGCAGAGACAAGACAAAGGCAAAAGAAAAATTGAAGAGAATGAAATCCAGAATGAAATAAGTGAGACATGGGTCAAGAAAACAACTGCGAACCATAGTAATGGGTCCACTAAAATCCGGTGTAGATAATTCCTCAGGGAATTAAATTAGGAGCTCTGGCTCAGGGGGAGCTGCATTAAAAATCAAAATCCCCCAGCCAGCAAGTAAGTGCCTGAATCCGGCACAGTGAGAAAAGAGATCTTGGATTGTTTCAGATCATTTGGAAGGATTTTTGGAAGAAAAGAAGTGGATATGGCAAATTGTGGAGTTATTCATGAGAAACTATTCAACAAACAGAGTAACCAGATGTATTAGGGCAGAGCATTTATTACAAAGACAAATTAGGCGTTGCAGAGCATAAAAGGGTCATTCATTCCCCAGATAGATCACTTTGCATCAAAAGAAAGCAAGAAGAGGAGGGAATGAGCTCAGAGCTGAGAATTCTCAAGAATTGAAGCACGAAGAGGATCTTCAAGCAAAACCCTAATCTGTAGAATAAGGTATTTCTATTTTCTGCGAAACCTCTTGAATTCTCAATCTTTGCAAATGGCTACACCTTTAGTTGTTGATGTCACTAAAAGGCCCCATCCTAAATTTAAGAAGCATCCTTACAAATCTGTTGAAGTCGAGCCGCTAGGTGCTTTTTCGGGTGTTCCATATGGGGTTTTGCATGTTGAAGACATTAGGGCATACATTTATTGCAATGTAGAAGAATTTGGGAATCTGAAATTGCTAGAGTTGTTTAAGAGCCATCTAAAGGATGATAATTACTAACTGAAACCTGAATTTGAAGCCCTAGAAAGTAAACATTTTCTGCAAATTATTGAATTTCCATCATTTGATGAGAATGAATGGGTTCGTTATGTGTTGAGCCAAATGCATGATGAATTTATATGGCTGCTGAAAACATTTAAGATCACCAAAGATGTTATCAGAATTCTGACCGGGTTAAACTCAACCGGTGGATTACCCATGTTAAAAGTTGTGAAAAACCAAATTGTTACCGATGCAATCGGTGCCAAATTCGAATGGAGGGATATGACTATAAACGATATTATAAAATCGGATGTGAAGTTTGCTTCCATGGTGATAAGCTATAAGATTTATCACTCAAGCAAAGAAAACTCTTCTCTGGGACAGCTATATATGTAGCATATAAAATGCTGAAAGAGAATGCAGACTATGACCTCTGTGAGCTACTACGGGTTCAACTGTTTGAAAATTTGAACAAAATCAAGAAAGATAAGAAAAATTCCTTCAAGTATGGTTCCTTGATTATATGCTTATTTTTCTACTTTATGAATGAAGTTCCTGGAGTGCAAAGTGTGCACTGGACAAATGATAGGCCAGTGGCAATCCAGATAAGAGATCATTTATATAGCCTTGGAGATTCAAGTGCACAGAAGACTACAATCTGGGGGTATTTCAAAAACTTCTTGAGTTTGATGCATGCAAGAGAAAGAATCCTTGAGTCAATTGTAGAAAAGTATAAAAATGAGATATGTTTCATGGTTGACATTGATCAATGTCTGATGGAGGCTGTAGAACCAAGAACAGTATGGATAATGCCAATGGGTTATGAGGTGGATGAGAGAGTTCTGGACATGTATGCTCAGCATCTTCTGAGCAAACCTAAAGACACCTTTGTTGAAAGGTTTGGAACATACAAGGAACTAAGCTTAAAGTTGCATGTGGAACTTAGACAGCCGGAAACAAAAAGAAAAGTGCACAAGCAAGTGGAAATGTGTGCAGAAAGCATTGGGATTACAAAAGAAGAAGTAAGAAAGAATAGAGAAAGGATTGAAAAGATGAAGAAAAGCAATGAGCAGACTTTAGAGGAAAAAGCAGAAAGTGAGCCAGCAGTCGCTTTAGAAGCCCCACCAAGCTCTTCAAGGAAAACAAGAAGCTCTGCAACTGTCTCAGAACAATCCAAGTCTATTCCCATTAAGACACCGGAAGCCACACCATCCGGTGAAGGAGGAAAGAGGAAGAAAACCAAGGCCACAAGAGCCTACAAGAGCACAAAAGATGATGAGGAAACAGAGACAGATGAAGAAGTTAAGGAGATAAGATCCAAGAAAGCCAAGACTTCAAAGGCTTCTGAGGACTAGCCTTCCGAAAGCAAAAAGGGGAGTAAAAAGCAAGAAACTAGTAAGGTTACTATGACAGTTGATGAAATTGTAAAAACAATCATCGTTCATGGAAATTTAAAGCCTATCAGAGTTTACTATGACAATTTTGATCAAGCAAATAAGAAAATTTTGGAAGATGCCACCATCCTGTATTTGAATAAATTCAATAGAGCCCTATTGGAAATTTTACAAGAACTTCCTAAAAGTTTAAGGAAAATACTAGAAATGAGGAAAGAAGTAGCCAAGGCTAAAGATCTAGAACTTAGAGAGTATGTCCTCTCCACTTTGTGTTCTGTAATGACTAGAAGAGAAGCAGATAGAATCCTTAGAGAAGTTAAAGAAAAATTTAGAAGAAAGGTCCGGATGAACAAGCTAATGCTTGGTGAAACTGAGGAAATTGCAAAAGAAACAGAGGAAATTTTGAGAAAGGCCTTAGACAATGATAAATATTATATTATTTCAAAGAAACAAGTTGAAGAAGACAATCCTCCAGTTCCGGAACTAGAAGCTCCAGAAGAAAAGATTAACAAGGGAATTGATGACCAAAGTGTTAATTTAGATCCTCCGAAGCAAACCTATGAGGAGACAGATGATGGAGTTGATTCATCAATTCTAGTTGTTGGAGAAGTGAACATCAATGAGCAACAAACAGATATTGATGACTCCTCTATTCCAGGAGAGGAGCAAATAAACAAAGCAGATACAAAGATGATGGACCAAACGAATGATGCAGGTGATACTCTAACTCCTCCTGACCAATCAGAAAAGGAAGATAATGTTGAGAATACTATTGCCACACTAGATCCTCCAGAACATATATTAGGTGGTGAGGACAAAGGAGAGAATCATGCTGCAGATAATACAGAGAAAGGTGAAGCAGAGAAAGAGAAAGATGAGAGTAAGGATGAGAAAATAGAAGAAGATGGTGCAAATGTTGAAACACCCAAACAAGATAGTCCGAAGAAAATCCAAGAAGAGGAAAGTGTTCTAGAAATCGTTGCAAGAGACATTGCAAAGGCAGCGAAAAGTCTCCTAGATAAAGAAATGCTTGAGTTTGATGAACCTGAATTACTCCAAGGACCATTTAATCTAGATGCTCTCTCTCCGGTACAAGTGATGAAGATTGCATCCTTCATCAAGCCAAGGCCAGAGAGAAGTTGTTAAAATCTCACATGGAGGACAGTGAACTATTCAAGCTTGCAACTGGAGTCTTGGAGAAGTTATCGCCAATCTGCCAAAAGAGTTCATCGGATTCCCCCTCCAGTCACCTAAAGAATCTTGTAAATGCTGTAAGTACACATTTTGAGTCTTTTGAAAAATCTGCGGAGGTGAAAGTTCAGAAGAAATTTTTGGATAAGAAATTTACTGAAGTACATAATCTAATATGAAATGATAGGATGATACTCGGCATTAGCATAAGGAGTATTTAGAATGCTCTAAAAGATGGAAGTGATATGTTCAAATTATGTCTATCATGGCCCAAAGTTAGTGAGGCTATTGAGAAGAAGATAAAGGAGCAAGAGCAGAAATTGTCAAATCTTTCTCAAATTTTTGATCCTCTAACAGTTTCGCCCATAAGTCAAGAATGTCAAGTAATTAGCTTCACAGATGAGATAAAGAGGCTTGTTAAAGAAAAAGGTAACATTATGAAGAGAATGTGTGAGCTTCGAGAATTGATTGTCCCCAAGTTAGAAACTATGTTTAATGCCTTATTAGAAGCTTAGACTGCACTTTAGACAAGTAATCCTCCAGATCTGACAAAGGCAGAAGCATATGCATTTTTGCTGAGTGGACACATCTCAATTTTGGATGGAATGAAGGGAACTTGGGCCTCTGAACTTGTGCAATTGAAAAATAGTTTTGCAGACATTCTCAAGTTCATGTGAATAGAACTTAATGATTAGTTGCATATATGCGGCACTATACACAAAATTTTTGGAGAATTTTGTCTTGCGGACCCCACCCTTTGCTATTGATGTCAAAGGGGGAGTGAAGAGCAGTGAAAAATGAGGAATCCGACAAGGCTAGCTTCGGAACTAGTGGAAAAGCACGAGTGTACAAAGTAAGGGGGAGCTACATTAGACACTTAGTCATTTTTCACTAAGTGTTGCCATCAATGCCAAAGGGGGAGATTGTTGGCAAGAGACACTGCTTCGCATAACAGGTGTTGTCATTGATGGCAACTAAGACCATTACACTCATCCGCATAACACAATTTGTTCATACCGGAAGTTAGAATTAGAATTTATCCAAGTCCAAGCAATCAGGAGCAGAGCAGGTGACATGGTCCGGTATCTTGGTCCGGATCTCTCCGGTGGAAAGTCATGGTTTGCTGCGGATCTGAAGTAGTCATAAGCATTGTCAAGGCATTCTAAATCTAGAGTTTTGGCCTCCGATGATGAAGGATTCAAAAGATATTGGCTTCTAAGTATCGGGTTTTAGTTTGACAGAGCAAACAGAAGAAGAACAGGCTGACCTTGTAAATGATCTTGGTTCCGGATGTATAGAAGTTGTTGATTGGGCAATTAATGATGACTAGTGATAGTGGCCGACTTGGTTGATGATTTGTAAGTGCAAGTTTTGGTTCATGACTCAAGTTATGCACGGATCTAGCCGACAGAGCACAGTATTCAATAAAGTTCTAAGTGTTCTTGAAGTTGACTGAAAAGTGATTGAAGATCATGATGCAGATATATATACCTAATGTATTTGAATGAAGTGTGTGTGTGTTGCGAATATGGAGTAAATGTAAAAGGGAGCAGATATCCAAGATTCAGATGAAGGCAGAATAGTAAAATAGAGCAGAGTGAAGATGAAATGTGTAAGATAAGTATTTTATGCCTAACCGGAACTAAATTCATGCATTAGTAGATGCTTCTCATCAGTTCAAAATCTTTGTATTCTTCTGTAATCATTTGTAGGTAGTGAGCCTCTATTTGAGCAGTGAGCTCTGGGAAGTGAGCCTGAATACATGTGCATTCTCATTTGTAAAAAATACTTTTAATAGGGTATTAATTTTTGTGGGTTAACCCCCACCTTGGTTTTTCCCTTAACTGGTGCTGCTCCTACTTTTATGATTGTTGTTTTCATGGTTAAGTTATTGATTTGTTGTTAAAAGAAGAGGAAAGAATTAACTACAAAAGGAATTAAAGTTTTGAGACAATTGATTCACCCCCCCTCTTAGTTGTCACCTCTAATTCCAACAGGACTTAGAAGTCAAAAGTCATACCAATGAATATGAGCCATACAATGAATTTGAGTATTCATCATCATTTATTCCAAGATTACCAAACAATAAGATCTAGAAACCATAAAAGAAACCTTACAACTAGATCCTAGCAATATGATAGCATCATCCCCTAGCCTAAACTTAGTCCCTCCATGATAAATGAGTACAATATCGAGGAGCTACTAGACATGGCCTTCCCATGCTCTTCCCAAATGGGGTTGCACGACCCCTACAAGACAGAATCAAGGAACTCCAAATGCATGAATATGCTTTACACCTGATGAGATATCGCAATAATAGATTTGAAAGACACCTAAGATTTCAACACTTCCTCTACAATGGCTGTTAGGAAAGGTATCTCGACCTTGCAACTACAAACTGTTACTATTCTTCTCAATTTTGGTCTTTTCGAATACCCTTTATCTTGAAGGATGGTTTAGAACTTTCAAAGTTTCTAAAAGGGGTTAAAAATGACCGGGCTTACTATTTTTAGTAACTCTACATTTGAGCTTGGATGGACCTGAAATTTTCCTAAAAGGTGCGGAACTGCCAAGTAAATATCTTGGGTGAGTTTTGACTCAAGATCATGCCTGGATTGTAAGATATTAAAGTTAATATTTTTTGAAAACTCTCAAAAAAAGTTTCAAACTCAGATTTGAGACTCTTAGAGGTCCCTAAACGCCCCAAAAGTTGTTGTAACTGGCAAAGCGGATTATAGCTTGATATATCTCTTCACGAGCTTTCTGACGTATCAAACAGTTTGTCAATCAGACACCTGGATCAAAAAATTATGACCTCCCGAAGTTGGACCTCCTATTTTGGGAAACATGAAAACGTGTTGGACACTTAAAAGAGCTATAAAGGGGAGAGTTACACATGTTGGTCTGTGATTTGGTACATCACAAGGTATCTATGATTGGAGATAATTTGGGCACCACTTTTTGGGTGGTTTTTGGTTCATGGTTTTGTAATTATCACTAACGGTTTACTATATTGTATCTCCTATATATCAAGAGCTTGAGATGGAGGTTGTGTGAGAGTCTTATAGATGTTGAGTTGCCTTTAGATCTCTGGTTGGTTATACTACTATGAAATCTTGCTCTGCAAGTATATTGTAATATTTTTGATTCTTGAATAATATATTGGGCGACTTTGGAGTGTGGTTTTTCTCCCGAAAGGGTTTCCCCATGTAATTACTATGTATGGTATGATTGCTATTTATGTTTATTTCTATAACTATTGTAAAGATCTGAAAAGTTCTGCATATTCTGCCCCTCAAGATTAGTGTAGGAAGTTGTTTCGCTACCTTAGCTTTCTTACAAGTGGTATGAGAGCTTGATCACCTTTGGTTTCAATTCTAGGTTGTTGGGTTTTTGAACTAATCTAGTTTTGAGTGGGAGCTTATGCATAAGATACTTTATGATCTTGTTGCAGGAATTTTTAGATGGTGAGCACATCATAGAGAATAGAGGTAGAAAAATTTTCTGGTAACAATTTTGAGATGTGGAAGCTGAAGATGGAGGATCTATTAATTGATCGAGATTTGTGGGATGCTATTGATGAGAAAGTTTCAAGGCCCACAAATGCTACTTTGGCTATTGAATATGATGTTAAGCAGATTGTGCCTGACAGACTCTTTTAATCAATGTCCATGAAGAGCCCTCTGCAAAGAAACTATGGAAGAAACTTGGTGAAATATATCAAGACAAATCTTTAGTGAACAAGATTTTCTTGAGGAAGAAATTGTATTCTTTGATAATGGAAGACGGTGGATGAATTTCAGACCACCTGGAAGAATTCAATATATGGGTGGCTCAATTGGCATCAGTTGGTGTAAAAATGGATGAGGACGAGAGATGTCATATTCTGCTTTGTTCTTTGCCTAATTTGTGGGATTCTCTTGTTATGGCAATTGGGAGTGCTTTTGTTATCTTGAAAGTTGAAGATGTTGTGGGTTCTTTTCTTTCTGAAGAAATGAGGAGGAAGGTATCCATTACTGCCAAAAAAGCCCTAAGTGTTCATGGAAGACCTAAAGAAAAGGCAAGAAGAGCAAGAAACATGACAAATCCAAGTCTAAGGGGAGATCCAAATCTCCTAGAAAGTCCAAAGTTATTTGCTGGAATCGCGGTAAGCCTTGGCACTTCCGTAAGGAGTGTAAAGAAGAAAAGAAGAAAAAAAAGAAATTTTATTATGATTCTGAGTTCTAGAAGGAAGATGGTGATGCGTTCATTGCAGCTTTGGCCACTCATGCAGGTAATGATGCATAGTTAATTGACTCAGGTGCATATTTCCATATGACCCCTAATAGAGATTGGTTTTCTAAATATGAAGAATTTACTGGAGGTAAGGTGTACTTGGGTGATGATTCTCATTTAAATATTGTTGGTCGTAGTAAAGTTAAAATCATATTTCCTGATGGTAGAATAAAAATGATTAATGGCGTGTTGCATATCCTTGGATTAACACAAAATTATTATCTGTGAGCAAACTAATAGATGTAGGTGTGCAGGTAGTCTTTTTTGATACAAGACACAAGATGGTTAGATGTGCTATGGTGATCGCTAGATGTGTTAGATTTGGCACATTGTATAAACTTAATGCATAAACTTTGAGTGCAATAGTACTTCTGTGAAAAGTAAATCTGTGACTTCATTGGAAAAGGAGAGGGTTTCATTTTCAGTGGATGGTCATGGATTTTGAGTACCTGAGGGTGCTCTTTCTTTTGAATCAAAATTGCTTGTAGAGAAAACTATGTTATGGCACCAGAGATTAGGCCACATAGGAGAAAAGGGTCTAAGGACCTTGAAAAATAAAACCTTGTTGAAGGGTTGACTAATTGTAATGTTGATTTTGATTTCTGTGAGCATTGCATTTATGGTAAACAAAACCACGTTCAGTTTTGCTCGAGTTCTCATAAATCTTATGGTGTATTTGATTTTATTCATTTTGATGTGTTTGGTCCTGTAGATGTTCCTTCCATTGGAAATTCCACATATTATGTTTCATTTATTGATGATTACAATAGAAGGACATGGGTATATTTTCTAAATAGTAAATTTGAAGTTTTTAGTCGATTTGAAGAATTTAAAGCAATGGTTGAGTTGCAGATTGGAAAGAAAATAAAATGTTTGAGGACTGACAATGGCGGTGAATTTTGCTCTAATGATTTTGATAGATTTTGTAAAGATTGTGAGGCATATGCACATGCACCAAAGGAGAAGCGAACAAAGTTGGAGAACAAGGCTGTGAAATGTATCTTCATCGGGTATAGTTATGGTGTGAAAGGATACAGGCTTCAGTACCATGTTGCACAGAAAATAATATATAGAAGTGTTATTTTTAGAGAAACTAAGCCTTCTTCTATTACATTGTAGTCATAACAAAGTGACCAGAAAGATGTGATTCAACTCCCTTCTACACCTGAGAAAGTTGAATCGAGGCCCCTAGATAGAGAAGAAGTTGAGTAGATCTCATCTAGCTCTGAATCTTCAGAAGAGGAGGAAGAACCTCCAACTCAACTTGTTCGAAGGTCTACAAGATATAGACAACCACCTAAAAGGTATTCACCTGATGACTGGAGATGTATTTTTGCTTTGAATACTAATATAGATGAACCTAGATCTGTAGAAGAGGCGTTAGGTATGAATGATGTAGAGTCTTGGAAGATTGCTATGGATGAAGAAATGACAACTTTGAAAAAAAATGATACATGGGATTTAGTGCCATTGCCTAAAAGAAGAAAACCTGTTGGTTGCAAAAAGGTGTTGAAGAAAAAGATTGGTTCAAATGGAAGTATTGAGAAGTACAAAGCACGGTAGGTTATGAAAGGTTACTTTGAAGTTGAGGGTGTTGACTACGGTGAGATATTTTCTCTTGTGAAAATAGATTTCCTTCATGGTGATTTGGAGGAGGATATTTATATGACACAGCCAAAACACTACATGGTGAAAAGTAAAAGTAATTTGGTTTGTAAATTGAAGAAATCTTTGTATAGCCTCAAACAAAGTCGTAGGATGTGATACAAGAAATTTGATACATATGTGTTGAGTTTGGGATTTGATAGTTCTAAATCTGATCACTGTATTTATTATAAATCTGATGCTAATCGTTTCCTATTTATTGCATTATATGTTGATGATATGTTATTTATTGGTAAAGGGAAAGGAATGATTTCATAACTAAAGTCTCAATTTGTAGCTAAATTTGAAATGAAAGACCTTGGTGCAACTAAATACATTGTTGGGATGAAAATAAGAAGAGATAGAGAATAAAAAACTATGGCTTGGCTAGAGTAAGTATGTCAATTCAGTTTTACAGAGGTTTAAAATGCAGGATTTTAGACCATTATGTATTCTTTTTACTGTTGGAATGAAATTATCTACTTCACAATGTCGAACATCCCCATCAGAGATGGAAAACATGAACAGAGTGCCTTACCAGAGTGCAGTTGAAAGTTTGATGTATGCTATGGTATGTACTAGACCGAACATTGCCCAAGCAGTGGGAGTTTTTTTCTAGATATATGTCTAATCCTGGTAGATTTCATTGGGATGTAGTTAAAAGAGTCTTCATATATTTGTAGGGTACCTCAGAGTATTCATTGTGTTATCACGGTAATTTGATAGGAGACATGCATTCCCTATTGAAATGCACAAGACAACTTAGTGGGGGGGGTGAATCAATTGTAACCAAAACTTAACTTCTTTTAAGCATCAACACATCGACCACTTAATCACTGTTATTATGATTTAACCATGAAAGCATAAAATCAGAAAATTAAACACATTCACACATTCAACACGAGACACCAGATTTTTTATGTGGAAAACCCAATAAGGGAAAAACCACGGTGAGGATTAACTCACAGCATAAATGATATATCAAAATTTACAACAAGGCTCACTGCCCAGAATGCTCACTACAAAAGAAGCATCACACTACCAAAGGAATAGGATCACTACCAGAAGTTGGTGAACTGAGATAGTAGCATTTGTACCATGTCAAAGTTTAGTTCCATTGAAGCACAATAAAACTCCTCTGCTATGCTCTACTTTTACATTTCACTCTTATCTTTGCATCGTGCATCATCCTCAATTATTCATGACTTCTTTACATGTATTTATACAATTCATCAACCTTGGAATGAATATCAAGGTTGACATTACAATCATCAACCATTGGAACAATCTCCAAGGTCGACATACACACATACATTAAAATAGGTCTGAACCTAAATAGATTTGTGAAGGAGAAGAATGAATACGGACCACACCACACCTTAGCTGGGACTCAAATGCAATCTTCCACGCAATGACATGCTATCACAAACTCCAAAGCATGATCACAAGTAGTAAGAACAACCAGGTCAGCCAAAACAGGTGTTAACACTAAGACCTTTAGGAACACGCTTCATGCATGATCTGAATTACACTTTACAGACCAATCAAAAAGTAGGAACACGATCTAGAGACATCCACAAGCATGTTACAATCATCAAGAACTTCTGTACAACCCCCAAACATTCTATCCAGAAGATTCTTCAAACTAGAGCACTTAATATTACTGTCAACCACTGTCATAAAGGAAAGATAACTTGCAGATCTCCAAATCACGAACCATTTGAACTGAAGGCACATAACATCATCTCAAACTTAATATCATAACTATAGACTATAAAACTTAAATATGGAGAAATGCGGAGCAAAATACATTCTTCCTGTCACCATTGAATACTGATTTTTTATTTATTTTAGTGAACAAAACTCACTCAAATTTTCACATCGGAGGCTCAAACTTGAAACATAGCAACTATAGACATCCCTTAACATATCTTCCAAACCGCAGGCAAAGATATTCAATCTATAGGATATGCGGAGCAAAACACTACACTATTCTTCTTAGACACTTGCTCAAACTCATTCAAATAATTTCTTTAGATGCTGACCTTAGGTGTTGACATCAATGACAACACTTACTGCTCATACTTACAACAATCTCCCCCTTTGTCATTGATGGCAACACATGATGTGAAAAACTATCAAGACAAACAAACTTGCTTTGATTCTTTGCTCCCCCTTACTTTATGCTTTCTCTAGCTGCAACTTTCTCCTTAAGTTTTTCACATGAACCTCTCTCCTCCTTTGACATCAATGGCAAAGGGTGCTGAATGTTTTCTCTTTCTTTAGTTATCAAAGCTCAATTCAGATCTTATTAATACCACACTACTCCCCCTGTCAGTAATACTGCACCACTTATTGCTCTTTATCAGGAACTCATATCAGCAACCTCTACCTACTCCCCCTGAGAGGTAGCCTTCAAAACATCAATCCGGATCAAAGAATAAGACTTTGGGCACCACTGGACTGATGCACTTCCCGTGCATCTTAGTTTAGAGTAGAAGGGGTAATAACCCCTAACTTTTCCCTTAGATACTTAAAAGTATCCTTAGGTAGAGGCTTTATGAAAATATCTGCAATCTGATCCTTAGTAGACACATATTCCATCTTTACTTCATTCTTTGTTACCTTTTCTCTCAGAAAGTGATACCTTATTGATATATGCTTTGTTCTTGAGTGCATCACTGGATTCTTTGAAATACTTATAGCACTTGTATTGTCACAAAAGATTGAAATTGGTTCTTTATACACAACTCTTATAGCCTTCAATGTTTTCTTCATCCATAGCACTTGAGTACAACAACATGCTGCGGCAATATATTCTACTTTTGTAGTAGACAAAGAAACTAATTCTTGCTTCTTGCTTAACCATGAAACCAATCTGTTACCCAAGAGGAAAGCACCTCCACTTGTATTTTTTCTGTCATCAGCATCTCCAGCCCAATCTGCATCTATATAAGCACTAAAAGTGAAATCAGTATCTTTGGGATACCACAATCCATAGTCTGAAGTGCCTTTTAAATACCTCATGATCCTATTAACTACCATCACATGTGACTCTCTAGGATCTTCTTGAAATCTTGCCACAAGACAAACTGCATGCATTATATCTGGTTGGTATGGGTTAGATAAAGTAGTCCTCCAACCATAGACTTATACTTTTTCTGATCAGTCTTAGGTGATTCATCATTCTTGCTTAGCTTGCAACTAGTTACCATTGGGGTACATACTATCTTAGATTCCTCCATTCCAAACTTTTTCAACAACTCTTTCACATACTTGGACTGAGAAATGAAAATTCCCTTTTCTGATTGAGTAATCTGCAGTCCTAGAAAGAAATTCATTTCACCAAACATAGACATCTCAAACTCCTTTTGCATTTCCTCTACAAATTTCTTACACATACCTTCATTGCCTCCAAATATAGTATCATCAACAAAGACTACAACAATCAGAATTTGATCATCATTAATTTTGAAGTAGAGATTATTGTTCGCAGTACCTTTACTGAACCCTAATTGCAACAAATACTTGTCCAACCTTGCATACCAGGCTCTAGGAGCTTGCTTTAGTCCATACAAGGCTTTCTTTAATCTATACACCATATCACCTTGGTTTGATGACTGAAATCCTTCTGACAAATGTAAACTTCTTCCAGCTCTTCATTCAAGAATGCAGACTTCACATCCATCTGGTACACCTTGAAATCTTTGTGTGCTGCAAATGCCAAAAACATTCTTATTGCTTCAATCCTTGCCACAGGAGCATAAGTCTCTTCGAAATCTATGCCTTCAACCTGAGAATATCTTTTGCATACCAATCTTGCTTTGTTTCTTACTACTTCTCCATTTTCATTCATCTTGTTTCTAAACACCCATTTAGTTCCAATCACATTCTTATCAGCAGGTCTAGGAACTGATTCCCAAGTTTGATTCTTCTCTATCTACATCAACTCTTCTTTAATAGCCTTTACCTAATTCTCATCTTTGTAGGCTTCACTTATAGTTTTAGGTTCAATCTTTGAAAGTAAACAGTAGTTCACCTGTTCTTCTACAACTCTTTTCTTTGTCAATACCCCTTTGCTTTTCTCACCAATAATCTAATCTTCAGAATGATTAATCTTTACATACCTGGGAGTCTTAACAACATTTTTCAACGCTTTTTCTTCTTCAAATCGACTGCCTTATTGTTCAAATTTTTCTTCATTCACTGTAGCAGTAGGTTCATCTAATTCATAGCCACTCAGATATGATATTCTTTCCCCGTCTTCATTAACTTTCACATTAGCACTCAATAATTTTTCTCAATCCCTTATTCTAGCACCGATAGGCCGTACTCTTAGTAGAGTATCCAAAGAAGATTCCTTCATCACACTTAGCATCAAACTTACCTAACTCTTCATCTCTTCTAATATAACATTTGCTTCCCAAAACTTTGAAATATTTCACTATTGGAATTCTTCCATACCACAATTCATAAGGATTTTTAGTACCATTACATTTAACTTGAACTCTATTTTGAATGTAGACAACAGTATGTATAGCTTCTCTCCAATACACTTCTGGTAGGTTAGCCTCCATCATCATTGACCTAGCAGCCTCTTGAACTGTCCTGTTCTTTCTTTCAACAACTTCATTCTGCTCAGGTGTCCTAGGAGCAGACAATTGTCTCTTTATCCCTTGTTCTTCACAGAAAATCTTGAATTTATTTGATGTAAACTCACTTCCTCTATCAGACCTTAAGCATTTGATCCTTAATTCTATCTCATTCTCAACCATTGCCTTGAAAGCTTTGAACTTGTCTAGGGCTTCTGATTTATCTTTTAGAAAAGTGACCCAAGTCATTCTAGAATAATCATCAGTAAGCAACATAAAGTACTTGTCTCCTTGCAAACTTCTTGTTCTTGTAGGACCACACAAATCTGTATGCACCAGCTCAAACAATCTAGCAAAAAAATGTTCTTTACTTTTGAAACTTGTCCTTGTCTATTTCCCCAATTGACATCCTTGCAAATAGTATTAGTAGGCTTCACAAGCTTAGGCAAATCTCTCATAGCTTGTACTGAACTTATCTTCACCAAGTTGTCAAAATTGATATGGCACATCCTTCTATGGGTGTTACCACAGTAATGGGTTACACTTTCTGGGACATCCTGATTTTTGTTGAAATCACATATTTTTAGAAAATATAATGATTTAAGCCTTGAAAGGTTCCATTTAAATGATTTCAATTGAAGAAGGTTTGATCAAACCCATTTAGATTCAAACCCCCTTGGATAGAACCCCACTAGTTTTAAACCATACCTATAATGGAGTCTTCTCTACACCTATCAAAATACTGATAAAAAACCACTTTTGATTTACATTTTGGGGGATCAAATGAATTCATTTAAAATTTATGTTTTGTAAGTATGTAGTCCTTATTATAAGCTTCCAAAAAAATATAATTTTAAATATATTTAATTTGATTATTATATTTATTTTTTATTTCTTGTGAATGTAGGTTTTCACCGAACATCAAGTTCTATATTCTACACACATGAAAAATTAGTAAATTAGTGAAATTTTTTTTTGAAAAATATCTATGCCCTAGGTATTGATGTCCTTGTTTCAACAAAAAAAAATTTGAATTTCGATACATACAAAAAAAGTTATGTTTTATGGAATACGCCTATGTCTAAATTATAATTGGTTTGACTTCAAAAATTAATTAAAAAAATATTCAACAAAATATTATGAAACCAAATACATGCCCTATATATCAGTGTTACCAATCTAAATTCAAAAGAATCAAAATTTTATCCTTTGTAGAAAAAAAGTTATGTGCTACATAATACACATCACTTTAAAAAAATGTTGTTTACTATTAAAATTTAGTTATCAAAGGAGACAATTTTTTTTACAATTTAACTCCAATTTTTTTAAAAATATATATTTAGAATCTACAAACAAAATCTCACAAATCACTAGTTTGCATCATCTTCAAATTCGTAACGGTTTAGCGGCTATAGGTGTCAGAAAGTGAAGATTTAGTTCAAAATGTTGATTTCAATGTCAAGTTTGGCCAAAAAGTCTAACCCATTATTGTGGGATGACCCCTATGGCACAACCAACTCTCATCTATCTGAGCCAACAAACAACATTCATTAGTTCCTCTCTAATGATAAACATTACCTCTAGTCTTCTTACCAGTAGTAATTACTTTTTTGGAGTTTTCTATGATCTTGCATCCATTATCCTTAAATCTCAGATCATACCCTTTGTCACACTTCTGACCAACACTTAAAAGATTATGCTTCAAACCCTTCACATAGAGAACATCATTTGTATTGTGCCTTCCATCAAAAGAAATAGATCCTATTCCGCAAATCTTACCAGCTGCATCATCTCCAAACCTAACTAGTCCTCCATCATACTTTTCCAAACTTACAAACTTTCTTTTACACCGGTCACGTGATGTGAACATCCACTGTCAATAATCCATTCATCCTTATCTTTCTCAACCTCACAGATAGACAAAGCACTTTCTTCCACTGGTTTTTCTTCCTTCACACAACTAGCAGGATTAGTAGATACAGGTTCTTCCTTGATAGCAATAAACAAGCATTCATTTGCACTAGTATCATCAGACTCATCATCTGTTACACCATCATCATCAAGATCTCTAACATAATAGCATTCCTTTATAATCCTAGGTCTACTTTCAAATTTCTTCTTGGCTTTTTCAATTCTCTTCGGACACCTGGATGCACAGTGACCAATCTTACCACAGGTAAAGCATTTGAATGGTAATTTACCTTTGAACTTACCAGTACCTCTTTGCATTCTATCCACAAAGTTGGATTCAATCTCATCAAGGTCATCATTTGATTCCACAACATACTTCTCAGATCTTGAAGTCTTCTCTGAAGTGTTGGCTTTGAAAGTAGTCTTAGTTTCGGCAGAGCATCACCGAACTCTCTCATCTCAAAAGCAGTGAAATTTCCAAGCAACTAATCTTTTGTAATCTTCTTCACACTCATAAGTTCTTCAATTGCAGACACCTTGTGACTGTGGGATTTAGACAATGATCTAAGAATCTTCAGTACAACCTCATCTTCATCAACAGTTCCTCCAAGACCTTTGATTCCATTGACAATTTCATCAACCTTTTGCATGTAGATTGTTATGTTCTCATCATCACTCATCTTTAGGGCTTCATACTTCGCCTTCAGGTTTTGTAATTTTGTACTCTTTATAGAATCATCTCCTTCATATAAAATTTTCAACTTATCCCAGATCTCATGAGCAGTTTCCAGATCCATAACTTTCACTAACTCAGTATTAGATGAGGCATTTAACATAGCATCTCTAGCTTTTCTGTTTAACTCATACTATTTGACTTCATCTTCAGATGATGGACCATTTTGAGGAATAGTATACTTTGTATTTGCCATCTTCCAAACACTATAACCAAGAGAAATGAGATGACTTTTCATTTGTACCTTCTAGAGAGCATAATCTGTTCCATCAAACTACGGAGACTCCTTGTGCACCATCCCAGATCTACCTCCAGCTATTAGGCATTCTTCTGAGGAACCCTCGCTTTGATACCAATTGTTGAAATGTACAAGACAACTGAGAGGGGGGGGTGAATCAATTGTAACCAAAACTTAACTTCTTTCAAGCATCAACACATCAACCACTTAATAACTGTTATTATGATTTAACCATGAAAGCATAAAATCATAAACTTAAACACATTCACACATTCAACACGAGACACCAAATTTTTTATGTGGAAAAACTAATAAGGGAAAAACCATGGTGAGGATTAACTCACAGTATAAATGAGATATCAAAATTTACAACAAGGCTTACTGCCCAGAATGCTCACTACAAAAGAAGCGGCTCACTGCCAAAGGAATAGGCTCACTACCAAAAGGGCTCACTGCTAGAAGTTGGTGAACTGAGATGGTAGCATCTATACCATGCCAAAGTTCAGTTCCATTGAAGCACAATAAAACTCCTCTTCTCTGCTTTACTTTTACATTTCACTATTATCTTTGCATTGTGCATCATCCTCAATTATTCACGACTTCTTTACATGTATTTATACAATTCATCAACCTTGGATTGAACATCAAGGTCGGCATTACAATCATCAACCATTGGAACAATCTCCAAGGTCAACATACACACATACATTAGAATAGGTCTGAACCTAAACAAATTTGTGAAGGAGAAGAATAAATGTGGACCACACCAAGCCTTAGCTAGGACTCAAATGCAATCTTCCATGCAACAACATGCTATCACAAACTCCAAAGCATAATCGCAAGTAGTGAGAACAACCAAGTTAGCCAAAACTGGTGTTAACACTAAGACCTTTAGGAACACGCTTCATGCACGATCTGAATTACACTTTGCAGACCAATGAAAAAGTAGGAACACAATTTAGAGACATCCACAAGCATGTTACAATCATCAAGAAGTTCTACATAGCCCCCAAACATTCTATCCAAAAGATTCTTCAAACTGGAGCACTTAATAATTACTGTCAATCACTGTCATAAAGGAAAGATCGCTTGTGGAACACCAAATAAGGAACCATTTGAACTAAAGGCACATAACATCATCTCAAACTTAATCTCAGAACTGCAGATTATAAAATTTAAATGCAGAGAAATGCAGAGCATAATAGATTCTCCCTATCACCATTGAATACTAAAAAAAATAGTTTTTACTCTGGTGAATAGAACTCACTCAAATCTTCACACTAGAGGCTCAAACTTGAAACATAGCAACTACAGACATCCCTTAACATAACTTCCAAACCACAGGAAAAAATATTCATTCTACAGGATATGCGGAGCAAAACACTGCACTGTTCTTCTCAGACACTGCTCAAACTCATTCAAATAATTTCCTTAGATGCTGACCTTAGGTGTTGACATCAATGACAACACTTACTGCTCATACTTACAACATTCCCTTGATATTTATGGTTTTGTGGATTCAAATTGGGTAGGTGACGTTGATAGCAGACGATCCACCAGTGCTTATGTGTTTACTTATTTGATGGTACAATTAGTTGGATGAGTAAGTGACAGGTTGTGGTTGCTTTGTACACTACTAAAGCTAAGTATATATCAGCTATTCATGCTTGTAAAGAAGCCATTTGACTTAAGAGACTGCATTCAGATATTAGAATAAAACAAGATGTAGTGGCAGTTAATTGTGACAGTCAGAGTGTAATCTGCCTAGATAAGAACCTGACATTTCATGCCAGGACCAAGCACATTGATGTACAATATCATTTTGTTACAGATATGGTTGAAGATGGTAGGGTGAAGCTAGTTAAGGTAGAGACTTTGATGAATGTTGCAGATTCATTAACTAAGCTTGTGACCACAGAGAAGTTCAGATGGTGTTTAGAGTTGATGGGCCTCTCGGCCCTTAGCAATTAAATCATGGTGTTGATACTTCATTTTCTCTTGCAAGGTGTTTGACAAGTGGGAGAATGTTAGGAAAGGTGTCTCAATTTTGCAACTACAAAATGTTACTATTCTTCCCAATTTTAGTCTTTTCAAATACCCTTTATCTTGAAGGATGGTTGAGAACTTTCAAAGTTTCCAAAAGGGGCTAAGAATGACAGGGCTTCTTATTTTTAGTAACTCTACATTTGAGCTCAGATGGACCTAATTTTTTTCCAAAAAGTGCAGAACTTCCAAGTAAACATCTTGGCTGAGTTTCAAATCAAGATCATGCCTGGATTGCAAGGTATTAAAGTTTCTATTTTTTGAAACTCCTGGAAAAAGATTCAAACTCATATTTGAGGCACTTAGAGGTCCCTGAATACCCCAAAAATTTTCACTCCCAGAAAAGTGAGTTACAACTTGATAGATCTCTTCACGAGGTTTTTGATGCATCAAATGGTTCATCAATCAGACACCCAGATCAAAAGTTATGGCCTCCAAAAGTTGGACCTCCTATTTTGGGAAATGTGAAAACATGTTGGACACTTAAAAGCACTATAAAGGGGAGAGTTACATGTGTTGGTGTGTGATTTGACACATCACAATGCATCTTTGATTGGAGATAATTTGGGCACCACTTTTGGGTGGTTTTGCTCATTGTTTTGTAATTACTACTGACGATTTATTGTATTGTATCTCCTATATATCAGGAGCTTGAGATGGAGGTTGTGTGTGAGAATCCTATAGATGTTGAGCTGCCTCCAGATCTTTGGTTGGTTATACTCCTATGAAATCTTGCTCTGCAAGTATATTGTAATCTTCTTGATTCCTAAATAATTTATTGGCTGAATTTGGAGGGGTTTTTCTCCCGAAAGGGTCTCCCCACGTAATTACTATGTTATGGTATGATCAGTATTTATGTTTATTTCTGTAACTATTGTAAAGATTTGAAAAGTTCTGCATATCCCTCCACTCAAGAATAGTGTAAGAAGTTGTTCTGCTACCTTAGTTTCCTTACAAGTGGTATCAAAGTTTGATCACCTTTGGTTTCAATTATGGGTTGTTAGGTTTTTTGAATTAATCTAGTTTTGAGTGGGAGCTTCCGTAGAAGATACTTTGTGATCTTGTTGTAGGAATTTTCAGATGGTGAGCACATCAGGGAGAATAGAGGTAGAAGAATTTTCTAGTAACAATTTTGAGATGTGGAAGCTGAAGATGGAGGATATGTTAATTGATCGAGATCTGTGGGATGCTATTGATGAGAAAGTTTCAAGGCCCACAGATGCTACTTTGGTTGTTGAATATGATGTTATGGACCATAAAGCCAAGGGTCTAATAAGACTGTGCTTGACAAAGTGTTTTAATCAATGCCCATGAAGAGCCCTCTGCAAATAAATTATGGAAGAAACTTGGTGAAATATATCAAGCCAAATCTTTAGTGAACAAGATTTTCTTAAGAAATTGTATTCCTTGAGAATGGAAGAGGGTGGACAAATTTCAGACCACCTAGAAGTATTGAATATGTTGGTGGGTCAATTGATATCAGTTGGTGTAAAAATGGATGAGGAGGAGAGATGTCAGTTCTTGCTTTGTTTTTCACCTGATTCGTGGGATTCTCTTGTTATGGTGATTGGGAGTACTTCTGTTATCTTGAAAGTTGAAGATGTTGTGGGTTCTTTTTTTTGAAGAAATGAGGAGGAAGATATCCACCCATGCCAAAGAATCCCTAAGTGTTCATGGAAGACCTAAAGAAAAATA
The DNA here is from genome assembly GCA_027924645.1 of Cunninghamia lanceolata. Lineage (NCBI taxonomy): Eukaryota > Viridiplantae > Streptophyta > Pinopsida > Cupressales > Cupressaceae > Cunninghamia > Cunninghamia lanceolata. Next base: position 6,389,844 of record BSBN01000404.1, read on the forward strand.
CAATAAGAGCGAGAAGCATGACAAATCCAAGTCTAAGGGAAGATCTAAATCTCCTAGAAAGTCCAAAGTTATTTGTTGGAATTGTTGTAAGCCTAGACACTTCCCTAAAGAGTGTAAAGAAGAAAAGAAGAAGAAAAAGAAGAAATTTGATTATGATTATGAGTCTGATAAGGAAGATGGTGATGCATTCATTCTAGCTTTGGCCACTCATGCAAGTAATGATGCATGGTTAGTTGACTTAGGTGCATATTTCGATATGACCCCTAATAGAGATTAGTTTTTGAATATGAAGAATTTGATGGAGGTAAAGTGTACTTGGGTGATGATTCTCATTTAAATATTGTTGGTCATGGTAAAGTTAAAATCAAATTTCCTGATGGTAGAATAAAAAGGGTTAATGGTGTGTTGCATATCCTCGTATTAGCATGAAATTTATTATCTGTGAGCAAACTAATAGATGTGGGTGTGCAGGTAGTCTTTTCTGATATAGGATGCAAGATGATTAGACATGCTATGGTGATCGCTAGAGGTGTCAGATTTGGCATATTATATAAACTTGATGCATACATTGTTGAGTGCAATAGTACTTCTGTGAAAAGTAAATCTGTGACTACTTCATTGGAAAAGGAGAGGGTTTCATTTTTAGTGGATGGTCATGTATTTTGGGCACCTAAGGGCGCTCTTTCTTCCGAATCAAAATTGCTTGTAGAGAAGACTATGTTATGGCACCAGAGATTAGGCTACATAGGAGAAAAGGGTCTAAGGACCTTGAAAAATAAAAACCTTGTTGAAGGGTTGACTAATTGTAATCTTGATTTTGATTTTTGTGAGCATTACATTTATGGTAAACAAAACCACATTCAATTTTACTCGAGTTCTCATAAATCTTGTGGTGTATTGGATCTTATTAATTTTGACGTGTTTGGTCCTGTAGATGTTCCTTCCATTAGAAATTCCACATATTATGCTTCATTTATTGATGATTACAGTAGAAGGACATGGATATATTTTCTAAATAGTAAATTTGAAGTTTTTAGTCAATTTAAAGAATTTAAATGCAATGGTTGAGTTGCAGATTGGAAAGAAAATAAAATATTTGAGGACTGACAATTGCGGTGAATTTTTCTCTAATAATTTTGATAGATTTTGTGAAGATTGTGGCATTCAGAGAGAAAAGATAACTCTGTATTCTTCACAACAGAATGGAGTTGTAGAAAGAATGAACAACACACTAATGGAGAAGGCTAGGAGTATGATTAGTGGTGTTGGTCTAGAAAAAAGGTTTTGGGCTAAAGTTGTTTCCACTACTTGCTACCTGACTAAAAGGTCTCCTACATTTGCTCTTGTTGATAAAATGCCTATGGAGGCATGGTTGGGGCACAAGCCTTCACTAAGACATCTTAAAGTTTTTGGTTGTGAGGCATATGCACATGTGCCAAAAGAGAAACAAACAATGTTGGAGAACAAGGTTGTGAAATGTGTCTTCATCAGGTATAGTTATGGTGTGAAAGGATACAAGCTTTGGGACCCTATTGTACAGAAGGTAATATATAGTAGAAGTATTATTTTTTAGAGAAACTAATCCTTCTTCTATTACATTGCAGCTGGAACAAAGTGAACAGAAAGATGTGATTCATGTAATGCCCCGCAATGAACACCTTAGAGGACAACACATTTATGCCATGCAAAGCGGATTTTTTTTTTTTTTTTGTAGTTAAATAAGATAACAAGGTAATGTTTAACAAATCAATACGCATAATTAAACTAACAACTTGTCTTCTAAGGTTCCATGGTTGCACTACTTGACAAATTAATCAACATAATTTAACATACTGGTGCAGGAGCACCTTCATAAATTGATGCTTCTATAGGAGTTTGGTTAAATTTTAAATGATTCAATAGTGTGATGAAGTCAATCAAGTCATTTTTATGTGTTTAGGTTAATAGGAGTTTTAAATATGCAAAATATTGCAAACCATGTAAAGGTTGTCAATGTAAAGTTGGAAAAAAGATGTAGAATGAGGGAAGGTGAAGAGTCATTTGGCTCTTGGTTCATTCCAAGTAGTTGGAAACTGAAAGGTCATTTGTAATACCTTTAAAAAGGCCTTGTATACCTTTGAAAACTCAGAGGTGATTGAAGATTGAGAATGGAATGGTAAAAAGCAATGTTTTTCTGTATTATACTTCAGAAATTTACTGTTTTCTTGCATGGTACAGCCTAGTATGGGTAGGAGGATATTTATTTTTGATTTCAAATGAAATTATATTCAATCACCCTCCCTTTACTTTTTTCTCTCATCAAATTTGGTGCAATATTGAGGAAGTTATGACAGTTTTAGTGACTACAATTTCTAGAATTCTCCTATAACAGTCCTGTTGCAGCATTTGGTACGGTTCTGTATGGATAGATAGAAGGGAAATCCATATATGGTTGGAAAGAGTATTGAGTCTAGTTTCCATTTCTTTTTGTTTCATCAAATTTCATTATGATTTGAATAAGTTATGGCACTTTTATTGAGGGTAGGTCTGCAGAGTTAAATTTTCTGAAAATGTAGTCTGAAAATATGCATGATACGACTTGGTACGGCCTCACATTGATGTATATAATAGATGGATGGAAAGATATGTGTTTCTAGTTTACAATTATTTTAGTTTGGTATAATTGCATTAAGTTTTGTGAGAGATATTGCAATTTTGGTGAGGGCAGGTCTGAACGCTGCCTAGGGTTTGTAGTTTTAGGAAAAGAGTCATAACTTTCTCTCCTACCATTGGATCTTCACGAAAATTAGATGAAAAGTTTGTATTAATTTTCTATTCAACCTCAACAAAGAAATTGGATTGGTTCTTTGATTTTTTAATGTTATTGAGGATAGTTTTGGTCCTCCTACCTCTACATCAAATTAGTATCAGAGTTGGCGAAAGATTTGGTGTTGTATTTGTTCCTGTCACTGAGAAGGCAGGTGAAGAACTGAAGGAAAGAATGTGTTGGTGACAATTATTTGTTTACTAAGTTGTTTGTTTGCAGGTGCTTGTTCCATCTAGCTACAGAAGGATGTTTTCTGAGGTTGTGTGTGTGGGCAGACAAGATGAGGTCTGTCATGACCATTCTCCAATGGAGATTAGGCTGGATAAGGGTGCATAGAGAAACCACTAAGGAGAGAGTGGTAGGTGCATCACTAGGATCTGTTGTTGGGTGAGATGAATGGTTTGGTGAGTTGGTTTGTTGTGAAGTAGTGAGAGAGATGGATACCTAAAGAAGCACTTGATGTTGCAGCCTGAAGAGTACTCCACTGATGGGAGTAGAAGGAGCCCGAAGAAGCTCTGTGAAGATGGTAGTTTGTTCTGTTGGTTGGTTGGTCAACTTCCCTATTGGTATGAAGATTTAAAGATTGAAGCTAAGAAGATTGAAGATAAAGCCAGAGGAGATGTAGGAAAAGAGAGTTTTGTTTTGCAGATACATTTTCAAAGGACTTAGAAATCTTTGTTGGTTGGTTGTATGGTGCAGGAGCACCTTCATAAATTGATGCTTCTATAGGAGTTTGGTTAAATTTTAAATGATTCAATAGTTAATGAAGTCAATCAAGTCATTTTTATGTGTTTAGGTTAATAGGAGTTTTAAATATGCAAAATATTGCAAACCATGTAAAGGTTGTCAATGTAAAGTTGGAAAAAAGATGTAGAATGAGGGAAGGTGAAGAGTCATTTGGCTCTTGGTTCATTCCAAGTAGTTTTAAACTGAAAGGTCATTTGTAATACCTTTAAAAAGGCCTTGTATACCTTTGAAAACTCAGAGGTGATTGAAGATTGAGAATGGAATGGTAAAAAGCAATGTTTTTCTGTATTATACTTCAGAAATTTGCTATTTTCCTGCATGGTACAGCCTAGTATGGGTAGGAGGATATTTATTTTTGATTTCAAATGAAATTATATTCAATCACCCTCCCTTTCCTTTTTTTTCTCATTGAATTTGGTGCAATATTGAGGAAGTTATGACCGTTTTAATGACTGCAATTTCTAGAATTCTCCTATAACAATCCTATTGCAGCATTTGGTATGGTTCTATATGGATAGATAGAAGGGAAATCCATATATGGTTGGAAAGAGTATTGAGTCTAGTTTCCATTTCTTTTTGTTGCATCAAATTTCATTATGATTTGAATAAGTTATGGCATTTTTATTGAGGGTAGGTCTGCATAGTTTAATTTTCTGAAAATGTAGTCTGAAAATATGCATGATACGACTTGGTACAGCCTCACATTGATGTATATAATAGATGGATGGAAACATATGTGTTTCTAGTTTACAATTATTTTAGTTTGGTATAATTACATTAAGTTTTGTGAGAGATATTGCAATTTTGGTGAGGGCAGGTCTGAACGCTGCCTAGGGTTTGTAGTTTTAGGAAAAGAGTCATAACTTTCTCTCCTACCATTGGATCTTCACGAAAATTGGATGAAAAGTTTGTATTAATTTTCTATTCAACCTCAACAAAGAAATTGGATTGGTTCTTTGATTTGTTAATGTTATTGAGGATAGTTTTGGTCCTCCTACGTCTACATCACATACGTTATTAACTGACATTAGCAGATCATTCTAAATCTATTGCACTAATGATTATACATATACATCTCCATTTCATGACATCAGTTAGATAATCAATTTGATCAAGATTACATGTACATATTCAAAAGTTTATACATATGAGAACATCATTATGTAGTTTATATTATCACCATCCTAATTACATTTGAATACATACATTATGAAACAACTGATACACATGCTAGTACAAGAGCATAATAATTGTCTTCATAACCAAGTACAAGATCTGATGTCTGATACACAAGGTATATCCTCCTCGCTCACGAACAACGGCAAGGGAAAAAAACCAATGGAAAAAGCTCTTCCACCTATCCATGTGGAACCCTAAGGTCCACCCCCTGAGTTAGGAGTTAACATGAGGTTCCCACTACAACATACAGTCAGGTAGACAATAGACTAAGATAGCACATGACTCCAATATCACAAGTCAATATCACAAACAACACAACAATACTTCCAGAGGCAAACACTTAACAAATGGGGAGAGTACAACTAGGGAATGCTAGACTGTAGTTAGGAGAGTGTCATCGCATGGTCCTAACATGGGTTACCTAGGCTATCTATCACTAGAAGCTGGCCCCCATCTATGGTTACCCTGGTAGCCTCTCTAGGTACTGGCCCCATAGGGTGACACATGCGGAATCAACATTCCCTTCATGAGGTCAAGGAAGTTGATTTTGCCAACCACGGCCTTCTCATCTCATCCTTAGCCTGAATGAGCACTACAGGCATGAGTGAGGCATCCAATTATCTTGATTAGTGTGAAACTACCCAACCCCTAGATTTATTATTAGGTTGTCACTTGATTACAAACTCCCAATGGGTTACCCTGGCTAGCCACTTTGGGCACCGACCCCACATTGGAAGCCACTCCCCTACCTACAACTAGAAGACCCTACTCAACAAGCATAACAAACATCATCATGAAAACAAGGATACATGAATCATGCAAGGCATTAATCATCTTGCATAACCAATATCGTTACATCAACATGTATATATAACAATGCAGGGTGTTGACCCTCAAAACATAATCATAAGGGCAGAACTTCTAAACCATTGCCCCTAACACACATATGCATTACATCCCTATGATTCCCATGTCTCCCCATTCCATAACTCACCACAAGACTGGACAACAATACATCCATAAAGAAGTACATTAATCATTCCCCTTGTCTTTTAATCCATGCATAACTAGAGACAACAAGCTTCTTAAAACATCATGATCTCAAGACATCCCATTCTAAGCCTCTCGAAAACTATCCCCACAGGTAGATGTAATAACATAGGGACCATGATGACATATCTAATTCACTTTCCACAAATCAAGATTCATAACCCTGTTATGTGAGCAATTTGTACTCAACAAGGAGTCATTTTAAACAAATAATTTATGTTTAATTTAAACACTAATTGACTATATTAGGTTTCAATTAATAATGTCAGTTAAATATAATTACATTATCAAGTTCAAACATAACTTGTGATTCGTCTATAATTTGGAATAAATGAACAGATTACATAAGATTATTGGCTAAGTATACATATATATTCAGTTACATTTTGAAAGACATAAACACTATAAATATACCTCTTCTTATTATAAAAGAATATTTAATTTCTAAGGCATAAACTTCATTATCCAGTTTGAGGCCTCCTTAATATTGTCTTAGATAAAATACGAGGATATAGATATAATTACATATTGAAATGTATAGTTATGAAACTATAATACCTATATTGCAAATTGGGTAAATATCTACTTGTAATTCAAATCCCAACCCTAAAATTAATAATAACATTATTCTATATTTCATTTGCAAAGAAAACCAGTATATTAATATTAAAACATAGTGTACCAACGATTGTATTCTTGTTAAGAATAAATCTACAATTACATTACAATAGTTACATGTAAACATTTATTAAAACAATTATTTAATTAAATCTTAAAGATACAACTATATTTATATCTCAGTAACATAACTAAGGTAACCACTATTTGTCATTTTTATAAGTCAAATTAAATAATTACAATGTAATTTAAATTCAATTCAAACATCATGAATTAATGTTAATTCTACAAGATCACGAATCTATACAAAAGAAGAAATCTAAAATAACTCACTAACTTCAATGCAATTACAATTTCTAACAACATCACTATAACATACATGTATATTCTCCTAGTCACTTACTATTAACAATTCTAATGACCACAACGATGTGTGATCGAACAAAAGACATTCATTTATTTTGTTTTAAATCCAATTCCAACTTAACAAAATTATTATGACAAGATCTTTACCAATTCAATCAAACTAGATTAAATTTCATCTACCCTAAGCATTTTGTCATATCCATTTACATTTAATTGTATTAACAACTAAACTCAAGTTATATCTCCACAAGAATTCATAAAACTAGGTCTAGTTTAATAAATATTAATTCTATCTGTTATATTAAATCTATCATCAATTTCATATAAATATAACCTTCAAGCTAAACAAACGCATAAGTAATATTAATTACAAATGCTTATAAATTAAATATATTAATATAATTTGAAATGATACCCTAAACCATTTGGTTAATAGTTTGATGTTTTTGTTGCATGTGTGTTTTGTCAAATAAGTAATTTCCTGTGCAAAATAAATGTAAGATGCATCTTGTTATATCCTCAGATCAAGAGTCCTTGAAACATTCTGTCTGGTAGATCAGACAAATTCGTTCTGTACATATTGCTCCAGTCTTGAGACTACCCTCATTGTGAGATTTGGATATACTGGTCAAGCTGTGTCTATTATTTCACATTGACTACTACAATTCTATTGTCCCTTCACTATATTGACATCAACATGTCGCATATAGGCTTCAGATGTTCTTGATAAGGTTCCTTAAAAGTGTTCTTCGCTGGAAATTTATGTTGTGTAGTGCCAGACTTTTCTACAAATCTAGTTTGTGCAATTCCTGCAATCATTTAATTCTTTGGGTCTGCAGGTCATCATGATATATTGTCGAATGGCTTTTGAGCCTTGTTGTGCCTCCATCTTATCATTTGCCTGAGCGTTCCTAATATATTTTAAAAATATTCTTTAGTGCATATCATGCGATCTTTGTATTCCTCGAGATGACATCCCTCCTTGAGGCACTCTATCAACAGTTTGCGTGCTTTGTCTATGTTACTGCATTTTGCATGCATATCTACCAGGGCAGTAGAAACTTCATCATTTGTCTAAACTAGTTATCCTCCATCTTGCAATGGATGCGCATACCCTATTCCAAAGCTCTGGTTTGGGTGTAGGTTCGATGGATGCTCACAAAGGTTGTAGAGTCTGGTTTTACACTTTCTATCTGTGACATTCTAAAACTCTAAGTGGATGGACTATTTTAAACACTGTCAGACTTAAATTCCTAAGAGGAAATATTAAAACGACTTTAGAAACTTTCCTACAGCTTCAGCGAACTGATAGATGGAATGCCTCCAAGGAGGTCATCAACAAGGTGTGATGATTGCAGGATATAAGGGAAACAGATCTGTTCGAAAGGCTTTACAATTTCCCTAGCAAATGTCGCCTCCTCTCTGCCCACGCCATTAAAGGAAGTTTGCAAGAATATATACATGCAATGTGGTCCCATGCACTGGTATGATTGCAGTATATATAAAGGATGAATATGTTGAATAGATTAAGAAAATTGTCAAGCAAAATACAACTACCCACCTCATCCCTGCGTTAGAGAAGAAATTTCTAAAGATTTTTTTTATAAATGAAACGCTTTGCGTGACATTCTTGGATGTTAAATTGCCTGCATAATGCCAAGGTATATATAAAAACTGCCTTACATGCCACCTCAATGAAATTCAACATTATGGAATGCAAATCGTGGAGTATAAACACATCTCAGGATTGTCTAGAGAGAAATTGCCTCAAGGTCTCGCGAGCTACAATTATTGCATGGTACACATACAATAGATTTGAGAGAAAAGGCTTTAGAAATTTTAGGCCAGGGAGATTTTGCGAAGAATGGCGCCCACCACAACACAATGAGAGGTATAATTTCTTTTCATTTTTTTTAAATTTTTTTTAGGAAACTTATAGTAAATTGGAGGTATAGATGAGGCGTCTAGACTGTATGACAAACTACCTCAGATATATGGTCTCTTGGATTGCTATTATCACAGGATAAGTATATAATAATTTGGCAATTTGCAGATACAGACCCGCATCCTTTGCCGTGTGCCATATAGGTTCAAGGTGTGAGGGCTATAATAATATTCAGACAAATGCGTTGATTGCAGGATGTGCAAAATATGGTTTTGTTGGAGCAGCCTCTAAACTTTTAAACAAATGCAACTGATAGGTGCAAGGCCAGACTCCATGACCTTGCCAGCATACACTTTGCACTAGAATGGTAGCATGAGACAGGGTTTGATCATTCGTTAAGCATCATGGTAAGGAAATCATCGGATGTGGATGACTGCCCTGGGTAAAAACTGTATGCAAAATGTGTGAATATCAACAAACATATGAACTATTTGATAGTGTCACAGAGGGATTCCATCTGATGAAGAGCATAGGTTGAAGGACACACACAGAGTGGATTCATGGAGACGACTTTAGAAACTTTTACCGAATGCAATTCATGAAAAGGGCTTAGAATTGATCAGGCAATGTAATGATTACGGGATAATTACAAATTGGATTTAATAATACATAGGAGACTCAACAAATTATTCAACTGATTCAATTGAAAGAACAAATCATCCATTTTCACCACAGGCAGATTCAAGGGCCAGAGAAAAAGTTTAAAAGAAATAGTGAAAGCTAGATTCTCACGCTTGTCCAACTGAAGAGTGAAATTGCTCCCAGATCTCGGCTTGCCTCTCCAGCCTCCTCCAAAACTCTCAGCCCCTTCCTAGTTCCTACCACTAATTTTTTTCTCTGTTCTTCCTGCCCCCCAAACCAGGACTCAACTCCCCCCATAAATGCAGGAGACAACCTCCCTTCCCAACAATCCCACTTTCTCAAAACAAGGGTTGGACTCCTCGAGTAAATGTAGAAACATGCCTTTCTCTTCCCAATAATCCCACTCTCTTGTGGGATTCAAAATTAACTTTATCAAAGGACTCCAAAATTCTCAAATTTGCAACTGACGGCACCTGACATTAATTTGCATATCCCCAAAATCCTGAATACATGGTATAAAGCAACCACCCTAATTTTTAAACTTTAGAATATTCCAAAGAAATATTATTATTTTATTAATTTAATATTAACTATGTATTTCTTTTAACACAATTTATATTTATATTTATTTATTTATGTCCATTGTAATTTTATTCATTTACAACCATTTGAGTCATTCATAAACAACTCATAATTTAGTAATTAATTTATTTATTATTTCATATAATTTTATTAATCATATTTTCTATATAACTTAATTTATATTGAAACAATCATATTCATTTATCAAAATTATATTCCCAGTCTAATAAATCTATTTGAATGCATTAATTAACCAAACAAAACTTAGGCAATTCTGACCTAGTCAATCCTCATTGTGGAACATTACTTGACTAACAAGCAAGATTAGACGACAAGACAACAATCATGGAGGTAGACAGGCAAACAGACCATAATGACAAGGGACCCCATGTTAACTCCATTCAACGATTCCATTGGCTAGGGCACGCTCAGACCTGCTAGTTCAGGTGGAGTCGATGCCCAGTACCTGCATCCTGCAACAAACAACAAGATTGTACATATATATATATAAACATGTAGTCATAAACATAATGAACGGAAGTCGCAGCATGGTAGGGTACTCAGACACTAGTAATGCGACACTGTTCCATTCATGTAAACACATCATTAAATAGCTACATCCATTAACAGTAATGCATCATAATCATGATCGAACAACACATTAAACTCAGAACAACATTAGTCTATAATCATCAAATATGTCCATCAAGATCAAGGAGAGCATAAACCATAACATACTAGTCCAAATGTCTCGAAACTATAAACATGCAATATAAGACTATCAACTATACCAGAACTGTCATAGGTAATATGAAAATAACATCCATCACAAGCCAAAAGCGAGGGGCATTACAATTCAACTCCCTTCTACGCCCGAGAAAGTTGAATCAAGGCCACTAGATAGAGAATTTGAGGAGAGCTCATATAGCTCTGAATCTTCAGAAGAGGTGGAAGAACCTCCAACTCAATTTGTTCAAAGGTCTACAAGGCATAGGCAACTTGGTGCAGGGGCACTAGGTGCTTCATTATTGCCCATTTTTGGTTATTTTGTAATTTTGGGTTGAAAATGGGTTTTAGTGGTTAATAAGGTCATTTATGACCATCTCCTATGTATTCAATTCATTTTTGGTTGTGGGTTAGTCGTTGGTGGGAAAAGTTGGAAAATTGCTAAAAGTTGTCAAAAATATGTCATGAAAAGTGGTTAAGTGGTGATTAAGGAAAATTAAAAGATGGGGTTAGTTACAAATGTGAGGAAGGATGGAAATTGTATAAATTTGATTCCAAACTCATTTTTGGAGGGTTGTTAAAACATTTGAGCAAAGTTTGAAGCATTTTGAGTAAGATTTTTGTAGTTTTCCTGTAAAAAGCGTTGTTCTTTTGCTTTGTATGTAGAGTTATGTTTTATCTTTCATTTGCAATTGGTTTGATGAATTTTCAATTTGATTTGTGGAAGTTGAGTTTTTTTGTAAAAACTGTCAAAAACCCTGCCTAGGGTTTCTAGTCAACTTGTTTTGATAATATCTGAAATCCGTACGTTGAAAAATCATGGAATTTTGTCAGAAATTCTATTTTTATATATATTTCATGTTTCCAAAGTTTCAAATCCCTATCTTTTGGTTTGATATGGTTTTCATTTAGCAGATCTATTCTTGACTGTGTGACAGGACAGTCATAAAGGGTAGCAAAAAAGGTAAATTGCTTGCAAATCTTAGAAGAATGGTTTCATGGGTATTGTAGAATGTTATTGAGAGTGTGTATGAAGGTCTTATAGACCTGTTCAAGGAGTTTTTGAGCTTTAGTGGCTATTATATAACAAAATGCAATGACTATCCTATAAGGACTGTGTATGACAGTGTTGGTGCAGTAATTGAAGGTTGAACACATCCAAGTCTAAAAGTGTTGTTTGTGTATATTCTTTGTTGGGATGGGGTCTTAGAAGATCCTACAGACCTAGTAAAGGTGTTGGATATCAAGGTTGGCATTTAGATGACAAAATGTCATGACTGTCCCAAGTAGATTGCATGAGCCATTGAAGCCCTCAAACCGTGACCAATCTAGTGTGAACCTTTTTGGTGTGTGTAGATCTTGAAACCTCCTTGAAAGAACTTGTCTGCAAGGTGTAAGGGTTCCCACATCAGTGGTTAAGTGTTAAAAACCATTTTTTATTGTTGATTCTTAATCCAATGAAGTTGTCTCTAATAGGAGTAGCAATACAAGAAGTTGTAAGCCAATGAGTTGTTGTATGGTTGGGTCATCACCACGTAGAAGTGTCGAATATCATGTTCAAGATATTTTGAGCCCCAAGGCAAGTCTACCATGTCATCTGCATTTGTTCAAATAAGTTAGTTCAAAGCCCCAAATAAGGTCAATGCTAGAGGCCTAGTGAAGTGCCCTTAGGAGCATGATTGAGAAATGTGTAAGAACACTTTGTCTTTTTGAAAAGTTGTCCTAAAGAAGGTCCTTCCTCTACATCAAATTGGTATCAAAGCACAGAAGATATGGATGGTAGGAAGAAATATGTAAAGGCTACAAGAGGCTGTAATAGTTTTGTTTTTTTGATTAGTTTGCAAGGTGTGCATTGTGTGGAAATTTGTGTGGGTGGTTCAGGCAGGAGAAGCCTAGATAGGCTTGAAGGAAGGAGAAGAGTACAAGTGATGCTCAAAAGAGAAGTTGCCAAAAGACTGAGGTGAAAAAGACTCAGGTGAGGTGGAGTTTCCAAAAGACTGAGGTGAAAAAGACTCAGGTGAGGTGGAAAGATGGAACTAGAAAAATTGCTTACAGTGATGAAGCTTACAGAAGAGATGAGGAAAAGGAACCAACCCAAGCCACAATAGGATGTTGAAGCAGAGATAAAAGAGATAAGAGAGAGTTTGGACAAGTTAGACATCATACTGGAGCTACTGCAGGGAATAAGATTACATGGATTCTTTATAGAGGTTAAGAAAAAGGTGAAGTGGCCTCTTAAGAAAATGATGGAAAAGAGAAGGAAGCAATAGGAAGCTAACAGATTGAGAAGGTGGCTGAAATTACTGGACAAGCCATCCAAGGAAAGAGATGTGGAGGCAAGTAAGTCTCATTGTTTTGAAATTAACGAAAGTTGAGTGTGTAAATGCAGGCATAATGTTCAGTAAATGAAGAAGAAATACTAAGTGAAGAAGATGGAATACTGTGTCATCCTGAGGAAGGTGAGATACTTGGTAAATGCATATTGCATTCTATTTTTGATAGTGAAAGGTTGATGAATAAAGAATATGTTTTGTATTCTCCTAGAGAAAGACCAGTGTTTGATGAAATGTATGATGAATTGGATGATTTATTATTGGAATAAATGGGTATGAATGATAAGTTGTTTGCAGCAGTAGGACAAACTGAACAATTCAATAATGAATGCAACCTTGAAGTGTAGCAGGAAGTATTCAGTCCATATACAGAGATTGATCAAATCCTTTGGAAGGAGATGGCAGGTTTGGAAAAGGAGGAACACTACTTTGTGTATGAAAGTCCAGAGCAATTAACAACTGAGATGGAAATGTTAGAAGATGCTATTTATCAAAGGAGACCCTTGGAGGACAAGTTTAGTCCTAAGTCAACAATAGCACACATGGAAGATCTCTTAGGTGTTGAAGTGGAGTGTATGGTGCAAGGAGACAAGGAGGGGACCTCAAGGTCTCAATATTTTATTTCTAATCTTTCATTGGACTATGTATGTGCAAGTTTGTTAGACAAGGAGATAAAAATCATTGAGAAGCAGGCTCTTGAAAGAGATCAGGTTTAGAGGAGGATGCCAAAAGAGGAATACCTTGCAAGAAAGGAAGAAGAGAAGGAGCTGAGAAGACAACCTAGACCAAACAAGTGGAAGACACAACGACAAAGCCAAGAAGACATCAAGACAATAGTGCAGAAGAATTGGAAGATCAGGAAGAAAAAGAAGACCTGCACTCAAGTGGGACTTGAGTCTTCTTCCCCTTGGGTGTATGGTGTAGGGACACTAGGCACTTCATTATTGCCTATTTTTGGTACTTTTGTAATTTTGGGTTGAAAATAGGTTTTAGTGGTTAATAAGGTCATTTATGACCATCTCCTATGTATTCAATTCATTTTTGGTTGTGGGTTAGTCGTTGGTGGGAAAAGTTGGAAAATAGCTAAAAAGTTGTCAAAAAGATGTCATGAAAAGTGGTTATAGCTGCTGGAGATGCTAACCCATCAAGAAAGAATGTAGGATCTAAACTCTCTGAAGAGAGTAGTTCTATCCTTCTTGCCTCCCATCCAGCTAGCTATAAAAACTATTTCGTTGAGGCAGCTAATTCCCCCCCACCCAGCCAATTGAAGTGGTGATTAAGGAAAATTAAAAGATGAGTCTATTACAAACATGAGGAAGGATGGAAATTGTATAAGTTTGATCCCAAACTCATTTTTGAGGGGTTGTTAAAACATTTGAGCAAAGTTTGAAGCATTTTGAGTAAGATTTTTGTAGTTTTCCTATAAAAAAAGTGATGTTCTTTTGCTTTGTATGGCCTGGTATGCCATAGAATGGCCCTGAAACTGATTACATGATGTAGAGTTATGTTTTATCTTTCATTTGCAACTGGTTTGATGACTTTTCAATTTGATTTGTGGAAGTTATGAATTTTTTTGTAAAAACTGTCAAAAACCCTACCTAGGGTTTCTAGTCAACTTGTTTTGATCATATCTTGAAATCGGTACGGTGAAAAATCATGAAATTTTGTCAAAAATTATATTTTTATATATATTTTATCATGTTGCAAAAATGATGTCCATTAGATTCTTGCTTTCTATTGTTGTTTCTTATGATCTAGAGGTTGAGCAAATAGATGTGAAAATGACTTTCCTTCATTGTGATTTGGAGGAGGATATTTTTATGACACATCCAGAGCACTACATGATGAAACGTAAAAGTAATTTGGTTTGTAAATTGAAGAAATCTTTGTATGAACTCAAACAAAGTCCTAGGATGTGGTACCAAAAATTTGATACATATGTGTTGAGTTTGAGATTTGAGCATTCTAAATCTGATCACTGTGTTTACTATAAATCTGATGATCATTATTTTTTGTTTATTGCATTATATGTTGATGATATGTTATTTATTAGTAAAGGGAAATGAATGATTTCTGAACTAAAGTCTCAAATTGCAACTAAATTTGAAATGAAAGACCTTGGTGAAGCTAAACACATTCTTGGGATGGAAATAAGAAGAGATAGAGTGAATAGAAAACTATGGCTTGTCTAGAGTAAGTATGTCAATTTAGTTTTACAGAGGTTTAACATGAAGGATTATGGACCATTACGTGTTCCTTTTACAGTTGGAATGAATTTATATGCTTCATAATGTACAACATCCCCATTAGAGATGGAAGACATGAGCAGAGTACCTTACCAGAGTGTAGTTAGAAGTTTTATGTATGCCATGGTTTGTACTAGACCAGACATTGCCCAAGCAGTGGGAGTTCTTTCCAGATCTATGTCTAATCCTGGTAGACTTCATTGGGATGCAAATAAAAGAGTATTCAGATATTTGTGGGCTACCTTAGAGTATTCATTGTGTTATCATGGTAATTTGATAGGAGACATGCATTCCCTTGATATTCATGGTTTTGTGGATTCAGACTAGGCAGGTGATGTTGATAGTAGACGATCCACTAGTGCTTATGTGTTTACTTTATTTGGTGGTGCAATTAGTTGGATGAGTAAGCGGCGGGCTGTGGTTGCTTTGTATATTATTGAAGTTGAGTATATGGCAGCTACTCATGCTTGTAAAGAAGCCATTTGGCTTAAGAGACTGTGTTCAGATATTAGAATAAAAAAGATGCAGTGACAATTTATTGTGATAGTTAGAGTGTGATCTGCTTAGCTAAGAACCCAACATTTCATGCCAGGACCAAGCACATTGATGTACAATATCGTTTTGTTAGAGATATGGTCGAGGATGGCAAGATGAAGCTAGTTAAGGTAGAGACTTTGATGAATGTTGCAGATTCATTAACTAAGCTTGTGAGCACAAAGAAGTTTAGATGGTGTTCAGAGTCTATGGGCCTCTCAGCCCCTAGCAATTAAATCACTGTGTTGATACTCCCTTTGCTCTTGCAAGGTGTTCCACAAGTGGGAGAATGTTAGGAAAGGTGTCTCAACCTTGCAACTACAAAAGGTTACCATTCTTCTCAGTTTTGGTCTTTTCGAATACCCTTTATCTTGAAGGATGGTTTAGAACTTTCAAAGTTTCCAAAAGGGGCTAAGAATGGAAAGGCTTACTATTTTTAGTAACTCTATGCATTTGAGCTTAGAAGGACCTGAATTTTTTTCAAAAGGTGTGGAACTACTAATTAAACATCTTGGGTGAGTCTTGACTCAAGATCATTTGCAAGATATTAAAGTTTCCATTTTTTGAAACTCCTGGAAAAAGTTTTAAACTTATATCTAAGGAAGTTAGGTGTCCCTAAACACCCCTAAAGTTGTTGTAACTAGTGAAGTGGGTTATATCTTTATAGATCTCTTCACAATCTTTCTGAAAGACCAAACAATTCGTCAATCAGACACCCGAATCAAAAGTTATGGCCTCTGGAAGTTGGACCTCCTATTTTGGGAAAAGTAAAAATGTGTTCGACACTTAAAAGAGTCGTAAAGGGGAGAGTTACATGTGTTGGTGTGATTTGGCACATCACAAGGCATCTTTGATTGGAAATAATTTGTGTGCCACTTTTGGGTGGTTTTTTGCTAATGGTTTTTTAATTATCGCTAACAGTTTATTGTATTGCATCTCCTATATATCAGGAGCTTGAGATGGAGGTTGTGTGTGAGAGTCTTTTAGATTTTGAGTTGCCTCTGAATCTCTGGTTGGTTATACTCCTATGAAAGCTTTCTTTGCAAGTATATTGTAATCTTCTTGATTCCTGAATAATATATTGGGAGGCTTTAGAGTGTGGGGTTTTTCTCCTGAAAGGGTTTCCCCACATAATTATTGTGTTATGGTATGATTGTTATTTGTGTTTATTTTTGTAGTTTTTGTAAAGATCTGAGAAGTTCTGCATATCCTTCCCCTCAAGATTAGTGTAGGAAGTTGTCCCGCTACCTTAGCTTCCTTACAATATCATGTGTCATCGTAGCCAACAACTTGCTAGTGTTTTTGTCAAGAGAAATATGGAAGACAACATACCAACTACTATACAAGACCTTTGTCAAAACTTGCACAATCCCCCTAGCAATCAAATGGTTGAACAAGTCATGCATTTTAGTACTCTCTCTACGAGGAACATGGTCATATTGGAACAAGTGCTACATCAAACTAACAAATACGATCAACCAATTGGGATCTCCCACAATGTTCTTCACATGTAGAGTAGTTAATATGAAATGGCCTAACCTACATAGATTGTTTACAAACAAAGGCCTAGCACCACTACAATACTTGAGAAAATAATTTACAAAAAATGTAATTCAAAACCCACACACAACATCCTTATACTTGCACCAATGATTTACAATATTTTGTGAAGAATTCATAGAGAAATTACTAAACACAAGATTATTGGTATGGATATGAGTGGCAGCACCAAGGTTCTGCTCACATACATGCTTTCTTGTGGTTGGGAGATGCACCAGATATGGACACACTTGATTAGAACAATGATGTTGTACTAGAAGGAGCTAGAATTTCATTTGATAAATACATTAGTGCATGGAATCCCTATAATCTATCCCAAACAAAACCACGTAACATATCAATCTCCTCTAGACAATTGACGATTGATAAACACCGCAAAGATATTTTTTGTTGACCCCATGAAAAATTATGAGTTAGTTAATCATGTACAAAGGCACATCAAATGTAGTGAGGGAACTTGTTCACACAAGAAAGGCTATAATGTATCATTTCATTAAAAAGCTCCATGGATTGAACACATAGACTCTACCTTAATATGTGATGAAGAAGGTAAAAAATCATAGGAACCAGTAAGAAATTACGATAGATTAAACATACACAACCTTGAGATGCTTAAAATATGGCAAGCCAACATATCTTTTTAGCCCATAATTTCTAGAAAAGTTGTCCTTAATTATATTTCCAAGTATACATCAAAAGATGAGAGGAAATCAAAAAATTGTGTAGAGATGTTGACAAGAATAACAAGTGCAGAAAAAAAGTGAAGATAAATCTTTGATAGAATATCACAAATTCATGTTGAGATTGTTGTAGATCGTGATATGGGAGCACAAGAAAGATGCCATATGTTGCAAAAATTACCTCTTGTAGCTTGTAGTTGAGCCTTTGTATCACTAAATGTTGGTAGAAAATTACTACAATGTATAACAAGAAGGGCAAAAGAATGTGAATTGGCAATTAATTACATAAACTCTTATACACAACAATCTCCTGAATTAGAAACAATTTCCCTAATAGAATCAACACAAATGTTCTCATTTTGTTCTCATCGTAGAGGAATCAAATGTCAAAAGAGAAAAGAAAATTCAATTGTTAATGTATTCCCTCACTTCCATAGTATTCTAATAGAAGACTATGAGCATTTCAAAATCTTTTGTTGGAGGGAGCTTCTCTTATACAAACCTTTTCGACACATAAGAATAAACATAAGCCTTACAAAACAAGAAATCATAGCCGATTTGAAACACATGGATGCAAACAAATACCATCCTTGGCACATTCACCACATGACACAAATGGAGGATATTGACGAAGAAAATGATGATGATGTTGAGGGAACATTGACCCAAGAAACCACTGACCTATATGAGTGGGAATTTCTATCACAAATGGGTCTAACCAATAATGTCAATGTAAATAAGATATAAATACTTGGTAGATGAGACTTTGACATCAATGATGTATGGAATGAACACAATGTGCCTAGAATTTACATGATAGTGCCCTTAAATTCATAACCACAAATAAGTCGTGCATGCAATATGCTTTCTCTTACTCATCATCCACTAAACCAAGCTACAAACTAGCACCAAATCAAGAACTTGCACTAAGCACCATTATGCAACACTATAGTGATTGGTGCTTGAAACAACCTTTACGTATGATCATTCAAGAAACAATGGGCACTAGAAAATCATACTTAATTGATTGCATCAGGGACACACTAACAATTTGAACTTAGACAAGCAAAGCTCATTACTTATGCTTGCCCTTACAAGAGTGGTTGCTTACAATATGCATGCCTCCACAATCCATGCAGGTCTTACAATTCCAATAAGAGAAATGCAACCATTACAAGGACATGCTCTTACACTATTACAAGAAGAAAGGTGTAACATCAAATACATCCTCATAGACAAGATGATCTTCATAGGCCCAAAGCTATTAATAAAAATAGAGAACAACCTGTACAAGGCATTTTCCCAAGACCACCAATGCTTTGGTAGTGTATCCATTATCCTTATTGGCAACCTTGTACAACTACCACCTATCATGGATAAAAATCATTTATGCATCAGACTCAATTGCAAGAATGTTATAGAAAACATTTACCACAATTGTCACATTGGAAACAATATTTCATCAAGAAGGTGATAGTCAAGCCCCAAAAAAATTTCGTGTCATATTACAAAACCTACATGATACAAAACTAATGCAGCATGAGTGGGAAACACTAATGAACCACACAAATAATTCACTAAGTATAATAGAATAGAAAGAATTTAACCTCTCTATGCATTTATTTTCCACCAACAACTTGGTTGTGTACATAATAGAAAGATGTTGAAGCTACTAAATCTTCCCATGGCACTTAGTGTAGCTCATAATACACATCAAAAATTGAATAATGATATTGACGATGACTAGCTCCAACAAGAGGTACTCCTATGCATAGGCCAAAGGGTAATGCTAACAAGAAACTTATGGAGTGAATCTAGCCTCGTAAATGGATCATTGGGAGAAGTCAAAACTATTCTTTACAATTTCAATTCCAAACCCCTAGACTTGTCAATGTAAGTTAGTTCAATTTGATACCTACAATGGCCCAACATGGGATAGGGAAAGACCAAAAAACATACCTTTGATACCTATAACACATGGTGATCATAGACAACTACTTCTAACCATGGCTTGGACAATATTGATCCACAAATCCCAAGGCCTCACATTGAACACGACTATAGTAAGAAAATGTAAAATTGAAAGACAAAGACACAGCCTAACATTTATAGCTATATCTAGAGTCAAACCATGGAAAGCCTTCGCATAGAACTCTCATTCAGTTTTAAATGGTACTCTAAAATTTACAAAACAATCCTTACAACATCATCATTAGAAATAAGAGGACTGCCTACAACTATTGTCCTCTTAACACATTCAGCCACACACATTTATTTTTGTTTTCCTTATGAATTCAACTTGACATCTTCATAACAATTTTACTTAAACTCATAATTTATGTGTATTTGAATATAGAACATAGAGAAAGCACCATTTGGAAAGAAATCTACACTCAGTACAAGTATTATTGTTCCTAGGAAGAAATAAGAGGATTGCCTGCAACTATTGTCCTTTTAACACATTAAAGTATCACACATTTGCTTTTGTTTTCCTTATAATTCAACTTGAATTCCTCAAAATAATGTTACTTAAAACTCATATTTTTTGTGTAGGTGAATACATAATACAAAGCAAGTACCATTTGGAAAGGACTCTAGACTCGGTAATTGCTTATTACAAGATTTGATTACCAAGCATTATGTGATTACTATATTCTTTACATAATTTTAATTGGAAAAAGAAGCTCTTTCACACTTGCAATCATAGCATCAATTCATTTCATAACCATCATTATTGTAAGAATTACATGAAATTATATAATTACACCTTTATTTCAGCAACTTTGTGATCTTCATATATTCTACACTATGTTTTAATGATTATTTTCATAGAATTCAAAAGTAAGCTTCAAATAGTTTACAAAAATATATATTAAGCTAATAAATGTTTTCTTCCCTTACACTGTATATATATAAAAACAATGATCTACAATAGATTCATACAAAAGATACACAAATCTCTTTGAATTATAATTAATAAGACAATGAAGATACATAAATTCTAAATTAATATAGTAGATGTGGAAAACAATGCCTCAATTGTTGTAGCACCATAAGAAGACTACACTCTATCATGATTATATGTAGTTGTGTATGAGGAAAAATCGATTAAATCTAAACTAATTAAAACCAAAAACCCAATAACATAAATAAAACAAATTTAAATAAAAGCCATGACAAATAATCAATGAAATAAAGACTTTTACCGAAATCTGTATTGTTTCCTTTGGATCGAATGTGGATTGCTCAATGAAGTTGCGAAGCCATAGCTGCAGCAAGCAAGTAGTGTGCTCAAGAGATCAATGTCAAAAGATCGAGAGAGTGCTCAATCGATGCGTTTGTATACTCGAAGCTCTGTTAAGTATGCCTGAGAATACGATCGAAGAGAGAGACTCAATGAAGGAGATGAGGGGGGTTTATATAGATTTCAACAGAGATCGATCAATGGTCCAGATAATTCAGAAGAATCAATGGAGGAGAACAGTTGAGGAATGTGCAACGAATGAGAAGAAGACATGTGTCTTGCTTTCTTTTGCATGAGAGGAGTTATCAAGAATAGAAGAATAAGTTAACTGAAGAGATAAATCAATTAAAAGAATAAAGCAATCAGTTAAGTGATTTAAAACAAGAAGAAGGGATTTGCATGAGAATAAGAAGATATTTTGCTTTATTAAATATAGAAAGCTTGAGTTATATTAGAGATAACTCAAATTTAGAAGAAAAAACAATTTAAATAAATAATTGATTTATTTAAATTTAGAGAAGATATTTTGGAAGAAACAATTAAATAATTGGAATTATTTAATTTAGAAGATTTGAAAGCAAATTAAATAAATAAATTTATTCAATTGTTGTGCATGATTTTGGAAGAATGATTTTGATTTAATTAAATAATTTAAGAATTATTTAATTTTAGATAAGAGGGAATTTGTTGAATTAATTAAGTAATTGATTTATTTAATTAATGTGGATTTGAAATTTGGAAAGAAGATAATGATCTAATTAAATAATTAAAATTATTTAATTATGGAAGAATAATAGAGGAATTTGATTTAATTAATTAAATAAAGAGAATTTATTTAATTAATGTCAAAAGTATGTGATTTAGAAGAATTTGGTGAAATTAATTAAATAATTAGATTATTTAATTAATGTGTGAAATGCAGGTGATTCGGAAGATTATGAAATGCAAGTGATTCAAGGACACGGTCATTTTAGGGTGTCTACATTTTGCCCCTCTTTGATGCAATGCAGCATGTAGCATTGCGTCAAAGAAAATGATTGTTGAAGGTGTAATACAATTTTATTGCCCTAGTGTAGGTAGTTGCCCCAGCGTATGCCCCCTCGAGCGGGAAGACGGGGAAGCGGCAGAAGAATAGTGTTGACGCTCGACTAGAAGAGTGCATGACCAGGAAGAAGAAAAAGCAGAAGAAGGGGTGGGAAAGAAAAACGAAGGGGGGGAACACTATAAATAGGCCCCATGGGGACCACAATCCTCATTTGCACCCTTGGAGATTCTAAATTTAGAGAGGAGAGCTTTCAAACCTAGTTGAGAGAGACTTGAACAGACAGCGGGGAGAGATGTCGATTCCAGCGCACAGTCATTGAGCAGAGTTGGTGCGGACCTACAGGAGGCCAGCAGGAGCTCCGACAGCGGTAAGTGATCGAAAACCCCCTTTGCATTTGGCGTTTGAGGGTAGATTAGGGCTAGGTTTAGATAGGGTTACCAAGTAAGCCAAAACGCTTTAGGATTGTAGGGCACGTGTGGTAGTCATTTTAGGCGCTTTGGGCGCGCCGTAGCGCGTTTGGTAGGCGGCAGTAGCGCGGTTGGCAAAATTGCGTTGCTTTTGGTTAAGTTGGTAGCGCCGCAGCGCATTTGGTAAAATCCTGCAGCGCGATTGGCTAGGCAGTGCAGCGCTCTTGGTAGAGTAGGTTAGCGCGATTGGTGGTTAGGGGGGAAGATTACGTCACGTATGGTAGTGCAGAACGACGCTGTTGGCAGGTGGGTGTAGCGCTTGTGGAAAACAAGGCGCACTTGGAAGAAAAAGCGCAGCGCGGATGGACAGACAGTGGAGCGTTGTTGGCAGGGAGACATAGCGCGGTTGCATATAACAAAGCGCTTGTGGCTAGATAGAAGAAAAGTGAGGGTTTAGTAGAATGGGGGGGCTTAGAAGAAGAACGCCTAGCCTAGCCGACAAGAGGGAGAAGGGATGGTTGGGGGCTGCAGAGCATAGCATAGGGGTATGTAGGATTTTGAGGGATTGGTTATAGAAGAACTGACACGGGATTTGCTATGGATGCAGAGGATTTTGCCACCACTGATGTCGCGAGAGCGACATCATGCGATAGCGCACGAGGTTGTGCAACTAACCTGGGAGGAGGACGCATTCTTAGAGCATGCAGGACTATGACACGTGGCTCATTTGACACACATTAGGGCGAATCTCACCCTAGTGACAGCAGTGGTAGAGAGGTATCATAGCGAGACTTCATCATTCCACTTTTCGACGGGGGAGGCTACAATGACACTAGAGGATGTATACCACATCCTGAGGATTCGGATAGATGGGGAGATAGTGGATTTTGACTCGGCACGGGGCGAGGCGGGATTGGAGGAGGTCTTCTGCACAGATGACCTGTGGATAGACGACGGGGAGATCCGATGGGCAGACATCCCGAGACTCTGTGACAGGATCCGATGGATAGTTGCGTCACTGATTGGCAGCTTCCTGTGTCCAGATAGGAGATCTAGAGGTTCATCAGTTGGCTGGGGGATTGTACTATCAGGGATGTTCACCCATGGCCGACAGTATGCGTGGGGACCCTGTGTGTTGGGACAGCTATATCATGACATGCACCATTGTGTTTACAGGAGAGGCTGGAGCCTCTCAGCAAGGGTGACTTTACTACAGGTATGGGCGTGGGAGCACATTCTAGTGATCTGACCCATGGCACAGCGCCACCGAGACAGAGGCGAGCCATATGCATTCTGATATGACGGGGTGATGACACATCGGAGGATGGGGTCTGTGAGCTATTGGAGGCAGCAGATTGATGAGATGGACCTATTCATATGGAGGCCCTGGTTACTATGTGAGGAGTGGGCTGACGAGCATGAGCAGCTCATGTACTGCAGACAGGCTCGCTATCTATTCGGTAGACGAACAGATATGATAGAGAGATATCTTCCAGAGCGAGTTCTCAGGTAGTTTGGATTACTGCAAGGACTACCCGTGGGGGAGGCCACACATGCCAGGACACGGAGGGAGGTTGGAGACTGGGATGCCGCGATCCCAGTGGCGATAGCATTGGTAGAGGTACGGGGACTTGTTCCCGTGAGATGGGATTGGGACTCTGGGCTGGCAGACCTAGGGACGCTGCCAGAGTACGATCAGTACTCGCAGACACACAGGCCGATGAGATTGACTACACCAGGTGTAGCAGGGGCAGTGGGAGAGGTACTAGTCCTCGGAGGGGAGGCTAGGATGAGGGGGCAGGCCAGGGCAGCCAGGCAGCAGGTAGTGGGGCAGCAGGCAGGCGGAGAGGGTAGCGGCCAGCAGGCCAATGTGGAGATGGCAGAGGTAGTGGTCCTGATCATAGAGACTGATTTGTAGAGAGCAGAGCGACTGCTACAGGAGGAGATAGCCTGGAGGACTCATTTAGAGCTCCAGATGGCACGACTGAGGAGGGACAGGGATGCAGCGCGGGCAGATGCGAGGCAGGCAGAGGCCATAGCCCAGGCACAGACACAGGCAGCCTCAGTAGCACAGACAGCCCTGGCGCAGGTACAGGCATAGCTACAGGCCCAGGTGCAGGCATATAGATAGCTACAGGCCCAGGTACAGGCACAGGCACAGGCACAGGTGCAGCCGCCGGCCGCACCAGCAGCAGATGCTGAGGAGCTAGCACAGGCTAGGAGAGAGAGAGACGCAGAGGTACAGCTGCGGTTGACAGCAGAGGCCACACTATTTAGAGTGAGGTAGGAGAGAGAGGAGGCACGCCGCACACTGGGTGTAGACCATAGGACTTTATATAGCGAGCTCGTCCGAGTGCAGGGTGAGCTAGTATCAGCTGGTAGGGAGGCAGAGTACTACAGGGGTCTGTATGTGGGTGCGGTGCCAGCAGCTCAGCAGGCACCGAGCTACAAAGACAGGAGCAGGTCGGGGGCATCCGGATCCCGGAGGACAGGGCAGTCAGTGTCCTCCATTAGAGGGCCACTTTTACCGCCAGGGGGAGGAGGAGGACCATCAGGGGGACCTCCACCGAGCATAGGGGGAGGACAGGGGCCACAGCAGGAGGGCAGCTCTACCCACTAGGGCACATACACTTTGTATATTGTATCATTTTGGACAGATACCTACATGCATTCTGATGTATATTTTGCGGGCTCTTGATAGCCTTGATGTACTATATTGATGTATATTTGGATGTATACACATTTTGTATTATTGATGTAGACATCGAGATTTTGTATTATGATGATCCTTACATGATATATATGATGATTGACTCGGCTCACTATTGTTCATGCTTTTGTGTATGCATTCCTTGATGTCATGGATGTGATGACATGTATGTATGATTATGGATTCATGTGATGATATATGTTGCTTATATGATGCTTATAGATGTATGAGGATAGAGATGTATGATGATATAGATGTGATGACTAGTGATATCTGTCATATGGGTTTTGCAGATATACACCAGAGAGGAGAACAGGAGGAGATGGAGACAGAGACTGTTTGATCGATCTTTGCAGTGAAAACGATATAAAGGGTGTGGGAATGGATGAATGAGCTTGTTGCATTGGTTTCGCATTTGTATATAAAGAGCAATCCTTATTTTGATAAAGCATGTGGATAATTCGCCACCAAGGTATAAAAGACCAAAGTGCAGTAATATCCGAGTGCGTGGACGTTGACTCTGCAAGCAAGCGGTTTGAACTTAGATCCTTGTAGACATAATATAACCTTGTTGGAACATGTGAATAAGCCATAGTCTTGAACATAAAATAAACTTCAATACATGTAAATGCAAGAAGAATATTAATATGTAAGATGCTAGGGCGTAACACAAACAAGATAAATAGAATGCTAAGAAAGATACTAAAGATCATTCCTCAAACACGGCACACAGAAAGCAATGACTATGCCCCCAATCCGTACTGCATCGCAACATACCAAGATTATAGATAAATCAAGGTAGTCTTTGAATAGGTATTGGATAAGGAACAAAAGATAAACCAAAAAACAAATTGACTAACTTATAAAGTAAACATACAGCCAACATATTCTCTTGCCAAAGAGGTTGCTTAGGATAGATTGGATAGGAAAGATAACAGCCTTATCGTAGGAACTCTGTGTCCTTTAAAGGGTGCTATCTACCTAAAAGACAATGTCTTACTACAGGAAATGCCACATGTCGCAGGAGACACATGTGTTGGTCTCGACAATGGAACACTTCACAGAAGACAAGCTTGTGGATCTAGGGCTTGGTTAAGCGGTACTTAGCTGATGTTGGCAATCGGTATGCAGGACAGTAGATGACTCTGGAAGTAGGCCTCTTTGCTTCAAGTTTGTTAAGGACTTTTGCTTTGAAAGGATGCGCTAGCTTGCTGCTTGAGTTAGTCAAGTTGAGGCGAATGGATTTTGACAAACAGAAAACTAGAAGGATGAAGTGCAACTGGATTGAGACGGGTGGAGAATGATGGATCGTGTGTGCCTGAGTACTGGATACATCCTTCGTATTCCAGACTGCCTACATACCCTGTATCCACGGGATCAAGGCCCACGACTATGGAAGATGAAAATGATAAATATGTAGTTCTAGATAGAGTGATGAAATGGGTCAAGATGAAGATGAGGGGATCTTATGTACCTGAGTATTGGATACTTCCTTCGTATGCCAGACTGCCTACATACCCATATCCATGGGATCAAGGTACTTTAAGACTGAGAAGAGATCATATGTAGTTCTGGTGGCGTGATGATGTAAAAAAAAAGAGTGTTTTGAGAAGATAACATCCTTATCGTAGGAGCGATGTGTCCGTTAAAGGGTGGTACCTGTAGAAATGAGAAAAGATTGAAGTATGCGTTGCGAACCACGAACAAGGAACCAATCCTAGACCTAAGTTAAGGAAAGAGTTGCCCCCATTCTGGTAGAGGAAACTGTAGGGGTGACTGCCGAAGAAGACACAGAAAGACTTGACCGAGGACAAGACAGTGTTAACTGCAGACCAAAATCAAGACGTGGGGAGACGACGAGGGACATTGACAAATTTTCAAGCTATACTAGATAGGGAGATGGAAATGCAAACAAGGTCAATGGTTTTATTATGGATGGATGGAAGGTGCGCTGCGAACTAGATAAGGAGTGGACAAAACTCGATAGATGATGGATGCTGACTCTACACATAGCGCCTGTTTGCTAGGTTTTCACTATGGTACTTATCCAAGGCACCTGTTTGCCAGGTATTCACCAAAGGATGGATTTTTTTTTATTTTTTATTTGGAATACTCCGAGGATCAGGCATAGAACTTCTTGAGATGGACACTGTTAAGTGGCTCATCTAGAGGAATGCCGTCAGGTGTAGCTAAAGTATAAGCTCTTGATCCATATGCTGCTGTCACAATGAAGGGACCTAACCAATTAGGCTCAAACTTACCCTTCTTCTCTCGATCTGCTTGATTTCTCTGATTCTCTTTAAGTACAAGATCACCAACTTGAAACTGTCTTTCTTTGATTTTTTTGTTGTAATTACACTGGAGGCGGTTTTGATAGCCATGGAGATGATTAAGTGCGGCAAGGCGCCTCTCATCTAGTAGTTCAAGCTCAGCTAATCTGGAAGTGCGATACTCATCTCCATCGATCAGGTCCTGCATGGATACTCTGAGGGATGGGATCTTGACCTCTATAGGTAGAATGGCTTCAGAGCCAAAGACCAAGGCATAGGGTGTGGCACCAGTTGGTGTTCTAATACTAGTGCGGTAGGCCCATAGGGCGGGATTGAGTTGCAAGTGCTAATCACGACCAGCTTCATTGACTATTTTTTTGAGGATCTTGAGAATAGTTTTATTGGAAGCCTCAGCTTGGCCATTACTCTGCAGATAGTAGGGAGTTAAAAAGCGATGTTGGATATTGTATTGTATGCATAAGGCACGCACATCTTGGTTCTTGAATGGTCTCCCATTATCAGTGACAATGGCTTGGGGAACACCATATCGGCATATGAGGTAGTTTAGGATAAACTTGGCTATTTGCTTACCGGTGATATAGGTCATAGGAATGGCTTCCACCCATTTCGTGAAATACTTAGTGGCGGTAATGATAAACTTGTGG
Source organism: Cunninghamia lanceolata (assembly GCA_027924645.1). Classification (NCBI taxonomy): domain Eukaryota; kingdom Viridiplantae; phylum Streptophyta; class Pinopsida; order Cupressales; family Cupressaceae; genus Cunninghamia; species Cunninghamia lanceolata. The sequence goes on from BSBN01000404.1 coordinate 6,418,139, forward strand.
CCATTTGAGGAGGAAGGGTGTATTTGTCCTACGAGGTTGAGACCCCATTGAGAAAAAGGCCATGGAGTTGTCACAGGTTGCAATTCATGAGCTGGTGCATGAATCAGATCTCCATGTTGCTGGCATTGTAGACACTTCTTAGCAAACTGTGCAGCATCTTGCTCTATTGTAGGCCAGTAATAACCTGTTCTGAGTATCTTTTTAGCAAGATTAGGACCGATAGAATGTGTGCCACAGACACCTTCGTGTATGTCTCGTAAGGTAGCTTCAGCTTCTTCCGCGTTAAGACATCGTAAGAGGATACCATCGAGACTTCGGCGATATAGTGTATCACCCAGAATGATGTAACGAGAGGATTGACGGATAAAGGTTTTGCGTTGGGTGGAGGATAGGTCAGGGGGAAAGGTTTTGTTCTTGAGGTATTCATAGATATCTTCGTACCATGGGGAATTGGGACCAACAAGTTCGCAGATGATTTCAGTAATAGGAACATCGACGGCTGGTATCAACAATTGCTCGATCAAGAACTCACACTTCTGTGTATTTGCAGGCATGTCAATTAGTGACCCTACAGAAGCCATAGAATCTGCAGCTTTGTTATGCTCTCTTGGAATTTGCTCAAATGTGATGCTAGAAAAGTGTGGTTTATAGGCATCCACTAGTTGCTTGTAGGGGACCAACTTTTCATCCTTTGTTTGGTATTCATCTGTGACTTGGCGAATGACTAGCTGTGAGTCTCCGTATACTTGTAATTCTGTGATGTCCCATTGAATTGCTGTATTGAGACCTATAAGGAGTGCTTCATACTCAGCTATGTTGTTGGTGCAAGGGAATGCAAGCCGATATGATTTTGGAATGTAGTCATTCTGTGGTGTAACAAATAAGATGCCGGCTCCTGATCCATGCTGTGTGTAAGAACCGTCAAAGTATAACTTCCACATTATGGAGGTAGCAAGAGTGAAGAGATTCTTATCAGGAAAGTCTGCTACCATGGGATGTGTATCTTTCATAGGTGCTTCTACTAGTTGATCCACGAGGGCTTGTCCTTTGATTGCTTTACGATCCGTGTACTCAATATCAAACTCACTAAGTATCATGACCCACTTCGCTAGTCTACCTGTGAGAGCTGCTTTTGCTAGTAGATATTTCAAGGGATCAATCTTGGCTATCAGATTTGTATGTTGGTTCAGCATGTAATGCCGCAACTTTTGGGAGGCGAACACTACTGCTAAACAAGCCCTTTCCATTGGTGAATAATTGAGCTCATATCCCACCAAGGTTCTGCTAATGTAATAAATTGCATGCTCCTTTCCTGAGTCATCATTTTGTGCTAGTAGGGCCCTTAGAGCCGAGTTTGTGGTAGAGATGTATAATATCAAAGGTTTGTCCGCAATTGGTGGAACCAATACAAGAGGTGTAGCTAGATATTCTTTAAGCTGATCAAATGCTGCTTGACACTTATAATCCCATCGGAATGAGACATCCTTGCGGAGTAAGTGTTGAAACGGTTGACATTTATCTGCTAGTTGTGATATGAAACGTCGAATGGATTGCAACCTTCCTTGGAGGCTCCTTAATGTTTTAAGGTTCTTGGGTGGAGGCATCTCCACTATAGCCTTTACTTTTGCTGGATCGACCTCGATGCCTCTACGAGATACTATATATCCCAACAGCTTCCCTGATGTTACATCGAATACACACTTCTTTGGATTGAGTCTTACTTGGTATTTTTCAAGCCTGTCGAAGATCTGTCCTAGAACCTGTATGTGATTGGCCCTAGAAGATTTAGCTAGTATATCATCAACATAGTCTTCCATGATGTGATGAAGAGATCATGGAAGATCACTGTTATTGCTCTCTGATAGGTTGCTCCTGCATTCTTCAGACCAAACGGCATAACACACCAACAGTAATTGCCCCAAGGACAAGTAAAGGTTGTTTTATGTTGATCTTCTTCAGCTATTCTTATTTGGTTGTAACCCGAGAATCCATCCATAAGAGAAAGCATCTCGTGACCTGCTGTCAAGTCCACTATAATGTCTATGTTTGGTAGTGGAAAGTCATCTTTGGGACATGCCTTGTTGAGATCTCTGAAATCATTACACATGCAGATGCGCCCATTAGGTTTAGACACAGGTACAATGTTTGAGACCCAATCTGAATAGTCAATGGGTCATATAAACTTGGCATCTAACAGCTTTTGTATTTCCACCTTCACCAAGAGAGCTATCTGTGGGTGCATCTTTCTCAACTTCTGCTTGACTGGTTTCACCTTGGGATCAACTGTGAGATAATGAACTACTAGCTTAGGGTCTAGCCCTGGCATATCCGCATAGGTCCATGCAAAGTTGATGGTTTGTTGCAAGAAGAAGTTGTTAAAATTTTTGTGCTCTGTTTCAGATAATGATGCTACTAGGAATGTGGTTTTTGGATTTTGTTCTGTGCCCAGGTTGATCTCTGTAGAATCTTCCACTAGGAGAGCTGATTTCTCTTGATACTTAGATGGTAAGGGAAGGTCAAATCCTCCATCCTCAGGTGCCACAGTTGGGTTTTCACCTTTGGATACGTCCTTTGTTTTTACTATTTTGGTATCAGGAGGTGCCACAGTGTGGTTTTCACCTAGAGATCTTTCTTTATTTGCACTTTTGCGACTGGAGGATTTGGCATTCTCACCAAAATAAGCCATGGGCTATAGTTCCATTACAAAACCTACTTTGTGATTGCCAAGAGGGATACCTTCCCGAAGTCCCATGAACTCAGCTAGAGCTTCGTCATTCTGAAATACATCTATAATGGGGGTCCCTTGTTGGTCCCAATTGATAAGTTCAGGGTAGACAAGTGTGACATTCTGGGTGCTGGTGGTGGAAGTTAAGGAGATGGAGGATAGTGTAAAAATGGAGGATTCTGCGAATAGATTGGTCATGTGGAGGGAAGAGTCATCGGTGATATCCTCTGTAGACGTCGAATCGGCGGGAAAAGTGTTAGCTACCTCGTCGAGGATATACTCGATGTCTGAGGTGCGTGGTACCTTCTTACCAAATCCTAATCCTTTCTTGTCCAGCTTCTTTGTTACAACAATGGGTTCCATAGTTCCTTGATTCTATTTCCCAAGGCCACCTTTGCCTTTATAGCCCATGTTTTTCACTATCCTTAAGCCATTGCCATATTGCTTGACTGGTATTGTGACTAGTTCTCAATAGTTTCCTCTTCCAATAACTGTCCATGTTGGAATTGGGTTAGGAATGTTGGGGGAGGAATAGCTGCTTTTTTGGTTACTTTAGCAATGGGTGGTTGGCCGTAAGATTTTGGAGATAAAGGCATCCACCCTACACAACAAGATTCTAAGATATCATAAGTGCCAAAGCCTATATCTCAGATGCGAGCTGTGATTTTGGGGAGGGGTGTAGGTTCACTTGTAGAGGCTTGCGTGAGAGTTTCAGGATCAACATAGAGAGGGGATTCAAGGGCTTTGTCATTTTTAGGCACTTGGTTGCAATTCTTATAGCTTCCTTGCAAGACACGACAGAATTCAAAAGGATTAGGATCTCCTGGGATGGTGATCTCCGTACCATTGTATGGGAACTTTAGAGACTAATGGTATGTGGAGGGAATAGCTTTCATTGCATGGATCCATGGGCGGCCTAGGATAATGTTGTAAGGCAGCTCAATATCAAGAACTTGACACCTGGTTTCAAGCATGACAGGGCCCAGTTGTATAGGCAAGTGAATAACACCTTATGAACGGTGTTCTACATCATCATACCCTTTGATTGTAATACTATGATCCATGTTGACGTGATCCTGAGAGTATCCCAATTGCTTTAGTAACTTTAAAGAACAGATGTTGAGACCAGCACCACCATCTATGAGTATACGTTTGATTTTGCGCTTATGGATGAGAACTTCAATACGGAGGGCATCATTGTGACAAGGATCATGGGAGGGGAGGTCTTTCTCAGAGAAGACCACATTGTAGGGCAAAGCAATGTTACCTACGATAGCTTGGAAATCCACGACCGCTATGTTGTTAGGAACGAAAGACTCTTGGAGGGCTTTTTCTAGCACACTCTATGTGCAGGTGATGACCGTAGAAGGTCCAAAATAGAGATCTGTGCTGGTGTTCTCCCTAGATGTTCGACAAGATTATAATCAGACTGAACCGGAAGCCTAGGTGTAGGTGCATGGATGGTGACATGACCACGACGAGTAGTAACAGCACAATCTGTAGATTTACCTTTGATTGTGAGGGTAGACACTCGACTCTCTTCAAAACGACCGACAATGGAATCGAAGGACGTGGAAGCATGATTGATACCTTTACCTCTATCCTGAGGAGGAGGTGGATCGTGATGAGGGAATGGTTCCTTGTACATATCTAGATCCTTGTTTGTGTGTTGCGCTGGTGATTCATCCTCAAAAGTGATTTGATTACCGTCGATGAGGTTTTGGATGAGGTGCTTGAGCTTCATGCACAATGCGGGTTGATGCCCTTTGCTCCTATGGAACTCACAATATTCATTGTCTCTGTAACGTGCAGTTTTGTAGACAGGTTCTCCATATGGAGGAGCATCAGGTAAGGTGATGAGACCTTTCTGCAAAGCTTGCTGTAAGACCAATTCGATGGGCACTCCCAAAGGAGTGAATTGACGTCGCGGAGGGTAATCTTGTTGGGGCCGCTCTTGTTGTCGTTGCTGTTGGTTTGGATAAGGCTACCTTTGTTGCTGCTGTTGTTGAGGTGGAGCTTGACTCGATTTGGAGAGCTGCAGCGGTGTTTGCAACGTTTGGACATGCTTAGTATCGACCACCCCATCATTGACCACGTTCTTGTTTTTGTTCCAATATTTGGGTTTGTCGTTCGATTGTTGATGAGGAGCGCTATCTTTCGTTTCCTTAAAGATTTTGACCACACCCTTAGCAATGAGGGCTTTCTCAATATTGATTCCCTTATATGTGATTTCATCGAAGGTTGTAGCACTAAGAATTTGTAAATGGAAACCTAACTCTTGGTTGAGGTTCTGCACAAATATGCTAACAAGCTGTTTCTCTGGAATCTTGAAAGGGAATTTGCTAGCCATTTGTCTCCATCGTTGGAGGAAAGAAATGAAGGTTTCACCATTTTTCTGTTTATTGTTGCATAGATCAGTCATGGAAATCTCATGCTCTACGTTGTAAGAAAAATGGGTGGCAAACTTCTCTGCTAGCTCGTTGAAAGACTTGATACCCGTGGGTAAGTGTGAGAACCATTCTATTGCTTGACCTCCAAGACTGTGAGGAAAGAGATGCATAAGATATGTGTCGTTATGTGAGACCTCGAAGCAAGCAAGATAGAATTCCCTAAGATGATCTTTTGGGTCACCTTTTCCTTTGTATTTATCGAACTTGGGAATAGTGAAATTTTGAGGAAAAGGGATCATTGGTAGTGACCGATCAAAAGGATAAGGACATACTTCCTCTAAGGAGAAGGTCTTTTTGGTGTGGCCAAATGTAAGATCAGATAGCTGTTGTTGCACCTCCGCAATCTTTAGCTCCATAGTCGTGGGAGGGGTTGGTAACATCTCCTATTGTCCAAAAAGTGGTTGGTGTTGCCCATACGGAAGATTACAATGTGAGCCATGCACACTGGTGTTATAAGGGTCGTAAGATTGATTGGAAACATATAGGTTGTATGATTGGTTTAGATTGGGTTGGAATTGGAGGTTTTGATTTGGCAGAGGTGGAGGTGGTGCTAGGTAAGAGTGTTGGCTTTGTGATGGTTGAAGAAAAGAATTAGGTGGAGGAAAGCTAAAGTGCGTTTGATTAGATTGCGATGGCGACACATAGCTTTGGGAAACTTGATGTTGGAAATGTTGAGAGTGGCTTGGCAACGTGTGAAAGAAGTTGAGCGAGGATGAACGTTGTGGAGGAGGGACATAGGTGGACGTGATTTGCGATGGTTGGGGTTGATTGAGGATGAGAGTAGAAGAATGCTGTGGTTGGGGTTGCTTAAGGACGAGAGTAGAAGAATGTTGTGGTTGGGGTTGCATGACTCTATTTGGTTGAGAGACATGAAGGTGTGATGATATAGGAGGTGGCATTTGTTGAGACCCTTGGTGCATGGCTACATAATTGTTCCCCAGATTGTAATTTGGTGGGAAACCTTCGCGTGATGGGGTAACCAAAATTCCACTTGTGACCGGTGTAGACACTTTAGGAGGTGGTTGCAAATTTGCTCGAGCTAAGGTGGCTTGCTTAGCTAACTCTGCTTGCCGTTGGAGAGTTTCTTGTTGGTTTTTATAGATCTCCATAGGGGTCAGAAGTGGTGATATGGGTCTCTCCTCTGTTGGATTTTGAAAAAGGGGATTCCGATACTACGAGCCTTGTGTAGGCAAGGGCGTAGTCACTGTTGACATGGTTTGTACTACTTGTATGGCATCTTGGGCATTGTTGTTCTCCTTGAGAGTGGATAAATCAAAATCTTGAGGTAACTTGGCACCTTGCTCTGCAAGCAAGTGAAAGAAATGGTCTTGATTCTCACTAAGGATTTTGTCAAAGGCTACCACAACTCTAGGCTCTTGTATGATTTCATCTAGATCTTGCCCATCTACTTGAGAGGATTGACCTATTTCAAAGTGTTGCTCTGCTTGAGATGGGGCAAAATCTACAGTATAACCTTGAGGGACAAAATCCGGAGGCAAGCCCGTGGTGTATTGGGAAATGCTTTCAAAAGGAACCCTACCTTCTTGAGGTGGGTTTTGCTCAATAGTATATCCTTGTGGCACAAAATCCAGAGGCAAGCCGGTGGTATATTGAGGTGTTCTTACCAAAGGGACCCTACCCTCTTCAGGATTGCTTGGTTCATCAATGTGCGGCATGTTCGGAGAATTGATTGGTCTTGCCACGGGGGTACTAGGAGTAACCTTGGGAGTAATGTTGAGACGACCTGATTGTGGTGTGCGAGGAGGTGACTTGCGCTTCTTAGGGACAACTTGCTTGGATTTCATAGTTTGCTATAGCCTAGTGGTTACCATGGGATACACTAGGACAAGACAGGTAATGTTGGGTTTCCGTGAGATGCTTTGAGAAATGGACAAACTCTGATGCACAAAGTACTGGACCAAAAGCGCTATATTGTTTGACCAGAGGCGCAGGACTGTGCAACCAAAAGCGTGCTACTGTGGACCAGAGGTGACAGACTGAGCTACCAAAAGCGAGTTACTGTTATGCCAAAGGCGAGCTACAGTGACCAAAAGTGAGCTACTGTTATACCAAGGGCGCTGAAGTAGAGTTTTACCAGAGGCGAGGTACTGCTATGCCAAAGGCGATCTACTGTACTACCAAAGGTGAGCTGCTGTAATACCAGGGGTGCTGAAGTAGTGTCTAATGTTTTTCAAAGGCAAAATTTTTCTATTTCTGATTGGATTGGTTTGGCAAGAGAAAACACAACAATCAAGTGGTCAAAAAGCACAAGGACTGACACAACAGATAGTGTATGTTCAAGGCTCCAAACAAGCCCAATGTTTCCACAGGTATAAGAGAATTGCAATCAATAACAAGCACTTTTTAGCCCTAGAGACAAGGTTTCATTGCAGTAGATCAGCTCAAAGCTTAATACTCCGTCGAAAAAAATATCATTCCATAAAGGTGTCAGATATTTAGTATCTTTGCGAGAGACGATAGGTAGGGATATCTCACCCTCCCCTTGGAAAGCTCAAGTAGGTCACAAGAGCTTTATGTCCAAGGGAATACTATCTCTTCTCAAGGGAGCCAATGGTGAGTATCTTAAGGGTTTAAATCGATTTCCCTTGCACTGATGATTACCGCAATGTTCGGAGGTAGGTCGGGTAGTCTCTATCTAAAATGGTTCTTAGTGACTTTGAGGGACCAACACCTTACGAGCAATGCGACAAGCTACTAAAAATTTTAACCAATCCTACTAAGAGTTTCAAACACTTCGCTCAATGTGAAAATCATTTCCACAAAGAGCTAGTACACCTCTTTTCAGTTTGGCACCACAAGGTAAGGCTGATGTCGGTTAGGACTTGGCTTTCGCCTTATCCCTCTTATATAGCGGTTCAAAGGAAAACTCCGCTTAGGGTCATCCCTTTTGGATGAAGCGTAATCCAAAAGCAGGCCCTACTAAAGGTAGTACAAAAAAGTAAGAGCAAGCACATCAAACAAATGTTCAATTGTCTCGTTATAAGAAAAATAAGGTGCAACCAAACTAGGCACACACACGTTTGTAGTTGTAAATTGTCCCTTATGAAATGAAGTGTTTGGCATTCATGTCCATTGTCCTTTAGAAGATTGAGGTGTTTGTCCCTACATGTCCATTGTCCCTTAAGAAAAGTAGTATGTTCCTAAGACTTAGATTGCAAGAAAAGATTTGTTCAATTATCCTTTTAAGCATGCAATGTGTTTCTAAGACTTAGTGAGATAAATCAAGAGGTCTTCAATGCTCGTCCTGCATGAACATGTTAAACACCTATTTTCTCTGTGTGAGTAGTAAGAAACTGCAACAAGTGAGTTAGTTCCACCAAAAATTCTCAAGTTAGCAAAAACAAATCAACTTTGACCAAAAGCGCTGCACAATCTTACCAGAAGCGACTTACTGTACTCCAAAAGTGCTGTAATATAGACCAGAAGCGATGCAGAATATTACTAGAAGCGCTGCAAAATAACCAGACGCGCTGCACTGTGTTTTCTAAGGCGCTGTGATGCAGGCCAGAAGTGCAACACAATAATACTAGGCGCGCTGACAAATAACCAGAAGCGTGGAGCTGTGTTACCAAACGCGTGATACAATATGGCCAAACGCGCTGCGCTGTCTCAGATCACAAAAAGGTTAACTTTTGTCCAAATAACCAGATCTAAAATAAAATTCCATGATTGATTGACTGTTCTGAAAAGTAGTATCTGAGAGATCTGTGTCCTGAAATTCAGAAAACTCAGAAGCTATAACAACACAAAAGATTAACCCAAAAATTGAAGACCCTCCTAAATAAGTCAGCTTAGGATGTCCAAAAAGCAGGTTTGTTAGACAAATACAATAGCTTGTCAGATAAATTAATAAGATAGATAGCGTGAAAATCCTGCAAGACACTGAACAAAGTCAAAAACCTAATTTAACCGAAAGCGCCCCACAATACTGCCAGACGCGCCGTTCTGTTATGCCAAAAGCGCTGCGCTACACTGCCAGAAGCGCCGCAGTGCCCCCAAGAGTGCCTAACTGTGCCTCTAGAAGCGCTCAAAGATCCTGCCAGAAGCGCTGTGCGGTGTCATTTGCGCTGTGCCGTACTGTGACTTCAAAAAAAATAATTTCTCAAAGAAACAAAGGGATTAGTGGGTCCCACCGGGCGTGCCAGAATGTGTATGAGGAAAAATTGATTAAATCTAAACTAATTAAAACCAAAAACCCAATAACATAAAGAAAACAAATTTAAATAAAAGCCATGACAAATAATCAATGAAATAAAGACTTTTACCGAAATTTGTATTGTTTCCTTTAGATTGAATGTGGATTGCTCAATGAAGTTGCGAAGCCATAGCTGCAACAAGCAAGTAGTGTGCTCAAGAGATCAATGTCAAAAGATTGAGAGAGTGCTCAATCGACGCGTTTGTATGCTCGAAGCTCTGTTAAGTATGCCTGAGAATACGATCGAAGAGAGAGACTCAATGAAGGAGATGAGGGGGGTTTATATAGATTTCAACAAAGATCGATCAATGGTCCAGATAATTCAGAAGAATCAATGGAGGAGAACAGTTGAGGAATGTGCAACGAATGAGAAGAAGACATGTGTCTTGCTTTCTTTTGCATGAGAGGAGTTATCAAGAATAGAAGAATAAGTTAACTGAAGAGATAAATCAATTAAAAGAATAAAGCAATCAATTAAGTGATTTAAAACAAGAAGGGATTTGCATGAGAATAAGAAGATATTTTGCTTTATTAAATATAGAAAGCTTGAGTTATATTAGAGATAACTCAAATTTAGAAGAAAAGCAATTTAAATAAATAATTGATTTATTTAAATTTAGAGAAGATATTTTGGAAGAAACAATTAAATAATTGGAATTATTTAATTTAGAAGATTTGAAAGCAAATTAAATAAATAAATTTATTCAATTGTTGTGCATGATTTTGGAAGAATGATTTTGATTTAATTAAATAATTTAAGAATTATTTAATTTTAGATAAGAGGGAATTTGTTGAATTAATTAAGTAATTGATTTATTTAATTAATGTGGATTTGAAATTTGGAAAGAAGATAATGATCTAATTAAATAATTAAAATTATTTAATTATGGAAGAATAATAGAGGAATTTGATTTAATTAATTAAATAAAGAGAATTTATTTAATTAATGTCGAAAGTATGTGATTTAGAAGAATTTGGTGAAATTAATTAAATAATTAGATTATTTAATTAATGTGTGAAATGCAGGGGATTCGGAAGATTATGAAATGCAAGTGATTCGAGGACACGGTCATTTTAGGGTGTCTACAGTAGTAACTTCCCTATTGATTATATTATTACACTTCATTCTATCGGCATAACCGTTGCACCCCACATGGTGCAACTACTAGTTTATTTGTTTTCAACTAAGTAGTGTGTCAATCCATCTAACATAACCAAGGTGACTATTAGCCCCAGAAAGCCACTCGTGTTTTGTGCAAACTTGTAGTTAACCATCATTGTTGTAAAGCAATTTGAATTTACATGTGCAATTTTGTAAGTGATAACTGTATGATGCACAAAGGGTGTTGTAATTGGAGTTAGGGGTTAACTAACCATGAGTTTAAGTGCTAGGGTAAAGAACCTATAAACCTTGCATTGTAATAGTAAATGGATGCTTTGTTCTTAATACCAAGTTATTTGCACTTGGATGGATACAAGACTGTAATTGATCACATAGGGTAACATGAATGAATATGATTCCTTATAGCTATGTGCATGCACACTTTACTTTAATCTTTCACGTCTAGTTATTTGCTAGGATAGATAGTTCAATGTATGATTTTTGCGCTTCGAGTGTTGAGCCTTTCCTGTGCTTTAGGTGAGACTCATGACTATAAGCTAGGGTGCAAGGAAACTAAAGTGATGAGCTAATCACGTTGTAGGAAAGCTATAGATGGACTAATGGTTAACATTTTGGTTCTATTATTGGGACCCTCTATAAGGCTAAGTATTGTGTAGGAAGATGCCTTAGCAAATAACACATGGAAAGATTTGCAAATGGTTCTCATGCAAATTTGAAGAGTTTATTGAAGTCAAATAATTATTGGTGAAAAGATCTATCAATGGTGAGAGGATTTATTTGGTGATAACCTATATGAAGAATTTTGGGTTGATTTACTTGAGCACTTGTTTGACTAGTTGTTTAGATAGAGCTTTGTTAGTGCCAAAGTATTCACTAGGGCTTGTTACTTGGACGATCAAGTTAATCACTTAGCTAAATAATTTTGAACTAGTATGGATGTGTGTCATGGATATATTTGTGAAAGGCGCCATTGATTCCTACATTCCTCAGTTTGCAATGTCAACTTGCACATTGGTTGATGAAGCTTAAAGTAAGTTTCCAACTCCTTTATATCACAAATTGTTTAAAGATATTTCTCTTTGGGTGAAAATGTTGCTTGTGGATAATCATGTTGAATCTCTCCCAATGGAATAATCCCCCTAATGCACTAAAGGGTGCATGGTCAAAGGCACGACTAGTTCATAAAGTAGCATGCAAAATGAATATGGAGACTAATAACAAAACTGAGTGCATAGAGAATTAGAACAATTATATGAGGCGATGAGAGGCTAGTAGAGGAACCTAGGAAGATACATCATGCATAAAGGAGGCAAAATAAATGTGAAAGTATTGATAATGAAAATCACATGGATATGTCTTTTAAAGATGGATTGATCGAGTGTGCCTATGTGAAGATTGTCACTTTGTTGAATGGAATGCCCGTTTATGAACCAAAAGTTACTGCTACTAAGGTTGGGGACATGCTCAAATGCCGATGAACCAATTTGTTGTGTGAGATCACTATTCCACACAAATTCCATCCAAAGAAGAGAATCTCTAAGTGATTGTGAAGAAGCACACAAATTTGTAGCATGCATATTTTGCTAACAAGGTACTGTATAAGAGGTATCTAAACCTCCATGTGATAATATTTCTTATACTATTCTTGGTCACATTGTTTCTAGTTCTCAAAATCTCTCTTGATCTACTAGTTTGCAAGTAAATAAATTAATCATGTAGGCATCTCTATCCACACAAACTAACAAAATGCAAAATTTTGTAATCATCTTTAAGTGTGGGCTCACTACTCTAAAGCCATACATTGGAGATGAAGATGCCTCTAGGCACTAGAAGGCATGTGAGATAGCCTGGAGGGTGACAAATATCACTAATGATGTCTACAAAATATGACTCTTTGAAGCCACCTTAACCAAACACATGCAGGGTTGGTGCTTGCACTATGATACAAATGACACAAAGATGGTCCTAAATGAAGTCAAGTTGAATTTTCTCATAGAGTTTGATTATTTAGAAATGTGCCACCGAAACATCATTTCTCTCAAAGAGATCAAGAAACTACTTAGTGAGATTGTGCACAAGAATGAATAATGCTTCAAAAAACTTTGCTAAAATATTCCTTCTAGATGATAGATGACATCATCAAGAAGGAATGGCTCATCAAAGACCTGACTGCACACATTTAGAGAGAATTAGTCCAGTGCACAATTCCTACCCACAAAGAAGCTTTGGATGTAGCCCCATGCTTGGAAGTCCTTGGTGAACCATCGTATGGATCTAATGCAAAGATTGAGGGAAAGATGGGACAAATGGCCACATGGATAGATAAAGTAGTGAGCCAAACTTAGACAAAGAGAAGTCTATGGTGTATGGGGTACATAAGTGAAGGTCACATTGTAACCAATTGTTTGGTAAAGAGAGCCTAGGTGGTTGGTCTTGCAACATTCTCCCAACTTGTACCCATCTCAGAGTGCATTATATGCCATGATAGGCATAAGACCTTAGTTTTCACCCTCTTGCAAAAGATGTAGGGTCAATGCCACCCTACTTATGCAACAACAAAGATTTCTCACACAACAAAATCAAGGATATCTTATGCAACAAAACCATGGCTATGTTGTGTAAAAAAACCAACAAAGATACTAAGGTCGGGGACCACTCTACTTAAATATCATCCATTTTAATAGTCAAATAGTCAATAGTAATTTTACACCACATTCACAAAAAAAAGTGGTAAATATTTGTCCTATTTTTATTGGCCAAAATTGACCTTTGACTGTTGAAGTGGATGATATTTAAGAATAGCCGTCTAGGACTTGGTCACTATGGGCATGAAGGATGTGGAAGCAATGATAATTTGGTGGTTGCAATGGAGTCTGACCTTGCCCACTTGTTACTTGTTATAGTTTTGGGGAGAAAGGCCATACATCCTATAAGCATGAAAAGTTTCTTTTCTATGGTTCTTGTGACAATAATCACAAAACACAAGACTATGTTGTATTGCTTTAGCAAGTGGAAGCAAACAAAAAGAGAGCATAGATGATCCAAAATGCTTGCATTGAAACACCACCAGAGATTGTGTAAATTATCACAGAGAATAGCATAGGTGAGAAAGGGAAAAAGAGTGCTACAAGATGAGGTACACACAAGGAGAGAAAAAATAACTTGGGTTAGGGAAGATCTAGGCTATTAGGATTAGAAGATCACAATTGTGTCTACATGGAAGTTGTACATTTGCTCTAGATAGCTCAGTATGATGTTACACAAAAATTAGTGAATGCAATGAGAAAGAGGTTAGCTACACAGTCTTCAAATGTCTTTAGATTAGAAGAGTCTTGTTAAAATTCAAAACTCTCCTAGAGAAGGTGGCTTTGCAAAAAGACAAAGAGTTGTTATCTTCTAGCAATTGCAAACAAATTGATGTGTGCAAAGTCATTCATGCAATGGAGCCAATGTCTAATACTAAACTTATTTTGCCTCTACAAGTTGACATGTTCCTAGTGTAAGATGCCTTAATTGATACATGTTTTAAGGTCAATGTATTGACTAAAATCAACATGGGATGCAATGGGTTGGCTTGCACTGATTCCATCCCCTCACATCTTGTTTGTGGCAAACAACACCTGAGAAAGGCCTATTGGGTTGCTCTAGAGATGCAAAAATTAACATTTAAAGTGTTAGATTTTGAATTGACTTTGAATTAATTGGGATAGTTGATGTGGAATGAAACACTATCATACTAGGAAGACTATTCCACTTCTAGGCCAAAGTCGACATGCAATTTAGGTAGCTCAATGAGTTGAAAATGAAAGAAAAACACATGATCACTCCCTTGTATCTTGCTAATAAAGGGCCATATGTGGAATTGGTGCATATTGAAGAGAAGTCCATTGAGGAAATTTAGAGTAATGATTGACTAATAGTTAATAGATTGATTTCAAATTTTCCCTCTATTGGGATAATGCATTTGAGGCTAGTTCCAACCAAGAACTAGAAAGTTGGCTCGTTGGTGGGTACAAGATAAAAGGGAAGAATTGTGCAACTGTTCACTACCATGTGTGTTTAGCACTTGTACTTTCTCAAAGAGAACTTGCCTGCATTGTGAAGAGGGTCTAGCTACTAAAGAAAGAATGCACCATGGCTAACACCAGTCACAATGTTATTCATGTGTGTTGACTCTTTGCACCAAAATGTTGTACAATTACACAACACACCCTATTTGCCCCAGCAAAACAAGGACCCAACTTTTTTCTACTTTTGGCTTGGCTTTCTTGTTTCCTTGTTTTCGGATGGTATGGTAAAAATAGTATCAGATGCATGTCAAGATGTCATCTTATACATATCAAGATCCCAGAATCTAGGTCAATTTTTCAAAGTTAGAATCTGTCATCTTGAACCCTACTAGATGAAAGAGTATAAAATTCTAAGCATGATTGCTTTTTGAAGCACCTAGAAATTCGTTAAAATAAAGAAGTTATGTGTAGTCAAAGTTTATTCAATGGGTCATGGGGATATTATCCTAGTCATAAAATCTAGATATTAAATTAATATCTTGACCTTTGTTAACATCCAAATGTCAACTTTAAGTATACAATGGATCAAACCGTCACGCGCATAGACATTAGCTAACATCTGAACCTTAATTTAATATCCATACCTGGGTCAATATGCTGATCCATATGATGTCATGACATTTCAATTTCATGAAGACCCTCGATCCTAATTACATCACCCAGACATTAGAGTGCATGGATATTAACTTTGCTAATATCCTGATCTTATTTTAACATCTTGATCCAGATGACATCATGTCATCCCAATCCTGTGAAGAATGCTAAACTTGCTTATGTCATCCGGATATTTTCTAACATTCGAATATTAACTTAATAGCTAGACATTATTTTAAGATCCATATCCCGATGATGTCACAATCACCTGGTGCGATATTAAGGATATAGCTTTCTTACGTCATCAGGATATTAAGTCGTGGGGATATTTCGCAAAACTTATTGTCATGATCCTATTTTAATATCCTCATCCCAATGACATCACATCATCTCACTACAATGAAGGAGACCCCTCCTACTGATGTCATCCAGATAGTTTGGACCAGATGGATATTTTATACTTGTAATGTCAGGATCTTAACTTAGTATCCATTCCCTTGCCCAACCAACACTAGTAAAAAAAGAGCAATATATTACTAAAAAACTACTAAAAACTACGTATAAATGACCAAACATGGTCACGTGACCATTAGTAGTTTATTGCCAGGCATTTATAACGTGACCAAATTGATGACTAAACCATTTTTAGTCATTTATTGGTTGTTTTGATTGATCGATTTGGTAGTATATTTAGTCATTGATTTAGTCATTAATTGTTGTAATCTGGTCACTTATTTAGTCATTTTCATTCACTGATATATTTAGTCGTTAATTTAGTCATTGATTGTTGTTAATTGGTCACTTATTTAGTCATTTTTATTCACCAATTTTTGTCCATTGGTAGTGTATTTAGTCATTAATTTTAATCATCATTTTAGTCAATTTGGGAGTATATTTAGTCCTTTTTATTCACTGATTTAACACTGGTCATATATTTAGTCATATTTATTCACTGTTCACTTATTTCTATCAATTGGTAGTATATTAAATCAATTTAATTATTAATTAACATCAATTAGTAGTATATTTAGTCATTTTGAAGCTTGCAATCTATGTAGATTTCCATTTGGCATTAATTGTTCGCTTCGCACATGTCTCTTTTATTATATTCATTAAATGCTCTGTAAGAGGAGTGTTGCAAGCTAAGCAATATATTCCACATTTGGATCTCATCTGCCTTGGCTTTATTTCCCCTCCGGCTTGAATGACTTCAATTCATTATGTTGGCTCGTGTGATCCTCTTTTTATGCAAGAGATCATGGTATCTGTGTCATTATTTCATTCTTGCCTCTTCATTTTGCTCTTGTTGTGTATCTGCAATGTCTATCTATCCCCACAATTGTCAACTTCATTTGCCTGTTCAACCATGGGAACAACCAATGCACGGAAGCATCAACTCAGATTTCATGGCTAGGGCCTTCAAACTACTCAATGAAGAGGTGAAGTATGCTTTGATAGATGTATGTGATAGAGATTTTCTGCTACAATCCAAGGTATGTTATGCTTCGCATCTTTTATCTCATTTTCTCTCAAATGTGATGGACTTATTTCATCAGGTTGATAAGGTTAAAAGGATAGCATCAATTTTTGTTCATGACTATCTAATCCCAGATGTCAAGCTATTTGAATCTTTTGCTACTTATAATCTCCATGATGGCTCAGCCTTGGTAGGGGGACTCTTCCTTTGTGAAGATATCATTAATAAACCTAGTTTTAACTGTGTATCAAGCGATGATTTCAAGTTTGCAATTAGGTAACAGAGAGCTCCTTGATAATTCATTGCAGGCTCACAATTCTACATTTGGAAGGCCCAAGAGGGAAAGGATAGAGGAAGTACTCAATGCATGGAGCTTCTTGTCAAATTTACAACCACTGGTAGTTCCCTTCACCAATGATGTTGACATAGTCCTTTCTGTAGAGAATCCAATTGGGGGTTCACAGCTTTAGGGTTGCGGATTTAAATATGGGTAGCATGTGAACCACTCTTTTTGTTTTAAGTTTTTGGCTTCACTGAGTTGGTTCTTTCTCTCTGGATCGGTAGAGGGTTTGCCAGTTCCAACGCACAGGCAGATCTGGCCAACAAATACAGGAGGTTGCGTGAGCTGCCTCCCCTTCACTTCTGGTTCTGCTGCACCAAGGGGGGTATCCCTATAGCTAAAGATTTGACATTTGACTTGCCCAATGATAGAAAGATTCAGCTTTACAATAACAGGCAGAATACTCTCATGTTTGGACCAAGATTTGTGTGATAAATCACAAGGTTGGAAACTTTCTTGGACATATCTAACTGGTTTAGGATGAAAGTATGCAGGGGTTCTAATCCTACTCCTACAACTAATAGGTTAGAATTTTGAAAGGATTTGATTTTATGTTTTGGATGCAAGATAGGGGGTTTTGGATCATAACTACTACACAGGAAGCAGACCGATGCTTATCTCAAGGCAAGGAGTCAACTAGACGTATACAAGAGAATGACTTGCAATGGCATTCAAGTTTCAAGGGGTTAAGACTGGTATTTACTTTACAAACACCACCAAAGACTGAGTATTTAGCTACCTCTACTTACACATATCCCAGCTGCCATACATTCTTCTCCATTCTTAACCTAAAACAAATTAATCCACTCCTTGAATGGAAGTTAGAGATCAAGCATGTGATACAACAAAACTATACCCTATAATCTGAGAAAACCTTAGCAACCAGATTCAAAAGAAGGGACCCATATAGCAAATGGAGACTAACAGCTAAAACACATACAATAAAGCATTTTTCATATATAAAACAACAAGAAACTGAACATATGTGCAAGGTGCACTCAAATGCAACTCATAAACTCCAAAAGAGACAGAGCAAAGAAATGCTCTGATCTTCATTATTTTCTCCAAAAAATGCCCAAGTCTTCAACAACCAGAAATGAGTAACACAGTTTGCTTTTTATAGCAAGACTATGTACTCAACAATACTTACATGGCATTTCAAAATTTTACCGGATACAATGCACCATGAGAATGGTGCTCAAAACATTCAATGCCCAGGTAGAACAGGAAGGAAAAATAGGTGAAATCAGGATGTGAGCCACCTGAAGGTTTTCTTCATTAAAAATGGTAGCTAGCAATTCAATCCACCATTCCACACCTCTGCAAATCGCCATTAATGGCCAACCTACCCGTAGCCTTCTTGGAAACGTAGCAGCAAATGCATAAGAGATTTTCCCGCTTGAAAGACCAACTGCAGATACAAAGAAAATCCTTCACTTTCTGGAAATTTAAAATAGACCGTTGATTTCCTTCCTATCACTGAGATCCACAGCCTCAAATCACTTTGAAAAGTCATCAGCTAATTAAATCATGCCACGTAGGTGTCTTTTTGCCATCGCTGACCTTTCCCTTTCTTATTTTGCCTTTTTCACCACTTACATGCAATTGTATGTAAGATTGTATATACATACAATTGCAAACATACAAGGCGGACCCCAAACCCTTATAGAACAAATTGCAATCATATTCAGGTCTGGCTTGTACCCTCCTCTCTTGTATATCGGCATATACAAAGCATACATACAAGCAAAAACATACATACAAATAGCGGACTTGATCTTTTATCAACCGGAATGTATGTTCATTTTAGATCCGGCTTGTATATTAGGAATGTCTATTCGATTGTATGTGCAAACATACAATCACAAATATATGCAATCGGCGAGCCCCACCCTTTGGTTCTTGCCTTGCATGCATCTTTTCTTTGTATGCGCCCTTTGCATATCTCTTCTTACACATTGCCGCCGATGCATCTACCCGATATACATTCTGCCTTGTATACTCACATTGTATGTCAAACATATACAATCCCCTTTGTATACCTGCGGGCCCCACCTCTTGTATGTCGGCTCTTTGCATGTGGCAAATGCATATCGCATATACAATGTGATTTGTATATGAGATACAAAGCCCTTTGCATGTTTTCCTTGTATATGCATCGGCCGTCGGGCAAACTTTGGAGTTGGCTGCCGATGCACCGTGTCATGCCGATGACCCTCTATCACTATAGTGAATGTATGTTGGCCTTTGTATATGTGCCTTGTACATCGCCCGTTGTATATTTCTTCTTGTATGCCGCTAGTGCATCTTTTGCTTGCATGTTTCCATTGTATCTAGTCGTTATATATTGAATATACAACACAAAACATACATGCAACCCAACATACAAGCACAGAATATTCTAAGAATCTATGACATACATACAACCATTTTTGCACCTTTTGAAGCCAATTGAACATACAAACCATCTTGTATACCCGAATGTACATTTGGACCTGCATGTACATACAAACGGCCATGCACATACAACTATTTTTTGCACTTTTCAACTGCGAAGGCCGAAAGACTTAGAAATTTTTAGGATTTTTTGAAGAGTGCCTGCAGATGATTATTTAAAACCTGAACCAGCAGTAGGCACTAACATTATCTCTGTCTGGGGATGCATGCCTCTTGCAGGCATGGCGAGAACTTCAGATCTCTCGGATGCAGACCAGTCCCTTATCCATTGGGCACAAAGTCAAAGCTGCACCAACCTGCATCACAAATCACACCTTTTAAAATTTACTTGCTGGCCTAGGGCCACCAAAAAGGAAAAGCTAGTATTTTCCTTTGTCAAATATCTGATTTTCTTTTAATTTCTTCAAATGAAGCCTGAAAACATTTAACTGCCTGCAGCACCCTACTTTGCAATTAGTTGTGTTGTTGCCCATTTTTCCTTCAACAAATCTATAGCAAGATTCATAAGCATTTACCATTCTTAGCAGTAGATTATCATGATCATATGAGTCATTGATGTTGCTTGGAAAAATAACAAACTCACATGAAACAAGTGAATCCACATCAGAATTTTGCCCTTCTTCAAAAAATAAGAGCTCCTCTGTATTAAACATGCAATATTCAGGCACAAGCAACATCTCATAATCATATTCATTTTTATAAACATTCAGATATCCATCATCATTGTGCTTAGCAATTTTATCAATAAGGTCCACCTGGAATGTCTCAAGAGAAGGCATAAAAAACTCAAAATGAAACCCTTCACTGAAAGCCTTGTAGTCACCCCTGTAGCCAACACTATCCCCAACCGTATGAGTACACACATCTGCAACTTGTCTATTCAGATCTGAATAGTGACCCTGTTTGTCCTCTTCACCAATGCATTGATAGTCAATAGCAAACATTTCAACCTCTGCATTGTAGAGGTGGTCAGAATTTTCAAGGAAACACTCATATTCAGCATCCATATATATTTCATCATTTGAAAGGCTCACACATGCATCTGAATGTTGACAATCACTAACCTATTCACTATCATCCCTTGAATCAACATCATCTATATTCAGAGTGAAGCTCTGCATATCCACTTTGTATAAATAATCAGGAATAATTGAGATATGCCTATTGCTGCAAGACACAACTTCATGTATATCTTTCATTTCATCATTTGAAGGGCATTTTGCATCTGCAGGCTTGTCTTTTAGAGCTGAGAACAATCTTTGTCCTCACCATTATAGGATGTGCCTACATTTTCTACAACATCTTCTTCATGTTTATGCATCACATCATGACCACACACATTGTTCTGAAATATATTTCCCTCTGCAAAATCATCTCTCAATGAACACATTGGGAAAGGTGAAATATATTCACTTTGATAACTGTTTTGAAAACTTACAACCATGAAACCCACTGGCATTCCATATTTCTGATTGTTTTCAATATCCATAGCAGATTTGTAAGCCTGGTGAAGTGTGACTGGTTCTTTATTTCTCAGTAAATAACTCATTTTTTTATCAAATGTAGCCAAATAAATTGTCAAGCACAATGCATCATTGGGTCTCATATATTCAGGAATTTGCTTGAGCAACTTAATAAATCTAAGATTAAAGGTTGGAACCAGTTCCTCATCTTCCTTTTGGATATTCATGAATTGTATGATTAATGAGGCCAAATCAAATCTTTCACCAAACTGCTTTAGGAATGCAATTTCTAAATCTACCCATGAAGAAACTGAACACACAGGTAGGTCTGAAAACTAGACCCTAGCATCATCCTCTAATGATTGAACAAAGAGTCTCATTACTACATCTTCAGCCTCTACCTCATAATCTTCTATCAAATTACAAAAATTTTGCAGATGTTTGTTTGCAGACTCTAAATTTGATCCACTATATTTCAGCAAACATTTTCTAATCTTATTGGGAATAACATTTGGGTAACCATATATTCCTTTGAAATTCAGGGATTTATATCTTTCAATAAAAAATAGTCTTCTTTGAGAGCACAACCAGGATTGCTGCTCTATTTGAATCATTTTGAGTGAAAAGATGGAATACCTGGGAATATGTTGCAGCTTTGATAGGTTCAATCAACAGAGTCGCCACCTCTCACATAGAGGACAGAATATCAACAAGGCACCTTTATTTTCTGGATTCATCACACCAGCAGAGCACTAGATGGTTTTTCCTTGGTATTGCTGTAACAACTTCACTAGAAACTAGATTTTCCAGCCTTTAAATCACTTGACTCTATCCCCAACAGAGTCGCCATTTAAGTTGGTTCTTTCTCTACGAATCAGCAGAGGGTTTTCCAGTTCCAATGCATAGGCAGATCCAGCCAACAAATATAGGAGGTTGCGTGAGCTGCCTCCCCTTCACTTCTGGTTCTGCCGCACCAAGGGGTGTATCCCTATAGCTAAAGATTTGACATTTGACTCGCCCAATGACAGAAAGATTTAGCTTTACAATAACAGGCAGAATACTCTCATGTTTGGACCAAGATTTGTGTGATAAATCACAAGGTTGGCAACTTTTTTGGACATATCTAACTGGTTTAGGATGAAAGTATGCAGGGGTTCTAATCCTACTCCTACAACTAACAGGTCAAAATTTTGAAAGGATTTGATTTTATGTTTTGGATGCAAGACAGGGGGTTTTGGATCATAACTACTACACAGGAAGCAAACCGGTGCCTATCTCAGGGCAAGGAGTCAACTAGACATATACAAGAGAATGACTTGCAACGACATTCAAGTTTCAAGGGGTTAAGACTGGTATTTGCCTTACAAACACCACCCAAGACTGAGTATTTAGTTGCCTCTACTTACACATATCCCAGCTGCCATACATTCTTCTCCATTCTTAACCTAAAATGAATTAATCCACTCCTTGAATGGAAGTTAGAGATCAAGCATGTGATACAGCAAAACTATACCCTAGAATCTAATAAACCCTTAGCAACCAAATTCAAAAGAAGGGATGCATACAACAAATGGAGACAAAGAGCTAAAACACATACAATTTAAAGCATTTTTCATATATAAAACAATAAGAAACTAAACATATGTGCAAGGTGCACTCAAATGCAACTTATAAACTCCAACAGAAATAGAGCAGCCAAGAAATGCTCTGATCTTCGTTATTTTCTCCAAAAAATACCCAAGTCTTCAACAACCAAAAATGAGTAACACAGTTTGCTTTTTATAGCAAGACTGTGTACTCAGCAATAATTACATGGCATTTCAAAATTATGCCAGATACAATGTACCATGAGAATGGCTCTCAAAACATTCAATGCCCAAGCAAAACAAGAAGGAAAAATAGGTGAAATCAGGTTGTGAGCCGTCGACTGAAGGTTTTCTTCATTAAAAATGGTAGCTGGCAAGTCAATCCACTGTTCCACACCTCTACAAATTGCCATTAATGGCAAACCTACCCGCAGCCTTCTTGGAAACGCAACAGCGAATGCATAAGAGATTTTCCCACTTGAAAGACCAGCTACAGATACAAAGAAAATCCTTCGCTTTCTGGAAATTTAAAATAAAACGTTGATTTCCTTCCTATCGCTGAGATCCATGGCCTCAAATCACTTTAAAAAGTCATCAGCCAATTAAATCATGCCACATAGTGTCTTTTTGCCATCGCTGACCTTTCCCTTTCTTATTTTGCCTTTTTTGCCACTTACATGCAATTGTATGTAAGATTGTATATACATACAATCGCAAACATACAAGGCGGACCCCAAACCCTTATAGAACAAATTGTAATCATATTCGGGTCTGGCTTGTACCCTCTTCTCTTGTATATCGGCATATACAAAGCATACATACAAGCAAAAACATACATACAAACAACGGACTTCATCTTTTATCAACCGAAATGTATGTTCATTTCAGATCTGGCTTGTATATTAGGAATGTCTGTTCGATTATATGTGCAAACATACAATCGCAAATATATACAATCGGCGGGCCCCACCCTTTGGTTCTTGCCTTGCATGCATCTTTTCTTTGTATGTGCCCTTTGCATATCTCTTCTTGCACATTGCCGCCGATGCATCTACCGGATATACATTCTGCCTTGTATGCTCACATTGTATGTCAAACACATACAATCCCCTTTATATACCTGCGGGCCCCACCTCTTGTATGTCAGCTATTTGCATGTGGCAAATGCATATCGCATATACAATGTGATTTGTATATGAGATACAAAGCCCTTTTGCATGTTTTCCTTGTATATGCATTGGCTGTTGGGCAAACTTTGGAGTTGGCTGCCGATGCACCATGTCATGCTGATGACCCTCTGTCACTATAGCGAATGTATGTCAGCCTTTGTATATGCGCCTTGTACATCACCTGTTGTATATTTCTTCTTGTATGCCGCTAGTGCATCTTTTGCTTGCATGTTTCCATTGTATCTAGTCGTTGTATATTGAATATACAACACAAAACATACATGTAACCCAACATACAAGCATAGAATATTCTGAGAATCTGCGACATACGTACAACCTTTTTTGAACCTTTTGAAGCCGATTAAACATACAAACAACCATGCACATACAATTGTTTTTTGCACTTTTCAACTGTGAAGGCCGAAAGACTTAGAAAGTTTTAGGATTTTTTGAAGAGTGCCTACAGATGAATATTTGAAACTTGAACCAGCAGCAGGCACTAACACGTTGTAACTTTGGTTTCCTTTTTGGCCAGAAAGGGCCTTTTAGATCTATAGCTCTATTTAGGGCTCTTAGTTAAAATGCTCTGTTATGTTATCTTTTTGGCCAGGAAGGGCC
Organism: Cunninghamia lanceolata; assembly: GCA_027924645.1. Lineage (NCBI taxonomy): Eukaryota > Viridiplantae > Streptophyta > Pinopsida > Cupressales > Cupressaceae > Cunninghamia > Cunninghamia lanceolata. The sequence goes on from BSBN01000404.1 coordinate 6,442,427, forward strand.
TTTTTTGTAATCCATAAAAATGTTTTTATTAATACTAATATATTATGATGCTCTAGGCATCCTTACCGATTAAACAAAAATGTCGACCCTAGTTCATGTGTTGTCTCAGTAAAGCCCTGCACCATGAAAGAATCCATTAATTATACATAAATTCCAAATTAATTTGATGATAAAAGATCTTTGATATCCAACTGGGAAGCCTTAACATCCAAAAATTACTAACATGATGTTTTACAACCAGTTTCCCAACTGTGACATTATCTTTACTTAAGAAACCAAATATTGATCCACTGCCATATTGGATCTCACAGGATTCTCCTTCACAAACAACAAATGATATATATTAATTGTTTAACAACTTCCTTAATATCCCCATGTAAGCAGACTAAACTAAGTGAGGTTGAGGGTTTGAAGTAGAGTACCATCTTCTTGGTATGTGCTTGACTTTGACGACTTGTATCTTGAATGAAAATAGCAAGTTAGCTGCATTGTAAAATCATTGTTACAAAAATAACCACAAAATCCTCTTTAATTAAAATAATCCTTCTAGATATTTCAAGACAAGATATTTTAGTTAATTTCTAAGAAAGCTAATTTCACTATCCAAACAACCATCAATCTATTTACTATATATAATTTCCCAGAATTCAGAATTTGAATGTAATGAAACTAACCATAAATACCAAATATTTGACATTGAAGCACTCTGAAACACTGACATTTTAAGCTTTGCTTGTGTTCTAGATGCATGCAGTCATGCAAGTTTAGTGGATGAGGGTTGTACATACTTCACACATTAGTAACCCTTATTGCATTACATATATAGTTGATCATTAGGTGTGCATGGTTGACCTTCGTGCCCGTGCTGGCTATCTTGAGGACAACCTAAACATTAGTACTAAGATACCAGTTAAACCTTTGGTGCTTGTGGATCATAACAAAGGGACATCCATCAAAGCATAACAACAGGGATTTTTTTGTCATATGTTGTAGTTACAAGTGCCCTGCTAGACATACATGAAAATGTGGAAGCATAGACAAGGTAAGCACACTGTTTCAAAAAATGCCTCAAAGAAATGTGATATCATGGAATGCCGTGATTAAAGGATATGTTTTAAATGGGTTTTTTCTGAAAAGTCCTTAGAAAATTTTAAGAAAATACAACCAGTGGGTGTAAAGCCCAACTCCCAGCTAAGACTTAGATTCAGCTACATACATACAATCCCCAATCCAATAATCAAATCCATAAGATTTTGATTTGATTTTCCCAAACTCAAGCTTTTAGCCTAGACTCTAGGCTACAAACTCTACAAAAGAACTCAATCCAAAAGAAACAACCTAAATTTTCAAAAAATACTTCATTGCTTCAGCAAGCATGCACTGCTTTTGTTGGATATTGATTCAACCAAAAGACATAGACCAAAAGCAACTAAGGCCTTATATTTAACTCCAATCTTTCAATAATTATATAAGTTATAGATCAGCCCATAATGTTTTATTTAGGATTTAAAATTTTACCTTTGAATAGCATGACAAAATTAAGTATGTATGGTTTCATAATAGGTGGAATACAACTAAAAGTAGATTATTTACCTAGAGCAGCAACTAGATAAGGAACTGGTGGTTGTGAAGGTGATGTCCACTAGCCATTAAGAGGTCCTAAAGTAGGACTAGGTCCTGCTAGTGGAGTACCTTGCATAAACCATGAGAAATTCTGCATGATCATTAGGAACTCTATCAAGTCATCAAAGGTATGCATAAGCTTTTTAAGGATCTGTGAAGTTTTCTAAGGGTTTATGAGACATTTGTAAGGTCTATATAGATAGACTTCTAGAAACCCTAGGGGACCCATAACAGGCCTATACATGACCCATCCAAGACAAGAATAGAAAGGTTTGTAGTCATTCATTAGGACCATTCAAAATTCTCATAGTCCCACTTGGTTTTATGCAAATTTCCTTCCATAAATCTATCTTAGGGATCCATATTTCTTTTTAAAGTATTCCAGGAGTCATTCATAAGCACCCCATACCAAGTCCATGTGAAAGATATTTGTCTTTTTGACCATTGATGTGTTTTTGTCTCTCACAAAGCAGTCCCGTAGGTCACTCAAAAGGTCTTGGCGGGTGTGCGGGAACCAAGGATAACAAGGGAGAAGTTAGCGCTATCCCACAGCATGAAGAGATTGCACTTGTGGCATTGCGGTATGTAAAGATCGATTACCGCAGCCTCACAATGGTCTCAAAAGGAAGTGGTGGGCTGGCAGTATAAATTTAAGTGGCATATGATACTTCACCGTGGTCCCGCGGTAGTCAAGAGAATAACTGGCAGTAATGCAGTAAGGAGCAAAGGAAAATAGTACACCGCACCCCCGTGGTAGCCTCAAGTGAGGCTTGCGGTATGGCGGTAAGAAGGAGCAAAGGAAAACAGTACACTGCACCCCCACAGTGGCCTCAAGTGAGGCTTGCAGTATGGCAGTAAGGAGCAGAGGAAAATAGTACATCGTACCCCTGTGGAAGTCTCAAGTGAGGCTTGCGGTATGGTGGTAAGAAGGAGTAGAGGAAAATAGTACACCACGCCCCCGTGGCAGCCTCAAGTGAGGCTTGCGGTATGGTGGTAAGAAGGAGTAAAGGAAAACAAGTCATGATGATATAGTTGAATTTTTGAGACAATATTTCTCATTGGCCCGATCAAATCAAAGAACACTTTTTCTGTCATTTCTCCACTATTCTTTTATGAGCTAAGTAATTTCAAATTTGATTGCTGTCATTTGCAATGCATTTCTATTGCATTTCAATCTGAAATGTTTGATCCATTGTTGGATTGTTGTCACCTTTATAGACATAAAAATGTACATGTTCTAATATTTTGAACTTATGACAAGTCAAAGTGGGTTGTGCTCATTTAGCAGCTGGTTGAAATTTAATTTGAATGTACTGCTTCTTGATGTTCCCCTTGACTCATTATCATTTTTGTCTATCATCTTGCTTTTTGGCTAGCAACAAACATGTGATGCATCTATTGTGATGTCCTATGGGTGGTGGCTTTTTTCAAATTATTTTCAAACTATTTTGAGTTCTAGGTGTACACCTTGTGGAGACTTATGGCATATTTCTATGCATAATTTTTTTCCAAGGTTACAGTGAGCTAATAAATGCAATTATTCCAAAGGAAGTGGAAATAATTTTAAAACAATTATCTAAGTTCTCTCTTAATGTTCATATTTGTGTAACTTTTGATTTTACATATTTTTAATAGCCTTGTTTGACGAGTCTTGGAAATTGGTTTCAATTTACAGGGTAAAGCTTCCATATGGAGCTAAGAAGATTGTGCCAAGTAGTTGCAGAGCCATGATTGGTTAGGTTACTGGTGGTGGAAGGATAGAAAAGCCAATGCTCAAAGCTGGCAATACATATCACAAATATAGGGTCAAAAGAAATTGGTGGCCCAAGGTTTGTGGTGTGGCCATGAATCCTATTGAGCATCCTCATGGTGGTGGTAAGATCAACGCATTGGGCATGCTAGTATAGTGCGTTGTACAGAGAAGGCCTAGAATGTACACGTACTTAATCATAATTAAACAATTATAGAGCTTTGATTATTGAAAAATATCATCTTTTAGTTTCTTTTTCTTTAGGTTGCTTTGTGTCAACAATTTATGGGGACCAGGTTGTAAACCATGTTTCCTATTATTGTTTCTTATCATTAGTGGTTTACTATTGATTCAAAATTTTGGGAAAGACTTCAAACTAGGTTGTAATCCTTGTTTCCTTTAATTGTTTGAGGCTTATTTTAGGCTGCCATATTAATTGACTTTGTTATTTTTGATTCTTTCTTGAGTGCTTGTTATTTGCTTTCAAATCATAGAAATGGCAAAAAGATTGATGATTTCTTAGTATTAGAAACTATGAACTTTCTATTTTTTAAAAAAGTAATAATTTGGAGGAGTCATTTGATGTATCAAAGAATTTGACATTTGAAAACATTTGGAATGTTCTCAACTGTAAAAAAAATGAGAAGATAATGTGCCAATTTGTCATCACTTTTGCTGATTATGTTTCTTACTTTGTTGTTTTGTTTTTAACTATTTGGCTTTATACGTGATGTATTGAGGCTTCCATGGTATTGTGTTAGAGATCTTACAACATGATAATGCAAGTATGTGATGAAGTAGATAGATAAAGACCTAAGAAGCCAATGACCATATGAGTCTGAATGAAAGGAAGTAGAAAGATAAAGACTTGAGAACCCAAAGAATTGTTATCTTGCACAGTATATTGATAGATTTTAGAGTTGAAATTTGAGAGGTCATATTGCTGAATAGTTAGGCTTGATAATTTTGAGGTAAATTAATTGGATAATAGAGCTGAAATATGAGGGGTAATTTTTCTGAATTGTATGTTGGGTTTTGGAGTTAAATTTGAAGGGAAACCTTGCTATTAAGTGCTCTTTATTTTCTGTTTAGTTTTTTAGATGTGCTGAATGCAAGTAAACATGTGGCAGTGAGTGCTTTCAAGTGCTAGGAAGCATGAGTATCATTTGCATGGTGCACATAAGCATATAATTTTATAGTGTTGATATTGATGATTAAAATTGGTTGTGACGTCTAGCTACTAACAATTGCATAGGGTGTAAGGCAATCGTTATGATGCACTATGCAACTTGTGACTAGCATTGGTCTAGAGGTATAGATCTTTGCAAGCAACTAAACTGTCTTCACTGCTCTACAAACCAGAGGGAGGTTGTAGAAGTGGGATCCAAAAGGGAACCTTTGAAAAAGAGATGATCTAGGTCTAAAAATGGTTACTAGAGGACATAAAAACAACCTAGATTTTCCAAAAATATCATGACCCTTGTTTGAGAAAACTCTCTATCCTCAATAGACTTGAAGAAGAAAGAAATCCTTAAAAGGAAGATTTTAATTCTGTATCCAACCTCATAGATTCCATATCCATCCATAGAGTTTTACGTCATCTAGTCTTCTTCCCATGAATTTGCCCATGAGAGGAAAATCATCATGCTAAAAGGACATTTTAGTTAGATGATCATCATGGAGAGAAAGATCCGAAAGGGTGACTTCCATATCATAGAAAAAAAGCTAGAAACCCTAGATTGATCTACAAGCTCATCACTTGGGCATTTTAAGCCAAGCTAAACCACCTAAGATGACCCCAATTAAGAAAAGTCAAACCCCATTTTAACAATGGAGCATATTGAATACTCTTCAGAACACACCAACACTATTATTAATAACCAATACTTCAACACAATAATGACTATTTAGGGGACTAAACTACGATAGGGCTAGCAGAAACTGAAATGGGCATTAAGCAATATAAGATTATTTGTTATTTTCTTTTAAAAATGTTTGCAAGGTTGAGGCAGTTCTTCTACAATTAGGTGAAACCCTAATCCTTCACAACTAAGCTTTGAACTTCATGCATCCCTAATAAGAGGGTATTATTTGAGTATTAACAGTCAACAGATTGAATTAGATTTTGGTGTCTATATTTATAGCATCTGGCAAATGGGCATAACTGAAACAGAGTACCAAACACAACAAAAAATTATAGTTTTAAAAATACATGAATACCAAACCTGCTAGTAAGGTTCCTCAGCGATTGAATGCAATGCATCTAGCCATGCCCTTCTCCAGAAACTCTTCTATCACTTCCAGGAAATCCCCTTGAAATGGGTCTGTCCAATACATAATTTAACAAAATACAATAAAATTAACATCTTCAAGCGATTGTGTTCCAATTCATCAATGCAAAAAGAGGGACATCAATGAGCCTTACATATTTTTGAGCGTGAATTCAACCCCTGTACAGCGCATCCAATGCATGAATAATGTCTTGAGCATAGAGGTGGTTAGGTTTCTTTTGTTTGAATTATTTTTCATGTAAGAAAATTTCCCTCTTTCCAATTCGAAATATTTTTTAATTTCCCTCTCTTTCTAATTTTTATTTGTGTGACTAATTATTTAGTCATTTATAGCTGTATTTTTTACCCACCATCAAATTAATCATTTATTTAGTCATTTATAGCTGTGTTGCAAAAAATGACTAGAATTTAATCATTTTTAGTTGTCGTGACTAAACGTTTTAGCCACATAGTCATTTATTTTCCAAAATTCTACTAGTGCAATGAAGCGATGCCACATGTCCATATGAATACCCGAACATATCAAAAGTAAATTTATGGCTCAGTTAAGAAAGCTGACTACTGAGGTCACTCATCTGAGAAGTCAGAACTTTTACTCTCATTCTAATTCTCAGAACTAGAACAGAGGATATCTTGATAGAGGATATAGAAACAATAATGAAAGATCTGGATATCCTGATAGGGGATACAACAACGATAGGAATTTCAATAATAATAACAATGCCCCTAGGCCACCTAGAGTTTGGAATACTCAGCCTAATAATGGCTCATTACCATCACCCCTAGATAATCAACCCCCTCTTGAACCTAAGCAGACAACCAGAGTCAATTTGGCAGAGGTTGCACTCACTAATTGGTGTAGGATGCATAACACAAATGTACATGCTTAGTTGGACTATCCTCAATTCAAAATAGTAGCTAGCATATTCCAAGCTGAGGTGTCAAACACTGCAGGAGATCCACCTTTTCCTAAAGGTAATGAGATTGTTCCCCTAGGATATTATTCAACTTCAGTACTTGAGAGTTCTAATGATTATCAGCATCATTAGATGACTGTAACACATAAAAACTATACTCTGGCATGTGAAGAATCTGCCTTGGCCTTTGAAACAAATTATCTTTTTCCCTTTGAGGATGAAAATGAACTTGAACAAGAAGATGAAGAGGTTCATGCATATCAACAACAATATCAGGGAAGACATAACTATAACCTTAGGAGCAATGCAAACTACCCTACTAGTCCTTTGACTACCTCTATCCCTCCTAACAATTTCAACACATCTCCAGACCCTAAGGTTAGCAATAATCCTAGACCCCCTAAGGTAAATACATAGTACTTTTCACCACAAACAACAGTAGCAAAAGCTATGAGCCAGCTGCCTAAATTAGATAAGCTCATCACCTATCTAGCTGACGAAATGAAGAAGATAAAGATCAGCCTGTCTTTATCAGAATTATTGAAAACCCTTGTCATCAAAAAAGCCTTTTTGAAGTCACTAGATGAACCTGCACCCAAGGAAGAAGGTCCTAGTCATATCCTAACTAGAAACCCTGCACCTAGAGATAATACTGCTAAACCAAAAGTGCAATCCACTGTTCATGCTGCTGATACATCACAGATGACCTTATACAAGGATAAATCTGAGTCACCCCTTTCTTACTCACATTGAAGATATTTGGTTAGAACCTAGATAATTGCCTTGTAGATTCAGGAGCCTCCACCAATGTGATGCCCTTGTCTATTTGTCAAACTCTAGGTCTGCATCCAACAAAATCTCTAAGAAAGTGACTCAACTAGACAAGTCAGAAGTAAGTGTGGTAGGAGAGTTAACTCACATTCACATGCAGCTGCCATTTGATCCAAGGGTGCAATACTACATAGATATCCAAGTAGTGGACATACCTGACACATATGGCACGCTTCTTAGTAGAGATTGGTCAAAAACCTTAAATGGCTATATGGCTATGGATTTCTCTCATATGTGGTTGCCATGGAAAGGAGTTCCTAATCAACTAAGAATTGAAGTTGAACCAAAGATGAAGCATTTAATCAATGAGTATAATCCAAACAATGAAATATTGTATGTAGATGTTGAGCCAGGGGTGTATGCACTAAGACCTCAGGGAGTCAGGATTGAGGAAGTCTTGATGATGTCATGTCATGCATTTGAAGGTAGTGACAAGGAGGAAATTATGCCAGAGGAAGGATTGGTAACATGATCAGAATATAGCTCAACTGATGAAGATGAGGTAGATCACTTTCATGAATTTGAGAGATACCTGGCTAAGGAAATTTAGAGATGTCGATTGACAGGGACATCGATAGAGGATATCCTAATGAAAGGATGATGTAGGCTACATGAGGATGCACACTCTAAAAGTGCATGTGAAGCATGTCTGGACATGATTGAATTAGAAAGAATATGCATAGAGAATGGATCATCATCGCTCGAGGTAAGTGAAATATCTGATGCTGATGATCATGATCATTTGTTGTTTTCTTCAGATATAGAAGGAACTGAACATGAGGTGCACCAGTTAGATCTCCTAATACCTAACTCAGAAGAGGTGTTGTTATGTGATGATATACATTCCAATGATAAGAAGAGTACTATCACTCTAGGGACTAACTATCTCATTGAGGCCAATTATGAGTTATCTGATGAGGATAGAGGGAGTCACCTAACACAATTTGGGGAATTCCTGTGTAAGCAAATTCAAGAACACATTCTACAGGGAATTCCTCCGCATCATGCACTAATTGAAGGATGGTGCAGCCTACATTAGGCACCACACTTAGAGGCAACTTGTGCTCTATATTTGCATATATTGAACAAGGAAGGACAGTTGTGCTTAGGTAACAAATTGCATAAGGTCAAGAATATCCTTGAAGATATAGAAAATGAGGTTGCAACAATTCCTGATAATAGAAAAGATGATGTCAAGTCCATGAAAAGAGAAGATGCTCAACATGATGATGTTCAGAAGAAATAGAGGGCAGATGTTATAGTCTTAACAAAAGATTCAGATGTGGGGAGAGGTGAACCACATAAGATTAAGTGGATATCTATAGGTGCAGCTACATGTGCCAAGAAAAAAAGATAAGGTATTGATAAACCTTTAATAGAAGACAACCCATGGATAATAGGATTTTATGGTTCCAAGTCAAAATAGGGAGCTGAGGTAGGTGTAGACCTGATTGATCCATCCAAGAAGTCTTTCCTGGCAGCATATAGGTTGCAATTCCCCTGCACCAATAATGTGGCTGAGTATGAAGCCTTGATACATGGTTTACTATTTTCTCTAAAAAAGAAAGTAAAGGTTCTGCATGTTTATGGAGACTCAGAACTAGTAGTGAAATAAGTTAGAAATATATATGCATGCAACTACAAAAGGCTATCAAGTTACAAACATAGAGTTTGGGACCTGATAGAAAACTTTGATGCTTTTAATATCATGCATGTCCTCAGAGAACTAAATCATCGAGCAGATGCACTAGGACAGGCTACTAGCACATTTGAACCTTTCTCCATATTCGTGATGAAGATGTTCTCTATAGAGCTAGTGTCAACACCATCCATTCCTGATAATGTCACCAACTTTCAAGTGTTTCACAACGATCAGCACATTCTAGATTTCATTGCCAATAGAGACATATTTGAATCGCAGATAGTAGATGAGAAAAATCTAGAAGATCATGTCTGGGATGAAGAGGACATAGTTGATCTACCTAGCAACAAGATCCCTAAGGGCATGATTGAACTAGAAAGAGCCTTTGATCTGGATAACATGGTAAAATAGAAAGATATTCCCAAGACAGATGGAGGGGAGGATGCACCTATCAACATAGGACAAGGTGAGGATACAAGAAACGTTCTAATAGGTAGAGTCTACTCTAAAGAAGAAAGAATAGGGATAGCCCAGGCCTTGAAAGACTATATTCATGTCATTGCTGCATGGACATATGATGAATTGAAAACTTATGACATGTCCATTATAACTCACACTATACCCCTGAAGCCTAATGCAAAGCCTTTTAGACAGAAACAAAGACCGATAGATGCTCTACTGGAACCCCTCATTTTTTAAGAAGTCAAGAAGCTTCTTGCTACACAAATTATATTTCCAGTTAGGCATTGAACTTGGGTAGCTAATTTGGTTCTTGTTAGAAAAAAGAATGGAGACATACGCTTATGTGTGGACTTCAGGATCTTAAACAGAGCATTGGAGAAGGGTAATTATCCTTTGCCTTCTTTGGATGAGGTTCTCCAGATGGTGAATGGTGCAAGAATGATGTCCTTTGTGGATGGTTTTTTAGAATATAACCAAGTAATGGTGGATAAGATAGATTGAAGACAACTTTCACCACTAAGTGGGGAATCTTCGCTTATAGGCGCATGCCATTTAGCCTAATCAACGTTGGAGAAACTTTCCAATGTGCTATGGATATAGTATTTAGGGGACTGGTAGGTCAATGCATTATCATTTGGTTGGAAATATGTTTGTCATTGATGTCAAAGGTGTTGTTTTCATGCTTGTTAATGCAAAGGTATGAAGTTTGTCGTTGATGTCAAAGGTACAGTGTTGTATGATTGAGTTGATGGTGATACTTCATGAGTTCATGCTTCAAGATGCCATGCTTTAGGATCATCTTGTAAAGGACAGTAAGGTTTTATGTTTCATGATGCTCATGCTCTCATTTCAGGAGTTCAAACAGTGTTCAATATGATGTCCTCATGTCAAGATCTTTATGTCAGAATATGCATTGCTTTGTGTCAAATTGCTTATTGAGGGTTTGAGTTGATGATCTTGCTTCATGTCTTGATTATGATGTCTTGATACATACTTGAGTGATCATTGTGATGGAGTAATGTTTGGATGCTCAATTATGGAGATGGAGTTGTGTTGGAAATCAGATGGAAACCAAAAGTCTAGATGGTGACCAAAAAGTACATCAAAAAGGAAGACTTGCCATGATACTACAAGTGAATGCAAGTGAAAGGTTGAGTTGAAGAATGATGTTTAAAGGTGATGTTTGTTATGCCATAGTATAATGTTGTTGGCTTTTCATGGTTCAAATACAAAGTGCAGAGTGTTCATCAATTATTGCTAGGAGGTTTACATGATGTCTTGAGTGTTGACATTGAAGTCAACTTGTGATAGATGCTCAATGTTCATATCATCCTCAAAGAGATATGCCTAGTGATGGATTTTGATTGTCATTGATGTCAAACTAGTAAAGGTGTTGTGATGTGTTGAGGTCCTAGATTTTGATGATAGTCATGTGCTTTAGGAGATGATGTTGATCTTATAGGAGTTCACATGGTTCATATGCATGATGCATGTTCATGTTCAAGCAATGATGATGCAGGTATGATAAGATGCATTACATATGTGTTATGCTTCATGTTTATGATAAGATGCAAGGTAGAGAAGACACAAAGATTTCATATCATGGAGGTGTTGATCAGCTTAGTGTTGGTGTTGGTTTAGGATTGATAGGATTTCCTCATTATGAGATGTGATTGACATTGTTGACATGAGGTTAGAATGTTATGTGTGTTCTTCTCTAGTTTCTACAAGTCACAAGATGCGGGATGCTGAGGATTGTTAAGGATATGGTAAGATATGTTCATATTGGCAGGATACTTTCATGCTTCTTCTGTTGTTAGGATGTTCACATGGATTTGATGATGTTCTTCATGCTTCTTCACTTGATGAGGTTACTTACTTGGTTCATCATGTTTCAATATGTTGGCATGGTGTTGGTTCTCTGGTTCACATGGTGTTGATATTTGACATGATGTTGATATGTTGTTAGAGGTTGATACATTGTTGGAATCATGGTGTTGTTCATATCATCATGTTGTTCATATGTTGGTACCTTAAGTATTCACAAATGTTGGTGCTTCAAGTGTTCACAGGACCACATGATTACCAAAGGGTCAAAAGTATCATAGGAATTTGTTGATGTCATCATGCTTTAGATGTTATGTTTCTCTTGTTGATAATGTATCCTTCATGCTTCTGTAAGGTGTTTAGTGATTTTAGGATGTAAAGTGCTTGTGAATTTAGGAGTTTGGTTTTCATTAAGACTCTTGGTTTATTATCTTTCTTTAGGGTGATATGGTGTTTTTGAGTTCATGTTGTTTGTTATTCTTCTTGAGAATCTCAGGATATAATCATTGATGTTGAGGGATCAAATATACTTGGTTCTTGTCATGCTCTAAAGTTAGGATACCCAAGTTTAATTTATCACATGAATTTGTCACATAAGTGTCATTGCATGATCAAAGGGTAAAGGTACATACAAAGAAGGAACAGGAAGAGGACATGCAGAAGAATATTCATTCAGTTCTTGATAATACAAGTCTATGGAAGGAGATCTTATGTATTAGGGTTTGTATCCTAAAACCCTAAATGTTCCTTCTAAACATAAGTCCTAGCCCATCACTTATCCATTACACTTTTTGTTTTAAAAAGTTGCTGACCTGCTATTATAAGTTAAGAAGTAACTTAAGTTACTACCCTAAGGGGTTGAGGTCGTCACTTTACCGGCCCCTCCTTCTAAGAAGACCGGTTCTCTTGGTCAAGACCACGTAGCCCGAGTGCTAAAGAAGGATCGAATGCTAAAATTTAAATATGAAGTGAGCGGGTTTTTAAGATCAAAGGCTATTATTTAAATTTTGATATCTCCTCTTGCAGTTTGATGTTGATAGCCTCGGGAACGTCATGTCTTTGTGACAACTTGAAATAAGGCTTTTTTAAAGCTATTTTTAGCTATTTTTTAAAAAGGCAGATTTGTGAGATTTAAAGGTTATTTTCAAGAAATATTCTTTCTAATCTTAAACTCTCTCGAGACATTAAAGACTAAAAAAGAGGAGATTTGTTTTAAGATTTTATATGCTTTAATATTTTCTAAAGGAGAGAGTTTCTATGAAAAGAAATTTTTTATGCAGAAGGCTTTTGGAGCAAAAGATCTGAATATGGAAGATATTTTTTTCTTTCTGACAGGGGCTAAATGAATTAAAGTTTATTGAAGATTTTTTAATGCAAAGAGATGGAAGTATTTTATGATTCTTATTCTTTTATAGGTGAAGATAAATGAAAAGAGAATACGAAAGGTCTTCATGAAGATGAATTGGTATATTATTTTTATCAGGGCAGATTGAGGATTTTTATGATTTCTAATTTTTAAATGGTGAAGATGAATATGTAGAGGAGAGGAATGTCAAAAGTCATTCTTTTTATAATCTTATTGCAGGTGCTTTAAAAAAAAATAATTGCAGGAATGACATATGCAGATGAAGGAATGCTATGGCAGAAAATCATGTTATGATGTGTGATTTTTTAATAGAAAAATGACACAGAGGGCCAGAGAATTTTGCTTGAAGATAAATTAGAATACGAAGATTACATATAATGCAAGAGACAAAATTGAAGATGATGATTCTTGAATAGAGGAAGACATTGTAAATTACAGAGATTGTAATGTGCAGGTGATTGATTGTCATGTGTATCAGGAGCTTGGTTGATCATATTATGAATGAAAATAATTTTGTCAAGTGAATACAAAAGGAAGATGAAGTTGTTTATGGTTGTAGACAAATTGATTGCTTCTCACAAAGGATTTCACATATTTCAGAGACTAACACAAGGATATACAATTTGTAATTGAAAAGACGGTGAATTTTTAAAGGAGTAATAAGGTTTTGTACAAAAGTGAATCAAGGTAACCCCTGAGTTATCTTGTTTTGTTTCAAGGTTATTGTACAAGTCAGTGAGGCTTTCTTTTTGCCAGTGAGGTATTCATTAGCCAATGAGTCTATGTAATTGATAATCTTCATGATTAAGCTAGTGAGGCAAATTTGAGTGGTTTTTCTACCCCATGAGGGTTTTCCACTCCTGAAATTTATTGTGTCATGGTTTCAATTATTGTGTGATTCACTTATCATTCATGTCTAAGCATTCTGTATTGATTACTGTTTAGTATTTAGATCCTTACATTGATGAAGCATGCCAAACTGATTAAGTGTTGTCAGCATCAATATTTTTGTTTACAAATTTGTTGAAAGAATGTAAATTAAGTTTTGACATTTACAACACTGATTCACCCCCCCTCTTAATGTTTTCTGTACTCCAACAAGTGGTATCAGAGCATAGGTTCCCTATAGAAGTCTAATCGGCTTGGGTAGGTTTGATAATGGAGTACCATGGGAAAGAGTAGAAGAAATAGAGAAAATAAAGAAGCCAAGAAAAAGGTTGAACAACAAATCCCATTCAAGTCATGTGATGAGTTGTTGCATGAGCCATCCTTGAAAATTGACACAAAATGTGATAAAGAAAATGACTTTATTGTTGAGATTGATGACACAGAAGAAGACATCTTTATGGATGAAGATGAACAAGAGTTTGATGAAAATGATTGTGAGGTTGATGTTGAAGGAGAAATCATATGTGCCCTAAGTGAGATCAAGAAATTCAAAAAGGAGAATTGGAGATTAGAGTTGGAGCTTCAACAATTAAAGGACTCTAAGGACAAAGTTGTTTTAGACCTTGAAGAGGCAAGAAATCTGATTATAGATTTAAGGAGTCAAGTTGATGAATCAGACAAATTAATTATCAATTTGAAAACAAAGGTTGAGGAAGCTAAGAGGATAGATGATGTAACAAAGTCTGATTTGGAAACTAAAACAGTTGAATGCCAAAAGATTGAAGAAGAAATAGTCTCTTTAAGGAAAGATCTTGAGGATATTAGGAAGCAGTTGGAAAAGAATCTAAAATTTGAAGAGAGTACAAGAAAGTTGCATGATATTCTAAGTAAACAAAAACAACATAGGGACACTACTGGACTTGGCTATGAAAAGGGATAATCTTCTAAAGTTAGAAAAACTCCAAGAAGGAAAATTGATCTAAGTTTTCATGTTGCTTCTCCTGAAGGAAAAAATAAGATTGAAGCTAAGGTGAAAACTAAAGATGAGTTTATCAAAATGAACAATCAAAAGAGAAATCCAAGAAGGGTTGCTCTAGCAAGACAACCATATATGTACAGGTATAATTATTTATTTTTTGGTTATTGTTATACCTATAATCATTTTGGACACAAAGAAATTGATTGCAGAAGGAATACTAATCTTGTATGTTTCAAGTGCAACTCTCTTGGTCACAAAGCATATAGTTGCAGAATGTATGGAAGAATTGCATCATCTGGTTTGAATAGTTGGAAAAGGAAAGAGGCTAAAAAGGTTTGGAAAAAGAAAACTGAACAGAAGAAAGAACCTGTGAAAGTTTGGAGAATGAAACAAAGCAAAGAAAAGATAGATTCTAAACTTGTGCATCTTGCACAAGTCACATCATTAGTTGCATAAGATATAGCATGAAGTAAGGGGGAGTTGTTCAATTATCTATCTCTTATCCCCAAGGTGAAAGTCCAGATGAAGAGCTATCTGGGAAGCATTATCAAGTCATGTTTGGTGTTGAGCCTGGTTTAGGAATTGATCTTTGTTGATGTTTGGTGTTGTCATGCTTCAAAGACATTAGTTGGTGTGGTCTTGGTCTTCATTTGTTGTTAGAACATTTTATGATCTAATACATTGCAGACAAAGGTTGTTCATAATGACCTCTGACTGACAAGACTTCATAAAAGGGAATGTTTGGTTGAAGTTGTATTGGTCATTTATACTTCATCTCTCATGTTTCATTGATTTGGGTATCTTATCTACATCATACTTTATGGAGTTATCTATGAGGGTTTGAAGCAATATCTCATGTTACATATTGTTGCAAGATGAGTGATAAGACTTGGTGCTTGTTAAGTTTGGTTTTGACATGCTTGTTACAGAAAATTGAGAAGCATTTCAATGTCATTATTGTGTAGATGTTATTGCTATTATATTTCACTTTGTTATGTATCGACACCTTACTTGGCAGGAGTTTAATGATCATGTATACATTTGATGTACTATGCCTCTTACCTCTGAATTAGTAAAGTGAATTAGAGGACAGACAAGACAAAGATCTATAGTACTGTCAACAAGTAGCATTAAACATGTGTAAGGGTCTGAGATCAAAATCATCACAATGATGGAACAACAAAAGCATGCAGAGTTGGGGCTAAAGAACATGAGAGGTAAGTTGAAAGAAGAAGAAGACCTTGAACAAAAGAGACCTTCATATACATGATGTAGTAGCCAAGTTTATTGAGTTTAAAAGGAATCAATATTGAATCATGACAGGGGATAGTGAGCAGGAAGTGCATGTTCTTGCAGGTTTTGATAGAAATATCTGATGTAGGAGACAACAAGTATAGGGTCAGAAAACTTTCTTGGTGGAATAGAAAATTTGGAGATCTTATGAGATGTGCTTTCATGGTTTACAGTGCTACAGACTGTATGACAATTGATACAGTGCTATTTATAATTTTTGGAGAGTGTCTTCTTCAGGACATCATATTATTGATTCCTTCATACTAGTTTGTTTTGATTTTAATGATTCAGTTCATGATCAAGAGTTAATACATAACAGTAATATATATATGATATTATGGACCTCTGCTTGATGGAGTGGATTATTTGCTTTGACTGTGGCATTTTGCTTTGTAGCAGTTTGTGTTTGCAGTGTTTCATTCATCTGCTTGCAGAGACTTCTTGTCAGTGATGTTGTACAAGAATGGTGTGTTTTGTAAGCATCTTGTTGCAGGAATAAGCTATGACATCTATCATCTTGACAAAAGCTCAAATTGGAAGTTTAGTGGACAGTGATCAATTTAATTAAAGTAAAATGACAAGTGGCTATTTATTTTTGACTGATATAAGTGGTCAAGAAAGCTAAATTAGCAGGTGTAAGGGATAACAGGAGACAAATGTGTGAAGGCTGTATGCAGATCCTACAAGTAAAATAATAGATGTGTTGGTGACATTTGATAATGATGACATTTTAAGTAGCCTAAGCATTGGGTTTGTGTTTACTTCTCTTATCAAATGATTGACAGTGAATAAGTGTTAGCTTTCTCAGTCATAAAATAGTTTGGAGCAGTTAGGTAAAATGTTTCTATTTACAGTGACAATTCTTGCTTTAATAGTGATAATGCTTTCTAATAATCATTCATGCTTGGTCTAAAATTTTATGCAAAAAGATAGTGCATATAGATAAATGTGACTATTGATGCCTTGAAAGCGTGTTCAGTTATAATATCTTCATGATAGTATTTAGTCAATTCATGACAATGTAGTGAATGTGCAGTGAAGAATAACTTGCAAGACAGAGGAGCAGTGTTTTTTTTGTTAAAGATTAGTCTTCAAGTTCTGCAAAGCTTCTTACAAGGAAAGGTGCATTGTGATTGACCATCTCTAAGCAAGTTGTCATCTTTGGAAGAGTATCCTTGCTTTGCTTGCATCCAAATTAGGGGGAGTTCATTGTCCTTTGTCACTTGATGACAAAAAGGGGGAGTTAGAGAGAGGAGTTGATGTGGTTTTGCCATCAATGACAAAGATGGAGACTGCTAGTGTTTGATTGTCATTGATGTCAAACTAGTAAAGGTGTTGTGATGTGTTGAGGTCTTGGATTTATATGATAGTCATGTGCTTCAGGAGATGATGTTGATCTTATAGGAGTTCACATGGTTCATATGCATGATGCATGTTCATGTTCAAGCAATAATGATGTAGGTATGATAAGATGCAATGCATATGTGTTATGCTTCATGTTTATCATAAGATGCTAGGTGATAAGATGCAAGGCAGAGAAGACACAAAGATTTCATATCATAGAGGTGTTGATCACCTTAGTGTTGGTTTTGGTTCAGGATTGATAGGATGTCCTCATTATGATATGTGTTTGACATTGTTGATAGGAGTAGAGAATGTTATATGTGTGTTCTTCTCTAGTTTCTACAAGTCACAAGATGCAGGATGTTGAGGATTGTTAAGGATGTGGTAAGATATGTTCATATTGGCAAGATGCTTTCATGCTTCTTCTGTTGTTAGGATGTTCACATGGATTTGATGATGTTCTTCATGCTTCTTCACTTGATGAGGTTACTTACTTGGTTCATCATGTTTCAATATGTTGGCATGGTGTTGGTTCTCTGGTTCACATGGTGTTGATATTTGACATGGTGTTGATATGTTGTTAGAGGTTGATACATTGTTGGAATCATGGTGTTGTTCATATCATCATGTTGTTCATATGTTGGTACCTTAAGTATTCACAAATGTTGGTGCTTCAAGTGTTCACGGGACCACAGGATTACCAAAGGGTCAAAAGTATCACAGGAATTTGTTGATGTCATCATGCTTCAGATGTTATGTTTCTCTTGTTGATAATGTATCCTTCATGCTTCTATAAGGTGCTTAGTGATTTCAAGATGTAAAGTGCTTGTGAATTCAGGAGTTTGGTTTTCATTAAGACTCTTGGTTTATTATCTTTCTTTAGGGTGATATGGTGTTTTTTGAGTTCCTGCTGTTTGTTATTCTTCTTGAGAATCTCAAGATAGAATCACTGATGTTGAGGGATCAAATCTTACTTGGTTCTTGTCATGATTTAAAGTCAAGATACCCAAGTTTAATTTATCACATGAGTTTGTCACATAAGTGTCATTGCATTATCAAAGGGTAAAGGTACATACAAAGAAGGAATAGGCAGAGGACATGTAGAAGAATATTCATTCAGTTCTTGATAATACAATTCTATGGAAGGAGATCGTATGTATTAGGGTTTGTATCCTAAAACCCTAAATGTTCCTTCTAAACATAAGTCCTAGCCCATCACTTATCCATTACACTTTTTGTTTTAAAAAGTTGTTGACGTGCTATTATAAGTTAAGACGTAACTTAAGTTACTACTGTAAGGGGTTGAGGTTGTCACTTTATTGGCATCTCCTTCTAAGAAGACCGGTTCTCTCAGTCAAGACCATGTAGCCCGAGTACCAAAGAAGGATCAAAGGCTAAAATTTAAATATGAAGTGAGCAGGTTTTTAAGATCAAAGGCTATTATTTAAATTTTGATATATCCTCTTGTAGTTTCGATATTGACGGCCTCGGGAATGTCATGTCTTTGTGACAACTTGAAATAAGGCTTTTTAAAAGCTATTTTTAGCTATTTTTTAAAAAGGCAAATTTGTGAGATTTAAAGGCTATTTTCAGGAAATCTTCTTTCTAATCTTAAGCTCTCTCGAGAAATTAAAGACTAAAAAGGAAGAGATTTGTTTTAAGAGTTTATATGCTTTAATATATTTTTTAAAAGGCGAGAGTTTCTATGAAAAGAATTTTTTTATGCAGAAGGCTTTTGGAGAAAAAGATCCGAATATGGAAGATATGGAAGATATTTTTTTCTTTCTGACTGGGGCTGAATGAATTAAAGTTTATTGAAGATTTTTTAATGCGAAGAGATGGAAGTCTTTTATGATTCTTATTCTTTTATAGGTGAAGATAAATGAAAAGAGAATATGAAAGGTCTTCATGAAGATGAATTGGTGTATTATTTTTATCAAGGAAGATTGAGGATTTTTATGATTTCTAATTTTTAAATGGTGAAGATGAATATGCAGAGGAGAGGAATATCAAAAGTCATTCTTTTTATAATCTTATTGCAGGTTCTTTAAAAAAAAAATTGCAGGAATGACATATGCAGATGAAGGAATGTTATGATAGAAAATCATGTTATGATGTGTGTGATTTTTTAAGAGAAAAATGACACAGAGGGCCAGAGAATTTTGCTTGAAGATAAATCAGAATATGAAGATTACATATAGTGCAAGAGACAAAATTGTAGATGTTGATTCTTGAATAGAGGAAGACATTGTAAATTACAGAGATTGTAATGTGCAGGTGATTGATTGTCATGTGTATCAGGAGCTTGGTTGATCATATTATGAATGAAAAGAATTTTGTCAAGTGAATACAAAAGGAAGATGAAGTTGTTTATGTTTGTAGACAAATTTATTGCTTCTCACAGAGGATTTCACATATTTCAGAGACTAACACAAGGATATACAGTTTGTAATTGAAAAGAAGATTTTGTTGAGGTGAATTTTTAAAGGAGTAATAAGATTTTGTACAAAAGTGAATCAGGGTAACCCCCTGAGTTATCTTGTTTTGTTTCAAGGTGATTGTACAAGTCAGTGAGACTTCCTTTTTGCTAGTGAGGCATTCATCAACCAGTGAGGCTATGTAATTGATAATCTTCATGATTGAGCCAGTGAGGCAATTCTAAGTGGTTTTTCTACCCCAAGAGGGTTTTCCACTCCTAAAATTTATTGTGTCATGGTTTCAGTTATTGTCTGATTCACGTATCATTCATGTCTAATCATTTTGTATTGATTACTATTCAGTATTTAGATCCCTACATTGATAAACCATGCCAAACTAATTAAGTGTTGTTAGCATCATTATTTTTGTTTACAAATTTGTTGAAAGAAAGTAAATTAAGTTTTGACATTTTCAACACTGATTCACCCCCCATCTCTCAGTGTTGTCTATACTCCAACACCTAGCTCTGATTTGTTTCTTCCTTCACAAGAGGTCTCTGCACCATCATGTTATAGTCTATTCAGATTTCATGGTAGTGTAAATTTAGGGTTTTGATTTTCCAAACATTTTGTATCCTAAAAGATTAATGTTAAATGTGTTAAACTCTATGTTTCAAATTTCTTAAACTCTAAATCATATATTGCAAAGTCTTTATCCCACCCATCTTCCATACATGCACTTTATGTTTTATTTTAGCGTTGACCCACTATCGCAGGTCACTGTCACTTAAGTGACATCTTTGAGGGTATCAAAGTCATGGGGGACCGACCCCCTCTCCCTAGTGGCATCGAAGGCACAGGTCACCATCTATTCCATTGGACGTGAATAACATAATCAATGGATCACATTTGAAGTTGAGTTGGGCACGCAATTATAAATTAGTGGTTATTATTTAAACTTGTCTCCCACTCCTGGGGCTTGCACATTGACGTGTAGTAGGACTTCGTTCCTTTGAGACTGTATAGAATAAGGCTTTTTAATGCTATTTTTAGCCATTTAAAAGGTAGTTTCTTTTGGAGTTTTAAAGATTTATTTTTAAGGAGATTTTTCTAAATTTAAACTCCACTCTTGAGCATTGAAGATCAAAAAGGGAGGAGTTTATTTGTTTTTTCTAAAAAGAGGGTAGTTGTCTTAGTGGGAATTAATCCTTTTTGAGAGTGAAGATTAAGGATTTTATTGTTTCTTTTTTTTGTCTTCATGCAGATGGGTGAGTGGGTCCAAAGATAATAATGATTTATTATTTCTTAATAGGGCAGACTGATTAAAAATTTATTGAAGATTTGTAATGTGATGTGATGGAAGCCATTTATGGTTTTTTATTCTTGAAATAGGTGAAGATATATGTAGAGAAGAGGAAAATGAAAGGTCGTTTTATTTTTAATGATTATTTTATTGTAGGTGCATTATGAAATTGATTTGAGGACTGATATATGTAGCATTGAAGACATTTTTTAGTGAGGTTTTTGAAGAGAAAATGCAGATGAATCAAGTGATTAAGAAGGTGAATATTTTGTCTGAGAATTGAGAGATGTATGAGATATTTTGTAGGGGTGAATTAAGCATATAATAAAGACATTATGCAACAAATTTACAGAGTGAATCATATCCAGTATGAAGATAATACACAGCTGAATATGCAAAACATGAATCAAGATGAGATGAAAAAGTGAATCAGGTTATTGTGAGGGAGAATGTTTTGTTTAAGAATTGAGAGGTATATGAGATGATATTGCAAGTGATCCAAGTACAGTGAGAAGACATTATGGAGCAGATATGCAGAGTGATTGATTTCTAGAATGAGGAAGAATGATATGTTCTTATGAGCATTGTATTGAAACAGAGAAACCCTCTGTACTCTTTATATATTATTCTAAGATTGTACATTTTTCCAGTGAGGCTATGTCAGTGCGACACTATTGATTTTCCAGTGAGGCAGTTGTATTTTCTAGTGAGGCTTTCCCAGTGAGGCACATAAAGTAGCCAGTGAGGCTCTGTGATCAGTGAGATTTTATTAAGCTAGTGAGGCAATTTTTCCTGAGTGGTTTTTTATCCCTATGAGGGTTTTCCACTCATAAATCATGTGTTATGGTTCCTATTGATTGTCTCTATGTTTGTGCCCTCATGTCTTAATTTGATCAAGGTCTTGGAAGTTATGCTGATCATTATACATTTGTATATGTGTTTGATGAATTCCTCAAGTCTCTTCCATTTTTTGTCTAAGTGAATTAAAGGTGTAAAAACTTGTTAAAGATTATAGACTACTGATTCACCCCACTCTTAGTGGTCCTATACTCCAACATATTTATATGGATGACCTAACAGTTTTCTCAAAATAGAAGGGTGATCATATAGAAGACCCCAGAAAGGTATTGAAGAAACGTGAGCAGTATGGTATTTCCTTGAATCCAAAGAAATACATTTTTGGGGTGACCACTGGCAAATTGCTTGGTCATGACATATCTAAAAATGGGATAACCATTGACCCTACAAGGGTAGATTCAATTATGAAATTACAACTTCCAAGAAGCAAAAAGGAATTGAAATCTTACTTTGGTAAGATCAACTTTGTCAGGAAGCTCATTACAGGGTTTACATAAATAGTAAGACCTCTCAACATAATGCTAAAGAAAGATGCTAAGATCAAATGGACCCCTGAAGCAAAGGCAGCATTCAAGGATATCAAGAGAGCTATTGCAGATGCTCTAGTTCTAATTAGCCCTGATTATACTAGAGATTTCTAAATCTACTCATTTGCATCAGAGCATACATGTTCTATGGTCCTAACTCAGAGGAGTAAGGCAAAATAGGAAAATCTAATTAAATTCATGAGCTCTCCATTCAAAGATGTTGAGCTAAGGTACATGGATGTAGAGAGGCAAGCTCTTACCTTAGTCAGAGCTATGAAGAAATTTAGACATTATATGCTAAGAAGAAAAGTAATTGATGTAGTGCCAAACTCAGCTGTAAAGATGCTCCTTATGCAGAGTGAATTAGGAGAGAAGAGAGCAAAGTGGATCACTGTACTACAAGAGTATGAGATGGATATAACTCCAATGAAGCTAGTGAAGGGACATGCCCTTAGTCAGATGATAGCAGAAATAGATCCCAATTTGACAAGTTAGCAATATTGATGACTGGTACTCCAACATTAGGCATGTTCTAATTACTGGGAGATGTCCACCAAATCTACATGCATCCCAGAGGAGAGATCTAAGGATAAAATCACAAAGATATATGATCAAAGGAGGGGTCCTGTTCAAAAGAAATGATGAGGGGATATACCTCAGGTGCTTGGATAAGCAAGAGGCTACCAAAGTCCTCCTTGAGTTACATGATAAATTTGGTATAGCCCATGGATCACACTTGGCTACCACACATGCCATCTTGAGGGCTAGATAGTATTGGCCAGTTGTCCTCAAAGATATAGCTAAGCACATCAAATTCTGCTATACATGTCAAACTACCTCAAACAAGGAAAAGTATGTAGCTCAGCCATTGTAACCTATGATGGAGATGCGCCCATTCGCACAATGGGGCATGGATTTCGTTAGTCCAATCAATCCTCCATTCTTCGTAGGACACAGGTATGTGCTGACCATTATAGATTATTGCACCAGATGGA
Source organism: Cunninghamia lanceolata (assembly GCA_027924645.1). Lineage (NCBI taxonomy): Eukaryota > Viridiplantae > Streptophyta > Pinopsida > Cupressales > Cupressaceae > Cunninghamia > Cunninghamia lanceolata. The sequence goes on from BSBN01000404.1 coordinate 6,465,740, forward strand.
CTAAAGCGATCAACAACAAGACTTGTACTTCAGATGATGTGATCAGGTTTCTAGAAAGCAACATCACCACTAGGTATGGAATCCCTTATGCTCTTGTCTATGATAATGGACCCGCTTTTCCATCTCATAAACTTTCTAGTTGGGCATTGACCATGGGATAATTTTAAAATTTTCATCTAACTACTACCCCTAGGGTAATGGCCTAGCCAAATCAACCAATAAGAATATATTGAATATCATCAAAAAGATAATTGAAAAGAACCCTAGGGAGTGGAATACTCTTCTTAAGTATGCCCTATGGGTAGATAGGACTAGAATGAAGACTGCATTAGGAAATTCTCCCTACCAGTTAGTTTATGGCGTGGATCCCATCCTCCTTGTCAACCTAAAGATCCCTACCTTACAATTTGCACAAGAATACTTAGGAATTGATAATTAACAAGAGGTCATGTTATTATAACTGATGCATTTAGAAGAAAAATGAGACAGGGTAATTGATCAATTTGCAAAGCTATAGTCAAACGTTGGTTTGACAAAAGAGCCAAAGTAAAAACATTCAGAATCTTAGATTTAGTCTTATCATGGGATAAATCCCATGAAAGGAAAGGTGATCATGGAAAATTTGATAAACTCTAGATTGGACCCTTCCAGATATCAGAAATTTTAGGTGAAAACACGTATAGACTCAAGACTTTGACATGTGAGGATATTTCATTGGCAGTCAATGGACAGTTCCTCAAACACTACTTTTAGGCCTAGGTAGGTCAGGTCGAGATGTTGTATCATATGTACATTTTGTATAGTTGTTTGTGTGGTGTACTTTGTGTGTTTTCTTTTCCTGTTGTTGTTGAGTCCTTGTTTTGGTCAGGCAAAATTGTGCACCTTTCCACTTTGGAAAATTGGTGAAAGTTTTAGAATACAAGAAATGAATGCAAATTCTTACATAGGTTGTAACTCCTGTCAGTTTAGGTACCCCTGATCAGGTTTGTGATATCAGGTTCATCAGTAAAAAAATTTTTGTTCAAGGAGATCCTCACAGAATACACCTAACAACCTTGGGTTTGTTGAAGTCACTAGTGTAGTTTAAGTGAAAAATCTAAAGGTTTGCCCTTGCTACCATTGTAATTATCAACCTAAACAAGAAGGTGTTCACACCTTGCATATGAGCTTACATGATCATATCGTATGAATATTGAAATAAAAGAGAAGAGAAATATATTGAAATATCAAAAGAAAAAAAATAACTAGGCCATCCAAGTAACTCTATCGGGGCTATGGACACTTGTCTGGCAGTGGGGCTCTACTTGGGAGAATTGCAATGATAACCTTGCTGGGGCTATAGATGCCTGCTGGCAGCAAGAATCTATCGAGGTTGGCTATGAAGGTTAAATCCAACTATGTAGCTTAACACCTGTCACTATGTTTTCAACTTGTCTTCAAGATGAAGGATATGAATCACATGTACACACCTGATTCCTTCTCAACATTGTTATATTGATGAACACGATATCATTTAGAAAGACCAGGATGCTTATATTTGATAAGAGTTAGAATAGTATGTCCTAATTTGCCTTCATCTCTTAAATTATTTGAATTTTGGTTGTTTTCTTCGGTGGCAAGTTGTTGTGTGGTTACACAACATGCCCCATTTTGCCCCAGCAAAATAGGGACCCAACTTTCTTCTACTTTTGGCTTGGCTTGCTTGTTTCCTTTTTTTCAGGCGATATGGTAAAAACAATATCAAATGCATGTCAAGATGTCATCCTGTGCATATCAGGATCCCATAATCTAGGTCAAATTTTCAAAGTTAGAATCTATCATCTTGAACCTTACTAGATGAAAGAGTATAAAATTCTAAGCAGGATTGCTTTTTGAAGCACCCAAAAATTTGTTAAAATAAAGAAGTTATGTGCAGTCAAAGTTTAGTCAATGGGTCATGGGGATATTATCCTAGTCATAACATCTAAATATTAACTTAATATCCTGACCTTTGTTGACATCTAGATGTAAACTTTAATGTATTCAATGGATCAAATCGTCGCGCGCATATACATTAGCTAACATCTGAATGTTAACTTAACATTTGGACCTTAATGTAATATCCATACCTAGGTCAATATGCTGATCCATATGACGTCATGACATTTTGATTTCATGAAGACCCTTGATCCTAATTACTTCACCTAGACATTAGAGCACATGGATATTAACTTTGCTAATAGCCTGATCTTATTTTAACATCTTGATCCAGATGACGTCATGTCATCCCAATCCTATGAAGAATGCTAAACTTGCTTATGTCATCTGTATATTTTCTAACATCCGAACATTAACTTAATATCTGGACATTATTTTAAGATCCATATCCTAATGATATCACAATCACCCAGCATGATATTAAAGATATACCTTTCTTACGTCATCAGGATATTAAGCCATGTAGATATTTCACAAAACTTATTGTCATGATCCTATTTTAGTATCCTCATCCTGATGACATCACGTCATCTCGCTACAATGAAGGAGACCTCTCCTGCTAACGTCAACTTGGACTAGATGGATATTTTATTCTCATAATGTTTGTATCTTAAATTGGTATTCATTCCCTCGCCTAACCAATGAAGTAATGCCATGTGTCCACATGAATACCTAGACATATCAAAAGTAAATTTATGGGCTGATGATGAATCTTTGGTCAGCACGAGTTGACCCGACCTATGCTGACATCATCTGGATATTCTCACCCAGATATCCATGGGTATTCCTTACAGGATATCCATCCTCATATCCATGCGCTTTTTACATTTAATGTTGTGTAAAATTCATTGGCATTTAAATTTGAACTCACGCCATTAATAAGCCCTAAAATCACAATCTGAGTAAGTTAAAAGGGAATTTCTTTATCATAATAGACATAATTGCATTCAGGAAATCCTAATCTTATTATGATGAAACCTATTATGAACCAGAGCTATGACAGAGAGCAAAATTGCAGAGGAGCGTCCTATCTAGTGCATAAATTTGATTGTTATCACCTCAATTAAAGGTTAAGGAAGCATTCATAGGTACATATAAAATACTACCCCTCCAATTATTTCATAAAATTGTATCATGATCATACTAGAAAGAGGGTAAATGATGAATTATGATAGTGTTTATGCAATGTCTAGTTCGATTCGTGGGGTTCAAGTGTGTTGTCTCTTTCAAAATACAAAGAGTTAATAAATGCTAACCCTAGGTAGATATATGTTGTTGTTTGAGACTGGTGTGTTTGATTTGTAAGGCAAAATATCTCAACCCAGGATGGATAAATGTGATGTAGAGTTCAAGAGGGACATGTTTCCCAAAGCACAAAGTGTCTACAATAAACAAGGTTTCGCAGAGGATATGCACTATGGTGCCACAGACATTGAAGCCTTCCAAGCTTGAATTAATGCCAGAGAAGACCATCCCATACTGAAGAACATAATAAAGATAGGGATGTATTACACTGATGGGTTCCCTTATGCTGCAGAGGCTCTAGAGCTCCTGGTTGCTTTTGTTCCAATCTACAATGTCATCACTAGGAGAGTGGAGAAACAAGGAAGGGTGTATGCAGAGCTGTCGGTGGTTGGGATAACTGAGGCATTCAATTTGCCTATAACCAGGGGAATCTATGTGCCAGATATAGCTACACTAGGTAAGGCGTTTGACCTTAATCAAAAGAATTACAAAAAGGTAATTTACCAAGGATGGAGAGATCTAGCTAATAAAGCTAAGGTAGTGGGTAAGATGCCACACCACCTTTATAAATATGACTTTAGTGAAGAAGTCCAGCATTTGCTGAGTGGGAGGCCAAACTGTGGAACATCTGAGTCATGGATGTTCAAACTGATTAGGATGGTCATAAAAAATAATGATGCAACAATTCAATGGGCCAAAATTATAAGCAATACCATATATGAACAAAGTAATATCTGCATATTTGGAGACACATTACTTCAAATCCAAACGTAAGGCCCCAAAATGGAAAACAACAATTCACATCAAACTGACTGAGAGATTATCATAAGATTGTGACCTAATCAACGGAGACTTGGAATCATCAATTCATCCTGAGTTGATCATATTCTTCAAGAAGATAAAGTTTTACTTTGTGAATTTTTATCATTATTGTCATGACTAACATCATCATCAACACAAAACTACACCATTCTTTGATGAGACTAGTAACTCTATCAATATTTGCAACTTTATGGAGTGAGAGGTCATTGTGAAGCATGATCACCTCAACACTATTCCATTCACCTTGCAAGACATTTTGGCTTAGTGGTGAGTGACAAATAGACTAGTAATCACAAACTAGTCACAATTCCATGCATTGTTTCTTTGTTGATTTCGTGCTCCTGGAGCATGACACTTGTGCTATTATCATGTGCACCCAAACTAGGGTTGAATTTTATTTTTCCTTGAATTTCCATATGCTACTTTAGGAAAATCCTCAATCATTCACTTTACATTTATACTTCATAAACACCACTTTGATTTTGCATTCCAAGCTTAATGCAAGTCATAGTTTGCCATAACAATAATACATTTGTCACAGTATTCTGCATATTCCTAGAATATATAGAATCCATCATATGCATTTCTCTTAAACCATGTTTTTCTTTTAGGTTCTCTACTAGGTAAAGGTTCTCTACTAGGTAATGGGTCTAGCTTGAAATCCTCTAGAATTATTTGAGCCATTTTTTAATGCATAAGATTTGTCTTTCATGCATTTGCATATATACATAGGTTTATCTTGAAAATTTGGTTCTTATGAGTTAAAAAAGGGCATTCATTCACTCAAGGTATTGAAATATTGACCAAGTGTTACAATACACCCATATTTTAAGTGTTATAACACAATTCATCTTAGATACAATCTATATACATTATATGAGTTTCCTTTTCCTTATTAAACATTGATATAAAAATAATTGAAGGTCATGATCTATATTTAGACGAGGGACTTTATCTCATTCATCCTTAGGATTAATTCCCTATATAGTAGGCTTGCTAAAATCAATCACGATTCCTTATTATAATTTTCTTTATTCCTTCCTAACTCACTACTAGAGGTAGAGACCATCACACATGTTATGATCATTAATATTAACCAACTATGCATCCTTGAACCAACTTATAATGGCAACAAATAAGATTCCTTAAGTGACACCTAATAATTCCATTCAAACAATAAGAATGGTCGCAAGCATCTCTTCAAAGGTTCCATTATGAACTCACCTTGTGAACCAATCTCATAGGCTAGAAAATCTATCATAGGATTTCTTAGTAGAACAATATTGATATCTATACAAACCCTTGTCTTATGCATTTACTCAGGTAAGATAGTTGACACCTACAATTGCCTCCATTATTTTACAACCATGGAACATAGTTGACATTGAAAGAGTTGCATCAATAAAGGACATTCAATTTAACTCTATGATTTGAGTTATTTAGCAATCATTCTAATTAATCTATCATCTTATAACACGGATTAAAGGAATGAAAACACAAAGTTGTGTTACTACATAGTTTTTCCTTAATAAGAAAAAGGAGGTAAGATCCAAAGATACCACTACTAATCATTTCTCAATAGCATTTTAGAACTTTTACATAGAATATTCTCCATGTCGCTTACCCAAGTAGGAATAATTACTTGATCTAACTTTTGGGTGAAACATGTTGAATAGAGATTGTTGAACAACCAAAAGGAGTCTGAACTTAGACAATTCCAAAGCCATGTACACATGTACTTTGTTGATGTAGGTGCATCCCAAGTCATCTTGAAAATGTGGTATCATGTCTAAGGAAGTTGAATTTGTAATTCGATAGTTTGTGTGTGTGTACGTTTGTGGTTAACAATCTGTGGTGGTAAATGTTAGCACATTTCATTACATCAAGGAATTAGCTTTTGTAGTTGTGGTAGTAGTTCTATATGTGGTTTGTTTATCTTCAGTTAAAGTTTGAGGTTGATTGGATAAGTGGAGGCTGATAATTTGGTTCGTAGAGTGACTATGGGGTGACAATGTGAGTTGTTGGGTCTATTTCTATTTGCGAAAGGCTTATATTGGTTTTGTGCTAAAGATGAATATTTGAAGGATGTTTATTAACTATTGTGAAGATCTATGGTGTATTGCATGGAGATTGTCCACAATTAGAGCATTGCAAATTGTAAGTTTGTTATATGTAGTCAGTAGCAAATTTCTTGTGGTTTCAAGATTTGTGCCATCTTGAGGTGAACACATAAGATGTGAGGAGCTTGAGGATGATATAAATAAGAGGTTTTGAATCGATAGAAAGAAAGTGAAGAAGACCATAATTGGGTAGAGGTGTAGAAGATAAGTTTGACAATAAGGGAGTGAGATCTAAGTGGCAGAGTGTGGTAATTGACAATATGATGTGGGATAGAATATGAAGGTATCTAATGTAGCATGTAGTGATGTTTTGAGGTGTGGATTAGGAGTACTTGTGTTTGAGTCATTTTGTAGGCCATGCAGTAGGTTTGTGATGTAATCCTAAAGTTATATTATGTTGGAAATCATTGTGGTCACTTGTAATAAGTTTGGAAGTGGAGTTCCATAGTTTCATTTGTGTAATCTTGGTAAATCTTTCATAAGTAAATGATTGTGACTTAACATGTAAGAGGACCCATTATGAAAAAAATGTGGTTGTAATTTAGTGATATTCTTACAAGCTGTCTATTCAATGAAATGTGGTGTTTTCATGTGAATTTGTTTGTGTTGCAGTGATTTGTGGTAGTGTTATTGTTGTAAGCTGCATAGTCGTACAACCCTTTCTTGGACCCTCCTACCATGTCTACATCATTTGTACAAGTTAGATCATATAGCATTGAGTAAATCATATTTTATATGTTGATCCTTAAATGCCAAAGACATAATTTAAGTGCACACAAAATTAGTCAAGATTTTCACCATATCATGTGTGTCATTCTATAACTTTACTCGCAGTATCATATCTATGGTAAGGTATTCCATAAAAAAAGAACCAAAGGTTTTGTAGTTCATCTTGGCAAGACAGTTCCTAAAAAAGAACAATCCTAATATGTGATGCAAGAGCATCCCAGGTTGCAGAGCAATCTTGCATCAACCAAAAAAGTATTTGCATTCTTTTGTGTTCTCTCATTTTCAATTCAGTTCAGTCATTTGCATTTTTAGCATTTTGTACTGCATTTTCATGTTAGATCTCACAAAGTAGGACTTAGCATCTACATATCATCATCTATGTCATATCCAAATTTCAGGTCATTTGGATTTGTCTACTAAAATTTATCGCTATCAGAAGATCATCAATTTTCATAGAATAGAGCATTCAAATAGTCGGTTGAAGGAGAAGGTTTGTGGAGCACTTCTGTGACTTGTGGAGCCAAATGAAGCATCATACACGTCACATATGGATCAGATAGACCTTCCTTGAGGTCCGCACCAAGTTTCATGCATTTGCGGAGCAACACCAAATGTTGTAGGCTGACCTACCTATTTCTACACATTACATCCTTCATTGGAGTTTGTAACCTCTTAAGTCCGACGCAGAGGATTCTATGAGCTTGAAGATGATATATATAGATCTCTTAGATTCATTAGGAAGTTAGTTAGTGATTATGATAGTTTAGATTAGATATTTTGTTCCAAGAAGGCACCTTCAATGCCATATCTTTCATATCTGTGGTAACCAGAAGTCAGGTCTGTGAGCCCTTTGATTATAACCCGCATGTTGCCGAAACATGAGAATTTTAATTCTTTGATATTCTGAATATATGAATCTTCCATTGCATTCTACAATTAAGTTGTTTTTGGTGTGTTTACTCTAGCTACATGGTTTGGACAATTCATTTTGTGAACCCTTCGGCCATGATTGCACCAAGTGGTATCAAAGTAAAGTTTTGAATCCTTTGGGAAGTGAAGGCATTCCATAAGATCTTATTGTGAATAGATCACCAACCTAAGGTAGTCTACTTGTGTTTGTCAATAGAGCATCGATTGTGACACAGTTGCTACCTTGTAGCCAGATCGCTGAATTGAGGTAGTTGCACCGGATCCTAGGAAAAGATGCCGGCAAGGAGGATGCCTGCTATGGCCAATGTTGCTAGAAGAATGGAATAAATGATTGAGATGATGAGAATAATGAAAGTTAGACTGGATTCTATAGAAGAAGATAGAAGAAGAGGACTAAATCCCAAACATGATGTTGAAAGTGATGATGAAGATTTTCAATCTACTGATCAAAATGAAGAAGCCCTGGAAGAAGAAGAATCAAATCAGGCGAAGATGTTGAAAGCTATTTTGAAGATTGGTAAGAGACCTAGAGTAGATGTATCAAACTATACTGGAAATTTGAATATGAAAGAATTGATTGATTAGATAAATGACTTGGAAGAATACTTTGAATATGAGGAAATTAAAGATCCGAAGAAAGTAAGATTTGCAAAAACTAAGTTGAAAGGACATGTTTTTATTTGGTGGAAAGAAGTTCAATTGGATAGAAATAGGAGAGGAAAAGAGATCATAAAATGGGATAGGATGGTGACAAAGTTGAAGAATCAATTCATACCTGCTGACTATGAGTTGGAATTGTTGAAGAGACTGCAAAACCTAAGGCAAAAGGAGAAATCTGTGAAGGAGTATACTAAAGAATTTCATAAGATGATCATAAGGACTGGACATAGTGAAGAAAGCAAGGCGAAAGTGGTAAGATACATAAATGGATTGAGGATGAACATTCAAGAAGAACTAAGTCTAGTTAGGATGACAACAATAGAAGAGGCATATCAGTTTGTATAGAAAGTTGAATAAAATGCATGAGAAAATATAGAGAGGTAGAGGAGGAAAATTTCAAAAAGGTAGAACATATTCTGGAGGAGAAAGACCATATATGGAGCAGAACAAAGAAAGTAGCACATACCGGAAGGAAGAAAAGGACAATAATTCATACTACAGAGGAAGAGATGATAGAAGTTTCTACCACAACAATAGAGAGAATCATAATTCTTACCGTAATGAAGGACACATGAGAGATGAAAGAGGGTTTGATAAGAGAACATTTAGAGGAACTTGTTTTAAGTGTGGAAGTGAAGGACACAGAGCATCTGAATGTCATTAGGGAAGTACAAGCAAAAGAACAAAGAACATTGAAAGAGTAGCATATGCAAAGGAAGAACCTGTTGGATCACCTAGTTCAGTTGGAAAGCCATAGAAAGGAGAATCATTAGTCATGAGGAGAGCACTATTTCAAGTAGAGACAATTGAGGAACCACCACAAAGAAAAAGTTTGTTCTGGACAAGATGTAAATTAGGAGGTAAATGTTGTAAAGTGATCATTGATAGTGGCAGTACTGATAATTTGGTTTTAGAAGAGATGGTGACTAAGCTGAACCTAGAGAGATTGAAACACCCTAAGCCATACAAGATAGCATGGATTCAAGATGAACACAAGGTACTGGTGAGTAAAAATGTTTGGTGAAATTTCATATGAGATCTTATAATGATGAAGTATTGTGTGATATTATGCCAATGGATGTATGTCATATATTGTTGGGTAGACCATGGTAGTATGATAGAAAAGCTATACATGATGGGAGAAAGAATACTTATACTATAACATCAAATGGGAAGAAACATATCTTGATACCTTTGGAAGATGAGCCTAAAAGTGAAGTATGTGGGAATGCTAGAATCTGTTTGGTTGATGTAAGGAAATTTCTAGATAGATTGAGATATGAGAATATGTGTTTTGCTTTGATTCCTAAGAAGTTTGGAGCCCTAAGTGTAGAGACTATTACCAGAAAAGAAGAAGAACCACTACCAGAGGAGATAATTGAATTGTTGACAAAGTATGAAGACATAATATCATATAATGTGCCTGAAGGATTGCCACCAATCTAGAGTATCAATCATCATATGGACCTTATACCTGGAGCTAGTTTTCCTAATAAAGAAACACATCAGATGAAACTAGAAGAGAATGTGGAACTGAATAGAAAGATACAGGAGCTACTAAGGAAAGGATTGATCAGAGAAAGTTTAAGCCCATGTGTTTGATTCCTAAGAAGTGTGGATCCCTAAGTGTAGAGATTGTTACCATAAAAGAAGAAGAACCACCAGTAGAGGAGATAACTGAATTGTTGACAAAGTATGAAGATATCATATTAGATAATGTGCCTAAAGGATTGCCACCAATCCAGAGTATCAGTCATCATATATTGGACCTTATACCTAGAGCTAGTTTGCCTAATAAAGCAGTACAACAGATGACACCAGTAGAGAATACGGAGCTGAATAGAAAGATATACGAGATGTTGAGGAAAGGATTGATCAGAGAAAGTTCAAGCCCATGTGTTTGATTCCTAAGAAGTGTAGATCCCTAAGTATAGAGACTGTTGCTAGAAAAGAAGAAGAACCACCACATAGGTGATAATTGAATTGTTGACAAAGTATGAAGACATCATATCAGATAATATGCCTGAAGGATTACCACCAATCAGAAGTATCAATCATCATATGGATCTTATACCTGGAGCTAGTTTGCCTAATAAAGAAGTATACTGGATGAAACCAACAGAGAATGAGGAGCTAAATAGAAAGATACAAGATATATTGAGGAAAGGATTGATCAGAGAAAGTTTAAGCCCATGTGTGTTACCTAAAGTGTTAGCACCGAAGAAAGATGGAGAATGGAGGATGTACACAGACTCTAGAGCAATCAATAAGATCACAGTTAAGTATAGATTTCCATTGCCAAGGATGGATGACATTATGGAGTGTTTGAGTGGAGCAAAGTATTTCACAAAGATAGACTTGAAAAGTGGATACCATCAAATCAGGATCAGAGAAGGAGATGAGTGGAAGACTGCATTCAAGACAAATGAAGGACTGTAAGAATGGTTAGTGATGCCTTTTGGATTGACTAATGTACCGAGCACTTTCATGAGGTTGATGAATGAGGTTTTGAAGAAATTCTTGGGTAAGTTTTTTATTGTATACCTAGATGATATTCTAATTTTCAGTAAGACAAAATAAAAACATTTGTGGCATATTATACAAGTATTGCAGAGGCTGAGAGAAGAGAAATTTCTGATAAACATCAATAAATGTAGTTTCATGAAGGAAGAATTGGTATATTTGGGATTTGTGATTTCTATGGAAGGATTGAAGATGGACCCTGAGAAGGTTAGGGCAATTGTTGAGTGGCCAACACCAGAGAACATTGGACAGGTAATATCATTCCATGGATTAGCTAGTTTCTACTGGAAGTTCATAAAAAATTTTAGTTCAGTATGCACACCAATGACAGAGACAATGAGGGGTGATAGAAAGGATTTAAGTGGACATCAGTGATGCAGAGTGGGCATAAGAAATGTTTAAAATACTTAAAATTCCTTCTTCACATAACATTGGGCCAAATGCGTACATTCTCCCTCTATCGGCAAGACATCCTACTGTCGGCCTAACCTGCTCTCCATCTTCTGATATCCAATCTTACACCAATATGCTTAACAACAACTTTGTCATTGGTTAAACTTCTGTCTATTTATACCTATGCTCACCCTTCTATCGCTGTGACTTCGACAGTCGATATAACATTCAAAGACTCTCCCGATGGGCTCTTTTCACACCGATGACTTCGGCTTGTATATACATTGCCTGACCTTCTATCATCAGTAATCCATTGTATCTTCATCCGCTTTGACCGCTACTACCAGTCATCACTTGCATCTTACGAAATGCATATTAACAATGTACATTCCCATATACAATCTTTGACATGAAAATGCAGGATATGCACGAAATGCTTTCACATACAACTGTGATATACACACACACTATCTGTGACATATGATTGATGTATACATAGGAAATGTATCTCCTCATACAATTTTGATATGCACAAGGTTTGTCTACCTTATATCCTTTAGCGATATACATAGGCAATGGATCGTCTCATGTGATTGCAGGATACACACGAAATGTAATTAGATACAATTGCGATATATACAGGAATTGTATATTCGTTGGAACAACGCCAAAATCTTATGTCGAGGACGTCCTCTTTAATCAATCTTGCAGTCTCTATTCTATTGAGCCCTAGCACCTAGAGATGCTAGGTTCCCTTACTACGACAACTTGTTCACCGAAGGGATCCTCTGTTCCATTCTGCCATTGACACGAACAAAAAGAAACAAAACAAAAAAACTATGTACAGAGTCCATTCCATTGATTTCAGAGAAATCCACCAGTGGAATGGTTTCAATATTGCATCTTTAACAACAAAAACTAGATTATGTACAGAACAACTTGAAATAGAGGATATACACAGAACGATATGGTCCACAAAGAATATGCCCAGAACATAGAACTTGTAAATGCAAACTGACAAAACTTTTATTTCTTTCCTCAGACTTTGTCCTTCATCTCCACTTCAAAATGTGTTTATATTCTCTTCCCATCCAGTTCTAACTAGAATACCAGAGGTTGGAGTCGTTACAACTTCAGACCGGAATACCAAAACTCTAACTAATCACACGACACATGTTTGGCATACGACATGACTTAAACACATTAACAAGACACCTAAACATAAAACACTTGATTTAATCATCCACATACCCCAATTGCCCAAGATGTTCAAATTGGCTTATCAGGATGCCAAATTTGTAACACTGGTTCACATGATGGGGTTTTTATTACAAACATGAAAACACAACACAAGTCCTACATGACAACATGAACAAACATAGAAATGCATAAAATATGATAACATATTAAGACCTTAGTCTTCTCCCTCAGATGTATATTTGGCTTGTTGAAGGGGTGCTCCTGCACCATACTCCCCAGGAGAAGAGATCTCAAGCCCACTTGAGATCAGAGTTTGAAGGTCTGTACCATGGTTTGTGATCTAATCTTTCATCATCCAAACTACCTCTGAATCAGGTTTCCCATGCCAAGCCACCAAGTACTCCATGTACTCTTTGTTCCTTGTCTTTGCCACTCTTGAGTCTAAAATCTTCTTCAATTTTGGTGGATCATGCTTAGGAATGTCATCATCTACCGTATCCTGCAATGGTTCCTATCCTACATCTGCATTATTCTTGTATGGAGTTAAATCACATACATTGAATATGGGTGACAATCCAAGATCGGGATGAAGTTGGATCTCATAAGCATTCTGCCCACACTTCTTCAAAATATGACATGGTCCAATCTTCCTCTGCATTAGCTTGGTATGTTTACCTTTTGGGAGCCTCTCCTTCTTTAGATGAACCCACACCAAATCTCCAACATCAAATTGTACATCCCTTTTCTTCTTGTCAGCATATGCTTTGTATTTCAATGTAGTTTGTTGGAGTTGTGTCTTGACTTGATCATGCACCTCCTTGATGGCTAATGCAAAGGATTCTCCATCTGCACTAATAGACTCTCCTGAAGGTAGATCTCTCAACTCCAAAATACCCCTTGGATGGATGCCGTATACCACTTGAAAAGGTGACTTCCCTATACTCCTATTGATGGTGTCATTATAGGAAAATTCTGCTTGTGGTAGGATGTTATCCCACTTCTCTCCATGTTGCCTTGTCAAACACCTTAGCAGATTTCCCAATGAACAGTTAACCACTTCAGTCTGACCATCTGTTTGAGGATGGTAGGCTAATGAGAAGGATAAATTGGTTCCAAGCTTCTTCCAAAGAGTCCTCCAAAAGTGGCCAATAAATTTCACATCTCTATCTGACACTATACTCAATGGCAAACCATGTATCCTTACTATCTCTTTGAAAAATAGATCTGCAACATATGAAGCATCACAACTGGTTTTGCATGGCAAGAAGTGTGCCATTTTACTAAATCTATCTACTACAACAAAAACACTATCATATCCCTTCCTTGTCCTAGGCAAACCCAATACAAAGTCCATGCTTATGCTCTCCCATGGCCTAGAAGGAATGGGTAGTGGCTGATACAAACTTGCATTAGTGGATCTCCCTTTTGCTTTCTGACATATCACACATGCCTCCACAAATCTCCTCACATCTGACTATGACTTGGGCCAATAGTAATGCCTCCTCACAAGATCAAGAGTCTTGTCAAGACCAAAATGTCCTGCCATGGCCCCACAATGTTTCTCCCTAATGATATTCAGTCTCATAGAACACTGTGGAATACACAACTATCCACCCTTGAAAAGTAATCCATCTTGGATCAGAAATTCAGAGAACTCAACATGATATTTGTCACCAAAGGAAATACACACCTTATAGATTTCTCCAAAGTCTTCATCAGCATCATACATGGCCTTCAAGGAGTCAATGCCAACACTCTCCAATTGGATCTGATTGATGGTTAGGACCCTCCTGCTCAAAGCATCTGCCACCTTGTTCTTGACCCCTTTCTTGTGCTTGAGTGTAAAGGTGAAAGCTTGCAAAGTCTCCACCCACTTCATGTGCCTATGGTTTAGGTTCTCTTGACTCTTTATGAAACTAAGGGCCTGATTATCTGTGAACACTATGAATTCTTTCAGCATCAAGTAATGCCTCCACTTTTTAAGTGACTGTACTAGAGCATACATTTCCAAATCATATGATGAGTATCTCTTCTTTGCATCATTTAGTTTCTCACTAAAAAATGCAATAGGCCTACCTTCTTGACTGAGTACTACTCCAATTGCCATGTGGCTTGCATCACATTCTACTTGGAAAATCTTGTTGAAGTCAAGAAGTGCAAGGACTGGCTACTCTGCCACCTTCTTCTTCAATGTTTCAAATGAATCATCTACCTCCTTTGTCCAAGTGAATCTGCACTTCTGTCCTCCTTTTATGGTGTCAAGCATGGGTGTACAAACATGACTAAACCCCTTTATAAACTTCTGATAGAAGGTTGCTAACCCATGAAAACTTCTGACATCATTTATGGTCCTAGGAGTTGGCCAAGATAATATGGCACTTACCTTCTCTTGATCCATTTTCAGTTTTCCCTATGAAATGACAAAACCCAAGTATATGATTTCCTCCTGCATGAACAAACACTTCTCCAAGCTGATCATGAGCTGCTCTTCATGTAACCTTTTAAGGACTAGGTCTATATGTTTGAGGTGCTCTTCCTTTGTATTACTAAAAATCAGAATATCATCTAGATATACTATGACAAATTTACCTATGAATTCCCTTAAGACCTCATTCATCAACCTCATAAAGGTACTAGGGGTGTTGGACAAACCAAAAGGCATGACCTTCCACTCATATAACCCCTTATTGGTTTTAAATGTAGTTTTCCATTCATCTCCTGGCCTAATCCTAATCTGATGATAGCCACTCTTTAGATCTATTTTTGTGAAATATTTAGCAACCCCCAAGCAATCAAGCAAATCTTCTATCCTAGGTATTGGGAACCTATACCTGATTTTTATCTTGTTGATAGCCCATGAATCAGTACAAAGTCTCCAAGTGCCTTCCTTCTTTGGTGCTAGGACAACCGGTACTACACATGGGCTTAAACTCTTGCCAATTAGGCCTATCTCTAACAACTCCTCAATCTATCTTGCTACTTCTACATTCTACTCTAGGGTAAGCTTGTATGCTGCCTTGTTTGGAAGTGTAGATCCTGGGATCAGATCTATGCAATGGCTGATGTCCCTTATAGGTGGTAGGGACCTTGGCATTCCATCAGAGATGATACCTTTGTACTTGTCCAATAGCTCTTGGACAGCAGGATCCATGAACCTTTTCCCCTTCTCTCCCTTGACTTCCTGTTGCTGCTCCTTGTTCACCTTTAGGCATGGAATTAGAGCATATGCAACTGCACCTTCTTCTACTATCTCTTTCATGAATTGTTTGCCTTCTACCATCATCACCTTAACTTCTTTCCCCTTTGATTCCACCTCATTCTCCATCAATGGTAGCAACTCTATCACCTTACCATCCTTGGTGATTGAATATGTGTTTCTAACTCGATCATGGTGTACTTTCAAGTCATATTGCCATGGTCTTCCAAATAGGAGATGGCAAGCATCCATCTTGGCAATGTCAAACAATAATCTATCCTTGTATGATCCAATTTGAAACTCCATCCAAGCCTGTTCTGCTACAACTGTTTGCTGACCTTGGGTGAGCCATGAGACCTTATATGGGCAAGGATGTGGCAGTCTGCTAAGCTTAAAATTTTCTACCATTTCAGATGATACAAAATTTTTAGTGGATCCAGAGTCAATCAGAACTTTACATACCTTTCCTCCTACCTTGCAAGTAGTTCTAAAGAGAGACTTCCTTTGTGGGGGTTCTTTGTCAGGCACCTTCTGATGGTGACAAGTTGTCATTAATGTTAAAAGTGTGTTCAATTGTTGGTGAAAAGTTGCCATTGTTGTTGAACAGGAGGAATAGGTACATCATCTTGTGTGTTGTTGCAGGAGTACATCATCAAGAGTATATCATCTTATGTATTGTTGATCATTTGATGTTTGATATTGTAAATCTATAGTTGATAATTGCCATGTCTTGATGCATGTTGAGTTTGGTTTAGTATACATGCAAAACTTATCATTTTAAGTACAGGTATGCAGAGACATTAAAGATTTGTAGATGATGTTATAAAATGATTCTTGATTAAGGAGTTTGTGTATTATGTGCCATGAAGACCTCATGGAGATTTAGTGTTATCATCATGTCAAAGATCAAAGGATGTAAGAATGTCAACAATATTTATCAGGATGCCTCCAATATGTATTTGTCTTCATCTTGTTATGCTTCATCACAGGATAAAAGGGAGTATTTGTTTATCAATGTTTGGGTTCATGGCTTGTTGGTGTTCACATGTTTTCAGTTTAAGAAATGTGTTGCAGGAATTGAAGAAAGTCGAGAGATTGATCAAGTCAGTGCTTTAGGAGTTCTCAAATTACTTCATTGCTTTCGGTTGATTTATACTTCGGTGTGTTGTCAAAGTGTTTGAGAGTTGTAAAGAGATTCTTTAATGGATATATTCATTGAGTATATATAAAAGACAGAGGAATGGCAGAATATTATCATTTCAGAGATGTTGGCAGAATATTATCATTTCAGAGATGTTTAATGGTTTCACAAAAAGGGTCATATCCTTCAAAGTTTAAATGTGACTTAAATGGTAATTAGTCATCTTTTGAGACTGTCATATGACTTTACACTTTGTTTTATTTTTAGTTTGACCTGCTCCTCCAGGTAATATCCACTTATAGTGACTTGCTCAAGGGTTTGTTTGCCATAAAAATAACTAGCCCTTATCTCCTTTTACCGATAGGAATGGTTGTCCTTATAAACACATGAGCGCCAATATAATATCAAAGGCTAGTTTTAAAAATTGGTGGGCGCGAGTTTTATGATCAATGAACAATATTTAAACTTTGCCTTCCATCTATGAGCTTGCACTTTGACGTGCCAATGAATGTCACTGTGTGTGACAATTTTGATGAGAGTTTTTTTATGAGGCTATGTTTAGCTCGATTTAAAGGCAAATTTTTTGGGATGCTTTTTCAGAAGATTTTTGTGAAATTATTAAAAAGATTCCTTTCTAATTTCGTGGCAGAAGAGTTATAGGAGAAGTTTTTGTTATTTTATGATAAGGATGATATTTCACATTGATTGAAATTAAAGAGACTTCTTTTTCTATCTTTTTAAGATAAAGTGTGGGGTTCTAAGATAGAAAGTTTTTTTTAATGGGTAGAATGATTTAAGAAGTTTTTAGTTCTTCATATCTCGAAGTCTTAAGATTTTTTTTGAGGAGATATTTTTTGGCAAAATGATTTTATTCATGGATGAAGAAGTATGCAAGGAATTGAAGGCATCTAGTAAAAGAATATGAACAAATGAAAAATAATTTCATTATGATTTTCTTGGAGAGAGATCTTTTGGAGATAAAAAATTTCTTTTTGAGGTTCTAAAACTAAAGGAGGAGATTTTTATGGTTTGAGAAGATTAAAAGATTTTTGGAGAAATGTTTTTTTGTTTTCTTTGCAGGATCATTAGCAGAGAGATTTTTGACAGATGTTTTATGCTTTGAAGAATTTAGTGAAGGAATATGAAGCATCATTGAAGAGATTGAAGGGAAGATGGAATATTAAGAATTGAAGAAAAGATTTATTCAGAAAAATTCTTCATAGATGAAAATTATTATGCAAGAATATCAAGGATATGAAAGGTCATCAAAAGTTGTTGAAATTGTGTGATTCATATGTAGGTTAAAGACATACAAATAGAACATTACAAATGGAGTTTGTATTTTTCAGAGAAGAGGAACATCAAATATAGAGAAGATGAAATTTAGGGATGATGATAAAGCAATCAATTTTTGAAGATGGAAGATCAAAATTTTTAAATGGGATTTGATATTTTTTTTTAGATTTGAATAGGCACAGAGGAATATGAAAAAGTTTTTCTTCTTGCAGATGGATTGGTGTTTGGACTTCTTGATGTTTTTATAATTGCAAATGAAAGGTTTTTTTATTTACAGAGAGAAGGTAAAATGTTTTTGTTTGCAGAGAGGATGTAAATGATTATCTTGTATATAATGGCTTTGCAGGTGGATTGATTAGAGTGTGTGGCGATGTGGATCAATATGGAGTATTGAAGATATTTTTAGATTATTGTATGTGAGATTATGTTTGTACAGGAATGGATCAAACATAGTATGAGGACATCAAGCAATAAACTTACAGATTGAACCATGAAGATAAAGATTGAACCATGAAGATAAAATGCAGGTGAATATGCATCAGGTGAATCAAATTTACAGAGATAAGAGTGTTGTAAAGATGTGTAAAAGGAATTGTTTTGTATGGTCTTGATTTGAAAATCAAATAGGAGGTATAAGGGTGTATGATGAGACACAGGTTGCATAATGGTGCAAATCAGATTGAATAGCAATCAATTCTTGCACACAGAATTTTATGATGGAAAATTGTCTATGCCAGTGAGGCTTATAGGTCAGTGAGACCTTAACATTTGTCAGTGAGACACATATTGTAGCCAGTGAGGCTTCTTTGTAGCCAGTGAGGCAGTTTTAGAGTGGTTTTTCTACCCCTGGAGGGTTTTCCACTTGTGTAAATCTTGTGTCATAATCTTCTCTATGTGTGTATGATTTACTTATGAAGTTTTGTTCTCTTTCTATATTCACAGTCATGTGCATATGACAAATTAATGCTATCTTTCTCTCCTTGTGCTCTGAAAGTTAAAGTTTGTAAAAAGATTTGAAAATTCACACAACACTGATTCACCCCCCCTCTCATTGTTGATTGTACTCCTACACCTTCATGGTGGTCATTGCTCTCCTAATCATCAAAGCTTCTCCCTTCTTAGGATATCCATAACTGTCAGGAACATTCACACTTTGATAAGTGTTTGAGCTTGTCACACTTTGACAATCAGATTCTTGGATCAAATTTGTCCTCCTTTCTCCCATTGAACTTGTTGCCTTTTCTAGACATCTGTTGGCTATGTGGCCTTCTTGATTGCAATTGTAACATCTGAGAGGTCCTTTTCCCTGAGATCTCCCTCTAAATGGTGGTCTTCTGCCCCTAAAGTTTCCTCTTAGGTTGGAACTTCCCCCTTGATTTTGACTATTGTCTCCTTTGCTGTTCTCTTGATTTGATTCACCTTGGTGTCCAAATCCATTTCCTTTGCCTCTGAAAGGACTTCTTCCCCCTCTTTGATGTCTCCCTCTCCCTCTACTATTCTACTCTTGTCTTCTCTTTAATTTCTCTTCCACTTTGAGTGCCAATTGGTAGCACTTTTGGACTGTCTCTGGGTTATGCAGATTTATGTCTTCTTGGATGGCAAACCTCAATCCATTGAGGTACCTTACCACCTTCTCTTCCTCACCCTCCTTTATCTTTGTCTTGACACATAGTTTCATGAACTCTTCTATGTATGAACTAACATCTAACTCCTTCTGCTTCAAGTTTTGTCTCCTCTTATGTAGTTGGATGTTGTAATCCAACGGAACATAGGCTTCCTTCACTAAAGCCATCATCTTCTTCCAAGTAGCAACTCTGTTCTTTCCTTCTTTCACCCTGTCATCTTAGATGAAATTCCACCAATTCAGTGCAACCCCTTTCATTTTGGACTGGGCCATTCTCACCCTTTGGTGATCTAGTATCTCCTCAGTCTCAAAGAAGTTATTCAAGGAGTCTATCCACTCCATCACTGAATCAGGTTCTATTTTGCCTACAAACAGTGGCAGGTCTATTTTCATATCCATGGTCCTCTCCATGGATTTGAGGACATTGAGTAAGGGTCTCTGGTCTGCAAGAACCTCTATCTCTTCCTGCATAGGGATCTCCTCTTCATCCCTGTCTTCTTGTTTGCTAGAGTCTTCATCTCCCTTCTCTACTTTGTCCCTCAAATTCTCTAACTCATCTCTCAAGGCCTGATTCTGAGCTCTAACTATTTTTCTCTCTACCAATTGCTTCTTTACTAGGACTGCCAACTCAACATTGGTCATCTTTTCTGGGTACTCTTGTGACTCCTCTCCATCTAACATCTTGTCTTCTTCTTTTACCCAAAGGATACTCCTTCGCTTTGATACCACTATGATGCAGAGTGGGTAGAAGAAACATTCAAAATACTTAAAATTCCCTCTTCACATAACATCGAGCCAAATACGTACATTCTCCCTCTATCAGCAAGACATCCTACTGTCAGCCTAACCTGCTCCCCATCTTTCGGTATCCAATCTTACACCGATATGCTTAACAACAACTTCATCATCGGTTAAACTTCTGTCTATTTATACCGATGCTCACCCTTCTATCGCTGTGACTTCGACAGTCAATATAACATTCAAAGACTCTCCTGATGGGCTCTTTTCACACTGATGACTTTGGCTTGTATATACATTGCCTGACCTTCTATCGTTGGTAATCCATTGTATCTTCACCCACTTTGACCGCTAGTGCTGGTCATCACTTGCATCTTACGAAATGCATATTAACAATGTACATTCCCATATACAATCTTTGACATGAAAATGCAGGATATGCACGAAATGCTTTCACATACAACTGTGATATACACACACACTATCTGTGACATACGATTGACGTATACACAGGAAATGTATCTCCTCATACAATTTTGATATGCATAGGGTTTGTCTACCCAATATCCTTTAGTGATATACATAGGCAATGGATCTTCTCATGCGATTGCAGGATACACACGAAATGTAATCAGATACGATTACGATATATATAAGAATTGTATATTTGTTGGAACAATGCCAAAATCTTACACCAAGGACGTCCTCTTTAATCAATCTCACAGTCTCTATTCTGTTGAGCCCTAGCACATAGAGATGCTAGGTTCCCTTACTGCGATAGCTTGTTCACCGAAGGGATCCTCTGTTCCATTCTGCCATTGACACGAACAAAAAGAAACAAAACAAAAAAACTATGTATAGAGTCCATTCCACTGATTTTAGAGAAATCCACCAATGGAATGGTTTCAATCTTGCATCTTTAACAACAAAAACTAGATTATGTATAGGACAACTTGAAATAGAGGATATACACAGAATGATTCAGTCCACAAAGAATATGCCCAGGACACAGAACTTGTAAATGTAAACTGACAGAACTTTTATTTTTTCCTTAGACTTCGTCCTTCATCTCCTCTTTAAAATGTGTTTATATTCTCTTCCCATCTAGTTCCAACTGGAATACTAGAGGTTGGAGTCGTTACAACTTCCAACCGGAATACCAAAACTCTAACTAATCACAAGACACATGTTTGGCATACGACATGACTTAAACACATTAACAAGACACCTAAACATAACACACTTGATTTAATCATCCACATACCCCAATTGCCCAAGATGTTCAAATTGGCTTATCAGGATGCCAAATTTGTAACACTGGTTCACATGATGGGGTTTTTATTACAAATATGAAAACACAACACAAGTCCTACATGACAACACGAACAAACATAGAAATGCATAAAATATGATAACATATTAAGACCTTAGTCTTCTCCCTTAGATGTATATTTGGCTTGTTGAAGGGGTGCTCCTGCACCAATCAGGAGCAAATAAGAGTTTTGAATTGTTGAATCAAAAAGTGATAGAGCAGCTAGTGTTAACATTACAAGATTTTAACAAAGTATTTCAAGTAGATTGTGATGCCAATGGGAATGCAATAGGAGTAGTGTTAAGTCAAGAAGGTAGACCAGTAGCATATTTGAGTGAGAAGTTGAATGATGCCAAGAGAAGATATTAAGTTTATGATCAGGAGTTCTATGCCATAATCCAAGCCTTGAAGAAGTGGAGATTGATGCAGGGGGCAAATCACAAAACACACAATAACAGATATTGAATAGAGCAAATAGAACTCTCTTTTATTGAACTGGGTAACTCATTACATCACAGAAGCTCAATTACAATCAGAGGATGAATCCTCTACTGGCTGCAACACATTACAGCTTTCCCAACCTCAAGACTCTAGAATCTTCAGCCTTCTGTAACCCCAAGTCAACTAGGGTTTCTATTTTCCCACCTATTCTTTACTCTACACTGGCCCCCTTAACTTTACTACTGCCCTGGGTTCCTAAAATAGTCATAAATAGCACTTTTTGGTGGCCTCTAGCCAAATTTCAAAATTTGCAACTCCCTCCAAAAGTAGGTCAACTTCCGGGAAGCATAACTTTTGATCTGAGTGTCTGATTGACGAACCGTTTTAAGCATCGGAAAGCTCACGATATGAACTATCATGCTGGAAATTTGTAAACAGATTTTTGTCAACTTTTCAGGATGTTATGGGAAGTTTTAGTGCCTCATATCTCATTCCAGAAATTTTCAGGGGCTTTTTGGAAAACAAAAACTTTAATATCTTTTAGCTCACAAATGATCTTTGCCTGATTCCTTTGCCAAAGGTCTTATATTTCTGTTATGTAACTTTTTGGAAGTTTTTGCTTCATTACGTGCCCAAATGCAAACTTTCTAAAAATAGCAGGTACACTTTTCTAAATAGGTAGGTCGCTATTTTTAGCAGTTTTGGAAAAACTGAAAGTCCTACATTATTATTCTGGATATTATGGAACCAAAAACACTAATTATGGGAAGAAATGAGAACAACTACAATGGTTTTGAATTAACTTCTTTTTGGGTGATGCAAGATTGCCCTTACACCTCTGGATGCTCCTGCATCAGACACCCAGGGTAATTTGAGAAGTGACCCTGTCACGTCTCATGTGTTTGTGTGAGGAAAACCTAAACGGTCAACCTCTGCCTTAGACAACCAAGAAGAATCTTCAACAGGCCTTCCTTTCCATTTTACCAGATATTCTTCATATTGCTTGTTCCAAGTACTTCTTCCCACATGGCTATCCAAGATCTCTTCTATCTCCTCTGTTGAAGTAGATGCCAGAATACTCCACTGTTCTTCTATTGGTCTATCCTCTGTTCCACCTTCATGATATTCTGATAAATCAGCAATGTTGAAAATAGGGGAAATATTGATCCCACTCGGCAGCTCTACCTCATATGCATTTCCTGAATCATGTTTCTTTAAAATTTTGCATGGTCCAAATTTCTTCATTTTCAACTTATTGTATGTTCCAATTGGGAACCTTTCTTTTCTCAAGTGAACCATGACTTCATCTCCTACCTGGAATTCCTTATATCTCCTTTTTTGATCTGCCTTAGCCTTGTACTAAATATTCATTTTATTAATGTGCTTTCTCATCTCTTCATCCAAATTCTTCAGATGTTCTGCAAAGTCTTCAGCTTCAGCACTTTTCTCTGTTGTCCAGCTTCCTTAACTCAGAAGCATTTCTTAGGCTATTGCCATATACAATCTGGAATGGTGATTTACCAGTACTCCTATTGACATAATTGTTGTAAGCAAATTCTGCCTAAGGTAAAATCAAATCCCATCCCTTGGGCTTATCTCCTACTAAGCATCATAGCAAGTTACCCAAACTCCTATTCACCACTTCAGTTTGTCCATCAGTCTGTGGATGGTGTGCAGAACTAAACTTCAAATCTGTCTTCAACTTCTTCCACAATGTCCTCCAGAAATAACCAACAAACTTGGTATCTCGATCTGAAACTATGCTCTTTGGTAGACCATGTAGTCTCACCACTTCCTTGAAAAATAACTCTGCAATATGAATAGCATCATTAGTCTTCTTACAAGGAATAAAATGTGCCATCTTTGAGAATCTATCCACCACCACAAAAATAGAATCATGCCCTCTCTGTGTCCTTGGTAAACCAAGAACAAAATCCATACTAATATCATCCCATGGCTTCTCTGGTATAGGTAATGGTTGATACAATCCTGTATTTTGACTTGTTCCTTTTGCCATCTGACATACTCTGCAACTTTGTACAAACTTCCTTACATCCTGCTGCAGCTGTGGCCAATAATAATTTTCACCAACAATAGAAATGGTCTTATCTCAACCAAAGTGTCCAGCCAGTCCTCCACTATGCTTCTCTTTAATCAGGTTCTCTCTCATGGAACTCCTCGGAATGCACAACTGGCTTCCTCTAAACAACATGTCATCTTGGATTATGAAATCCAACCATTTTGTCCTGTCCAAAGTAACAGGCTCCAGATAAGCTTTCCAAGCCTCTGCAAAACCTGGATCTTCAGGATACAAACTTTTGAGCTCATCGAACCCAACAACCTCTATCTTCATTTCTGTCAACAAATTTTACCTTCTGCTCAAGGCATCTGCAACTCTGTTGGACTTCCCACTCCTGTGCTTCAAAACAAAGGTATAACTCTGCAAAAACTTAACCCATTTTAAGTGCCTTTGGTTCAAATTCCCTTGACTATTAATATACTGTAAAGCCTGACGATCAGTATATAAAACAAACTCTTTTGGCAACAAATAATGTCTCCATTTCTTCAAAGCCTGAACTATTGCATAAAATTCCTGATCATAAACAGAATACTTTTTCTTGGCATCATTAAGCTTCTCACTAAAATAGGCAATGGGCTTACCTTCTTGGCTCAAAACAGCTCCTATACCACTACCACTAGCATCACAATCTACCTGAAATACCTTATTGAAATCTGGAAGTGCCAAAACAGGTCGTTCTACAACTTTCTACTTCAATGTATCAAAGCTCTTGTCGGCTCCTTTAGTCCATCTAAACTCTTTTCTATCCCCTCTCATTGTTTCAGTTAGGGGTGCACAAATGCTACTGAAATTTCTGATAAACTTTCTGTAAAAACTTGCCAAACCATGAAAAGATCTTACCTCTGTTGCACTCCTTGGCGTAGGCCACTCCATGATAGCCCTTACTTTTTTTGGGTCCATCTTAAGACCTTCCTCTGAGACAACAAATCCCAGGTATACCAACTCTTTTGCAAAACTGCATTTCTTTAGATTAATCAGCAACTTCTCCTCCCTCAGCTTCTCTAGAACTCTTCTGATATGCATCAAATGCTCATCCCAGTCTTACTAAAAATTAAAATATCATCCAAATAAACAATAACAAAACTTCCCAAAAATTCTTTTAGTACCTCGTTCATGAGCCGCATGAATGTGCTCGGTGCATTGGTTAGCCCAAATGGCATGACTAACCACTCATACAAACCTTCCTTTGTCTTGAAGGCTGTCTTCCATTCATCCCCTTCTCTGATACGGATTTGGTGATACCCACTCTTCAGGTTAATTTTCGTGAAGTACTTGGCTCCACTCAAACAATCCATGATGTCATCCATTCTTGGCAATGGAAATCTATACTTGATCGTTATCTTATTGATGGCTTGAGAGTCTGTACACATCCTCCATTCTCCATCTCTCTTTGGTGCTAGTACTGCAGGTACCGCACATGGACTTAGGCTCTCCCTTATTAGTCCCTTCCTCAACAACTCTTGAACTTGTCTGTTCAGCTCTTCATTCTCTGCAGGGGTCATTCTGTGGGCTGCCTTGTTTGGTAAACTGGCTCCTGGTATCAAATCCATTTGATGACTTATCTTCCTTACTGGTGGTAAACCTTCTGGTACATTATTAGAGATAATGTTGTGGAACTCTTCCAACATATCTGAAACTTCTACAAGTACATCTTCACATTTCTCTTGACTAATCTTAGGAATCAATGCAAAGCAATGACGCTCATGCTTCATACCCTCCAAAAATTTCCTACCATCTACCAAACAAATTTTGGCTGTACTACATACCTTTTCTTCCACCTCCTTCAAGGGATTCAACTTATGACGAACTCCATCCTTTGTTAGGGAATATATGTTTGCACGACCATCATGGACAACACTCCTATCATACTGCCACGGCCTCCCCAACAGCATATGACATGCATCCATTGATATGATATCACACAGCACCTCATCATGGTATTCACCAATCTTGAACTTCACTAAACACTATTCATTGACCAAAGCTCTATGGTCCTTCTGCAACCATGCAATCCGATATGGATGCGAATGCTTTCTTCTTGTCAATTTCAACTTGTCAACCATCTCCTCTGAAACAAGATTATCAGTGCTTCCACTGTCAATAATAATATCACAACACTTACCCTCACATTTGCACCTTGTGCAGAATAAACTCTTCCTCTGATTGGGTTCTTTCTCCTCATTTAGCAAGGTTCTTCTGACAACTAGGGTTTCTCCCCTTTCAGCATCTTTAGAATGCTCAGAATGTGCATCTTCATCTACATGTGCAACTCATACATTACCTTCAGGTCTTCTATTTATCCTTCCTTGATGTTGTAGACACTCATATGCTCGATGCCCTTCTTCTCCACATTGGAAACAGGTTCCTCTGAAACCTCCTCTTCTAGGTCCTTGCCCAAGTCTGCCTCTTCCTCTTCCTCTTTGCTCACCATTGTTCTAGGCACGAGGGCGGTAGGTATTATCCCCTCTTTGATTTTGACTGGTGCCTACTTCTTCACTTTTCTTTTGATCTTCATTATGGCCTCCATAGGGTCTTCCACCAGTCCTTCCACCTTGACCTCTTCCCCTTTGCTTGCTATCAAATCTTTTGTTCAACTTCTCTTCCACCTTCAGGGTAAACTGGTACACATCTTCTATGGTGGTCATTCTGACTAGGCTCAACTCCTCTTGAATACTCGGCCTCAACCCATTAATGTATGGCTACCTTCTCCTTGTTGGGCTCTGCATGGCCTGTCCTGATAGTAATTTTATAAAACTCTTCTGTATACTCCTTAACAGACTTGTTACCTTGCTTCAGTCCTTGCAGCTTCTTCAGCAACTCCATCTCATAGTCTACAAGAATGAACTGCTTCTTTAGTTTCTCCACCATCCGATCCCATTTGGTGATCTTTGCTTTTCCTCTTCTGTTCCTCTCTAATTGGACCTCCTTCCACCAAATATTGGCATGGCCCTTCAACTTTGTTTTTGCAAACTTAACCTGATCTGGGTCATCCACATCTTCATACTCAAAATACTCCTCCATGTCATTGATCCAATCAATAAGCTGTTCTGGATTCAAATCTCTAGAATATGTAGAAACTTTGATCTTGGGCCTCTTTCCAATCTTTGAAATGACCCTCAACAACCTTACTTCTGCAGCATCTTCGGCAGCCTCTTGTTCTTCCTCAAATAGCTCTTCTTCAACTTCATCTTCACTTTCTTCTCTTGTCCTCGGCTTAAACCCTCTTCGTAGCTCCTCTTGCAATGCATCGATTTGCCTTTGTAGGGCTCTAAAACCCTCTTCTGTCAAAGTATTCCTCCCAACACGATTTCTTCGTGGAGGCATCTTGGTCTCCGCAGCAAACCCACAACCTCAGATCCTGGTGCAAACTGCCTCACGGTTGGCGATTTGTCTACACACTCATGAACCCTCACTCTGATACCACTTGATGCAGGGGGTAAATCACAAAACACACAATAACAGATATTGAACACAACAAATAGAACTTTCTTTTATTGAACTGGGCAACTCATTACATCACAGAAGCTCAATTACAATCAGAGGATGAATCCTCTACTGGCTGCAATACATTACAGCTTTCCCAACCTTAAGACTCTAGAATCTTCAGCCTTCTGTAACCCCAAATCAGCTAGGGTTTCTATTTTCCCACCTATTCTTGACTCTACACTGGCCTCCTTAACTTTACTACTACCCAGGGTTCCTAAAATAGTCATAAATAGCACTTTTTGGTAGCCTCCAGCCAAATTTCAAAATTTGCAACTCCCTCCAAAAGTAGGTCAACTTCCGGGAAGCATAACTTTTGATCCAGGTGTCCAATTGATGAACCGTTTTAAGCGTTGGAAAGCTCGTGATGTGAACTATCACGCTAGAAATTTGTAAATGGATTTTTGTCAACTTTTTGGGATGTTATGGGAAGTTTTAGTGCCTCATATCTCGTTCCAGAAATTTTCAGGGGCTTTTCAGAAAACAAAAACTTTAATATCTTTCAGCTCACAAATGATCTTTGCCTGATTCCTTTGCCAAAGGTCTTATATTTCCATTATGTAACTTTCTAGAAGTTTTTGCTTCATTACGTGCCCAAATGCAAACTTTCTAAAAATAGTAGGTACACTTTCCTAAATAGGCAGGTCGCTATTTTTAGCAGTTTTGGAAAAACTGAAAGTCCTACATTATTATTCTAGATATTATGGAACCAAAAACACTAATTATGGGAAGAAATGAGAACAACTACAATGGTTTTGAATTAACTTATTTTTGGGTGATGCAAGATTGCCCTTACACCTCTGGATGCTCCTGCATCAGAGACATTGTTTATTTCTTAAGGAATTTATGTTGTACACTGATCATCAAGCTTTACAATATTTAAATAGTCAAGGGAAGTTGAATCAGAGACACATGAGATGGGTAGAGTTCATGTAGAGTTAGACATTTGTATTGAAGCATAGGAATGAGAAGTCAAACAAAGTTGTAGATGCATTAAGCAGAAGAAGGAATTTACTGACAGAGATGAGAATAGAAGTATTAGGATTTGAGGAATTGAAGCACATGTATGAAGATCTTGATTTTGTAGAACCATGGAAAGCGTGTAAGGAACCTATTGTGATAGATAGGAGTAAGTGGTTAGATTATTTCATTCAGAAAGATATGTTGTTCAAAGGAAATTAGTTGTGTATACCTAGGAGTTCAATGAGAGATAATTTGATAAAGGAGAAGCATAGTGGTGGATTGTGTAAAATGCCACCCCAAATTTTTTCAAAATAATGAACAAGGATATAATAGTTCTAGCATCAATTGCATAAACCAACTAAATGCCTCACACTTTCTGATCACCCAAATCCTAGGATGGGCAAGGTGAGAGCATATAGTGATTGGCTTACAATGAGCAACTATGCAACAAGGAATTACAATTCATCCATTGTAGTGAGCATCCACTTATTGTGGGAATTCACCACTTGCCAATGGGTATATATGCAAAATTGAAAGTAAAAATCATCCACTTGTTTAGTGGGTATTCTCCATTTATCCAGTGGGTAGAAAGAAGAAAGAAATGATAAATTACTCCACACTAGTGGTTGAACCATCTAGGGGTTACAAAGTGTTTACAAAAGAAAGTACAATTACAATACAATGGATAAATTGCAAACCAAACCAACCCTCAAGTTTCACAAGTATCACTGCTACAATCAGTTAGAGCATAGAAAACTCCAATAAGTCAAGAAGGAAGCATACATATAAAATCATAGAATCTTCATGTATATACCACATAAGGAAGAATAGGAGAAAGAGCTCAGATTGAATAGTTGTATGTCACTATTGTAGCTGATCATCGGTCTATAATCCTTCATGACAGCCTTGTAGACTCTTCATATCACATTCAAAACTCCAAAATCCATGCCTCAATACCTTGCATAAAACATTAGCATCATCAAAACTCAAGATAACAATATCATAGCTAATTGAAGTCAAAGAAGATCACTACTGATTGAATCTGCATACAAAAAACTAGTCTTATAATTGTTGTACAGACGACCCCAGCAGAGACAAAGACCCACAAATGATGCACAATGTATATCAAACCCTTCTCAAATTTCACAACACTAACAATACATCTTTGAATGCCAACAATGAAGGAGTTTTCAACCTCAAAGGAAAATTGAACTACTCCTCCAAACCCACACCAATTGAAAATGGTACGACAAGCTAGATTTGTATGGCTGGTCATAACAAATTAGGACCTGCATTAAACTCCAAGAAAAGTAAACTAGATTGGTCACCCACACAGCAATTAATTTCCTCTATACAAACAACAACAATTTTCAATGTTCACACCCATACAAACATATCTCCCATTGCAAATGTACGACCATATTGTACGGCCCAGCAAGAGAAATAACAAGGAATCTTCAAAGGATCAGCAAAAACACTTCAAAACCATACTATAAATCTCACACAGCAAAAGCTTTACAAAACTTCATAAATCCATGAAAGCACCATGACAAACCCTGTATGAGTTTACTCCAATCTCCAGCTTCAGCACAAAGGTGATTCCTATATGAAACCACACCAACTTTAGCTAGGGTGGATCTCTCACCACCGAAACCGATCTACTCCAAGAGGGTTTTTGTCCTCAAGAAGAATTTCTACAAGAGGGTTTTCATCCTCAAGAGAAAATGAAAGAACTCTGTGGTTCAATCCCAACAGCATTTCATTACAAAATCCAAGCATGTTCAAACTATAGACACCCAAAATTAACCCATGTCAGCATCTAGGCATTTCATCACATTTTCCATTGCATCTCTACATCACACACATTATCTTGTCTAACACACTTATAAGTAAACCCTAATCATTTCCCCTATCATTTCTGTCATTCTTCACGATTAATTAAATAAATTTTATTTATTTGATTAATTGCCTTGTTATTCTTCTACTTTCTTCACTTGCATTTATTCATCCCCTATTAATAATTGAATAATTTGAATAATTTAATTATTATTATTCATTTCCTCTAGCAAATAAATAAAATTTACATTTTATTTATTTTATCACACATAGCATATGAATTATTTATTTAATTCATGTTCCTCACCACCTTCCTCACAAAATGAATTAAATAAATAAATTTAATTCATTTCTTTACATGCATTTCCCAAAAATACCCCACCGTTGATCTCCTCATGTCCTCTCCACCCTTGATCGAGAACCTTCCAAAAAACACTCAAGCTGTCTCCCATATAAGCCCTACAATCACTCATTTGTAACTCTTGGTCATTGCATTTGGAAATGGAGTGAAAACATTTGCTTTTTGATTTTTGTGCATTCACAACAATGGCCATGGAAATACACTTGAATCCTCATCAAATTTCATTGAATCTACCCTTGCATGTTTGAATCTCTTTTGCATTTTTTATCATCCTTATTTGCAGCTTCAATGGATTTGGTTGCATGGAGAAGCAACCCACATTTCAAACAAGAAATCATTCAACCTAGGTGATGTTTTGATTTGCATGTCTTCATTTAGTTTGGGTTTGATTTCTTGAGTTTGGGTTGGATCTTGATCTTTGTTTTATTTTTGATCTTTGTTAAATTCTACCCAACACAAAATGGCACGCCCAGTGGGACCAGTCGTCTGGTCTGATTTTGGTACTAAAATTGTATTTTCTAAGTTTAGGTTCAGGGAAAAATTGCATTTGGGGTGAAAAGTCACATTTGAGGGACATAAACTAGCACTTGAAGGATTAGAAGTCACATATGGTTGGGGAAAACTTGCCTCTGGTCAGTCTACAGGCGCATTCGATGAACAGGAAGTCGCATCTGGTCTAGGTCTAGGATTTTTATGGTTGACTTGAGTTTTCTTGCAGGTTTTCATCATTTGGGGTCTTTGCATGTGGGTTGCATGTCATATTAGATTCAATCTTAGGCCTCTTAAGTCATTTAAGGTAGTTTTCTTCAAAGATCTCTAACAACCATTTAGCATAACTCAAAATCTTTGGTATTTTCACAAAAAATTAGGACATGGGTATCATAAAATCCTTTTTTTTAGGTGTTCTAGGATCTCATATGTCACATGTAGAGACATGCAAGATGTTCTGGTACTAGATTTTTATAACCCTACAGGTAGAATGCACACTAGATCAACAGAACATCGCATCTGAGCAGTAGAACATCGCATCTGGCAAATGGGAACTCGCAGTTGGATGACAAGTAATCACATATGGTAAGACTACATGTGAATTTGATGTACAAAAAGTAACTTTTGGTCATTTCTATATGCATTTGGTTTCTGCTTCATAGGATTATGGTTTTTTGGAAAACTGATGATTTCTTGGTGCAACTTGATTAAATCGCATGTTCAAGAATGGAGGCAAACAAATTACTGATGTGTTTTCTGCAGGTCTGAGTGGTCAAAGGATTCATCTTTTACCACTAGAGTAGGCACACTTCAGTTTGGTGCTTAAAATTAACAATTTGCCTTCTTTGTACCTGCTTTTCTTTTATTTGTTTGCTTGTTTGGTATGATTGTCACTCGATTTAGCAATGAAAGTATCCTCTCCCCCCACCTAACCAACAGATCTAAGGTGCACGAGAAATCATTGCTAACTCTAGGTGGGCTTGCCTTCCCATTGTGAGAAGGGGATGACTTAGGCAGAAATAGGTCAAAGCCAGACCATTCCAATCCACTTGATAAATAATGCGTTTACGTCGAAAGTCGCAAGCAACATGTGTTGTTTCGCTATGCCGACGAATGTTTCCCCCAAAACCCCACAGAGCCTAACCTCTACGAGCTGGGAAGCCTCCATTAATTGAGCGAATAGTCGTACGCATAGCCACCTGAATGGAAATCTGAACTAAAAACTATATTTTAGTAGCCAAAAACCCCTATCTGTTGGTACAAGAGGATCGCTGATTAGGCCTCTGATAGTTGTCCCACATTTTCATGACTTATGGTAGAGCTAGTAAGGTACCTCAAGATCTGTACATCTTGAGGACCTGGAACTTGGTGTGCCTGAGAAGTGAGTGCACTATAAGGGGGAGCCTGTGCCCCAAGTTCTCAGAATTATACACCATAAGTAGGCGCGGCTGGGTAAAACCAAGTGGGAACCCAATAGGTACTATCCTTGCCTAGCCATATGTTGTAAAGTTTGAGCATGGATTATGTGTGAGTGTTTTCCATTGTGTCTTCTTTGCCAAATTCACCAAAAATAATGCCCAAAACCAAAAATTTGCAACAAAATTGCCTTTTAAACCATGTAAAATTGCCTTTGAATAGTAGCCATTTGCATCTGATCAACACACAGTCCTTAGGAAATTTTCCTCTAGTTAGCATACATTCCTAAAAAAAACTTGCCTTTGACCAATATCCAATCGCTTATGAACGTCTACAAATTGCATTTGGTCTCTAGAAAATTGCTTTTGGTTAGCCCACCTTTTTGCAAAATCTGCCTTTGGTCTCTGTGAAGTCACTTGTGAGCTTCGGTAACTCACCTATGGTCTATGTTCAGCCAACCTTGAACAACAACCACTCACTTTTGCACCTTGGCCAGTCGCCTATGAACCTTATAAAATTGCCTTTGGTCCTTAGAACATCGCCTTTGATTAGCACAGTTTGTCTGCTAAATGTGCCTTTGAATCGCAGTCGCTCGCTTTTGGCCTGATTCTAGTCACTTGTGATCTATCTTTAGTTGCTTATGCATAGTAGCCCGTCACTTATGCATACCCACTCACCTTTGGTTTAGCATCCATTGCTTATGAATTGCAGAAAATTGCATCTGAAGTATCTTTAGTCACCTTTACATTATTGCCAGTCACATCTAAAGCATAGAGCATCGCATTTGGTCTTTCGTAGTCTATAAACTATCCTCCTAATTAAAATCCCATTCAGTCAACCCATCACAACCAAGCCTGATCATTTATAGTCACCAAATCATCCCAGTCAGTTGTTTAACAACAATCAAACTAAATAATATCAGCCAATCAATCCCTTTTGATTTTGGTCAGCTCATCCTTATCCAATATTTTTCATCAATCAATTGATCACCCAATCAATCAATCTCCCCATCCAAAATCAGACACATCAATTAGTCTGACCAAGTCAAAATCAGCCACCAATCAAATCACCCAATCATCAATAATCTAATCAATCCATCCTAATCAATCAAATCAAAATCCAACCATCCATGCCTCAAACTAGGAGCCAATATAAAGCAACTATGGAAGCCAACCTTAAAGAATTCCAATCCACTCCCCTCAAGGATGCTACCAAATTCACAACTGATATGCCACTTGATGTTTTCGTACCTGAGGGTTATACCATTAGACAATCATCTTCATCAAACTTACCTGAACAACGATAATTTGAGCCCTCATCTTCTACAGTGATGCCACAACCTTTACTTGTCTATGATGATTCATCAGATGAAGACCTACAAGATCCTAAGGCTTTGCGACACACAAATAAAATAATAAAAGCTAACCAAGAACAAATCATTTTACAATTGATCCAAGCCGGAATCAAACTACCTAGCGACTTTGATGTGTCTAAAATCCATAAAGAGAACCCCACCAATGTTACTACAGAGAATGCCATTGCTATTATCACTATGTCTACCAAGTCTACCATACCTTCCACGCCATCCTTGTCTGGCCAACCCACTCACACACCCCAAACATTATTTGCACCTATGAGACCTAGTGTGTCACATGCTACTACATCCATTGAGTCAATATTGACTCCATCTTATGCTCTTACCTCCACGGTCTCTAATATGGGTGGACCCTCCATTCATATATCAGCTTCCATTCTATTTGCTTCCATGAGTACCATTTCCACTCTAGTCACTCAAGCCCCACCTATGGCCAATCTGAGTGTGTCGTATGTTGGGTCATCCTGAATGTCTACTACCTCCTCACATATCCCTATACCACCTAGTCAACCAATCCAAACTTCATATATCCCCATACCACCTAGTCAACCAATTCAAACCTCATATATCCCTGTACCACCTAGTCAACCCATTCAAACCCCACATGTCACAAATAATCCAAACATGACCCTCATAGATCAATCTTTCGTATCAAACACATCTTCTAATATCTCATATATTGATCAACTACTATCCCTTGGACAACAATCACCTCATGTCACTCCACCATCCATCTCCTAAGGTCCATTGATCTTGACACAACCCCCATCTTATACCAACACCATCTTTGGCTCACATGTGATACTAACCTATACTATCAATCCAACACCTAATTCATACATGTCATCCCCACTTGGTAGTCATATCCAAAACACTTTTATCCAACCTCATGACACATATGGTCCATCATACAATCCATCACAACAATATTCATCAAGTCATCAATCAACCTATCATATCCCTCTACCAAGTCACCAGGGTCCTATGCAACAAAATCAATCAATTCTATCCCAATATGAACAACAACTCCATCAAGTGGAACAACAAATAAAAGACATGAACATGGGCCAAAACAAGAAAACATTTTCCTTTGAGGATGTATGCCCATATCCCTTCGACAAATCTATACAAATGATACCATTTCCTCCACACTTTGAAATACCACAATTTGATAAATATAAGGGAAGAGGAGATCCAAATGATCATCTTCGTACCTTCTATGTTGCATGTCTCGATGTGGCCCATAATGACACATATCTTTTATGACTCTTCCATCGAAGTCCAGGGGGACAGGCCATGGAATGGTTTTCTCACTTGCCTCCAAGCATCAAAACCTTTAAGGAATTGGCAGATAAATTTGTATCTCACTTTGCATTTAAGATAGATGCTATGAAGTCACCATGAATGATCTTGTTAACAACAAACAATGCAACGGTGAAGCCTTTTCATCCTTTCTACAATGATGGAGAAACATGGCCAGTAAACTCTCTTGGCATATGCCTAAAAAGCAGCAAGTGGACATCTTTGTTCAAAACCTCCATCCTGAGTTGGCATCGAACTACAAATGCACAGCGCCACCTCCTTTGATGAGATTGTATCTAAAGGAACCAACATCAAAAAAGCATTAATCACAAAGGGACTAATCAAAATCTTTAAAGAAAACAAGGATAATCCATAGTCCTCCAACGACAAATCTCATTTTTGGAATAAGAATAAAAACATCGTAAACGATGGAGTTGTAGATGTAAAGAACGTACAAGCTGTACAAGCACCTGTCTGGGTCCAACCAACACCTAACACATCACCTTTCTTACCCCGTGATCAAATGAATACAAAACCAGCACCAAGACGCAAATTTACCCCTTTGGGAGAACCAGTTGAGATCATTCTTAGAAAACTAATCCAAGACTGAAACATCACTTTACCTAAAGTCAGATCAAATGAAGAGCCACAGTTTAAACCTCCTTGGTACAAGGATAATGAGTATTATGAATATCACAGGGTATAGGGACATAATACCGTTGGTTGCATGAAACTTAAACACTTGATTCAAAACCTTATTGATCAAGGACTTGTTAATGTTACAGCACCAATGCAGACATCTAACTATGACTTGGATGTGTATAAGAATACCCTTCCTTCACATGATAAAGCAAGTGCTCCCAATACTGGGAAGAATGTCAATTACACTTATGAGTCCACCATTGGCTATATCGAGTAATCTCAAATATCCACTATTACTATAAGAGGGAAAGCACCTAACTACGTTGTCACCACTCATCACAGCTGCATAACCATTCAAGGAGTATATCCACCTACCATTCATCCAAACCTTGACTATAATATCCTTGACCATCTGGGTAGAACTCCTGCTCACATCTCCATTTTAGAGCTATTGCGTATATCTCCCACTCCTAAAGCTATCCTCGATAAAGCCCTACAAGAGTCCATGGTACCAAATGATATAGGAATGACGTAATTCTAGGCTATGATGGAAAGTATCGCATCCCCTTATCACTTGACTTTCTCTGATCGAGACCTCACATCCCTTGACCCATCCCACCATGATGCCCTCCATATCGAAGTGTTTATTAATCAATGCCATCTTAAATGTGTGCTAGTAGATGATGGAGCCAGACTTAACATATGTTCCTTGAAATTGGTGAGATTGTTGGGATACATTGAGGGTTATATTGATGCCACTAAAGAATAACAATTAAGGCGTATGATGATGGAGAAAGAGATTCAGAGGGGATCATCTTGTTGCCCATAAGAGTTGGTCCTGTTACTAATGCTACTAAATGCCAAGTCCTCGATGTTGAATTGCCTTATAGTATTATCCTTGGTCGCCCTTGGATCCACGCCTTAAAGGCAGACCCATCTACATATCATCAATGC
The DNA here is from genome assembly GCA_027924645.1 of Cunninghamia lanceolata. Classification (NCBI taxonomy): domain Eukaryota; kingdom Viridiplantae; phylum Streptophyta; class Pinopsida; order Cupressales; family Cupressaceae; genus Cunninghamia; species Cunninghamia lanceolata. Next base: position 6,502,988 of record BSBN01000404.1, read on the forward strand.
CTAAAAGTCCCTTATGATGGTGTAGAAATCACGATCCCCACAGATCCCAATGCCTTTGAATATTGCCGAGCCTTTCAAGCCACCTATCAAAATCCCAATTGTATACCCAACAATACTGAGGCCCATCCATCCTCATCCTATGTGGATCCATCTAATCTAACCAAGACATCTACTAGCAAGGTCATGCCCAAGATTGAAATCAAAGAATGAGGACTTGGCGAGTATAGTTTGCAGGAATCTTGTTGTGTAGGAGCCATGCTTTTGTCTCCCAAATCATATGGTAAACTACCTATCTCTAAAGCCAGTTCATCCAAAACCACTATCACCATCCCTCCAACTATATTTATCCAATCAGGATTACTTGATGACAAAGATGTGGATAGTGAGATTTTATCTTGGGTTTTCTACGATGAAAATGATCAAGTTGCTTTAGAGGTGGAAAGATACAACAATGGATTTAGAATCATTAAGAATATGGGCTATAAAGGTAAGGGAGGACTAGGGTTGCAAGAACAAGGCCCTCTGGATCCTATCATAGTTACTAATAAGTACAATAGATAGGGTCTAGGGTACGGAAAGGAGGTCCTGCCTTCCACAGATATTAAGTTTATCCTTGATGAAGTAGCCAAAGCCTTTTCTATGGAAGAGGCAACTAGTCAAGATACCGTTAATAACTCTTCTTTCTACATCACTAAACTATTCCAAGAAGCCTCCATTTTCATGTTGTCATAGATACCTCGCCATCCATGCTTCCAGACCTTCAACTTGTTCACCCTGACCTGATTGATTGGGACCAACAAGGGGCACCTATCTTGGACACCTTTTAGAACGACGGGGCCATAGCAAAGTTCATGGGTTTAAGGAAAGGTTTACCTTTGGGGGACCACAAAGTCAGATTCATGATTGACCTTCCTCAGCTGGCATACTTTGGTGGGAGTGTCAAATCTTCCAGTCACAAAGGTGAAATAAATAAAATAAAAAAAGAAAGGTCAATAGGTGAAAACCGTAAGGCACCTTTTGACTATGAAAAAAAAAAAAAGAATGTATCCAAGGGTGAAAACCTCTTTGAGGCACTTGAGGATGGAGGATTTGACCTTCCTGTGACCCCCACACATTAGGAGCGATCATCTTTTTTGGTAGAGGATTCTAAAGAAATCAGTCTAGGCACAACATAGAACCCAAAAGTCACCTTTCTAGTAGTGTCACTATCAGATGAAGAGAATGTTAACTTTACAGCTTTTTTTATGAAAAAGGCAATAAATTTTGCATGGAATTACATAGATATGCCAGGTCTAGATCCTTCACTGGTAGTGCACCATCTGGAAGTATCTCCAAATGCTAAGCCAGTTAAACGAAAGCTGCGAAAAATGCATTCCCAGATAGCTCTTCTAGTCAAGGCAGAGATTCAGAAGCTATTAGATGCCAAGTTTATCGAGCCCATTGACTATCCTGAATGGGTTTGCAATCTAGTGCCTATTTCAAAGCTAGATGGATGGATCTAATGCTGTAACAACTTTAGAGATCTCAATAGGGCTTACCCTAAGGATGACTTTCCATTACCAAGCATCGACACAATTTTCGATCTCACAGTTGGTCATGAAATGCTTTCACTGATGGATGGGTTCTCTGGATATAATCATATTAGAATTGCAGAAGAGGACCAACCTAAGACTTCTTTTATCTATCCATGGGGTATCTACTATTGGGTGGTCATGCCTTTTGGCCTCAAGAAGGCAGGTGCAATGCACCAATGAGCAATGACCATTATTTTTCATGACCTCTTCCATACTATCATGGAGGACTATGTGGATGACATCTTGGGAAAGTCTAAAACAAGAGAAGGCCACTTACATGTATTGGAATAGATTTTTTGATAGGTTGGAAAAACATCAAGTCAGGGTATATCCAAAAAAAAAATCTTTTGTGTAACTTCTGGTAAATTGTTGGGCTACATAGTCTCTAGAAGAGGTATTGAAGTTGATCTTGCCAAGGTAAAAGCTATAGTCACCATGCCTTCGCCATCAAATTTGAAATAGTTGCGTAGCCTACAAGGTTGCCTACAATCCATACATAGATTCATTGCACAACTAGCAGATAAGTGCCATCCTTTCTAGCATTTGCTTCGGAAAGGAGAGACCTTTAATTGGGATGACAAATGTCAGCAAGCTTTTGACCAAATCAAAGAATACCTAGCAACACCGCCTGTGTTAGTACCACCTGTCTCCGATTGGCCTTTGCTTTTGTATACTTCTTCAACTACAGTTGCCCTAGGTGCTCTATTGGCTCAAAATGATGACACAGGAAAAGAACATGCCATTTACTACATAAGCAAGACTCTTGTGGGTCATGAGCTAAATTATACAACTCTAGAAAAAGCATGCTTGGCTATAGTGTTTGCCTCTCAAAAGTTGTGACATTACATGCTAAATCAAACAACAAAGCTCATATCTAGATTTGACCCACTCAAATATCTTCTTTCTAAAGCAGCACTTACTAGAAGGATAGCAAAATGGGTGATGATCCTCAGTGAGTTTGATATTCATAATGTTGATCAGAAAGCTATAAAGGGACAAGTCATAGCTGATCAACTAGTAGAATCATCGATAATAGACACCCAACCTATCCATTCTACTTTTCCTAATGAAGAAATATTCAGTGTCTCTTCTTCTGAAATATGGCAGTTGTACTTTGATGATTCCTACACTCAACATGGATCGGGAGTTAGAATCCTCTTTATCACCCCCAGGGTGATTGTATTCCAAAATCCTACAGAATTACTTTTCCTTGCACTGATAACATAGCCGAGTACGAAGCCCTAATCACAAGCTTACACATGACTATCGAGTGGGATATCAAAGAGCTATAAGTATTTGGAGATTCCCAACTTGTAATTAAACAAGTCCAAGATGAGTACCAAACAAAAGATGAGAAGCTCCTTCCTTACAAGCTAATGGTTGATGACTTCAAGAAGTATTTCTCTAAGATAACATTTGAGTAGATCCCTATAATCAATAATAAGGCAGCCGATGCTATGGCAACCATTGGTTCTCTCCTTAACATGCCCAACAATATCCAAAGGTGTGAGTTCTTGGTACAACAACTCCTAATTCCAGCATCCGAGGTGCCTCAATCAGAGCTTATATATGCAATAGTTGGTCCCAACTCCCCCTGGTACCATGACATTTATGAATATCTAAGTAATGATACTTTCCCTAGCCAATTGTTCAACATCCAGTGCAAAACCTTCACTCGACGAGCCTCTTGCTATACTATACTTGCTAAAACCCTTTACCGTAAGAGTCTCGATGGTATCCTCCTTATGTGTCTTGACTCAGTAGAGGCTGAAGTTGCTTTACAAGAGGTACATGAGGGTGTCTATGGATCATATTCCGCTAGTCCTAGCCTTGTTAAAAAAATTCTAAGAGCAGGTTACTATTGGCCCTCTATGGAGCAAGATGCTCAGCAGTTTGCTAGAAGATACTTTCAATGTCAGAAGCATGGGGACCTGATACATGCCCCAGCACAAGAGCTCCAGCCTCTTACTACTCCTTGGTTGTTTTCGCAATGGGGACTTGACCTCATAGGTAAGATCAATCCACCCTCTTCTAATGGCCATAATTTTATTATTACTACTATAGAATATTTCACCAAATGGGTGGAAGCCATTCCTATGACCTACATCACCGGCAAACAGATTTCCAAGTTTATTCTCCATTATATCATTTGTTGATATGGCATCCCACAAGCCATTATTATCGACAATGGGTGCCCATTTAAGAACCAAGAGGTCCGTGATCTGTGTAACAAATTTCATATTCAACATAGATTTTCCACATTGTATTACCCTCAAAGCAATGGTCAAGCTGAGGCCTCAAAGAAGACCATTATAAAAATCCTAAAAAAGACAGTCAATGAGGCTAGTCGTGATTGGCACCTCCAATTGAACCCTGCATTGTGGGCCTATCGTACAAGTGTCAGAACTCCTATTGGCACGACTCCTTATGCCCTTGTCTATGGTACTGATGCCAGCTTTCCTATAGAGATCAAGATCCCCTCATTGCGAGTCTCACTCCAACATATTATCTCTGATGAAGAGTACAGAACAACTTGTCTAAATGAGTTACAGCTATTGGATGAAAAATGAATCACAACACTTAATCATCTGCAAGTTTACCAAAATCATCTTCGTTGTAGCTATAACAAAAAGATAAAAGAGAGAAGGTTCCAGATGGGTGACCTAGTCCTAAAAGAGAATCAAAGAAACCAACAGCAACGAGAGAAACAGGGTAAATTTGAGCCAAATTGGCTAGGGACCTTTGTCATTACATCAATGTTTGGGTTTGGAGCTTACACTCTTGCAATGCCTGAAGGCATCCCCCTAGATGAACCACTCAATAGTGTTCATCTTAAAAAAATTATCCTTGATCTTTATTCCCCTTATTTGAAAAAATACAAAAAAATTAAAAAAAGAAAAAAAAAGCAAAAAATGAAAAATACAAAAAAGCAAAAAAAGCAAAAAATGCAAAAAATGCAAAAAAATCAAAAAAACAAAAATACAAAAAAGCAAAAAAGCAAAAAAAAAAAAAAAAAATCTAATAGTGAAAACCACTTCAATGGTGCTTTGGGTTACCATCCAATGGTGAAAACTTGACAAACAAGCACCTTGGATAAGTACCATAGTGAAAACCTGGCAAACAAGCGCTATGGTAGAACCAGCTCTCACCATCTACTTCACTACCTATTTAACCCCCATTGTGCCGTGTCCTTTCATCTATCCATTGATAGCCTCATCCACCCGTGTTAAGTCATTCATCCCATTCATCTTCCTAGTGCCTTACTGCTATCATGGCTTGGAAATTGTTGAAGTTAATATATCGTTTGCCGCCACAGGCTCCAATATGAGTCAACTACAATCGTACTTGTCTATAACATAATTTCTATGCCCTTTGTACATAACAACACTGTTCCCACATTGGGGGCACTTGCTTACACTTTGACATTGGGTGAACACTTTAGAGCATCATGGTCAATCATAAAAAGTCCTGAAAAAATCCCAAAAAATCATAAAAAGTCCTAAAAAAAATTTTAAAAAAAAAAATTCCCACAAATACCAAAAAAATCAATCATCCAACTCAAACAATTCTTTCAATCAACTCTCCAAATCATTCAATCAATTAAAATCAATCATCATATCCTTTCAAATCACTTCTTCAAATCAATCATCAAAACTCAAATCAATCCATCATCAAATCAAATCAAATCCGTCACATCAATTTCATCAAATCAGATCCTGTTAGACTTAGGGCATACAACTGAGAGGGGGGGTGAATCAGTTGTACAAAGCTTTCTTGATTTAAACACTTGACTCTTCTTTAGTGATTAGTATAATATTAATCATGAACCATAATGCATTCAAATCAAAAGCAGAAACTTATCAACACATAAGACACCAAGATTTTGACATGGAAAACCTGGTTAAGGAAAAAACCATGGGGTGATTAACCCAAGAATGTATTCTCTGTTAGAAGAATAGAAAGAACAAAATAGCACATGCCAATTAGGGCTCACTACCTGAGTACACTGCTCACAAGAGGCTCACTACCTACAAGAGACACACTGTCTACAAAAGAATAAGTATCACCTTTATGAACTGGAGAATAGCATCTTCATCATGCTTGAATCAGTTCCATTTAAGCCCAAAACTTCTGCTCTACCTTTAGCACTTCTCTTCGCTACCACACACTCATCACCACAAGACACACTTCAAAATTACTTCACAATCCCTTATTTATACAAGGCATCGACTTAGGAACAATCATCTAAGTCAGAAAACACCTACAAGAACATCCGCAAGACATGTAATACATCCAATCGGCCAGTCTCAAGAAGAACACCAATATCCATGGTTATTCTTCAAATGCAAACTCTAACTTCAATGCGGACCACCAACATGAACTGGAAATGATCCAACAATCATCATAACCTTCCCTGAATCACCAAGAACATCCGCACTTCATCATCCTACTGGAATTCTTCTCTCCTTCATCCGGAGCTTCAAGAACACAATCTGTCATCACTGTCACAAATGAATAGGCTCTTCCGGATCTTCAACCGATGAACCAATCTAGTTGATACTTCACAGGAACGTCCTCAACACTCCCTCAAATCCACATAACGGGATAATGAAATTCCAGATCTCACCGGACCTATCTGTAGCACTCTTCACCTTTGAACACCTGCTGGAACCGGTTCTACTTGAGAAACCATAACTTCTTCAGATCTTCATGTGGACCTCTAAAAACTTGACTGGAGCATCTCAAGACTTATATCTACAAACCCTTTAAACCGTATCCTCTGATCCTCAACTTATTAAGGACTTTTACCTTCTTGTCATCATTGTTCTTCACTGTTTCTGATTGAGACTAATTTTCTCAATATCCTCAGCACACAGCTCATCTAATCCTTCTCATTAATGCAACATGAGTATGTTGACATCAATGACAACACTGGTTAGGCCCATACTTGCAACAATCCCCCCCTTTGTCATTGATGGCAACATATGATGTGAAAAACCATCAAGACAAGAACTTCTCCTTACTGTCACAACTCCCCCTAATAGCAACAACTTTTCACATGTCTTCTCTTCCTTTATTGCTCCCCCTTTAATCAGCAACCACTTGTTTTTCACATGTCTTCTCTCCCCCTTTGACATCAATGGCAAAGGGCTCATACTTGCAACTCCATTACTTCATAACATACCAGCTGCTCCCCCTGAGTAGAAACTCCCTTATCATCAATCCAGATCATAAGATATGACTGTGATATCCATCGGATTGATGCACATCAGTGCATCCTAGTTCATCATCGGAGGGGCAGTAACCCCTAACTTCTCCCTGAGATACTCAAAAGAGTCCTTGGGAAGAGGTTTACTAAAGATATCTGCAATCTAATCCTTGGAGGGCACATACTCCAATCTGACTTCATCCTTGTTCACTTGCTCTCTCAGAAAGTGAAACTTGATAGATATAAGCTTAGTCTTAGAATGCAACATCGGATTCTTAAAAATATTTATTGCACTTGAATTATCACAGAAAATTATGATAGGCTCCTCATATTCTACTTTAATAGCTCTTAGCATCTGCTTCATCCACAAAACTTGAGTACAACTACCTGGTGTTGCAATGTATTCTACTTCAGTTGTAGACAGGGATATTGCCTCTTGTTTCTTGCTTAGCCAAGAAACCAATCTTTTCCCCAAAAAGAATGCTCCTCCACTGGTACTCTTCCTGTCATCCACATCTCCTACTCAATCTACATTTGTATATGCATGAAGAGAAAAATTATGATATCTAGGATACCACAAACCATACTCAACTGTTCCTTTTAGGTACCTAAAAATCTTTTTGATTGCCATGACATGTGATTCTCTGGGATCAGCCTGGAATCTTGCCACAAGACCAACAACTTGCATTATATCTGGTCTAGTTTGAGTGAGATACAATAATCCTCCAATCATTGATCTATACTTTGTTTGATCTGCATTAGGAGAGTCATCATCTTTGCTCAACTTACATCTGGTTGCCATGGGAGTATTCATTGGCTTTGAATATTCCATTTCAGATTTCCTCAACAATTCGTTCACATATTTGGTCTGAGAAATAAAGATTCCTTTCTTGGTCTGAGTAATTTGCAGACCCAAGAAGAAATTCATTTCACCGAGCATTGACATCTCAAATTCACTTTTCATTTGATTTGCAAAGGTTTTACACATACTGTCTCTTCCTCCAAAGATGATATCATCAACAAATACTTCAACAATCAAGATGTTTTCATGATCAATTTTGAAATATAGGTTACTATCAGCAGTACCTTTGTTGAAACCAATCTTCAAAAGATGTTTGTCCAGTCTTTCATACTAGGCTCTTGGGGCTTGCTTTAGTCCATATAGTGCCTTCTTCAATTTGCAGACCATATCATCATGCTCAGATAATTGAAAACCATCCGGTTGTTCAATGTACACTTCTTCTTCTAAGTCACCATTCAAGAAGGCAGACTTGACATCCATCTAATACACCTTGAAATCCTTGAAGGCAGCAAATGCAAGAAATAATATGACTGCTTCAATTCTTGCCACCAGAGCAAAGGTTTCTTCAAAATCAATCCCTTCTATTTGAGAGTAGCCTTTGCAGACCAATCTGGCTTTATTTCTGATTACTTCACCAACTTCATTTAGTTTGTTCCGGAAGACCCATTTGGTTCCAATCACATTCTTGTTTCTAGGTCTAGGAACAAGATCCCAGGTGTGATTTTTCTCAATTTGTATCAACTCTTCCTCCATTGCTTTGGTCCAGTTTTCATCATTGCAGGCTTCGTTTATTGTCTTAGGTTCAATCTTTGAAATTAGACAATATTCGTCTGAATTTTGAGCAATTTTCCTTCTAGTTTGCACACCTTTGCTCTTGTCACCTATGATCTAATCTTCAGAGTGGTTCAATCTTACATACCTTGGAACTTTGGGAGTTTCTTGCACTTCTGTTTCTTGATCAGGCTCATTCAGACCTATCTCTTCTTCCTGATTTACTGGATCAGTCTGAATTTGACTTTCAAAATAGGATTGAGCTCCTTGAACCAGAACATCATTCTGATCATCTTCATCATATTCATAAAACCTTGAGGGTTTCTCTATTCCCTCATCAACCTTCACATTCGTACTTTCTATCATCTTTCTTAGTCTCTTGTTATAACACCAGTATGCTTTGCTTTGAGTAGAATAACCCAAGAATATTCCTTCATCACTTCTAGCATCAAACTTACCTAAATCTTCATCTCTTTTGATGTAACATTTGCTACCAAAGACTCTAAAATATCTTACAGTAGGGGTAATGCCAAACCAGAGTTCATAAGGGGTCTTATCGGTATTGCTTCTGATTTGAACTCGATTAAGAGTATAGACTACAGTGCTAATAGCTTCTCTCCAATAGATCTAAGGAACATTTGCTTCCATCATCATAGTCCTAGATGCTTCCTGGATGGTCTAATTCTTTCTCTCCACTACTCCATTCTACTGTGGAGTCCTCGGAGCAGACAACTGTCTCTTAATTCCATGTTTCTCACAGAATTCTATGAACTCACCGGATGTGAATTCTCCACCTCTATCAGACCTCAGACATTTCAACTTTATTCCTGTTTCATTCTCTACCATAACCTTGAATATTTTGAATTTCTCAAGAGCTTCTGATTTCTCCTTTAGGAAGGTTACCCACATCATCCGGGAATAGTCATCTATTAGCAGCATGAAGTATCTATCACCTTGAATACTTCTAGTTCTTGCCGGACCACAAAGATCAGTGTGAACTAAGTCCAACAATCCAGTAGAAGACAGTTCCTTGCTTTTGAATGTGACTTTGCTCAGCTTACCTAATTGACATTCCTTGCACAAGTTGTTAGTAGGTTTCACCAATTTTGGAAGATCTCTTACAGCCTGAGTATTGCTTATCTTGATGATATTATCAAAATTCACATGACACATCCTTCTATGCTATAACCAACTCTGATCAACTTGAACAAATAAGCAGCTTTTACCAGTACCATCCAAGTGGAAGATATTACCTTTAGTTTGAGTACCAGATGCAATCTCTGTTCCGGATCTTTCAAAGATTTTGCATTTTCCATCCTTGAATCAGAGATCATAGCCTTTGTCCACCAACTATCCAACACTGAGAAGATTGTGCTTCAAACCTTCAACATACAGTACATTACCATTTTTGTTTCTTCCATTAAAAGAAATAGTTCCTCTTCCTCTGATTCTACCAGCAAAATTATCACCAAACTTCACTACTCCTCCTTCATACCTTTCCAAATTTATGAACTTATTCTTGTCGCCTGTCATGTGGTGAGAGCAACCACTGTCAATGACCCAATCATTCTTTTCTTCAACTTGGGAAGCCAGAGCTCTTTCTACAACTTTATGATTGATAGATACAGAGGATATTGGTTCTTCTTCCTTGATTGCAATAAACACCCATTCACTTCCAGATTTGTTTCCTGTCTCTAATTCATCATCTGTTACTCCTTCATTATCATCTTCTTCATGAACATAGTAACAATTCTTTTGGAACCTTGATCTGTTAGGATTTGGCTTTGAAAATCTTTCTGGACATCTTGAGGCAAAATGACCAATCTTATTGCAGTTAAAACACTTAAAAGGTAATTTTCCTTCATACTTACCAGATCCTCTTGGCAGTCTTTTTGCAATGAGGGCTTCAAGTTGAGCAGTTTCTACTTCTTCTTCTTCCAGGTCTTTTCTTACTTTTTCATACCATGACAATTTCCTTGATGAGTTCTCTCCCTGATCAAATCCTTGTTTACCTTTCACAGAGGCACTAGCTTTGAATGCAAATTTAGTTTGGGGGGATCATCTCCAAATTTGGTCATTTCAAAAGCAGCCAGTTTGCCAGCCAATTGGTCTCTTGTGACAGTTGTATGAGATCTGAATTCATCAATGGCAACAACCTTGATTTTGTAAGAGGCAGGGAGGGATCTGAGAATCTTACCAACAATCTTATTTTCATCCAAGACTCCACCAGAATTTCTAATTCCACAAACCAACTCATTCACTCTTGGCATAAAAGTGGTAATATTTTCATCATCTCTCATCTTCAGTTTTTCAAATTTCCCTTTTAGACTCTGTAACCTTGCACATTTAACATACTCATCTCCTTCATGTAGAAGTTCCAGTTTAAACTAGATCTCATAGGCAGTTGGTAGGTCAATAACATTTGAGAGCTCTGAGTCAGTTAATGCGCTTAGAAGAGCCTCTTTGGTCCGCAGATTATTTTCAACATCTGTGATTTCATTTAGGGTTGTCAGACCACCCTGTGGAGGTACATATGCTTTTGTGACCATGGACCAGTACGCCATTCCCATACACTGCAAGTGACATTTCATGCGACCTTTCCAAAGAGAAAAGTTGGTTCCATCAAACTTCAGACTATCCTTCTTGTATGATGACATCCTGGATCTCCTCAAGCGGTTAAGCTCCTTTTAGAGGAACTTAGCTCTGATACCAATTGTTAGACTTAGGGCATACAACTGAGAGGGGGGGTGAATCAGTTGTACAAAGCTTTCTTGATTTAAACACTTGAATCTTCTTTAGTGATTAGTATAATATTAATCATGAACCATAATGCATTCAAATCAAAAGCAGAAACTTATCAACACATAAGACACCAAGATTTTGACATGGAAAACCTGGTTAAGGAAAAAACCATGGGGTGATTAACCCAAGAATGTATTCTCTGTTAGAAGAATAGAAAGAACAAAATAGCACATGCCAATTAGGGCTCACTGCCCGAGCACACTGCTCACAAGAGGCTCACTGCCTACAAGAGACACACTGTCTACAAAAGAATAAGTATCACCTTTATGAACTGGAGAATAGCATCTTCAGCATGCTTGAATCAGTTCCATTTAAGCCCAAAACTTCTGCTCTGCCTTTAGCACTTCTCTTCGCTACCACACACTCATCACCACAAGACACACTTCAAAATGACTTCACAATCCCTTATTTATACAAGGCATCGACTTAGGAACAATCATCTAAGTTGGAAAACACCTACAAGAACATCCGCAAGACGTGTAATACATCCAGTCGGCCAATCTCAAGAAGAACACCAATATCCGTGGTTATTCTTCAAATGCAAACTCTAACTTCAATGCGGACCACCAACATGAACTGGACATGATCCAATAATCATCATAACCTTCCCTGAATCACCAAGAACATCTGCACTTCATCATCCTATTGGAATTCTTCTCTCCTTCATTCAGAGCTTCAAGAACACAGTCTGTCATCACTGTCACAAATGAATAGGCTCTTCCAGACCTTTAATCGATGAACCAATCTATTTGATACTTCACAGGAATGTCCTCAACACTCCCTCAAATCTGCAGAATGGGATAATGAAATTCCAGATCTCACCGGACCTATCTGTAGCACTCTGTCACCTCTGAACACCTGCCGGAACCGGTTCTACTTGAGCGACCATAACTTCTTCAGATCTTCATGTGGACCTTTGAAAACTTGACTGGAGCATCTCAAGACTTATATCTACAAACCCTTTAAACCGCATCCTCTGATCCTCAACCTATTGAGGACTTTTACCTTCTTATCATCACTATTCTTCACTATTTCTGATTGAGACTAATTTTCTCAATATCCTTAGCACACAGCTCATCTAATCCTTCTCATTAATGCAACATGAGTATGTTGACATCAATGACAATACCGGTTAGGCCCATACTTGCAATAGATCCATCAACTCAAATTGAATTAAATCATCAAATCAATCATCAAACTCAAATCAATCCATCATCAAATCAAATCCCATCAATAACATCATCCAAAAAATCCCAATCAATCCATAACTCAATCACTCGATCTACCTTCATTATTGCCATCAATAAAACACAATTATAACTACATATCATCTCTATCATTAAGTGCCTTGATCCCATGGATACAGGTATGTAGGCAGTCTAAAGTACAAAGGAAGTGCCCAGATTCAGGCACAGGCAATATTCCTCTTTCTTCTCTCATCATCTTCTTTTATCATCTATCTCCATTAATTCATCAATTCTTCAAACAATTCTTCCAATCAATTACTCAAATCAATTCTTCAATCACTTCTTCCAATCAATCTCATCATCAATCATCCATCCAATAAATCCAAATGTAAGTCATCCTTTATCCATATCAATCAAGTCAATCAATCTTGTCAAATTATCCAAGCGCAATCAACAGTCTTGATCTTAATCTTGTTGTAAACCCAATCAATCAATCAACCAATCAATCATCAATCATCCTCATGTTGATATAGGGATATATCATTCCCTGCCATGACAACACTAGCTATCATCATCAATCAATCAATCAACAATTAACCATTGGTTTGCAGCTTGACATGGGCAATGCCTTGTTTGTTTTTGAATCATTTGTGCATGCTTGCTTGCTTTCTTGTGTGTGTTATCTTTTTATCTTGTATTTGCATCAAATTCAACCTAGCTAATATTCATATCTTGTATCTAGACAAGGTTGTATTCCGTTGGGGCACAAGGCAAATTGATGCAGAGGTAAACGCAACGGGAGCTTACAAATGGGAAGGAGGAGTCATTAATACAACCAGCATGTTATAATACCTATCGGCTTATCATCATCATCATATTTCTTGCTAACTCAGACAGCATCATCATATTTCGAAGAGGCATGAAATATCCTCCTGCTAACTACTGTCCACTTCCTTATCGCCTTTCGCCTTTCACCTATCAGCAGCATCATCATGTTCGGCAAGCGCAAACATCCTCCTGATGTTCACTGTTCATCTTACCGCCAAACTCTATCTTCATCATCATGATGTTCAGCATCATCTTCATCCTTCGTCAGCAGGATATGAAATATCCGGTTCCTCTCATATATCCTGATGACGACAACTTCAAGCACCTTTCCTTCGATGCTTACATCACCCCGATATCCGACTGCTCAAACAACAGCATCATGATATGACTTATCCGGTCATATTGAAACATCCTGATGATGTTAACCAAACTTTATGCCGATGACTTACGCCGATGCCAAAACACTTAGCGACAGCAGGATAAACTTGCATAGGGTGATATTCGCAATATCCTGATGACGATGACGTCACATGCACCTGATGATGATGTCACGCAATATCCTGATGATGACCCCTCCGGTCCTTAGCCAAAAAATGATTTTTCCTCCTGCATACGATAGCGATATGCAGATGATGGGTACACACGAAAGATGATCCTGATGACGATATAGACACTGAGTATATATCCAACTTATATCATCCTGATGCACTTGAAACATACAGTCTTCGTCAGCTTCATAACCCGATCCGGATAGCGATATACTCACAGATGACGATGCGATTCACTCCGTCTGGAAAAGCACATGCAGATCCCTGTATATCTGTCAGCTGCATGCAAACTCACAGAACCACACAATTTTCACAAAAAAAACATGATGATCGGGCCAGATCACCTTCTGATCAAAACTTAACAGTTTATCTTCCTAAACCCTAGCACATGAGGATGCTAGGTTGATTCATAGCATGCTACCAGTCGATCTCCCACATAATGAAATGCATAAACAGAAAACTAAAATACAACCTAAACTAACATGCATGACCATTCCACCGATTCACAGAATCAACCGGTGGAAGGGTTGAAAGTATCCATTAACCTGTAATCAGAACAGAAATTCAAAACATAAATAGCTGATAAACCAGATAATGCTATTGATGAGATCTTATTCAGATGAAACACAAATGTCCTGTTTCTACAATGTTTCACAATGTCTGGACTGATCTCTGGATCTCACTCAATCACCAGTACTACATAACACAACTACTACTCTCTACTTGACATGATATTCTCTGATATCAAACCCTAACTGATCTGAGTTATTTATAGCAATATCCTACGAGTACTACCAACTCGATTCCCAGCGGCTGGGAGCTTCCAAGCGGCTGGGAGAAGATAGCTCAGACAACCTGATCACGAACTCTAACTTCCTGCACACTCTCCTAGGCTGATCTAATACATATGCATTGGTCCAATGGACTTTATTACATTATGAAGTCAAACATACTAAAAATAGACTAATGTCCTGTTATGCGGACAATTAACCTATATCCTGTCTTGTAGGGGTGCTCCTGCACCATACTCCCCAGAAGAAGAAATCTCAAGTCCACTTGAGATGAGAGTATGAAGATCTGCACCATGTTTCTAGATCTGCTCTGCAGTCATCCATACTGCTTCAGAATTAGATTTTCCCTTCCAAGAGACTAGATACTCCAAGTACTGTTTGTTCCGGGTCTGTTTGACCACTCTGGTGTCCAAAACCTTCTGCAACTGTGGAGGATCATGCTTGGGAATGTTATCATGGGCTGTATCCTGTAGGAGTTCCTGATCTGCATCTGGATAAGACTTGTATGGAGTTAAATCACATACATTGAATATAGGGGACAAACCAAGATCAGGGGGGAGTTGTAGCTCATAAGCATTCTGTCCATGCTTGTGCAAGATCTGACATGGTCCAACTTTTCTCTGCATGAGTTTAGTATATTTTCCCTTAGGAAGTCTGTCCTTCTTCAAATGAACCCATACCAAATCTCCAACATCAAACTGAACATCCTTCTTCTTTTTATCAGCATATTCCTTATACTTCAAGGTGGTTTGCTGCAGTTGGGTCTTGACTTGATCATGAACCTCTTTGATGGCTTCTGCAAAAGCTTCTCCTTCTGCACTAATAGGGTCTACTGTAGGTAGATCTCTCAATTCCAAAATTCCTCTTGGATGCATACCATAAACTATCTGGAAAGGTGATTTCCCTGTGCTCCTATTGACAGTATCATTATAGGAAAATTCAGCTTGAGATAGAATATTATCCCACTTTTCTCCATGTTGTTTTGTCAAACATCTAAGTAAATTTCCTAAGGAATGGTTCACTACTTCAGTCTGTCCATCCGTTTGAGGATGATATGCAGAGGAAAAAGACAAATTTGTTCCAAGTTTCCTCCAAAGAGTTCTCCAGAAGTGACCAATAAACTTCACATCCCTATCTGACACTATACTCAATGGCAATCCATGGATTCTGACAATCTCCCTGAAAAATAAATCTGCAATGTATGAAGCATCAGCAGTGGTTTTGCATGGCAAGAAATGTGCCATTTTGCTGAATCTATCCACTACAACAAAAACACTGTCAAACCCTTTCCTTGTCCTTGGTAAACCCAAGACAAAATCCATACTTATGCTTTCCCATGGTCTGGAAGGAATGGGTAAGGGCTGATATAAACCTGCATTAGTCGACCTGCCTTTAGCTTTCTGACATATCACACATGTCTCCACAAATTTTCTGACATCTGATTGTAACTTAGGCCAAAAGTAATGTCTTCAGACCAGATCAAGAGTCTTATCTAGACCAAAATGACCTGCCATAGCTCCACAATGGTTCTCCTTAATGATGTTTAACCTCATAGAACACCTTGGAATACATAACTGTCCACCTTTGAACAAGAATCCATCCTGAATCAAAAATTCAGAGAATTCAGCATGATATTTCTCTCCAAAAGAAGTACATACATGATATATCTCTCCAAAATCTTCATCAGTCTCATACATGGTCTTTAGTGAATCAATACCAACACTTTCTAACTGAATCTGGTTGACTGTTAGAACTCTCCTGCTCAAAGCATCTGCAACTTTATTCTTGACTCCTTTCTTATGCTTCAATGTAAAAGTAAAAGCTTGTAAGGTTTCTACCCATTTCATGTGTCTGTGGTTCAGCTTTTCCTGGCTGTTTATGAAACTCAGAGCCTAGTTATCTGTGAATACTATGAATTCCTTTGGCATCAAGTAATGCCTCCATTTCTTGAGTGACTGGACTAAAGCATACATTTCCAAATCATATGAGGAATACCTCTTTTTAGCATCATTGAGCTTCTCACTGAAAAATGCAATAGGTCTACCTTCTTGGCTGAGTACTGCTCCAATGGCCATGTGACTGGCATCACATTCCACCTGAAAGATTTTGTTAAAGTCTGGAAGTGCAAGGACTAGTTGCTGTGCCACCTTCTTCTTCAATGTTTCAAAAGAATCATCTGCTCCTTGAGTCCAAACAAATCTGCACTTCTGTCCTCCTTTGATGGTATCAAGCATGGGTGCACAAATATGACTAAACCCTCTTATAAACTTCCTGTAGAAGGTTGCTAACCCATGGAAACTTCTGACATCATTCATAGTCTTTGGGGTTGGCCAAGACAATATGGCACTTACCTTCTCCTTATCCATTTGTAACTTTCCTTGTGAAATGACAAAACCCAAATATGTGATATCCTCTTGCATGAACAAACACTTGTCTAAATTTATCATCAGCTGCTCTTCATGTAACCTCTTAAGAACCAAATCTATGTGTCTGAGATGTTCTTCTTTTGTGTTGCTGATTGTGATCTTGTTAATAGCTCTGGAATCTGTGCAAAGCCTCCAAGTACCTTCCTTCTTTGGTGCTAGTACAGCTGGTACTGCACATGGACTTAAACTTTTCCCAATCAGACCTGAATCCAATAATTCTTCAATTTGTCTGGCTACTTCTGCATTCTGTTCTGGAGTAAGCTTATAGGCTGCTTTGTTTGGAAGTGTTGACCCTGGAATTAAGTCTATGCAGTGACTGATATCCCTGACAGGTGGTAGGGATCTTGGCATTCCTGCTGAGATGATACCTTTGTACTTATCCAATAGCTCTTGGATAGCTGGGTCTATGAACCTTTGCTTCTTCTCTTCCTTGACTTCTTGCTGCTGTTCTTTATTCACCCTCATACATGGGATTAGGGCATATGCAACAGTACCTTCTGCTGCTACTTCTTTCATGAACTGTTTGCCTTCCATCAGCATTACCTTCACCTCTTTTCCTTTAGATTTCTCCTCCTTCTCCGTCAATGGTAGTAACTTTATATCCTTACCATCTTTAGTGATTGTATAGATGTTTCTAACACCATCATGTTGTGCCTTCAAATCATACTGCCATGGTCTACCAAATAAAAGATTGCAAGCATCCATCTTGGTAATGTCAAACAACAACTTATCCCTATATGCTCCAATATGAAATTCTACCCAAGCCTGCTCTTCTACAGTTGTCTGCTGACCTTGGGTAAGCCATGAGACTTTATATGGGGATGGGTGAGGCAATCTCCTAAGCTTAAGCTTTGTCACCATTTCTTCAGACACAAAATTTTTAGTAGAACCAGAATCAATCAAAACTTTACATGCCTTACCTCCTGCTTTGCAAATAGTCCTGAAAAGAGACTTTCTTTGAGGGGATTCTTTGTCAGGTACCTTCATGGTAGTCACTGTTCTTCTCATCATTAGAGACTCTCCACTTTCTGGGTATCCATAATTATCAGGAGCATTCACACTCTGAAAAGAAGTAGAGCCTGTCATACTTTGATTATCAGGTTCTTGGATCAGATTTGTTCTCCTTTCTCCTGTTGAGCTTGTGGCCTTTTCTGGACATCTGCTGGCTATATGGCCTTCTTTGTTACAGTTATAACATCTGATGGATCCTCTGCCCTGGGATCTTCCTCTGAAAGGTCTTCTACCTCTGAAGTTTTCTTGCTGACTATAATTTTCCCTCTGGTTCTGACTATTGTTTCCCTTACTATTGTCATGACTGGATTCTCCTTGATATCCATGTCCATGTCCTCTACCTCTAAAAGGACCTCTTCCACCCCTTTGTTGTCTTCCTCTTCCTCTATTGTGTTGTTCTTGTTTTCTCTTTAACTTCTCTTCCACTTTCAATGCCAACTAAAAGCATTTCTGAACTATATCTGGATTATGCAGACTTAAATCTTCCTGAATGTTGAACCTCAATCCATTAAGGTATCTGGCTACCTTCTCTTCTTCACTTTCCTTTACCTTTGTTTTCATACAAAGTTTCATGAATTCTTCTGTATATGAGCTGACATCTAGCTCCTTCTGCTTCAGGTTTTGCTTCCTCTTGTGTAATTGGATATTGTAATCCAATGGGACATAAGCTTCCTTTACTAATGCCATCATCTTCTTCCATGTAGCGACTCTACGCTTTCCTTCCTGTACTCTATCATCTTGGACGAAATTCCACCATGTCAAGGTAGCTTCTTTCATTTTTGACTGGGCTATTTTCACCCTCTGTTGTTCTGGTATCTCCTCTGTTTCAAAGAAATTATTCAAGCAGTCTATCCACTCCATCACTGAATCAGGTTCCATCTTTCTTGTAAACACTGGCAAATCTAGTTTCACATCCATGGTTCTCCTCTCCATGGCCTTGAGGGCGTTCAACAGTGGTCTCTGGTCTGCAGGAACGACCTCCTTGCTCCAACTAGGGATCTCTTCTTCTTCCCTATCTTCTTCTCTACCAGAACCTACTCTGTTCCTCAACTTCGCTAACTCATCCTTCAATTCCTGATTCCGAGCCTTCACGGCCTTGCTCTCTGCAATCTGTTTCTTCACCAGAACTGCCAACTCAACGTTGGTCATTCTTGCCAGAATTTCAGATGTTCCTTCGTCACCTAACATCCTGCTATATCCTTATCTTTTCCAGAAGATCCTTCCTTTGCTCTGATACCACTATGATGCAGAGGTAAACGCAACGGGAGCTTACAAATGGGAAGGAGGAGTCATTAATACAACCAGCATGTTATAATACCTATCGGCTTATCATCATCATCATATTTCTTGCTAACTCAGACAGCATCATCATATTTCGAAGAGGCATGAAATATCCTCCTGCTAACTACTGTCCACTTCCTTATCGCCTTTCGCCTTTCACCTATCAGCAGCATCATCATGTTCGGCAAGCGCAAACATCCTCCTGATGTTCACTGTTCATCTTACCGCCAAACTCTATCTTCATCATCATGATGTTCAGCATCATCTTCATCCTTCGTCAGCAGGATATGAAATATCCGGTTCCTCTCATATATCCTGATGACGACAACTTCAAGCACCTTTCCTTCGATGCTTACGTCACCCCGATATCTGACTACTCAAACAACAGCATCATGATATGACTTATCCGGTCATATTGAAACATCCTGATGATGTTAACCAAACTTTATGCCGATGACTTACGCCGATGCCAAAACACTTAGCGACAGCAGGATAAACTTGCATAGGGTGATATTCGCAATATCCTGATGATGATGACGTCACATGTACCTGATGATGATGTCACGCAATATCTTGATGATGACCCCTCCGGTCCTTAGCCAAAAAATGATTTTTCCTCCTGCATACGATAGCGATATGCGGATGATGGGTACACACGAAAGATGATCCTGATGATGATATACACACTGAGTATATATCCAACTTATATCATCCTGATGCACTTGAAACATACAGTCTTCGTCAGCTTCATAACCCGATCTGGATAGCGATATACTCACAGATGACGATGCGATTCACTCCGTCTGGAAAAGCACATGCAGATCCCTGTATATCCGTCAGCTGCATGCAAACTCACAGAACCGCACAATTTTCACAAAAAAAACATGATGATCGGGCCGGATCACCTTCTGATCAAAACTTAACAGTTTATCTTCCTAAACCCTAGCACATGAGGATGCTAGGTTGATTCATAGCATGCTACCAGTCGATCTCCCACACAATGAAATGCATAAACAGAAAACTAAAATACAACCTAAACTAACATGCATGACCATTCCACCGATTCACAGAATCAACCGGTGGAAGGGTTGAAAGTATCCATTAACCTGTAATCAGAACAGAAATTCAAAACATAAACAGCTGATAAACCAGATAATGCTATTGATGAGATCTTATTCAGATGAAACACAAATGTCCTGTTTCTACAATGTTTCACAATGTCTGGACTGATCTTTGGATCTCACTCAATCACCAGTACTACATAACACAACTACTACTCTCTACTTGACATGATATTCTCTGATATCAAACCCTAACTGATCTGAGTTATTTATAGCAATATCCTACGAGTACTACCAACTCGATTCCGAGCGGCTGGGAGCTTCCAAGCGGCTGGGAGAAGACAGCTCAGACAACCTGATCACGAACTCTAACTTCCTGCACACTCTCCTAGGCTGATCTAATACATATGCATTGGTCCAATGGACCTTATTACATTATGAAGTCAAACATACTAAAAATAGACTAATGTCCTGTTATGCGGACAATTAACCTATATCTTGTCTTGTAGGGGTGCTCCTGCACCACAAATCGTCACCTTGGTCCTCATACCTTGGTGCATAATGTCTCATGCTATATTAAACATATGGTTGCTCACTTTCATTGCAGCATAACGTATCCTTTATCTCTTTCCTCCACTTCCTATCTTGCATCAATCATCTTATCCCTCCTTAGCAATCCATTTCATTTCGAGAGCCTACCCATGTTTGTCCAACCTGCCTATCCTCTCGAGAGGGCAACATCATCCCATCCTCATCCTATCTTTCCTTCATCATCTTTTTCTTCTATCCATACCTTAGCTTCTTTGAAATGATGTTACTCAACATAAATCTCATTATCTCGAACATCATCTCAAAGAGGGGCAAAATGTAGACACCCAATAATGTCCATCTTGTCATAACATTACATCTTGTACCATGTTTTGCCCTAGGTACCTGTTTCATCGCCATCATAACCCCTTCTTCACCTAATCTAACATTTCCTCTAATAAATTAAATAAATATAACATTTATTTAATTTAATCATATCCTTCACATTATTAAATAAATAAATTTTATTTATTTATTTAATCCCTTTCCTCTTAAATAAAATAAAATAAATCTTTTTATTTTATTTTTATTTATCATTTTATCCTTATTTTCCTCATGATTTAAAGAATATTAAATTATTTAAATTATTAAGCCCACCTTCCATCTTTGTCTCTCGAGATGACTCTAATTATCCCTCAAGTTAACTTGATTCACTTTCTAATTCATCTCCCAAATCACTCATCCACCTTCCATTTTTCTCTCCCAAGTTGCATAGCAACTTTCCAATTTAATCATCACTCACAAAATGGAAGGTTTATCTCTCCATTCTCTCACACTTGACTATAAATTCACCCTCAACCAGGCCATTTGTATGAATGAGCTTCTAAGTACCGTTACTCTGCCAAATTTTCTTCTCAATCTTTCATCCATCAATCATCTTTCATCTATCTCTCATCCATCAAATTTCAATCTCAATTCACCATTAAGCTACAGAACGTGAGCAATCAACAAATCAACCATTCAAACAATCAACATGCATCCATCTTTCAAGATATCTGAGGTATACGTAAAATTTGAGTAAGAAGGTAATTTGCATGTTATGTTTTTATCTTTCGATTTATCCAAATTTTTCATATTATACAAACAATGAGCCCAACACCCCCTTTTATAACTTTTTGAGGGAAATAAAATATTATTTCCTTTATCCCTTCATATTTCTCCTCAAAAAATATAAAAATAAATCATTATGTGTGCACAACTTTGTAAAGTGTAAAATTTGGATAGGAAGTTTGGCTAGATGGTTTGTATAGTTTGTTTGTACCTATCCTCCTTTCACCATTACATTCAAGAACTTTGGGTCAAGTGGCAATGCACTATTAGACCCTTGGTCACTGTGAGATGTAGGGAAGCCTGAATTTATGTGATTTGATTAGCAATTATGCTTAATTATGCTC
This sequence comes from Cunninghamia lanceolata, assembly GCA_027924645.1. Taxonomy (NCBI): domain Eukaryota; kingdom Viridiplantae; phylum Streptophyta; class Pinopsida; order Cupressales; family Cupressaceae; genus Cunninghamia; species Cunninghamia lanceolata. Next base: position 6,525,261 of record BSBN01000404.1, read on the forward strand.
AATTATACCTCAAAACCCTAATTATGCAATTACAGAAACAAACGAACAAATTACTGAAAATGCTACTACAGAAAGATGTGAAACGACAAATAAATGTGCACCTATTTTCAAAGTTTAGGAAGAGGAATAGTCGAGGACTAATGAGTTGGCGCCCAAGTCCAATGCCTAGGTTATTATCGGGATCTGGAAACTTGATGTGTAACCTATTCTTGTTGTCATAGATATTTTCCCGTCACAGAATCTAAAGGACTAAAGAGTAGGCGCTCAAGTCCAGGGTGCTATTTTCAACTCTAATCTGCAAATCTGACACTTTGTAATACCATCCTGCAACTCCACTTTTCTTGTATCTTCAACCTATAACCTACAATCACATAAACTTTGGGAGGGGGTTGTGGTGTTTAGAGTCTTACCTCAGTCAAGCCCCAAAGAGACATTCAAGTCTTCTGAACACCATTGTCAGATAGAGAGTGTGTGCTCTTGGGAGGCAGAGGAAAAAACCAAATGATAAATGCTTAAAAACATAAATGATGTCACCTCGTAGTGAAGATCTCATGGAAGAAAGAAGCTCTTCATGCCATGAGGAGATGATTGCTCAAATCTGCAAATACAAACATGTAGACAACACAAATCTACTCTTGCTACACAATGAAATCCTTGAATCACCTTTACACAAGCTCAAGAATCCAAATTGCCATCTAATGATCATCTAGTTTACAAATGAATGCCTAAACATGCTTATATATATAACTACAAACACTCCCTCCAAGAATTTCATAATTCAAACTTACCATGTCGACATAGGAACCTAAATAACAGTCACAAGCCGACACCAAAAATTTGGGACTAACCCAAAATAGGGAAGGACTAGGGTGTGGGCGCCCAAGTCCTCCCCCCTATTTTGGTCAGGGTTAGGTTCAAGGGATCCCCCTAGGTCCCATTTGTCATGAAACTTAGGGATCATTTCATTAGGATGTCAAAATATGATGCAAGATGTCCTAAATGCAGATAAAAGACTCGGGAGCTAAATCTTATGAGGGAAAAGCCCCCAAGGGGACATTTTCTAATGTTACATTTAGCCCCCACTTTAATGTATGCATAAACACAAGGCCAATACATGCATTAAAGTATGATCAACAAACACAACAAACATGGAGAAGACAATGACAGGCATGCAAAACACGGAGAAGACAATTACAGTCACGCAAAACACAGAATATAATAAATGCATAGAAGACAGTGAATGCTTTCTTTTCTTTTCTTTTTCTCATATATATGAAATGCAGATGCAAGTACAGGAAAGCAAACACACCTCCCATAATATAGGAAGCGCTCATCGCACTGGTCTTTAAATTGCATATATGGGGCAACACACACGCAAGACACGCAAAACTCCCAAAATGCAGGAAGCACTCATCGGGCTAGTCTTTAGACTGCATATGGGGCAACAGACATGCCAAACAAATCAAGCATGCCAAACACACACATTTTGAAGACACAAAGACAACACGACAGACAAGTGATGGAGTGTTCCTATTTCTAATCTCATCACCATCTTAGGCACATTACAAGCACACACTGATGATTGGGCTTTGCTACAACAATCACCAAAGACACGCTTAAGGGTTGAGTTAGTCACATAACTGCTCCCTACCTCCACAGAGGACTTTTAAAAATGACAGGCTGATGCAATCTACTATGAGAAGTACACCATCCCCGCCTTCGTAGAGGGCTTAAGATGATTGATTGATTGATTGAAAACAAACTTAGAGTGTAGGAGGGACTCATCACGACCAGTCTTTAGACTGCACCTGAGGACAAGCACATTGCTAACAAACATCTTACCTTATATATGCCCCCACCTTAAGGTGGTTGATATCATGCCTCAATATCAAACACATTAAGGTAGGAAGAAAACACACAAGGGAACATAGACTTTCACAAAGCCCATGCCCCCCAGAGGTGACATGTACTTTACGATCGCCAAATGTTCCCACAAACACATCCCTACAAGAAACATATTAGTGTCTACATAATCATGGTAAACAACAACATCAATGCATATGATTAATCACACAAAGAGCCAAGGTTATACTACAAATTCGAAGATCAAGGATAACCATGTGGCTGTATCATGAAAACCTCTTAATCGAGCATCACCAAGGCGAGATTCAAAGACAAACAAAGTGCATGGAGCAGTAGTATTGTTATGTTTTGTAAATGAGATAAAAACATCATCAAAATCACTATGTAGAAAGAACGGAGTGCTTCTACTAGCCAAGCATCGGATAACATATTACAACCTCATCATCATATTAGGAACTAAGTCCAATTTTTTATTTCTCACTAAAGAGACACTAGGTCCGCATTAGTATAAATGTTTTTCATCATCTGCCCACTAGATAGAAACACTAGAGGAAAGGAAACAATAAATAAGAGAGGAGAAACAAGTGTCTTAGGGACAGTCACGTAGGAGGGTGCCCCCAATTCACCAACCACGACGCTATGTCTATAAGACACAACACAAAATAATGAAATCAGAGAGAGGCAATATAGAAGAATGATGATACAAATAGAAGAAGGTCACAACAGAGGCAGTCTCCTAGTATCCTAGACCTTACAGGAGAATAAAGGATCATCCTAGGAGGCTTAAACAACACATAACACATCACGGGGGAAGCACATCACGAGAGATAAAGGGTTAGAAATACTTACCTGTAGGATCTTCGTGCTAGATCTCGTCATCAAGTAAATCATCGAGGAAGTCATCATCTTCCCAAATCTAAATGCTAGAAAGAGGTATAGGTTGTTCCATTTATCTATATAATGTATTTTGATCACTTCCTGATCCCTAAAGGGATAATGAAGGATGGACCTCAACATGAATATCATCTCTTAGTGGACTAGGTGGGTTATGAAACTGTTCCTTATCCACATCAATCACACCAAATAGGTCAAGATATTCAAAACAATCTTGTGTTGTCATGATGTCATCCATTAATGCTTCATTTTGGCTAGGAGGATTATTTGAATTACTAGAGCTATCCCTAGTCTTCTCATTTGAGTTATCTGAATTTTCAGTTGTAGGAGAAGTAGGGTAATTTGTGAAATCATCATTGCTCTTATAATCATTGTTAATATTATCTCCATATGTTTCAGCTATTATATCCAAACTATTAAGAGGAGTGTCATGCTCTTCATTCAAAGTGTGTTTTATCAGCTCTTCTACTACCCAAGGGTATGTATTGATGAGAGATATGAAGTTTTTAAGATCAGATACATAATCAAGGATTTCGAAAGAAGAGGACACAAATATATCCTTGTTGTACATAGCTTGTATATAGGTGATGACATGAGGATGCATGTTAAGAAATTTGTAGAGATTTTCAAATTTTGTGATATATGCATGTATAGATTCCAAAGAGCATTGAGAAGATGAGGCCATGAGTTCCAAATCAGATTTTAAAATCTTTTCAAAATTTATGTAAAAGACAAGTGCAAAACTATATGCAAAAATGACCTAAAATGCTTATTTTTGTACTTTTTTGAATGCAAATATATGAAAGAAAAGGTGTTGTAAGGATTTTTATCAAGGGAATAAAATAATATGTCTGATATCAGTCCAATACAGCAATAAAAACCTTTACAACACACTTTTGATACGAATCTATGATGACGACAAGTCAAAACCTAGTGAAAATGCCCTAAAATATGCAATTTTTCACAGTTTTTCAATCCCAAGACCTAATAAAAGAGGTGTTGTAAGGAATTTTATGATTTGAAGAAAATAATAGAAATGATATCAGTCACCTAGAAGGATAAAATCTTTTACAACACGCTTGGAGTGCAAACTTGGCCAAACCCTAGGGCAAATATAACAAAAATGTGCAATTTTCACCAAATTTTCAATACAAGAGGCAAGTAACAAGGTGTTGTAAATACTTTTAGGAAGGGAAGTAGATAATAACCCTAATATCATCCAATTAGTGCAAAAATATTCTTTACAACACACCTATAGTGCAAATCTAGAGAGTCGATAAGGCCAAATCTAGTGAAAATCAAGGTTTTTCAAGCCCTAGGTGTGAGATCTTAATGTAAGATGCTATATGAATGTTTTGAAAGATGATGTATGATAAAAATTAAATGAACTCAAATATGAAAATTATTTCCAAACCCTAACATGTGAAATGCAAGTGCAAATCTAATGAAAAATCAATGAAAATGCTAGTTTTTGTTGAAATTTTCTATGTAAAAATACAAATTTTTGAGATCTAAATGCAAATTTAAACTAAAATGCAACACTATAGAAAAATTAAAATTTGAATGAGTGTCTAAGATTAGTAGAAAAATATGAAACAAGATTTTGCCTACAAACCCTAGATTTTGGAATTACTAGGTTATACGAAAAATTCACAATTTTCAACAAAACCCTAGCAATTTTATGATGAAAATGCAATGCAAGTGACTTGATTTTTATAATTTTCTGCAATTTAACTCAGATCTAATGTAAAAATTAGAAATTTGATGAAATTGAAATTAATTGATGCAAAATAGAAGCCCTAGGATGCAATTTTTTTCCAATTTTTCTAAATTTTCAAAAAATTTGTAAGTTTTCTAATGCAATAAGATTAATGACTATATGAATGAATGAAATCAATGCAAATCTGAAGAAAAACACTCATCAAGGTGCAAACAAGTCCAATAACATGGGTTCACCAAAATGTAAAGTGTAAAATTTGGATAGGGAGTTTGGTTAGATGGTTTGTATAGTTTGTTTGTACCTATCCTCCTTTCATCATTACATTCAAGGACTTTGGGTTGAGTGGCAATGCACTATCAAACCATTGGTCATTGTGAGATGTAGGGAAGCTTGGATTTGTGTGATTTGATTACCAATTATGCCCACTTATACCTCAAAACCCTAATTATGCAATTACAAAAGTAAACGGACAAATTACTGAAAATGCTGCGACATAAAGATGTGAAATGGTAGATAAATGTGTACCTAGTTTCAAAGTTTGGGAAGCAAAACAGTCAGGGACTAATGAGCGGGCGCCCAAGTCCAATGCCTAGGTTTTTGTCAAGATCTAGAAACTTGATTTACAACCTATTCCTACTGTCACAGAGATTTTCCCATCACGAAATCTAGAGGACTAAAGAGCAGGCACCCAAGTCTAGGGTGCTATTTTCAACTCTGATCTGCAAATCTGACACTCTATAATGCCCTCCTGCAACTCCACTTTTCATGTATCTTCAACCTATAACCTGCAATCACAGAAACTTTGGCAGGGGGTTGTGGTGTTTAGAGGCTTGCCTTAGTCAAGCCCCGGAGAGACATTCAAGTCTTTCAAACACTATTGTTAGATAGAGAGTCCATGCCCTTGGGAGTTAGAGGCAAACACCAAATGATAAATGCTTAAAAACACAAATGATGTCACCTTGTAGTGAAGATCTCATGGAAGGAAGAAGCTCTTCATGCCATGAGGAGATGATTGCTCAAATCTGTAAATACAAACACATAGACAACACAAATCTTCTCTTGCTACACAATGAAAGCCTTGAATCACCTTTACACAAGCTCAAGAATCCAAATTGCCATATAATAATCATCTAGTTTAAAATGAATGCCTAAACATGCTTATATATGCAACTACAAACACTCTTGCCAAGAATTTTGTAATTCAAACTTACCGTGTCGACATTGGACCTAAATAACGGTCACAAGCCAACACCCAAAAATTGGGACTGACCCAAAATAGGGTAGGACTAGGGTGCAGGCGCCTAAGTCCCCCCTATTTTGGTTAGGGTAAGGTTCAAGGGATCCCCCTAGGTCCCATTTGTCATGAAACTTAGGGATCATTTCATCGGGATGTCAAAATATGATGCAAGATGTCCTAAATGCAGATAAAAGATCCAGGTGCTAAACCTTATGAGGGAAAAGCCCCCAAGGGGACTGTTGGTTTTTCTTCTGAATCAGCATTAGGGTTTGCCACTTCTAATGCACAGGCAGATTCAGCCAACTAATACAGGAGGTTACGTGAGCTCCTCCCCTTCACTTCTGGTTCTGCCACACCAAGGGGGTATCCCTATAACTCAAGATGTAACCTTGACTAGCTCAAAGATAGAAAGATCTAACTTGACAACAACAGGTAGAATACTCTCATGTATGGACCAAGATCTGTATGATATATCACAAGGTGGGCAACGTTCTTGGACATATATGTCTGGTTAGGGATGAGAGCATGCAAGGGTTTCCTACTCCTAATCCTACAACTAACAGATGGAAGGGAGAGATGGTTTGAAATGGTGTTTGGATGCAAACCTGGACCTGGTGTATAACCTCAACACAGAGCTAGATTGGTGCCTATCCAGGGCTTGGAGTCGGTAGACATACACCTGTGAATGATTAGCATGAATAGCTAAAACTGGATTTCAGGGGGATACACATGATACCTGCCTTACAGATATCTCCCAATACAGAGTGTTAAGCTGTCGATACTTATGGCATCCCTATTGCAGGAAGAAAGATACATGCAAAACTGGAGACAGAATCAGCATAACACATGCAAACATAGCATTATTCATATAAGATTAACCATGAAATCAGTGGATTCATGCCAAAACGTACAACAGGAGATACATAAACTCACAAGTTTTGCTGCACAGAGCAACCAAAACTAGTTGTATCTTATTACAGAGCCAAAATGTCCAGTTTTCAACAACCTAAACAATGGTAACACAGTCTGCCTATATTGGCCAGAAAGTGTACCTCTAGCATTAATTACATGGTTGACCAAAAATCCCGCCAGATACACAGTATCAGAAAAATGGTGCTCAACGCATTACCAGATTGGCGCCCAAACATGAATGCAGTAGGTAGGGGAGGAGACAGGAAGAAACATCAAGCCCTGCGCCACTGTCCGTTGATGTACACCTTCAATCGGGTACCAGATCCGTCCATACCTCTGCAACCTTCGCCATTAATGCTCATCTACCTCGCAACCATCAGGAAAACATCAAACAGTGCATCGCAACCGTTTCCCGCCAAAATACCTCATCGTGATATTTCAAAATATGCAGGATATCAATTATCCCACATGCACCCCGCGGCGACCATTTCAACACTTTATATACTAGGCCACGAGCATATATGATGTCGGTGCTTTTGCTCCCGACGACACTAGTATAAGACCTTCATCATCCTCATCCTCCAGCAGCATGATATCCTGTTGCTTGAAATATCACCCTGACATCAGCATCATCATCGCAATATGACCTACATGATAATCGCCTTCATCGGCACAACCTGATGCATCGGAGGAAGATCGTCCTGCTTAGCCGATACCAAATGTCTGGCCGATGAACATCCTGATGACGTCACCGTCATATCCTGCTGATGTCATCAGCATATCTGCCTATCGCGCACCTCCTCATATCCGGATGACGTCATTGTCATGTTTGCAAATATCGGGGGATCTCCACAAGATGATCAGTGTTAGAAATATGACCCCCCCGGACCTTGATGACGTCACCATACATCGGCATCAGGATGATATTCGGAAGATAACCGGATATTTGGAAATATCATCCTGATGCACACATATCATGCTGCACTGTAGCTCCACTATAAGATCGGGGTGATATATGAATATGTGACTGATATTTGAAATGATCACCCCCATTGGACAATGCATGAAGCCGACAGGCGAATATCTCCCTTCGGAAATATCATGATGCAGACAGGTAGAAAAACGGATATCACCCTGACATAAGAATGACGTCAGCATCATCAAGGTGATAAAACAATGAACATGAAGTGATAAAACAACATCAGGATGATCTTGACTAAGATCACCCGATGTTCAAATATGATGACCCCGATGAAGATCGGATCATACTTAGGACTTTGCAGCAACATCATCAGGATGATCTTAAGTAAGATCACCCGATGTTAGAATATCACCCCAGCGAAAGATCATGCTGACAGAAAATATGATGACCCTCGTAAGCAACATCAGGGTGATGTCTGGAAACATGATGATGATGACCTCCTCCAAAGAAAATATGATGCTGATGTTAAAACATGCTGAGGAGGCCCAAAGACTTAGAACCTTTTTTGGATTTTTTGGGAAGGTGCCTGCATGAAAATTGCTAAAATAACCGACAGTGAATTCAGGCACCAACAGTGGCTCTGATTGGGGACGTGCAGGTGCAAGACTGTAGCGAGAACCCTAGATCTCTGGGATGCAGACCAGTCCCTTATCCATTGGGCACAGAGTCAAATACTACACTGACCTGCATCACCAAACACACTTGATGGCCTAAGGCCACCAAGAAAAGAAAAACATGCATCTCCCTTTGTCAAACACTTTGTTTTCATCTGCATACACTGGGTCAAGCTTGGAGATACTACAGAGATCCACCCACAAACAAATCTTGTCATCTGCATACTCAACCCTCTGATTTGGCTTGTCATTATCACCCCTGTGCAGATAACCTTCAACATCATGTGACATGTGGGTGTAGAATGTATCAAGCAATGCATACTCATATGGCATATAGCACTTGTCATCTATATTAGCAATATGCATTGCAACATGATCTCCTAGCTGGACTGAAAACTGAAAACACTCAAAGTCCACCATACAGCTAGGAAGATCAGAGCTCATTGTATCATATGCTGGCACATCAAAAGAAAAGCTTTCAAAATCACAATTGTGCACATCATGTACACAACAATCATCAGCACCAGGCTGGAAAAGATCAGGCTCTGACACCTCTTTACAATCAGGCACATTTTTACAATCACTTACCTGATGTATGTTGTTTCCTCTTTCATCAGGATGAGAAATAGAATCCAAGTCAAAAACCATGTCAAGACCCTCACCATACTCAAATAGATCCTCATCACCATATGTGTCAAAAATGGGTGACCCAGGTGCATCAGTTTCATCATAGTATGCCATTTGTTCATGGGCAGCAGAGCATGCATCTTCATCACCAATGGATTCCTTTTGTGGAGGAGTATCAGCCTGTGTGTCATAAGCAAAACAGCCATCAATCAAAGAACAATCATGCTCTGCACTAGCACTTATTTCAATTTCTGACTGCTCTTCATGATCCTCATGTGTTTGAAAGGAAGGCAATGGGTCACACATGGGACTGCTTCTCTATTTGCTTATATCTTCTCTGTCTTGAGTACAATACTCACAATTGTCTCCACAGGTCCATTCCAAAAATTGCTCATTGTTGTCCACAACCTCATTGTTGTTTTCATGGTCAGATGCCTCATCATTGCAATGGGAATCCTCATTAGTCCTTTCACTGGCATCCTCAACATTCATCTTTTCATCTTCACATGATGCCTTAATTATTTGGTCATTTGCAGCTTCACAACGATTTCTCACACCAAAGCCTGTGGACAGGGGTTTCAGCAGGTGCACATTTCTGATTTTTTCTATCTTTTCTATGAACTTGTATGCCATCTGCATACTTGTCACCTTGAAATCCCTCAGTATTGCACTAAAGCCCTCCTCAAAAGCTTCAAAGAATATGCCAACACAGGCTGAAATATCAGGTCTGAAACTTTTAGGGACATGTGAAAGGGCTACTGCAAACCTATGACTGAAATCAACACATGGCTCTTCATCTTGTTTTCTAATGTTCATCAATTCTGCAACAAGATCAGCAGGTTCTCTTGCGAATTCTTCCTTGAAACAGTCAGCAAGCTCATCCCAACAGGCAAAGGATCCTTTTGAAAAGCTCAAATACCAGTCTTTTGCTTTTGCATCAAAGGACCTAACAAAAAACCTCATCCACATATCCTCATCTCTAAATGAATGTTTTCCCATGAACTCATGAAAATTTTGGATATGTGCATTCCCATCACATACACTGTGACCACTAAATCTGGGCATCTGACAGTATATCCTAGCAGGCATAGTTTCTACTTTATAATCAACCCATGACAAATCCAGTTGGTCATACAAAGGATCAAAAGGGCTGAGAAGAGGTTTAGCCTTCTGACTAGCAGACACAACAGGGTTACTGCTTTTTAACTGGGCCTGCTCAGCCTCTAAGAATATCAACCTATTTCTTATCTCTTCTATTCTTTTATCCAACATTTCACCGCTGAGTATGGGATAATTCATACTTGGATCCATAAAAATCTTACTCTTAGACATCCTTTCTCTGCCTAAGACCTAAGGCTTCCCCTGGCATCTAACTTATGCAGTAAAATAGAAAATATAAAGGGGAAGGAACAAGGTACCTTTTCTCATACAGATGTGGAAAAATGAACAACACATTTTTGTCACAACACACACATCAACTTTTCATGTGCACTTGAATTTTTTGCAGAGTCGCCACCTCTCCAGAGAGGACAAAATTTTACAGCAGCTGAAAGCTCAACAAATATGTTTCTGAGTTCATTCCACCAGCAGAGCAAAACTTCACCAGAGACTGCAGGATATCACTTTACATCAACATCCCCAGCAGAGTCGCCATTTGTTGGTGACTCGGATGGGTCACAAGATATATTACTGGAGATGATTAGATAGTACTTTTTACTTCTCAGTCCCCAGTGGAGTCGCCATTTTGTTGGTGACTCAGATGGGCCACAAGATATAACACTTTTTCATCAATTTTCTCCCCAGCAGAGTCGCCATTTTGTTGGTTTTTCTTCTGAATCAGCATTAGGGTTTGCCACTTCTAATGCACAGGCAGATTCAGCCAACTAATACAGGAGGTTGCGTGAGCTCCTCCCCTTCACTTCTGGTTCTGCCGCACCAAGGGGGGTATCCCTATAACTCAAGATGTAACCTTGACTAGCTCAAAGATAGAAAGATCTAACTTGACAACAACAGGCAGAATACTCTCATGTATGGACCAAGATCTGTATGATAGATCACAAGGTGGGCAACGTTCTTGGACATATATGTCTGGTTAGGGATGAGAGCATGCAAGGGTTTCCTACTCCTAATCCTACAACTAACAGATGGAAGGGAGAGATGGTTTGAAATGGTGTTTGGATGCAAACCTGGACCTGGTGTATAACCTCAACACAGAGCTAGATTGGTGCCTATCCAGGGCTTGGAGTCGGTAGACATACACCTGTGAATGATCAGCATGAATAGCTAAAACTGGATTTCAGGGGGATACACATGATACCTGCCTTACAGATATCTCCCAATACAGAGTGTTAAGCTGTCGATACTTATGGCATCCCTATTGCAGGAAGAAAGATACATGCAAAACTGGAGACAGAATCAGCATAACACATGCAAACATAGCATTATTCATATAAGATTAACCATGAAATCAGTGGATTCATGCCAAAACGTACAATAGGAGATACATAAACTCACAAGTTTTGCTACACAGAGCAACCAAAACTAGTTGTATCTTATTATAGAGCCAAAATGTCCAGTTTTCAACAACCTAAACAATGGTAACACAGTCTGCCTATATTAGCCAGAAAGTGTACCTCTAGCATTAATTACATGGTTGACCAAAAATCCTGCTAGATACACAGTATCAGAAAAATGGCACTCAACGCATTACCAGATTGGCGCCCAAACATGAATGCAGTAGGTAGGGGAGGAGACAGGAAGAAACATCGAGCCCTGCACCACTGTCCGTTGATGTACACCTTCAATCGGGTACCAGATCCATCCATACCTCTGTAACCTTCGCCATTAATGCTCATCTACCTCGCAACCATTGGGAAAACATCAAACAGTGCATCGTAACCGTTTCCCGCCAAAATACCTCATCGTGATATTTCAAAATATGCAGGATATCAATTATCCCACATGCACCCTGCGGTGACCATTTCAACACTTTATATACTAGGCCACGAGCATATATGATGTCGGTGCTTTTGCTCCCGACGACACTAGTATAAGACCTTCATCATCCTCATCCTCCAGCAGCATGATATCCTGTTGCTTGAAATATCACCCTGACGTCAGCATCATCATCGCAATATCACCTACATGATAATCGCCTTCATCGGCACAACCTGATGCATCGAAGGAAGATCCTCCTGCTTAGCCGATACCAAATGTCTGGCTGATGAACATCCTGATGACGTCACCATCATATCCTGCTGACGTCATCAGCATATCTGCCTATCACGCACCTCCTCATATCCGGATGACGTCATCGTCATGTTTGCAAATATCGAGGGATCTCCACAAGATGATCAGTGTTAGAAATATGACCCCCCCGGACCTTGATGATGTCACCATACATCGGCATCAGGATGATATTCGAAAGATAACCGGATATTTGGAAATATCATCCTGATGCACACATATCATGCTGCACTGTAGCTCCACTATAAGATCGGGGTGATATATGAATATGTGACTGATATTTGAAATGATCACCCCCATTGGACAATGCATGAAGCCGACAGGTGAATATCTCCCTTCGGAAATATCATGATGCAGACAGGTAGAAAAACGGATATCACCCTGACATAAGAATGACGTCAACATCATCAGGGTGATAAAACAACAAACATGAAGTGATAAAACAACATCAAGATGATCTTGACTAAGATCACCCGATGTTCAAATATGATGACCCCGATGAAGATCGGATCATACTTAGGACTTTGCAACAACATCATCAGGATGATCTTAAGTAAGATCACCTGATGTTAGAATATCACCCCAGCGAAAGATCATGCTGACAGAAAATATGATGACCCTCGTAAGCAACATCAGGGTGATGTCTGGAAACATGATGATGATGACCTCCTCCAAAGAAAATATGATGCTGATGTTAAAACATGCTGAGGAGGCCCAAAGACTTAGAACCTTTTTTGGATTTTTTGGGAAGGTGCCTACATGAAAATTGCTAAAATAACGGATAGTGAATTCAGGCACCAACAGGGACATTTTCCAATGTTACAAACTTAAAGTCACCTTTTTAATTAAAAGCTCCTTTTAGCTCCAAAGACCCTTATTATCAAAATAAAGGAAATATTTGATTTGCAAGGCCCCAATATGATGCATCCATGATTTAAAACTTTTCATCCGCTTTCCAACAAGCTATAACACTTAAGTGTTAGATGAACATTTCCCAATCTTTTTAACTTAAGTGTAATAATTAATTGTTTAGCTCATTAAATCAACTAATTTTACAAAAAATCCCAAATATCATCAAACTAAAAAATTAAGCATACCAACATACTCCATGATGTTTGGGAAGATGAATGATGCCTTTTGGGTGACTTTCCAAAAATAGACGGCTTCTCCAAGAATCTTGGAGAGCAAACCAGGAATTCGATCAAACATTAGAAAGCATCACTGTGAACCTAAACATCCACTGAACACATTGCCATAGAAAATTTAGGCCATTTCTAGAATGAAACCCAATTTTATAATTAATATTACACTAAGTTGCAATAATTAAATATAACTTTAGGTAACCTTAGCGAAATATTAATTAATTATCAGAATAATAGTCCCAAGCCAAAATAAGCACTAGAAATGCACTGATAAATAACTTTGACCAATCCTTGGTGAAATGAAGACTTGATACACACAATTGCTCTGCAAATAGAACCACGACCACTCCAAGTACTTTGGAGCTCTTCCAACATGCCAGATAGCTTTCACAAGACTACGAACAAGCATAATGCACATAATAATCAATGTGCCAAAAATGGAACATTACAGTCCTCCCCTTTCAAGATTGCTTGTCCTCAAGCAATTAATGCTATCCAATAAAGATACCAACATGATTAGCAATAATATACCTGGATCCAAAATCAATCTCAAGAATGCTTCACACCGCTTTTGCTGCGCCACTCTGATATAATTATGAACTGTACAGTTGGAATTCTGCTTATAATTATGAAACATTCTTCCAAACATAAATCTTTTTGGATCCTAGACATCAATAAACCCAAAGATGAAAGAGTTAGCAATCATCAATACAATTATCCAACATGAAACTACTATTGGGAACCAAAATCTAAAATGCTCCTCTGACGAAGAACATGAATCAGCTTGATCACAAGCTGAAAACAACTCCGAACAGCCATGAATCACCTGATTCTCACCATCCAAAAGAGAAATAATAGCTGTAACACTAATTATTTTCAGCTGAAATCTTCTATCATCCTTTTACAAAGAGCTAAAAACAACAAAATGATCAATCTCATGGCTAAAAAATTTTGAAATAATCTCCTGACAATCATTTTTCAGCAATCTGAAAATAGGACAACAACAATAAAATTGAAATATTCTAAAAGTAACAAGAGATTTAGGCCATCTCCAGTCAAAATATATCAAAGTCATGATCAAAATCTCTCTCCAATCCATCAAAATGTATGTTGTCAACTCATTATGACTGATATGAATAAGGACAGTAGCTTTGTGACATAGATTTGTCTTCAAATTCATGCATGAAATTGTTACAAATGCTTGAAGATAAACTCTATTATGAAAATAAGCCATCCTTGCACTAGACCCATTGCATATCTTAACCTAATGCTCACCTTCAACAACTAATGAAAACTTCTAGTTGAATTTTTTTGTGAAGAGTAACATTCCATGAGTGTTCCTCACTCGAATCCCATATCCTGTTACTATCTTCCTTCATGTTGCAAACTCCAATTTGGTGTTCATCATTCAACATGAGAGGTGAATTGTCTTTAGTTAACTCAATTTCCATCATAAAAAGGAAATGATCAAATGATTGGAAGTTGTGTTGGCAAGAGACACTGTGTGGCTTCATGATTGTTGTCATTGATGGCAACAAAGTCTATCCCACACATCCGCAGCACATAGTATGACTATACCGGAAGTCAGATTGAAGACTGTTTTGGTCCGGTGAACAAGAACAGAGCATGTAGAAAGGTATGACAAATAGGTCCGGATCTCTCAGATGGTGCAACTTAGAAAGTTGCAGACTTGGACAAGTCAAGAGGAGTATCATGACTACTATATTCCAAAGATTGAGCCTCTGGTGATGAATCATGGAAAAGATATAGGCATCTAAGTGTTGGGTTCCTGACAGGTAGAGCAAACTAAGGAATAACTAACCGACAGAATATCAGACTTCAATCCATATGAGTAATTGATGTTGATCAAGCTATTTAAGGGATCATACAACATTGGCTGACATGATCGATGACTTCAATATCTATGATTTTGATACGCATCACATATCAAGCATGGATTCAGCTGACAAATCAGTATTTGGTAAATATCTTGAGTATTTCAATTGTCGACTAGAAATTTGTTGCAATCCTTGGTGCGGATATATATACCAAATGGATTTCAGTATGAAGTGTGTGTATGTATAGATGTGATAGTATAAGGTGAGAGGAAAGGCAGAGATAAGTGTGGAAGCAGCAATACAAGTCTGATATGTGACAGAACAACAGCACTAGAGCAGAGGAAGAATGAAGTGCATTAGATCAATGTATTGAGCCTAACTAGAACTGAACCTCAGCATTTGTGGATGCCTCTCATCAGTTCAAACACCTGGTTATCTTCTATAAACTTTGTAGATAGTGAGTCTCTTATAGGCAGTGTGCCTCTTGTGAGTAGTGTGCTCGGGCAGTGAGCCCTAATTGGCAAGTGCCATTTTGTACTTCTTATTCTTTTAATAGAGAATACAATATTGGGTTAGTCACCCCATGGTTTTTCCCTTAACAGGGTTTTCCATGTAAAAATCCTTATGTTATGTGTGTTGATTTTATTTCTGCTCTCATGATTATGTATGCTTATATGATTTGATGCTACACTAATTATTAAAGAAGAAAAGAAAGTTAAATATTTGAGATAACTGATTTACCCCCCCTTGAGTTATTTGCCTTGTTTCCAACAATTGGTATCAGAGCTAAGTTCCTCTAAACAAAGCCTAACAGCTTGAGGAAGACCTAGGAATCTCAATGGATATGTATGGTATGAAGGAACAACTTCAATCTGCTCTAGATGATCTTGAGCAATCTCACTCTGAAGTCAATAAGTTAAGAGAAAGACTCAAACAAGCTGATGATTTCATAAATGAGCTAAAAGAAAAACTGAGTATCTCTATGAAAAAGAGAAAGGAACTACTTTAAAAGTTAGCAAGTCAGAGTGAAGCCAATGATACAAATGAAGATCTGAATGAGAAAAACAAGCTATGTGAGAAGCTATCAAAAGAGGTCATTATGGTAAGGCATGAGATGGAATTAGGGGTTATGAGATTCACCCAAGAAATTGAAGAGAAAAGGAAAATTGAAGATAATCTAAAACAATCTCTTAAGGAGAAGATAGAGGACTGCCACAAAATAGATAGAATAATTAGGCATCTTGAATCTAATCTTGAAGAAGCTAGAGATAATGAAGAACAACTTGAGAATCAGATAGACACTCTTAAACAAGATCTTCAAACAACAAATGAATACAAAGAGAAATTCAAGATAAGCTCATCTCAACTTGAAGTTCTTCTTGAAAGCTAAAAGAGGGTAGATGACAAGCGTGGCTTGGGATATGAGAAAGGTGAAAGCTCCGGATCCGGTCAGAAGAACTTTGGATCAGGAAATCAAAGAAATAGGCCTAGAAGACCTCCAGTAAGGCAACCAAATGTTCAAAGATATCCATCCTTCAATGGATACTGCTTCAATTGTACCAAACTTCAGTCATAAAGCAACTCAGTGCAGAAGGAGAATGAATCAGACCAATCCATCCTTCTCCAGACAATGTTTCAATTGCAAAAGGTATGGTCACAAATCACTTGAATGTAGAAATATGCAAATGAACAATTCATTCAATGGTAGATGCCTTGCTTGCAATAGAATGGGACATATGGCTAATCAATGTAGATCAAGAGGGTATCAGTCAAATATGCAAAGAAATGTTGTTTGTTACAATTGCAATAGATCCGGTCATATTGCCAAATTCTACAAAAGTAAAAATTAGGACAAAAAGGGTCCGGTGCATCATAATCAAGACAAGGGAAAAGGCAAAGTGAATACAGATGAAGTTCAAAGGGAGATGAGCAAGATTTGGGTAAAGAAGAGTATAAAAAATGATGAGGATGGATCCGCACCAGAATCTGGTGCTAATATTCCTTTCAGAAACTAAACAGATGAGCTTTGGCTCAGGGGGAGTCACAAAGAAAAATAAATTCCCCCAACCAGTGAATTGGTGCCTAAATCTGGCACATGAAATGTTGCGAATTAAAGGGTTCTCAGAAAATTATCTATATAACCCTTGGTGAAAATATGAATGATACGCATAAAGTTTTGCAAGAGTTTAATAATCTAAGATTGATCTAGTCTGACAGCCATCCGGTAAAAGTAGGATTGTCATAAACAGATCCGGTGTGATTCAAAGTTGAGATATCTTGATTTGCGGATTCATGGCATGATTGGAGGAATGAAGATACATTGTCAATTTTCACTAGAAATGATTCTAAGTGCATCTTAGTGATTCGGAAAGATCTCTCTCAGAACAAGGCAACCAGATGACTTAAGTTATACATTTATTGCAAAAGGAAATTAGGGTTTGCGCAGAGATAAAAAGGTTTTTTTACTCATCATTTGCACATTTGCATTCGAGTAGAAGAAAAGAAGAGCTCTGCATCAAGTCTTTACAACTTTCTCAAAGTTCAACCGTAGAATCTAATTCAACCAGTGATTTGTTCCAGCTCTTTTTCCCGAACCCTGAAGCATAAAAAGGTACTTCCATTTTGAATATCTCTCTCTGAATCTTTTGCAAAAATGGCTACTCCAATGGTTGTTAAGATCACTAATAGGTTGAGCCCAAAATTCAAGAAACATCCTTACAAGTCCCTAGAAGTTGATCCCTTAGGCACTTTTTCTAGCATTCCACATGGGGTACTGCACGTAGAAGATGTTAGGGTTTACATCCACACCAATATTGAGGAATTTAGAGAATCCAAGTTGATGGACATCTATCATAAACAATTAATAGATGAAAGTTTTGAAATCAAACCTCAATACAAGGCCCTCCGGGATAAGCACTTTGGACATTGCATCCACTTTCCCTATTTTGCAGAAGATGAATGGGTCTGGTATGTTGTTAATAGAATACATGACAATTTCATGTGGTTAATGAAGCCCTTCAAGATAACAAAAGATGACATTAGGGTAGTAACTGGACTGCACTCATTCGGTGGGTTGCCTGCACTCAAATCTGTCAAGAACCAGATACTAAGTGAAGCTACCAGATCTAAGTTTGACAAGAGAGCTATGACCATAGAAGACATCACAGATTCGGATATCAAATTTGCCTCTATGATAATTGGTTATAAAATCTATCATTCTAGCAGGGAGAATTTTGTCCGGGACTGCAATATATACAGCATATCAGATGTTAAGGGAAAATGTTGATTATGATTTATGTGACCTTCTCCTAAACCAACTATTAGAAAACTTGTAGAAGATCAAGAAGGATAAGAAGAACTCATTCAAGTATGGTTGTTTAATACTGTGTATATTCCTTTACTATATGAATGAGCTACCCGGATCAAGTGGTTGGGTATGGTAAAATGACAGATCGGTTGCCATACAGATCAGAGACTATATGTATGGACTTGGTGATGCTAAGGCACAAAGCATAACACTCTGGGGGTACTTTAAAAACTTCCAAAATATGATGCAAGCCAGAGAAAGAATTCCTCAATCCATAGTTGAAAAATACAAAGATACAGTGTACTTCATGGTCGACACTGATCAATGCCTAATGGAGGTAGTTGAGCCCAGAACAGTGTGGATAATGCCAATGGGTTACGAAGTAAATGAGAAAATTTTGGAGCTACACGTTCAACACCTGTTGAGCTGGCCAAAGGACCCTGAGGCAAAAAGGTTTGGAACCTTTCAAGAATTAAGTGTAAAGATACATGTTGAGCTGAGACAGCCGGAGATAAAAAGGAAAGTTAGAAAGGAAGTAGAGGAAATTGCCAAAAGATATGGCATATCAAAAGAGGCAGTTGATGCAAACAGAGAGAAAATAGAAAGAGCTAAGAAAGAGAAACACGAAGCAGAAAAAGGAAGTGTTTTGGTACAAGCCTCCTCCCAGACTAGATCCTCCAAGAGCTCTGCACCTGCCACCTCTAAGAGCTCAAGAGCCTCAAAACCGGAAGCCAAGACATTCAGAAAGGGAGAAAAGAGAATGAAAACAAAGGCCACAAGGTCCTACATAAGCCAAAAGGATGATGAAGAAACAGAGTCTGATGAGGATGTTAAGAAAATGAAGAAGAAGAAGAAAACATCCGGGGAATCCTCTGCCGACAAAAATAAAGAAGAAGAGATAGAAGAATTTGTTGAAAAGCCCACTCTTTCTATTGATGATATCATCAAGGCAGTCATTGTGGATGGAAATCTACAACCAGTAATAGAATTTTATGATGATTATAGTGATACTGATAAAAGGATCTTGGAAGAAGCTACAGTCAGGTACCTGAATATTTATAATAAAGCATTCATTGAAATCATTTCTCTAATTCCCAAAAGTCTAGAGAAGGTACTTGAACTTAGAGAAGAGAATGCCAAGGAAAAGGACTTAGAGATCCGACAACAAATTGCTATTCAGCTCTATCCTTCCATTACTTCAAAGAAAATGAACATGATCTTTAAGGACTACAAAGATGAATTCCAGAGCAAAGCAAGAATGAACAAACTAATGCTTGGAGAGACTGATCAAGTAGCAAGAGAAATAGAAGACATCCTTCGGAATGCCTTCAAAAGATTCAATCTTCCTATCATAAAGGAAATAGATGAAGAACCTTCTACTATGGATGTCGAAGGATTAAATGCATCAAAAGAAGAATCTACTGAGAAAAATGTAGAAGGGCCAAAAGAGATAGACTTGGATTCCTCTGTTCCGGAAGAGGAAGTTCATGAAGAAGTTAACATCTCTCCTTCAGATCCCACTATAGACATTCCAGACTCCAGAACTGAAGGAGAAGGAAGAAAGAAGAAAAAGTGAGTCAAGAAGAGGAGGTAAAGGGAAGAGAAGAAGAAAAAATAGAGAAAATCTCTGATGACAGCTCTAAGATTCCAAAGGAAAAGAAGACTCAGTCTTCGGCACAAGACACTGCAGAGGTAGTGAAGAATTTCTTGACCAAAGAGATGATGGAGATAGATGAACCAGAACTATTCCAAGGACCACTAAATTTTGATTCTCTCTCTCCGGTCCAGACAATGAAAATAGCATCTTTTGCCCAAGCTAAAGCAAAATAAAAGCTTCTAAAATCTCACCTGGAAGACTATGAGCTGATAGAGATTGCATCCAAGATGCTGGAGAAGATCATGCCATCCTTCCAAAAGGATCCTTTGGCCTCTCCATCTTATAATTTGAAATCTCTGGTTAACTCTGTTAGCACCCATTTTGATTCTTTAGAGAAATCGGTAGAAGAGAAAGTCTGGAAAGAGTTTTTGGGAAAGAGATTCACTGAAGTACAGGGACACATAGCTAATGATAGGAGGACCCTAGATATTGAGATAAAGAGCCTAGAAAATGTTCTTAAAGATTGTGGGGACATGTACAAATTTTGTCTATCCTAGTCTAAAGTGACAGAGGATATTGGAAAGAAGGTGAAAGAACAAGAAGGTAAACTGTCAAGTTTATCTTAGAATTTTGATCCCCTCACTACATCCATAATGAATCAAGAATGCTAGGCTATTGCCATTATAAATGAAATAAAGAGGTTGGACAAGGAGAAGAAGAATATAATAAGCAGGATGAGTGAACTCAGAGGGATAATCATCCCTAAGTTAGAGGCAATGCATGAGGCCTTATCAGATGCTCAGACCACGGCCTGGACTAGTGATCCGGCAGACTTAAGAAGGGCAAAATCTTATGCATTTTTGTTAAGTGGTCACATCTCAATTTTGGACAGGATCAAGCAGAGTTGGGCAATAGAATTTGTATAGCTGAAGACCACTTTTACGGATATACTTAAGTATATGTAAGTATAACATGTATATATACTTATGCGGCTATGTATAGGTTATTTTTTGCAATTTTTGATGTGCGGATTCTACCCTTTGCCATTGATGTCAAAGTGGGAGTGAGGAGTAGTGAAAAATGTGGAATCTAGCCAAGGGGGAGCTTTGGTAAAATAGTACATAAGACAGAGCATCAGCCAAGGGGGAGTTTTCTACGACACTTAGTCATTTTTCACTAAGTGTTGCCATCAATGCCAAAGGGGGAGATTGTTGGCAAGAGACACTGTGTGGTTTCATGATTGTTGTCATTGATGGCAACAAAGTCTATCCCACACATCCGTAGCACATAGTATGACTATACCGGAAGTCAGATTGAAGACTGTTTTGGTCTGGTGAACAAGAACAGAGCATGTAGCAAGGTCTGACAAATAGGTCTGGATCTCTCAGATGGTACAACTCAGAAAGTTACGAACTTGGACAAGTCAAGAAGAGTATCATGACTACTACATTCTAGAGATTGAGCCTCTGGTGATGAATCATGGAAAAGATATAAGCATCTAAGTGTTGGGTTCCTGACAGGTAGAGCAGACTAAGGAAGAACTGACCGGTAGAATATCAGACTTCAATCCAGATGAGTAATTGATGTTGATCAGGCTATTTAAGGGATCATACAACATTGGCCGACATGATTGATGACTTCAATATCTATGATTTTGATACGCATCACATATCAAGCATGGATTCAGCCGACAGATCAGTATTTGGTAAATATCTTGAGTATTCCGGTTGCCAACTATAAAGTTGTTGCAATCCTTGGTGCAGATATATTTACTAGATGGATTTTAGTATGAAGTGTGTGTATGTACAAATGTGATAGTATAAGGTACGAGGAAAGGTAGAGATAAGTGTGGAAGCAACAATACAAGTCCCGTATGTGACAGAACAGTAGCACTAGAGCAAAGGAAGAATGAAGTGCATTAGATCAGTGTATTGAGCCTAACCAGAACTAAACCTCAGCATTTGTGGATGCCTCTCATCAGTTCAAACACCTGGTTATCTTCTATAAACTTTGTAGATAGGGAGTCTCTTGTAGGCAGTGTGCCTCTTGTGAGCAGTGTGCTCGGGCAGTGAGCCCTAATTTGCAAGTGCCATTTTGTACTTCTTATTCTTTTAACAGAGAATACAATCTTGGGTTAGTCACCCCATGGTTTTTCCCTTAATAGGGTTTTCCACGTAAAAATCCTTGTATTATGTGTGTTGATTTTATTTCTGCTCTCATGATTATGTATGCTTATATGATTTGATGCTGCACTAATTTTAAAAGAAGAAAAGAAAGTTAAATATTTGAGATAACTGATTCACCCCCCCTCTTAGTTATCTGCCTTGTTTCCAACAAGTTGTTCCCATCATTTTGCTCCAACTCTGCATCATCAAACTTAGGAAATTGTTCTAAGTCAAAATCTCCTTGGAGCAAATCAAGCTATTCAGTCTTCAGCTTGATTTCATCTACTTTAGCAACTCCAACTTGCTCTTTGAATTGATGTTCATCAAAAAGTTGACTTTCAACTTATAAGAGAGCCATTTGGGTACTCTCTATGGAATCCATAGTTGTTTTAAGCTTAAATGTAAGCTTATTAATTTCAGCATCTCTTCCCTTCAATGCTTTACATATTTGATCAGCAAACTCAAGGACATGATCTCTACCAGAAAGAAGGTTCAAATAATCCGATTTTAGTGTTTCTAGTGGCTCTTTGACTACACACCAATTTTCAAGTGAAGATCCTCTTTCCATGCCCATTTGTCTTCTTTCAACTTGTGCCCTCCAAATGTGATCTTCAACAAACTTATGTATGTGATCAAAGTGTGTTAAAGATTGAATAATCTTATCTTCGGTGACCAACAATTGATTCTAAAATTCAAATGTTGGTTAAAAAATAGAAGCTCATTCAAATCTGCCAACAAAATTTCCATCAACATGCTCATCAACTGACTCTTCTACAAGGACACTAGGTTCTTCAAATTGCATGGGAGTTGAATCTTCTTCTTCATCACTTAGATCAAATGAAATGGCAGTCTCATAATAAAACATTGAATCATCACCAATGGCTGATTTAAAGTCTTCATCAACACATTCTTCATCAAGGATCATTAAAGAGTCTATCTTCTCTTCTCTTTTCATGGAAATATCCCACTCATAATCAAGACTTTCATCACTAGAATGGTGGAAATCCTCTTCATTAAGTGTTGTTCTGAAATTTTTAGCAGCATCAAACTTTTCATCTTTTGTGATTTCATTGTTTCCCATGTCCTCAACAAGACACTTTGCTTCAATGCTCTCATGCTCACTTGCAAAGTCACCAGCTAGCAATCTATATATCATCTTCAACTCATTCTCAAATGTAGTGGCATCTTTAGGATCTTCATCAAATGAAGGACTTGCTGAGTTCCACACCTTTGGTTCATATTCTTCATCAAAGCAAGGCACAACTTCACCAAATTTTGTTGTAGCCTTCCCCAAATTAGAAATCTCTTCAATGCATGCCTCTTGATTAGTGACCTTGATTTCATCATATAAAGACTCAAACTCATGTCTTTCAACTAACAGGTCTTCATCTCCTCCTTTGTTGGATTCCACATCAATCGGGAGGAAAGAACATCTGGAAAAGGTTGTTGGTTCATCATCTTTGTTCTTGCATTGGTGGTTAGGCTCCCATGAATCTTTGCATAAGAAACAAAGACTTCTCCTGAGTTCATTCTTATTGACCTCTTTCTTTTATGAAATGAGAGATTTCTTGTTCGGTGGGCTGGAAGGTGATGTCTTAGAAAAGTTTTTGGACCTTGCCATTGGAGTAGTTAACTCAGGCTTGCACAAAGACATTTTCTTCATCTCCTCTTCTTTCCTTATCTTCTGAATGTATTCTATAAATCCTTTTTTTGTCAGGATTACCCTCTTTGATGATTTTCAAGATAGCATCCCAAGAAATTTGTTGCTTACAGTCATCTGATAGTCCTTCGTACTCATCAATAATCTTAGTGGCCTCATGATGATACTTCATTCGATCTAACTTCTCTTGAACAACTCTTTCTAATTTATCTAGGACATCGATCTCACTTCTTTTTCGCATAAGAGATGCCATGATCTCTCAACACTAAGAATCTTTCAACTGCCCAACTCTGAACACACATGCAAGTGCTGATCACTCACATGTAAGGCTGAAATTTTTGTCCCACACTGAAGATCTGCAAGGAGTGAGTATCAACCCAAATAGGTTGGCAAGATCACCAGCTCTGATACCACTGTAAAATACTACCCCAATTTTTTTCAAAATAATGAACAAGGATATAACATTGTTAGCATCAATTGCATAAACCAAATAAATGCCTCACACTTTCTGATCACCTAGATCCCAGGTTGGACAAGGTGAGAGCATACAGTGATTGGATTACAATGAGCAACTATGCAAGAAGGAATTACAATTTATCTGCTATGGCGGACATCCACTTATCGTAGGAATTCACCACTTTCCAGTGGGTATTGTTGGGTGAATATTTTGTTGTTTAGCTAACTAACGACAAAATGGTTATATCGCCACAGCTATGATGAGACAGAGTCTCTCCTCTCAGCAAGGGGAGGTTGCCTCTAGATGATGAATTATTTCTAATAAACAACTTTTAACACTTATATAAACTAGAACTATGCTTCATCTGAGACTCTTCTTTGTTCCAACTGAGGATCAAAAAGGCATAAGTACACAACAAAGAAGGCATCATTTACCCTTCTGAAATGGTGGATTGAACCCTTCAATGTAAGCTGAGGATAATATTGGTAAACAGGAACAACCCTCTTATCCCCTTCAGATGTCAAGCTTGGGAAAATCCTCATTGAGGTTGCTATGTACACAAGATAGGAAGTCATATAGAATTTGAAGGTAGTATGTACCTTGATCAGTTGCTCATGGAGAGCATTACTGATTTGTTCACCCCAGAAGATAGCCTATTTGCCCTAAAGTATAATTTTGATGAAAGAATACATCCATTCATGAAAAAGTGAGGAAGAAGCTAGTCCCCTTATTCTACTGAGAAGAGTTATAAGATCATCCACTTCCTCAACAAAATCACTTCAGGGAAAGCTCCTTCGCCACCTGGACAAGTTTGACCTTGGAGTCTTAAGCCACTTGGTATTAATTACCTTCTTAACTTTCTCAGTGTTCTTATCATATTCTTGCCGAGCAATAGTAAAATCAAGCTTCACAACATTAATAGAAGTGGGACACATGAAAACTTTATCAACAAATTCTTGATCCAGTCTCATGATTACATTACCCCCTGCATCTACTACTGCCATAGTATCTTTGTTGTAGAAATGAGCACATTGAAGAACAAACTCTGTATTGTGTGCTGCCACTGGAAATGAAGACACCAGGTGACTGTTGATCTTGACAATCTTCAACATAAGAGGGCTAGGGTTATCTGACTTAGTCCTCTCTACAAACTCAGTCATATCCACATGACTGATCTTTGTGTCCTGAATATCATCAACATTTGAAGTGACCGAAGTGATTAGGAAAACACCATGATACTTGTACTTCATTGCTTTTACTTTCTTCAGAGACAGCTCAGTCATTTGGAAAAATGACTCCTTCAGATGAAGACCTTGGCAGCTACTTGCAAGAGAAACTACAACAATAAGTCATGATTCAGCAGTTAGGGTAAATAATGACAATTTTGGGGAATTGCATATTTCTTGATCATGACTAGAGGGATGAGCTTGTAAGGGCTAAAGTGCAAGCGAGTCGAAAAATGGAGGAAAGGGGGCTCAGGATAGAAATTTAGAGAATTTTCCAGAGTTAAAAAAATTTGAGGGAGTGAATGCATGCGCAACAAAATTTGCCACCCCTGCATATCAAGGGGAATTGCAAATGTTAGGGCGGCAAATTTTGCCACTCCTGAAGGTAGGTCAAAAAGCTTGCAAGTCTATTGGCGGTGATTATTACCACTTTTACATGAGGGGAACATCATCACATGTTTGAGCAGTGATTTTTACTAACTCAACATGTTGCAAATTATTTTAGTGTGAGTGTGGCAAATTTTGCTACTTTGACACCTGAGGATGAAACAAACAAGTGCACAAGCGGCAAATTTCACCGACTTAGCACTTAGAGGTAGACTTAACAAATGTTTGCTTTAGTGGCAAAAATTGCCGACTCGACACAAACAAAGTTTAAAATTTCATGCTTAAGGGGTAAGTTTGACAGCTCAAACATGTGTGGGTAGTTCTAAGTCTTCAAAGGACATGCATTGGCAGCATTTACTACCATCGATACATTTTCCTGAAAACCCATGCAAAGACCTATAGGCAAAAATTAATAAAGAAAACAAACCGTTCAAGAAAATGAAACTAGGTTTAACAAAGGGCAAAAAATGCCAACACAAAAAGATGCAAATCTTTCAATGTATAAACTAGGGTTTTGAAATAGTAATAAAGAAATGATTTTTAAACATTCTATCACACACAAACCCTAAAAGAAAAAGAAAATAAGAACGGAAAAATAAAAACTTACCTCTGATAGGCAAACCGAAACCCTATACGCCAAAAATCTCCACAATCTGCTTGTAATGATTCACAATGTCAGCTTGATAAATGGAGGGTAAAGAACGTAGGTAAGATAGAATGAAGGATGAAATATAAATGATTTAAAACACATTTAAAAACTTAAAATGAAGCTAAAAGACCAAAATAAATGCCACACGAGTTAAACTGCTGTAGCATTTAATACATGCTTTGATGGTGAAATTTGCCGATATAACATGTGTTATAGACTAGACATGCATTGGCGGCAAAATTTACCATCTCCGCATGTGGAAATGCTAACAGCATGTAACGGCGGTAAAAACTGCCGCTCCAACACGGATTTGGGTAAAACAAAGAATGCATTGGCGACGAATTTTGCCGCTACTGCATTTAACTTCTAAAAACTAAAAACATGCAAGGGCGGCCAATTTCGCCGCTCTTGCATATACACAAAAATACTCTAACTCTTTTAGAATTGAGAAAATCATTTCAATCAACCTATACGAGCTTCGAGAAATCCAAACAAGAAATGACTCAAATAGATAATCTAGAACCAGAGGACTATGCACGAGAACAAGACGACTTGCCTTGGTTTGCAAATTTAGAGTGTAGGCTACGAAATGGACAAGTTTCGTAGGGGTCGTCCTATAAAATAAGCACATCTGATTTTGAGGACAACAGTTGGCTCTAACTAGGGAACTTCCTTTGATCATTCTTTGAAACGATCAAAGGGAGAAGAATCCAGTCTCTAAGTGCCTTCATCCATGCCATTGGGCCATAGAGTCAAGCTACCAAAAAGAAAAAGACACAAAAAGACTAAACAAAAATAAAAAATAAAAACACAAAACTATACAAATGTACAAATGAACTTATCTGACACTTGAAGGATTGAAATGTTTTAGATGTTGTCCACTATGGAGTAGCAAGAATGGTGTTCCGTCTTGATACTCCAGCAAGAAACTATTCTCACCACAAAATTGGTGAATGACGAATGGGCCTCTCCATAGGGAATCAAACTTCCCATGCATTCCTTTTGGCTTCCTCCTCTTGTCCCATAACAAGATTTGATCCCCAATTTGAAATTCTCTAGCCTTCACCTTCTTGTCAAAAAGTTTCTTGACTTGACTTTGATGCTCAACAATACTGTCTACTACCATAACCCACTGCTCTTCAAGTTCAATGAGGTACATTATCCTTTTGTCAATAAAACTTTCAAAAGTTCTATCTTCCACTGCTTTTGCCAACTTCAAAGCCGGCAATTCCAAAGTAATAGGTATTTCTGCATTCAAACCATATAGAAGCTGGAATGGTGACATGCCTATTGCCCTTTTAGGGGTAATTCTGTCTTCCATAAAGCATCAAACAAAGCTTTATGCCAAGTTCTATTATTATCCTCCACCAGTTTCTTGATAATTGTAACTAGATTCTTGTTGCTAGATTTTGCCTGACCATTCCCATGCAGATAATAGTCTGATGAATGAGAAAGAATGATCCCATATTCAAAGCAAAACCTAGTGATCTCATTTGAAGAAAAACACGTAGCATTATCTGCTACAATTTTGTTTGGAACTCTAAACTAAGAAATAATATTCTCCTTGAGAAAATTACATACTACCTCATAAGTAGCATGCTTAACTAGAATTGCCTCCACCCACTTGGTGAAGTAATCTGTTGCAGTGAGAACAAAATTGTATCCCGCACTCGACGGTGGGTTCACAGCACCAATGAAGTCAATGCCCCATTGCTGAAAAGGTTCTTCAATCACAATGGCTTTAGTGGTAGTGCAACTAACTTAGGCTTCCCAACAAACTGTTGGCAGAGTTCACATCTACCTATCGAGTTGTACGCATCCTAAAAGAATGTAGGCCAATAGTACCTAGCCCGCAAAATTTTATGAGCTATTACAGGTGCAGAAAAATGTCCTCCACATGCCAAATTGTGAAAAGACTCTAAAAGTTTGCTTTTTGTGCTTTATCCACACAAGGGAGAAAGACTCCATCAAGGCTTCTTTTATACAAACAGTTATCCCACAAGACATAGTTCACAGCCTTTAACTTGATAGTTCACTTCTATTTATAAGATAAATGAGAAGGACACTCACCATATGTGAGAAAATGAGCAATATTGGAATACCACTCATTTGTTGTAGTAACAAAGAGAACAGTTGGCATACCTTCAACTTCTTCCTCTTCATCTCCTGTTTCTTTGGGACGTTATCAGCAATCAGCTAACACAAAACTCTCCCACACACAAGCTTGGTGGGTTTGATATCAAGATCAAACTCTTGAATTTTGGTAATCCAATTGCCCCTTTTAGTCCCAAATTCTTGTTGTGTTAGGATAGATTTCACTGTTGTATCCAGCACCAAAACAATAGTATATGAATTCAGAATGTAAAACTAGAAATGCTTCACTGCCTTGACTATGGCATAAGCATGTTTCTCCATATTTGAGCACTTAAGTTCATGAGCCTTCAGTGGGCAACTCATAAATGAAATCAAAGATTCCACACCCTCTTCATTCTGCTGAACCAGAATCACTGAAAGTGTATGCTCAGAAGCATAACTATACATTATGAAATCTTTAGTGTAGTCAGGACAAACTAGAACCAGAGCATGAGCTATGGCCCTTTTAATGTCCTTAAAGGTTTCTTTACCTTCCGCACTCCAACAAAAAGTGGTCTTACCCTTCATCATATTGACAATATGACGAGTTTTCTTTGGGAATTCCAGAATGAACCTCCGCAGAAAATTCACCTTCCTGAAGAAAGAGTGAACTGCGCTCTTACTAGTAGGCAAAGTAAGACTCTAGATAGATTTGACTCTTTCTGATTTAATTTTAGTACCTTCTTTGGACACAATATGACCAAGAATCTTACCCTCTGTAACCCCAAAAATTGATTTCTTAGGATTAAGAGAAATACCATTTTGACGACACCATTCCAGAACCTATCACAAATGGTAGGTATGATCTTGATACTTTTTAGAGAAAATGGTCAAGTCATCAAGGTACACCACAATGAATTTCCCCATTTCATCTCTGAAGGCGAGGTCTATTGCTCTTAGGAAAGTAGCACTAGCATTAATCAAACCAAATGGCATCCTGTGGTATGCAAATGTGCCCCACGGTGTCATGAAAGCGGTCTTATATTGATCTGCTTCACTGACTTCTACTTGATTGTAGCCTGAAAAGCCATCTAACATAGACAACATCTTTAAACCAGTTACAGTTTGTAACACTTGGTCCATAATAGGTAGAGGGTAGTTATCTTTTAAAGAAGATTGATTCAAATTTTTGAAATCAACACAAATATGGATTTCTTCGTTCTTCTTTCTCATAGAAACAATATTCACAATCCAAGTGGAATGATGGATAGGAAAGATTATCATAGTGTTCAACATTTTTTGGATTTCAGAAAGAATAGTACCTGATATCTTGGGATTATACTGCCTCTGCTTTTTCTTGTGAGGCAACAATCCTACCTTGAGAGGAATGTCATGTTGGATCTCCTTGGGTCTGAAAGACTTTAGATCATCATATGAATATGCCAGCACATCAATGTAATGGCAAAGAAGTGTAATGAACTTCAATTTCTCATTAGTAGTGCTACATTTCCCGATGTTAACCATCTTGGGATCCACTTCAGAACTCAAATTTACTTGCTCAAATTCCATGGATGAACTTGAATCAAGTTGTTGCTGTTGTTTGATATATCTATCATGCTTGTCAAATAACTTTTCCAGAGAAACCAAACCTTTCAGAATCTTATTCCCTTTGAGTTGAAGAATCTCCTCACTAGTCTGTGAATCTATTTCAGAAACATATTCCTGAGGTGGAGAATCACTACCTTCAAAGTAGAGCTCATCAAAGCTATCTATCTTCTCTAAGTAAGCTATGATCTGATAATCACCATTAAAGACCTACCAATGGTTAGTATTATCTGGCACGCTTGGTTGGAAAACCAACTCAATTATGTATTTATCACCTTTAAAATCCTTGTGAGGGACCATAAGGGTGGCAGAGACAGCTAATGAATCAACATGATCATTAAACTCTCTTGGAACTACAGAGATGTCGAAAGCGTCAAAACCTTCTATGCAATCCCAAACACGATTATGGTAATGTCTCAACCTTTCATGCTTGGTCTAATAAAGATTTCTCACTTGACAAACAAGTTCAGCATCACCTTGGGCATGAAGATTTTTAATACCTTTAACACTAGCAGCCTCCATTCTGAGTAGCAATGACTCATACTCAGTGGTGTTATTAGTATTATTGAATTGCAGCGTATAGGAGAAAGGAAAATATCACCTTGTGGAGATATTAGAACTACTTCAGCTCCAGATCTAGTGGAAGAACAACTACCATCAAATTCTAAAATCCAAACATCATTTGAATTTTCCACTTTGATGTTTCTACGACCAGTAAATTCTTCCTCATCAAAGAAAGAAGAATCTGGCATCACTATGCTCTCATCTGAACATTCATCTGAATTATCTTCTGATTCTTCATATGAATTATCTAAATCCTCGTCTGATGAACTAGAAGTATTTTCTGTGGACAAGAAATAATTACCCATCCCTGAAGACTCAAACAAAATTTGGGCTTTTGGATTTTCAGTTTGGGTAACAATATATTTTGCCTCCTTTTCCAAAAGCAATTTCTGTGTGACACCTTTAACATGTATCCTTGCCTCGGATAAATCCATGTTTAGTTCTCCTCCCACATCCTTACAAAAATTACGCCCAAGCAAAATGCCATAAGAAGCTAGAACATCAGCAACTAGAACGGTCATCTTGATCCTCTTATCCGAAAAGGTTGCAAATGCAAATTGAGCATCCTTGATTTGGCCCAACAAAGGCACTTGCTTATTCTCCATTGAAAAACATCTCCCAAAGGTCTTGGTCAAAGTAAGACCGAGAGCATCTGCCACCTTGGTAGGCATGACATTGTCAGAAGCCCCAGAGTCTATTATACAATTGCTTAGCTTGTGGCCATTGACCAATAGAGAAACATAGAAGGCTTCTATTTTCCCTAGAGCAACAAGGGGAGTAGTGACTAGGTTATTTTGGGTGGACCTATTCTTTGAGGAGTCATGGGCAGTCTTAGGAGAATCTTGCCTCGTAGGAGTAGCCTTGTTTTTAACATACTTAGCTAACCTATCAAATTGGTTAGGATTAGCTTGTAGATATTCTACCTTAGACATCTAGATTTTGGTTTTCCTAGCATGATCTATTATTTCAAAGAGCTAAAATGAATTAGATACAAAGGTAGGAAATCCATCACTCTGGGTTTTAGTTGGGGTAGTACTGGTCTGAGGAACTGAAGTAGAAGAAATAGGATTGTTAGATGAAGTTACTTGTTTATTGACAACCGGTTCCTTTGACTGAAAAGGCAATGGAGTTCCTCGTTTGGCAATTCAAATCACAGGTTGAGGCTCTTCTCTTGACTTTCCTTTATCAGCTTGCTGATTTGATTGATTTTGGGACCTAGTAAAAATAGCATACGCTCCATCATATATCTCTCCTTCTCTTTCTGCTTCATCTTGGTAGTTCAAAAAACCAATGGTAGAGTCGCCAGCTAATTCATCTTCTCCTTCAATAAAAAGATTAGCGTTATTCTCTTGATCCAAATCAGGTTGGAAAGAATTATCATGTTCCGCTTCATAGTAGCCAACTGCTGAGTTGACCGATGGTGCTTCAATGGCAAGGTTCCCCTGTGTTGGCGGAAGATGATTTTGTTGCCCTTCATTTCTTGCAGCATTGCCCTGATATGAATTGTTAGGGAACATCCTTGGTATATCCCTATAAGAAGAAGTGGACATACCTTGGGACATTTTCTTTTTCAAAGCTAGCAACTCATTTGCTAACTTCTGCACCATAGGATTGTTGGCAAGAGACACTATATGGATTCATGGTTGTTGTCATTGATGGCAACAAAGGTCATTCCACATATCCGCAAGTCATGATATATCTCTACCGGAAGTCAGATTGAAGATTGTTGTGGTCCGGTGAACAAGAACAGAGCATGTGGCAAGGTCCGACAGATTGGTCCGGATCTCTCAGAGGAAGTGTCTTGGCACAGTGCGGATCTGGGGAAGTCAAGAGGACTATCTTGAGTAGTATATTCCAAGGATTTAGCCTCCGGAGATGGACAAAGAAAAAGATATGAATAGTTGAGTACCGGATTCCTGAGAGACAGTAAAAACAGAGGAAGAACTGACTGACAAAGTATCAAACTACTTTCCGGATGTGTTACAGATGATGATAAAGGTTGCGGAGGCATGAATCATGTTTGGCCGACATAATTGATGATATCTACAAGTATATGCTTGATCCGCATTGCTTGGTGAGCAAGGATTCAGCCGACAGAACTAAGTTTGTAAGAAACTAGACTGTTCCGGATGCCGACTAGAAAGATGATGAAATTACTTGTGCGGATATATATAGAGGATGGATTTAGTTGTAAAGGGTGAGAAGTGTGTGAGAGGATATGCGAACAAGTCCAGAATAGAGCAGAAGTAACAAGAAAGATCCGGTATGTGAAAGGACAGCAGACTAAAGAACAGAGGAAAGATGAAGTGCAGCAGATCAGTATACTGAACCTAACCGGAACTGAACTCCAGCATATGCAGATGCTTCCAATCAGTTCAAGACTGTGATTCTTATCACTTTGTAAGACAGTGTGTCTTCTTGTAGGCAGTGAGCCTCTTGTGAGCAGTGTGCTCGGGCAGTGAGCCCTAATTGGCAAGTGCCATTTTTGTAATTTCCTATTCTTCTAACAGAGAATAATTCTTGGGTTAATCACCCCGTGGTTTTCTCCCTTAACAGGGTTTCCACGTCAAAAATATTGTGTCATGTGTTTCTTACTTCATGGATAATGTTTTGTGTTTGATTTTATGCTGCTTCAATTAGAAGGAAAGTTTAATAAGGGAAATAATTAGGATAACTGATTCACCCCCCCCTCTCAGTTATCAATAATTGGTATCAGAGCTAAGTTCCTCTTAATAGAGCCTAACAGCTTGAGGAAGATCTGGGATTTCAAATGGATGCATATGGTTTAAGGGAGCAACTCAAGACTGCCCTTGAGGATCTTGAACAGTCAAATTCTGAAGTCAATGAATTAAAGGAAAGACTCAAACAGGCTGATGAATTCATGAGAGAATTAAAAGACAAATTAAGTCTCTCTATGAAAAAGAGAAAGGAGCTGCTTCAACAGTTGGCAAGACAAAGTGAAGAAAGCAATACAAGTGAGGAATTGACTGAGCAAACCAAGTTATGTGAAAAGTTATCAAAAGAAGTCATTATGTTAAGACATGAAATGGAATCAGGAACTATAAAGTTTACTCAAGAGATTGAAGAAAAAAGAAAGGCTGAAGACAATCTAAGACAATCTCTTAAAGAAAAATCAGAAGAATGCCACCAGATGGACAGGATTATCAGACACCTTGAATCTGATCTTGAAGATTCCAAAGATAATGAAGGAAAACTTGAGGATCAAATTGCCTCTCTCAAAAGAGACCTTCAGACAGCAAATGATTATAAAGAGAAATTCAAGATAAGTTCTGCTCAACTTGAAATTCTTCTTGGAAGTCAAAAGAGGACAGATGACAAGTATGGCTTGGGATATGAGAAAGGAGAAAGCTCCGGATCCGGTCAGAGGAATCTTGGATCAGAAAATCCAAGGAGCAGGCCTAGAAGACCTCCGGTAAGACAGCCAAATGCTCAAAAATATCCATCCTTCAATGGATACTGCCACAGCTGCAACCATTTTGGTCACAAAGCTAATCAGTGCAGAATGAGAATGAATCAGATTAATTCATCCTTCTCCGGACAATGCTTCAACTGCAAAAGGTATGGACACAAATCCCATGAATGCAGAATTATAAACAAATCATTCAAAGGTAGATGCTTTACATGCAATAGAGTAGGTCATATGGCTAATCAATGCAGATCAAGGGGATATCAGTTAAATATGCAAATAAATGTTATTTGCCAAATCTGCAATAGGTCCGGTCATAATGCTAAAGTCTGCAGAAACAAGAATCAGGACAAAAGAGGTCCGGTGTATAATCAGAATCAAGACAAGGGTAAACAAAAGATGAATACGGATGAAGTTAGGAATCAGATGAGCAAGATTTGGGTGAAGAAAAGCTCAGAGAATGTAGAGGTTGGATCCGCACCAGATTCTGGTGCTGATATTTCTTCCGGAAATTAAAAAGTGAGCTCAGGCTCAGGGGGACTCAAAGAAGATTCTGTTCCCCCAGCCAAACAAGTTGTGCCGGATGTGGCACAAGATGCGGATTAAAGGGTTTGTAGATATAAGTCCTGAGATGCTTCAGTCAAGTTTTCAGAGGTCCGCATGGAGTTATGAAGAAGCTGTGTTCGATTAAGTTAGACCTGTTCAGGGAGGTGCTCCGGTATGATAAAGGATTACAAAAAGGTCCGGAGAGATCCGGAAGTGCACGATCTTGTCTTGCGGATTGGACAGAGTGTTTGGGATGTTCTTGTAATATGTTACCTAGATTTATTCATGATTTAAAGATCCGGATGATATTCAGTGATCAGGACTAATCCGGGATACTCCAAGCTGTCCAGACATGGTAAACCGGAATAATGCAGGTGAAGCATTTATTGCAGACAGATATTAGGGTTTGCGGAGCAATATAAGGGATTTCTCAAAAGTTATCTGCTCATTCTACACTTGAGAAGAAGCGAATAGTGGAGCTCTGCAAACAAGGTTCATCAAGCACACCAAGGATCTCCTGCCGAAGCTATTGCATAAAGAAATCAATCCAACCACTCCGTGCAAACCGAAGGCGCATAAGGTATTCTTCGTTTTCATTGCCTCACTGCAAATCTTTGAAGAATGGCTACTCCAAACATAGTTAAGATCTCTGATAGACCTCGCCCCTCATTCAAGAAACATCCCTACAAATCATTGGAGGTAGATCCACTAGGAGCCTTCTCTAGTGTTCCCCACGGAGTCTTACATACTGAAGATATTAGGGTTTACATACACGCAAACATTGAGGAATTTGGGGAATTCAAATTAAGAGACCTCTATCACAAGCAACTGATAGACAATGCTTTTGAGCTCAAACCAGAGTATAAGGGTATCCAGAAGAAACAATTTGAGCAATTCATTCATTTCCCTAGCTTTGAAGAAGATGAATGGGTCCGGTATGTACTGAGCAGGATGCATGACAACTTCCTTTGGCTAGATAGACCCTGTAAGATTACAAAAGAAGCAATTAGAGCAGTAACTGGTCTATACTCTTCCGGGGGGGTACCTATCCTCAAATCTGTCAAGAACAACGTTGTAACTGAGGCCACCGGATCAAAATATGATAAGAGGGCAATGACCATTGAAGATATTTCGGATCCGGATATCAAATATGCATCAATGATAATAGGATACAAGATCTATCACTCCAGCAGGGAGAATTCTGTATCCGGAACTGCAATATACACAGCATATGAAATGCTAAGAAAGAATGCAGATTATGATCTTTGTGAACTACTACTAAGCCAATTGATGGAAAATGTACAGAAAATCAAGAAAGACAAGAAGAACTCCTTTAAGTATGGTACTCTCATTGTATGTCTATTCTTTTACTTCATGAATGAGCTACCTGGAACAAGTGGATGGGTATGGCAGAATGACAAACCTGTTGCAGTCCAGATAAGAGACTATTTGCATGGACTTGGGGATGCAAAAGCGAGAAATACAGCTCTATGGGGATACTTCAAAAACTTTCAGAGCATGATGCAAGCAAGAGAGAGAATTCCCCAGTCTCTCATTGAGAAATACAAGGACTCAGTATGTTTTATGGTTGACACTGATCAGTGCCTAATGGAGGCAGTGGAGCCAAGGACTGTCTGGATCATGCCCATGGGGTATGAAGTTGATGAACAGATAGTAGAGCTGCATGTTCAACACATGCTAAGTCAGCCCAAAGATCCTAAGGCAGAAAGGTTTGGAACCTTTGAGGAGCTGAGCGTGAAATTACATGTAGAACTCAGGGAACCTGAGATTAAGAGAAAAGTGAGAAAAGAAGTAGAGCACATTGCTCAAGGCCTAGGCATCTCAAAAGAGGCACTTGATGCCAGCCGGGAAAAGAGGAGAAAGGCTGAGGAAGAAGAGAAAAGCAAAGAAAGTGCTCCGGTTGAAACCCCCACCCGGACCAGATCATCAAAGAGATCTGCACCTTCCACAACCAAAAGCTCAAAACCGGAAGTCTAGGCATCCGGTAAAAGATCCAAGACAAAAGCATCAAGGGCTTATGAAAGCCAAAAGGATGAAGAGGAGACAGAATCAGATGAAGGAGTAAGAGAAGTAAAGAAACAGAAAAAGAAAGGATCCGGTAAGCCCTCCACAGGCCAAGACAAGGAGGAAATGGCAGAGGTAACTGTTGAAAAGCCCACTCTGTCACTAGAGAGCATAATCAAGTCGGTCACGGTGGATGGAAACCTTCAACCAATGACTGAATCCTATGATGACTTCAGTGAGGAAGACCAAAAGACTCTGCAGGAAGCCACAGTTAAATATCTGAACACATACAATAAGGCTTTCATTGAGATCATATCTCTCATTCCTAAAAGCCTAGAGAAGGAAATGGAAGTAAGAAAGAATAATGCTCATGCCAAAGATCTTGAGATCCGGGAGCAGATAGCTATTCAGCTATATCCTCAAATTGATCCCAAGACAATGAACATGATCTTCAAGGACTGCAGAGATGAGTTCAGAAGTAAAGCCAGGATGAATCAGCTCATGCTTGGTGAGACTGACAAAGTGGCACAAGAGACAGAAGAGATCCTCCGGAAGGCCTTCAAAAGGTTCAATCTTCCTGTTGTAGAGGACTTAGGTGCAGAAATAGCTGCTGATTTGGAATCTTCTGTTCCGGAAGAAGTGAGCCATGAACAGACAAGTGAGGACTTGGGACCCTCTGCTCCAGAAGAAGTGGCCCATGAACAAGCAAGCATCTCTCCTCCGGTTTCCCCTACAGTCTCCGGATCCAAAGAAGAAGAGCAATTGCAGGAGAAGGAAGCAGTGGTGACAGACAAAGAGGTTGACAGTTCTAAGACTGCAGAAGAAAAGAAACATCTGTCTCCGGCAAGAGACACTGCACAAACTGTTCAACAATTTTTGAGCAAAGAAACTCTAGAGATTGATGAACCGGAGCTTCTAAAAGGTCCATTTGATTTTGACTCTCTCTCTCCGGTACAAACAATGAAGATAGCTTCATTTGCAAATGCCAAGGCAAATGAAAAGCTCCTGAAGTCTCATATGGAAGACTGTGAGTTGATAGAGGCTGCTTCCGGAGTACTTGTAAAAATCATGCCATCAATCCAAATAGATCCGACAGCCTCCACTTCCGGTAATCTAAAAACCTTAGTCAGCAGTATTGATACACATTTTAATTCTCTAGAAAAATCAGCTGAAGACAAGGTCCGGAAGGAATTTTTGGATAAGAGATTTTCTGAAATATTAGAATTAATCTCTAAGGATAGGAAGATTGTAAGCATTGGAATAAAGAGCTTAGAAAATGCTCTTAAGGATGGCGGTGACATCTACAAATTTTGTATATCTTGGTCAAAGGCAACAGCTGCAATTGACAAGAAAATAAAAGAGGAACAGGACAAGCTTCAAAGCTTATCTCAAAGTTTTGATCCTCTCTCTTCCTCTATAATAAATCAAGAATGTCAGACTATTGCAGTCTTGAATGAAATAAAGAATCTTGAGAAGGAGAGGAAGAACATTACCAACCGGATGGGAGAACTTAGAAGGATTATAGTCCCTAAGTTGGAAACTATGCATGAGGCCATCAGTGATGCCCAGACCACCGCCCATACAAAAGATCCGACAGATCTCAGGCGGGCAGAAGCTTTTGCATTTTTGTTGAGTGGTCACATTTCAATCTTGGACAGAATGAAGCTAAGTTGGGCTACTGAAATGGTTCAACTGCAGACATCCTTTGCAGACATTCTGCAGTATATGTGAGTATGTAAATATGCGGCTATATATAGAAAATTTTTGAAAATTTTGGTGTGCGGACCCTACCCTTTGCCATTGATGTCAAAGGGGGAGTGAGGAGCAGTGAAAAATGAGGAATCCAACTCAGGGGGAGTTCCGGAAATTGTATATAAAGACAGAGCATCAGCAAAGGGGGAGCATAGTGTAAACACTTAGTCATTTTTCACTAAGTGTTGCCATCAATGCCAAAGGGGGAGATTGTTGGCAAGAGACACTATATGGATTCATGGTTGTTGTCATTGATGGCAACAAAGGTCATTCCACATATCCGCAAGTCATGATATATCTCTACCGGAAGTCAGATTGAAGATTGTTGTGGTCCGGTGAACAAGAACAGAGCATGTGGCAAGGTCCGACAGATTGGTCCGGATCTCTCAGAGGAAGTGTCTTGGCACAGTGCGGATCTGGGGAAGTCAAGAGGACTATCTTGAGTAGTATATTCCAAGGATTTAGCCTCCAGAGATGGACAAAGAAAAAGATATGAATAGTTGAGTACCGGATTCCTGAGAGACAGTAAAAACAGAGGAAGAACTGACTGACAAAGTATCAAACTACTTTCCGGATGTGTTACAGATGATGATAAAGGTTGCGGAGGCATGAATCATGTTTGGCCGACATAATTGATGATAT
Organism: Cunninghamia lanceolata; assembly: GCA_027924645.1. Taxonomy (NCBI): domain Eukaryota; kingdom Viridiplantae; phylum Streptophyta; class Pinopsida; order Cupressales; family Cupressaceae; genus Cunninghamia; species Cunninghamia lanceolata. The sequence continues at coordinate 6,564,418 of BSBN01000404.1, forward strand.
CTACAAGTATATGCTTGATCCGCATTGCTTGGTGAGCAAGGATTCAGCCGACAGAACTAAGTTTGTAAGAAACTAGACTGTTCCGGATGCCGACTAGAAAGATGATGAAATTACTTGTGCGGATATATATAGAGGATGGATTTAGTTGTAAAGGGTGAGAAGTGTGTGAGAGGATATGCGAACAAGTCCAGAATAGAGCAGAAGTAACAAGAAAGATCCGGTATGTGAAAGGACAGCAGACTAAAGAACAGAGGAAAGATGAAGTGCAGCAGATCAGTATACTGAACCTAACCGGAACTGAACTCCAGCATATGCAGATGCTTCCAATCAGTTCAAGACTGTGATTCTTATCACTTTGTAAGACAGTGTGTCTTCTTGTAGGCAGTGAGCCTCTTGTGAGCAGTGTGCTCGGGCAGTGAGCCCTAATTGGCAAGTGCCATTTTTGTAATTTCCTATTCTTCTAACAGAGAATAATTCTTGGGTTAATCACCCCGTGGTTTTCTCCCTTAACAGGGTTTCCACGTCAAAAATACTGTGTCATGTGTTTCTTACTTCATGGATAATGTTTTGTGTTTGATTTTATGCTGCTTCAATTAGAAGGAAAGTTTAATAAGGGAAATAATTAGGATAACTGATTCACCCCCCCCCTCTCAGTTATCAATAAGGATCTATGGTGCTTGTGGAAGAATTATTGGTAGAGGGCTGACCTCTATTTTTGTTGGAATCCCTTCTTATCTTACCCGCAAGGATAAGATCATCTTCTACCTCTATAGCCAATCTTTGAGATAAAGGAAGATTAGTAGGATTAGCCCTTCTTAATAGAAAACTTACCTCAAGAAGCTAAGTTTTGATGAAGAAACATTTAAGATTCTCTGCCGTTGGTTGAGCGATTGTTGGAATCCTATTTGTTGATTTATTGAACTTGGCGATGAAATCTCGCATGGGTTCATGTGCTTCTTTCTTCATCTATGTTAGTTGAGCTAACAAAGCAAGTGCATCTTCCACAGGCTTAAACCTAGCTTCAAACTTGGTTTTGAGAGTATTCCAGTTGGTTATGGTTTGGGTTTGGAGGTGGTAGAACCAATCTGCAGTAGCACCTTGCAATGTTTCTACAAAAAGTCTCATAGCCACATCTTTATGTTCCACCCCTAGCACACCACAAGCTATACAAAAAGCTGCAATGTGTTCATCAAGATGGACTTTCCCATCACCATAGAATTTTAGGAAATTCTTCCTTGAACTACGAGGTAGTTCATGTAGTGGTGGTGTCAAATTCAAAGGTCCAAAAGTATTACCCCATGGGCCTTGAGCTGCCATTATGCGCTAATTGAAAGGTGGGATAACAAACCTTTGTGGAATTCGAACAGATAAAACTCTGTTAGTATTTGAGCTGGAAGTTTCACTTGGTATAGGGGACCTAGCACTGGTAGGAGGAAAACTCCTTATTTTCTAAAGCCGAGGTTGTGGAGGCAAAAGACCAAAGTTATTTTGCTGCATTAACCCAAACACAGGATCAATAATACCTTGAGTTTGCTAGAATGCAATATACTCAACAAAGATTTAGAAACAACTTAAAGTAATGGACAAGGATGAAATGCTTCAACTCAAAGTGTGAGGCTCTAAGTTGCATGTTCTTCCCCAGTAGAGTCGCCAAAAAATTGTTGGGTGAATATTTTGTAGTTTAGCTAACTAACAACAAAATGGTTATATCGCCATAGCTATGATGAGACAGAGTCTCTCCTATCAGCAAGGGGAGGTTCCCTCTAGATGATGAATTATTTCTAATAAACAACTTTTAACACTTATATAAACTAGAACTATGCTTCATTTGAGACTCTTCTTTGTTCCAACTGAAGATCAAAAAGGCACAAGTACACAACAAAGAAGGCATCATTTACCCTTCTGAAATGGTGGATTGAACCCTTCAATGTACGCTGAGGATAATATTGGTAAACAGGAACAACCCTCCTATCCCCTTCAGATGTCGAGCTTGGGAAAATCCTCATTGAGGCTGCTATGTACACAAGATAGGAATTCATATAGAATTTGAAGGTAGTATGTACCTTGATCAGTTGCTCATGGAGAGCATTGCTGATTTGTTCACCCCAGAAGATAGCATGTTTGCCTTGAAGTATAATTTTGATGAAAGAATACATCCATTCATGAAAAAGTGAGGAAGAAGCTAGTCCCCTTATTCTACTAAGAAGAGTTATAAGATCACCCACTTCGTCAACAAAATCACTTCAGGAAAAGCTCCTTGGCCACCTAGACAAGTTTGACCTTGGAGTCTTAAGCCACTTGGTATTAATTACCTTCTTAACTTTCTCAGTGTTCTTATCATATTCTTGCCGAGCAATAGTAAAATCAAGATTCACAACATTAACAGAAGTGGGACACATGAAAACTTTATCAACAAATTCTAGATCCAGTCTCATGATTACATTACCCCTACATTGACTACTACCCTAGTATCATTTTTGTAGAAATGAGCACATTAAAGAACAAACTCTAATTGTGTGCTGCCACTAGAAATTAAGACACTAGGTGAATGTTGCTCTTGACAATCTTCTGCATAAGAGGGCTGGGGTTATCTGACTTAGTCCTCTCTACAAACTAGGTCATATCCACATGACCGATCTCTATGCCCCGAATATCATCAACATTTGAAGTGACCGAAGTGATTGGGAAAACACCTTGATACTTGTAAGTCATTGCTTTTACTTTCTTCAGAGACAGCTCAGTCATTTGGAAAAATGACTCCTTCAGATGAAGACCTTGGTAGCTACTTGCAAGAGAAACTGCAACAATAAGTCATGATTCAACAGTTAGGGGAAATACTAACAATTTTAGGGAACTACATATTGTTGATCATGACAGGAGGGATGAGCTTGTAAGGCCTAAAGTGCAAGTAGGTCAAAAAATGGAGGAAAGCGGGCTCAGGATAGCAATTTAGAAAATTTTTCAGAGTTAGAAAAATTTGAGGAAGTGAATGCATGGGCGGCAAAATTTGCCACCCTTGCATATCAAGGGGAATTGTAAATGTCGGGGCAGCAAATTTTACCACTCTTGTAGGTAGGTTGAAAATCTTGCAAGTGTATTGGCGGTGGTTTTTACCGCTTTTGCATGAGGGGAACATCATCACATGTTCAAGCAGTGATTTTTACTGACTCAACATGTTGCAAATTATTTTAGTGTGAGGGTGGCAAATTTTGCCACTTTGACACCTGAGGATGAAACAAACAAGTGCGCAAGCAGTGAATTTCACTGACTTAGCACTTAGAGATAGACTTAACAAACATTCACTTTAGCGGCAAAAATTGTTGACTCGACACAAACAAAGTTTAAAATTTCATGCTTAAGGGGTAAGCTTGACCGCACAAACATGTGTGGGTAGTTCTAAGTCTTCAAAGGACATGCATCGGCGGCATTTACTACCATCTATACATTTTCTTGAAAACCCATGCAAAGACCTATAGGAGAAAATTAATAAAGAAAACAAACTGTTCAAGAAAATGAAACTAGGTTTAACAAAGGGCAAAAAATGTCGACACAAAAAGATGCAAATCTTTCAATGTATAAACTAGGGTTTCAAAATAGTAATAAAGAAACAATTTTTAAACATTCTATCACACACAAACCCTTAAAGAAAAGAAAAAAAGAGTGAAAAAATGAAAACTTACCTCTAACAGGAAAACCAAAACCCTATATGTCAAAAATCTCCACAATCCGCTTGTAATGATTCACAATGTCGGCTTGATAAATGGAGGGTAAAGAATGCAGGTAAGATAGAAGTAAGGATGAAATATAAATGATTTAAAACACATTTAAAAACTTAAAATGAAACTAAAAGACCAAATTAAATGCCACGAGTTAAACTGCCATAGCATTTAATACGTGCTTCGACAGAGAAATTCACCGATATAACATGTGTTATAGACTAGACATGCATTGGCGGCAAAATTCACCACCTCTGCATGTGGAAATGATAACAACATGTAATGGTGGTAAAAACTACCGCTCCAACATGGATTTGGGTAAAACAAAGAATGCATTGGCGGCAAATTTTGTCACTACTGCATTTAACTTCTAAAAACTAAAAACATGCAAGCGCGGTGAATTTCGCCACTCTTGCATATACATAAAAATACTCTAACTCTTTTAGAATTGAGAAAATTATTTCAATCAACCTATATGAGCTTCGAGAAATCCAAACAAGAAATGACTTGAATAGATAATCTGGAACCAGAGGACTATGCACGAGAACGAGATGACTTGCCTTGATTTGTAAACTTAGAGTGTAGGCTATGAAATGGACAAGTTTTGTAGGGGTCATCCTACAAAATGAGCACAATTGATTTTGAGGACAACAGGTATATATGCAAAATTGAAAGTACAAATCATCCACTTGTTCAGTGGGTATTCTCCACTTATCCAGTGGATAGAAAGAAGAAAGAAGGGATAAATTACTCCACACTAGTGGTTGAACCATCCAGGGGTTACAAAGTGTTTGCAAAAGAAAGTACAATTACAATACAATGGATAAATTACAAACCAAACCAACCCTCAGGTTTCACAAGTATCACTGCTGCAATCAGTTAGAGCATAGAAAACTCCAATAAATCAAGAAGGAAGCATACATATAAAATCATAGAATCTTCATGTATATACCACATAAGGAAAAATAGGAGAAAGAGCTCAGATTTAATAGTTGTATGTCACTGTTGTAGCTGATCATGGGTCTATAATCCTTCATGACATTCCTGTAGACTCTTCATATCAGATTCAAAACTCCAAAATCCATGCCTCAATCCCTTGCATAAAACATTAGCATCATCAAAACTCAAGATAACAACATCATAGCTAATTGAATTCAAAGAAGATCACTGCTAGTTGATTCTACATACAAAAAACTAGTCTTATAACTGTTGTACGAACGACCCCAGTAGAGACAAAGACCCACAAATGATGCACAATGTATATCAAACCCTTCTCAAATTTCACAACACTAACAATACATCCTTGAATGCCAACAATGGAGTTTTCAACCTCAAAGGTAGATTGAACTACTCCTCCAAACCCACACCCATTGAAAATGGTACGATAGGCTAGATTTGTATGACTGGTCATAAAAAATTAGGATCTACATTAAACTCCAAGAAAAGTAAACCAGATTGGTCGCCCACACATAGCAATTAATTTCCTCTATACAAAAAACAACAATTTTCAATGTTCACACCCATACAAACATATCTCCCATTGCAAATGTATGGCCAGATTGTATGGCCCAACAAGAGAAATAACAAGGAATCTTTAAAGGATCAACAATAACACTTCAAAACCATACTATAAATCTCACATAGCAAAAGCATTACAAAACTTCATAAATCCATGAAAGCACCATGGCAAACCCTGTATGAGTTTACTCCAATCTCTAGCTTCAGCACAAAGGTGATTCCTGTATGAAACCACACCAACTTCAGCTAGGGTGGATCTCTCACCACCGAAACCAATCTACTCCAAGAGGGTTTTTGTCCTCAAGAAGAATTTCTACAAGAGGGCATTTGTCCTCGAGAAAATGGAAGAACTCTTAGGTTCAATCCCAACATCATTTCATTACAAAATCCAAGCATGTTCAAACAATGAGCCCAACACCTCCTTTTATAACTTTTTGAGGGAAATAAAATATTATTTCCTTTATCCCTTCATATTTCTCCTCAAAAAATATAAAAATAACTCATTATGTGTGCACAACTTAAAGTCAAATTTTTAATTAAAAGCTCCTTTTAGCTCCAAAGATCCCTTTTATCAAAATAAAGGAAATATTTGATTCACAAGGCCCCAATATGATGCATCCATGATTTAAAGATTTTCATCCCCTTTCCAATGAGCTATAACACTTAAGAGTTAGATGAACATTTCCCAACCTTTTTAACTTAAGTGTAATAATTAATTGTTTAGCTCATTAAATCGACTAATTTTACGGAAAATCCCAAATATCATCAAACTGCAAAATTAAGCATACCAACATACTCCATGATGTTTGGGAAGATGAATGATGCCTTCCAAGTGACTTTCCAAAAATAGACGGCTTCTTCGAGAATCTTGGAGAGAAAACTGGGAACCTGATCAAACATCAAAAAGCATCACTGTGAACTTGAACATCCACTGAGCTCATTGCCATAGAAAATTTAGGCCATTTCTAGAAGGAAACCCAATTTTATAATTAATATTACACTAAGTTGCAATAATTAAATATAACCTTAGGCAACCTTAGTGAAATATTAATTAATTATCAGAGTAATAGTCCCAAGCCAAAATAAGCAATAGAAATGCACTGATAAATAACTTCAACCAATCCCTGATGAAATGAAGACTTGAGACACACACAACTGCTCTGCAGATAGAACCATGACCACTCCAAGAACTTTGGAGTTCTTCCAACATGCCGGATGGCTTTCACAAGACTACGAACAAGCATAATGCACATAATAATCAACGTGCCAAAAATGGAACATTATAGATTGGTAGGACATTTTGGAATTGATAAGACAATAGCTTTGGTAAGTGAACATTACTTTTGGCCTTAGATAAATAAGGATGTAAGGAAATTTGTGCAGAGTTGTAGAGTTTTTCAAGTTGCGAAAGGGAGTAGTCAGAATATTGGTTTGTATAAATCTTTGACATTACCAAAGAAACCTTGGGAAGATATAAGCATGGATTTCATATTAGGATTGCCAAGAACATAGAGGGGGTATGATTCTTTATTTGTAGTGGTGGACAAATTTTTGTCACATTTCATACCTTGTAAGAAGACAAATGATGCAGTGCATGTTGCTGACCCATTTTTCAAGGAGATCATGAGATTGCATGGATTGCCTAAGAGTATAGTTTCAAACAAAGATACAAGATTTATTGGATATTTTTGGATGACATTGTGGAAGAAGATGAAGATAGACCTAAAGTTGAGTTCAAAATTTCACCCATAGACATATGGACAAATAGAAGTGATAAATAGGAGTTTGGGTAACTTGTTGTGATGTTTAGTAGGAGATAAGGCAGGAAATTAGGATCTAATTCTACCACAATCAGAGTTTACATACAATAATTTAGTGAATAGGAGTATAGGGAAGACACCATTTGAGATTGTGACTGAAGTGAAACCTAGAGGAGTTGTAGAATTGAGAGACATCGATATGGAGAATAAGAAAAGTGCAGAGGTAGAAGAATTTGCAGGATACATGGAGACAGTACATAATCAAGTCAAGAAGCATTTGGAGGAGATGAATAGTAAGTATAAAGAGCAAGTAGATGAGAAGAGGAGACACAAAGAATTTTTAGTTGGTGATAAAGTAATGGTATATTTGAGAAAGGAGAGATTTCCAGTGGGGACATACAACAAGCTAAAGATGAAGAAGTTTGGAACATGTAAGATTCTTAAGAAGTTTGATTTAGGGAATGCATATGAAGTGGAGTTACTGGAGACATTTGGTATATCACCTATATTCAACATTGTAGACCTATATCAGTATCATGAAGGAGAATCAAGTGACAACATTAAAGATGATTTGAAGAATCAGTTACCACAACAACAACCAGAATAGATAGAGGACATCTTGGATAGCAGAGTTGGATGCAGTACCAGAGGCGAGCAGTATAAACAATATTTGGTAAAGTGGAAAGGAAGACCGAAAGAAGATTCATCTTGGATTTCTTAGGTTGAGGTAGACCACCTTGGTTTTCCTCTAGCCCTAGCAAAGTGAGGGACTCACTTTTTCAACAACCTTGAGTGTCTGATGTAGGAGCATCCCAGGTTGCGGAGCAATCTTGCATCAACCAAAAAAATATTTGCATTCTTTTGTTTTCTCCCATTTTTAGTTCATTTCAGTCATTTGTAGTTTCAGCATTTTGTACCACATTTCACCACATTTTCATATTAGATCTCGTGGAGCAAGACTTAGCATCTGTATATCATCATCTACGTCATATCCAAATTTCAAGTCATTTGGATTTGTCTACTAAAAGTTATCGCTATCAGAAGATCATCAGTTTTCACATAACAGAGCATTTAGATAGTTGGTTGAAGGAGAAGGTTTGCGGAGCACTTCCATGACTTGTGAAGCCAAATGAAGCATCATACATGGCACATATGGATCAGATAGACCTTCCTTGAGGTCCGCACTAAGTTTCATGCATTTGCGAAGTAATACCAAATGTTGTAGGCCGACCTACCTATTTCTACATGTTACATCCTTCATTGGAGTTTGTAACCTCTTAAGGCTGACACGGAGGATTATATGAGCTTGAAGATGATATATATATATATATATATATATATATATATATATATATATATATATATATATATATATATATATATATATATATCGTAGATGCATTAGGAAGTTAGCTAGTGATTATGATAGTTTAGATTAGATGTTTTGTTACGAGAAGGCACCTTCAATGCCATATCTTTCATATTTGTTGTAACCGAAAGTCAGGCTGCATGTGAGCCCTATGATTGTAGTCTACATGTTGCTGACATATGAGCATTGTAATTCTTTGATATTCTGAATATATGAATCTTCCATTGCATTCTACAATTTAGTTGTTTCCGTTGTGTTTACTCTAGCTACATAATTCCTCCAGCCATGACTACACCAATATGTCTCTATTCTTGTACTTTCATTCAAGTATCATTAACCAATAGAATTAAATTCACCAAGTAATAGCATTTTTATGAAGTAAAATGAAATTACAAGATTCTTCTAAAACTATCATAACATTCTTGTTTCTTAATGAAATTTAAAATGTTACAATGTTTCATAAAGATAAGAAGAAGGAGAGTAAAAACCAAAAATGGTTTGGATATATTGTTTAAGTGTAAAAGAAATTTTTCATTGAAATTAGCCTTTAACAGTCAAAACCTACGTAGAAGTACATTTACAAGAGTGCTTAAAAGAATTCCTTCTTTAATAACTAATGTTTTCAAGCAAGGGAATTATCTTACTAATTTATTGTCTTATTGTGTGGCATTATGCCCTGCAATGGATGGACATGCACACATAAAACAACGATCCTCTATCCATATCCCAACCATATGCAATTTTAAGCACCTCATAATATTCAAATATACTTTTTTTACCAAACAATAATATTACTCAAATGATATTAGCACAACCATCTAAGTCCAACTTTTTTTAATAATCCATACATACCATAGTCAAGCACTAACTCCAATATAATACACACATCTTTCATTGAGGATGTGGTGTTAGGTTAGTGCCCTTCCATTTATATTAAGGTCATTGAATTTAGAGTTCATAATTATCAATCACAATCTCAGAGCATAGACATATTGTAATTTACTATTGATATCATTCTAAATCACAACTCCCTTAAATTTACATCATCATTCCCTTACAACATGTCTCAATTGTAACTTCAAGATACATGTCATAACCATATGATAAAGATCACATAAAATCACCCCACTCTTGGTCTTTTATATTAGCATTGAAATCCCAACAAAAGTATGCATAATATCATAGATAAATGTAAAATTTTATGCACAGTGATCCTTAGAGGATATTACACAATTGCCAAGAATGAACCACAACTCCAAATACAACAAATATATCTGGAACCAATTTTAAAATCTTCCTTTAATGGTAGTAATCTAATACAAGGATGGTTTAATTAAAACTTTTAAATGCAACCCATAAGCAACAGTCACCATTACTACATCCCAAAGATAAAAGGACACACTAAATTACATCCCAACCTTTATACAATGGAATACATTAAAATTTTAATAGTCTAGTCTCTAGATATAGAGCAAGGGTCAATATCAAAAACCACAATATTGTCCTCATACCAACTAGCATCAAGAATACCCATCAAACCAATTCAAAAGAAAATGATATCTACTTAACTAGGTAAACTACTCAAGGAAACAATCATAGATCACTTCACCATGCTCAACAAAGTCCTAGTTAGGAGAGAACATTGTTACAGTCACAAATCTTATTGAAAATAGAGATGAACACCACAACCCTCAATTCTACCTTAAGAATCAATGCACAAAGAATTATCAACATTCTATGAAAAATAATAGTTGAGAGTATTTAGATAATAGGCTTTATCCTTATTTATCTAATAACAATGGAATGCACCCATAAGTTTAAATCAAATGTTAGTTAACGCAACCCATAACAACCCAACACATATATATTTTCCAAAACTAAATTTCATATAATAAATCACCATAAAAAGAATGCAAGCATCTAAGGCTACCAGAATATCAATACAAAGCCCTACCGCAAAAACAATGTGCCCAAACCTTTATTACAACATGACACCTAGCATGCAATAGAATAAAAAAAAACAATGAGAAACTCAAATAAGGTGCCTACAATTGGGGTACAGGAAAATGACTATTTAACAAAATGCCTCAATTGTATAAAATATTCCAAAAGGGTCTACTGAAAGGCCTTAGAAACTTAGAAGAAGATACAACTAGTAGGTGTAAGATAGACTACTCAAAGTCATAAGCAATGGGACTAACTGTCCTTTAACACACAATACTTTACCATATATTATATTCAATAAATCACAAGTGATTTAAACCCTTTTTCTATACCTTTACTAGTGGTTCTCGTTTGATAAGCATATATGAAAGCTAAATTCAAAATTGTTGGGATATGTGTCATACAACTTGCAATATTCTAATATCGGATGTATCTATTTAATTATTTATACCCACTTGGCATGACATTAGTTGTCACTTGGAGTTTGTAAATTTGACAATTTGTAATTATCTCTTAGTTGTCATGGGAGTTGCTAATGCAACTATGATAACTTAAAAAATATGTAAGAGTTGTTGAAATAGAAAGAGCATGATGAGAGGGAATAAATTTTAGAATTGGAGAAGATCAAGGAAGATCACCAAAAAGGTAGATAACATCATAAGTGGAGAGCTTTAGTTGAAAGAAGAAGTTTCTAATTTAACTTGTCTTGATTTTGGGTGTTGTGATTTATGGAAGGACAAGAATGCCTAAACTAGCTAGTGGTTTCCAACTCATGGTTTTAGAAACCATTCATGATTTGTGGTTTTCCTCGTGCCTATTTATTAAGTGCTTGATTTGAAGGAAAAAGAAGGATGAAGTTATGTATTTGTAGGTACACTTATGTGATAGGATCACTATAGAGATTAGCATATTGTATTGATGTACTTCATTATTTGAAGATTAATACAAGATTGGGTCTTTTCAATGGCGGAGTTTTTTCTCACAAGGGTTTCTCCATGTATATCCTATGTTCTTGTAAAGTGTTGTGGTTTGTATTTTCTCTATTGCAGTATTTTTATTTCCATTTCCTATATGATTTATTAATTTTAATAAATTTAAATGCACTAAGGTACAATAAGTTTTCACTATATTTTCACCTTGTTTAAAACAATTGGTATCAGAGACATGGGCTTGATTAGAGATAGGGACACCTTTATTTGAGTGAGTGATTGGTTTTTTTACTACATTGGGAGTTTTTTGTGTTTTCTTTTAGTTTTAGGTTCAAGGTGATAAGAGAACATGGCTAGTTCATCTTGGTTCGAGATTAAAAAAATTCAACGGTATAGGGTATGAGCTTTGGAAGCTAAAGCTAGAGGATCTCTTGAAAGAAAGATATAAATGGATTTCCATGCAAAAGTAGAAGAAATCAAACATGTCAAATGAGGAATAGGTAAAAAAAGATAAAAAGCATGTGGCACTATTTGTTTGTGTTTATCTGATTCCATTTTATTGGATATTTCTGGTGAAGCTACTACTTATAAATTGTGGAATAGAATAAGAGAGAGCTATCGAACTAAGAGTCCTTGTAATAAGTTATCTCTACAAACAAATTATCTTAAAATGAAGGATGGGGACCAGTTGTAGAACACTTGAATTTGTTTAATCTAATCTTGAGCTAGTTACAATCAGTTGATGTAAAGATAGATTAGGAGGATAAATGTATTTTATTATTAAGTTCATTTCCTAAATCTTGGGATAATCTAATATTGCAATTAGTGGTTCTCTTATAGATGTTTCAAAGTTGTATGCCCTCATTGCCATCCTACTTTTAGAGGAAATGAGAAGAAAGACTTTATAGGGGTCTAAGGATGCATTGCATGTGTGTGGAAAATATAAGGAAAAAGGTAATGGTAAGAAGGGTGATAAGGACAAGTCTAAGGATAATTCTAAGTCTAAGGGAAGGTTTAAAACACTTGGTAGGGGTAGATTGAGGTGTTGGAACTATGGTGAATGAGGGCATCTCAAAAAGGAATGTAAGAATATGAAGAAAAATGATGGTGATTCCTATATGGATAATCCTCTAATGATGAATCTATTGATGCTTTTATTATTTCTACTAAGATGACTTCTTATGACTCTTGGTTGATAGATTTAGGTGCATCCTACCACATGAATCCTCACAAGGAGTGGTTTTCAATATATTTAGCTTATGATGGTGGGAGAGTTTTCCTTGGAGATAACAACACAAAAAATTATCAGACGAGGAGGGGTAAAATTGATTTTCAGTCATTGGAGAGTTAAAACCTAAAAGATGTATTACATATCTCTAGTCTATCTTGGAATTTAATTTTTGTATATAAAAAAACTGATTTAAGGGTACATGTTACTTTTGAGAAGAAAAATTGTAGGTTGAGAAAAGGGAATTTGGTGTTAGCTAAGGCCACTAGGTGTGGCATCCTATTTATGCTAGAAGTATCTACATTTTTTAACTCTGTTAATGTAGCTTATAACTCTATATTTTATAAATTGTAGCAACATAGGATGGGTCACATTAGTGAGAAGGGTCTCAAAACCCTCATTAATAAGAAGATGGTTCATGGTTTGTTTGGTTATTCTACTAATTGATTTCTATGAGCACTGTGTATATGGAAAACAACATAGAGTTTCACTTAAATCAGAATGTACTAGGGCTAAACAAATTTGGAGGTTATTCAGTGATGTCTTTGGTCCTATGGATTTTTCTTCTATTGGAAAGTCTCACTTTTATGTTTCCTTTATTGACATGATTATTCTAGATATTCATGCATTTACTTTCTAAAGGAAAATTCTATTGTATTTTCTACATTTAAAGAGTTTAAAACACTTGTTGAGAAACAAGCATATATAAAAGAAAAGGTTTTAAGATTGAATAATGGTGGTGAGTTTTTCTCTAGGCCTTTAATGACTATTTCAAGCATGTATGAATTGTTAGATAGAAAATAACTCCATATACCCACAACAAAATGGAGTGGAAGAGAGGATGAATAAGAATTTAATAGATAGAACGAGAAGTATGTTCAATAGTGCAAAGATTGAACAACATTTTGGGCTAAAGCAGTTCACATTGCATGTTACTTGGTTAACAAGTCACCTACTTATGCTCTTGTTGATAAAACTCCCTATGAGGTATGGACAGGTAAATGACCATTAGTTTCTCATTTAAGGGTTTTTGGTAGCATATGTTCATGTTCCTAAAGAAAAACATTCTAAGCTTGATTTCAATGCTACCAAGTGTGTTTTCATGGGTTAATGCAAGAACATTAAGGGTTATAAGCTTTGGGATTATGTAGAAATCAAAATGTTATGTTTTAAGGATGTTATTTTCAGAGAGCTTAGGGAATTTAAAATTGATGAACAACCTCATGTGAAGCCTAACAAATAGTTCATTTTTATATTAAGGTTGAACCAAAGAAAGATGCACATGTAGAACAACAACATGATGGATAGGAAGATGAAGGCGGCTTAGAAGAGAGTTCTAAAGAGGAACAACCAAAGCATATTATTACACCTCCAAGAAGATCCACTAGATAACATAAACCCATTGATAGGTATGGGTATAGACCATCTAATTTTCATTGCATCTTTGCATTATCATGTACTGACAACAAACCTAGATCTATGAATGAAACTTTGTCTTTAGATGAGCATGAGTCCTAGTTGAAGGCCATGAAAGATGAGATAAAGGCTTTGGACAAATGTGACACATGGTATCTAGTTGAGCTACCCAAGGGGAGGAAATCCATTGGTTATAAATAGGTATTTAAAAAGAAATTTAGAGCAGATGGTAAGATGGAAAGGTATAAGGCCTTTTTAGTGGCTAAGGGTTACTCCTGAGTTGAGGGAGTGGATTTTGGTGAGATATTTTCTCTTGTGTCTAAACTAACCCCTACTAGATTCCTTTTATCTATTGTTGTTGCTTTTGGTTTAGTGGTAGAGAAAATGGATGTGCAAACAACATTTCTACATAGGGATCTTGATGATGAAATATTTATGAATATACCTGACAATTTTGTGGTCAAGGGATAGAACACTTGGTTTGTAGGTTGAAGCAATATTTATATGGTTTGAGGTAGTCACCAAGAATGTGGTATCATAAATTTGATGTTTTCACATTAGATCCTGACTTTTAAGGAGTGAGGTAGATCACTATGTTTATTTTAAATTAATTGATAATCGATTGCTAATCATTATCCTATATGTTGATGATATGTTATTTATTGGAAATGATAAGGGGATGATTAAAAAACTTAAGGGTCAGTTATTTGGTACATTTGATATGAAATATTTAGAGGCTTCAAAATATATTTTGGGTATGGAAATTTACAAGGATTAGGTTAACAGAAAATTATGGTCAAATCAAAAGAAGTATAATGACACTATTTTGTAGCATTTTGTGATGTAGGATTGCAAACTAGTTAGTATTACCTTTCTAATTAACACTAGGCTATCTCTTGAACAATGTCCTAAAAGAAATGATGATCGTGAGGAGATGCAGGAAACCTCATGTATGCCATGTGGTTTGTACAAGACTCGATATTGCCCAAGCAATGGGAGTTTTGAGTAGGTTTATATCGAACCCTGGTAAAGAACACTAGACATATGTTAAAAGAGATTTTAGATATTTTCAAGGAATGTATCTATTGTATTTTTTTATCATGGTAGTAGTGATGTGAGAAATATGGTTGATTTAAAAGGGTTTGTTGATTTTAATTGGGTTGATTGCAGAAGGTCTACAAGTGACTATGTCTTTACTTTGTTTGGAGGTGTAGTTAGTTGGATGAGAAAAAATAGCCAATAATTGCATTGTCTACTACAAAAGTAGAGTATATGGCTACAACACATGCCTATAAAGAGGTAGTGTGGTTATAGAGGTTGTATTCAAAAATAGGATTTGACTATAGACATATCAGAATTGAATGTGACAGTTAGAGTACAGTACTATTTATTTGGCTAAAAACCTAGTGTATCATGTTTGTACAAAGCATATTGATGTTCAATATAAATTTGTTTGATAAATGGTTGAGGGTGGAAAAGTCACATTATAGAAGGTTGACACCTCAACAAATGTTGTAGATTACCTCACTAAGCCAGTGAGCACATAGAAGTTCAATTGGTGTAGAGAGGCCATGGGACTTACCTCTTCTAGAGCTTGATTTATTCTGTTAGTTTCCCTTTTTCTCTTGCAAGGTATATGGCAAGTGGGAAAATGTTGGGATAGGTGTCATACACCTTGCAATATTCTAATATTAGAAGTATTTATTTAATTATTTACACCCACTTGGAGTGGCATTAGATGTGCACTTTTAGGTCATGGGTACTAGGAGAAAAGACAAAGAAAGCATCGTAGCTCAAGAGCTAATCTAGAATGACTCACAGAGGATCAATAAATGGTGATATTGAATGGGTTGGGGATTTTTTAAGGCCTTTGAGTTTCTTTGATATAGTGTTTAATTATGTATATTAGGCTTGTATGCTTTTTGCTTTCTTTCTTTGCTTTTGTTGTGATTTTCTTTTCTTTTAATTTTTTTACTTGATTCCACGCCCATAACCTAACCCCATACAACTAGTAAGATGAAAGGGTTCATCACTGAGGATTAGATTAGGTGGTTTTGGACATTTTGGTCAGATTTTGAACATCTCTATACAAGTGAGGAAAAAATGGGGAGGGATAGTATACTTACGAGGTTCTAGAAGTTGCTATTAAGTTTTGAATATCAATAAAAATAGAGGGGGATAGTACTCATGGACTTGATTGTGTGTATCATACCTAGTCTGGAGTAAAAGGCCAAAAATAAGTGGTCAATGTATTGTGATTAGGTAGAGGGCTTAAATGTCCAAAGTTCACATGATTATGGAAATAAACTTAACATGGCAAGTTCTAATGTGTGATATAAACAAGTAGACTCAACTATGCATGTGTAATATGAAGTGGGTGTTGGATGGTGTATGGTGAATGTGGGATAAAGTAAGTATATGTAGAAGGGATTGGAAAAATTCTTGGTTGATCTTGGTGCATAAATAAAATATTATACTAATGTAGTGAATTGTTCTAAGTCTTAAATCATGAATGTTCTAGAGAGATAGACAAAGAATGGGGTCAACCAATAATTGAAGTATAGTGGGTAATGGTAGTTGGGTCCCCCATGTTATCATAACATCATGAAAGATCATTAGGGGGTAATGATTAATATCATTGTATGGATCATGGTAAAATGATAAATCAAGTTTTGTTAAAAGGCCATCAAACAAATCTATCTCATTATCAAGCATTGATGAAGGAGGTGTATCATGAGGAGAAATGAGTATAGAACTATTATCAATAAGATCCTGAATCTTGCTCCTTAAAACTTTCCATTGGTTGGTAGAATGGTCTAACATGCAATGGTAGGAACAAGAGAGATGGATTGATTGACCTTGTTTAGGGGCTTTTCAAAATGCTTGATTTTGAAGAGTGATTAACTTATTATTCAAGAGAAGGGGCAATAGTTGTTCAAGAGAAGTAGCAAGTTGTGTATAATTTCTCTCATCTAGTTTTTCTAACAATATAAGAAAATAATCCCCTATAGAAGTTCCATAAGTGAAATCAATAACAGGTGGAGTAGAGGAGGTGATCCTAAGCTTTGGAAGTTTTTAAAAATTCAATGGCATCCATAGTTAAATAAAAAATAGGGGTGTGATTGGTTAAAAGTAGTTTCTCTTGGATATGAGGTAAGAGGATTTAATTAAATATAGGTTGAAGTGTAGAATTAGGATGATTAAATTTTATGTGGACTAGTAATGAGTAAAATTGAGAAGTGTAATCTTGAACAATTTTAGTAGGATCTTGTTTTTAACATGTGAGTTGTGTAAGGGAAACATTGGGTTCTATGTTAAATTTGAAGTGAAGAGTGAAAGTATGAACAAGATCTACAAAGGAGCGTATGGAACTAAGTGGTAAAGTGTAGAACCAATCCAAGGCATCACTTGTTAATGTTCTAGGAAAGTGTTTGGCTAGAACAATATCATCAGTAGTAATTTAGTTGAACAAAGGATATATAAATTCCACACATTTCCAATAGGGTCTCCATAGCCATTGTATTTATCAAAATGTAATGAGGACCTATCACTAGGAGATGGGTATGCAAGGATTGTAGGTAAAATGGGTGATACTATCAATGAAGGTTTTGAATGAGGAGTGGGAGATTTGAGGGTCTCTAATTGTACCTCTAACTCCTTAAGATTAGTAAAGACATATGTCTAATCAAGTGTAGGGGAGGGGTAAATATCATAATGAGAAGGAGGTGCAATATCATGATAGGAAGGTTATGTGGCATGTGTGTAAGGAGGGGTGTAAGAAGAAGTTATCCCATAATGAGTGGAGGTCAAGGGTTATTGTGTGAGAGGAAGTATCAAATGCAAAGTGGAGGGAGGTGGTGTAATATGAGATGATGGACAAAGAGATGAAAACTGATGAGAATTAAGTGTTAAAGATTTGAGTGTAGGATATGAAGTGGACATAGGGTGTGTGAGTGTAGAAATGGAAGAAAGAGGTGGATGATGCATGGAAAACATTTTATAATCCCATAAGAAAACTAAGACATCATAAGTGGCTCATCACAACATGATTCATTCACAAAAACCTTATAATAATATTCATTAACATCAAAATTCATTACATTAGTAGAAACATTATTAAAAAGAAAAGACATCTACAAATCTTAATCATAATGTGCATCTAATGTGTTAACTAAAAGATCATAAATGCCATGCCCATCATATGCCTCCTCATGTTCAATTAAAAATGGTGTATGATTATTTCTATGATGGAAAGAGGAAGGTGACAAATCATAAGAAAGTGGAAGGGATAAATTAATGGGTGGAGTACATGTGGTTGAGAAAAGAGTGAAGGGATAAATAATATGAGGAGGTGGAGACTCACAAGATATACAAAGTAATGTAGGAAGTGTAGGAGGCACAAAAGGTGGATTAAGATGATGAGAACACTTGGAGTAGGATGGATCCATTTATAAGTGGGGATAATAAGTGGTTGTGTCAATACCACTATATGGATCATCCCATGGAATGTCTAAAGGATGTGTAGGAGAGTCCTTGTATAGACTAAAGTATTCAAGGTTGATGCAATTTATGAGGGTTTTAGAAATATGGGAATGGTAGGAAATGGAAGAAGGTAGAGGGGAAGCATCACCATTATATGAATCATGGTCATATGAGTCATGGATTGTATCATCACTAGAAGAAGAATTAGTGAAGGTGTCAAAAGATAGATCATCAAAGGAAATATAAGATTCTTCATGTGTTACATTGAGATAAGATGAAGTGGGTGAAAGAGGCATCCGATAACATGGTTCACTATTATTTTCACTAGGTGAAAGCTTGTACATAAGAGGAGGAGGGAGTGGGATGGGAAAAGTAGTGTTAGAATCATCATCTAGGTCATGAAGAGTTAAAATGTGAGGGGATAGTGAACAAGGGGTAGTTGTGGGAAAATGAACATAGAAGGACATATAAGGGACTCCCAATCATTTGGATAGATTCCAAGGAAATAGGTGAAGGTGGGATAATGAGAAGTATATGATCAATAGAGAGGGATAAAAATTATAAATCAAGGAAGTTTATTATATGATGGAGGATCATAGGATGTGTAGATAAAAGGTGGCATCAAGAAATGATTTATGGATAGAAGAGAGAGATATGTGAGAATCCATGACTTAGGAGAGACAGGATGGCAAGGGTAATTAAGTACTAGGGTTTGGACTAAGAGGAGATAAATGAGAGCCAAACAATGATATAACTAGTAAAATAAAACATCGTAATGATAGGACTATTCTAATACATACAACTCAAAAGTAGAAATGCACAAGAATTAGGTTCACCAAAATGAAAGATACAAAAAAAGGAACTTTCTTTAATAAGTGTGTGTTATATTTAAGATAAAATGAAGGATATTTAAATGTGCATTAGAAATCCTAATATAACTTATTTCAAACACACTTAAAGATGGGACTAACAAATCAACAAAACTAGATAGGAAACAAGAACTTAGAAATAGGAATGAGTGATCTTAATAATGAAAGAAAAGGACAAAGAATGGGTTCACTTGGTTCCAAAATAGGCAAAGCTATAAATTTTTTGGAAATTCTTGTGATAATGCACAAGACGTTTCTTGAATGTTAAACCTACAAACATGAAAAGTAAGTCAAATCTTGATAGTTCATTGCAAGCAGGTGCACTTAACTAGAACAATAGAAAGAGAAACAAGGAACATGTTCAATTAGTTCTATAAAGGGTAGGGTTCTAAACAATTATAGAGATGTTAGTTACTATATATCATATCCTCTTTTACAAATATACCTACAAACATGAAAATTTGAGGGAAGACCCAACAAAACACAATCCAATTTGACTATGTGAAAGAAAAGTGAAAAACAAAGAAATATAAAGGTTTCACTAATTTTTCTAATTTTGTATAAAAATATCTAAGGTTTGATATTATGTGACATCTACCATGAATATTTTAATCCAAAAAAATCAAAATAACAATGCATTTGGGATCAAAACTCCTTACTATATAGCTCAATTCTACCTAAATGCCCTACCAAGCACCTAGAAATTCACTAAAAATTGAAAAGTCTCAGAATTAACAAAATTTACAGGAAGATTTGTTAGGTTATTTTAAGACTACTTTCCTCTTGAAACTTTTTGATATTTGTGATAAACTAAAATTTGAATCTAATATAGGATCAATAAAGTAATCTAACTAGAGATAAATTCCCACAATTACATAAGGATATGGTTAGATCAAAGGGAGAGGATTCTATTGCTATCCAACTAGGAAGAGAATAATACCCCTAACTAGATCCTTTCTAGTTCTATGCTAAGAAATCAAATCAACTTGCAAAGCTAGAACTATAAAAAATAGAATCAAAACTATAAACTTCCAAAAATCCAGAACTCATATTGAAGAAACAAATGCATAGAAGGAAAGAGAAAATAGATTGGAACCTGGAACCAAAGACAAGAAGCCTCAGCCTAGGATTCCAATACATTGCAGGCATGTCTGTGTGTTGCACTGTCATCCTCTGAGCAACAAAACAATAAAACCTGGTATAGTATGGCCTTATCTGGGTCTATAACTTCATTTAGTCTACATACAAGACTAAAATGAGTACCCAACAACATAATGTATAAAGAAATGAACAAAGTAATACACTTAGATGTAAAAATTAAAGAAAATTAAGTGATGAAGAAAGGTTGCGACTACTTGGGAGCTTGCCTCAGTCAAGCCCCTATTTTAGTCTTTTGACCTCCATGGGTAGTCACTTCAAAACAATGAGAACAAAGGTGTGTTCTCTTATACCTAAGTGTATCTAGGAAGATAAAAGAGCAGTGACAATAAAAAAAAAAAACTACAAAATATTATTCTTAGTCTACGAGGAGTGTAATATTCTAGTGTACAAAAGGCAAGTAATGTGGTGGTCTACACCAAAGATTTGCCAAAATGCATAAAGTAGTATTTGTGTAAAATGAAATAAATAAGAATAACACTATCCAATGATAATAGAACAATGTTACTTGGTCTTGATGTCATAGATGAGGCTACAATTCCCTTGAGGGCACAATCTATTGATGAACAACTTAGACCCTTGTGTGAGAGAGCCTCTCCCAATCTCCAAGTACAACCAAGATCCCACAATGTCAAAAATGGGAAGTGTTATAGTATGGGCGAGCACCAAATCTCCAAAATCTTCTTGTGAGAGCTTCCAAATAATTTTGTAATAGTATGAGAGCTTCAAAACTTCCAAAATCCAAAGAGAGACATAGCCAAGGGAGAAGAATCCTTCCTTTTTCCCAAATCTTGCCTTTTGCATGCCAAGAGGGAATCTAGAAGAGTCAGGTATGCTATAGAGGTTGTTTCAAAGCTATTTGAGTGTTATGGAGAAATTCCTTTGAGGAGGTGGGAGAATCAAACATTTAAAATTTTGGAATATTTGAGATGCTAGTGCAGTACGGAGATGTTTGTGCATAGCGCTTGTGTCCTAGGAATATTCGTCTAAATTTGTCATTTGTTCTCACAAGACTAGAATAGATAAATTCTTAAAATAAATCATGACAAACCTTGGTGATGTGAAAAATAGGCCAAGGATTAGGTTTAGTGACCCTAAAAACATGCTACTGGCATGGACGCTAAAGCAAGTCAAAATTTAGCATGAAACTATGAGGGTAGACAATTTTTGACATTAAATTTTGCTTCCACTTTAGCGGGCTGGTGACACTAAGTGATAAGTTACACTAAAGTACAAAAATGAAATGATAAAAGAAAATAAACATGAAAAGGATACCCAAATGGATACTATAGAGGATGCAGAAATTCGCCAGACGAAAGAAGATGCCCCTGGACTAGGAATCTGTAAAACTACAATTGATGAGGCAAATCAATGTCTATTTTAATTTCTGCATAAGTCTTTTCAAAAACTTTAATACTGTGATATGACATATATATATAACATTATTATGATTATAATTATCTTTTGAATGAACAGATATGCATGTTTAGTCCTTATTTCTTTTAGATGAAATCTTTTGGCAATTACTACAAATTCTACTTTAATGTGTGTGTTATAATGAGTTCTTGTCAAAATTATATGTTGATTTCATAAGGTTTATAGTACAGAGCTTTCCAAAAGCCTTCAAACCCCTCCAGACCTGCCCTTCCAATGAAGAACCCAAGCTCCAGATGGCTCTGGATTCCTACAGCATTGCAAAGAAATCATCCTCCCCTTGAGTTGATGATTATTAAAGAAAAATCTAGGCTTATTCCAAATCCCAATGGTGAATCCCACGAGAAACTCCAACTATACATTCCAGTGCCACAATTCCTTGACAATTTGCAACTCCAGTTCAAAGTTATTTTGGTTTAGGATAACTAAAAGTGTTGTTCTAGTTCAAGATCGTGCAATCCGCAATCTACCTGATTGTCGTCAATCATGGTCAATTCAGAATCTTATCTGAAGCTTTCAATTTGAGAATTTTTTTATGTTTTAAATAAGTAGCTGGTTAAGCTAGAAGAACTACTGCAGTGAGGTTTAATTTAGTCCAATTATGAAAATAAAAGCTCAGATTTATAAATATGAGCTAGATAGATCTTTAAGTCAGTTCTAATTTTTAAGTTTGAATTATTGTTTTCCTAAAGAAAGATCTTTCCTATTATTATCATGTATTCATTCTCATTTGAGCTTCCATCCAATGCAAATAAAGAGGAATTTTTGTTGAAGTCATTTTAGCACAGGAGGATCCTTCCTGCTGGGGAAGTCGGACCCACTTACCCAATGAAGGAGATCTCTCGATACCCCTCTATGTTTTGTTGTTTTCTTTATGTATGTCAGAATTAGTTAATGTGTCCTCTTTGTGTGTGTTTTAGTATTTAGATACCTGCAGGTTGTTCTTCAATTTTGAAAATAATAAAAAAAGAGTTTTGTTCTTGAAAATTTCACCTTGTGAAACAACACTAGTTTATTCTATTGAACTTGTATTGTGGAACAGAGGCTGAATGGTTTGATTTCCCAATTATTTATTTCAAAAATTCATTTTAGTTGTGTGATAGAATGGTTTCAAATGCTTTAGCAATTCAATTTGATTAAAATATTTTATTTTCTACAAAGTAGTGTAAACATTTTCAATTCCTTTCAAATTCCAGCATGTGTGTTTAATTCAAAAATTAGAATAGTTTGAATTCTAGCATTGTCCTTTTAGTTTACTTAGATTCAAATCCATACTTAAATCCCCAAACCATTAGAAAAACTTGTCGCAGATCACTCCAAACACCTCCAGATTGATAATTAAATGATGAGAAAATAAAAGAACTATGACGATGTCATCAATAATGTTACGTATCACAAACCTGCAAAATCACTTTATTAGAAATAAATAACCTTGCAAGATCAAATATGCGTCAGTTCAAAAAATTCTAAGAGAATAATGGTAAGGAGGAAAATAGGTCAAAATGAAACAAGGGTGGATGAGTGTTCCCCCATGTTTATGCTTGCTATCAAACTAAAAAGGCAAAAATAGGGGAAAGGATCCATCTCAATGAAGGTTTTCATAAAGAGTGATGAAAACACTCTTTGTAGAGATATTCAACAAAACAAGATCAAAGAGAGAAGCATATGGTAAGAAGAAGGATGGAACTACGATTCCAATGCAACCAACAACACAAAAATCAGAATTTGCTAGCCCATGTTATGAAGATATGTGTGTGAAGGTGTTGTAGAAAATTTGAAAATTTTTTATAAATAGTAATTTTTTTAACTTTTTACTATTCATTTTGACTTTTACCCTTTTGAGAATTTTTGAGCACTTGAGTAAATTGGAGAGGTAAAAATGCCTCATAGACAAACATACCAACCACCATGTCTGGATGCGTTGAGGGAGCGTGTGGAGGAGGGGATCACCATGCATAAGGTACATTTTTTAGAATCTAGTGATTTTTGTCTCAATTTTTCGTGTAATAGAAGATTCACGTGGAGTGCTAGCATCTAGTCTAGGTGCTAGAGTCTATCAGGCACACAAGTGTTTGAGGGGTGCTCAAGAATCCTATGGATGAGCTAGTGTCTCAAAGAGGTGCTAAGGTCCAATGGACATGCTAACATCCCAGGGTGCTAGCGTCCTAAGAAGTTTTAGAAAAATTTAAGTTTTTGAGTTTACACTTTCATTGATTTTGACATGGAATTGATAAGATCCACCTTAATGAAGGTTTTCATATAGAGTGATGAAAACATTCTTTATCTATTCAATGAAACAAGATCAAAGCAAGAAGTATATGGTAAGGAGGATGGAACTAGGATTTCAATGCAACCAACGATGCAAAAATTGGAGTTTGTTAGCCCAAGTTATGAAGATATGTGCATGAAGGTGTTGCAAAAAATTTGAAAATTTTCTATAAATAGTAAAAAATTTCTTTTTACTATTCATTTTGACTTTTACCCTTTTGATAATTTTAGAGCACTTAAGTGAATTGGAGAGCAAAAAATGCCTTGTAGACAAGCATACTGACCACCACGTCTGGATGCATTGAGGGAGCACATGGAGTAGAGGATCACCATGCGTAAGGTATAATTTTTTTTCCAAATTTAGTAACTTTTGTCTTGATTTTCATGTAGTATAAGATTCATGTGGAGCCCTAGCATCCCGCCTAGGCACTAGAGTCCGCCAAGCATGTAGGCATCTGAGGGGTACACAAGTGTCCTATGGATGTGCTAGCATCTCAAAGAGGCACTAGGGCCCAATGGATGCACTAGCTTCCCAAGGTGCTAGTAACCTAAGAAATTTTTGAAAAATTTAATTTTTTGAGCTTAGAGTTTGATTGATTTTGATACAGAACTGATATGAAGTTGATTTCATGGTTGCAGTACCCTCTGACAATGCGAGAGCATATGGGTGGAATGATCTTCACGCTATTAAGGGATTAGCAAAGTGTCCTTAGCTTAGAGGATGTTGTACTACTACGCATTGTCGGGGTATACTGGGTTTGTACCATGCCAAAGATGTTTTTACCATGATCACATGCTGATGGTGCTGATGGAGAAATGGGACTCAAACAATTCTATCTTTTATCTTCCAATGAGAGAGATGGCGATCACATTTGAGGATGTGCATCAGATTCTATGACTACCGATATGGGGTTGAGTCATGTCCATTGTTGAGTAGAGGTTAGAAACATACATCATGGATGAAAAAATGTACTACCTCAGTCAGACGGTCCCCAAGGATGCCTCGGGGAATATTCACTTGAGATGGTTAGAGAAGGGTGGCAACACACCACTAGTCCATCGCATGCTTATTACCATAGTTTCCCTATGCATAGCATAGGATGGGCAAGGCACATAGCTACATGACAGCCTTGTCCATATGATTAGGGTGATGGAGTAGTAGCAGACAATATTTTTATGGGGTCAGAGCATGCTTGTGCACCTTTATCATGATCTCAACCATTATGTGCATTATGAGGCCCATAGCCTGATGACCTGCACACTTCTCCAAGTGTGGGAATTTAAGCATATCAAGTGTACACAGATAGCAATAGTACCTACTGTTACCACCTGGATGCTGCCACAAGCCCATGCCTACAAGCTCAAGAGGCCATGGTAGTTTGGAGATCTCTTGTACTGGATACAATCATTTGATAGACTACAAAGCACAGATGTTGTATGGCGGCCCTACAGGAGATGTCCTCATGGGAAGGGTAGACACAACAACTGTAGAGGATGTAGACATATCAGATGTTAGTCAATCGCCTCGATCACATCATAGTGTTGTTTTACCTAGACCAGGTGATGAGGCAGTTCAAGCAGGTGCATGGCATTCTTGCAGTTGTATCTACCTATGTCTTCTCTTATCACTACACAATGAAACTAGGGGACTGGCCTCGACCTACCATCATGGACATGGAGCTAAGAGACCTAGATGACAATGAGGAGGACCCAACATCAGTATTTGATGATGATGCAGTGGGGTAATACCAACATTTGTAGTATGGTGAGCAACATCATGGTTACCACCCATGTTCCCACCTGACGCCCCTGCTGGAGACCCATGACTGCTAGCAGAGAAGAGATTGGAGGAGGAGGGAGGAGAGGAGATAGAGAGCAATGGGGAGGATGGTGAGGATATATATATATGTGTGTGTGTATATGATGAGATATCTTACTTTGATTTGGTTTTCATTCTATAGTTCGCACATGGGAGTGGCTTGACTATATCAGTCAAGTGATGGCAGAGATGGTTCCCACTATATAGCTCCAATAGGATGTGTAGTCCAATTATAGGCCTCAGCAAAGTACTAGATGACATATGGAGAAATTTGAGCCCATGGCGCAGCTGAGAGCTACTCTGGAGGAGAGTTGGATAAAGAGATTCGGCCACAACAGAGCAGGACTAGGTGGTGACGAGAGCTAAGAGTGCAGAGGTTGCACATGATGCTCTATTGAGCCAACTAGACATCTTGAGAGGAGATCTAGAGAGAACATAGAAAACCCTCCACAAGTCTAGATTATCCATGGTGTATAGCTTGATGGACGAGACTAGTCAGCTACGATATGAGGTTACACGACTACAACAAAGGCATAGGAGCTGAGAGACACAATGAGAGGCCTACAAACGTGGATTCATAGTTAGTCACGATCTATAGCCACCACCAGAGCCAAAGGAATGAGGCTCCCATAGAGGGTAGCATACTATGTATAGACATGCATTTTGACATGCCACATTTTGATAGAGTGGTGTGTTTTTTGTATATCATGATGTACTGATATATATATATATATATATGTGAGATTTTGTCTTTTTGAGTGATGTGCAATTGTTATTAGATGATGTATATATTTTGTCTATGTGATGGAAATTATTTAATCACATATTATTCATATCTAATTAAACAACTTAATGAAAGTGTTTAATTAAATACTAGAATGATTTAATTAAATAACAATTGATTAGATTTTACACAATTAAATACAATGAAGATCTAATTGGTTTAAACTAACAAAGAAAGTTATCTAATTGAATACTTATAAAAGATCTAATTAAATAACTAAAAAGGAGATTAATTAATTGTTTACACAATTAAATAATCAACATGGTAAAAGAATGAGATAATTTCCATTGTAAAAATGAAAATTATAACTACATTCTAGAGAGTAGGAGATATGTTGAGAATAGAAACACAAGCATAAAACAAGAATGTAAAGCATTAAACAAAACTAAACAAATGAATGCATTGTGCTTCAAAAGAAAAATTGCTTATTAAATGAATACACAATTTGGAAAGAAATCATAACACTAGAAGGAAATGTGTTAATGATTGAATGGCACATGGTAATAAAAAATTACATCCTAAACATAATAGTGCTACACAAATGCCACATAAAGAAAGGAAACTAAGCATATAGTCGACACAAATGCATGACATTAATGGGCTCTTTAAGAGGCTTACCATCCATTGTAGAGATACCATATGCACTAGATCCATAAACAAAGGTGATGATGTAGGGCCCCAACTAGTTCAGACTGAATTTTCCTTTTGTACCAGTAGGAGCATTCATGTTTCATTGGTTTTCATACAATACAAGGTCACCAACTTCAAAGGATCGATGTAGAACTCACTGATTATAACTATGATTTAAGGTCTTTTGGTAAGATTGAAGGTGCTTGAGAGTGTGTAAGTGTTGTTCATCAAGCATTTCAAGTTGCAAAAGATGTTGATCACGATAGGTGTTTTCATCAATGAGGCCTTGGAGGGAAATTTATAGTGAGGGGATTTCCCATTCTAGAGGCATAATAGCACTGACACCATAGATGAGATTGTATGGAGTTGTTCCAGTATCTGTACAAATTCCCATGTGATAGGCCCACAATGCATAGGAGATTTGAGTATGCCAACCTTTACCATGTTTATTCACTATTTTGTGAAGAATTTGCTTGATAGTCTTATTTGAGGCTTTTGCTTGGCCACTGGACTAGGAGTAGTATGGTGTAGAGAAGTGATGTTGAATATGAATTTTTTCTAGAAACTACTTCACATCCTTGTTCTTAATTGATGTACCATTATTAAACAAAGGCAGAAGGGAGTCCAAAGTGAGAAATAATGTTATCAAGGAGAAAATGACAGATTACTTTAGTAGTGGTGGATCGAAGTGGAACGGCCTCGACCCATTTTGTGAAGTAGTCGATAGTTGTTATTATGAATACATGACCTTGAGAAGAAGGTGGAGCAATTTTTTCAATGATATCTAAGTGCCAAATAGAAAATGGCCAAGGTGATACTTGGTCATGAATTTCCTGAGTAGGAGTTCAGATAAGGTTGGTATGTTTCTGACATTGAGGGCACTTTTTAACAAAAGTGAAGGAATCTTGTTCCATGCTTATCCAATAGTAACCCATTTTGAGAAATTTTTGAACTAGGGCATGTCCACCAAAATGCTCCCCATAGGCACCTAAAAGGGCCTCTTCAAGGGCAACAAGGATTTCAATCTTAGTTAAGCAACGCAAGAGAAGATCATTATAGGAACGATAATATAGAACATTAGAAAGAATAATATAATGCATTGCAAGCTTGCAAATGTGAGTTTGAGTGCTTTTGGATGAACCATTCAAAAAAATTCCATCACTCAAATAGCTCAATATATGGGAGTACCATTCCTGAAAATCAATAGTGTAACATGAAAAAAAACTAGAAGATTTAGAATCACCAATAGCTGGTGAGGAAAGAATTTGAATTATGAAGTGATAGTCATTTGCAGAATCATCGCATGGTACAAGGTAAGAGACACTTGCCATTGAATCCACATGACGATTATCTTTACAAGGAATATTGTCGATAGTGAAAGATAAAAATTAATTAAGCACTGATAATGCTAAGTCATAATATTGAGACAACTTATCTTTCTTAGCTTGATAAGAACCAGTGAGTTGCTTTATAATCAACTATCGTGGATATGAATGTTTTTTATGTTGAGAGACAACACTACATGCAAGCCAACAATAAGGGCTTCATACTCATCTATGTTATTAGAGCATAGAAAATTTAGATGGAATAAAAGTTGAATTGGTTTACCCAAAGGAGGAACTAGTAATGAACACCAACTCTAGAGCCAACTTTCGACACCTAGAGCCATCAAAGAACAATTCCCATGATCAATCATCATCTAGGAAGAGGATATGATCATCAAGGAATGAGTCCTGATTAGGAAAGGAGAAAGGAGAAGGGGCCTCAACTAAGCGGTCAGCTATGACTTGTCCTTTAATTGCCTTTTGGGAGACAAATTTTAGATCAAACTCAGTAAGCAACATAACCCATTTAGCAAGATGATCAGATAGATTTGTTTTAGAAAAGAGGTGTTTAAGATGATCAAATTTTATGATAACATGCATTTCAGCATGAAGAAGATAATGTCTAAGCTTATTCATTGTGAATACGAGAGCTAGACATTGTCTTACTAACATTGTGTAACGAGTTTCTTATTTGAGTAGGATTCAGCTGATATAATATACAACACATTCCTTACCTTTGTCATCATGCTAGGCTAGTAAAGCTGCCAAAGCATGAGAGGATGTAAAAGTGTACAGAAGAAATGGACTACAAAAAATAGTTGCCATGAGGATAGGAGGATTATCCAAATAGGACTTGAGATCCTCAAAGGATTTTTGACAATCCTCATTCTAGTTAAAATGATCATTATTCTTAAGAAGATGTGTGAATGGAAGAGTTCGATCAGCAAGTTGTGAAATGAAATGACAAATAGCCTAAATTTTTCCTTGCAAAGAAGTTGAGATATGTTCTTAGGGGGTGGCATGTTCACAATAGCATTGATCTTTTTAGTATCCACCTCAATACCCTGAAGACACACTTATGGGGGTTTAGTCGCATATTATAGAGGTACATATGCTCAAAGATATGATAGAGATTATTCACATGATCTTGGTCCGTGATAGACTTGGCCAAGATGTCATTGACATAGTCTTCCAAGATATTGTGAATAAAGTCATGAAAAATTAGGGTCATTATATGTTAATAAGTTGTACCAGCATTCTCAAGACCTAATGGCATGACCACATAACAATAATTTTCCTATGGTGATGTAAAAGCAGTCATAGGTTGATCCTCAAGGTTAATTAGAATCTAATTATAACCCAAGAAGCCATCCATAAAAGAGAGCAAAGCATGAATGATTGTGGAATCAACTATCATATCAATATTTGGTAAAGGAAAATCTTCCTTCAAGGATGCTTTGTTAAGATCATGAAAATTGATATAGATTCAGATGCATTTGTTGGGTTTAGCAACAACCACATTATTTGAGAGCCAAGGTGAATAGTCAATCGGGTAGATAAAACCAACTTGTAGGAGATCTTCAATCTCGGCCTTGACCATTAAGGCAACCTTGGGGTTCATTTTGTGAATTTTTTGTTTTATAGATTGGGCATTGGGATATAGCACTATGTTATGGACCATAACATTTGGGTCAATACCAAGCATATCCACATATGACTACGCAAATAATTCAAGAAATTCATGAAGATCAGAATGCAAATGTCGTTCTTCAGAGGACAAGCATTGGTCAATATGTATGACTTTATCTTTTTCTTGAGGATCCATTGGGACATCAATATTATGTCCAACAAGGAGAGTACTATGGTCCTTTGGATCTGATGAAGGGTACACTTGGGAATTACTGAGGGATGATAAGATATCACATGACAAATCAATAGATGCCTTGAAATATGCTTGCACATTTAAACAAAAAGGGAACCCATGATCATGATGATATGATGGCATATGCTCATAGACCCTAGGAATGCAGCAAGTGCTTCATCATTAGAAAAAAAAACTAGAGGAGGAAAGTTAGAGGAAGCTAAATCCTGGGATATTAGTTCAAGATATATCAATAGAAGAGAAGGAGAATCTAGAGAAGTGGAAATCATATTTACATCAAGATAGTCTTAGTAAGAGGCTGTGGAGGGTCGACGAGGATGGTACCCAAGACTTGATTAGGAGCCATGTGGATTAGGCTCTAGAGGGATCTTAATACCTTGCTCCTATTTACCACATCCATTTCCTTTATAACCAACATTAGTGAGAATATGAAAACCACATCCATAATAGGATTGCATCTCCTTAAAAGATAGAGGATCACCATTAATGGCATAATCAATGCATGAAGTGTAATCACACGTATCTTTAGGAGAAGGTGAGGAAGAAATATGTTTAGATGTAGAGGATTTCTTTAAAGAGATGAAGTTTGAAGATGGTATTGAAATTTCAGAATGAGGGGTCAAGTTTATACTCTCCAACAAAGGAGGGTGTAAAATCTAATGAGCCCCAATCATCACCTAGACATGTGTTTAGGGATGAGTCAACACCATTCTCAACTTCTAGTGTAGGAGTTGAGGATGGGGAATCATCTTTAGTAGAAGAAGAGGGAATTAGATTCTGAAGAGTAGAAGTATGAGGATGAGTCATAGAATCTGTATGATGACAATATTGCATAGGATCCAGATCAACTTTGATCGTATAAGTCTTGTTTTCAAAGATGAATTTTATTGAACCATGTAGGGTAGGCAAAATCCCACCCATGGGATGGATCCACCATCTACCAAGAAGGATATTTAGGATAACGCATCAGGCATGACATGAATGAGGGTAGGCAAAGTGACTGGGCCTAACTCAATCATAAGAGTGATTGTTCCCAATGTTTATCTACCAACATTTTCAAAGCCAAAGATGGAAAGAGTAGTAGGGTAAATAAAAGATGTATCAATATTAATATGGTTCAACAAATCTATACCACAAACATTGATACCTGAATCGTTGTCAATAAGGGTACGCTTAACTCTGAAATTATTAATTTCAACAATAATGAGTAGAGGATCATTCTGCTTTTGCACTTCTACAAAAGACAACTCATATTTTTGAAACTTGATATTAGAAGAATTTATGTAAATGCAATCAAGCAAGGCATCTGTGTTATTCAACCTAGCAGAGGATGCAACATAGATCTTTTGTAAGGCCTCCTAGAGCATACCAAGATATACCAGAGAGGTATGAATGAGTTCCTAAAGAGAGATATTAGCAGGAGTATCATGAAGCTACTCTACTAGATCATACTCCATTAGGGACTTTTGGGATAGATGAGACAGTGGAGACAAAGGAGGTGAAGTAGTTGGAAGGGAAATAGGGATAGATGTGTTTTGTTTGTTTCACTAAGTGTTATATGTGTGGGCCACTGCATGATAATGAGGAGGTTCTGACAAATTTAGTGTGATAAACTTAGAAATTGTGTAACGTAATCATCAAGTTGGGGTGTGTTTGGGGCACCCTAAATAATGATGATTGGTTTAGAACTTGCTTGTGTTTATGATCGAATATACACCACAATTTTTGGTTTCACGGGCTCTTGCATAGAGCCAGAAATGTAAATTGTATTGATCATATTTGGAGAAGGAATTTGTTTTTGTCTACAAGAGGAAGATTTGTCATGGACAAAGTCTTTGAGGGCTTCGTCAAGCATGTGAAAATATTCATTGCTAAAGAGTTTATCAAAAGCAATGAAGGTTTGGAGAAAGAGGTCCGACATTGTCCAATTCTACTTTCTACCAAACAATAAAAGTACAAAAGAAGGAGTAGGCATATGTTAGCGAACATAGTTCGGGTTCACCAAAATGTAATATGCTAAAATTTTGAATGTAATCTAAGATCAATACACTAATCTAACTAGAGACAAATTTCACACAATTATACAAGGATCAGTTAGCTCTAAGGGGGAGGATTCTACTGCTATCCAACTAGGAAGAGTAGAATACCACTAACTAGATCCTTTCTAGTTCTATGCTAAGAAATCAAATCAACTTGCAAAGCTAGAACTATAAAGGATAGAATAAAAAATGTAAATTTACAGAAATCTAGAACTAATATTAAAGAAATGAATGCATAGGAGGAAAGAGAAAAAATATTGGAACCTACCTAACACCAAAGATAGGAAGCCTTGGCCTAGGACATCAGCATGTCGCGGGGACATCTATGCGTTGCGTTGTCATCCTCTAAGAAATAGAATAATAAAACCTAGTACAATATGACTCTATCTAGGTCTATAACTTCATTTTGTCTACATACAAGACTAAAATGAATACACAACAACACAATGCATAAAGAAATGAAAAAAGTAATACACTTGGATGTAAACAATAAATAAAATTAAGTGATGAAGAAAGAAAGGGAATGGATGTATGCAAACAAGTCCATGCATTAGAATCTTTTTCTCTATACTGCACAATGCAAAACCAGAAAATGGGGTTGGGATTGCTTGGGAGCTTGCCTAAATCAAGTCCCTATTTTAGTCTTTCAACCTCCACAGGAAGTCACTTCAAAAAAATGAAATCAAAAGTGTGTGCTCTTATTCCTAAGCACATCTAGGAAGATAAAAGAACATTGACAATAAACAAAACTATGAATATTATCCTTGATCTATGAGGAGTGTAATATTCTAGTGTGTGAAAGGCAAGTAATGTGGTGGTCTACACCAGTGATTTGCTAAAATGCATAAAGTAGTATTTGTGTAAAATGAGATAAACAATAATAACACTATCCCATGATAATAGAACAATGTTACTCAGTCTTGATGATATAGAGGATATTGCAAGCTCCTTTAGAGAACAATATGTCGATGAACAACTCAAACCCTTGTATGAGAGAGCCTCTCCCAAACGCCAAGTATAACCAAGATCCCACAATGTAAAAATGGGAGATGCTACAACATGAGGGAGCACCAAATCTCCAAAATCTTCTTGTGAGAGCTTCTAAATAGTTCTGTAATAGTATGAGAGCTTCAAAACTTCTGAAATCTAGAGAGAGAGAGAGAGAGAGAAGAATCCTTCCTTTTTGCCAAATCTTGCCTTTTGCATGCCAAGAGGGAACCTGGAAGAGTCGGGTATGCTACAGAGGGGTCATTTTGAAGTTGTTTGAGTGTTACCACTGATTGATTCCTTTGAGGAGGTAGGAGAATCAAACATCTCAAATTTTGGAATATTCGGGATGCCAGCGTGGCACGGGGATGTCCATGCATAGCACTTATGTCCTAGGAATATTTGTCCAAATTTGTCATGTGTTCTTGCAAGACTAGAATATATAATTATTCTTAAAATTAATTTTGGCAAACCTTGGTGATGTGAAAAATAGGCCAAGGCTTAGGTTTATTGACCCAAAAAATATGCTATGGGTGTGAATCATAAAGCGAGCTGAAACATAGCATGAAATTGTAAGAGTACGCAATTTTCAATGTTACAATATTATTCATTAATTGTTCTATATTTGAACTACAAGCTAAGATCTGTAAATGGGAACACCTACAAAAAAGAGGATTAAAGGAGGATCTGTCTCAATCAATGCTCTTGTTGGCTTTTAAGAAATAATCCAATGATAAAATATGATAGTAATAAATCATAAAAAGTTATTATATAGGGAATTCACATTGATTCTAAGTATAAAGCCTTGATTTTAGATCATGCCTAGTGTAGGTAAGAGAGCAAGTAGGTGGTCTAGGGGATGATAAAATGGTAACAAAGTGAGAAAAAAATAAAAATGGATAATGGGTGGAAAGGTTACTAAGAATAGAAGAGGACATGATTATTTTATCTAAAAAATACCAAAAAATGCAAAAGTTGTGGCTAAAAAAGTAAGACTATGTCCTAGAAGGCTTGCAATAGAAGAGGGGTGAAATGGGTAGAGGAAAAAAGACGAAAGGGAAAATACCCAAGTGGAAAAAATAAAATGGTACTGATTTAGACTAAAAAAATACTTATTTTATAGGAAAAAAGGATTTGACTAAAAACACTTAGATATAAAGACAAAACAAGTGTTTGGACTCCTATGGTTTCAAGGAAATAGGGTGAGATAGTGAGGTAAAAATACAAAAGAAATGAAGATCCATAAGACAAAACTCGATGGAAAACATAAAGGTACTAATTTATGGATTTATTACAACATTTTAAATAAAAATAGTTTCAGATCTATGAAGTAAAATAGAAGGAAAACACAACCTAATGGCTTTTATGGCTTCTTATGGAGCTAAGGGAGGTGGGGGAATGAAAAATGCCAACAAAAGGTTATGGAAAAGGGTGAGTATATATGAGATTGGTGGAAGGATGGAAACACATTAATAACCTACAATTCAGAATAAAATTGTTGGCACTATGTGGTGTCATTATGTTGTCATTGATGTCAACACTTAGAGTAAGGTCATCACTTAGGTTGTGATGATGTTATACCAATGAGATACAATGGTGTTTATGGTTTCTTATATTCATTGATGTTCCTGATGTTCATAGTGGGCTGCTGATGTTCATGGTTGGATGTCATGCCCCAATCAGGGTCAAGTCAAGTTACCTTGAGCATTCTTGTGGTTAGAAAAGATGATTTTATGATGAAATATTAAGATGGGAATTAGAAGAACAAAGATGAATGATGAAATATTAAGATGGGAATTAGAAGCACTAAGATGAATGATGAACTATTAAGATGTGAATTAGAAGAAATAAGATGAATGATGATACATTAAGCTATGCTGAGGATGAAAAGATTTTGTTAATGACCTGTGATATGTTTTATGATCCTTCATGTTGTTTCTAAGGATATATGTGCTAATATATGAAGGTTTTAGCCTTCGGAAGTTGGTGAAGGTTTCTACTGCAGAGAGTTGCCTGAGAGACCGTCTACTAAAATGCTCTGCATTCCTCTGCATTCCTCTACATTCCTCCACATTTGAAGATATGGTCATGTAGTTCAGAACTTAAGTATGATGTGAAGGTGCTAAATCTAAAGTTTCAATTCTTTTGTCCCTCTGCACTAAAAGTTATGAGAGACAGAGTTTTAGTTTGTGCTTTGGCAAATTCAAGTGATGATGAAGACTGTTTGGAATGCTTCATATTCCTTCACAATGATAGATATGGACATGTGGTTTTGAGGGTATATTCACAGTAGTGTATAAGTGCCTTCATATGAGTTTCAAGTGTTTTAGAGGTCCGCAAGCTTAGTTTTCAAATGATAGTTGTGATACAAACAATTCTGGATGCCTAGCTGTTCTTAGGACATTTGCTGATGATGTGCTCCGACTTGGTGTGGTATGAAATGATACTTTGACTAATGTGAGGTGGTCCTGATGATACTATGTTATCTCTTGTTGCTCTACAAGGTGTTTTTTTGTCCTCTCCAAACTAGTTGTAGTTTGGAATGATAATATTGCCAGATTATGTCTTTGAAGATTGTTGAAGGTTTGCGCCATAATGTTGTTGATGTGCGGAGGTCGAGGAATACTTGGAGATGTTGTATAGGTCTTGCCAACTCATTTGGAAGAAGAGAAAGCAATTTTTTATCATTCATGAGTACTGCCAAGTGGAAATGACTATTGTGCTACATGCTTCATGTGTTCTTTCTTAAGGGTGACCTAACTCAAATTTGTGAAGCATGCAGATGTCATCCCTTGAAAAATGATGCTATGAAGGATGTTTAGGACTAGCCTAAGCATGAATTGGGATCTGCAAGGCATGTGGTTCCTTCTAGAGTAGCGTGTTGTTCATGATAGGGCTTGTTCTATGCATGTCTCATGTTGTGAACTCTGGCCGACTTCTAAAATGTAATATTCTTGTTGTATTGGCTGACTTGAAATGAAATAAATGTAATGTCATGTATATATTGTAAACCTAGTTGGTCTAGGTGAAGTATGATTGCAAAAATGAAAATATGAAAGTGTGAAGAGAAGAATATGAAAATTATATGCATTGTGATGTCTGACTGAGGGAGAAAGAGTAGATGTGTTAAAATCTATCCTCATTCGTCTTGAAGACATTTTTGTGACATGAGGAAAGTGAAGAGTGTGCCTAATTCATCAAAGGTGTGAGCTTCAATATCAGTTTTTAGGTTGTAGAAGGACTGTCATACTATAATCATTTCTGAGTTTGTTCTTAGTTTAGGGAGTAGTTGCTTCTTGTGGAGTGACCCTAAAACAAAGTCTTCAGGGAGTTGTAGCTTCCTTGGGAGTGACCCTAAATAAAATCTTTTAGGAAGTAGTAGCTTCCTTGTGTTGTAGCCCTAAATCAAAGTGTAGACACCCAAAATTATTCATGTCATAACATTACCTAGTCGATACATGACCTTGTAAAACATCTTGTAATATTTTACCCTAGGTCATTACATTATCCCACTTATAAATTCCACTTGATCACCTTTTCAATTAATTAAATAAACCCCTTTATTTAATTAATTCCCATTCACATGTCTCAAAACAATTCAAATTAAACATTAATCCCTCATCCCTCACTTTTTCCACATTGCAACATGTGTCACATGACTACAACTCTTCACATGCACAAATAATTTTATTATTTTTTTATGAGATTCCCACTTACATCCTATTTTTAGCCCCATTCATTGTGCATCATAGGCATATTTTCCTCCAAAATAAATAAAATAATCCCACTTATTTCCTAACATCCTAATTTTAGTCTTATTGACGAGCAGGATTGCACCCATTATGCAAATCTGTGAAGCCCAACAATCTTGTGTAACATGGGATCAAACTTAGGCTGTGGGTGATCTATGGTGAGCTTGAACCTCCAGATTATGGGCTGGTTCCCTTAAAATATTCAATTGGATCTATGATTTTGATATGGAAAAGGGTAAACAGATCTACTTAAAAGCAATAAAATAGTAATCTAAAGTAATGGTGATGCACCTAAATTTGATGGAAATTTGACAATATAACTCACAATCGATCTTAGAAAATCTATCCACACAAACCACTTTTGGCAATTTGATCACATAAATAATTCTAAGGGAGGCTGGAAATGATTTTCTTCTTGAAGGAAAAGGGTTTTTCACAACATAAAAGAAAATTACTCCAATTGCATAGCCTAAGACCTGTGATTTTCAAAGCTATCTAACACATGCAAGTACAAATAAGACAATGATTTTAAAGGTTTTGATGTTTAAACATAATAAAATCTCATCAAATCATTCACAAAAGTTGCATTAATGGAAAGGTAGACACTTGATTCAGTTGAAAAATAAAGGAAATAATTGCATAAAAGACAAAGTATAGAACCTATAACTTGCTATAATCTCTATAAATTGCAATAATGAGTTACAAAACCTTCTTTCTCTCTCAAAGTGTAAAGAGCAGAAAAGGCAAGAACTAGAAAAACCTAAGTTTTTCTTACAATATATAATATGCTCTCTCCAAGAGACCTAGAAGGTCAACTGCAGTTAACTTCCTCTAAAAATAAGCTCTCAAAACTAATCCACAAGAAAGCAAGAAAATCCCTAAAAATAAGGGCTATAACTGTCCCAAAATGAGCAAAAATAGCTCCAAACTGCTCTTCTCTATGTGTTTGACCAAAAAGTTGACCAAACTCTCCAAATTTGTCCTCAAAACCATGCAAAGAACTCCAAAAAAGATCTCAGTGAACTTCACTCCTCCAAGTTTGCCTGATTTTGGAATGCAAGTGATGTGGGCAAGGAATAAAGTAATTTGAGACAATTACTTTATTATGAGTTACATTTTGTTCTATCTATTTGATTTTATAGCTTGTGACAAAATAATAAAGTAATTTATAAATACATTACTTTATTATTTGTTTACATTTATTTTGAGTTGTAAAAAACATGCAAATTTGGATCAAAAGTAAAACAATACCTTATCTCTCCCTTTGGATTTACATGACTTGTATAATTGCATTAATAATGATGCCAAGAAAAGCTAGGTCATCAAGCATGCCAAAGATAAAAATATTTTCCTCCTTATGTCTTCCATGCACCAAATAGATCTCCTCATGCAAAAATTACATTATGCATTTTTAAAAATAATAAATGCATCTATTACAACCTTATAACTCCCATGCATGCATGATTAATGCATCACAACACCTTATTACTCCATGCATATTAACTCATACATCATGCATTTATACATTAATTATGGTTTGCATACCAAAATCCTTATATCTCCATGCAAGGAACAAATATTTTGCATCATCATTACTTATGTCTCCATTATACCCTATACCATGCATTAAGCTTCATACAATACTTATGCCTTATCACTCCAAGCAAAAGGAATTAATCCTCATATACTCTTCACCACCTTTGAAAAATATTTGAACACCTTATCACTCCATACATATTATAATCCATGCCTTCAAATCATTTCAATTATTTGACTTTGTTGACATGCCTTTGCAAAAATATTATAAGGCATTCAGCCTTATTTCCTCATTATCTATTTTTGACTTTTAAAAAAAATCAAAAAGCAATAAAAATATGAATGCCCTCATGGACCCCTGTGGCATTATTGATGTCGGCATCATTAGGTTTCACAAGACTTTGAAGTCTTGCTCCTACTGGTGATTAGATGGCAATTATTTATTTTTTGAAAGTCAAAAGAAACATCATGACTGTGGCTAGGGCATCAAGCAAAAAGGCAAATAAAACCTAAATTTCACTTGTCTTTTTCATTTCCTCTCTGATGCTCCACTCTTGAGCTACCACCACAGTATGCTTTAGGGTTTGAAATTTCTTCATGGTTCTCTGCAACTTCATGAGGATTTCTTCGTGGCTTTTCTCCTGAATCTTTGACAGGAACCGAAGGTAAGCTTATTTGTAATAGTTTGAAACATTTATTCTTGAATTTCTATTGCTAGAATTGCCTACAAGCCACAACTATGAGGACCTCTGGTGCATTTTTCTTTGTATCCACTTCCATGTTCTTTTCTCCTCACTGTATAAGCTATGTTCTTGGTTATTTTGCTTTCATGGTGACTGGCTTCTGAGTTTTTTTTTTGGATTTCATCATTGAAAGAATCAGCGGCTTGTAGCTCATTCTGCATACATGAACATTTGCATTTGTTCTCTGTTGGAAAAAGAAATTTGACTCATGAGTGAAAGATGCCACTCCTTGTAGAAAGAAAATCTTCTTGCACTCCTCCTTTGAAGCTTCTTCTGGTAAAATAAAAAGATGAATACTCTTGTTTTCTCGGCCTTCCTGCACATAAATATTACCATTCTAGGGTTTTGTGTGTTGCGGAGAACCTCTCTATTGCTAGGGCTTTACATGGTATTGGATGGAGGCCTTATAAAATGCAATATACACTAAGCCTTGGATTTTGTAGTCACATGTTCAACAATCACATTCTAGTTGTTACCATAAAGTTCTAAAGCTTCAAGAAGAAAAAAAGTCTCTTGGTATGTCCAATTACCACCACTAACACCTGCTCTCTATCGTAGATTCCATAAGTATAAAATCTATTGATATCATGGCTGCTCCAAACTTCTTAGTACTGAAACACTTTGAACATAAATCAAAATCTGCCTACTTCTGGTAGTGGTAATGTTTTATGGAGCAATCATTCTACATTCATACTTCTTGTCATCTAGGACATTCATTAAATTTTTTCCTTGCATTTAGTGATGGTCTGAGATTTCATTTTTATTGTGATGAATATCTGAAGTGGGACGGTCATAAGGGTGACTGCCAAGGATCATCAAAGGGTGTTTCCTTAAAACTAGAATAGTGATTGCTTCTCTTTTCATACATCTTGTGATAATGGTTGTCATACTTCTGTATCCATTCATTCCTTTATGACTGCCCTGGCTTCTTTTATTGCATCCAATAACAATCTTACACATTATTCACAACAAAAGTGGTAATTATTTGTCTTAGTAACTTCCCTTTTCACACTCAATCAGACTATGCATAACTAAAGCATGATATGATACATATTATCTTTTTCCTGTTCTAGTATTTTTTGTCTCCTTTTTTATGCTCACTATTACTTGCATGTGGATGATAGCTGCTCCATTCTTATGTGTTGTCTATCAAGGTTGATATGCTTCTTTTAGATTATCTGTGTCATTCCAAGAGAGCCTTCTTTGATATACCATGCACCATTTTCCACCTAATGAACATTAGGCCTTATTTTAAGTTTCTCAGCTTCCAAAACCACATTTGTCTCTTGTACTTCAGGCATTGAAGTGATAATTTTATTTGTTTCTATATTATGCATGCCCATAGGGCTTAGCTCTTTGGCTATCATACAGTGAAAGGATGCATCTCTTTGCTCTAGTAAACGAAGACAATGAACCAAGCTCCATTTTTCTCTTTGATAAAATTGTGAAAAGGCTCCCTTGTTTATTTCTTTGTTGACAACTTTCAAGGGATAAATTGTTGTTTCATACCTTTATACAAGGTCTTACTCTTAAATGAAAGTGATCTTTAGCTTGGTCCATTTGTTCTTACTCTTAAATATCAATGGATACTATGAGCAACCTCTATCACTATTCATGCATTGTTGTTCATGTAATGTTTTCACTGTACTTTCACAATACTGATCATAAAATGTCATTGATATTCACTGTTCATCTTAATCTTTTACCATTATGTACAAAGGGTCAGTTGAAGAAGGCGATGGTATTCTCTTTTACTATTCTCAGCCCTGATGATGTCACGTACATTGTCTTACTTCATTACTGTGTCTCTATCTTCTATAGTCTCACTGTTGGCTAAAAATAAGGTATACATCTCATTTTTATGACTATCTCTCTTTATTCCACATTCATTTTATGACAGCTTTCCTTTATCATTTAAGACTACTCTATTAGTCACTTCAAGACTGTTGTTACTATTGCAACATGACTTATTCACCTGCCATCCCCATTTGTAATATGTTGGTAATCATTCATGGTTGGCTGTCATATATTTTTGACTATTGGCATACCTTTTGCTGCTCCTTGAAACTATTGCTATATGTCATTG
Organism: Cunninghamia lanceolata; assembly: GCA_027924645.1. NCBI lineage: Eukaryota > Viridiplantae > Streptophyta > Pinopsida > Cupressales > Cupressaceae > Cunninghamia > Cunninghamia lanceolata. Next base: position 6,606,092 of record BSBN01000404.1, read on the forward strand.
TTGATATCTCTTGATAACCTCTATGATACTCTAGTCTATTGTTGATAAGCTTCTAATGCTTGATTATTACGAGGTAAGAGGTGACTACTTCACATAAGATTGCTCCCTTCACTGTACTCATGATTGTATTGATGACACTTGTCCATGAGAATGAATGAGCACATTGCTTTTACTGTCCTAGTATAGTTATGACAACACTTTCTATTTGTACTTTTGATCATTGATGAGGTATGGCAGCACTTTATGTGATGTAACTCCATGTGTTTGGTTTGACTGTCCTTTATGGTGCACTTGCAACTTGACTATGGATTTGGTGGCTATTTAATGAATTCAAAAGCAAGTTTAAATCATATTCACAATAAAAAGGCAGCAAAATACCTGTTCTATTTGCTATTCCACTATGATTGATCATTCATTATGGCTGAAAAAATCATGCTTCTTGAGTAACACTGTCATTAATAACAATACTTGAGCATGTTGGGCTCGACCCTTATGGGAGCCCATTTTCTCCACATGCTTTAATGTCTTCAAATCAGCAACATAACTTTTCCTATACCTGCATAGTGAACAAACAAGTTAGCATAAAAACATACCTCTTGGACGCTGGTTGATTTCTCTCATGATGATCTAATTTATTGCACATATCTGATTTTGATCCAATCACATTAATGAACAATGTTTGCAAGTTTATATGTCTGCTGATAAAGCATATGATGAATTTGTATATCCGGAGCTTCTAACAAAACCTTTTTCCAACCTTGTAGGTCCATCTTGATCAAGAGAAAGAAGATGAAGATATGAAGACCAAGCTGCCAAATAGGAGAATCAATCTTTCTTGATAAGGCAATGATGGATATCCACTTTCCTCATGTGTTCTTTTCCTTTTCTTTATCATCAGATGCATAGCTTGCATGCTTTGTTGCATTGGCTCAGTTTAGTCATTCCCACAGCTTGTGTGGGACATATTTAAACATTCTCTTAAATATAATCAATTATTTTACCTTATGCAATGATTTATGTATGTTTGCTTTCTGAATCAAATGCATAGGATAGAACAACTGAATCTGATTTGAAACATATGTTTAAAACCTGATAACAATTTATAAATACCTCTTCTTTTTTCACTGAAACATAATGAATAATCAACAACGAAAACATGAAATCCATTATTTTCTTCATTCTTGAATGTCTGTTTTCTTGACTGTAGATAACTTCACTTATCAGGATAGTTTGACAGCCCAACATGAGCTGTCATATGATCCTGACAAGTGATTTTGCACTTGTCTTCTGTCAAAACAACAGGCATTTACTGGATGATCCTGCATAAGCAAAAAAAAATTGTACCCTCTCTAAACAACTAATGTTTAGGCCTTGCTAAATTAGGTGTGAACATAATTTAGTAACATTTTTGGTGACCTCTTAGGGGTGTTTGCCTGCTAAACAAAATAGAACCAGTAGCCTTGCAATTCCATTGGGCATATGAGTCTTTTCTTGCCTGAAAGTTTGAAAAACTTCTTGCAACTCAAACTGATAGAAAACTACAGCAACAAAACAAAACTAAAATTGAAACTATTCTGACCTATTTAGGACATGGCCAGCAAAATGTGCATGTGCACTTCTTGGAAAACAAAATACTAAACTAAAATCCTACTCTACCCTACATTAACCAGCCATAGAAACTGGTTAAACAAATCCATTAACTGGTTTTGTAAAATAACTTCCATTTCTGATTAAGAAAGGATGTTCTGCAAGTTGTGTTGGTATTGATAAGATATGATTCACAAGGACATACTTTATAGAATGCTACAAAACTCTCTGAAGAATGAAAACAAAATCAGTCACCATCTAAATATGATCATTTATATTGTTGTTATGAGGTGAATAAATGATCTCATTCTGTTGTTTTAGGTCTGTAATTTCCTGTTTGGGTATAACAACAATCTGTACCTCCTTATTTAACTCTCTGTTAGCTATATCCCTGATTGGACACCCTCTTGCAATGATGAACCTTTGGCTAATTCTCCTGATGTCTTGATTTAGATCTTCTGTCCTGTTTTCACTTGCAAATTCATCTTGATTTGAAAGAGTTAGCCCACATAAATGAAATGAAGGAAAGTTTGTCTCTTTGACCTGATCGTGTTGATCACATACTATTGATTCACATGGTATCAGATCATTATTAATGTTAGAACAAAAATCCTCTATGATATTAGAGAAAATGCTCTCATCAAACTCATAATCTTGTACTAAATCCTGATGAATTTCATCACTTTTTTGTGCAAAACTAGACACTGATGTTAGTTCAACCAAGCATTGCTCTTCTTCCAAAAGCTCCATTTGCATACTTTCTTTGCTGTCCTCAAACTGATTAGCCTTATATTGTTCAAATGAAAAAGGCAAAAAATCATAAAGTTGCTTTACCTTGTCTTCCTCATCAGTTACTAGTTTGGGCTTTTGATCACTACAAGAATTCAGCAGAGTGGCAAGCTCTCTACAAGATGAACAGTTGGGATCTTGATAATTAGATATAGAGTTATCTTGAAAGGATTAAATATCTTCAATTAGTTTAATTGACTGTTCTGAAAACAAATTAGATGTTTTATTTTCATGGAAAATGTCATATGATTTAGTTTCATGTTTAGCCTAGTAGTCAATCCTATGTTCATGCAAAACAAGATTGTTAGTCTCCAAAATGGGACTATCCTTTTGTTCTTCTACCTGAACTAAAGCCTCAACCTCATCCTTGTCCTTATGGACCAGCAGTACATCATGTTCTATAATATCATCTGGCTGTCTCAAATCAGCTAGTAATTTGGGTACTTTTATGATGTCTTCATCTTGATCAACAAAAGAAAGCAGTTGATCAAACAAAGAAACCAAATCTTCCTCTTTGTCTAGTTTATTCTCCATCGGAACGTGGGCAACCTATTTTTGCAATTGAAGATTTTGACCTTCCAATCTTTGTATCTTGCTTTCATTTATCTTGTGAACAGCATTAGAAAACTTTTCAAATGATTCAAAATGTAAAGGATTTGGTGTTGAATGTGAGTCAAACCCCTCAATGCATGCATTATGTTTATTTTTAGCAGAAGACATAGTAAAAACAGTAGCAACCTCTTGCTCCATGTCTGATTTTTCTGATTTAGTGGCACAAGAAGGACTACAAGAACCTTTAGCTACTAGATTGAAACTTAGAATCTTGATTGGTTCAGATTTTACTACCTCTTCCCCTTCCTAATTTTGGATTGGTATGGGAGAAGTAGTCTTAACAAGATTTGGCATTTTATAATTAGGATACTTGGTCCAAGAAGGTTGACATGGTTGTTCAAAAGCTTGATGACTTGTTACAGGTACTTAATGTGACTGATACTGAGGACTAATAGACTGATTTTGAATACAAACAAGCTACCTACTAACCTCATTTTGAACGAGCTGATATGGAATGAATGCAGCTATCTGGATCTCTTGCCTTTGTACTTGTGCAAGAAAGTGGATTATTTGTTCCTCTTTAGCTGCAACCTCCCTTACAAAATCTTCTTCATCTTGTTTTCTCTACATCAGCAAGTCTTATTCATAGAGATAGGCTTGATAAGCCATCTCTTCCTATTGCTGCTCATACTCCTGTTGCTTCTTGATTTCTTCTATCTACTTATTGATTTCTAGCAATGTGTTATTGAGATCAAGTGTCATACTTTTTATGATTGCAATCTCCTCCTTTGCATACTCTTGAAGCTGATTTGGTTTATGTATAGGCTGCCAACAAGGCTAAATTGGGGTGGGTGGGAGGTAAGAGTACTGTGCATGTTGGTTTCCTTGAAAAACCATAGAATTTGTGCTAAAACTAGTTGCATGGATGATCTGATATGGTTGATAAGATGGTGGATTAGCAGTATTTTCATGATATGATGGATGATATGACATGTTTCCATGAAAGGTAGACATGTCTACTCCTTCAAAAGTTGGAAAACAACTAAAACCAAAACTACTTGAAATAAAATAGCACTTGATCTTGTGAATCCTTCTCATAGGCTGCAAAAATTTTGATCTATCAAACTAGAAAGTTAGAGTCACCAGGTATTTGAAATAAAAAACTCTGAAAGGCTGTAATAACTACTGATCATACCAAAACAACAGAAGAAATAAGTTATTTTTGAACTGGAAATCAGTTCAAGGTCCTATCGAGTGTGCCAAAAATTGTTGACGAGCAGGATTGCACCCATTATGCAAAGTTGTGAAGCCCAGCAATCCTGTGTAACATGGGATCAAACTCAGGCTGTGGGTGACCTATGGTGAGATTGAACCTTCAGATTATGGGCTGGTTCCCTTAAAAAATTTGATTGGATCTATGACTTTGATATGGAAAAAGGTAAAAGTATCTACTTAAAAGCAATAAAACTGTAATATAAAGTATGGTGATGCACCTAAATTTGATGGAAAATAACAATATAACTCACAATAGATCTCAGAAAATCTATCCACACAAACCACTTTTGGCAATTTGATCACATAAATAATTCTAAGGGAGGTAGGAAATGATTTTCTTCTTGAAGGAAAAGGGTTTTTCACAACATAAAAGAAAATTATTCCAATTGCATAGCCTAAGACCTATGATTTTCAATGCTATCTAACACATGCAAGTACAAATGAGAATGATTTTAAAGGTTCTGATGTTTAAACACAATAAAATCTCATCAAATCATTCACAAAAGCTGCATTAATGGAAAGGTAGACACTTGATTCAGCTAAAAAATAAAGGAAATAATTGCATAAAAGACAAAGTATAGAACCTGTAACCTGTTGTAATCTCTATAAATCTACAATAATGAGTTACAAAACCTTCTTTCTCTCTCAAAGTGTAAAGAGAAAAAAAGGCAAGAACTAGAAAAACCTAAGTTTTTCTTACAATATATAATATGCTCTCTCCAAGAGACCTAGAAGGTCAACTACAGTTAACTGCCTCTAAAAATAAGCTCTCAAAACTAATCCATGAGCAAGCAAGAAAATCCCTAAAAATAAGGGCTATAACTTTCCCAAAATAAGCAAAAATAGCTCCAAACTGCTCTTCTCTATTTGTTTGACCAAAAAGTTGACCAAACTCTCCAAATTTGTCCTCAAAACCATGCAAAGAACTCCAAAAAAGATCTTAGTTAACTTGACTCCTCCAAGTTTGCATGATTTTGGAATGCAAGTGATGTAGGCAAGGAATAAAGTAATTTGAGACAATTACTTTATTATGAGTTACATTTTGTTCTATCTATTTGATTTTACAACTTGTGACAAAATAATAAAGTCATTTATAGATACATTACTTTATTATTTGTTTACATTTATTTTGAGTTGTAAAAAACATGCAAATTTGGATCAAAAGTAAAACAATACCTTATCTCTCCCTTTGGATTTACATGACTTGCATAATTGCATTAATAATGATGCCAAGAAAAGCTAGGTCATCATGCATGCAAAAGATAAAAATATCTTCCTCCTTATGTCAACCATGCACCAAATAGATCTCATGCAAAAATTACATTATGCATTTTAAAAAATAATAAATGCATCTATTACAATCTTATAACTCCCATGCATGCATGATCAATGCATCACAACACCTTATTACTGCATGCATATTAACTCATACATCATGCATTTATACATTAATTATGGTTTGCATACCAAAATCCTTATATCTCCATGTAAGGAACAAATATTTTGCATCATCATTACTTATGTCTCCATTATACCCTATACCATGCATTAAGCTTCATACAATACTTATGCCTTATCACTCCAAGCAAAAGGCATTAATCCTCATATACTTTTCACCACCTTTGAAAAATATTTGAACACCTTATCACTCCATACATATTATAATCCATGCCTTCGAATCATTTCAATTATTTGACTTTGTTGACATGGCTTTGCAAAAATATTATAAGGCATTCGGCCTTATTTCCTTAGTATCTATTTTTTACTTTTGCAAAAAATCAAAAAGTAATAAAAATATGAATGCCCTCACGGGCCCCTGTGGCATTATTGATGTTGGCATCATTAGATTTCACAAGACTTTAAAGTCTTGACCCTGCTGGTGATTAGATGGCAATTATTTATTTTTTGAAAGTCAAAAGAAACATCATGACTGTGGCTAGGGCATCGAGCAAAAAGGCAAGTATAACCTAAATTTCACTTGTCTTTTTCATTTCCTCTCTGATGCTCCACTCTCAAGCTATTGTCACAGTATGCTTTAGGGTTTGAAGTTTCTTCATGCTTCTTTGCAACTTTGTGAGGATTTCTTTGTGGCTTTTCTCCTGAATCTTCAACAAGAATCGAAGGTAAGCTTATTTGTAATAGTTTGGAACTTTTATACTTTAATTTCTATTGCTAGAATGTCCTACAGGCCATGGCTATGAGGACCTCTGGTGCATTTTTCTTTGTATCCACTTCCATGTTCTTTTCTCCTCACTGTATAAGCTATGTTCTTGGTTATTTTTCTTTCATGGTGTCTGGCTTATGAGGCTTTTTTGGGATTTCATCATTGAAAGAATCCATAGCTTGTAGCTCATTCTGCATACATGAACATTTGCATTTGTTCTCTGTTGGAAAAAGAAATTCGACTCATGAGTGAAAGATGCCACTCCCTATAGAAAGAAAAATCTTCTTGCACTCCTCCATTGAAGCTTATCCTAGTAAAATAAAAAGATGAATAATCTTATTTTCTCAGCCTTCCTACACATAAATATTATCATTCTAGGGTTTTTTGTGTTGTGGAGAACCTCTCTATTGCTAGGGCTTTACATGGTATTGGATGGAGGCCTTATAAAATGTAATATACACTGAGCCATGGATTTTGTAGTCACATGTTCAGCAATCACATTCCAATTGTTACCATAAGGTTCTAAAGCTTCAAGAAGAAACAAAGTCTCTTGGTGTGTGCAATTACCACCACTAACACCTGCTCTCTCTGTCATAGATTCCATAAGTATAAAATTTGTTGATATCATGCCTGCTCCAAACTTCTCAGTACTGAAATACTCTGAACATAAATCAAAATCTACTTGCTTCTGATAGTGGTAATGTTTTATGGAGCAATCATTCTACATTCATACTTGTCATCTGGGACAGTCATTAAAATTTTTCCTTACATTTAGTGATTGTCTGAGATTTCATTTTTATTGTTATGAATATCTGAAGTGGGACAATCATAAGGGTGACTGCCAAGGATCATCAAAGGCTATTTCCTTAAAACTGGAACAGTGATTGCTTCTCTTTTCATACATCTTGTGATAATGGTGGTCATACTTCTGTATTCATTCATTCCTTTATGACTGCTCTGGCTTCTTTTATTGCATCCAATAACAATCTTACACCTCATTCACAACAAAAGTGGTAATTATTTGTCTTAGTAGCTTCCCTTTTCACACTCAATCAGACTATGCAGAACTAAAGCATGATATGATACATATTATCTTTTTCCTATTCTTGTATATGTTGTCTCCTTTTTGATGTTCACTGTTACTTGCATGTGGATGATAGCTGCTCCATTCTTATGTGTTGTCTATAAAGGTTGATATGCTTCTTTTAGATTATCTGTGTCATTCCAAGAGAGCCTTCTTTGATATACCATGCACCATTTTCCACCTGATGAACATTAGGCCTTATTTTAAGCTTCTCAACTTCCAAAACCACATTTGTCTCTTGTACTTCAGGCATTGAAGTGATAATTTTATTTGTTTTTGTAGTATGCATGCCCATAGGGCTTAGCTCTTTAGCTGTCATACAGTGAAAAGATGCATGTATTTGCTCTGGTAAACAAAGACAGTGAATCAAACTCTATTTTTCTCTTTGATAAAACTATGAAAAGGCTCCCTTGTTTATTTCTTTGCTGACTACTTTCAAGGGATAAATTGTTGTTTCATACCTTTATGCAAGGTCCTACTCGTAAATGAAAGTGATCTTCAACTTGGTCCCTTTGTTCTTACTCTTAAATATCAATGGATACTATGAGCAACCTCTGTCACTGTTCATGCATTGTTGTTCATGAATTGTTTTCACTGTACTTTCACAATACTGATCATAAAATATCATTGATATTCACTGTTCATCTTAATCTTTTAGCATTATGTAGAGAGGGTTAGTTGAAGAAGGTGATGGTATTCTCTTTTACTGTTCTTAGCCTTGATGATGTCATATACATTGTCTTACTTCATTACTGTGTCTCTATCTTCTATAGTCTCACTATTGGCTGAAAATAAGGTATACATCTCCTTTTTATGACTGTCTCTCTTTATTCCACATTCATTTTATGATAGCTTTCCTTTATCATTTAAGACTGCTTTATTAGTCACTTCAAGACTGTTGTTACTATTGCAACATGACTTATTCTCATGTTGTCCCCATTTGTAATATGTTGGTAATCATTCATGGTTGGCTGTCATATATGTTTGACTATTGGCATACCTTTTGCTACTCCTTGAAACTGTTTCTATATGTCATTGTTGATATCTTTTGATAACCTCTATGATACTCTAGTCTTCTATTGATAAGCTTCTAATTCTTGATTATTATGAGGTAAGAGGTGACTGCTCCACATAAGACTACTCCTTTCACTATACTCATGATTGTATTGATGACAGTTGTCCATGTGAATGAATGAGCACATTGCTTTAGCTATCCTAGTACAGTTATGACAACACTTTCTATTTGTACTTTTGATCATTGATGAGGTATGGCAGCACTTTATGTGATGTAACTCCATGTGTTTAGTTTGACTGTCCTTTATGGTGCACTTGCAACTTGAATGTCGATTTGGTGGCTATTTAATGAATTCAAAAGCAAGTTTAAATCATATTCACAATAAAAAGGTAGCAAAATACCTGTTCTATTTGCTATTCCACTATGATTGATCATTCATTATGGCTGAAAAAATCATGCTTCTTGAGTAACACTGTCATTAATAACAATACTTGAGCATGCTGGACTCAACCCTTATGGGAGCCCATTTTCTCCACATGCTTTAATGTCTTCAAATCAGCAACAAAACTTTTCCTATACCTGCATAGTGAACAAACAAGTTAGCATAAAAACATACCTCTTGGAAGCTGGTTGATTTCTCTCATGATGATCTAATTTATTGCACATGCCTGATTTTGATCCAATCACATTAATACATAATGTTTGCAAGTTTATATGTCTGCCGATAAAGCATATGATGAATTTGAATATCTGGAGCTTCTAACAAAACCTTTCTCCAACCTTGCAAGTCCACCATCCTGATTAGGAGCAAGAAGATGAAGATATGAAGACCATGCTGCCATATAGGAGAATCAGCCTTCACAATAAGGCAATGATGCATATCAACTTTCCTCATGTGTTCTTTTCCTTTTCTTTATCATCAGATGTATAGCTTGCATGCTTTGTTGCATTGGCTCAGTTTAGTCATTCCCACGGCTTGTGTGGGACATATTTAAACATTCTCTTAAATATAATCAGTTATTTTACCTTAAGCAATGATTTATGTATGTTTTCTTTCTAAATCAAATGCATAGGATATAACAACTAAATCTGATTTGAAACATATGTTTAAAACATGATGATAGTTTATAAATACCTCTTCTTTTTGCACTGAAACATAATGAATAATCAACAACCAAAACATGAAATCCATTATTTTCTTCATTCTTGAATGTCTGTTTTCTTGACTGTAGATAACTTCACTTATCAGGATAGTTTGATAGCCCAACATGAGTTGTCATATGATCCTGACAAGTGATTTTGCACTTGTCTTTTGTCAAAACAACAAGCATTTACTGGATGATCCTGCATAAGCAAAAAAAAAAAAATTACCCTCTCTAAACAACTGATGTTTAGGCCTTGCTAAATTAGGTGTGAACACAATTTAGTAACAAGTCTCATGTCATAACCCACTTAATGTGTGTCATAAGCATGAAATCAACTTTTAATCCTAGCCATACAACATCACATAGTTGACTTTTAATCTTGGCCATCGAATCATATCAACTCTTGCCTATAAATCTAGCCTCACACAAGTCATTTGACATCCATCTTCTTCTAGTATCCCCACTTTGCCAAAATTCTTCCAATCTTCTCATCTATCTATCTCTCTATCTATCTTCTTCTATCATTTTCCATCTCAACGTTATACTACAAAAATGAGTAATCAACATCAACATATGAAATCATTCAATCAATCAATGATCTTGCATGCATCTATCATTCAAGATATCTAAGGTATCGAAGATTTGGATCAAGGTAATTGCATTTGTATTGTTTTATCTTTTTTTATTTATCCAATTTTTTTGTATACAATTTGGTGAACCCGACGTGAACATGCTCCAAGGATCTAATCATTAGTTTTTGTAGGTTTTTGTTGCAAAAATTTACATTTTTCTATCCCTAGTTTGTCAAGTTTTGCAAGGCATTTGTTGTAGGTGACCTCCCGGGCTGAAATTAATATCACCATCGCATCTGGGAGGCTGTTTCCATGAATTTTGACTATAAACTTCATAGGGTTTGATCAAAGGAAAATTTATTAAAAAATTTTGAAATTATTTTATATAGCAGACGGTATAGTACGGATCCATATGAATCCGCACCATACAAATCTGCCATCACTGATCTACGCCGTGTGAGTTTTCAATGGTTTTAGATGCAAAATTTATATGGTCATTGGTATCAAACCTCGACAAAGTTGAATGGTATAGGCTTAGGGTTTGTATTTTGTGTTTGGTCGCAGGTGTTAAAAGGTCTGGTCAAAAAACCTCTACATAGTCGAAAAAACTGCAAGCACCACTGTTCTCCCCATCATTGCCACGGTCGGCATCCCCGAAACCACTACTTCCACCATCCTTTCCGCCCTTAGCACCACCCTTAGCATCGACACCCACCTCCATAAGAGCCTTTGTCACCACCAAATATCTTCTATCGCCTCTTCTCTGAGGGTTTAGTCACCACTTCCACCACTTTGTACATCCTTTCACCACCACTAAATCACCCATCTGTCGCTCGAATCTACAGTCGTCATCTCTTTGAAACTTGCCACCACCCGATCCATTTCTTCATAAATTAGTCTCTCAACCCTAAGTCTAAACAGTCAAACCACCAGCATATGCCTTGATCACCATTCTAAATAGTGGTCTATAAACTTTGACTTCCATCAAATGTCAATTGTCCTCCATTAAACGTGATCACCATTCTTCTGGTAGTCACGGGATCTAGCATTAAGACTTGGACTTTGCTCATGGTGGTCTGAAAACTATCGCCTAAGCCTTCTATCGGTTGAGGGTTCTACAGGGAGGGGGCTAATAAGTGAGCCCCCTTTATTTCTCTTTTTTATTTTTTCTTTGGATTGGCCCTTGGTCATATCAATGACCAAGGGCCCCGCTGACATTAGACCATCAGGTAAACTACCATCTTCAGACCGTCACATGTGAATGAAGTCACAATAACTGCTAGCGGTTAAGGGTAACTAGCAGACATGTCCTACTTGTCCTTTAAACCCTAAAGGAGGCATTTTTTTCCTTTTATCATAACTTGGGCATACGGGCTCCAAATCATACAAATAAGGACTCATCAAAAAGTTGGCTCGATGAACTTTGCAATGGTGTAACTCTTATTAGGTGACTATGTCATTTTTAGGATTTTTTCTTGGTCAAAGTAAAACTTGTGTTTAAACTTCAAACAAGCATATCTTGAGCAAAATTGATCCAATTTCGACAAATTTTTTTTAAAAAGTGCATGAAATCTTTTGAATTTTCTATTTATGACAACCATTTTTCTGTAGCTCACCATTTTCATCAAAATTTACCAGACTTCATCTTTTTCACATAGCTTTCTTTTTTGCAAGTTTACTTGTTTCTTTTTGAAATTGGTGACTTGTAGGTGAATCAAAGGAGCTGGAGTAGCGTTTGGATCAGTCACAACAACAACTTGGGAAGTGAAAACAATCAGGTGCACATATTCCATCTTTTATCTCTAATCATTGCTTGTCAACATACTTGAATTTGGGGCTTTAAAAGAACAACTTGTTTGATCGCACATTTGGATTTGGACTATTAAAATGAACTCTTGTTTGCATTCACATAAAAAAAATTGGGCTTAAAACGAACCATTGTCTTCAAATCACACATCTTGACTTGGGATAAAAAAGAACATGTGCTTGAATTGTTTGCTTAGACACATTTCATTTCTAAGGGTCAATTATCAATTACGAGTGTGAATCAAGGGTGTGTGTGTATGCTCTCTCCTTGCACCACAAGGTGATCTTGGAGATCAAAAACACTTCACTTGGTCTTCTTTTGTCATATCCCTTCTAGGAGGCCTACTTGGAGACACACCACTCCAAGGGACGACCTCAATCAAGGTGTGAATCAAAAGACACCCTCTTTGGAAGTTGAAATCTTGTCACTCTTGGCTAAGCCCCAAAGAACTTTATACCTTTAGGAAGTGAAGGTGAAGGGTGGGTTACCCCTTTCTCCCAGCTGTGTGGCAGGATTTTTCTTTGAATTCATTTCCCTAGTCAACCTTGTGCAACCTAGCTTAAGACCTAATTGGTCATACCCCACCTGACTAATCATGGTGTAGTCGCAGTAAGAGGGTTCAAAGAATGAACTGTCCACACCATGCAACAAAGGTAAACACAACAGAAACAACTCAAAGATATGAAATAAATGTAGATTTAGTCATTTAGTATATCATAGAAATCAAATACAGATTGACCGGCAACATGCGAGCTTATAATTCGGCTCACAGGCCTGATTACAGAACATCAGAGTATGCACAAGATATAGCTTTGAAGTCCCTTTGGGAAGGAGAAAAATTATCTACCTTCTAAATCATGCAAACTACTTTCTTAGGGATCTATTATGTCCTTATATATCATTTCTAGAACAAAATATTCCTCCGTGTCAGCCAAGGAAGATCACAAACTCCAATGAAGAGTTGTAACGTGTGTACATGGATAGGTTGGACCTAATCATCAAGAATTCCTCTGCAAATGAATGGACTGATGTGCAGATCTCGGGGAAGGTCAGTCATGAACCAAAGATCATTGAATAATGTGTCATTAGGCTCCACAAGTTAAGAAATGTTCCGCAAGTCTTCTCCTTTAGCTGATTGTCTGAGACTATCAGGGTGCTCTGTTATGAGAAAACAGTCAATCTTTTGATAGCGATATCTTTCCGGTACTTAATCCAAATGCTCTAAATTCTAGATATGATGTAGATGAATGAATCTAGGTGCTAAATCCATCTCTGCAAGATCTGAAATGCCACTGCGGTAGAATGCAGACCAAAATACAAAACTGCTACTGATTGAACTAAACTGGAAAATGAAAGAAAACAAACTGAACTACAAACAAATTGAAATGCAAATATTTTTGGTTGATGCAAGATTGCTCTTGAACCATGGATGCTCCTACATCAAATCATTAGGGCTTGTTGAGTGTTTGGTTAATCATAACATTTAATCTTAAAAGGAAAATGAACATTGTGTAAATGGTGTGTGTGTTCATGCATTTACATGTGAAAATCTGTGTTTGATATTGCCCAAGTCAAACTACCAATAAACAATTTGCCACATCATCCAATCTTTCCAAACCAAATCATCCTAGTCATTCAAGCAATCACATCCTAATTATTCTAAATCATCATCATAATCCTAATCAAACATTGGCCAAAAGTGACACCATGCCAACATTAGAATACCTAGCACAAAATATCATTCACCTACTTCACCAAACTCAAGCAAGCCAATCATCTCTAAGCCAACAAGCCATTCAAGACATTGATGACATGATCTAAAAATTTCAAGCAATTCAATCATACCCAAATGCGACAACTCATAGCACAAGTCCAACACCTCATGACCACTTGTCAAACCCAACAAGCACAACATCAAATCCAATCACCACATCAAAAACTTCTACATCATTCCTATGTGTCACCTATATCGTCATATCAACCAAATCTATCCACATGTCACATCAATCCTTCATCAACCTATCATACCTCTTCTAATCTCAATCATTATCCATATTAATCCACCTTTCAACAACAATTATCCTATGCAAAACCTCCACCACAACAATATCAACCTATTCAACAATTCTAACATCAAATCATGTCACAACAACAAATCATACCACAACAAGCCCAACCTCAACACATTTTATCTCAATGCCAGGTGTCACTTTCATCTACACATCATGTCAATTCCATATCAACCTATCAACGTCTACCTCAAGATTATCCACTTCCTCATTCCAACCTTCCAAGATACCATCAAACCCATCCACAAGGCAACTAAGTGTTCTCACAAGAAGCACATGCAAGCTCAATATCATACATAGATCATTATCCTCCACAAGAAACATATGCAAGTCTAAGTGGACCTTTGTACATAAATCAAGTGTCCTTAACTTCACCTTTGCAGCAAGACCTAACATCCTTTGATGAGGGAGATACCAACCTAGCCAATGCAACCTATGAGTCACCTTCACCATCCACTCACATGCCAACACATGAGTCAACTAGTCCTATCCCAACAACATCATATGATCCTATTCCTAATCCTAATCCATCCAACCTTACTATCCCCCCATCCAATCCAAATTCTAATATGTCCAATCCATCTAATCCCCTTATCCTTCCATCTAGCCCAATTCCTAACCCATCTAATTCTATTATCCATTCCACAAGTCCTAATCCTAAGCCTACCATACTATCCACCCTTATCATCCATCCATTATATTGACCATCCACCCATACACTCATGAAGGATGTGATCCAATACCTATTAACAAGGAATAAAATATCTCCATGTCAACAAACACCCATTCTTGAGCCTCCCAATGAGTCCTCTATTAACATGCCTAGCCCTCAAACCCCATCATGTGACCCACAAGCCATCAACCCTATTCAAGAGATTTCCATCATGAGCCCAATTCAAAGTCCATCATCCTCTCTTATTGATGAATATCAGGAACCCATAAAACTTACCCAAGAGTCTCCCACTTCCACTTCCATCCAAAACCAAGAGGTATGTCAAGAACATAATCTAAAGCATGTGGAAACATCAAACTCTTGTCTAAGTCAAGATCAAATCCCTTATGTTCACCCCATCCATAACATTTATCTTTTTCATGATCAAGATATTACTTATGAAGAAGATATCCATCAGAAACTTGATCCTATACCTATCTATGAGCAAGAAATCCAAATCCAACCTATACATAACACACTTAATCCTATCTATGATCAAGCTCCTATATATGATCAAGATCCTACTTTTGATCAAGAAGACCATGATGATCCTCTTAGCCAACTTTATGCATTCCATGGTCAAGAGCTTATCACCCCATACATCCATCCTCCATCTAGACCTAATGCACAAACATCCACTTGTCTTGATGAGACATATGCCTCCCAAGAAAGCATAGAAGATCAAACCAATAGCTTGGATCTACATGCACATAATCAAGATCCTAATGATCCTCCATCACCCACTATCGACCCTATTCCAAATCCACCATTATATCCTATTGGTCTATCCACCTTCATCCATGAGTGTTCTTCTTTAAGACAACAACAACCTTTATCCACTTCACCCTCTCCATCCAATAATGAATTCAAGTCTAGTTCCCAAACTACACCTAGTCCCATTGTCCACCGCATACTCCAAAACATGAACTACCAAGGTAAAGGCTTGGTCTTCATGAACAAGGAATTTTGGAGCCAATCCATGTCAAGGTCCCTCCATGCTCATATGGCCTTGGATATACACCCCATGGTAAACAATCTAAAGATGTTGGTACTTCCTCCGTGCATCCTAAATCTACCACTTTCCACCATGAATCATATCACATACCTAAGACATATGTTTCAATTTCACCTCCATCATCTTACAAATGTCAAAAGCATGTGACTGTACATCTTCCACCATCCACTCTACCACCATTGCTTCCAACTCCTAATATCCCACCATCAACTCTACCACCATTGCTTCCAACACCTAATATCCCCTTATCCATTTATCCATAAATCTTCTAAAAATCCTAATCATGAGCAATCAATGCACACATTGTCTAAACATGAAGATTCCACTCATTCCACCATACCCATGGGATTCAAAAGCAAAAATTTGGATGCCTCTACCTATAAAGTAAAAAATCCTAAGGGTCCTTATGCCTTCAGACACAAAAGAAAAGAATCAAAGAAAAATCCATCTAAAAAGCTATATAATCCCATACCTCCAAAAGAAAAGGCCAAAAATAAAATGGTTTGGGTCCCTAAGAAAAAGGAAAGCAAGTCAAATGAGGCATCCACATCTCAAAAATCCCAACCATCCACTTCCACCTCACATTCCCACTCCATTCAAGAATCTCATATTCGATCCCACAAGAAAAATAAAAGTCATAAAAATACTAAGTCTATGTGGGTACCTAAAGCACTTTGTCACCCATCTCCTAAGCAAACATCTCCATTGCTTCCTACACCACCTCCTCATCAAAAGCTTCAATTTCTATCATGGTGTGTGCAACCATTGGTCATGGTTCCTTTCCATTCCATGTCATTCATCCACTATCCTACATATTTCACCCATCACCTTCCTATGGTCCATGCTTTTGCCTAAGCCTCCCCATTCATCTTTTGCATAAGTCCTATACAATCCACATCACAAACCACCATCTTCCCTACATAATCCACATCATAATCCACTATTTTCCTCCATAGTCCACATCATAATCCATTATCTACCTACTCCATCTTCCTCTTTCAGGTCATCCCGTACCAACATCTATGAGCATAATGACATTTGACATGGTCCATGCAACAACATCCATCTAGCGGGACTATCACCTTTCATGGAACTAGACACTTGAGTCCCTCCTATCCTTCTCCTATCCAAAAATTAAAAAAGTAAAAAAAAATAAAAAAAATCATATCATACTATTTCCATCCTACCTACCATCTTTAGCCATCATACATGCCTATCATATTGAGTCCACTTATCCACCCCTCTCCTTTTGATCTTGATGAAGACATAGGGACAAAATGTTGAAACATGTTTTTGGGTATCTCTTGACATACCTCATCCTTTCCAATCCAATCTTATCATCATCCTATTGTTATAGGCTTTGTCATGAAAAATCATTAAAAATTGTACCTAGAACGGGGCATGTTATTCTTATGCGACATAGTCTTTGGAGATCACATCCTCCCCCCCTTATGATGCACACATCTATTTAATTTACTATAGCTTATCCTTTTATCCATCCTTTTATCATGAGTTCCATCTTACATCCTATCACATACATCCATTTCATCCATTTATCCAATCCTACCTTAATCCTTGCACCTAGAATTAGTTCCCCCTTGTCATTGGTATCTAGCAAAAAGTCTACCCAAATTGTCATCTAATACTATCCCAAAACATTTCAAAATACAAAACAATGGAAAAAGGTCCTAAAAAAAACCAAAATATTCCCAAAAAATCCAAAAAAATCAAAACATTCCAAAAATTAAAAAAAATCAAATATTCTAAAATCCAAAAAAAAATTAAAACATTTCAAAAATCCAAAATAAATCAAAACATTCCAAAAATCCAAAAAAATCAAAACATTTCCAAAATCCAAAAAAAATCAAAACATTTCCAAAATCCAAAAAAAATCAAAATATTCCCAAAAATATAAAAAAATCAAATATTGAACAAAAAATCCAAGCAATAAGATCAATCACATCATCAAACAATCCATCACATCAAATCCAATCAAAACAAGTCCAATCAAATCATCAAATCAAATCAAGCCAATCTATCAATCAATCAAAATCACATCAATCTAATCCATATCATCCCATCAATAACATCGTATATCATCAAACATCCAATCAATCCATAACCCGATCAATCCATCCACCTTCATCATCACTACCAATAAAACACAAATTAGAACTACATATTACCTCTATCGTTAGGGCCTTGATCCCATGGATAAAGGGTATGTAAGTAATCTAGGATACGAAGGAAGTACCTAGATTCAGGCATAGGCAATAGCCCATTTCCATCTTTCATCCTTCTTCTAAACTTTGCCAATCATCATCTTTATCCATCTCATTTCTTCTATCATCTACCTCCCACACCTAAAATCCAATCAATCATCACTTCAATCCAATCAAATCACTTCCTCAAATCATCAATCCATCACTTCTTCCAATCAATCTTGTCATCAATCATCCATCCAATAAACTTAAATGCAAGTCAATCCTAAAACCATACCAACCAAGTTAATCAATCTTTCCAAATTATCCAATTGCATCAATGGTCTTGATCCTAGCCTTGTTGTAAGCCCAATCAATTAATCAATTAATCAATCATCCTTGTGTTGATCTTGGGATATATCATTCCCCGCAATGACAACACTATCATCATCATCATCAATCAATCAATTAATCAATGGTTTATAGCTTGACAAGGGTAATACCTTGCTTGTTTTTGTATCATTTGTGCATGTTTTCTTGCTTACTTGTGTGTGTTATCATTTTTATCTTGCATTTGCATCAAATCCAAATCACTCCCAGCTAATATTCATATCTTGTACCTAGACAAGGTTGTACTATGCTGGGGCACGAGACACATCATCACCTTGGTCCTTATACCTTGGTGCATAACATCTAGTGCTATATCAAACATCATGGTTGCTCACTTTCATTGTAGCATAACACATCATTCATTTCTTCTATCCATTCCCTTATCTTTCTTTCTTGACCAATCTATTTCATTTCGAGAGCCTACTCGCGTTTGTCCAACCCGCCTATCCTCTCGAGGGGGCATCATCATCATCATATATTTTACATCATTATTATCATATCCTATATCATCATCCCATTTCTTCCTATCTTTCCATCATTATTCTATCTTTACACCATCCCATCCTTTTCCTCTATCCATACCTTAGCTTCTTTTAAATGATGTTACTTGACATAAATCTCATCATCTCAAACATCATCTCAAAGAGGGGCAAAATGTAGACACCCAAAATTGTCCATGTCATAACATTACCTAGTCGATACATGACCTTGTAAAACATCTTGTAATATTTTACACTAGGTCATTACATTATCCCACTTATCCCACTTATAAATTCCACTTGATCACCTTTTCAAATAATTAAATAAACCCCTTTATTTAATTAATTCCCCTTCACATGTCTCAAAATAATTCAAATTAAATATTAATCCCTCATCCCTCACTTTTTCCACATTGCAACATGTGTCACATGACTACAACTCTTCACATGCACAAATAATTTAAATAATTTTATTATTTAAATTATGAGATTCCCACTCACATCCTATTTTTAGGCCCATTCATTGTGCATCATAGGCATCTTTTCCTCCAAAATAAATAAAAGAATCCCACTTATTCCCTCACATCCTAATTTTAGCCTCATGTCATAACCCACTTAATGTGTGTCATAAGCATGGAATCAACTTTTAATCCTAGCCATACACTTCACATAATTAACTTTTAATCTTGGTCATCGAATCATATCAGCTCTTGCCTATAAATCTAGCCTCACACAAGTCAATTGACATCCATCTTCTTCTAGTATCCTCACTTTGCCAAAATTCTTCCAATCTTCTCATCTATCTATCTATCTATCTTCTTCTATCATCTTTCATCTCAACGTTATGCTGTGAAAATGAGTAATCAACATCAACATATGAAATCATTCAATCAATCAACGATCTTGCATGCATCTATCTTTCGAGATATCTGAGGTATCAAAGATTTGGATCAAGATAATTACATTTGTATTGTTTTATCTTTTTTGATTTATCCAAATTTTTTGTATACACAAAGTTGTAATTTTGAGCTTCATATATTGTGAGTTAATCCTCACCGTGGTTTTTCTCTTCTTGGGTTTTCCACATATATCTGGTGTTATGTGTTGATGTGCATTGTGTTAATCTTTCATGTTTATGTTGATGTTGTAATGCTTAAGTTATAATATGCTCCGGAGGACTTGAAGTTTGATTAGATACTGATCCACCCCCCCTCTCAGTATCCTGGTGTGTTCAACAATTGGTATCAGAGCCAAGTTTCTCAGAAGAAGCTTAACCGCTTGAGGAAGGTTCAGGATGGCTCAAAATGGTTCTCTCAAGGTACCCATGTTTGATGGGGAAATTATTCATTTTGGAAGCTAAGGATGGAAAACTATCTGACCCCTCTAGGGTATGGCATCTGGCAATCAGTCAAGAAGGGCTACACTATTCCTAATAGTGATCCTAAAGATACAGATGAGATTAAGTTGTATGAGAACAATGCATGGCAAAGAGTGCTATCATGAGTGGACTAGTTGATTCAGAACTTGTGAAGATAATGGGCTGCAAATTTGCTAAGGATGTCTGGGTAAAACTTGAAAGCATTTATGAAGGAGACAATAAGGTGAAACAAGCCAAGATGCAATTATTCAAGAGCAAATTTGAGACATTGAGGATGCCAGAAGAAGAAGATATTGCCAGTTACATGCTCTCGGTGGATGCGATAGTTAATGGCATCAAAGGTCTTGGTGGAGAAGTGGAAGAAGATGAGCTTGTGAAGAAGGTTATGAGATCTCTTCCTAAATCTTACAGTCATAAGGTGTCTGCTATTGACGAACCTTAGGATTTGGATAAATATATAGTAGATCAATTGTTTGGCTCACTCATAGCCTTTGAAATGAAAGAATTTGACAAAGGTGCCCCAAAGAAGGAAGCAACATTCAAAGCAAGTAAGAAGACAAAAAAATGAAGCAGTTGATCAATATGGTGACCTTGATGAGGTAGAAGCAAACTTTGTAAGAACCTTAAAGAAAGGCATAGGCAAATACAGAGGTAAGTTACCTTTCAAATTTTTTAATTGTGGAAATATTGGTCATTTTGCTTCTAAATGTCCTTTTAAAGAATCACGGGGTGGTAACAAGAGAGACAAGTTCAAAAGAAGCATGTATTCCATAGAGAGCAATTGTTCTTCAAAAGATGAGGATCATGATGATTCAAATGATGAAATACTTTTCATGGCCTTGAATGTTGGTGACAGAAAGGATGATGTTGGAAAATGTGAAAAGATTGGTGCCTTGCAATCTGACCAAAACAATGATAGATCAATGGTTTTATGGACTGCCTTTCATGCAAGAGAAGAAGCTAAGGTTTGGGTAATTGACAGTGGTTTCTCTAATCATATGACTAGTGACAAGGAAAAGTTTATTAGCCTTGAGAAGTGGACTGGTGGAGCTGTCAATTTTGGTGGTGATGAGTTAGCACAAATATGTGGAATGGGTGCTACAACTATTGATGGGAAGAACAGGACTGAGGATGTCCTCTATGTCAAAGGGCTAAAGCACAATCTTCTCAGTGTCAGTCAGATGTGTAGCAAAGGATACAATCTTACCTTTCATGCCAAAGGTTGTGAAATCAGGAAGGCAGGGTCTGGAAAACTAGTTGTAGAAGGTATCAATGACATCTATCATCTGAAGGAGATAAATGGAATAACATGCTTATTAGCTCAATCTAGTGAGTGTTGGCTATGGCAAAAGTGAATGTGACACAACAACTTTGACAATATGGTAAAGATTAGCTCTATTCATGCAGTGAGAGATATGCCTAAAATAACCAAGCCAGCAAACATATTATGCAAGGAGTGCCAAATGGGAAAACAAACAAAGACAAATTTCAAGAGCAAGGAGTATTCTTCTTAAATGCCATTGGAGCTGGTTCACATTGACCTATGTGGCCCTACAAGAGTAAAGAGTCAACAAGGTGAAAGGTATTTTATGTTTCTCATTGATGATTATTCTAGAACGACTTGGGTTACTTTCTTAAGATTTAAATTAGATGCCCTTGATAAATTTAAGGTTTTCAAAGCTATGGTTGAAAATGAAATGGATACTAAGATCAAATATTTAAGGTATGACAGAGGAGGTGAGTTTACTCCAAATAAATTTGAAAATTTTTGTGAAGATCATGGTATTAGGAGACATCTATCATCTCCTAAGACCCCTGAACAAAATGGGGTAGAATTGAAAGGAAGAATAGGACTATGCAAGAGATGTCTAGGGCAATGTTGAAAGATGAAGATATGCTTGATATGTACTAGAAGGAAGCAACTCACACCACTATCTATCTAATTAACAGAGTGCAACTGAGGGTCAATAGCACTAAGACCCCTTATGAGCTATAGTATGGAAGACCTCCTACTATCAAATACTTCATGATTTTTGGCAGCAAATTCTATATCAAAAGAGATGAAGAAGACCTATGAAAGTTTGATTCAAGAAGTGATGAAGGGATATTTCTTGGTTACTCAACCAGAAGCAAGGCCTATAGATGCTACAACATAAGATTGGTAAAGATGATTGAAAGCACAAATGACAAATTAGATGAAGACTTGTATCAGATCTCACAAGAATCAAAGGACTCTGGATCTGATATCTTTCCATGCATTGAAGATGAAGAAGAAGAAGGGAAAGAAGAAAAGGAACAAGAACTAGAGTAGATTCTTAAGACTCCAACAAAGTACGTTTAGAAGAACCATTCAACACATCAGATCATTGGAGATAAGAATACAGGTGTACAGACCAGGAGAAGGTTTGATAAGGCACATGAGCAAGTAAACTTGTGTTTGTTATCAAAAGTAGAGCCCAAAAACTTTATTGATGCTAGCAAAGATGATGGATGGATAAAAGGAATGGAAGAAGAATTGAATCAGATAGAGAAGAATCAGACATGGGAATTGGTTCCCAGACCAAACAAAAAGAATGTCATAGGAACAAAGTGGGTGTTCTGGAACAAGCTAAATGCAGATGGTGAAGTTGTGAGGAACAAAGCAAGATTGGTGTGTAAGGGCTATTCTCAAGTTGAAGGTATTGATTTTGAGGAAACATATGCTCTAGTAGCTAGGATGGAGGCAATCAGGATGTTTCTTGCCCTTGTTACTCATAAGAGCTTCAAGATTTATCATATGGATGTCAAGTCAACATTTTTAAATGGGGATCTAGAGGAAGAAGTCTACATTGAGCAACCAAATGGTTTTCAGATATCAGAAGATCCAGACATGGTGTACAGACTCAAGAAAGCTTTGTATGGTCTTAAGAAAGCACCTAGAGCTTGGTATGCTAGGTTGAATAAGTACTTACTTTAGCAGAGCTTCAAGAAAGGTACTACATATAGCAATCTATACATCAAGGAAGATGGAGATATGATATTGATAGTTGCAATATATGTTGATGACATCATCTTTGGTGGAGATGGTGATATGTGTAAGAATTTTGTAGAGAAGATGCAAAAAGAGTTTGAGATGTCTATGATTGGTGAGATGTCTTTCTTCCTTGGACTTCAAATTGCTCAACGAGATTATGGTATCTTTATTTCTTAGGCTAAGTACACTAGAGAGATGTTAAAGAAGTTTGGTATGGAGGATTCAAAACCAGTGAGTACTCCTATGGTCACTGGATGTCACTTGAGCAAAGATGATGAGTCTCTAGAGGTTGATCAAACTTCCTATAGATCTATGATTGGAAGATTGTTCCACTTGACTGCTTCTAGACCTGACATTATGTATGCAGTATGTGTGGTTTCTAGATATCAAGCTAATCCCAAGAAAACACATGAGAAGGCAGTGAAAAAAATATTTAGATACTTGAAGGGAACTCTGGATTATGGCTTATGGTATGCAAGGGGTAATGATTTTGATCTAATTGCTTACAATGATGTTGATTGGGCTAGTTTTGTTGATGATAGAAGAAGGACAAGTGGTGGTGCTTTCTTTTTAGGAAGTAGATTGGTTTCTTAACAGATCGAGAAGCAAGATTTAGTGTCCTTATCAACTACAGAGGCAGAGTACATTGTAGCAGCATCCTACTGTACACAAGTGTTGTGGATGAAGCAAACCCTAAAGGATACAAAGGTATTGTATGATGAACTTATTCCCATTTTGTGTGATAATACAAGTGTTATCAATATTTCCAAGAATCTAGTGATGCATTCTAGAACCAAGCATATAGCAATCAAGTATCACTTTTTAAGAGAGAAGGTTGTAGATAAGGAAGTAAGGTTGGAATATGTTCCAAAAAGGATCAGATTGCAGATATTTTCACAAAGGCTCTTGCAAAAGACACTTTTGAAGATCTCCAGCAAAGGTTTGGGGTAATTGTCCCTCCTTCTTGCTAGATGCATAGTGGTGCATTTTTCCAAGGGGAGTTCATGCTATATCTTTTTTTCCTAGATTGATGGTGGCTACCTCTCAAGGGGAGCAGGTAGTTGTGGTTGTGTTGATGATGATGTTGATCATATACAAACATAGAATAAAAGTTACACAACAACCTTTACTCATCTTGAAAGATATGATGAATTCAGAGAATTCATGATCCCAAGTCTCCGTTGATTAGGTCTTAATCTACTGACGTTACTCAGTGGTTGATGTGTGTTGCTGTTTTCCATTCAGGGGCCTTACGTATTTCTACAAAGTTCATCATTATTTCTCCAAATATCCTGCTCTATATGTCTGCTCTGCATAAATCTCCAATAATTCTACCTCTGCACTGTGAATTTAGTCAAATAATGTGCTTACAAGTTAATATTTGCATGATTTCTACCATTATTTGCAATTCTTTGCATGATATTTTCAACACTACATGCACTTTGCTCAAATATGCTAAGGATTTTCAATTATCTACGAGATGTCAGCATATTTCTCTGTTCTGCTTGTTATTTGTCATGATTTGCAGTTATGGTGATGAATTTATGAAATTAAAAAAAGGAAAAGGGTAAAGAATGAGGTTCCCAAAACCACTTGACTGAGATCACTGATCCACATACAAGCTCCCATACATGCAATGAAAAGAAGGAAACTAGAATCATACTTCACCAGGACATTCCACAAATCCGCATGATCCAGTACAAATCTTCAAAGGAAAAGTTGATAACAACATGTAATGAAATGAAAGCGCTTCTAGTTGAACACAGCATTCACCAGTACATATCCAAAAATCAACATGAAGATTACGTAAAATTTACAATCAGGATGTAATATGAAACTTCATATCCATTCAGTATGCTCAAGAACAGGTACATTTACAGTGATCTGAAGAAAGAACCTTGACATTTCAACAATTCAATCCTCATTAGTCTCAGTAATCCGATCTCCTATTTGATGTTACAGTAATTGGCCTTCTTGCCAGATATTCCCATCTATCTCCTCTCTGTCTGTCCTCTAATTGGCCTTATTGCCAGATATTCCCATATATTTCCCTCCTATTGTCTTTCCCTCCTATTGGCCTTATTGCCAGATATATCTATCTATCTCCCCCCTATTGTCTTTCCCTCCTATTGGCCTTATTGCCAGATATATCTATCTATCTCCCCCCTATTGTCTTTCCCTCCTATTGGCCTTATTGCCAGATATATCTATCTATCTCCCCCTTTGATTCTATTAGTTCTGGCCCATATATAGAGCAAATGCCAGAAAACAGTTACAATGATCCAAGGATCATGATCCTCTCATAACAATCAACGGTCCAGATGAAAAGCACATGCTTTGCCAGTTGGCAAATGTACAGCTGGCAAAGAATATTCCAGCATCTTTAACTTGATTTGGTCTCCAGCTGGCAAATAGCATATTTGACAATATCCTCCTCACTTCTGGTTCATGTTGCCTCCATGTGCAACTCTGCAATTATCAGCTTCAAATAGCTCCGAGGCTTCCTACAATAAACAGACAAGCATTAAGCCCAGCATCATTATTTAAACAACAGGAATTTAAACATTTTATTAAACAGGCCTCCAAAATGTGCAGCTAGAGGCAATCAGGCCCCAAATCAGTGGAAATTATGCATTAAATGCATAAACAGTGCCAAAAACACTTGGGTCAACCATCGTTGACTAGAAAAATGCATTCGGGCCTTCAAATTTCTATCGCTTTGCATTCCCGCCCATTTTCTTGTATATCGGGCTTCAAATATGATCATGCATCGCAAAATATACAAGGAAAAAATTACTTCTAACTTTCCTTCAAATCCGCTCCTTGTACATTACCGGCTTGTATATCGGGTTCTAAACTTGCATATACAAGCATAAAAAAACCACAATATACATGCACAACATTTGTATGTATAAAACTCAATGTATATCGCAATGTATAAAAATATACAATCGCATAATGTACAACGAATTTATCATTTTCAATAATCTTCGAGTTCCGCTCTTGTATAATATGCAATGTATATTTAGCGTGACAACATATACAACGCCAAATATACAATGAATTAAACGCCTTCTATAACCATTTCAATTCCGGCCTTGTATATTATGTTTGTATGTTTCGCTTGTATATGAAAATATACAAGCGCCGAATATACAAGGATTTTTCTGCATTTGATAAGTTTTCGGGTCCGCCAATGTATATGTGTGTTGTATATTCCGCTTGTATGTGAAAATATACAAGCCCGAAATATACAACGAATTTGTAGCATTTGATAATCCTTTCGGGTCCGACCATGTACATTTTGCATTGTATCTCGGGTCAGCATCATATTTGCATCGGTGTGACAAATTTAGACTTAGCCGACGGTAAAACATACACCGATGTCCACCCATCGGGGAGACCACTCATATCGGAGTGAAAATTCAAGACTCGGCCAATAGACCAACACTACGCCGAAGAACTACCATATCGGCGAGACTACTACCATCGGGGAGACAATTCAAGACTCGGCTGATAGCGAAAGCTAGGTCGATCACCCCCTCATCGGGGTGACAACCACTGTCGGCGAGAGAACACCAAGCTTGGCCGACAGTAAAAACTACGCCGATGGACCTTTCCATCAGGGAGACTACCTCAGTCGGTGAGAAAATTCAAAGCTTGGCCAACATCACAACCTAAGCCGATGGACTTTTCCATCGGGGTGACTACTCCCATCAGGGAGAAAATTCAAAGCTCGGCCGACGGCAAAAGTCAGGCCGAAGAACCCTTCCTTCAAATGTCCTGATGATGTCACCGTCATATCCTGGGCTTCATTGAAATGCAAAAGATGACATCATCGTCATATTGGTAAAGTCAGGGGATATTTCAATATTGGGTTACATTAGGAAGATGATCCTCCTCATCGAATATCATGATGACGTCACCATCATATTCCGTCTTCGGAGCATGAGGATGAGTTGAGGTCATCATCAGGTTAGCGCTAGGGTGATATTTAAAATATGATCGTGCTGAGGAATGGAATATCACCCTCCTAAAATCATGTTTGACCAGACCTTTGACCTGTCACAACTTTCTCATATGGACGAATTTTAGGGTGATGCAAAAGGCAAACCTGCCTAGAATTTCAAGCTCTTTCACATGGTAAGCTTTTTGAAGCTATATTCAGACTTTCAACTTTGGCTCAGACTTCAAGATCACAAATATGCCTGAGATTAGGCATATGCATACTGACTGATACTGTTTTACCTTTACCGCCCAAGGCACAAAAGCAAGGGAACAAGCCAGCAAAGTTGGGTCCCTATTTTGATAATGCAAAATGGGGCGTGTTGTGTAACCACACAACAGGTTGCTGATAGAGGAAACCTTGAAGAAGGGGGAGAGAGAGAGAGAGTGAAAATGTGCTCCTCAGGAGAAAAGTTTTTGCCCTTTTTCCTTGACCTCAAAGGTGGAGAGAGGGAAATGTATATCTAAGGGGGAGTATGTGTTGCCATCAATGTCAAAGGGGGATATTGTTGGCAATATGTGGTGTCATTATGTTGTCATTGATGTCAACACTTAGAGTAAGGTCAGCACTCAGTTTGTGATGAGTTATACGAGTGAGATACAATGGTGTTTAGGGTTGTTGATATTCAGTGATGTTCTTGATGTTCATAGTGGGTTGCTGATGTTCATGGTTGGATGTCATGCCCCAACCAGGGTCAAGTCAAGTTGTCTTAAGCATGCTTATGGTCAGCAAAGATGATTTCATGATGAAATATTAAGATGGGAATTAGAAGCACAAATATGAATGATGAAATATTAAGATGGGAGTTAGAAGCACTAAGATGAATTATGATACATTAAGCTATGTTGAGGATGAAAAGATGTTGTTGATGACCTATGATATGTTTTATGATCCTTCATGTTGTTTCTAAGGATGTATGTGCTGATATATGAAGGTTTTAGCCTCTAGAAGTTGGTGAAGGTTTCTACTGCAAAGAGTTGCCTGAGAGACTGTTTGGTAAAATGCTCTGCATTCCTCTACATTTGAAGATATGGTCATGCGGTTCAGAAATTAAGTATGATGTAAAGGTGCTAAATCCAAAGTTTCGAGTCTTTTGTCCCTTCGCGGTAAAAGTTATGATAGATAGAGTTCCAGTATGTGCTATGGCAAATTCAAGTGATGATGAAGACTATTTGGAATGCTCCGCATTCCTCCTCAATGATAGATATGGCTGTGCAATTTTGAGGGTATGTTCATAGTAGTGTATAAGTGCATCCATATGAGTTTAAAATGTTTTGTAGGTCTAGACGCCTAGTTTTCAAATGACAGTTGTGATATAGATAGTTCCAGATGCCTAATTGTTCTCAGGACATTTGTTGATGATGTGCGCTAACTTGGTGTGGTATGAAATGATACTTTGAGTGATGTGGGGTGGTCCTAATGATACTATGCCGTCTCTTTTTACTTCGCAAGGTGGTTTTTTTGGCCTCTCTGAACTAGTTATAGTCCAGAATGATAATATTTCCAGATTGTCTTTGAAGATTGTTGAAGGTTTGTGCCATAATGTTGTTGCTGTGTGGAGGTCAAGGAATATTTAGAGATGTTGTATAGGTCCCACTGATTCATTTGGAAGAAGAGAAAGAAATGTTTTATCATTCATGAGTACTGCCAAGTGGAAATGATTGTTGTGCTATGTGCTTCATGTGTCCTTGCTTAAGGGTGACCTAACTTAAATTTGTGAAGCATGCGGATGTCAAACCTTGAACAATGATGCTATGAAGGTTGTTTAGGACTATACTAAGCATGAACTGGGATCCGCAAGGCATGTGGTTCCTTCTAGAGTAGCATGTTGTTCATGATAGGGATTGTCCTATGCATGTTTCATGTTGTGAACTCTGGTAGACTTGTAAAATGTAATTCTTGTTGTATTGGTCAACTTACAATGAAATCAATGTAATGTCATGTATTTATTATAAACCTACTTGGTCTAGGTGAAGTATGATTGCAAAATAAAAATATGAAAGTGTGAAGAGCAGAATATGAAAATCATATGCATTGTGATGTCTGACTGAGGGAGAAAGAGCGGATGTATTAGAAGCTGTCTTGATTCATCTTGAAGACATTTTTGTGATAGGAGGGAAGTGAAGAGTGTGCCTAATTGATCCAATCATCAGAAGAAGCAGAATTGAAATCATCAAAGGTGTGAGGTTCAATGTCAATTTTCAGGCAGTAGAAGGACTATCATATTGTAATCATTTCCAAGTTTGTTCTCAGTTCAGGGAGTAGTTGCTTGGTGTAGAGTGACCCTAAAACAAAGTCTTCAGGGAGTTGTAGCTTCCTTGGGAGTGACCCTAAATCAAAGATTTCAGGAAGTAGTAGTTTCCTTAGGTTGTAGCCCTAAAACAAAGTTGTAATTTTGAGCTTCATATATTGTGACTTAATCCTCACCGTGGTTTTTCCCTTCTTGGGTTTTCCACATATATCTGGTGTTATGTGTTGATGTGCATTGTGTTAATCTTTCATGTTTATGTTGATGTTGTAATGATTAAGTTTTAATCTACTTTGGAGGACTTGAAGTTTGATTAGATACTAATTCATCCCTCCCCCTCTCAGTATCCTGGTGTGTTCAACAAAAATATTTGATACAATGCAAAAATTAGCTTTAAACCCTAGGCTTGCTATAGTAAAAACACTGAAAATAACTATCTAGGCTAATTGTTTCAACTCTAAAGAGTGGAGGATGGACTCTAAAAAATCACTTGATTTTTATGAAATATTATTCATTTTAAATATTTTCTCAACTCTAAAAACAGGTCATCCAATGAGGGAATTTTTTTCTATAATTGCTTCAAGTTTAAATTTTGTAAAACTAGTGTAAAAATAAGATTGAAAGCAA
The DNA here is from genome assembly GCA_027924645.1 of Cunninghamia lanceolata. Classification (NCBI taxonomy): domain Eukaryota; kingdom Viridiplantae; phylum Streptophyta; class Pinopsida; order Cupressales; family Cupressaceae; genus Cunninghamia; species Cunninghamia lanceolata. The sequence goes on from BSBN01000404.1 coordinate 6,636,220, forward strand.
AATTTTGATGGAATCTAGGTTAAAAATATACTAGGATATGTGTGGCATAATTAAATAAAGTAGGTGTAAAGTTGTTAGCTTGCTTGGAGAAAGTTAACATTTTCACCCCCATTTGCCCAAGGGATAGGCATTGACCCAAGACCCTAGAAATTCCAATTTCATAGGAGAGGCTCATGATAATAATTTCCACCCTTGGTTAATGGAAATAAGGATGAAAATGATTTTAAATAAGGTTTTTTAGGTGGACAAAGGTGGTTGGAGTTCTAGGTTTAATAGATAGTTTCTCATTAAATTATTTAATTGAATTATTAAAAAAAAAGTGGCCAAGGTGAGGGTATGGGATCATGAAGAAGGGGACACCTAGGACCAAGACAAAATTAAATGAGAATGAATTAAAAAAAAAAGATGGTCACACAAAATGGGTTAGGAAATACAAAGCACTAGGAAATGCCTATAGGTGTTGAAAAATAGTGTTGCAAGGACAAAAACACATGTGACAAATCAACTAAAATGAGTACAAAACATGTAAAATTAAATTGTAGAGTATGCAATTTTTGATCTTACAATAGTGAATGAAACATATAAATCCTAGATTCTTCTTCCTTTTCCTTTTAAAACCATGGCAATTTTCTTTGTTTGACTTGAAAAGAAAACACTAGAAGCCTCTTGAGACCTTGTTTGTGCCTCAGATATTTCTAGATTTTCTATATAACAAATCACAATTTTCACATTTTTTGTGAACTTTTAGAATAAAACATGTTGGACACTTCTTTGATTATGGATGAAAAACCCTAAGCATCGGTACCTTTGATATTCCTCCTAAAAATGTAAAACATAGAACTTTGTGCACTCTTTCTATGCAACTTTAAAAAAACAAGGTATTAAATTATGGAGTTTGAATGATAAAACCTAGACTTAACTTTTGAGTCTTTCTTTAATCTTTCTCCTCCATGCAAAACCTTAGCCACCAAATTTCTTATGCATACTCTTTTTTCACTTCTTAGTTGTCGCACATAATGAATAACTTGGTTTTCCTAAATGTAATGAACTTCTTCACTTCTCTCTTTTTTGGTGAAGAGTTAAGGCCATCCTTTCGAAAGGAAACTAAGATTGCAGAAATACTTTGTACACTAATATATGAGGAGAGATGTATAGAAAAGATCAACAATTACAAGAAAAAATACGATACACAAAATAATGATCACACACTAATATACCTTGAAAATATTATTTTGGACAAAATCTAGCCTCCAAAGCATGAATCAATTATATTAGTAGCAAAAATATTAATAACATATAATGTCTAGGCTCGAGCCCTTACACGAGAAATCACCAACATCAGACTTGGAGTAACTTTGATAGCATAATGGTACTAGCAAACTCACTATATAACCTCTATCTCTAACATCCAAAAATTAGAGAAAGCAATCAATGAAACCATGAGTGGTAAACCACAAACCATGGACTAATACCATGAGCCGAAAATGACACCCAAAACATTGGCTCAATTTCTAACACCCTCCTTGGCCTTGGTCTTCCAAGCTAAAAATGGAATATGTTCTTACACTTGTTATACCATCTCATAACTTCTCATATGCAACTTCCCAAGTTGGGTGCTTTATTTTGGCTCCATTATCTCCACGAAGATGCCCTATGATGTGCCATAACATGTGTCATTAGTTGATCAACAAGTCAAATCAACATCTGACACGACAAGATATTCTCTTACACACATTGACACGCACCATAATAAAATATATACATGACAATAATAACCAAGTCATATTAGGACACCTTTTTCCCAAAAAAAACTTCACAATTAATAAACAAATAATAAAGAGATGCAAAGTTTATGATACCTTTCCCTTTTAGAAGGGAGGAAGATCTTAAGGTACATTGATGCTCCTACACATTAGTTAGGAGGGGTTGAATTGACATTTTCCAATTTTCATGCCTCAAATCATGCTTTGGGTCCTTTGGTGTCATTTTGCACTCTTTGATGTTTTGGACAAGCGAGCATCTAATTCACAAAAATACAAATTACTTTTGTCACTTTTTGGTGACGACAACATTCCACAAAACTTGCAACATATGACACACATTTCGTTATGAATGACATATTCACCGATCCATGTTATTTTTAACATTATTTGGTTTCTTTTGGGCAAAGTCGACACCCATCACCTGAATTTGTAATGTATAAGGAAAAAGTGCACTTTTGACTTCTAATGTCTTTTTCGCTGCTCCTTTCCGTCAATTGAAACCTTCCCAGACAAAGACGAATATTTACAGATGAAAAATGACAGAGAAATAATAAGACTGGTAGACTTAACAGATTTAAAAGGGACTCCTTACAACTTTAAAGAATGTGAATCCCATCCATATAATTTTAATAATAAGACTTATCACCATAGAAAAAATATTGTATTTTGAATGGTCTCAATCATAATGAATCAAATTAGCCACACATTTCCTGTGGCTCATAATGTCTATCCCACAGAACAGAAATACCAAATCTCTTATTTGAAATTTCTGTGGTGTGTCTTCCTATCAAATATCTGCTTCACCCTTCTTAATGCATGGTTATACAATTAACAACGTAAACATGATAGTCTTCTACTTTCTTCATATTTTCAATTGGATCTTTAAATTGTTCATCTTCTACTTACAATGGTAATTTCAGTGTTGAAAACTTTTAAATAATCAATAAACTGTATCAGTCACATATATAATGGTTAAACAGTCAATAGTAATTTTACATTTTATCCATACTAAAAAGTGGTAAATATTTATCCTATTTTATTGGCCAAAATTAACCTTTGACTGTTGAAGTGGATGATATTTAACAACAATCCAGTAATATTGTGCTCTCAGAATTTTGAATTCCATAATCTTTATCATGGGAACTTTGTAGTAGTTTTCTTATTCATTCATCTCAAAAAATTACCATCTATAATCATTTCGTAGAAAACATCTTTCTATAAGAAAACATCTTTCTATAAGAAAACAAAAGTCTTTAAATTTTAGTTCTCTTGACTGTTTGTAACTGGAAAATCTCTACATGCCAAGAAAAACACAATATTTCTATACTAGACATTGAATGAGCATGTGAAAATACCAATAATCTCTACATGCCAGAAAAAAACACAATATTTCTATACTAGACATTGAATGAGCATGTGAAAAATACCAATGGATTATGAGATGCATTTTGATCCTCAGATTTAGGTTTCATCCTCTCAATACTTTTTGGAATAATCCTTTTCCATATACTAATTTGGTATGCCTTATCTCCAAATCATACTCTTTGAAATTTTACAATCTAGCTGCCCCTCTTTGACCCCAATTCTTGATGAGTTGGAATGGATTTGACAGTTGTTTCTAGGACCATGACGATAGTATGGGAGTTTATCACATTGAATCAGAAACTTTTATAAGTTTGACCTCCAAATAGGCATGTTTTCGAAAGTGTATGCTTTGTGGCATAATTGCAAATAATAAAATCCTTTTGAAAATTTGGGCATACCAGTAGATGAGCTCTTCCAATAGCCTCTATAATATTATTAAAGGTTTTCTTACCTCCTCCATTCCATTTGAATGATAATGTTCCCTTATTGATTGCTGTATTATTCCTAGTTAGTTTGGTAAAGTCAGATATGAATCTTCTCAATGGACCCATGGATTGCTGGTGGGGATTGAGAGATTTTGTATGGCTTTAAAGATCAATCTTTGACACAATGCTACATGTGATTAATGAGCATGCCTGTATTACAACAAAGATTTGACTTTTTTGTTCAAACAGATGCCATTGGATCTGCATCTCACAAAGACTGTTGCAACCTGTCCTAAATGATCAACTCTCTGCTAGGAGAAGATTGTAAGATCATCTAGTTAGAGGACTATTACCTTATCTTTCAAATTGCCAAAAGCTACATCCATATATTTTTCAAAAGTGGATTCCGCATTAATAAACCCAAATAGTATTGTTTTATAATAAAAAAATTGCCATGGTGTAGTGAAAGTCATTTTGTGTTTTTTTGGAATAATTGATATTTGATTGTAACTTGAAAAGACCATAAGGAAAGACATTTTTTTTAATGATAATAATTGTTTGTATAACATATCTATGTTTTTGTTTTGGGCCTGTTTTGCTGCCTTTTTTGCTTTTGTTATCGGCACCCGGGTTTGCAGCTTACTTATATCAAAAACATATCCATGATTAACAATGCATAATTATATTTTAAAGATGTTTGATTCAAATTTTAGAAATCTATATTTGTTTATTTTTTGTAAAATTTTATTTAAGTTAACTATATTGTCTTCAATTTGTATAAATAGAATAACATTTCCAATTATCTTATTTTAAGATAATAGAAGTTTTTTTAATAATTTTGTGCTAGGAATCTCTATTTTAATAGATGTATTAGTATTAGTTTGGATGCATATGTTTTGTAAGTCACCCTTATAAAAAAATAGAGTAAAAGTAATTATTTCACATGTATGGGATAGTCATAGGTATCTTTAAATGGGCGCTATATGTTATAATGACTGAGCAAATGTAAAACATCTGGATTATTATAATTGGAGTTTATGCTCTATTGGGAGGATTGTCCCCTTGAAGTTGAACCATGAAAATAATATACAAATCTTTTCTTGCTCTTATTTTTTTGCATATATCTATGCATTAGGTGGAAACATAAAGGTATGTGCCACTTTTTTGCCTAAGTTGAACACTCAAATCAACATTTTAACAAAATTTTGAAGACAGTATAAACAATAAAGGTATGTGCCAATTTTTTACCAAAGTTGAACACTTAAATCAACATTTTTAGCAAAATTTTGAAGACAATATAAAGTAGCGATTTTGAAATTTTGTGTGTAGATTTTCTATATATATATATATATATATATAGTGCCACTTTTTCATCTAAGTTGAACACTCAAATTAACGATATAAACCATAAAGGTATGTGCCAATTTTTTGCCAAAGTTGAACATTCAAATCAACATTTTTAGCAAATTTTTGAAGACTATATATATATAACTTATTTCTTATACTTTATAGTATTTTGAATGAGGTTAAAAGTTTAGAACTGTGTCACACTTTTATAAAAGAAACGACCAACACAAATATATTTTTCCAACTTAAATGACAAAAAAGTCATATGTATGTTTTGAATTTTAAAATGATATAAACTAGTGAAATGTAGATATTTTAATGTAGTTTATGCTTATAATTTTTTTTAAAAAAAATTAGTTGAATATTTTTTTATAAATTTAATAGATGAATTTTGACATCAATAGGATGTTAAGAAAAATATAGCAAAATTAACTTTATTTATTTTTTCTAATTAGACAACTCAAATATCTAGTGCATGGAAAAAATAATAATTTTTGATGAATAATTATTTTTAATAATTTTTTAAAGTCAAATTTAATCAGAATGTTATAGTTTTGATGGGACATCAAATTTTGTATAATTTTTTGTTTTTTGTTTTAAAAAAGTTACCCTCTTGGAGAAGACTCTCTTCTCTAGTTAGCTGCATGCTTGATTATAATAACCTACTTGAAATAAATTTAAAAATAATCCTAATAGAATTAGTCAAAATATAAAAAATATATTTCTAAGTTCTAGACTTTGACATCTACCAAAGGGTATTTCTAAATTTTCATAAAAATATGCTTTGGTTGGATAAATTTACAATTGAACTTGAAGTTTTGTTTAATTTGTTGTAATGGGGGGTTGGATGCCACATAAACAATTTCGGGCAAGATTGTACCGCTCAGAAAGGTTTCAGGTGGAACATTCTTGCCTGAAACCTTCAATGTAAACCAAACACCATTTTAAAATTTCAAATCAAATTTTGTATTTTTTAAAAATTTGGGCGAAAAAGTTTTGGCCGAAACTATTTACGTCATGCAATGCCACATAGGTGCTGCATGGTTTAGAGTGGAATGATTTTGGGCAGAACTATTTATAGTGAAACTATTTAGTTGGTTGAAAGTGTGACATAAGTTTGAACTTTTACCCATGAGTAATGTTTTCTCATATCACATATCTTGAGCTATAAATAAGTTCAATTCATAATTTTTCTTAAATATTGAATTAACATTGATCTCTATGGCATGCATATTTTAAAAAAATTTGTTGTATATTTTATTTTATTAATTTTTTAATTCAGATTAATTATAATTTTGACATAAATTTTTCCATACATCATAATTTTTTTTAATATTTAAATCATTACTTTTTGTTGAAATAAGGACATTAATACAACATATCTTTTAGATTTTTTTTTTAATAAAAGAGGGTAAAAACTTTATTAATCAAAGAGAGCAGTACAAAGCATAAAAGCAACAAGAGGCCCAAACGGGCCTAGAGACAACAAACAAGAAGTCAAGAAGTGGTCATACAACATCTCACATCCTCCGTGACCAAATCCACCAAATCCTGAGTAAGATCCCCAGGTAAACTGTCCCAATCATCCACCAGCCAGGTCCCATTCTTCTCAGAAGCCCATTTGGCCAACCCATCAACCACCTTATTCCATTCCCGAGGGATATGAGAGAAGGTGATAGAATCAAATAAATCTCCAAGACTGGTGATTTACTTAGCCACCATCGCAAGCTGCCAACTAACATCATCAAACTACCTTCTATTTATCAAGTCTATCACCACTTGAGAATTTAACTCACAGATAATCTTATTCCAGCCAAGGGCATATGCCTTCTTCAAAGCCAAAAGAATAGCCAAGGCCTCCATAAGATTATTAGAGTGCAACCCCCTATATTCTGAGAAGAAAAACACAACCACCCAAGAACTGTCTCTACCCACCCCACCAATGCCAATGTGCCTAGGGTTATCCCTTGTAGACCCATCAGTATTAATTTTCAAGACTCCAGTGGGAGAGGGCAGCCAATGCCCTTCCCTAGAAATCTTCCTTCTAGAACACCTGCTCTGCCCAATCTTGGCCCTTTCGAGACCCCCAACAAGAATCCCCAGATTACGAATCACTCTAGTATCACCAGGATCCACCAGAGCTGACAGATCACATTTAGCATACAAGGTCTCCTGCAAAGCCCCAAGAATGCGAGACCAAACTTGACCCACTAGCAACTTTTTATCCAGAAAGGCCCTACGATTGCGCTCCAACCAGATGTGCCATATAATCAAACTAGGGCCAATTGGCCATGTTATGTGCAGAAACGAAGTCCTCACCGGAATGGGCCCAAAGTTCCACCAAAACTCCTCCAGAGAAGAAGGGTCCTGCACTGCAAACTCCAGGCCCCCCACCAAAAATGTCAAATAGTCCTAGCAAAAGGGCACTGGAAGAAAAGATGTGAAATAGTCTCAACATCTTTTAGACATAAGAAGCATAAGGAAGGACCTTGGAAGCCACGCTTACAGAGGTTATCCCAAGTCAAACACCTACCATAAACCACCAGCCAAGAAAAGAAATTGCATTTTGGCCAAGAGAATTTATTCTAAATATTTTTCCACCAAGGAACCTCAGCACTACCCTAGGCCTGTCTATCCAAAACACAATATCCTGAAGCAACAGTGAACTTCCCTTTTGAATTCGGACCCCAAGCCAGCACATCCCGCTCTGGGAGAGAACAACAGACTATATCAGCCAAAATGGAGGACAACTCCCTCCTATCCTCCAAAGATCCACCCATGGGCCATTCTTGCATATCCTTCCACTGGTAAACAATAGTCTGTACCAAAGCCTGAGGGGCTTTGAAATCCATCACTCTACTCCAACTAGCCTGAACAAAAATCCCACTTAAGTCCCCCAAGTGAGGGTGTGAGGAGAGGATAGGCAGAAAGCCATCCCAGGAGTCATGCCAAAAAAGAGCATCAGAGCTTCTATTGCAGATCCAAAACAGGCCTTGTTTAACTAGCGTAGCCCCCCTCTTGAGAGTATCCCAGATCATAGAACCTCTCCCCGAAAGACTAAAACGAGGCACCTCAGTGCCCTCCACCTCCCCAAGGTACTTGAAGGTAAGGATCCTGGCCCAATACTAATGTTGATATGAACACCATCTCTAGTATATCTTAGCAGCCAAAGCCTGTCCATTCCAATCTGTCCTATGCAAACCCAGACCACCATCCTGCTTTGGCCGGCAAACAACTTTCCACTTAATTAAGCTCCACTTCTTCGAAAGGAGATTACCTGACCAAAGAAACTACCGACAGACACCCTCAAAATCTTTGATGAAACTTGAGGGATTCGTCAACACAAAGCACCTATATATAGGAAGGGCCTGTACCACATATTTCAACAGAGTAACTCTTCCAGCTGTAGATAACCATCTATAGGTCCAGTGACAAACCAACCCACAAAATTTATCCATCACATCCTGCCAAAAACACCTGGGAAGTGGGTACACATCCAGAAGGATGCCAAGGTATATAAAGGGAAGTTTCCCCACCTGAAACCTTAAGATCCTGGCAATACGCTGCTGAATAAGCCTGTGGGTATTAAAGAAATAAATGCAAGACTTACTTTCATTAATGCTTTGACCTGAGGCAGCCAAGTAACAATCTAAATCTGATGCAAAGCAACTGCTTCAGCCACCTTAGCAACACCCATCAAATCCGTATCATCTACAAACTGAAGATGAGTTTCAGGAGGAAGAGAATTGCTCCATTTCCAACCTTGAAAGAGCCCATCCATAACATGGGACTTAATGAATCTCCCCAAGCCTTCAGCCATCAAGATGAACAAATATGGGGATAAGGGGTCCCCCTGTCGAAGACCTCTAGAGGCACCAAACAGATCCAAAGACTCCCCATTTATGAGAACAGAAAATGAGGAAGTCCTCACATAGCTCATGACCCAATCAATCCACTCACAACTGAACCTGAAGGCTCTGAGAATTTTGATAAAAAAGCCCCAGTTAACTCTGTTATAAGCTTTAGCCATGTCCAACTTTATAAACATAACCTTTTCCTTAGAAGAGGCCATAGAGTGAATAGTCTTAGCTAAAATAACTACTCCGTCCAAAATCTGTCTACCCGCAACAAAGCCCCCTTGTTCCTCTGAGATCAACTTATCTAGACATGGCTTCAAACATTCAGTAATTAGCCTTGTAATGATTTTATACACCACATTGCACAAAGCAATTGGTCGAAAAAGATCCAAAGAATCAGCACCCTCACATTTTGGGATAAGAGCAAGAAACATGGCATTCATGGCTCACAACAATTGCTTATTCCTAAAAGACTCTTGCACCACCTCCAATAGATCAAGGTTGATGACTTCCCAAAATTCCTGAAAGAACTCAGCCAGGAACCCATTAGGACCAGGAGCCTTCCCTTTTTTCAACTGAAACACCACATCCTCCAACTCCTTCAAAGAAATAGATTTAAGAAGAGAAGCATCATATCCATAGTCACCAGAGAGGGAATACAAGCCAGGATAGAAGATTCCTCCTCACTAGCAGGTGAGGTATCTTCAAAAAGAGAGCAGAGAAAAAATGAACCGCCTCACTAGAGATCCCCGAAGAGGAAGAAAGAGTAGAACCCTCAGGAGAGTGGAGAGAAGAGATAAAGTTACCTTGTCTTCGAGACTTCACTGATTTATGAAAGAAGGAAGTATTCCTGTCCCCTTCCTGGAGCCAATCAACACAGGCCTTCTGTTTCCAAAAAAATTCCTCACAAAGCTCCCATTCCTCGAGGACTTTAACCGCACTAAGCTCAAGCCTACTTAAATTCACATCAAGACCCTGGTCCTGAATCTACCTGGTAATAGAATCCAAGTGCTCCTGGGCAACCCTTTTCCACTGAAACACATTGCCAAACTGATACTTATTCCAATGTTTCAATTTATACTTCACATATTGAAGCCTCTTCACAAATGAGTACATAGCTGTACCAAAAGCAGGTCATCCTTCAGTCCACCATCTAGAAACCAAGTCAAGAAGACTCTCCTCCCTGAGCCACATAAGCTAAAATCTAAAAGTTTGTTTCTTAGGACCATTAGCCAAACAGACAGAGAATTTGATTAGCCAATGGTCTGATTCTCACCAATCTAAAATTTTAGAACTTGATAGCCACTTGTCACTCACCCAAAAATAGGAAACAAGAAACCTGTCTAACTGTTCAGAAATGGCATCATCCCCAAGCCTCCTATTATTCCAAGTAAACATGCCATTTGAAGGTTTGATATCCACAAGCTGGAGCCGAGCCAAATTATCCCTTAGAAGATCAAAAGAGGGGTCCAAACGAGGCACACCCCCCTTTTCTCCTCAAGGGAGGCAATTGCATTGAAGTCACCTGCCATAATCTAGGGGAGGAAAGGATCCAACGATCTCAGAAGATTGCTATGAGACCACAGGAGAGTCTTACCAAGGACATCCGTCGGAGCATAAATGTTAGAAAGAAGAATTCTTTCCCCCGTCTTCAAACTAATTGCAACTAGAGAGATGGAAAATCTACTAGAGATCCACCAAATAGGAGAAATTCGCCGAGGATCCCAGAGGCAAGCAAGACCCCCTGAGCTACCTTGCACACCCACACACTGGAAAAACCCTCTGTTCCAATCTTAGAAACACACTACATCATACCATCCATAGATAACTTTGTCTCCTGGAGGAAAACCACATTCGGAGAATGAGCACTAACCAAGTCCCGAATAGCCTTTTATCTAGGGATGCTATTCATACCCCTTACATTCCATGATAACACAATCATCACGAAGGGTGAGAGAAGTGAGTATCCAATGTCTTATCGACCCAGATTCCACCAATGTCTCTCTAGCCATCTTAACTTTCCCCTGATCCTTCTTCCTCCCCACCTTCTGGGGCTTATCAGGAGCACACTTTTTTAGGGATTTTTGTTATAGACCCAGAATAGGAGAAGAAGAGAGGGATTTTTTCTTACCAGATTCTTCCAAACCCGGTCCACTGGCTAAACTCACCCTTTCATCCGAAGAGGCCATGGGGGTTTCCACCAAACTACAAGAGTCCCCAAACCCAGCATCGGGGGGAGAAGTAATTGAATCCATCACCACCCTGGAAGCCACCACAGGAACTAGGACAGAGGTAGTGACAGACAAAGACTTAGAATTATGATCAACTAAAGGAGAAGCTTCAACATGCATGTCAGAAGAAACCCCCTCCTCATGGACCAATTCATCCAAAGCCTCAAACTTGTTAAAAGTCTCCTCCTCTTGACTATCCTGAAGAGTCCTCTTCTGACCCCGATTCTTGTTTCATGCCTTAACTAGCACAAAGCCATCTTTATCCGGTACCACCCCCTGCATGGGTGCTTTACCCTTTTCTACCCTTGGATTAGATGGAGCCTTCACATTATCTAAACCACCAGCACCCGAGGCACGAGGGCACCTCCTTTGAAGATGGCCATACTCATGGCACAGCCAGCACCTGAAAGGTAAAGTCTCATAGTCTAACTATTGAGTCCAAGAGCTAGACCCAACAGTCAGATCAATAGAATTTGGCAGAGGCTGGCTCAGATCAATCTCCACACAGACTCAGGCATAGAAAAAAATTCTCTTCTCCAAAGTTTGCTGAGATGAGCCAATAGGCTTCCCTAGAAGAAACACAATTAATTGTAGAATATCCTATCTCCAACATTCCAACGGCAACTGAGGAAAATAAACCCACACCAGTACCTTCGAGGATAGCTCCTCTGCTGAATTAAAGCCTACATGCCAAGGCTTCATGAAAAGGCCAACTTGATTATAAAAGTAGGGCCCTCCCTCAAAAACCTTGTTACGATCGGAGATACATGAAAAGACCACCAGAAAGAAGTTATTCACAGCTAGCAAGATTTCAAAATCACCTTCTGAATTGCATGACTTACGAATCTAGGGTTCTAGAAAAGGCATCAAAACCCTCAATCCCATAAATTTGCAGATTAAAACATGTTTTCTATAATACTCCAGGTCCTCGGCTACCACCTCTGTTTGAATCACTAGCTTCAGACGAACTTGAGCTCTTTCCAAGCATCTGTTTATCTTGTGCAATTTCAAAGCACCAGTGCTAAAAACCCCAACATCAGGCGGGGATGGATGAGGAAACCTGTCACCAACCCCTGCCATAGTAGCATCCCTCGACGTCTCACCCAAAGGTACATACCCTGCCATCACAAAATCCCCTCAAGCCCTTGCACCCCACACCTACACCAAACAACACACACACTCAAACCCCCCACCCTCCCCGAAAGCTAAAAAAACCCCACCCCTTGCTGAAAACAACCCCACAAAGCCCAATCTCCAAAGAAAAAATGCATGCAACCAAGAACAAACACATGCAAACCGCGACCTGCTACAAGTTGCAGGACTACACAGAGCTCCCTTGCACATGCTCCATCAAAGAAAGCCCATGCTTTTATTGAAAAATTAATTAAATATCTCCCATATCTTTTAGATTTTTGTCCTACTTTCTTTTTTCTATTTTTCCATTTGTGTTGAACATGGACCTTTATGTTTGGTAAAAAAATCTATGTTCATTATAAAATAAAAAATAAATATATTAATTAAATAAAATATTACAAATTATATTTTTTGAAAAGCTTACTCTAAGGGCTATGATCATGAAAAATATCATGTCATGGAAATTTCATTTGGTTGTCAAAAATTGCCTTGAATCAACATCTTTTGCCATAAACAGGGTGACCAAAAGTTAAAAGGCCACATAAGGGGGTTTGAATGAAGGCCCTTCTAATGAAAGACCTTCATTTGAATTTCCTTTCCCATGTTTTAGCTTGAAACATTAAAAAATTAGTAAATAATTCCTTCATGCAAACCCCATTAACACATGGAAAACTCTACATTATTTGAAGGTGTTGTAAATACCACTCCATTAAACTAGAATAAAATAATATTATTCAATAAAATAATACCGAAAAGGGAACAAATTAAAATTTATTCCAAAAAAATTACAATATATTATGAAACAAATTTATCTCATCTCAATATTGAAATAAAAGAATATTGCAAAAGCTACTTGACATTAGCTTAGAGTACAAATAGGACTATGTCCCTTACAACATTATACAACAATAAGTTGCACCATACAATATAAACATTGAACCCAGTAGCAGGCATTTTTTAACATCTAGCTCTGCAACTTCCCCACCCAAATTTGAATTTGATTTTGAGTGGGAATGGCTAGCAATAGTCTAGGGGGGGCTAGTGGCCCAGTCGCCCCTCCCTAAGCATGTGCGGCCTGATTCTGGCATGAGTAGCGGTGTTTCTCATGTGATTTCATCCTTGTATTCAGGTCCTAAGAGGTGGAAGGAGGCCCTCGTGGGTGCTGCATAAGGGGGACGTGCTGGCGGGTCGAGTATCCTAGTTCTCTCAAAGTTTGCAAAAGGAACGCCACTCAAATTATCGAATCTGACTATCCAACGGGTGGTGGCATCAAAGGAGAACACTCTAGTTGGGAAGTTGTTTGCCTATTGTCCCAATATAGACCTAGTCAGATGATGAGTAGCATCCAAATTGTTGTTGAAGGGAAGCATCATAGCTAGTGCCATGCAGAGTGGTATGTTCCTCTTTAAGTTTACTTCCCTGGAGGATCTTCTTTCAGTGTTGTCTGGAGGCCCATGGCTATATGGGAAATACTCACTTTCCCTATGCAGATGGAAACTTGGATTTGATCCTAAGGATGACTTCAACCAATCCACTTCAGTCTAGTTTAGACTTCCAGGGCTACCCCTGGAATATTAGGATGAGGAAATTTTTTCCTGGATAGGCAATTGATTTAGGGATTATGTGATGGTGGACAAGGTCGCAAAGGATAAGGCAAGACTGGTGTCTGCCAGATTTTGTGTTAATGTAGATATCCTCAAAGCCCTTCCTAATTCCATCATCTTGGAATTGAATAATGGGAGATGAATCAAAGTATTCTCTATGAGAACTCAAGGGTTTTTTGTCAGAATTGTATGAAGTCGGGGCATGTTTTTACTCAATGTCAGGCTCCCAAAAAACCATTTCCCCCTCTGAAGGAGTGTTTGGAGAAAGGAAAGGAAATCCCAGAGGACTATCCTTTTAAAGAAGATCTCCTCAATCTCATTAGTACTCCCCAAACATCTCCGGACAAAGTGGTGGAGGCTACTGAAAATGGGGATGCTAATAGGGATGTTTAGTGCTTGGATAGAGAAAGGGAGGAACAAAATCAGGAGGAGCCAAATGTTGATGATGGTCAATAGGCGAATGTGCCCATTCTTCTAGATATTTTAGTCAAGGAGCTGAGAGAAATGTTTGGCAATAGGGAAGAAGGGGAGATTCTTCAATCTTTGGACAATCTAGAGGCTACAACTGTTAATGTCAAAGAGGATGTTTAGGTCAAACAAATTAACAACCCAAACCCAACCTTGGGAGGTTTTAAGCTCAGGGCTAGTGTGTTGGGGGACAACTTCTCCCTATCCCCAGGAGTAGGCCCTAGTAAGAATATAGAGGATTCTGAGGGATGGTCTATTGTGAAAAGGAAGGGGAAGAGACCCAATAGAAAGACAACGGATGTGGGGGGAGCATGGCAAGGGAAGATCCTCACACATTCAAACAAGGCAACATGAAGTAGTAAGGGAGATAGCTAATGGAAGGTAGACAACCCTGGTGGTGCCTCCGAGAAGGCAGAATAAATGAGGATACTCTCCTAGAATATCAAAGGGTTTAACAACCCTCATAAACAGTTGTTAGTTAAGAACTATATTTATGTTAATAAGATTGACATCCTTTTGCTGCAGGAGGTTAAAATGACTGCAGATAATTTCAAACAGGCTATGAAGAACATCTAGCCTAATGCTAATTTTTCTATTAGTGAAGCTCTGGGGGCCTTTGGTGGAATTGTCACTTTGTGGAGTTAGAATCTACAGGGGTCAGTGGTCTCCGGTACCAGGTACTATCTAGAGGTTTCTTTCTTTTGTAGGGAGAATTTGTGGTCCCTTGTCAATGTCTATGCCCTAAATTCTTGGGTTGGATAGAAGGAGGTCTAGGATTACTTGTCTAATAAAATCAATCTTTGAGGATGGAGACCTTAATTCTCCTCTCTACCCTTCGAAAAAGATGGGTGGTCTTACTAACTACTCTGACAACATGGTAGACCTTGTAGAATTCTTGGGTAAGGTGGGCCTAATGGACATAGAACTTATTGGACAATCCTTCACCTAGTCTAATAGAAGGCAAGGGAAACATCTCATTCAGGTTAATTTGGATAGAGTCCTCATCTCATCCAATTGGACCATTGCTAACCAACTTAGCTTGAAATCTCTCCCCAGGGTGGGATCGGATCACAATCCCTTTCTATTTAATTGGCAGGAAAGGAATCTCAGAGGACCCTTCTCCTTTAGGTTTGAGATGATGTGGGCGGTTCATCCTGATTTTAGAAGTTGTTTGGCTGATTGGTGGAAAATTCTTGTTCAAGGGCTGGCTATGTTCAAGTTGGGCTAGAAACTTCTCAATGTGAAGAATCGGGTTAAGGGATGGAATAAGTATACCTTTGGAAATGTATTGAACAGAAAGAAGGTTGTTACTGGTTAATTGCTTGATGTTCAATCTAGGATGAATCAAGGTGATAGTTAAGAGGAGATATTGGCCCTGGAAAAATCCCTTTCAAAGGATTGGTTTCTGATTTTGAAGGAAGATGAGATATTCTAGAAACAGAAATCTAGGATCCAATGGTTGAGGGACGAGGATAGGAATACTTCATTCTTTCATCAATCTACCCTGAGGCACAAGAAGTGAAATACAATCAGTAGACTCTTGGATGAGGATGGGGTGGTGGTCATGGAGGAGGACAAGCTGGGGAAGTTGGCTTCCAATGATTTTCAGTCCCTCCTAGCAACTCATCCCACTTTCCCCTCTTCCTGGGAGGATTGGTCTTCTGGACCCTATACCTACTCTCCTTTCAGAGGATAAAAATAGTCTCCTAATTAAGCCTATCACTAAGGAGAAAGTTTAGGTGGTGGTGTTCTCTATGGGGGAGTTCAAAGCCCCAGGACTAGATGGTTTTCCTCCAGCCTTTTTCCAAGTCTTCTGGGATGTGTTGGGGAAAGATGCCACCAAAGCGGCTAAAGACTACTTCAAAACTGGTAGATTCCTACAATAGCTGAAGAACACTTTCATAGCTCTGATCCCTAAGAAAGTTGATCCCATTTCCATGACAGATTTTAGACCTATCAGTCTTTGTAATACTATTTACAATATCGTCACAAAGATTTTAGTTCTTAGGCTCTGTTGTACCCAACCAAATTTTTTTGCTTCATCAAGGCATTTTGAAACAAGTCTAGAAAATTTTTCATCAAAAAGTCAAAAAAGCAAAATTTCTAAAACTAGAAATTTCTATTTTTAGAAATTTCTAAAAATAGACGTCGAGTTAGGTTTTCTGGGTTTCTTGAGATATGGATGTTGGCAAAACTTTCTAAAAATAGAAAGTTTCTAAAAATAGAATCTCCAACTCAGGTGTCGCACTCGATTCTCATTGGTCGATTTTGCTTCATGATCGGCGCGGTTCAGACAGAATCTTCAAACGACCAATTTTTCTCTACTGGGTCATTTTTGCTTTTGCACAAGGTGAAGCATGAGCTCGAAAGTCATCAACACAAAAAAGTTCACTTGCCAAATCTCTTCGACGAGTTTCCAATGTTGTTTCAACGATGCAAAACTGACAAACGGCCGTCGACTCGATAATGCACGCAAAATGATGCAAGATGGATTCAAGGTGAATGGAAAAGCTGAAAAATCATAAAAATGGCTAAGTCTAGTGAAACCCATCCTCTCATGTGTTAGTTTTTTTTCATGTTTTTCGAGAAACATCGAAAATGCTTCCGTCAGCTCGTTCCCGGTTTGTCAAGCTTGGTTAAACTCAGTCAAAAGGCCCATAAAAGCAAGAGATTCATCTCAGATATGCTTAGGTTATCCAATCTACCCTCATCCTGATGCCTGTCCGTGGAATCTTGAAATTGGCTAAGTCTGATGTCCTGAAATCCTGAAAATTTGACAGTCTGAAATCTGGTGGATCCTCAAGAATCTAGAATCTGCATGTCAAATCCCATGGATCTGAGACCTATCTCAAACATCCTGAAATTATATTTCAAAATATTTAAAGTATAGGAAACATATACTTAAATATATTTTGAAATATACGTCAGACAGGACCTTCGAATTTTGGTGAAATTCAAGATTTGCGGTAGAAATTGAAAAATTCCAAAAATTTTCTAAGGCATGGAAAACCAGGTGCCCCAGGTGGCTTGGGGTGCCCAAACTCTCCAGAGTTAGTTTATTTTTGATGATTTTCTCAAAAAACATGAATCTCCTTCCATCAGCCCGATCCGGTTCTGAGTTGATCAGTTTGGCACATTTTTTGAGGTAAACAGAGAGTACAATCAGCTCAGTTTTCATCAAGCTTGCATATTTGCTAGATCATCAGACTCATTTTCATCCCAGTTGATAGAAATTAATAGCCAAACAGTGGTCCTGTGGCTCTGGAATGCGCACGCAAACCAAGAAAGTGAAAAAGTTGAAAAAACTAAAAAAATGGCTAAGTGTTGGGAAACTGGGTGCCCCAGGAGGCTTCTTAAGCAGTGTTAGAATATTTTCATGTTTTCAATGTTTTCTGACATGCCTTGTTACCAATCTTCGCCTGTTGGTAGTTTCCGGAAGGTCAAACTTGGTCAAACGATGTCAGATCGTCGAACGGAGGCAGGGGATGGAATCTTAGTTGATCAATCTCCAAAATGTCAAGATCAGTTAACTTTTTCAGTCAATGACGACATTTTCCCACCTTGTTGAAGTCGGAGACAAGCCATATTTGAGTCAAAACGAGTGTTGAAGTGTCGAAAATGAAGAAAATTTTGTTAACACTTCTTCCAACTTGCGCATTCGATGACATCATCAAAGAAGATATTTTTCGTCATCTTGCACATGAAGCCATAGGCTCCTACAAAATAGGGATTCTTCCTATTCGAAGATATCCACTTGGATTTATGCTTTAAAAGATGCTTTCTTCATGGATGAGGATGAAGTTTTCTTCTCTCACAAGTAAAGCTGCTTTTTCGACCAAAAGATTTAGAAAGACAAGCTTTGGCTTCTTTATTTCATTATCTTTTGCAGGTTGCATCCAGAGGAAAGATTTTATTTTTCTTTCAACGAAGATTCGAAGACCCAAACCAGGTGCTTTTTCAGTTTTCTTCATAGATTCGGGTTGAGGAAGAAGAGAGGCTTGCTTTTTCAGGGTCCTTGTTTCAAGGAGATCATTTTTCAGAAATTCGACCAAAGCTTTTTTAGTTTTCGTCAAGATGGGTCCATCCAGATTATTATCCTCTTGAAGATTGGGAGTTGTGCTTTTTTTTTTGGAAACTGCTTTTTTCCTCCTTTTTCGAGAAAATCTCTGCTTTTTCAAAATCTGACGATCTGGGTTGCTTCAAAACAGAATTGCCTACAAAACCCATGTGCCAGCTTTTTTCACTCAAAATCAACTTTTTTTAGAAGAAATCAGTAAAAGAATATCAACAGATGACATCACCAAAAAGCAAGAATGTTGATGAGGATGCATTTCAAAAGAAAGCAGCTTTAAAACATATGCTTTTTGTTTTAAAGCATGTGCTTTCATCCTAAGCTCATCCATCCTATATTTAGAAAGAAATCACTTTGTGATAGTTGGAATCTTCTTTGCTTTAAAGCAGATTGCTTTAAAGCATTTGTTTATTGTATCTTTGTCTTAGAATAGTAATAAAGCTTGCGAGTTGGCAAGTTAGGGTTAATCAAGGAGATTTTAGGGTTCCCTACTCCTTTGATTTTAGTATAAATAAGGGCATCCTTGCCCATTGTTTGTAATGACTTTTGTGATAACAAAATTTGCTGTGCCTATTCTAGCCTGCAAACATTGTTATTCCAGGTGTTTGTTCACTTTGTGTTCAGTGTTCTCCAATGTTTGATCGCTTACTGTATGCCTACCTTTTGCTGCAGTATTGCTGTCCTGGAGTTGTATTAAACTTTCTGATATTGAATAGAAATCTCATGCCTACTTTGCTCTGATATTCTATATCGATTCATCAAGTTTTTGTCGTCAGATGTGTAGCTTCTATGGCTTTCATTTTCAGCTTTCATCATTAAAGTACTCTTAGTCTTGTGGTGTAAATCTGGAGGAAAACTGCTTGAGTTTTTGTGTTAACAATCATTCCTCGTTCACTTTCAACTCCCTTTGCTCTGAATTTACTCAGGAGGTTGAAAGCGTCATTAGTCTATGCTAGTTGTAGTAGAAGTTTTATTAAAAAGAAAAAAACCTCTTCTGTAGCATTTAGAGTTTTATAACCTTGTGCTCTGCAGCTGAGAATCAAAAAGAAGATAGGCAAGGTTTCACTTAATTTATCTTTTCAACGAACATCAGCAAGAAAGGGAACTCCCCCTTCCAATAGGAGAGCAGTTTATCTGTGCATAGCTGTCCATTTCCAAATCACATACCAGAGGTGCGAATTGAAACGCCAACAGTTTTCTGGCGCCCACTGTGGGGCACGAGGCATAAAACTTCAAGCAAGCTTAGGCTTATGACATGGTAATGACTCTCTGGCATCCTTCTGCTCTAGTTCAACAACCAAATCTTACACCACCTGTTATTCAACCAAATCTTGTATGAGTGGAAGGAGAGCAAACGAACATCATTAGCATCCTTAGAAGTTTCATATTTGCACAAAAGGAAAGTCCTGATCAATGTTGAAACGCGGTTGCTATCCTTAACGAAGAGGAACACAAAGCAGATCTTGCAGCAGGAAGACCAGTACTACCACCTCCCGCGTGGCAATAGATAATCCTGGCTCACAGGGTTTATTCAAGAAAAGGAAAAGGCGGTGCTACGGATCTTTTCTTTCAAGATCTTAATTTTGCAAAAATTGGAGAAGCATCCAACATAGTTCGTGAAATTCAGATAGTTCCTGAAGTCAAGTAGGAAGAATTACAAGAAGAACCAGTAATCCAGCCTAGAGCAATGGGTGATGCAAATAACAACAATCACAATGATCCAAATCAAAGGTGACTACCACCATTGTCTTGGGGTAATAACATTGGACCTTTGGCCCTACAAGCACATCATGATTTACCAAAGGGGTCAAGGAAGCACTTTCCTCGGTTCCATGGTGATGGAACTCAACATCCTAATGAACACATCTCTGCATTCACAATAGCTTGCACTGTTTTGCATGTATCACATGAAGATGTTTCCGTGGGTCTCTTCGTTGAGACTCTCGTAGGGAATGCTGCCGATTGGTTCAATCATCTGGAACCAGGAATCATTACAAGTTGGGCAACTACGAGCGAGAAATTCTTGGCAAGGTTCAAGCCTGCCGAAGATGGTCACAGATTGTTCGCCCAACTCTCAAATTCAAAGATGGAAAACAATGAACCAATGAGGGAGTTTGTGGCAAGGTTTAATCACCTAGTTACATGTCTTTCTCATACTCTTAATCCATCTCCACAAATTCTGTTGAGTAGTTTCATTAACCCTCTTCCTTCTGAGATAGCCTTCTTTTTGAGATCGGCTAATGAAACAAAATTATCCAATGCACAAGAAAATGCCATCAAGTTAGAGGACGACATGATTACCTCTGGCAAGATGAAAACGGATTCAATCAGGCCTCTAGTTCAGAGTTCTGCAGATCCACTGCTACATAAGGTAGCAAATGAAGTGACTATCATGAAG
This sequence comes from Cunninghamia lanceolata, assembly GCA_027924645.1. Taxonomy (NCBI): domain Eukaryota; kingdom Viridiplantae; phylum Streptophyta; class Pinopsida; order Cupressales; family Cupressaceae; genus Cunninghamia; species Cunninghamia lanceolata. The sequence continues at coordinate 6,656,884 of BSBN01000404.1, forward strand.
AGACAGTTGCCTACTCAGGGGCAACCCGCGCAACAGCCATACCAACCATAGCAACAGTATCAACCTCAGCAACCATATCAGCCTAAGAGGAACAATTTTCAGTCTTTCAATAACTATAGGCCTAGGTTGCCAGCACCACCACCAAGGCAAGCAGTTGATGCTGCTCAAAATGCAGTGTTTTGTTCCTTTCATGAGACTGACGCACATACTGGAGCCACGTGTCCTAAAAATTGAAGGATGAATCAAATCATGGGATATGCTGATGCTATACCTATTTCAAACATTGTTCCTTCCCCAAGTGCAAATGTTGTCTTACCACAGACGGACAACTTCGATGGCGACTCTACCACGGGATACTTCCAGAATGAACCCATTATAATGAAGGAAGAACAAGACGATTTTCGTCAATATTCTCTTGCAATGAATCATGAAAATCTTTCAACTCCTGTGTTTACACGTACTCAACATTTTAAAGCACAGAAGGAAGGAGAGGATAGACAAAGACCAAAAGAAAAGGAAAAGGAAGTGGCTTCCACTTCCAATGCTCAGCCATCACGTGAAAGTGTTCAAACTACTTAAAATTCATCTTCAACAAATTTTGATATAGTAGATTCCATGATGAAGACAAAGGTGCAGATTTCTCAGCTAGAGTATCTTCAAGACCATCCAGATCAGCTGGATAGAATAGTCAAGTATGTCAAGAAAGATACTGTCGTGCAGCCCACATTGCTAGAATCTTTTGTTTTGGCAGGAGAGAAGCCAAAGCCCTTCTATATTTCTCTGTATATAGGAGGTTATAAATTGAGCAATTGTATCATTGATTCAGGAGCCTCAGACAATGTTATGCCTTTGCAGGTAATGAACGCTTTGGGACTCTCATGCACCAAAATGCATGACAAGTGTTATTCACTTGAATCTAAATCAGTGCCATTGGTTGGACAATTGAAGGATGCTCAAGTTTGATTAGCGGCTTGCCCAGAGAAGAAAATAATGATGACTATCTTGGTAGCTGACATTCCAGCCAGTTATGGGATGCTGCTAAGTAGAAATTTCTGCAAAGATCTTGGAGGAGAAATACAATTGGATTGGTCATCTGCGACCATTCCTTTAAATAAAGGTAATTTCAAATTGGAACCAGCAACCAAGTCATGGTTCACGGTGGTGAAATCTCAGGATCCTCAAGCACAAGTGCTATATCAAGAAATGGATTCTGGTACATATGTTATGTTGTCTAATATAACTAAAAAGAATCAAGAGGTTGTCTATGTGGTTGATGAATCAGAGGAAGTATCCGAAGAAATGTGCAATTTGCAAACTTTCTTTGAAGAAGAAGTGCAACAATCTTCTCAAGAGCAAAATTACAAGGAAGAGATCAAATATGTTGCAGAGAGCAATGAAGAATCTGATTTGTTCTTCTCATCTTTTAAAGATTGGTTTGAAGAGCCTGTGTCAGATATATCCAAAGAAGAGACCAAAGAAACATTGCAATTGGAGCAAGAACAAGATCTTCATTTTGAAGATGATTCATCATTGGAGGAATTTCTCAAAAATGGAGATCATATGGAAGATTCATCATTGGATCTCCACAGTTTTCTACATCACTTGGAGAGTGATTCTTCAGTAGAGGATACTATAAATTTTCTTTTATAGTTTAGCCCATCTTCACCTGCATCTCAAGAATGTTTTATACATACTAGTGAAGAGGACGATGTTGAATCCATCTATGAACTTGTACAAGAAAAAGACTTTACTGATACTATGCAACCGGTGTGGAATACAACATATGAAGAGGTTGATGGGGAAGAGGAGTTCATGGAATATTCAGTTTTGGTCACTAAAGAGGATGATATTGAAAAATCGGAGATTCTTGACAAATGTCTTGTGAGATACGCCGTGTGTGAGATTGATCAAGAAGAAGAAGAGGAAACATATGACTCAAATGAGGCTGTCTTTGATTCCACTCCTTTTACAGAGCAAGAAAGATACATGAATGTTGAAGAAGAAGTGATGATGGATATCCGCATTGAAGAAGAGTACTCTGCAGAGGATGACGAGATTCCAAGTAATGAATGGGAAAGTGAGCTATCAGGTGAAGATGTTCAAGAGTTTAAGCATTCCGATCTTGACGATTCATCAGATTTTGGAGAGTGGATGGATGAAAACACAACCGATGAAGAAGCTCCTATAGCACTTGAAAAATGGGCAACAATGGTTGTGGATCCTATAAGCCAAGGATCAGTGATGAGAGTCGTGTATGAGCAGCTTGCACCTTTTCCAGAAGATGATGCATTGACTGAATACAAAGTTGCGTGTGTACAAGACATAAATGAAACTCATATTCAATATGTGGTGATGACCATTCCCACAGATGTACTTTGGCCACAAGACTTTCCTGTATATCTTCAGAAAGAAGTTCTGTATCTCCACCTATTACAGAGGTTGCTTGCATTGGAGGAAGATGCTCCACCTAATCCCAGGCATATCAATTAGTTTCTCAGAAACTCCTCATGGCCTTAACGTGAATACCCTCTCGAATCATGGCTCTTTGAGAGGATGTTGCAGAGAAAGAAAAGTTTTGTGCTACCAAGGCAATCTTCACAGCTAAAGAGAGATGGTTCTTACTTTTCTGAGTCGATTGAAGGTTCCATGTGACAGTCCTAATCTCTTCTCATCCTCGCTCAGAAGAATGAGTGTGTGAAACACTTTTTGTTCTCGTGATGTGTTTCCCCTTTCTGTGATGTGACTGTTATGTCGTAATGTTTTTCCCATTTCCATAATGTGATAGTTGTGTTCTTGTGTGTTTTGAAGTTCCAACTCCCTAGGTGATTTTAGGAAGTCCGGTCTTAGGTGATGTAGGAAAAAGTCTTGTTCTAGGTGATTAGGAATGTAACCTGACCCTATTGCCCAATGGATAAGACACTGGTCCAACTTGCAAAAGTCTAGAGATTCTTGGTTCTCCTATGCCATAAGTATCCGCCATGGTCCCCAGACAGAGCCAATTGTTGTACCCAACCAAATTTTTTTGCTTCATCAAGGCATTTTGAAACAAGTCTAGAAAATTTTTTGTCAAAAAGTCAAAAAAGCAAAATTTCTAAAAATAGAAATTTCTATTTTTAGAAATTTCTAAAAATAGACATCGAGTTAGGTTTTCTAGGTTTCTTGAGATATGGATGTTGACAAAACTTTCTAAAAATAGAAAGTTTCTAAAAATAGAATCTCCAACTCAGGTGTCGCGCTCGATTCTCATTGGTCGATTTTGCTTCACGATTGGCGCGGTTCAGACGGAATCTTCAAACGACCAATTTTTCTCTACTAAGTCATTTTTGCTTTTTCACAAGGTGAAGCATGAGCTTGAAAGTCATCAACACAGAAAAGTTCACTTGCCAAATCTCTTCGACGAGTTTCCAACGTTGTTTCAACGACGCAAAACTGACAAACGACCGTCGACTCGACGATGCATGCAAAACGATGCAAGATGGATTCAAGGTGAATGGAAAAGCTGGAAAATCATAAAAATGGCTAAGTCTGGTGAAACTGGGCACCCCAGGAGGCTTGGGGCACCCATCCTCTCATGTGTTAGTTTTTTTTAATGTTTTTCAAGAAACATCGAAAATGCTTCCTTCAGCTCGTTCCTGGTTGGTCAAGCTTGGTTAAACTCAGTCAAAAGGCCCATAAAAGAAAGAGATTCATCTCAGATATGCTCAGGCTATCCAATCTACCCTCATCCTGATGCCTATCCGTGGAATCCTGAAATTGGCTAAGTCTGATGTCCTGAAATCCTAAAAATTTGACTAAGTCTGAAATCTGGTGGATCCTCAAGAATCTAGAATCTGCATGTCAAATCCCATGGATCTGAGACCTATCTCAAACATCCTAAAAGTATATTTCAAAATATTTAAAGTGTAGGAAATTTAATATCTAAACATATACTTAAATATATTTTGAAATATACGTCAGACAGGACCTTCGAATTTTGGTGAAATTCAAGATTTGTGGCAGAAATTGAAAAATTCCAAAAATTTTCTAAGGCATGGAAAACCAAGCACCCCAGGTGGCTTGGGGTGCCCAAACTCTCCAGAGTTAGTTTATTTTTGATGATTTTCTCAAAAAACATGAATCTCCTTCTGTCAGCCCGGTCCAGTTCTGAGTTGATCAGTTTGGCACATTTTTTGAGGCAAACAGAGAGTACAATCAGCTCAATTTTCATTAGGCTTGCATATTTGCTAGATCATCAGACTCATTTTCATCCCAGTTGATAGAAATTGATAGCCAAACAGGGGTCCTGTGGCTCTGGAATGCGCACGCAAACCAAGAAATTGAAAAAGTTGAAAAAACTAAAAAAATGGCTAAGTGTTGGGAAACTGGGTGCCCCAGGAGGCTTGGGGTGCCCAACTTGAGTAGTGTTAGAATATTTTCATGTTTTCAGTGTTTTCTGACATGCCTTGTTACCAATCTTCACCCGTTGGCAGTTTTCGGAAGGTCAAACTTGGTCAAACGATGTCAGATCGTCGAACGGAGGTAGGGGATGGAATCTCAGTTGATCAATCTCCAAAATGTCAAGATCAGTTAGCTTTTTCAGTCAATGACGACATTTTCCTGCCTTGTTGAAGTCAGAGACAGGCCATATTTGAGTCAAAACGAGTGTTGAAGTGTCGAAAATGAAGAAAATTTTGTTAACAGTTCTTCCAACTTGTGCATTCGATGACATCATCAAAGAAGATATTTTTCGTCATTTTGCACATGAAGCCATAGGCTCCTACAAAATAGGGATTCTTCCTATTCAAAGACATCCACTTGGATTTATGCTTTAAAAGATGCTTTCTTCATGGATGAGGATGAAGTTTTCTTCTCTCACAAGTAAAGCTGCTTTTTCGACCAAAAGATTTAGAAAGACAAGCTTTGGCTTCTTTATTTCATTATCTTTTACAGGTTCATCAAGAGGAAAGATTTTATTTTTTTTCAACGAAGATTCGAAGACCCAAACCAGGTGCTTTTTCAGTTTTCTTCATAGATTTGGGTTGAGGAAGAAGAGAGGCTTGCTTTTTCAGGGTCCTTGTTTCAAGGAGATCATTTTTCAGAAATCCGACCAGAGCTTTTTCAGTTTTCGTCAAGATGGGTCCATCCAGATTATTATCCTCTTGAAGACTGGGAGTTGTGCTTTTTTTTGGGGAAACTACTTTTTTCCTGCTTTTTCGAGAAAATCTCCGCTTTTTCAAAATCTGACAATCTGGGTTGCTTCAAAACAGAATTGCCTACAAAACCCATGTGCGAGCTTTTTTCTCTCAGAATCAACTTTTTTTAGAAGAAATCAGTAAAAGAATATCAATGGATGACATCACCAAAAAGTAAGAATGTTGATGAGGATGCATTTCAAAAGAAAGCAGCTTTAAAACATATGCTTTTTGTTTTAAAGCATGTGCTTTCATCCTAAGCTCATCCATCCTATATTTAGAAAGAAATCACTTTGTGATAGTTGGAATCTTCTTTGGTTTAAAGCAGATTGCTTTAAAGCATTTGTTTATTGTATCTTTGTCTTAGAATAGTAATAAAGCTTACGAGTTGGCAAGTTAGGGTTAATCAAGGAGATTTTAGGGTTCCCTACTCCTTTGATTTTAGTATAAATAAGGGCATCCTTTCCCATTGTTTGTAATGACTTTTGTGATAACAAAATTTGATGTGCCTATTCTAGCCTGCAAACATTGTTATTCCAGGTGTTTGTTCACTTTGTGTTCAGTGTTCTCCGGTGTTTGATCGCTTACTGTAGGCCTACCTTTTGTTGCAGTATTGCTGTCCTAGAGTTGTATTAAACTTTTTGATATTGAATAGAAATCTCATGCCTACTTTGCTCTGATATTCTATATCGATTCATCAAGTTTTCGTTGTCAGATGTGTAGCTTCTGTGGCTTTCGTTTTCAGCCTTCATCATTAAAGTACTCTTAATCTTGTGGTGTAAATCTGGAGGAAAACTGCTTGAGTTTTTGTGTTAACAATCATTCCCCGTTCACTTTCAACTCCCTTTGCTCTGAATTTACTTAGGAGGTTGAAAGCGTCATTAGTCTATGCTAGTTGTAGTAGAAGTTTTATTAAAAAGAAAAAAACCTCTTCTGCAGCGTTTAGAGTTTTATAACCTTGTGCTCTATAGCTAAGAATAAAAAAGAAGATAGGCGAGGTTTCACTTAATTTATCTTTTCAACGAACATCAGCAATAAAGGGAACTTCCCCTTCCAATAGGAGAGTAGTTTATCTGTGCATAGTTGTCCATTTCCAAATCGCATACCAGAGGTGTGAATTGAAACACCAACAGGCTCTAACCTCTTTTAGATAAGCTTATTGTTGTGCCTAATTAGAAAGGCTTCATCTTGAGGAGGCAAATCTTGGATGCAAGCATCACCACTCATGAAGTTATACACTCTATCTCTAAGAATAACACCCCAAGTATGATTTTCAAACTTGACATCTCTAAGGCTTATGATAGGGTCAATTGGGATTTTCTATTCAATGTTCTCATGAGATTTGGGTTCTAAGACTGTGTGATCAATCTGGTGAAAGAATGTGTCTCCACAGTTTGATTCTTTGTGCTGGTTAATGGTTCCCCCATGGGATTTTTCTCTTTTGGTAGAGGCCTTAGGAAAGGGGATCCTCTTTCACCTTATCTTTTCATCTTATTGGCTGAGGTTTTGGGAAGAAATGCTTGTAGACTACTGATAAATGGTTCCCTCCATAGCATAAAACTAGCTTCCATAGGCCAACCTTTAGTGACACAATAGTTTGTAGATGAGACTATCTTGTTTTGGATTGCTTCCATGGTGGAGGCTAGGAGATGGAAAGGTCTCCTCAAAGATTATGAGACGACTTTTGGATAGAGCATTAACTTTGAAAAAAGCCATATCTATTTTTTAACACCCCTGAGGCTCTATAGCACAAAATAAAAAGAATCCTTGGTTTCTCTAGTGCCTATCTTTCAGCCACTTATCTTGGCCTCCCCCTCATGACCACCAAAGTCACCTCTGACTATTGGAACTTAATTATTGAAAGAATGCAGAGGAAACTGGCATTATGGAAAGGGAAACTGCTAAGCTAGGTGGGGAAATTTCAACTACTCAAAGCTTCTCTCCAAGGTATTCCCACTTATTTTCTCAGCCTTTTTAAAATTCCTAAATGTTTACCAGAGAGGATTGAGCAGATCTAGAAGATTTTTTTTATGATCAGGGGTTGAGGAGAAAAGGAGAATTGTCCTTGTCAATAGGGAGAAAGTCTATTTACCTAAGTCTCAAGGGGGGTTGGGAATTCAAAGAATCCATCTTATGAATAAATCCCTCATGGCTAAGATTGGATGGAATCTGATCCAAGGTAATAAGGATTGAGGGGATATCATGCATGCAAAGTACTTTAGGGGGGATCAGGGTTGTAGATAGATTTCAGAGCAGAACCTCCCTAAGGGATCGATTATTTGGAATGGGACTCTTAAAACCAGGGGTCTTCTTCGAAAAGGAGTCAGGTGGAAGATCAAGGATGGTAGGAGTGTTAGTTTTTGGGAGGATAGATGGTTGAAGGACCTACTCCTTAGAGAACTTGATTATGGCAGGATTGCTAACAGGGCCAACAGTTTCTTTGGCAACCTAGTTTTGAATGATATCAGTTGTAATAAGTTTTTGAGAAGCTAGAAAGGCCTTAGAGAATGCATTTCTCATAATGAGGAAAGGCAGATGGCAGTCTAGCTTCAGGGGGAATTAAATAATTTTAGTTTTAACTTACTCCCTAAGCAGGATTAGATTATATGGGAAAAGAACAGCAAGGACCTGTTCACTGTGAAGAGTGCCTATGATCTGTTGCTAGAGCCTGGGTGATAACAGTTTGTGGGGTAAAATCTGGCTTCCTAAACTTATTCCTAAAATTAATTTCTTTTGGTGGACCTTCATTCATAATAAGATTCTCACCTTGGACAATTTGAAGAAGAGAGGGTTTCAGATCCCCAACTGATGTGTTTTATGTGGCAAAGACAAGGAGACTATTCCTCACCTACTGTTGTTTTGCAAATTTTCTTGGGAGGTGTGGAGTCTTATTCTACAATAGTTGAATGTGTCTTGGGTGTCCAATGTTATTGTGGCTGCACCAGTCAGGGAGTGGAGGTACCCTTTCCGACCCTCATTCCCTGTGACTAAGGAACTATGGATTCAAATCCCCTCTCACTTAGCTTGGAATCTGTGAAAGGAGAGAAATAATAGAATTTTTAGGGAAAAATACAAGATCCCTTTGGAGGTTTTTGAGGCATTTGTTAAACTCTTAACTGAAAACATCAACACTTGCAAATTTAAGGTGGCTAAAAATCCCCCAAGATAGGATGAATTGAACATGTTGAAACAGTGGGCAGTTAATCTAAATATCTGCAATATTGATGCTTCCAAAAAGTTGGCTAGGGACAAAACTTGTTGGGCTCCTCCTTAGAAGAACTAGTATAAGTTAAACTTTTATGAGGTTGCCAAAGGCAACCCCGGAGCAACCAGTAGCGGGGTATAATTAAGGCTGATTCTGGAACCTTTGTGGCTTCCTATACTGGGGGATTGGGGATTAAGAGTAATAATGGGGCGAAAGCTCTGGCCATGTTGTGAGGGATTAATATTGCTTATTCCATGAATATTAAGCACTTGCATGTGGAGGGTGATTCTTAGCTTATTATAAATGTTGCCCTTGGCTTGACCAAGCTAGGTTGGAATTTAACTGATGTGGTTGGGGACATCCGACTGCTTTCTCAATGCCTTTGAAGGACATAAAGTGTCTCACATTTATAGAGAAGGTAATGCAATGGTGGATGCCATGGCTAACCTAGGCACCAACAAGAATGGTTGGAGATGCTAGAGGTAGTCTGTTAACTTGCCTCGTAGAATTTGAACCCTAATTGAGAAGGATGGACACAAGTTTGCTCTTTGATCTTGGATGGGGAGGGGATTTTGATTGGAGAGGTGGTCTCTTCTACCTCTGTATGGTTATGGTAAGCCAAGAGGCTAGCATGAATAAGTGGGAGGGTGGCAAATTTCAAATGTCAAAAGGAGCCGTTGCTTTTCAAATTCATCAAAATGAAGATGATGATGTTGACAGGTAGAGGCTGACTCAACTAGTGGCTATTGACTGGATGCTGAGATGGCAGGGGGTCCCATGTGATAGAGGATGGATGACGAGCTAGAAAGATAATAATAATTTTCCTTTAATCCCCATTCTCTTAGATATTTACTCTCACACGAGGTGGCAGGATACGGTCATTTCTTAGGTGGCAAAACAGGGTGGCAAGGACCCTTCATATCATTTTTATGATGATACCAAATTTAATCTTAAGATTTACAAATAGTAGATGAGATGGAAATGCATGAGCGACATCATTTATTTTAATGAACATTTGGTTGGCCTCCCGCACACAAGATTTTCTCTATCGATAGTCTCTTGCATCTTCTATTGCACTGGTTCTAGATGATCGACATGGGGGGTGACATTGTAAAAATTGAGTCATCCTTGCCCAAGGAATTCAAACAGAACTCCACGGTGTGGCATGTTATCCAGGAGGGTGAGGTGGCTCCATTCCTGGAAGCTATGAGAGGTTATGACGAGAACCTCTCCAGGTAATTTCCTGATTCTTGGGATGACAACCAATAGGTTTGTGTTGGGGGTATTGGTTTTGAAGTGTCAAAGGAGGTTATTGGGAAGGCCACTAGTATGTCTACCAGAGGCAAGAAACATTGCCAAAGGAGTAAGGTGCCGGACTTGGAGAACACGGGGCTATTTTTCAAAGAGGGAGAAGGTACGATCAAGCTCCAGGGTGATTTCAAGAGGGAGAAGCTGCCAGTGCCTTGGGATGAGGTTTGTCTTATGATAATGAAATACTTCACCTTGAAGGGGCACTTTAGGGTTTATTACCACTATCATTTTTCTTTACTCAACCATTTTAGGCATAGCTTGGAGTTAAACCTTCCTTTCTTCTTGTTGTCATCCTTGGAAAGCTCCATCTAGTCTGCCAAAGATATTCACTCCAAGAACCCTAATTATCAGGGTATTCCCCTTCCCCAAGGGCTAATTCTTCGGTTCTTACCACTTTCATTTAGCTTTGTGCCCTTATAAGAAAATTAAAGTTAGCCTTTTGGATGATTCCCCTCTGGTCCAGACCTCTATTGCTAAGGGTAAGGGTAAAGAAATTATAGAGACCCCTAAAATCATGACACCCAATGGCCTTCAAAAGGGTCCCAGAATTGAGGAGGTCCGTGAGTTGAATCCTATGGGCATCCTTGTTCCCAAGTCAGACTTGAAACCTAAAAGTACCCCTAAAAATCTAGCAAGAAGGATAAGTCCCCTACCCAAGAGATTGAGAAGGAAGCTACTGTTGTGGGGAAGAGGGGCCTGGATATTGAGGAGGAGGAGGAGATTCAACGCTGTAAAAAGAATAAAATGGGGAAGATGGAAGCACTGAAGGATGTGGGTGCTCCGAAGGTGATTAATTTAGAGGCTGGTACTAAACAGAGGGAGGGTGGTGAGTTGGGTCCTACTGGTAATCTTGTCTAGGGTGTTTGAAGGTCTAGTCAGATTGCTGGCATCCCCTCTGCCAATCCGTAAGGCATTGAGTTTTTGGGAGGTTCAAAATTTGTGGAGGATGTTGAACACACTAGGATACTGAGGGGGGGTGAATCAGTATCTAAACAAACTTCAAGTCCTCCAAAGTAGATTAAAACTTAAGTATTACAACATCAATATAAACATGAAAGATCAACACAATGCACATCAACATATAACACTAGATATACGTGGAAAAACCAAGAAGGGAATAACCATGGTGAGGATTAACTCACAATATATGAAGCTCACAATTACAACTTTGTTTTAGGGCTACAACCCAAGGAAGCCACTACTCCCTGAAGAAAGGTTTTAGGGTCACTGTTACATCCCCAACTTATGATTTAGCTTAATATTACTTTTACATGGTAATTAGAATGATTAACTAGAATTGAATGATTAGATGTTTGTGAAAAATACCAGATTAATCATTGTTTATGAGGAAACTGACTAATGCTAGTTAGATATGAGATTTCAAGTTGAAATGATTATTTAATTACTATGATTTATCAAACATATGATGATACACTAATCATGATTCTATGGTGGTGAGTTTGATCAAGAAAGTAAACATCCTTTGAAGATGGAAGGAGGGTATCATCCAGGAGGAAGAGATAGATGTCAGGAAAAGAGGTTAAATAGCCATATGAGTATCAAACTTTGTCCTTTGAATCCTTGCAATTAGGGTGAGTTTTATCTCTCGTGTTAGTATTTTACTTTCTCTCTCTTCGACTGGTCAACTAAACTATTCTCGACGTCTTCAACATCGATTTGTCAAAATGACGATGTTCGCAAGAACGTCTCTTTTTGAGTCGCTTGTCTATTTCGACAAAGTTGTCAAGGACCCTTTGGTTCCATGTTCTTTTTCCGCATTATGTATTGTGACTATTCTATCTAGATATTTATGTCTTTCGGTGAATGATGCTTTCTAAGCGAGCAGTGCTCAACCCCGTAGTCGCATCATAAGAATGTGTCCTTATCTAATAGTGTTGATATTATTTGCACCTTGGATATTTATAATCCTTAAACCTTATATAAGGGAGTGCTTGTATATTTATGAATGTTACACTTGTTTAAACCCTTCATGGGGCCAAACATGTTTAATAATTATATTATTCTTTTTTTTCAAATGTTGTTTATGTGTTGTTGGGGGCACTCGGCCAGTCACCACCTACAAGGAGTGGGAAGGAGAGTGGTGGCTGCCCTATTCTCATGCCATTATCTAGCCAACCTATGGTTGATGGAAAAGGTGGCGAGATTTAAGCTCAATGAAAACTATTCTTGTTTGCATGCATGCAAAGAATCAGTTAATTCCAATTTGGATAGTGAGTTTGGTTTTGGGGTGGTTGGCTTGTATTGTGTTGAGGAGGGTGATGCTTTTGGGTGACTCTTAGACAGAGAGATAGAGGATCCTGGCAGATTTGTCGCTACTATAGCGAATGCTTGAAGGAGTTGAGTTGGAATTGTGTATACATTATGCCCAACTACTACCTTTGAACAAGCTTTAGCTACAAGTATGAGCTATAGCTCAACGTTTTATACTTGATAATCATTTTTAATAAGAGCCTTTGATTTTTATTGAGTGGGTGTCGATGGTGTCGACCCATGTTATACTTGCATTGTTATGATAACTGTTATCACCTTTGCTAAGTCTGTAGATAATATACTGTGTATAGTTAAACCTTGGCCAACTTGGTGCCGCAATAGGTGAGTGCATATATGACACCTACGGTATGCCATATGGCAGGGTTTCAAACCCTATTAAACTTCTATAATTCCCTGTTATCGTTAAGATGACTGTATTTAATTAAAGGCTTTATCATTTCTTAACTATGATTAACCCATGTAGGGTTATTAACTCATGATTTCTGGCTTTTGAGCTTTGCTACTCTATTATAATGTTTCATATCAGTTGAAAGAAACCCACAAAGGCTTGAAAGTTGTTTTATTTGGTTTAGCCCGATAGGGCGACTATGCTTTTAATGTCTGTAATAGCTGAGAGCTTTGGCCTGTGTTCTCAATAACAGAGACTTGCATATGATGGCAAACAAGACCGAATCATATGGTGTTATAGATTTATGATAGCTATGTAATACCAATCCATATTATGATGAAGATTGTTCCAGTCTTGATGGGAAACCTTTTCTTGAACCGTCGTTCTTAACATTATACTTATCACATCGAAGTGAAAGAAGTAAACCTTTGACTACATGTAATGATATCCATTGTGCATGTATTGTATTTTGATACTAAATGTTTTCTCATGGTAATGAGAAGGTTTTCGTAGACATGTTATTGTCTTTTGACTCCTATGGGTTTGAGTGATATTTCCTTAAGGGAAAGATATTCCTTGAAATGTTCTTTTACAAGAATAGAACCTTGTCACCATATATCATGTTGTGTAAAAGTACATGAAATCCTTCTTTTCGAATGGCTAAGTTACATCTTTAAAAATTTGAAATCAAGAAGGTCTCTTAAGATTGAACCTTGTTAAAGGGAATCGACTCTATGAGTCACTACAAGTTCAACCATTGATATTATGACCTAAATGTAAACCTTGAGAGGAGGTAAACACAGTAAACACCAAGCCAGTTTGGTTAAGTGTTGAGAGCATGATTGAACCTTTTTCTGCAAACAAATGTGGGACAAAGTGGCATGGAGTCACCAGTTCCCGGTTGCTTAAGAAATGAGAACATTAAGAATGGGTTATCAAGACAAAAGTTGAATTTCCAAGAAATGGACTAAGACGATTTGAACTTAACTATTTTAGACCGAGAAGGGTTAGATTTATGTATATTGTAGGACATGATAGCTTATAAGTTGATTCGAGGTGGTGGACATATGACACCATTCATTGTGTAATGTATATGTATATAAATCTTTGGCCAAAGTAATGCATCCGTCTTTACATGCATTGTCGGTCCACAGTGCTCCAGATGGCATAATGTCTCCAATAGTGTCATACATAGTTAGAGTGGATCTATAGTTGTGTGACCGAGAGGCATTATGAAGGACACAACACCAAATACTCAAATGGCTAACCTAATGGTTCCTTATATCTATCCCTTCCATGAAGGGTAGAGTCACTTCCAGGAAGTTGTGTAGGGGACCATTGGTCTATGGTTGGAGGAAAAGTGCCAGGATGATTCTCTCCTTCCCAAGCATGAGACAATCTGAGGCTTATGAAGACAGATGTCATATGTTCTAGATGTAGTTCTATTCATTATATGACTTGATAGTTAGTTGTTTTGTACAATTTGATAATTGACGCCTTGAGCATAGCTTTGTACATGCATAGTGAAGGTTATTCACTAATGATATGTAATTGAATATTGTAATTGTAAGTTTTTTTTAATTCTAGATTAGAATTGTAGATAGGGAAAAATTAGGTTTAGTGTTGAAAACAACAAACTAGCTAAACCCTATCAAGCACCATGAAACACAAACTAGAATGAAAATGCAAACAATAAACGAAATGCAAACCAAATCTTCAAACTAGTGTTGATTGACCTCCATGGCTCTTCTCAATCTCGCATGAGAATGCAAGATTTCGAAGGGTTGATAATGGAGGAATGTTGGGTGCTCATTCTTGCAGCATAATGGTGCTCAAGTTGAATGTGTTGTGAAAATGGCTTGTGTAGGGTCTCCTTTATAGAAAAGGCTTGATTCAAATCAATGGTTGTGATTGCAAGTTATGTTGAATGACATGGACGATTGAGATTGATTAGGGTTGATTAGGGTTTCCCACTCAAAGAGGGATTGTAGTCACTTGACAAATGTGTGATGGAGGATAAATGAGACCTAATTTAAATAGAAGATTATTTAAATTAGTTGTGCATGTGAAGGGGTTAAGTGGAAGATGTAGCATGTGACATTTGTTTGCATGAGGTGAGAGGTGAGGGATTTAATTCAAATATTTAATTTGAATTATGTGAGACATGTGACAAGTGGGTATTAACTAAGCAAATGGGATTTATTTAGTTAATTGGAAAGGTGATTAAGTTGGAATTGTGAGTGGGATGACCTAGGACCTAGGGCAAAACATTACAAGGTCATGTCGACTAGGGGGTGGTCAAGACATGGACAAATTTTAGTGTATACAAGAATAATATGCTTAATTAATGAAATGATAATGATTCATTCTTGTTTAACTTTGATTTGGATAATCATGATGTATTCTAATTCTTATTTAAGATGAATACTTGTGTTAATTATTGGGTATTATGGAATGTGATGTTACAGTCACTCCCAAGGAAGATAAAACTCCCTACAGACTTTGTTTTAGGGCTACAACCCAAGAAAGAACCTACTCCTTGAACTGAGAACAAACTCGGAAATGATTACACCATGATTGTCCTTCTATTGCCTAAAAACTAACATTGAAGCTCACAACTTTGATGATTGCAATTCTACTTCTTCTGATGATTTGATCAATTAGGCACACTCTTCACTTCCCTCCTATCATACTAATATCTTCAAGATGAATCAGGACAACTGATGCAGAGCATCTAGGACTACATACAACTGAATAAGATACCACAAATCTATCTCTGATGAAGGATAGTTCAAACCTTCAATGCCATAACTCACCAAGCTCACTGTCTCTGACTGAGATCAGACTTCTTACAAGGTAGGGCTTCAACACAATAGCTAACTTGTTCTTGACATATGAAATGAGGGAGGACTCTAGGACACCTATCCCAAGAAGCCTAACTCCATCTGACATTCCTTCAACTCCTCTACACAGACCTGCAGGACAATAGTCTTTGTTTTGCCTCTCTAGCATAGTCACAACATCCACCTTGGGATGATCTCCTTTTACACAAACTCAGTCTCATTGCAACCTACCAAGACAAATCTTGCATTCACCCTAATGCCTCCATTGGCAAAACAATAACATGACAAGCTAATCTCTTACCTTCTTGACAGTGACTATCTCCAATGAGGACTGTTAGAGATAGCACAAGGCATAGAGGATTGTTTTCTCCAAGAAATCTCCTTCTACTCCTTACCATAGGATCATTACTAGATCAGGAGCTCTTTGTATTGATCACAAGGCATGATATTTTCTGATTGATCACTAAATACAGTCAAAGATAGTCACTAAACTGCTGTTGTCCTTCACCAAGTCTCATACACAAGACTTCTGTAGAGTCCTTCACATGGAATCCTTAACACCAACCATCCTCCTACCTCCCAATCCTTTTCAAGACCATGCATTTATTAGTATACAACCCATTCCATTGAGCAAAAATAGAAAAAGATCAATGGCATGGGGAAAGTTTCGTCACTTTGTTCAGAAGAACCCTAACTCAGGGTTTAAGACAGCTTAGCACAAAATAGTAATTCTCTCACACCTAAATCATTGTCAAGATCTCAAACAAGGCTCTAAACAAAGGCACTTCAATCCCCTAACCTTCCATCACAATCAAAGACTATGACCAAGCCGTACAGGTACGGTTTATTACAAGAGAACAACGATTTTCCTATCTGTGATAGCAGATTTAAGAACAGTTTAGAGAAAAACAATGATTTCTTTCACCTAGTTCTGTGTCAAGTCTCCATATAAAGCTTAAATCAAAACTACTTCAGTCCTTTAACCATCCAATACATTCTAGGACTATGACAATTCTGTACAAACTCAGGTATGGCTGGGAAAAGCAGAAAACTCAGAAAAAAGGTAGGAAAAAATAGTTCTTTCTTGTTTCTTATTTCATCTCCACCGAATCTCTTTACAATAATGCTTGGAAGGCTTCAAATAAACCTCATACCAAGCATGGAGTGGTTGGGTCAAAGAAAACTGCCCCAAATCAATGAGCTTTTTCTTGATTTTTGCTGCACTAACTGACTGTTTTTTAGAAACTGTCCTTTCTTGGACTGTATTTCCAGTTTTTATAGTTTAATAATGCTTTTTAACATGTAGTTAACCTTTGGACAAGGTCATAACTCATCTACACACCTTTGACATGCCTGTAAAGGCTACAAACACTAAGACTTTAAAGACTATCCTATATAAACATTAAAAGTTAAATGACTCCCTAAGACTGTCTATACAATATGACTGTCCTCCTTAACAAAAATGAGAGTAGATATTAGACACTTGGACATAGTCCATTACAAATATGGCTTTCAAGCCTTATACAACATTGAAAATGGTCTCAAGGACCTTACTAGACCAAACAAAACACCTTAAACATTAACCAAAACTTAGACATCTAGGTGCTCCTGCACCATACTCCCCGGCATGATGAAAACTCTTGTCCCAAGAGTTAGGGGATCTACTCCATCCATTCTTCCATCTTGTAGGAATGTTCCTCTGACTAGGAAACATGAACTCTCCAAGAGTAATCTTCCTCCTTCTCCAACCTGCATGGTTCCTGTAAACAGTGTTAGAACCATAAAACTAGTTTTGGTGTCCTTGTCTAGGACCTTGCTGCTACAATGCTTCAGCTCTTCTCAACTGGAGGCTCTAATTCATTCCTCCTTGTACCATCTGTTGTTTTCCTTCCCTCTTCTAGCTCCTTATAGGGCAATCAATGTCCCCAATCTTGACATAACTCAAGTCCCAAGCCTGCTGCTCTCTAGGACTATCATCCACCTTCTGCTGTTGTAACTATTCCTATTGCTTCCCATCATCCTTAACCTGCATACTCAACTGTAGCTTCTCTCCAAAACAAATAGTGACATGTTCCTTCTTATCTTCACAAGGTAAAGGTATCAGTTTGAACTTCTTACCATCTTTGTACACCACATAGGTATTAGTATACCCATCATGAATAGTCCTTCTCAAATGCTGCCATGGTCTACCCAAAATAATATGCCCACATGTCATTGGAATAACATCACACAAAACATAGTCCTGATATGGACCAATTGTAAATGCAACATATGCCTTCTTAGTAACCATTACCTACTGCTCTTGACTCACCCAAGTGACATTGTAAGGACTAGGATGATCAAAAGTTTTCAATCCCAACTGATGCACCATTTCCCAAGAAACTAGATTATCATGAGAACCTAAGTCTACAATCAACTTGCATATCTTTCCATGGCTTAAACAATTAGTTCTAAAAATAGATACCTGTGGTGGTTTCTGCATTTTACCTTTCTCCACCATAAGCATTTCTCCAACCATCATTGGAGGGGCTGACGACATTTCTGGTTCTTCTGGGTTCTCCTCCTCTTGTGCCAAGTGAACTCTTCTATCCTTGGTCTTGTCAACACCATCCTTCTTACGATAGTTGAAAGATGTGTGTCCCACCTCATTGCAGTGATAACATTTGCTTGTGAACACTCCTCTACCTAAGCCAAATCTAGCTCCACCTCTATATCCACCTCTTTGTTCTGTAGGCATCTCTTTACCCTTCTCATTGCTATTCAAAACTTCAGTAGTAGGTCTGCCGCTACCTCTGTTTCCTCTTCCACTTCCTCCTTACCTTTCTTGCTTCCTCTTCACCCTTTCTTCAGCCCTGATGGCCAACTGAAAAAACTCTCCAAGTGACTTTGGTACTGTCAAACCAATCTCATCTTGCAAGTTATACCTAAGCCCATTAAGGTATCTTGCCACTTTCTCTTCTTCATCTTCTAATCCCCCTCTGATACTAAGCTTATGAAATTGCTCAGTATAGGACATAACATCCATGTCCTTCTGTTTCAGATTCTGCCTCATCCTCTTTGTCTGAATGGAGTAATCAGATGGAAGGAATTGGTCCTTCAGCATATCCTTCATCCTACCCCAAGAAGTGATTTTTGATGCACCTCTAGCCATTCTTTCTATCTGCACACTACTCCACTAGGTAAGTGTTGTTCCTCTCAGTTTTGTTTTTGCAAACTTGATCTTCTTCTCATCACTCATCTCCTCATACTCAAAATTTTTTTCCAGGGCATCTATCCACCCTAACACCTCTTCACTATCCATCTTCCCCTGATAGATAGGTAACTCTATGTTTGCCTTTGTGCCACTTCCTTGGACTGCCTTCAGCAATCTCACAAACTTCTTCTCTTTAGCATCCAACTCATCCTCAGGAGGATTCTCATCAACATCCTCATCTCCTTCTGAACCTTCTTGTTCATCCTTTCTAGGATTCTTCTCCAATGCTTCCAATCTAGCCAAGATTGTTGCATTCTCCCTTCTCACTTGCCTCAACTCTCTGTCCCTTGTAGCATCGTGTTCTCTTCTGTCCCTCAACTCCTTTTCTCTAGCCTCTAAGGCTTCTCTCAACTCATTGTCCTCCCTAGCCATCTGGTTTATAGGAGGCATCCTTACACCTCTCACAAACTCTTACTATTTCACAAGATCCACAACACCCTCAAGGACCTACTAGTGGCTTTGATACCACAAATGATGCAGAGCATCTAGGACTACAAACAACTGAATAAGATACCACAAATCTATCTCTGATGAAGGACAGTTCAAACCTTCAATGCCATAACTCACCAAGCTCACTGTCTCTGACTGAGATTAGACTTCTTACAAGGTAGGGCTTCAACACAATAGCTAACTTGTTCTTGACATACAAAATGAGGGAGGACTCCAAGACACCTATCCCAAGAAGCTTCACTCCATCTGACATTCCTTTAACTCCTCTACACAGACCTGTAGGACATCAGTATTTGTTCTGCCTTTCTAGCACAGTCACAACATCCACCTTGGGATGATCTCCTTTTACACAAACTCAGTCTCATTGTAACCTACCAAGCCAAATCATGCATTCACCCTAATGCCTCCATTGGAAAAACAATAACATGACAAGCTAATCTCTTACCTTCTTGATAGTGACTATCTCCAATGAGGACTGTCAGAGACAACACAAGGCATAGAGGACTGTTTTCTCCAAGAAATCTCCTTCTACTCCTTACCACAGGATCATTACTAGATCAGGAGCTCTTTGTATTGATCACAAGGCATGATATTTTCTAATTGATCACTGAATACAGTCAAAGATAGTCACTAAACTGCTGCTGTCCTTCACCAAGTCTCATACACAAGACTTCTGCAGTGTCCTTCACATGGAATCCTCAACACCACCCGTTCTTCTACCTCCCAATCCTTTTCAAGACCATGCATTGATTAGTATACAACCCATTCCATTGAGCAAAAACATAAAAAGATCAATGGAATGGGGAAAGTTTCATTGCTTTGTTCAGAAGAACCCTAACTCAGGGTTTAAGACAGCTTAGCACAAAACAGTAATTCTCTCACACCTAAATTACTGTTAAGATCTCAAACAAGGCTCTAAATAGAGGCACTTCAATCCCCTAACTTTCCATCACAATCATAGACTATGACCAAGCCATACAGGTACAGTTTATTACAAGAGAACAATGATTTTCCTAACTGTGACAGCAGATTTAAGAATAGTTTAGAGGAAAACAATGATTTCTTTCACCTAGTTCTGTGTCAAGTCTCCATATAAAGCTTAAATCAAAACTACTTCAGTCCTTTAACCATCCAATACATTCTAGGACTATGACAATTCCGTACAAACTTAGGTACGGCTGGGAAAAGCAAAAAACTCAGAAAAAAGGCAGGAAAAAATAGTTCTTTCTTGTTTCTTATTTCATCTCCACCGAATCTCTTTACAATAATTCTTGGAAGGCTTCAAATAAAACTCATACTAAGCATGGAGTGGTTGGGTCGAAGAAAACTGCCCCAAATCAATGAGCGTTTTCTTGATTTTTGCTGCACTAACTGACTATTTTTTAGAAACTATCCTTTCTTGGACTGTATTTCCAGTTTTTATGGTTTAATAATGCTTTTTAACATGTAGTTAACCTTTGGACAAGGTCATAACTCATCTACACACCTTTGACATGCCTGTAAAGGCTACAAACACTAAGACTTTAAAGACTATCCTATATAAACATTAAAAGTTAAATGACTCCCTAAGACTGCCTATACAATATGACTGTCCTCCTTAACAAAAATGAGAGTAGATATTAGACACTTGGACATAGTCCATTACAAATATGGCTTTCAAGCCTTATACAACATTGAAAATGGTCTCAAGGACCTTACTAGACCAAACAAAACACCTTGAACATTAACCAAAACTTAGACATCTAGGTGCTCCTGCACCAACAACTTTTAACACTTCTGCTCTTTCTCCTTCAGTTGCACATCACAATGCATATGATATTCATATTCTTCTCTTCACACTTCCATATTTTCATTTTTGCAATCATACTTCACCTAGATGAACTAGGTTCACTATATATACATGATATTACATTGATTACATTGCAAGTTAGCCAATACAACAAGAATATTACAATTTACAAGTTGGCCTAAGATTATATATCATGAAACATGCATAGGGCAAGTCCTATCATGAACTACATGCCACTCTAGAAGGAAACACATGCCTTCCGGATCCCAACACATGCTTAGTCTGATCCTAAGCATCCTTCTTAGCATCGTCCTTTAGGTAATATCATTTGTACACTACACAATTTTGAATTAGGTTGCCCTTAAGCAAGAAAACATGAAACTTATAGCACATCAGTCTTCTCAATCTTAGTGGTACTCTTGAATGATAAAAAATTACTTTTTCTTCTCCCAGATGAGTCATCGTGACTCATACAACATCTCCAAACACTCCTTGAACTCTGCACAGCAAGAAATTTGAACCGCACACCATCAACATTCCTCAGTTGGCTAGGCAAGAGCATAACCCAGCAACACCATCATTTCAGACCAAATCCAGTTCTAGAGAGAGCAGAAAAACATCTTGCGAAGTAATTGCAGGCAATGCAAGATCATCAAGACCATCTTCCATTAGTCTTTCTACCATTTCATGCAACACCAAGTTGACGCACATTATCAGCATATGTCCTGGGAACAACTAGGCATCCGAAACTATTTGCATCACAACTGTCAATTGAAAACCAAGCTTGTGGACCTCCGAGACACCTAAAAATCATATGGATGCACTCATAGATTGTTGTGAACATATCCTCAAAACCACATAGCCATATGTATCATTGCAGAGGAATGCAGAGCATTCCAAACAATATTTATCATCACTCAATTCTGCCAAAGTACAGACATGAACTCTGTCTCTCATAACTTTTACTACAGAAGGACAAATGATATGAAACTTTGGATATAGCACCTTTACATCACACTAATCTTAACTTCTAAACCACATGACCATATCTTCAAATGTAGAGGAATGCAGAGCATTTTACCAGACAGTCTTTTAGGTAATTCTCTGTAGCAGAGACCTTCACCAACTTTCGAAGGCCAAAACCTTCATATAACAACACATACATCCTTGGGAACAACAAGAAGGGTATCTAAATTATGGCTTATGGTATTCAAGAGGTAATGACTTTGATCTGAGTGCCTACAATGATGTTGATTGTGCTGGTTGTGTTGATGATAGAAGAAGTACAAGTGATGGTGCTTTCTTTTTAGGAAGTAGATTGGTTTCATGGCAAAGCAAGAAGCAAGATTCATTGTCCTTATCAACTGTAGAGGCAAAGTATATTTCAGCAACATCTTGATGTACATAAGTGTTGTGGATGAATCAAACCCTGGAGGATATCAAGGTACTATATGATGAGCAATACAAGTGCTATCAATATTTCAAAAAATATAGTAATGCATTCTAGAACCAAGCATATAGCAATCAGATATCACTTTTTGAGAGAAAAGGTTGCAGATAAGGAATTGAAGTTGGAATATGTTCCAAAAAAGGATCAGATTGTAGATAATTTTACAAAGGCTCTTCAAAAGGACACCTTTGAAGATCTCCAACAGAGGTTAGGGGTAATTTCCCCTCCTCCTTCTTGCTAAGATGCATAGTGGTGCATTTGTCCACGAGAAATCCATGTTATATCCTTTTTCCTAGGTTGATGGTGGCTACCTTTCAAGGGGAGCAAGTAGTGATTATTGTTGACAGGGGGAGCCCTAAGTTGTTTCAAGAAAGAATGTATCAAATTCAAAGTTAAGAAAATGTAAATCTTAAGGAGAAAAGCTTGTGCCCTAAGGAAAACAAGAAGTTGCCCTTTGTCCTTGATGTCAAGGGGGGAGAGAAAGAAATGTGCATCTAAGGGGAGTATGTATTTCCATCAATGAAAAAGGGGGAGATTATTGGCAATATATGTTGTCATTGATGTCAACACTTAGAATAAGATCAACACTCAATTTGTGATGATGATACACCAGTATGATAACAGAGATATAGTAAGATACAATAGTGGGTTGCTGATGATCATGGTTGGATGTCATGCCTTGATAAGTGATGCTCCTAATGTTCATAATGAGTTGCTAATGTTCATGGTTGGATGTCATGCTCTGATCAGTGTCAATTCAAGTTGTGTTGAGCATGACTATGGTTAGAAAAGATGATTTCATGATGAAATATTAAGATGGGAATTACAAGTACTAAGATGAATGATAAAACATTAAGATGGGAATTAGAAGCACCAAGATGAATGATGAAAAATTAAGATGGGAATTAGAAGCACTAAGATGAATGATGATACTTTAAGTTATACTGAGGATGAGAAGATGTTTTTGAGGGCCTATGGCATGTTTTATGACCCTTCATGTTGTTCCCAAGGATGTATGTGTTGTTATATGAAGGTTTTGGCCTCCAAAAGTTGGTGAAGGTTTCTGCTATAGAGAATTACCAGAAAGACTGTCTGGTAAAATGCTCTGCATTCCTCTGCATTCCTCTGCATTTGAAGATATGGTCATGTGGTTCAGAAGTTACACTAATCTTAACTTCTGAACCACATGACCATATCTTTAAATGTAGAGGAATGCAGAACATTTTACCAGACAGTCTTTCAGGCAATTCTCTGTAGCAGAAGCCTTCACCAACTTCTTGAGGCCAAAACCTTTATATAGCAACACATACATCCTTGGGAACAACAAGAAGGGTCATACAACATGCCATAGGCCCTAAAAAAAATCTTCTCATCCTCAACATAACTTAAAGTATCATCATTCATCTTAGTGCTTCTAATTCCCATCTTAATTTTTCATCATTCATCTTAGTGCTTCTAATTCCCATCTTAATGTTTTATCATTCATCTTAGTGCTTGTAATTCCTATCTTAATATTTCATCATGAAATCATCTTTTCTGACCATAGGCATGCTCAACACAACTTGACTTGACACTAATCAGAGCATGACATCCAACCATGAACATTAGCAATTCATTATGAACATCAGTAGCATCACTTATCAAGGCATGACATCCAACCATGAACATCAGCAACCCACTACTGTATCTTACTATATCTTTGTTATCATACTGGTGTATCATCATCACAAACTGAGTGTTGACCTTATTCTAATTGTTGACATCAATGACAACACAATGACAACAAATATTGCCAACAATCTCTTCTTTTGTCATTGATGGAAATACATACTCCCCCTTAGATGGACATTTCTTTCTCTCCCCTTTGACATCAAGGATAAAGGGCAACTTCTTCTTTTCCTTAGGGCACAAGATTTTCTCCTTAAGATACACATTTTCTTAACTTTGAAGTTGATACATTCTTTCTTGAAACAACTCAGGGCTCCCCCTGTCAACAATAATCACTACTTGCTCCCCCTGAAAGGTAGCCACCATCAGCCTAGGAAAAAGGATATAGCATGGATTTCCCCTGGACAGATGCACCACTATGCATCTTAGCAAGAAGGAGGAGGGGCAATTACCCCTAACCTCTGATGGAGATCTTCAAAGGTGTCCTTTTCAAGAGCCTTTGTAAAATTATCTGTAATCTAATCCTTTGTTGGAACATATTCCAACTTCACTTCCTTATCTGCAACCTTTTCTCTCAAAAAGTGATATTTGATTACTATATGCTTGGTTCTAGAATGTATTACTAGATTTTTTTAAATATTGATAGCACTTGTATTGTCACACAAAATAGGAATAGTCTCATCATATAGTACCTTGATATCATCCACAACACTTGTGTACAACAAGATGTTGCTGCAATATACTCTGCCTCTATAGTTGATAAGGACAATGAATCTTACTTCTTGCTTTTCCATGAAACCAATCTGCTTCCTAAAAGAAAAGCACCATCGCTTGTACTTCTTCTATCATCAACACAACCAACCCAATCAACTTCATTGTAGGCACTCAGATCAAAGTCATTACCTCTTGGATACCATAAGCCATAATTTAGATTTCCCTTCAAGTATTTGAATATTCTTTTCACTGCCCTCTCATGTGTCTGCTTGGGATTGGCTTGATATCTGACAACCACACATACTGCATGCATAATTTCAAGTCTAGAAGTAGTCAAGTACAACAATCCTCCAATCATAGATTTGTAGGAAGTCTAATCAACCTCTAAAGACTCATCATCTTTGCTCATGTGACAACAAGTAACCATAGGAGTACTTATTGGTTTGGAGTCTTCCATACCAAATTTCTTCAACATCTCTCCAACATACTTATCTTGAGAAATAAAGATACCAACATCTAGCTAAGCAATTTGAAGTCCAAGGAAGAAGGACATCTCAAACTCTTTTTGCATCTCCTCTACAAACCTTTTACACATATCCTAATCTCCACCAAAGATGATGTCATCAACATATACTACAACTATTAGTATCATATCTCCTTCTTCCTTGATTACTACATGCAGTACATTTCTTGTAGCCTTACTAAAGTAAGTACTTATCCAACCTAGCATACCATGTCCTAGGTGCTTGCTTGAGGCCATACAAAGCTTTCTTGAGTTTTCACACCATGTCTAGATCTTCTGATATCTGGAACCCATCTAGTTGCTCAATGTAGACTTATTCTTCTAGATCACCATTCAAAAGTGCTAACTTGACATCCATCTGATAGACCTTGAAGTTATTGTTAGTAGAAAGAACAAGAAACATCCCGATTGCTTCCTAGCTACCGGAGAAAAAGTCTCCTCAAAATCAATGCCTTCAACTTGAGAATAGCCCTTACACACCAATCTTGCTTCATTCCTCACAACTTTACCATCTTCATTCAGCTTGTTCTGGAACACCCACTTTGTTCCTATAACATTCTTATTGGCTAGCCTAGGAGCCAAATCCCAAGTTTGATTCTTCTTTATCTAATTTAATTCTTCTTCCATTGCCTTTATCCATTCATCACCCTTGCTAGCATCATCAAAGGTTTTGGGTTCTACCTTTGATAATAAACACAAGTTTACTTGCTCATATGCCTTTGCAAACCTTCCCCTGGTCTGCACACCTTCATTCTTATCTCCAATAATCTAATCTACTGAATGGTTCTTCTGAACATACTTTGCTGGATGCTTAGGTATTTGCTTTGGTTCTTGTTTCTTTTCTCCTTTCTCTTCTTCTTCTTCTTCTTCAATGCATGGAAAGATATCAGATCCGAAGTCCTCTGATTCTTGTGAGATATGATACATGTCTTCATCTACTTTGACATTTGCACTTTCAATCATCTTTCCCAATCTCTTATTGTAGCATCTATAGGCCTTGCTTCTAGTTGAGTAGCCAAAAAAGATTCCTTCATCATTTCTTGAATCAAACTTTCCCAGGTCTTCATCATCTCTTCTGATATTGCATTTTCTACCAAAGATCCTAAAGTATCTAACAGTGGGAGGTCTTCCATACCATAGCTCCTAAGGGGTCGTATTGCTATTGACCCTCAATTGCACTCTATTAATTAGATAGACAACAGTGTGAATTGATTCCTTCCAGTACATGTCAAGCAGATCTGCATCTTTCAACATTGCCCTAGCCATCTCTTGCATAGTCCTATTCTTCCTTTCCACTACCCAATTTTGTTGAGGGGTCCTAGGAGCTGAAAGATGTCTCCTAATACCATGATCTTCACAAAACTTTTCAAATTCATTAGAAGTAAACTCACCTCCTCTATCAAACCTTAAAAATTTGATCTTAGTATCCATTTTATTCTCAACCATAGCTTTGAAAACTTTAAACTTATCTAGGGAATCTAACTTTTCTCTTAAGAAAGTAACCCAAGTCATTCTAGAATAATCATAAATGAGCAACATGAAATACCTTTCACCTTGTTGACTCTTTACTCTTGTAGGGCCACATAGGTCAATGTGAATCAAATCCAAAGGCATTGAAGAAGAACACTCCTTTCTCTTGAAATTTGTCTTTGTCTACTTTCCCATTTGGTATTCCTTGAATAATATGTTTGCAGGCTTGGTTATCATGGGCATGTCTCTCACTGCATGAGAAGAGTTGATCTTTACCTTATTATCAAATTTGTTGTGTCCCATTCTTTTGTGCCACAACCAACACTCACTAGATTGAGCCAATAAGCATGTTCTTCCATTTACCTCCTTCAGATGATATATATCACCATATGACTTGATACCTTTTGTAACTAGTCTTCTAGACGCTACCTTCCTGATTTCACAACCTTTGGCATGAAAGGTAAGATTATATCCTTTACTACACATCTGATTGACACTGAGAAGATTGTGCTTTAGCCCTTTGACATAGAGGACATCCTCAGTCCTGTTATTCCCATCAATAGTTATAGCACCCTTTTCATAGATTTGTGTTGACTCATCACCACCAAACTTGATATCTCCACCATTCCACTTCTCAAAGATGATAAACTTTTCCTTGTCATCAGTCATATGATTAGAGAAACCACTATCAATTACCCAAGCCTTGGCTTCTTCTCTTTCATGAAAGACAGTCCATACAACCATTGATCTATCATTGTTTTGGTCAACTTGCAAGGCATCCATCTTTTCACTCTTTCCAACATCATCCTTTTTGTCACCCACATTCAAGACCATGGAAAGTGTTTCATCATTTGAGTCATCATGATCCTCATCTTCTAAAGAACAATTGCTCTCTATGGAGCACATGCTTCTTTTGAACTTGTCTTTCTTATTACCACCCCTTGATTCTTTAAAAGGACATTTAGAAGAAAAATAATTATTTTTTCCACAATTAAAACATTTGAAAGGTAACTTACCTTGGTATTTACCTATGCCTTTCTTCAAGGTTCTTACAAAGTTTGCTTCTACTTCATCAAGGTCATCATCTTGATCAGCTACTTCATCTCCTGTCTTCTTACTTGCTTTGAATGCAACTTCCTTCTTTGGAGCACCTTTGTCAAATTCTCTCATTTCAAAATCTATGAGAGAGCCAAACAATTGATCTATTGTGTATTTATCTAAGTCCTGAGATTCCTCAATGGAAGACACCTTATGACTGTAAGATTTAGGAAGAGATCTCAAAGCTTTCTTCACAATCTCCTTTTCTTTCACTTTCCCACCAATACCTCTAATGCCATTGACTATTTCATCCAATTGATGCATGTAACTAGTAATGTCTTCATCTTTTGTCATCCTCAAAGTCTCAAACTTGCTCTTGAAAATTTGCATCTTGGCTTGCTTCACTTTACTATCTCCTTCATAAACACTTTCAAGTTTATTCCAGACATCCTAAGAAGATGTACAACCCATTACCTTCACAAGTTCTAAATCAGCTAGTCCACTCATGATAGCATTCTTTGCCTTGGAATTGCTATCATATAACTTAATCTCATCTGCATCTATAGGATCACTAGCAGGAATAGTGTAACCCTTCTTGATTGATTTCCAAACGCCATACCCTAGAGAAGATACATAGTTTTCCATCCTTGGCTTCTAAAAGGAATAATTTGTTCCATCAAATATAGGTACCTTGAGAGATCCATTATTAGCCAACCTGGACCTTCCTCAAGCAGTTAAGCTTCTTCTGAGTAACTTGGCTCTGATACCAATTGTTGAACACACCAGGATACTGAGAGGGGAGATCAATCAGTATCTAAACAAACTTCAAGTCCTCCAGAGAAAATTAAAACTTAAGCATTACGACATCAATATAAACATGAAAGATCAACACAATGCACATCAACACATAACACCATATATATGTGGAAAACCCAAGAAGAGAAAAATCATGGTGAGGATTAACTCACAATATATGAAGCTCACAATTACAACTTTGTTTTAGGGCTACAACCCAAGTAAGATACTACTCCTTGAAGAAAGGTTTTAGGGTCACTCCTAAGGAAGCTACAATTCCCTGTAGACTTTGTTTTAGGGCTACAACCTAAGGAAACAACTACTCCCTGAACTGAGAATAAACTCAGAAATGATTACAGCATGGCAGTCCTTCTACTACCTATGAAGCTCACACCTTTGATGATTTCAAATCTACTTCTTTTGATGATTTGATCAATTAGGCACACTCTTCACTTCCCTCCTATCACATAAATATATTCAAGATGAATCAGGAAAGATTCTAACACTTTTGCTTTTTCTCCTTCAGTTGCACATCACAATGCATATGATATTCATATTCTTCTCTTCACACTTTCATATTTTCATTTTCGCAAGCATACTTCACATTGATCAACTAGGTTCACTATATATACATGATATTGCATTGATTATATTTCAAGTTAGCCAATACAACAAGAATATTATAATTTACAAGTCGGCCTTAGATTATATATCATGAAAATGCATAGGGAAAGTCCTTGTTAGAAATGAAGGTACAAACCACACAATGGAAATCTGATTCAAACCTTATTTATGTGCTTTAAACAATGTAGAATCAATGGAGATTGCAATAGAAATTAAAGCCCACTACACAGAAATAACATGCACTAAGAACTTAACACATAACATAGCATATAACATGGAGAAAACCCTTTCAGGTAAAAAAATCCACCAAGAAAAGAGGCTCCAAGTTGTATTATCTTCGAATATGAGATTACAATATATGCACTTCCTCTCTCTTCTCCAATCTTCAATCCAGAGGCGCCTGTTACCATCAACTCTGATAAAAACATAGTACAAATGTCCTTATAAAAGGGGGTTGCCTTCTAGGGCAAGAAATCAACATAATATCAACCATTAGATTTGTGACCTAATGATGAATGGTCTAGATTTACAATGATAAAATATAAATAAAATGTGGTTTTGGGGGTGTTTCCCCCAAACCCCCACTGGGGCCATAGACCTCCACTAGGGAGATGATCCCCCTGGACCCCTCGTAGGGGGAAACCCCCCTGTGACCCCCTATCATAGATGAGTTAGCATCAAGGACCGGATATAAACATGTAGCTGAAACAAGATTGCTACTGGTGAAACCTTTCATCCCTTATGGGTGATTTATAAAGAATATTAGGAGTAATTAGTTACATAGGATTTACAAGGTTGATGGCACCTTAATCCTAACAGTCCTATCATGAACTACATGCCATTCTAGAAGGAAACACATGCCTTGCAAATTCCAATACATGTTTAGTCTAGTCCTAAGCATCCTTCTTAGCATCATCCTTTAGGGAATATCATCCGCATGCTACACAAATTTGAACTAGGTCACCCTTAAGCAAGAAAACATGAAACTTGTAGCACATCGGTCTTCTCAATCTTGGTGGTACTCTTGAATGATAAAACATTACTTTTTCTTCTCCCAGATGAGTCAGCGTGACTCATACAACATCTCCAAATACTCCTTGAACTCTGCACAGCAAGAAATTTGAACCACACACCATCAACATTCCTCAGTTGGCTAGGCAAGAGCATAACCCAACAACACCATCATTCCGGACCACATCTAATTTCAGAGAGAATAGAAAAACATCTTGCAGAGCAATTGGAGACAACACAAGATCATCAAGACCACCTTCCATTAGTATTTGTACCATTTCATGCCACACCAAGTTGGCACACATTATCAACAGATGTCCTGGGAACAACTAGGCATCCAAAACTATTTGCATCACAACTGTCAATTGAAAACTAGGCTTGCAGACCTCCAAGACACCTGAAAATCATATGGATGAACTCATACATTGTTGTGAACATATCCTCAAAACCACATAGCCATATCTATCACTGTGGAGGAATGCGAAATAGTCCAAATAGTCTTTATCATCACTCAATTCTGCTAGAGTATAGACCAGAATTCTATCTCTCATGTAGTTTACTATGGAAGGAGAAATGATCTAGAACTTTGGATTTAACACCTTTACATGACACTAAACTTAAATTTTGAACTGCATGACCATATCTTCAAATGTGGAGGAATGCAGAGCATTTTACCAGATAGTCTTTCAGGCAATTCTCAGTAGTAGAAACCTTCACCAACTTCTGGAGGCCAAAACCTTCATATAACAGCACATACATCCTTGGAAACAACAGGAAGGGTCATACAACATGCCATAGGCCCTCAACAACATCTTTTCATCCTCAGCATAACTTAAAGTATCATCATTCATCTTAGTACTTTTAATTCCCATCTTAATTTTTAATCATTCGTCTTAGTGCTTCTAATTCCCATCTTAATGTTTCATCATTCATCTTAGTGCTTGTAATTCCCATCTTAATATTTCATCATGAAATCATCTTTGTTGACCACAGGCATGCTCAACACAACTCGACTTGACACTGATCAGAGCATGACATCCAACCATGAACATCAACTACTCATTATGAACATCAGGAGAATCACTTATCAAGGCATGACATCCAACCATGAACATTGACAACCCACTACTGTATCTTACTGTATCTCTATTATCATACTGGTGTATCATCATCACAAACTAAGTGCTGACCTTATTCTAAGTGTTGACATCAATGACAACACATATTTCCAATAGAGGATACTTTGGGGGAAGGAGAAGATGAGACTCCCACTAAGTCATATCATGAAGAAGAAGGAACCAGCCATTTCCCCGAGCTAAACCTACCTTATTCAGAGGATGAAGAAGAGGAATTGGGAGAAGATCTGGAACAAAAGGATGACAATGTTGGTTGCTCTCTATGTAGAAAAACGACTGAGGATGTTTCCAAACTTAGGATCAAGATGAAGAAACCCCAGAAAAAGTGGCGGGTTATGGTGGAGTTTTCTTCTAAAGATCTTCATCGTGTAGCTTCTATTTTTCTACTATCAAAGAATTTGATGATAATGTTAAGGGAATTGGGGTTGATAGTCTGGGGGACTACAAGGATATGATGAAGTTCTTGTCTAAGTATGGGATTTATAAGAATCCCTAGCTAGTTTTTGGGTCTCTTTATTGTTTTTGATTATAGTCTATATGTTTTTTGTGATGTGCTTCAATTGTTAATGGACTGGAAATGTGTTGTTTCTGGCTTCTTTAAGGCCTTGCTTTGCCCTTGGGGCCATTTTGTTTAGGGATCTAGATCCTCTTTTCCAGTTGACTTAATCAAAAAAATTAAACTTGGTGGAGAGAGAGAATCATCGAGGTGATTTACTACCCAGCCACAAGGCTTACGTATCCCTGTATTACTCCAAAATAGGAGTAGCCTGACCCTTCGTGAGGAGTCTAGCAAATTGAAGCTGGTGCAGGAGCACTGGTTGAGTTCATGCCTCCATGAGGCAACTTTGGCTTTTTTATTTAAGTTTGATGTTTTATTCTTGTAATAAGGTCTTTAGATCATTTTGAACTTGTTTGAGTCTAGTTTAAGTCCTAGGAGTTCATTTTGGAATCGTATTGCAAATATTGTAAATGTTGTCATTGTTGAAAAATGCAAAAAAGTGCAAAAAATGGGAATATGAAGAGTCATCGATGGATTAGAAGGCATTTGAATGGTTGGAAAATCAAAATTTAGTTGGCAATGGTTGTAAATAGTTAGAAAATGCTTTGTAAAGTTGAAGAAGTGTTGGAAGTTGATTTTTGATGAAAAAGATAATAAAAAACACCCTGTTTCTGCACTTTCTCTGTGTTTTTTTGTTGTTCCAACTAGTTGTATGAACCTATATGACATTTTCATGACCCAAAATCAATTTCATGTGTTAGATCAGAGAATCTACTTTCATTTGGTCTTTGTTGCATCGAATTTCATTAGGTTTGAAGTATTTTAGAGCCATTTTTTCTAAAAATAGTCAGAAATCCTAGCTGTGAGGGTTTGATTGAAAGAAAATGAATTGTTGACCTATTCCACTGATAAAACAGTTTGATAATTGGTGTAATGGGAATAGATACGATGTGTTTTGTGTTTGTGAAGTTTGCAAGAGCAGGGAATGAGGATTTGGGCAATTTGGTTGATGCCCTAGTTGATTAAACTCATGTTTTTAGGTAAATATGATGCATAGGTGTTAGGGTTTGATAAAAAGCTCTTGGGAATTGGTTTGTAGTAGTTGTAAATGAGTGGGAAGACCTTATTCGACATGTTTGAGCCATTTCCATGAAGATTTGAGACCTAGGTTTTGAAATCCCTGTTGTGAGGCATCAAGCAAGCTTAATTTGGCCTTTGTCAAAACAGGATAGTCAAATTTAGGACCTTGTGTTACAAAACAAACCCATCTGTATGTGAGATATGTTGTGTAAGAGGGAAAAGGGTATCTATAACTACAATTATATTTTGGTTATGAGCCCTGGTTTGGAAATTATGTCAAAAAAACCTCTTTTGTTGTCTTAATTAGGCCCAGTTGAAATGGTAGCAGTCAAAATTTGAAGGTTGTGTTCCAAAGTGACCCCACCTACAAATTTGATATGTTACAAAGGGGCATAAAGGGTATCTCAAATTGTATTTGGATGTTGGGTTTGAGTTCTCCTCTAAAAGTTGTCCTTGAAAAACCTATTTTGAAGGGCTACTAGGTTAGAGGGGCAGTTGTGAAGGGATGCCTATTGTTTGATGGTTCAAGACTTAAGAAGTGGATTGGTTGAGTTTGTTTAGTGGTTCTAATCTACATCAAAAGCTGACATGCATGAAGGAATATGGTGCAACATGATATCTCTAACATTTAACAATAGAAAAATAATCGCATATGAACACATATCATGATATGGTAGAGAGTAATTAAATCGAATCAGTGCAAATAGGTAATTTGGTTTATAAAATCTTTGGCCAATGCATCTTTTACACTATTGATAATAGATGGGCTGGAGGAACACATACCAACCCTTCTTTGTTACTCCATATTCAACACCCATTCATGCTCTTTCTCTAACTCAACTTACAAAGAAAAAGATGCATCATACAATAGCATAAATAACCATACCACATCCATTGATGCAATAAAAAATAATCTTTCACAAGTATTATTTAATAATCCAAAAGAGATAATATATCAATCTTTATACATCAAAATAAAACTAAAGATTTATCTTCTAAGATGTTAATTCTCATAATTTGATATTTTCTTATTCATAGATCACATTTTCACTCCATACATGGGGAAGCAAAAGATTAAGGCTATGATTCCTCACATTATTCTCCTAAGATTTCATAAGCTTAAATGAGCTCACACAAGCCTTACAAACTAGTATACAAAATACTTCTATGCTTTGACTAATGATGCGAGCATAATTTCATAGATACTATTATTTTGTCTTAGAAAAAGGAAATTCTTTACAATAACAATATTTCTCTAACATTCAATGATGAGTTATCAATGACATAATACTATCTTGCACATACAATGAGTGAATGGAAAATATAACATCATTATCAATCCATACTACTAGTTCAAACATACTTTCCATACCATTGGTGATTAAATATTTAACCCTAACTATCTGTTGGTATGCAAGCATAATGTCGACTTTCTAAGAAAAAACATATTCTCCATGCAAAAGAGGAGTTCACTACTAACTTACTAATTAGATGCCACAAATAATTTCACTTTATTAAATCAGATATGTTCAAGAAGACAATTAATCCATAATTGATCTATAACTTACTAGGTATAACCTCTTCCACTAATCATGTACATAAATAGTGAGAAGGATTTTAAACACTGATTCATAACCTAGACTCAATGGGTTAATCTTTAGTAGACTGGTTAAGTAACAAACTAAGCCCTTCTCTATATCTATGCTCTAAAGTTAGCAATCTATCTAATTAATGACTAACAGTTATCAACAATATTAAACAAAAGAACCCTAAAGAGGTATATTCATAATAGAAATGTAAAGATGCCATAATTCGACCAAAATCTAGAATATATTGTCCATCACAAAAAATGTGTTAATACTTAACTATACTTACTCTTAACAAGGAAAATGCATAAAGACATACACCTATTGAATCATGACACTCCTCAAAGACAAATCAACTCAAAAGTTATACTCATAAAAATTCAAGACTCATGGCCATATGGCCAAAGAGCTAAAGTAAGATCCTAGGTTCTAGATTATTGCATGAACACAACAATTATAGTTTGGAAGTAGTTTAAGAACTTGTAGAAGCAAAAATATCACTTGCAAAGCATAATG
The DNA here is from genome assembly GCA_027924645.1 of Cunninghamia lanceolata. NCBI lineage: Eukaryota > Viridiplantae > Streptophyta > Pinopsida > Cupressales > Cupressaceae > Cunninghamia > Cunninghamia lanceolata. The sequence continues at coordinate 6,691,696 of BSBN01000404.1, forward strand.
GAAGGTGATGTAATTGCCCTGAAGCAAGACTAGGCACGCATACTATTTAAGTAAAACCTTCCAAAAGAGATCATCTCGTGGAATGCAATGAATGCTAATTTTGCACAAAAAGATTGTTGAGAATGATTTGATAGAGTGCCTCAAAGAGACGTCACCTCATGGCCTGATAGTTATAGGATACACACATATATGGAATGTAATGATAGTGAATCATGATTGAAGAGAAAAGATCGCATAGGAATAAATAAGGCATAGCAGAAAAGAGTAGATAGACAATCTAAAAAATAATAGATATTGCATTGTGCCCTTTAGTAATGAAAGAATATCCATTGAAGCATATCAAATGGGGAAAGAATAGATTAAGATTATGAAAAAAAGCACAAGCCAAAATATGAACAAGCTGATAGAAGGGAAAAATATGCATGGCGATTAAGAAGGTATAGGCCAATAATGGAGTAAAATGTACATAGCATAGTTAAGGTATACATGCATGCTCAATGTGTTATCCAAAACAAGACGCATAAATAATTTGATGAAAACCCCAATGGAGATGGAATCTTAGAGTCTACAATGAATGAAAGATGGTTACAAACTTCTAAAATGCCAGTGACCTCCTTGTCTATGTCCATATAGGAGTTTTAGAATGCTCGATAAGATAGTCCATCAAATCGTGAAGAATAGGGGTATTTTTCCCAAGGGTCGTTGCAAGTATGTGCCTAATCAGTGTTGTCATTGATGTCAACATATTTGTGTTGTCATTAGTGTCAACTGTGCTCTCATTTTGTTACTTTCTTGTAATGAGTTAGATGTTGAGGATATTAAGAAAATTAGCTTCTTTGGTAGAAACAGTGAGTTGCAATGGAAACAATGTTTACATACAGAAGAATAGTCCAGAGGATTGCTCCGCATTTCCTGTAGAATGAACATCTTTGCCCGCGGATTGGAAGTTATTTAGAAGTCTATCTAAAGAGGTTATATTCCAAGGTTGATCCTCCGGTATGAAGATTTGAGTGAGTTATGTTCACCAGTGTAAAAACTATTTTTCTGTATATTTGGTGGTGACAGGGTGATAGTTTTTTGCTCCGCATTCCTCCGCAATTACGAGTTATGATCTACGGTTCTAGAGTTAAGACTAGGATGATATTGTGTGCCTTCAAGTAAATTGGTTCATGATCTGGTGGTCTGCAAGTGATCTTTTCATTATGACAGTGGTTGACTGTGTTGTTCTTGTGCTTCGGTTTGAAGAATCTGATGGGTAAAGTGTTTGGGTATTGTACTAATGTTTCTGATGATTATAATGTGCTTGTGGATGTCTCCTGATTGTGTTCCTATCTTTTGGTTGATCCGCAAAGAGAAATTTGTATCATGAATGAAGAATGTTCTTAGAAGACCTAGTGTTCTCACCAGTCTTGGCCAACTTGGTTAATTTCACTATTTATGAAGATGCATTGAATATTGTAGAAGTGTGTCGAGGCGTGGCATGATCCGCATACATATTTACATCTTTTCCTTATCTAAATTTGTATTAGGTCCATACCATTTTTATGTATGGTTGTAATGCCAACCTTGGAGATTGTTCCAATGGTTGATGAATGTATTGTCAACCTTGATGTATATTCCAAGGTTGATGACTTGTATAAAAACTTGTAATGTAATTGCGAAAAAGAATTAGGAGTATGCAAAAATGAAGAGATAAGTGTGGAGGTGTAAAAGAGTAGAGCAGAGAAGTTATATTGTGCTTCAATGGAACTAAAACTAGGCATGGAGTAGATGCTACCAAATCAGTTCACCATCTTTTGGCAGTGAGCCACCCTTTGGTAGTGAGCCGTACTTTGCAGTGAACAATTTGGGCAGTGAGCCCTGTAGGCAGTGAGCCTCTATTTTACGGTATTGTTATAACATATATATTTTTGTGGGCTAACACCCACTGTGGTTTTTCCCTTTTAGGGTTTTCCACATAAAAATCTAGTGTCTACTGTGTTGAATGTGTGATTGTGATTAAGTCTATGGTTTCATACTTTCATGGTTAAATCTTATTATTAGTAATTGAGTAGTTGATGGTTTGATGTTCATATGAAGTTAAGTTTTTGTGACAACTGATTCACCCCCCCTCTCAGTTGTCCTATATATCTCAACAATTGGTATCAAAGTAGGTTCCTTGGAAGAAAGCCTAACAGATTGAGGGAGATCTGGGATGTCTTTTAAAAAGGAAGCTCTACAATTTGATGGGACAAATTATGCTCTTTGGAAGGTACAAATGAAAATCCATCTCCTTTGTCCTGGTTATAAAGTATGGAAAGATGTAGAATCAAAATACACCATGCCTCAAAATGCTTGGAGAATTAAAGATGAAATCAAAGAATATGAGTTGAATATAAAAGAGAGAGATGCTCTATTGAATGCTTTGACTGGCACTGAATTGATAAAAGTCATCGATCTAGAAACTACACATGAGGTTTGGGAAAAGTTGAATAAATTGTATGAATGAGATGATTCTGTAAAAGAAGCCAAACTACAAGGTCTGAAAGCAAAATATGAGATCTTAAAGATGAATGAAGATGAAAACATTATTGCCTTCATGCAAAGAGATGATGAACTTGTTAATGGAATAAAAGGAATGGGATGAACCATTGGTGATAAGGAAGTTGTGATGAAAATTCTTAGATCACTACCAAAGTCCTATAGTCACAAGGTAGCTACAATTGAATAAATAATGATTGTGAAATCTATTGACAGAGATCAATTACTTGGAAAGCTTATAGCCTTTGAGATGAGAGAGTTTGGTGATGCCCTGTCAAAAGTTGAGACAACTTTTAAAGCCAGTACCTCAAAAAAGGTCTCCAGAGCTAAGAAATATAAGGTGGATGATGACTTTAATGAAATTGAAGCTAACTTTGTTGATAGGTTGCAAAGAGGTTCCAGTGAGTTCAAAGGCAAATTACCTTTCAAATGTTTCTCATGTGGTAAAGTAGGTCATTATGCTTCTAGACGTCTTGAAAGAATTGAAAGAAATAGAAAAAGATTTGAAAGCAGGCCTAGAGCACCAAAGAAATGCTACTATGTTAGAGATTTTGATGATGAAGGTGTGATTGATGATGAATCTGATGATGCTAGTACTAGTACAAATGAATGTTTATTTCTATTAAAGAAAATCTTGCGTCTACTAATTTTGCTAGCTGTGTGAAGGAAGAAAACCAGTGGAAGAAAGTGCTTTGGCTATTAAGATTGAGAAAGATAAGGATGAATGGATCATTGATAGTGGATGCTCACATCACATGACCAGTGACAAAAGTAAGTTTGTGAGTTTGGAAAAATATGATGGAGGACTGGTTAGGTTTGGAGACAATGCAACTAGTAAGATTTGTGGAAAAGGATCTATTTCATTTGATGGAAAGCATAATGCTAACAATCTCCTATATGTGAAGGGTTTGAAGCATAATCTTTTGAGTGTTGGTCAAATGTGTGACAAAGGTTATGATCTGAGATTCAAAGACAATGGGTGCAAGATCATGGAAAGCTCCAGAACTCTGATTGCTACCGATAAGAAGACTAGAGGTAACATCTATCAATTAAGAGGAACTAATGATTACTATTTATTAGCTCAAACAAATGAGAGTTGATTGTGGCATAGAAGGATGTGTCATATAAACTTTGATAATCTAGTAAAGATAAGTTCAGGTCAGACTGTGAGAGATTTACCAAAACTTGTGAAACCCTCCAATACAATTTGTAAGGAATGTCAGTTAGGGAAGCAGACAAGAACCAGTTTTAGAGTAAAGAGCAATTTTCTGTCAGCCTACTAGATCTAGTGCATACAGATCTCTGTGGTCCTACAAGGGTGAGAAGTCTACAAGGTGATAGGTACTTCATGGTTCTTATTGATGATTATTCTAGAATGACTTGGGTTACTTTTCTAAGAGACAAATAAGAAGCCCTAGAGAAGTTCAGATCTTTCAAGGCAATGGTTGAGAATGAAATAGAATTAAAAATCAAATGCTTGAGGTCTGATAGAGGAGGTGAGTTCACATCAAATGAATTCAACATTTTTTGTGAAGGGAAAGGGATAAAGAGACAGTTGTCAGTACCTAGGACTCCTCAGCAGAATAGAGTTGTGGAAAGAAAGAATAGGACAATTCAAGAGGCTGCTAGGACAATGATGAAGGAAGTAGATCTACCAGATGTCTTTTGGAAAGAATCTCTACATACTGTTGTCTACATTCAAAACAGAGTTCAAGTGAAAGGTAATGGTACTAAAACTCCCTATGAATTGTGGTATGGAAGAATTCCTATAGTAAAATATTTCAAAGTCTTTGGAAGCAAATGTTTTATCAGAAAAGATGAAGATCTAGGAAAGTTTGATGCAAGATGTGATGAAGGAATCTTCCTAGGATACTCTACCAAGAGTAAGCCCTATCGGTGTTACAACAAAAGGCTTAAAAAGATTGTTGAGAGTGCAAATGTGAAGGTGGATGAAGGCAAGGAAAGAATATCAAACCTAAGTTGCTATGAACCTGATGAACCTGTGACTATAGTGAATGAAGAAAAAGTTGAGCAAGAAGACAGTGAGGGTGAAGAAGAGGCTTTGGAAAGTGTTAAGACTGCCATCTATGTAAGGATTAATCATTCTGAAGATTAGATTATAGGTGACAAAAACAAAGGTGTGTTGACAAGGAAAAGAGCTGTAGAAGAACAAGTGAATTACTGTTTGCTTTCAAAGGTTGAACCAAAAACTGTGAATGAAGCCTGCAATGATGAAAACTAGGTAAAAGCTATGGAGGAAGAACTAATGCAGATAGAAAAGAATGAAACTTGGGAATTAGTTCCTAGACCTGTTGATAAAAATGTTATTGGAACCAAATGGGTTTTTAGGAACAAGCTGAATGAAAATGGAGAAGTTGTAAGGAACAAAACAAGGCTTGTGTGCAAAGGATATTCTCAAATTGAAGGAATAGATTTTGAAGAGACTTTTCCTCCAGTAGCTCAGATTGAAGCAATTAGAATGTTTCTGGCATTTGAAGCCCACAAAGATTTCAAAGTGTATCAAATAAATGTGAAGTCTACATTTCTAAATGGTGAGTTGGAAGAGGAAGTCTACATTGAGCAACTGGAAGGATTCCAACTGGCAAATCAAGGTGATATGGTATGCAGGTTGAAGAAAGAATTGTATGGACTCAAGCAAGCTCCTAGAGCCTAGTATGCAAGGTTGGATAAGTACTTATTGAAGTTAGGGTTCAATAAAGGTACTTCTGATAGTAATCTCTATTTCAAGATTAATGGTGATCAAATCTTGATTGTTGAAGTCTTTGTTGAAGATATCATCTTTGGAGACACTGAAGGTATGTGTATGAAATATTCTAGTGAAATGCAAAAAGAGTTTGAGATGACTATGTTTGGTGAGATGAATTTTTTTGGGTCTGCAAACCAATGAATCAGATAAAGGAATCTTCATATCTTAGTCTAAGAATGTGAAAGAGTTATTGAAGAAGTTTGGGATGGAAGACTCTATATCGGTATGTACTCCCATGGTGACTGGCTGCAAGTTGAGCAAAACTGATGAATCACCTAAGACTGATCAGAAAAAGTACAGATCCATGATTAGAGGATTGCTTTATCTAACTCAAACTAGACTTGATATTATGCATGCAATTTGTCTTGTTGCAAGATTTCAAGCTGATCCAAGAGAATCACATGTGATAGTAGTTAAGAGAATCTTGAGGTATTTAAAAGGCATTCTAAATCATGGCTTATGGTAGCCAAAGGATAATGATTTCACTCTTAGTGCTTACATAGATGTTGATTGGGCTGGAGACGTTGATGACAGGAAAAGTACAAGTGGAGGTGCTTTCTTTTTGGGCAATAGATTGGTTTCATGGATGAATAAGAAACAAGACTCAATCTCTTTATCAATAGTAGAAGTAAAATATATTGTAGCAACATGTTGTTGTACTCAAGTGTTATAGATGAAGTAGAATTTGAGGGACATAAGAGTTGTATATGAAGATCCAATTGCAATCTTCTGTGACAATTCAAGTGCTATAAATATTTCAAAGAATCCAGTGATGAACTCAAGAACAAAGAACATATCTATAAGGTATCACTTTCTGAGAGAAAAGGTGATAGAGAATGAAGTAAAGATGGAATATGTGCCCACAAAGGATTAGATTGCAGATATCTTTACTAAGCCTCTGCCCAAGGATACCTTTGAGCATCTTAGAGAAAATTTAGGGGTCATTACCCCTCCTGTCCTTAACTAAGATGCATAAGAATGTATCAATCCAGTGGTATTCAAGTCTCATTCTTTGATCTAGATTGATGTTTTGAAAGTTACCTCTCAGGAGGAGTAGCTAGATGTATTGGATCAGAGCAATAGAATGCAAGTATGTGCCCTTTGCCACTGATGTCAAAGGGGGGGAGAAATCATGTGAAAAACTCAGGGGAGAAAGACAGATGTGTAAAGAGAAAGGGGGAGAATCTTGTCTTGATGGTCTTTTCAGTTTTTCACATCATATGTTGCCATTAATGACAAGGAGGAGATTGTTTCAAGTATGTACCTAATAGGTGTTGTCATTGATGTCAACATATCTATGTTGTTATTAGTGTCAACTATGCTCTCATTTTATTACTTTCTTGTAATGAGTTAGATGTTGAGGATATTGAAAAAAATTTCTCCTCTAGTAGAAACAGTGAGTTGCAGTGGAAGCAGTGTTTTACATACAGAAGAATAGTCTAGAGGATTGCTCTGTATTTCTTGTAGAATGAACATCTTTGCCTGTGGATTGGAAGTTATTTAGAAGTCTATATGAAGAGGTTATACTCCAAGGTTGAGCCTCTTGTATGAAGATTTGAGTGAGTTATGTTCACCAGTGTAAAAATTACTTTTTATGTATATTTGGTGGTGACAGGGTGACATTATTTTGCTCCGCATTCCTTCACAATGACGAGTTATGATATGTGGTTCTAGAGTTAAGTCTGGGATGATATTAAGCACCTTCAAGTAAATTGGTTCATGATTTGGTGGTCTGCAAGTGATCTTTTCCTTATGACAATGTCTGACTATGTTGTTCTTTTGCTCCAGTTTGAAGAATCTGACGGGTAAAGTGTTTGGGTATGTGTGGATGTTTTTGATGATTATAATGTGCTTGTGGATGTCTCCTAATCATGTTCCTATCTTTTGGTTGGTCCACAAAGAGAAAGTTGGATCGTGAATAAAGAATGTTCTTAGAATTCCTAATGTTCTCACCAGTCTTGGCCGACTTGGTTAATTTCACTATTTGTGGAGATGCATTAAAGTTTGTAGAAGCATGTCATGGCATGGAAGATTGGATTTGAGTCCCATCTAAGGCATGGAGTGATCCAAATACATCTTTGCATCTTTTTCTTAGCTAAATTTATATTAGGTCCAGACCTATTTTTATGTATGATTGTAATGCTAACCTTGGAGATTGTTCCAATGGTTGATGAATGTATTGCCAACCTTGATGTACATTCCAAGGTTGATGACTTGTATAAAAACTTGTAATGTAATTGTGAAAATGAAGAGAGATAAGTGTAAAGGTGTAAAAGAGCAGACCCGAGATGTTATATTGTTCTTCAATGGAACTGAACCCAGACATGGAGTAGATGCTACCAAATCAGTTCACCATGTTTTGGCAGTGAGCCGTACTTTGCAGTGAGCAATTTGGGCAATGAGCCTCTATTTTTGGTATTGTTATAACATATATATTTCTGTGGGCTAACACCCACCATGGTTTTTCCCTTTTAGGGTTTTCCACGTAAAAATCTGGTGTCTATTGTGTTGAATGTGTGATTGTGATTAAGTCTATGGTTTCATACTTTCATGGTTAAATCTTATTATTAGTAATTGAGTAGTTGATTGATGTTCATATGAAATTAAGTTATTGTGACAGCTGATTCACCCCCTCTCTTAGTTGTCTTGTATATCTCAACAAGGGTGCAGTGTTAACTATTGCAAAAGTTAAGTAAATAAGAGGAAAATATTATATAAACATATATAAAGATAATGTCATAGATATCATAGTAAATGACTCATAACAATGATCAATAACAAATAATAGCAATCATTTTTCAGAGAATATACCAGATGTCCACACATATCCTTCCAGCTAATTTTGTGTGTTTTGTCATGCCCACATTTTAAACATGGACATGAAAAATGAACTAACAATTTTTTAAAAACAAGTCACAAAACACACTTACGCATCATATGTGCACTTAAATAACATACACACCTAACGTTGTTGCATGCGCAACACACGTTAGGCATGTCGTACTAAGGTGGGGAAGTCAATCAAGATGTGGGTAATGTGAAACTCCTTTCACACCCCTTCGATAATGGGAGTAACTAAAAGGGTAAGCATCACATCATATGACATTACGAGGGGGTGAAACCTTTCCAGTAGGTGACCCCTAGTGTTTTCTAGATGAAAATGAGAAGTTGGTTTCATCCCAGGTAGAAACCCTAACCCTAAAAAATTATCTAAGCAATAAAATTCCAATCTAAAATGCGGAAGCTAAATAAAATAATAATTTAACTAAATTCAACATCATTAATCTAACACAATGAAGTAAATTAAATTAAATGCCTTTCAAAAGTTTAGCAATAATAAATTTAAGGGAGAACCTTTAAATCAAAACTATACAACATTAAAATTAATTAACCCAATAAATAATTTGCCATTAAAATAACCATCTCATTTTCCCAACTAAATCTCTAATTCCAATAACCAGTCTCCCAAAAAATCGGGTAGCATAACATTTCCTAAGCGTCTAATTTCCCAGAAATTTCAAAAGCATAACTTTACAAAAATAAACTAAGGGTTTAATTAAATCAAAGGTGCAATAAATTAATTCACTAACTATAAGACCATACAAAATAATCTAAATTTCACTTAAGTGGGGTTTGAGAGATAAAAAATGTTTATAAAAGTTGTTTAAAAGTCCCTAATCATTAGGGCAACACTCCTCAAACCTAAAAAGGTTTATAAAAGAACATAATTTCAACATTTCTCTCACAAGTTGTTTAGCTTTGTAGGTTGGATTGGAGGAGAAGAAAGAGGGAAATCTCTTCCCACATGGGAAGATTATTTCTCAACAATGTTTATTTTTTAAATTTTTCTAATTTCTTATTTGTCTAATAGTTTCAAATGTTTATTTCCAAAGTTTTTCTAGGTTTGAAATTTCAAATGCTTTTCCCTCCAAGGATGTTTCAAAGAGATGATAATGTTGACTATTCTATTTAAGTATAATTTTTTTTAAACAAAAGGAATGTCATTTAAATATTTATACTAGTTTTCTATACTCCTATTTATATATGGATATATACTTGCAATATATATATCTCATATATAAATAAGAATAAATGAAAAGAAGGAGATAAATAGCATATACATAAACATATATACATTTATGTATATTTATTTATATATGACTGTAAAACTTATAACTCAGACCTTTGTGTATACACACAGATATGTGTATATACAAAAATATGTACATACACAGATAGGTGGATATATATAGGCAGGATTTTATATTAACAACAGGGTTCAAATAAAATGTAGAGCTGAACCATAACAGGATTTCAATATTTTTTTGTTTAAACAAAAAAAAATACAAGGAAAAGGTGGGGTGCAACTACCACAAGTCAATCGACCTATGCAGTTGCCACAAGTCGGTCGACCTGTGCAGTTGCTTGTGGCCTACATAGGTTGCCAGCCTGTGGCCTACATAGGTTGCCAACCTATGGCCTAAGGATGCGGTCCCCAACCCCGACCCCCATGGGCCTGTGCAAGGACAGACAGGGCTCGGCCCTTCCATCCCTGCCTCAGGAAAAATAGCCCTAGCCTTTATTTTTGCTTCAAACTTTATATATATATAAAATAAAACCTTCCCTTAGTAGCTATGAAACTTTTATATATATATTCCTCTCTATTTTAAAAAGAAAATAAAATAGACATAAATAAAAACTAGAATGCTAACATATAATTTCTAATATACATGTGTGTGTGAGAGAGATAACTATATATGCATCCTAAACCATTTCCATTGTATCCATGCTTAGAAAGAATTTTGAATCCATGCCCATAATGTGTCTCCAAATACGAAGGAAGAGGAGAAGATACATTACAAGTCTTGTTGTAATGAGAAGTGCTATCATATGTTGAAGAAGTAGAATGATCATGTTCTTTTTTATCATGGTGAGGAGGTTCAACTTTAGATTTAGCATACCCAAGGGGGTCGAAATCCAAGGAGCCTCTATATCCCAATTGAGAGAATATTTAAAAGCCTTGACCATAAATGGATGCCATTTCTTTGGAAGGAGGTGGCTCACCATTAGTCGCATAGTCGATATCAGTATAATCATCACAATGTGTTAAAGTAATATTAGGAGGAGTAGATTGTGTAGAAGATATTGTAGCTAACTTTGAGTTTTTCAGTTTTGACAATGAGACTTTATACTCACCCATGAAGTTAGGTGTAAAGTCTAACAAACCCTAATCATCACTGAAGAACTTGTTTGAAGATGATCCACACTCTTGCTCAACCTTATTTGCGGCAATAGGGGCTAGTGAATCTATTTTTGATAGAGATGGAATTAATGTGTTTAAAGGTGTAGAAGGAAGAGTTTGATTCCTGGCTTCAACCTATAAACAACTATTTAGATTAGGATCAGCCTTAATTGTATGGAGTTTGTTATCATTAACAAACTTAATTAAATGATGAAGGGTAGACGGGATTGCCTTCATGGAGTGGATCCATGGTCTACCTAAAAGAAGATTATATGTAAGAGAACCAAGCATGACATGGATAAGTGTAGATAATATCACAGGTCCAACCATAATAGGTAGTTTGATTCTACCTAGCGATTTTCTACCAACATTATCAAAGCCACAAATATTTAGAGTATCGGGCTTGATAAGGGAGGTATCTACACCGATCTTATGTAACAAGTCGATGCTACAAACATTAAAATCTAATCCATCATCAATCATAGTACACTTTATTCTAGTTCTATTAATAATGACAAATATCATGAGAGGATCGTATTGGTTTTGTACTTCTATGGGAGGTAACTCATGTTGTGGAAAGGTGATGTCTAAACTTATCACATGCATACAATCAAACAGGGTTGTTACATCATTCAATCTAATAGACGGTGTAACAAATACCTTTTGTAGAGCCTCTTGGAGCATTTTGTGGTATGTAGGTGAGATTTGTATTAAATCCCAAAGTGAAATCTTAGTCAGAGTAGCATGAAGTTGCTTGACAAGATCATATTCTCTAGTAGTATGTTGTGAAAGATGAGGGGGTGGTGGAAGAAAGGGTTGCAAAGGTAGAAGACAAATGGGTACACTTGGTGCTTTATTACTTTGTTTGTTGTTTTTAGTGTTGTACGTGGTGACTAGGTTGTTGAGACACATTTTGAACCAATAGGTTATTTTGAGTAAGTTATTTTACAAAATTGAAAATGTAACGTGGAGGTTGAGATGGGTTTGGAACACCTCAGACTATAATCATAGGTTTAGCAATAGGAGTCTGATCAGGTCCTTATGCACAATAATTTTATAAGGAATTTAAGAGAAATTTTCAAAAGGTCCTTGATGATCCTGTATAGAACCTCATAGAAGCAACTATAGATAAGATGATAGAAAAGAGTGTAAAAATAAAAAGGATACACACAAAAGATAAAATCTAGGCAAAAAATTTGAATGTGATTGAGAACAATTTTGAGGCACAAGAGTTCATCAAGGGAAATGCACTTGCTTTGAAACAGGCCTAAAAGCCTAGTAGCCCTACCTAGAGGGTCTTTTCCACTTAACTTTCTTAAATTTAACCCAACCAGAAAAATAATAGGTGTTTAGGATACCCATTACCATGTTACTCAATATATCTCAGAATGAGGGTAGGGTGTTTTGGAAACTAGGTCTCAAAATCAAGGAAAAATAGTCAGTAATTAGGCCTAATTAGGCCACCCTAACAAAGGAACTTGTACCAAAATTGAGTTTCCACCTCCCAATCCACTTGGGAACCCTAAAGTATATATAAAATGATCTAAATAGGCTAACCAAACCCTCAAAAATCACTTCTATCCACTAAAACTATGACTATCCCTTCTATAGGCCTAATACATGGGTCTTATTAGGCCAAAGTATAGTCTAACTTGGTCAAAGTTGCATTTCTTGACTTGGAAGGTGTTGGAACATCTAAGTATATCCTAATTAACACAATTCCACTAATTTTGAGGTTATTGGGTCAATGGAATGGCCAAATTTGTATTTTTTCCTACTTTCCAAACCCTAGTTCAGGGTTTCAGGCAGTTTTTGAAAAACCACAGATATCTTCCTTATACCCAAATGAAAATGTCTAAAATCAAGTTCATATGATAGGTAACATACTCCTCTTTCACTGTCAATTGGTTTTATACCATGAAGGTACTATATGGAGGTGTGATGCAGGTGTGAGTAGTAAACTTTTAGGAAAACAGTTTAACAATTCTGAGAAAAAATAATCTATTTCTCCTTTAGTTCTCAATGAAAATGATCTTAAATAAGTCCAATGGAAAGGGGATTCACCCCTCTATCAATTTGAAGTGATTTTGTGCCTTGACTACACTGTACAAACTAGGGGTATGGTCTGCAATAGTCAGTTTCCCTGAGAAAATAGTGACAGTTTTTAGAAAACAATATGATTCTCTTTCAAACTTTCATGAAATCTATCCAAATCAAGTTAGAAAGAAATATTATCCAATAAAATAGCAATCATAGGTGTCTCTCAATCATGACAGTACTATACTTGCTTGTGGTATGGACTGGAGCAGTAGAATATGCAGAGAAATCAGAAAACTGAACCTTTTTATTTATAAAAATGTATGTTACAAGTCTTTTTATGCCTTCCTTCAAATGTTTGGAGGCTATATGTATATGTTTGAGTTGGTTCCCATCAGTGGTGACTATATTTTAAATAAACATGACTGTTGGGAACCTTTAACTCTATGATTTGTTAAGAGATAACAACTTTCACAAAGTATTACAAGTATGCTTTAACTTGTTTAACCAAGACTAATACTACTATGACTCTAGACTCATGGAGTTTTAATCATTTTTAGATCTTATTACATGGATGAAGTCTTAAGACTCTTTTTATGGCATTTTTGCTTTATCAACCAAGCCAAAGTAGGCCTAGGTGCTCCTGCACCATGTAACCGGGTTGAGAAGAATTCATCATCCTGATGAAAAGAGTTCTTGGACTATAGTTCCATGTTGTTTGATGTCTTCCTCAATCATCCATGTTGCATCTTCATTTGTTAGTCCTTGCCACTTGACTAGATAGTCATGGTACACCTTGTGCCTTGTCCTTTTTGCTTCTCTTGTGTCTAGGATGCATTCTAACTTCATAGGTTGACTAGGTGGGAGATCCTTGACCCAATCATCATCATTATCTTCTGTTGTCCCTGATTGTTTACCTGCCCCCATTGAATCCTTGAAAGAATAAAGGTCTGCAACATTGAAGATAGGTGAGATGGCAACTCCTAGAGGGAGTTCTATCTCATATGCATTTGGTCCAAACTTGTGGACTATCTTGCAAGGTCATATTTTCTTCATCATTAGATTAGTATACCTACCCTTGGGCAGTCTTTCTTTCCTCAAATGAGCAAGTACTAGATCACCCACTTGGTATTGAACATCCTTCCTTCTTACATCTTCCTTCTTGTACTTTTCAGCTCTCTTCTCAAGAGTTTCTTTGATTTGTTGATGGATATCCCTCATGGAAATAGCAAACTCTTCTCCTTGAGCACTTCTCTTTTCCATTCCCTTCAAATCTCTCAACTCATACACTCCTCTGGGATTCATACCATAGAAAACTTCAAATGGACTCACGCCTATACTTCTATTGAGTGAATCATTATATACATATTGGGCTTGAGGAAGGACCAAGTCCCATTGCTGCCCATGCTCCTTGGTGAGACACCTTAAGAGATTTCCAAGTGATCTATTGACCACTTCAGTTTGCCCATCCGTTTGCAGATGATAGGCAAAACTAAAGGTCAAATTTATCCCTAACTTCCTCCATAATGTTCTCCAAAAATGACCAATGAATTTGGAATCCCTATCAGATACAATGCTTAATGGTAATCCATGAATCCTTACAATCTCCTTGAAAAATAGACCAGCTATGTGTGAAGCATCATTGGTTGTCTTACATGGGATAAAGTGAGCCATCTTGCTAAATCTGTCCACTACTACATACACACTATCATATCCTCTTTGGGTCTTAGGTAAACCCATCACAAAGTCCATGCTTAAGGCTTCCCATGGCCTATTAGGGATTGGTAAGGGCTGATACAAACCTGCATTACTACTTGACCCCTTGGCTCTTTGACATATCACACAACTTTCAACAAACTTCTTGACATCTATATGCATTCTAGGCCAATGGTAGAACCGTCTAACCTGCTCCAAGGTATTGTATATTCCAAAATGCCCACTCAAGCTACCACAATGCTTTTCCTTGATCAAATTTGTCCTCATTGAACACTTGGGCACACATAATTGAGCCCCTTTGAACAAAATACCATCTTGTAGCACAAAATCAGAATATTCTACATGGAATGTATTGGCATATTGATTGCAAACAACAAAAGCATCTTTGAAATCCTCATCTTCTTGGTACACACCCTTAAGAGAATCAATTCCCACAATTTGTAGTTGTACTTCTTGGACCATCAACACTCTCCTACTAAGTGCATCAGCAACTTTGTTGGCTTGACCCTTCTTGTGTTTGATGGTAAATGTGTAAGCTTGCAAGTACTCTACCCACTTCATGTGTCTATGACTTAATTTGTCTTGACTATTCAAGTAACTCAATGCATGGTTGTCAGTGAAGACTATGAATTCCTTGGGCAAAAGGTAGTGCTTCCACTTCTTGAGGGCTTGCACCATAGAATACAATTCAAGATCATAAGAAGAATACTTCCTTTTAGCCTCATTTAGCTTCTCACTAAAGAATGCCACCGATTTGCCCTCTTGGCTCAAAACTACCCCAATTGCTTGATTTCTTGAATCACACTCTATGGCAAATACCTTGTCAAAGTCAGGAAGGGTGAGTATAGGCCTTTGTGTCACTCTTGTCTTCAAATATTCAAAGATTTCATTTACTGCAGCAATCCATTGAAACTTGTTTCTCTTCTCCCCTTTGATGGTGTCAAGGAAAGGTGAGCATATGTGACTAAAATTTTTTATGAACTTTCTATAAAATGTGGCTAATCCATGGAAACTCCTTACTTCTCCAACTAATCTAGGTGTTGGCCAATTGAGAATGGCCTCAACTTTACTAGGATCCATCTTTAGGGTGCCTTTAGAGATGACAAACCTAAGGCAGACCAATTCTTCTTTCAAGAACTCACATTTCTTAAGGTTGATCATTAACCTCTCTTCATCCAAGCTCTTGAATACCTTGTCCAAATGCTGCAAATGATCTTCCTTTGACTTGCTATAAACAAGGATATTCCAAGTACACTACTACAAACTTGCCAATGAAAAGTTTTAGGACTTCATTCACGAGTCTCATGAATGTACTAGGAGCATTAGATAGGCCAAAAGGCATTACCAACCACTCATAGAGACCCTCATTGGTCTTGAAGGCTGTCTTCCACTCATCACCTTCCCTTATCCTTATCTGGTGGTAGCCACTCTTAAGATCAATCTTTGAAAAGTAACAAGCTCCTGGTAGGGTGTCCATGAGATCTTCTATCCTTGGTATAGGAAACCAGTATCTAATTGTGATCTTGTTCAAGGCTCTTGAATCCGTACAAAGTCTCCATTCTCCACCCTTTTTAGGTGCCAAAATAGTAGGCACATGACAAGGACTCATACTTTCTCTTATCAAACCTTTTTCCAACAACTCTTGGATTTGATTTTTGATCTCTTCATTTTGTTGTGGGGTCATCTTGTAGGCTGCCTTGTTGGGAAAACTTGCACTGAGGATTAGATCTGTATGGTGGCTAACCTCTCTCTTAGGAGGCAATGAATTTGGTAGCTCCTTATCCACTAAGTGCTCATATTTCTCCAATAGGGCATGCACTTCCCTTGGAATCTCTATTGGATCAGTTGTTGCTTGGTCTGATATAGGCTTGCCAACAATTGCAAAACCAACTCCTTCATCATGTAGGGTCTTCAAGAACTCCTTTTCCTTCACTATCATGACACTAGGTCCTTCATGTGCTGCACTTTCCTCTTCTTGCAAAGGTGTAAGGGTATAAGATACTCCATCCTTGGTGATCACATAAACATTCTTCTCTCCATCATGTTTGGCTTTTCTAGCAAATTGCTAAGGCCTTCCAAGAAGCACATGGCATACATCCATGGGGATGATGTCACACAAAATATTGTCCTTATATGCACCAATATTGAACTCAACCCAAGCTTGTTCATTGACCAAAACTTTCTACCCCTTGTTAAGCCATGATACTTTGTATGGTGAGGTATGAGGAATCCTTTTGAGTTTTAGCTTTTCCACCATCTCAAGTGACACTAGATTGTCCGTAGAACCTGAATCAACCACTAGTTTGCAAACTTTACCTTGTGCCTTACAAGTTGTTCTAAAGAGAGCTTTTATTTGTGGAGGTTCCTTGTTGGATGGTACCTTGATTAAGGTCCTTCTTAGCATTAGAGATTCTCCTACCTCTAGTGCAGCATGTAAAGATGGTGAGTTGACACTTTCAGCCTCTTCACTTTTTGATACCAATTTGATGCAATAAGGGTGTGGTTAGGATGTCACTTACTCAATCATGTAGGTTTATTTCACCTACTTCAAGTTTTTAATGCACTTGCTTTGAAACAGGCCTAAAAGCCTAATAGCCCTACCTAGAGGGTCTTTTCCACTTAACTTTCTTAAATCTAGCCCAACCAAAAAAATAATAGGTGTTTAGGATACCCATTACCATGTTACTCAACATATCTTAGAATGAGGGTAGGGTGTTTTGGAAACTAGGTCTCAAAATCAAGGAAAAATAGTCAGTAATTAGGCCTAATTAGGCCACCCTAACAAAGGAACTTGTACCAAAATTGAGTTTCCACCTCCCAATCCAATTGGGAACCCTGAAGCATATCTAAAATGATATGAAAAGGCTAACCACATCCCCAAAAATCACTTCTATCTGCTAAAACTATGACTGTCCCTTCTATAGGCCTAATACATGGGTCTTATTAGGCCAAAGTATAGTCTAACTTGGTCAAAGTTGCATTTCTTGACTTGGAAGGTGTTGGAACATCTAGGTCTATCCTAATTAATTCCATTCCACTAATTTTGAGGTTACTGGGTCAATGGAATTGCCAAATTTGCATTTTTTCCTACTTTCCAAACCCTAGTTCAGGGTTTCAGGCAATTTTTGGAAAACCATAGATATCTTCCTTATACCCCAATGAAAATGTCTCAAATAAAGTGCATATGATAGGTAACACACTCCTCTTTCACCAACAATTGGTTTTAGACCATGAAGATACTGTACGGAGGTGTAGTGCAAGTGTGAGCAGTAAACTTTCAGGAAAATAGTTTAACAGTTCTAAGAAAATTAGTCTATTTCTCCTTTAGTTCTCAATGAAAATGATCTTAAATAAGTCCAATGGAAAGGGGATTCACCCCTCTGTTAATCCCAAGTGATTTGGTGCCTTGACTACACTATACAAACTAGGGGTACGGTCTGCAATAGTCAGTTTCTCTGAGAAAACAGTCTGATTCTCTTTCAAACTTTCATGAAATCTATCCAAATCAAGTTAGAAAGGAAGATTATCCAATAAAATATCAATCATAGGTGTCTCCCAATCATGACAGTACTATACTTGCTTGTGGTATGGACTGGAGCAATAGAATATGTAGAGAAATCAGAAAACTGAACCTTTTTATTTATAAAAATGTATGTTACAAGTCTTTTTCTGCCTTCCTTCGAATGTTTGGAGGCTATATGTATATGTTTGAGTTGGTTCCCATTGGTGGTGACTATAATTTAAATAAACATGACCATTGGGAACCTTTAACTCTATGATTTGTTAAGAGATAACAACTTTCACAAAGTATTACAAGTATGCTTTAACTTGTTTAACCAAGACTAATACTACTATGACTCTAGACTCATGGAATTTTTATCATTTTTAGATCTTATTACATGGATGAAGTCTTAGGACTCTTTTTATGACATTTTTGCTTTATCAACCAAGCCAAAATAGGCCGAGGTGCTCCTGCACCAGAACGCTTGTTGTTTTGTGTAGAATTGTGAATTTTAGGCCAACAAAGCCATGTCTAATTGTAAATCTTAAGTGACTGTATATTTATGAATAGTTGTGAAATACCAAATTGTTGTGTCTAGTTTGGAGTGCATTTGACTTATTTCATGTTGTTACAAATTTTCTTTGAAGATTTCCTTCACTTATACCTAGCTGTGACTAATTCTGGTGAAGTATAAGTTGATTTGTCTCAATTCATTGTTTTGGAAAAGTATATGTGTGGAATTGCTGAAAATATAACTTCTTAGGACCTTTTTTCTTTCTTTCCCTATCTTTTTCGTATTTCTCCATCAAACTCATTAAAATGAATACAAATCTAACTGAATCTATAAGCAATTACTGAAATACTTGTGAATCTATTAATTTCATGAAGATCTTTAAGTATTTTCAAAAGAATTGATCAAAGTTCCAAGCCTAGAGCCTTTCCTTTAAGGAAATCTAACAAGATAATTGCAGATATTAACAATATAGTTGTAGATCCTATGGAATACTGATGATATTTATCGATATTTGATGATCTTTCAAGTCATTTTGACAATTTCTCCACTTTGTAAGAGCAGAGCATGTCAAAGTCCCTTTGTGAAAAAGAACAAGATACAACAAACCCTGATTGAAACCACACGCATTAAGACCTGGCTACCAGATCCTTGGGATTGAAAATTCCTTGTGAATTTGAAATCTTTCAAGAGAGATAAGTGTTTCTTTGTACATAATTCTATCTGTGTTCATTGTGAGTAACATCCATGTCAACAAGCATATACTAGCACTTTCAAAGGTGAGCACATTACTTTAATCAGAGCTTATGAAACTGGCATTTGAAATGCAAAAGAAGCTAAGTTTTTATGTAATAGATCAAGTGGGTATGTAACCCTTTCTAAGGTCTAATTCCCAGACAGTTCCTCATCGGTTGCCACCCACTTAGGTGTATAGGGACCGATTCTAGTCTCCAATCTTAATTTGGTGATTCTTCCTTCACTCCTACATGTGTTATATAACAAGATTTTGAACATGTTGAGAATGAACCAAGTTTTCACAAGAGAATTATTATGAGAAAATTGGCACATCTAGGAAATAGTATTGAAGGATTACTAGTTTGGAAGAAAGATTACACTAATGATGTTAACCAAAATCCTGTGTATTTAAATGGCCTACGAAAAGGACTTGATTATCTTAGGTATTAATAACTAACCATTATCAAGGATTATCCAATGAAACAATTTAACCATGAACAACTTTTAATTACTAAGGACTAAGAGATTAAATTGAATATATAAATAAATATTACCAAACCAATCATTACTAATTTGAAATCCTAGAAATAACATGACACTATTGCATCATAAAGGAAATAAAACCTACAACTCTAGTAAATCCATAACCCAACAATTCTACTAGAAGGATACGATTCATTCACAAACAACACAAAAACTCCTAATTACTTCTCTAAAACCTAGAAGTCTAATCCATTTTCTAAAATACCAAGAAGATTCAATACAAATCATATAGATGGCTAAGGTTTCACCTTCAAGAAAGGTTTATTGAAAAAATTTAAGAAGACTAGGGTAAAAATTTTAATCCAAGGGTTTAATACATAACCTTATACTTCATAGTAGGATCAACTAATCTTTGTTTTATTGACGAAGTATTGATATATTTTATACATGTAAGAGTTTATGATTAACTCGAAACACCAAAATCTTCTACAAGCCAAAGATTAACCTTCTACATAGAAAAAAAGAACAAGAGAGAAATTTGCACAATAATGGACGCAATTAATGAAAAAGATTATTAAATTACAAGAGACAACTTGCTTTTATATTTACAAGTTAGAGAAAAACCCTAATATGACTTAAGAATAACCTAAGACTAAAAACAGCCCTAAGTCAACTTAATAAAGTGTAATTAAATATTTAATTACACCAACACCCCCCCTAAGTGCAACTTAGAGAGAAATGAAAAACATGCAACTAATGCAAGAATGGGTCTTGGATACAAGGCCATGTTAGGTACCCATGTACAACAAGAATCTCTCATAAAGTGGAGAAAAAAGAGAAAACCTAGTGGGAGAAAAATCCTATCCAAAAGAGAGAAAAGAAAACAAGTACATGAACATGTGATGAAAGAAGGACTAACACTAAGACACCCCAAGAACTGAATCCATCACAAAAGTACAATCATTAATGCCCCCCATAAGAGAGGAAAAAGAGATAAGGTCTGATGACCCCCCAGAAGTGAGAAGGATGAAACCCCATGTGAGGATATGCTCCCTCCCAAAATAGAGATGAGAAGAGAGACCATGCTGCCGCTCCTCAAGATGACTCCTGTAGTGATGGAAGATGCTCGACACAGAATAAAGATGAAGACCCATGAACGTCAAACAACATTCCTCCCCTTGGGAAGAAATAGAACCACATATGTGTGCATAATGTCTTCCCATTCTAGATAGGAATATACAGGAAGAAGGATAAATGTCTCTGAACTCTGCACATGATCCAAAGACAACAATGATGCTCCTGAGAACTGCTCAAATGTCTCCAATCCACTGCAATATTGTGACTGAATATGAGGATGAAGAACAATATCCAAAGAATATGATGGTGATGCAACTCCATCGAAGCTGTCATCAAAGAGAAGATAAATGCCCTTAATATGGTCCTCCAAATCTGTAAGGTTGGACTCTACAAACAACAATGATATGTTTGGTAGATATGTGTCCTAATGATCTATTTCTGGAAGACTGATAATGTCCTTCTGCAAAGAATTTGATGTAGCAAGAGGTAATAAAGATGTGATCTCAATAAGAGGAGAAGGAGAAGCAAGAGAAGCCTTTGTGTCATCTAAACTAGCAAGACCTATCAAATATGCAAGCTCCTCAACTATATATCTTCAAAAGATATGCAATTTGCATCATTAAGGGGTATGTGGCAATCCATAATAGGATCATCAGGGAATGAAGAGATATGTAGGTCTCCATAGATCTCCCAAATGCTAGTCCAAAGAGCGTGTGGGCACTCAATATGTGAGATAGAACACATAGTGTCAAAATCAACACTAGAACCAATCAATCCTACATTATGATCAATATAATTTCCCTAAACAAATTTCCTCCCAGGTGTCTCTAGTTCAGGTATTAGTCTATAAAGATAAGGCAAAAGATTAAGCCACCTGAGATGTATCAAGATGCCCTTTCGCCAAGACTCATAATTATCCTTACCCAATGTTACCACAGAAGGGTGAATAGCAAAATCCATGATATCTCCTCAAATAAATCAGTTCAGAGATCAACAATCAAATTATGTATCAATACTGATAAATGAAACCCAACAAAACAAACAAAACTTCTCCAGCTGCCAAAATGTCTAGAATATCAAATAGAATCCATAAAACCAACAAACTGAATAAATAATACTTGGGGATGAATCAATAAAAAGTGCATGGATGGCTGTGTATATCTCCTCAAATCCTTTCCAATACCACAAGAATCACAAAAATTGGAGATTGTGGCAAAAAGATACAAGCTCAGAGGCCAAAAATGTTATATGGACTTCAAACATCAATAAATTGTACCAGAAGCAAAATCTAGAAAAAAATACCTACACCACTAGATTGTGCTTGGAACCATATTTCTGACACCTATTCATTTGCAAAAATCTGACTCCGTTTGCTCAAGATATGGAAAAAACAAGAAGACCCCCCTGAAGCACAAATTAGGGTAAAAAATGGCTAAAGATGGCGGAATCTCACTAAGTTTGGAAAAAATGCCAAACTTGGCAGAGTTACTAAAATCTGCACTAAATATGGTGCAGGTCATGGGAGAGATTTGTTTTTTTAAAGATTTTTAAAAAATATATGAATGGCTATATTTTTTTGTTTGTTTTGAATTTTTTTTTAAAAAAACAAGTAGAACCCCATTAAAGGGTCCGCTACCCAAAGAAAAAGGGCATGACCTATAAGGGGATGTAGGGCCCTATGGCTCCTGCAATACCCCTATGGTATAGGGTACGGGCCTATGCACTGTGCAGGCCTGCGTATCATTTTTTTTAATTTCTTTCCAAACCTTTTTAAAAAAAGTTTACTAATAATAAAAATTGTGTATTTCAAAATTTATTTATTTTTTTTTGAAAATTTTCAATATCGTAGAAAAATATTTTTTAATAAAAAGAGTACTTCGTACTACATGCTAAATAGGCTGTATGGCTTGCTTGGCAAAAAAAATTTGCCCCAAATGATCCCGAGGTGGATTTCGATGATTTGACAGTTGATCTTCAGGTTTTTGAGCCTTTTGAGCACGAAGGCAGGGTCAAATTTGGCCCAAAACGCTTTGAAAATTACCTTTCCTCTGTATCCTGAAAAAAAGCACCCATTGAAACCCTTGTAGATCTAGCCTACGAAACTCAAATCAAGCCAAATAAAAGACTAATCTAACTATCTCAACTACTCTGAATATAATGAAAGACTCAATTTTACATAAAAACACACCCAACAAATGGATCTTGCTTAAATTTTTCTTTGGATCTGAGAAGGGGCTTGCAGATCTGGAGCTCTGATATCATGTAAGAGTTTATGATTAACTCGAAACACCAAAATCTTCTACAAGCCAAAGATTAACCTTCTATGCAGAAAAAAAAAGCACAAGAGAGCAATTTGCACAATAATGGATGTAATTAATGAAAAAGATTATTGAATTACAAGAGAGAAATTATTTTTATATTTGCAAGTTAGTGAAAAACCTTAATATGACTTAAGAATAACCTAAGACTAAAAATATCCCTAAGTCAACTTAGTAAAGTGCAATTAAATATTTAATTACACCAACAATACAAAGAAATGTAATCCAATCTCTCAAGATATATAGACGTAAATCAATCATTTAAGTTATGATCCTACTTTTATCATCTTGCATTAAGGATCTATAGAATAACAAATATGATTTAATTAAGCAAATAGGATTATCATGATATCAAAATGTCTAATAATATTGACTTCTATTTATAACTAATGAGGACGATATTTCTAATTAGAAACTAAATAAAACTAGTTTGGGTTTTGGAATCTCAATTATAATCAACATCTAACAATAAAACAAGGTTGATACTTTCTAATTAAACTAGACTAGCTCTATATTCACTTCTAAACAAATAAACATTATTGATAACACAAATTAACTTCAGTATACCATGATTTAGAAACTAATTAAACTAATAATATTTTAACCCAATAATCAAATTATATCTCATCACAATTGTTAATCTGAAGATGGTTTAAACCAAAACTATATAGTTTATATTAATAAGACTTAACAAATAAATATAAATCATTTGAGTGAAGAATATATAATCATGTCTCATTAATACATCAATAGATATCAAATGGTAAGGAGATGAAGTCACAGAAGGAAGTGAGCATTGGTATGAAATACATTGACCATAAGAATGCACAAGCTGACGAGTATATGGGGTACACCAACCTCTTGATAAGCATAAGCACAACAATAAATAAAAGCCGAGTTAAAGAAGCCTTAAAAAGTTCTAGCTGATTCTTAGCTGACAGAGTTGTTATCGGGTTGTTGGACAATTAAAAGACGTATCCAAATCAGGCAAGGGAGGTTATCCCTATTTATCATTCACAGTGCTAAGAATACCGTAGTCACTATTTCTAATTGAAAGTTTTAATGTTTTATTGAGATGGATTGGGCAGGTTACAAACACTTCATTAGGATACAATTTTTTCCAGAATATCTTAAAGTAAAGGAAATATGATTACAATGAATTGACTTCAATATAAATTGACATGAAACTAATTATTCATAGTAGGCTGATATAATACCAATTAAGCACGATTAAATAACATTCATTATCAATAGATTGAATAATGATATCCATTATCAACAGGTTGATATAATATCCATTAATCGATTAGGTCGATATGAAGTCAACAAAATTCATAAAACTAGGTAATTTGTTTTTAATACAAAATGAAGTAGAATCATATAACAAATGATGGGAATTTGATAGAAAAGGGAATAGTTTGATCCTATATTAACCATGTAGTATTAACAAAGGTAAATCGATGGAGCTTCAAACCAATCGATGCTTATAGCAACAAAGAAATAAAGAAAAATAAGAGATAACTAATTCTAGAGACGATGGGGAATTACTAATTTAATACTTATAGGTTTGGCCTCTAATCTACCTTTTCTAGGCAACCTGACATAATGCCTAAATTTAAGAGTGTGCTTTCTATTACTATTCAAACAGAGATTGAATCTACGATGAATATACAAAAGATCTTAATAGAAGCTATGCCCATAGAGGTCGAATCAAATCGATTCATGGATGGATGAATAGAAAAATAAAATAGAGGCATCAAAGAGGACTTGACCTTATGGCCATTCTGTATATTGAAAATAAATGCAATTCATGGGTACGAGATTAGCAACTGGAAGGGTTCCAAATTGATGAAAATAGCTCGTATTATGAGTAGTGAGAACAAGATGATTTTAGTTAGGAAAATGTTCGATCCCCTACAAATGAATGTAAGAATAATTTACTAGAAGGAGTTCTTAACCGTACAGGGTACCCAAATGATAACACAACAATTGGCCTAGAACAAATGCATGCAAATGAAATCAAGTATTCCAAGAATTGAACGTAAACTAAAGAAAACCCACTATAAAGATTCATGCAAACAATAGAAGGAATCTACCTTCAAACCTTAAAATTTCACAGACATGAAGATTATCAATTCAACAATCAATTTGATCATATTCAATAGGAACAATTGTATACTTCAAGTAATTTAACTAGGAAGGAAATTTAATACAAAATTACCTGAGCAGGAAGATCAATTTTGATGCTCCTAGAAATCTAACTCCAAGAAGAAAGAACAAAATCCCCTCACTTTTACATTTCTAACCAATCTATCCTGGAAGAAATCAAAGGAAAATAATGACCTTTTCCTTTTTCTGATCAATCTTTTAAAGTGATTAATGGTTCTTACAAGAAAATTAATTTCCACTATTTCCTACACTGCTAACTTTAGCCTAGTCGACTCCACTTTTCCATGCTATTAATTTAAAGAAAGCAATGTTTATTTTAAATAACTAGATTAAAGTCAAATAAATAAATAAAGAAACACTAAATGTCCTTATGCATATAGAATAAAATTTATTGTCAAAGGAACATAAGTATTTAACTAAGGTCGTGACAGCACAGTTGAGACGATTTCAATGTACAATGAAGCCTTCAAATCCTTTAGCTTCTACTCATGCTTTTTCACCAATTTAACCAATTTTTCTAACTAACTTTTTAACTCTTTTATCTCCTCAGTTTTCTATTGATTAACTTTATAGGCTTCTTGTAGCTACCCCTGTAAAGACTAAATTTTAGTCTCTAACTAATTCATCTTATCCGTCAAAACCCAATGTTCTTTTTTCTTGTGAATGATCTCCTCTTGAATGGTCTATACTATGATGTATAACTCATAATAGAGTAAGTATTGCAGAGGTGTTTGAGCCATCAGAATAAGTCAAAAGACCAAGAAGATAATAGAGATGATAGTGCGGAGGTGTTTAAGTCATCAGAATAAGTCAAGGATGTCAAGGTGTTAATAGAGATGATGTTGCGGAGAGGATTGAAACATCGATATCAATCAAAAGTTTTAGAGAAGAGGTTGGTGCCTCATCTTTAAGTGTTGTAGCACATTAGGGAGTTGGTGCTACCTTTGGGTTGGTGCCCATAAAACATTGTATCAGGGAGTTGGTGCTCATAAAACAGGGGATTGGTGTCTCCTTTGGGTCGGTGCCCATTAAACTCATTGTATACTTTATTTTTATTTGTGAGGCTGGATTTGGATAGTAGATCCAAGTAGTTGACTCACCGTGGTTTTCCCATCTTGGGTTTCCACATAAATCTAGTGTTATGTGTGTGTATGTTCTTATGCTTCATATGGTTTAAATGTTTACATATGATTGAATAAATCTAAAGAGCAAAGATTTGAATATATACTGATTCACCCCATCTCTTAGTATATATGTGTGTTCAACAATTAGAATTAGAGCTAGGGTCCTTGATACAATCTAATAGCTAGAGGTAGATCTTGGATTGGAACACATGGTAGGTCATGAAGGATCAGCGTCAAATAGGGCACCACTTTCTGATGGATCAAACTATGCATTCTAGAGTATACGAATGGAAGCTTATTTGACCTCATTAGTGTTTGATGTTTGGAAATTAGTTGTGGACAGCTACATTGCTCTGGAATCTCCTCTAATAGATCAAGCTGACAAGAAAGAACATGAGAATAATTCCAAGGCTAAGAATGTAATTTGTGTGGACTGACAAGTACTAAATTTGTTAAAGTGATGCATTTCAAGTCTACTAAGGACATCTGGAATAAGCTTCATAACATTTATGAAGGAGATGACAAGGTAAAGCAAGCTAAACTACAAACATACAGAGCAATTTTTTAGAGTCTGAAGATGAAAGAAGAATAAAACATTGTTAACTATTTGCTTTGGGTGGATGAAGTTGTCAATGTAATCAGAGGGCTATGCGAAGAAGGAAAGACTCAGTGATTGTGAAGAAGGTTTTGAGATCTCTCCCTCATAGATTTGATTCAAAAGTTTCTACTATTGAAGAAGCTAGAGATCTAGACAAAATCACCATGGATGATCTGTTTGGTTCTCTCACTGCCTATGAGATGAGAAATGCAATCAAAGATACATCCAAAAAGAAAGCTACTTTCATAGCTTCAAAGAAAGAAGAAACATTTGATCCTTGCAGTGAGTTTGAGGAAGAAGAAGCAAACTTTGTGAGAAAGCTAAAGAAGGGTTCAGGCAAGTATAAAGGTAAGCTACCCTTCCAATGTTTTAACTGTGGTAAAATTGGTCATTATGCATCTAAATGTCCCTTTAGAGAAATTGAAAATAGCAACTAGGTTTTTAAAAGGAACAACATAAAAAAGAATCTCTTTTCTAAAGAGGACCACAACTCTTTAGAAGAAGCAAATCACTACTCATCAGATGATGAAAGGGAAGAATCCCTATTCATGACTATGGAAGTCTTTGATAATTCAGATAATGCTGCTAATGATGAAGAAAACATGATAGCCATTAATGAAGAAGAATGTGAAGTTGATCTTGAAGGTGAACTCATTTATGCTCTTGAAGACTTGAGATGTGTAAGGAAAGAGAACAAAGAACAAAAGGAAAAGATTGAAGAATCTAAGGAACTGATTACTACTTTAAAAGTCCAAATTGAAGCCAAGATAGATGAATGTTCAAAACTTGAGGAAGAGATTGTTTCACTCAGGAAAATTGAAGAAGTTGATTTCATTCCTGTCATTTCTCAAAAAAGAAGATATAGAAGACCATTTCATGCAAGACAAACCTTCATAAATAGGTTCAATCATGCATTTTTTGGTTATTGTTTTATCTGCAATAAGTATGGTCACAAGGCTATTGAGTGCAAGTGTAGGATGAATAGAAGAAATTTTGTGAGTAGGAATCATCTTTCTCCCTTGGTTGATTTTAATGTGATGTGTCATACCTACAACAATTTTGGACACATAGAAAGATATTATAGAGTGGATTGACAAAGTCAAAAACTTAGATGGTAGACATCAGTAAGCAAGACAAAGAGAGTGACACTTCCAAAAGATAGGAAACAAATAATGAGGTGGGAAATTTAATGATTGTTCGAACAACATTTCATGCACAATGGAAAAAAAATCCCTAGGTGATAGACAGTGGATGTTCAAGCCACATGATAGGTGATAAGACCAAATTAATTAGCCTTGTAAAGTGGAATGGTGGGTCAATCAAGTTTGGAGATAATACAACTACAAGAATTTTTGGAAGGGGCACCATAAGTGTTGATGGAAGATCTAAAACAAAGATATTCTACTTGTACGTAGAAGGTATCAAGCACGATCTTCTTAGTGTAAGTTAGATGTGCAACAAAGGATACAATCTTATATTTTAAGCACAAGGATGTGAAATGAGAAGAGAAAATACTAGTAAATTGGTGGCAGAAGATAGTAGGACAGAAAATAACTTGTACAATCTAAGTGATGTTAATGGAAGGAATTCCAAGCTCTATTTTCTTTAACTGGGAGGTAGAACAAATTGGGGCAAAAACTCTGAGGCCCCCCCTATAATGTTGGGTGGCAATTGAGGCCCCCCCTAATATTTGTTTGACCTATGAACATTTTTGATATCTGTTTGACACATGCAATCTTGAGTATCTATCTCTTATGCAATCTTGAGTATCTATCTCTACATGGAATCTTTAGATTTGTTCGTATTAGCACTTTTGGTATTTGTCCAATGCACAAGATCGCTTCTGGACTATTCTTCCTTAGTTCGGCCCGGTCCATCTGCTTGTGATCACTTTGACCGGGGGGGAGGGAGAGCTAATAATTTGGTCTTGTATGAAACGATATTGCAAAAATTATGTTGTCCCAGGGGTATAGGAGGTCATTTTAGTGCTTCTATACTCATTTTCTTTGCAAAAATTATGTTATTAGTATCAGCCTTATCATGTCAGCAGTAGCAAAAGCACTAGCAGTCTTAGCATGTCCAATTTGAAGTAGCAATCTTATCATGTCTGTAGTACCAGCCCTATAAAGTGAAAAGATTTCAAAATGGATATTGGTCTTTAATTAATTGAATTAATTATATTGCCAGATTATATAGTAACCTCCACTGTGCTTAACCTTCACTTCCACATTGCCAGATTATATAGTAACCTCCATTGGCCTTAACGTTCACTTCCACATTGCCAGATTATTACTCTAGGATGACATGGGTTATATTTTTTAAATAAAAATCAGAAGATTTTAGTAGGTTTAATATTTTCAAGTATATGGTTGAAAATGAAATTAATTCTAGAATCAAGTTCTTAAGGTCTGATAGAGGTAGTAAGTTCACATCAAATGAGTTTGAGGAATATTGTGAAGAACATTGAATAAGGAGGCACTTCTCTACTGCAAGAACCCCTCAACAAAATTGAGTCATTGAAAGAAAAAATAGGATGGTGCAGGAGATGGAAAGAACTATGCTTAATGATGCAAAACTTCCTGACAGATATTGGAAAGAGGTAGTTCACACTGTAGTCTACATTCTCAATAGAAGATAACTAAGAGTAAATAGCTCCAAGACACCTTATGAGCTGTGGAAAGGCAAACCTACTTCAGTCAAACATTTTAGGGTATTTGGAAGTAAGTGCTACATCAGGAGAGATGATGATAACCTAGGAAAATTTGACTCAAGATCATATGAAAGTATCTTCCTTGGCTATTCATCTAGAAGTAATGCATACAAGTGTTTCAACAATAGGCTACAAAAGGTTGTCGAAAGTGCAAATGTGAGGGTTGATGAAGATCTACATCCATCCACATATGTTCAAGAAGACTGTTTCTCAGAGGGATCTACTTGCATAGAAGAAGAGGATGAAGTTGAAGAAAAGGAAGAAACATAAAAGAAGGCCACCAAAACTCCTACTAAGTATGTTAGGAAAAACCACTCAGAAGATCAGATAATTGGAGACAATAATGAAGGAGTACAAACTAGAAGAATATTTGCAAGGATAAATGAATAGGTAAACTTCTCTTTGTTATCTAAGATGGAACCTAAAACTTTTATTGATGCTAGCTCAAGGCTATGGAAGAAGAAATCCATTAGATAGAGAAAAATTAGACTTGGGAATTGGTTTCAAGACCCACAAACAAGAATGTGATAGGCACAAAATGGGTATTCAGAAATAAACTAAATGAAGAGGGACAAGTTGTTAGAAACAAGGCAAGATTGGTTTGCAAGGGTTATACACAAGTAGAGGGTATTGATTTTGAGGAAACCTTTGCTCCTGTAGCAAGGTTAGAAGCAATCGAGATGTTTCTTGCATTTGTAGTCCACAAAGATTTAAGTTTTATCAAATGGATGCCAAGTCAGCTTTCTTGAATAGTGATTTAGAAGAAGTCTACATTGAGCAACCTGAGGGATTTCATCTATCCAAAGATCAAAATTTGGTAAGCAGACTAAGGAAGACATTATATGGTCTAAGCAAGCCACTAGGGCTTGGTATGCAAGGTTGGATAAGTATTTACTCCAGCAAGGCTTTAAGAAAGTTACATCTAATAGTAACCTATATATCAAAATAGAGGATGAGCACATATTAATAGTGGTAGTATATGTTGATGATATTATCTTTGGAGGCAATGATGAAATGTGTAAGAAGTTTGCAGAAGAGATGAAGGAATTTGAAATGTCTATGATAGGTGAATTGTCATTCTTTGTTGGACTTCAAAACACTCAATCAGACAAAGGTATCTTTATCTCACAAGCAAAGTATGTCAAGGAGATGTTGAAAAAAATTGGCATGGAAGATTGCAAACTAGTGGGTACACCTATGGTAACAAGTTGTCATCTAAGTAAAGAAGATGAGTCACCATAGGCTAATCAGACTTTGTATAGGTCTATGATTAGGGGCCTACTGTACTTAAAAACATCAAGGCCTGATATTATGCAAGTTGTTTGTATGGTTGCAAGGTTTCAAGCTGATCCAAAAGAAACACATGTGAAGGCAGTCAAAAGAATCTTCAGATACTTGAAGAGCACTCTAGATTATGGGCTATGGTATCAAAATGGTAATGACTTCTCTTTGACAACATATATTGATGTAGATTGGGTTGGAAGCATTGATGATAGGAGATGTACTAGTGGTGGAACCTTCTTTTTAGGTGACAAATTGGTTTCATGGTTTAGTAAAAAATAAGATTTAGTTTCCTTGTCAACAACAGAAGCAAAGTACATAGCTACAATATCTTGTTCCACTCAAGTGTTGTAGATGAAGCAAACATTAAAGGATATCAAGGTAATATATGATGAGCCTATTTCCATCTTATGTGATAATACAAGTGCCATTAATATTTCAAAGAATCCAATAATGCACTCTAGAACCAAACACATATCCATTAAATATCACTTCTTAAGAGAAAAGGTTGTAAATCAAGAGGTAAAGTTGGAATATGTACCTACAAAGGATCAGATTGTAGACATCTTTACAAAATCACTTCATAAGGACACTTTTGAATATCTCAAGCAAAAGTTTGGGGTTGTTGCCCCTCCTTCTCATAAATAGATGCATAGATGTTGCATCTATCCAGGGGGAGCAATTCAAGGTTCATTTATCATCCCTGGATTGATAGAGGCTACCTCTCAGGGGGAGTAGGTAGATAAAGAGATAGTTGTTAGAAATGAAAGCACAACTACTCAATAGAAATTTGATTCAAATATAATTTTTGCAATCTATAATTGTGTATTATCAATGGAGATTTTAACATGCAATAGAAACTATGCAACACATAAACATAAAAAAATAGAAAATTGAACACACAACACAGTGTTTATGTGGAGAAAACCCTTATGGGTAGAAAACTCCACCAGCAAAGAGGCACAAGCTTGTATTAATCTATAAAATATTGTACAATACATCAACTACACAACTCTCTCCACTAGTCTTCAACTTGACAGCACCTGAGTACCTAAAATATGTATTATAGCAACAAATACAATGGAAAATATTTATAGAAGAGTTTTCCCTCCATTCTAGGCATCCACTTTCTCTCTCCTCCAATCACCCCACATGCAAGCATTAAATGTCATCATAAATACAACCACCAAGTGGCAAAAACTTACCCATGCAAGGTGGGGTGCCTAGGTCCAAGAATAGCATGTAAAATCATCTTATGACACATCATAACCATCATAGATACCACCAAAAAAAATCTTCACAATATGGGTGCCTGGGACTAATAATAACAACTGCAATTAATAATGGGTGTCATATGCGTCATACATGCATGGAATCTTAAGACAACTTGCAGCTGCCATAAACCCACTTACACCACATTATGACAAGTTGTCATACATGCCAAAAATAGTAGATTCCTCAAGGGGAATGCCTACCCTCATTTACCTCTAATTTTTACATTTGCCAACAGTAATATCACTCCATAACTTCCGCTGATAACTCTGAAATTACCACTATCAATGAGACTACCTCATTCCCTTATGGGTAATTACAAATTACAAATAATAAATGGGATAAAATACTGTATACGCCTAAAAATGACACAAATCATCCTAAATAAATATTCTAAATATTTATTCCATTCTTCTATTAATTAAATAAATATTCCAAATTTATTTAATCGATTCACTATTCCATAATTAAATAAAATCTATTTATTTAATTAAAATTCTTCTAAATGTCCTACATGATTAAATAATCATAAATTATTTAATTAATCCAAATTCCTGTATCCTAAGTTCTAAATTCCAAAATTCCACATCACCTTTTACACCTCATCTTTTCCACCTCACCTTGTCCACCTCATCAGGTTGCACATGTAATTAAATATATTTAATATTTAATTATCTTATTTTCCCTCACCCACATGGCCTATTTCTTCTCCAATCAGAGGTTAGTTAACTAATCAATCAAAAAAGTTAACTAACCTGTCAATTGAGTCAAATCCTCAATCAATTCAATCAGTTCCATGATTTATTCTTCTAACTGATCAATCAAGTCTGTTAACAGACCAGTCAATGGAGTTAACTCTCCAATCAGTTTTGTCACATCCCCCCTTTCATGATGGAGCTGGGACACTTGTCACATTTCCACTAGTTGCACATTCCTCAACCATCCTTAGCCATCGATCTTCATATCTCCTCTCAACCGTTGATTCCCATTCTTCCAAGTCTATAAATGAAGCTTCATCCTTCCATTCTAATCATCCAGGCTTTTGACATCGTTACTCTGCAGAAATATCACCAGCGCGCCTTTGGCACCCTTTTGTCCTCTACAAGTTTGAGATCACATACTTGCATTGGAGCTCATCTTCATTGCATATCACCACAACTGTTCACCATCGACTTCCTAAAAATAGCTAAAAAGACTGCACTCTCTGAGGGCTCATCTCATATGCAAAAGGACGATTTGTGATAGGCGAACAACAGAAGTTTAGAAATGGGAAAGGTTTGCTCTGTATTTGTTCATTGCTTTGTTTATTGAATCCTTCTTGTTTCACTATTCTGTTGATGCTTGGGTCATGTTTAATTCATTTGATTGATCACCATTTTACCCTTACATTTTTGGCGCCCACCGTGGGGCCGTTTGCCCCTTTATTTTATTGTTTCTGAGCTTTTTTGAAGGCAGGTTCCGTACAGGTCATGCAGAGTCACGCACAGATTACTTCGGCGCATATGTTCATTTCCACGGCGCATATAAACACTATTACGGCACTTTTGTTGTTTCTGTGCATCTGTGTATTTCTGTTGTGCATATAAAGACTGTTACAGCGCTTTTGCTTCTCCTGCGCATATGTGAATTTTCGCTGCGCTTCTGTGCACTGTTACGGCGCTTTTATTTTTCCTACGCATCTGTGCATTCCTGCTGCACTTTTAAAGACTATTACTGCGCATGCATTTATACTGCGCATCCATTCCTTTTAACGGCGCATACGTGCAATATTGCAGCGCATTCATTAAAGCTGCGCTTCTGTTGATCATTTCTATGCATTTGATCACTGAAGCTGCGCATTTGTAACTGGCTGAAGTTTTAGTACTTTTCTAGGTGAAGTTGCTAACGCTAACCTTTCCACAGGTGTTTGCTGGAGCGTTTTTGCAGGATAGGTGCAGGTTTAGTTCCATGTAGTTGCATCTAATTAGTTCACATTTCATTTTCAAAGGGGAAGTAAAAATTAATGTTCATTCAAATCTTCATCTAGTCCTAATTAGGGAGGAAGTAACTGGTTTATTTCTTGCTTGCATTGCAAACACCTTCCAAGTTATTGCTATCTAAAGGTTAAGATTGAACTCATCAATGATCTTGAAGTTAAAATGAACCATTGCTATATCGTGAGACCTGAATTTCAAAGTTAACAAACTCGTGCTACGCGGTTTAAGAATTGAACTCACTACTGCTTTCTGAAGTTAAAATGAACCATTGCTATATTGTGAGACCTGAATTTCAAAGTTAACAAACTCGTGCTACGCGGTTTAAGAATTGAACTCACTACTACTTTCTGGGATTTAAAACTGAACCACTGCTATATTGCTGAATCACTTCAAAGTTCTGTTTGAGTAGATTAGCCCATTTAGTTTTTCACTTTTAACTAGGGTGGATTAATCAGTGTATTCTATGCTTGTGAATGACAATAGGCTTATGCTCTCCCCTCTTTTGGGTGATCAGAGTGCCAGACTTGTCATTCTATCTGTTTAACCTTTAGGAGGGGCCTACCCTTGGATGCACGCTTGTCCAATTGGGAACGACCCTGAGTGGTAACAGGCTAACGCCAAGCCCTACCAAGCCACTTAAAATAAATTGTGCTTGAGGTGAAAACTTCCTACAACAAGTGCTGTTATGTTACACCGACGGCCAACCTCCCCCAAAACCCTCTCAAGCGCAACCCTGTGAGGCTGGGAGACTCCATAACGGAGAGTAGCGTTGCCGCACATGTAACCACTTGAACAGTTGCCCGAATTAAATACCTCTTGTTTTAGTGGCCCAAATCCCTTATAATCCATTTCTCGCCTAGGATTTTGTGCTTGCTTTTGTCCAAAATAGAGTCAGAAAATTTACAAAAACAATGGAAAACTACAAAATATTCTTTGTGCTTGCTGTGTTTTCTTGCTATTAAATTCATAATATCAAATCAGGAAGACCTTTTCTAGCCAAAAAATACCAAAAACAGAAGAAAAACTAAAAATTTTGCAACAAAACTTCAGAGCTGTGCATTTACACATTTCTGTTGTGCATACACAGAGACTTACTGCGCTTTTGTAGCGACTTACTGCGCATATGCCTTTTTGCTGTGCATACATGCAATGTTCCTGCGCATATATAGTTCACCAAACCAGCGCATTTACTGCGACTTGCTGTGCATTTGCCCATTTCTGCTGCGCATCTGTTTCTGCGCATATGCGACAGTGAGCACTTGCCCTATTTTTGAGGAGAAATTTTCACCTGATCAGAGCACCCATTTCAGCCTGGTTTCACTTTCTGAGATCAGAGTCAACCTTGCAGTCAATCTCCATCCGTTTCTCCCAACTCTTTCTCTTTTGTCCATTGTCGCATTCACCTTTTGTCCAAATCACTCTTGTCCCAAAGTCAGCCTATCCCATATCGATTCGACATAAGTTCTTTTTCGTTTCATTAGTGAATTCACGTAAGCCTAGTAGGTCACAGTACCTTTGCTAGTAGTCTTGTTGAACGACTAAGCCCTACACAGTAAGACTGGTATCGACTACCCTTGCTAGTGGCTAAAGTCTTGTGTCAACCGTCTTACTTGAAGTCATTGATCGAGAGAATCCTTTGTCCAAGTCTTATCCTAGGTATCCCATTCATAATAGTCTCGGTCGGCACCTTGCCAGAATTTCTAGTCCTCACCCCCTCCATCCCGCGTCACCTTGCATGGTTCTTACTCGATCCCAGTACAACAAACAAATCGAAATGGCCGACTCATCTGATCACATTCTCCCACCACGTGATGGTGAAGAAGAGATTTCTCATGAAGAATTAGTGGCGCACATGCAAGATAGAAAATTCCAACGCGTCATAGAGAAGATGATCCTCGAAGACCCCCATAAGTATTTCCATCATCTTGCTAGTCTCGGAATCAAGCTCCCCGCAGACTTTGACATTAGCTCCATCATGGAAAATGCAGACCATGATCATGAGAGGGGCACAAATGACACAGTCCCACATGTGCATGAGAGAGGTACAAATGACACGGTTCCCCATACAAATGAGAGAGGAAAGCAACTTGTAGATCCAACCACTCCTATGGCAGACGTGAGACAACAAATCGAAAGTCTAAAGCTCGAGATATCCAACCTTAAGACCGGTACAAGTTCTAAGAACTACTCTTTGGAGGATATAGCACCGTACCCCTTTGACAGAAATTTGATCATGAAACCATTCCCCTATCAGTTCGGAGTTCTAAAATTTGACAAATATAAAGGGAAGGGGGACCCTAGAGATCATATCCGGGAATTCACTGCAGCATGTTTAGAAGTAGCTCACAATGAGACCTACTTAATGAGACTATTCCCACGATCTTTAGGTGGTCAAGCTATGGTGTGGTTCTCGCGTTTCCCACCAGGAATCAAAACTTTTGATGAACTTGTCAATAAATTTATAACGCACTTCTCTTACAACATAGAACACGAGGTATCTATGCTAGATCTATGCAACACCAAACAGAAGGGTGGTGAGTCATTCACCGCCTTCCTACAACGATGGAGACAGCTAGCTAGTAAGTGTTCTTACGACATGCCTGAGAAGCAGCTATTGGAAATGTTTGTCCACAACCTAAACACTGATCTTAGCTATCAGATTCAGATACAATGCCCTACCTCATTCGCCAAAGTCATTGAAATGGGCCTCTTCATTGAAAAAGCTATGATCACTAAAGGAACTCTCAAGCTCTACAAGGACACACCTCCTTCCAATTATACAACAGATAAATCAAAGTTTTGGACCAAGAACAAGAATGTGGTCAACGATGGAGTAGTGGATGCCAAGGCGGCAGCCCCTAAGCAACAACCTATATTCACTCTTAAGGGAGAAGCAAATACCAGTGCACTCAACAAGCCACCCCCTCGGGAACCTAGACCTTGGTTCAATTCAAATCCAAGGAGAAAATTCATGCCGTTGGGGGAATCTCAAGAGTCTTCTCTCAGGAAGTTGTTGGCTAACAATGAAATTTCTCTACCGCCAACAAGTGACTATGAGCCTATCGTCAAACCTCCCTATTGGAAGGACACAGATTATTGTGAGTATCATCGAGGACGGGGGCACACGACTAACAATTGCATCCTCCTCAAGAATGTCATACAGGATATACTGGATCAGAATTAGGGAGGGACACAACAGCATACCTCCAATGAATCTCATGTGGCCTACCGGGATCCTCTTCTAAACCACAACCGGCCGTATAACAATAATCGCAACAATGGCCACAACAGCAATGATGGTCACAACGGCAACAACTCCAATGGCCATAACAATAATGACAACAATCGCAACAGGCCAAACCAGAACAGTGGGTCGAGTAATGCTAACTATGCTAGCATTCCCTTTGAGTACACCATTAACTGCATTTCTGAACATGTTCCACAAGTCAACGTCATATCCCCCAACCAACAACCAGGACCTAACAGAACTGGTTGTAGTATAATTACCCGCAGTGGTAGAGTCACGATCAACACCACTCCTCCAAGGTCGTCACCATCTCCGTCCAACTCCCGCCCATATAATGTCATCGACCAATTGCAAAAAACTTCGGCTCACATTTCTATATTGGAGCTCTTGCGTCTATCTCCTTCTCATAAGGAGATTCTTGAGAAAGCCTTAGTGGAAACTACTGTCCCCACTAACCTAGCCCAAGAAAAGTTTCAAACCATGGTGGGTAATTTGACATCCTCCACTTCCATCGCGTTTACAGAGCAAGATGACCTTTCCATATCTCAACCCCACAACACTCCTCTACACATTGTCGCATTCGTGCACAAGCACCACATCAAGAGGGTTCTCATTGATGGGGGCGCCGGTCTAAATATTTGCACATTGAAGCTAGTCCTTGCACTGGGGTTCTCTGAACAGGTAGTAGATCCAAGACGGAAAATTACTATCAAAGCCTATGACGAGGAGGAACGAACCACAAAGGGCACGGTTGTCCTACCCATTCAAGTGGGACTGGTAATTAAAGATGTGGTGTGCCAAGTCCTTGATCGGGAGCTTGCTTACAATATTCTACTAGGGAGACCATGGATCCACGCCATGAAGGCTATCCCCTCCACCTACCATCAATGCATAAAGTTCCCACACGATGGCAAGCAGGTCACCATACAAGGTGACCCCGACCCCTACCAACATTGCAATTCATTCCAAGCAAAATCTGAATGCGTCATTCCCAATAACCGAGCCTACATTTCCCCTACTCCGCCACAAGACCATACTGCCGAAGCTTCCTCCTCGAGGCCCAAACCACTGAAACTTACCATAAAAGAAAATGGCGTGGGGGAGTACTCCATTGAGCACAGCCTCAACCTTGCTACCATGCCTTTGTCTCCTCGCTCCTTTGGCAAACCCAAGCATCAACCTAGGCACTTTCCAAAGCCATCTGCTCCTCCTACAACTCCCGCAAATCCCTTTGTAAAATGGGGGACCTTATCTGATGAGACAGAGGAGTGAGATCTCCTGCAATGGCTTTATGCTGAAGAGGAAAACACACCCCAAGAGCCGCATAGACTCCCCACAGAACTCTATGGACAGGGTGAAACCATTCTGCACAGGATGGGATATGAAGGACAAGGCCCCATAGGCCTCAGAAAAGAAGGAATCGTTGAACCTATCCAACCTTCTTCATCCTCTTCGGCTAGAAACACAATGGGCCTAGGGTACAAAGGTAAAGGTAAAACCAAAGAAAATGCCTGCCTAGTGGAGACAATTCAAACACTCCAAGTGAATAGTGATGCCGATTCAGATGAGTTGAATGAGTATGAGTGGGATGAGCTGACAGAGCACTCCTATGATGATAAGGAGATTGACACCATCCAAACTCTCAGCCCCTACCATGAGGGACAGACGCAACGGGACAGACCACTGGAGTCTGATTTGCCCCTCCCTGAGATTATGGCTTTCAAGGAAAGTTTCGATTCCATTGCGATAAACAACCTAGAGGAGAGTACCACCCAGAACACTACCCCCACCGGTGCCCATAATATTTCCATTCACAACATTAATGAATCAAATCTCTCATCTGACTCCCTTCCCCTCTTACACCCTGAGCTTATTGACTGGGATCTGCAAGGAACCCCTCAATTAGATATGTTCTAGAATGATGATGCTTACATTGACTATATGGACCTTTGGGATCACTTACCAAAAGGAGATCATAAAGCTGGTTTTGTGATCAAACTCAATACTGTGGCTTACTTCAGGGAGGGTGCCAAGCCTTCTAGTCACAAAAATATTAAAATCAAAAATGGATCTGACGGTGAAAACCGCCGTGCAGCAGTGTCAGATCATAAAACAGTAAAAAGAAAGGACGTATCTGAAGGTGAAAACCCAACTGTGGCACCTGACGATGGAATGCTTGACACCCTCCCTAGTGATATGTACCAGGAACGGTCACAGATTGTGGTGGAGCCAACAGAGCCAGTGAATATTGGCACCGAAGAGCAGCCCAAGATTATCCACTTCGTAAAATCTCTCACACCACCTGAGAAAACCAGGTTTGTACCATTCTTTAAGAAGAAGAGAGGCAGCTTTGCTTGGTCATATGCTGACATGCCAGGTCTAGACCCTAACTTGATTCTGCATCATCTACCCTTGGATCCAGGGGTGAAGCCCGTAAAATAGAAACTGAGAAAGATGCATCCCCATATAGCCCTTTTGGTCAAGGAAGAACTCAAGAAATTGCTAGATGTGGGGTTCATCGGGGCCATAGATTACCCCGAATGGATATCAAACATCGTGCCAGTGTCTAAACCAGATGGCAGGGTTCGACTATGCAACGATTTTAGAGACTTAAACAAAGCATGCCGCAAGGATGACTTTCCATTGCCTAACATCGATATCATAGTCGACCTCACGGCAGGACATACAATGCTGTCACTCATGGATGGATTCTCAGGGTACAACAAGATCAAAATAGCACCAGAGGATCAGCACAAAATAGCTTTTACTTGTCCATGGGGTACCTTTTGCTGGAATGTCATGTCGTTTGGGCTGAAAAACGCAGGTGCTACATATCAGCGGGCCATGACAACCATATTCCATGACATGATGCATGTGACCATGGATGATTATGTTGACGATATCTTAGCAAAATCTCTCACGAGGGACTCACACCTGGATATCCTAGAGAAAGTCTTCCAACGGTTGGATCAATACCAAGTTAAATTGAACCCGAAGAAGTGTGTGTTTGGGGTAACATCGGGCAAGCTGCTAGGCTTCATCATGTCAGCAAATGGCATAGAGGTAGACCCGGCCAAGGTCAAAGCAATAATGGACATGCCACCGCCCAAGACTCTAACACAGTTGAGATCCTTATAGGGCAAGCTGCAAGCCATCCGAAGGTTCATCTCACAGTTGGCAGACAAGTGCCAACCTTTCAGTCACCTCCTACATAAGAATATTCCATTTAAATGGGATGAGCGGTGCGAAGAGGCATTTAACAAGCTAAAGGAGTACCTTATGAAGCCTCCTATACTCATGCCTCCGATCCAAGGAAAACCTTTGATTCTCTACATTTCTGCTACACCTACTGCTCTTGGGGCTCTCCTAGCACAGCAAGACTATGAGAACAAGGAAAGAGCTGTATACTACATCAGTCGAACCTTAGTGGGCTACGAGTTACAATACTCACAGGTCGAACGATCATGCCTTGCGATAGTTTTTGCTTCACAAAAACTCTGACACTACATGTTGGCACATCCTGTCAAACTCATTGCCAAAATTGACCCACTAAAGTATCTTCTCAGCAAAGCAGCTCTCACAGGTCGACTAGCAAAGTGGGTTATGCTTCTTAGTGAATATGATATAGAATATGTGGACAGAAAAGCCATCAAAGGGCAAATCATAGCTGACCAACTGGCCAAGGCACCATTACAGGACACTTCACCAATGCAGTTTGAGTTTCCCGATGAGTCTTTATTCACTCTGTCAACATCTCCTTGGAAACTCTACTTCGACGGGTCTTACACCAACCACGGATCAGGGGCAGGTATCCTGTTTATTACTGCCCAAGGCGACACAATTCCAAAGTCCTACAGGTTGTTATTTCCATGCACTAACAATATAGCGAAATATGAAGCCTTGGTAATTGGTCTCAAGATGGCCACTGAGTGGAAAATCCAAGCACTATGTGTCTACGGTGATTCTCAGCTTATCATAAATCAGGTCAACGATGAATATCAAACCAAAGATGAGAAGCTCATCCCATACAAACGGATGGTCGACGACCTCAAGGAACACTTTGGGACCATCTCCTTTGAACAAATACCCAGGATCAAGAACAAAGCAGCGGATGCAATGGCTACTATAGCCTCTCTTCTTGAAATACCTGAATACGAGTCACGGTATGAGTTCTTAGTAGAAACCATTCGGCAACCAGCTTATGATCTCCTCGAAACCCACTCCATTTGCCTCCTAGTAGGATCTGATTCACCTTGGTACAGTAAGACCTACACTTACCTCAAGGACAATATTCTTCCACCCGACCTCTCTTCCAACCAAAAGAAAACTTTCATCTGACAAGCCTCCCGTTACACCATCATAGCTAATACCCTTTACTGACGTGGTCTGGATGGTACTTTACTCCGTTGTCTAGAACAAGAAGAATCCGTAACCGCCTTGCGAGACATACACGAAGGGATCTGTGGAACACACTCCAGCGGTCCTTCCTTAGCTAAGAAACTCATGCGTTTGGGTTATTACTGGCCCAATATGGAAATGGATTCCTGTCAGTTCGTCATAAAGTGCAAACAGTGCCAAATACATGGGAACCTGATTCATGCACCTGCTCAGGAGTTGAGACCTTTAACGACGCCCTGGCCCTTTTGCCAGTGGGGACTTGACCTTGTGGGAAAGATTCATCCACCTTCTTCCAACGGCCATAAATTTATCATAACCGCCACTGAATACTTCACAAAGTGGATTGAAGCCGTTCCCCTAACCACCGTCACAGGAAAGCAAATTTCCTCGTTCATTCTGAATTACATTATTTGCCGATATGGCATCCCCTCATCCATCATAACGGATAATGGGAGACCTTTCAAAAATCAGGATGTCCAGGAACTTTGTGAGCGTTTCAAAATCCAACATTGTTTCTCCACTCCATACTACCCCCAAGGTAATGGCCAAGCTGAGGCATCGAATAAAACCATTCTAAAAATCCTAAAGAAGACTGTCAATGAAGCTGGTCGCAATTGGCACGTCCAACTCAATCCCACTCTGTGGGCCTACAGAACCAGTATACGCACTCCCACAGGTGCTACACCCTACGCCCTTGTCTATGGCTCCGAAGCCATCCTTCCCATTGAGGTCGAACTCCCATCCCTCAGGGTGTCATTGAAAGGTCTCATATCAGATGAAGAATATAGAGTCTCCAGGCTACAAGAACTAGAGCTGCTAGAGGAAAGGCGCCAGAAAGCTTTTGACCATCTCAAAGCCTATCAACAGATGATGTCAAGAAGCTACAACCACAAGGTTAGACCAAGATGCTTCAAGGTTGGGGACCTCGTTCTAAAA
This sequence comes from Cunninghamia lanceolata, assembly GCA_027924645.1. Lineage (NCBI taxonomy): Eukaryota > Viridiplantae > Streptophyta > Pinopsida > Cupressales > Cupressaceae > Cunninghamia > Cunninghamia lanceolata. Next base: position 6,734,315 of record BSBN01000404.1, read on the forward strand.
GAGAACCCTCGCAATCAGTAGGACAGAGAAAAGAAAGGTAAGTTTGAGCCTAACTGGCTTGGACCCTATGTGATTGTAGCTGCTTACGGATCGGGGGCATATCAGTTGGCCACATCTGAGGGTGAGTTGTTAGATGATCCAATCAACAGCATGCATCTTCGCCGGTTCTATACCTAGGAGAATCCCAATGCAAGGGGGCACAATAAAATCAAAAATGTCAAAAAAAAATATACAAAAAAAGTCGAAAGAGAAAAATCAGAAAAAAATAGAAAGCATGCAAAAAAAAATGGTCCTTTGGTGAAAACTTGGCAAACAGGCGCCGTGGATAGGTATCGTGATGAAAACCTGGCAAACAGGCGTCATGTTACTCTCTAGCTTCTTGTGCCAATAAAAGCAAGTGATGAAAACCTGGTAAACAGGCGTTACTTGTGGTAAACTGCCTTCTCCATCTTTGAGAATCCAATCACCTTGAGTCCATTCTTCCTTCGCTCACTTTCCATTCGACCCATATCTACCACACAATAAACACTTGACAGTTACCTATCATGGCTTGATACTCACCTTGTGGCCTTGTCAACCAAGGTTTTGTCCCATACCATCTCCTCAATGTGAGCCTAGTATAGTGTCTCTCGTCGGTGTCCATGGTCCGAGTCCGTGAACTACGTTGCCTCTGCGCCGTCACGTAGGCAAGGCCATTATTCTAATGCGCCCTCAAGGCTTCCATTTCTTCTGTAATCCCATTCATCCTCCTCCTTGTCTTCATTCTTGTCGTCTTTCTTCTAGTCCATCCATGGTCCATTAGGGTTTACCCCAAACTACGTTGCCTCTGCGTCATCACGTAGGCAAGGCCATTTAGCAATGAGCCCCCGAGGCACTAGGTCAGTCCCTTAGGGTCCATCTCCCCAATAAGGATTGTGCAATCTTCTCACCAAGCAAACGAATGCAAGCAGAACCTACGCTTCAAGCAAAAAATCTTGACAATGAGCATCTTAACCTATCCATGGCAAAGCAAATACCCAAGGTCTTCTAACTGATTTTATCTAAATTATGGCAAGAAAAACACATCTAAATGCAAGAATGTTTTGTGGATTGGAACCATGGTTAAGTTACAGAGTCTAGATTTTTGCTATCATACCCTCCTATGCTACTCAAGGATGCCAAAAGCTAGAGATGCTATGATGGGGGCATGATTATTTTCTTTGTTTGCTATTTGGGGATTAAACTTTAGTAATGTGAAGCCTTGTCTTAGGACGTGATCGGCAAAAGATCATCGAGGACATCAAAGGTCTAACATGAACGGGGGCAATCCTTTCTTGTTGAAACGCAAGAGGTACTCAGGTCATCTAGATTCAATTTTGACTAGATGCTTGTATTAACTTGCTAAATCACAATCCATGTAAGCGATACTCAGGTCATCTCGGTTCAATTATACCTCGATGCTTGCATTCACTTACAACATTTCAGAAAAAGTAACAAAAACAAATGCCCAATGATGAAATAAAGCACTCTAAAAGAAAAGCATCCATCCTACATCCACATACACATCCATGCAATCCTCATTATCCAAACTATGCAGAGTAACGATATCAAGTAGAGTTTCTAAGTCATCTAGTCACAACCATTCTTCTATCTGTCTATCATGTCATTCTTGTGTCGATCAAGTACATTTGGACTTCACAAAAACAAAGCATATAGGAGTATATCATATCACTCGTAGGACTAGTCATGCACATGCTTATGTTCGTAGAATACACCATCCAATGCATTAGGTCATCAATACATTTGCATCACATCACATCTCAAAGCACAGATAATCACATAGAAATAATAACACATATACATACATTTGCATTAGATCATATAGACGTCCCATAACACAGTTGCATCATCACATAGAAATCATAGCACATATGCATACATTTGCATTAGATCATATAGATGTCCCATAACACAATTGCATCATCACATAGAAATCATAGCACATATGCATACATTTACATTAGATCATATAGACATCCCATAACACAGTTGCATCATCACATAGAAATCATATTACATTTTGCATTCATTTGAAAACATTAAATCACATAGACATCATATAGCAGCATATCATAAAACATCTCATATAGCATCAGATAGACCATCTAACTATGCACATACATCACATCATATAATAGAAGTACATCTTCATCACATAACACATGCCATAGATACACAAAGCTGCATCATCATATATACTATCATACAAAAGAGGTCCAAATGTACAAAATCGTCATCTATCTCTAGAATAAAAGTGTCATATACAGTGTGCATCCAAACGGATGGTGATACATGTCCCCAAATGTACAAAATCCAGTCCTTGTCTATTCCTGCTGCTGTGGGCCACCACTGCCAGCTCCTGACTGCTGAGGGCCCATCACGGAGGCCCCTGACTGTGATGGACCTGCTCTATGAGTTGCCCCAGACTGACTCCTGAAGCTCCCTGCCCTTTGGCTCAATGCCACGGCACCGTGGTATAACCCTCGGTAATACTGCGCCTGGGATTGTGCTCTGGCTAGGTCTGTCTGTGCCTGTGCCAACTGCATCTGCAACTGGCCAACCTGTGCCTGTGCCTGCTGCACCTGCCCAACCAAAAAGGAACTCGCTGCATCTGTCCCCATAGCGGCCACAGCAGTGTCCCGCTCTACACGGATAATCTGTACCTGTGCATTGGCCATGTCTCTCTCGCGAGTCAACCCAGCAATCACCGCTGCGTCTGTCTCTTGCCTCCGCTCTACCCTCATCAGCTATGCCTGCAGCTCTCACACCTGTCCCCTCAGGCTAGCTATGGTCCTCTCGTGAGCCTCTCCCTGTACTGGCCCCTGTGCTGCCTCTACCTGTCCTGGCCCCTGTGGCTGGGGCACTTGCTGCTGTGGTACCTGTTGGGGTGGTGGCATCTGTGCCTACTGCGGTATCTACTACTGTACCCCTGCCTGCCCTGGCACTGCCTGCTCAACCTGAGCTATCCTCCTCCGCTGTCTCAGCCTCTCTCCGGCCCTGCCACCCCGCCGTCCTCGTCCTCCTCTAACTGCCCTCCGCCCTGGGCCAGCCTCTCCCTCCTCCTCTGAGTCTGCCTCATCAATACGAGGCACCAGCATGCCAGGTCCTGAATATCTCAGGAAAGGATGTGCAGTAATCCAATCCTCGTACTCCTGTGTCACCCCCGCATCTGCTATCTCTCTCCGCATGTCCCAGGCCACATACGGTGTCTGCTGAAACTATGCCAGAGCCTCCTCATAAGAAGCCATCGGCCCCCATCGGACCCTCTCTACGTGCGCCCGTGCGAACATGGCCTGCCCCTGTGGCATACCCTATCTCCGCCCAAACTGTCGCTGCACCCTGCCCACCATCTGTCTCTCCAAAATATGCCATGTCCGGCCTATCAGCCACCTGGTCTAAAAGTAGTATGGCAGCTCATCTCCCTCGTCATCCCAGGGCTCGCAGTCCAGATATGGTCGCCAAACGACCACATCTACTCCATCCAGGGTGTGTCTCCAGTACTCTAGCTTCCCTAGCCTGTGCTGGGAAATCACTCCGGCGTAGCCATAACTGTATGGCTCTCCTCGCTGCCTCGCGAAGACACATATCGGCCTCGTCACCGCTATGTGCTCCCACAACCAGAACTGTAACTGCAACACCCCAGCTGATAGACTCGTGCTACAGTGGTATACCACCTGATGCATGTCGTGGTATAAGTGGGCCAGTACGCAGACTCCCCACGCATATCGGGTGCCCTCAGTCAGCATCCGCTCCATGATCCTACCCCATCCAATGGGGAACCCATGTGATCTCCTGTCCGGGCATACAACGCCCCCGATCAGTCCTGCCACAATCCCAGGGAAGTAGTCATAATAGTCATATATATCCTGCCACGGGATAACCTGCCCAGCTAGCTCGGGATCATCAAATACCCGCTGGCACTCGGCGAGTCCCACGTCCCGCTGTGCATCATACTCCACTAGCTCGCCTACCACAGGCAAGTGCAGTATCCAGTAGACGTCCTCCAAGGTCACTGTCATCTCTCCTGTCGGGAAGTGGAAGGTCCCGTCCTCACTGTGGAATCTCTCCACAGCAGCTGTCAGCAGTCCACGGTTCGCCCGCACCTCGGGCATAAAGCATACGTAATCCAAACCCATGGCACCAAGCGCCACTCTGTCAGCATGTATCTTTGCAATAAGGGCATGGGAAACGTCTCCCTCGACTGCAGTGTGTCCCGAATCTCCTCCTGCAAGCAAGCAAGGCAAAGTGTCAATCTCAAGCGACATATACCATACTCAACATACCTACTGGACTATATCAACTAAACTTAGCATTTCAAATTGATCAAAATAGCACACTACATCTCTTGACTAGATTTCTACAATCTCAGAGATAGCTCATCGATTACCGCGTCAAACAGGACACTAATCGGGTCAATTTAGCTAAGTCCTTTGCTATTCACAGCAAATGTGCCACTACAGGTGGTAAAAGCGCCATTTTTTGGTATATGCGCTGCTAAAATCAGCATATGCGCCGCTTCACACAAATGCGCCACCCCAGTGCACGTATGCGCAGATCCGATAGATGCGCCGCCAAATTAGGCATATGCACCAGCATATTATGAAAGCACCGCTAAAATTGACATATGTGCAGCATCAACAGATGCGCCGCTACTTTCAACATATGCGCGGTTTATCTACACATGCGCCGCCAAATCACAAAAGCGCCGCTACATTGCACAGATTCGCAGCTTTCATGTATGCGCCACCGAAACCGACATATGCGCCGCGCAACGACAAAAGCGCCGCTTCGCGAGGCATATGCGCCGTTCTGAGTTTCAGCGCATACACTTTACCTATTTTCTAAGTGCATTTATTACATCCTAAATCGACCCTAGGAGAAATTTTTTGAAGCACATACCGGGGGTCCTGCCTCTGCTGGCCGCCTGAATCGACGGACTCGCTCGAACCGGTGCTCCTCGCGTTGAATGTCTGCTTCTCTGGCTGCCATGCTGCTCCAAGTTGCTCTAAGCTCTCTCAATCGAATCCAGAGTAAACAAGTGTACAAATGACTATTCTTGTGGACCCAGCTCCTATTTATAGCCTCCAAACCCTAATTCTGGCTAGGTGATGATTGTGACTACTTCCCGTGCCCGTTTTTCTTCCCGTTTTCTTCCCGCATCCCTTTTTCCTCCAACCTATCCTTACCCCTTCGTCTTCGTGAGATTGTCCGTCTCCGAGTCTTTCGTCCTTTTCCCGTCCAATCTCCCGAAGGGGCATCCTATCGTCATTAAATCTGTACCAGGGGCAAACTGGGGCATGTATCATCATTCAGACTATCGAATTCTTTGAAGCAACGCTGTAAACTACATTGCATCAAAGAGGGGCAAAATGTATACGCCTAAAAATGACACAAATCATCCTAAATAAATATTCTAAATATTTATTCCATTCTTCTATTAATTAAATAAATATTCCAAATTTATTTAATCGATTCACTATTCCATAATTAAATAAAATCTATTTATTTAATTAAAATTCTTCTAAATGTCCTACATGATTAAATAATCATAAATTATTTAATTAATCCAAATTCCTCTATCCTAAGTTCTAAATTCCAAAATTCCACATCACCTTTTACACCTCATCTTTTCCACCTCACCTTGTCCACCTCATCAGGTTGCACATGTAATTAAATATATTTAATATTTAATTATCTTATTTTCCCTCACCCACATGGCCTATTTCTTCTCCAATCAGAGGTTAGTTAACTAATCAATCAAAAAAGTTAACTAACCTGTCAATTGAGTCAAATCCTCAATCCATTCAGTCAGTTCCATGATTTATTCTTCTAACTGATCAATCAAGTTTGTTAACAGACCAGTCAATGGAGTTAACTCTCCAATCAGTTTTGTCACATCCCCCCTTTCATGATGGAGCTGGGACACTTGTCACATTTCCACTGGTTGCACATTCCTCAACCATCCTCAGCCGTCGATCTTCATATCTCCTCTCAACCGTTGATTCCCATTCTTCCAAGTCTATAAATGAAGCTTCATCCTTCCATTCTAATCATCCAGGCTTTTGACATCGTTACTCTGCAGAAATATCACCAGTGCGCCTTTGGCACCCTTTTGTCATCTACAAGCTTGAGATCACATACTTGCATTGGAGCTCATCTTCATTGCATATCACCACAGCCGTTCACCATCGACTTCCTAAAAACAGCTAAAAAGACTGCACTCTCTGAGGGCTCATCTCATCTGCAAAAGGACGATTTGTGATAGGCGAACAACAGAAGTTTAGAAATGGGAAAGGTTTGCTCTATATTTGTTCATTGCTTTGTTTATTGAATCCTTCTTGTTTCACTATTCTGTTGATGTTTGGGTCATGTTTAATTCATTTGATTGATCACCATTTTACCCTTACAAATACAATATTGGAATTTACAAGGTTAATGGCACCTTATTCCAACATTCTCCCACTTGACATTATACATTGTAAATCAACCCATAGGAAATCAAATAAAATATAATCAGGCACTACAAACAAGGCCCATGGCCTCTCTCCACCACATGAACTTCTTTGTGCTCATAGGCTTGGTCAATGAATCTACAACATTCTCTTGAGTGTCTATCTTCTTCAGCTCAATCTGTCCATTTGCAACCAACTCTCAAACAAAGTGATACTAAACATCAACATGCCTAGTCCAAGCATGATACATAGGATTCTTGGCCAAACAGATAGCACTGTGGCTATCACAACCAATTTGAATGATCCTGCAATCAAATCCTATACCTATAAATAGTCATCTCAACCAAACTACCTCCTTGGAGACATGCGTAGCATCCATATACTCTACTTCTGTGGTGGACAAAGAAACTATGGGCTACCTCTTACTCATCCAACTCACTACTCCTCCAAACAGAGTAAACACATAGCCACTAATGGACCTTTGACTATCCAAGTCACCTACCCAATTTGAATCAACAAAACCATATATGTCCAAAGATTTATCAACACTATTAGTACTAGAGTAAACCAAACAATAATCAAGAGTGCCTGCAAGATATTTAAGCACCCTCTTTGCATAATTCTAATGTTGTCTACCAGGGTTAGACATAAATCTGCTCAAAACTCCCATTGCTTGGGCAATATCTGGCCTAGTGCAAACCATTGCATACATCAAAGTCCCTACAACACTAACATATGGCACATTAGATATATCCTCAAGAGCATCCTTAGTCTTTGGACACATATCTAATGAAAGCTTAGCACCAATGGGTAAAGGAACTCTAACTGGGTTACAATCCTGTATATTAAATCTCTGCAAAATGGTATTCACATACTTACTTTGTGACAACCAAAGCTTTCTATTACCTCTATCCCTTCTCATCTCCATTCCCAAAATATACTTGACAGCTCCAAGATCCTTCATATCAAATGCACCTAAAAGTTGGGCTTTAAGCTCACCGATCATACCCTTAGTATTGCTAAAAAATAACATGCCATCAACATGCAACGCAATAACCAATATAGAATCATTAATACAATGAATGTAAACACGGTGATCCTCCTCTCTTCTAACAAAACCCAATTTCAACACAAATGAATCAAACTTTTGATACCACATTTTGGGGGATTGTTTCAAACCATAAAGAGATCTCTTTAACCTACAAACCCAATGTTCTTTCCCTTTTACCTCAAAACCTATAGGTTGTTGCATATAAATTTCTTCCTCAAGATCTCCATGTAAGAACACAGCCTTAACATCCATTTTCTCAATCTCCCAATCATAATCTACAACAATGGATAAAAGAAATCTAATAGAAGTCAATTTAGCAAGAGGAGATAATATATCACCAAAATCAACTCCCTCTCTTTGGGAGTAACCCTTGGCTACTAGTCTAGCCTTGTACTTCTCCAATGTCCCATCTGCTCCAAACTTCTTCTTGAAGACCCACTTACAACCTATGGCCTTTCTTCCTTTGGGAAAATGAACAAGATCCCAAGTGTTACAAGAGTCTAAAGCTATCATCTTCTCCTGCATGGCTAACTACCAAGACTCACTATCATCTGAATTAAGAATAGCTTCCCTGTAGGATCTAGGCTCATCGTTAGTACTCAATAAAGAAAATACACAACAAAAATTTGGTGGGATATACCTGTCAACTAGATTTTATTGTCTTGTGGATATCCTCAAGGGTGGAGTAAGAGTCTCAACTTATTTTTCTGCATGATCATCTGTACCAACTTCTTTTGTAACAATAGATTCATCTTCATTAGAACTACTCAAATCTTCTTCTTCTTCATCCCCCAATCCATCATTATGTTCTTCCTGAGGTGCATCTTGTTGCTCTAAATCAAAGTGCACTCTCTTTACCTTTTCATCTTTTTATTTTAGTTGCTCGGGTTCAAAAATAGCTCTAAGTTCCCTAAAAATAACATCTCTAGAATAGATAATCTTACGAGTTAGTGGATTCCAAATCTTATAACCTTTGAAATTATCACCATATCCAATGAATGTACACTTTTAAGCTTTTGGATCCAACTTAGATCACTTTTCCTTAGGCACATGAACAAAAGCCTCACAACCAAAAACCCTTAAATGTGAAATAGAAGGTTTCTTACCTATCCACACTTCATAAGGTATCAAATCAAGAGCCTTACAAGGAGATCTGTTAATCAAGTAGAAAGTAGTACACATAGCCTCTACCCAAAAACATTTATCTAACTATGCATCACTCAACATACTTTTGGCTCTTTCCATAATTGTTTGGTTCATCATTTCTGCAACACCATTCTGTTGTGGTGTATACGAAGTTGTCTTTTGTCTAATAATACTTGCATGCTTCAAAACTCATCAAATTCCTTAGAGCATTATTCCCCTCCATTGTCAGATCTTAATATTTTTATCTTCAAACCTGATTGGTTTTCAACTAAGACTTTAAAATCCTTAAACTTAGTGAAAACTTCATATTTGTGTTTCATAAAATAAATCCAAGTAAATCTAGATACATCATCAATGAAGGTAACAAAATAACAAGATTTTCTGATAGAATCATTATCCACAGGTCCAAACACATCCGTATGAATAATTTCTAACTTCTCTTTTGCTCTATTGCTTCCTAAATGAAATGATTTTCTATTTTGTTTACCAAACACACAATGCTCATAGAAATCAAAGTTCTCATTAGAATAAGAGAAACCATCCAACAAATCTTTATTCTTAATAGTTTTCAAAACATTATTACTTGTGTGACCCAATCTATGGTGCCACAATATACATGTATTTTCAGTACTGGCCTTATATACGTAGGAGACATTACAAACTATAGTGGCTTCAAGCTTGAACAGGTTTCCCAATCTCTTCCCCTTCGCTACCACCAAGTTCCATCTCACCAATCTACAACCATGGTTGTCAAAACTTACATGCATTCCCAAATAATACAACTTCAAAACTAAAATCAGATTTCTAACTAATCCAGGAACATGCAAAACACTATGGAGGGTTTTAATCCTCCCATAACTGAAACACAACAATACCTTGCCTTTCCCAACTATCAAATATGTAGAATTGTCTCCAAGGTAGATATTACCTCCATAATACTCTTCGTATGTGGAGAACCATTCCTTATGTGGGGTCATATGAAATGAGCATCTTGAGTATACCAACTAGTGATCATTACAAACAACAATACATGTAGAAAGTAAAACATCTTCACCTACATTCGAGGACTTATCTAAAGCACTCTCCCACTGTTTCTTTGGGTTTCTACACTCCTTCACATGTCCCCTTTTACTACAGTTCCAACACTTAACTTTGTTCTTCTTCCCAAGAGTCTTAGAATGGCCCATGGACTTGTCCTTAGCCCCTTTCTGATCTCCTTTTGGTCCTCTTTCCCTAGACCTTCCCCTGACACTGAGAGCATCCCTTGAACTATCCAAACTCTTCTTCCTTAATTCCTATGATAGTAAAATTGTAACAAGGGCATCTAACTTGGGATCTACGAGGTTAGCAGTGATAGCTAGGGTAACATTCTCCCAAGACTCAGGTAAAGAACAAAGAAGTAAGATACGTTTATCTTCCTCACTAACATCAACATCTACTGAAGCAAGCTGACTCAATAATAAATTAAAAGAATTTAAATGCTTTGTAACTGAATCACCCTCTCTCATTTTCATGGAAAATAATTTTCTTTTTAAATAGAGTTTATTTAGCATACTCTTGGCTTGATAGATCTCACCCAACCGATTCCACAATTTATGTGCAGTCTCTTCCTTTGCGACATTTAAATGATAGATTCTGACAAACACAAATAGATGGTTCCTCATGCCTTCTTATCTAGTCTATCCCACTCATCCAGAGAGACATCATCGAGTTTCTTCTCTTTTTGAATAGCCAACCACCTGTTTCTTTCTTCCAACAAATTCTCTATTTTCAGTGTCCACAACTCATACCTCATTCCATTGAACTTCTTAATGTCCAAACGAGAGGTTGATGCAATGGTGGATCCAGCCATAATATCAACTCAAGATCTGCAAAACAAACACAACCAAATCTCCCACTACAGCTACAACTTCCACACTACCAGCCAAGAGTCAAAGCTGGCCAGGCTCTGATACCAAATGTTAGAAATGAAAGCACAACTACTCAACAGAAATCTGATTCAAATATAATTTTTGCATTCTATAACTGTGTATTATCAATGGAGGTTGTAACATGCAATAGAAACTATGTAACACATAAACATAAAAAAATAGAAAGCTGAACACACAACACAGTGTTTAGTGGAGAAAACCCTTGGGGGTAAAAAACTCCATCAAGAAAGAGGCACAAGCTTGTATTAATCTGTAAAAGATTGTACAATACATCAACTACACAACTCTCTCCACCAGTCTTCAACTTGATAGCATTCCGACAGCACCTGAGTACCTAAAATCTATATTACAGCAACAAATACAATGGAAAATATTTATAGAAGAGTTTTCCCTCCATTCTAGGTGTCCACTTTCTCTCTCCTCCAATAACCCCACATGCAAGCATTAAATATCGCCATAAATGCAACCACCAAGTGGAAAAACCTTACCCATGCAAGGTGGGGTGCCTAGGTCCAGGAATAGCATGTAAAATCATCTTATGATGTGTCATAACTATCATAGATACCACCATCAATAAATCTTCCCAACATGGGCACTTGGGACTAATAATAACAACCACAACTAATAACGAGTATCATACGCGTCATACATGCATGGAATCTTATGACAACTTGCAACTACCATAAATCCACTTACACCACATTATGACAAGTTGGCATACATGCCAAAAATAGTATATTCCTCAAGGGGAATGCCTACCCTCATTTACCTCTGAGTTTTACATTTTCCAACAGTAAATATCACTCTGTAACTTCTGTCGGTAACTTCAAAATTACCACTATCAATGAGACTACCGCATTCCCTTATGGGTAATTACAAATTACAAATAATAAATGGGATAAAATACAATATTGGAATTTACAAGGTTAATGGCACCTTATTCCAACAATAGTTAAGGTATGTCAAGGCTAATACAGACAGGGGGAGCTTGTGTGTTTTGTTAATACAAAGGAAGATCACTAGACCTTTACCCTTGATGTGAAAGGGGGAGAGAATTTGAATATCAGGTTAGTGTTGCCATCAATGACAAAGGGGGAGATTATTGCATATGTTGTCATTAATGTCAAAGTGTTATGATTGATGATATGGAGTTATGATTGTTGCATATGTTGTCATTTGATGAAAAGAGTTGCATGAGGTATGAAGGATATTGTTTGAGAAGTTATCAAGTTATCAAGAATGTCAAAGGCACAAGAGATTGTACTACATTCTATCATAGATGAAGATATGACCTCATGGTTTGAAGGATAGCTAGAGATATATATGAGGTATGTATGATCCAAATTTTAGAGCATATGAACTACCGCAAAGACATCGAGAGTCAGCACAATGAAAACAATGATGTTGCAGTGTAAGGTTATTAGAGGTGAATTAGAAAGCTACTGCATTCTACCGCATCTGCATACAGCTTGGTGGATTGGAGAATATGTAAAGCAAAGATGGAATTATGACATATTTAAGTTTCAGAAGTTATAAATTATGGTAAATGTATTTAACAATGTTCTGAGTTGAGACTGTGCGACTGGCTTGTGTAAAGGATACCGATATCAATGTTTGAATGCTTGCACTAGCAAGTAGAAGAATGGACCAGAAAGGGGAGTTTATGAGAAGTTTTTTTTAGGTCCATTAGTGTTCATGGTATGAACCACTTGATAATATTTCACTCCTGTAGTACCACATAGAGTCTAGAGATAATGTATGGAAGGCTAAGTACTTATAGAGTCGACACGGTGTATTTGAGTACTAGCGTCATGTGTCTGGAAGTGTGTACCAACAAGAAAGTTTGGGAGGAAGGAAATTAGGTCCATTAGATCATTTAGTGTGAACCACATAATGGGATTTCACTCCTACTTTACCGCAGATGATTTTGGAGCTGACAAGTAAGGCTGATTACACATTTCATGATACATGTTACCTTGAGGCTGACACATATGATGTTTAGAAGGCTTGCAGAGGATATATATGAAGGAAAAAAGATTGTTACATGTGTTTTGTGTGGATCTGAAGAGAATGATCTGAAGATAGAACAGTAACTCTGTAAGCTATGATTTATAACTCATAACAGAGTCAGTATTGTGAAGGTGTTTGAGCCATCAGAATCAATCAAAAGACTAAGAAGATAATAGATATGATAGTGCGGAGATGTTTAAGTCATCAGAATAAGTCAAGGATGTCAAGGTGTTAACAGAGATGATGTTGCAGAGGTGATTGAACCATTAGGATCAATCAAAAGTTTCAGAGCAGAGATTGGTGCCTCATCTTGTAAGTGTTGTAGCACATTAGGGAGTTGGTGCTTCCTTTGAGTTGGTGCTCATAAAATGGGGGATTGGTGTCTTCTTTGGGTTGGTGCCCATAAAATTCATTGTATACTTTATTTTTATTTGTGAAGTTAGATTTGGACAGTAGATCCAAGCAGTTGGCTCATTGTGGTTTTCCCATCTTGGGTTTCCACGTAAATCTGGTGTTATGTCTATGTGTGTTCTTATGCTTCATATGGTTTAAATGTTTACATAGGATTGAATACATCTAAAGAGCAAAGATTTGAATATATATTGATTCACCCCCTCTCAGTATATCTGTCTTCAACATCCCCAACCTAAGTGGAGAAGGGCTTGCTTCTAGAGTTCTCTTATCCAAGGATGTTTGAAAGGAGGGAACCAAATTTTTGTAATCTTTGTAATGTCCTTGTGTCAAATCCATTGGATGTTGAACTTTTCCATCATACAAGTTTTTATTTTCTTGATAAAAGGACACTCACCCAACAAGTGGCTAATAGTTGCTTCATTGCTTTTACAAAGGATGCAGTGGTTGGCCAATTGGAAACCCCTTTTCTTTAAATTTTCTAAGGTCAACACTTTCATATGACAGACCAACCACCAAAAAAACTAAATTTTGGGAGTGGTTTAATTATTCCAAATTAAGCTCCAATTAAATTCTCAGTCATGATGCCCCGACAGGAGTATGAATCCCATCTTCATAGAGTAGCTTCCCAAAAAATTCACCGTCCAAACAAGACTATCATTGTTGATTCTTCCCCTAAACTTGAAACATCTTATCACTTTCAGAAATTTATTGCTAGCAATCACATTTTAATTACCACATATGTCTTCAGAGAAATTCCAATTAGATCTATCCTCCTTCCAGTAATCCTTAAATTTCTCACTGAATTTTCTTTGCATTTCCTCCTTAATCTAGGAACATAATATGTTATTATTTAGAGGGTAGGGAGAATCCAAGAATCCTCTCAAAATCTGGCCTGATCCCCCTTACCAACTTTCCACATGGTGCCTTTAAGCAAGATTTCTTTGCTTTTGACCAGATTGTTCCATATATTGGACCCAAAGGGGAATTGTTGAGACTAGAGGAGAGACTTACAATCCTGATCATCCAGATACTTGGACTTCATTATACTAGTCCAGTCATTGTAGCAGTACATTAATCTCCACCCAACCTTAGCTAGCAATTCCTTATTCATATTTTTAATATTTCTTATACCTAGCCCTCCTCTATCTTTAGGGGTACAAACTTTATCCCATGCTACCAGTGAAAGTTTTTGTTTTTCCTCGGTACTAGACCAGAGGATCTTCCTTGGATTTTCTCTATTTTCTCCACATTGCTGCAAGGAATCTTGAAAAGTGAAAGAAGATAGATGAGGGTACTTTGTAAGATTGATTTAATTAATAGAAGCTTCCCAAAATGACTTAGAAGAACTCCCTTCCAAGCGACAAGATTTCTTTGGAATATTTTGGTGAGTTTGGTCCAATATAATTAGTGTTACTATTTTGGGATAAAGGCATTCCCAAATAGGTCACTGACAACTGTTGGATATTATAAATAAGAAGTTTGGCAATTCTAGTTTGTAGCCTAATAGGGTATTGAAAAAGAATAATCCACTTTTTTCCATGTTTATCTGCTGTCCAGAAACTTGACCACAATAACTTTAAAGATATATTTCCATTCTTTAGCTTTAGCTAAAGTAGCTTCACTTAGAATAATGGTGTCATCGATGAACTGTTGATGGGATTGAGGACTAAGAGTTGTATCCAGAGAGAAACATTTGATTTTCTTTCCCCTAATACTTCCATCAATTTTTTAGCCTAATGCTTCAACCAAGATAATGAAGAGATAAGGGGAAATCAAATCTCCCTATCTTAACCCTCCCTTAGAATTGAAGTGGCCTTGGAGTGATCCATTGATGAGGATATAAAAAGTTGGGGTAGAATAATAGCCATTCATCATTTTAAACATATTCTCCTTGAAACCAAATTTTTGCAATACTTTGGATAGAAAATTCCAGGAGACCTTATCATAGGCCTTCAAAATGTCTAGCTTGAGGACCATTCTTTCCTTCCTACTTTTGTTCATAAAGTGGAGACATTCATGAATGGTGATAATAGTGTCGATAATTTTCCTACCAGCCACAAAATTGTTCTGTTTAGGATGTAATATTTGATCTAGAAAAGGTTGAATTCTTTGCACCAATAACTTGGAAAATATTTTATAGATAGTGTTACAAAGGTTGATAGTTCTGAAATCAGACATATTATTAGGACCAACAACCTTGGGAATGAGCATGATAAAAAATATTATTCAACTCCTTCAAGATCTCACTGGATCTAAAAAATTCTTGACCCATAATAGTAACACCTTTGTAGATTATTCCCCAATATTTTTGAAAAAAAATTGAAGGAAAGCCATCTAGCCCCGTAGCTTTGTAAGGATCCATGGAGAAGACAATCAATTTGATTTCTTTAGAAAATCCTTTATTGATCTCTAGGATTTCCTCATCAAATATGGATGGAGGAATGATCCGTAAAAACTCATCCATAATATTTTTGTTGACAAGGGTAGTAGGGTAAAGAAACTCCTTGAAAAATTCATACATTCAACTTGAATGTCTTCTTCATTCATGATTATTTCTCCATTAGGTTATTGAAGCTTAGATATGCAATTGAATTTTCTATTCTTGAGGATAGTTTGATGGAAGAACTTTGTTTTCTAATCTCCTTCTTTAAGCCACTGAACTCTCGAATTTTTCTTCTAGAACATTTCTTCTTTCTCAATAAGGTTATGTAGCTATCTTAAAAGTTATCTTTCTTTATAGAAAACATTAGTCGAGGCTCCCTCCCATCTATTTGTTTTTGTATGAGAGATAGATGGTCTTTGACTTCCTTTTTTGTGTGAAAATGTTCCCAAAAGATCTTATGTTCCAATTTTTTAGATGCAATTTAACAATCTTCAACTTTCTAGGTACTTTAAACATATCAGAATCTTGCACATCAATATTCCACCATTCCTTGATAAGATCTTCTAGACTTAGATCCTTAGTCCACATTGCATGAAATCTAAAAGGGAACTTGCCCATTTTTTCCTTGGACTCCCGCTTGAAGAGGATAGGAGTGTGATCAGAGCTGACTCTTAGGAGAGAAGATAACCTACATTTATCAAGGATATCCCATCTAGTAGAAATAAGAATCCTATCTAGTTTAACTAGAATGAGTTTATCACCCATTCTTTTGTTGGATCATGTGAAGGGGCTTCCTTCTAGTTCAACATAAATCAATCCTCTTCTATGCAGAAAGTTATCTAGATCCAACATACTTTCTGAATAATCCATTGTACCTCCCATTTTTTTTGAAGGGAATAAAGGGGTGTTAAAATCTCCCCCAACCATCCAATGGTGATTTTTGAAATCATACCTAAAATCCAATAGTTTGTTCTAAATTTTCCTTCTTTGAACTCTATTATTCAAAGCATAGATATTCAAAATTATCTATTCCACCTTGCTAATGAGATCCTTGAAAAGAATATTTAAGATATGTTAATATTTGGATAAGAAAGTACCTAATAAAAAGATTGGGTTCCATAACACAATGATTTTGCTAGAGGCACCCTCCAAATCTACAGCCAACACATGGGCATTGGGCCAAATGTACTTAGATATGCGAACCACATCCTTCGAAGAAATTTTTGACTCTTCAATAAGCAAATTGTTAGGTCTTGTTTCTTTGATAAAATCTTTTAGAACCCTCTATTTGTGAGGACTATTTAGTCCTCTCATGTTCTAGGAGTTGATGACCATTTCTTCACTCTTCTAGAGCTTACCTGCTCCAACATCTTTTGCCTCCCATTAGCCACTTCCTTGATTGTTTCCTTAATTCTAGTCCTACTCCCAAATTTCTTACCTGGTTTAGAATTATTCCCTACATCAATAATTTTCCTCCTAGCCTTTCCTTTCTTCTAGGACATTAGGGAACTTAACAAAGGACAAAGAGGAGTACCCCCTTTTGCTTCAGAGAGGGGGAAAGAGGTCCCAGGGCTATGAATAGACTCTGGGATTTCTCCATCTTCCAATTTAGGAAGGACATCTTCCTTAGGCCCTGAATGGGTGTCCAAAACCCCCTTGTTCTCTTATGTCTCCACCCTATCTCTTCTGGGACTGTCTTTTCTACCTGAGTCTCTCGAGATTAGAATCTAGACACTTACATCCTTGTACCCTCTAGAAGCCTCCTTCTCACTCTGGGGAATCTAAGGACTAGGGATTTTCCTCCTTTCTTTTACAATCCAGCCCTAAGCATCTAGATTTTGTGCAAGAATAGCATATTTCACTTTTGGAGCCAAAGAATTAGCCTTACTAGAGGTGGACTAGTTCGAGGAAGGGTAGTATTGCACACAAGAAGACACTGGGACACTACTGGCCTTCTCAATAATGATGGTGCAGTTCAAAGAGCTAAATGACAAGTGCTTCATTCAAACCACTTTCCACTCATCCTCTCTAATGGCTCTTTGAGTGGGAGATTTAGAGGAGACCTTAGCTTTTCTAGCTAGAAGTAGTTTTTTATTGTTCTTCACAGCCAAGTCTGCCTTGGGGTAGACATTAAATAGATGACCAGAAGAAGAACAATTATGGAAATAAAGTGCAGAGTTCTCATAGAGAATCTCTTGGTTCCATTCCCCTAACTTAGAATAGAGGGAGATCAATGTAGGTAAAATTTTGTGAGTTTCTAAATATAAACAAAATATTGCAAACACATATCTAGTCCTTTTAGTGACTTGATCCAAAGAGTGGAAATGTCCAAAAGAGTTAGCAATATCTATGATGATTTCTTCATCCCAAAACTCCAACAGGAGTCCTGGGAGACGTACCCCAAGTGGGGGCCGCAAATGACAAGACTTCAGCAGGGTTAAACCCTGTATGCCACTTGTAGAGAGAGACTCATTTTACCCAAAACTAGGGACCTTTCATCAGATACATGTACATTCCTCTGTTAAGGAGAAGCTAAAGGTTAAAAGGCCTTTAGGGAAGACAAAAACCACCAAACTTCCTTTGATAACCCATTTAGATGTGGTCCATTTCCTTACCATCTCTATATTGGGTCTTCTGCCAAAGAACTTATCCACCAGAACCTTGTCCATTTTTGAGAAGGCTCTATCCACAAAAGGATATTTGATATTTAGGTACATTTTCCCATTTAAGCATTCAAAGGAAACCCCATCATATTTAGGATTCTCTTAATAAAAAATTTCTTTCCAAGGCTTTAAACCCTTACCCTAACCAGGATCAGATTTTTGTTGGACTAGGATAGAATCTTGACCATCACAGGCCCCACTACACTAACCTTGAAGTAGAATCTTTTTCAACTTTTGAATTAGGGGACCCTCTAAGGGTCATCCCATTTTCAGTAGGGCCAAGCGGATCACGTAGATTCTGAGGACATGTCCTGTCCTCACCAGAAGAACAATGGAATCCCCCACCGAAGCCTAAAATTTCCCACCCATTGCTCCTAGCACCCATTTTAAAATAATATTGGTTGAAATATTCTTTCTATTAAATTCTTGTCATTACATAAGCAAGGGAATTGATTAAAGTATAGTATCATCTAGATTATGAGTTAGTTAGGAATGGATAGTATGTTGCGATTGCAAATAGGAAGGTAGTTTTGATTTGTGGAAAAGATTAAGTCATTGGTATTTTGGAATACTAATTCTTCCTACATTGTCTTATGATTTAATTATAGGGAGATAGTTAATTGCAAAAACTACATTTATTATGTGTTAGTGGAAAATTGTTTACAATAGTATGACAAGAGAATGATTAGAATTGTTTAGTTAGTTTGATTGTCTTTTCAGGTATAGTTGTATTAGAACCTCTAAAATTGAATTGTATGTGCTCTAAGATATAAATTTCATTGGGATTGAGCTATATAGGACTTGTGTGATTTAGTATCTATAAAACTATATGTTAGGGCTTCATAATTAGTTTTGCATATACCCATGCATTTACTTAAAGTACTATAAAGTCTTACTTCTAACAAACAGATTTATACTTGGTCGTAAGTCTTTTGACTGATCTATTGACATATATTATACTTTCCTTGATTGTATTAATAGAATCATGTTACTTCTATTTGAAGTTTCTTAGCCTTTAATGAATTCAACTAGCATGTTCTTCAATGTGCTTCAATTATCAGACACTTTCAGGATAATTTCTTGAGTAGTTTCTTAAAAGAGATAAGTAATATGTGCTTATTTTTCTAGATTGGTAATAATTTTGTGTGATATTTTAATTTAGGAACTATGTTTTGATATCTTGTGATTGTTGCCTGTTAAGCAAGACATATTGATCTTCTTGCCTTTAACAATCTTTGGTGATTTAACTATTCTACGATATTGATCTTTTTATCCTTATCTATGATCTTTGAAGATCCTTTATTGTCAATGTTCTTATTTGACCTTATAGATGATTTTGGTGACTTAAGCCACCTTACCTTTTAATGTGGGTCCATGAAGATTTAGAGTTGTAATCCTATCAATTCTTGACATTGACCTTCAATAATTTAGTGGTGAGATTATCATATCCTGTGATACCGACCTCTGATTATTTTTGGAATCATCTTGTTCTTGATATTGATCTTGGTGATTTAGTGTTGAAATTATCTTATACCTTAATGTTGATGTTTGATGATTCTTTGATGATCTTCGATGATTTGGTGTTGAAATAATCTTATCTTTGTAAATGTATTGTGATCAGGAAGGGATTGTTAAGTGGGGAGTGGATCTTCTCCTTTTGGGGTTAAGAGCCTCCCTTGTGTGGGGTTGGAGGAGTGAATGCCTCCTTTGGGATATAACCTAGTGTAGGGTGAGGTGTGTGGCCTCCATTAGAGTGAGTCCCCTCATAGTTGCATTGGAGTGTATTCCCTCTTCTCCCCCTCTTTATGGATCCACTACTAATTCATATGTGATGTTATTACCCATATGGTAGAAGATGTGAGTGGATGTCTCTATTGGAGTGTATTTCCCTTGTCTCTCCTATGCAATTGAGGAAGGGTGTGGAGGATCCTAATAGAGTGCATCCCCCTTGTCTCTTCCTCTATCATGAGATCATGATGTGCTTCATGTGAATATAAATTTATGTAGTAAGTGTTGTTTATGTGAGTTGTTAGGTTTTGTTGTGAATCAAGTATTAGAAATATTAACATGAGGAATTGAGTAATTTCTTGGAATATGATGATCATTCTTTCTTTAATTTTGATGATCTTTTATGCTTGATGTTGAATTTATCCTTGAGTTTAATGTTGAGACTTTTCTTTTAATTTAGTGTTGAGATCTTAATATCAGATAAAATAAAATTCACTAATACTCAGAAGAATCTGCGAGGTGGATTAACCTTGTATTCGACCAGCAGCTGAAATCTGAGGAAGAGTACAAGGTTTGTTTGTTTGGTTGGTATTTCTTATAGAAAAACTCAGTCAGTAATGGGCATATTGTGATTTTTTTGTAAGAAACTCAGAACCTAGATGGTTCCAATGGGTTGAAGTCTCTAGCCAAAGCATATATTGAATAATTAATCCCAAATGGCTATATCTGATTGTCTATCCCATATTGGATAAAGACATAGTCTGTATTGACTATGTGGAAAATAATGTCATGTATGGACAAGCCCAGTGAAAGTATAGCCCATATTGGCTATTCCTGAGTATTCAGATTGACTAAAACATACACCTTAATAAGATTGCATAAGAATTAATACTAATTTCTGAAATTCCTTTTCTTCCATAAAGAAAGTCTTAGTATATATATTCTTTGTTGGATGGATGAAGGAATACCTATTCCAAATGAATAGGAAACTACTCAAGTATATAGTTGAATAAGCATATTGAGTTGATATTTTTTTTATGAGAGTAATTTTATGTGCTATAGTAGGTATTATATCTCTTTGTGTAAGATTGTTGGTTAGAGTCATTCATATGCAAAATGTCCTTGATCATGAATAGACTTGTTTAACTTATTGCAAGTTGACATGTTTGGTTGAAGGAAAACATTGAGGATTAACCTCTTGAACCCTGCTTAATAGAGATAGGAGAAAAATGATTTGACATAAGTGAGTTTTGAAGGTTCGTTGCATGGAAATCATTTGTATATGAGTCTAGACATGGAATATCATTATCTCCATGATTGCATTCATAGTTAGTGATGTTTGAATAGTACTCAAGTTGGGATAAACTCTTCTTAGATGACATGCATATAACATAATGTGTGAATGAGAATAACAAGTATCTCCTTGAAGGATCAATTTTTAGAAAGAGATGACATCCTGATCTTGCTTGTAAAGAAATTGGGCAATAACTAGCTTGTTCAAAATACTATTTAATGTTCTCATAACTTGTGCAAGTGTTCATTGTTGGATATAGGAAATATTTGGTTATAAACAAATAGGTACATGAAAAGGAATTAACATCTTTGATAGGTAGATAAGATGTAGGATTAAGGTAAATCAGGAAGGAAAGGTGTGATAACTCTATGACTTAATAAATTTGAGGTTTGCTTAACCATGACTAGAACATAAGAGCATCAAGACAATGGATAGGATGTCACGGACCTAGATGATGCTTAATTATGAATTTTCAATTGAGAAATAATATTATTCAATTTGACAAATTGTGATGTCTCGATATTAAGGCATTGTTTAAATTAAAGATTTAAACATCATGATAAAGACAGTGAAGTCGCTTTCGTAAAATATGGTGTTTGTCGTGTCCTTTCTATCGTCAATATGGCTGATAATTGTGAATAATATTAAATAATATTATTATATAAATATAATTAGAATATAATAACAAGAATGTATTAATATATTTATAAAGGATAAATATAAATATAAGATATAAAATATAAATATTAATTAATATCATATAAGACAAAGTCTTATAAGGCAATGAAGGATATAAAGAAATCCAATTTGAAGAGGTGGCTGATTTCATAAATCAGTTCCAAAGAATAATATAACAGTGCATGAATATAAACCCAGCAATCAAATAAGCAAATCGTAGGCAGCACTAAGCAAAGTTAGAAAAGGTAGATGTAATAAAAAGGTATTAGATTATTTATTATATCTATGGCATCAATTATCATAGTAGCACTTAAGACAAAGTTAAAGACCAATTTGTAAACAATGATTAAGATTAAGGGATACGATTGGTAAACCGATAAATTGTTATAAGCCAACAGATACACCCATACAAACAAAGACAAATTTATAAGGTGGCAAGACAAGAGGTACGATTAAGGAAGAAGAGGAGTGATTAGCAAATGCTATTTCTCTTCATTATTGAAAGGTGATGTCTATTACATAGATCGCCTCAATTGGAGGTGTATAAGATGATAGAAAGATGGGGAAGAGGATCTTACATAGTAGATTTACAAGTATGAATATGCAGAGGAATATATATATATATATATTTTGATTTTTATCAGGAGGAAAGAATAATATATTTTTCTGAGTATAAAGAAGATAAGGAGATATCTAATTGGAAGAGGCAAATAAAGGAAATACTGATGAAAGTAAGAATGATATGCATTCTATATCTGAAATATATAAGTAGCTGCAGATAGCATAGAAGGAAGACATAAAGGCCAGAGAACAGTCAAGGAACATATATTAGAAAATAGCAGTAGTCTTGTTAGGAATTGTAATGAGGCTTATGTATTATTGTTTAACTAACCAATGTGCATGTAAACTGATATGAGATATTTCATAATTTTATATATGTTTGAACTAATGTGTTAATATGAAGATTTGTGTGAATATTATGGTTACTATTATAGAGGAAATGTGATGCAAGAGGGATAATGTTGATGGGGTACTTTTCTAGGTATGCCACCCCTCTAGGGGGATTGAATAATCCCATTGGGGCCAAGGGGGTACAAAGGATACTATCCTTGGGCTTAGAAAAGATGGCTTCTGGGACACCCTTTGTGATCTCAATCTCCTATCATAGAATGTAAGTTTAAAGGAACCAATCATAGAGAAAGGGAAAGGAAATGACAAGATGAGGGGGAACAAGATAACATATGCCTCATTAGGTAGATGTCATGCCCACATTTCCCATGCGGTCACGACACACATCACACGTGTCATGTCCACATTTGTCATGTGGTCATGACACAAAATATAAAAAAAAATCCACGCTTCCCTAGAAACCCCTTCGTACGCGTAAGCGTGCTCGGTGGCATTACGCTTAAGGCGTAAACAATACAATTGAATGTGGGTTAATGCGTACAAGTGTGCATACCAATCGCAATGAAGGCCAAACTAGGGGGTCAATGCAACGTGGTTAACATTGCCAATAGGGTTAGGATCAACGATCGAAACCCCAAGTTATCCTATGTGAATGAAGGGATTTTAACGTAAGTCAAAATCAATAACCAAAAACCAAATGCATGAGAGGATGATAAAATACAAAATTCAAAAGAAGATACTCAGCAAACAATATTATAATCCCAAACAGGGTTAAACTTCACTATCCTAACTAACCCTAAATTCTAGAAAAATCTGGCAGCATAATGCCTCACGGATGTGATTAGGGTTTATTGACTAAAACTAATTTTGATCGAAAGGTTTAAAGGTTTGATGTTAAATTACCTATGTCTCACTAGTTGAATTGGTAAATCAGTTGATTAAGTTAATGGAACATTTTTCAACAAAGTCTGATCAATTTGTTCTTCTTCACGTTTTCTATACTTTAAAACTTTTTCAACAAAGCTCGATCGATTTGTTCTTCTTCGTGTTTTCTATAATTTAAAACTTTTTCAACAAAGCTCGATCAATTTGTTCTTCTTCATGTTTCCAATCAATCAGAGTTATCTCTGCATCATTTACATTATTCCTAATTTCTTGGTAGATCAAATCTCAGAAACATGTTTTACTAACTTCGTTTTCAAAGTTTACTAGGTCTCCGAGTCGGGTCTAAAACAACGTTTAATTTAATTTTGTTAATTAAATTGCTCCATCATGATTAAAAGGAATATTAAATTTTGATTAATAACGTGAGGTTTAAATCATCCTCGTAGAGGTAGATTTCTTAACCTGTTTGTTTAAAATATCTACCTCTCAATATTTTAATTGTATAAAATTTAATGGATACAAATAAATCCTTTTCTCCCAAAAATTTAAATTAAAAATCAATAAATTATAAATCCATCTAATCCTGATTAAATCAATTTATTTACATCCATTAACAAATAAAAATAATAATATTTTAAAAAGAATAAAGTTTTACCATTTAATTAATTTTCTCAATTTCCCTATATAATTTCTAAACTTAAAACAATGAACAAAAATAATAACAAGAGGGGAATTAAATTTTAAAATAGATTTTATTTCCACCTTGCCCTAATTTCTTCTAACAATAAAATATGATTTTCTTTATTGCAAAAACCCTAGCCCTATTTTCTCATTTCCTCCTCTTTGTTTTTTTTCACTTTTATCTTTCTTTCTCTTTCTCTCTCATTTTGTGTTTTCTTGGTTTTGATTGTAGGTTGAATGGCCACATATGAAATGCATATGATGGCATTTGAATATATATATATATATATATATATATATATATATATATATATATATATATATTCATTGTATTTTTTAAACTGGATTTCCTTTTAAAAATATTTATTTTATTTTTCTGTTAAAATACTAAAAGACCCTAAGTGTAATTGTGGCAGGTCTATGGGGATGTGGAGAAGGAGCGATGGATCTCATGAGGGCTGCTGTGTTTAAGGCTAGTGGTGGGATTCAAAGACAGGCGGTGGGGATGAGGTGATGGCGGCAGAGATTGAAGGACGGCCGCAGAGAGTCTACTGTGGGGTGGAGGTGGAACGGAGGGCGGTTCTATTGGTGGTGGTGTCCAGTGTTTACCGTGGGGTTTGGGGATAGTGGGGAGTGTGGGGAGGGGAGCGGAGCCCCCACCACGTCCCATACAATGAGGTGTGGGTGGGGGCTCCGTCCCCCTCCCCACACCTAAACAAAAAAAGAAACGCAGCGGAGGGGGGGTTCGAACCCCCCCTCACCATTCTCAGTATTTTTTTTATTCACTGTTCTCCTTCCCGCTACTGCAATACATAGTCCACTTAACACTCAACATTTTTTATCAAGTTCTAATTTTAATATATATATATATATAAATTTAAAATCACACTTTATGGTATATATATATATATATATATATTTAATACAGTCAATTAATTTTATTTGGCAGAAATAATAAAAAACAATTTATATTTAAATTCATATAATGCATACATTCATATACACATAATATATATAATTAAATTTTCCTTTTCTTCCATTCACCTACAATTTTCCTTTTCTTTTTTTTTCAAACAAATACACAAAGATATTTATCTATCCTTTTTTTTTTAAATCTTCTACAAGACAAGGAACTCATTCTAAAGTATTTCATTGCATGATTAATATTTTCATTTTTTAAGAAAGAACTTATGCAAATAATTAAATACCTCTAATACATAACCACAACTAATTTTCTTTCTTCAAGAGTACAATATACAAAATTTCATATTTTATCCCAATAATAAATCCACAACTTTACCAATTGATATTTTAATTTAAAATGAAATAAACATACAATGAAATAGCTTAAAACCCAATTTTCTTCCTTCTACTTTTTCTTTTAAATGGTAACAATAAAATCAACAAATGTTAAATCTTTATTTCAAAAGCAAATAACTTACACAACAAATAAAAAGAAAATACATTTTTACAATAAGAGAGAGAACAATGCTCTTCTCTTGGACAACTAACAAATGATAAAATCTCCTAAGTAGGCTAAGCTCTCTCTCAAGAGCTAAAAGAGTAAAGGAAAATAAAATATCAACTCCAAGAACAAGGTGTTTTCTCCAACTTCACAACTTAGCTCCAATGAACCTGCATATCACAACAAGCGGAAAGAAAACCACACATCTTGCTCTCCTCCCTACCATAGACCCGCAAGAGGGTCACCCCCGAGCTAGGGAGGTCATCCACACACTTGGGAACTCATTCCACTTCACAACAAGACATTCAAACAACCAAACACAATTTTACACCCATGGATAGAACAACACAAGAACTCAACCAGGATGAGTTCAAAGGGGTAGGGGAGTGGACACACTCAACTCAAGAGTGCCACTCCTACAAATATCCCAAAACAATTACCTCATAAGGCCTCTAGCCAACATATTTAAACACAATTTCCACAAAGTTTCCATTTTGGCTTTCAAGCCATTTCACATATTGCTCAAAATCTCATATATTGCCCTCAAGGCTTACAACACCACAAAAACAAGGTAATGACCCCGAGGAGGTTCACTCCTCCCCCACCCCACACTTGTTGAGCATCTTCTCCCAAGTGGGAGAGGCTCTTACAACACCCTTACAATTTTCCCCACAACAACAATAAAAACTCAAACATATGAATCTCACACATAGCACCACACAAGTAGTAAAATACATAAGGAGAAGGCCTAAGCCTTGAAACCAACCTTTAAAAGCCCAGTTATGGTAGATGGTTGATGTAGAGCTTCTTCAAATCCTCCTCCAACATAAGCCACAAAACTCTCTCTATCTTTTTCCCCCCAAAAAAAAATTCAAACCATAAAATTATCCAAAAATTTAACAACCCATAACCTTCTCCAAGTGGGATTAAAATAAGCTCAACCCATGAACTTTGAGGAATGGGGAGGTGACACTTGTCACCTCCTCACTCTTCCTCCCCACTACAAGCAAGACCCATGGGATGGGTGATGACACATGTCACTCACCCATCCCCAAGTCTCCCTCACCCCTCCACTTGTCCTCTCTCAAACATGTGGGAGAGAAAAGTGAAGCTTAAGAGGGAATGGGTGACACATGTGCCCCATTCCTTCCTTCCTAAGAGGGACCACACAACTCCAAGGTACCCTCACTAATTGTGAGAGAGACTTGGAGTAAAGTCCTCCACAATTGGGGGTCTTGGAGACATCTCCAACCTTGGGAAGTGGAAAGGGATGGGGTTGAGTGTTGGACCCACTCATCCTCTCCCTCCCATGCCTCCAATTTCGTCACTTAACTTTAGGGTGAAGTTAAGGTGACCAAATGGAGGTTTACCAAGGGTTACCCAATTCAAAAAGGTCCCTAGACCCAAGGGGTACAACCCAAGGTCAAGTTTAGCTCATTTTGAGCACCTAGGGTTTAGTTAAAGCACATGAAAGAGGGTCTCAAAATTTAAAATTAAAAAAAAAAATAAAATTCAAAGACAAAATTCTTACAACACTAATTAGAATTCAAATTAAAAGAGGGGTTGACTTATCCCGATTAACAACATGCAATCAACATTATAGAATTTCATCATACATAGAGTTGATCTTGTTTCCTCATGGAACTAGATCAACTTCACAAGGGATAACAACATCGTGTGTGGGTTGATCTCTAATTTCTATGGTTTGTTAGAAATACCTGGGCAATTAATTGCAAAGTTAATTCCACACACATATATTTAATAGCTGAAGAAAATTAAAAAACATACACTCACATAAATCATCACAAGTTCACTTAAGCATAAAGGAAGTCACATTACAATTAGATTCTAAATTCTGCATTTCAAACATCCATTCCCAAGATTAAATCACAAAACCAATTTCTATCTGACATCACCCAATTAGTTTTCCCATAACATCATAATATAAAGCATCTATCTAACATCATAAATAAAGCAATGTCCAGGTCTAACACATCGTAAACATACTAAGCATACAAATCCACATACAACACAAAGTCTAATAGTCTGGGAATTCAGGATCAACAGTCCCACAAGTCTAAATGTATCATCAATAGTAAAATAAATAGTCAAGTATAAGGGAGTGAAAAGTAGGCCTCACATCCTCCCCCCCTAAGATTGTACTTCCTCCTAAAAGTTGACAAAGAGGTGAGGATAAAGGGCCCTCAATATCATTGCATCCTCCCATGTCGCCGTGACTTCATCGTACATGTCCCACTGGACCCTAACCTGGTCCAGCTCTTGACCTTGAAGGCCCAGCGTCCGATGAGCCAATATGCGAATTGGCTCCAAATCTAGCTAACCATTTGCCTTTACTTGAAGAGAACTCCAATCCAATACGTGAGATAAGTCAGAAATGTAACGTCGTAAAACTAAAACATGAAATACATCGTGGATACGCGACAGGCTAGGTGGCAAGGCTAGACGATAGGCTACAGGTCTTATCCGCTCCAAGATCTCAAAAGGTCCTACAAACTGAGGTGCTTCTGTAATGGATTGGACTCTTGTGCGGTCGCACTCTCAAAAATACTATGTCACCCACTAAGAAGCTCCGATCTACCCTCTTAGCATCGGCACACTTCTTCTGTCTATCTTGTGCCTCTTAAAGTCTCTGTCTAATCAGTGTGACTTGCTACTCCATATCCTGAACTAACTCTAGACCGATGGCAACCCTGTCCTCTATCTGATCCCAACTCAATGGTGTCCTGCATGGTCTGTCGTATAAATCCTGAAAATGAGGCATACCCAACGAGCTGTGATGCCCATTATTGTAGGCAAACTCAACTAGATACAGATACTCCTCCCATCTAGACTGATGGTCCATAACATACATATGAAGCATGTCCTCCAACACCTGATTAACTCTCTCTCTGTCCATCGGTCTCAGGATGGTAAGTTGAACTGAAGTTGAGCTGTGTGCCCAACACCTGCTGTAAGGCTCTCCAAAAAGCTGAAGTGAATACTGAGTCTTTGTCAGAAATGATACGGCAAGGTACTCCATGTAATCTAACAATTTGATCTAAGAACACTCTCGCCATAGATGGTACATTGTACGTCATGTGTACAGGTGAGAAATGCGCTACCTTGGTCAACTTGTCAACTATCACCATGATGGCATCATGGCAGCGTGATGACATAGGAAGACCAACAATAAAATCCATGGAAATGGTGTCCCATTTCCACTCAGGTATCTCATGAGGGTACAACAGTCCTGCTAGATGTTGATACTCAGCCTTGACCCTCTGGCACTCAAGGCAACGAGCAACATATTCTGCATTGTCTTGTCTCATACCTGCCCAATGGTATAACTGTCGCAAGTTGGCATGCATCTTCTTCACCCCTAGGTGTGCTGTATAAGGTGCTCTATAAGCCTCTAAAAGAATCACTACATGAAGATCTCCCGTACGGGGTACATAGATGCGCTAACGATGTCTAAGCAAACCATCTGACTCAAGGGAATATCTTGCGAATCTACCCTTAAGGGCCCTCTATTTTTGGATCTCCTGCTGCACCTTAAGAAACCACTCGTCCTCAGGTAGATGTTGTAAGATACGCTCTCTCAAGTCCACACTCAATGTCAAGGTCAAGATCTCATGGCACCTTCGACTCAAGGCGTCAGCGACCACGTTCTCCTTCCCTTTGATGTAGTGGACATCAAAGTCATACTCGCATAAAAACTCCATCCAACGCTGCTAGCAGCCATTCAAATTTGGCTGTGTGAATATGTACTGCAAGCTATGGTGATCTGAATGGAGCTCAAAGCAATGACCTAAAAGAAAGTGTCTCCAATGAACAAGAGCATGTACCACTACTACGAGCTCTAAATCATGAGTAGGGTAGTTCAGCTCATGTGTCTTAAGCTTACGCGACTCATATGCTATTGCCCTACCACCCTACATAAGCACGGCTCCCAAACTCTCAAGTGATGCATCTGTGCAAATAGCAAAATCCTCTATAGGATCTGAAACCGCTAAGATGGGAGCACTGATAAGATGCTCCTTGAAGACCCCAAAGGCCCTCTCGCACTGCTTGGTCCAAGTGAAACTCTTCCCTTTCTGCTGAAGGGAAGTGATGGGATGCACTATTCTGGAAAAGTCCTCAATGAATCTATGGTAGTAACTGGCTAATCACATGAAACTCCTAACCTCTGTCACAATGGTGGGTGTTAGACAATCCTGGATAGCTCTGATCTTCGATGGATCTACGGAGATGCCATTGCCTGATAGGATGTGCCCCAAGTACTGCACCTCTGTCTTGAAGAAGGCACACTTTTCCAGGTTGCCATAAAGCTGCTACTCTCGCAAGCACTACAAAACCTGAAGCAGATGATCCACATGCTCCTCCTCGATCTGTGAATAGATCAAAATATCATAGAGAAAGATGATCACCAATCGATCCAAGTAAGTGTGGAACATCCTGTTCATGAGACTCATGAACACTGTAGGGGCATTCGTCAAACCGAAGGGTACCACTGTGAACTCACAATGGCCATATCTAGTTCAAAAGGTAGTCTTATGAATATCTGCCTCTATGATATGCAATTGGTGATACCTAGATTTCAGATCAATTTTTGAGAACACTTTGGCTCCCTGCATCTGGTCAAAAAGGCCATCAATCCTCGGCAGAGGGTAACGATTCTTCACCATCACCTTGTTCAACTGCCTGTAATCCATGCACAAGCGAAGAGACCCATCCTTCTTCTTCACAAAGATAACTAGTGCGCCCCATGGTGAAATGCTAGGTCAGATGTGCCCCTTCTCAAGTAACTCCTCTAACTACAGTTTGAGCTCTGTGAGCTCATGCGTAGTCATCCTGTAGGGTACACGAGACACTGGCTCTGTACCCGGCACTAGATCAATGTGGAAATCTACCTCTCTGCGTGGAGGCATACTTGGTAATTCTGGTGGAAACACGTTGGCAAACTCTCTCAGGATAGGGTAATCATCCAATGAAGGCTCAGGGTCATCCTTTGATCTATCACTGACCGTGATAGCGAACATCTGGCAGCCCTTCTGCATGTAGCGCTTAAGATGCTACGTGGATATCATACAAACTGCCATGGGCTTCTGAATGCCCACTATCTCAACCGTTGCACTATGATCATCTAAGCAGCTAATCGTCCTTCAATGACAATCCAGCTTGGCTCTATGAGCTGCAAGCCAATCCATTCCCAAAACTACACTGTAGGATCCTAATGGCATAACTCTAAGATCACAAGATGTAGTGAAGGAACCCAAGGAAATCTCATAATCCTGAACCAAGGTATCTACTGACATCTTGGCCCCAGAGGCCAACTCAACCTCCCACCTAATGTCCTGCCTAGAAGCCACCAGCCTGCAACGTTCCACTAACGATGTAGATAGAAAAGAATCGGTAGCTCCAGAGTCAAAAAGAATAGAGATGGGGGCATCCCTGATCATACCTAATGTCTCAATCATGGATGCCTGATAGTCAACCTGGCAGTTATCAACCACTGCAAACATGCGGTGGGACTTGCCCACATCTCCTACAGTCTGCTCTGACCCTCCTGAATGGGGCTATCTCCCTGCTGTGAAACTTTGTGGACACTCTCTGGCCAAATGCCCTACCCCACCACAAACATAACATGGGCCCCTAGCCTGTAACTACCCTGACTGAGTCCTACCCGACTGCTACTGTCCACTCCATCCTGTGGACCCCTGTGAACCTCTATACGAATGCTGTGACCTCACGGGTCCCGCAGATGATCCCTGCTATCTCTGATCCCTACACAGGCCCTGCTACTACCAACCACGGTTCTGTCCTCCCTGAGCCCTCTGCTGGGGTCTAGACCTCTGCTAATGTTGTTGCTGCTATTGTGGAGGCCTAGGAGGTAATGATGAAGGATTAGATCCTCCTCTCTATGGTGTTGGTTGTGGTCTATGAAAGTTCTGTTGCTGCTGATGATTATGGTCCTAAAACTGTGGGCATGAATTATGCCCTCGTCCCTGAATCTCCTCTGCAATATAAGCCTTCTCGGCAGCCTCACTCATAGTTTGGGGATCTGCCATACACACTGGTCCTGCTATTCCCTGATTCAAACCTTTGATGAATTTGTGCACTAGGAGTTTCCCATCATGGAGATACTCTGCATAACATGAAAGCTCAATAAACTGGCTCTCATACTGTGCAACTGTGAGTCCTCTCTGCTATAAGTCATGGAACTCATCTATCTGGCGCTACCTATAATGATCTAACAAGTAACGCGCATTAAAGTGCTCTATGAAAGTGTCCCATGTGAGTGTGTCTAATGATAATCGACGCTTGCACTCCTCAGTGTACCACCAAGTAACTGCTGCATCTCTCAGAAGGTGTACTACCACTCGTGCTTTCGTGTTGCTCCTATAAGGTCGCAACACGAAGCATTTGTCTAAACTGATGAGCCAAGCCTCAGCCTTGGCTCCCTCTGTAGCTCCTGCAAAGGTAGGTGGATTAAGCCTAAGTAGGTCTCTGATGGGATCTCCTCTGTCTCTAAGTCCTATAACTGGCTCCTCCATACCATACTCATAAGGTCCATGATGTACCTGCTCTACCCTCACAGTCTCATCTCATCTCAGATGTCACGGAGGACTCCTACTTTGTGCTCTGTAAGCTGACCCTACCTCCTCCACTGTAGTATCAGGTATCTCTACAAAAGGCTCCACACGTGGCACCTCTCGTGAATTGACGCAGGGCTCTACACGTGGCTTAGCTCGTGACTCAGCACGTGGCTCCTCACATGGCTCCTCTTGCGGATCAACATGAGGTTCATCACGTGGCATTGGTATAACTAGCAATAGCCTCTCTAGCATGGCCTATAATGTCTGTAGAATCTAAGGACCTATGTCAAGTACTGGTGGTGCCTATGGTACTAGCGAATCTACTAAGGCTGTTGGTAACTGTCCCTCTACAGAGGAATCACTGTGCACCTCAACAGATGCAATGTTATGCGATCGTGCTCGTCGATAACATCGGGAAGGCATCCTATAAAAAAAGGTAGGCACTAATTAATCAAAGTTGCAGAATAAGTAACGTGCCCAAATATGCCTAGTGTTTAAACTCGGGCTCTAATACTAAATGTCATGCCCACATTTCCCATGCGGTCACGACATGCATCACATGTGTCATGTCCATATTTGTCATGTGGTCATGACACGAAATATCAAAAAAATTTCCACGCTCCCCTAGAAACCCCCTCACACACGTAAGCGTGCTCGGTGGTGTTACGCTTAAGGCATAAACAATATAGTTGAATGTGGGTTAATGCGTACAAGTGCACATACCAATTGTAATGAAGGCCAAACTAGGGGGTCAATGCAATGCAGTTAACATCGCCAATAGGGTTAGGATCAACGATCGAAACCCCAAGTTATCCTATGTGAATGAAGGGATTTTGACGTAAGTCAAAATCAATAACCAAAAACCAAATGCATGAGAGGATGATAAAATAAAAAATTCAAAAGATGATACTCAGCAAACAATATTATAATCCCAAACAGGGTTAAACTTCACTATCCTAACTAACCCTAAATTCTAGAAAAATCTGGCAGCATAATGCCTCACAGACGTGATTAGGGTTTATTTACTAAAACTAATTTTGATCGAAAGGTTTAAAGGTTTGATGTTAAATTATCTATGTCTCACTAGTTGAATTGGTAAATCAATTGATTAAGTTAATGGAACATTTTTCAACAAAGTCCGATCAATTTGTTCTTCTTCAGGTTTTCTATACTTTAAAACTTTTTCAACAAAGCTTGATCGATTTGTTCTTCTTCATGTTTTCTATAATTTAAAACTTTTTCAACAAAGCTTGATCGATTTGTTCTTCTTCACGTTTTCGATCAATTAGAGTTATTTCTGTATCATTTACATTATTCCTAATTTCTTGGTAGATCAGATCTCAGAAACATGTTTTACTAACTTTGTTTTAAAAGTTTACTTGGTCTCCGAGTCGGGTTTAAAACGACGTTTAATTTAATTTCATTAATTAAATTGCTCCATCATGATTAAAAGGAATATTACATTTTGATTAATAACGCGAGGTTTAAATCATCCTCGTAGAGTTAGATTTCTTAACCTGTTTGTTTAAAATATCTACCTCTCAATATTTTAATTGTATAAAATTTAATTGATACAAATAAATCCTTTTCTCCCGAAAATTTAAATTAAAAATCAATAAATTCTAAATCCATCTAATTGTGATTAAATCAATTTATTTACATCCATTAACAAATAAAAATAATAATATTTTAAAAAGAATAAAGTTTTACCATTTAATTAATTATCTCAAATTCCCTATATAATTTCCAAACTTAAAACAATGAACAAAAATAATAACAAGAGGGGAATTAAATTTTAAAATGGATTTTATTTCCACCTTGCCCTAATTTCTTCTAACAATAAAATATGATTTTCTTTATTGCAAAAACCCTAGCCCTATTTTCTCATTTCCTCCTCTTTGTTTTTTTTCACATTTATCTTTCTTTCTCTTTCTCTCTCATTTTGTGTTTTCTTGGTTTTGATTGTAGGTTGAATGGCCACATATGAAATGCATATGATGGCATTTGAATATATATATATATATATATATATATATATATATATATATATATATATATATATATATATATATATATATATATATTCATTGTGTTTCTTAAACTGGATTTCCTTTTAAAAATATTTATTTTATTTTTCTGTTAAAATACTAAAAAACCCTAAGTGTAATTGTGGCAGATCTGTGGGGATGTGGAGGAGGAGCGGCGGATCTCATGAGGGCTGCTGTGTTTAAGGCTGGCGGCAGGATTCAAAGACCGGCGGCGGGGGTGAGGTGATGGCGGCGGAGATTGAAGGACGGCCGCAGAGAGTCTGTCGTGGGGCGGAGGTGGAGCGGAGGGCGGTTCTATCGGCGGCGGTGTCCAGTGTTTACCGTGGGGTCTGGGGATAGTGGAGAGTGTGGGGAGGGGGGCGGAGCCCCCACCCACATCCCATACGATGGGGTGTGGGTGGGGGCTCTGCCCCCCTCCCCACACCCAAACAAAAAAAGAAACCCAACGGAGGGGGGGTTTGAACCCACCCTCACCATTCTCAGTATTTTTTAATTCACTGTTCTCCTTCCTGCGACTGTAATGTGCAGTCCACTTAACACTCAGCATTTTTTATCAAGTTTTAATTATATATATATATAATGTATATATTTAATACAGTCAATTAATTTTATTTGACAGAAATAATAAAAAACAATTTATATTTAAATTCATATAATGCATAAATTCATATACACATAATATATATAATTAAAATTTCATTTTCTTCCATTCACCTACAATTTTCCTTTTCTTTTTTTTCAAACAAATACACAAAGATATTTATTTATCCTTTTTTTTTAAAATCTTCTACAAGACAAGGAACTCATTCTAAAGTATATTCATTGCATGATTAATATTTTCATTTTTTAAGAAAGAACTTATGCAAATAATTAAATACCTCTAATACGTAACCACGACTAATTTTCTTTCTTCAAGAGTACAATATACAAAATTTCATATTTTATCCCAATAATAAATCCACAACTTTACCAATTGATATTTTAATTTAAAATGAAATAAACATACAATGAAATAGCTTAAAACCCAATTTTCTTCCTTCTACTTTTTTTTAAAATGGTAACAATAAAATCAACAAATGTTAAATCTTTATTTCAAAAGTAAATAACTTACACACACAAATAAAAAGAAAATATTTACAACAAGAGAGAGAACAATGCTCTTCTCTTGGACAACTAACAAATGATAAAATCTCCTAAGTAGGCCAAGCTCTCTCTCAAGAGCTAAAAGAGTAAAGGAAAATAAAATATCAACTCCAAGAACAAGGTGTTTTCTCCAACTTCACAACTTAGCTCCAATGAACCTGCATATCACAACAAGGGGAAAGAAAACCACACATCTTGCTCTCCTCCCTACCATAGACCCACAAGAGGGTCACCCTTGAGCTAGGGAGGTCATCCACACACTTGGGAACCCATTCCACTTGACAACAAGACATTCAAAAAACCAAACACAATTGTACACCCATGGATAGTACAACACAAGAACTCAACTAGGATGAGTTCAAAGGGGTAGGGGAGTGGACACACTCAACTCAAGAGTGCCACTCCTACAAATATCCCAAAACAATTACCTCATAAGGCCTCTAGCCAACATATTTAAACACAATTTCCACAAAGTTTCTATTTTGGCTCTCAAGCCATTTCACATATTGCTCAAAATCTCATATATTGCCCTCAAGGCTTACAACACCACAAAAACAAGGTAATGACCTCGAGGAGGTTCACTCCTCCCCCACCCCACACTTGTTGAGCATCTTCTCCCAAGTGGGAGAGGCTCTTACAACACCCTTACAATTTTCCCCACAACAACAATAAAAACTCAAACATATGAATCTCACACATAGCACCACACAAGTAGTAAAATACATAAGGAGAAGGCCTAAGCCTTGAAACCAACCTTTAAAATCCCAATTATGGTAGATGGTTGATGTAGAGCTTCTTCGAATCCTCCTCCAACATAAGCCACAAAACTCTCTCTATATTTTTCCCCCAAAAAAAAATTCAAACCATAAAATTATCCAAAAATTTAACCCATAACCTTCTCCAAGTGGGATTAAAATAAGCTCAACCCATGAGCTTTGAGGAATGGGGAGGTGACACTTGTCACCTTCTCACTCTTCCTCCCCACTACAAGTAAGACCCATGGGATGGGTGATGACACATGTCACTCACCCATCCCCAAGTCTCCCTTACCCCTCCACTTGTCCTCTCTCAAACATGTGGGAGAGAAAAGTGGAGCTTAAGAGGGAATGGGTGACACATGTGCCCCATTCCTTCCCTCCTAAGAGGGGCCACACAACTCCAAGGTACCCTCACCAATTGTGAGAGAGACTTGGAGTAAAGTCCTCCACAATTGGGGGTCTTGGAGACATCTCCATCCTTGGGAAGTGGAAAGGGATGGGGTTGAGTGTTGGACCCACTCATCCTCTCCCTCCCATGCCTCTAATTTCGTCACTTAACTTCAGGGTGAAGTTAAGGTGACCAAATGGAGGTTTACCAAGGGTTACCCAAGTTAAAAAGGTCCCTAGACCCAAGGGGTACAACCCAGGGTCAAGTTTAGCTCATTTTGAGCACCTAGGGTTTAGTTAAACATGAAAAAGGGTCTCAAAATTTAAAATTTAAAAAAAAATGAAATTTAAAGACAAAATTCTTACAACACCAATTAGAATTCAAATTAAAAGAGGGGTAGACTTATCCCGATTAACAACATGCAATCAACATTACAGAATTTCATCATACACAGAGTTGATCTTGGTTCCTCGTGGTACTAGATTAGCTTCACAAGAGATAACAACATCGTGTGTGGGTTGATCTCCAATTTCTGTGGCTTGTTCGAAATACCTACACACTCAATTGGAAAGTTAATTCCACATATATATACAATAGCTGAAGCAAATTAAAAAACATACAATCGCATAAAATATCACAAGTTCACTTAAGCATAAAGGAAGTCACATTACAATTAGATTCTAAATTCTGCATTTCAAACATCCATTCCCAAGATTAAATCACAAAACTAATTTCTATCTAACATCACCCAATTAGTTTTCCCATAACATCATAATCTAAAGCATCTATCTAACATCATCAGTAAAGCAATATCCAGGTCTAACACATCGTAAACATACTAAGCATACAAATCTGGGAATTCAGGATCAACAGTCCCACAAGTCTAAATGTATCATCAATAGTAAAATAAATAGTCAAGTATAAGGGAGTGAAAAGTAGGCCTCATAGTAGGCTACCTCATATGGATGGCATGCACCACAGGAGGCCAAGGAAGATGGTATATCCTCTCTTGGGCCTAGGGTAGAGGATCTGGGACACCCCATCAAAGTCACATTCCTCAACTCTCTTATGGTTGAGTCTCCTAGATAGTTAGGTTTAGTTGGATTAATCTTTCCATTATGAGTTTCTTAATCATGTTAACTTGATTGTGAGAAATATTATCATAAGTATGTTCTAACTTTTTTGCAGGAATTAATTCAAGCCAAGGTACTCTCTAAATCTTTGTTTGCTTCAAAATTGATAATTTAGGGTAAAGTTAGTATTGTTCCTATAAGGGGCATTACACAAACTAATAGAAGGATTTGATGGACTAACTTTACTTGTGAATCTGACAGGAACCACACTTTACAGAGAGAGGGTATCATCAAGAAGAAGGTTCTAACTGACTAAAGGTGAATTGTTTGAAGTGAATCAGTACACACTACTTAGCCATCATATAGATTAAATTTGCATAAGAGTGCATATATGTGTGTGTGTGTTTGAGATCATTCTATTCTATAAAACTAACTAAGTTGGTCATTTTGGAATTGAGTGGATGCATTGAAATTTTGCAATACTTTCATAATAGAAACTTTCAAGTGATTTAATTTTTGAAACATGTTATTTTCAATGAGAGGGGACTAAAAAGATTATTTTAACCTTTGTTTGTGATTTTGCATTGGGAGGATGCAAAGTCTTAGGAAGGAAGTATGTCATGACCCTAATTAAACACTTATGTTCCTTTGGCAATAAATTTTATTCTATGTGTTTAAGGACATTTAGTGTTTCTTTATTTATTTATTTGAATTTAATCTAGTTATTTAAAATAAATGTTTCTTTCTTTCAATTAATAGCATGGAAAAGGGGAGTCGACTAGGATAAAATTAGATAGTGTGGGAAGTAGTGGAAATTAATTTTTTGGTAACAACCATTGATCGATTTAAAAGATTGATTGGAAAAAGGAAAAGGTAGTTCATTATTTTTATTTGTTTTCTTTCAAGTTAGATTGGTTAGAAATGTAGGAGTGAGGGGATTTTGTTCTTTCTACTTGGAGTTGGATTTTTGGGTACATCAAAATTGATCTTCCTGCTCAGGTAATTTTGTATTAAATTTCCTTCCTGTTTAAATTACTTGAAGTATACAATTGTTCCTATTGAATATGATCAAATTGATTATTGAATCAACAATCTTGATGTCTTTGAAATTTTAAGGTTTTAAGGTGAATTCGTTCTATTGTTTGCATGAATCTTATAGTGGATTTTCTATAGTTTATGTTCAATTCTTGGAATGCTTGATTTCATTTGCATGCATTTGTTTTGGGGCAATTGTTGTGCTATGATTTGGGTACCTTGTTGGGTTAAGAACTCCTTCTAGTAAATTATTATTGCATTCATTCATAGGGGATCCTTGATCAAGATTTAATTTGGGAATGCAATATTTTCCTGACTGAAATCATCTTGTTCTAGCTGCTCATAATGCGAGTTATTTTCATCAATTTGGAACCCTTCCAAATGCCAATCTTGTACCCATGAATTGTATTTAGTTTCAATATACAGAATGATCATAAGGTCAAATCCTCTTTGGTGCCTCTATTTTATTTTTACCTATTCTTCCATCCATGAATCGATTTGATTCAACCTCTGTGGGTATAGTTTCTATTAAGATCTTTTGTATAGTCATTCCATCTTCAATCTCTATTTAAACAACATAGAAAGCACACCCTTGAATTTAGGCATTATGTTGGGTCATCTAGAAAAAGGTAGATTAGGCACCAAACCTGTAAGTATTAAATTAGGAATTTTCCCCGTCGTCTTTGGAATCGGGTTATCTCTTGTTTTGCTTTATTGCTTTGTTGCTATAAGCATCGATTAGTCTGAAGCTCCATCGATTTACCTTTGTTAATACTACATGGTTAATCTAGGATCAAACTGTTCCCTTCTGTATCGAATTCCCATCATGTGCTATATGATTTTACTTCATTTTGTATTAAAAAAACTACATTGTTTTATGAATTTTGCTAACTTCATATCATCCTGATCGATTAATGGATATTATATCAGCCTGTTGATAATGGATATCATTAGTCAGTCTATTGATAATGAATGTTATTTGGTCATGCCTAATTGGTATTATATCAGCATGCTATGAATAATTGGTTTCATATTTCCTTTACTTTAAGATATTCTAGAAAAATCTGTATCCTAATGAAGTGTTTGTAGTTCGCCCAATCTATATCAATACATATTAACAATTTCAGTTGGAAATAGTGACCAAGTATTCTTAGAATTGTGAATGATATATAGTTATAACCTCCCTTGCTTGATTTGGATGCTTCATGTAATTATCCAACCACCCGATAGCAAATCTGTCAGCTAAGAATCGACTAGCACTTTTTAAGGCTTCTTTAACTAAGCTTTTATTTATCGTTATGCTTTTGCTTATCTAGAATTTGGATGTTAGTGGTTAATTCCAACTCTAATAACTGTTAGTGATCTTCATTTCAATTCAGATCACCACACGCAGATTGTGGATCACCGATTACTGCTCTGTTAAAATCCATTTCCTTCTGCCTAAATTAAGGCTATTAATTCAGTCTTCATCGTAATTTCTTCTCCTACGGTGGATATAAATCTATAAATCCTTGCATTTGATTTATTGAATATATTGAAGTCAGTTAATGCAAATTCATTCTTTATGGTTCGTTAATTTGTCTTTGTAGATCTGCAAAATTCTACATGGTATCAGAGCCATTCAAAGACAATATCAGGCCATAAGTGAATGTATGCTTGACTCTTTTCATTCATCTTCTCTAAGGCAACAATTAAAGCTAGAATATTTTGCATTGGAGCTAGAGGCATTAATCTCTCCTTGTAGGCCGATATCTCTGGGAGAGGCCGTTAATATTTCTGCAGAGGCTTGCAATTCACTTAGCCTACGTGAGGAGATTTGCGCAATATTGGAGGCTCTAGCATTGGAGCGAAGGCCAATCTCAATGAGAAGAGGCGCCATTAAAAGAATGATTTCCACTATTGGAATGCTCGAATCTCCTTGGTGGCAGCCGTGAATTTCAACCAGATCAAGGGGAGCGATGATTTGAAGCTCGAGAGGCCACATTTGGGCCGCGATCTATGACTAGCTACTTTGTAAGGTAAAAATCTCTATAGTGAGGGTGCGTGTATATGCTGGTGGGTATCTTGCATTCACATGTGAGATTGCATTCAAACAAGCTATCCATCAACATAGCCTATCATGCCTATGAAGGTGTTGGAATTGCATTAGGTCAAAGGTCATGATTCTAGGGAGCTGAGCCCGTGGTTCCTTTTTATGCTTTTTGCATTCATTTTTTTTGGGGATTATACATGCACTTTGTAATCATGAACTGAGATAAAGTTCCA
The DNA here is from genome assembly GCA_027924645.1 of Cunninghamia lanceolata. Lineage (NCBI taxonomy): Eukaryota > Viridiplantae > Streptophyta > Pinopsida > Cupressales > Cupressaceae > Cunninghamia > Cunninghamia lanceolata. The sequence goes on from BSBN01000404.1 coordinate 6,775,350, forward strand.
TTTAAGGGAGGGTTAATCATGTCTCTTAAACACCATTTTCATCATTCTGTTATTAGGCTAGCTTCAAAGAATTTTTTGTCTTTGAAACAAGGGATGAAGAATCAGTACCTTGAGCAAGATCTACTACCCTATCTCCTCGAACTTGTTCCTAAGCCAAGTGACTATGATGAAAAGAATGCATGGTTTAATAATAATGACATAGTCTATGGACTAATATGTCTTACTACTTTTGAAGATACTCTACATCACATAGAGCACACTGAGTGCCCTTCTACTGCTTGGATCGTCATCCAACAGTTGTATGGAGACAATGAATCTCCATATGAAAGTGATGTTTCCTTCGAAAACCAGGCTATTGATGATATTGAGACTTATGCTGCCTCTCTAATGTGGACACATCTTGTATGGATGATCAGTTTAGTGATTCCCCATCAACACCACCTGTTGCAGATCTAGATTCTAGAGATGCTTCTTCGAGAGCCTCCAATGATTCATTGCAGTAGGATCATTTATGTCTTTTAGATTTAGTCTATTGGGACCAATTTCTACCAGAAATTTCTTTTTTGTTTGTAGAATCCCTCATTTTGGATCTAGATGAAACCATTGAAGACATATGCCTTTTCTTTGAGGACCACTCTTTTGTCCTTGCATCTATTGCTACTTCCGAGCTTTGTATTTCTTCTTCGAAAGCTTTCTTGCAACAGAACATCCATAGTCTTCCTGATTTAACTTTCTAGGATGATCTCTTGATAGGAGTTTCAAACTTGTTTATGGAGATGAACATTTCAAATTTGGAGGACACATTTGAGGATTTATCTCTCCTCTTTGTTGACAGCCACATCAATGCTGTTGGCCCACCATCTTCATCGCCTTTGCAGCTTGCTCTATATCAGTCTTCACAGGATCTTGGATCGCCATCATCACTTTCTGACATGTGGACATGTGAGCAATTTTCAAAGGCACACATTATTTGGATTTGGATTCCAGTATCACCCATCTTTTTGGATTGGCTTCTCTAATCACCAGTGGATCCTTTTCTTCCTAAGGGGAGAAATGTTGTTTGTAGGCAGTGGATCATATTTTGTCTTTAGGTGTTCATCATTAGCATGGGAGCTCTTTCATTATGGGGGATTCATATCTTCTTTTCTTATATTCTCTCTATATTTTTGGGGAAAATTTATATGTACATGGGTACCTAAAATGGCCTTGATGCCAGGACCCATCTTTGTTGGCTATATTGGCTTTTGTGTCCTTAGTCAGATTTAAGGGGGGGTTTTGTTCCCATAGGGTTTTTCCTCTTTCCTCATTCTTTTAATTAGGCTTTTTTTTTAATCCTTAGTTAGAATTAAGGGGGGGTGTTAGTGGTTAATTCCAACTCTGATAACTATTAGTGATCTTCATTTTAGTTCAGATCACCACACGTAGATTGTGGATCATCGATTACTGCTCTTTTAAGATCAATTTCCTTCTGCCTAAATTAAGGTTGCTAATTTAGTCTTCATCATAATTTCTTCTCCTACGATGGATATAAATATGTAAATCCTTGCATTTGATTTATTGAATATATTGAAGTTGGTTAATGCAAATTCATTATTTGTGCTTGGTTAATTTGTCTTTGTAGATCTGCAAAATTCTACATTGGAGTATCCCATATACTTTCCATCATGTGCATTCCTTCTGCGACCTCATCTCCTTACCATTTGATATCTATTGATGTATTAACAAAATATGATTATATATTCTTCACTGAGATGATTTACATTTATTTGTTAAGTCTTATTGATATAAACTATATAGTTTTGGTTCAAACCATATTCATATTAATGACTGTGATGAGGTATAATTTGATTACTTGATTAAAATATTATCCGATTATCTTTTAATAGTTTAATTATTTTCTAAATCGGGGTATACTAAAGTTAATTTGTGTTATCATTCATGTTTATTTGTTTAGAAGTGAATATAGAGCTAGTCTAGTTTAATTATAAAGTATCAACCTTGTTTTATTGTAAGATGTGGATTCTAACTGAGATTCCAAACCCAATCTAGTTTTATTTAGTTTCTAATTAGAAGTATCATCCTCATTAGTTATAAATGGAAGTCAATATTATTAGACATTTTGATATCATGATAGTTCTAGTTTCGTAATTATATCATATTTTTTATTCTATATGATAAAATTAGGATCATAACTTAAATGATTGATTTATGTCTATAGATCTTGAGAGATTGGATTACATTTCTTTGTATAAAGATATCAATAATTTTGTTAATAAAACAAAGATTAGTTGATCCTACTACAAAGTATAAGGTTATGCATTAAACCCTTGGATTAAAACTTTTACCCTAGTCTTCTTAAACTTGTTCAAGAAACCTTTCTTGAAGGAAAAATCTTAGCCATCTATATGATTTGTATTGAATCTTGTTGGTATTTTAGAAAAATGGATTAGACTTCCAGGTTTTAGATAAGTAATTAAGAGTTTTTGTGTTGTTTGTGAATAAATTGTATCCTTCTAGTAGAATTGTTGGGATATGGATTTACTAGAGTTGTAGGTTTTATTTCCTTTATGATGCAATAGTGTCATGTTACTATTTCTGGGATTTTGAATTATTAATGATTAGTTTGGGAATATTTATGTATATATTTGATTTAATCTCTTAGTCCTTAATAATTGAAAGTTTTTCATGGTTAAATTGTTTCATTGGATAATCCTTGATAATGGTTAGTTAGTAACACCTAAGATAATCGAGTCCTTTTCGTAGGTCATTTAATACATGGGATTTTGTCTAACATCATTAGTGTAATCTTTCTTCCAAACTAGTAATCCTTCAATACTATTTCCTGGATGTACCAATTTTCTCATAATCATTCTCTTGTGGAAACTTAGTTCATCCTCAACATGTCCAAAATATTGTTATATAACACATGTAGGAGTGAAGGAAGAAGAAGAAAGAAAACACCAAACTAAGATTGGAGATTGTAATCCATCCCTGTGCACCTAAGTGGGTGGCAGCCGACGAGTAACTATATGGGAATTAGACCCTAGAAAGGGTTGTGTACCCACTTGATCTATTACATAAAAACTTAGCTTCTTTTGTATTTCAAATTCTAGTTTCATAAGTCTCGATTAAAGTAATGTGTTCACCATTTTAAAGTGCTAGTATATGTTATTTTGTGAAATTTTTGAAATTCTATGGAAGAAATTGTAATTTAAATCTATTGAGGAGACGTATATTTTTGTGCATATCGTCTTAGGAATTTGATCAGAAACTGCTTTCTTGATTAATGTGTAATGAATGGAGGCTATCAAAATAACTCATCTCCTAGAGTGATTTTTGTCCATCCTATGGGAGAACAGGTTTTATTACATCCTGGATATTTGTTCATGTGGATTATTTGTATAATTATGTTTCATTTTATGTTGCATGGTTGGGTGTGAATTATGGAAATAGGGAATGTAGGATGATATTCCTATGAAAGGATACTTTGTCCTTATCTAGAAATGATCATTATGTATTATTCCTGTTGATTTCTATTCTCTTATTCAAATTGTTTTCCATGAAATTTGCACTTGTTAGACAATGCATATAGATTGTTAGTTTATTATTTTACCTCGTTCCTTCATGCAAGTTGACCTTAGTCTACTAGTGCCTTCATGAAGGGTTGGGATTCTAATTCTATAGGAGTAAGGCTAGGGAAGCTTGCAACTTCATGGATGGGTGGTAAATCCCTTGATGATATTCTCCCTCCACTATGGAAAGATGGATGATATTGTTTTATGTGAAGATTTTGTAAGGAGTCATTGAACTCTCATGTGAACTATAAGGATTAAATCCTATTGTTCTTATGTAATCGAGTTATCCTACCAAAGGATTGTATTCCAACTATATGGAAGGATTTTGTAAGCATTGGATAAATACATATTAATTAGAGTTAATGATATTTTCATTTATTATTTGTATCTCTTGTGTTGTATTTTAGTAAAGAAATTTTCTCTCCTTCCACATTTGTACAATGATTTATGGGTTATTCTTCTTAGTTTAAGGATGTCGATCCTTACATGTGCAGAGGCTAGTACTAGACAAAAAGTAACCTAAGTCTGTAAGTGATCAATTCTAAATTTCATGGGGACATGCAATATCTTCATCTAGGGGGAAATGATGGGTTAGAAATGTGTTTAGTATTTTATAACCTCAAGATCATTTATGCCTTAGTTTGTCTATCTAAATCCAACCTTTACCTCTCACCTTTGCCACTACTAATTCATGTGAAATAAAATCATTTAATATGTTTAAACGAATAAAATATACATTGGAAGCTAATTTGTGGAATACTAATCCATTTGGTTGTTTGTAATTAAGACAGAATGGACAAACTCCTATAGCAATAGATATCATGTGGACTGCATTGTGAAGACTGCTGATATGAAAATCTTTGTTTTGGATAATATTATCTCTTCCTATTAAGATTTTGTTTGTATTTTCATATGTTTATGTCTACAAGCCAAAGATACTTGTTAGTTTGTATTTGTTGTTGGTATGATATTATGGCCATAGGCCAAGATTGGTTCTATGGTTATATTTTGGTTTTATGGGCCAAAGGCCAAAATTACTTTTCATATCCTTTTATAGTCGATTGGTTATAGGTTGTAGGATATATAAACTGCAACCTAAGTGATGTAAAGTTAGTAGATGTATTCAACATAATAAGAAATATAATAAATCGGTAGTGATCTAAAGAAGTTAAAGGCGATCTATTCCATCACCCGGCAAACCGAAGAGGAGGGCCCACTCTTAGGAATGTCTGGTGATCTTTTCATGTTTAGTTGTGTTCAAAAGTGTTGTTCTTTATATATTGTTTTGTTTATATTCTTTAAATTGTTCCACGCATTATTTTATGGTTGTTGTTCTATAATTGTTGTTTGCAAAAAACATAAGTGAGAATTGTAAGATTGTAGATCATTCCAAAATATAATGATATATAATAATTCATGCTTTTTTAAGATACTTTAAGATAGTTGTTATATTAATAATATTTGATAGTATAATTCTTAAATGTGTGTGTGTGTGTTTGTCTTGAGTAATTTGTGAATTTATTTTCTTTACCAGATTATTTTTGTTCCTATAGTTGACTGTTCCTATTCCTATAGCAGACAATTTATATAGCAGTTTTTTTTCTTGTAGCAAATTTAAGATAAACCATCAAATAGGATTTTAGTTTCTTCAATTTATTAAGTTAAATTTCATTTCATTCTACTCAAATTACTACCTTCATCCCTTGAGCAAACAACTAATACACCTTTCATAAGTTTACGCCCCAGATTGACATAGGATCAAATTGAAACTAGAACTTGAGAACCAAACTATAAAAGTGAATTTATTATCTTCAGTTTTATCCCATCACCTTCTAACTCTAAAATTTCCTTGCATCATCCTCTCTATGCACCTGAGTTTTACCTCCAATCTTCTTCTCCATGAAAGATAATTTCAAGTTTAGCCTATTTATTTCCATGAAGAACCATTTGGTAAGGTAGTGCTGGACATTCATAGCCTCCTGAATAGTCCCCAAAATTTCAAAAATTTCTTGTAAAGAAGATGAGTTTGTCAATAGAATAGGAAAATACTTGGGTAATTTAGGGGTAGGGTCTAGGATTTCAAGGAAGGACAGACCCATGAAGGGTTCTAATAGGCATTTAGCATTATCTTTATTCTTACCTCTTTTCTCTTTCATCTACATACTAGTGTCTTTCCTATTATCACTTCTCATCTTTCCTTTCTTAGTGTTATCCCTATCTTTTGAGGTATGCCCTCTACTCAAATCTTCCTTTTTTCTTTTTTATCATCCTTATATTATCAAACTTGATTTTGAGGTTTTAGATAATTATCTTTCTTTTATCCCCACAGGGGTTTTGATCACTCTCCATATCCTATTTGCTACTATCCTCTAGATTCTTAGGGCTACTCTCTCTCAAGGGAGAGCCCTTAGATTCTAACCTAGTAGTATCAGTTTATCATCCTCCTTCTAAGACTCATTCAATAACTGTTTAGTATTATTTGTAGAGGAGTTAAAATAATCAACAAATTTATTCATTTTATCCTCCCTCAGTTTGATACTAGGAGTCCTAGGATTTTGAGTCTTCATATAATTGGCAATCACCGGGATGAGTTCCTAATGAAGGGGAATCATTCATGGAACCTGTTTATAGTCTTTTATAGACATTTCCAAAGAGGGGAGAATGTAGAAAGGGAAGGAAACTCAAATCTTGTGTTTGAAATGATTTAATAAAATAAAATGATAGCCATAAATTGATTTAAATCTCCCTTCTAGTGTGTCATACCTCATGATACAGTGTAGAAATTCTCCCCATGATAACTTCAGGTAACTCCTAGCATGGATAGAATGTAACTTGATCAATTCCTCTCTATGTTTTAAAAATGTCATCATAGCTTCTTCCCTAGACCTCCTATCCTTGAAAACTTTGGTGCCTTCCATTAAAAACCTATAACATGAGATAAGAGTTCATCTGAAATGATACATTCTATTCCCAAAATTGTCACCTTTCTATCTTTCCATCCATTTTTAAATGCCTACACTAGAGTCATTTCATGCCCATTAAGTCTCTCTAAATAAGGAGTCAAGCCACATTTTGATAAAATTCGCTAATTTTTTCAGTCTTCCTCCATTACATCTAGATGGTTCCACATGGTTCCTATCTCCTCCCATGGTTGATCGACCTCTGTCACCTTCTTCCTTATCTCAAAAAGTTCAAAGAATAGATTTAATCAATGAGAGTGACATTAGGGTCTTGTTCAAGAAACTTCTAGAAGGCTGGAGATTTGTGAAGTATTCTTCATGATTAAGAGTGATGTAATCTTCACTCATGTGAAAGCTCCTCCCAATCCATCACATGGAGTGAATAGTCATGCTTTTAAATGTCATAATTAATTAGTCTTCTAGTTTTAGTGAGAAGGATGTTATTACTCCTCCAGTTGGCAATCCCATGGATGTGATTACTGACAAGAAGGGTGTTAAAATAGATTCAAATAGTCAAAAAGGTTGGAAAGTATATGTTTTTTATTTTTGAATAATGGGATTAAATCATAGTTGCACAGATATCTACACAACTACATTATCATCTAGGAGTAAATGTTAAAATCAATGTTAGAAAGCTATACAAATCAAAATATAACAAAATAACAAGAAAAAAAAACAAAACTTGGAAATCTAGAGAGGGAGAAAGGCTAAAGTTAATGTTTAATGAAACTAAAACATGCTAAGGGGATGAACACTAAAGTAAATGTAAAATATAATGTGATAATTGTAAGATATGTGATTTTTGACATTACAAGACCTTGTACATTATGATGTATTTGGTCATATAGATGTTCCTTGTCAAAATATGTGTATTATATATTAATTATTAATTATTATGCTAGGAGGACATGGGAATATTTTCTCAAAAGTAAATTCAAGGTCTTTAGTTGGTTTAGGGAGATTAAGGCTCTCTTGGAAAACCAAACTAGTAAAAAGATTATGGTTTTGAAGACTAATAATAGTGGTGAGTATTTATTTATAGAGTTTGATAGATTTTATAAGGAGAATGACATGAGAAGGCTTATGACAACTTTATACAACCCTCAATAGAATGGAATTGTAGAGTGTATGAAAATGACATTGATAGAGAGTACTAGGGGTATTTTGAGTGGGTCTAGCCTAGAACCAAATTTCTAGAAAAAAGTAGTTTCCACTACATGATACCTAATCAACAAGTCTCCTACATTAGCACTTATGGAGAAAACCCCCATGGAGGTTTGGATGGGAAAAAATCCCACTTAAGCATATTTTTGTATTTGGTTGCAAGGAATATGCTGGTGTACCTAGGAACAAGTGGTCAAAGTTGGATAATAAGGTTGTAAAATGAAAGGAAGCAAAGGTGTGGAGTATGATTTCTACACCTAATCATATGAAAATTTAAGCTAATCATATAGTTACAAAGAAATAGACACTAAAGCATTATACCATAACACATTGATTTACATGGGGAAAAACCTTTCATGAGAAAAACCCCTCACTCCAAAGCAACCTAATGTATTATTTAGTAATGAAAGGTTACAATACACTTTTTCATCCTAAGACTTTATAGGAGTATCACAATAAGATATATGGAGTAATTTTGGTGGTATAAAAATACCTATAAAACTCACTATGAAAATCTCCATCTCAAGAACCCAATAAATAGGAGAAGTAATACATGAAACCATCAAATCGTAATTAGGAAACCATGAGCTAAAACCACCCCAAATTTGGTGCCCAAATCCCTAATTTAAAATCCAATTCCCAAATCCCAAGATGAGTCCATACGCTAAAAATAGCATATTCCTTCCACCTATTATAAGTTCATCATATTCCACTCACCAACTTGGGTGCTCCATTTTGGCTCTAATATCTCCATTCAAATATACCTTATGACATGTCATAACATGAATTATAAGTTGTTCAAAAAGTGTAACTCCCTCTTATAGTTAGATCTTATGTGTCATAGATGTTCTTACATTTCTGATGTGGGAGGCCCAACTTCCAAAGTCCATAACATTTGATCAAGGAAGCCAATTAATCCCATTTCTAAATTTTAGAGCTCAGAGGTATTTACATCCCCATCATTTGGGAACCAGTGATGGTCCATCCAAAAAACATTAGGGCAAAAATTGACCTCAATGGCCCAAAAATTGAGTTTTTATGTTCTATAGCCTAAAAAATATATTATTTGGATTATTAACATTGGGATGTGTTGTGCCTTACACACATGTCCCATCCTTTGTGTAGGCAAAATTGGGACTCCCTCTTTTGACTTAAAACTTTTGAGTATGATTTCAATCCTTTTCAATTTTTCAATTGTCTAGATTGCATAGGTTCCGGTTGGTGAGTTGATTTGATCCTCCAAAGTCTAGGTTGATTCCCATACTTTGAATGCATGTGTACTTGTTGTGGCATGTCTTAAGTGAGTCAACTTTATGTTTTGATTGTCCATTTTATGGTTTTGGTATGCTTTTGGTGTGAGGATCTTTTTTTGAGATGTACTTTATCTTGACAAGTGTAATCATGTTCTCATGTGTAACATGCCTTCTCATATTACTCAGAATTACACATGCAAATTACTAGGAAAGTAAAAGAAAATGATATACAAGAGGGATTTTTTTTATTTGCTAAACATTAATAAATAAAAGTACATCTTTTCTGAACATTTTTCAACCTTGAAATTCAATATATTCAAAGATAACTTATAGTGAAAACATTTCACTTTACATTTACAATAATATTGTGCTTGGTAAAAGAATAGTTTTACATCATAATCATAACATGAAATTTTACATAAAAAAGTAATGTCTCTATAATCTTGATAGTTGTCATTCAAATCTTGGCGAGTCTTCTGCTACAAAGGGAGAGCATCATCCAAGTGCTTTACCTCCAACCATAGACTGGCAGTCCCATGCACACCTTCCATCCTAGAAGTGGCCCCACCCTTCACAAAGAGTATAGACATATGGATCTAACAAGTTTCCATCTGAGTCCTAGTGTTGTTTCCTATGCAACTCAATCGACCATACAACTCTAGACAATCTTCTAGCTAAGTATGACCTTACTGACTAGTTACGCTATCTAGACACTGTAAACTGAGTAATGCATGTAGATACAAATGCATCACTTTGTCCAAAGTTTCTATATAAATAGACGTTTGCAATAAACGTAGTCATGCGTTCACACACCTCTAACTTGACTTGAAGACTATCTGATCCTATAGTTTGATTTATTTGGCTCGTAGCTCTAGACATAATTGTCTGAATTATACTCTATCCCTATTCCATCTTACTTAGAAATATTCCTTATCTGGGATATACATACAATATGCATTTATAAATTACTTAATCTTTTCTGAGAGTCCCTTATTGCATATCCCCAATTTATCAAGGTCTATGACTTTTGTCATTTACTCTCTACTCAAAAATAACCATACTTGGTTTATATAACTAGTATTGACTTTCTAACAACAAAGTGTTTCGAGTCTCTTAATATTGCCTTATTTATGACTTCTCAACTTTTTAACTGTCAACCAAAGTATACAATAGACATAATCAATATCATAATTGACTTAAGAGTTCAACTAGATTACTATATTTCTTCAAATTGACCTCTAAGATAGGTTCAACTAGATTTGAAAAGAAATAGAACATCATTTGTATCCCTCATTATTCTTAATGCAAGATAAATATAGACATCCAGATTACTCAAGTTTTTTCTGAGTATAATCATGGTCTAGTTACTCCACAGACTCTGTCTACAAGTTATGCATGATAGGGATACTTAAAACTTAAAATAAGAACATACTTATGCTTAATACAAACTGACTTTTTAAGTATAAAAGTTAATTGACTGCTTCTATCAAAACCTACTATGATCTATTGCCTTTCGGTCTGCATAGGTAATGTTTCGACATCCTAAGAGCCTGCACACATTTTCTATGTTTAATTGATAAAAACGTATCATAGAGAGTTCTTGTTCTCTAGACATAGAGTTTTAACTTGTTCTAAAACCATTCAACAATATGAAAGTGAATAGCCATTCAGCCTCAAATTCTCACCAAATAGTTTTAAACTATACATTTAGGTATACCCAGGGTATGGCAGTTTAAAGGCTTCACTCAAGAAAAACATAGTGAAGATTAGACTATCAACTTCTAGTTCATAAAACAATGATAAGCTATGGGTTCCCTAACACAGAGATAGATAAAATCTTTGACTATGTTTAGGGTTTAAAATGAAGAGGATTGAATTTTAATGGTTTGTGTTGATCCTCCTTTCACCACTAAACATTCAAGGACATTCAACTGAGTAGAAAACTCTACTATAGATCTCCTGTCACTTGGAACATAGGGGAAGATTAGAATTGGGTGAATTTATTGTTCAATTAAGCCCAATTATGCTCAAAACCCTAATTTTGTAAATTCATAAATAAACGGACAAGTTACAGAAAATGATCGCACACAGAGATATCAAATGATAATCAAATGCATACTAGATTTCAAAGTTCGGTGTGTAGAAAAGTCAGGGACTAATGAGCGGGCACCCTAGTCCAGTGCCTTTCTTCAGGATCTGGGAATGTTGCCTGCAACCTGTTCCTACTGTTCCAGAGATTTTAGTGTTGCGGGATCTAGAGGACTAATGAGCGGGTGCCCAAGTCCAGGTCCTTGTTTTCTTCTTTGATGTGCAATTCTGACAGTCTACACTACTCTCCTACAACTCCACTTTTTTTTCTTTCACAACATGTAACCTATAATCACAGAAAAGTGGGTTAGGGGTTGTGGTGTTTAGAGGCTTTCCTCAGTCAAGCCCTAGAGATACATTCAAGTCTTCTTAACACTTTGTCAGATAAAGAGTGCATATCCTTGTGGGATAGAGGCAAAATCTAAATGATAAATGATAGAATACACAATTGATATCACCTTGTAGTGAAGATCTCATGGAAGAAAGATGCTCTTCATGCCATGAGGAGATGGATGCCTAATATGCAAATACAAACACAATAACAACACACAAAATCCTGCTCTACCACACAATGAATGCCTTAAATCACTTTAGGATAAGATCACAAGTTCACAATTGCCATCTAGTTTACAAATGAATCACTAATCATGCTTATATATTCAACTACAAACATTCCCACTAAGAATATCATAATTCAAACTTAGGATGTTGGCATAGGACCTAAACAATGGTCATAAACTCACACCCAAAAATAGGTCCTAACCTAAAATAGGGTAGGACTAGGGCACAGGCGCCCATGTCCTCCCACCCTATTTTAGGCAGGGTTTATCATAAATGAACTCCCTAAGTCCCATTTACCATGAAACTTTAGGGTTTTCTCATCGAGACTTATCATAATCATGTAAGATGCTCTAATGCATTCTAAAGGACCCGAGAGCTAAACCTTAAGAGGAAAAATCCCCCAAGGGTACTTTTTCTGACATAACATTTAGCCCCCACTTTAATGTATGTATAAACACAAGGCCAATACATGCATTAAAGTATGGTCAACAAACATAGCAAACACACTAAGCACAGAGAAGACACACCAATCATGATGAAGATAGTAACAGGCACACAAAACATGGAGAAGACAGTTATAGTCATGCAAAACATGGAGAAGACAACATTGAAGACACACAAAACACAATGAATACAATGAATGCAATGATTATTTTCTTTTTTTCTTTTTCATATATGAAATGCAAATGCAAGTACAAGGAAAGTAAACACACCACCCATAATGCAGGACGGACTCATTGCCACCTGTCTTTAGACTACATTTGGGGCAACAAACACACTAAACAAATATCAGAGTGCAGGAGGGAATCATCACCACCAGTCTTTAAGACTGCACTTGAGAACAAACACACCATACAAATCAAGCATGCCATACAAATCCCAAAGCATAGGAGGGACTCATCACCACTGGTCTTTAAGACTATGCTTGGGAACAAACACACATAGAAGACATGGAGAAAACACGACAGACAAGTGATGGAGTGTACCTATTTCTAGGTTCATCACCATCTCAAGTACATTAGGCACACACCAATGATTGGGCTTTTCCACACCAATCACCGAAGACACGCTTAAGGTTTAGGATAGTCATAGATTTGCTCCCCACCTCCGCAAAGGACTTTTGAAAATGCAACCCCACCAGCATCACGAAGATGCCTTACAGTGAAAAGGAGGTATGAGCTCAAAATGTATACAACCCCACCCACATCACGTAGATGCCTTACTGTGAAAAGGAAGTATACACAATAGATTTCAAGATTGTTCAAACACACTTTACTAGCATATAGAATAGACAACTTACCTTATATATGACCCCACCTTAAGGTGGTTGATATCGTGTACTGATATCAAGCATGTTAAGGTAGGTAGAAAACTATTTAGGGTAAAATTGGGATTTGTTTATTTTAGTGTTGTTAGATGTTTAAATCCTCCTTTCACCCTTAACATTCAAGGACCTAGGGCCGAGTGGCAATGCACTATCATACCCTAGGTCATTGTGAGATGTAGGGAAACTTGGATTAGGGTGTTTAATTATCAATTTTCATTCTCTTATGCTTAATTGACCATTAAAACCCTAATTTTACAAATGCGACAGTAAATGGATGAATTACAAAAAAAGCTCTTGTAGAGGGATGTAAAATGTCAAATCACAGAGTACCTATTTTTGGGGTTCTGAGGTGGAAAAGTTGGGGACATAGGAGCGGGAGCCCAAGTCCAAGGCCCTACTTTTTGTCTAGATCTGAGAACTTAGTCTACAACTCTTTCTTGTTGTTCCAGAGATTTTCTCGTCACGGAACGTGAAGGACTAATGAGCAGGCACCCAAGTCTAGGAGGTACATTTTCTTCTTGTTCTGTAATTCTGTCTTCCTACAACTTCACTTTGTCCAGCTCCTCAACCTGTAACCTGTAACCATGAAAACTTTGGGAGGGGGTTGTGGTGTTTAGAGGCTTTCCTCAGTCAAGCCTCGGAGGACACTTAAGTCTCTGAACACCGTTGTCAGATAGAGAGTGCATGCCCTTGTGAGGCAGAGGCAAAAACCAAAGGAAATGATGATGAAAACACAATATAATGTCGCCTTGTAGTGAAGATCTCATGGGAGGAAGATGCTCTTCATTCCATGATGAAATGGATGCTCAAATCTACAAACACAAACATATAGACAACACAAATCTACTCTTGCAACACAATGAAAGCCTTGAATCACCTTGAGAATGCATAAAGATCACAATAATGATCTAGTTTCTAAATGAATGCCTAAACATGCTTTTATATGCAACTATAAACACTCTTGCCAACATTTTCATAATTCAAACTTACCGTGTCGGCATAGGGCCCAAATAATGGTCACAAGCCGACACCCAAAAATTGGGACTGCCCCAAAATAGGGCAGGATTAGGGTGTGGGTGCTCAAGTCCTTCCCCCTTATTTTGGGTAGGGTTAAGCTGAAGGGGTCCTCCTAGGTCCCATTTGTCATGTTACCTAGGGCTCATTCCATCAGGATGCCAAATTATGAAGTAAGATGTCCTAAATGCATGCAAAAGACCCGAGAGCTAAACCTTATGAGGGAAAAGCCCCCAAGGGGACATTTTCCAATTTTACAAAAACACACAAGGGAATACAAGCTCTTGTAAAGCCCATGCCCCTCGGAGGTGACATGTACTTTACGATCACCAAATGTTCCCACAAACACATTCTTGCAAGAAAAGTGTTAGCGACCATATAATCATGATAAACAACAATGCACATGATCATTCACATAGAGAGCCGAGGTTATACTATGGATTTGAAGGCCAAGTATAACCGTGGGGCTATACCATAGAAATCTCAAAATCGAGTGTAACCAAGGTGAGATTCAAAGATAAAAAAAGTGCATGGAGCAACAATATTGTTATGGTTTGTTAGTGCAATAAGACAACATCAAGATCACACAGAGTGATTCTACTAGCCAAGCTTCAAATAATATATCTCAACCCCATCGTCATGTATGGACTTGGTCCAATTTTTGATTTCTCACTGAAGGACACTAGGTCTGTATCAGTATAATATGTTTTTTGTCATCCTCCCACTAGATAGAACTGCTAGAGGAAGGTAAACAATAAATCAAGAGAGGAGAAACAAGTACCTTAGGGATAGTTATGTAGGAGGGTGCCCCCAAGTCACCAACCGCAACGCTATGTCCATAAGACACAACACACAAAAGTGAAAAATAGAGGAGAAGCAATGTAGAAGAATGATGATACAAATAGAAGAAAGGTCACAACAGAGGTGGTCTCCCAGTATCCTTGACCTTACAAGAGTATCAAGGGTCATCCCAGGAGGCCGAAACAACACATAACACATCACGGGGAATGTACAATATAGAGGAGAGGTCAAATACACGAGCCAATCATGCTAATTGCATAAGTGATCACCAGGGTTAGAGATACTTACCTGTGAAGAATAACTAGTCTAGAATTTGGAACTTGTGAGCATCTTGGAGAGATGCTCTATCAAGTTTTGTGTGAAGATCAAGTGGTTCTTGTGAGATTTATGTTTGTTGTCATGAAGTCCATGTAATGCTTGTTTCTCAAATCCTTGTGTATGTGAGACCTTTTTTTGCTTGTGAGGAGGAGAACCACTATTATTTCCAACTGATGATAATCGTCTTACTCTTTTCTAATTTTTAGCTAGCTTTGTTTGTTGAGTTCATCTAGCATAGCGACAAGGACTATCTTGTGCTATATCAATCTTTTATTTCGTTATAGTCTCTTGTTTTAGTTTTCCATTTGTTTTTCTAATGCATTTTGGTTATCTCCCAATCCTCGTAAATATAACAGAGGAGGAACGCCAGCATAAATACTTTTTCCCCATGGATGAGGTGGGTTATCCAACTTTTCCTTATCCACTTCAATCATACCCACAATGTCATCATAATCCAAATAGTCATCCTCTATTTCTACTATATTTTGTTCCAACATGTTGTTATCAGTATGCTTAGGGAAAGGATTAGTAAAGATTTGCAAATTTTGATTCGGTGGAGCAACCAACTTGTTTCCATTGTCATTCACACCTGATACCTATATAACATTCGAGTCAATGAGGTCTTGTATTTCATGTTTAAGATGCATGCATCATTCAGTATCATGTCCTTGTTGCCGATGATAATGACATAAGGCATTAGCATTGAAGTAAGGTCCTTGCATTTTATTAGGATCTATAGGTCTAATCGAGGGAAGCTTCATGAGATTGTTACTCACAGCTTGATTCATGATAGAATGATAGGACTCAGATATTGGAGTAAACTTTCTTTGTTGATACAGTGCCTTCTATGGATTAGTAATAGTAGACACTTGGGAAAAGTTATTCGAATTTAGTCCATTAATCTTGATGAAACTCTTATTATTCCTCTTAAAGTTGTTTTGTGATGATCCACCCATGGATTGATCAACTTGAGACGATGAGTTTTGGTTTTCATACTAACTAGACGAAAGTTGATAATCATGAAGGGCAGTGCATAAATGTTGAAAGGAGTTATACTTCATTAAGAGAATCTTATCACGGATGTTAGGTTGTAGATTTGTAATAAACACTTTCTGAACATCTTCATCCTTCATCTAATATTGAATTTGTGCATAGAGAGCTTGATACCGACTAATAAGCTTATTTAACTTCTCTTTTGGACCTTGCTTGTAATGAACTAAATCTATCAAAGAGACTTGAGGTCCAATGTTTGCTTGAAAATGTTGTAAAAAATGATCAACTAATTACAAAAAAGAGTGTATTGAATTCAGAGGCAAAGAGGAAAACCATTCTAAAGATGTATCTTTGAGAGATTGCAGGAAAATTTTTGCTAACAAATCCTCTTCAAAATAGAAATCACTACACATAGCCGTGAATGCTGCCACATGAGTATTAGGATCACCTTTTCCACCATATTTCTCAAAGAAGGGAGTCTCAAACCTCTAGGGCATAGGAGTTCTCAAGATTGCATAAGATAGGGGATTACGGGCATGATAAGTTGGTATATTAGGTTGTGAGGAATTTGTCAAGTTTGTCACCTTTTGTTGTAAAGAAGTCATGCCTTGCAAAAGTTGGTTTAAGATAGCATCATTGGGAGATGTAGTTTGCTGCGAGGAATTAGAACCAAAGTGAGGAGGTGATGGAGCTTGAGTGTGATAAACAGAGGCTATGAATAATTCAATGGTGGTTGAACATAATGATAGGTGGAAGGTGTCTGCGAATAGTTGTATGTAATAGGTGGTTGAGAATAAGTGGGATGGAGAGGTGGTTGAGAGTGATTATTCATAGAAGAGATCCCCTTAGAAACCAAGTTCTGATAGTTAAATCACATAGCTTTGTAATTTTGTGAACTAGTTCCATTAGATAATCTAATACCAGTGGTAGCATTACTACAAGCATTTGCATTAGTTGTTAAAATTGTTGATGTAAATGTAGACATTCCAGTGGTTGGTATAGGTGCTAAAACTTGCATATGAGATGGTGACGACATGTTGTTAATAACTTTTGCAGATTCAGTTTCCATCATGACATTATTGTGTACAATATGCATTAAACCTTGAATAACATTGATACCATCTTGTTCTTCTTTTATCAATTCTCTTATGTGGTGGATCACAGGGACAACTTCTTCTGTTATTCTTTCATTTCCAACAAATTCTTGAAAATTGGCTAAGTCTTTATCAAGTTTGTTTATTTGCTCATTAGGTACATGTGTGAGCACCTCAATAGCATCCTCAACATCATGAAATACTTGATCTTTCATAGTGGTTGTATGAGGTATAGTATCTTGCAAAATTTGTGTCTCTCCTTTTGTAAAGAATGTATTCAATGGATTTTCAGAGGTAGGAATATCGTTTTCTTCGAAAGCACTAGATCCCATGAGTCTCCTACTTCTTCTTAAAGGGATATTTCTATTAGGGAATCAGGTTATAATACTCATACAAAAGCATGCAACGCTCAATGCACAAATTAATTGAATAAATCTTAGGAGCAAGATATGTTTAAGATCCAAAATGACCTAAAATGCTTGATTTTTCAACTTTTTTCAATGCAAACAAGTGAAAGAAGAGGTGTTGTAAGGAAATTGATCAGGGAAAGAAAATAATATGTCTAATATCAGTCTAATAAAGCAATAATATCCTTCACAACACACCTTTTATGCAATCCTATAATGATAAGTCAAAACCTAGTGAAAATACACTAAAATATGCAATTTTTCACCAATTTTCAATGCAAAGGTCCAATAGAAAGAATGTTGTAAAGAATTTGAAGAGGGGAAGTAGATTATAATCCTAATAAAATCCAATTAGTGCAGAAAAATCCTTCACAACATGCCTATGATGCAATTCTAGAGAGACGATAAGGCCAAGTCTAGTGAAAATGCAAGGTTTTCAAACCCTAAACATGAAATTTTGCAAGAAAACCACTTATGATGCAACACTATAGATATAAATCAATCCTAATGAGTGTTTTAAAAGGTTAGTAAAATTTGAAACAAGATTTTGACTACAAGCCCTAGCTAATGCAAAACTAGGTTATATGGAAAAATACACAATTTCAAGTAATTTTTATCAATTTAAGCATGAAAATGCAATGTAAATGAATGATGAATGAAAAATTTCTGTAAATTAAATCAGATATGATGATAATGACAAAAATTTATTAAAATTAAATGCCAACTAATTCAAATTATCTGAAAATGCAAAAGCTAAAAATGCCAATTTTGTTCAAATTTTTCAATTTTTTTGTAATTTTTTTGAATGCAATAAGATGAACAATGAAATGAATGAATGAAATAAATGTAAATTTGAAGTACAGCACTCAGAAAGGTGAAAAAAGTCTAAAAACATGGGTTCACCAAAATGTTTAGGGTTGAAAATGAAGAGGATTGAATTTTAATGGTTTGTGTTGATCCTCCTTTCACCACTAAACATTCAAGGACATTCCACCGAGTAGAAAACTCTACTACAAATCTCCTATCACTTGAAACATAGGGAAGATTGGAATTGTGTGAATTTATTGTTTAATTAAGCCCAATTATGCTCAAACCCCTAATTTCATCAATTCATAAATAAACAAACAAGTTATGAAAAATGATCACACACAGAGACATAAAATGACAATCAAATGTATACCAGATTTCAAAGTTTGGTGTGCGGAAAAGTTAGGGACTAATGAGCGGGTACCCTAGTCCAGTGCCTCAGTTTTCTTTAGGATCTAGGAATGTTTTCCGCAACCTGTTCCTTCTATTCCAGAGATTTTACTTTTACGGGATCTAGAGGACTAATGAGCGGGTGCCCGAGTCTAGGTCCCTATTTTCTTCTCTGATCTGCAATTCTGACAGTCTGCACTGCTTTCCTGTAACTCCACTTTTTTCACTTTCACAACCTGTAACCTGCAATCACAGAAAAGTGGGTTGGGGGTTGTGGTGTTTAGAGGATTGCCTCAGTCAAGCCCTGGAGAGACATTCAAGTCTTCCAAACACCGTTGTCAAATAAAGAATGTGTATCCCTGTGGGATAGAGGAAAAATCTAAATGATAAATGATAGAAAACACAATTGATATCATCTTGTAGTGAAGATCGCATGGAAGGAAGATGCTCTTCATGCCATGAGGAGATGGATGTCAAATCTGCAAATACAAACACAATAACAACACACAAAATTCTACTCTGCCACACAATGAATGCCTTGAATCACTTTAGCATAAGATCACAAGTTTACAATTGCCATCTAGTTTACAAATGAATCACTAATCATTCTTATATATGCAACTACAAACATTCCTGCTAAGAATTTCATAATTCAAACTTACGATGTCGGCATAGGACCTAAACAATGGTCATAAACTGACACCCAAAAATAGGTCCTAACCTAAAATAGGGCAGGACTAGGGTGCGGGTGCCCAAGTCCTCGCCCCATTTTAGCTAGGGTTTATCATAAATACACTCCATGAGTCCCATTTTCCATGAAACTTTAGGGTTTTCTCATTGGGAGATATCATAATCATGAAAGATGCTCTAAATGCATTCTAAAGGACCTGGGAGCTAAACCTTAAGAGGAAAAAGTCCCCAAGGGTACTTTTTCTAACGTAACAAACTACAAGAACATAGATGTATATATAAAAATATCATCTCTATATATCACAAAGTTATATGAAGCCTTCGGCTTTACTATCATAGAGCTATACTAATCTCTTTAATGTCTACAAACATAGAGATAAGTAAATGTTGTCGACTATACAAAAACAACAGTAAATGTATGGCTCTTCAGCTATACAAATCATAATAAGATATATATATATATATATATATATATATATATATATATATATATATATATATATATATATATATATATATATATATATATATATATATATATATATATATATATATATATATATATATATATACAATTACTCAAATCTTAGAAAATATGATATACTATCAATTACTCAAATCTCATAAATTATGATATTCTATTGGTTGTTCTAAACTCAAATAAATATATCAACAAAACTAACATCAAACAAACAATTATCATCTCAAATAATATTTACATAAAAAGGAAAGAACCTAAAAGTATGACATGCAAATGAAGTTCCTCAGACATCTCTCACAAAGTCCTTTCTCTCAGTGGTTTATGTGTTTCTCCCTGTTTCCATAGAGATGACTTGGCAGTGATATATAGAGCCTCCACTCTTAACTGCGTTCCACCACTTAATATTAATGCTCATCATAAATCTCTTCGACAACATGCAAGTAATGGAAATGATGGTCTTTAATGACCACTCATAACTTAGTAAAAGGCTTCTCCACTATCGTCAATCAGTTGAGAATATAAAGGGGTTGAATAACCACGCCCTTATCAGCCTTAACACAAAAAAGTCACATTCAAATATCTAACTTATTATATATTCAAATATTAACTATATATGTACAACATTGAAAAGAAATCATGCACAACATATACTTATGTTGTTTGATTAAAAACTTAACAATATTGCGAGAATGGGGTCAGGATATTCTCCCCCTTCTTTGTCTCACAAATATAACACAATTGTCAAACCTATATATCCTTATGGGATACCTTAAAGGAATCTCAATCAGAAAATGACATAGTTAACCACTATCACAAATATATATACTCCTAAATATTTACAAAGTGTGTTTATCAGTGTTGTGACTGAGAAAACTAAGTTACAATGCTGTATTTTTTGCTTAGATAGCTCCAAAACATGAAAGAACTACTTGAAAAAACAAGCCTAAGGGTCCTATGAAAGACTCCTCTCACACCATGAATACTCAGTATGGACTGAGAACTATGTTCTGCATATACCTTGACTGATAAGCTTTATTGAACATGATCATGGACAAATCCAAACCGATCACAAACATTTATCAATGGACATGAGCATCTGGAAGTCTTGGTTCCATAAGAAAGTTCTTTGTCTTTTCAGCATCATAGAAGTTTGACTCTCTGGTTACACGTTCCACCTCCTTGATTTGTCCATTTTTGGCTGTCGATTCAATGTATTTGAAGTGAATGTCAAGATCCTCACTACCAGTGACATTGAAAATACAAACCATATAAGTACAAGGTTCCCAAGCTACTACAAAATTACCTCCTCAAATAGATCAATGAATATCAGTGACAAAATGATACAAGTGACAATCCAAAGTCAAATCACCTGGAGCTCAAATATGCTTATAACATACAAGTAATCGGTGCTTACTATTCCAAGATTACAAGGGTATAAGAAAAAAACTTACAACTTTTAATATTAAAAAATAATAATTTACAACCAAATAGAAATTTACACTCTATATTAATTATAAAACTACAATAGAAATGACTTCTTTATAGATTTTACAGCCCCATACTAAACACAAAATCCTGAAATAAATCTCAAAATTTCCTAAATAAAGAATGCGCCTATTAATGATAACATAAAACCATAAAAATGGTCTACTAAAAACTGTGCTCCAAGTCTCTGAAATAAAGAGTGCATATTAAACTGCAAAAATAAATTTCTCTAAAATAGGTAGTACAATCAATTATCTAACACCATGCAAGATTACACTTTGACCTTACATGGAATGCCATTGTTGGAAAGTAACAAAGGGCATAACACTTTTTCAAAATGTCCTTGGGCAGAGCTTTCCACAGTATGGAAAATCTCGCCATTTTGTAAAGATAACAGTCTTGAAAAATAAATATTCTGGAATAATACCAACTGTGATTCTGCGAAGATTTTACATCTAACATGAAACTGAGATTTATTCGTGAAGCAGAGGGTGAAGGGATTTTTTTTCATTTAGTGAGACTCTGCATTTTGTTTTGGTTGTGAAGATGGAAGATAATCCTCCTTTATATTTTGTTTGGGTGTGTATAACAAGGTGTGGCATGGTCTGTTTGCCGCCAAGATCACTCACAATGCACACTAGAAGATCCATGGCAGGTTTATATACTTTTTAATAAATTTTTTGGTAACTTGAAATTTGCATATTTATTTTTCATAAAGTGTGTAAAATTTGTAGTCAAAAGGAACCAACTTATCACTCCACAGTGACATGGAAGGTGCCCAAACAACCACAACACCGCTAGGTGGTTGTTAGGCCTTCACAGTGATGCAGGGAGTTTCCCCGCATCACTGCAAAGGCCCAACAACCACCTTACAATGTTGCGGTGGTCTTCTGCACAACTACCCTGGTAGACATGTATGCAAAATGTGGAAGCATTGACAAGGCAGGTGTAAATCCAAATTTGAAAACATTTTCCAGCATACTCCCTACTTGTGCCAAAATGGGAGCTTTGGAACAGGGTATGGACATCCATCATAACATAATTAAAGAGGGATTTTTGTTAGATAGACATGTATGAAAAATGTGGAAGTATAGATAAGGAACATGAACTATTTGATGGAATGGCTCAAAGAGATTTCATCTCTTGGAATGCAATGATTGTAGGATATGCACAAAATGGATTTTGCATGGATGCCCTTAAAATATTTGAATTAATGAAGCACTCTAGAACATATCCTAACATTGTAAACTCTAATCTAATGGGCTAACCTTCATTTTCCATGCATACAGATTAAGGTAAAATCTAATGGGCTGACCTGTACAGTAGCTATCATCTCTAATGCAACAATTTAACTGATAGCACTGGTACTTTCAAAAAAGCTTGTAATCCAGTCAATAACAACCTTCAAATACTAATACATAAGAATGTTACAAATAGAATTATGTCAAAGGAAATTTTCCTTATGGTTGATAGCAAACATTAGAATAACAAAGCTATAACCATTAAGAAGCCCAGGGTAGTGAAAAAATATAGTCATGTAACATGGGGAAGCTTTGGAAGCTATGCTCCAATCTACCTACCTATCAAAAGGCATATATGAAATTGTTGCACTGAGCGACTCTTCTTCAGTTGCACTCTGCAAGCAAAGCAAGATATCTTCACTTTTCACAATTGGTGGATGAATTTTGTGATAAATTAACAATCATTTCATAAACAAAAATTACAAGGTAGTTTCAAAAAAGAAAATTATAAAACCTAATTCAACCTTAACAAGGAGCCCCTCAGGAGATCCTAGCTGGTAATATTGCACTTATTGACACATTGTCTAGAATTGCTTAAGGGGTATGTGTAGAATACTACCATCTCATCATCTCAATTACTAGCATGACATGTACAAGAGATTTCGATTGTTGAGACAAAAGAAGGATCATTCTCTGTCACTACATACAAACTGCAATGGAGTTCCTACCTATGCTGCAAAAATCAAGCATAAATTATCTAGCAAATATATATGGGGCAACATGCCCTACCAATTTAGAGAGGAGATACTCATATTACAACATACTTGATTACAACAAACAACTAATGGCACCTGTATTTAATGCATGTCATCAAAATATTCATTAAAGACATGGGTACAATAATTCTAGCTCCACTTGCTTTGTCTTTGCTCCCTCTATAAGACAACCAAGGAGCCCATTTCCCTATATAAACTGACAAAAAAATTAATAACCTAAAAAGAGAGAAAGTAAACCCCAGTCTAGACTATCCCCTTGAATCAATAAATTCTCAACTTTTCACACTAATCCTTGCCAAAGGGATTGGCTCATTAATTATTGACAAGGTGAATATT
Source organism: Cunninghamia lanceolata (assembly GCA_027924645.1). Taxonomy (NCBI): domain Eukaryota; kingdom Viridiplantae; phylum Streptophyta; class Pinopsida; order Cupressales; family Cupressaceae; genus Cunninghamia; species Cunninghamia lanceolata. Next base: position 6,799,111 of record BSBN01000404.1, read on the forward strand.
TTAGATAATTACATTCCACAATGCATGCACCAATGACATTCTCCTACAAAACCTTATCAATGGAACAAGTTTTAAGTGTTCTGATTTGTTTTCAAATTTGGGATGCACAAACAAGGTTAAAATTATTTATATTACAAAAAATGAGTTATCTTTCCTCATCTTCTAATGCTACAGAGTGAGTAGAAATGCTGCATATTAGATTTATCCAGTAGTGACATACAAGTAAAGAGGTTGTTAAGACAAAAGGAATACTAGAACCACAAAGACTGCTGAGATATTCCAAATGGAATTTCTTAAAATATGGCTCTAATTAATTCATTATCACATCATGAACCCCATAAACAGACAACCTAATGAAAATTTCAATCTAAAAGCTAGGCAAATGTATGGATTGTGCTCCACAAGCATGCAAACATTTTGGTGATAACAATTAAAAAACTAGCATATAGATGCCATTAAAATACACTTCATAAGAATTTCAAAATATGAATTCATTCTAAATGCTTACCATGTCACCAAGCAAATTGCCAAAACAGAGCAATGAATTCCTTCACAAGATAGTTCGGTAAGGTTGTAACCATCAAATATCAACTTTGAAGCGTTGTACTGCATGTGAACCTCAAGAAGAGTATGAATTACATTCAGTTTTCCTTGACTTGGAAAGAAGGGACTCTCTGTATGCTCCTTGTAACCAATAAATTCATTCAATGGTTGCATGACAATGTGTAGGAGATAGCTACAAAAGAATAGAGACTAAGATACATTGCAAAGAGGCAGAGTTTCTAGACAGACTTGTAGATATGAGGTCAAGAAGATAGAGAATGAAGAGGGTCAAGAAGACTGAGGGTGGACAAAATGAACAAAGGTGCTGCCAAATCTTGAAAGTAGTTTTGAGCATGGTTAACCTTTGTTGAAAACCTCATATATGGAGATATACATGACAAAGAACAAAAATCACATATAAAATTGTAATAGATGATCTCTTTAGACCTAGTTTTTGGTTAGGTTACAAAGAGACAATGATAACAGTAAACAGAGGTCCATCATGAAAAATTATACAGAGCCTTGTCACCAACACTCTAGGGTATCGTGTTTGAGATTTACAATGTCTTGTAGAAAGTCTACACTATCATGCAAAAATTTACACTGTCACACAAAGGTTTGAATTAAAGAATACTTTCATTCATAAGAAATCTCTGAGACTATAAAAACAAGAATATAGAGGGATTTTAAACTACATCAAATGCATATAGGGAAAAATGAAGAAGAGACTGAGATACATTGCATAAGAGAGACGGTGACTCAAGACTGTCAGTTCAAGAATATAGAGGTCTAAGGAAAGGTGACAGTCCAAACCCACTTTTACATCTCTCTATCCATTTTCAACTATGAGGTTTGCATGATATGATTGTCTCATTATTAATAGAGACTTGCACTACAAAGTTGCAAACAACAATATGGACTATAACAAAGTTGGTAAACATGAGAAGACACTGAGATTTGAGTATGGGACAATCAACATGATCTCATAAAGGTTGTGAAGATAGTGTTCATAAACCCACTTGTTGGGATCTCTTCACCAAGCCTTGCACAAACATTATGAAGTCTACATGATAAGGGAATCCCATGCACCTTATAGGAATGTGTGAGATCTACATGTTCATTATGAGCACCTTGCAAAAGAAGGCCTGCTAAACTAGTATAAGTTCAATACAGTCATTGTAAAGGGTCTAGTACAACCTTGCATCTCCAGTGTCAGGTATACATATGTTAAAGGAGGGCTTGATGACAGTCATTTAAAGGAACTCATGAGATTCCTACACTCAGTATTGAAAGCAAGGGATTGGTAATAGGGCATCAAGGCAATAAATATAGTGACCTTGTGAAGATATACAATGCAAAGATAACATTGAGAAGCCTACACTAAAGGTAGCAAAGGGATCTAGAATGATATAGAAATCAATCCAAGAGGAGAAAGGTCTAATGATCAACTATGCAAAGAAGATATGTACTAGGAGTGTAATGAGAAGAGATAAGGCATATCAAAAAAAGATCCAGATGGACCCTGTATCAGTCTCACATAGCAGAGGTAGTTTATGAAGACTCTTGAGTAGTTCTATCTTATAGTGCTAAATACTATTACAGACTTGGGTTGAACTTTTACAAAGGTATGTCAAATTTATAGAAACATAGGAAGTTCCATGGAATAGGAGATCTGAGAATATCAAGAGTAGTTTTTTTTTGAACTAGTAATATTGAATCATTAAACCCTACCAAATGATGAACAAGTTTGTATAGAAGATTAGGGTCTCTCAAACCTATACAAAGGAGATTTATGAGTCAAAATAGTATCATGGTAGGGACTATGAAGTTCTTTTAGACTAGAGAATCCTTTGTAACATTTTGTGCAAGAGTCTTGAGAGAGTCCTAGAGGTCTCACAAGGTTTAGAGATTCATCAACAGTTATACAACTTTGTTTAAGTTTTTAGGATTCATGTGAGCCTAGAAAGTTTACAGAATCTGCCTAAAATATAGAACACTATCAATACAAGAAACATAGTGGGTTTTAGAGGACTATCAATGCAAGGTATGAAGGAACCCTAGACATGCTACGTGAAAGAGGATACCTTAAGAAACATTGTAAGGGAGTTTTATAACTCTAAAAGAGGTTGACAGAGGGTAACAAGAGAAAAGATCACTATAAGAGAGAGGGACTAGGGTTTGTGAAGGTACTGTCATTTGAATGGCAGTCACAAATGGTAGATTTTGCGTGATGACAATTATTATTGAAAGACAATCATAAAAGAAGATCACAGTTAAATGAATATATCAAAGGGCAGTTTTGGACTGTTGAAGGTCATAAACCAGAAGTTCATGTGAATAAATGTACATTAATATATTTTTGGATGTGTAAATACTTACTCTTCCTCCATGTTGATCACCACGCTAGAAATATGAGACTTTATTGAGGGCACTTATCCAGTTGTCCACCTGTTCAATGGTAACCCTGCCCTTTTTTTGTATGATCTCAAAAGGCTTCGACATATGCTCCCTTGTAAACATAGCGAAGGTCTGAAGGTTGGATGTCATAGAATATGGGTAACCCTGCAACCCCACTTAGACCTTTGCAGATCACCATGGGGTGGCGGGTGGCATCGCTAGCCTGCACCTCTCCTTATGACCCTTCGCAGTAGCGGCATAGAAGCAAACCAAGCTCGATGAAGATTTTACATAGGTTTTTCCAGTGATTTTACATTTGCAAGACAAGGTCAGAAATAAAATAATCAAAACATGTAGTGTTGTAGAGCAATGAGGAAAAGGGTTTGAATGATTCGTTACATTGCCAGAAACCACAAAAACAAAATTTGTAAAAGATGAAATTTTGAAAAATCTAGCATCTATGAAAAACCCTCGAATACCATAAAAACCCTAAGCCATGTCCAAAATAATAAAGGGATGCATTATTCTCCAGCAAAAAGGAGTTTTAAACAGTGTAGACAGAATCAAAGCCTTTATGTTCTATTAAAAGTTCTTTCCCTCGCAATTTATAGCTCCCTGCCTGATTCTCATCTCAACTCTATAATGTTGATTTTCCTTCTCTATTGCTTTCCTTCACCCAAAACCAAAGAGCATGAATAATAATATGCTCAAAAATTAAACAAAAAATACGTGCCTTCTCTTTCCCCCACTTTTATTTTTATTTGTGTGACTAAAAACATGCCTTCTCTTTCCCCTGCTTTTATTTTTATTTGTGTGACTAATTATTTACTTGTGTTTTTTACCCAATGATCAAATTAGTCATTTATTTAGTCATTTATAGCTGTGTTGCAAAAAATTAGTAGAATGACTAAAAGTTTTAGTTACGTGACTAAAATTTTTAGTCACGCAGTCATTTATTTGCCCAAATTCTACTAGTGATATAAATTCAAACTCATGAAATCATTTGATTTATCCTGACATCTTCTCATAACATCAAATCATTAAATCATGCAAAGATTACCTACTAATTACATACAGGTAAAAAGTAAAACATGGTCAAAAATTAGGGATGTGGCATATCTCCCCCCATAAGATTCATCATCCTTGATGATCCAATGTATCAAAATTAATAACATGATATAGTTTTTGTTCAACTTTGAAATGCATTAAACAAATGAGGAAATTTCTGATGAAAATCATGATAATCTTCCCATGTAGCACTTTCCCCTACATACTAGTCCCACTAGACCTTGCATTGAGTAACCTCTCTATTATGCAAGCAAAGATTACTAACTTCGAGCACTTTGAGAGGCTCGATCATGACCACTCCTATGTCCTACACCTTAAAGCATTCCAATCAAGATTATGATTATCACCTATTATATAATTTTTCAAATATGAAACATGAAAAACATTATGCATCCTGGCAAGAGCTAGTGGTAGAGTGATTTTGTAGGCAACCGGATTGCTCACTTCGAGAACTTCGAAGGGTCTTACATATGTAGGAGCTAGTTTGGAAGACTTCCCAAACTTTATGGGACTTTTCTGAGGTTTGACCCTCAAAAGAACTTTCTCTCCAACTAAGAATTGCATTGGTGTACATTTGGCATCAACGTAACTTTTCTGTCTATCATTAGCTTCCGCTAATATCTTTCTAATTTGCTTAACCTGTTCTTCCATTTCTGCCAACATTTTTGGATCAATTCTTATACTATCTTCTGGATTATCCTAGCTTATAGGAGTTTGGCATCTTCTTCCATACAATGATTCAAGTGGAGACATCTTAATAGTAGAATTGTAGGAGTTATTATAAGCAAACTCCATAAATGATAGATACTCTTCCCAGTTGTATTGCTAATCCATACAGTAGATTTCAACAAATCTTCTAGAACTTGGTTTACCCTTTTTGTCTGGCAATCTATCTCAAGGTGATAAGCTGAGCTTATATTGAGTTGGGTTCCTAGCACTAAAAACAAAGTTTGCCAAAACCTCAAAGTCATGTGCGCATCCCTATCTAAAATAATCTTCTCAAGAACTCCATGCAATCTGAACACTTCCTACACAAACTTGTGAACTGTAATTGGTAATCCATCTATTAAATATCTAGGTTTAAAGTGAGCTACCTTGGTGAGTTTTTCCACCACTACTAAAATAGAATCATGTCTATTTCAAGACATTGGAAGACCTTGCACAAAATCCATGCTAATAACTTGCCACTTCAACTCTGGAATATCGTATAGATACAGAAGTCCTACTGGATGATGATGCTTAGCCTTGACCATCTAGCACTCTAGGCAACTAGCTACAAATCTTGTAGTGTCATTCTTTATTCCTTTCCAAAAATAAAGAGGTTTCACACTGGCTAGGAGTTTAGTCACTCTTGGATGACTTGAATATGGTGCGAAATGAACTTCCTTCCATACAAGGCTTCTTAATTCTATCAAATTTGAAACATACATCCTTCCACTATATCTTAAAAGTCCATCTGGTTCAAAATAGAGCCCATCACACCTCAAATCTTGAGAATTAACAAAGAGAGCTTGCTTAATTTGCTCAAATAAATTCATCACCTGTAAAATTCTGCAAAACCAAATCCTTGAAGTTGGAGTGGATAGAGACAATCAACAAGATATGTCTCTGTTGACTCAAAGCATCTGCCACACAATTCTCTTTGCCCTTGATATAATTTATTTCAAAATCATAGTTAGATATCAATTCCAACCATCTTCTTTGTCGAGCATTTAGATGGGGTTGGGAAATTATGTACTTAAGACCACAGTGATCTGACTTTAACTCAAAAGGTTTTCCTAGCAAGTAGTTTCACCACATTTGCAAAGCATGCACAACTACAGCTAACTCCAAATCACGAGGAGCATAATTCTTCTCATATGCTATCAACTTCCTAGATTCATATGCTACTACTTACCCATTCTGCATAAGCACTCCACCCAAACCTTCTCCTGAGGCATCAATAATGACAACAATGTACTTTATAGATTAGGAACTTTCAATATTGGAGCAGTTGTCAACCTTTCTTTCAACTAGCCAAATGCCTCCTGACATTCTATTCTCTAGTCAAAATGCTTTCCTTTTCTCTGAAGTGAAGTGATTAGGCTTGCAATCTTAGAAAAGTTCAAAACGAACTTCCTATAATATCCTACTAACCCCATGAAACTATGCACTTCATGCACATTCTTTGGCATAGGCCACTCAAGTATAGCTTTTATCTTTGCAGGGTCTATAAATATTTCTTCTACCAATATAATATGCCCTAAGTATTGTATCTCTTTCTGAAAGAAAGTACACTTAGAAAGCTTCCCAAATAATTTATGCTCTCTCAACTGTTGTAAGACTATTTGTAGATGTTGCAAGTGCTCATCCTCATTCTTAGAGTAAATAAGAATGGCATCTAGAAACACTAGAATAAATTTGTCTAAGAAATCTTAGAAAATACTGCTCATCAAACTCATGAATGTAGGAGGAGAATTTGTAAGTCCAAAAGGTAAAACTGTGAACTCATAATGCCCATATCTAGTTCTAAAAGTTGTCTTATGAATTTCCTCATCTTTTATTCTTAGTTGATGGTATCCAGATCACAAATAGATCTTAGAAAGTATTGTTGCACCACGCATCTGATCAAAATGATCATCAATACGCAATAAAGGATACTTATTCTTTATCATTGCTTTGTTAAGCATACGATAGTCTATACATAGACGTAAGGTTCCATCCTTCTTTTTAACAAAGATCGCATGAGCTCCCCAAGGAGAAACACTAGGTCTAATCAATCCTTTTGCCAATAGCTCTTGAAGTTGAGCCTTCAATTCCATCAATTCAATAATAGTCATACAATACGGTGCTTTTGAAATTGTCTCTGATCCAGGTATTATATCGAATGATAAATTGTAATCTCTCTTCGAAGGTAATCCTAGAAGTTCATATGGGAAAACATCCTAAAAATCTGTAAGGAAAGGGTAGTTCTCCAAAGATACACTTTTTTTACTAGGATCTTCCTCTACTTCCTCCATTTTAACTGCAAAAAGTTTACAACCTTTTTGCCTAGCTCTCTTCAGTTGCATAGCATAGATTGGTTTGATCTTAACTTCTCTCTAAGTACCTTGCAAAAAGACTTTGTTTCCTACATCATCTAGACAATCCACTATTTTTACAAAACAGTCGACATTATCTCTATGCCTCCATAGCCAATTTATTCCTAAGATAACATCATAGGAACCTAGGGGGGATACAAACAAATTCACCTCAGTTGAGAAACAAGGAAGATCAATCTTAGATTCAAATAGGCATTGATATACCTGAGCTCTAGTCGGGTTAGCATATTCTATTGACTAGGGTTTAGCCATATAACTTGCTCTTCTAGGAAATTTACTTAATACTCTTGGAAAAATAAAACTTTCAGTTTCTTCAGTATCAATCAAAATATAAATAGGAACTCCAAACAAAGTACCTATTGTCTTAATGGGAATAATCTAGTACTATGTTTGGCAATTGTCTAAAACTACATGGATCCTCTATTGAAAAGCTTCTTGCTGAGTGGGTAAAGCATTACCATGTTGTTGAACTCCTTGGTTCTTAGTTGGGCATTGGTTTTCATAGTGATCTCCACCACAAGTGAAAAATCCTCCAGGAGGTCCTCGCTTCTCAATAGGTTTACTTGAATTATTATCATTCCTTCAAACATTGCCACTATTCTTCTTCTCATTCCTGGGTCCACTCTTGTTATTTTTGGAACCCTTGTCACTTTTCTTAGCCACATCTGGCTTACCATTCCTTTTCTTGAAAGACTCTGAGGTTGTGTCTTATTAAACCTCTTGTGATTTTTCTCGCGATATGGAGAAATTGACTTCAATTTTTTCTCTTGCTTGATTACGTTCTCCAACACTTGGTCCATAGTAGAAGGGCCATGCACATCCACTTCTCCACCTGTCTAGACATTCAGACCCATGATAAATTTCTTGATTCTGAACCTTTCATTATTCTGATTTTGAGGCACATATTTTAGGAGATGGGTGCACTTTTCCCAATATTTGACCACAGATGTATCCCCTTGTCTAGAAATATATTAAGTTTTGGTCAAAGAAAAGCTATAGTAACCACCTTTGCTGAAATAAGACCACAAATTCATCTTAGGGTAAGCACAAAGAACTTAACCCCAATTCCATATTCTTTTTCATCCACCACATGGATGCTTCTCCTACCAATTAAAAGGCACCCCATACTACCATGGTTATTTCAAAGTAATTTTAGGTCTTGAAATATTTTTTATCTCTGTCAACCAAGCTTCAGCAGCATCACCACTTTTTGTTCCATCGAACTTGGGTGGCTTGACTTTCTTCATATCTCTAGATAGTTCATAGGAAAGTTTACTTCTCTTCTCTTCTTGGGCCTTAATCTTATCAACATTCTCCCTTGGATCACTATGAATACTGGATTCATGGACATATTCATCATCTCCTTGATGTGAATCCTCATGTCCTACTTTAGATTTACCTTGACCCCTTACCTCCTATTCCAAGTTTCCTAGTCTTTCCTTGGTTTCATTTAACATGGTCAATATTTAATCTAGCTTAGTCATAGGGTTTTTAGAAGGATTTGACTCTCCTTGACTATCTTCAAGGGTTGCTCAAGTTCGGACCATGTTGATACTCTATATCACACCTGATATTTGTATCAAATTATAAATTAGAATTCAAAATAATGTACCTCATTACTTCAAAATTCATCAATAAAATCATGCAAAAAAACTCAAATTTGAGCAAACAATCTCATCTTTATTATAATTTATTCTGGGTGTAATTAAATCCTTATTTAGATAATTAACACAAAAAGACTACATGTCATTGTCAGTTAAAGGATATTCCTCAAGTTCCTCTTCCCATTAGAATCCAATAAAATATGTATAGGGAAAATTGGATTAACAAGATCAAGCATAAATAAATCAAAACCCAATCCTACAACCTTCAAGAAATAGATCAAAGGACAATAACCAAAATTCAATGCAAATAATCAAAGAACATTATCACCTAAGATTGAATTTATTCCTTGGTTTAAATGTGGATTGCTCTTATACTTTGCATAACCATGGTTGTAACAAGCATGAATAGATGATGTGTGCTCAAAGGATTAATGTGGTCAATGATCAAAGCTCAAAGCGCTCTATGAATGCCCAAAGCTTAATGATCATGGAGGGTTTGTGAAGAGATGAATGGACATATTTATAGCTTTCAAGGAAGATCAATCAACAGTGGAGGAAATTGAATGATATCAATGGATGAGATAAATTGAGAAGACATAAAGGAATGTGCACACGACAAGTGTACATGCAAAAAGATGTTTTATTGAGTTAATTGCTTTCTTGGCTAAAGATAGGATTGATTTTCAAAAAATAGAATGTTTTTTTCTATTTTATGAATTGATTGATAAAAACAATGATTTAAAGCCAATTAACTCAACTTTTCTTTTTCTTTTTGACATGCTATGAATAAAATTAAATAATAAATTATTTAATTTGTGTGCATGGAGAAAAAAGATATTTTTAGAAGATTTGAGAAGATAATTAGAAATTAAATAAATAAATTTATTTAATTTATTGTGCATGATGGAAGAATAAAGGGAAAAAATAAAATATTGATTTTATTTATTTAGAAGATATTTGAAAAGTCAACTTTAAATAAATTGGAATAATTTGTTTAATTTTAGAAGAATAATTAGTCAATTAAATAATTGATCTATTTAATCAAAGGGAAAATAGAAGAATAAAAGGGGTGAATTTGATGAAAATTAATTAAATAAATAGGGTTTATTCAATTAATGTTGGATTTGGATGAATTAGAAGAAATTGATGAAATTAATTAAATAATCAAGTTATTGAATTAATGTTGGATGAAGGTGAGTTAGACGAATTTGATGTATGCAAGATGAATGATGCGATGGTCATTTTTAGGTGTCTACATTTTGCCCCTCTTTGAGACAATGCAATTTAAAGCGTTGTTTCAAAGAAAATACTGATGATGGTGTGATTAACTGTGCCCCAATGTAACTGGTGTAGGATACCCCCTCGAGAGGAAAACTAGGGAAACAAAAGAAGGACTGGGTTGACTCGCGACTAGAAGAAAAGGCTGACGATGTGATAGAAAAAGGCTTAGAAGGACCAGATTCGAAGTGGAGGTTGACATGATGGAGAAATAAGGTTGACACAAATAAAACTAGAGAATGGGAGGGAAGAAATCAGGGTTGGGAGGCTATAAGTAGGGCCCAGGTGGTCACTTTCAAGTCATTTGCATCCTCAGAGTTTCAGAGATCTTGTCCTTTAGTGTTTGAGAGTGTTCAGAGCTTAGAGCTAACTAGATAGCAAATATGGTTGGGATTCCACGACATGACCACCGCGCAGAGCAAGTCAGGACATATGGGCAACCAGTAGGAGTACTAGGAGCAGTAAGTACCCCTAACTAAGTCTTTAAGTGCATTTATTAGGGCTATTAATGAGGGTAACACTTAGTTGTAACCAAAATTAGTGTTAGGGTTAATGTTGTGCCTATGGTGGAAAATGTTGCACTTATGAGAAAGTAGCTCGCTTATGGTAGGCGCAACTACGCTTTTGGGGAAAAAGTTGCACTTATGCCTAAAAGTAGGGTTTGCAAGGGTTGGAGTTGCTTTTGGCTAAAAAAGGTCGCATTTGGTAAATAGTGCTACACATTTGGTATAATGGGTCGCCTATGGTTAGCAGAAATGTGCCTATGGCAAAAATGATGTGCTTTTTGCTAGGTTTAAGGCTTTTAAGCTTGATCAAATATAGGGTCACTTTTGGTCAACAGAAATACACCTATGGCAAGCAGAGTTGCACCTATGGTAGAAAGTGTGGCGCTTTTGGCTAGTATAAATGTGCTTGTGGTTTTCTAGGTCGCTTTTGGCTTAGGATGCAGAAAGTTAGGATTTTTTGCAAAACTTGACAAGTTAAACTCTTTGGATCCAGGTTGTTCTCTCTCCATTGATGTCAAGGGAGTGACACCCACTGATGTTGGACCTAGTAGTTGACCTAGACGAGGATGAGGAGCTATTCTTGGAGTTCATGGGACTCTGGTATGTTGCACACATTACCCCAGTACACATGCACTTAGCGATGATGGTTGCATTGGTGGAGAGATGGCACAGTGAGCACAGCTCGTTCCATCTACCTACAGAAGAGGCTACTATCACATTGGAGGATGTCTGGCAGCTTCTCAAGATTTAAATCCATGGAGCTAGAGTTGATTATGATACTGACTGTGGTGAGACTACATTGAGGAGATTGTTTATGACAACAAACCTTGGGATTGAGGACCATGCGATTAGCTCAAGCCATATGTGACTAGATTCAACTTGTTTTTGTATTGATTGGTAGGGTCCTAATACTTGACAAATGCTCGCGAGGATTTTCTATTGGATGGGGCTCCATTTTAGATAGGATGTTCACTCATGGGATTAGGTACACATGGGGGCCATGTGCACTTGGTTAGTTATATCATGATTTTCATTAGGTAGCATATAGATTTGGCTCCAGCCTTGTTGCAGGTGTGACTTTGTTATACATATGGGCTTGGGAGCATATCGCTATGAATAGGCCAATCTCCACTTGACAGTGATGGATAGGATAGCCATTTGTGCACTTATATGATGGTGTTGTGACACAGAGGATACTTGGTGAGCTCTCATACTAGAGACGAACATTTAACAAGCTTGACACTTTCATCTGGCATCCCTAGAGGTACTGTGAGATTTGGGAGGATGATGCAGAGCATCTATCATATTGTCAACAAGGTTGCTACTTATTTGGTTGCAACATCTATGTGATTGAGAGATATCTACCTAAGAGGGTACTTAGATAGTTTGGCCAGCCACAACTTGTACCTATAGGTGAGGCTATTTTTTCCAAGACATGGAGAGATATTCTTGATTAGGGTTCGGAGATAGTTATTACTACATCTTTGGCCAAGGTAGATGCACTTGCATTGGTGACTTGGGATCCGGTTAGAGGAGGAGTTGATCCAAGGACCACTCCTGAGTATGATGCTTGCTAGCTGACAACTAGACTGACATGGATGACTATCCCATGGGTAGTCAGGGGTTAGGACAGACGAGTGGGTGAGATGGTGGGGATAGGATTGGAGGAGAGACCTTGCAGGGTGATACGACATAGATAGGTTTATGTGGAGGTGGCCCAATAGGATGTAGGGAGACAGGATGCCCCAGATCAGCTTGATGTATAGATGGGAGAGGCAACACAGTAGGATGCCCCTAAGGGAGAGACCAAGGTGTAGAGACTATAGAGACTACTGTAGGTAGAGACCATGAGACAGACATGGATAGAGCTCTGGTTGGTTAGATGCTGATAGGAGAGAGACACATCTAGACCAAAGCTTTGATAGGCTAGAGTGGGTTCCTAGGGATAGGGTCAAACATAGGGTTAGAGACATATTCTTGACTCAATAGAGCTGGCATGCATCATGGCAAAGTGTGATGTTACAGTAGCTATGAGGTTGAGGATGGAGTCATCCTTACAAAGGGTGACTTTGGAGAGGGACATAGTGCAGGCCATGGTGTGGGCAGATCACTCAATAGTAGCCATGTTAGGAGAGTTGACCTAAGTTCAGCAAGAGCTGAACTAGACTATTCAAGAGGCTAAGTATTATAGGGGGTGTACTATAGTGTGGTTCTTTTTGGATCAAAGACAACCTAGCTTTAGGGAGAGGAACAGATCAGGGGCTTCTTCTTCCAGGAAATCAAGAGCATCAGTTATGGGACCACTACCACCTAGACCACCCCCAGGAGGACCACCACCAGGCACATCAAGAGCCCAAGGAGAGGCATCGGTAGGGAGCTCCACTCATAGCCACTAGTAGACATTGTTATTATTTATGATGTATCATTATTTATTTTGAGACTATGATGCCTGTGGGCCCATATGTATATTTTTTATGGCTCTTGGTATCCTATTGTATGACTTTGATCCATTTTTTATATATAATGAGACATGATTATTTTGATGACCCATATGAGATGTATGATGTTCTATTGATGTTTCATGACGACATGCTTATATATGCTATGGATGGTTATAGGCTTATGTGATCTATATGTTGATTTCCATATAGATGCTATGGATGTTTATATGCTTATGTAATGATTTGTTTTGATGATGGAAATATACTTATAGATGTTATGGATGGGATGACATACTATGATTATGGATTTATATGACGAGATGCTTATAGATGTATGAATGAGATGACATGTACTATGATTATGGATTTATATGATGACATGCTTATAGATGTATCAATGCTTATGATTATGATGTCTAACATGCATGGTGTTGAAAGATTCCAAGAAGAGGAAGATGATGTTAGCATGGATAGAAGAAATGATGAGTTTAGAATAGAGAAAAGAATAATTGATCAATCTTTATGAAAGATATGATTTTATTAGGATGTATGGATGGATGAATGGATGGGTCTTGCATTTCTTATGCTAAAAATTTAAAGAGCAATCCTTATTTTGATATAGCATTTGGATATTATGCACCAGGGTATATAAGACCAAGGTGATGATGTATCCAATGTCTAGAACATTAACTCTACAAACAAATGGTTTGAACTTATATCTACTAGACATAATAGAACCTTGTTGGATATATGAATGGAAAATAGTCTTAGCATAGAATGATCTTAATACACATAAGGCCTTTATAGAACCTTAGATGCAAAATCTATTGATATGCAAGATGCTAATTCCAACACAAACAAGATACATATTAGCCATTGTAGGATAATAAGATCATCCCACAAACACAACATACGAAATCAATGACCATGTCCCAATCCATATTGTATCACAACATACCAAGATATAGAAAGATCAAGGTAGTCTTGAGTAGGTATTATAAAGGAACAAAAGCTAAACCAAAAAGAAATCAACCAACTAATAAAATAAATACACATCCATCATATTCTCTTTCCAAAGAGGGTGCTCATGGTAGATTGGGCCTTATTGTAGGAAAGATATATCAGTTAAAGGCTTTGGTTTTGGATAAGATGGATTTAGTAGATGTGGCAAGTGGTATGCAGGAAAGCATATTTCTTAAGGAGTAGTATTTTTCTTCTGATTTTGATAAGCACTTGAGCTTTCAAAGGATGCATAGTTTGTTTTCTACTTGAGTTAGTCAAGTTGAGGTGATAGGTGAATATGATGGATTGTGATAGATGGATGAAGTGAAAGTTGAGATTTATTATGGATTGTGATGGATGGAAAGTGTTTATGAAAAGATGAGTGAAAGTGTGAAAGTACCTCTTTGAGATAAAAACAAGGATCCATTCCTAGACCTAGGTTAAGGAAACGTACCCCCATTCACCTGTAGAGGTTTTATTATGGGGAATGATGGATGAACTAACTATAGATGAGCTAATGGATGACAACTAACACTGACAATTTCCAAGCCATGATAGATGGGTATGTGGAAATGCAAAGGTCAATAATTTTATTATGGATGGATGAATGGAATGGATGGAAGACCTAGTAGATGATGGATGTTGATTCGTACACAGCACATTTTTACTAGGTTTTCACTATGGTACTTATCCAAGGCGCCTGCCTACTATGTTTTCACTAGAGGATAGATTATTTTATTTTTGGATTTTTTTTTTTTTTTTTTTTGTATTTTCTATTTTTTTTAATTTTAATTTTATTTTTTTGTATTTTTCTACTAGGGATACTTTGAGGATCAGGCATAGAACTTTTTAAGATGAACATTGTTGATGGGTTCATCTAGAGGAATGCCTTCAGGTGTTGCTAGTGTATAAGCTCCTGATCCATAAACTATTGTAACAACAAAGGGTCCCAACCAATTAGGCTCAAACTTGCCCTTCTTGTTTTAATCCTGTCGGTTTCTCTGATTTTCCTTAAGAACAAGATCACCTAGTTGAAACCGTCTTTCTTTGAACTTCTTGTTATAGTTACGATGAAGGCAATTTTGATAGACTTGAAGATGATTTAGTGCTATGAGACGCCTCTCATCCAATAACTCTAGCTCATGCAATCTGGCAATTCTGTACTCTTCTCCATCAATAAGATGTTGCATGGAAACTCTAAGAGATGGGATCTCAACGTCGATAGGTAAATGGCTTCAGTGCCATAGACTAAATCATATGGGGTAGCACTAGTTGGGGTTCTGATACCAGTGTAGTATGCCCATAAGATAGGATTGAGCTATAAATGCCAATCACAACCAGCTTCATTAACTATTTTCTTTAGGATTTTCAATATGGTTTTGTTTGAAGCCTTGGCTTGGTCGTTACTTTATGGATAGTACAGGGTGGAGAAATGATGTTGAATATGGTACTGGGTGCACAAGGCATGGACATTGTGGTTTTTAAAGGGTCTACCATTATCAATTACTATAGCTAGGGGAATACCATATCAACAAATGATATAGTTCAAGATAAACTTAGCTATTTGTTTTCCAGTGACATAGGTCATAGGAATAGCTTCTACCCACTTAGTGAAGTATTTAGTGGTAGTAATGATGAACTTATGTCCATTGGAGGGTGATGAATTGATTTTACCTACGAGGTCAAGTCCCCACTATGAAAACAGCCATGGAGTAGTAACAAGTTGTAACTGATGTGTTGGTACATGAATCAGGTCTCTGTGCTATTGACATTGAAGGCATTTCTTGGTGAACTGATGTGCATCTTGTTCTATGGTAGGCCAGTAGTATCCTATATGGAGCATCTTCTTAGTGAGGTTAGGACCGATGGAATGTGATCCATAGACACCTTCGTGTGTGTCTTGTAAAGAAACATTAGCCTCTTCCGAGTTAAGACATCTAAGTAGGATACCATCAAGAATCCTTCGGTATAATGTGTCACCAAGGATAGTAAAACAAGATACTTGATGGATGAAGGTTTTCTTTAGGGTATTGGTAAGGTTTGGTGGGATGGTGTTATCATGGAGGTATTCATAGATATCTTGGTACCAGGGAGAATTGGGACCAACAAGTTCATAAATAACTTCAGTAGGCGGAACATCAATGGTTGATACCAACAATTATTCAACCAAGAATTCACAATGCTAAGTATTGGTAGGCATATCCAGAAGGGATCCAATTGTAGCCATAGCATCTGCAACCTTATTATTCAACCTAGGAATCTATTCAAAAGATATAGTAGAAAAGTGTTTCTTGAAGTCATCGACCATCCTTTTGTAAGGCATCAACCTGTCATCTTTTGTTTGGTATTCATCTATGACCTGTCGAAGACTAGTTGAGAATATTCATAGACTTGTAACTATTTGATATTCCACTAAACTACTATGCGAAGACCTGTAAGTAAAGCTTCATATTTGGCAATGTTGTTTGTGCAAGGAAAAGCTAACTGATATGACTTAGGAATACAATCCCCTTGTGTTGTGATGAAGAGGATTCCAGTGCTTGAATCATGTTGGGTATATGAACCATCAAAGTATAGTTTCCATTCAACTAAGCTAGAGAGATTAAACATTCCTTCATCTGGAAAACCAGAAAGCATAGGGTTTGTATCTATCATAGGAGCCTCTGCTAGTTGATTGACAATAACTTGTCCTTTGATAGCCTTTTGATCAGCATATTCTATATCAAACTCACTTAGAATCATGACCCACTTTACTAATCTGCCTGTGAGAGCTGCCTTGGATAGAAGATATTTCAAGGGATCTATCTTTGAAATCAGCTTGGTTTGTTGGTTTAACATATAGTGTCGCAACTTTTGGGAAGCAAACACTATTGCTAGACATGCTCGCTCCATAGGAGTATAGTTAACCTCATATCCTACCAAGGTGCGACTGATGTAATAAATAGCTTGTTCTTTCCTAGAATCATCATGTTGTGCTAGGAGAGCACCGAGTGCAGCTAATGTGGTAGAGATGTATAACAACAAGGTCACCCTAAAACCGGTGGCACCAAGACTGGAGGTGTCGCTAGATATTCTTTTAGTTGATCAAATTCTTGTTGACACTTACTATCCCATCTGAATGATACATCCTTATGGAGAAAGTGTAAAAAAGGTGGACATTTATCAGCCAGTTGTGAGATGAATAGTCTTATGGACTGTAATTTCCCTTGAAGGCTTTTGAGTTGTTTTAGATTAGAAGGATGAGCCATCTTAACTATAGCTTTGAATTTAGTAGGTTCTACTTCAATTCCTCTACGAGATACAATGTATCCCAACAATTTCCCTAAAGTAACTCCAAAGACACATTTCTTAGGGTTGAGTCTAACTTGATACTATTCTAATCTATCAAAGATCTACTCCAAAACCTATAAGTGACCTACTCTAGTAGTTGATTTTTTCAATAGATCATCAACATAATCTTCCCTAATGGTATGAAAAAGTCATGAAATATAATTGTCATTACTCTTTAATATGTGGCTCCTGCATTCTTTAGACCAAAAGGCATGACTTGAAAACAATAGGTGCCCCAAGGACATGTGAAAGTTGTCTTATGTTGATCCTCAAGTGCTATGATAATCTGATTATACCCAAAAAACCATCCATTAAGGAAAGTATTTCATGACTTGCTATCAAATCTACAATGATGTTTATATTCGATAGAGGAAAATCATCTTTGGGACATGCTTTGTTAAGATCTCTAAAGTTTGTGCAGATACGGATGCCCCTAGTGACTTTGGAAATAAGTACCAAGTTTGAAACCCACTCTAGATAATCAATAGGATGTATGAACTTTACATCTAGCAATTTTTGAAGTTTTGCTTTTACCAATAATGCTATCTGGGGATGCATTTTATGGAGCTTTTGTTTAACTGGCTTGGAATTTGGAAATACTGCTAAATGATGAAATTACTGCTAAATGATGAAATTACTACTAAATGATGAACCACTAATGAAGGGTCCAACCCAAGCATGTCTGCATATGACCAAGCGAAGTTGACTGTCATTTTCATGAAGAAATTTTTGAAATCCTTCCTCTCTTGTTCTATAACAGAAGCTGCTAGAAATGTAATCTTGGGGTTCTGTGTTGTTCCTAGATTCATCTCCTATGATTTTTCAATCAAAAGTGAAGACTTCTCTTGATACTTTGAAGGTAAGGGAAGGTCAAATCGTCCATTCTCGAGCACCTTAGAGAGGTTTTCACTATTGGATATGTCCTTTGCTTTTACTTTTTTATGATCAGAAAGTGCCACAGTGTGGTTTTCACCTGGGGATCTATATTTTTTATTTTCATTAGAAATCTAGTAACTATGAGAAAAGCCTTCACTACTTCATTGAGAATAAACTCAATGTTTGAGGATCATGGTACCTCCTTTCTGTATCCTAAACCATTCCAGTGTTTTTCTTAGTCACAAAGATGGGTTCTATGTTTCCTTGTCCATGTTTGCCAAGACCACCTTGGCCTTTGTAACCCATGTTGTTTACAATTCAGAGACCTTTGCTATATTGTTCAATAGGTAGTGTGACTAAATCTTTTTCCTCTAAGAATATCCAAGAGGAGATATCCTCAATAGACTCATCCTCTAACATTCCCCAACAAATGAATATTGTTGGGTTAGCTTGAAGGATTACCTTTTTACTTACCTTTGCTATAGGTGGTTTTCCATATGATTTAGGTGATAAAGGCATATTTCCCACACAAGATTTTTGAAGTGCATACTCACCAAGCCCTGTATCTTTGTATTGGACCTTGATCTTAGGAATGGATGTATCAGTCCAGGCTTTTATCAAGGTATATGGATAAATGTATGAAGGAGATGGTTGGGCTGCAATGTTGTTTGGGATTTGATTGGTGTTATGATATTACCCTTGCATGGTGCAGAAAAATTCAAAAGGATTTGGGTCTCTAAGAATAGTAATTTCTATACCATTGAAAGTAAACTTTATGCATTGATGGTACATGGAAGGTATAGTCTGCATGGTATGGATCCATGGGCAACCTAGGATGATGTTGTAAGGAAGATCAAGGTCTAGTACTTGATGGTGAGTTTCTAATATAACATGAATAACTTGAATAGGTAGATGGATAGCACCTTATGACTATCATTCTGCATCATCATAGGCCTTAATGGTTATACATGTTCAGGATCAATAACATCCTCAAAGTATCCCAATTGTCTTAGTAGCTTTAAAGAACAAATGTTCAAGCCAACACAACCATCTATAAGAATATGTTTGACCTTGTGTTGATGGATGAATACTTCAATATGGAGGGTGTCGTTATGGCAAGGGTTTTGTGATGGAAGGTCCTTTTTAGTGAAAACCATGTGGTACGGTGAAGCAATATGACCTATCCTAGCTTGGAACTCTATGAAATCAATATTATTTGGGACAAACAACTCTTGGAGGGATTTTTCAAGTACTACTTTATTTGCAAATGATGATCAAAGGAGATCTAGAATGGATATTTGAAATGGGGTCTTTCCTAGATGATCTAGTATGTTGTACTCAAAGTTTATATGGATATCAGGTGTTGGCCCATGAAGGGTGACATGACCATGATGAGTTGTAACAGCACAATCAGGGACTATTCCTTTGATGGAAAGAGTAGACACACGACTTTCTTCGAAATGACCGATAATGGAATTATAGGAAGTGGAAGCATTGTTGACATTCTTACATTTGTCTGCATTATTTCCTTTACCATGTGGCAGGAATGGATCCTTGTACATGTCAAGATCTTTGTTTGTTGTTTGTTTTGGAAGATCATCAATAGCGACTTCTCCTCTATCGATGAGATTCTAGATAAGATTTTTCAATTTCATACATCTAGGGGTCTTATGTCCTTTGACTCTACGGTAATGACAATATTTGTTGTCTTTATACCAAGAGGGTTCGAATGTAGGTTCATCATATTGGCGAGCTTCTGGTAGCATGATGAGACCATTTTGGACAAGTTTCTTTACAAATGACTCAATAGGTTCTCCCAAAGGAGTGAATTTACATTAAGGTGTAAAGTCTTGTTTGGGTTTCTCCCTAGGAGTAGATGGGACAGTCTTCACGGGTGTTTGAATATTAACTAGTTTTTGGAGAGTTTGAACATGTTTAGTGTCCACAACACCATCATTAACAGCATTCTTGTTCTTGGACCAAAAGTGGAGTTTTTTGTTAGATGCTTAGGGATTGTCTTTTATTTCTTTGAATATCTTGACTAGTCCTTTTGCAATGAGGGCTTTTTCAATGTTTGTCCCTTTGGAAATAATTTCATCAAAAGAGTTAGCACATTAGATTCGTAAATGAAATCCAAGTTCAGGATTGAGGTTTTGGATGGATATGCTAACTAGTTGCTTTTTAGGGATAGGCCAAGAAAATTTGCTAGCTATGTTTCACCATCTTTGTAGGAATGAGATGAAGGTTTCCCCATTGTGTTACTTTTTATTACATAGGCCTGTCATGGAGATCTCATGTTTGATATTGAAGGAAAAGTGTGTAAAAAACTTTTCAACCAATTCATTAAATGTAATACCTGTGGGTAGATGAGATAACAATTCTATTACTTGCCCTCCAAACTATGAGGGAATAGGTGTAAGAGATAAGTGTCATTATGGACAACCTATAAGTGGTGCAGGAGCACCTAAGAGAACACCTCAGAGCAAGAAGACACAAATGAACAAAGGAGGAGCCCATGGATTCAAATGGAACATCCTAGAACCAATTATGGCACATTGTAATGGGAAAATGATGTAATGATCAAATGTCCTGAGGGTCCTGGTAAGGACCCTAGGACCAAAAAATAATGTAAGTGGGCCAATAGTGCCTCTAGTGTCAAATAAGAGTCAATTAGAGGTGTCTAAGGCTAGTAATAAGGTATAATGATCCTAAGAAGATCAACCATGATGAACCATGATGTTTTGGTAGAGTAAAAGTCACTTAAAACAAAGTTTAATATTCAAATTTTTGAATAATGTATTTAGGTGGGAAAATCAAGAATGGACAGTTTTGGAAGTCTAAGCATCTCCAACCTTTGGGAATTTGTTGTGGGAGTCAGGACAAATGTTATAAAAACCTTCCCAAGGCATTGGATGTACGGCAATAAAACTTTTGAAGGACTGTTTTGTATGGCAACCAAAGGAATAACAACAATTTCTAGTTTTCTTGCATTTTCTTCTCATTTTCTGTTGATTCTTTGAGTATTGGTGTTTGGCAAATGTTTTAGACTCTTATCTAACAATAGTAGATCACTTTCCATGCTCTAAGAAGGTTTTTGTAGATAATTTTATTGTTGTTTGTGTTGACTGTCCTCAAGAACAGCAGACTGTTCTGTGTAGTTTGAGAGGTGACAATGCATTATAGGACCTTCCCATGAATGTAAGAACCTGTTTCTCATGGTGTAGGTCCTTAATAACATGTATAATATGATTCTAACCTTTGCAAAGTAGGAGGAGAGCAAATAGATAGGTGATCACCGTTGAAAGTCTAAGATTGCATGCGGGAAGAGCATTGAAATGGAGGCTCAGTTATAGCAGCAGGAGATTGGCCTTAATAAGGTGATGGTTTTATGATTTATGAGGTTTAATATGGTCAAAGACATGGTGTTAGACCTTTGAATGAGGTTTGGAAGTGACTGAAAGTGGGAGATCTAGCAAGCCCTAGGTTTTGAGGCCTAGAAAGGGGGGTTTTGTATTTAAACATGCAAATGAGCAAACCACTAGTTGAAACCTTGAAAATCATTTGTTTTTAATCCTTTCCTAAGACTTTTTTTAGGTTTGGAGTGAGGGGGATAAGTATTTAATAGGGTTCCTTTGTAAAGTGGGTGGATTAGGCCCTACAGGAAGACAACAGAGTGTTAGAACAGTCATATTTCGTCTAAAACAATAGTAGGTGAGTTTGGGATATGTTAAAGAACTCAATAGAGGGTACTCAGATCAGTCATTAGTTTTGGGAGTGCTTTGGGAAAGTTTGGATAAAAGTGCAAATTAGTTGCTGAATAGGGCTATAAAGATTAGGCCTAGTTAAGGGGAGTTGTCAAGAACCGGTCAGAAAGGTGCATGAAACCTATTGAATCTTGTTGGTTGGGGTAGGTTGAGACCCTAGAATGTACAAGAATTCATCTGAAAAGTTGGAATCCAAATTTGAGCCTTTTGGTGGAGTTTAAGGCAAGGAGAAGACTAGAGAAGTCTTATTGGTTGAAGCCACAAGTTATTTGAATCTTTTGATCTTGTTATATTACCTTTGGAGACCTAACATCTCTACATCATATTGGTATCAGAGCAGGCAAGTAGGTCCTTGAGGGAGTGGTAGGATCTTGTGAAACAGTAAGGGTTTGTGAAAGTGTGAAGATGGCCCCTAAAAACCAAATGGCTAGGGAGAACAATGAATTGAGAGAAGCCTTAGAGGCAAGAGAAAAAGAGTTAAGGGATAGAAGAGAACATGATGCTACAAGGGAAAGAGAGTTAAGGCAAGTGAGAAGAGAGAATACATCCATCTTGGCAAGGTTGGAAGCATTGGAGAAGAATCCTAGAAGGGATGAACAAAATGATTCAGAAGGAGATGAGGAGGCAGACGAGAATCCTCCTGAGGATGAATTGGATCCTGAAGAAAAGAAATTTGTGAGATTGCTGAAGGCAGTTCAAGGAAGTGGAACAAAGGCAAACATAGAGTTACCTATCTATCAAGGGAAGATGGATAGTGAAGAGCTATTAGGGTGGATAGATGCCCTTGAAAAAATTTTTGAGTATGAGGAGATGAGTGATGAGAAGAAGATTAAATTTGCAAAAACAAAGTTGAGAGGGACAACACTTACATGGTGGAGTAGTGTGCAAATAGAAAGAGTGGCTAGAGGTGGAACAAGAATCACTTCTTGGGGTAGGATGAAGGATATGATGAAGGATCAATTTCTTCCATCCGATTACTCCATTCAAACAAAGAGGATGAGGCAGAATTTGAAACAAAAGGACATGGATGTTATGTCCTATACTGATCAATTTCATAAGCTTAGTATTAGAGGAGGATTAGAAGATCAAGAAGAGAAAGTGGCAAGATACCTTAATGGGCTTAGGTATAACTTGCAAGATGAGATTGGTTTGACCATACCAAAAACACTTAGAGAATGTTTTCAGTTAGCCATAAGGGCTAAAGAGAGGGTGAAGAGGAAGCAAGAAAGACAAGGAGGTAGTGGTAGAGGATATAGAGGTAGGGGCAGACCTACTAATGAAGTACAGAGCAGCAATGAGAAAGGCAAAGAGTTTTCTATAGATCAGAGAGGTGGATATAGAGGTGGAGGTAGATTTGGATCAGGTAGAGGAGTATTCATAGGTAGATGTTATCATTGCAATGAAGTGGGACACACATCTTTCAAATGTCCTAAGAAGGATGATGTTGATAAGAGCAAGGATAGAAGAGTTCATTTGGCACAAGAAGAGGAAAAGAAAGAAGAATAGGAAATGTCATTAGCCTCTCCAGTAAAGGTTGGAGAAATGCTTATGGTGGAAAAAGGCAAAATGCAGCAAACACCACAGGTATCCATTTTTAAAACTAATTGTTTAAGCCATGGAAAAATATGCAAGTTGATTATAGATTCAGGTTCACATGATAATTTAGTCTCTTGGGATATGGTGCATAAGTTGGGATTGAAAATATTTGATCATCCTAGTCCTTACAATGCCACTTGGGTAAGTCAAGAACATAAAGTAATGGTTAGTCAGAGGGCATATGTTGATTTTTCAATTGGTCCATATCAGGATTATGTTTTGTGTGATGTCATTTCAATGACATGTGGGCATGTAATTTTGGGTAGACCATGGCAACACTTAAGGAGGACAATTCATGATGGTTATACTAATAATTATTTGGTGCACAAGGATGGTAAATAGTTTAAACTAATCCCTTTACCTTGTGGAGACAAGAAAGAACATACTACTATATGTTTTGGAGGGAAACTAAAGTTGGATATGCAGGTTGAACAACAGGAATAGTTGCAGCAGAGAAAGGTTTATAACAGTCCTAAAGAGCAGCAAATTTGGGACTTGAGTTGCATCAAGATTGGGGACATTGATTTCCCTATAGGAAGGCAAGAAAGGGAAGGCAAACAACAAGGAAAAACAGATCAAAATCTCAAGATGGAGAAGGCAGAAACACCACGACAGCAAGGTCCTAGGCAAGGACATCAAACCATGTTTTATGATGCTAACATTTTTTGTAAGAGTCATGTAGGTAGAAGGAGAAGGATAACCCTTGGAGAATTCATGTTTCCTATAACAACTCAAAGGAACATTTCCAAAAGACTACAGGAGGTTTGGAGCAGATCACATGACTCTTGGGACAAGAGTTTTTATCATGCTGGGGAGTATGGTGCAGGAGCACCTAAGAGAACACCTTGGAGCAAGAAGACACAAATGATCAAAGGAGGAGCCCATGGATCAAATCAAATCAAATGGAATATCCTAGAACCAATTATGGCACATTGTAATGGGCAAAATGATGTAATGATCAAATGTCTTGAGGGTCCTGGTAAGGACCCTATGACCAAAAAATAATGTAAGTGGGCCAATAGTGCCTCTAGAGTCAAATAAGAGTCAATTAGAGGTGTCTAAGGCTAGGAATAAGGTATAATTATCCTAAGAAGATCAACCATTATGAACCATGATGTTTTGGTAGAGTAAAAGTCACTTAAAACAAAGTTTAATATTCAAATTTTTGAATAATGCATTTAGGTGGGAAAATCAAGAATGGACAGTTTTGGAAGTCTAAGCATCTCCAACCTTTGGGAATTTGTTGTGGGAGTCAGACAAATGTTATAAAAACCTTCCCAAGGCATTGGATGTATGGCAATAAAACTTTTGAAGGACTGTTTTATATGGCAGCCAAAGGAATAACAACAATTTCTAGTTTTCTTGCATTTTCTTCTCATTTTCTGTTGATTCTTTGAGTATTGGTGTTTGGAAAATGTTTTAGACTCTTATCTAACAATAGTAGATCAGTTTCCATGCTTTGAGAAGGTTTTTGTAGATAATTTTATTGCTGTTTGTGTTGACTGTCCTCAAGAACAGCAGACTGTTCTGTGTAGTTTGAGAGGTGACAATGCATTATAGGACCTTCCCATGAATGTAAGAACCTGTTTCTCATGGTGTAGGTCCTTAATAACATGTATAATATGATTCTAACCTTTTCAAAGCAGGAGGAGAGCAAATAGACAGGTGATCACCGTTGAAAGTCTAAGATTGCATGTGGGAAGAGCATTGAAATGGAGGCTTAGTTATAGCAGCAGGAGATTGGCCTTAATAAGGTGATGGTTTTATGATTGCTGAGGTTTAATATGGTCAAAGACATGGTGTTAGACCTTTGAATGAGGTCTGGAAGTGACTGGAAGTGGGAGATCTAGTAAGCCCTAGGTTTTGAGGCCTAGAAAGGGGGGTTTTGTATTTAAACATGCAAATGAGCAAACCACTGGTTGAAACCTTGAAAATCCTTTGTTTTTAATCCTTTCCTAAGACTTTTTTTAGGTTTGGAGTGAGGGGGATAAGTATTTAATAGGGTTCCTTTGTAAAGTGGGTGGATTAGGCCTTGCAGGAAGATAGCAGAGTGTCAGAACAGTCATATTTCATCCAAAACAATAGTAGGTGAGTTTGGGATATGTTAAAGAACTCAATAGAGGGTACTCAAATCAGTCATTATTTTTGGGAGTGCTTTGGGAAAGTTTGGAGAAAAGTGCAAATTAGTCATTGAACAGGGCTACAAAGATTAGGCCTGGTTAAGGGGAGTTGTCAAGAACCGGTCAGAAAGGTGCATGAAACCTATTGAATCTTGTTGGTTGGGGTAGGTTGAGACCCTAGAAGGTACAAGAATTCATCTGAAAAGTTGGAATCCAAATTTGAGCCTTTTGGTGGAGTTTAAGGCAAGGAGAAGACTAGAGAAGTCTTATTGGTTGAAGCCACAAGTTATTTGAATCTTTTGATCTTGTTATATTACCTTTGAAGACCTAACATCTCTGCATCAATAAGCAAGCAATATAAAATTCCCTAAGATGTTCTTTGGGATCACCTTTTCCTTTGTATTTGTCAAATTTTGGCATTTCAAAGTTTGGAGGAAAAGGGATCATAGGGAGTGACCTATCAAAGGGATAAGGACAAACTTCATCCAAAGAGAAAGTTTTCTTGGTGTGTCCTAGTGTAAGATCTGAAATTTGTTTTGAAGATTGGAAAACTTAAGATCAATTTTAGATGTGGGTAGTTGTTGTTGAGCAAGACCTTGTTGAATAGAAGATGATGGTGATTGTTGTGCCACATGAGGGGGATTGGTGTTAGATATGTATGAGTGGACATTGTATGGATTATTAGGTATTGTGTAAGTGTTTTGAGGTTGCAAGATTTTTGGTGGATTCATGTAAGAGTGTTAAGGTTGTGAGCTGATGCAGGAGCATCCCTAGTTCAAGAGCAATCTTGCATCAACCAAAAACATTTGCATTTCAGTTTGTTTCTTTCATTTCCCAATTCTGTCCAGGTAGTTTAGTCAGTAGCAGCTCTATATTTTGGTCTGCATTCTATTGTATCTGCATTTTAAATCTTGCAGAGATGGACTTATCATCTACATTCATTCATCTACATCACATCTAATTTTTAGAGCATTTGGATCAAGTACCGGAAAATTATCACTATCAAAAGACCAACTGTTTTCTCATAACAGAGCATCCTAATAGCCTTAGTTAATCTATTGGCAAGAGACACTATGTGGCTTCATAAGTGTTGTCATTGATGGCAACAAAGTCTATCCCACACATCCACAATACATAGTATGCCTATACCGGAAGTTAGATTGAAGATTGTTTTGGTCCTGTGAACAAAAACAAAGTATGTAACAAGGTTCGACAATCAGATTTGGATCTCTTAGATGGCGTAACTCAGTAAGTCATGGACTTGGACAAGTCAAGAGGGGTATCATGACTATTGTATTCCAGAGATTTAGCCTCTGGTGATAAAGCATGAAAAAGATATGAGCAACTGAGTGTTGGGTTCCAATCAGACAGAGCAAACAGAGGAAGAATTGACCGGCAAAGTATCAGACTTGAATCTGGATGTGTAAAAGGTCTTGATCAAGCAATTTATGAGATTATGCATTGTTGGCCGACATGATTAATGACTTCTATGCCTATGTTTTTGATATGCATCACAAATCAAGCATGGATTCAGCTGACATATTAGTAACTTACAAATATCTTGAGTGATCTTGTTGTCTACTAGAAAGTTGATGAGAATCCTTGATGCAGATATATATACCAGATGGACTCCAGCATGTAAGTGTGTGTGGTGAAGGTGGGAAGTAATAAGGTGCAAATAAAAGCAGGGCTAAGTGTGAGAACATAGATTCAAGTCCGGTATGTGACTGAACAACATCATTGAATAGAGGAAGAATGAAGTGCATCAAATTAGTATATTGTGCCTAACCAGAACTGAACTCTTGCATTTGTAGATGCTTCTCATTAGTTCAAACACTTGATTATCTTCAGTAAATTCTGTAGACAATGAGTCTCTTGTAGGCAGTGTGCCTCTTGTGAGCAGTGTGCTTAGGAAATGAGCCCTAATTGGCAAGTGCCATTTTGTACTCCTTTATTCTTTTAACATAGAATACAATCTTGGGTTAGTCACCCCGTGTTTTTTCCCTTAATAGGGTTTCCACATAAAAATCCTTGTGTTATGTGTGTTGATTCTATTTCTATTCTTATGATTACATGTGCTTTCATGTATTGATATAACACTGAATATTAAGATAACAAAAGAAAAGAAAGTTAAGGAAATTTTGAGATAACTAATTCACCCCCCCTCTTAGTTATTTACCTTATTTCCAATAATTGGTATTAGAGCTAAGTTCCTCTGAACAAAGCCTAACAGCTTGAGGAAGATCTAGGAATCTCAATGGATGCATATGGTATGAAGGAACAAATTCAGTCTGCCCTAGATGATCTTGAACAATCCCACTCTGAAGTCAATAATTTGAGAGAAAGACTTGTTAGTGCATGCATAAACATTCAGGTTTCAAGCATTTAAATATGCAGGCACCTTCCCAAAAAATCCAAAATTTCTAAGTCCTTTGGCCTTTGCAGTTGAAAAGTGCAAAAAAATTGGTTGCATGCATGTATCTTTGTATATACAAAGGGGTTTGTATGTGTAAATGCAAATATACATTGGCGGGCTTGTAGAAATTTTGATCGGCCGTCAAGAATGGTGAAAAATCAGTTATATGCATTTTGCAATGCATATCGGGCTTAAAAAAGGTGCATATACATTGAGGAATCTATCACAGATTCTGGGAATATTCTGTGTTTGTATGTCAGGTTTGCTTGTCTATCGGGTTTGTATATTTAGACATACAATGGCTACATACCGTGGAAACATGCAAAGGAAAAAGGTGCATTGGCGGCATATGAGCAAAATATACAAGGGTCCGCCTCACATGCATTCGCTACAGTGCAAGATATAAGGGGCCTTGTACATTCAAGCTACAAGTAAAGGCCAACATACAAATGGTGGGGCCTGCGGATATACAAAGGCGAATGTATGTGAAATATACATTCGCGATATACAAGGCAAATATGCATTTGCGATGTACAAGCCAGACTGGATTTAAAAGTCAAATATGGCTAATTCATTGGCTGGCGTCCACGGCTTGCATGTATATGGCATTGTATATGCCGATATACAAAGGAGGTGAGAAACAAGCCAGATTTCAAAGCAATTTGTAGCATGTTTCATAAATTTTGAAATCCGCGGCTTGTATGTTAGAGTGCATGTATATGCAAACATACAAAGCGATAGATGCAAAATGGAGATACAAGCCAGACCCGAGTAGATTTTCAATTTGTTCTAATCAGATTTAGGGTCCGCCTTGTATGTTGAATAATTGTATGTATATGCGTTGGAATATACAAAGGATTTGAAAAGCAAAAGGGATAGTTGTATACGCATGTGGTTTTGCATATACAAAGAATTCAAAGTTTGCATATACATGGTGAAAAAGGTAAAATGAGAATGGAAAGGTCAGCGATGGATGCACGGGGTGCCTGTGTGGCACATTTTCATTGGTTCTTGACTTTTCAGACCGTTTTGGCACCATTGATCTTAGCAATGAAGAGGAAATTGATGGCCATGATTCGAATGCTCAACAGGGGCGATTTCCTTTGTGTCTGCAGCTGTTTTGAGTGGGAAAACTTCTAAGATACGTTGTTGCTGATTTCAAGAGGAGCTGCGGGTAGCTAGGCCATTAATGGCAAAGTGTAGAGGTATGGGCTGATGATTGACTAGCCAACCACCTGATTTTAATGGAAAACCCTTAGGCGGCTGCACATCTCCTGATCCCACCTACTACATTCAATATTTTGGGTGCCATTTCTCATAATGCTTTGTATCTGGCAAAATTTTGAAATGCCTTGTAATTTTTGCTGAGTGCATAGTCTTGCTATAAAAAGCAAACTGTGTTTCTCATTTAGGTGGTTTAAGACTTGGGCATTTTTGTGTAAATAACAAAAAACAAAGCATTTTCCTAGCTATTTTATCTCTGTTGGAGTTTATGAGTTGCATTTGAGTGCACCTTGCACATATGTTTAATTTCTTGTCATTTTATATGAAAAATGCATTATT
The DNA here is from genome assembly GCA_027924645.1 of Cunninghamia lanceolata. Classification (NCBI taxonomy): domain Eukaryota; kingdom Viridiplantae; phylum Streptophyta; class Pinopsida; order Cupressales; family Cupressaceae; genus Cunninghamia; species Cunninghamia lanceolata. The sequence goes on from BSBN01000404.1 coordinate 6,828,695, forward strand.
GCATGTGTTTATTTGTCTGTCTCCTTTGTTGTATGCCTTCCTTCTTCTGAATCTGGTTGCTAAGGGTTTCATAGATTCTAGGATATAGGTTTCTGTATTATGTGTTTAATCTGTGACTTCCATTCAAGGAGTGATTAAATTGTCTTAGGTTGAGTATGGAGAAGATTGTATGTCAGCTGGGATGTATGTAAGTAGACACAGTTAAATACTCATCTTTGGGTGGTGTTTGTAAGGCAAATACCAGTCTAACCCCTTGAAACTTGAATGCCAGTTGCAAGCCATTCTCTTGTATACGTCTAGTTGACTCCTTGCCCAGAGATAGACACCGGTCTATTTCTTGTGTAGTAGTTATGATTCAAAACCACTTGTCTTGCATCCAAAATATTAATACAAAGTGTAGAGGTATGGGCCAATGATTGACTAGCCAACCACCCAATTTTAATGGAAAACCCTCAAACAGCTGCACATCTCCTGATCCCACCTGCTGCATTCAATATTTTGGGTGCCATTTCTCATAATGCTTTGTATCTAGCAAAATTTTGAAATGCCTTGTAATTTTTGCTGAGTGCATAGTCTTGCTATAAAAAGCAAACTGTGTTGCTAGGCCATTAATGGCAAAGTGTAGAGGTATGGGCTGATGATTGACTGGCCAACCACCCGATTTTAATGGAAAACCCTCAGGCGGCTGCACATCTCCTGATCCCACCTGCTGCATTCAATATTTTGGGCGCCATTTCTCATAATGCTTTGTATCTGGCAAAATTTTGAAATGCCTTGTAATTTTTGCTGAGTGCATAGTCTTGCTATAAAAAGCAAACTGTGTTGCTCTTTTAGGTGGTTTAAGACTTGGGCATTTTTGTGTAAATAACAAAAAACAAAGCATTTTCTGAGCTATTTTATCTCTGTTGGAGTTTATGAGTTGCATTTGAGTGCACCTTGCACATATGTTTAATTTCTTGTCATTTTATATGAAAAATGCATTATTGCATGTGTTTATTTGTCTGTCTCCTTTGTTGTATGCCTTCCTTCTTCTGAATTTGGTTGCTAAGGGTTTCATAGATTCTAGGATACAGGTTTCTATATTGCATGTTTAATCTGTGACTTCCATTCAAGGAGTGGATTAAATTGTCTTAGGTTGAGTATGGAGAAGATTGTATGTCAGCTGGGATGTATGTAAGTAGAGACAGTTAAATACTCATCCTTGGGTGGTGTTTGTAAGGCAAATACCAATCCTAACCCCTTGAAACTTGAATGCCAGTTGCAAGCCATTCTCTTGTATATGTCTAGTTGACTCCTTGCCCAGAGATAGACACCGGTCTATTTCTTGTGTAGTAGTTATGATCCAAAACCACTTGTCTTGCATCCAAAACATTAATAAAAATCATTCCATTTTTTCAACCTATTAGTTGTAGGAGTAGGAATAGGAACGCTGCATACTCTCATTTCCAACCAGTTAAATATGTCCAAGAATGTTGCCAAACTTGTGACCTATCATGAAAATCTTGGTCCAAACATGAGAGTATTCTGCCTATTGTTGTAAAGCTAAATCATTCTGTCATTGGGTGAGTCAAATGTAAAATCTTTATCTAATAGGGATACCCCCCTTGGTGTGGCAGAACCAGAAGTGAAGGGGAGGCAGCTCACATAACCTCCCATATCTGTTGGCAAAATCTGCCTATGCATTGGAGCTGGCAAACCCTCTGCCGATTCAGGAACTAACAGAAATGGTGACTCTGCTAGGGAACAAGAGTCAAATAGTGTGAGATCATTGCTGCATATCTGGTTCTTTCATATGAAGATGGTGCTCTGCTGGTGGAATGAACTCAGAAGAATATTTATTCTTTGACGAGCTTTCAGTTATTTGAAAATTGTGTCCTCTTTGGAGAGGTGGGGACTCTGCAAAAAAGATTTTAGTGCACATGAAAGGTTGATGTATGTTGTTGTAATAAAAGATTTTCTATTCAAGACTTCAACATCTGGATGAGAAAAGGTACATGGTTTTTTCCCGCTTGTATTTATTGTTCTATTGCATAAGTTAGATACCAGGGGGAAGCCTTAGGTCTTAGGCAGACATAAGATGTCTGAAAGTAAAACTTATATGAATCCAAACATGTATTCACCCATACTCAGCCAGGAGGGGGATGAAATGTTGTGTAAAAAAATTGAAGAGATAAAGAATAGGTTGATATCCTTAGAGGCTCGGCAGGCTCAGTTAAATAGTAACCCTGTTATGTCTGGCAGTCAAAATGCTAAACCTCTTGTCGATTATTTTGATCCTTTATATGACCAGTTAGATTTGTCATGGGTTGACTATAAAGTTGAAAGTATGCCTACTCAGATTTACAATCAGATGCCTAGATTTAGTGTACACAATGCGTGTGATGGGCGTGTACATATCCAAAACTTTCACAACTTTATGGAGAAAAATTCATTTAGAGATGAGGATATGTGGATGAGGTTTTTTGTTAGATCCTTTGGTGCAAGAGCTAGAGATTGGTATTTGAGCTTTCTAAAGAGATCCTTTGCCTCCTGGGATAAACTTGTTGATTATTTTAGAGAAGAATTTACAAGAGAACCCGCTGATCTTGTTGCAAGATTGATGGAAATTAGAAGACAAGATGAAGAGCCCATTATTGATTTTAGTCATAGATTTGTAGTTGCCCTTTCACAAATCCCTGAAGACTTCAGACCTGATACTTCAGCCTACATTGGCATATATTTTGAAGCTTTTGAAGAGGGCTCTAGTGCATTGTTGAGGGAATTCAATATAACAAGTGTGCAGATGGCATACAAGTTTTTAGAAAATACAGAAAAAGTAAGGAATGGGCACATACTGAATTCCCTATCCATAGGCTTTGGTGTGAATAACAGTTATGTGGTTGCAAATGACCAAGTGATCATGGCATCATTTGAAGATAAAAATGAAAATGAAAATATAGAAGTTGACAATGCTGCTATTTTTGAACATAACGCTGATAACAATGCTCAACTGGATTGCTCACCAGTTGAGGATGCCAAAGGGAGGATCAATGATGACTCCCATTTCAAGGTTGAGGTATCTAGTTCTGAAAACAATGATGAGGTTATGGACAACAATGAGTTCTTGATTGAGTGGGTTTGTGGAGATGATTGTGAGTATTGTACTTAAGATAGAGAAGAAATAAGCAAACAAAGGAGCAATTCCATGTTTGAATCACTGCCTTCTATTCAGACACGTGGAGATGATGAAGAGCAATCATAAATTGAAACAAGTGCTAGTGTTGAGCATGATTGTTCTTTATTTGATTATAGTTTTGTTTGTGACACACAGGCTGATACTCCTCCACATAAGGAATTCATTGGTTATGAAAATGCATGTTCTGCTGCCCATGAACCAGTAGCATACTATAATGAAACTAAAACACTGGGACAAATTTTTTTTGACACATATGGTGATGAGGATCTATTTGAGTATGGTGATAATCCAAGCACTGTTATTGATAAGGATTCTAAATTTTATCCTGATGAAAGAGAAATCAACATATGTCATGAAGGTTATTGCAAAGATGTGCTTGAGTCTGATCCTTTCCTGTTTGGTGCACCTGAAGATTGTGTACATGAAGTGCACAAATATGGATTTGAGAGCTTTATCTTTGATATGCCAGCTTATGATAAAGTGAGACCTGATGATCCTAGCTATATGATGGACTATGAGTGCTTTTGATTTTCAGTCCAGCTGGGAGATCATTTTATGATGCATGTTGCTGATATAGATGATGATAAGCTTTATATGCTATATGAATATGCATTGTTTGATAAATATAACATTCACATGTTACTTGATGCTGAAGGTTGTTTGCATACGGTTGACAATGACAAGCTAAATAAGATGGTTGAATATGCAAATGACAAGGGTTGTTTGTGGGTAAATCATGGCAGCATCTTCAGGCTTGGCCCAGTGAGATCAGAAGAAAATCAAGTGTTTGACAAAGGAAAATTATGGTTTTTCCTTTTTCGTGGCCCTGGGCCACCAAGTAAATTTTTAAAATGTGTGATTTGTGATGCAGGTTGGTATGTGTTTGACTCTATACCCAATGGACAAGGGACTGGTCTGCATCCCAGAGTTCTATGGTTCTTGCCATGCCTGCAAGAGGCATGCATCCCTAGACAGAGCCAATGTTAGTGCCTACATAAACATTTAGGTTTCAAGCATTTAAATATGCAGGTACCTTCCCAAAAAATTCAAAATTTCTAAGTCTTTTGGCCTTTGCAGTTGAAAAGTGCAAAAAATTCAGTTGCATGCGTGTATCTTTGTATATACAAAGGGGTTTGTATGTGCAAATACAAATATACATTGGCGGGCTTGCAGAAATTTCGATCGGTCGTCAAGAATGGTGAAAAATTAGTTATTTGCATTTTGCAATGCATATCGGGCTTAAAAAAGGTGCATATACATTGAGGAATCTATCGCAGATTTTGGGAATATTCTGTGTTTATATGTCAAGTTTGCTTGTATATCGGGTTTGTATATTTAGACATACAACGGCTACATACATTGGAAACATGCAAAGGAAAAAGGTGCATTGGCGGTGTTGGTTTTTTCCCAGACTGGATGCTTATTCCCAGATTTCCCTACAAGGTAGCCATCAGTGATCAACAGGATCTCTGGGCCAGGGGCCAACAGTGTAGGAGATAGACTCTATATTTTATCTCCTCTTCTTCTTCAGGCTCTGCAAGACCTAGGGGGGTATTCCCTACTCAACATCCATGAGGATATGCATACAAGGCTGGGATGCTGACAGAAAGCAGATAAGTCCTCCTGTAAGTAGACCAAAACTGAAAGATAAGAGCAAAGGGGCTAGCTTTGGGCCTATTTGCAGTTGTAGACAGAGGACTGAGGATCCTAAAACTAACTCTAATGTCCTAATGGTTGTTTTAGATTTTGATTTGGAGTTTAAGTTTGGATGCAAAGCTGGACATGGTTGTAACACAAACACAAAGCAAGATTGGTGCCTATCCAGGGCCTGGAGTCAGTAGACATACACCTGTGAATGATCAGCATGAACAGCTAGAACTGGATTTCAAGGGGATATATGTGATATCTGCCTTACAGATATCTCCCAATACAGAGTGTTAGGTTATCTCTACTTATGGTATCCCTACTGCAGTATACCCTTCCCAATGTTCATCCTGAAAACAGTTTAATCTACCCCTTGAGCAGAAGTTAAAAGATCAGACATTCAACATAGGAATTCTATGCTCTAGAATCTAAACATTACTCAAATATCTAGATTCAGAAGAAGAATACATGCAATACTAGAGACAGAATTAACACAACACATGCTAAGATAGCATTTCTCATATAAGATTAATCATGAAATCAGTGGGTTCATGCCAAAAACATACAACAAGAGATACATAAACTCACAGGTTAAGCTGTACAGAGCAACCAGATTAGCTTGTTATGAGTTACAGAGCCAAAAATCTTCAACTTTCAACAACCACAAATGAGTAACACTTCCTGCTTATAACAGACAGGTAGTGTACCATAGCAATTAATTACATGGTTGACCAAAAATCCTGCCAGATACACAGTATCAGGAAAATGGCACTCAAACACATTACCAGATTGGCGCCCAAACATGAATGCAGCAGGTAGGGGAGGGGACAAGAAGATATCTCGAGCCCTGCGCCACTGTCCACTGATGTACACCTTCAATCGGGTACCAGATCCGCCCATACCTCTGCAACCTTTGCCATTAATGGCGCACCAACCCGCGGCCTTGGGAAAAACATCTAACAATCGATCGCAACCATTTCCCGCCGAGATTCATCATCATGATATTTGAAAATGCAGGATATCAATTATCCCACATGCACCCCGCAGCAACCTCCTTAACACTTTATATACTAGGTCATGAGCATTTATGATGTCGGTGCTTTTGCTCCTGACGACACTAGTAGAAGACTTCATCATCATCATCCTCCAGCAGCATGATATCCTGTTGCTTGAAATATCACCCTGACGTCAGCATCATATCACAATATAACTGCATGATAATCGCCTTCATCCGCACAACCTGATCCATCGGAGGAACATCCTCCTGCTGAGCTTATACCAAAAGTCTGGCCGATGAACATCCTGATGACGTCATCATCATATCCTGCTGACGTCATCATCATATCTACCAACTGCGCACCTCCTCATATCTGGATGACGTCATCATCATGTTTGCAAATATCGGGAGATCTCCACAAGATGATCAGTGTTAGAAATATGACCCCCCCGGGACCTTGATGACGTCATCATCATATTAACATCAGGATGATATTCGGAAGACAACCAGATATTTGGAAATATCATCCTGATGCACAAATATCAGGTTGCACTGTAGCTCCACTATAAGATCGGGGCGATAACTGAATATGATGATGCTTGAAAAGATCACCCCCAGTAGATAATGCACGAAGCCGGCAGGCGGATATCTCCTTGATATCAGCATCATCATGACGCTGGAACAAACATACACCCGGGTGATATGAAAATATCACCCCCTCCTTCGGAAATATCATGATGCAGATAGGCAGAGAAAAAGATATCACCCTGAGATAAGAATGACGTCAGCATCATCAGGATGACAAAACAACGAACAAGAAGTGATACAACATCATCAGGATGATATTGACTAAGATCATCCTGACGTTCAAAATATGATGACCCCAGTGAATATCGGGTCACACTTAGAACTCTTCAACAACATCATCAGGATGATCATAACCAAGATCAGCCGATGATAGAAATATCACCCGGGCGAAATATCATGAAGGCAGAAAATATGATGACCCCCGCAAGCAACACGGTGATAACTGGAAATATGATGATGATGACGACGACCCTTAGGAAAAAACAAGTCAGGTCGAACAACTTAGAGAATAACCCCTTCAGAATATCGGGGCAACATCATCATCATGTTTGGGCAAGGTGATAATGGAAGATCACCGGGTACTTGAAAAATCACCCCCGCAAGCAAATCAGGGCGCACTGTAGCTCATCAGCAGGATCAGGATGATATCCAAACATCACCCGATAATAAAATATGATGATGACGTTGAAAAACAAGTCGAAGCAAACATGTTAATGTAGACCATCATCGAAGACAAGATGATGATGATGACCTCCTCCTCAGGAAAATATGATGCTGCAGCTGAAAAATGCTGAGGAGGTCCAACACTTAGGAAAATGGGCAAGAAGATAAAGGGTTCAAATGAAGAAACCCCCTGATCATGAAAAATCAACCCCAGGTCAAAATGAGTGCTAACAGTGGCTCCGAATGGGGACGTGTAGGTGAAAACCTGCAGCGAGAACCAGATCTCCGGGCAGACCAGACAAAAAGCCAAAAAACGCGAGCTGTACAAGGCATTTACACTACATACATATTTTTACAAGTGTGCACAACAACCAGTTATTTATGCAAAATAGAACTTAAGGAATTGGCCATGCACAGGCAATTCCAGAACTTCACCATCTAGGGCCTGGAGGAAATAAGAATCCTCCCCATGAGTATTGCAAACCTGATATGGGCCCATCCATAAGGGTTGAAATTTACCATGTTTACCCTTTTCCTGACCTTTAGCATTCCAAATGAGCACCAGATCATTGACTTGAAACTTCCTTTTTGTAGTTCTCCTGTCAAACTGATATTTCACATCTTGTTGTCTTTTGAGATTGATCTGGTGGGCTTTCCTTCTGTCTTCATCCAATGCAACCAGCTGATTCACTCTTTCTGTCATGGAATCTTCAATCTCCTCATCATTTTCCTGAATGAATCTGTAAACTGGTAGGAGATTGTTTATGGGCAGTCTAGCTGATGCACCATATACTAGCTCAAAAGGTGACTTCCCAATAGCCCTTTTCACTGTCACTCTGTCAGCCCATATTGCTAAGTTCAACTTTGAGTCCCAAGCTCTCTTGTTCTTGTCCACTATCCTCTTGATAATTTTCATGATGCTCTTATTGCTTGATTCTGCTTGACCATTTCCTTGTGGGTGATATGGTGATGTATATGACAGATTTATCCCATACCTGTTGCAAAAATCAACAAATTCACCTGATCTGAAGCACATAGCATTATCAGTGATTATCTTAAATGGTACTCCAAACCTGATGATGATGTTTTCTAGTATGAAATCTGTCACCACCTTACTTGTAGCTCTCTTAGTTGGAATGGCCTCAATCCATTTGGTAAAATAATCAGTTGCCACCAAAATCCAACTGTGTCCCCCACTTGATTTGTCTGCAATTTCCCCTATGAAGTCAATTCCCCATTGCTGGAATGGAGCATCCACAGTTACAGTTCTGAGGGGTAAAGCACCATCATATTTCAGCTTTCCTGAAAATCTTTGGCAAGGGTCACACTTTCTCACTAACCTTTGTGCATCTGAAAAGAGAGTGGGCCACCAATATCCTGCCCTGAGAATTTTATGAGCTGTTGTTTGGGCAGTATAATGTCCACCACACAATCCTTTATGCATATCAATCAAAACATTGTTAGCCATATCCTCATCCACACATCTCAGCAGCACACCATCAGGGTTTTTCCAGTATAGCTCACCTTGAACAATAACATACCTGATTGCATGTAACTTTAAAGTCCTCTTTTGACTGTCACTGAAATGGGAAGGACAATTCAGATTTTGCAAGTAGTAGATAATATCCTTGTACCATTCAGATCCTGATACATTTACACTCTCATCTTGGACTGCATTAACTTGGCATGCTTCCAAGTTTGACTGTGCCATCATCTTGGCTAATCCTTGTCCTCTTATCAACTTAGTAACTTGTATGTCTATGTTGAACTCTTGCAGTTTGTTTATCCATCTGCACCTTCTTCCAGTCACCTCCTGCTGAGTGAATATGTCTTTGACTGCTGCATGAGGTACATATGCAATTATATATGATCCTACCAAGTATGGTCTGAAACTTTTGATGGCTCTGACTAGTGCATATGCCTGTTTTTCCATAATATCATACTTCAACTCAGAGGCCTGCAAGGACATACTGAAAAAAGCGATGGGCTGTTCAAAACCATCTTCATTTTTCTGTAACAAACATGCAGCAACAGTATGAAAGGAAGCAAATGAAAATACTTGGAATGGCCTAGAAAAATCAGGAGATTTAAGAACAGGGGCCATCTTGATTGCCTCTTTGATATTCTGAAATGATTCTATTGCTTCCCTTTCCCAGTTGACAGTTGCATCCTTCTTCATCATCTTGGAAATGTTCCTTGTGGTTTCTGCAAAGTTGGGAACAAATCTTCTAACAAAATTTATCTGTCCAAAGAAGGACTGAACTCCTTTCACAGTTTTTGGCATTTGAATCCTGTCAATAGCAGCCACTCTCTCTGGATCTATCCTGACTCCATCCTTGGAAACAATATGTCCCAGAAGCTTTCCTTCAACTACCCCAAAGGCACACTTCTTTGGATTTAAAGAAATACCATATTCTAGTGCTCTTACGAAAATCTGTTCCAGATGCAAACAATGCTGCTCTTCTTTCTTTGAGTAGGCAGTCAAGTCATCCTGATATACAGCCAGGATTGAATCAATCAACCTTGCAAAAGCAACATCCATTGCTCTTTGAAATGTAGCACCTGCATTTGTTAGTCCAAATGGCATTCTAACATACACATAAGTTCCCCATGGAGTGGTAAAGGCAGTTTTATACTGTTCTGATTCCTTTACCTTTACCTGATTATATCCTGAAAATCCATCCATCATGGATAGGAGTTCACAACCAGTCACTCTCTGCAACATAGCTTCCATATTAGGCAGTGGATAGTTATCCTTTAAAGAGGATACATTCAAGTTCCTGAAATCAACACAAAGCCTAATATCACCATTCTTTTTTCTGACTGGGACAAGGTTAGACACCCAAGTTGAATGTCTGATCGGCACAATTATTCCAGCTTCCCTGAGCCTTTTGAGTTCTTCTTGCATCTTGGGAGCTAAGGTAGGATTAATAGGTCTTTGCTTTTGTCTAAATGGCTTAGCTCCAGGCTTCAATGGGATCTCATGCTGGAATAAATCTTCCCTATAGGCTTTTAGGTCCTCATATGACCAAGCAAAAACATGTTTATACTTTTTCAGTAATGCAATCAGCATACTCCTAATGTGTGGTTTTAGCTGTTTACCAATGTATACCTTCTGAGGGGCCTGAGATGTCCCCAAATTTATCTCCTCTAAATCTTCCTTATTTGTGGGAGATGTCCTTGTGACCATTTTATCTCTACTGTCAAAAGCTCTTTCCAAAGCTACCAACCCTCTAGGGATTTTATTAGTCTTCAATTGAATGATCTCTTTTCCCACAAGAGTTTCTTTTCCATCTACAGTCTCTACAAAAGCTTGGAAATCAATCTGTTGATTCTCATACTCATCTATGCAGTGCAAAAATTTCAGCAAATCCCTATCATCATTAAACACTTGCCAACTGCATATATTTTCTGGTACTGCAGGCCTAATTTTAACTTCTACATTTGTAACACCTGACAGAGTGATGTCATCTGGCCTTATTGCAACATTGGCTAAGAAATCAGCCATAACATTTTTTGACCTCTCTACCCAGCCTATTGAAAATGCATCAAATAATTCAATAGTATCCCAAACAGCATGCTTGTATTGTTTCAATCTTTTATTTTTTGCAGCATACTTATTTCTGATTTGGGATACAATCAGCTCAGAATCCCCAAATACTCTTAACATCTTAATTCCATGTTTGAGAGCAATATTTAGGCCTAAGAGTAAAGCCTCATATTCTGCAATATTGTTTGTGCAATCAAACCTCAGCAAGAAAGAGAATTTGAGGAGCTTACCAGTTGGAGACAGGAAAACAACTCCAGCTCCAGAGCCTTCTTTTGCACAAGCTCCATCAAAAAACATGGTCCATAAGCCTTGCTAATCCAGCCCTTCAATGCAGACATTTTTCTTTTTATCTTCTGTATCATCTGAGACAACCTTGAAGTTATCACAGTCAGTGTCTACAAAGCATACTTGTTCATTTGCTTCTTGGTCTTCCACTGTCTCTGATGATCTTTGCTCTCTGATTAGCTTGACATCCCTGCCATTCATTGGAATCATGGCATATGACAGGTCCAGCTGCATACTTCCACCAATTAGTGCTGCCCATCTCCTTGACAACAACATACCATATTGTGGCTTGATGTCAACCACTGTTATATTCATTTTATATCTTTTTTCAGGAAATGCTGCCAGTTTGAAATCTACATCCTTCATGATTCCAATAACTGGTACCTCTCTGGCATCCATAGCATAACATTTTCCACATGCCTTGTCAATTTTTAATCCAGTTTGTTGCATGATAGCCAAAGGCATGACATTTGTAGATGCTCCAGAGTCAAGCATACAATTTCTAATTATTTTTCCATTTATAACCAGGGAAACATAAAATGGTTCCACCTGTGAAGGACACTTTGTCATAGTCACTCCCAAATAGACTTCAGGAGTCTCATCTTCTTCATTACACATGATATGTTTCTCACCCTGGGTCTGATCATTTTGTTTAGCTTGAAAAGGTACCCCTGAGATTAGGGATATTGTCCTATTCTTGATCTCTTCCACTTTCATGAGTTCCATAAGTGGAACAGAGACTTTTACCTACGAGAGGACCTGAGCTATATCAAATGGAGCATAGTTTTGTACAACAGTTGTAGCTTGCTCCAGAATCTTGCTTTTATCCTGAGCTGATTTAGCTTTCATTTTCATAGTTCCCTGATCATCATTCCTGTCTTGGGAACCTTTACTTTGATCTTCAGCCTGAGGGTTTTTGTTTTCTGGTCCTTGAAATTCATGACCTGTTCTGTGTCTAAAGTTCTGTTTATTATTTACCCACTGCCTTTTTTGTGGTTCAGTTCCTTTATGACCATGCATTGGCTGACCTGCAGAAATACCTTCTGGCTGATGTGGGCTGCCTACTTGATTTTTACCTCTGAGATTGTAGTTGCTTTTGACCTGAGCAACTGCTGCAGCTGTGAAGGCTCTAATTTCCTCATCAGAAGGTCGTTGTAAGTTACTCAGAAAATTGTGTGAGTTCTGAGCATACACATAATTATCTTCATTATCTTCATCATATGGGGACTGTTGGCAGGCCTGAATTTGATGATCTGTATTGTCATCAGCATCATAAAGAGTGTATCCATTGCCTATGGACATCATATTAACATCATCGTCCTGCACATGATGTGGCTCATTGCATTCATTACAAGATGTAGCATTATCATACAAGGATTGAGCAATCATACACTGTGACTGTGAATGTGGCATCTGACAAATTATACACCACGGAGCATCATCAGCAATATTTATAGCTTTCTTTAGAGGATCAGGAGTTTCTTTGACATGTTGAGCCCTCTGATTTGTGTTGTTACGTGGGAATACAGGCTTACCATCATGCCAATTGGTGTTATAAGGCATATCATGTAATGATGGCCTCTTTTCCTGCCTTTGATAGACTTGCCTATCAGGACCCATCCCTTTTTCACTTCTAGCTAATCTATAGCTTAGGTCCTTAACAACATTTGCCAGTTTGTCTATCTTATCTTCAGGAGCAGATGTACTACCTTGAGTGTTCTGAGGCTTGTTTGGGTTCTGCAGAATTTTTATATCATCCCTTCTATTTGTCTTGCCTGATGCTTTCCTATTGTTTTCAATATTTACTGCAATTCTGAAAGCATCCCTGAGAGTGGCAGGACCTTTATCTCTCAGTCCATATGCAGTCTTTGCATCAAAGGCATTGATATACAAAATTATGCACATTGGTTCATTTGGCCTCATGTGATGTGGCAATTTGTTCAACACTTTAGTAAATCTTGCATTAAAGTCTGCAACCTGCTCATTTGACCCTTTAGTGATACTAGTGAACTCATTTACAAAAAAGCTAGGGTCAGTTTTATCACCATATTGCTCCTTGAACATCCTTTTAAAATCATCCCATGATGAAATACTCCGGTCAGGCAGATTCCTGTACCATTCTCTTGCCTCATCTATTAAGGATTGCATGAATGACTTCATGAAAACGTCCTCATGTTCAACCTCAAAATTATCCATGACATTTTGAAAGGCTTTTAGATGATCTTCTCATGACACTGTGTTGTTTCCTGAAAATTTAGGCACTTGCAGCCTCAGATGCTTATCAATGGGGTTAGGATACCCAGGAATACCATCAAACACCAGTTGCCTGAATCTATCTAACTGCATGGGCTATCTGTTTAGCTGATTAACATTAACATTTCTGTTTGCATTTTGGTTTCCTGCATTGTTCATTGGTATCCTAGCATCATTCACATTTTGTCTCTCATCATGATGCTGATGTTGCACTTCATATCTTTGCTGATGTCTTTGCACATTTGCATTCTCTAGGGTAGGAACTGAATCATTTTGGGCAGTTCTTAAGGCTTGCACTTTCTGCTTCATATCATCCCTGATTTTCATGGCTTGTAGGTATTCTAGTTCTGCTCTTAGACTTCTGATTTCTTCAGCTAACTGTTCATCCTTAGGTCTGGAGGTAGATGGTCTCATACCATTCTGGTCATCATCTTCATCATCCCTCAGAGACTCTGCCTCTTCAAACCTTTCACTTGGGTCTAGAAAAGGGCGTTCTTGGAACACCTCTGACCTCATTCTCATGCTACCACCCTGTTGCCTCTCATATGCACCTTGAATATCAGCTTCTGCATTTGAAAAATAAGGCGCATGCTATCCTGATGGCCTAGGGTTATCTTGTACATCATCACTTTTTCTGGGGGAGCTCTCATGACTAACTGAGACAGTTCCTTTTCTTCTGTACATCATTCTTTTTGTTAATGGTAACTCTTCAAATAAAGGATTTTGTTGGGATCTTCTCCCCTGCATATAAATTTTACTTTGACCGGTTGGGAGATTACTTCAGAGTCGCCACCTATTACTAGGAACTGTTTTCTTCTGAAAACCAGGGTTCTTTCACAAGGTTCCCCAGTAGAGTCGCCAATTTCTGTTGGTTTTTTCCCAGACTGGATGCTTATTCCCAGATTTCCCTACAAGGTAGCCATCAGTGATCAACAGGATCTCTGGGCCAGGGGCCAACAGTGTAGGAGATAGACTCTATATTTTATCTCCTCTTCTTCTTCAGGCTCTGCAAGACCTAGGGGGTATTCCCTACTCAACATCCATGAGGATATGCATACAAGGCTGGGATGCTGACAGAAAGCAGATAAGTCCTCCTGTAAGTAGACCAAAACTGAAAGATAAGAGCAAAGGGGCTAGCTTTGGGCCTATTTGCAGTTGTAGACAGAGGACTGAGGATCCTAAAACTAACTCTAATGTCCTAATGGTTGTTTTAGATTTTGATTTGGAGTTTAAGTTTGGATGCAAAGCTGGACATGGTTGTAACACAAACACAAAGCAAGATTGGTGCCTATCCAGGGCCTGGAGTCAGTAGACATACACCTGTGAATGATCAGCATGAACAGCTAGAACTGGATTTCAAGGGGATATATGTGATATCTGCCTTACAGATATCTCCCAATACAGAGTGTTAGGTTATCTCTACTTATGGTATCCCTACTGCAGTATACCCTTCCCAATGTTCATCTTGAAAACAGTTTAATCTACCCCTTGAGCAGAAGTTAAAAGATCAGACATTCAACATAGGAATTCTATGCTCTAGAATCTAAACATTACTCAAATATCCAGATTCAGAAGAAGAATACATGCAATACTAGAGACAGAATTAACACAACACATGCTAAGATAGCATTTCTCATATAAGATTAATCATGAAATCAGTGGGTTCATGCCAAAAACATACAACAAGAGATACATAAACTCACAAGTTAAGCTGTACAGAGCAACCAGATCAGCTTGTTATGAGTTACAGAGCCAAAAATCTTCAACTTTCAACAACCACAAATGAGTAACACTTCCTGCTTATAACAGACAGGTAGTGTACCATAGCAATTAATTACATGGTTGACCAAAAATCCCGCCAGATACACAGTATCAGGAAAATGGTGCTCAAACACATTACCAGATTGGCGCCCAAACATGAATGCAGCAGGTAGGGGAGGGGACAAGAAGATATCTCGAGCCCTGCGCCACTGTCCACTGATGTACACCTTCAATCGGGTACCAGATCCGCCCATACCTCTGCAACCTTCGCCATTAATGGCGCACCAACCCGCGGCCTTGGGAAAAACATCTAACAATCGATCGCAACCATTTCCCGCCGAGATTCATCATCATGATATTTGAAAATGCAGGATATCAATTATCCCACATGCACCCCGCAGCAACCTCCTTAACACTTTATATACTAGGTCATGAGCATATATGATGTCGGTGCTTTTGCTCCTGACGACACTAGTATAAGACTTCATCATCATCATCCTCCAGCAGCATGATATCCTGTTGCTTGAAATATCACCCTGACGTCAGCATCATATCGCAATATAACTGCATGATAATCGCCTTCATCCGCACAACCTGATCCATCGGAGGAACATCCTCCTGCTGAGCTTATACCAAAAGTCTGGCCGATGAACATCCTGATGACGTCATCATCATATCCTGCTGACGTCATCATCATATCTACCAACTACGCACCTCCTCATATCTGGATGACGTCATCATCATGTTTGCAAATATCGAGAGATCTCCACAAGATGATCAGTGTTAGAAATATGACCCCCCCGGGACCTTGATGACGTCATCATCATATTAACATCAGGATGATATTCGGAAGACAACCGGATATTTGGAAATATCATCCTGATGCACAAATATCAGGTTGCACTGTAGCTCCACTATAAGATCGGGGCGATAACTGAATATGATGATGCTTGAAAAGATCACCCCCAGTAGATAATGCACGAAGCCGGTAGGCGGATATCTCCTTGATATCAGCATCATCATGACGCTGGAACAAACATACACCCGGGTGATATGAAAATATCACCCCCTCCTTCGGAAATATCATGATGCAGATAGGCAGAGAAAAAGATATCACCCTGAGATAAGAATGACGTCAGCATCATCAGGATGACAAAACAACGAACAAGAAGTGATACAACATCATCAGGATGATATTGACTAAGATCATCCTGACGTTCAAAATATGATGACCCCAGTGAATATCGGGTCACACTTAGAACTCTTCAACAACATCATCAGGATGATCATAACCAAGATCACCCGATGATAGAAATATCACCCCGGCGAAATATCATGAAGGCAGAAAATATGATGACCCCCGCAAGCAACACGGTGATAACTGGAAATATGATGATGATGACGACGACCCTTAGGAAAAAACAAGTTAGGTCGAACAACTTAGAGAATAACCCCTTCAGAATATCGGGGCAACATCATCATCATGTTTGGGCAAGGTGATAATGGAAGATCACCGGGTACTTGAAAAATCACCCCCGCAAGCAAATCAGGGCGCACTGTAGCTCATCAGCAGGATCAGGATGATATCCAAACATCACCCGATAATAAAATATGATGATGACGTTGAAAAACAAGTCGAAGCAAACATGTTAATGCAGACCATCATCGAAGACAAGATGATGATGATGACCTCCTCCTCAGGAAAATATGATGCTGCAGCTGAAAAATGCTGAGGAGGTCCAACACTTAGGAAAATGGGCAAGAAGATAAAGGGTTCAAATGAAGAAACCCCCTGATCATGAAAAATCAACCCCAGGTCAAAATGAGTGCTAACAGGCGGCATACGAGCAAAATATACAAGGGTCCGCCTCACATGCATTCACTACAGTGCAAGATACAAGGGGCCTTGTACATTCAAGCTGTAAGTACAAGCCAACATACAAATGGTGGGGCCCATGGATATACAAAGGCGAATGTATGTGAAATATACCTTCGTGATATACAAGGCGAATATGCATTCACGATGTACAAGTCAGACTGGATTTAAAAGTCAAATATGGCTAATTCATTGGCTAGTGTCCGTGACTTGCTTGTATATGGCATTGTATATGCCGATATACAAAGGAGGTGAGAAACAAGCCAGATTTCAAAGCGATTTGCAGCATGTTTCATAAATTTTGAAATCCATGTCTTGTATGCTAGAGTGCATGTATATGCAAACATACAAAGTGATAGATGCAAAATGGAGATACAAGCCGGACCTGAGTAGATTTTCAATTTGTTCTAATCAAATTTAGGGTCCGCCTTGTATGTTGAACAGTTGTATGTATATGCATTGGCATATACAAAGGATTTGAAAAGCAAAAGGGACAGTTCTATATGCATGTGGTTTTGCATATACAAAGAATTCAAAGTTTGCATATACATGGCGAAAAAGGTAAAATGAGAATGGAAAGGTCAGTGATGGATGCACAGGGTGCCTGCGTGGCACATTTTCATTGGTTCTTGACTTTTCAAACCGTTTTGGCGTTGTTGATCTCAGTGATGAAGAGGAAATCGATGACCATGATTCGAATGCTCAACAGGGGCGATTTCCTTTGCGTCTACAACTATTTTGAATGGGAAAACTTCTGAGATATGCTGCTACTGATTTCAAGAGGAGCTACAGGTAGCTAGGCCATTAATGGCAAAGTGCAGAGGTATGGGCCAATGATTGACTAGCCAACCACCCGATTTTAATGGAAAACCCTCAAGCGACTGTACATCTCCCGATCCCACCTGCTGTATTCAATATTTTGGGTGCCATTTCTCATAATGCTTTGTATCTAGCAAAATTTTGAAATGTCTTGTAATTTTTGCTGAGTGCAAAGTCTTGCTATAAAAAGCGAACTGTGTTGCTCATTTAGGTGGTTGAAGACTTGGGCATTTTTGTGTAAATAACGAAAAACAAAGCATTTTCTTGGTTGTTTTATCTCTGTTGGAGTTTATGAGTTGCATTTGAGTGCACCTTGCACATATGTTTAGTTTCTTGTCATTTTATATGAAAAATGCATTATTGCATGTGTTTATCTGTCTGTCTCTTTTGTTGCATGCCTTCCTTCTTCTAAATCTGGTTGCTAAGGGTTTCATAGATTCTAGGATACAACTTTCTGTATTGCATGTTTAATCTGTGACTTCCATTCAAGGAGTGGATTAAATTGTCTTAGGTTGAGTATGGAGAAGATTGTATGTCAGCTAGGATGTATGTAAGTAGACACAGTTAAATACTCATCCTTGGGTGGTGTTTGTAAGGCAAATACCAGTCCTAACCCCTTGAAACTTGAATGCCAATTGCAAGCCATTCTCTGGTATATGTCTAGTTGACTCCTTGCCCAGAGATAGACACTGGTCTATTTCTTGTGTAGTAGTTATGATCCAAAACCCCTTGTCTTGCATCCAAAATGTTAATACAAATCATTCCATTTTTTCAACCTATTAGTTGTAGGAGTAGGAATAGGAACCTTGCATACTCTCGTTTCTAACCAGTTAAATATTTCCAAGAATGTTGCCAAACTTGTGACCTATCATGAAAATCTTGGTCCAAACATGAGAGTATTCTGACTGTTGTTGTAAAGGTAAATCATTCTATCATTAGGCAAGTCAAATGTCAAATCTTTAGCTAATAGGGATAACCCCCTTGGTACGGCAGAACCAGAAGTGAAGAGGAGGCAGCTCACATAACCTCCCATATTTGTTGGTAGAATCTGCCTATGCATTGGAGCTGGCAAACCCTTTGCCAATTTGGGAACTAACAAGACTCAAACAAGCTGATGAATTCATAAATGAGATAAAAGAAAAACTTAGTATTTCTGTGAAAAAGAGAAAGGAACTACTTCAAAAATTAGCCAATCAGAGTGAAGTCAATGATACTAATGAAGATCTATATGCGAAAAATAAGCTGTGAGAAGCTATCAAAAGAAGTCAGTATGGTATGGCATGAAATGGAATTAGGGGTTATGAAATTCACCCAAGAAATTGATGAAAAAAGAAAGATTGAAGATAATCTAAAACAATCCCTTAAGGAGAAAATAGATGACTACTACAAAATGGATAGAATAATCAAGCATCTTGAATCTGATCTTGAAGAAGCTAGAGACAATGAAGAACAACTTGAGGATCAGATAGACACTCTTAAACAAGACATTCAAACAACAAATGAATACAAAGAGAAATTCAAGATAAGCTTAGACCAACTTGAAGTTCTTCTTGAAAGCCGAAAGAGGGTAGATGATAAGCGTGGCTTGGGATATGAGAAAGGTGAAATCTCTGGATCCAGTCAGAAGAACTTTGGATTAGGAAATCAAAGAAACAGGCCTAGAAGACCTCCGGTAAGGCAACCAAATGCCCAAAGATATCCATCCTTCAATGGATATTGCTTCAATTGCAACAATTTCGGTCATAAAGCAACTCAATGCAGGAGGAGAATGAATCAGAATAATCCATCCTTTTTCAGACAATGTTTTAATTGCAAAAGATATGGTCACAAATCTCATGAATGTAGAAATATGCAAATAAACAATTCATTCAATGGTAGATGCTTTGCATGCAATAGAATGGGACATATGGCTAATCAATGTAGATCAAGAGGATATCAATCAAATAAGCAAAGAAATGTTACATGTTACAATTGCAATAGATCTGGTCATATTGCCAAGTTCTGCAGAAGCAGAAATCAGGATAGAAAAGGTCCAGTGGAAAATGATCAGAAACAAGATAAGGGCAAAGGTAAAGTGAATGCGGATGAAGTTCAAAAGGAGATGAGCAAGATTTGGGTAAAAAAGAGTATAGAAAGTATTAGGGATGGATCTGCACCAAAATCTGGTGTTGATATTCCTTTTGGAAACTAAAAAGGTGAGCTCTAGCACAGGGGGAGTCACAGAGAAAAACAAATTCCCCTAGCCAGTCAACTAGTGCCTAAATTCGGTACATGGAGTAAACATCTGATGCTGCAGATTAAAGGGTTCTTAGAAAAATATCTAAACAACCTTCAGTCAAAATATGAAAGATCCGCATGGAGTTTCACAAGATTTTAACCGCTCAAGTTAATCCAGTTCTAACAGCTATCCGATAAAGCAGAATTTCACAAATAGATCTGGTGTGATCCAAAATTGAAATGCTTTGATCTGTGGACCCATGGCATGATTGAAGAAAAGAATATACATTGTTAATCCTCACTGACAATGATTCTAAGTTTGACACAGTGATTCAAGAAGATCTCTCTCAAAATAGGGCAACCGAATAACTTAAGTTGTGCATTTATTACAAAAGGAAATTAGGGTTTGTGCAAGGATAAAAGGATTCTTTCATTCATTATTTACACACTTGCACTCATGAAGAAGAATAGAGGAGGTCTACAAATAAAATTCTACAATTCACTCAAGATCAATAGAAAAATGAATTCAACCAACAATTTGTTTCAGCTCCTGCTTCAAACCCTAAGGCGTGAAAAGGTACTTCATTCTAAAAATCTCTCTCTGAATCTCTTGCAAAATGGCTACTGCAATGGTTGTTAAGATCTCTGATAGGCCGTGACCTAAATTCAAGAAGCACCCTTATAAATCTCTAGAAGTTGATCCTTTGGGGTTCATTTTCTAGCATTCCGCATGGAGTATTGCATGTAGAAGATGTTAGGGTTTATATCCATGCTGACATTGAAGAATTTGGAGACTCAAAATTGATGGACATTTATCACAAACAGCTAATAGATGATAATTTTGAACTCAAACCTAAATTCAAGGCCTTCTAGGATAAACACTTTGGACATTGCATACATTTTCCATGTTTTGCAGAAGATGATTGGATCTGGTATGTTCTAAGTAGGATGCATGATAATTTCATGTGGCTAATGAGGCCCTTCAAGATAACTAAAGATGCCATCAGGGCAGTGATTGGACTGCATTCATCCGGTGGGTTGCCTGCACTTAAATCTGTGAAGAACCAAACAGTAACTGAAGCCACCGGATCTAAATTTGACAAAAGAGCAATGACCATAGATGACATCACAAATCTGGATGTCAAGTTTTCCTCAATGATAATCTTCTAAAAAATCTATCATTTGAGCAGGGAGAATTCTATGTCTAGCATAGCAATCTATGTAGCATATCAGATGTTGAGGGAACATGTAGATTATGACTTGTGTGAGCTTCTTCTAAATCAACTGTTGGAAAACCTGTAGAAGATCAAAAAGGATAAGAATAATTCCTTTAAATATGGTTGTCTAATACTATGTCTATTCTTCTATTATATGAATGAGCTACCTAGATCAATTGGTTGGGTCTAGCAAAATGATAAACCGGTTGCAATTCAGATCAGAAATTAAATGTATGGACTTGGTGATGCTCAAGCCCAAAACACAGCTCTCTAAGGGTACTTCAAGAACTTCCAAAGCATGATGCAAGCCAGAGAGAGAATACCACAGTCCATAGTTGAGAAATACAAGGACACAGTTTGCTTCATGGTTGACATTGATCAATGCCTAATGGAGGTAGTTGAGCCAAGAACTATATGGATAATGCCTATGGGATATGAGGTCGATGAAAAAATCTTGGAACTACATATTCAACACCTACTAAGCTAGCCTAAGGACACTGAAGTAGAAAGATTTGGCACCTTTTGAAGAGCTAAGTGTAAAAATACATGTTGAGCTAATACAGTCGGAGATGAAGAGGAAAGTAAGAAAGGAAGTTGAAGAAATTGCCAAAAGATTTGGCCTATCAAATGAGGCTATAGATGTAAATAGAGAGAAAATGGAGAAGGCTGAGAAAGAAAAATAAGAAGCAAAGAAAGGAAACATTCCAATGCAAGCCCCTTCCCGGACTAGATCTTCCAAGAGCTATGCACCTGTCACTCCTAAAAGCTCAAAGGATACTAAACCGGAAGTCAAGCCATCTGGCAAAAGTGAAAACAGAATGAAGATCAAAGCCTCAAGAACATATACAAGCCATAAGGATGATGAAGAAACAGAATTAGATGAAGAAATCAAGAAAATGAAAAAGAAAAGAACATCTGGAAAGTTCTTTGCTAGCAGAGATGAGGAAGAGAAGGCTAAGGAATTTGTTGAAAAACCCACTCTCTCCATTAATAACATCATCAAGGCAATAATTATGGATGGGAACCTGTAGATGGTGACTGAGTTCTATGATGCATACAGTGATGCTGACAAGAGAATTCTGGAAGAGGCCACTGTCAGGTACTTGAATATTTACAATAAAGCCTTCATTGAAATTATATCATTAATTCTTAAGAGCCTAGAAAAGCTACTTGAGCTAAGAAAAGAGAATGCAATGGTAAAAGACCTAGAGATTTGGGAGTAGATAGTAATACAGCTTTATCCTTCCATCACTCCATAACAAATGGACATGATTTTAAAGGAGTGTAAGAATGAGTTCCAGAGGAAGGCAAGAACAAACAAACTTATGCTTGGAGAAACATACCAAGTAGCAAGTGAAACTAAAGATATCCTCTGAAATGCCTTAAAGAGATTCAATCTTCCTATTGTAGAAGAAACAGTTGAAGAACCTTCTACCATAGATGTTGAAGGATTAAATGTAATCAATGAAGAATCCTCTGACAAGGATGTAGAAGGATCAAAGATAGTAGATGAAGAGAAGTCCAAGGACTTAGATTCCTCTGTTCTGGAAGAGGACGTCCATGAAGCAGTAAACATAGGTGACATCTTTCCTCTGGATCCCACTATAGCTATGACAGACATTCCAAAATTTGAAGTTGAAGGAGAAGGTAGAAGAGAGGAGAAGAAAATTCAAGAAGAAGAGGTTAAGGGAAAAGAAGAAGAACAAGTAGAAAAGACTAATGACGACTCTTCTAATATTTCAAAGAAGTCTCAATCTCCAGCAAGAGACACTGCAGAGACAGTGAAGAGCTTCTTAAACAAAGAAATGATGAAACTGGATGAACCTGAGCTATTTCAAGGACCACTAAATTTTGACTCTCTCTCCCCGGTTCAGATAATGAAAATAGCATCTTTCACTCAGTTCAAAGCAAAAGAAAAACTCTTGAAATCTCACATGGAGAACTGTGAACTATTGGAGATTGCATCCGGGATGCTAGAGAAGATCATGTCATCCTACCAAAAGGATCCTTCAGCCTCACCATCTGGTAACTTGAAATCTTTGGTAAATTCTGTTAACACTCATTTTGAATCTCTAGAGAAAACAACAGAAGCAAAGGTCTGGAAGGAGTTTCTGGGAAAAAGATTCACTGAGGTGCAAGGACTTATTGCTAATGATAGGTGGACTCTAGATATTGGAATAAAGAGCCTTGAAAATTCTCTCAAAGATGGTGGAGACCTATTCAAATTTTGTCTGACTTGGCCTAAAGTGACAAAAGATATTGAGGAGAAAGTAAAAGAACAAGAAGAAAAACTGTCAAGCCTAGTTCAAAATTTTGACCCTCTTTCCTCCTTACTAATGAATCAAGAATGCCAGGCTATTGTTATCATAAACAAAATAAAGAGGATGGACAAAGAAAACAAGAACATAATGAACATAATGGGTGAACTCAGAGGGATAATTATCCCTAACCTAGAGGCAATGTATGAGGCCTTGACATATGCTAAGACCACAGCTCGGACCAGTGATCCAGCAGATTTAAGGACATAAGCATATGCATTTTTATTGAGTGGTCACATCTCCATTTTGGATAGGATGAAACAGATCTAGGCCACAGAGTTTGTACAGTTGAAGACTACTTTTGCGGATATACTTAAGTATATGTAAGTATAACATATATATATACTTATGCAGCCATGTATAGGACATTTTTTGCAAAATTTTGGTATGCGGATTCCGCCCTTTGCCATTGATGTCAAAGGGGGAGTGAGGAGTAGTGAAAAATGTGGAATCCAGCTAACAGGGAGCTCCAGTAAAATAGTGCAAAAGATAGAGCATCAGCCAAGGGGAGTTACTGTGACACTTAGCCATTTTTCACTAAGTGTTGCCATCAATGCCAAAGGGGGAGATTGTTGGCAAGAGACACTGTATGGCTTCATACGTGTTGTCATTGATGGCAAAAAAGTCTATCCCACACATCTGCAGTACATAGTATGCCTATACCAGAAGTCAGATTGAAGGTTGTTTTGGTCCGGTGAACAAGAACAGAGTATGTAACAAGGTTTGACAATCGAGTTTGGATCTCTCAGATGGCGTAACCCAGTAAGTCACAGATTTGGACAAGTCAAGAGGGTTTATCATGACTATTGTATTCTAGAGATTTAGCCTTCGGTGATAAAGGATGAAAAAGATGAGCATCTGAGTGTTGGCTTCTAATCAGACAGAGTAGATAGAGGAAGAATTGACCGATAGAGTATCAGACTTGAATCTGGATGTGTAAAAGGTCTTGATCAAGCAATTGGTGAGATTATGCATTATTGGCTGACATGATTAATGACTTCTATGCCTATGTTTTTGATACGCATCACAAATCAAGCATGGATTCATCTGACAGATCAGTAACTTACAAATATCTTGAGTGTTCTTGTTGCTGACTAGAAAGTTGATGAAAATCCTTGATGCAGATATATATACCAGATGGATTCCAGCATGTAAGTGTGTGTGGTGAAGGTGGGAAGTAATAAGGTGCAAAGAAAAGTAGGGCTAAGTGTGAGAATAGCAATTCAAGTCCGGTATGTGACTGAACATCATTGAACAGAGGAAGAATGAAGTGCATCTGATCCTAGGAAGAACGCCGCTGAGGAGAGTCCTTTCTATTGAAACAATGGCTAGAAGAATTGATGAGATGATGGAAATGATGAAAACAATGAGAATTCAATTAGATGTTGTCGAAGAAGATAGGCAAAGAAGATTGACACCGAGACCTAATAGTGAAAGTGATGATGAAGAGGAATTTCAATCTGTTGAACAAATTGGCAAAACCCTAGGAGATGAAGAAGAAGAAGAATCAAATCAAGTTAAGATGTTGTGAGCTATTTCAAAGATTGGGAAAAGACCTAGAGTTGATGTACCTAATTACACTGGTAATTTGAACCCTGAAGAATTGATTGACTGGATAAATGACATGGAAGAATACTTTGAGTATGAAGAAATTGAAGATCCAGAGAAGGTGAAATTTGCAAAGACAAAGTTGAAAGGACATGCTGCTATATGGTGGAAAGAAGTTGAGTTGGATAGAAAAAGGAGATGGAAAGAAAAGATTACAAAGTGGGATAGGATGGTGACAAAATTGAAGAATCAATTTGTACTTGCTGACTTTGAGTTGGAGCTGTTGAAGAGATTGCAGAACCTGAGACAAAAGGAAAAATCTGTGAAGCAGTACACTGAAGAATTTCATAAGATGATCATAAGTAAAGGACATAGTGATGCAAGCAAGGAGAAAGTGGCTAGATACATTAATGGACTGAGATTGAATATTCAAGAGAAACTAAGTTTGGTGAGGATGACAACACTGGAAGCAGCATACCAGTTTGCCCTGAAAGTTGAAGAGAAGTTGAATAAAAGGCATGATCAAAGACAAAGAGGTAGAGGAGGTAAATTTCAAAGAGGTAGAACATTTTCTGGAGGAGATAGATCATTTATAGAGTAGAACAGACCATGGAACACATTCAAGAAGGAGGACAGAGATAACAATGCATACTAGAGGGATGACAAAAATTTCTACCACAGAGGAAACCCTAGTCTGCACCAGAGTGAAGGATATAGAAGAGAAGGAAGAGGACCTGATAGGAGGACATTCAGAGGAACCTATTTCAAGTGTGGAGGTGAAGGACATAAAGCATTTGAATGTAATCAAGGGAGTACAAACAAGAGGATAGAGAACAGTGGGAGAGCAACCTATGTTGAAGAAGAACCTGTTGGATCACCGAGTTCAGTTGGTAAACCTAAGAAAGGAGAATCATTTATTATGAGGAGAGCACTATTTCAAGTAGAGACAAATAAGGAACCACTGTAAAGGAAAAGCTTGTTTAGAACAAGATGTAAATCAGGAGGTAAATGTTGTAAAGTTGTTATTGATAGTGGTAGTTTTGATAACCTAGTTTCAGAGGAGATGGTGACTAAGCTAAAGTTGGAATGATTGAAACAACCTAAGCCCTATAAGATAGCATGGATTTAGGATGATCATAAGGTACTGGTGAGTGAACAATGTTTAGTGAAATTTCATATTGGATCATATCATGATGAAGTATTATGTGATATTATGCCTATGGATGTTTGTCATATTTTGTTGGGTAGACCTTGGTAGTATGATAGAAAAGCTATATATGATGGGAGAAAGAATACATACACTATAACATCAAATGGGAAGAGAATTACCTTGATTCTTTTGGAAGATGATCCTAAGAGTGAAGTATGTGGAAATGCTAGAATCTATTTGGTAGATGGAAGAAATTTTTTGGATGGTTTGAGACATGAGAATATGTGTTGTGCCTTGATTCGTAAGAAGCTTGAAACATTGAAGAGGAAGACTGAAGAATCACAACCAGAGGAGATAAAGGAGTTGCTAATAGAGTATGAAGACATCATATCAGACAATGTACTTGAAGGATTACCACCAATCAGGAGTATCAGTCATCACATGGATCTTTTACCTGGAGTTAGTTTGCCTAACAAAGTGGCACACAGAATGACACCAACAGAGAATGAAGAATTAAATAGATAGATACAAGAATTGTTGAGGAAAGGTTTGACCAGAGAATGTTTGAGTCCTTGTGCAGTACATGCAATGCTATCACCTAAGAATGATGGAGAATGGAGAATGTATACAGACTCTAGAGAAATCAACAAGATCACAGTTAAGTATAGATTCCCTTTACCTAGGATGGATGACATTATGGACTATTTGAGTGGAGAAAAATATTTCACAAAGATAGATTTGAAGAGTGGATACCATCAGATCAAAATTAGAGAAGGAGATGAATGGAAGACTGCTTTTAAGACAAATGAAGGATTGTATGAGTGGTTAGTGATGCCTTTTGGACTGACAAATGCACCTAGTACTTTCATGAGATTGATGAATGAAGTTCTGAAGAAATTCTTGGGTAGGTTTGTTATTGTATACTTGGATGACATTCTAATTTTCAGTAAGACAAAAGCAGAACATTTGCAGCACCTTAGACAAGTATTGCAGAGAGTGAGAGAAGAGAAATTGTTGATAAACCTTAAGAAATGTAGTTTCATGAAGGAAGAATTGGTATATTTGGGATTTGTGATTTCTATGGAAGGATTGAAAATGAACCCTAAGAAAGTAAGAGCAATTGTTGTATGGCCTACATTGAAGAGCATTGGAGAGGTCAGATCATTTCATGGATTGGCTAGTTTCTACCGAAAGTTCATCAAAAAATTTAGTTCAGTTTGTAACCCTATGATAGAGACAATGAGAGGTGACAAAAAAGACTTTAAGTGGACATCAGGAGCAGACAAAAGTTTTGAGTTGTTGAAGTAGAAAGTGACAGAGCAACCTATTTTGGCATTACCAGATTTCAATAAGGTATTTCAAATAGATTGTGATGCAAGTGGGAATGTAATTGGAGTAGTGTTAAGTCAAGAAGGTAGAGCTGTAGCATATTTTAGTGAGAAGTTGAATGATGCAAGGAGAAGATATTCAGTTTATGATCAAGAGTTCTATGCCATAATTCAAGCCTTGAAGAAGTGGAGACATTACTTGTTTCTTAAGGAGTTTGTGTTGTATACAGATCATCAAGCTTTGCAATATTTGAACAGTCAAGGAAAGTTGAATCAGAGACACATGAGATGGGTAGAGTTCATGCAGAGATATACTTTTGTGTTGAAGCATAGGAGTGGAAAATCAAACAAAGTTTCAGATGCATTGAGTAGAAGAAGAAACTTATTGACAGAGATGAGAGTTGAAGTGTTGGGATTTGATGAATAGAACAACCTGTATGAGGAAGATCTTGATTTTCTAGAACCTTGGAAAGCATGTAAGGAACCTATTGTGACAGATAGGAGTAAGTGGTTGTACTATTTCATTCAAGAAGATATGTTGTTTAGAGGAAATCAGTTATTCATACCTAGAATTTCAATGAGAGATAATTTGATCAAGGAGAAACACAATGGTAGATTAGCAGGACATTTTGGCATTGATAAAATAGTAGCTTTGGCCTCAGATACATAAGGATGTTAGGAAATTTGTACAGAGTTGCAAAGTTTGTCAAGTTGCAAAAGGAAGTAGTTAGAATACTGGATTGTATAAACCTCTGACAGTGCCAGAGAGACCTTGGGAAGACATCAGTATGGATTTTGTAATGGGATTGCCTAAGACACAAAGAGGACGTGATTCAATATTTGTAGTAGTGGACAGATTTTCAAAGATGGCACATTTCATACCTTGTAAAAAGACAACTGATGCAGTGCATGTAGCTGACCTATTTTTCAAGGAGATTGTGAGATTGCATGGATTACCTAAGAGCATAATTTTAGACAGAGATACCAGATTTCTTGGATACTTTTGGAAGACACTTTGGAAGAAGATGAAGATAGATTTGAAGTTCAGTTCAGCATTTCACCCACAGACTGATGGACAAATAGAGGTAGTGAATAGGAGTTTGGGAAACTTGTTGAGATGTTTGGTTCGAGAGAAAACATGAAGTTGGGATTTGATTCTTTCACAAGCAGAGTTTGCATACAATAATTTAGTAAATAGGAGTACCAGAAGAACACCCTTTGAGATTGTTACTAGAGTAAACCCTAGAGGAGTGGTAGAATTAAGAGATCTTGGTTTGGAAGACAAGAGAAGTGCAGAAGAAAAAGAATTTGTAGCACATATGGAGACAGTACATAATCAGGTGAAGAAGCATTTGGAGGATATGAACAATAAGTATAAAGAATGAGTAGATAAGAAGAGGAGACATAAAGAATTTGAATTTGGGGATGAAGTGATCATGTACTTGAGAAAAGAAAGATTTCCAATTGGGACATATAACAAGTTGAAGATGAAGAAGTTTGGACCCTGTAGCATACTCAGGAATTTTGATTCAAGAAATGCATATGAAGTGGAACTACCAAAGACATTAGGTATATCACCTATTTTCAACATTACAGACCTATATCAGTATCATGAAGTAGAGTTCAGTAACTACATTGATGAAGAATTGAAGAAGCAATTACCACAACAAGCATCAGAGCATATTGAAGACATTTTAGACAGTAGAGTTGGACGCAACACCAAAGGAAGACAATACAAAGAATACCTTGTGAAGTGGAAAGGCAGACCAGAAGAAAATTCATCATGGATTTCTCAAGCTGAGGTGGACCATCTTGGTTTTCCACTAGCCCCAGCAAAGTGAGGGACTCACTTTTTCAATAATCCTAGATGTCTGATGTAGGAGCATCCTTGGTTCAAGAGCAATCTTGCATCAACCAAAAACATTTGCATTTCAGTTTGTTTCTTTCATTTCCTAGTTCTATCTAGGTAGTTTAGTCAGTAGCAACTCTATATTTTGGTCCACATTCTACCGTAGCTGCATTTAAAATCTTGCGGAGCTGGACTTAGCATCTACATTCATTCATTTATATCACATCCAATTTTTAGAGCATTTGTATCAAGTATCAAAAATTTATCACTATCAGAAGATCAATTGTTTTCTCAGAACAGAGCATCCTGATAGTCTCAGTTAATCAACTGAAGGAGAAGACTTGTGGAGCATTTCACAACCTTCAAAGCTTAATGACACATCATTTAATGTTGTTTGGTTCATGGCTGACCTTCCCTGAGATCCGCACATCATTCCATTCATTTGTGGAGGAGTTCAATTCATTTAGGTCCAACCTATCTATGTACACATGTTATAGCTCTTCATAGGAGTTTGTGATCTTCCTTGGCCGATGCGGAGGAATCTTATGTTTTGGATATGATATATAATGATGTAATAGATCCCTAAGAAGGCAGTGATTCACATAGTGATAGTTTGATAGTTTGAATTTGTGCAAAGGAACTTCAAAGCTATATCTTGTGTATATTTTGATATTTTGTAATCAGGCCTATGAGCCCTAATTGTAAATCCCACATGTTGCTGGCCAATTTGTATTAGAATCCTATGATGTACTAAATGATTGAATCTACATTTGTTTCATATCTTTGATTTGTTTTCATTGTGTTTACTCTAGCTGCACGGTCTAGACAGTTCTCTTTGAGGACCCTCCTAACCATGACTGCACCATGAGTTCTATGGTGGATTCATGTAAGAGTGTTGAGGTTGTGATGCTTGTGGTGGAGTGATATATGAGATGTTAGGGATAGATGATTGGGGTTGTGACACTTGGGGTGGATTGGTGAATGATATAAGAGGAATAGATGATTGTGTTTGTGATGTCATGTATGTTGGTGTGTGGGATGTTTGCGGTGTATGTGATGTGAAAGAAGGGTTAGATTAAGGCATGGATGACATGGATGGGGTGACTAGAGGAATAGATGTTGGTATACTAGAAATAAGTGGTCCAAGTGATGTCAAAGGTTGATATAGTGGATTAACAAATTGATTGGTGAATGGGGATAGAGGAACATTATGTGTAGGTGTATTTAGAATTGTGGGTGCTATGATAGACATGGTTTGGATAGGAGTAAGGTGTGATATTCCCATAGCAGCATTAGCATCATTGATGGGGTCTTGATCTTTGATTATTGATGTGTCAAAATCACTAGGCAACTTATCTCCTTGCTTAGCAAGAAAAAGAAAGAATCTATTACGATATGAAGCTAAGAGTCTATCTATGGTGTCTAGGATTTTAGGGTTTTGCGATTCTTTGGTTCGGTCTTGTGACACTTCTTGTGATTGTTGTCCAATGTCATGTTGTCCAAATTGATTAGATGAGGAAAGACCTAGTGTGTATCCTTTTGGAAGAAACTCATGAGGATTCATGCCCATGGTAAATTGTGTTGCATCTATGAGTGAGGTGGGGTTGTCTTGAGGATTGTTTTGGCTAGCTTCCATGGCTAATTGATGTTGATTTCTAGTGAGAGGCATATGATGTTTCAGATTTGATATGATAAGGATTGATGATGGATGGAGTGATGTTTGGACTCTTGTGACAAAGTTGAGACTTTTAGGATGACTGATTGATTGCTTTGGATAGTTGATCAAATCTAGATCAATTGTTGATGTGATTGGGATTATCCTCCAAGAGATAGACTAATGAACTCAAGGAAAGACAGATAGGAGCAGTGAGTTTGACCAACTCAAGAGAAGACACTCTCCTAAGCTAGATATGTCACTAGTTATTGAAAGATGATAATTTATCTATGGATCTAAGAGAGGCAACTTCTTAAATCAAAGATAAACTAGAAGATGTGATCTAGACTCTGGGATGAAAGCCAAACTAAAGATAAAAGTTAGATAATGGTTGGGTTGTTTGATCAGTGATGATGACAATCCTATAGTCTCAAGAGGATAAAAATGCCCTAAAAGTCTAAATAATGATATGAGGATGGGTCAATCTGACTTGATGACTAAAATGTTGAAGGTGGATGGTTTGAGTGGTCTCAGGTCTGATGACAAATTTGACTAAAAGTGAATGGTCTTTGATTTTGGGTGGAAATATGATTGATGACTATGTTTAACCAGAAGCACAGGACTGTTTGCCAAAAGTGGTACCAGGATAGCTCAAAAGTGGTAGTAGGATAACCTAGAGGCACAGTTTTGTGAACCAAAAATGTAGGATTGTTAACCAAAAGCATAATACTGTATGCCAGAACTAGTATCAGGATAATGCAAAAGTGGAACTATGTGAAAACTAGTGGAAAAACTGACAAGACCAAAGGCACAATTCTGTATGCTAAAGGCACAATTCTGTCAACTAAAGGCATAAGACTATCAACTAGAAGTGAGCTTCTATGTGCTAGAGGTGCAGGTTTGGTGTGCCAGAAGCATAGTAAAAACATTTAGAAGCACAATTTTGTAGCTCAAAAGTGGGATTTTGTGACTGTTGTTTGTTTGGAAGATAGTTTTGAGTTCTTTGGCAAGAAAATCAAACAAGTAAAACACAATGGTTGTTAATTCTTTGGAATTGGGTTCGCAAGTCTATGAACCTCCATAGATAACAAATGGTAAATACTTCTAGATAACAAGAATACACACCAAACACTCTTGCACAATCCTAAAATTATTCAAGTAGGAGTGTCATACTACAGACTCACTTAGGTGCAACTTCAACCCCCACTATCATATAATGGTAGTTTCCATCCCATTGATACTGCAGATCATTGCTAGGATAAGTAAGGAATGCAAGGTCATGTACCACCTTACACCCTTTACTTTGGAGACAAAAAGTCTTTCCCAAAGTGTATTCTATCTCTAATAATGAAGGTAGAAGCATTAGCTCTTCTTCTCCATGCGGTTGCAATACACCGAAGGATATGATGGCCAAAGGTCTTATTTAGGATCACAAGGTGTCTAAGGAGTCCCCAAATATACACAAGGCACGGTGGGGCTCAAGTCTGTGAATGAGGGTGTCCCAACTTCCGACATTGCGCAAACCAAATCAAGTCTTGGCAAACCAAGGATCTCAAGGATTTTGCTTAGCAAGAAGGGGTCCTTCCTTTGAAACGAGTCTTTCAATTCTCGTAATGTTTATATCCCATGCTAGAACATGTAGTTGAGGTCATCCCTAGAGGTGATGAAATCCCCTTGCAGGTCCCCTAGAGAGGATATCGAGTACTTTTTATTCTCAAGATCATTTTGCAACGTGAGAGAAGAGCATACATATGACTCTTGAGTCCTTAGGAATTAAGCAAATAAAGAAATTAAGTGAATGATCTAGTATTTCTGATCTCCAAGATCACCTTTCGGTGCGAGGAGAGAGCATATGTACATAGATAATCAAGACATAGCATACATGATTGTAAATTCCCTTCAGAAAATGAAGTGTTACTAAGACTTAGTGATAAAAATGATCCTTTGTCAAGCATCCTGCACCAAACTCATTAGTAATTTCACTTTTACTTTATTTGTCAAGCAATAAGAGGCTACACAATTGTTATTAGTTTCTAAGAAAGCCACTTGTTAGAGAAAAGCAATATTCATAACCAAAAGCTGACTTTTGTTAATAAAAAGTGAAGTAATATTGACCAAAAGCGAACTTCTATTAACCAAAGGTACAAAAAGATATACCAAAGGCAAATTACTATTAACTAGAAGCGTAAGTCTACTAACCAAAGGTGCAGTTCTATCGATCGTAAGCTAACTCCTATTGACTGAAAGTGCAATTCTATCCCAATCCTACAAAATCAGAGAATAAAGTCAATCATGTCATAAAAAAGGTAGATAATTAGATTTTTGATAGGCTAGGAGGTTGGATGGAGGTATGGATCTGTTGCCCTAAACCAAAAT
The DNA here is from genome assembly GCA_027924645.1 of Cunninghamia lanceolata. Classification (NCBI taxonomy): domain Eukaryota; kingdom Viridiplantae; phylum Streptophyta; class Pinopsida; order Cupressales; family Cupressaceae; genus Cunninghamia; species Cunninghamia lanceolata. Next base: position 6,861,963 of record BSBN01000404.1, read on the forward strand.
CACACAACACACAATGGGATAAGTTATCAATTAGGTCAAAACGCAAAAAAGCATGTCCACAAATAAATCTACTTATGAACAAATCAAATAGATGCCTGTAAATACATCAGCTTGCATGCAAAAACTAATTAAATCAGATGCCATAAAACCCTACAAGGTCAACAAAAACTCAGAAAACAACAGAAACAAAAGGCATAGTGCTATAGACCAAAAGCACAGTGCAATCTACCAAAGGTGTCGTTCCGTTGACTAGAGGTGTAGGACTGTCAACTAGAAGTGTAGTTTTACCTATCAGAAGTGCAGATCCATACCTGTAACTCAAAAAACTAATTCTTCTCAAGCAAAATAATGTTAAATCAGGGAGTGGGTTCCACGAGGCATGCCAAAATGTGTATAGGGAAAATTGGATTACCAAGATCAAGCATAAATAAATCAAAACCCAATCCTACAACCTTCAAGAAATAGATCAAAGGATAATAACCAAAATTTAATGCAAATAATCAAAGAACATTATCACCTAAGATTGTATTTATTCCTTGGTTTAAATGTGGATTACTCTTATACTTTGCATAACCATGGTTGCAACAAGCGTGAATGAATGATGTGTGCTCAAAGGGTGTAATGCACTCAATGATAAAAGTTCAAAGCACTCTATGAATCCCCAAAGCTTAATGATCATGGAGGGTTTGTGAAGAGATGAATGGACATATTTATAGCTTTCAAGGAAGATTGATCAATGGTGGAGGAAATTCAATGATATCGACGGATGAGATAAATTGAGAAGACATAAAGGAATGTGCACACGACAACTTGTGTACATGCAAAAAGATGTTTTACTAAGTTAATTGTTTTCTTGGCTAAAGATAGGATTGATTTTCATAAAAATAGAATGTTTTTCTATTTTATGAATTGATTGATAAAAACAATGATTTAAAGCCAATTAACTCAAATTTTGCTTTGCTTTTTGACATGCTATGAATAAAATTAAATAATAAATTATTTAATTTGTGTACATGGAGGAAAATGATATTTTTAGAAGATTTGAGAAGATAATTAGAAATTAAATAAATAAATTTATTTAATTTATTATGCATGATGGAAGAATAAAGGGAATAAATAAAATATTGCTTTTATTTATTTAGAAGATATTTGAAAAATCCACTTTAAATAAATTGGAAAAATTTATTTAATTTTAGAAGAATAATTAGTCAATTAAATAATTAAAATTATTTAATTGTGGTGGATGAGAGGAATTAAGATGTTGAATTAATTAAATAATTGATCTATTTAATTAATGGGAAAATAGAAGAATAAAAGGGCTGAATTTGATGAAAAATAATTAAATAAATAGGATTTATTCAATTATTGTTGGATTTGGATGAATTAGAAGAGATTGATGAAATTAATTAAATAATCAAGTTATTTAATTAATGTTGGATGAAGGTCAGTTAGACAAATTTGATGTATGCAAGATGAATGATGTGATGGTCATTTTTAGGTGTCTACAAAAACAAATGTAGAGGGTGGATGTACACACAGGTACTCCTCCATCACCTCTTTTCCTAAAACAGGAGCGTCATGACCATATCAAAATGGCATCTCGTGACTAGCAGATGGTTTACTTGGTTTAACTACACAAGTAGAAACAATAGGATTCTTGGCCAGTTTAATATGTTGTTTCCTCTCTAGCTATATACACTTAAGAGCATCAGCCAAAGTCTCTAAATCCTCTAGCCATGCACCCTTAGCATAATTAATATCCTCTTTGAGTTCAACCTCCTCGGTAAGTTTTTTCTTAACTACTTAGGCAAATGTTGGGGAATAAACTTTCTAGCACTTCTCTTGGTTCTTTTCCATGTCATTCTGGCATAAAACCAATTTCAAACATTAGCTATCTGCTTAATGTTGATTGATTTTCTCTTAGTGAGCTCCAAGGTCCATGTGTTGAACCCGGTTAGCTCTGATACCATATGTAACATGCCTTCTCATATTACTCGGAATTACACATGCAAATTACTAGGAAAGTAAAAGAAAATGATATATAAGATGGAATTATTATTTTTATTTGCTAAACATCAATAAATACAAGTACATCTTTTTAAAATATTTTTCAACCTTGAAATTCAATATATTCAAAGATAACTTATAGTGAAAACATTTCACTTTACAATTACAATCATATTGCACTTGGCAAAAGAATAGTTTTACATCATAATCATAACATGAAATTTTACTTAAAAAGTACTATCTTTGGAATCTTGATATTTGTCATTCAAATCTTGGCGAGTCTTCTGATACAGAGGGAGAGCATCATCCGAGTGCTTTACCTCCAACCACAGACCGGTGGTCCCCCGCACACCTTCCATCCTAGAAGTGGCCCTACCCTTCATAAAGAGTATAGACATATGGATCTAACAAAAATACATTTGAGTCCTAGTGATGTGTCCTACGCAGCTCAATCAACCATACAACTCTAGACAATATTCTAGCTAAGTATGATCTTACTAACTAGTTACGCTATGTAGACAATGTGAACCAACTAATGCATGTAGAGACAAATGCATCACTTTGGCCAAAGGTTCTATATAAATACACGTTTTCAATAAATGTAGTCATGCATTCACACACCTCTAACTTGACTTGAAGACTATCTCATCCTACAGTTTGATTTATTTGTCTTTTAGCTCTAGACATAATTGTCTGAATTATACTCTATCCCTAGTCCATCTGACATAGAAATATTCCTTATCTAGGATATACATACAATATGCATTTATAAATAACTTAATCTTTTCTGAGAGTCCCTTATTGCATATCCACAATTTATCAAGGCCTATGACTTCTGTCATTTACTCTCTACTAAAAAATAACCATACTTGGTTTATATAACTAGTATTGACTTTCTAACAACAAAGTGTTTCTAGTCTCTTAATATTGCCTTATATATGGCCTTCTTGACTTTTTAACTTTCGACCAAAGTATACAATAGACATAATCAATATAATAATTGACTTAAGAGTTAAAGATAGGTTTCTTACTTTCCCTATTACAATACTTTGCATTATAAAAATACCCTTGAAAAGTAATAAAATTATATCCATAAACTAACGTGAATAAGATAACCTCTTGTCAAATGTTGAGTAATTGGTCTTGATTGAATTCACCTTTTATCAAAAAACATATTATATAAGGTTTATCCTCCTCTATAACAAGTACTGGCCAGACTACAAGAATTCTTGACTAAGTTCAATCTTTTAATCTAATAAAGGATATAAGTCTAAATGGATAGTAAGGTAATGATGTCTTTGACCTAATTGTCATTTTTCATTCATCGATTAAGATTAAGAATAATAGAACATCACCTATGCATAATAGTGATACATAATCTAGTTAAAAAAACATATATATGCTCATATATAAAGATAGCATAACTTCAAGTTCTTCTAATGATATTCCAATCATTCTATACTCTTTTAGAATAAGAGAGAACCTTTTATTGAAGTGTAGTGTTAAAAAAAATGAAACTAAAAAGAGTTAAAAGATAAAGGAAATGTCTTTGTCAAACTTCTAGTCTTAACTTCGAAGGCTTAATACAAAAATCTCGAGAGGCTCAAATTGACATCTAAGATAAGTTCAACTAGATTTAAAAAGAAATAGAACATCGTTTGTATCCCTCATTATTCTAAATGGAAGATAAATATAGACAACCAGATTACTCAAGGTTTTTTTGAGTATAATCATGGTTTGGTTACTCCACAGACTCTATCTACAAGTTATACATGATAGGGATACTTTAACCTTAGAATAAGAACATACTTATGCTTAATACAAAAAACTTTTTAACTATAAAAGTTAACTGAATACTTCTAGCAAAACCTATTGTTATCTATTTTCTTTCGGCCTGCACAGGTAATGTTTCGACATCCTAATAACCTACACATGTTTGCTATGTTTAACTGATAAAAATGTATCATAGAGAGTTCTCATTCTCTAGACACGGAGTTTTAACTTGTTCTGAAACCATTCAACAACATGAAAGTGAATGACCATTTGGCCTCAAATTCTCACTGAATAGTTTTAAACTATACATTCAGGTATACCTAGGGTACAATAATTTAAAGGCTTCACTCAAGAAAAACATAGTGAAGATTAGACTGTCGGCTTCTAGTTTATAAAACAATGACAAGCTAGGGTTCCCTAACACAGAGATAGCTAAAATCTTAAACTACAAGAACACAGATGTATATATAAAATATCATCTCTATAAATCACAAAGTTATATGAAGCCTTTAGCTTTACTATCACAGAGCTATACTAAGCTCTTTAATGTTTACAAACATAGAGATAAGTAAATATTGTTGACTATACAAAAATAACAATAAATGTATGGCTCTTCAGCTATACAAATCATAATAAGAGATATATATAAATATATATAAACTATCAATTAATCAAATCTCAGAAGATATGATATACTATCAATTACTCAAATCTCAGAAATTATGATATTCTATCAGTTGTTCTAAACTCAAATAAATATATCAACAAAACCAACATCAAACAAAGAATTATCATCTCAAATAATATTTACATAAAAAGAAAAGAAATTGAAAGGATGATGTGCAAACAAAGCTCCTTAGACGTCTCTCACGAAGTCCTTTCTCTCAGTGGTTTATGTGTGTCTTCCTTCTTCCATAGAGAAGACTTGACAGTGATATATAGAGCCTTCACTCTTAACCACCTTCCACCACTTAATATTAATGCTCATCATAAATATCTTCAACAACATGCAAGTAATGGAAATAATGGTCTTTAATGACCACTCATAACTTAGTCACAGGCTTCTCCACTATCTTCAATTAGTTGAGAATATAAAGGGGTTGAATGACCACGCCCTTATCGGCCTTAACACAAAAAGGTCACATTCAAATATCTAACTTATTATATATTCAAATATATATATATATATATATATATATATATATATATATATATATATATATATATGCATAACATTGAAAAGAAAGCATGCACAATGTATACTTGCATTGTTTGATTAAAAAGTTAACAATATTACGAGAATGGGGTCGAGATATTCTCCCCCTTCTCTATCTCACAAATATAACACAATTGTCAAACATATATATCCTAATAGGATACCATAAAGGAATCTCAATCAGAAAATGATATAGTTAACCACTATCACAAATACATATACTCCTAAATATTTACTATATTCACCTCATATAAATAAAAATAGTGACTATCGACTACATCTTGATGATGGTCATACCATCCTTTCTAAGTTATACGAAAAAACCTATTCTAGAGGAATTTGATGTCAAATCAACTATTGTCTAATCAAAATCCAACATAGGCTAATAAAATCAAACTCAACTTACCAATCTCACGAGTTCACAAAACTGAACAAACATGAGATTTAGATGGCAACAAATTGTTCTTTCCATACGTCTATTCACTTCTCTCTAATGATGCTCTCCCTTTCTTTTCTTGGAGGGTGGAAAACTTGTTTTCCTAGTTACACTTACAATCAACCAAACTGGGATTAGTGCATCATTAGTTACTTCATATACATCATGAATGAATAATCATGATAACATATAATCACATGTCTATTTCTAAACATACAAACATCTTCTCATAACATCAAATCATTAGATCATGCAAAAATTACCTACTAATTACATACAAGTAAAAAGTAAACATAGTAAAAAATTAGGGATGTGACATCATGAGTGAGTTTTAGGTCTTATGGACTCTTGAGGAGGAAGTACATTTATTATTTTTTGGGATGAGATTTATTTTGATATCCCTTTCAACCTTATTCTATTGTTTCATCTTCGTATAGAGGGTTAAGAGTGTAATCATGGTTTGTGTAGTATCTTGGGAGGTGTTAGGGAATTATCATTGATGAGAGTTAGAGTTTGGACTATCTTTCTCAGGATTTTCAAGATCATGTAACCCTCCTAAAACTATCCTATAAGCCTCTAAACCAGCCCAAAACCCTCTTAAGGCTCTCAAATCTTTGAAAAATATCTTAAAATAGTCTTAAATTAGTCATATTGTTAGAACACTCTGATATATTGAGAAGGGGGTGAATCAGTATATCCCACAAAATTAATCCAATTCAAATTTATCAACCAAAACTTCTTATTGCCTTAAATAGATAAAGAATCACACTGTAATTCAAAACATAATCACACAACCACACAACCATAAAACCAGATTTACATGGAAAACCCTAGAAGGGAAAAACCACGGTGAGAAAGATGCTTGGATCTATTGTCCAAATCCAACCTCACAAATAAATATATATTTACAACAAATTTTATGGGCTACAACCCAAAGGAAGCTACACCTCCCTCATACACAATTTTATGGCTTCAACCAAAGGAAGTTACAACTCCCTATAGTGCTACAATACTTACAAGAAGAGGCTACAACCTCTAAACAAATCACTTGATAAATTTTGTTGGTTCAATCACCTCCGTAGTGGCAACTCCTTTCATACTGACATCAACTCTTCTGCACAAATCACTCTACTATCTTCACAACACAACAAAACCATACTCACTTCTCACACTTGCTCATACATCCTCCTACTCTCACACTCTCATATTCTTTGCAACAAACTTGATCTTTCATTTATATCCTTCATAACTCTTCAAAACTTTCTCCTTTGTCGGCCAAGAAGAAATGTGTAACATGAAATGTGCAATGGCCACAACAAGCTAGCTCCCAAAACATTTGCAATAAGTAGAAATCCATTGCGGCTCAAACCAAGTGATAACCAAGACCTATTTTTCCTTAGAACACATCTCCACATTGGTGTACACTTCCAAACACATGGCGCAATCACCTAAGCACACCAAATCGACCCAGCAAACACTTATCCTTCCATATATTTAGCTCTAGACCTAAAGCGATACATGAGAGACAAAATAAGATCATGTAGATGACTTTACAAACATTATATGACTTGCAAAAACATTCTCATACACTCCTTTCACAACTTCATGCTAGTTCATGCAGGCAAAAACAAACAAACTCTAATGCTGGTATCCTTTGCATACTCTGATTACACAATCTTGATATAGAACACTGAAAAATAGACTTGTGGTACTCCTCAATACCTAAAACTTAAAATAAGCAAACATACAGACAATCTAAACATATCTTCCAAACAACAAAGCCAGATATTATAATGCAGTGAAATGCGATGGCTTTTACATTCTCCTTCTGACAACCCTAAACAACAACATGATTTGTCTTTATTCTGATGACTCTAGATAATCTCTATGGTACATCTTATCATTTGAAACTTGAATATATCATACCTCTCATCCATATGTAATTATCCTCCAAGATACAAGACCACATCTTCAAATGCAGAGAAATGAGGAGCATTATACTATCTCTTTGTGACTACAACAACATTGTACCACTATCTTCACTCTACTAGCTCTGGAATCTTCTGAGGTAACTTTTATTCTCTGAAATCAGGATCATGCATACTTCACATCTATCTCTATCTAACCTCCAAACCACAAGGCCATATCTTCAAATGTGGAGGAATGCAGAGCATTCTCATGAGCTTCTTTAGTGCAACTTCTTGTGCCTTTGACAGTTTGAAACCTTACACACTTTCTTTCATATCTTATGCAATGATTTTCACCAAGAGATAATGAATACAATATTACAACACCATAGACAACAATCATAAATCTTTTCATCAAAAACAAGAATCTTCATGTTATCACATCCTTTAACTTGACAACATTAACCTATCCATGAACTTTAGTAGATAAGGTATAACTATGTACAGATGATACTGATTCAATAGTATGTTCATGACTTTCATCATCATATTCTTCACCTTACAACACCTCTAATCATCACTCCTTTGTTCGCTCCTTTATCTGCTCTTCTGAACTGCTCCTGTGTCTTCTCCTCTGATCACTTACTCTTTTGACATAACTGATCACCACAACTCTGTTGACATCAATGACAACACATGCAACACATTTAACTCATAGACCGGTCTTTAAATGGTTTCAAAACATTTGAATAAGATTTTGGAGCCAACATTTGAATTATAAAGGAGGGAAAAGTTCAATTTTCTATTTTTACATTACCTTGCATCTAAAATTTGATAGGCTCTTTATAAGGAGAAACCTTGGTTTAGCTATCATAACCCCTTTTGGATTGTTTTAAAGAATTTTGAGTGATTAAAAGATTACAAAAAGATAAATTAAAGTGATGACATCACCATAGGGGACCCACAAAAGTATGTGTATGAACAAGGAGAGTTATTAAACATGAAAATTGTGATATTATATTGAATTAATCATGTTAGGACTGTTTAACCTCATCTATAGTTGTCAAGGGGTAATTTCCCATGCCTAAACTTGGGCTTAAACTTTCCAATGTGTGGGAAAATATGTGAGGACATATAAGATATGGTTTTTGTGATTACAATCCACTTTTCATGATGATATAGGCGAGGAAAGAGGGAAAACATTGTTGTTTGATTATTATGATAGTCTTCATTCATGGTAAGGTTTAAATGCACTATACATCTTATTGTTTTAGACCTAATTTAGGGTAGTTAATAGGGTTTACTTGATATCTCTTCACTTGGGATGCATGACAGTAGGATATTTTCACAAGTTTTAACCTATTTCAAATTGGGCATGAATAAAATTCTGATCTTTCTCTAGGATTTTCCTCCAAATAAAGGGTTTGGGTTGTGCATAAGGGTTTGATGTCATTATATTTTGTACATGTTTTGATTTATAGTGATTCATTGAATATTATTCATGGTTATGCACAACTTTTGCTGATGTTTTGTATCTTTTGTTTTGTAGGGTTTATAAAGTCACAAGGATTTCATGAAGGACTTGATGTTATGATATTAGTATATGGGTTGTTTTTTATATTAGTAAAAATAGGATTAGAGGGCCCAGACCCTTTACATTAAAATATCCTTAAAGGTAGATGGGAAGAGTCTCATAAGAGGTGAGATTGGAAACCACAAAATAGAAAAAACAATAGGACCAACAAAGAAAAAGAAATAACACAAAACCCATAGAGGAATAGACACATAACACAAGAAAAGGAATAGAGCATAGAGGAAGCATAGTGGTTTGTAAGTTTCCACAAGCCACTAGTGTTGAAGGCACAAGACAACTGAGAAGGGGGTGAATCAGTTGTATCAAAAACTTCAAATCCTCATAAACATAATCATATCCACATCAATTTACTTAAACCCTTAATCTATTATGAAGTTTAAACATGAAAAGTAGATAACAAAAACTTAAACACATCAACACCATGCACAAGAGAACACTAGATTTGTACATGGAAAACCCTAAAAGGAAAAACCCATGGTGAGGATTAGCTCATAATATAATGTAGTAACAATAACGAATTACAAAGGCTCGCTGCCATAGAGAGAATGCTCACTGTAGGGGACTCATTGTCCAAGTGGACTCACTGCCCACTAAGAAATAAAGAAAGAAGAGAAGAATAGCTTAGTCATGCTTTGAACTAATATAATTTCATCTACCCTATGCATTAAGCTTAGTTCCAATGAAGCTCAATATACACCACAACATACACATCTTCACAACATCACCAAAAATTGTAGACACCTTCTACTCACTGCATATGGTAGCCTAACACATGAAATCCGTTGCTGCCCTGATCAAATTCACATCACCACATAATATCCCCCATTCGTACACCCACATCCATGAATCCTTAACACTTAATTATACCATCATTATCTTTGAAACAATCTTCAAGGTTAGCAACAGAATCTCCAAGGTCGGAAAACACATAATATTTGAATTAGGTTTGGACCTAAACATTCCAAGGCATAAGGGAATGAAGGCAAACCACTCTATGCCTTAGCTTAGACCCAAATCTATCCAAGCATGCTACACAACACTCACATAATCACCAAATCAACTCCTCAATCAGCGCAATCATTCAAGGTTGGCCAAACAGTGTAAACATAAGGAATTCTTGATCACATGCTTCCACAATCACAACCATAACTTTCATACCATACATAGGGCTTAATCACAATTTAGAAACATTCAAAAACACCATGAAGTCACCTAGAAACCAACAAATTCAGCCACAACAACTTTCACCTGAACACAACCCTATCGAACTCTGCCACACAATAAATTACTTTCCAGAGCACCAAGTCATAAATCTTTTGGAAGAAAGATAGGAAAGATCCTTATGAATACATATCTAGAACCACAACACCTAAAACCTTTTTGTGGAGGAATGCGAAGCAAAATACTTTCTCCCAGACACCTCTACACAACTCAGAAACACTGTCAAATACTGTTCTCAAACTAGTGAACATAACTTTCACTGCACAACAATATAGAGCACCATATTCTAGATTTAGCATCTTCAAACACTTGTTGATAACATATCCAAACTACACACTCAGATCTCCAACATAGAAGAAATCCAGAGAAAAAACTTGAACAACACTCTATAAGTCAGAAGACTTCTTCAACACATTATTTCCAATATTAATCAATTTTTCTCAAAAGCACTTGGAAACATAGCAACAGGAACAAGCTACTAACATCATCAGAACCTCTACAAGGTATTTAGATCACTTTAACACAACTTAATCAAAACAACAACAACAACAACATCAGAAGACACAATTGACACCAATGACAACACAAACATGTTGACATCAATGACAACACCGATTAGCATATACTTGCAACAACTAGCAGCCTATCATTCTTTGTTCAAGAAATATAGCTTGATTATAAATGAGACTTCTTTAGAATCCTTTTCCATAACCTTGGATTTTCCTTTTCTCCTCCATAACCCTCACTCTAGTCTTCCTAGTAAGCCCATCCAGGTTCTCACCCTATCATCTATGAAGCTCAAATTGTAGGACATATAAGCTAGTAGCTAAGTTCTTGATAGTTTCCCTACTAAAATAAACCACTTCATATAGGTCTTTCTTTATATCTAACTAGTTATTCCTTATCTTAGTAATGTTCTGATCAAGTTCCTCCCATTTGCTAAATGTGTTATAAAATTTCTTCACCTCTTCCCAAATTTCATCACTCTACCATTGCTTTTTTTATTTAAAAACTTCTCTTTCTAATTCCTAGATTTTCTTCTTGGTGGTGTATTTTTGGGTTAACATCCACTTCATAAAATTATTATGGAGTTGCAAGATCTCCTAAATTTTTCCAATTTTGTCTTTCAAAGTGATACAATTCTGGCACTTCTCTAATTGGGGGTCTTTATTGGGGCTTGTGGGTAGGGGATCTCTTGTGATAGTAGGCTTGGGGTTGACTAGGATGGTGAATCCAACATTCAATGGGTCCACCGTGGGGTTGGGGGTATCATTTTTGGATTCCTTAATAGGGGTAGGGTTGGAAGAGATCTGGTCCTTTCTTGGTCTATATTTGGAATGGATGGAGTGGGTAGTCTTGATGTGGCCAAAGGGGCTAGGAGTGGAGCCAAGGCCAAACAGGCCAACATCAAAAATACCTTTGTCCTTGTCTTGGGCCTCAGAGGATTGGGTTAGTGGTTTGGCTGAGAGTGAGTGAGCATTTTGAGAAGGTAGCACTAAAATCTTCACTAGAGGGGTTTTGGTTTTCCTTTCTAGCACAATGGACTTTGGATTTTATTTTGATGATCCCAGAGAAGAAACATGATGGGGGGCCAGAGATGGATTGTAAATTCTTGAAATGAGAGGAGGGGATAGGGTTCTTTCCAGCTAGAACCTATACAAATTATATATTAACCCTTGATGCAAGGGGGTGTCTTTCTTCCCTAGAAAAACTTGTAACACTAAGTCCTCTAGAGAGCTAATATTCATAATGGAAAATTCATTTTCAAGATGTGTCTTAGATGATTTAACATAGGGAACAAATAAGAATAGAATCATTTGTATCTACCTTCTAGGGTGATATAGTGCAAGAGTGTTTTAGAAACCATCTTCCAGCAACCCAGTAGGTCATCTCTTTTAAACCCATTATGGTATCTCTCCACCTTCTCACCCTGCCTGAGGAAAGTTTGCATAGCTTCATGTTCATGACCCTTGATTTTCTTTTGTGGCTTGACCCCTTCCATTCTAATCCTAGTAGCCATAGTAATTAACTCTTCAGTGACTCTAAATTAAATTCCCCTAATATAGACTATTCCACTCTTCCATGACATCACAAATTCTCTTGAGAGAAATAGATCATAGCCATTAATGGATTCTAAATAGGATGTTAGGTTTCCCGTGCATAAGATGTCCTAGACTTCTCTATCGCTTCATATTTTCTCATAGCTTGAAGGATCCACTCTGGTGGGTTTTCCCCCAATTTCTATCTTCTTGTTATCCAACCTATTTCCCTCAATAATATCCCTGAATGATATTTTCCACAACTCTTCTCTTCTTCTATTAAGTTCTCTTGGGTACTCATTACACTTTGACTTAGAAACCCAAGGAAGTCAATGTGCATAATTTATTGCATCCTTTCCTCTGATGCCACTCATGTCAACCCCTCTCCCAAAATTGGGTGGAAGCTTGTGTTTAATTAATAGGCTTAGCTTCCTCATAAAGTTTCTCTTTGATGTTTTGAGGGAGGGTTCTCTTATCATCCTAATATTTGAAACCTATAGTATTTCCTCCTAAGTTGGATAAGACATTGGGTGAGGTGTTACCCTCCCTAAAAATGTGATTAATAGATGAGCTATCAAACACGTTAATAATTTGTTGTGTCTCCTCTATGATTGTCTTATAGGACCAATGGGGGATACCTCTTGAATTTAGCATCTTTATGAGTCATATATGGGTTGTTAATTATCCTTCTCAAATATTTAATCATGATTATCATGGTGGAAAGATCATTATCATCAGTTGAGAGGAGTATGTGAAGGTTTCAATGATTTGATGGCCAATGGCCACTTATCAAATTAGTCAAGGGTTTCATCATGTAAACTAAGATCTCATTGCCATGGGTTAATCTATTAGATAGCTAAGGGAGAAGGATGCTAAAACTCTATATACAGTCCTAAATCTCTTGACTGTTATCTAAACCTTGTCTTCCTTTGTCAAAACATTGTAAGGATGTTATGAAACTAATCAATAATCACCATGGGTTTTACATGAAATCATTGAGTACTGATAAGAGCAAAATCAGCATTTCAATATTAGAGAGGGAAGTAGTAGTAGTAGTTAGGACTATTGAATTCTAGGTTTAGAATTGTCATTCACTTGAATTAGTGTCAAGGGTGTGGACATGACTATCCTAATGTTAGATGATCCATCTAGGTGTCTCTTCTTCCAAAGGAAGATAGTCCTAGTGTGCTATTATGTAGGAACTTAGGAAGATAGGCATGAAGAGATACTATGACTATCCTTAATTGTTGCCATGCTCATACAATATAGTCATAATTAGGACTATTATAACAACCAATGGGTATTATTATCAAATCAATAGTTCAACAAGAGTTGAAAATGAAGGCTAGAGTGATGTCAAAATATCCTAAAAGGGCATGAAGGTCTACTATTCATCATACATGGAACTATTGATTGTCTAGTCATTAAATACTACCTTATTCATAAACCATGTTCAGATACATATAAGACAGCCATAAAATGAAAAGGATTATTTTCTTGATCCTAAGACCCTATGAATTCTAAGACCATTAGAAGATTTACAAAGTTGGCCATAAGGGCATGTCACTATAATAGAACCCTAGGGTAGTTTGGAGCATATTAAGAATGATTTTCCTTGCTCCCTCACTATCACCATGCACTTAGCCTTCCAAATACTATCACATCTATATGATATTTTACAGGTACAATGGATTTTTTTCAAGGGTTAAGTTTTTTATGGGAAGATTGGTGTTAAGATTGTTGTCTCATAATACTAACCTACCCTAAACATTAAAGGAGCCATCATCCACTGAGATATTATTGTGAAGAGAGGCAATGGGCTGCCCTAGTCATTGGAATGCTGGAACAATGAAACCCTATCTTAAACTCGTGAAGAATCACGCCATCTACCAAAGCACCTCACACATCACTTAAGAGTAATCACTACCATAGCCACTATGGGGTTTGCAAATGTAGTCATGCTGCTAACTACCAGTCAAAGCCCACATGTACATCATTCACATAGGATGGTCATTAACATAAAGTACCATATCTAAGTTTACCCACCCTTACCTCTTAGGATTTGTCAAGGAAATAGTCATATGCATGATAATAGATTGTTGTTGAAAGAAGGTTGTATTGTCATTAGTAAAGTATTGTCACGGTTATTTATGACTGAATAGTCATGTGGACTATCATTTGGACAATTGTGAAAGGAAGACTATCATGATACAGAGTACTATCATGTCAACTTAGGGGATGTCAAAGACAATCGTCACTGTAAGGGGTTTGTATTAAATGTAGAAATCTAGTCTTAATAATAACCATGAAGGAACTATCATGAAGTAGAAGTTGAATGTACAATCATGTTATCAAGCACCCAATGGTTGTTATGTTAATATGAAGAATTCCATGAGCAATTGGAGAGAAAGCCATTCATTTAAGCTTGTTCATATCTTAGAAAAACCCTATCATAAACTTGAAAATATTGTTATATGGACAACTAGAGGATGGTCATGTGTTATTCACTAGTCTCAAGAGACCTTCAACTCAAACTAAAGGACTATCATCACAATCATGATCAAAAGGGTAGATGATATGATTGTCATTGTTATTTTTTCATTAGGTCTATGATAATATTTAGATGATTCCCTATCCTCAAATACATCATAGGACACTACCCATATAGGATTGTCTTATTAGGAAGATAGGCTTGTTTTGAAGACCTAAGTGGATAACACATTGAAGAAGATAGAAACAACAAATTTGTAAAGTTGCAAAATTGCAACAATTTGACGAGATTGCAAATGTGATTGATTTGATGCACGAAATTGTAGATTTGATGATTTTTTTATTGAAAATGGTTTGTTTATGTCATGTTTTCTTGCAAGTTGGTGAGGCTGGATACATGAGGAAACAAGCTAGAAACATATTGACAAACTCCAAGAGATGAATCAACCTATACTATTGTTGTAGATACAAAATCAAATCTAGAAATGATCAAAAATGAAAGAAACAAGGCCTTGAAGCTTAATGAAGATGGAATTTGTTGATGTAGACCTAGTTTGCAGCCTTAGATATGATTGTTGCAACTTTTCATGAGGTTCTAAATTGTTGTTCTAGATTGACATGTCTAAGCTTATGACTTAAAATAGAGAAAATGATGAAGAAAAGAGGTTGGAAATGAAGTTTTGATGGTGAAATTAGTCATCTATAGCTGTATATTGATATTTGTACCTAGAAAATGAAAAACTACAACTCCATATGGAGGAGATAAAGTTTTCTATAGCTACACATCTTTTAAATGAAGTTTATCATCTTATAAGTCATGTCATACTACAATGAGGTGTTGGAGTTGTAGTTGCAAAAGGTAAATGATGTTGGAGTTGTAGTTGCAAATATTAAATGTTTTAAACTTGAAAAGTTGTTTTTTCTAAAAATAGAAAACTTAGTAACAAAAGTAAATGTAGAGATAAGAGAAAAGGTTATTTTTTCCTACTAAGGGAAGCTTTTTGAGGAAACTACAGGGAGATAAAGGAAAAGTGTCTTACAAATTTTACTTGCCACCAAAATTGACTTTGTTTTTAAACATCAAATTGGAGTCATTTGATCAAATTGATCATATCCATTGAATGTAAAAGTGAAAACTTAGTATATTTTAGAGTATTTGGATAATGTATAGCTGAAATTCTTTGTAAGGGTTGGAAAAAATCTTTGGGAAACATATTGGAAAAATTTGTACTTTGGATTTGAGAGCAAATACATAGTATTTTCTAAATTTTTTTTGTATTCTCATGGTTTTCTCCAAACATTATGTTGAGTTGGTTGTTTAAATTTGTTGATATTTGTCAATATTTTGAACTTAATACAAGTTTACCTCATGGTTTATAGTCATGTTAGTGGATTGGAAGTTGATATCTATTGAGCTTGTCATCATACAATGTTTTCTTTATGGTTTTTAAACACGAAGAGTTTTTATTACATTTTTAGCAGCTAGTTTGATGGATATTTGATGAGTTTGCAAAAATACAAATGAATAGGATGCAAGGTTGAGACACCTTTCCTAACCAAAAATGTGTTAGGAAAGGTAAAAGGTGTCTTAACCTAGCATCCTAAAGTAAGAATATAAAAAAAATATAATTTTGGGCTATAGAACAGAAAAACTCAATTTTTGGGCTATAGAGGCCATTTTTGGCATAAAAAATATTTTTGGATAAGTTGGCATCAATTCCTAGATGCCTAATGGTGCAGGAGTACCAAGGCTCAATGCAGTCATACATAGTTTTTTTGGTTTGTCAATTTTAAGTTTGCAGCATGTGATTTTATTTTTGGAGTTTTTCTAGTTTTCTAAAAATGCATTGGCGGGAGAAGCATTTTGTTTTTGATCGGCCTTTGAGCCAAGTGAAATTTAAGTTAGTGAATGTATATTTGAAGGTGCGGCATTTGTTCAACGGTTGAACCTTTCCGTTGAACCTTTCCGTTGAACCCCGCGGTTAAACCTCACGCCAAGGTTCAATGGTTCAACAGGTTATAATTCTGTTTGGTAAGTTGGTCATTCTGTTCAAATGGTTGAACCTTGCCATTGAACCTCTTCGTTGAACCCCACGGTTGAACCTCACTGTTGAAGTTTAATGGTTCAACGGGTTCATGCATATTGAATGGTGGAGTGGAAAGCGTCGGTCACTTGTTTGGAGGTTGAACCTCACCATTGAACCACGCGATTGAACCTCGCTGTTGAAGTTCAATGGTTCAACAGTTCTTCATTATGGATGGCCGTCGGCATGAGAAGCATGATCGGGGAGCGAATAGAAAGCTACACCGATGGTTAGAGTCTAGCTGATAATTATTATATCGGCATATGGTTATATGATCGGTAGAAATGATGAAAATATGACCGATAGGCATGATTTGGCAACGGAGATGAAAAAGGAAAGCGGTGAGAAAAGTAATAGCCAAGAAACTACAGAACTGAACCAATAGTTAGGAAAACAAACAGGTCTGGAAACTAAACCGTCCTGTAACGGACATGAGCAAATATATAAGATGTAGCATTCTTTCTGTAAGGGAGTGGAGTAGAAGAATTGAAGAAGAGAATTTTGATGTGTGAAGCATTTTTGATGTAATCAGAAGTTTTTGAATAAAAATCAAATTCAGCAGTTCGATCAATCTGTGTATTTCTATTCTGTTTTCAGTTGCTTTAGTCTGAAGTAGATTAATCATTTCTTTTTCTGTAATTTTGTTTTCTTTTGAAAACCATGACTCTGCATTGATGTTCCTCGAGTTCCTCTATACAGTATGGAGGTCATCAAGTAGAGCCATGCCTTTTGTTTGTTTTTTCTTTATGGGGTGGTCGGATTGTCGACTAGAGGCAATGCATGCTTGTTCTAGGCAAGCTCAGTAAGGAGTCTGGCTAGATAAACAAGTAGGAAATTAGACTTGCAGGGGTGGGAAATAGAGAGAAAGAAAGTGAGCACCAAGCAGTCCAGACCCTTGAACAGAGTGAGAAGGGTGGGCAACGGGCTCAGAAAGTTATGTGCCATTGAGGCACCATCTTGGAAGCAGTGAGGACAAGGTATGTGTCCCACACCAAGTAGAGAAATAGAGTTTTCCATCTCTGCAAAAAGTTGAGGAATTTAGCTGACATTTTTGTGTAGAAAGATGTCTGTTAGCACTTTGAATTGGTAGAGAGGCTAGTGTTGTCAAACAGTCTTGTACACCCACAGGATGCAGAGCAGGCAGCCTAGAGTCCTCCCTATCAAATTAGTATCAGAGCAGTAAGATTTGGTTTATTCCTAGATAGGAATAGAAGAGTTGTATGTCCTCACCAAGTTCAAGTGAGTCTGTCAGTTCATCCAAGAAAATGGTGACTAATGCAGAGTTGGCAAAGAAGGTTGAGGATCAAGAAGAGGAGAATAGACTCCTACAAGAAAGACTAGCAGAAATGGAGAGTAAGCTAGGTTTAATGTTGCAAAAGACTGAAGAAGTCAGCCAGAGAGTTAAATATTCTGAGGATAAGGGGAAAGGTGTGTCTGTAGAAGATGAATAGCCCACACCTGATCCTAAGTTGGAAGAAGAACCATTCTTGAAAGCTTTGAAAGCAATGAGTGGTAAAACATTGGAAGGAGTACCACTTTTCAATGGGAAAATGGACCCAGATTTGGTCATGGAATGGATAGAAGGACTTGAAAATCACTTTGAATGTGATGGTGTAAGCGAGGCACAGAAAGTAAAGGTGGCCAAATCTAGAATCAGGGGAGCTGCCTTAACCTGGTGGAAATTTGTGCAAACTGAAAGAGCAAAAGAAGATAAGAAGCCCATAGCTACTTGGAAGGGAATGGTAGCTAAAATCAAAGAAGCATATATGCCAGAAGATTATGAAATACAGCTGCATAGGAAGAGACAGAAGGAATTAGATGTCAGTGCATACACTGAAGAATTCCAAAAGCTATGCTTAAGGTCCAAAGTAATGGAGGATGAAAGCATAAAGGTAGCAAGGTACCTTAACGGTCTGAAGTGGAATATACAAGAAGAAATCAGTTTGTTGTGTCCTACAACAGTGCAAAAATGCTATCAGCTGGCACTGAAAGTGGAGGAAAAGAACAAGAGGAAACAAGACTCAAATAGCAGAGGAAGAGGAAGAGGTAGAGATAACAGAGGACACAGAGGAGGTTTTGGTGGAAGGAATGCTGACAATAGATCCCAAGTAGAATCCAAACTCATAGAGCAGAGTGAGGAGTTGAGTGGTAGAGGAAACCACAGAGGAAGAGGATCTAACAGAGGAAGGTCAGGAGGATCAGGTAGAGGATCCTATTTCACCAACATGAAGTGTTACAACTGTGGCAATCTAGGTCATCCAGCGTATAGGTGCCCAGAAAAGGCCACATCCTCTTCTCAAGTAGGTGATAAGAGAAATCACTATGTCCAAGATAATGCATCCAGCAGCCAGTTACCTGAGGTCAATCTGAACTTAGAAGATGGAGAGAACCTGATGATAAGAAGAACCTTGATGAAGGAACCAGTAAAGTCTGAACCAAGCCAGAGGAGAGCACTATTCAGAATCAAGTGTAAGATTTTGAATAAGGTATGTAAGATTATCATAGATTCAGGATCTACTGATAATATTATTTCTGATGAGGTAGTTAGGAAACTGAATTTGAAAAGAATTACTCATGCAAACCCATATAGAGTCACATGGTTGAATAAGGGTCAACATGTGGTAGTGAATGAACAAAGTTGGGTAGAGTTTAGTATAGGTGGCTATAAGGATATGGTATTATGTGATATACTACCCATGGATGCATGCCATCTCTTATTGGGCAGACCATGGCAGTATGACCGAAAGGCAATACATGATGGTGAGAAGAATGCCTATTCTTTTCAGAAAGATGGTGTCACCTATAAGATTCAGTCATTGGAGGATGAAGATGCAGTTCAGACAAAGAGTCCTAATATCTTGGTTGTGAGTGGAAAAGAGTTTCTGAGTACTCTTAAGGAGGATGGTATTGGTTATGCCATCATAGTAAAACCAAAAGAAGGACAGTAGGATAAGAAGACAGAGATTCCCAAAGAAGTGCAGCCTATACTGGAGAAGTATAAAGGCATAATCAGTGATGGTACACCAGCCACATTGCCTCCACAGAGAGCAATAAGCCATTAGATAGACCTGATTCTAGGAGCATCTTTGCCAAACAAGGCACCTTACAAGATGACTCCAGATCAGCACAAAGAGATTTCCAGGCAAGTGCAGGAGTTGCTAGATCAAGGATTGATCAGGAAGAGTATTAGTCCTTGTGCAATGCCCACAGTGTTGGCACCTAAGAAAGGAGGATCATGGAGATTATGCACAGATGCCAGAGCCATAAACAAAATAACTATAAGGTATAGATTCCCAATTCCCAGAATTGAAGATCTCATGGACTGTATTGGAAAAGCAAAGTATTTCACCAAGATAGACCTGAAGAGTGGTTACCACCAAATAAGAATCAAGGAAGGAGATGAGTGGAAGACAGCCTTCAAGACCACAGAAGGACTGTATGAGTGGCTTGTTATGCCATTTGGTCTATCAAATGCACCCAGTACCTTTATGAGACTCATGAATGAAGTCCTAAAGGATTACATTGGTAAATTTGTTGTTGTTTTTCTAGATGATATTCTAATCTTTAGTCAGACCAAGGAAGAACATCTAGAACATGTAAATATTGTTTTGCAAAAATTACATGATGAACAACTAACCATCAATCTGGAGAAGTGTGAATTCATGAAGTAGGAATTGGTATACCTTGGTTTTGTGGTGTCCCAGGGAGAGTTGAAGATGGACAAGTCCAAAGTAGAAGCCATATTGAGCTGGCCTACTCCCAAAGCAGCCACAGAGGTGAGAAGTTTCCATGGCTTAGCCCAGTTTTACAGAAAGTTTGTCAAAAATTTTAGTGGAATATGTGCACCCATGTTGGATACAATTAAGGGTGGAATGAAAGCAAAATTCAGATGGACACCAGCTGTAGATAGAAGTTTTGAAAGGTTGAAGAAAGAGGTAGCAACACAACCTGTTTTGTTGTTGCCCAGTTTTGATAAGCTATTTACTATTGAATGTGATGCAAGTAATATAGCTATAGGAGCAGTGCTAAATCAGGAAAATAGACCTGTAGCCTTTTTCAGTGAGAGGCTGAATGAAGCAAAGAGTAAGTACTCTTCGTATGACTTAGAGTTGTATGCTCTAGTCCAAGCATTAAGGAAGTGGAGACATTATCTCCTGCCTAAAGAGTTTGTTGTCTACACAGATAACCAAGCTCTGAGTTTTCTAAACTCACAGGATAAGTTAAGCAGCAGGCATATCAAATGGATGGAGCACCTGCAATCTTATACCTTTACAATTAAGCATAAGAAGGGGCAGCTGAACAGAGTTGCAGATGTTTTGAGCAGAAGATTGCTCACAGTGCAGGAAGTGCAATTGAAGAGCATTGGAGTTGAAGACTTCAAGGATCTCTATAGAGATGATGAAGATTTTGCTGAGACATACAAGGTATGTCAAGATTTTGAGAATCACTTTCACAGTGAGTTTACAGATTTCACCTTATAGCAGGGATTGCTATTCAAGGGTGGACAATTATGTGTGCCAAGAGGATCTATGAGAGAAAATCTCATACAAGAGAAGCACAATGGTAGTCTGAGTGGCCATTTTGGTCTTAATAAGACACTGGAGCTAGTCCAAAGGTTCTATTATTGGCCAAGGATGCACAGAGACATCAGAAGGTATGTAGAGCAGTGTATCATATGTCAGAAGGCCAAGGGAACCACTTCAAATGCAGGACAGTACCAACCCTTACCCATTCCTTCCAGGCCATGGGAATGTGTAAGTATGGATTTTGTAGTTGGTTTGCCTAAGACTAAGACTGGTTATGATAGCATATATGTAGTTGTGGACAGGTTTAGCAAGATGAGTCATTTCATTCCCTGTAAAGTGACTCATGATGCCAGTCATATAGCACACTTGTTTTTCAGAGAAGTGATAAGGATTCATGGACTTCCAGCAAGTATTGTGTCTGACAGAGATGCTAAATTCATGGGGCATTTCTGGAAAACATTGTGGCAGAGATTGGGAACAAATTTGTCATTCAGTTCAGCATATCACCCACAGACAGATGGTCAGACAGAGGTGGTAAATAAGACATTGGGCAACCTATTAAGGTGTATAACCAGGGAATATGGACAGAGTTGGGATCTTGTCATTCATCAAGCAGAATTTGCCTATAATGATAGTGTGAATAGGACTACTAGTAAGAGTCCATTCGAAATAGTCTATGGAATGCATCCCAGAGGTGTATGTGAGCTCAGGAATATGGGAAACATGGAGAACAGAAGTGGTCATGCAGAGGATTTTGCACAATCCACGAAAGAAGTGCATGAGCAGGTGAAGAAGACTTTGACAGAGAACACACAGAAGATCAAGGACAGAGTAGATGCCCACAGAAGGGATATTCAGTTTGAGGTTGGTGATTTGGTTATGGTGTACTTGAACAAAGCCAGAATGCAGAAAGGAATGACAACCAAACTACAGATGAGGATAATTGGTCCTTGCAGAATCTTGAACAAGTATGGAAATAATGCCTACAGAATTGAATTACCAGAACACTTGGCAATCTCACCAGTGTTTAATGTCCAAGACTTGGTGCAATACAGGGGTCCTCAGTCAGCAGAAAATGGCTTGATTTCAGAGAAGGAACAGACCATCAGAGATGTGACTTTGCCATTACAACCCAAACTACAAGCAGAAAGAATACTGGATTCAAGAGTACAGAAGCAAACCAGACATGGTGTCTACATGGAGCATTTGGTCAAGTGGAAGCAGTTGCCTGAAGTAGAAGCTACCTAGGTTGCAGAGTCAGAGTTCAAAAAGAGGGGCATTGATTTTGCCTCATTGTCACCGGAGGTGACCTAGCTTCTTTCCGCACAGGGGGAGTATGGTGTAGGAGCACCAAGGCTTAATGTAGTCGTACATAGTTTTTTTGGTTTGTCAATTTTAAGTTTGTAGCATGTGATTTTGTTTTTGGAGTTTTTCTAGTTTTCTAAAAATGCATTGGCGGGAGAAGCATTTTGTTTTTGATCAGCCTTTGAGCCAAGTGAAATTCAAGTTAGTGAATGTATGTTTGAAGGTGCGGCATTTGTTCAACAGTTGAACCGTGCCATTGAACCTTTCTGTTGAACCCCGCGGTTGAACCTCGTGCCAAGGTTCAATGGTTCAATAGGTTATAATTCTGTTTGGTAAAGTTGGTCATTCTGTTCAAATGATTGAACCTTGCCATTGAACCTCTTCGTTGAACCCCACGGTTGAACCTCGCTGTTGAAGTTCAATGGTTCAACGGGTTCATGCATATTGAATGGTGGAGTGGAAAGCGTCGGTCACTTGTTTGGAGGTTGAACCTCACCGTTGAACCACGCGATTGAACCTTGCTGTTGAAGTTCAATGGTTCAACAGTTCTTCATTATGGATGGCCGTCGGCATGAGAAGCATGATCGGGGAGCGAATAGAAAGCTACACCGATGGTTAGAGTCTAGCTGATAATTATTATATCGGCATATGGTTATATGATCGGCAGAAATGATGAAAATATGACCGATAGGCATGATTTGGCGATGGAGATTAAAAAGGAAAGCGGTGAGAAAAGTAACAACCAAGAAACTGCAGAACTAAACCGACAGTTAGGAAAACAAACAGGTCTAGAAACTAAACCGTCCTGTAACAGACATGAGCAAATATATAAGATGTAGCATTCTTTCTGTAAGGGAGTGGAGCAGAAGAATTGAAGAAGAGAATTTTGATGTGTGAAGCATTTTTTATGTAATCAGAAGTTTTTGAATAAAAATCAAATTCAGCAGTTCGATCAATCTGTGTATTTCTATTCTATTTTCAGTTGCTTTAGTCTGAAGTAGATTAATCATTTCTTTTTCTGTAATTTTGTTTTCTTTTGAAAACCATGACTCTGCATTGATGTTCCTCGAGTTCCTCTGTACAGTATGGAGGTCATCAAGTAGAGCCATGCCTTTTGTTTGTTTTTCCTTTGTGGGGTGGTCGGATTGTCGACTAGAGGCAATGCATGCTTGTTCTAGGCGAGCTCAGTAAGGAGTCCGGCTAGATAAACAAGTAGGAAATTAGACTTGCAGGGGTGGGAAATAGAGAGAAAGAAAGTGAGCACCAAGCAGTCCAGACCCTTGAACAGAGTGAGAAGGGTGGGCAATGAGCTCAGAAAGTTATGTGCCATTGAGGCAGCATCTTGGAAGCAGTGAGGACAAGGTATGTGTCCCACACCAAGTAGAGAAATAGAGTTTTCCATCTCTGCAAAGAGTTGAGGAATTTAGCTGACATTTTTGTGTAGAAAGATGTCTGTTAGCACTTTGAATTGGTAGAGAGGCTAGTGTTGTCAAACAATCTTGTACACCCACAGGATGCAGAGCGGGCAGCCTAGAGTCCTCCCTATCACCTAAGAGGTGGACCTCTTCAAAGTCTATAATTTTAAAAAAAGAGAGCTCAATCAACTTATTCAATAAAAATTTATGGCCTACATAAGTTGGGCCTCTCACATTGAAAATGTAAGAATATTTCTAAGCTATAAGAGGGAGTTACACTTGTTGAATGTACTAGAATATCCATTTTCTAATAATTTAATTCAAGGAACCAAAATCTCATTCTATATTTCCCATGGGCTTAGGGAAAGTGATAGGGAAATAATTTTAATTTAACATATAATTTTTCAGTATGTCCTACATTTTCATAAGTTGCATTTTCAGAGGTCTTTGAAGCATTTCTAGGGCCTAGTTTATCCAAAAACTGAAATAATTTTCTTTTTTTGGTGTAGGTCTTCTAGAGATATTTCCAATGCACCAAAGAAGTCTGATTTTCACCCATTAGGCTAGGAGTTAGCACTTCACCAAGTTGGGGTACCTAAAATTAAAAAAAATGTACATCTTATTTAATTTTGTAGCTAGTATGTCCTCATTTGGCTATCCATTTCAAATTCCAATGAGGCATGGGATTATTCAAGGGCCTTATATAATTTTCGCTATTTTTAGCATATTCTATGGCAAGCTTTATAGAGTCATCGTCTATATTTAGCCATGTATCAAAAGGAGGTTATGAGTTATCTTTTAATGGGAATTTTTGGAGGGAGAATATTAAAAATAATATTAATTATTATTTTCTAGAAAATAGGGGCATTGGAATTTGGGCACCCAAGTTGGGTCTTCAACATCTATAAAATGCAAGTAGTTTCTTCATTGCAACATCTCATTTTCATCATACCAAAACTTTGCCAAAATTACTTGAGCACTTGTGTTCATTCATTAATTTGAGGATGAAACCCCTTTAGTTTCTTGAGGGAAATCTCACATAGAAGTTGTAATCTAAACTTCAAAGATTTTTTGGATTCCAACATAGTTTCAGTAGTTTGTCTACAGGATTTGTGAAGGAAGGAGCTCCAGGATACAAAGTTTTATTTGCAGATCTGAATATAATTTGTATGGTTATAATTTTTATTTTTGACAACATTTTTATATACATTATAGTAATATAAATTAGCTCTAGTGTTTTGGTGAAGTTTATTTTATGTGTGCAAACATTGAGTGTTTCTATGATATAGTTTATTATAAAATTAACATTTTATGTTACAATATTTAACATGCAAATTAGATGGAGGTTATTTAGTGCATTTCATTTTATATTTGTTGTGTATATTTTAGATCTGATCTTATTTACAAAAATATATGATTGGGTCATTACATTGACCCATTTATGTTGTGTGTTATGACACATCATAAGGCATCTTTGAATGGAGATAATGGATCACCCGAGTTGCTAAGTAGATTATGACAAATTTATGGCAAGTGGAAGGAATATGATTTTTCAACCTATGGACTCATCTTGGGATTTAGGCATGTTAGATTTGGCTTTAAAGCCACTCAGAATCAAAATGACTGAAGGAAAGCAAGAACAAAAATCCAGAGATGAAATAAATCAACACTCCCTTGCACTGCTCTAGCAAAGGGAGAGGTGAATGTTGTATATATAGAAAAATAAAGTTAAATACTTCCAAGAGGACTAATAACTCCCAACTACCAAAAATAGGTGGGAGTTTTATATACTTGGTAAATGCCAGATTACATGGTTGCACCTACTCAGATAAAACAAACAAATGGTTATGAGAGGTGGTAAATAAATCCAAAATAAGGTGTGAGAATCAATTACCCAAAGGTGGGTGAGAGCAACACATGTAACTGATGGATTATGCCATGTGTCCTCATATTAACCATATATAATATAACATAAGCAAGCTTAATTATATATTTAGGAAAAATAACATAAGGAAAATAAAAAACCTACACTAACACCCCCCTTAAGCATAGCTTAGGTGGGTGAAAAGATATAGAGATGTAAAGATGGGTCCTAGCTACAAGGCTATGTTAGGTACCCATGTACAAACAAAATCTCTCACAAACAGAGTAAAGGAGAAAAATTGGTGGGACAAAACTCCTTCCCAAAAGAGAGAAAAGGAAATAAGTTTCCCTACACAAGAAATAATACCATGTAAGGAAAAAATACCCCTCTAGAATAGAGAGGAGAAGATAGACTAAGTATCCTCCGCCCCATGATGCCAATGGTTGATGATCAAAATTGGATGTAGAAGATGGTCCACGGTCGTCAAACAACATTCCTCCCCTTAGGAAGAAACAAAACCAAAGGTGTATCCATGGTGTCTTCCCAGTCCTAAAAGGAATATGAGGGAAGAAAGCTCAAGATGTATGACGTCTCTAAAAATGCTCATATGTCTCCATGTTGATCCTGAAAGCTGCCACTACCAAACTAGGATTCTCGAGCCTAACTAATGAAAGTCCATAGAAGCTTTTGTTAAGGAGGAGATGAATATCCTCAATGGTGTCTCCCAAATATAAAATGTGGCACTCTACAAACACAGATGAAATTTTTGGTATGAATACGTCCCAAGGAATTGTCTCTGGAAGACTGATGTGAACCTACTGTACTGAATCACTAGAATCTAAGGATGAAGCAACACTGGATTCAAATTAAGCAATAGGTGATGAAGGTCAGATCTAAATGCATGTCATAAGACTACATTGTTCATCCCAAAAAGATATTGTGTCCTTACAAGATGTTGGAGCATGAACACTAGGTGTACCAGCTAATGTTGGAGTGCATGAAGTCTTTGAAGGAGGAGTATTAGGAGAAGTCTCTATGTCATATGAACATTCAAGTTCTCTCCATTCATCAAGATTTATAACTATTGGAAAATCATATGGTAGAAAAACATCATGTGGTTATAAACAATCTATAACAGGATGCTCTAGGAATGGAGACTCATCCAAGCCACCATACATCTCCTAAAGTTTGGTCCAATGAGTATGAGGGGAATAAATCCATGTCAATGTACTCAATGTGTTGAATTCCACATTTGAACCAATAAATGATGCTACATAACCAATATTTTGATACCATACCATACTTTTCTAAAATGATTCAAATTGAGGAAAAAGTTCATAGAGATAGGGCAAAAGATTTAGCCATCCAAAATGTTTCAGCATATCAAGAATAGTTCTTTCTTTTTAATTCAATTACAACTAGATGTTTTGTGATACCCATGATTACTCCATAAATTTAGTCATACACAAGACCAATTAAGAGACTGAAATAATCAAAAGCATAAGATTTCCCCCAAATTCACACAATCATGAGACCCCCAAGAAAATATGATTTGGCACTTTATATTTAGTGTTATTACAATTGCCACTTGCCAAAATAGTGAAGTGGACATGACTTCAATACTTTACAAATCCTCAAAAATGAGTATATGTTGAAATTAAAATTTTGGATCAAAACCAAGTAAAATAAATGTCACCACTATGAAGCACATGAAAAATCATGCACTTTCAAAAAATGAATCACCTCAATCTGAGGTCATATGTGAAAGTTATGAGTCTTCAAAGTTCCCAAAATGAGAACTATGTAGTGTCACTTGTGAGAATCTACATTTTTTTGGAAAAACTGTACACCACAATCAAAAACCATCTACATCAGCACATAGAGCATGAAAAATTAGCCCAAATAAAAAAAATCTCAAAAATTGAAGCCAATACAACCCATAACGGAGCCTTGGAAGTTCATGTTCCAAAACAAAACTGCTAACGAAGAGGGGGCCTGGTTTCAAAAAATCTTCCAGCCGCCAAATTTGCAGAACTACCGCCAACTTTAATGGAATCACTAGATATTGCAATCACCAATTAAATTTAGAACTCCACCATTTTCAAAGACCTCCAGTCAAATTTAGTTACAGCTAAAGATGACAAGATGGCCAAAATGGTTGCCAAATTTAGGTAAGTTGCTAAAAGAGGGCACGGAGGCCGAGGTAATGAGCTGAAAAAGTTTTAAAGATATTTTTTTCTTAATATTGAAAGGCCTTAAAGGTAGAAGCAAGGGTTGGGGGCCACATAGGTCACACCCCACACCCCAAAAAAGGGTTCGCAAACCTTGCTAAGGGTCATGGCCTCTTAGAGGGCACGGGGCTCGAGGGGAAGCCCATAGGGTATACCTTGTAGTATCATTGTGTGGGGGCTTGCACATGTGCCCTTTACAAAAAAAATTAATGTAAAATAAACTTTTTCAATAAATTATATATATATATATATATATATATATATATATATATATATTGAAATCCATACCATACACTGCACAAGTGGAGCCATATGGCTTGATCTACAAAAAATATTTTGCCCCAAAATCAACTTTATCCAAATTGGATAAGTTTTATATGAAAATAGGGGTTTTTGGGCCTTCTGGACTCAATGGCAAGGTCTGTTTGGCTTTAAAATGCCCCAAGTTTTAGCAATATGTTGAATCTTCACAAAAAATATTATGCTTTGTGTTAGTGTGAATAGGGATATTACCTAACTAGTTTTTCCTTGTTGTGTGGATAATTCATATTATTTAACTATTTATTAGTTAAATAATATTCACACACATATTCACATGTTAAGTTGACCTAGTGAGCCTTCTATATATTTCTAGATTTTTCTAGTTGTTTCTAGTTTTTGATAGTTGTCTTATAGTTGTCATATCCTACACATCAACTAGTTGGCATATTGATCTCTAGTTGTCACATGTAATAGGAATATGACACTTGTCACATGACTACAACTTCTTATTTCTCAACCTTGCCATTATAAGAAAGGCATCTCTTATACATTGATCATCTAGAATTGAGAATTCAACATGTGATTTATTGTTGCACCAGCATCATGCTCTTGTAATTCTCTTGTGGAAGATAATTTGTCTTGTAGGTGTTCCTAAGGTTTTAGAGTCATTTGAAGACTCTTACATGGTATCAAAGCCATTTATGCAAGCTTCTTTCCAAGGGATCCAATCCTGAGCTTTTGCTAAAGCCATTTTTGATCCTTGAATCTCTAAGGAATTTTAAGGCATATTTTTGGTTGAAAATGATTTTTTTTTGTAAAATCAACTATTTGCTATTCTAAGGAGGATTCATTGGCATTTTTATTCTAATCTTGCTTCATTTTTTAAGCAAAATTTTGCAAATCTTGGTCATTTTATTGGCAAAATTATGTGCATTGTTGTTGTTTTTTTTATCTCCACATAGGTGTTTTCATCTCCACAAAGGCATTTTCATCTTCATAGAGGTGTTTTCATCTCCACAAAGGTGGATCTAGCAACAAAGAGGGGCGTTTATTTTGTGCAAGCCATTTTTTTACCTCCCAGGCATCTTTTTTCATCATATTTGGTGTATTTTTGTTGTTCTCTACCATAAAAGACTACTCCATAACCCTGCAGTACCCCAAGGACTCTTTTGCAAGATTATTCCACTCATTATTGGCTAATTAAGGTGTTGAAATCTGACATTTTTTATGCCAAACGTGAGCTGTAGGTTTCCAATGATTATTTCCTACATATGAGGTGGTTTTAACTTGCTAAATATGTTGTTTTAATAGCATATAGATAGATTTTTTGGAGATCGAGCATTCAAGCTACAAATTAGCCACTTTAACACCATTTTGGTGTTGCTTGGAAGAAGATTGTGGCATGGAAACTTCTACAGCAAATTCCCAGACCATAAATTACTTCTTCATTCCATTTGCGAAGGGAGTGATAAATCAACCTGGTGAAGGCAGAAACTCTAGATCTGCTGTTAATATCCTTCATTCAGCTTGCATAGAGTCATAAACTTGTTGCCATACCTTCATGTTCATTGCCATTTCATGCTTCATGGTAGGTTTTAATTTGGCCAATAATATTTCATTATTTTCTCTTTCATAATGCCCTAAAACTTTAGTTTATACAAAGGCATTAATATTTTCTATTTTGTGTGAAAGAAAATAATGTATATTGGGAGAAAATTGGGTTTTTGGAGTTTAAAGGTGTAATTAAAACTTGTATTTCATCTATCGAAGATGAAGTGTGAGGCCCGGATTGGTAGGAGGCCAATTTCTCCTCGTAAATCTTAGCATTGGATTCTACATTCTACCCCTTCCAATGAGTGGTTGGAAGGCCATTTTTGTTATTGGCATAGTGCATTTTTTTCATTTAATTGCCAATGTATTAAAATAGGCCATTTTACAGGAATTTGTTTATGCTATAACTTTTGATTGGTAGCTCGAAATTGAGTGTTGTCTTTTGCAAAAGTTCATATTTTTTCATTTCCCATCTAGTGTTCCTATTTTCAGTTGTAATCACACTAACTTATAAAGTACCAAATTTGGCAGGGAGGGGTCCTTTGATTGAATAAAAAGGGGGGGTGTCTCTTGTGACTCTTATTCACACATTCTCTCTTTGAGTTTTATGGGGTTATTACAATCATGAACTAAGATAAAGTTCCATTTTGGGGGGATTCATCATGGATCATGGTATTAAATTCTATCCTTCTATTGTCAAGTTAATTTCATAGAACTATTTGTCCTAGGAACAAGGGATAAAGAAGCAATGCCTTATGGAGGATCTATTGCCCTATCTCCTTGGGCTCATTCTTGAGCCAAGTGGCAATGATTAGAAGAGTGCATGGTTCAAAAATAATGACATGGTCTATGGAATAATATGTCTTATTGTTTCTGAGGATATTCTACATCACGTAGAGCACACCTGTGCCCTTTCACTACTTCGACCATCATCTGACAGTTGTATGGAGACTTTGGATCTTCATCTCATAGTGATGTTTCTGTAGATGACTAAGCTCTTGTAGATGATACTAAGACTTATGTTGCCTCATCTTGTGAGGACACATTCTCATGTGATGATCAACTATTTGGTTGACATACATCGATACCCCATCTACAGTACATGTTGCTACATCATAATTCAATGATGCTTCTTTGAGAGCTTCCAATGATTCTTTGCGGAAAGATCATATTAGTCTTCCTGATCCACCTCATTGGGATTCATATCTTGCAAACATATCATCTTTGTTTGTGGAGTCTCACATTGATGATTTGGAGGACACATTTGAGGGGTTATCTCTCCTCTTTGATGATAGTACACATACACCTGCTATTTCTACAAAGTTCAAAGAGGCTTCACCGAGGGCTTCCAGTGATTCTTTGTAGGACATCTCATGGTATTTGCATTTTAGCCACATGGCATGCATTGTCATTCCACATCTATACCTCAGTTCTTTGGATCTTGCTCTTCATCCATTTTCAAATGATTTTGAGAGGTCACTTGTTTCAGTTAGGCCTGAGACTCCTTATTTGTTTGTGACTCATTTCGACATCAGCATGAAGACATTTGAGCAATATTCTAAGACAAGATACATCATGAGACTTCCTTCCCCACCTTTCTTCTTTGAATGGGAGTTACTTTAGCATTCACCATTGGAGTTGTTTCTTCCTAAAGGGAGAAATGTCATTTGCTACAAATGGGTCATCTTCAATATTCATATATGGGCATCCTCTTTTGGAATAGGAGCTACTTCATTGTGGGGGATTTCATAGTTTATCTCACTCTCTCTATTCTAGGGGGGTGTCTTCTCTCTTATGGGGGGGACTTTTTCCTTACAAGGGGATTTGTTCTTCTCATACTATAGAGAGCATTTTGTTTTTCTCTCTCTTGGGGAGGAGTTTTTACCCACTCGATTTTCTCCTTTTCTCCATTTGTGAGAGATTTTTTGTACATGGGTACCTAACATGGCCTAGTAGTCGGGAACCATTCTTGCATTCTTACATTCTTGCTTTAGTCAGCTTCTCCCTAAGTTGCACTTAAGGGGGGTGTTAGTGTGAATAGGGATATTACCTAACTAGTTTTTCCTTGTTGTGTGGATAATTCATATTATTTAACTATTTATTAGTTAAATAATATTCACACACATATTCACATGTTAAGTTAACTTAGTGAGCCTACTAGATATTTTTAGATTTTTCTAGTTATTTCTAGTTGTTGATAGTTGTCTTATAGTTGTCATATCCTACACATCAACTAGTTGGCATATTGACCTCTAGTTGTCACATGTAATAGGAATATGACACTTGTCACATGACTACAACTTCTTAGTCTCAACCTTGCCTTTATAAGCAATGCATCTCTTGTACATTGATCATCTAGAATTGAGAATTCAGCGAGTGATTTATTGTTGCACCAGTTTAGAATCGTGCTCTTGCAATTCTCTTGTGGAAGATAATTTGTCTTGCAAGTGTTCTTGAGGTTTTAGAGTCATTTGAAGACTCTTACACTTTGAACCCTTTCAAATTGGCCTCCGGTGTCCAATTTGGATGAAATTAAAGCCTGATCTAAATTTTTTGGCTTCTCTGAACTCAATGGTGAGCTCAGGATGTCTCCAGGAAGCTCTAATATACCTGCAATTGAAAATCAAGAGAAAGGAAGCTCCCCCCAGAAATTAAAATTTTTATCAAGCATTTTTTATTCTCTAGGTAATCATAGGATACACAAGAAGAGCATACTTTTCTTTCAAGAAAGGGTTAGAGCCTAAATTTCCTAAAATAACTGCTAACCCACAACTCACAACCACTCTGATACCATGTTATATTTGGCTATGAAGCTATCCAAATTCAAAATGACTGAAGGGAAGCAAGAACATAAATCTAGAGATAAAATAAATCAACACTCCCTCATACTACACTAGCAAAGGAAGAAGTGATTGTTGTATATATAGAAAAATAAGGGAAAATACTTTCAAGAGTAGTAATAACTCCCAACTACCCAAAATAGGCAAGAGTTTTACCTACTTAGTAAATGTCAAATTACATGTTTGCACCTACTTAGATAAGACAAACAAATGGTTATGAGAGGTGGCAAATAAATCCAAAAGAGGGTGTGAGGCTCAACTACCCAAAGGTGGGTGAGAGTGACACATGTAACTAATGGATTATGCCATGTGTCCTCATATTAACCATGTCTAATATAACCTAAGAAAGCTTAATAATACATGTAGGAAAAGTAAATATTCCCTAACATAAGGAAAATAAAAAACCTACACTAACAAGGAATTGGATTTTTAACTAGGCATTTGGCTGCCATGTTTTTGGGCAGCATATCTCATGCTTTCCTAATTAGAATTTGATGGTTTCACGTATTGCTTCTCCTATTTATTGGGTTCTTGAGATGGAGGTTTAGATAGTACGTTTTGTAGGTATTATTATGCAATCAAAATTCCTTCAAATCTTTCCCCACATAAATCATTGTGTTATGGTATATTACTTTTGTGTTAATTTCTTTGTAACTATATGATTAGTTTAATTTTTGCACATACCTCCTCTCATAGATTAGTATAGGAAGCATATTCCACACCTTTTCTTTCATTCATTTGGTATCATATCCTAATCACCCTAGATTATAGGTGTTAGGGACAAGGTTTTTTGTGCTAATTTGAGATTGAGTGGGATCTTGCACAAAAGAAGATCTTGTTGTAGGAAAATTACAATCACATCAAGGATAGAAATGGAGAATTTCTCATGCACAAACTTTGAGCTTTAGAAGTTCAAAATGAAGGATATGGTTGTGGATAGAGATCTATGGGCTATATTATCTAGATCCAAACCTACTACTATGTCACAAGAAGAATAGGAAAAATGGATAGAAAAGTGAAGGGTCTCATTAGGCTCCATTTGGTAGACCTTGTATTATTGAATGTACATGAAGAAGCCACCATTGTATCTCTTTAGAAGAATTTGGGTGAGATTTATCAAGATAAATCTTTGGTAAATAAAATTTTCCTAATAAATAAGTTGTATACCCTTAGGATGGAGGATGGTAGCTCTATGGCTGAGCACTTGAATGCTTTCAACATGATTGTTACCCAGTTGCACTACATTATAATGAAGATGAAGGACGAGGATCATTGTATGACTTTGTTATGTTCTTTCTAGATTCATGGGATCACTTGGTGATGGCTATCAAGAGTACTACCTCTAATCTCAAAATAGATGAGGTAGTTGCATCATTATTTTAAGAGGAGATGTGAAGAAAAACTTTTGAATTTATTGAGGAGGCCTTAGTTGTTCATGGAAGACCAAAAGAGAAAGGTGATAAGGACAAGAAGATAGACAATTCTAGATCCAAATCTCATGAGAGATCCAAATATCCTGGAAATACCAAGGCTAAAGGTTATAACTACAAAAACCCTAGGGATTTTATAAGACATTACAAGGAGGAGAAAAAGAAAAAAGAAGAATGATTCAAATGATGAATATAAAAATCCTTCTCAAGATTATGATAATGCCTTTATTGCAGCCATGGTAACGCATACATTAGAAGGTGCATGGTTAATAGACTTTAGGGATTCTTTTTGTATTACCTCAAATTAGGGTTGGTTCTAAAAGTATAAAGAATACAACAGCAGGAAGTTGTACCTTGGAGATGACTCTTATCTAAAGATTGTTGGTCATGGAAGAGTCTTGATTCAATTCCCTAAAGGATGAGTGAAGGGAATCAATGGTGTACTGCATATCCCTAGTTTGGCATGAAACCTACTTTTAGTTAGCAAGTTTAATGATGTGATTGTGTAGGCTATTTTCTATAACAGAGTGTAATATGGTGCTTGATAAGGTTGTTTTTGTGGGCACATAGTTTTAGCTAGATACATGCACAATTCAATGCAATAGTTCCCCTATTCCTATAGTGAAGAAATTTGCATAATCTACACCTTCACCATCAAAACTAGTAGTGAAGATGAATGTTTCATCCACTTTTTATGTTTGTGCTTTCTAGGTACCTAAGAGTGCTCTTACTTTAGAGACCAAGTTACATATAGAGAAGATAATGTTACAGTACCAAAGAATGGGCCACATAAGTGAGAAGAGTCTAAGGACCCTAAAAAATAAAAATCTTGGAGAAGTTTTGAATGATTGTGCCCCTGAGTTTGATTTCTATAAATATTGCATATATGGAAAGAAAAACCATGTTTATTTTTACTTGAGTTCTCACATATTTTCTGGTGTGTTGGATCTAATTATTGTAATGTTTTTAGTCCTATAAATGTTACTTTAATATCAAAATCTTTGTATTATGTATCTTTCATAGATGACTATTCTAGAAGGACATGGGTATATTTTCTTAGAGGCAAATCTGAAATCTTTAGTCTTTTTAAAGTGTTTAAGGCTCTTGTATAAAATTAAACTGGTAGAAAGATCAAAGTTTTGAGAACTAACAATGGTAGTGAGTTTTGTTTAGCATATTTTAATAGATTATATAAGGAGCATGGGATATAGAAACATAAGATAACTCCATATACCCCTCAATAGATTGGAGTTGTAGAGAGAATGAATAGGATACTGATGGAGAGGGCTAGGTGTATGCTTAGTGGATCTAGCTTGGAACAAAATTTTTAGGCAAAAGTGATTACTAAAGCTTGTTACTATAAGGAAGATAAGGTAGCGAAACATCTTCCTACACTAATCTTGAGAGGAGGGTTATGAAAAACTTTTCATATCTTTACAAAAATTATATAAATTATAAATAAATAAACATAAATAGAAATCACACCACAACACAATAATTTACGTGGGGAAATCCCTTTCAGGAGAAAAATCCCACACTCCAAAAGCAGCCCAATATATTATTCAAAACTCTCAACAAGATTACATTATACTTGCATTGCAAGCTTTCACAAGAGTATCACCAACCAAAGATCTAGAGGAAACTTAACATCTATAAGACTCTCACACTCAACCTCCATCTCAAGCTCATAATATATACAAGATATAATAGATAAAACCATCAAACAATAATTAGAAAACCATGAGCCAAAACCACTCAAAGTGGTGCCTAAATTATTAGGGTTCTTTTATATCAAATCAAAGATGCCTTATGATGTTCCCTAGCATACATCAACATGTGTGACTCCCTCTTACAGCTTTTTTATGTGTCCAACATGTTTTAGAGTTCCCAATATGGGAGGCACAACTTCTGGAGGCCATAACTTTTGATCCAAGAGGTTGATTGGGCCCCTTTTTTAAAAATTGTAGACCTTGAAGAGAGCTATGCACTGGGCACCCCTACAAGCATTGATAAACAACATAGAATTTTTATTTTCATCAAAAATGAACTCTATAGCCTAAAAATTGAGTTTATTCAATTTTATAACTGAAAAATCACACTTTTTGTAATTGCAAGGTTGAGCTACCTTTCCTAACACTATCCTACTTTTTGAACACCTTGCAAGTGAAAAGGCAGTATCAACACTATGATTTAATTGCTAGGGGCTAAGAGGCCCATGAAAGGAAGCAAGGTACACAAAACACACTTCCTACACCAATCTAATGAGGGGAATTGAGTGCAAATTCATTTAAATCCTTACAATTGCAGCAACATTAAACTAATAACATAAAGATTACAGCAGCAACACAACACAGAAAGAAGGTGACACAAGATATACCGTGGGGAAAACCTTTTCAGGTAAAAAACCCTCTAAACCTGCACAATTTATTATCAAAACAGCAATAGTTTACAATACACTTGCAATGCAAGTCTTCCAAGAGTTCACAAATGTCAATTTTGGAGTTATTCCGGTAGCATAATAGTATCTATAAAAACACTATACAACTACAACTCCAAACTATGCATTTTATAAAGATTACAAGGCAATTCTTGAGAGCATCTTGGGATAGGCATCCACCTTGGTCAAATGACCATTTCTAGCATCAAAGGACACTTTTCCTTGCTGTCCTCACATCCCTTACATCTGTCATACATGGAAGATTTGACTTTCCTAATGTAGAGCACTCCAAGCTAAAAATAGACTATGACAGATTCTCTTACGCGACTTACAACTGTCATAAAATCTGCTCACAATAACAATCTTAAATGTTGTAAGAGAATCCGTCATACAATGCTAAATATAGAATATTATACTTACAACATGTCATAGCCCAACTTCGATGCCCAAAGATGCCTTTCCCTCATGCAAAGATGCCAACCAACACTTGTCATCACTTGTCATAGGAATCTCCAAACTTGGCCCTTACGTGTCATAGATTCTGTCATATGGAATATTGCCATCCACATACCAAAGATGATGACACATGGAAAATTAATACCACCTCAATATGGGATGCCCAAATCCATGTAAGATTGACTTGACCATCCAAGTCACATTCCAAGTAAGCTGACATGTCACCATGCCACCTCAACTATGCGACCAAACTAAATGTGCAAGTAAAATACAATAGTAGGCAATAATTAAATATACAATTAAATTACCAATGCTAGGAAATTGCAAAGGTTGAGACACCTTAATTTTGAACATTCTCCCACTTGTTGAACATCTTACAAGAGCCAAAAGAAATGACATGATTTAATTGCTATAGGCCGAGAGGCCGATAGACTCCGAACACCATCTGAACTTCTTTGTGTCCATAGGTTTAGTCAATGCATCTGTAACATTCTTCAAAGTGTCCACCTTTTCCAACAACATCTTCCCATCTTCCACCATATCTTGAACAAAATGAAACTAAACATCAATGTGCTTTGTTCTAGCATGGAAGGTAGGATTCTTTGCTAAGTAAATCACACTCTGACTGTCACAATGGATAGTAATCTATCCTACATTAAAACCAATATCTGAACACAACCTCTTAAGCCAAATGGCTTCCTTACAAGCATGAGTTGCTGCCATATACTCAACTTCTATCATGGACAAAGCAACCACAGGTTGTCGCTTACTCATCCAACTAATAGCACCACCAAACATGGTAAACACATAAGCACTAGTGGATCTCTTACTGTCAATGTCACTTGCCTAATCAAAATCCACAAATCCATGAATACTCACAGAATGCTGAGGTCCAGTAGGATAACCATGATAGCATAAGGAATACTCAGAAGTACCCCTCAAATATCTAAACACTCTCTTCACTGCATCCCAGAGTACTCATCAGGATTAGCCATAAACCGACTAAGGACTCCCATTGCTTGGGTAATGTCTGGTCCTGTGCAGACCATAGCATACATCAAGATGCCAATAGCACTAGCATAAGGTACTCTGCTCATATCCTCCATCTCAAAAGGAGACTTTAGACAATCATTCATAGATAACTTTGTCCCCAATGAAATAGGAACACTCAATGGTCTGCAATCTACAATGTTGAATCTATCCAACACGATCTTCACATACTTAGTTTGGCTTAACCAAAGTTTTATGTTTGCTCTGTCTCTTCTAATTTCTATTCCTAGAATGTAACTAGCTGCCCCTAGATTTTTCATCTCAAACTGTGCTGACAACTGAGACTTCAAATCAGAAATCATATTCTTACCATTCCCAATCAGCAACATATCATCAACATATAGTGCAATAATGAGAATACGATCATTGTCAAACTTATAATACACACAATGATCTGATTTCGATCTCAGATATCCAATTGACAACACAAAGGCATCAAACTTCAAGTACCACATTCTAGGAGATTGCTTCAAACCATACAAAGACTTTTTCAACTTGCAAACCAAATTTTCTTTACCTTTCTCTATGTAATGCTCTGGCTGTGACATGTAAATCTCTTCCTCCAAATCATCATGAAGGAAAGTTGTCTTCACATCCATTTGTTCTACCTCTAAGTCATAAGCAGTTGTAAGAGATAACATAAATCGAATGGATTTCAACTTTGCAATGGGAGAGAAAATTTCACCATAATCAATTCCCTCCACTTGTGATTACACCTTCGCAACCAATCTGGCCTTGTACTTTTCAACACTAACATCTACACCAAATTTCTTCTTGAACACCCATTTGCATCCAACGGGTTTCCATCCATCAGGCAAAGGCACCAAGTCCCATGTTTTATTCTTTTCCAAAGAAGCCATCTCATCTTCCATGGCCTCCTTCCAGGAACCTGCATCTTTCATACCCATAGCCTCTAACACAGTTCTAGGTTCATCAGTTTTAGCAAGTAAAGGAAAAGCACAACTAGAATTAAGCAATGAATAACCAAACCTATCATGTTTCTTTCTTGTTCGTGTAGACCTCCTCAATGGCTGAGGTTGAGGTTCTACTTCTTCTTTTGAGCTTTCAGAGCTGCTAGAGCTCTCCTCATCATCAGGTCTCACAAGGTCTGTCTGTTCAGTCTTCTCAGGGGTAGAAGGAAACTAAACCACATCCTCTTTCTTTTCTATCTATTATGGCTATAAAACAATAGAAGATGGTGTTAGCTCTCTAAAGATAACACTTCTGCTATACAACACCTTTTCAGCCACAGGATCCCAAAGCTTGTATCCTTTCACACCAAAACCATAGCCAATGAAGATACACTTAACAACCTTGTTCTCCAATTTAGACCGTTTCTCCCTAGGCACATGTGCATATGCCTCACAACCAAAAACACGAAGATGTCTAACTGAAGGCTTCTTACTAGACCACACCTCCATAGGTGTCTTACCAACAAGAGCTGATGTAGGAGATCTGTTTACCAGATAGTAAGCAGTGGCTACAGCTTTAGCCCAAAACTTTTGTTCGAGGCTTGCTCCACTAAGCATACTCCTAGCCCTCTCCATCAGTGTCCTATTCATCCTCTCTGCAACTTCATTTTTCTACGGGGTATAAGGAGTTGTCTTATGTCTTTCAATCCCTTGCTCTTTACAGAACTTCTCAAACTCTATCGAACAAAACTCACCACCGTTATCAGTTCTCAAACACTTAATCTTTTTACTAGTCTGATTCTCAACAAAAGCTTTAAACTCATTGAATCGACTAAAGACTTCAAATTTACTTCTGAGAAAATAAACCCATGTCCTTCTACTGTAGTCATATATGAAAGATACAAAATATACAAATTTGGACATCGAAGGAACATTAACTGGACCAAACACATCAAAATGAATAAGATCCAATAAACCAAAAGACTTGTGAGAACTAGAGTAAAATTGAACACAGTTTTGTTTTCCATAAATGTAATGTTCACAAAAGTCAAACTCGAGATTACAATCATTTAACCCCTCAATGAGGTTTTTATTTTTCAAGGTACACAAACCCTTCTCACCAATGTGGCCATATCTCAAATGTCATAACATAGTCTTTTCAATAGGAAGCTTAGCTTCCATAGCATGTGCACTAGCATCAGAACTAGTTATAATAGATTTCTTCACTGCACGTTTAGATGGTGGGGATGAAGTGACTGCAGTTCTTTTCTTCGAATCAAAAGAACTATTGCACTATGAAGTGCATGCCTCCAGCTGAAATAGAGTACCTCTCTGAGTACCCTTCACAAGCACCATAGATCCTCTAGTCATCTTGCATCCATCCTTCGAAAAGACAACCTGCACACCTGCATCATTTAATATACTTACAGAAAGTAGGTACCGTGCCAAGCTTGGGATGTGCATAACCCTAGTGATCCCCTTCACTTGTCCATCAGGGAATCTAATAGAGACTCTTCCACAACCAACAATCTTCAGATGAGAATCATCACCTAGGTACACTCTTCCACCATCGAACTCTTCATACTTCGTGAACCAGCTTTGATGCGAGGTCATGTGGAATGATGCACCAGAATCTATCAACCACACATCATCAGATGCATGGGTGGCTAGGGCTGCGATGAAGGCATCACCATCATCTTGTGACTTGTCAAAATCTGAATCTGGGGCATTCTTCTTTTTCTTTTTCTTTTCCTCTTTACATTCCTTTCAGAAATGCCCAAATTTACCACAGTTCCAACAAAGAGCCTTGGACTTTCTGGGAGATTTGGATCTACCCTTATCAGGTTTCTTGTCTTTCTTTTTCCCTTTATCCTTGGGTCTTCCATGAACCACAAGAGCCTCTTTGGCTACCTCAGAAGACTTTCTCTGCATCTCTTCAGATAACAGTGAAGATACCACTTCATCCATTGTGAAAGTGGATGTGGTGCTCCCAATAGCCATCACAAGATGATCCCATGAGTCTAGCAAAGAACAAAGCAAGGTCATGCAACGATCCTCCTCCTCCATCTTCACACCAATTGATGTTAATTGTGTAATTAACATGTTAAAGGCATTCAGGTGATCTACAACAAATCCTCCATCCTCCATCTTCAGAGAATACAACTTCTTTCTCAGAAAAAGTTTGTTCACTAGGGATTTAGCCTGATAAACATCACCCAACTTCTTCCAAAGGTCTTTTGTGCTCTTCTCCTCATGGACATTCAATAGGATAGAATTAGCTAGACTGAGTCTTATGAGACCCTTAGCCTTTTGATCTTTGAGATCCCAATCAGCTTGTGCCATAGCAGTTGGTTTTACACTGGATATGGTCTCCCATAGGTCACAGTTAACAAACATGTCTTCCATCTTAAGTTTCCATAACTCAAAATTAGTGCCATTGAATTTCTCCACCTCTATTCTTTTGGATGTACTATCCATCTTCTCACTACAACAAGATCACATAATACTCTGCACAAACTCCCACTCAGTTGAAGATTAGCTCAAAAAACCCCTACCCAACAACTAGGATCACAGGTGATCAAGCTCTAATACCAACTGAAAGGAAGCAAGGTACATGGAACACACTTCCTACACCAATCTAATGAGGGGAATGGAGTGCAAATTCATTTAAATCCTTACAATTGCAGCAACATTAAACTAATAACATAAAGATTATAGCAGCAATACAACAAAGAAAGAAGGTGACACAAGATATACGATGGGGAAAACATTTTTAGGTAAAAATCCCACACTCTAAACCTGCACAATGTATTATCAAAACAGCAATAGTTTACAATACACTTGCAATGCAAGTCTTCCAAGAGTTCACAAATGTCGATTCTGGAGTTATTCCAGTAGCATAATAGTACCTATAAAAGCACTATACAACTACAACTCCAAACTATGCATTTTATAGAGATTACAAGGCATATCTTGATAGCATCTTGGGATAGGTGTCCACCTTGGTCAAATGACCATTTCTAGCATCAAAGGACACTTGTCCTTTCTATCCTTACATCCGTTACATCTTTCATACATGGCAAATTTGACTTTCCCAATGTAGAGCGCTCCAGGCTAAAAATAGACTATGACATTCTCTTACGCGACTTACAACTGTCATAAAATCTGCCCACAATAAAAATCTTAAATGTTGTAAGAGAATCCATCATACAATGCTAAATATAGAATATTCTACTTACAACATGTCATAGCCCAACTTGGGTGCCCAAAGATGCCTTTCCTTCATGCAAAGATGCCAACTGACACTTGTCATCACTTGTCATAGGAATCTCCAAACTTGGCCCTTACGTGTCATAGATTCTGTCATATGGAATATTGCCTTCCACATACCAAAGATGCTGACACATGGCAAATTAATGCCACCTCGATATGGGATGCCCAAATCCTTGTAGGATTGACTTGGCCATCCAAGTCACATTCCAAGTAAGCTGACATGTCACCATGCCACCTCAACTATGTGACCAACTGAATGTGCAAGTAAAATACAATATTAGGCAATAATTAAATATACAATTAAATTACCAATGCTAGGAAATTGCAAAGGTTGAGACTCCTTGATTCCCAACAGCCCATAGACTTCAAACACCATCTAAACTTCTCTGTGCTCATAGGCTTAGTTAATGAATCTACAACATCCATCAAAGTCTCTACCTTAACAAACTTCACCCTACCATCCTTAACTATATCTCTAGAAAAATTATATTGTACATCAATGTTCTTGGTCTTGGCATGAAATGTCAGGTTCTTAGCTAGGCAGATTACACTTTGACTGTCACAATAAACTGTCATTGCACCTTGATTCATTCCAATATTTGAACACAATCTCTTAAGCCAAATGGCTTCTTTACAAGTGTGAGTATTTTCTATATACTCAACCTCAATAGTGGACAAATAAACCATATCCTATTGCTTACTCTTCCAATTAATTGCACCACCAAATAAAGTAAACACATAAGCACTGGTGAATCTTCTTCTATCAACATCACTTGCCTAGTCAGAATCCACATAACCATGAATATCAAGGGAATTCTTGTCTCCTATCAAGTTACCATGATAACACAAGGAATACTCTGATGTACCCCACAAATATCTAAAGACTCTTTTAACTACATCCCAATGAACTCTAATAGGACTAGACATATATCTAGAAAGAACTCCTATTGCTTGGATAATTCTAGTCTAGTACAGACCATAGCATACATCAAACTTCTAACTGTACTCTGGTAAGGCACTCTCCTCATGTCTTCCATCTATAATGGGGATGTTACATATTATGAAGTAGATAAATTCACTCTAACTATAAAAGGAACACACAATGGTCTACAATCTTGCATGTTAAACCTCTATAAAACTAAATTGACATACTTACTTTGGACAAGCCATAGTCTTTTATGGACTCTATCTCTTGTAGTTTCCATCCCAAGAATGTGTTTAGCTACATCAAGATCTTTCATTTCAAATTTAGCCACAATTTGAGACTTTAGTTCTAAAATAATTCATTTCCCTTTATCAATAAATAACATTTCATCAACATATAATGCAATATACAAGAAATGATCACCATTAGATTTACAATAAACATGGTTATCTAATTTAGAATGCTCAAATCCCAAACTCAATGCATATGTATCAATTTTTTGGTACCATATCCTTGGGCTCTGTTTGAGGCCATACAAAGATTTCTTCAATTTATAAACTAAATAAATTTTAGCTTTCACCACGTAGTGTTCTGGTTGTGTCATATAAATATCCTCCTCCAAATCACCATGAAGGAATGTCATTTTCACATCCATTTACTCAACCTCTAGATCATAAGTAGCAACAATAGAAACTAAGAATCTAATGGATGTCATTTTTGCAATAGGATAAAATATCTCATTGTAATCAACACCCTCAACCTTAGAGTAACCTTTTGCAAGCAATTGTGATTGTATTTCTCAATACCTCCATATGAACCAATCTTTTTATTGATCACCCATTTACAACCACTAGGTTTTCATCCTTCAAGTAATGGTACTAGATCCCTTGTATCATTCCTTTTCAATGCTATCATTTCTTCATCCATGGAAATCTTCCAAGATTCTACATCGTTCATACCTAATCACTCTTCTATAGATCTTGTTTCATCCATGTTAGTATTCAAAGAAAAAATATATCTCTAGCCATCAGTTGAATACCTTTCAGGTGGTTGTCTATGTCTTGTAGACTTTTAGAGCTAGATGAACTCTCCTTAACTTTGTGTCTATCTAGGGGCCTCGATTTAATTTTCTTAGGCATAGAAGGAATCTAAATCACATCTTTATATTCACTTTTTTTTGTCTTAAATGTAATAGAAGAAGGCTTAGTTTCTCTAAATATCACACTTCTACTATATATTACCTTTTGTGCAATAAGATCCCAAAGCTTGTATCCTTTCACACCATAATTGTACTTGATGAATATACATTTTCAGCCTTGTTTTCTAACTTTCACTTCTCCTTTAGCACATGTACATATGCCTCACAACTAAAAACATTAAGATATCTCAATGAAGGCTTGTGACCCGACCATGCCTCCATAGGTGTTTTACCAACAAGAGATGAT
The DNA here is from genome assembly GCA_027924645.1 of Cunninghamia lanceolata. Lineage (NCBI taxonomy): Eukaryota > Viridiplantae > Streptophyta > Pinopsida > Cupressales > Cupressaceae > Cunninghamia > Cunninghamia lanceolata. The sequence continues at coordinate 6,906,650 of BSBN01000404.1, forward strand.
GTAGGAGACCTGTTAATTGAGCAACAAGTAGTGGAAACAACTTCAGCCCAAAACCTTTGTTCTAGACTAGCACCACTATGAATAGTCCTAGCCTTCTCCATCAATGTCATGTTAATTCTTTCTACCACTACATTCTTTTATAAAGAATATGGATTTATCTTTTGTGTCTGAATGCCAAAATATTTACAAAATCTATCAAAATCATTAGAGAAAAAATCACCACCATTGTTAGCCCTCAAACATTTTTTTTTTCTAGTTTGCAACTCAACCATTTCTTTAAATTCTTTAAATCAATTGAAAACTTAGATTTACTCTTTAGAAAATATACCCATGTCCTTCTTCTATAATCTTAATAAATAAAACATAATATGTGGATTTTCCAATGGAAGGAACATCTACAGGGCCAAACACATAAGAATGAATAAGATCCAATATAACACAATATTTATGAGAACTTGAGTAAAACTAAACGTGGTTTTGTTTACCATAAATATAATGCTCACAAAAATCAAAATCAAGGTTACAATCAGTCAACTCTTCAACAATATTTTTATTTTTCAAGGTACTTAGACCCTTTTCTCTAATGTGGCCTAATCTTTATTTCCATAACATAGTCTTCTCTACAAGTAATTTTATTTGGAAGAAAGAGTACCCTTAAGTACCCAAAAGCAATGACCATCTATTGAAGAGGAAACCCTCACTTTTTCCAATGTAGTAGTCATAGACTTGATTTTCATAGAAGTACTATTGTGCTCAATAGTGCATGCATTAAACTTATACAATGTGCCAAATCTTACACCTCTAGCGATCACCATAGCACCTCTAACCATCTTGAATCTTGCATCAGGAAAGACTACCTACACACCTGCATCTATTAGTTTTCTCATAGATAATAAATTTTGTGCTAACCTAGGGATATGCAATACACCATTAATCCTTTTTACTCTACCATCAGGAAATATAATTTTAACTTTACCACGACCAACAATATTTAAATAAGAATCATCACCCAACCTTACCTCCACCAAATTATTCATATTCATAAAACCAATCTCTATTAGGGGTCATATGGAAAGATTCACCTGAGTCAATTAACCATGCATTATTACCTTCACAAGTGGCCAAATCTATAATGAATGCATCACCATCTTCCTTCTCAAACTTAGAATCAGAATCAAATTTCTTCTTTTCTTCTTTGCACTCCTTGCGAAAGTGTCTAGGTTTATTACAATTCCAGCAAATAACTTTGGACTTTCCAAGAGATTTGGATCTCCCCTTGGACTTGGATTTTCCATGCTTCTCATTCTTCATTCCTTTTTCTTTATATCTTCCATAAAAATTTTGCACCTCTTTGGCATTGATGGATACCTTCCTCCTCATCTCTTTAGAAATAAAATAACCCACAACATCTTCAACTTTTAAGATAACATAAGTACTCTCAATAGCCATAACAAGAGAATCCCATGAATCAAGCAAAGAATAAAGCAAGATTTGGCATATCTCCTCCTCATCCATTTTTACACCAATTGATGCCAATTGAGCCACCTATTAAAAATGTTCCTAAAATTTTCTTATGTTTCATCCTCTAGGGGTTTTCATAGAGCATTGTGTTAGGGTTTATTGCTAATTATGTTCAAAACCCTCAACATGTTGAAGTCTTGGCATTAGTTGTGGGTATTATGTTTTGTTATTGACTAGTTTGAGTAGTCGTGGTTCACTTAAGTCATTACCTAAGCCTCTTTTTATCATTTAGTAACCATCCCTTTCGATTAAGTTACCCATTGTCATCCATCACCACAAGCTTTAGTTATCCCATGTTATCAATTTAATCTTGGTGGGTGTATGATTTAGCATCTAGATGTCCAAACATTATTGCATCGCAAGGTTTCAATGCAACGCACTCTCACTTCCTCCATTCCCTTTGAGTTTGCAAACTTTCATGATGACAGCACATGTGAAGGTAGTTTCTAGGTTGGTTCAAGTGATTTACTTAGTGGTAGTCCCTACCAAGTGGAGATTTCTCATTGCAGCACTATGTTTCTTTTGAAGCACATTCTAAACAGGTGGGCCCATCTTTTCATCTACGATATGCAAGGCCTTGCTACGAAACCTTCACTTTGTGGGTTGTAATCCACATGGCCTATTTCCATTGCATCGTATATGAATGTACGCATCGAAAACTCAAAAGGGTCTCTCATTTCCAAGTTGCACTATGTGATGGGTATCCTTTAAGAAAAGATGACTTGCATTTTAAGTCCTTGCTATTTGGTGTAGGAGCACCTAATCCACAGTGACCTCCATGAGGCATTTAACTGTTTTATGTTCATGTTTGCTGTTTCCAATAAGGTCCTAGTAGACCATTCAATGTAATAAGGTCTGTTTGACTAATGCATGTTAATTTAGTTTGTATCTAGGTTCAATTGTAAGTCCCAAGGACACTTGGCAAATCTGTAAGCACAATGTTGTTAGACAGTTAGGAGGTTGTTAGGCCGTTGGAGGTTGTTAGATCTCCTAGCTGCTTGGATTGATCTCCTAGCCGCTTGGAGTCAATTCAGTACTACTCATGGTGAGTAGATAAATACCCCAAGATAAGATCAATTGAGATCATATGGTAGACAAATTGAATTGTATTGAGTTGTGCAACTGTGAAAATAGAGCATTTGTATACATTTTTGAAAGCATAATAAAGAAGGTCATGTTTGTGTTGTACATCTTTCTAGCATTCGAGTTCATTTCTTTCTCTATGTAAATCAATTTTCTATTCTGAGGCCGAGATGGGTGCTTAGCCCATTCCATCAGTTAGATTTCTTTGAAATCGGTGGAATGGCTGTATAGTGCTTTCGATTTATGTTTTCTATTTTGTTCGATTTCATGTTTACAGGATCACGTACAGGGTGCAGATAGATCCTAGCATTGTCATGTGCTAGGTTGGCAGGGTGAAAGATCTGTGTTAGATTGGCGGATGAACAGATCTATGCAATTGTGAAGTTACAGGGTTGTAGTGGTTCAAATCAGTGAAATTCCACGCTGTTTCATCAGATATACAATCTGTGTGTATAACGTAATTGTATGCCAGACATACATCTTGTGTATATATCGCAGTTGTATGTTTGTGTGTATCTCACAAGTGCATGTGGTGGTTGTATGAAGTGAACATACATTGTGGTTATACATTAAGATTAGATACAAAGGAGAGAGAAAAGCTTCTGATCGGCATACAAAGGAGTCAATGATTCGGTCAAACCCATCAAATGCATATTTGAATTACATGTTGTGAATGTACATTGTGAATGTACATCGGGTTCAGATACAAGGAAGTCAACGGTCAAATGTATGTTCTGCAAAGCATATTGTGAATGCATCTTGTGAATGTACTTTGGGTTAGGTGCAAAGCATGATCGGTAGCAGCAGTAAGGGAAACCGGCAATAGCAAATCAAGCCTTGCATGTAAAAGGATAGTCATCAGCACATCGGTGAAGGGTTTTAGGTGTCTACCGATGAGGTAAGTCTCATCGATGGTCGCGGGGAGTAAAGGCTTTGTCAGGGAGAGATATGGTATTGGTCAGATAGTTTACAAAGTAGCCGATGGAAGTCAGTCATGCCAATAGTGAAGAGTTCATAGTGAGGAATGCAATCAGAGGAAGGACATTTTGGTCGGCTGATAGTGCATAGTCTTGCCGATAGGCAAGTAAAACGTGGATATACAAAGGGGAATGCAGGTCAAGGTGTTTGGCTCTACATCACTATTGAAACTAGATTGGGCCACACATGAACTATTAGGCTAGGTGGTTCGATGTGTCTCTGCCTAGAAAAAATAAATTGACATGTGCCAACAACCTTTTCAAAAGGATGAATAATTTCATGCATGTTGTTGATCTGAGTTGCAATCAATATATAGAATTTAAAATCCTCAACGGTAGCACCACCCAAGGACTACAGCATGTATGACCATTAATCAAGAAGGTGGTGGGGTTTGTTGCAAGTATGTTCTAATTGGTGTTGTCATTAGTGCCAACTATGTCTTCTGATATTATTGTTTGTTGAGTGATTTAGTTATCATGTTAAGGACATTGTCTGAGTTTTTGTTCTACATTTCCTCTGTATTGAAGACCAGAGTATGAGATTTGGATATGATTTAGAGAAGTGTTTGAAGATGCTAAATCTAGAATTTGGTGGTCTGAATCACTATGCAGCAAAAGTTTTATTCACCAGTTTGAAGACTGTGCCTGATAGCATTTGCAGTATGACAGGGAGAAAGTATTTTGCTCCGCATTTCTCCACAGTTTGGATTTTGGTCTTGTGGTTCTGGACATAAGTTTATAAAGTCCTTGTCTATCTTCATTCCAAATTATTTGTGATTTGGTGCTCTGAAAAGCAAGTTATTGATTAGCAGAGTTCCACAGTGTTTGTTGTGAGTAGTATGCAATCTATCTTCAAGTGATATTTGTTGTCCTCAAGTGAGATCTATTGTAGTTGGATTTGTTGGCTCCTAGGTGATTCTATGTTGTTTGTGGATGTCTCCAAAATGTATTGAAGGCATGTGCTTGATCCGCAATCTATAATGAAGTTCTTGGAAGCATGTATTTAAGTATTCTTGATGTTTGCACTAGTTCTGGTCGACTAGGTTATTTACACTCATTGCAAAGGTGATTCATGGATTGTGGAAGCATGTTGAAGTGTGTAAGGATGTAGTTGGGACCAAGCTAAGCTATGAAGTGCTCTTCCTTCATTCATTAATTTGCTCTGCAAGTTTGTTTAGGTCCATACCTAATTTGAATTATGTATGTATGCCAACCTTGGAGATAGTTCCAATGGTTGTAAATTGTATTGCTGACATTGATGAATGTTGCAAGGTTGATGATTAGTATTAATATATGTAATGAATCTGTGAGTGGTGTGAGAGTGTGTGAAGATGCGAAGATAAAGTGTGTGTGCTATAAAGGCAGCGAAGGAGAGATATATTGTACTTCAATGGAACTGAACTCAGGCATGTTGTAGATGCTACTATATCAATTCATGGCAGTGAGCCACCCATCCTGGTAGTGAGCCACCCCTTTGGTAGTGAGCCACCCCTTGACAGTGAGTCTTTTTGTAGTAAGCATTCATTTGGGCAGTGAGTCCCTAAGGCAATGTGCCTCTTTGTTATTCGGTATTGTTACTACATTAAATTGTGAGCTAACACTCACCTTGGTTTTTCCCTTTTAGGGTTTTCCAAATAAAAATTTGGTGTTCATGTATGTATGGTGTTGATGTGTTTATGTTTTAATTCTGCTATTCATGTTTAATCTTCATAACAGATTAAGGAGTTAAAGTAAGTGAATGTGAATATGATTTTGTTTAAAGAAGTTAAGGTTTTTCATACATCTGATTCACCCCCGTCTCAATTGTCTTGTGCCTTCAACAATTGGTATCAGAGTGAGGTTCCTTGGAAGAAAGCCTAATAGCTTAAGGTGGATCTAGGATGGCACACAAGAAAGGCATTGCTTAGTTTGATGGATCTGACTACGCCTACTGGAAGGTACGAATGCAAAGTTATCTTAATTCTATCAATTATAATGTCTAGAAGATGGTTAAAGATAAATATACAATACCTAAAGGTGGTCTGAAGATTGATGAAGAAATTAAGGATTATGAGACTAATCACAAAGCTAAAAATGCTCTATTAAATGCCTTGTCTAACACTAAAATGGTGAAAGTTGTGGATCTGGAAACTGCTCATGAGATCTAAGACAAATTGAAAAACATCTATGAAGGTGATGAATCTGTCAAGAAGGCTAAGATCCAGAACTTGAAGACCACATATGAAACCATGCGAATGGCTAAGGATGAGAACATAACAAGTTATAGAAGATTGATGAAGTTGTTAGCAGCATCAAGGGTCTTGGTGGAAAGTTAGAGGATGTGGATGTTGTAGATAAAATGCTCAGAACTCTTCCCAAATCTTATAGTCACAAAGTATCTGCCATTGAAGAATTGTTTGATATGGGCAAGCTTTCAAAAGATCAATTGCTTGGTAAACTGACTACTTTTGAGATGAGAGAGTTTGGTACTATTGATCGCCCTATGAAAACTGAGACTACTTTTAAGGCCAAGGAAGAAAAGATAGCTAGATTAGATAAATATGTTGTGGAATCAGATGAAGAAGATTTTGAAGAGCTTGAGGAAAAATTTGCAAGCAGAATGAAAAGAGGTAGCAAAGGAAAGTTCAAAGGTAAGTTACCTTTCAAATGTTTTAATTGTGGTAAAATTGGTCACTATGCTTCAAGATGTCCTGACAAAACTTTGAGGATCAAAAACAATGAAAGTAAAGGAAAGATGGTTAGAAAGAGTTACTATGTTAGAGATGATGATGGTGTAACTGATGATGAACCTGATTTTGATGATGGTAATAGTAGTGAATTCTTGTTTATTGCACTTAGAGAAGAGCATGTTTCTGCTAATCTTGCAAGTTGTGTGAAGGAAGTCTAGGAGAGTTGTCTACATTTCATGCTGAAAAGGAAGATGAATGGATCATTGACAGTGGATGTTCAAATCACATGACAAGAGATAAGAGTAAGTTTGTTAAGTTTGAAAAATATGATGGAGGACTAGTTAGGTTTGGTGATGATGCAGCTAGTAAGATTTGTGGAAAGAGATCAATTACTTTTGATGGCAAGCATAATATAGATGATGTTCTTTATGGCAAAGGATTAAAGCATAATCTTTTAAGCATTGGACAAATGTGTGACAAAGGGTATAATCTAGTGTTTAAGGATAATGGGTGTGAGATAAGGAAAAGCTCCGGAACTTTAATTGCTACTGGTAAGAAGACTCATGGTAATGTTTATCATTTGAAGGGTACTAATAATTGCTGTTTGTTGACTCAGACAAATGAAAGCCGGTTATAGCATAGGAGGATTAACTTTGACAATTTGGTGAGAATAAGCACAGTACAAGCAATAAGAGACATACCTAAGATTGTGAAGCCTGCTAATGTCATGTGCAAAGTGGTGGTGCCCACCTAGGGTTAGGGTTTCAATCTTGAAAACCTATTGGTATTTTTATTTAAACCCTCAATTTTCTAAGTCCCTCAGCCTCTTATACAGTTGTATGCATGTATCTGTTGTCATATTTTGCCTACCCCAAAATATTCATGTTTCCCTCCTTCTATCAAAGAAGTCCAATAAGAGAAAGCCTAAATAAAAGGAGAGAAAGCTTAAATTCTTCAAATACTCATACTGTGTCTTGCAAAATTTTCCAAAATCTTGTGTAAAGAATCTTTGCCAAAAACCCAGAAAAACCCAGAAATCTTTTAGTTTCAAGTATTTTCCATCTCAGGCCAATGATGGCATGGTTCAGTGGTTAAGTCGCTCAGGATGTAGTGGCGGCCACTAGAGTTCAAACCCCCGCTAGGCCAACGAGCTCGCAAGGCTTTACGCCTTCACTGGGCCAATGAGCTCGCGGGTTTGAAGTGTTCTTCCTAGGGGATGAGGTCCCCCAGTTGTGGCCTCACCGGTTCATTGCTCCGGGCAAAAGCATTCGTGTGGAGCCAGAGGGCATGTCGCACCAGCATCGCCAGTCACATTAAAAAGTTTACTAGGTGCATTATCTTTTAAAAAAAAAAGTATTTTCCATCTCAGGGTTTCTTAGTTTCATGCTTGGTATTTGTGTATGCGTTTTTGAATGTATATTCGCATATACATTCGCCGTTGTATGTTTGAATATGCAAAGAGCAAGATACAAGGATGAAGCATACAAGGTAGACATACAAAGGCAATGTACAAAGCACACATGCAAAGGAAAAGATGCAAGGGTCTTATACAGTTGCCACATGCAAGGAAAGATCAATCAGCGTGACAATGTGTATCGGCAACTCATGCAAGAGTCTCACCGATAGGCCGATGCACATACAAGGAGAATATGCAAAAGGATCATCGGCAAAACAATATGCATCGATAGCTCAACTAATAGTCTTTTTGATGGCCGATGATGCAAAGAGGAAAGATGCAAGCAAATATACAAAGCAAAAGATACATCGGTGGCAACATACAAAGGAAATATGCAAAGTCAATGTGTAAAGGTTAGATACTAAGATGGGGTCCACCAATTGCATGTGTATGCGATTGTATCTTTGCACATACAATCACATATACAATGGAATATACATTCTTGAGATACAGGGCCTGGATCCAAAATGAATATCCATTCTGGATGATATAGGCAGAGGTGATTGTATGTTTTCCTTATATGTATGTTTGCATTGTATGTCGGCACATACATTGGTTATATACAAAGCGATATACAAGGTGGACCTGACTGGAAAATCAAATTTGGCAAATTCAGTGTTGAGTCCGCAGTTTGTATGGTGAAGTTCTTGTACATGCCGATATGCAAAAGGAGTTAGATACAAGGCCTGGACCCGATAGTAATTTCAAATTGTTTTATAAAGATTTGGGGTCCGCACTTGTATGTGGCGCTTGTATGTATATACAATTGCACATACAATTTCAGATGCAAATGAAGATGCAAATGTTCATCGATAGTGATCCAATCAGGTGCTGCCACGTGTCCAAGGTAGTTGTATGTATATACAACTGTATATACAAAGATTTGAAGGTGAAAAGGCAAAAGTACGTGGAAAGGCAAAATGTATGTTTGCGATGTGAAAAGTCAAAGGAGATAATGCGCCTACGTGGTGTAATTTCATTGGTTGATGACTTTTCAGCATGGTTTGAAGCCATTGATCTTGGCAATGAGGAGGAAATTGATGACCCTATTTCAAAATTTCAGCGAAGGATTTCCTGTGTGTCTGTAGTCACATTTCAGGCGGGAAAAGAATTGCAAAGCACGCAACTGCTATGTTTCCAGAGGCTGCAGGTAGGTTGGCCATTAATGGCAAAATTACAAAGGTATGGGTCGATGGATTGACAGGCCAACTACCATCTTAAAGGAGAAAATCTCCAGGCAGCTGCACGTCTCCCGATCTCACCTACCCTTTCCTCTTCTTCTCTCTGCTACATTGAATGTTTTGGGCACCATTCAGATGGTGCATTATATCTTGCAGAGTTTTGAAATGACCCTGTACTTAATTGTTGAGGGCACATTCTCGTTGTATAAGAGGACTGTGTCACTCATTTTTTCTGGTTGTTGAAGACTTGGGCAATTTTTTTGGAGAAAATAACGAAGAACAGAGCATTTCTTGGCTCTTCTATCTCTTTTTGTGAGTTTATGAGTTGCATTTGAATGCACGTTGCACACATGTTCAATTTCATGTTGTTTTTATATGAAAAATGCTTCTTTGCATGTGTTTAGCTGTTTGAATCCATTTGTTGTATGCATCCCGTCTTTTGAATCTGGTTGCTAAGGGTTACTAAGATTCTAGGATATAGATTTTTGTATTGCATGCTTGATCTCTAACTTCCATTCAAGGAGTGGATTAAACTATTTTAGGTTAAGTATGAAGAAGAATGTATGGCAGCAGGGATGTTTGTAAGTAGAGATAGCTAAATACTCATTCTTGGGTGGTGTTTGTAAGGCAAATACCAATCCAGCCCCTTGAAACTTGAATGTCAGTGCAAATCATTCACTTGTATACGTCTAGTTGACTCCTTGCCCTGAGATAGGCACCGGTCTGCCCTTGTGTAGTAGTTATGATCCAAAACCCCTTGTCTTGCATCCAAAACATTAAAACAAATCCTTTCATAATTCCAACCTGTTAGTTTGTAGGAGTAGAAATAGGACCCCTGCATACTCTTAATCCTAACCATCAGATATATCCAAGAACATTGCCAGCCTAGTGACTTGCCATGCAAATCTTGGTCCAAACATGAGAGTATTCTACCTGTTGTAAAGCTAAATCTTACTATTGGGTGAGTTAAAAGTTAAATATTTAGCTATAGGGGTACTCCCCTTGGTGTGGCAGAACCAGAAGTGAAGGGGAGGCAACTCATGCAACCTCCTGTATTTGTTGGTCGAATCTGCCTGTGCATTGGAACTAGCAAACCCTTTGCTAATTTAGAGAGTAAGACCCAACACAAAGAATGTCAGTTTGGGAAGATGACTAAGACTGCTTTCAAGAGAAAAGCACAATTCTCTACTGGTTAGCTGGAGTTGGTGCATAGAAACTTATGTGGCCCTACAAGAATAAGAAGTCTACAAGGTGAAAGGTATTTCATGCTTCTTATTGATTATTATTCAAGAATGACTTGGGTTACCTTTCTTAAAGAAAAATCAAAAGCCCTAGACAAGTTTAAGGCATTCAAAGCTATGGTTGAAAATGAGTTTGATTTGAGAATCAAGTGTTTGAGATCTGATAGAGGTGGTGAGTTTACTTCAAATGAGTTTAATTCATTTTGTGAAGAACATGGAATAAAGAGACATTTGTCCCCCGTGGACTCAACAAAATGGAGTGGTTGAAAGGAAAAATAAAACTATTCAAGAAGCTGCTAGAACAATGATCAAGGAAGCAGACCTACCGGAAGTATATTGGAAAGAAGCAATACACACTATTGTCTACATTCATAACATAGTGCAAGTTAGAGCAAAAGAAACAAAGATACCTTATGAGTTGTGCTATGGTAGAACTCCTACTGTCAAATACTTCAAAGTTTTTGGAAGCAAATGTTACATCAGAAGAGATGAAGAATTAGGAAAGTTTGATGCTAGATGTGATGAAGGCATATTCCTTGGATACTCTATTAAGAGCAAGGCTTACCAGTGGTATAACAAAAGACTGAGAAAAATCATTGAAGTGCAAATGTGAAGGTAGATGAAGATATTCAGCCAGATGGATCTGAATCAGATGAATCTACTAATATAGAAAAGGTTGAAAAAGAAAAAGAAAAGGAAGTTCAGACTGAAGTGCAAGCTGCTCCTGAAGAAGAAGAAGTTCAAGTTGAAGCTCTAGAAAGAATTCCTAAAACCCCTAGGAATGTGCAAAGAGATCACTCTGAAGATTAGATTATTAGTGACAAAAGGAAAGGTTTGTTGACAAGAAGTAGAATTGCAGAAGATCAAGTAAATCTTTGTTTACTCTCAAAGGTGGAACCTGAAATAGTAAAAGAAGCATGCAATGATGAATATTGGGTCAAAGCAATGGAAGAAGAACTAATGTAGATTGAGAAGAACAAGACTTGGGAACTTGTCCCTAGATCTATAGACAAGAATGTGATAGGAAAAAAGTGGGTATTCTGAAACAAACTGAATGGAGTTGGAGACATTGTGAGAAACAAGGCAAGACTTGTGTGTAAAGGCTACTCACAAGTGGAAGGAATGGACTATAAAGAGACCTTTGATACAGTGGCAAGAATGGAAGCTATCAGACTATTTTTGGAATATGCAGCACATAAAAATTTCAAGGTATACCAGATGAATGTGAAGTCTACTTTCCTGAATGGTGAGTTAGAAGAAGAAGTCTACATAGAGCAACTAGATGGATTCCAGCAATCAGACAAACCAAATATGGTATGCAAATTGAGGAAGGCTTTGTATGGATTGAACCAAGCTCCCAGAGATTGGTATGCAAGATTGGATAAGTACATGTTGTAGTAGGGATTCAGTAAAGAGTCTATAGATAGTACCTATACACCAAGATAAGTGGAGACCAAATTTTAATTGTTGAGATCTATGTTGATGACATCATATTCAGTGGAAATGAAGGTATGTGTAAGAAGTTTGTAGATGAGATGCAAAAAGATTTTGAAATGTCTATGTGTGGTGAAATGAACTTCTTCCTTGGATTGCAAATCATTCAAACTAGTAAATGTATTTTCATTTCTCAATCCAAGTATGTTAAAGAGTTGTTGAATAAGTTTGGAATGGAGGACTCTAAACTGATATGTACCCCTATGATTACTCGTTGCAAGTTGAGCAAGAATGATGAATCTCCTAAGGCTAATCATAGCAAGTATAGATCAATGATTGTAGGATTACTTTATCTAAGCTCTACTAGACCAGATATCATGCATACAGTCTGTCATGTGGCCAGATTTCAATTTGATCTTAAAGAATCACATGTTATGGCAGTGAAGAGGATATTCAGGAATTTGAAGGGCACTCCTGATTATGGCTTGTGGTATCCTAAGAACAATGATTTTTCCTTAAGTGCCTATACAGATGTAGATTAGGCTGGATGTGTTGATGACAGAAAAAGCACAAGTGTAGGTGCATTTTTCCTTGGAGATAGGGTGGTATCTTGGCATAGCAAGAAACAAGAATTAGTTTCCTTGTCTATTGCAGAGGTAGAATATATTTCTACAATATCATGTTGTACTCAAGTGCTATGGATGAAATAGACCTTGAAGGATATCAAAGTTGAGTATGATGAGCCAATCCCTATTCTTTGTGATAACACAAGTGCCATAAATATTTCAATTAATCCAGTGATGCATTCAAATACAAAGTACATTTCAATTAAGTATCACTTTTTGAGGGAGAAAGTTATAGAGAATGAAGTGAAGCTTGAGTATGTACCTACAAAAGATCAAGTTGTTGATAGATTCACTAAGGCTCTGCCAAAGGATGCATTTGAGTATCTCCAGGAGAAGTTAGGAGTTGTTGCCCCTCCTTTGTTGAACTATATACATAAGAAGATGCATCAGTCTAGTGTACCACAAAGTACATTTCACCTTTTGGACTGATGTTGGAAGCTACCTCTCAGGGGGTGCAAGTAGTGGTTTGAGTGATTGTTGCAGTCAGGTAGGGCTAAAGAATGATTTCAGACTGATCAGAGCAGTAGTGTGCAAGTATGTGTAGTGGAAGACATGTGATTCCCTTTTCCATTGTTGCTAAAGGGGGAGAGAGATCATGTGAAAAATTCAGGGGGAGAAAGAGTTTAGATGTGTAAAAATAAAGGGGGAGTTCTGATGCAAAGTTGTGTCTTGATGGAGGAACATGTTATTCAATTTTTCACATCATATGTTGCCATCAATGACAAAGGGGGAGATTGTTGCACATATGTGCTGACTGGTGTTGTCATTGATGTCAACATGTTTGTGTTGTCATTAGTGTCAACTTTGTCTTCTGATATTGTTGTTTGTTGAGTGATTGAGTTGTCATGTTAAGGACATTGTCTGAGTTTTTTCTCCACATTTCCTCTATATTGAAGACTCGAGTATGAGATTTGGATATGATTTAGAGAAGTGTTTGAAGATGCTAAATCCATAATTTGGTGGTTTGGATCATTGTGCAGTAAAAGTTTTATTCACCAGTTTGAAGACTATGCTTGACAACATTTGCAGTGTGACAGGGAGAAAGTATTTTTCTCCGCATTTCTCTGCAATTTGGATTTTGATCTTGCGCTTCTAGACTTAAGTTTATAAATTCCTTAGATATCCTCATTCTAAAGGATTTTTGATTTGGTGCTCTGGAAATCAAGTTATTGATTAGCAGAGTTTGACAGTGTTTGTTGTGAGCAGTCTGTAATCTATCTTCAAGTGATACTTGTTGTCCTCAAGTGAGATCTATTGTGATTGGATTTGTCAGCTCCTAGGTGATTCTATGTTGTTTTTGGATGTCTTCAGAATGTATTGAAGGCATGTGCTTGATCTACAAGCTGTAATGAAGTTCTTGGAAGTGTGTATTTAAGTATTCTTGATGTTTGCACTAGTTTTGGTTGACTTGGTTATTTACACTCGTTGCGGAGGTGATTCATGGATTGTGGAAGCATGTTGAAGCATGTAAGGATGTGTTTGGGACTGAGCTAATCCATGAAGTTCTATTCATTCATTTTCTCTGTCACTTTGGTTAGGTCCAGACCTAATTTGAATTATGTATGTATGTCAACCTTGGAGATAGTTCCAATGGTTGTAAATTGTATTTCTAACCTTAATGAATGCTCCAATGTTGATGATTGGTATAAATATATGTAATAAATCTATGAGTGGTGTGAGAGTGTGCAAAGATGTGAAGATAAAGTGTGTGATGTAAAGGCAGTGAAGGAGAGATATATTGCGTTTCAATGGAACTAAACTCAGGCATGTTGTAGATGCTACTATATCAGTTCATGGCAGTGAGCCACCCCTTTGGTAGTGAGCCACCCTTTGGTAGTGAGCTACCCCTTGGCAGTGACCCTTTTTATAGTGAGCATTCATTTGGGCAGTGAGTCCCTAAGGTAGTGAGCCTCTTTGTTATTCAGTATTGTTACTACATTATATTGTGAGCTAACACTCAGCGTGGTTTTTCCCTTTTAGGGTTTTCCACATAAAAATATGGTGTTCATGTGTGTATAGTGTTGATGTGTTTATGTTTTGATTCTGCTATTCATGTTTAATCTTCATAATAGATTAAGGAGTTAAAGTAAGTGAATGTGAATGTGATTTTGTTTAAAGAAGATAAGGTTTTTGATACAACTAATTCACCCCCCTCTCAGTTGTCTTGTGCCTTCAACACGGTTATTATGCAAACTAACTTGATTTTCCAAAAGTATTTTCACATAGTTTACCCAAGAATTTGTAGACAACAAGTGGTGCAGAGGCACCTACCTAACAGCTGGCCTCCATGAGGCAGTTAGTTTGTTATAGGTCTTGTTAATGTTTTCAAGAAGGTCTGATAAGACCAAATGCATGTAATAAGGTCACGCTGATCATGATAAGATCATGCTGACCAGGCTTTTACTATTTTTAGTTAAGTTTGTTAGAACAGCTGTCATGCTGTAGGGTCCGGTTGGATCTCCCAGCCGCCTGGAGAGTTCCCAGCCGCTTGGAGTCAGGTCAGTAGTACTCGTAGGAAAATCTATTTAAGCATGGGGATCGGTTGATATTGCATACAGATAGAGATATCATCGATCATAGTATTGTATCGCATTGAGAAGTCAGATTGCAGAGAGAGATTGAGCATTGTAATTGCATCTTTTGAAATCAATAAAGATCCTGTTTGTGTTCATTTTCTGTTTGCCCTCCATTGTGATCGATTTGCTGTTTTGGTGGTTATATGGATTCGCTGATCCATTCCACCGGTTGATTCGTCGAATCGGTGGAATGGTTGTGTACAGTAGATTAGGAGGTAGTTTGTTTTCTGTTTGCATGCAGGTGTGCAGGATCGCGGTCGACAGATGTTGAAGACCCTATCATGGGTATGTGCTAGGTCGAGTTGATAAGTTTGAGTTGGAAGATCACCCTGAGAGTGGATCGGGTCATCCCTGGAGGATCGGCGAAGTGAGATTTCGCTAAGGTTGGGAGTTCGTCAAAACAGCTTCATCAGGATATTTCAGTTTATATCCTGCAGTCACTTTGGACGTCGTCATCCGGATAAGTGAAGATGAACATGATGCAGTTGAGTGCATGAAGTGAATGTGCGTCGGGGTGATCATCGTCAGGAGTTGCCGAAGAAGAGTACATCGACATAAGGTGAAGATCGGGTTATGAAACTGTTGAAGTTTACATGTTGCAAGTACATCAGGATGTTGTAAGTCAGATATATACTCAGTGTATATATCGCCGTCAGGATCATCTTCTGTGAGTGCCCATCATCCGCATATCACTAACAGATGCAGGAGTGAAAGTTTGGTTTTTTTGGCTAAGTGTTGAAGAGGTCATCAGGATATTGTGTGACGTCATCGTCATCCGCATATGACATCATCATCATCAGGATATTGAGATATCCCCCTATGCATGTTGATCCTGTTGTCGCTAAGGGTTTAGGTATCGGCGTAGGCTCTCGGCAGAAAGTTGTGTTAACATCATCAGGAGGTTTCAAGGGAACCGGATAAATCATATCATGATGCTGTGGTTTGTGTCGTCGGCTAGCGGAGCATCGAAGGGAAGGTGCTGAAGTGGTCGTCATCAGGATATTTGGAGCAACGGGATATTTGATATCCTGCTGACGAAGGTGGTGTCGCATATCATGATGATGCCGCTAGTGTTTGGCGCCTGATGAACAGTGCAACAGGAGGATGTTTGCGCCCGTTGAGTATCATGATGATGATGATAGGCGACAAGCGGAGGAGGTGAACAGTAGTCGGCAGGAGGATAATTGTGATCGTCCGAAATATGATGATGCTGTTGGTGTTTACAGGAAATATGATGATGATGCTGAGCCGATAGGGATTTTTATCATGCTGTTTGTATTATTGGCTCCTCCTTCCTGTTAGTTAGCTTCCGTTGCGTTTCACTCTGCATCATAGTGGTATCAGAGCAAAGGTTAGGATCTTCTGGAAAAGATAAGCAAGATGTCAGACGAAGAAGGAACATCTGAGGTTCCAGCAAGGATGACCAACGCTGAGTTGGCAGTTCTGGTGAAGAAACAGATTGCAGAAAGCAAGGCCGTGAAGGCTCAGAATCAGGAGTTGAAAGATGAGTTAGCAAAGTTGAGGAGCAGAGTAGGTTCTGGTAGAGAAGATGATAGGGAAGAAGAAGAGATCCCTAATTGGAGCGAGGAGGTCGTTCCTGTAGACCAGAGACCACTGTTGAGCGCCCTCAAGGCCATGGAGAGGAGAACCATGGATGTGAAACTGGATTTGCCAGTGTTTACAGGTAAGATGGACCCTGATTCAGTGATGGAGTGGATAGACTGTTTGAACAATTTCTTTGTAACAGAGGAGATACCAGAACAGCAGAGAGTGAAGATAGCACAGTCAAAGATGAAAGAAGCTGCCTTGACATGGTGGAATTTTGTTCAAGATGATAGAGTACAGGAAGGAAAACGTAGAGTTGCCACATGGAAGAAGATGATGGCATTAGTAAAAGAAGCTTATATTCCATTGGATTACAGTATCCAATTACACAAGAGGAAGCAAAACCTGAAGCAGAAGGAGCTAGATGTCAGCTCATATACAGAAGAATTCATGAAACTCTGTATGAAGACAAAGGTAAAAGAAAGTGAAGAAGAGAAGGTAGCCAGATACCTTAATGGATTGAGGTTTAATATTCAAGATGATTTAAGTCTGCATAATCCAGATACAGTTCAGAAATGTTTCCAGTTGGCATTGAAAGTGGAAGAGAAGTTAAAGAGAAAACAAGAACAAAACAATAGAGGAAGAGGATCAGCCCATAGAACAAGGCAAACTAATGAGAGTCAAGAAGACACTGGTAAAGGACAGGGACAGTCTGATTTCAGAGGTGGATGGAAAGGTAATAAAGGCAGATTTGGAAGTGGTAGAGGTTCTACTACATTTTCAGGGAAATGTTACACCTGTGGTGAGTTTGGTCATCCATCTTTCAAATGTCCAGAAAACAAAGGTTCATCATCCAGAAATGATAGAACTAATGACAAGAGAGTACAACTTGTGCAAGAAGAGACAGTAGAGCAAAGTGTGCAGAGTCCAAACACTTATCAAAAGGATAAGGAGGCTGATAATTGTGGATACCCAGAGAGTGGAGAATCTCTGCTGATGAGAAAAACAGTGACTACCATGAAGGTACCTGACAAAGAATCCCCACAAAGAAGAGCTCTTTTCAAGACCACATGCAAGAGTAAAGGTAAAGTATGTAAGGTTGTCATTGATACTGGTTCAACAGACAACATGGTATCTCAGGAGATGGTGGATAAACTGAATTTGGAAAGGATTCCACATCCACACCCTTACAAGGCATCTTGGGTGAGTGATAGTCATTCACTTTTTGTCTCTGAACAGGCATATGTGGATTTCCAGATTGGAGCATATCAGGATAGAATTTTGTGTGATATTTTGCCCATGGAATGTTGTCACCTACTATTGGGTAGACCATGGCAATTTGATCGAAGGGTACTGTATGATGGGTATGCTAATACCTACACCATCCAGAAAGATGGGAAGACTATTAAGTTGATGCCATTGCAGGCAAATGCTGCAGTACAGAGGGCAGCCCAAGTCATTTTAATGGGAAAGAAGGAATTTGTGCAGAAGCCTATAGGAGCAGGCATGCAGGCAGTTGAGAACACTGTAGGGAAAGGAGTTGTTAAAGACAACAAGTTGAAGAAAGTTTCAGTTGTGACTGACAGAGGTCAGCAGCAGGTTTAGAAACAGGATGGTAAACAGCAACCAGTTGAGAGGAATGACAAGGATGTTGTCATAGTTGGGACTATTGTTTGTCCTATAAGAGTTGAAAGAAAGACAGAGTTGAACATTGCAGCAGTTCAAGAGGCAGTTCAGACAGAGGTTCTGGTCAGACAACCTGACAAACACAAGGTATGTGAGAGAAAGGCCTACATTGACAGGCATGAGGGTTCACTTGCAAGAAAGCAAGTTACAGTTCAGAAGTCTTGGAGCAGCCAAGAGCCAGCAGAGGATAAAGCTGGAACAGGTCAGAAGACTGACAAGGCAAAGTGTAAAGGTGGAGGACTTCCATATCCTAACTCATGGGACATGAGTTATTTTCTTTTGGGGAGTATGGTGCAGAGGCACCTACCTAACAGCTGGCCTCCATGAGGCAGTTAGTTTGTTATAGGTCTTGTTAATGTTTTCAAGAAGGTCTGATAAGACCAAATGCATGTAATAAGGTCACGCTGATCATGATAAGATCATGCTGACCAGGCTTTTACTATTTTTAGTTAAGTTTGTTAGAACAGCTGTCATGCTGTAGGGTCCGGTTGGATCTCCCAGCCGCCTGGAGAGTTCCCAGCCGCTTGGAGTCGGGTCAGTAGTACTCGTAGGAAAATCTATTTAAGCATGGGGATCGGTTGATATTGCATACAGATAGAGATATCATCGATCATAGTATTGTATCGCATTGAGAAGTCAGATTGCAGAGAGAGATTGAGCATTGTAATTGCATCTTTTGAAATCAATAAAGATCCTGTTTGTGTTCATTTTCTGTTTGCCCTCCATTGTGATCGATTTGCTGTTTTGGTGGTTATATGGATTCACTGATCCATTCCACCGGTTGATTCGTCGAATCGGTGGAATGGTTGTGTACAGTAGATTAGGAGGTAGTTTGTTTTCTGTTTGCATGCAGGTGTGCAGGATCGCGGTCGACAGATGTTGAAGACCCTATCATGGGTATGTGCTAGGTCGAGTTGATAAGTTTGAGTTGGAAGATCACCCTGAGAGTGGATCGGGTCATCCCTGGAGGATCGGCGAAGTGAGATTTCGCTAAGGTTGGGAGTTCGTCAAAACGGCTTCATCAGGATATTTCGGTTTATATCCTGCAGTCACTTTGGACGTCGTCATCCAGATAAGTGAAGATGAACATGATGCAGTTGAGTGCATGAAGTGAATGTGCGTCGGGGTGATCATCGTCAGGAGTTGCCGAAGAAGAGTACATCGACATAAGGTGAAGATCGGGTTATGAAACTGTTGAAGTTTACATGTTGCAAGTACATCAGGATGTTGTAAGTCAGATATATACTCAGTGTATATATCGCCGTCAGGATCATCTTCTGTGAGTGCCCATCATCCGCATATTGCTAACAGATGCGGGAGTGAAAGTTTGGTTTTTTTGGCTAAGTGTTGAAGAGGTCATCAGGATATTGTGTGACGTCATCGTCATCCGCATATGATGTCATCGTCATCAGGATATTGAGATATCCCCCTATGCATGTTGATCCTATTGTCGCTAAGGGTTTAGGTATCGGCGTAGGCTCTCGGCAGAAAGTTGTGTTAACATCATCAGGAGGTTTTGAGGGAACCGAATAAATCATATCATGATGTTGTGGTTTGTGTCGTCGGCTAGCGGAGCATCGAAGGGAAGGTGCTGAAGTGGTCGTCATCAGGATATTTGGAGCAACGGGATATTTGATATCCTGCTGACGAAGGTGGTGTCGCATATCATGATGATGCCGCTAGTGTTTGGCGCCCGATGAACAGTGCAACAGGAGGATGTTTGCGCCCGTTGAGTATCATGATGATGATGATAGGCGACAGGCGGAGGAGGTGAACAGTAGTCGGCAGGAGGATAATTGTGATCGTCCGAAATATGATGATGCTGTTGGTGTTTACAGGAAATATGATGATGATGCTGAGCCGATAGGGATTTTTATCATGCTGTTTGTATTATTGGCTCCTCCTTCCTGTTAGTTAGCTTCCGTTGCGTTTCACTCTGCATCAACAAGTTGTGCTTCCAACCCCCAATGACTATTAACATCTAGTGAAGAATTGCAAAAGAGAACAGAAGGAATTATGTGCTTCACAAGCACATCATAAGGTACATGATATATAACTATTTGAATTCCTTTTTTCTAAAAGAAGGATTAGGGCTTCTCTAATTGTACTAAAAATTATTGGGTAGGGTTTGCATTTGTGGGGAAAATTCCTTGAAAATAATCAGTATCTGAATTCTTGTGGCCTTACATGAATTTCATCTTCCACTATGAGTCAAGCTTCATTCTAGTCAGGTAGGTCTAAAAGGGGTTTATACTAGGAAATTATTGACCTGTTACTCAAATCTTCAAAGAAAACCAAACTAGCCCAAGGTACTGGTATTTCATCTCAGAGATTGGAGGATAGGAAGGAGGGTATTAGAGACCCAATTATTCCTTGGATGGGATGGGACTTATTCAAATATTTCTATGCCCATGATAATCATTGTATCCCAGTCTCAAACATTTGAAAATTTGACTCAGGGAAGCTAGTTGTCCCTAATTTCTATGTGAGCCCTGAATTGATATGTGCAATTAGTGATCATTATAACCCAAACACTAGTCAATTGAAAACCCAGGTAGGAAAGGTTATGTAAATAAGGTATAAATTGTAGAGGTTTTCAATCTGAACCCCCAAGCCAATGTCAAGATTGATTCAAAAGAATTATGCTGAGAATACAAAAGGGTCAGAAGTAGTTTTAGGGTGAAATGGTTACCTTAGCACAAGAGGAAGGGATTGAAGTACATTCGCTCTAATGAAATGGAAACCTTGGATGATGCCCCATTCCATGATTACTTCAAAAACACATATATGGATCTGTGTCACATTTTAGGAGTTGATTATAAGATGCAAATTCTTGTTTATTTGATGATGATGACTACTGACATCCAACACTAGGAAGTAATTAGCTTGTTTGACAATGCATCTTTTATAGTAGAGAAGATTCACCAGGGACTAGTTGATCTCAAACAATGTGTTGATGCCTATCACTTCAGGTGGTACTCCATATTATGCCATATCCTTTTGTATCAAGGGAGGAAATGGGATTTTACTTTGAAAGTAGCACAAAAGACACCAAATAACCACCCCATGAAAATTCAGATGAGAACCTACATATGGGATTCCCATTACTAGACATCCGATTACTACATTTTTTAAAGGTTTTTTGTGAGAAGAATATTGAATGTACTTGTGCATGATATATGGAGGTTGTCTCTTGCTTTTATGAGGTTTTCGAGGGCTAGGGAAATTGACCCTAAGGGGAATTGGAGTCACAACTTTGGTGATTGGTTCTTCCACAATGAGTACACAGTGATCGAAATATAAGGAGCTAAAGTAGAGCCACACTTACTGCCTATGTTTGTGCTAGATAGGATTGCATTTCTTGAGGCAATGTGGTAAATGAATGAGTTAGATAAACTTCACTTGAGAAACATAAAGAAAGGGTCATTTCTACCTTCTTCCATTGATTTCTCTAACTTCCTAGTCATTGCCAGGGAGGGTCTGGATCAATTAGAGACAAATTTGATAGGGTATCAATTAAGGCTAGGTCTGAAGAGAAGGTGTGACCCTGAACATCACATTGACCAGCTAAGAAAATCAGTGGGTAGGTCAGGATGCAACCACCAATTCAACCTCACTGAAGATTATATCAAGAACCTTAAAGCCCCAAGGGAAATTACAAGAAGGAAAGAGATATGGGATAAGACTGTAGCATGTGAAAAAAGGAAGAAGGAATTGGTTCCAACCTACAAAGGAGCATTCCACACTACTACAGATTTTTTGGCAAGAATGAAAATGATGATGAGCAGTTTGGATATCTTAGGGGTAATTTCTAAAGAAGATGTGCCAAATGTTAAACCAATTTTCTTTCATGACCCATTTATTCAAGCCACACTTGTGTAAGATCCAACCATGAGCTCTATGAAGAGTGAGGAGGGAAAAGGCCCTAGTAAAATTGAATCATAGGGCATGGTTCCACCTTTGGTAGATTACGATGTTACTGAGTGCACTGGTGAGATTAATGTCGAGCATCACGATATATTGCAAACAATTCCCTCTCCAAGGAGACCAAGCATGGATTACTTCCCTCATGGGAGAACATTGTTCAATCTTGTAGAAGGTGACCAAACATTCAAGGATGTTAGGACTTTGGCCTATGAGGAATTTCTCTCTGATGATGATTTGATCAAAAAATGCTGCATTCAAAACATTATTGTTCAAGGCTAAAATGAATGCAAATATGCAAATGAAGATGGATGTTTCTCAGCAAGAGGAAGAAGATAGAGGAGCAATATAGATCATCTAAAAACAAATTAAGTTTGATCTATCAAGAATAACACTTGAAGAAGGAAGAAGAATTGTTAGGGAAAGTGGATGCTTGTTGCTGTCTAGATGGGATATAGATTCTGCTATAGCCCTTGATACTATTAGAAAGCAAGATGTTGAAGAAGATGTTTTGGGAGATGAGGAATAGGCTAGAAATTTTTACTTTGGGTTTGGTTTTGTGCTAAACATGAAACTTTAGCCATTTGGGCTATAGCACCAGAACACAATAAGCTTCAAGTTGTCCAGGACATCAATGAGATTAAAGGAAATTTAATTGTTAAGAGGTTGAATGATACAACATCCCCACAACTACTTCTTTAGAATTCAGTATCACCAAGTTTAGTGAGGTTACAGTGAAGAAGTTACAAGCTGATTATGATAGACTATAGGGTGAATACAGTAAACTGATGTAGGAATACAATAAGGTAAAATTATTGGCTAATTAGCCTAAGATCATCGTGACAGAACATGTATCACCTCATGTCTTTTCAAGCACAACACCTAGCAAGATAAGGAAACTTTCCTACTCAGAATTAAGGAGCTAAAGGAAGAGTTGAGAAAAAGTTAGGAAGTGGAAGCTACTACAAGAGCTAAAGGGGTGCAAGACACCTCTGAATTGGTAAGAAGACTTTTTTACCATAGGATATCTAGTAACTTGGGAAAAGTTGATGATGCTTGGTTATATTTTGACAAGTTAAGGGAAGCAAAAAATGTCCAAATCATACAAGAGTCAACTTTAAAGCAGATATTAAGTGCATGGATTCCAAGGTTATCTTTATTAAGCACAATCCAAGGAGTGGCACATTTCAATCCAAATGCCCCATAGGAAATATGGATTACTCATGATGTGGAAAGCTGTTTGGAGAAATGTCAGTTGCCACCTATTTTAGATGCCATAGGAGATATAAAATTATTGAATTTATTGAAATCCAAGTTCCATGCCATCACCCCAACTTTGATCACATCATTCACTCAAGGTGACAAGATAAATCATATTTTATGTATAACCAAATTAGACAATCTATTAAAATTGGAGTCCAAACTGGATAGTTTTGTGAAAGGGGCTAGAGCAATCTTAGATGCAAGGTACCAAGCCCACATGAATAAATTGGTGAATATATTGCCTAGCCATTTGATGAAGTCTTCACAAATTGTATGCTCAAGTATTCTTTGAGTTTGGTGTGAGGTGACTATATGACACATGGGAACTTGTAATATCTTACTCCTTGCTTTTGCAAATTTGATAAGATAGTTTGGTGACTAGATAGAGAATTCTAAATTGATAAATTGGATTAAGGTATAATCAAGGTGTTAATCATCAATAGTTTTGGCTATAAAAGGGTAAATGAAAGCCGCATTTGGCAATCAGTCTCAACTGTTAGTCTCTTTCAAAAAAAATTTAGTTAGAATGTAGTTTTATTCACTAGTGGTGGCAGTTAGAAGAATTAGGCAGTTAGGTTGTTATCTATATCTTGAAGGGCCTAGTCTGTGCAAAATGAAAAGGCATGAGTCACATAACTATGAACTCCACGTCTAATATGGGAGGATCTGGGAAGCTGGCAACCTACTGCTAGACTCATGTGCCTCGATAGAATTCATCTCTTTCACTCTAAAGAGAGCAGTTGGGAGTGAATCTATAGAATGATGTTGTCAAGAAGAGATGAAAACCTCCCTGTTTGGGCTATAAAGAGGAGAAGACAGAGTGCCATCTTGCCTCAATCCTCTTTTATTATAGCTTAAAATCTCTCCCTCTACAACTCTTAGCATGTCTTCTAACTCTTATTTTGGGTCTTTCTGGTAGTAGAATGGATGCTCATGCATCTATCTTGTAGTATCTGGGTGGTGACCTCTCCCCATCCATTTGTTTCTCCTTCCTCTAGGCTCACTACATAGGTGTATTCAACACTAGGGTCTTCATTTGCAATCTTGGGGGTAGTGAGAGGAAACACTTTCCACTTTAGATAGACAAGTTGAATTTCCCATACTATATTAGCTGAGAACAAAGACACAAGCATTATTATTTTCTAGGTAAATGGGTTGCCTGATCCACATAATCAAATAGTTGGAGGTTTGTCACTTTCTAGCTGTCCATTCAGATAGCCCATGTGAGGATGTTTGTTTCTCAAGTAAATCTAAGTGTAAAAGGTTAAACTAACATTTAAAAGGTTTTTTGTAAAGTTGTTGTAAAGGGAAAGGTGTCACTCATCTAAGAATTCTCTTCTTTGTAATCTTTTCTATAAAGGGGAGTATCATTTGTATTTCAAAGAGATGCAAAATTGAAATTAGGGAAATTGGGGAAAATTGAGGAAATAGTATGAGAACTCTGTAATGTGTCCAATTGGGAATAACAAGTGATTGTTCTGTGTAAAATATGTACTTTATAGTATTGTTCTTAATCTAAAATATATGAGAGAAATCCTTCTGTTCACATTGTCTCCAGTTGATTATTTATTGTTTCTTTAAATAGAATGGCCAAGGGGTATTTTAATTTTTGCATACATTTTCTATTACAAGTGGTGGAGCTCTATTAAATTTTCTAGGGTTCTTGCATTTTGCCCATGTCTTATGCTGTCATCTGGAAATCTTTTTGCCTAGGGTTTATGTTCAAAGCATTGAAAATTCTCCTAAGGGTCTAAAAAACATAAACCATAGTACTTTTATGCAAGTGTTCAATTAAACTTTTGTTATATTTTCATGTTGACTGCTTGTAACCTATAATGGGTCTCTTAAGTTATGAAGTAATGTATCAATCCTCATTGTTTACTAGCCCCATACCTTTCGGCTATCGCTTGTCACCCGTATTTTAAATATAACTCAGTCTTAAAGTTGACCCCTTATTAGTCTCATGGCCCCCTTTTTTCCTAGTTGATGAATGTTGTTTTTAAAGGGATACAAAAGGTTGGGTCCCAATTGTTGATAGGATGACAAAGGGCATGTTTCTTTTGGTTTTCGTTGTTCTGTGGAGATTAAAATATTGAGGAAAAGGATAACTACGAAGTAGCAGAAATATGACATGTGGCGGACTCCTTTCTCATCATGCTTCATAAAGGATTTAAAAGGCCCCCCGATGAACAATTGGTAGTTTTTTGTATTTTCCACCATCCCGCTGATCCTTGGTAGTGGGCCCGTGGGACTCTTGTAGAATTGTAGGACAGTACCATGTGTCTTCCTCTATAGTGATTGGATGGTATACGCCAAGTGTTCATATTATGTGGAGATTTTCTCAAGTATGTAGGCTATTTTCAGAGGGTCTGATCTATGCCATGTGGCACAATCTGACATTTTTTGCCATTCTGCAGATCTTTATCTTCTTCTAAATCTTACCATTGCGGAAGTGCGAAAAGCTACTCTGATGGTGCTTTTTAACTTTTCTTCTCAAATGATGTGGCTAAGGTAGCGGCCCAGGTGGCATATTCTTCTTGGTCCCTACTCATGTTGCATGGGTGATTGGGTTTTGTCTCCTTGTTGACCACATTCGCACCGATGATTTGGATCATCTGTCATAGAGATCAATGGCTCATATTCAAGTCAGGGAAATGATGTGGTGGCATGTAATAAATGATATACCAATGCTGAAATGGTTTCCCAAGCATGTGCTAAGTCTTCATTGCCACCACTACAAGTGGGTAAACATACTGGAGGATTGGCACGATGCAAAAAATCAACCCTTGAGGATTTGTGCTTAGGCCTAAAGGATTTTTCACTTGCTTCATGGTGAGTTTTGATAGAGTAAGTGGCTTAAAGTGGAATAAAACACTAAAACCAAGGAAACTAATTGGGCAACATCATTATGGGATTTGATGTTTTCAGTTATGTGACATCAATGTGATGGAGAAGTGTTATCTTTTTCCCTATTCTGGCAGGATTGGTTAATTATTACAGGATTTCCATTTATGATCAATATGATGTGGAAGTGACTAAAGTTACTTGATTAGGGAATTAATAGAGTGTATAGGCTCTTGCCATTTTGCTATAAATGGGTGCTATTGATGATATTTCATAAGTCATTTTGACTATGCTGACAAGATGAATATTTACCTATTTAGTATGCTTTTTTGTTCCCCTGTTCTATAGGATTTTCTTCTCTATATTCATTGTTGACAATTTGTCCTTACAAAATTAAGAGACTAGAATATTTTATTTTATAGAATGGGGGAAATTGGAAAGATTCTGAAAGAGTAGTAGCTTCCATTGAGCTCTTGTGAGCTTTTCTTTTTCCTGTCTTTTCATCTGGTTGAGGGATTTGAATCCCAGTCTCTGAACTCTAGTAGTTCCTTATTTCTATGAGTTTCTGGGCTGGGATCTCAGGCAGAGAGGTGTCATTTCTCTCTTTTCCCCTCCCTCACATCTACTTTTCCTAACAGAGCAACAATTTTAGATGTGGGAATGTTGTCCTCTCAGATGAAATAAGTAGAGACGGAGGAGAGATTTGTGGCTGTTGCTACTACTTTCCTAGCTAGAATAATGGCACAACTAGATCCAGCTATGAGTGGATTCCTCTAGTTTTTGTCTGGTTAAGACTGTTGGAAATCTCTCATTTAGAAGTGAGGAGTCACTTTCCTGCAATCAGAACTGGGCATAATGAGGGTGATTCTAGTTTTTTGAGACTCCTTATATAGTTGTTCCTTGTAGGTATTTTCACTTTTTTTTGTTGGGTTGGAGAGGCAAAGTAGAGGATGCTCGTTGTTTGAACAATTGGATGGATGTGAATGGTGTCTAAGCTCCAATGTCATCTAACAAACTGTTACTCATCAACATCATGGCCTAACTTCCCACCAAAAGTGAAGAAACATACAAGACCAAGACAGTTATCTTAGCCTACTAGAAGAGATAATTTGTTACAAAGGCATCTCTTATCAGTTAGGGAATGGTTACATTTGCATTCCACTACTATAACTGACTGTCAAATGAAAATATGACATTTGTCATCTAAGCCTGAAGCTTGTTGCTCCCTTGGTCTTATAAAAGTGAATTCGGGGATTATTAATTTTATTGGTTCTAGTACATACTCTCCAAACTTAGTTTGAAGAATAGGGATCAATCTAATCTCAGAGAAGCTTTGTATCATGGTACATAGAAATAGAGTCAACTTTCCTAGTTTAGATGTTGTTTTGAGTTCAGAGTTTGATATACTTGCAAAGTCCTTTGTGTACCAATATCAGTTTATTATACAAATATATTGTTAAGTTTCATATTATACTGTCTCCTATTCATGTATGCTTTACTACATTTATGAATACAATTTGGTTAAGGATCAATTTATTCATCATCACAATCTTTCCTTTACATGCATATTTATCTTATGGCATTTACTCAAGTAGTAAAATAATTGCTCTAAGGAAATATTGAATGTTGTATTAGTTTACAAGGATAACTAAGTAGAGTTTGTCTTGAAACTAGGAAATATAATAGTGTAATGCATTATTGTATCATCACAATGAGCTGAGTAAATATTGATCACAGTGAATATCTATTTGACTCTATGACCTAGGAATTAGGTATTGATCCTATTGAAGTGTTACTTTGTGCAACTCCCTGATCACAAAAGAATTTCCATTTCAGTTATAGGTTGTAGGCATTAATTTATCCAAATGTTCTTTTGCAAAGAACTATGTGAAAGCTTGAGAATCTAACCCATTGTTTCACTATATCAGTAATTCTTTAAACATTTTAGGAAGAACGTATCTATTTAAGAATAGTATTTTGAGAGAATTAGCAAGAAATCCATAGTCAAATGCTATTAGGATTACCCTCCTAAGTTTTCTAGATCCTAAAGTGCAGAGGAAAAGGATTGAAAACCCATTTCCTATTCGCTAGCCAATCCCTCAAGGTAGATCCATTATTAGAACTAGCTATTCTTTAGATTTGCTCTTTTTGAGATCAGGCTGGGAATTTAAAACAACCTACAAATTGGTGACTATACTAGGGACTTCTTTGGAACTAGTAATGTGTCTTACCCTGAGTCATAAAATAATTGTTATATCCCCTTGTGATAGGGTGGCAACTGTACTTGCATTTTGAAATCAGTTGATCAAAGAAAGAACCAACTATCTATGAGAGAATCTATAGGCTTTACTGTTGAAAAGGAATGAAAATAGGCTTTAAAGGGTTTTGTGCTATTTAAAGTTCAATCCTCTGTGAAAGGAGGTGGTGACTCTATGAGGAAGAACCTAAGGAAAGTATGAAGGGTGTTGCAACATCTTGAGTTTCTGACTAGGAGAAAAATTTTGCAGCAGCTATGGCAAACTTCTAGGTATTTTACATGCTTCTATCTCTATGAAGGATATCTCTATGTTGACGGGTTGTTTCAAGAAAGTATTCTTGTCCTTATCTCGGAAAAGATTAAGCATTAAAGGAAAAAGGGCAGTGACAATGTTGCATACTACAGTCTGTGTTTTTAAAAGTGAAATATGTGTGTTTTTTTATGAAAATAGTCATGTGCAAGATTTAGGGAAAAGTAAGCTAATAGATGTGTATTGGAAGGCCTTTAAATATTGTAAAAGAAACTCCAATTCTACCATAAGGAAATACAAATTTGACAAGAGAAGTTTTCTATAGGCATAGGGAGGTGATATCATATGGATTCAAGTATAACAATGCATAATATGCAGCCCCATCTATGTTATAAAAGAAGCTTTGTTATGGAAAGATATAAAGCTATTGATTTCAGTAATATTTGTGGTTTTCCAAACCACATCCCACCTAAAATCTAAGATCAAATACCAAAGTTTAGTAATAACAAATCCAAGTCATCTAGTAGCCATTTGCAGGATTTTTGTGACCTAATGGGAGACTATGAGTTAGATTTTGAGGATGTGGTCATGAAATTATTTGTTCAATCCTTGAAGGAAGATGCTAGGGATTGGTTTACTGATTTGCCTACCCGTTACATTAATTCATGGCAAGATCTCAGGATAGCTTTTATGGAACAGTTTGGTGAAAAGGTTAATATTGGCCTATTGATTAATAAACTTTTTTCATATTGAAAAAGATGAAGAAGAATCAGTTCAAACTTTTAATCTAAGGTTTGCCAAAATGATACGGGACATCTCTGAAAATACTAGACCAAATGATGCTATGTGTCTAGTTATATATCTAGGTACATTTAATGAAGAAGATAGCTATCTTTTGAGAGATAGGAGTCCTACTACCATGAGACAAGCATATTCTATGGCTATGGATATTGAGAATAATTTAAGGCATACGAGTGTGAGAGAATTTGGATCTATGTTTATGAATTTTGCTTCCCTTGATAATAAGTATGGATCAAGTGACACTATTGTTTGCCAGGTCTTCGAAAGACCGGATTCTTCAACAGGAGTTCTAGTTGATCATTTGGGAACTACAAATCTAATTTCCACATATAAACCCAAGGATAAAATCCAATATTTAAGTGATGAATTTATCAATGTTGCTTGCAATATTTTGAATGGTTAAAATGATAAGAATGGGGGCTTGTATGATTTTCCCACTTGTTGTCAAGAAGTGAGAGGATGTACTAATTCCCAACCTGATAATACAGCCCATGGAATAGATAATATTCAAACATATGGGGATTGTGTGCTAATGATAAATGAGGAACCAGATCATATCCATGCAATGGATAGATATATTATCTTGACAGTTGTATAAATAGTAGAATGAATTCTCCTCCTCAAGAGTGTTCTCTGGAAATAAACATAGGGTCTCCTCATGGTCTAAATTGTTGTGAAGAGATATGTATGCCTGCGAACAATGGGACTTCATTTTTTGATAGGTCGTCTAGTTATGAACATGAGTATGAAGTTGAGTTAGTTGTTATAGATAACACAAAAAGTGATAGTCATTGGTCCATATGCCCTTCCTAGGGTTATTATGATTTTGAGTTTGATAAGGGCATGAGCCATCAGGGCCATGAAGAAAAAGAAGAAATGGTAGAAATTACTATAAGATATAATCTACTTTATGATGAGCCTTTGGATTTACTAAAGGTAATGAATAGTAACCCTTATTGGTGCAGAGATAATCCAGTCTTTGTAGAGAACATTGAAGATGTAAGGTATGAAGAATTTACAGATGACCCCATTCATTTTGAATTTCTCAGCCTTGCAATGTTGGTAATTTCTTTTTGAAGAAGGGTGTTGTTATATCAGGATCTAGAGCATATGATGAACTTGATCAGTTATCAGAATAGGAGAAGGATAAATCAGTGCCAAATCAAGGGATACTTATGGGAGAATGGTTTTTGTATGAAAGACAGAACTTAGATAATCATTCAATCAACACATTTATGTCTTGTGCTTTTAATCAATCTGATTTACCACACCTAAGGCTAGGATGTGACCTCCCAACACCAAAGCAGCATGTTGGGGAAATCCAAGAGGGCACTGTGTATGAATGTTTTAAATTTGATACAAGTGCCACAGATGAGAAGAATGATACAAGCACAATTCACTCAATAAATTATGAGTGTTTTCATTTTTCACTTTCATCTAATAACCATGAGAATAACCAGCAAGATAATCATGCAGATTTTTACAGTTGGCTTGATATGATGGAACCTTTTATTTCCCTCATAACTAATAAGGGTGCACTTTAGTCAGCATTACATTATAGAAGTCAAAGAAACACAAGGTACCCTGAGGATGATGGACTTGAAAGTTCTAAGAGAAGTACAAAGGTCTATGTTGGCAACAAATTGAATTCTAGTAAAATTTTTAGATCTAGTTTAAGGCAGTCATTGGAAAGAAATTTTTTTGATAGAGGTAGGTCCGTTTTCTTCCTTTGTGGCAGCCTTATGCTACCATAGGGTTTTTTCTAGTTTTGTTGTGGTTTGTTCTTGTCTATGTTATATGGTCTTCTTCTCCAAAGTTTTATGTGATCTTGCTTTGTTCTAGTAGAACAAACATCCCCAATAAGAGCCACTCGTGGAGCTTTGTTAAATTTTCTAGGGTTCTTGCATTTTACCATGTCTTATGCCATCATCTAGAAGTATTTTTGCCTAGGGTTTATGTTCAAAGCATTGAAAATTTTTCTAAGGGTCAAAAAAACCTAAACTCTAGTGCTTTTATGCAAGCATTCAATTAACCTTTTGTTATATTTTCATGTTGACCGCTTGCATCTTGTGACGAGTCTCCTAAGTTATGAAGTAATGTATCAATCGTCATTGTTTACTGGCCCCATGCCTTTCAGCTACCACCTATTTTCCATATTTTAAATATACCTAAGTCCTAAAGTCAACCCCTTATTAGTCTCATGGCCCCCTTTTTTCCTAGTTGATGAATGTTGTTTTTAAAGCGATACAAAAGGTTGGGTCCCAATTGTTGACAGTATGATAGATGGCACATTTCTTTTAGTTTCTGTTGTTCCATGGAGATTAAAATATTGAGGAAAAGGATACTGTGGAGTAGTAGAAATATGACATGCGACGAACTCCTTTCTTATTGGGCTTCATAAAGGATTTAAAAGGTGGGTCCCCCCGACAAACAGGTAGATTTTTGTGTTTTATGCCATCCTGTTGATCCTTGGTGGTGGGCCCATGGGACTCTTGCGAAATTATGGGAGAGTACCTGCACGTGTCTTCCTCTGTAGTGTTTGGATGGTATGCACCAAGTGGTCATATTATGTGGAGATTTTCTCGTAGTATGTAGGCTATTTTCAAAGGGTCTAATCCATTCCACGTGGCACAATCTGACATTTTCTGCCATTTTGTGGATCTTTATCTCCCTCTAAATCTTACCATTGTGAAAGTGTGAAAAGCTCCTCTGTTGGAACTTCTTGACTCTTCTTCTTAGATGATGTGGTTGAGGTAGCGACCCAGATGGCATGTTCTTATTGGTCCTTGCTCATGTTACATGGGTGACAAGGTTCTCTCCTTGTTGACAACATTTGCACCGATGATTTGGATCGTCTGTCACAGAGATCGATGGCTCATATTCAAATTAGGGAAATGATGTGGTGGCATGTAATAAATGATATACCAGTGCTAAAATGGTTTCCAAAGCATGTGCTAAGTCTTCATCACTACCACTGCAAGTGGGTAAACATACTGGAGGATTGGCATGATGCAAAAAATCAACCCTTGGGGATTTGTGCTCAGGCCTAAAGGATTTTTCACTTTCTTCATGGCAAGTTTTGATAGAGTAAGTGGCTTAAAGTGGAATAAAACACTAAAACCAAGGAAACTAATTGGGTAGCTTCATTACGAGATTTGATGTTTCCACTTATGTGACATCAATGTGATGGTGAAGTGATATCTTTTTCCCTCTTCTAGCAAGAATGGTTAATTATTACAGGATTTCCATTTATGATCAGTATGCTGTGGAAGTGACTAAAGTTACTTGATTAGGGAATCAATAGAGTGTATAGGCTCTTGCCATTTTACTATAAATGGGCACCACTTATGATATTTCATAAGTCATTCTTACTGTGCTAACAAGATGGATATTTACTGATTTAGTATGCTTTTTTGTTCCCCTATTTTGTAGGATTTTCTTCTTTGTATTCATGGTTGACAATCTATCCTTACAGAATTAAGAGACTAGAAGATTTTCTTTTATAGAATGGGGGAATTGGAAATATTCTGAAAGAGTAGCAGCATCCATTGAGCTTCTATGAGATTTACTCCTTCCTATCTTTTCATCTGGTTGAGGGCTTTGAATCCCAGTCTCCAAACTCCAGTAGTTCCTTATTTCTATGAGTTTCTGGGTTGGGATCTCAGTAAGAGAGACATCATTGCTCTCTCTTCCCCTCCCTCACATCTATGTTTCCTAACAGAGCAATAATTTTAGATGTGGGAATGTTGTCCTCCTGAATGAAACAAGTAGAGATAGAGGAGAGATTTATGGTTGTTTCTACTGCTTTCCTAGCTGGAATAATGGCACAACTAGATCCATCTATGAGTTGCTTCCTTTGGTTTATGTCAGGTTGAGACTGTTAGAAATCTCTCAATTAGAAGTGAGGAGTCACTTTCCTACAATTGGAACTGGGCATAATGAGGGGGATTCTGGTTTTTTGAGACTCCTTATATAGTTGTTCCTTGTAGGTATTTTCACTTTTTGTGTAGGGTTGGAGAGGCAAAGAAAAGAATGCTCATTATTTGAACAATTAGATGGATGTGAAGGGTGTCTGAGCTCCAATGGCATCTAACAAACCATCATCCATCAACATCATGGCCTGACTTCCCACCAAAAGTGAAGAAGCATACAAGACCAAGACAGTTATCTCAGCCTACTGGAAGAGATAATTTGTTACAAAGGAATATCTTATTAGTTAGGGAATAGTTACATTTGCATTCCACTATTGTAACTGACTGTCAAATGAAAATATGATATCTGTCATCTAAGTCTGAAGCTTGTTTCTCCCTTGGTCTTATAAAAGGGAATTCAGGGCTTGTTAATTTTATTAGTTCTAGTACATACTCTCCAGACTTAGTTTGAAGTATAGGGATCAATATGATCTTGGAGAAGCTTTGTATCATGGTACATAGAAATAGAGTTAGCTTTCCTAGTTTAGGTGTTATTTTGAGTTCAGAGTTTGATATACTTGCAAAGTTCTTTGTGTACCAGTATCAGTTCATTACACAAATATATTGTTAAGTTTCAGATTATACTATCCCCTACTCATGTATGCTTTACTACATTTATGAATACAATTTGGCTAAGGATCAATTTATTCATCATCATAGTCTTTCCTATGCATGCATATTTATCTTATGGCATTTACTCAAGTAGTAAAATAATTGCTCTAAGGGAATATTGAATGTTGTATTAGTTTACAAGGATAACTAAGCAAAGTTAGTCTTGAAACTGGTGAAATATAATAGTGTAATGTGTTATTGTATCATCACAATGAGCTGAGTAAATACTTATCACAATGAGGTTTTCATTTTATATCTATTTGACTCTATGACCTAGGAATTAGGTATTGATCCTATTGAAGTGTTACTTTGTGCAACTCCCTAATCATTTCTATTGAATATCAAAAGAATTTCCATTTCAGTTATAGGTTGTAGGCATTAATTTATCCAAATGTTCTTCTACAAAGAATTATGTTAAAGCTTGAGAATCTAGCCCATTGTTTCATTATATCAATAAGTCTTCAAGTGTTTTAGGAAGAACATATCTGTTTAATAATAGTATTTTGAGAGAAGTAGCAATAAATCCATAGTCAAATGTTGTTAGGATTACCCTCCTAGGTTTTACAGAGCCTCAAGTACAAAGGAAAAGGATTGAAAACCCATTTCATGTTCGTTGGCCAATCCCTCAAGGTAGATCCATTATTACAACAAGCTATTCTTTAGATTTGCTCTTTTTGAGATCAGGTTGGGAATTTAAAACAACTAACACTACCATTGTTAGTTATTTCTCAATGATCAACATAAAAAATTTCAACAATAATCACAAGAAACTTGGGTTAAGAAATGGATAACTAAGTAGAGTGTTGAATTGTAAGGTCACATGCGTATGTTTTATTTTTTTAAGGCGGCAATAGCTAAATGAACCATTATGAAATGTTGTAATTACAAAATCACCTATGCATATTAGAATAACTATGTGACTCCCTTAAGGCACTGATCTTTAGAACATGAAATTTCCCTCCTCCATTTCAAAGCAAACTTTGAAGATCTAAAATTCAAGATAACTTAATTTAGTAAGTTATTATCCTCATTCATAACCAAGCATAAAAGATAAAGGGAATATGATGGTAAAAACATTTTATCCTACAAATCCTTGACATTTTGTATGAATTCTTTATCTTCTAGCATGTTGTTCGTGAATGCCTTTTTTTTTTCTATGTCAGTATGCATTATAGGGAAACCCATCTTGGTCTTGCTAAGCCTGAAGTGTAGAGGAAACTAAGTTAATATCTCTCATTCATTGGTCAGCCCTTATGAAGTTTTGAGAATAGAAACTCGCAATTCCTAGAGATTATAGTCTGTAGGTTGGAGAACCAACACCACCAATATTTTGAATGCTTCCAAGTGGTATGCACTTTGTCCACCCTCTTCCATTCTCAAAGAATACAACTTCTTCCTCAAGAAAATCTTGTTCACTAAAGATTTGGCTTGATATATCTCACCAAGTTTCTTCCATAGTTTCTTTGTAGAGGACTCTTCATGGAGATTGATTAAAATAGATCTTTCTAGGCACAATCTAATTAGACCCTTGGATTTACAATCCATAACATCATATTGAGTAGCCAAACTAATGTCTGCAGGCCTTGAAACATGCTCATCAACATCATCTCATAGATCTCAATCAATTAACAAATCTTCCATCTTCAACTTCCCTATCTCAAAATTATTACTAGAAAATTTCTCTAGCTCTATTCTCCCTGGTGTGCTCACCAACTAAAAATTCTTGGAACAAGATCACAAATTATCTTCTGCATAATCTATCACTTAAAACTAGATTAGTTAAAAAAACCCAACAACCCACAACTAAAACCAAAGGTGATTAAGCTCTCTCTTATACCACTTGTAAGGAAGCTAAGGTAGCAGAACAACTTCCTACACTAATCTTGAGAGGAGTGTTATGCAAAAAAAATTAGATCTTTAAAATAATTACAAAAATTATACAAAAATAAACATAAATAGAAATCATACCATTACATAGTTATTTATGTGGTGAAATCCATTTCTTGAGAGAAAAAACCCACACCCCAAGAGCAACCTAATAGGTTATTTAGAAATCTCAACAATATTACAATATACTTGCAGAGAAAGTTTTTACAAGAGTATCACAAACCAGAGATATGGAGGTAACTTAATCATATTTAGACTACTCTCACACTTATCCTCCACCTCAAGTACCTAATATATACGAGATACAATACATGAAACTGTTAAATGGTAATTAGAAAACTATGAGACAAAACCATGCTCAAAAGTGGTTCCCAAATTCTTAGGGTTCCATTATCTCTAATCATAGATTCCTTATGATATGTCATAACACATATCAACACATGTAACTCCCCTTTATAGCTCTTTTTTGTGTCCAACACATTTTTATATTTTCTAATATGGGAAGCCCAACTTCTGGAGGCCATAACTTTTGATTCAGGAGGCTGACTAGGCCCATTTTCTAATTGTAGAGATCGAAGAGATCTACATACCAAGAACCCATGCAATTGTTGTTGAATAATCTATAATTTTCATTTTAGCCAAAAACCAACTATATAGCCCAAAAATTGAGTTTGTTCAATTTTATAACTAAAAAATCACACTTTATGTAATTGCAAGGTTGAGACACCATTCCTAATAGTTACCTAATTAATATGTCTTCTACATAATCTCTTGGAATAAGACTCCTATGGAGATTTGGTCAAGTAAAAATCCATCACTATAATATCTTCAAGTTTTTGGTTGTGAGGTATATGCTCATGTGCCTAAGGAGTGGTAGTCAAAATTAGAGAACAAGAAAATTAAGTGTCATTAGCTATAGTGTTGATGTGAAAGGGTACAAGATTTGGGATTCTATGGTTGAGAGAGTTTTGTACAACAAAAGCGTTATTTTTAGAGAGATTAATCCTTCTCCTCTACTATTGTTGCTAGAAGTTGGGAAGAAAAATGTGGTTCAACTACCCCTAAGATTGATAAAGTTAAACCAAAAGCTCATGAAGGACCTAAAGAGGAGGAGAGCTTAAATAGTTTAGATATTTCCAAAGAGGAGGTAGAACCTCCACCTTAGCTCTTGAGGAGGTCCACTTGGCATAGACAACAACTAGATAGGTATACTCCTCTTGGTTAGAGATGCATTTTTTCTTGATTACTAAAATAGATGACCTAGAACTATGAAGGAACATTGGGAATGGATGATTCTAAGTCCTAGAGAGTGGATATGAATGAGGAGAGGGTTGCATTGAAGAAAAATCACACATGAGGACTTAGTACCTTTTTCTAATGGTTTGAAACCTGTTGGTTGTAAATCAGTGTTCAAAAGGAAGATCTATCCTTATGGTAATGTTGATAAGTACAAGGATAGACTAGTTGAGGGAATTGATTATGGTGAGATTTTTCTCCATTTTCTAAGTTGACATCCATTCAGTTCTTATTATCTATTACATCTTTTGACCTTAAGATTGATAAAATGGATGTAAAGATAGCTTTCCTTCATGGCGATTTGGAGGAAGAGATCTACATGACATAGTTCAAGCACTATGTCAAAGAAGGTAAAGAATATTTAGTTTGTGAGTTTAAAAAAGTCTTTGTATAGTGTCAAATAGTCTCCTAGGATGTCGTACTAGAACTTTGAATTCTTTGTGTTGTGTTTGGGATTTTTGAGATATAAGTTAGATCATTCCATCTATTATAAGATGGATGGTGATTGGTTCCTTGTTATTATATTGTACATTGATGATATGTTGTGTTTAGTAACAGTAAGGATGTGATTTGTGACTTAGAGTCTCAACTTTTATCACAATTTGAGATGGACTTAGGGGTTTCCATATATTGGGTATGGCAATCAGAAGAGATAGAGTGAATAGAAAGCTTTGGTTAGACCAAAGCAAGTATGTGAACTCAGTATTGGAGATATTTAGCTTAATATCTTGTAAATCATTGTGTCCTCCTATCTTAGTGGGAACTAAATTATTTGTAGAGCAATGTCCAAATTCACCCAGTGAGATGGAGAACAAGACTTGATTACCTTATGCTAGTTTTGTTGGGAGCTTGATCTATGTTATGGTTTGTACTAGACCATACATTTCCCAAGTAGTGGGATTTCTTAGCCATTTTATGGATAATCCTAGACAAGTTCATTGGGATGCAATTAAGAGGGTATTAGATATTTGTGGGGTACCTCCAAGTACTCTATTTGTTATCAAGTTGGTTCTATGGGGGATTGACACTCAATGAATACTCATGGACTTGTAGATTTTTATGAGCAAGTGATATCGACAGTAGGAGATCCACCAATGGTTACATATTAATTTTATTCAATGGTGCTATCAATTAGATGAGAAAGTAGCAAGTTGTACTTGATTTGTCTACTACAAAAGCCAAGTACATGGTATCTATTCATGCTTATAATGAATCCATCTAGCTTAAGATAGTGTCTATAGATGTGGGACTGAGTCAAGGAGCTATTATAGTTCTATGTGACAATCAAAGTTCCATATGTATAACAAAGAACCTAACCTTTCATATGACCACTAAGCATATTGATGTCCAATACAATTCTATTTGTGACATGGTAGATGATGGGATGGTGATACTTGATAAAGTTGACAATTTGCATAATGTTTCAAAAGAACTGACAAAGCCAGTAAGCACAAAGAAGTTTAGGTGGTGTTGTGAGTCTATGGGCCTCAACCCTAGCAATTAGATGATAGTTTTGGTACTCCTTTTGACCTTTCAAGGCATTTTACAAGTGGTAGAATATTAGTAAAGGTGTCTCGACCTTGCAACATAATGTAAAAATACAAAAAATGCAAATTTTGTGCTATCGAATAGAAAACCTCAATTTCTAGGCTATAGAGGTCATTTTTT
Organism: Cunninghamia lanceolata; assembly: GCA_027924645.1. NCBI lineage: Eukaryota > Viridiplantae > Streptophyta > Pinopsida > Cupressales > Cupressaceae > Cunninghamia > Cunninghamia lanceolata. The sequence goes on from BSBN01000404.1 coordinate 6,945,418, forward strand.
GCCCTAAAACCATTTATAGATAAGTTGGAATCAATTTCTTAATGCTCAAGATGTGGATCTCTTCAAGATCTACAATTGAGAAAAAAAGGCAGTCAATCAACTGCTTGGATAAAAAGTTATGGCCTTTGAAAGTTGGGCCTCACATATTGGAAATGTAAGAACATATATGAGTTGTAAGAGGGAGTTACACTTGTTGATCAACTTATGATGCATGTTATGATATGTCATAAGACATATTTTAATGGAGGTGATGGATTCAAAATGGAGTTCCTAAGTTGGTGAGTGTATTATGATGAACTTATGGCAAGTGGAAGGAATATGATATTTTTAGCCTATGGACTCATCTTGGGATTCGAGCATTGGATTTTAATTAGGGTTTTGGGTGCCACATTTTTGAGTGGTTTTAGATCATGGTTTCCTAATTAGAATTTGATGGTTTCCTGTACTACTTCTATTTATTGGGCTCTTGAGATGGAGGTTTAGATAGTGGGTTTTGTAGCTTCTGTTATGCTACTAGAATTACTCTAGATCTCTCATTGGTGATATTTCTGTAAAGGCTTAGAATATAAAAGTGTATTATAACCTTTGATTACTAAATAATAGATTGATTTTCTTTGGAGAGAGGGTTTTTTCTCCTGAAAGGGTTTTCCCCATGTAAATCAATATGTTATGGTTTATTTCTTTTCTATTTATTTCCTTGTAACTATATGATTAATTTAATTTTTGCACATGCTTCCTCTCATAGATTAGTGTAGGAAGTGTATTCTACACCTATGCTTCCTTTCACAATGTATCTTAATTTTCTTTGGAATTGGTGTGAAAGGGTATAAGATTTGGGATTATGTGGCTAGAAAAGTTCTTTATAGTTGAAATCTAATTTTCAAGGAGGTAAAACCTTCCACTATAGTTGAGTAGCCAAAGGAGGATAGGAAGTTAGTTGTGCAGCTATAACCAAAGACTAAGAAGGATACACTAACTATTAGACCACAGGTTCAAGTTGGACCAAATGATGAAGACACTATAGAAATCTCAGAAGGTTGAGAAGAAGTAGAACATCCACCCTAGCTTTTGAGGAGGTTCACTCAACAAAGGAAGCAACTAGAAAGGTATAGCCTACAAAATTTTAGATATGTATTTGCTTTGTTGAATATCACTAATGAGCCTAGAATAGTTAAAGAGGCAATGGAAATAGATGATTATGAGTTCTTGAAATTGGCCATGGATGAGGATATGGCTACTCTAAGAAAGAATGATGCATGGAACTTAGGTCAATTGCCTAAAGGATGAAAACTCATTGGCTACAAATGGGTATGGAAAAAGAAGTTGGGCTCTTATGGTAAAATTAAGAAGTAAAAAGTAGGTTGGTTTTCAAAGGTTGTTCCTAGGTTGAGGGAATAGATTTTGGTGAGATTTTCTACCCTATTGCAATGTTGACATCTATCAGAATGATATTAGTGTGTGTTTCTTTTGATCTTAAGTTTGAGTATATGGATGTGAAGATAACTTTCTTGCATGTTGAATTAGAGGAGGAGATGTACATGTCACAATTAGAGCACTATATTGAGGAGAGCAAGGAAAACTTGGTTTTTTGGTTGAAGAAATATCTAAATGGTTTAAAGTAGTCTCCTAAATGGGGTATAAAAAGTTTGATTCATATGTTTTGGGGTTGGGGTTTATCAGGTCTAAGTACAATCATTGTGTTTATTACAAATAAAATGGTGATCATTTTATCATTATTGCTTTGTATGTTAATGATATGTTGTTATTTAGTAATGCTAAGGAAATGGCTAGGGACTTCAAATCACATCTTTCATTATAGTTTGAAATGAAGTACCTAGGGGCCACTAAGTACATCCTTGGGATGGAAATTAGATAGGATAGAGCTAATAGAAAAATATTAATTTGTTAGAGGAAGTATGTTGATTTTATTTTGGAGCATTTCAATGTGGTGTACAACAAACCAGTGACTTTCTATTTTTGTGGGAACTAAGATTTCAATTGACTAGTGTCCTAAGACACCTACAAAGATGGAGGAGATGAGTTTAGTGCCCTATGATAGTGTTATTGGGAGCCTTATGTATTCCATGGTCTACACAAAACTAGACATTACCCAAGAAATGAGATTCTTGAGTTGATACATGGATAATCTTAGATGCTTGAACATTGGATTGTAGTGAAGAGGGTCTTCAAGTATTTGTAGGATACTTCTGATTATTCTATTTGTTATCATGGTGATTTTTTAGAGGATCAATACTTAAACAATAGATATATAGGGTTATGTGGATTTCAATTAGATAGGAGATGTTGAAAGTATAAGGTCTACTAGTGGCTATGTGTTTAGCTTATTTAGTGGTGTAGTGAGTTTGATAAGTAAGTTATAGGCTATGGTTACTTTATCCACAATAGAGATAGAGTGCATAGCAATTACTCATGTTTGTAAGGAGTTCATTTAGGTTCTAATATTGTTTAGATATTGGGATATGTTAGAGAGAAGCTAAAGTTTATTGCAATACTTAAAGTATCATTAGCTTGGTAAAGAACCTAACCTTTCATGTCTATATCAAACACATTGATGTATAGTATCATTTTCTTTGTAACACGGTGGAAGATGGGAGGGTATTTCTAGAGAAATTTGTACTCTAGAGAATTTTATCGATTCTTTGACAAAGCTAATTAGCATGGAGAAGTTTAAGTGGTACAGTAATTCTATGGGTCTCTCAACCCCTAGTAGATAGTTGACAATGTTGGTATTCACTTTACTCTTACAAGGTGTTTGACAAGTGGGATAATGTTAAGAAAGATGTCTAAACCTTGCATCCCAATCTTCAAATTCAATTTTTTCGCTATAGAGGTCATTTTTGGCCTTTATATTTACCAAAATGGGCTTTAATTGGCTAAATTTGATTATAGTGACATGGAATTCTCTAATATTGTTAATTTAAAAAATGAGCTCAATCAAGTTCCTAGATCAAAAGTTATCTCCTTCAAAATTTAGGCTTCCCACATCAAGAATGTAAGTACATTTGACACATAATAGAAATATAAGAGGGATTTACACATGTTGACTAAGAACATTCACCAACCTATAAAATGTCATTATAACTATCATTAAGTATATTTGAAGGGTTTGAATAAGACAAATTGGAGTACCCAAGTTGGGAGGATAACCATGACATGTTTTTAATACATTCTTATAGAACTTGTTTTTTGATTTGGGTGCCAATTTTAGGTGTCATTAGCTCATGATTTTGTAATTCCCCTTTGGTGGTTTCATGCATTGGTTTCTCTATTTAATGGGTTCTTGGGATGGAGTTTATATAGAGTATTTTGTAGGTATTATTATGTTATCAGTATTCCTCCATATTTAAGTGTTGATGTTGGCTCTTGTAAAGGATCCTTACTTGGATTATATTCTAATTGATATTATTGTTGATTAATACATTGGTTGGAATTTGGAAGATACATTTTTATTGAAGGAGTTTTCCTAGGATGCATCATTTATTGAAAATGGAAGAGAAAATAAAATACTAAAAAACTAAATGATATTTGCATAGTAATAAACATGAACAATAATAATATTATTGAGTATTTATAATCTTTTTAGATGATTTACATTTCAATACAATTAGCTTTATAAAGCCTTTTATTTCCCATATCAAACCAACTAACCTATAGGATTGTAACTTCCCAACAACTAATAATTTATTATTTATAAACTAACATTTATTTATAAACTATTAACTAAAATTTATTTATTATTATTTTATTAGTCTAACATATACTAATATACTAAAGATGTAATAAATATCCAACATTTCCCCCTTATTACATCAATCTAAACAAAGGATGGAACACTGCAAGGATTGAACACAACAGCCCTTTTGGAAACTTTTATGAAGTGCCTACACCAATTCTCCTCGCTCACCCAAGACACATCAAACTGAACTCATTAGCAAATTTCTTGACTATCTAATCTACAATCCTTTGTACCACATGAGAGAACATAATCCCATCCTCCATGCATAATGAGAGAATAACTCTCCTACGAGAGTTCACAATTCCTATGAGTGTGTCAAAATCCCTCCTCTAGTGCTGCATATGAGAGAACAACTCTCAAGAGACCACTTTCCTCTGAAAGTGTCAATATCCCTCCTCCAATGCTATGGGAACCAAATCCCTCCTCTAATGTACAAAAGGAATTGAACCAATGTAAATACACTAATCCCACCCTATTTCAAATATTACACTATCCATAGGTACTTCCAAGAATTGCCAAGCCCCCCTTGCTCTAAGAAGGGACATAGATTGAAACTGGTGCTTCTCAAGCAAATTATCATCTCTGAGCAAGAATCTAGCTTGAGATGATAATAGGCATCCTACCTCTAATGCCTCCAACCTCTAATATAAAGGTTGTGCTTAGTCCTTAACCTTGATAAGTTCTTCATTTTTTCCTTCTCCATTATCTTTGATATTTGCTTCATAACCCTTTTTAAGTTGTCACTTTTCATGTCATGTGTGACATTTAGCATCAAATAAAATGTAACCCAGAACACCATGCATCACAACGTAGTCAAAATTTAGGGGCCCTGTTTCCTTGAGAATTGCACGTAATGCAAAATAGAATCCATAGGAAGACATCAGGTGTTAGTTTCCACTGAAAATGCACCTTTTACAATATAAAAGTGTTTTCTTCAAAACAATAATCTTAAAACTTCTATTACATAGAACATGTATCCATAAATAATATATGTGATTTCAAAAAATAACTTTGTATGTTTTGAATTGTAACCTCTCTCACCAACTATTAATTCCTCCAATTCATCTATATATCACCTTTGAGATATGATTTCACAAATATATACATAGACCATAGTCTAGAATGTGTGTCTCAACATCAAAGTAAAATGCAGTAATGTAGTTGTGAAAAAAATACATAGAAATATTTACCCAGTAGTATAAAAGTATGGCTCCCAACTTGAAATGAAATGGGACCCACTTTAATTTGTAGCTTCCAATGCCCAACACATTACCTTGACACCCAATGCATTCAACCAATCTTTTTCTAATGCCAAAATGATTAAATGGTGCTAGGCCAATAACTTATAGGCTGGAAATGAACTTGATTGAATAAAAAGTCACTCCAATGGAAGTTATTAATGCAATTATCCATGCTTCAAAGAATTCTTTTCATGAACTAATGCAACCAATTCCCATTCTAGATCAAGTAAGAGCATGAAAAATAGACAAATTGTAATAGAAACTATCACAGAGAACAACTAAAGACTTCATAAATTTCATTCAAATGCCTATTCCTTCGTGTAGTCATACATGTTGGCAAGAGACACTTCTAGGCATGATAAGTGTTGTCATTGATGGCAACTAAGTCTATACTACACATCTACATTGCATAATTTACCCATACCAGAAATTAGATTGAATATTTTTCTAAGTCCGGGAAGTCAAGAACAGAGTGTGTGATAGGATCCGGTATCTTGGTCTGGATCTCCTCAGGGGTAGATCAGAATCTACTATGGATCTGAGGGAGTCATAAGCATTGTCAGGATAATCTAAATCCAGAGTTTTGGCCTCTGGTGATAAAGGATTCAATAGTTATTAGCATCTGAGTATCGAGTTAATAGTTTCACATAACAAACAGAAGAACAGGCTGACCTTGTAAATGATCTTGGTTTCAAATGTATGGAAGTTATTGATTGGACAATTAGTGATGACCAGTGATAGTGGCCAACCTAATGGATGATTTAGGAGTGCAAGTTTTGGTCCGTGTCTCAAGTTATGCATGGATCTAGCCGACAAAGTAGAGTATTCAATAAAGTTCCAAGTGTTCTTGAAGCCAACTGAAAAGTGATTGAAGATTAGGATGCGGATATATATAGCTGATGGATTTGAATGATATTGGTGTGTGTGGGATGAGACTATGGAACAAGTGGGAAAAGGGCAGAGATCTAAGGTCCAAATGTTGGCAGAATAGTAAACAAGGCAGAGTAAGGATGAAATGTATTAAGTCAGTATTCTGTGCTCAACCGGAACTGAACCTTTGCATTGATAGATGTTAATTATCAGTTCAAATTCATTGTAATCTTCTTTCTATAGGCAGTGAGCCTATTGTAGGTAGTGAGCCTTCTTTTTGAGCAGTGAGCCCGAATGCATGTGCATTCCCTTTGTAATACTTTTAATAGAGTATAATCTTTGTGGGTTAACCCACACCATGGTTTTTCCCTTAATCAGGTTTCCACGTCAAAAATCTTGGTGTCAAGTGTGTTGTTTATGTTTCTGCTCATGTGTCATTGGTTCATGCTTTAATATTTATATCATTAATTTGATTAGAAGTTGTAAAAGAAGATTAACGGCAGAAAAGTTTAAATTATGTGACAACTGATTCACCTCCCCTCTTAGTTATTCAGACTATTTCTAACAATTGGTATTAGAGCTAAGTTCCTTTGAAAAATTTTAATAGCTTGAGGAAGATCTGGGAAGACAGTAAAATGGATGAATGCAACCTTCAAGGACAACTTAATCTCACTTTAGAAGATCTTGAGCAGTCCAGAGTAGAAGTCAATGAGCTGCAAGAGAACCTTAAAAATGTTGAAGACTTCATTGAAATTTTAAAAGAAAAATTGAGCAAATCCAATGAAAAGAGGAAGGAGCAACCTCTTCAACTAGGAAATCATTATGAAGACAATAACAAGGATAAGGCCCTAAAAGAGAAGACAAAAGAATGTGAGAAGTTAACTAGAGAAGTTATTGTATTAAAACATTAGATAGAATCTGAGGTGATGAGGCTAACCAAGGAAATTGAAGATAGGAAGAAAACTGAAGAAGACCTGAATCAAAATCTAAAAGAAAGAACAGAAGAATGCTGCAGGTTAGACGAGATAGCTAGCCTTCTAGAGTCTAACTTACAAGAAACTAGAAACAATGAGAGAGAAATTGAGAGGCAAATTGTCACTCTCAGACATGACCTAGAAGTTGCAAATGAATACAAGGAGAAGTTCAAGATAAACTCAGCTAAACTTGAAGCACTGCTTTAAGGTCAAAAAAAAGGTTGATGATAAGAATGGTCTTGGATATGAGAAAGGTGAAAGCTCCAGGTCTAAATAAAGAAATTTCCAACCAAGGAATGGAAGAAATAGACCTAGAAGACCTCTGGTAAGACAGCCTAATGCTCAAAGATATCCATCCTTCAATGGCAATTGTTTCAATTGCAATAAATTTGGTCATAAAGCTACTCAGTGCAGAAGTAGAGCAAATCAAAATGGTTCATCCTTCTCCAGACAATGCTTCAAGTGTAAAAGGTATGGTCATAGATCAAATGAATGCAGAAGTATGATAATAAATAACTCTAAAGGAAATGGCAACTCTTTCAATGGCTACTATTTTTCTTGCAATGGATTTGGACATATGGCTAATTAGTGTAGATCAAGAGGAAATCAAGTATACAAGCAAAGAAACATTGTGTGCTTTAATTGCAATAAATCTGGTCATATTGCAAGATTTTGCATAAGTAGGATTAATGAAAGAGGAGGTCTGGTAAACAGAAAACTAGATGAGTGGGAGACAAGACAAAGGCAAAAGAAAACTTGATGTGAATGAGATCTAGAATGAAATGAGCAAGATATGGGTAAAGAAAACAATTGAGAATAATAGTAATGAATCCACACCAGAATCTGGTGCTGATAATTCCTTCGAGAATTGAATTTGGAGCTCTGGCTCAAGGGGAGATGCTTTGAAAATCAAACTTCCCTAGCCAGTAAGTGGGTGCTTGGATATAGCACAATGAGAGAAGATATTTTTAATTGATTTAAAAACTTTGGAAGGATTTCTGGAAGAAAATATGCTGATATGGAAATTTGTGGAATTATTCATGAAGAACTGTTAAGAAATAGTGTAACTGGATGAAGTTAGGGCAACACATTTATTACAATAGTGAATTAGGTTTTGTGGAGGCATAAAAAGTTTTTCATTCATCTTTTGAAACACTTTTCATTCAAGAACGAAGAAGAAGGGTGAACTATGAGAAAGAACTTGTAGAGAACCAAAAAGTGAAGATCAAATTCAAGAAAGAATCTCATCCAACAACTCAAGGTGAAACCCTAAATCATGAAAGAGGTATTTTTCTATAAAGCTTTCCAAATTTCATTGTTAAAGATGGCTACTCCATTGGTTGTAAATGTTACTGAGAGGCCACGTCCAAAATTCAAGAAACATCCATACAAGTCTATAGAAGTTGATCTGCTAGGTGCTTTTTCTGATGTCCCGTATGAAGTTTTACATGTGGAAGATATTAGGGTTTACATACATGCAAACATTGAGAAATTTGGGAACTCAAAACTGTTGGATTTATTTGACACCCGTATGAGGAATAAGAATTATGACATCAAACTTGAGTTCAAAACATTGGAAGACAAACATTTTGCACAAGTCATTCATTTTCTGACCTTTGAAGAGGATGAATGGGTCTGATATGTACTAAGCAGAATGCATGATAACTTCATATGGATGATGAAACCTTTTAAGATCACCAAGGATGCCATTAGGGCTGTGACTGGATTGCACTCAACCGGTGGACTGCCTACATTAAAGTCAGTGAAGAATCAAACTATAACTGAAGTCACTGAATCAAAGTATGACAAGAGAGCTATGACCATCAATGAAATCACTGATCTAGATGTCAAGTTTACCTCAATGGTGATTGGTTATAAGATTTACCACTCCAGTAGGGAGAATTCAGTCTCTAGAACAGCCATCTATGTTACATATCAGATGCTAAAGGAGAATGTGGATTATGATTTGTGTGAGCTATTGCTAAACCAACTAATGGAGAATCTGCAAAAGATCAAGAAAGATAGGAAGAACTCCTTCAAATATGGTACACTGGTCATATGCTTATTCTTCGATTTTATGAATGAATTACCAAAATCAAGAGGCTTAGTCTAGACAAACAATAAACCTATGGCACTACAAATTAGAGACTATTTGTATAACCTTGGTGATGCAAAAGCCCAAAGAACTACACTCTGGGGCTATTTTAAGAACATTCAAAACATGATGCACTCTAGGGAAAGGATCCCCAAATAAACATTGAAAAATATAAGGATACAATCTGTTTCATGATAGACACACATCAATGTTTGATGGAGGCAGTGGAACCAAGGACTATGTGGGTCATGCCCATGGGATATGAGGTTGAGGAAGATGTATTGGAGTTGTATTCTCAACATCTGTTGAACCAACCTAAGGACACTGCTTGGTAGAAAGGTTTGGCACTTTTAAAGAACTAAACATAAAGATCCATGTTGAACTCTGACAACCAGAAACAAAAAGAAAAGTGAATAAGCAAGTTGAAGCATATGCGGAGAGCATAGGTATAACAAAAGAAGTAGTGAGGGCAAACAGGGAGAGGTTAGAGAAAATTGAGAAAGCAAAGTAAGAAAAGAAACAAGGAGGTGCTCTAGTAGAGACCTCTATCAAAACAAGAACAACTAGGAGTTCTGCTGCTGCCTTTGTTCCTCCTAAGACTGCAAAACTGGAAGCAAAATCATTCGTAAAAGGGACAAAAGGAAAAAAATAAAAGCATCCTAGACCTATGAAAGCACAAGAGAAGAAGAAGAAGATACAGATTCTAACATTGAGATCAAAGAACTAAAGGCCACAAGCACAAAAGCGGCCAAGATATCCAAGGAGATGCCCTCCGGAAGCAAAAGGGAAGGCAAGAGGAAAAAGACACAGGAATATGCAGAGAAGCCTACCCTTTCAATAGATGACATCATTAAATCAGTTATTGTAGATGGAAACTTGGCTCTAATGACATAATTCTATGATGACTATAGTGATGTTGACAAAAGAGTACTTGAGGAAGCAACAAACTGAAACTCTAGACTCCTCTGGTTCGAAAGAGGAAGTGCAAAAAGAAGAAGAGGAAGTATTGATAGAAGAAGGAAATGTTGGACATGATCCTTCGGATGCTCCTGCTACTGATGACTCTAGAAAGGACCAAGAGAAAAAAGAAGAAAAAGAGAAAGAGAAGGAATAAGAAAAGGCAAAGGGAAAAGAAGAACTAGTAGAAGGAGATGGTGCAAATGCATTAAAGCAAGACAGTCCGGTTGCTACTGTTGACAAAGCACAAGGGAAGGAAACTGAAATAGCAAGTGTGGAAAGAGACATTGCAGATGCAATGCTGAGTTTTCTCAGCAAGGAGATGCTAGAGTTAGATGAGCCGGAATTGATACAAGGACCAATCAATTTGAACACTCTCTCTCTGGACCAAATGTTGAAGATATCATCATTTACACAAGCCAAGGCAAGGCATAAAATACTGAAGTCTCACATAGAAAATAGTAAGTTGATAGGCCTAGCATTTGGAATATTGGAGAAGATCATGCCCACATATTAGAAAAATACATCTGATTCTCCTTCTAGTAATTTGAAAAATCTTGTGCACTCTATAAATACAAATTTTGAGTCTTTTGAGAAGTCAGCTGAAGTAAAGGTCCAGAAAGAATTTTTGGATAAGAGGTTTAGTGAACTAAAAGGCCTTATAGATAATCATAGAAAAACACTTGATATTGGTATAAAGAGTATTGAAAATGCTCTTAATGATGGTGGTGATGTATACAAGTTTTGTTTATCATGGCCCAAAATAGTAGAGGATATTGAGAAAAAGATAAAGGAGCAAGAGAAAAAGCTGCTAGACCTGTCTAAAAGTTTTGATCCTTTAACGGTATCTCTGGTGAGCCAAGAATGTCAAGTAATTAGCCTGACAAATGAAATAAAGAAGCTTATCAAAGAAAAGCAAAACATTATGGAAAGAATGGGTGAGCTCTGGGGACTGATTACCCCTAAGTTGGAAATAATGTTTAGTACTTTGTCAGAGGCCCAAAGTACTACTCGGGAAAGTGATCCCTCAGATCTAAGGAAAGCAGAAACCTATGCATTTCTACTAAGTGGACACATTTCAATTTTGGATGGTATGAATAAAAGTTGGGCCACCAAATTTGTATAGTTAAGGAGTACTTTTGCAGATATCCTTAAATATATGTAAATATAACATATGGACTGTTTGTACATATGTGGCCTTTATACAAAATTTTTGCATAATTAGTGTTTGCGGATCCCACCCTTTTCCATTGATGTCAAAGGGGGAGTGAAGAGTAGTGAAAAATGAGGAATCTGACAAAGGGGGAGTTCTGAAATCAGTGGAGAAGCATAAGAGTATAGAGTAAGGGGGAGTAAATGAGTAACACTTAGTCATTTTTCACTAAGTGTTGCCATCAATGCCAAAGGGGGAGATTGTTGGCAAGAGACACTGGTAGGAATGATAAGTGTTGTCATTGATGGCAACTAAGTCTATACTACACATCCACATTGCATAATTTGCCCATACCAAAAATTAGATTAAAGATTTGTCTAAGTCCAGGAAGTCAAGAATAGATTGTGTGACAGGGTCCGATATCTTGGTCCAAATCTCCTTGGGGTAGATCAGAATCTACTGTGGATTTGAGGGAGACATAAGCATTGTCAAGATAATCTAAATCCAGAGTTTTGGCCTCCAATGATGAAGGATTCAATAGTTATTAGCATCTAAATATTGGGTTAATAGTTTGACAGAGTAGATAGAAGAAGAATAGGCCGACCTTGTAAATGATCTTGGTTTCGGATGTATGGAAGTTATTGATTAGACAATTAGTGATGACCAGTGATAGTGGCCGACCTGATTGATGATTTGTGAGTGAAATTTTTGGTCTGCGTCTCAAGTTATGCATGGATCTAGCTGACAGAGAAAAGTATTCAATAAAGTTCCAAGTGTTCTTGAAGCTGACTGAAAAGTGATTGAAGATCAAGATGCGGATATATATAGCTGATGGATTTGAATGATTTTGGTGTGTGTGTGATGCGACTATTGAATAAGTGGGAAAAGGGCAGAGATCTAAGGTACAAATGTTGGCAGAATAGTAAACAAGGCAGAGTAAGGATGAAGTGTATCAAGTCAATATTTTGTGCTCAACCGGAACTAAACCTTTGCATTGATAGATGTTAATTATTAGTTCAAATTCATTGTAATATTTTTTCTGTAGGCAATGAGCCTTCTTTTTGAGCAGTGAGCTCAAATGCATGTGCATTCCCTTTGTAATACTTATAATAGAGTATAATCTTTGTGGGTTAACCCCCACCGTGGTTTTTCCCTTAATCGGGTTTCCACGTCAAAAATCTTGGTGTCAAGTGTGTTGTTTATGTTTCTGCTCATGTGTCATTGGTTCATGCTTTAATATTTATATCATTAATTTGATTAGAAGTTGTAAAAGAAGATTAACGGTAGAAAAGTTTAAATTATGTGACAACTAATTCAGCCCCCCCCCCCGCGTAGTTGTCTGGACCATTTCCAACAATGTGCTCCAAATTATTTTTATAGATACTGAACGATACCTCAAACTATTTTTTTTCAAATTCTCATCAAATCATCAAAATGACTTTATTACGCATTGCTTTATATCTTCTCACACTAATCTTTTGTTCTTTCCATGTGTTGGTTTGTCATACTTTCTGTTGGTTTTTCTTCTGAATCAACATTAGGGTTTGCCAGTTCTAATGCACAGGCAGATTCAGCCAACTGAATACAGGAGGTTGCGTGAGCTCCTCCCCTACACTTCTAGTTTTGCCGCACCAAGGGGGGTTTCCCTACTTGATAAAAGTATAACCTTGACTAGCTCAATGACAGAAAGATTTAACTTGACAGCAACAGGCAGAATACCCTCATGTAAGGACCAAGATTTGTATAGCAAATCACAAGGTTGGCAACATTCTTGGACATAATGTCTGGTTGGGTATGAGAGCATGCAGGGATCCTAATCCTACTCCTACAACTAACAGGTGGAAGGATGAAATGGTTTGAAATGGATTTTGGATGCAAAGATGGACATGGTGTATAACCTCAACACAGAGCCAGATCGGTGCCTATCCAGGGCTTAGAGTCGGTAGACATACACCTGTGAATGATCAGCATGAATAGCTAAAACTAGATTTCAGGGGGATACACATGATATCTGCCTTACAGATATCTCCCAATACAGAGTGTTAAGCTGTCTATACTTATGGCATCCCTATTGCAGTAAGAAAGATACATGCAAAACTTGGAGACAGAATCAGCATAACACATGCAAACATAGCATTATTCATATAAGATTAACCATGAAATCAGTGGATTCATGCCAAATCGTACAACAGGAGATACATAAACTCACAAGCTAAACTGTACAGAGCAACCAAAATGAACTGTATTGTGTTACAGAGCCAAAATGCTCAACTTTCAACAACCTCTAAAAATGGTAACACAGTCTGCTTATAACAGCCAGAAAGTGTACCACAGCAATTAATTACATGGTTATTACAAAAAATCTGCCAGATACAGTCCTCAGAAGGAATGGTGCTCAGAAAATAGTGATGTAGCAGACAAAGGGGAGCCTCGAGCCATGTGCCACTATCTGAAAGTCTTTATCCACGATCAGGCAGCTTCACCGTTTGTATTCATCGCCCATACCCCTGCACGACTGTCATTGATGGCTCAACCACCCGCATTTCACTTGGAGACTGTCACTGTGCGTCAAAAAGGAATTCCTGCCAAAATGCCTCATTCGCAGGTTCAAAATATACAAGGGAATAATCCCACATGCATGGTGTGGAGACAACCTCGACACTTTAAAATCATTGTCACACGCAAACTAAGTGTCGAGCGCTTTTGCTGCGCTCGACACACATGCCTTCGTCCACAGCCCATCGGCCAAACATATACCATCGGCCTTCCTCAAAAATCTCCCACCGACACCAGTTGTCTCACCGATCGCCACATCTCCACAAGTCACCAACATCCCCATCAGCCAGAGGAGAACCATCGGCCAGCTCCACAAATCTCCTGCCAACCTCAAAGGTTATGCCGACGCCTATTGTAATCCCCTATCGGCCAGACTACTACCATCGGCCAACCCAAAACATCCTCTGCCGATGATACCACTCACACCGATGACATTGCTGTCACCAAGACAAGCCTCCCCATCACCCCGATGCCAGCTCCACACCCCTTGTCGCCGAGACAAAGACCATCGGAGCAACCAAAAGCACTTCCGCTGATATCACCCGTCTCACCGATGAAGCCTCCGCACTACCTTATTGGCCAAACAAATACAATCGGAGCGACAGAAAACTCCACGGCCGACCACAAAACTCACGCCGACGACACTTCCACCTATCGCCTCCGTCGGTGTGACCAACACCATCGGAGCAACACTTCAAACCTACGCCGACTCCAAAAGTCACATCGACGACCATAGGCTAACTACCACTTATCGGCCAGACCCACGCCATCGGCTCAATCAAAAACTCCTTCGCCGACATCACTTGTTACGCCGATAACCATACCATCGGCCAGAGCACCCCTGTCGGCCCGACTCTCCACACTTCGTCTGATAGCCAAAGTCACACTGAACGCCACTCCATACTCTGCTGTCGGTGTGACCAACACCATCGGCCAACCCAAAAGTCTCCCTGCCGATACGCCGAGTCATACCGAAGACCACCATCAACTCCATCATTAGCCAGACCTACGCCGATGACATCACATCGGCCAAGCTCTTGGCGATATACAAAGAACACACCATGCTATTGATACGATCACCAAGACACAAGTAAACTTATGCCAATGGGCAAAACATGATGACCCCTTCCTCAAGAAAGATGATGTGGATGCTACAAAACACTGAAGGGGTGCCAACACTTAAAATTTTTTTGGATTTTAGGGAAGGTGCCTGCATGAAAAATTGCTAAATCAACTGACAGTCAATTTAGGCACCAACAGTGGCTCTGTCTGAGGATGCATGCCTCTTGTAGGCATGGCAAGAACCACAGAACTCTGGGATGCAGACCAGTCCCCTATCCATTGGGCATAGAGTCATGAAGTTATAATGATCTGCATCACCAATCAAACTTGATGGCCTAAGGCCACCCAGAAAAGGAGAACCAATATTTCCCTTTATCAAACACCTTATTCTCATCTGCATACACTGGGTCAAGCCTAGAAATGATGCCATGATCTGACCACAAACAAACTTTGTCATCTGCAAACTCAACCTTCTGATTTATCTTGTCAATGTCATCCCTGTGCAGATAACCTTTAGCATCCGGCAACAAGTGGATGCAGAATGTATCAGGCAATGCATACTCAAATGGAATATAACACATGTTAACATTTGTATCAGTATTATGCATTGCAAAATGATCTCCTAGCTGGACTGAAAACTGAAAATATTCAAAGTCCACCATGCAGCTAGGAAAATCAGAGCTCATTTCATATGCTGGCCTCTCAAAAGAAAAGCTTTCAAATTCACAATTGTGTACATCATGTACACAACCAACAGTAGCACCAACCTGGAAAAGATCAGGCTCTGGCATCTCTTTCAAATTAGGCACATTTTCATATTCACTTACCTGATGTATGTTGTTTCCTCTTTCATCAGGATGAGAAACAGAATCCAAACCAAAAACAATGTCTAGATCCTCACCATACTCAAATAGATCCTCATCACCATATGTGTCAAAGATGGGTGATCCAGGTACATCAGCTTGATCATAGTATGCCATTTGTTCATGGGCAGCAGAACATGCATCTTCATCACCAATGGATTCACTCTGTGGAGGAGTATCAGCCTGTGTGTCATAAGCAAAACAGCCATCAAATGAAAAACAATCATGCTCTGAACTAGCACTTGTTTCAATCCCTGACTGCTCTTCATGATCTCCATGTGTTTGAAAGGAAGGCAATGGGTCACACATAGGACTGCATCTCTGTTTACTTATATCTTCTCTGTCTTGAGTACAATACTCACAATTGTCTCCACAGGTCCATTCCAAAAATTGCTCATTGCTGTCCACAACCTCGTTATTGTTTTCATGGTCATATGCCTCATCATTGCAATGGGAGTCTTCATTAGTTCCTTCATTGGCATCCTCAACTGGTGAACAATCCAGTTGAGCAGTATTGTTAGCATTATGTTCAAATACAGCAGTCTGAACCTCTATGCTTTCATTTTCATTTTCATCTGCACATGATGCCATAATCATTTGGTCATTTGCAGCTTCACAACCTGTTCTCACACCAAGGCCTGGGGACAGGGATATCAATAGGCACCCATTTCTAAAATTTTCTATATTTTCAGCAAATTTGTATGCCATCTGCATACCTATTACCTTGAAATCCCTCAGTATTGCACTAGAGCCCTCCTCAAAAGCCTCAAAGAATATGCCAACACAGGCTGAAATATCAGGTCTGAAGACTTCTGGGATCTGTGAAAGGGCTACTGCAAACCTATGACTGAAATCAACACATGGCTCTTCATCTTGTTTTCTGATGTTCATCAATTCTGCAACAAGATCAGCAGGTTCTTTTGCAAACTCTTCTTTGAAACAGTCAACAAGCTCATCCCAACAGGCAAAGGATCTCTTTGAAAAGCTCAAATACCAGTCTTTCGCTTTTGTATCAAAGGACCTAACAAAAAACCTCATCCACATATCCTCATCTCTGAATGAATGCTTTCTCATGAACTCATGAAAATTTTGGATATGTGCATTCCCATCACATACACTGTGACCACTAAATCTAGGCATCTGACGGTATATCCTAGCAGGCATATTTTCTACTTTATAATCAACCCATGACAAATCTAACTGGTCATACAAAGGATCAAAAGGGCTGAGAAGAGGTTTAGCCTTCTGACTGGCAGACACAACAGGGTTACTGCTTTTTAACTGGGCCTGCTCAGCCTCTAAGAATATCAACATATTTCTTATCTCTTCTATTCTTTTATCCAAAATTTCACCGCTGAGTATGGGATAATTCATACTTGGATTCATGAAATTTCTATTTTCAGACATCCCTTGCATTCCTAAGACCTGTAACCTCCCCTGGCATCTAACCTATGCAGCAAAATAGCAAATATAAAAGGGAAGGAACAAGGTACCTTTCTTATACAGATGCTGAAGTCTAAACAACACATTTTCTGTCACAACACACACATCAACTTTTCATGTGCACTTGAATTTTTTGCAAAGTCGCCACCTCTCCAAAGAGGACAAAATTTACAGCAGTTGAAAGCTCATCAAATATGTTTCTGAGTTCATTCCACCAGCAGAGCAAAACTTCACCAGAGACTGCAGGATATCACTTTACATCAACATCCCCAGCAGAGTCGCCATTTTGTTGGTTTTTCTTCTGAATCAGCATTAGGGTTTTCCAGTTCTAATGCACAGGTAGATTCAGCCAACTGAATACAGGAGGTTGTGTGAGCTCCTCCCCTTCACTTCTGGTTCTGCCGCACCAAGGGGGGTTTCCCTACTTGATAAAAGTATAACCTTGACTAGCTCAATGACAGAAAGATTTAACTTGACAGCAACAGGCAGAATACCTTCATGTAAGGACCAAGATTTGTATAGCAAATCACAAGGTTGGCAACATTCTTGGACATAATGTCTGGTTGGGTATGAGAGCATGCAGGGATCCTAATCCTACTCCTACAACTAACAAGTGGAAGGATAAAATGGTTTGAAATGGATTTTGGATGCAAAGATGGACATGGTGTATAACCTCAACACAGAGCCAGATCGGTGCCTATCCAGGGCTTAGAGTCGGTAGACATACACCTGTGAATGATCAGCATGAATAGCTAAAACTGGATTTCAGGGGGATACACATGATATCTGCCTTACAGATATCTCCCAATACAGAGTGTTAAGCTGTCTATACTTATGGCATCCCTATTGCAGTAAGAAAGATACATGCAAAACTTGGAGACAGAATCAGCATAACACATGCAAACATAGCATTATTCATATAAGATTAACCATGAAATCAGTGGATTCATGCCAAATCGTACAACAGGAGATACATAAACTCACAAGCTAAACTGTATAGAGCAACCAAAACAAACTGTATTGTGTTACAGAGCCAAAATGCTCAACTTTTAACAACCTCTAAAAATGGTAACACAGTCTGCTTATAACAACCAGAAAGTGTACCACAGCAATTAATTACATGGTTATTACAAAAATTCTGCTAGATACAGTCCTCAAAAGGAATGGCGCTCAGAAAATAGTGATGTAGCAGAAAAAGGGGAGCCTCGAGCCATGTGCCACTATCTGAAAGTCTTTATCCACAATCAGGCAGCTTCACCATTTGTATTCATCGCCCATACCCCTGCACGACCGTCATTGATGGCTCAACCACCCGCATTTCACTTGGAGACTGTCGCTGTGCGTCAAAAAGGAATTCCCGCCAAAACGCCTCATTCGCAGGTTCAAAATATACAAGGGAATAATCCCACATGCATGGTGTGGAGACAACCTCGACACTTTAAAATCATCGTCACACGCAAACTAAGTGTCGAGCGCTTTTGTCGCGCTCGACACACATGCCTTCGTCCACAGCCCATCGGCCAAACATATACCATCGGCCTTCCTCAAAAATCTCCTGCCGACACCTGTTGTCTCGCCGATCGCCACATCTCCACAAGTCACCAACATCCCCATCGGCCAGAGGAGAACCATCGGCCAGCTCCACAAATCTCCTGCCGACCTCAAAGGTTATGCCGATGCCTATTGTAATCCCCTGTCGGCCAGACTACTACCATCGGCCAACCCGAAACATCCTCTGCAGATGATACCACTCACACCGATGACATTGCTGTCGCCAAGACAAGCCTCCCCATCACCCCGATGCCAGCTCCACACCCCTTGTCGCCGAGACAAAGACCATCGGAGCAACCAAAAGCACTTCCGCCGATATCACCCGTCTCACCGACGAAGCCTCCGCACTACCTTATCGGCCAGACAAATACAATCGGAGCGACAGAAAACTCCACCGCCGACCACACAACTCACGCCGACGACACTTCCACCTATCGCCTCCGTCGGTGTGACCAACACCATCGGAGCAACACTTCAAACCTACGCCGACGACCATAGGCTAACTACCACTTATCGGCCAGACCCACGCCATCAGCTCAATCAAAAACTCCTTCGCCGACATCACTTGTTTCACCGATAACCATACCATCGGCCAGAGCACCCCTGTCGGCCCGACTCTCCACACTTCGTCCGATAGCCAAAGTCACGCCGAACGCCACTCCATACTCTGCTGTCGGTGTGACCAACACCATCGGCCAACCCGAAAGTCTCCCCGCCGATACGCCGAGTCATACCGAAGACCACCATCAACTCCATCATCGGCCAGACCTACGCCGATGACATCGCATCGGCAAAGCTCTTGGCGATATACAAAGAACACACCATGCTATTGATACGATCGCCAAGACACAAGTAAACTTATGCCGATGGGCAAAACATGATGACCCCTTCCTCAAGAAAGATGATGTGGATGCTGCAAAACACTGAAGGGGTGCCAACACTTAAAATTTTTTTTGGATTTTAGGGAAGGTGCCTGCATGAAAAATTGCTAAATCAACTGACAGTCAATTCAGGCACCAACACTTTCCTTTCTACCATTTCCCACACAAAGCACAAAATCCAACAACACTCTGGTACCATATTGAAAATGGAAGAGAAAATAAAATATTAAAAAACTAAACCATATTTGCATAGTAATAAATATGAACAGCAATAATATTATTGAGTATTCAGTATGATATTTTTTGATGATTTACATTTCAATACAATTGGCTTTATAAAGCCTTTTATTTCCCATATCAAACCAACTAACCTATGGGAATGTTACTTCCCAACAACTAACAATTTGTTATTTATAAACTAACATTTATTTATAAACTATCAACTAACATTTATTTATTATTATTATTTTATTAGTATAACCTATACTAATATACTAAAGATGTAATAAATATCCAACATCATTGTGTTATTGTGAAAGATTTCACTGTGTTTTTTCTTTCCTACAAATTATATTTTACATCATATTTTCTATTCATCTCTCATCCTAGATTAGTGTATGAAGGGTTTCTATATTTTAGCTTCATTTAATTTGGTATCAAAGTCTAATCAACATGGGTCCTAGGTTCTAGGAACATGGGCTTTTGTACTAATCTTAGTTTGAGTGGGAGTGTGCATAAAGAAGATCTTTGTTTCATGGAAGAATGCAACCAAATATATAGGAGATGGAAAAAATTAGTGGCACTAAATTTGATTTGTGGAAGCTCGAGATGAAGGATTTACTCATAGATTAAGATTTGTGGGCTACAATATCACTGAATGATTAGGTAGTGTTGGATAGAAAGGCAAGAATCCTTGTTAGGATTTTCTTAGTAGATTTTGTGTTATTGAATAACTGTGAAGAATGTTAGGAAAGGTGCCTCAACCTTGCAGTTACAAAAATTGTGATTTTTTAGTTATAAAAACTTAAAAACTCAATTTCTAGGATATAGGATTGGTTTTTGGATAAAATAAGATTTTTGGGTGGTTTGCATTGCAATCACCAGTGCCTAGTGCATAGATCTCTTTGAGATCTTTAATTTTTTAAAAAGGCCCATTCAGCCTCCTAAATCAAAAGTTATGGCCTTCAGAAGTTGGGCATCTCATATTGGAAAATGTAAAAACATGTTGGACATAGAAAAGAGTTGTAAGGGGAGTTACATGTGTTGATGCCTTTTTTGACACATCATAAGGCATATTTGATTGGAGACAATTTGGGCACCACATTTTGGTTGTTGTAGCTCATGGGTTTGTAATTATAGTTTGACACTTTCATGTATTGTATCTTTGATATATTATGTGCTTGAGATGGAGGTTATGTGTGAAAGTCTTATATATGTTGAGTTACCTCTGGATCTCTAGTTAGTGATACTCCTGTGAAAGCTTTCTTTGTAAGTATATTGTAATCTTGTCGAGTTTTTTGAATAATATATTGAGCTACTTTTGGAGTGTGGGTTTTTTTCTTCCAAAAGGGTTTTCCCCAAATAAATCACTGTGTTGTGGTATGATTTCTATTTATGTTTATTTTTGTATAATTTATATAACTGTTGTAAAGATTTGAAAATTTGTCCATAACCCTCCTCTCAATATTAGTGTAGGAAGTTGTTCTGCTACCTTAGCTTCCTTACAAGTGGTATCAGAGCTTGATCAACTCTGGTTTCAATTGTAGGTTGTGTTGGTGCCTGATTTCACTGTCAGTTTCTGAGCAATTTTCATGCAGGCACCTTCCCAAAAAATCCAAAAAAGTTCTAAGTCTTTGGGCCTCCTCAGCATGTTTTAACATCAGCATCATATTTTCTTTGGAGGAGGTCATCATCATCATATTTCTGGACATCACCCCGATGTTGCTTACGAGGGTCATCATATTTTCTGTCAGCATGATCTTTCGCTGGGGTGATATTCTAACATCGGGTGATCTTACTTAAGATCATCCTGATGATATTGCTGCAAAGTCCTAAGTATGATCCGATCTTCATCGGGGTCATCATATTTGAACATCGGGTGATCTTAGTCAAGATCATCCTGATGTTGTTTTATCACTTCATGTTCGTTGTTTTATCATCCTGATGATGCTGACGTCATTCTTACGTCAGGGTGATATCCGCTTTTCTGCCTGTCTGCATCATGATATTTCTGAAGGGAGATATCCGCCTGTCGGCTTCGTGCATTATCTAGTGGGGGGTGATCTTTTCAAATATCTGGCATATTCATCTATCACCCCGATCTTATAGTGGAGCTACAGTGCAGCATGATATTTGTGCATCAGGATGATATTTCCAAATATCCGGTTATCTTCCGAATATCATCCTGATGCCGACATGTGGTGGTGACGTCATCAAGGTCCGGGGGGTCATATTTCTAACATTACTCATCTTATGAAGATCCCCCAATGTTGCGAATATGACGGTGACGTCATCAGGATGTTCATCGGCCAGACATTTGGTATCGGCTAAGCAGGAGGATCTTCCTCCGATGGATCAGGTTGTGTCGATGAAGGCGTTTATCATGCAGGTGATATTGCGATATGATGCTGACGTCAAGGTGATATTTCAAGCAACAGGATATCATGCTGTTGGAGGATGATGATGAAGGCTTATACTAGTGTCATCGGGAGCAAAAGCACCGACATCATATATGCTCGTGGCCTAGTATATAAAGTGTTGAAATGGTTGCTACAGGGTGCATGTGGGATAATTCGATCCTGCATATTTTCAAATATCATGATGATGTATCTTGGCGGGAAACGGTTGTGACGCACAGTTTTCTACATTTCCCAAGGCCGCGGGTTGGTGCGCCATTAATGGCGATTGTTGTAGAGGTATGGGCGATGGCGTGGACGGATCCAGTACCCGACTGAAGTTGTACATCCACGGCTGGCAACTCATGGCTCAAGATCCTCTTCTGTCCCCTCTTCTACCTGCCGCATTCAATGCGTTGAGCGCCATTTTTCTGATACTGTGTATCTGGCGGGTTTTTTGGTCAACTATGTAATTAAT
This sequence comes from Cunninghamia lanceolata, assembly GCA_027924645.1. NCBI lineage: Eukaryota > Viridiplantae > Streptophyta > Pinopsida > Cupressales > Cupressaceae > Cunninghamia > Cunninghamia lanceolata. The sequence continues at coordinate 6,967,914 of BSBN01000404.1, forward strand.
GTTGGGAACCTTCCTTGCTGTATATAGCAGGTTGTGTTGCTCATTTGAAGGTTGTTGAAAACTGGACATTTTGGCTCGGTAATAAGATACAACTGGTTTTGGTTGCTCTGTGCAGCTAAACTTGTGAGTTTATGTATCTCCTGTTGTACGATTTGGCATGAATCCACTGATTTCATGGTTAATCTTATATGAATAATGTTGTGTTTGCATGTGTTATGCTGATTCTGTCTCCAGTTTTGCATGTATCTTTCTTACTGCAATAGGGATGCCATAAGTATAGACAACTTAACACTCTTTATTGGGAGATATCTGTAAGGCAGATATCATGTGTATCCCCCTGAAATCCAGTTTTAGCTATTCATGCTGATCATTCATAGGTGTATGTCTACCGACTCCAAGCCCTGGATAGGCACCAATCTAGCTCTGTGTTGAGGTTATACACCATGTCCAGCTTTGCATCCAAACACCATTTCAAACCATCTCTCCCTTCCATCTGTTAGTTGTAGGATTAGGAGTAGGAAACCCTTGCATGCTCTCATCCCTAACCAGACATATATGTCCAAGAACGTTGCCCACCTTGTGATCTATCATACAGATCTTGGTCCATACATGAGAGTATTCTGCCTGTTGTTGTCAAGTTAGATCTTTCTATCTTTGAGCTAGTCAAGGTTACATCTTGAGTTATAGGGATACCCCCCTTGGTGCGGCAGAACCAGAAGTGAAGGGGAGGAGCTCACGCAACCTCCTGTATTAGTTGGCTGAATCTGCCTGTACATTAGAAGTGGCAAACCCTAATGCTGATTCAGAAGAAAAACCAACAAAATGGCGACTCTGCTAGGGAGAAAATTGATGAAAAAGTGTTATATCTTGTGGCCCATCTGAGTCACCAACAAGATGGCGACTCTGCTGGGGATGGACTGATAAAAAAAATGATATATTTGTGGCCCATCTGAGTCACTAACAAAATGGCGACTCCGCTGGGGATGTTGATGTAAAGTGATATCCTGCAGTCTCTGGTGAAGTTTTGCTCTGCTGGTGGAATGAACCTGGAAAAGTAGCTTTCAGCTATTGAAAATTTTGTCCTCTCTGGAGAGGTGGCGACTCTGCAAAAGATCTAAATGCACATGAAATATGGATGTATGTGACGTGACAAAAATGTGTTGTTCATATTTTTGCATCTGTATGAGAAAAGGTACCTTGTTCCTTCCCCTTTATATATTTACTATTTTGCTGCATAGGTTAGATGCCAGGGGAGGTTACAGGTCTTAGGCAGACAAAGGATGTCTAAGAGTAAGTTTTTTATGAATCCAAGTATGAATTATCTCATACTCAGTGGTGAAATGTTGGAGAAAAGAATAGAAGAGATAAGAAATAGGTTGATATTCTTAGAGGCTGAGCAGGCCCAGTTAAAAAGTAGTAACCCTGTTGTGTCTGCCAGTCAGAAAGCTAAACCTCCTGTCAGCCCTTTTGATCCTTTGTATGACCAACTGGATTTGTCATGGGTGGATTATAAAGTAGAAACTATGCCTGCTAGGATATATCGTCAGATGCCTAGATTTAGTGGTCACAGTGTGTGTGATGGGAATGCACATATCCAAAATTTTCACAGTTTCATGGGAAAACATTCATTTAGAGATGAGGATATGTGGATGAGGTTTTTTGTTAGGTCCTTTGATGCAAAAGAAAAAGACTGGTATTTGAGCTTTTCAAAAAGATCCTTTGCCTGTTGGGATGAGCTTGCTGACTGTTTCAAAGAAGAATTTGCAAGAGAACCTGCTGATCTTGTTGCAGAATTGATGAACATTAGAAAACAAGATGAAGAGCCATGTGTTGATTTCAGTCATAGGTTTGCAGTAGCCCTTTCACAGATCCTAGAAGTCTTCAGACCTGATATTTCAGCCTGTGTTGGCATATTCTTTGAGGCTTTTGAGGAGGGCTCTAGTGCAATACTGAGGGATTTCAAGGTGACAGGTATGCAGATGGCATACAAGTTCGCCGAAAATATAGAAAAATTCAGAAATGGGCACCTGTTGATATCCCTGTCCCCAGGCCTTGGTGTGAGAAATGGTTGTGAAGCTGCAAATGACCAAATGATTATAGCATCATGTGCAGATAAAAATGAAAATGAAAGCATAGAGGTTGAGACTGTTGTATTTGAACATAATGCTAACAATACTGCTCAACTGGATTGTTCACCAGTTGAGGATGCCAGTGAAAGGACTAGTGAGGATTCCCATTGCAATGATGAGGCATATGACCATGAAAACAATAACGAGGTTGTGGACAGCAATGAGCAATTTTTGGAATGGACCTGTGGAGACAATTGTGAGTATTGTACTAAATACAGAGGAGATATAAGCAAACAGAGAAGCAGTCCCATGTGTGACCCATTGCCTTCCTTTCAAACACATGAGGATCATGAAGAGCAGTCAGAGATTGAAATAAGTGCTAGTGCAGAGCATGATTGTTCTTTGATTGATGGCTGTTTTGCTTATGACACACAGGCTGATACTCCTCCACAAAAGGAATCCATTGGTGATGAAGATGCATGCTCTGCTGCCCATGAACAAATGGCATACTATGATGAAACTGATGCACCTGGGTCACCCATCTATGACACATATGGTGATGAGGATCTATCTGAGTATGGTGAGGATCTTGACACTGTTTTTGACTTGGATTCTATTTCTCATCATGATGAAAGAGGAACCGACATACATCAGGTAAGTGATTGTAAAAATGTGCCTGATTTGAAAGAGGTGCCGGAGCCTGATCTTTTCCAGCTTGGTGCTACTATTGGTTGTGTACATGATGTGCACAATTATGAATTTGAAAGCTTTTCTTTTGATATGCCAGCATATACAATGAGCTCTGATCTTCCTAGCCGTGTGGTGGACTTTGAGTGTTTTCAGTTTTTAGTCCAGCTAGGAGATCATTTTACAATGCATACTGCTGATGCAGATGATGATAAGTGTTACATACCATTTGAGTATGCATTGCTTGATACATTCTGCATCCACTTGTTGCCGGATGCTGAAGGTTATCTGCGTAGGGGTGATAGTGACAAGCTAAATCAGAGGGATGAATGTGCAAATGACCAGGTTTGTTTGGGGTCAGATCATGGCAGTATCTCCAGGCTTGATCCAGTAAATGCAGATGAAAACAAAGTGTTTGACAAAGGGAGATACATGTTTTTCTTTTCTTGGTGGCCTTAGGCCATCAAGTGTGTTTGGTGATGCAGGTCAGTGCAGTATTTGACTCTGTGCCCAATGGATAAGGGACTGGTCTGCATCCCAGAGATCTGGGGTTCTCGCTGCAGTCTTGCACCTGCATGTCCCCAGACAGAGCCACTGTTGGTGCCTGATTTCATTGTCAGTTTCTGAGCAATTTTCATGCAGGTACCTTCCCAAAAAATCCAAAAAAGTTATAATTCTTTGGGCCTCCTCAGCATGTTTTAACATCAGCATCATATTTTCTTTGGAGGAGGTCATCATCATCATATTTCTGGACATCACCCCGATGTTGCTTACGAGGGTCATCATATTTTCTGTCAGCATGATCTTTCGCTGGGGTGATATTCTAACATCAGGTGATCTTACTTAAGATCATCCTGATGATATTGCTGCAAAGTCCTAAGTATGATCCGATCTTCATCGGGGTCATCATATTTGAACATCGGGTGATCTTAGTCAAGATCATCCTGATGTTGTTTTATCACTTCATGTTTGTTGTTTTATCATCCTGATGATGCTGACGTCATTCTTACGTCAGGGTGATATCCGCTTTTCTGCCTGTCTGCGTCATGATATTTCTGAAGGGAGATATCCGCTTGTCGGCTTCGTGCATTATCTAGTGGGGGGCGATCTTTTCAAATATCTGGCATATTCATCTATCACCCCGATCTTATAGTGGAGCTACAGTGCAGCATGATATTTGTGCATCAGGATGATATTTCCAAATATCCGGTTATCTTCCGAATATCATCCTGATGCCGACATGTGGTGGTGACGTCATCAAGGTCCGGGGGGTCATATTTCTAACATTACTCATCTTATGAAGATCCCCCAATGTTGCGAATATGACGGTGATGTCATCAGGATGTTCATCGGCCAGACATTTGGTATCGGCTAAGCAGGAGGATCTTCCTCCGATGGATCAGGTTGTGTCGATGAAGGCGTTTATCATGCAGGTGATATTGCGATATGATGCTGACGTCAAGGTGATATTTCAAGCAACAGGATATCATGCTGTTGGAGGATGATGATGAAGGCTTATACTAGTGTCATCGGGAGCAAAAGCACCGACATCATATATGCTCGTGGCCTAGTATATAAAGTGTTGAAATGGTTGCTACGGGGTGCATGTGGGATAATTCGATCCTACATATTTTCAAATATCATGATGATGTATCTTGGCGGGAAACGGTTGTGACGCATAGTTTTCTGCATTTCCCAAGGCCGCGGGTTGGTGCGTCATTAATGGCGATTGTTGCAGAGGTATGGGCGATGGCGTGGACGGATCCAGTACTTGACTGAAGTTGTACATCCACGACTGGCGGCTCATGGCTCAAGATCCTCTTCTGTCCCCTCTTCTACCTGCCGCATTCAATGCGTTGAGCACCATTTTTCTGATACTGTGTATCTGGCGGGTTTTTTGGTCAACTATGTAATTAATGTTGGGAACCTTCCTTGCTGTCTATAGCAGGTTGTGTTGCTCATTTGAAGGTTGTTGAAAACTGGACATTTTGGCTCGGTAATAAGATACAACTGGTTTTGGTTGCTCTGTGCAGCTAAACTTGTGAGTTTATGTATCTCCTGTTGTACGATTTGGCATGAATCCACTGATTTCATGGTTAATCTTATATGAATAATGCTGTGTTTGCATGTGTTATGCTGATTTTGTCTCCAGTTTTGCATGTATCTTTCTTACTGCAATAGGGATGCCATAAGTATAGACAGCTTAACACTCTTTATTGGGAGATATATGTAAGGCAGATATCATGTGTATCCCCCTGAAATCTAGTTTTAGCTATTCATGCCGATCATTCACAGGTGTATGTCTACCGACTCCAAGCCCTGGATAGGCACCAATCTAGCTCTGTGTTGAGGTTATACACCATGTCCAGCTTTGCATCCAAACACCATTTCAAACCATCTCTCCCTTCCATCTGTTAGTTGTAGGATTAGGAGTAGGAAACCCTTGCATGCTCTCATCCCTAACCAGACATATATGTCCAAGAACGTTGCCCACCTTGTGATCTATCATACAGATCTTGGTCCATACATGAGAGTATTCTGCCTGTTGTTGTCAAGTTAGATCTTTCTATCTTTGAGCTAGTCAAGGTTACATCTTGAGTTATAGGGATACCCCCCTTGGTGCGGCAGAACCAGAAGTGAAGGGGAGGAGCTCACGCAACCTCCTGTATTAGTTGGCTGAATCTGCCTGTGCATTAGAAGTGGCAAACCCTAATGCTGATTCAGAAGAAAAACCAACAGGTTGTTGGGTTTTTTAAACTAATCTAGTTTTGAGTGGGAGATTATGTAGAAGATACTTTGTGATCTTGTTGTAGGAATTTTTAGATGGTGAGCACATCAGGAAGAATAGAGGTAGAGAAATTTTTTGGTAACAATTTTGAGATATGGAAGTTGAAGATGGAAGATATGTTAATTGATCAAGATCTGTGGGATGCTATTGATGAGCATGTTTCAAGGCCTATAGATGCTACTTTGTCTGCTCAATATGATGTTATGGACTATAAATCCAAAGGCCTAAGCATATTTTGCCTGGCAGACTCTATTTTAATCAATGTCCATGAAGAGTCCTTTACGAAGAAACTTGGTGAGATATATCAAGACAAATATTTAGTGAACAAGATTTTCTTGAGGAATAAATTGTATTTCTTGAGAATGGATGAGGGTGGATGAATTGTAGACCACTTTGAAGCATTCAATATGTTAGTGGCTCAATTGGAATCATTTGGTGTAAAAAAGGATGAAGAGGAGAGATGTTAGATCCTTCTTTGTTCTTTGCCTGATTCATGGGATTCTCTTTTTACGGCTATTGTGAGTACTTGTCTTGAAAGTTGAAGATGTTGTGGATTCTTTGTTTTCTAAAGAAATGAGGATGAAATTATCCATAAATACCAAAGATGCCATAAATGTTCATGGAAGACCTAAAGAAAAAGGTAAGAAGAGTGATAAATGTGGCAAATCCAAGTCCAAGGAGAGATCCAAATCTCCTTGAAAGTCCAAAGTTATTTGTTGGAATTGCAGTAAGCCTAGACACTTCCGTACGGAGTACAAAAAAGAAAAGAAGAAAAAGAAGAAATTTGATTATGATTCTAAGTCTAAGAAGGAAGATGGTGAAGCATTCATTTCATCTTTGGCCACTCGTGTAGGTAATGATGCATGGTTAATTGACTCGTGTGCATCTTTCCATATGACCCCTAATAGAGATTGGTTTTTTTAATATGAAGAATTTGATGGAGGTAAGGTGTACATGGGTGATGATTCTCATTTTAATTTGTTAGTAGTGATAAAGTTAAAATTAGATTTTCTGATGTTAGAATAAAAATGATTAATGGTGTGTTGCATATCCCTAGATTAGCATGAAATTTATTATATGTGAGTAAACTAATAGATGCATGTGTGTAGGTAGTCTTTTCTAATACAGGATGCAAGATGATTAGAGGTGTTATGGTGATCACTAGAGGTTTAAGATTTGGCACATTGTATAAGCTTGATGCAAGAACTGTTGAGTGTAATAGTATTTATGTGAAAAGCAAGTATTGACTACTTCATTGGAAAAGGAGAGGGTTTCATATTTAGCAGATGGTCATGACTTTTGGGTACCTAAGGGTGCTCTTTCTTTTGAATCAAGATTGTCTATAGAGAATACTATGTTATGGCACCAAAGATTAGGCCACATTGCAGAAAGGGTTTAAAGACCTTGAAAAATAAAAGCCTTATTGAAGAGTTGACTAATCTTGATTTCAATTTCTATGAGCATTGTATTTATGGTAAAAAACATGCATTTAGTTTTACTCAAGTTCTCATAAATCTTGTGGTGTATTGGATCTTATTCATTCTAATGTTTTTGGTCCTATAGATGTTCCTTCCATTAGAAAATTGACATATTATGTTTCATTTATTGATGATTATAATAGAAGAACATGGGTATATTTTCTAAAGAGTAAATTTGAAGTTTTTAATCAATTTAAAGAATTTAAAGAAATGGTTGGGTTACAAACTAGAAAGAAAATAAAATGTTTGAGGGATGACAATGGTGGTGAATTTTTCTTTAATGATTTTGACATATTTTGCAAAGATTCTGGCATTCAAAGACAAAAGACAACTATGTATTCTCTATAATAGAATGGAGTTGTAGAAAGAATGAATAGGACACTGATAGAGAATTCTAGGACTATGCTTAGTGGTGCTAGTATAGAACAAAGGTTTTGTGTTGAAGCTATTGCCACTACTTTCTACCTATTCAATAAGTCTCCTACATCAGCCCTTGTTGATAAAACACCTATGGAGGCACGGTCAGGTCACAAGCCTTCATTAAGACATCTTAGAATTTTTGGTTGTGAGGTGTATGCACATGTGCCAAAGGAGAAGAAAACAAGGCTATGAAATGTATCTTTATCGGGTATAAATATGGTGTGAAAGGATACAAGCTTTGGGATCCTGTTGCACAGAAGGTAATATATAGTAGAAGTGTGAATTTTAGAGAAACTGAGCCTTCTTCTATTATATTGCAGCTTGAACAAAGTGAATAGAAATATATGACTCAACTTCCTTCTAAACCTGAGAAAGTTGAATTAAGGTAGACAAGAAGTTGAGGAGAGCTCATCTAGCTCTAAATCTTCATAAGAGGAGGAAGAACATCCAACTCAGCTTGTTTGAAGGTCTATAAGGCATAAACAAACATCTGAAAGGTATTCACCTAATGACTGGAGAGATATTTTTTCTTTGAATACTAACATGGATGAACCCAGATCTATAAAAGAGGCATTAAGTATGAATGATGTAGAGTCCCAGAAGATTGCTATGGATGAAGAAATGGCAATTTTGAAAAAGAATGATACATGGGATCTAGTACCATTACCTAAAGGATGAAAACCTATTGGTTGCAAATAGGTGTTTAAGAAAAAGATTATTTTAGATGGAGGTATTGAGAAGTACAAAGCATGCTTGGTTACAATTGGTTACTCTCATGTTGAAGGTGTTGATTAAGGTGAGATATTTTCTCCTTTTACAAAAATGACATCCATTAGATTCTTTCTTTCTATTTTCACAACTTATGACCTATAGGTTGAGCAAATGGATGTGAAAATGGATTTCCTTCATGGTGATTTGGAGGAGGATATTTATATGACACAACCAAGGCACTACGTGGTGAAACGTAAAAGAAATCTGGTTTGTAAATTGAAGAAATCTTTGTATGGTCTCAAACAAAGTCTTGGGATGTGGTACCAAAAATTTGATACATATGTTTTGAGTTTAGAATTTGATTGTTCTAAATTAGATCAATATGTTTATTATAAATATGATGCTAATCGTTTCCTATTTATTGCAATATATGTTGATGATATGTTGTTTATGTTGGCAAGAGACACTGCTAGGCATGATAAGTCTTGTCATTGATGGCAACTAAGTATCTACTACACATCCACATTGCATAATTTTCCCATACCAAAAATCAGATTGAAGATTTGTCTAAGTCTGGGAAGTCAAGAACAGAGTGTCTGATAGGGTCCAGTATCTTGGTCTGGATCCCTCTGATGGTAGATCATAGTTTGTTGTAGATCTGATGGAGTCATAAGCATTGTCAGGATAATCTAAATCTATATTTTTGGCCTCTGGTGATGAAGGATTCAATAGTTATTAGCATCTGAGTATCATGTTAATAGTTTGACAGAGTAGACAAAAGAACAGGCCGACCTTGTAAATGATCTTAGTTTCGGATGTATGGAAATTATTGATTGGACATTTAGTGATGACCAGTGATAGTGGCCGACTTGATTAATGATTTGTGAGTGCAATTTTTGGTTCGCATCTCAAGTTATGCATGGATCTAGCTGACAGAGCAGAGTATTCAATAAAGTTCCAAGTGTTCTTGAAGCTGACTGGAAAGTGATTGAAGATCAGGATGCGGATATATATAGCCAATGGATTTGAATGATTTTAGTGTGTGTGTGTGTGTGATGAAACTATGGAATAAGTGTGAAAAAGGGTAGAGATCTAAGGTCCGAATGTTGGTAGAACAGTAAACAAGGCAGATTAAGGATGAAGTGTATCAAGTCGGTATTCTGTGCTTAACCAGAATTGAACCTTTGCATTGATAGATGCTAATTATCAATTCAAACTCATCGTAATTCTCTTTCTATAGGTAGTGATCCTTCCTCTAAGTAGTGAGCTCTGGGCAGTGAGCCCGAATGCATGTGCATTCCCCATTATAATACTTTTAACAGAGTATAATATTTGTGGGTTAACCCCCACCGTGGTTTTTCCCTTAACTAGGTTTCCACGTCAAAAATCTTGGAGTCAAGTGTATTGTTTATGTTTCTACTCTTGTGTCATTGGTTCATGCTTTAATATTTATCATTGATTTAATTAGAAGTTGTAAAAGAAGATTAACAACAGAAGAGTTTAAATTATGTGACAATTGATTCGCCCCCCCTCTCAATTGTCCAGACAATTTCCAACGATTGGTATCAAAGCTAAGTTCCTTTGAAAAATTTTAACATCTTAAGGAAGATCTGGGAAGAGGGTAAAATGGATAAATACAACCTTCAAGGACTTAATCTTACTTTAGAAGATCTTGAGCAGTTTAGAGCAAAAGTTAGTGAGCTGCAAGAGAAAATTAAAAATGCTAAAGACTTCATTGAAATTGTAAAAGAAAATTTGAGCAAATCCAATGAAAAGAGGAAGGAGCAACCTCTTCAACTAGGAAATCATTATGAAGACAATAACAAGGATAAAGCCCTAAAAGAGAAGACAAACGAATGTGAGAAGTTAACTAAAGAAGTTATTGTATTAAAACATGAGATGAAATCTGGGGTGATGAGGCTAACCAAGGAGATTGAAGATAGGAAGAAAATTGAAGAAGACCTGAATCAAAATCTAAAAGAAAGAATTGAAGAATGTTGCAGGTTAGACGAGATAGCTGGCCTTCTAGAGTCTAATTTACAAGAAAGCAGAAACAATGAGAGAGAACTTGAGAGGGAAATTGTCACTCTCAAACATGACCTAGAAGTTGCAAATAAATACAAGGAGAGGTTCAAGATAACCTCGGCTAAACTTGAAGCATTGCTTGAAGGTCAGAAAAAGGTTGATGACAAGCATGTTCTTGGATATGAGAAAGGTGAAAGCTCTGGATCTAAACAAAGAAATTTCCAACCAAGGAATGGAAGAAATGGATCTAGAAGACCTCCGGTAAGATAGCCTAATGCTCAAAGATATCCATCCTTCAATGGCAATTGTTTCAATTGCAACAAATTTGGTCATAAAGCTACTCAGTGCAGAAGCAGAGCAAATCAAAATGGTTCATCCTTCTCTAGACAATGCTTCAAGTGTAAAAGGTATGGTCATAGATCAAATGAATGCAGAAGTATGATAATAAATAACTCTAACAATAGAGGAAATGGCAACTCTTTCAATGGCTACTATTTTGCTTGCAATGGATTTGGACATATGGCTAATCAGTGTAGATCAAGAGGAAATCAAGTACACAAGCAAAGAAATGTTATGTGCTTTAATTGCAATAAATCTGGTCATATTGTAAGATTTTGCAGAAGTACGATTAATGAAAGAGGAGGTCTGGTAAACAGAAAACTGGATTAGTAGAGACAAGACAAAGGCAAAAGAAAAATTGATGTGAATGAGATCCAGAATGAAATGAGCAAGATATGGGTCAAGAAAACAATTGAGAACAATAGTAATGAATCCGCACTAGAATCCAGTGCTAATAATTCTTCTGGGAATTGAATTTGGAGCTCTAGCTTAGGGGGAGCTGCTTTGAAAGTCAAACTTCCCTAGCCAGTAAGTGGGTACCTGGATATGGCACAAGGATAGAAGATATTTTGAATTGATTCATAAACTTTGGAAGGATTTCTAGAAGAAAAGATGCTGATATGTAAATTTGTGGAATGATTCATGAAGAACTGTTAAGAAACAATGTAACCAGATGAAGTTAGGGCAGCGAATTTATTACAATAGAAAATTAGGTTTTGTGGAGGCATAAAAGGTTTTTCATTCATCTTTTGAAACACTTTGCATTCAAGAACAAAGAAGAAGAGTGAATTGTGAGAAAGAACTTGCAGAGAACCAAAAGTGAAGATCAAATTCAAGCAAGAATCCCATCTGACAACTCAAGGCGAAACCCTAAACCATGAAAAAGGTATTTTTCTATAAAGCTTTCCAAATTTCATTGTTAAAGATGGCTACTCCATTGGTTGTAAATGTTACTGAGAGGCCATGTCCAAAATTCAAGAAACATCCATACAAGTCTGTAGAAGTTGATCCGCTAGGTGCTTTTTTGGATGTCCCGTACGGAGTTTTACATGTGGCAAATATTAGGGTTTACATACATGTAAACATTGAGGAATTTGGCAACTCAAAACTGTTGGATTTATTTGACACCCATATGAGGAATGAGAATTATGATATCAAACCTGAGTTCAAAACATTGGAAGACAAACATTTTGAACAAGTCATTCATTTTCCAACCTTTGAAGAGGATGAATGGGTCTAATATGTACTGACCAAAATGCATGATAACTTCATATGGATGATGAAACCTTTTAAGATCACCAAGGATGCCATTAGGGCTGTGACTGGACTGTACTCAACCGGTGGACTGCCTAAATTAAAGTCATTAAAGACTCAAACTGTAACTGAGGTCACTGGATCAAAGTATGAGAAGAGAGCTATGGCCATCAATGACATCACTGATCCAGATGTCAAGTTTGCATCAATGGTGATTGGTTATAAGATTTACCACTCTAGCAAGGAGAATTCAGTCTCCAGAATAGCCATCTATGGGTAGATGCAAGAAGTTATGTCCACTTAAGGTGGAAGTTTCAGAGTTAGAAAAAATTCCGAAATCGGGGAACAAAAAACGGGATCCCGTTTATATAAAACGGGATCCCGTTTATAGAAAACGGGATCCCGTTTATAGAAAACGGGATCCCGTTTTGCCTCGGGATCCCGAGCCTAGAACCAAAAACGCGATCCCATTTTTCCCGGGATCCCGAACCTAGAGGCCATAAACGCGATCCCGTTATATAAAACGGGATCCCGTTTTATATAACGGGATCGCGTTATATGAAACGGGATCCCGTTTTATAAAACGGGATCCCGTTTTTGAAAAGTATTAAATTTTTTAAAAAACAGCAGAGACCCCATTTTCAACAGCGACAAGCGCCAGAGGAAAACGAGATCCCGAGTTCTCAAAGCATCCAGCCAGGTAAGTGGATTTTTCCACTTGTAAAAAATACCCATCAATTGTTTATACCTTCCATTGTTTGTTTTGATGTAAAATACAATGAAAATTTAAATTTTGAATTGTTATTTAGGGTTTAGGGTTTATAAAATCAGTAGTTGATTTTTGACAATTTAGATGTAAAATACAATTGAAATTTTGAAAGACTATATCATATAAAATGTTAGAATTTGAACAAACTGTCAAAATTATGTTTAAAATTGAGAATTGAATAGATATATTTAGGCATTTTAGCTGTAAAATACAATTGAAATTTTGAAAATACTGTATCATATGAAAGGAGAGATTTTGAACAAACTGTCAAAATTTGAGTTCAATTTGAGTGTTGAATAGTTCTATTTAAACATTTTAGCTGTAAAATAGAATTGAAATTTTGAAAATACTGTATCATATGAAAGGAGAGATTTTGAACAAACTGTCAAAATTTGAGTTCAATTTGAATGTTGAATAGGTGTATTTAAACATTTTAGCTGCAAAATGCAATTGAAATTTTGAAACGATTGTATCATATGAAAGGAGAGATTTTGAACAAACTGTCAAAAATTATATAGCAAATTGGGATGATATGTATATTTGGTTTTTATAAAATTTACTTATAACAATGTATGTCATTGTATTTTAAAGGCATTATTGAATAGCTAACTATCATGTAAAAAAATTACAACAAACCATAATAAAACCAAGTTATCACATCCTTCATAATCAAACATTTAGAGACAACTAGAACTAATCAAGAATTGAGAAAATTTTACAGTTTTTGTGATAGCCAACTAATTAAGAATGAAATGAAGCCAACATTTATGTAACTTTTGATATACTCAAGTAGCTGTCCTCACTAGCTAGGTTATGCCCCTGGAATGAACATCGTGATGTTAATTGTGATACGAGCTTGAAACCTCATTGGTAATGCTTTCCCTAATCTTAATGACATTGATGTAGGCTCCACTCATGATCCTTACGAAGATCTTTCCACCACTAACCTCTTTCATGATAGGTCACTATCCTCACCATCTCCTTAGACCTAGAATACCTTGAGCTTATCGATTGGGACCAACACGGCCCTTTATGATTTGATGTTTTCCAAAATGATGAAGCCATCATGAAACTTATCAAGTGTCAAGACCACATCCCCATTGTAATCATAAGAAAGACTTTTCCACCATACTTAACACCTACATATATGCTTATTTTGGAGAGAAAGAAAGAACCCTTCAGTCCTGAGGCACCCTAGTCTAGGCAGAATAGCAACAATCTATATAAGAAGAAACTTGTGATCGATTAAAATGATATAATAAAAATGGACACTTCCCAAGAGCTCCTCAATTTGACAAACTTCACCTTCCATTAGATACCACTTAGATACAAGACATGACTCCCCTCTCCTTATTGAGGACATGCTATAAACATCAACCTGTGAATAGAAGCTTGGACCCTAAACTCTCTAAGATAGTAGCTCCACTGGACCTTGACATCAAAGAAGGCATATATAACCATGTCACCGTGTTAAATATTACGTTGATTTCTTCATGTGGTCTTATGGTGATATGCCTTGAGACTCCATCTTTAAAGTCATGCATCATCTTGTGGTTCACCTCAATGCCAAACCTATTCAATAAAAGCTACGCAAAATGCACCCCCAAGTAGCCCTCGTGGTCATAGAAGAATTGTATAAACTCTTGGATGTCCAGGGTTCATTCAGACTATTACTTTTCCTAAATGGGTAGATCTAATGTGGTCTTAGTTAACAAGAAAACTAAGGGAATTCATGTTTGCACTAACTTTTGAGACATCAAAAAAGGATCTACCCCAACTTAGATAACTTTTCTCTACCAAACATTGATATGGTCGTGGATCTTGTGCATAGCCATATATATAAAATTTTATCATTAATCTGGATATAATATGGACCAAGTTGAAACATTTGAGTTAGACATGGAGACACCTAGATTATGGAGCTCGGTCTATGTAAGAAAACACCTATTATAGACTCAACACAAACTTATCCCTCAACCCTCTAAATTGTGACTTACATCATTTGATTACCCTGGAACACACTATATAGACAACTCTATACAAATTTGGCAAAATATATTTTCTCCTAACAGAAACTTGTATATGTAGAAGTATCTACTACTACATTAGATTTGATATACTTCTTAAAAGGAAAGAGTTGGGACTAACAACTAAATAGAAAACAATAACTAGTTTTGCATTTTGTAGGAAATAGGAAACAAAATTGAGCTAGAACCAGCTTGACTAATTTATCTATTTCTAGCTAGATTGAACCCTAATTCTATATGCAATTCCAACCCTAACCCTAACACTAATTCTAACCCTAATCCTAACCCTAATTCTATATGCAATTCAAACCCTAACCCTTATTATAACCCTAATCATAACCCTAACCCTAGCTCTACTTGTAATTGTAATTGTAACTCTAACTCTAGCCCTAACCCTAACCCTAACGAGCTACTTGTAATTGTAATTGTAACCCTAACTCTAGCCATAACCCAAACCATAATTGTAGCTCTAATACTTACCCTAATTTAGCAACCCTTGAATTCTAATTCTAACCCTAACCTCAATTCTAACCCTAAGCCTGATCCTAATTGAAACCCTAACCCTAACTTTAATTAATCACGAGTCATGCTACAGGGATTTCTTCTACATATTTTGTATGCATGTGTTATTCCCTTATTGCATGTGAGTTCACCAATTATTTGGAAACTTCTCCTAACTGGGAGGCAGGCTTGTATTCAAGCCCTATAAATTTTGTGTTTATAGGTGTTATGTTTAAAGCTATATGGAGACTTGTAATAGGAGGTCTTGAATTTGGTACCAATGATTGTGAGTTCCTTGTCTAGAATATGATGAACCTTTTAAACAAGAGAACCTTGTAGACCATGATGCATATCTTGAAATTTAAACTTGAACATTATCGTCATGTGAATGCTTTTAGCCATCCTACAACCTCCTATCACCCTTCATCCTCTTATAGGGATATGCCACACAACCTCTCCAAGTTGACCATGCCAAACCCAAAGTCACAATCGTAAGAGGTAAAGAATCTTTTGGCCCCATTCAAGTCCACTCCCTAATAGGAGTGATACAATGCTAATAGGGTTGTGAAGGTAATTAAGTTCTTGATTAGCATGTTGGGTGTATCTAAGCATAATGATGATATAGATAGTCTTGATTTCATTAATCTTAAGATCATTGAGCTAGAGTACTTAATATATATGGTATAGTTTGTTCAATCAATAGTGGTAGGGAAAATTAATATACTACAATGACATGAAACATAAACCAATAGGTGTCTTAAGATATATTAGTGGTAGGGAAAATTATAGTGGCCCTAACCCTAGTAGAGTAATAAGTTGAAGTAGTGTTAGAATTACTAATAAACTAAAAAACTTTATCCTAGGGTGGTGGGACAAATTACACAAGCCTTACAAAGCCTCTACCACTTCCTTGACATTTTTAACATTGTTCGAATTTGATAGGAGGGATTTATGTCACCTCCTCCTCATCTTAATTCTCATAGTGGATAGAATCATCCAATTTAGCATCAAGACATGAAGGTTTATCTTCATTATCTTAGAAATATCCTCCAAGGCTTTGTGCATATGCTCATGCCACACATTGAAGATGTGGAATTTATCTAAGTAGCAATATAGAAATCCTTAGCCTAACCTTCTACCCCTTCAATATCATTGTATAGAAGGTAGATACAAGTAACATTTGATAGCATGGAGGCACAACTTAGGGATTTCAAGTTGAATGTAAAAAAAATATTCTTCCCAACAAATGCTAGATGTCTAGGAGCAATTTAATGATTTCTTCCATTATCTGCCTAGTCTAGAATATAATTACCTTTTCTTTTGATATGTTTGAAGGAGATAGATTTAAACAAGTATTCACCAAGTTTCTAACTTCCAATATATAATAGTTTCCAATAACCACAAGCTTCATCTATGCTTTTTCATATGATCAATGTTGATCTTGGAATCTCCTTCCACACTAAGGGATATCTTGTTTAGTTTCCAAGTCATCTTGAGGCCCTGGATATCATGGCCCTAGAATCTACCATATTAGTGTTCTTGACACCAAAATCATAAGCTTTAAGATAGGTAGAGGTTTTCCCTTATCATCTCTTAATAACATACTCCTCCTACTTCACTAGGATTACCCTTGGCTACCCATCAAAATTTCAAGCTTAATCCATCCCAATGTAGGTGTGGACCAAAGGGTGTGAATATCAACATGGGTATCTCCTTGTTTTAACCTTATTCAAAGCAACCTTGGCCAATTATGACCCTAATCAGTGCCTCTTCTAGCATGATCATATATTCCTCTTTACCCCAACAATCACCAAGTTCCTAAATGCACCATATTTCTTTAAAATAGTCCAAAATTTGGGATGCATATTCACATTTAAGAATTACATGATGATTGTCCAGAGAAGTTTCCTTACTTAAATGCACATTGAAATTTTGAAATATATATTGCCCATTGTATCAATCATTATGGTAGTCCTAATAGCTCGCTTACATTTTGAAATTTGTACATGCATGTATACATTATTTGTATGTTTTTAATTTAAATTTATTTCAAGTGTAATTTCTTGAAACATATATATATATTCTTGATTTAATTTTAAATTTGTACTGAAGTTTGTATGTTTATATGTATATATATGCAGGTTCATATCTAGATTTTTATATATACATCATGAATCTAGATGATATTCACTTTGATGTTGAGGACTTTATTAATGCACAAGATGATCCGGCTGCACCCCCACCCCCACCCCCACCCCCACCCCCAGCGCCAAATGCCCCACCTCTAGATGCCCCACCTGCAGATGACCCGCCTCCACCTCCACCTCCACCCCCACCTGGAACTGACCAGGCTCGCTTGCGAGCCATAATAAATAAAAATGTGGATTCGATACAAGAAAAACTGAATTCCATTCGCAGTGAACAATTCATGCCACCTCACGTAGTACGTTTTGCATCTTTGATGCAAAACATTGTAGATTCTGTGAGGTCTATTGACTCAGATTTTGATGGATTCTGGAAATGGAGAGAGGAGAGGCGCCAATTTTATGCTGATGGCCTCTCCTATAAGACTATTTTGGATCTTAAAATCACAAAATCTCATTTAGCACAATATTTTAGACATCCCATTACAAATGAACCTATTCCTGCAAATAAGAAAAGAATATCAATCAGGTGGTGTAGGCATGAAGGAATGTCTGCTACTTTTTGGGATAGATGGTGGATGGTGTTTGATTATCCACCTCATGCTAATTGTGAGGTTCCTTTATATTTTTTGAGAAAATTATATGTAGAGTTTGTTATGAATAAAAAACCCAACTACTTTGATTTTAGATCATTCCAGGGTGTTGGTGGTGGCATGCCACAACAGAGGTTGGGGGCACGGGTTGATCCCCAACGACCGGTGCCTATTCAACCTCTTATTGACCCTCCTGTTGCTGCCATTCCTTCGCCCTTCGAGCATCATGCAGTGGTATCCACACTAGGCACATTGAGTGCACTCTCAGGTAGCCTACATGAGCAGACTTCTATGATGGTAGCTCGAGTTAGAGAGCATGGAGGAGTTGATGATGGAAGTGGTCCTAGTGCCACTCCACATGTGTCGATGCCTCATACATGTACGAGTTGCAATCAGTTGTGTTATGGACCTGATCAGGCAGTTGCACCCACTTCAGCTACACATGCATCATCTGATAATGTGGGCACTGAATCATTTGTTGATTATCTATTTGCTGAGGATCATCCCACTGATCATTCGACACAGGTATATATAGGTTATGTACACATGTTGAATTTAAAACAATTTTTTAACCACGTGTTTTTAATCAACATATAGATGATCAATTAAATTGTAATATTTTAACAATCGAATTGTTTGGTTTGTTTGGTGTAGATGATGGCAACAGGGGTCACAATTGATCGAATTAATTTTTCATCGACACCTGTTCATCTCGGGCACCCATTTGGGGTACATTTTCAATGATTTGTAATTTTGTAAAATTCAGTCTTGAATGTGTGTACAATTAAATATTTATGAACTTATTTATGAATTGGTTCAGGGTTCTTCCACATTGAATCCTCCATCTCAGGGTGTCTCGAGCGCTCCTCCATCATTGGGCATCTCACATGACACTCTTACAGTATGTACACATATTGTTTTAAAAAACTGTATATATATACTTAAATTTTTCTATTTTGATATCAGTGTATCTAAAAACGTGCACATGTACTATTTAATATTTTATAAATATGTCTATGCAGGTTGACACAATTATGAGGATGGGCATTGTAGCACACTTGGATAATCCAAGTTTATATCAGGGGTCGACTGCATTTCAGGTTGTTGAAAAACGTATTTAATAACATGTACATTGTAAGTCAATTATATATATGTTTTAAAACCTGATTTGTACACACATGTGCTAACTTAAATATAAATGACATTGTAGGAGCTTGTTAGTGACACGTTTCATGAGCAACACACAGCACATGCAGAGCAGGAGGACAGAGGAGATGGGCAACCTGATATGGTATAATTTAAAATTTAGATTAGATTTAAATTGAACAATTAAAATATACGTTGTGAACTTAAAGTAAATTTCTTGATAGATATATATATATATATATATATATATATATATATATATATATATATGTTGACATGTACATTCCAAATTTTTTTTTCTTAAATTATAGCTCGATACATGTCATGGAGCTAAGCCTGTAGAGACAGGTCCTGGAATAGAGGATTCACAACAAGTTCCTCTTACGGTATAATAATTTTTAAATATGATAGTTCTTATAGATTAAATTCAATTAAATCATTTTTAAAATCGTCAAGTATATCTAATTTCAACTTGAACTTTCTCTTGTATTAAATAGATTGATTCAGAGCATGGAGACACAGGTCCAAGTGCACCAGAGCATGCCTCTCAGCCTCACACGGTAATTTAATTTTATGATATTTAAATTATAAATTTAAAAATTGTCATTAAATTATCTATTTCCTTATCATCTTACATCTAATTTCATATAAATCTTTCTCTTTTGCAGAGTGATTCAGGTCATCTGAGTAGTTCGCATGGTGTGAAGAGGACTCTTGATGATAGAGATAGTATCTGATAGGTTATTTCAAACATAGGCTAGATGTATAATTTGACTATTTCATGGACTATTTGTTATATACTATTTGTCATGGACTTTATATATATATATATTGTTGAACACATGGACTTTATATATTTTTTTGAACATGGACCTGGACTTTATATATATTTGACTATTTCATGGACTATTTGTTATATACTGTTTGTCATGGACTTTATATATATATATTGTTGAACACATGGACTTTATATATTTTTTTGAACATGGACCTGGACTTTATATATTTGACTATTTCATGGACTATTTGTTATATACTGTTTGTCATGGACTTTATATATATATATTGTTGAACACATGGACTTTATATATTTTTTTGAACATGGACCTGGACTTTATATATTTAACTATTTCATGGACTATTTGTTATATACTGTTTGTCATGGACTTTATATATATATTGTTGAACATGTGGACTTTATATATTTTTTGAACATGGACCTGGACTTTATATATATATTATTGAACCTGGACTATATATTTTTACATGTCACACAATAAATGCAATCTTGTCGTAGTTCAAAATCATACACATGTCAAAGTAATAATCATGTAAAACCATCATGTTAGTTTAGGTGCATCCATATTTATATATATGTTATCCATGCATACATACATTGCATATACATCATAAACTATAAAAGCATAACATCACATACATATGTATATACAAGCATCCCTAAATTTAATCATAAATCAAACACTAATCTAGAACCATGTGCATGAAGGAAAAGAAATGTAAACATTTGAGATCAACCATAATAAGATATATAGATTGACATCAATAGAAATAATCAATTGTCATATATAAATCTACAAGTGTCAGATTGTTGATCTAGATTTGCGCTTAATGAAGAAATTGCATTGAAAGAATTTATGTAGTGATGAGGTCCTAATAAAGTTCCTCCATTCATTCACGGTATGCATATTTAGGTCCTGGTCAAATTTTAAGCAATAAAATGGTAAGCAAATCAAAACAAAGCATTAAAAAGTGAGATAAGTTCATGAGGATCTCTTGCCTACTAGGAGGGATCAATCTCTCACATCTTCTCATCTAGAGATCAACTAAGTTATATTAAATGATCCTAGCATGGTTATAGTTATATTTATCCAAGTGCCTTGGTGCTTGAACATCTTGTGTTGATCATGTAATTTAAGATGTCTTAAGGGGTCCTAATTTACGATGTCTTAAGTGGACACAACTTCTTCACCAAATGGGTGGAGGAGTGCCTACAAGGATAATTGTTGCTAAAAAAACATGTGAACTATAACTTTGGAACTAGGCCTACAATTTATTAGTGGAGGTGGGAATTTCATTGTAGCATAAATGACACAAATTAGGAATGAAGTTAGTAGAAATCTTCCCCTTTGGTAGCCTACAAAAATTACCTATTTAGAGATCTACAATGATCTCAACTCCCCATAGTTATGAATCATTAGCCTTTCCAAAATCACATGTCTAATAATGACACCCATCTAGCATTTAAATGTATTGAGTCTTTGTTCCCAAATAGTTTGCACATCATAATCATGGCCTCTTTCATTTCACTAGGAAAACTTACAATTGTGTAATCCTCCACATTCCTTAACTTTTTAAATCCACATTAGGACTAGCCCAATCTTTTAACACTTCAATTACATTATACTCTTGAGACCATTACCTTGCAACTATAACATTGTACCTCAAAGTGGGTTCAAGTGAATTCAACATTTATTTGAAAACTACTTCTCTCACCATTATTATAGTCTAATTTTCTACATTATTGATATAGTCTACATTTATGGTACAATGCCTAAAAGTATCTAGCAAGATATCTAAAAAGTTAAACACATCAAATTTTCTATCCAGCCTATGTAAGTAGGATGCTCTAACCTACCAACATTTGTGACTACATCTCCTTTGTCCTCTAGCTAATCTATGAAGAAATATTATATTAAATTAAATCCCAAGGCCTTATGTGGGTATCACATGGAGTGTCCTTGCAATCTAGTAACTTAGATTCCATTTATGCTTCTACACAAACTATTTATAGTTGAATAAACTCTCATCACTTTGGTTCTAGTTGACTTCTTATTTTGTTTCACAGTCTTCTCCACAATAAGATTCATATACATGTATTTGAGAAATAATCATGAGAAATCACTTGATTTGATAAGTTGATTAATAAACAACTTAATTTACAAGACAAAAGATTTCATCATAGATTTACTTCATTAATGCAAAGAAAATTGATGGGATATTCCAATATTTTACAAAATGAAACCTTAGTGTAACTTTAATTAGGATTTGTCCATTAGTCCTTTTAATACGATCTTTAGTGTCCATTCTAGGACTCAAGGAAATCTTGTGCTTGACATGTTTCATCCTATGAACACAAACTCAGGATGTGATTCAAATTTTAAAATAAGTTTAGGTCTGCAGGAACTTATAAGATCTTAATACTTTACATTTTTAGACAAAAGGCCCTGGATCTCATCTATAAATTCTCCCCTCCACTTCCTAGCTATGGTCCCATATGGTTCTCCCACAATTTATATTCCTTTGTATCTTCCCTTCCCTCCACTTTGTGAAAGCTAGATTAACTTTAGGATATGATTTATCCCATCCCACTTCCTATCTTATTGTCTAGTTTTACATCATTTCCCCATAACATCGAAACACTCATTTCTTCCTAATTGTAGAAGCCTAACTGCCTTGAAGAAATCATTTCTTTCTTCAATTCATTTCATCCAATTCCCACTTGAAGTTTTGTAACATTTTTTGCAAAAGTTTGCCAAGTTCATATACCCTGTCCCAAGTCAAATTTTTACAAATTCTTCAAAAGATTCCACCCACCCCAAGTACTCCCCTGCATGACTTAGGACCACCATTAATGACTTTCAATGGACATGATATGATGTAATATTTCCTCCAAATTCCTCTTAACATCGGTGGACCCCTCAAAAATATGATGAGTTCAAAATAGAAATAAAGTGAGGAAAAGCACAAGTTAGCACAAAAAATGGGAGTTAAAATGGGTTAAAAATCAAGAAGAAAAGATAAAAATATGAGTTATTTCATGCATTAAAAACCACAAGGTCACCCATTTTAGGAATAATGTCACCACTTTTACTAATTAAGGTCACTCAAGTAACCTAGAGACACTAGGGGCAACCCTAAGACACAAAGAGGTGACCCTAAGTAGGAAAAATGAAGGGGGCACTAGGTAAAAATGTGAGGTAGGGAAGGTCAATTTGGGGGTTGAAAAAGATGCTCAAGAGGGGGAAGAACACACAGGACATGCCACCAAGAGTGAAACTACTGGTAGGAGTGTAATTCACACCTACATGACTATGATTAGGACTTATTTATCATCATCAAATTGTCATGTAGGCTTGATGTGATTTTACTACTTATAGATACCAAATGTTAGGAGTTTCAAGCCACAAATACTAATTCCACATAACCTTAATGAGAGAAGCTATGCTAACTTTTTGAATGTCTTAAGGGGTCCTAATTTACGATGTCTTAAGGGGACGTCTTAAGTTCTCAAAATTTGGTGAAGTTGCCCAAAGCAACCAAATTGAACAATATAATAAATCAAATTTAAAGTAAATTCTAAGTAGAAAAACATGGACATTTAACAAATAAAATACATAAAATAATAATTTTGATAAATTTAATATTGTAGAGTATAAAATTGTGTACATACACATGTATACAAATTTCTGAACAAAATGTGTAATAATGTAATTGTGTATGTACATATATGCCAACTCAAAATAATGTAAATACAAAATGTCGTTATATGTCATCTCAAGAAAATCCAAAACTTGAGGAGAATGTAGCAGGTCTTCATGCCACCTGATATAAAAATAATACAAGCAATTTATCAATATATCTGAATCAAAACATGTATTTTAATTTATATAAAACTATCTAGATATACACAATTTGTACCTGTATTTACGAGTGCCTCTCAAGTTTTTGTTTCAAAGTATTTGATGAATTTGTAATGATGGCCTGAGGATATAAAAGGATAAATTAAATCAATTTCAACTAATAATGCACAAGAAATATCAAAACATGTATTTAATACATATTTAAAACAACAATATAAATCTATTTAACTATATTTACCTGTATTTACTTATTCCATTGTACCATCTCCATCCTCTCTTTTTTCCAATGCATCGATGATTGTCTCATGGTCTTCCATAGAAATGTTCCATAACTCTTTATTTGTAGGTTTTCCGCGATACCTCTCCAGTTTTATATTTGTTGCCAACACCAAATGTGAGTAGTGTATAATCTTCTTATGTGTTCATAATCTTCGAATGCAGGCAAACCATTCTTCCTTATTAGGTATTTCCGTAGCCAAGTGCCAACAACCACCACCGAACCTATTGGATAATGATAGGCATCATCAAAGAAATACTTAAAATTTGCTTAAGGGGATCAAAGAAGTTCTTAAAATATGCTTAAGGGGATGTCTTAAGGGGATCATCAAACCTGTTGGATAAGGAAAGCCATCATCATCTTCTCGAGGTGCTGTTAACTTATGTTTAGTCTCCACACAACGAGCCAACCAATATTCAGTTTCCTCTTCATTATTCTTTGGTGCAACAACAGCATACACATGTCCTGCAAAACAAATTTTGATTCAATAACTTGCACATGTCCATAAAATTTGACCAATCAACATACATGCATTCATATGTACACATAAATAAATAAAAGCACTACAAATTAGTAATCAAAGTGAAATAAAATGAAATGATTTGAATTAAATTACCTTCTTGTACAAGGTCTGAAACACGGTCATAATCGTCTGATACAAACAGTTGATCATTGTCTTCAATTGTTGTTTCACTTTGATTATGTGCTTGTGCAAGTGTCAATGGTCTTTGTTTCCACTCTTCAACCCATTCTGTATTCTCACATGCTTCCCAATCTCCTGAAATACAAAACTGACAAAAACATGCAAGCTCCCTTGTCCAGATAGTCCATGTACTTGCATTCGAACTCCTAAATGAATGCCATTTAGTAGATCCACTAATTGTTTGGCAATCAAGTCTAGGTAGAATATTTTCTTCTTCAACCAACCAAAAGAATCGACGAACTGTAGAGTACTCACTTGATCCAGGTGTACATAATCTTGTATTGCACCAATCTACAATCCCACGTGCATCTTTAAATTTTACTGCATCCTCAAATTTTAATTGTTGTCTAGCAAGAATTCTTTTAACACATGCACCAGCTCCATCATGTTCTCCTTTACCATGTCCAGCTTCAAAAAAATTCCACATATGTTGGACATTATTCTCCTTGTGAACCCTACATAACCAATAGAACATTCGAGCATTCTTGAACTGCCCCGTACAATTATCTGACCATATAAGATGTTCAGTCATCTGGATTCCTCTTTCTCTTAAATTTGTATAAAATATATTGAAACAATATTGAACAAACTCTGACGAGTGTAACCGATTGTCACTCAAATAGAAATGATACTCCCTCAAAACTTTTCTATCATTCTCTGTGCTATCATCTGCATGTCTATAAACAATATGAACAAACATAGCAACCTGCACTGAATTGTAATATTGTGATTGAATTTCCTCTTGCGGAGCTAAAGTATAGTTTTCTGCAAAATCAACCACTGATAGCATAGTACCAACTGGAAATGTGTTTCTACATTCACGAAATTGTCCATCAAGCCATCGAGCTTGTTGAGAGTGCTTGACATATTTTGGTATAATTTTACTTTTAAATTCTGATATGAATGCATGCACACTAACCTTTTCTGTAATTAAATCACAACGCTTTCCAAATTTTCCATCTTTTAAAGAATATTCAACATTCTTAAATCTTTTAACATCCACTAATTGTTGTCCAAAATCATTTTCAACACTTTCATGCATACAAACTCTTAACAAAGAAAGATTGCCACAACTAATGCATTGTCCAGAAATACATGAACTTAAATAAAAACCTTTTTCATTAGATCTTTCACAGAACAAACTTGATATAAACTCTTTTATTGCTTCAGTTGGCATATTAATATCACATTCGTGTATAATCATGTTACGATGTAAAGTACAACATATATATTGAAACACATCATAATAGTAACGAAATTGAACATGCATTTTACAACAACAAGATATTCGTTCCTTATTAATCTTTACATACCATGGTTTGCATTTTTCAAAAGATCTTTGACTTATTTTAATATTACCAGGTAACACTAATTCATCACAAAATTTTCTATAAAATTCAGTTTGCGTTGTATCTAATAGGTGTTTTGGATGAGGATCGCGAACTTTGGACCCCACTCTTAATTTTAAAACATCTCTAGCATTAGACGATATCCTAGTATTATCATGCCAATATTTTTTGATCAAAGATCTGATTTCAACATTTAGTTTCATGTCAGATCTCGGGAGTCGACCACTAAAACTCCAACATTGGTTAATTGGATCATTTTCTATACTTTCTCTTCTTTTTGCCGCTCTTACCAATGTTTTAGGATGTATTTTTAGAATTCCACTAATATTGCTTACCATTCTTCTATTCAAAGTTGTTTTATTCACTATAGCAGTTGTTATAGCTCGTCTTGCTGCATTTTTATCTTTGGATCGACTATTACTTCCAATAGACTCAATGGCACTAGCAACAGTAGACATAGCATGTTTTAGTGATTGATCTTTTTTTCTTGGTTTAACAAAAATGCCTAACATTTTCATTACTTTTCTCATTTTCCACATTCTCATTAATTGCATCATTAGTTGACATTGAAATGATAGTTTTTTACGATAAAAAAATTCCTTATATAATCTATTGGCATGTGTTCTTATTTGTCTCCAAGAAATTTTACCAGGAAGATTATCCAAAACATCTCTTTCAATTTTAAAAAAATATTTCTCATTTTCAACATCACTTCCTAGATTTTCATTTTCATTTTCAACTTCAAAACGATTTTCATTTTCAACAACAAAACGGTTTTCATTTTCATTTTCAACAAAAGGATTTTCGTTTTCATTTTCAACAACAAAACGGTTTTCATTTTCATTTTCAACAACAAAACGGTTTTCATTTTCATTTTCAACAAAAGGATTTTCGTTTTCATTTTCAACAACAAAACGGTTTTCATTTTCAACAACAAAACGGTTTTCATTTTCATTTTCAACAACAAAAGGATTTTCATTTTCATTTTCAACAAAAGGATTTTCATTTTCATTTTCAACTACAATTTGTTTCAAATTTTGATCTCTACGAATATTATCAATCTCAACATTGTTATATCCAGCTTGTTTTAAATCTCCTATCAACACTATTTCCATTTCATTCAAAAGTGGATTTGAAGAAGTACCTGGATTTGTGCCCATTGAAACATTCTCCATAGCATTAATAGAGGGATTTGAAGACATACCAGGAGTAGTTTGCATAATCGTATTAGTTTCCACATTCACCTCTTGCAAACTTGCATCATCTATATCCATGGTCTCCTCAATGTTTTTATCTTCAATAGTTGTGGAATTGGATGCTTCAGCATTGTTCATTGATTGAATCTTTACTCTTCTATCTCTTTGCCTTTTTGCCTCCTTCACTCTCTTTGCTTCAATTTCTTCAGGGGTTAATAGCTTCCTATCTTTCCTCTTATTACGACTTTGTGATCCCATGATTAAAAAATTTATGAAGCATGTAATGTCAAAAACTTGAATGTGTTTCAAATCCTTCAAACAAGTACCAATTCAACAAAATTCCACTCAAATAACGTCTCCATGATGGCTTCTATCAAAATACCAACAATACTTCAAGTTGATGGACCTGCAAAAGAAAGAAATATGCCAAAGAATGTTGCAAGAGTCGCTGTCGGCCGTACTGTAGGGCAAGTTGCAGAAATGACAGTGATAGTACAGTCTTATTAAAAAAAATGGGCAAATATAAAACGGGATCCCGTTATATAAAACGGGATCCCGTTATATAAACGGGATCCCGTTTACTACGCGATCCCATTTATTAAACGGGATCCCGTTTTATTCACCACCGATGGAGTAGTAAACGGGATCCCGTTTTATAGAACGGGATCGCGTTCTATAAACGGGATCCCGTTATTCAAAATTTGAATTTTAGGCTCGGGTTTTGCTTTGTAACCCGCTTCGGAAAATACTTTGGGGACCCGACCCTGACCTCTGGTCCTAGTTTGACCTGCACCTTGAAGGCCCTGTCAATGTTACAACAAAATAGTGACTTTGGGCACATATTTAAAGGCCTATTTTGCAGAATATTTTGACGAAATTAAAACCCATTATAGAGGAGACAATGTAGATTCTAAATATGTAATTTTTTTTACAATTAAATTTTTTTTTTAATTTTTTAATCAATTTATGATGAAATAGGTTCATAACCTTGAATTATCAGGGTTTTTTAATATTTTAATAACTTTTTATTAAAATATTTTTTTGTAAAACAAATTGTATGAAAACGTACTTTAGACAATTCTTTTCAATTTTAAAAAAAAAAATTCAAAAAATGTTAAGTTTAGGTCATCTTATGCGTGACGTACACGATGATTTTTTAAAAGACAAAAAATGACCAATAAAAAATTAATAAAAAAAAAATTATTCAATAAAAAATTACAAATAAATATGAAAAACGTGCTTCAGTGAGTTACAAAGCTTTTCCCAAAAGGATTTTGAAAAATATGATTATTTAGGTCAAAATATGGATGACGTACACGTACATGGTATAGTAAAAAAAAAGTGACTTTTAAACAGTGGTTTTTAGAAACGCCTATTCAAAATCAATTTCTATCATCTGGGTATTGAAAAAAATTACATATTTGGAAACTAGACTCCGAGTACTACATTTCATATTTAGTGACTTTTTCCAAGATTCCACCTTTAAGTGCTTCAAATTTTTAGGTCAAATGTGACAAATTCTGAAAATCAGGAAAAACACTTCCACTTTTTGGCCAAAAAGTGGACACAACTTCTTGCACACACCCCTATGCTACATATCAGATGCTAAAGGAGAATGTGGATTATGATTTGTGTGAGCTGTTGTTGAACCAATTGATGGAGAATCTACAAAAGATCAAGAAAGACAAGAAGAACTCCTTCAAATATGGTATGTTGGTCATATGCTTATTCTTCTATTTTATGAATGAATTACTAGAATCAAGAGGCTTAGTCTGGACAAATGATAAACATGTAGCACTACAAATTAGAGACTATTTGTATAACCTTGGTGATGCAAAAGCCCAAAGAACTGCACTCTGGGCTATTTTAAGAACTTTTAGAACATGAAGCACTCTAGGGAAAGGATCCCCAAAACAATAGTTGAAAAATATAAGGATACAATCTGTTTCATGATAAACACACATCAGTGTTTGATGGAGGTAATGGAACCAAAGACTGTGTGGGTTATGCCCATGGGATATGAGGTTGAGGAAGATGTATTGGAGTTGTATGCTCAACATTTGTTGAACCAACCTAAGGACACTGCTTGGTAGAAAGGTTTGGCACTTTTGAAGAATTGAACATAAAGATCCATGTTGAACTCCGGCAACCAGAAATAAAAAGAAAAGTGAATAAGCAAGTTGAAGCATATGCGGAGAGCATAGGTATAACAAAAGAAGTAGTGAGGGAAAACAGGGAGAGGTTAGAGAAATTTGAGAAAGAAAAGCAAGAAAAGAAACAAGGAGGTGCTCCAATAGAGACCTCTACCAAAACAAGAACAACTAGGAGTTCTGTTGCTGCCCCTGTTCCTCCTAAGACTGCAAAACCAAAAGCAAAATCTTCCGTAAAAGGGGACAAAAGGAAGAAAAAAAAAGCATCCCAGACCTATGAAAGCACAAGAGAAGAAGAAGAAGATATAGATTCTGACATTAAGATCAAAGAACTAAAGGTCATAGGCACAAAAGCGGCCAAGATATCCAAGGAGATGCCCTCCAGAAGCAAAAGGGAAAGCAAGAGGCAAAGGACACATGAATATGTAGAGAAGCCTACCCTTTCAATAGATGACATCATTAAATCAGTTATTGTAGATGGAAACTTGGCTCCAATAACAGAATTCTATGATGACTATAGTGATGCTGATAAAAGAGTACTTGAGGAAGCAACGGTAAGATACTTGAATATCTACAACAAGGCTCTTACTGAGATATGTTCATTGATACCAAAAAGCCTTGAAAAAATTTTGGAACTGAGAAAAGAGAATGCAAAAAGAAAGGATCTTGAGATCCGAGAATGAATATTGATACAATTATGCCCCCAAATTACTCTGAAGCAAATGAATTTGATATTCAAAGAAGCCAAGGATGAGTTCCGAAGTAAAAATGAATGAATAAGCTTATGCTTGGGGAGACAGACAAGATTGCAAGGGAAACAAAAGAGATTCTCTAGAGTGCTTTGAAAAATCATAATCTTCTTGTTGTAGAGGAGGTAAATGTAGAGATTGAGTCATGAGACATGGATGTCAAAGGATTAAAGAAGAATAAGCAACAAACTGAAACTTTGGACTTTTCTAGTCTAGAAGAGGAAGTGCAAAAAGAAGAAGAGGAAGTATTGATAGAAGAAGGAAAGGTTGGCCATGATCCTCTGGATCCTCCAGGTACTGATGACTCCAGAAAGGACTAAGAGAAAGAAGAAGAAAAAGGGAAAGAGAAGGAAGAAGAAAAAGCAAAGGGAAAAGAAGAACTAGCAGAAGGAGATGGTGCTAATGCACCAAAGCAAGATAGTCTGGTTGCTACTGCTGACAGAGCACAAGGGAAGGAAACTAAAATAGCAAGTGTGGTAAGAGACACTTTAGATGTAGTGTAGAGTTTTCTCAGCAAGGAGATGCTAGAGTTAGATGAGCCATAATTGATACAAGGACCAATCAATTTGAACACTCTCTCTGGACCAAATGCTGAAGATATCATCATTTACACAGGCCAAGGCAAGGGAGAAAATACTGAAGTCTCACATAGAAAATAGTGAGTTGATAGGCCTAGCATCCGGAATACTAGAGAAGATCATGCCCACATATCAGAAAAATACATCTGATTCTCCTTCTAGTAATTTGAAAAATCTTGTGTACTCTGTAAATACAAATTTTGATTCTTTTGAGAAGTCGGCTGAAGTAAAGATCTGGAAAGAATTTTTGGATAAGAGGTTTAGTGAACTAAAAGGCCTTATAGATAATGATAGAAAAATACTCGATATTGGTATAAAGAGTATTGAAAATGCTCTTAAGGGTGATGGTGATGTATATAAGTTTTGTTTATCATGGCCCAAAATAGTAGAGGATATTGAGAAAAAGATAAAGGAGCAGGAGCAGGAGAAAAAGTTGCTAGACCTATCTCAAAGTTTTGATCCTTTAACAGTATCTCCAGTGAGCCAAGAATGTCAATCAATTAGCCTAACAAATGAAATAAAGAAGTTTATCAAAGAAAAGAAGAACATTATGGAAAGAATGGGTGAGCTCCAAGGACTTATTACCCCTAAGTTGGAAACAATGTTTAATACTTTGTCAGAAGCCCAAAGTACTACCCAGACAAGTGATCCCTCATATCAAAGGAAAGCATAAGCATATGCATTTCTACTGAGTGGACACATTTCAATTTTGGATGGTATGAAGAGAAGTTGGGCCACCGAATTTGTATAGTTAAAGAGTACTTTTATAGATATCCTTAAATATGTGTAAATATAACATATGGATGGTTTGTACATATGTGGTCATATATACAGATATTTTGCATCATTAGTGATTGTGGATCCCACCCTTTTCCATTGATGTCAAAGGGGGAGTGAAGAGCAGTGAAAAATGAGGAATCCAGCAAAGAGGGAGCACCAAAAAGTAGTGTGAACAACAATATGGAGCACAAGCAAAGGGGGAGTTATTCTGACACTTAGTCATTTTTCACTAAGTGTTGCCATCAATGCCAAAGGGGGAGATATTTGGCAAGAGACACTGCTAGGCATGATAAGTATTGTCATTGATGGCAACTAAGTCTCTACTACATATCTGCATTGCATAGTTTTCCCATACTGGAAATTAGATTGAAGATTTGTCTAAGTTCGGGAAGTCAAGAACAGAGTGTGTGATAGGGTCTGGTATCTTGGTTTGGATCCCTCTGATGGTAGATCATAGTTTGTTGTAGATCTGATGGAGTCATAAACATTGTCAGGATAATCTAAATCCAAAGTTTTGGCCTCCTGTGATGAAGGATTCAATAGTTATTAGCATCTGAGTATCAGGTTAACAGTTAGACAGAGAAGACAGAAGAAGAATAGGCTGACCTTGTAAATGATCTTGGTTCTGGATGTATGGAAGTTATTGATTGGACAATTAGTAATGACCAGTGATAGTGGTTGACCTAATTGATGATTTGTGAGTGCACGTTTTGGTCCATGTCTCAAGTTATGCATGGATTTAGCCGATAGAGCAGAGTATTCAATAAAGTTCCAAGTGTTCTTGAAGCTCACTGGAAAGTGATTGAAGATCAGGATGCGGATATATATAGCCAATGGATTTGAATTATTTTGGTGTGTGTGTGATGTGACTATGGAATAAGTGTGAAAAAGGATAGAGATCTAAGGTCTGAATGTTGGCAGAATAGTAAACAAGGCAGAGTAAGGATGAAGTGTATCAAG
This sequence comes from Cunninghamia lanceolata, assembly GCA_027924645.1. Lineage (NCBI taxonomy): Eukaryota > Viridiplantae > Streptophyta > Pinopsida > Cupressales > Cupressaceae > Cunninghamia > Cunninghamia lanceolata. The sequence goes on from BSBN01000404.1 coordinate 7,000,268, forward strand.
TTAGTATTATGTGCTCAACTGGAACTGAACCTTTGCATTAGTAGATGCTAATTATCAGTTCAAACTCATATGTAATTCTCTTTCTATAGGCAGTGAGCCTTCCTTTGAGCAGTGAGCCTGAATGCATGTGCATTCCCCATTATAATACTTTTAACAGAGTGTAATCTTTGTGGATTAACCCCCACCGTGGTTTTTCCCTTAACCAGGTTTCCACGTCAAAAATCTTGGTGTCAAGTGTATTGTTTATGTTTCTGCTCATGTGTCATTGGTTCATGCTTTAATATTTATCATTAATTTAATTAGAAGTTGTAAAAGAAGATTAACGGTAGAAAAGTTTAAATTATGTGACAACTGATTCACCCTCCCCCCTCTCAATTGTCTGGACCATTTCCAACAATTTATTGGTAAAGGGAAAGGAATGATTTCAGAACTAAAGTCTCAATGTGTGGCTAAATTTGAAATGAAAGATCTTGGTGCAGCTAAACACATTCTTGGGATGGAAATCAATAGAGATATAGTGAACAAAAAACTATGGCTTGGCCAGAGTAAGTAAGTCAATTCAATTTTACAGAGGTTTAACATTCATGATTATATATCATTGTGTGTTTCTCTTATAGTTAGAATGAAGTTATCTACTTCACAATGTCCAACATCCCCATCAGAGATGGAATACATGAGTGGAGTACCGTACTAGAATGCAGCCAAAAGTTTGATGTATGCTATGGTCTGTACTAGACCAAACATTACCCAAGCAGTGGGAGTTCTTTCCTGATATATGTCTAATCCTGGTAGAGTTCATTGGGATGTAGTTAAAAGAGTCTTCAGATATTTTTTGGGTACCTCAGAGTATTCCTTATGTTATCATGGTAATTTGATAGGAGACAGGTGTTCCCTTGATATTCATCATTCTGTGGATTCAGACTAGGTAGGTGATATCGATAGTAGAAGATCCACTAATGATTATGTGTTTACTTTGTTTGGTGGTGTAATTAGTTGGATGAGTAAGTGATAGGCTACGGTTGTTTTGTCCACTATTGAAGCTAAGTATATGGTAGCTACTCAAGCTTATAAAGAAGCCATTTGGCTTAAGAGACTATTTTTAGATATTAGAATAAAGCAAGGTATAGTGACAATTTATTATCACAGTCAGAATGTGATCTACCTAGCTAAGAACTTGACATTTCATACTAAGACCAATCACATTGATGTACAATATCATTTTGTCAGAGATATAATTGAGGATGGCAGGGTGAAGCTAGTTAAGGTGAGACTTTGATGAATGTCACAGATTCATTAACTAATCCTGTGAGCACATAAAAGTTCATATGGTATTCAGAGTCTATGGGACTCTCATCCTTTAAATCATGGTGTTGATACTCCCTTTTCTCTTGCAAGGTGTTCAACAAGTGGCAAAATGTTAGGAAAAGTGTCTCAACCTTGTAGTTACAAAAAGTGCAATTTTTTGGTTATAAAAACTCAATTTCTAGGCTACAGGTTTGGTTTTAGCCAAAATAAAAATTTTAGGTGGTCCACACTACCATCGGCAGTGCCTGATGCATAGATCTCTTTGAACTCTTCAATTTAAAAAATGGGCCCAATCAACCTCCCAGATCAAAATTTATGGCCTAATTGGGCCTCCCATATTGAAAATGTAAAAATGTGTTGGACACAAAAAAGAGTTGTAACCTTGGGGGAGTTACACATGTTGATGCATGTGTTGACACATCATAAGGTGTCTTTGATTAGAGATAATTTGGGTTCCACGTTTTAGTGGTTTTAGTTCATGGCTTTGTAATTACCATTTGATGGTTTCATGTATTGTATCTCCTATATATTAGGTGCTTGAGATGGAGGTTATGTGTGAGAGTCTTATATATTTTGAGTTACCTTTAGATATTTGGGTGGTGATATTCTTGTGAAATCTTGATCTGCAAGTATATTGTAATCTTATTGAGATTTCTGAATAATATATTGAGATATTTTTGGAGTATTAGGTTTTGTCTCCTGAAAGGGTTTTCCCCACATAAATCACTATGTTGTGGTATGATTGCTATTTATGTTTATTTTTATACAATTTTTGTAACGGTTGTAAAGATATAAAAAGTTGTACATAACCCTCCTCTCAAGATTATTGTAGGAAGTTGTTCATCTACCTTAGCTTCCTTACCAAGAATCCACTACAAAATCATTGGTTAATAAGATTTATCTATGGAAGTTGTACACTTTGAGGATGGGTGATGGTGATTCTATTATTAAGCAGCTAAATGCATTCAATGTGATTATAAATGAGTTTCAATCTATGGGTGTGAAAATAGAAGAGAAATATCGATGCATCACCCTTTTGTGTTCTTTTCCAAATTAATGGGACAACTTGGTAATGCTATTGGAAGGATTGTCACAAAATTAGTACTTGATGAGATCATGATTACTTTTCTCTCCAAAGAGTTGAGGAGAAAGGATATTAAATCCACCAAGGAGGCTTTAGTTGTTTGTGGGTGGTCTAAAGAAAAAGGTATGAAGAAGGACAAGATTAAAGACAAGGGAATATAAACTATGTGGGAGATATAAGTCTCCTAGAAATTCCAAGAAAAATGTTGGAACTATGATAAGACAGACCACTTTAAAAGATATTGCAAGGAGAATAAAAAGAAGAAAAAGGCCAAATCTAATGATTATTATGATAAATCTTATTTAGGAAGATGTAGGAAATGCCTTTGTTGTGGCCTTGGCAACACATGCATGTGAGGATGCATGGATGATAGATTCCAGAGCTTCTTTCCACATGACTACCCATCAAGAGTGGTTTTTCAATTATGAGAAATATGTTGGTGGGAAGGTATACCTTGGTGACTATTGGTAAATGGATATGTCACTGAAATGTGTTGCTAAAAAATCAGCTTGACTTGCCAAACAAGTAGTGACAAAGTTTACAACAGTTGGAGAGATTGTTATTAAGTTAACAATCTTCCTCTATATTTGAGAGGGGCAGCTCCCTCATATAAGGGGTTTAAGTTTTTCTAGGGGTATTATTTTAACTAGAAAGGAGGAAAGGCACACAAACTAAAACTAAAAGAAGAAAATAAGACCTCGGGATATGAGCACAAAGTCTCATACAAATGACCAACATAAGAAACAACTCAAAGTACCCATGTCTGAAAGATATCTACCAAATATTGCTTAAACATAAGAAAAAAAACATCTAAGTAGAGAATTAAACTCAAGATCTATATGTGAATGTTCAAATTCCAAAATGTAAAGATAGGGAAAATAAAATACACATAATTGTAAAATAAATCTTCAATATGTTTCTACAAATTTAACATAATAAAAATAAATAGTAATTTAGAATTAATGACCCAAACTTCATTTATATTCTTGACATCAAAATCTGAGAGCCAAAGTCTCTTCAAAATATTTATGTACAATATCTGTGAAAATTTTTTGCATCAAAGGAAAAATGGGAGAGGAATAACCCTAGAGGAAGTAGATCAAGAACTAGAAGAAGAAGCAATGGAAAAGAAGAAGAAAATCCTTTTCTCTACACCCAATCTCCCTTATATAAATTTACATTTGTAACTTATTTTCATAACTCTTTGAAAAGTAAAAATAAATAAGAATAAACTTAATCCTTTTTCTTTTCTTTCATTATAAGAATAAAGTTCACTTTTAGTTAATTCACTTTACAAAAAGAAGATAAAGAACAACAGAGTGTCATTGGGGAACATATTTATCTTTTTCATAGCTTTGGCTACTAATGGTATCATCTGCTGAAGTCCTTGATTGTGAGGAAGTTATTTTGGCCTTGCAATTTTCGTAGTTGGCAATTATTGGAGCTAGTACCTTCCCATTTGGAATGGACATGTTATTGAGATGTATCTTCCATGTCAACAAAGCCTCATTAACTTCTTCAATCTTTTTATAAAAATCAAAAATTTTCTTCTAGAAAGTGATCAAGGTAGCAAACATGTTACTTAACTTTTCCATAGTATTGCTATCAATAGTGTCCTTGAACAACTCTTTTGAAACCATTTCTTTAAAGTTATTCTTTACAATATCGTTATCAGACAAACTAGTTTCATCCTCCTTAAGAATATCAACATCAAAAGACAAGTAGTTAGCTCAATTGTCCTTTAAAATCAAATCACATAGTTTATCCAACCTCTTGAATTATACTAAAGCTTCCTTCAACACAAGAAACTTCTACTCAATCCCCTTAAACCATTTGATAATATCATCCTCTTCAGGTTTATTGAAAACTTGTTTTGCAACTAAAATGCTCACATCAATTTTTAGCATTTCTTAAAAATCCTTGACAATCACTTGTAACACTACATCCTCATTCCTAGATACTTAGGATTCAACATCAATTTATTTCTTCTTATCTAAAACTTTTTCATATAATTTTATGGCCCCTTCAATATAAAGAAGACCATTGAGAGTTATTTTCTCAACCCAGGATTTAGTTTCTCTACCATAAGCCTGATATTTACCAATCTTTTCTATAATGTTAGAGCTTATTCCTCTTGGTGATGCATTGCTCTTCAAGTTGCTCCCTTCTTTTTATTTCTCTATTCTTTCCACAAGCCTAGAAATAGACACTTGGGCATTGTGAATATCGCCTTCATGTGTAGATGGGCTAAGATCTACTCTGGTGATGCTATAATTTTCTTTAGTTGCTTCCTCTTCATTTTTATTAGTTGTACACTATAAATTTTTAATTATATTGGTTGCTAGAAGAGGAGTCTATCATCACTCTAGAAGTTGTGTGAATCTTTGTAGGTTGAGGTGTAGCTTGTAGCAAGTTTGATACTGCATCAAAACTATGATCCACCATTTGGGAATTGATGCAGGAGCATCCGAGTCCATAGGTGATCCTGCATCGCCCAAAAACATTTGTTTGTTTTCTTTTTAGTTTTGGCTTGTTTTGGTGGTTTTGGTATCTCTCTAACATCAGGGTACTTCTAATTTGGTCAAATTGGTAAAATGGAGATTTCATCTAATTGTAGTTTTAGAGCTCCGTGCGCAGTTTTACGAAAATAATTATTTTTGTAAATCCATAAGGGTTGGAGACAAATCCTTTTATAGGGATGTCCATGATAGTATTTTTCCAAATGTGGCAAGCTTTTGTGATCAGATTCTTTATTATTTGAGAGAAATTAATTTTCTATGTTTCTGTGTGACAATTTGCAGAAAATATTAATTCTGAAGTTTTATGAAAGTTGAGGTCAAGCAGTTTTGCAAGGGGATTTAGGGAGTCATTCCACACATCATGGCTAGTTTTTAGGTGAAAAGGAACATCTAGTTGAAAGCTACACCAAAAGTCAATTTTTAGCACCTGTCATAGTTGCATAGTGTAATTTCATCCCAAGTTTGTCTATGAAAATCTCAAAAGGGAATGTGGAGGTTTGTTAGCTATATGTTTTAATAATTTTGTTTCAATTGTCGCAATTGTCAATGACAATTCATTCTGGTACCATCATGATGATATTTGGGATTTGGTAGTTGTTCTATATATACAATGACCACTTTGGTAGACTAGTGAAATATATAAAATATATATGAGCAAGCATACATTTGCCCAAAAGAAAAATTGAAGAACTTCCCATAATACAAAAAAAGAGGTGTTTCATTTAGTGATGACTGAAACAGAAGAGAAGGTGCCATTTTTGTGGGGAGGGGGGAAGTTTTAATGAATATTTCTTTTGATTCCCAAGGCATTGGAAAGAGAAGGAGAGAGCACCAAGGAGTGGGAAGACAAAAAGGGGCTTGAATTTTATTTTGTTGCAGCAAGGGCATTGAAAATGATAGGGAGGAGGTGTAGTAAGGGGGGGCTTTGAGGGTCCATACATAGCAAAAACAAAATATAAAGAATTCCTTAGAAAATATAGCAGAGAAGGGGCACCAAAAAGGAGAAAGAGTTGACAGAGGTGTAGGTGTAGCCATATATGAAATATTTTATTACAATTTTTCTAGAATAGGCCATGTAGAGGCCAACAAGGAGAAGGTAGCCCATTACATTAATGTGTTGAGGCCAAGTATTCAAGAGGATTTGAGCCTGGTCATAATAACCACCATAGAAGATGTGTACCAATTTTCCTTGAAGGTGGAAGAGAAGATGAATAAAAGATTTGAAAGCAAGCAAAGAGAAAGAGGTCATGGTAGAAGGACTGGTGGAAGATCCTATGGAGGCCGAAATGAAGATCAAAAGAAATGTGAAGAAGTAGGCACCAGTTGAAATTAGAAAGGAGATAATGCCTACCGCCTTCATGACCAAAATAATGGTGGGCAAAGAAGAAGAGGAAGAGGAAGACCTGGACAAGGACCTAGAAGAGGAGGTTTTAGAGGAACTTGTTTCCAATGCGGATAAGAAGGACATCGAGCCTACGAGTGTCCCCAACATCAAGGAAGGAAAAATAGAAGACCTAAAGGTAATGCATGATTTGCACATGTAGATGAAGATGTGCAATCTGAGCATTCTGAAGATGTTGAAAGGGGACAAACCCTAGTTGTTAGAAGAACCTTGTTAAATGAGGAGAAAGAAACAGATCAGAGGAAGAATTTATTTCACACAAGGTGTAACTGTGAAGGTAAGTGTTGTGATATTATTATTGATAGTGGAAGCATTGATAATCTTGTCTTAGAGGAGATGGTTAACAAGTTGAAGTTGATAAGGAGAAGGCATCCACATCCATATCAGATTGCATGGTTGTAGAAGGACCATAGAGCTTTGGTCAATGAATAATGTTTAGTCAAGTTCAAGATCGGATACTACCATGATGAGATGTTGTGTGACATCATATCGATGGTTGCATGTCATATGCTATTAGGAAGGCCATGATAGTATGATAGGTGTTATGTCCATGATGGCCATGCAAAAACATATTCCCTTACAAAGGATGGACTTCATTGTAAGTTGAAGCCCTTGAAGGAGGTGGAAGAAAAGGTATGTAGTACTTCCAGAATTAGCTTGGTAGATGGTAGGAAATTTTTGGATGGTATGAAGCACGAGCGTTATTGCTTTGTGTTGATTCCTAAGATCAACTAGGAGAAATGTGAAGATGTACTAGTAGAAGTCTCAGATCTGTTGGAAGAATTTTGGGACATTATCTATGCTAATGTACCAAAAGATTTACCATCGGTGAGGAAGATAAGTCATCAAATGTATTTGACACCAGGAGCTAGTTTGTCGAATAAGGTAGCCCATAGAATGACTCCTATAGAGAATGAGGAGCTGAACAGACAAGTTCAAGAGTTGTTGAAGAAAGGACTAATAAGGGAGAGCCTAAGTCCATGTGTGGTACCTATAATACTAGCACTAAAGAAATATGGAGAGTGGAGAATGTGTACAGATTCCCGAGCCATCAACAAAATTACAATCAAGTATAGATTTGCATTACCAAGGATGGATGATATTATGGATTGCTTGAGTGGAGATAAGTACTTTATGAAGATTGATTTGAAAGTGGATATCACCAGATCTAAATTAGAGAGGGAGATAAATGGAAGACAACCTTCAAGACTAAGGAGGGTTTGTATGAGTGGTTTTTCATGTCATTTGGGCTAACCAATGCACCGAGCATATTCATGTGGCTCATGAATGAGGTATTGAAAGAGTTTATGGGAAATTTTGTTATTGTTTATTTAGATGACATTTTAATTTTTAGTAAGACTTGGAAGAGCATCTAATGAATATCAGAAGATTTTTAGAGAAGCAGAGGGAGGAGAAGTTGTAGGTTAATATGAAGAAATGCAGTTTTGCAAAGAAGGATTTGGTATACCTGGGATTTTTTGTCTCAACTGAGGGTCTTAAGATGGACCTAGAAAAATTAAGGGTTTTTTTTTAACTACCCATGCCAAGGAGTTCTATAGAGGTAAGATTTTTTCATGGTTTGGCAAGTTTTTATAGAAGATTTATCAGGAATTTTAGTAGCATTTGTGTACCCCTAACTGAGACAATGAAAGGGGATAGAAAGGAGTTTATATGGACTATAGGAGCAACCAAGAGTTTTGATACATTGAAGCAGAAAGTCATAGAGCAACCTATTTTGGCACTTCCATATTTTAATAAATTATTCCAGGTAGATTTTGATGCTAGTGGAAGTGATAGAGGAGTTTTTTTGAGCCAAGAAGGTAAGCCCATTGCCTATTTCAATGAGAAGCTTAATCATGCCAAGAAAAATTATTTTGTTTATGATCAGGAGTTTTATGCTATAGTATAGGCTTTAAAGAAATGGAGACATTATTTGTTTCCAAAAGAGTTTGTTCTATATACTGATCATTAAGCTTTACAATATCTTAATAGCCAAGGGAAGTTGAATCAAAGGCACTTAAAATGAGTTTAGTTTTTGCAAAGTTATACTTTTGTTTTGAAGCACAGGAGTGGAAGATCAAACAAAGTTGTAGATGCCTTAAGTAGAAGGAAAAATTTGTTGACAAAGATGAAGATAGAGATCGTTGGGTTTAATGAACTCAAGAATTTGTACCCTAAAGATCCAAACTTTGTAGAGGCCTAGAAAGTGTGTTTGGAGCTTGTTACCCTAGATAGGACAAGATGGTTGGATTATATGATCCAAGATGGTATGTTGTTCAGAGGAAGCCAGTTGTGTATTCTAAGGAGTTCCATGAGAGAGAATCTGATTAAGGAGAAGCATAGTGGAGGGTTAGCAGGATACTTTAGTCTAGATAAGACCATTGTTGTTGTTAGTGAGAATTATTACTAGCCACAGTTGCACCAGGATGTGAAGAAATTTATGCAAAGTCATAGAGTATGCCAAATGGTCAAAGGAGTGAGTCAAAATACTAGACTATATCATCAATTACCTATACTAGAGGGGCCATGGGAGGATATTAGCATGGACTTCGTTCTTGGTTTACTGAGGACACATAGAGGGCATGATTCAATATTTGTGGTGGTTGACAGATTTTCAAAGATCGTACATTTCATGCTGTGTTAGAAAACTAGTGATGTTCACATTATAGAGTTGTTTTTAGAGAGGTGGTTAGACTACATGGTCTACCAAGGAGTATAGTTTTAGATAGAGATACCAAGTTTGTTTGGTATTTCTAGAGGATCTTATGGAAGAAGCTGAAGACTGAATTAAAGTTCATTTCTATACATCATCCACAAACTGATGGATAAACAGAGGTAGTGAATCGAAGTTTGGCCAACCTATTGAGATTCTTAGTAGGAGATAATCCCAAGGGATGGGATTTGATATTACCAAAGGTCGAGTTTGCATATAAAAATTCTATCAACAGGAGTACTAGTAAATCCCCATTCCAAATTGTATATGGGAGTAGTCTGAGAAATGCTTCTAATCTAAGAAAGATAGACAAAGGAGATAAGTGTAGTGTCAAGGATGGAGACTTTGTAGAGCACTTGAAGAGCTTGCATGAAGAGGTATGACAACACATTAATAAAAGGAATTCTCAGTACAAGGCTAAGGCAGAACAAAAGAAAAAGTTTAAGGAATTCAAGGTTGGTGATGAAGTCATGGTTCACCTAAGGAAAGAAAGGTTCCTAATGGGGACATATAACAAGTTGAATATGAAGAAATTTAGACCATCTGGATCCTGAAGAATCATGAATCAGGAAATGCATATGAGGTAGAGCTTCCAGAGGGGATCAACATTTCCCCTGTGTTCAACATTGTTGATTTAATAGAGTATCATGAAGGTGGCATAGAGGATAGATCAATAGAAGAATAGTGGAGTATCCTGGCATCTACTTCAAAGGAGGAGATAGAAGAAATCCTGGATAGCCATGTGCGAAGAAGTACCCAAAACAAGCAATATGAAGAATATCTAGTTAAGTGGAAAGGAAGGCATGTCGAAGACTCTTCCTAGGTTTCCAAGGCAGAGGTTGACCATTTGGGTTTTCCTCAAACACCTGAGATGTGACAAGGTCACTTCTTAAATTACCTTGGGTGTCTGATGCAGGAGCATCCAGTGGTGTAAGGGAAATCTTGCATCACCCAAAAAATGATGATTTTATTTTTAGTTCTTTTAATTTTGGCATTTTTGGATACCCAATTGCTTGAATAATGATGTAGAACCTTTCATTTTTCCAACCTGCTAAAAATAGCCAACTGCTATTTTTAGAAAGTTTGCATTTGAGCACTATGGAAGCAGAAATTTACTCAAAGCTTCAGAATTGAAAAATATAACCTTTGGTGAAGGAATTGGCCAAATATCACTTGTGGGCTGAAATATATTAAAGTTTTCATTTCTTTAAAAACCCCTGAAAAAGTTTCAAAGTCAAATATGAGGCACTTAGACCCCGTACGGCCCCGAAAAATGGGCAAAATTAGTAGAGTAGATTCTAGGTGTGTAGAGAACTTTCTTTCCAACACATCAAATGGTTCATCAATTAGACACTTGGATAAAAAGTTATGGCTCCCGAAAGTTGACCTATTTTTGGAGGGAGTTACAAATTTTGAAAATTAGGCTGGAAGGCACTAAAAAGGGCTATTTATGACCATTTTTGGGAATCCTTTGGGGTAGTAGAGAAAAATGGGGAAATTGGAGAGTTAGAAAAAGGGAAGGAAAATAGAAACCCTAGCAGATTTGAAGCTATAGAAGGCAGAAGGTTCTAGAATCTAGAGATAGGAAGCTGTAATGTATTATAGTCTATTGAGGATTCATCCTCTGATTTGATTACAGTTTATATAATGAAATGTGTTGTTCAAATTAATAAAAAAATTCTTATTTTCTATGTCTAATCTGTGTTATTATGTGTTTTAGGATTGACCCCCTCAACAAGATCATCCATCATCTCCTATTGACCCTATCCCAGATCCATCATCCTATCCCATTAGACCCAACGCCTTCATCCCTAGTGGTTCTCTCATAGGAGAGGAACAACTTCTATCCACCACCCTGCCTTCCCCATCTAATAATGGACTCACATCTTGTTTCCAAAACAATAAACATCCCATCGCACATCACATGCTCCAAAACATGAATTATCAAGGTAAAGGCTTAGGCCTCCATGAACAAGGTATCTTGGAGCCCATCCATGTCCAAATCCCTCCATGCTCGCATGGCCTTGGCTATACATCTCAAGGCAAACAATCCAAACATGTTGGTACCATCCGCACACCTCATAAGGCATCCTCTTCCAATCCCAAGTTAGGTGCCCCTCATCACACCTCTAAATCATGCGTAGCCATCCCTCCTCCCCCATATTATTTCATCCATCAATCAAAACATCCTCCTATCCCTAAATCTACTCTTCCTCCACTTCTCCCAACTCCCAATCTTCCCATCCTCAAATCCTCTCATCCCTCCATCCAAACATCCCACTCCCTTAAATCTCCTACAATCCCTAATCATGGCCAATGAATGCACACATTGCTTAAACATGAAGCTATCACAAAACCCAAGGGATTCAAAAATAAAAATTTGGATACCTCCTTAAAGCAAACAATCCACAAAAGCCTTAAGCTTATCATTCCATAGGGCCTCTATACACAAATCCAAATCAAAAATCCAAAAGGCTACACAAGTCCACACCTCGAAAAGAAAAATTCAAAACAAAAATGGTGTGGCTTCCCAATCAATAAACAACATTAAATCCAAATGAAGCATCCAAATCCCACTCCATTCCCAAATCCAAAAAATCCTATGTCCAATAAAAAAATCCCCAAAATTCTAAGTCCATTTCGATCCGTAAATCCCCAAATCAACAATCCCATCATACCCCATCTCAACCCCACAAATCCATTATGAATCCCCCATGTCCATTATTCCCCGCCCCCATCACACATATAAGCTTCAAAATCCATTACGGCGTGTGCACCCATTGGTCTTGATTCCCCTTGACCCCGTGACTTTTCCACATACCTCCATCCCCCATCCTAAACACCCTATTCTTCATCTCTCCCTCATCACACCCCTATGATCCATGCTTTTGCATAATCTACTTATCATCCATTATGATCATCCAAAATCCAATCATAATCCAGTATCCCCCATCCATCCTATCCACCCCATCTCCATCTCATCCACTCACCTACCAAAATCCATGCGCATGTCAATCACACTTGACATGGTCTATGTGTGACAACTATCCAACATGGGACATTATCACCTTGCTATGGAAATAGATGCTCGAGTCCCCATCCTTCATCCCAATCCTTCTCTCCACCCATCTACCCACCCCATCCAAATACTCTAAATAAAAATCAAAATAGTAAAGGGAAATCCTTCGTCCAATGGTCATGGCACCTTGGATAAGTACCATGATAAAAACCCATTTATGGGCATCATGTGTAGATTGATTATCTATGTACCTTACACTTGGGGGTGAGTTGTCTCATCTATCCCATTCTATAACTCCTATCTTATCCATCCTTATCCATTATATCCTCATACTTATCCCATTGAATCTATCCATCATCTCCTCCTACTTTTTCTCTTAATAAGTATAGGGGCATAATGTTGAAAATTTCTTTAGACATCTCTTGATACACCCAATCTTTTCCAAAAAATCCTATCACCCTATCATTGAAAGTATTGTCACACAATGTCTTGAGCATAATATCTAGAGTGGGGGCATATGATTCCTATGTGACATAGTCCTTGGAGATCACATCCTAAACTACTCCATCCATCTACCATGTATCGCCCAATCCATTCCATCCCCTATTGTCGATCCTTTTATCCATCCACGCCATTCAATCCCCCCTCATCCTTTCATCCTTGCCTTTAGACCTGATTTTCCCTTTTCATTGGTCTCTGGAACAAGGCTATCCAAATGCCATCCAATGAAGCCTTCGTATAAATAAAAAATCCAAGAAATAATCCAAATGCAAGTCAAGCCTTAATCTATGCCAATCTAGCTAAGCAATCTATCCAATCATCCATTAGTTTTGTTCCTAGCCTTTATGTAAATCTTGATCATAAATCTATCATCATCCAAACTTGCTTAAGAATGTAGCCAATCTTAAGCATAGTAATCAAATAAATTTGATCAATTCTTGCTTAAGGACTATCTAACTTAAGTATAGAGATCACATCAAGTCCTGCTAAAGAACTTAGCCCATCTTAAGTAGATATCTAATCAATCAATCAATCAATCATCTTTTTCTAGCTTGACAGGGGAAATAACCTTGTTTGTTTTTGAATCATTTTTGCATGCTTGCTTACTTTCTTGTGTATATTTATCATTTTATCTTGCATTTGCATCAAGTCCTTGCAACATATTGCTACACATGACATCATGGTCTTCCATATCATGGTGCCCTACACCATATGTTTGCTCGTGACCTTTTGTCTTTTTGAGCCAGTCATTTATGCATGAGACACATCATCACCCTGGTCTTTATACCTTCCAATGCATAATGTCTAGTGCTATATCAAACTATATGGTTGCTCACCTAATACAACATAATGTATTCTTCATCCATTTCATCCATCCCTTAACTTTCCTCCATCTCCTTAACCAATCCATTTCATACCTTTTGAGAACATACCTGTGTTCTTCAAACCCACCTATCCTCTCAAGGGGGCATCCCATCCTTACGTTCATTCCTCCTCGTCACTCCTTCAAGTGGCTGGGGCATCCATGTCCAATCATCTATACCTTATCTTATTTTAAATAATGTTACTTCTCTTAGTTGTAACATCATCTCAAAGAGGGGAAAAATGAAGACATTTAAAATTGACCATATCCTTACAACACCTCTAACATCACCTTTCGACACCACCTTATGTCACCTTGTGACATAGTTGTCCTAGACCCTTTCATGTCCCTTTCCATCATCTAGTTAATTAATTAAATTATATTTATTTAATTAAACTATTTACCATAATTCCCAAATTAATTAAATAAATTTTATTTATTTATTTAAGTTATTTTGTCACATCCCAAATTTTGACTATGTTTTACTTTTTACTTGCATGTAATTAGTAGTTGATTATGAATGAATTAATGATTTGATGTTATGTGAAAATGTCAAGATAAATCAATGATATCATGAGTTTATGTTTATATGAATAGAATTTATACATGTGATTATATGATGACATGATTATTTATTCATAAGGTTTATGAATTGACTAACAATGCACTAATCCCAATTTGGTGATTGCAAGTTGTAACCAGGAAACATGTTTTTCCACCCTCCGAGAAAGAGAGGGAGAGCATCATTAGAGAGAAGAGAATAGACCTATGGATAGAACATATTGGTTGCCATCTAAGTCTCATGCTTTCACAATTTAGTGAACCTTCGTTGAGTTTGGTAAGTTGTGTTTGACCAATTGGTCTGAGTTTGGTTTTGACTCGACAAATCATCGATTGTCAATTGGATCCATTAAGTTGAGGTTATTGTCAAAAACTAAGTCAGGATAGTATGACCATCGACAAGGAGTGGTCGATATTCATTAATTCTTGTGTGATATGAATATAGATTATATTCAAGGGAAAATATTTATTAGTGGTTAAACAATCTCATTATTAGAATTTCCTGATTGGAATTCTATTATGATAACCTATCTTTTTGGTGTTAAGTGATTTTGAGAGGGGGAGAATACCTCAACCCCATTCTCATATCTTGTCAAGTGTTAGAAATAATGCAAGTATATGTTGTATATAATTACATTATGTTGTTTTATATCTATTTAATATTATCTATAAGTTTAAACTTATAGTATGTTGTCAAAGAGCTTCATAAAGTAATGGTGTATAGTAGCAATTAATGCAAACCACTTCATGTTTTTACATGGGCACTCAACTCCTTCCTCCATGTTGGTTATGGAGGTAAGGAGGAGTTTAAGAGTGGTATTTAAAGACCAGTTACTTCACTACTTTTGCATGCCAACGTAGCATGAGAATAGGCAAAGATGAGGGGAGGATCTACGCCGGTATGGGAAGAGTTAAGCCTTTAAAAAGCTATATCTTTGAAGGTAAAGGGGCATGGGGAATAGACTATTGTTGAGACTCCAAGTACATGATAATAAGGAAGGACTGTGTTTGACAGAGGTAGGTTACTGTGCAAGCATCTATAGGAAATAAACATAGTGAGCACTATTATCATCCACGGGAAACATACATAGTCAGCACTATTATTAGTGTGAAAAAAGAGATTATTTTGTAGCTAGTTGAAGGAGAGACAGCATAGAGGTAGGAGATATCATTTTTAAAACAATTGTTTCATTCTTTCTCTACGATAAATCTATCCTATATAAACTTGCATAGATGTATTTACGTAAATTTTTAGAGATATGCAAAAAATGAGGTTAGGATCTCAATAGCTATGAAGGCATAGATAGGTATGAATAAGAGTAATATCCTTTTTTTATGAATAGAAATAATAGTCAGAGTGCAGGAGACATAGAGAAATATCATTGATATAGTTGTTAAAATAGTATAGTATAAACAATAGAATACTATGAAGAATACTTTTCTCTCCATTGTTTGATATCCTTGAACTCATAGAGAACACTGATACTTTGTTAAACATAGAAATATTATGATGTTAACTCTTTGTTATACCATCATTGTATCATCGAGTTCATAGAGTAAATAGGGAGTAACTTGTCTTTTGGTAGACACCAATTATGGCTAAAAGGTTTTTAATAACATTGTTATTTATGAGTATTCCTATCCGTAGATAGTAGTCTTTTACCTTTATTTATATTCGAGCAAGCATAGGATGCAATTGCTATCATAAAACAATAAAAACTTTGTAGTATCTATCTTATAGATTGTAGAAACTGAACCTCTGTAGAACTCTGCCTTAGACTTAGGAGTCGAGACCAATGAGTTTAGATAGAGATGGTTTTATATCTCAAATGTTTTTATATATACAAGTTTTATTGATTACAATCATAAGATTTTGTGATAGATTTTCTCTTATTTTAGAGCACATAGAAAAGATATTGATATCTTTAGAAACATCTAAGGATAGTGATATATTATCACATATGCATTCTACAACCATGACTAGTAATATTATTATATTCAAGGATGTTTTACTTGAGTTCACAACTGATTCTATAATGAGAGTTGGTGGACTTAAGAGGCCAAGAGGTCAAAGATATTGTACTAATATAATTATTGTAAATTCAAACCTTTTTAGGTTAAAAGATTGATCTTTGTTAAGAGTACCTATGATAATGATAGTATTCATTAAGACCTTATTAGAATAAAGATAAACTTATGTTCTGTGTTTATATGTGATATAACAAATATGATTCTGAGCAATGTCAAGTGATCAAGAGATGACTAGACGTTATCATATTCATGATTATAGATTCTTACCGTTGGAAAACAAATGTTTTTATTTGATATTTAAATGATTGGGTTAGAGAAGTTAAAACCCTAGAATCTGTTGGTTTCCAGATCAGCAAGTAGTAGACCCTAAAGGTTTACCACTTCTTATCAACATGCTTACTGTATGATTCGGCCAACAAAGACAGGAGGTTGTGTGAACCTACCTCCCCTTCACTTCTGGTTCTGCCGCACCAAGGGGGGTATCCCTACAATAAAAGATTTAACCTTTCAGCACAGGCAGAAGGCTCCCATTTATACACCAAGATTTGTGAGATGAATCCTAAGCTAGCAACATTCTTGGATTATTCATACTGGCTAAAACAAAGAGCATGTAAGGTCATAATTCTACTCCTACAAACTAATGGATGGATGTGATGAAATGGTTGATGAGTGGAGCCGGAGACTTCCCTAGACCATTTAGATAGGCATATCCCTAGATCAATGTCTTACCTAGGCAACAGAGTCAAACCTAGAAATGTGAATGTTCTCTAATGATATCCTAAATTCATATCTAGGGGACCTAAGAAAATATTGTTGCCTTACAGCAATATGTCCATAGAAGAGTAATGCTCATGATTGTACCTTATAAATCCTTTGACATGACACCCCTCCCTATATCTTATTTAGAGCCTATTTAATCTACTCATTGAGCAGAAGTAGGAAACTAGACATATAGTACAAAAAATGTATACTGAAGAACTCAGATATCCTTAATAACCTTATCCAAAAGAGAGAAGACAATACTAGAGGAGACAATCATGAACAAGACACACATGCAGTGTTTTTCATTTAACTCAACCTGGATAGAACATTATCATATAGAAAAATATCATTTACAAACTAGGGACTACCCTATACCCAGACAAAGAACCAACTCTGTAGTAGGAAATACCTTCCAAAGACGTGAATACCTTATATTCAAAGTCTGAGGGAGAAAATCCAATGAACTCACACTACTTGGTAGAGTGGCCATGATTTCTTTTTAAGGGAGCGAACAAGCTACTGCCATCTACCTCTAACAAGCTTCCTAAATGATACAATAGATCCTGACATATTTTCAAAATACAATCAAATCTTTGGGTCAATTTTTTGTAGCTGAAGCAATCAGAAATCCCTAAAAAATTGTTATTTATGCAACTTTTTCCTCGATCAGATGAGTGGATTTGATGTTTTAGTCCATAGTCGTGATACAAACTCAATCACTTCAGTATGGAGGGTGGGAATTTTGTTGACAAAGAGCCTCTTCAAGTTTGAATCTTAGCCATTGATCCCAGCTTGTCCTTCACCAGATCAACGCCTTGGAATGATCACCGGCCCCAAGAATCCACACTGGCCCCGTTGAAAATCCCATTGAAAATGAAATTGCACCACACCGATGATCATACTCCTCTAACTTTTTCTTCTGTACATCAATCCCCACCACATGTCACCTTGTCGCACCAGCACATAGAATATTCTATCCTAAAAGATTCCCTTGCGCACTTGTGCAACTGTCAGATTTCGTCCTTCTTGTAGATCTCTTTTTTCATTGACACCTGGTAGCACTAGATTTGCCACTCCGAAGACCTTGACCAAATGGTTGTAAACCATATTCTTTCGACAATTGGTGCCTTGTTGCAGCATCGCGAGAGGTCAATGACATCACTAGATATGCGGTGCGACGATGTGAAATTCATTCAAGTGGCACCCCGACCCCTTTAAAAAACTTTAGGATTTAACTTTTATAATGCGACATGGAATAAAAGGTAATACTAGGCAAAGGGGGCCGGTCACTGAATGATTCAAAAGGCCTTAAGTTACAACTTATGTGACCAGAAACCCCTATCAAGTAGTCAATAGCAGAATAGAACATAAAGTGAAAAGGACCGCAAGACTTTAAGGAAAATGAAGAACACCTATATGAACACACTTAAAGCCCTAAACCTAAGTGGGGTACCACCAGAATCAACCCAGATGGGTTTAGAAAACTTAAAACCCTTAAGTAGGTAATGATATTGATTTAGTCTTTTGTATATTATGGTCGATAGTGAATAGTCAAGAAACCATAGAACAAGATAAGTATAATTTAGGAAGAATCTATGAAGCTCTTGTCGTAAATAAATGATTTCTTGTTAAAGTTAGAAAACTGATATATAATACAAAGAGTGCTCATTTTTAGGTCTTTGAGTAGAATGACATAAAGTCATAGACCCTAGAATTTGCAAGTATGCAATGAGGGACTCTTTGAAAGGTTAAAATCACCTAAACCTACATATTACATTTATCCTAGATTAAAGATTAAATTCTATGTTAGATTGACTAGGATTAGAGTTTAGTCAAGATAAATTATGCCTAGATTTACTAGTCAAGCAAGTCAAACTGTAGGATGAGATATTTTCCAAGTCGAGTTAGAGGTGTGGGAACACACGACTATGTTTATTGTAAACATCTATTTATATAGAAACTTTGGCTAAAGTGATGCATTTTTCTTTACATGCATCAGTCGGTTCATAGTGTCTAGATGGTGTGACTTGTTGAAATGATCATACTTAGCTAGAAGATTGTCTAGAGTTGTATGGTTGATAGAGTTATGTAGGACACAACACTAGAACTTAGATGGAAACATGTTGGTTCTTTATCTCTATACTCTTTGTGAAGGGTAGGGCCACTTCCAAGAAGTAAGGTGTGTGAGGACTGTCAGCCTGTGGTTGGAGGTAAAGCACTCGGATGATGCTCTCCCTCTATAGAAGAAGACTCGCCGAGACTTGTGTAATAGATATCAAGATTCCAGATGCAATATATTTCATGTTATGACTTATGATCGTCAAACTTATGTAAACTTATTCATATTGCCAAGTGCAAATTATTTGTAATTGTAAAGTGATATGATTTCACTATGAATTTATCTTTGAATATATTGTATTTCTAAGGTTGAAAAATATTCAAAAAAGATATGCACTTATTTCTTGAGAATATGCAAATGATTAAAAAAAATTCATTCATGTTTAACATGTTCATTTATTTTCTTAGTAAATATAGTGAGTAATTCCAAGTAATATGAGATGGTATGTTACACATTTCCTCCATCACCCAAATAAATTAATTAAATCATATTTATTTAATTAATTTAATTCATTTTCCTCTAGCCAAATTAATTGAATCAATCTTATTTATTTAATTAATTTATCCTCACACATCATCCATCTCCAATAATTAATTAAATAATTTTATTATTTGATTAATTTCCACTTGTGCTCATCCTCATCCTCCTATCACAAATAATAAATGAGAGGAACAAAAGTCAAATTAACTTTTCATCTCCACTACTCATTTCATACTACATATCCAAATCTTAGCCATTCACATAAGGATGCCCTAGTGTTGGGATAAGTTGTCATTAACTTTGTAATCCTAACCATTTTCATGTGTCTCCAAAGTTGATGGAAAGTGTTCTTGAACACATAGAGACTTGAGAGATAAATTATTATTTAATTATGTCACTTGGACATGTTGTAGTTACAATTTATGTGGTGGGACCTAATATGGGCACCCACTTTGGAATTGGAGCCTATGGCGACTTGGAGTTGACTTCTTGAAGTCCATATTGAGTTGGAGATACTTCCTAGGAGGTGGGACCCATCTTGGGAGCCCACTTTGGAGGAGAATCCAATGTGGACTTGCATTATCTTTTTTTTTTGCATGAGTGGATAATATTGATATACTTTGCATGCAAGGCCTAAATTTGATAGTTGACCTTGCCTATCAAGCAATTTTTTTATGACAATTATTTATTCAATGGTGCCTTTAAAATACTATGACATACCTTACTATAAGTAAATTATATAAAAACCAAATATATACATCAACATAATCCTATATAAATTTTGACAGTTTGTCCAAAATCTCTCCTTTCATATGGTACAGTCTTTTAAAAATTTTGATTGTGTTTACAACAAAAATACCTAAATACAGCTCTACAACTATCAAATTTAAGCCCTGTTTGCATGAGTGTGATGTGGGAGTTAACATTGGAGTTAGAGAAGCATGATACTTGCATGTTTCTTGCATGATTTTGTATGAGCTTGCATGGAATTGCATGTTGCTTGCATGAGTTTGTATGAGCTTGCATGGACTTGCATGTTGTTGCATGTCACTTGTATGAGTTTGCATGGACTTGCATGTTGTTGCATGTCACTTGTATGAGCTTGCATGGACTTGCATGTTGTTGCATGTCACTTGCATGTACTTGCATGTTGTTGCATGTGAGTTGCATGTACTTGCATATTGTTACATTTTAGTTGTATGTACTTTCATGTTAGTTGCATGTACTTATATGGAGTTACATGTCTTTCATGTCACTCTAACTCAAGTTCAATTTTGGAGGACTCTTGCATGATGCTACAAGTTATTGCATGACTCTTGCATGTTACAAATTGTTACACTTGCATGATGCAAACAGGTTGTTATAGATCCATATTGGGAATGCCAAGTAATGCTTTTTGATTTCATGACATTGGTGTGAGTTGGAGCACTTCAGTTGACAGAGTTAATTGGGAGTTACTAGGTGTTCATGAAGAGACATTCAGTTCAGTTTTGTTGTTGTCACATAACACTTCAGTTGACTAAGTTTCAGTTTGACTTCTTGGGTGCCCATGTTGAGACTTTCATTTCTACCTTGTTGTTGTCCCTTAACATTTTTGCTGACTGAGTTTGATTGGGACTTCTTGGGCGCCCATGTTTGAGACTTTTAGTTAAGTGGTGATTTCTACTGTGTAGCATTGGAATTCACTATATTGGGCACTTGGTTTTTGCATGAGGATTCTTCTCATGTTATTGGATACAATTTATTGTATTTTGAGATCCATGGCTTCTATATAATGATGCCTCTGGTTGGTAGAAATTATTACAAGGAATGACAGGTTTTTGAAGTTGAAGGAGTAGTGAAGTGCTGCCAGAATTCAGAGAGAATTTCAATGTTAATGTAAACTTGATTACAAGAATTAATACAAGCATAAATATCTTTTTGGGTGTGGAGTTTTTTCCCACAAGGGTTTCTCCATGTAAATTATGTGTCAACTTCTGTGATTAAATTCTTCATACCTTATTCATTAAATTGGATAAATACTAATACATCTAAAGTAGATAATCTTGAAAGTAATTTTTAGATTTAAAACACCACACATGATTAATTTTTAGATTTGAAAACAGTTAAAAGAAACATAGTTGCAATTATACCTTGTTCACAATTTATTTTTTCAACACCTAGAAGCTTCTATCTTTCACCTCTTAATCTCCACCATCCATTTCATATTCCACCTCTTAATCTTAGCCATCTATTTCCACCTCTTAATCTCAACCATCCATTACACCTCTTAATCCTAGCCCTCCATCCTATCATATCAAAAATCTATAAATCAAACATCAACCAAGCCATTTTCAAGTCTCCTATGTTGTCAAAGTGAGCAACCAACATATCAAAATCTTCATCAAATATCATTGGATCACATCCAACATTGTCATGGTATAACAAGGGTTATTATGGTAACATTGTTTTGTTGTTTTCATTTGATTTATTTAGTCCTTTCCTCTTGAGGTGATGTAGGTATGGAATAGGTTCTTTGATTGATCTATTGTTCCTTATGTTGATTCCATATTTCTACATACACATTATCTTTATCCTCCAATCCTATCATGTTGCTTGGCAACCTCTCATCAATCTAATCCTCTCAACAATCCTCAACCATTGATCTTCCAAATCAATCTCATCCATCCAATCATCCCAAAAATGTATAAATAGCCATCAACCCAAGCCATTTTCAAGTCTCCATGTTATGCAAGGTTATGTTATCAATTTGAGGACCAATCAACATATCAAGACATCAAGAGCACATCCACAAATCAAGGTTTACATGTAGTTACCTTGCTTAACTTAATTTGTTTGCATTCCTTTAGCTCAATCATGAGGTTACATTAGTTACTGAGTAGAATAGGAGAATATTGTTTTAGTTTGTTCTCTTTTACGCTCATTTTCTATATGTACACAACTTTCAAGTCATTTTGCCTTCTTTATTGGCATTTCGGGGAGTTCAAGAACATGTGAACTCATCAAAAGGAACATTTACAAGTCATTATGCTTTATTTTTTGATGATTTGGAGAGTTTAGGAACCCATGAATTTGCTGACATTTACCTCATTTAAATATTTTGTCTTTAAGTCAAAGTGTTGAGCAATTAAGGAACTTTGTCAATGGTTCATAAGGTTCTTGAATTAAGGAAAGAGTTGACAAGCTCTTTAAAGGAAGTGTGTCAAAGTGTGTAGACACCTAAAAATGTCGATTCACATTGCATCACGTACATACATCATTTCTTCCTAAATCACCTGCATCCAACGTTAATTAAATAATCTAATTATTTAATTAATTTCGTCAAATTCCTCAATTTCTTCTATTTTTCCTAAATTCTAACATTAAATGAATAAATTCTCTTTATTTAATTAATTTCATTAAAATCCATTTTATTCTTCCAAATTAGATAATTTTGAATTATTTAATTAAATCAATATCCTTGTTAAATTCCTCAAATCCACATTAATTAAATAAATCTAATTATTTAATTAATTCATCATCAAATTCCTCTTATCCACAATTAAATAATTTTTAAATATTTAATTAATCAATTATTCTTCTAAATTTAAATAAGTCATTCCAATTTATTTAAGTTGACTTTATCTTCTAAAATAAATAAATTTGATATTTTTTTATATCTCATATATTCTTCCATCATGCAAAATAAATTAAATGAATTTATTTGTTTAATTTATATATCTTTACATCTCATCTTTTCTTTATCATGCATAATCAATTAAATAAATTTATTTATTTAATTTCTTAATTATCTTCCAATTCCTCTAAAAATATCATTTTCTTCTATGTGCACAATCAGTCTTATTTTTAGAACTTCAAAAAGCAAATCTAAAGTTGAGTTAATTGGCTTTAATCTTATTATTTTTATCACCAACTAATAAATTGGAAAAAGCATTCTGATTTATAAAATCAAATCTTATCTTTAGCCAAAAAGCAATTAATTTAATAAAAATAGATTTAAAGCATGACACATGTCAAGTGCATGTTCATCATGAGCTCTTAATTTATCTGAATCATTGATTTCATTGATTTATCTCCACCATTGATCGATCTTCCCTGGAACTTATATATACCCCCTTCACTTCATAAAAAAATGCTCTTCGATCATTTAAGCTTTTGCATTCCTACAATGCTTGAGAATTCATCCTATCATTGAGCACATATCGTATCTTTGAGCACTTATCTACATCCGCTTGTTGCAACCATGGGTACGCGACGTATTGAGCAATCCACATAAATCCAAGAGAACAATATAATCTAAGTGATAGCTTTCGATTGTTTAATTGCATATTCATTGATTTGGTTATCATTTAGATGGATCTTTTGATGTTATAGGATTGAGTTGTTATCATTATTTTTGATCTTATTCAATCTCAATTTTACCTATACACATTCTGGCATGCCCGGTGGGACCCACTAACCTTTGTTTTTCTTTAGTAAATTTGATTTTTTGAAGTACAATACAAAAAAGCACAAACAGACATAGAAAAGTGCATCTGGGTAGAATTGAAGTGCCTCTGGTCTACAGTGAAGCGACTTCGGGCGACGGTGAAGCACCTTTGGTGCATAGTAAAGTGCATCCAATCGACAGTAAGGCACTTTTACACGACAGTGAAGTGCCTCTAGTTGTTAGGATTTTCTAACTTGATTTTTTGATTTACAGGGTTCCTTTTTATATCATACTGATCATTCATTGTTTGAACAAGCTGATTTATTTGTCCTACAATCATCTTATATACTTCCTAAGCTGATTTATTTAGGAGTATTATCATTTTTTAGGCTAACCCATCATTTCATGGTTTTTGGGGTTCGTTCTTATTAAAGTCCTATAGATCTTATCACTCATCAACATCCTGGATCATCACTCAATCATTCAATCATCTTTTGATCTATCTTTTTTGATGAAATCTTGTTCTTTGTAGGTTTGTGTTGAAAAAGCACATCTGCAATACAGTCTCACACTTTTGGTCTAATTTGAAGCGCATATGAGCAACAATCATGCACTTTTGGTCTAGAAGAAGTGCATCTGGACAATATTCAAGTGCTTTTGGTTAGAATCAAAGCGCATATGAAACATAGTAAAGTGCATCTAGTATTTTTTATGCGCATTTGAACCACAGTGAAGCACTTTTGGTCCATTGATTTATTTTTTGCTAACTATTTGATTTTGTGGAACTAGTCAACTTGTTGCATCATCTTATCACTCATCACATAGCAAATAGGTTTTCTAACATATCTTTGTAGGACAAACGTTGACAATTTGTGATCTTTTTCACTAAGTCTTAGAAACACATAAATTTCTTAAAAGAAATCTATAACTATCATTTGCAATCTTGTGTGATTAGTTTAGTTGCACTTATTTTTCTAATTGGATAAATGAACATGTGTATGACGTGCTTGTAAGGTTATAGGTATATGCTCTCCCCTTGTGAAAACTTGGGTGATCAAAAACCAAACTCATCTATCTTTTACTTTCATTTTATCCTTTAGAAGGGTCTGCTTTTGGATTGTGTTTAATCCAAAGGGGATGACCCTAAATGGATCTTTCCTTTGGACCTCTATATAAATTGGTTGAGGCAAAAGCCAAGTCCTAACTAGTGTTAGCCTTTGCCATATGGTGCCAACTTGAAAGGAATTGTACGTAACACTCTTGTGAAAGAAATTTTGCATTTGTGTAGGGTATATTGCATTCCTAGTAAAGTTGGTAAAAGCTTTTAGTAGCTTGTCAGATGCTTGAAAGGTGTTGGTCCCCCAAAGTAACTAAAAACCACATAGCTAGTGACTACCTGATTTACTTCTAAACATTGTGATAAATTTTAGTGCAAGGGTATGATGCCCCCAAGATTACTCACCATAAGGCTCCCTTGAGATGAGACAAAAATCCCCAACTTAGCATAAGCTACTTGTAGCTTTCTGGGGAAAGGGTGATTGGATCATCCTTCCAATCCTTGAGGTCCCTATATGTCCTCTCTTGCAAAGATGAAATAGTGTACACACTCATCTTAGGTGTGATAACACTTGAGTCGACGAAGATTCCAAGTTGTGAGCTGAATTTATCGTAGTGAAGCTTGTCCTTAGGAATAAAAAGTGCTTGATTTATTTGACAATTGTGGTATACCCATGAAAACTTGGTCTTTTTTGTGAGCCTTGAACATACACTATTTGTTGCATCATTCTTTGACCACTTTGTTTACTCTGTTTGTTCTCTTGTTAAAGAAAATCCTATAAAAATCCAATCAGAAATCTATCAAAATTTGCCTTATAACATCATTGTCACCAAAATAGTGCTTTTGCATAGTCTTGAAGCACCTTTGCACCACAGTCTAGCATTTTTGCAACACAATCCAGTTCCTTTGCACTGCAGTAAAGTGCTTTTGAAGCACAATCCAGTGCCTTTGGCATGTAGTAGAGCAATTTTGAACCACAGTTAAGCGCCTTTGGTCTTTGTCAAACTGTACATCATCCATTTAGCCCAGAACGTAGTAAACTCAAATTTTTGATCAAATAAACCTCTGAGCTAGCATCCTACAATAGTGTTAGACCTATTCCATCAACCATTAGACCATTTAATCCATTATCATACCCAAAACTTGGACTTTTCAAACCATTCATCCTCTTGAGATTATTATTTATCAACTCCATCTTCACTAAACAGGCCTAAATCCTTACTCATGCTTTTTCTAGCTGTGTAATTTGGTGTCCACCATAGATTCTAGATCACATCAATCCCCTAGTTCATCTTTGATTTGAGAGTGATCACATCTCTTAGGTCTTTGGAAGAAAAATTAGTATCCATTATTGGTCTTTTATTAGCTTAGAGAATAAATTTCTCTTGAGTTGGTTTTATGCCATTAACCCTATCCGCCTTCATTTGAGGTCATTAGTCTACATCTGTGATAGGTAATCACTTATCCAAATCAGCTATTGATATAGTTCTATAATCTTCCACAAGAAAACCCATATCAAATCCATCAACTAGTAATCTCAACTCTGTCAAATTAGTCCAAAATCAATCCCTCAAACTCTATTTTAATGCATTTGAATCATATTATGGTCACCACTAGACAACAATATCATCAAGCCATGGAGGCTAAGTAAAACACCCCTAAACAGCACCATCAAAACATCCCAAACAATCTATCATCAAACACTCAAACTAGTCCTCACAACATTGTCCCAATTTATCCTCAAGAGGATAATATCATAGAGATGGCTGCTAGATAGTACACCATAGGGATACATCCTCATGATCCCCTTCCAACATGATATACCATTGATCAAAACTCCTCTCAAGAAGAGCAAAACTTTCTAGGATGTCATTCTCTCAAGAAGGGTATCAAGATCTAGATGAAATCATGCAAGATCCCAAAACCATGGCACTTATTGACAAACTCATTAGCTCTAATCAGGATCACTACTTCCATTTGCTTTCTCAAAAAGGAGCCAAACTACCTTTTGAATTTGATACATCCTCTCTTAAGGAGAAGGATCCCTTTCAAGAAGTCGTTAATGCTATGGGTAGACCACAAGTAAACCCCGTCCAAACCATGTCTACCATATCTACACCAATTCTTGAATCATCTTCACAAGGGGAGGCATCTAATCCTTTCACATTAGAATATGTAAATCCTCTTTATCAAAACATCATGGTAGAAACATCAAATGAACCTCTCCTCACTCACAGGAAAATCTACAATGCCCAACAAAAGGCCCTACATCAAGCAGCTAATCTATCCCATCAAGCAAGCCTAGCAAAACAAGCTCAACAAATAAACCCCTTCTTAGACACATCCATACCTACCAATCCCAAAAATCTTCCATGCACATCACAAATTCATACGACCATATCTAATCTTGCATTTTCTACACCACCACAAACATCTTTAACTCCCAACTATACACCTATGGATGCTTATGTCACTCTACCACAAGTGTCACAAGTTCAAACACTCCAACCATCGCCCAACCACACTCTCGGCAATATCCATATCGCACCACCACAACATTCTTCAAGCATAAACACTACTCATGTTACTCCACCCCAACATTCTTCAAACATCAAAACTACTCATGTCACTCCAACCCAACATTCTTTAAACATCAATACTACTCATGTCAATCCACCTCATCATTCTTCAAACATTAATGTTACTCATGTCAATCCACCGTGACATTCTTATATCAATCTATCTCAACCACCTCAAAATCCAAATACATACATCATTCCTCCACAACAATATCATAATCCCCCTCAATATTCACAAAATCAACAACCTCCAAATTTCTTTATTGATCCTACCCAAAACAATCCCCAAACCTCGTATGACCCATACAATCTTAATGCTTACAGATTGAGTTCCAATACATCTTATGGGCTGCAACAACCACCCCAAACTCAACAAAAGTTGGCTTTACCAACACCCCCATCGGCCTTTGAGCTTAAGTTTTCTGAAATGCAAAAACATCTAGACAAACTTTCATTTGTTCACATCAAGAAAACCTTCTCATTGGAGGAGGTTTGTCCATATCCATTTGATAGATATTTATCAATGACCCCTTTTCCACCAAACTTTGACATACATAAATTTGACAAGTACAAAGGAAAAGGTGATTCTAAAGACCATCTTAGAGAGTTCTACATTGGTTGCCTCAAGGTTGCTCATAATGATATGTATCTTATGCACCTCTTTCCTCGTAGTCTTAAAGGACAAGCAATTGAATGGTTCTCACACCTACCCTCAGGTATTAAGAATTTCAACAAACTAATAGAAAAATTTGCTACCCATTTCTCTTACAATAATGAACATGAGATTTCCATGATGGATTTGTGTAACAACAAACAACGAAATGGAAAAACCTTTACCTCCTTCATACAAAGATGGTGAAATATGGCTAGCAAATTCCTGTTTCAAATACCTGAAGAGCAACTTGTTAGCATCTTTGTACAAAATCTTAATCCAGATCTTGGGTTTCATTTACAAGTACAAAGTGCTACCTCTTTGATGAGATCATTCACAAAGGAACTAATATCAAAAAATCCCTAATTGCAAAAGGTGTAATCAAAATCTTTAAAGAGACCAAAGATAACACTCCTCAACAATCAAATGACAAACCTAAATTTTGGTCCAAAATAAAAATGTTGTCAATGATGGAATTGTGGATTCCAAACATGTCCAAAATCTCCAAACCCCACTCAATCTATCAAAGGCAACCCCATCTACTCCTAGAGAACCACCACAACAAAAACAACAACGAAACCAACAACACCAACAAGACTATCCTCCAAGACGTCAATTCACTCCTTTGGGAAAACCTATTGAATCTACCCTCAAGAAATTCATACAAAATGGAATCATCATGCTACCCAAAGCATGTCAATATGATGAACCCACTTTAAAACCAACATGGTACAAAGATAACAAATATTGTGAGTTCCATAGAAAAAAAGGACACAAAACCTCATCTTGCATGAAACTAAAACACTTGATTCAAAACCTCATAGATAGAGGTGAAGTCAACTTCGATGAACCTCGTCAACATACATCAAATAAAGACCTCAATGTATACAAGGATCCATTCCCTCAACATGGTAAAGGTGAAAATCCTGATAAAGGTAAGAGCATTAACAAAGCATCTTCTTCTTATGACTCCATTGTGGGGCATTTTGAAGAAAGTCAAATATCTACCCTTAGCATTAAGAGCAAGAATCCCAAATGTACTGTCACAACTCATCGTGGTCGTGTTACCCTTCGTGGGCTAACACCAAATCTTATAGTCACTTCTGATTATAATCTTGTTGATCATCTAGGGAAGACTCCCACATAGATATATATATTAGACCTTCTAAAGTCATCTCCTGCTCATAAATCAATGCTTAAAAAAGCCTTACAGGAGTCATTTGTTCCCAATAATATAGTTGTCATGAATTTTCAAGCCATTATAGGTAATATTGCTTCACCTTACAATGTGGTCTTTTTCTGAAAAAGACCTCCCATCTCACAATCCGTGTCACAACGATGCCCTCCACATTGAAGTCTTCATCCACCAATGTAAAATCAAATGCATACTTATAGATGGTGGTGCTGGTCTTAACATTTGTTCCCTCAAACAATTGAAATAGTTAGGATACTCTGAGAATCACATAGATGCAAATCAATCTATTATTGTCAAATCATATGATGATGCAGAATACAGGACAGATGGTGTGATACATTTACCTATTCAAGTACGCCCCATCATGCTAGAAACAAGATGCCAAGTCCTAGATATTGAGCTACCATATAATATTATCCTAGGATGCCCATGGATTCATGCCATGAAAGCTATGCCATTCAACATACCATCAATCCCTAAAGTTCCCATTCAATGGTACTGAAATCACTATCCTAGGAGATCCTAATCCATTTGAATTTTGTCGCACCATGCAAGGGCGTTACAAGAATAGTAACCAAATACCTAACAATGATGCAGCCCAACCATCCCTGCTATACATTGATCCAGATACTTTACATAAAGCCTCTACAGATACATCCAATCCCCTCCCAGAAATCAAAGTCCATATCAGAGACATAGGATTTGGCGAGTATGATATCTCAAAATTTTATTGTGTGGGGAGGATGCTTCTTTCACCAAAATATTACAGCAAACCTCCCATAGCTAAAGTTTCCAAGAAATTAAAAATACTAGCTCTTCTCACCAAATTTACTGATGGGCATTTGTTAGAAGAAGAAACTATTGAAGACATATCTTCTTGGGTCTACAAAGAGAAAGAACCAATCACACTACCTGTCAAAAAGTATGGTAATGGCTTCAGAATTGTCAAAAACATGGGCTATAAAGGCAAGGGTGGCCTAGGAAAGCATGGTCAAGGTCAAATGGAACCAATTAATGTGACTAAGAAATACAACCAACAAGGGTTAGGATATGGTAAGGAGGTACCACGAGCCTCAAACATTGAGTTTATTCTCAACGAGGTAGCAAAGGCTTGGCCCGCAGATTTGATCTCTAAAGAGGATACCATCGAGGACTCTTGCCTATACATCATAGACTTATTCCAAGAAACCTCAATATTTATGATATCATCCATCTCCCTCACTTCAACCACAAAAACCCAAAATCTATCCCTCATTTACCCTGAACTCATTGATTGGGACCAACAAGAGGCCCCCATTCTAGACATCTTTTAGAATGATGAGGCTATAGCATAATTTATGGGACTCCAGAATGGTATTCCGCTTGGTGATCACAAAGCTGGTTTTATCATGGAGTTAGATCAAGTTGCTTATTTTGGTGAGAATGCCAAATCCTCCAATAGCAAAATAGAAAATAAAAATAGATCCTTAGGTGAAAACCACAATGTGGCACCTCTTGATCATAAAATAGTAAAAATAAAGGGCATATCTAAAGGTGAAAACCTCTCCGAGGCACCTGAGGATGGAGTATTTGACCTTCCCCTACCATCTAAGTATCAAGAAAAATCAGCTCTCTTAGTAGAGGACTCAACAGAGATGAATCTAGGAACAATTTAGAATCCAAAGGTCACATTTCTTGCGGCATCATTTTCAGAACAAGAGAGGAAGGACTTTGTGAAATTCTTCTTACAAAGGAAAATTAACTTTCCTTGGACATATGCTGACATGTCTGGGTTGGACCCTTCACTAGTGGTTCGTCACCTAGTTGTCTCTCCAAATGTCAAGCCTGTAAAATGGAAGCTTCACAAGATGCACCCTCTAATAGCCCTATTGGTCAAAGCAGAGCTTAAGAAATTGCTCGATGCTGAGTTTATACAACCTATTGATTACACAGAGTGGGTATCCAATCTCGTACCTATTTCTAAATCGAATGGGGGCATCTATATATGCACAAACTTTTGAGACCTAAATAAAGCATGTCCAAAGGATGATTTTCCACTTCCAAATATAGATATCATAGTGGACTTGACAACAAGTCATGAGATGCTTTCTCTTATGGATGGATTCTCAAGTTATAATCAAATCGGGATAGTAGAAGAAGATCAGTATAAAATAGCCTTCACATGTCATTGGAGTACTTCCTATTAGGTAGTTATGCCTTTCAGTCTCAAGAATGCAAGAGCTACTTATCAAAGAGTTATGACAGTAATATTCCATGACTTGTTTCACACTATAATGGAGGACTATGTTGATGACATATTGGCAAAATCTTCTAGGATAGATCATATTCAGGTTCTGTATCAAGTACGACTAAATCCAAAGAAATATGTCTTGGTATATTGTATCTCGCAGAGGAATTGAAGTGGATCCAACAAAGGTCAAGGCTATTGTAGAGATGCCTCCACCTAAGAATCTCAAAGCACTAAGGAGCCTTCAAGGGTGGTTACAATCTATCAGATGCTTTATTTCACAACTAGTAGATAAGTGTCAATCATTCCAACACTTTCTCCACAAGGATGTCTCGTTTCGGTGGGATAATAAGTGTCAATAGGCATTCGATCAACTTAAGGAATATCTAGCTAATCCTCAAGTTTTGGTACCACCTGTTGACACTCATTTTGACCAGGGGTTGATTTATCATGATCAGGAGGTTTCTTCATTTGAAGCCTTTATCTTCTTGCCCATTTTTTCTAAGTGTTGGACCTCCTCAGCATTTTTCAACTGCAGCATCATGTTTTCCTGAGGAGGAGGTCATCATCATCATCTTGTCTTCGATGATGATCTGCATCATCATGTTCCTCGTCGACTGGGTTTTTCAACGTCATCATCATATTTCAACTGTCGGGTGATGTTTGGTTTTTATCATGATGATGCTGCCGAGCTACAGTGCGCCCTGATCTGCTTGCGAGGGTGATGTTTCAAAGTCTCCGGTGATCTTCCATTTATCACCTCGCGCGAGCATGATGATGATGTTGCTTATTCTTTGAATTGCTCGACCTAACTTGTTTTTTCCTAAGGGTCGTGTTCATCATCATCATATTTCCAGTTATCATCCTGCTGCTTGTGGAGGTCATCATATTTTCTGCCTTCATGATATTTCGCCGGGGTGATGTTTTTATCATCGGGTGATCTTGGTTAACATCATCCTGATGATGTTGTTGAAGAGTTGTAATTGCGACCCGATATTCACTAGGGTCATCATATTTTGGAACGTCAGGATGATCTTAGTCAATATCATCCTGATGATGTTGTATCACTTCCTTTTCTTTGTTTCTCATCCTGATGATGCTGACGTCATCCGTATATCAGGGTGATATTTTTCTTTCTGCCTATCTGCATCATGATATTTGCGAAGGAGGGGGTGATATTTTCATATCACCCGGATATATGTTTGTTCGAACATCATGATGATGTTGAGGAGATATCCGCCTGCTGGTTTCGCGTGTTATCTATTGAGGGTGATCTTTTTAAGCAGCATCATCCTATTCAGTTTTCGCCCCGATTTTACAGAGGAGCTACAGTGCAACCTGATATTTGAACATCATCAGGATATTTCCAAATATCCGGTTGTCTTCCGAATATCATGATGATGTAAATATGATGATGACGCCATCAAGGTCCGCGGGGGTCATATCTCTAACACTGATCATCTTGAAGAGACCTCCTGATATTTGCAAACATGATGATGACGTCATCCGGATGAGAGGAGGTGTGCAGTAGGCGGATATGATGATGACGTCAGCAGGATATGATGATGACGTCATCAGGATGTTCATCGGCCAGACTTTTGTTATAAGCTCAGCAGGAGGATGTTCCTCCGAAGGATCAGGTTGTGCCGATTATCATGAAGGTTATATTTCAAATATCATGATGACGTCAGGGTGATATTTCGAACAACAGGATATCATGCTGCTGGAAGAGGATGATGATGAGGTTCTATACTAGTGTCGTCAGGAGCAAAAGCACCGACATGATATATGCTCATGACCTAGTATATAAGGTGTTATTGAGGTCATCGCGGGGTGCATGTGGGATATTGTTATCCTGCACTTTCAAATATCATGATGATGAGTCTCGGCGGGAAAACCTTGCGATGGTCTGTTTGGTGATTTTCCCCAGGCCGCGGGTTGGTGCGCCATTAATGGCGATTGTTGCAGAGGTATGGGCGATGGCGTGGGTCGATCTTGTACCCGACTGGAGGTGTCAATCAACGGGCAGTGGCGCAGGGCTCGAGATATCTTCCTGTCTCCTCCCCTACCTGCTGCATTCATGTTTGGGCGCCAATCTGGTAGTGTGTTTGAGCGCCATTTTTATGGTACTGTGTATCTGGCGGAATTTTGGTCAACATTGTAATTAATTGCTGAGCACCTACCTGGCTGTTATAAGCAGGTTGTGTTGTTCATTTGTTGTTGTTGAAAGTTGATGATTTTGGCTCTGTAATGCATAACAAGCTGATCTGGTTGCTCTGTACAGCTTACCTGTGAGTTTATGTATCTCTTGTTGTTTGTTTTTGGCATGAACCCACTGATTTCATGATTAAACTTATATGAGAAATGCTGTTTGGCATGTGTTGTGTTAATTCTGTCTCCAGTATTGCATGTATCCTTCTTCTGAATCTGGATGTTTGGTAATGTTCAGATTCTAGAGCATAGAATTCCTGTGTTGAATGTCTGATCTTTTAACTTCTACTCAAGGGGTAGATTAAACTGTTTTCAGGTTGAATATTGGGAGGGATATACTGCAGTAGGGATACCATAAGTAGAGATAACTTGACACTTTGTATTGGGAGATGCCTGTAAGGCAGGTATCACATAGATCCCCTTGAAATCTAGTTTTAATTGTTTATGCTGATCATTCACAGGTGTATGTCTATTGACTCCAGGCCCTGGATAGGCACCAATCAGGCTTTGTTTTGTGTTATAACCATATCCAGCTTTGCATCCACACTTAAACTCCAAGGCAAAATCTAAAACCAACATTAGGACATTAGAGTTAGTTTAGGATCCTCAGTCCTCTATCTACAACTGCAAATAGGCCCAAAGCTAGCCCCTTTGCCCTTATCTTTCAGTTTTGGTCTACTTACAGGAGGACTATCTGCTTTCTGTCAACATCCCAGCCTTGCATGCATATCCTCATGGATGTTGAGTAGGGAATACCCCCCTAGGTCTTGCAGAGCCTGAAGAAGAAGAGGAGATAAAATATAGAGTCTATCTCCTACACTGTTGACCCCCTGGCCCAGAGATCCTGTTGATCACTGATGGCTACCTTGTAGGGATATCTGGGAATAAGCATCCAGCCTGGGAAAAAGTCAACAGAAATTGGCGACTCTGCTGGGGACTGAGAAGTAAAAGTGTTATCTAATCATCTCCAGTGATATATATGTGACCCATCCGAGTCAGCAACAGAAGAAAATACCCTGGGGAACCTTGTGGAAGAACCCTGATTTTCAGAAGAAAACAGTTCCTAGCAATAGGTGGCGACTCCGAAGTAATCTCCCAACCGGTCAAAGTAAAATTATATGCAGGGGAGAAGATCCCAACAAACTCCTTTATTTCAAGAGTTACCATTAACAAAAAGAATGATGTATAGAAGAAAGGGAACTGTCTCAGCTAGTCATGAGAGCTCCCCCAGAAAAAGTGATGATGTACAAGATAACCCTAGGCCATCAGGACAGCATGCTCCTTATTTTTCAAGTGCAGAAGCTGATATCCAAGGTGCATATGAGAGGCAACAGGGTGGTAGTATGAGAATGAGGTCAGAGGTGTTCCAAGAACGCCCTTTTCTAGACCCAAGTGAAAGGTTTGAAGAGGCAGAGTCCCTAAGGGATGATGAAGATGATGACCCAAATGGTATGAGACCATCTACCTCCAGACCTAAGGATGAACAACTAGCTGAAGAAATCAAAAGCCTAAGAGCAGAACTAGAATACCTACAAGCCATGAAAATCAGAGATGATATACAGCAGAAAGTGCAAGCCTTGAGAACTGCCCAAAATAATTCAGTTCCTACCTTAGAAAATGCAAATATGCAAAGACATCAGCAAAGATATGACATGCATCATCAGCATCATGATGACAGACAAAATGTGAATGATGCTAGGATACCACTAAACAATGCAGGAAACCAAAATGCAAATAGAAATGTTAATGTTAATCAGCCAAATAGACAGCCCATGCAGTTGGACAGATTCAGGCAGCTGGTGTTTGATGGTATTCCTGGGTATCCTAACCCTATTGATAAGCATCTGAGGCTGCAAGTGCCTAAGTTTTCAGGAAACAACACAGTGTCAGGAGAAGATCATCTAAAGGCCTTTCAAAATGTCATGGACAATTTTGAGGTTGAGCATGAGGATGTTTTCATGAAGTCATTCATGCAATCCTTAATAGATGAGGCAAGAGAATGGTACAGGAATCTGCCTGACCGGAGCATATCATCATGGGATGATTTTAAGAGGATGTTCAAGGAGCAATATGGTGATAAAACTGACCCTAGCTTCTTTGTAAATGAGTTCACCAGCATCACCAAAGGGTCAAATGAGCAGGTTGCAGACTTTAATGCAAGATTTACTAAAGTGTTGAACAAATTGCCACATCATATGAGGCCAAATGAACCAATGTGCATAATTTTGTACATCAATGCCTTTGATGCAAAGACTGCATATGGACTGAGAGATAAAGGTCCTGCCACTCTCAGGGATGCTTTCAGGATTGCAGTAAATATTGAAAACAATAGGAAAGCATCAGGCAAGACAAATAGAAGGGATGATGTAAAAATTCTGCAGAATCCAAATAAGCCTCAGAACACTCAAGGTAGTACATCTGCTCCTGAAGATAAGATAGACAAACTGGCAAATGTTGTTAAGGACCTGAGCTATAGATTAGCTAGAAGTGAAAAAGGGATGGGTCCTGATAGGCAAGTCTATCAAAGACAGGAAAAGAGGCCATCATTACATGATGTGCCTTATAACACCAATTGGCATGATGGTAAGCCTGTATATCCACGTAACAACACAAGTCAGAGGGCTCAGCATGCCAAGGAAACTCCTGATCCCCTGAAGAAAACTATAAATATTGCTGATGATGCTCCGTGGTGTATAATCTGTCAGATGCCACATTCACAGTCACAGTGCATGATTGCCCAATCTTTGTATGATAATGCTACATCTTGTAATGAGTGCAATGAGCCACATCATGTGCAGGATGATGATGTTAACATGATGTCCATAGGTAATGGATATACTCTATATGGTGCTGATGAGAAGACAGATGATCAGGTTCAGGCCTGCCAACAGTCCCCATATGATGAAGATCATGAGGATAATTATGTGTATGCTCAGAACTCACACAATTTTCTGAGTAGCTTACACCGACCTTCTGATGAGGAAATCAGAGCCTTCACAGCTACAGCAGTTGCTCAGGTCAAGAGCAACTACAATCTCAGAGGTAAAAATCAGGTTGGCAGCCCACATCAGCCAGAAGATATTTCTGCAGGTCAGCAGATGCATGGTCATAAAGGAACTGAACCACAAAGAAGGCAGTGGGTAAATAACAAGCAGAACTTTAGATACAGAACAGGTCATGATTTCCAAGGACCAGAAAACAAAACCCCTCAGGCTGAAGATCAAAGTAGAGGTTCCCAAGATAGGAATGATGATCAGGGAACTATGAGAATGAAAGCTAAGTCAGCTCAGGATAAAAGCAAGATTGTGGAGCAAGCTACAACTGCTGTACAAAACTGTGCTCCATTTGATATAGCCCAGATCCTCACTCAGGTAAAGGTCTCTGTTCCACTTATGGAACTCATGAAAGTGGAAGAGATCAAGAATAGAACAATATCCCTAATCTCAGGGGTACCTTTTCAAGTTAAGCAAAATGATCAGACCCAGGGTGAGAAACAGGTCATGTGCAATGAAGAAGATGAGACTCCTGAGGTCTATTTAGGAATGACCATGACAAAGTGTCCTTCACAGGTGGAACCATTTTATGTTTCCCTGGTTATAAATGGTAAAATAATTAGAAATTGTATGCTTGACTCTGGAGCATCCACAAATGTCATGCCTTTGGCTATCATGCAACAAACAGGATTAAAAATTGACAAGGCATGTGGAAAATGCTATGCAATGGATGCCAGAGAGGTACCAGTTATTGGAATCATGAAGGATGTGGATTTCAGACTGGCAGCATTTCCTGAAAAGAAATATAAGATGAATATAACAGTGGTTGACATCAAGCCACAGTATGGTATGCTGCTGTCAAGAAGATGGGCAGCACTAATAGGTGGAAGTATGCAGCTGGACCTGTCATATGCCATGATTCCAATGAATGGCAGGGATGTCAAGCTAATTAGAGAGCAAAGATCATCAGAGACAGTGGAAGACCAAGAAGCAAATGAACAGGTATGCTTTGTGGACACTGACTGTGATGACTTCAGGGTTGTCTCAGATGATGCAGAAGATGAAAAGAAAAATGTCTGCACTGAAGAGCTGGATCAGCAAGGGTTATGGACCATGTTTTTTGATGGAGCTTGTGCAAAAGAAGGCTCTGGAGCTGGAGTTGTTTTCCTGTCTCCAACTGGTAAGCTCCTCAAGTCCTCTTTCTTGCTGAGGTTTGATTGCACAAACAATATTGCAGAATATGAGGCTTTACTTTTAGGCCTGAATATTGCTCTCAAACATGGAATTAAAATGTTAAGAGTATTTGGAGACTCTGAGCTGATTGTATCCCAAATCAGAAATAAGTATGCTGCAAAGAATAAAAGACTGAAACAATACAAGCATGCTGTTTGGGATACTATTGAGTTATTTGATGCATTTTCAATTGGCTGGGTAGAAAGGTCAAAAAATGTTATGGCTGATTTCTTAGCCAATGTTGCAATAAGGCCAGATGACATCACTCTGTCAGGTGTCACAGATGTAGAAGTTAAAATTAGGCCTGCCATACCAGAAAACATATGCAGTTGGCAAGTTTTTAATGATGATAGGGATTTGCTGAAATTTTTGCACTGCATAGATGAGTATGAGAACCAA
The DNA here is from genome assembly GCA_027924645.1 of Cunninghamia lanceolata. Taxonomy (NCBI): domain Eukaryota; kingdom Viridiplantae; phylum Streptophyta; class Pinopsida; order Cupressales; family Cupressaceae; genus Cunninghamia; species Cunninghamia lanceolata. The sequence goes on from BSBN01000404.1 coordinate 7,038,601, forward strand.
CAGATTGATTTCCAAGCTTTTGTAGAAACTGTAGATGGAAAGGAGACTCTTGTAGGGAAGGAGATCATCCAGTTGAAGACTAACAAGATCCCTAGAGGGTTAGTGGCTTTGGAAAGAGCCTTTGACAGTAGAGACAAAATGGTCACAAAGACATCCCCCACAAATAAGGAGGATTTAGAAGAAATAAATTTGGGGACATCTCAGGCCCCTCAGAAGGTATATATTGGCAAACAGCTCAAACCACACATAAGAAGTATGCTGATTGCATTGCTAAAAAGGTATAAACATGTTTTTGCTTGGTCATATGAGGACCTAAAAGCTTATAAAGAAGACTTATTCCAGCATGAGATCCCACTGAAGCCTGAAGCTAAGCCATTTAGACAGAGGCAAAGGCCTATAAATCCTACCTTAGCTCCCAAGATGCAGGAAGAACTCAAAAGGCTCAGGGATGCTGGAATAATTGTGCCCATTAGACATTCAACTTGGGTGTCTAACCTTGTCCCAGTCAGGAAAAAGAATGGTGATATTAGGCTTTGTGTGGATTTCAGGAACTTGAATGTATCCTCTTTGAAGGATAACTATCCATTGCCTAATATGGAAGCTATGTTGCAGAAAGTGACTGGTTGTGAACTCCTATCCATGATGGATGGATTTTCAGGATATAACCAGGTAAAGGTAAAAGAATCAGAACAGTATAAGACTGCCTTTACCACTCCATGGGGAACATATGTGTATGTTAGAATGCCATTTGGACTAACAAATGCAGGTGCTACATTTCAGAGAGCAATGGATGTTGCTTTTGCAGGGCTGATTGATTCAATCCTGGCAGTATATCAGGATGACCTGACTGCCTACTCAAAGAAGGAAGAGCAGCACTGTTTGCATCTGGAGCAGATTTTTATAAGAGCACTAGAATATGGTATTTCTCTAAACCCAAAGAAGTGTGCCTTTGGAGTAGTTGAAGGAAAGCTTCTGGGACATATTGTTTCCAAGGATGGAGTCAGGATAGATCCAGACAGAGTGGCAGCCATTGACAGGATCCAAATGCCAAAAACTGTGAAAGGAGTTCAGTCCTTCTTTGGACAGGTAAACTTTGTCAGAAGATTTGTTCCCAACTTTGCAGAGATCACAAGGAACATCTCCAAGATGATGAAGAAGGATGCAACTGTCAACTGGGAAAGGGAAGCAACAGAGTCATTTCAGAATATCAAAGAGGCAATAAAGATGGCCCCTGTTCTTAAATCTCCTGATTTTTCTAGGCCATTCCAGGTGTTCTCATTTGCTTCCTTTCATACTGTAGCTGCATGTTTGTTACAGAAAAATGAAGATGGTTTTGAACAGCCCATTGCTTTCTTCAGTATGTCCCTGCAGGCCTCTGAGTTGAAATATGACATTATGGAGAAGCAGGCATATGCACTTGTTAGAGCCATTAAAAGTTTCAGACCATACTTGGTAGGGTCACATATAATTGCATATGTACCTCATGCTGCAGTCAAAGACATATTCACTCAGCAGGAGGTGACTGGAAGAAGGTGCAGATGGATAAACAAACTGCAGGAATTCAACATAGACATACAAGTTACTAAGTTGATAAGGGGACAAGGATTAGCCAAGATGATGGCACAGTCAAACTTGGAAGCATGCCAAGTTAATGCAGTCCAAGATGAGAATGTAAGTGCATCAGGATCTGAATAGTACAAGGATATTGTCTATTATTTGCGAAATCTGAATTGTCCCTCCCATTTCAGTGACAATCAAAAGAGGACTCTGAAGCTGCATGCAATCAGGTATGTCATTGTTCAAGGTGAGTTGTACTGGAAGAATCCTGATGGTGTGTTGCTGAGATGTGTGGATAAGAATATGGCTAACAATATTTTGATTGACATGCATAAAGGACTGTGTGGTGGCCATTATACTGCCCAAACAACAGCTCATAAAATTCTCAGGGCAGGATATTGGTGGCCCACTCTCTTTTCAGATGCACAGAGGTTAGTAAGAAAATGTGACCCTTGCCAGAGATTCTCAGGAAAGCTAAAATATCATGGTGCTTTACCCCTCAGAGATGCACCTGTGGATGCTCCATTCCAGCAATGGGGAATTGATTTTATAGGGGAAATTGCAGACAAATCAAGTGGGGGACACAGTTGGATTTTGGTGGCAACTGACTACTTTACCAAATGGATTGAGGCCATTCCAACTAAAAGAGCTACAAGTAAGGTGGTGACAGACTTCATACTAGAGAACATCATCATCAGGTTTGGAGTACCATCTAAAATAATCACTGATAATGCTATGTGCTTCAGATCAGGTGAGTTTGTTGATTTTTGCAACAGGTATGGGATTAGCCTGTCATATACATCACCATATCACCCACAAGGAAATGGTCAAGCAGAATCAAGCAATAGGAGCATCATGAAAATTGTCAAGAGGATACTGGACAAGAACAAGAGAGCTTGGGACTCAAAGTTGAATTTAGCAGTATGGGCTGACAGAGTGACTGTGAAAAGGGCTATTGGGAAGTCACCTTTTGAGCTGGTATATGGTACATCAGCTAGACTGCCCATAAACAATCTCCTACCAGTTTACAGATTCATTCAAGAGTATGATGAGGACATTGAAGACCCCATGACAGAAAGGGTGAATCAGCTGGTTGCATTGGATGAAGACAGGAGGAGAGCCCACCAGATCAATCTCAAAAGACAACAGGATGTGAAATATCAGTTTGACAGGAGAACTACAAAAAGGAAGTTTCAAGTAAATGATCTGGTGCTCATTTGGAATGCTAAAGATCAGGAAAAGGGTAAACATGGCAAATTTCAGCCCTTATGGATGGGCCCATATCAGGTTTGCAATACTCATGGGGAGGATTCTTATTTCCTCCAGGCCCTAGATGGTGAAATTCTGGAATTGCCTGTGCATGGCCAATTCCTTAAATTCTATTTTACATGAATATCTGGTTGCTGTGCACATTTGTAAAATATGTATGTAGTGTAAATGTCTTGTACAGCTCGCGTTTTTTGGCTTTTTGTCAGGTCTGCCCGGAGATCTGGTTCTCGCTGCAGGTTTTCACCTGCACGTCCCCATTCGGAGCCACTGTTGACACTCATTTTGACCAGGGGTTGATTTATCATGATCAGGAGGTTTCTTCATTTGAAGCCTTTATCTTCTTGCCCATTTTTTCTAAGTGTTGGACCTCCTCAGCATTTTTCAACTGCAGCATCATGTTTTCCTGAGGAGGAGGTCATCATCATCATCTTGTCTTCGATGATGATCTGCATCATCATGTTCCTCGTCGACTGGGTTTTTCAACGTCATCATCATATTTCAACTGTCGGGTGATGTTTGGTTTTTATCATGATGATGCTGCCGAGCTACAGTGCGCCCTGATCTGCTTGCGAGGGTGATGTTTCAAAGTCTCCGGTGATCTTCCATTTATCACCTCGCGCGAGCATGATGATGATGTTGCTTATTCTTTGAATTGCTCGACCTAACTTGTTTTTTCCTAAGGGTCGTGTTCATCATCATCATATTTCCAGTTATCATCCTGCTGCTTGTGGAGGTCATCATATTTTCTGCCTTCATGATATTTCGCCGGGGTGATGTTTTTATCATCGGGTGATCTTGGTTAACATCATCCTGATGATGTTGTTGAAGAGTTGTAATTGCGACCCGATATTCACTAGGGTCATCATATTTTGGAACGTCAGGATGATCTTAGTCAATATCATCCTGATGATGTTGTATCACTTCCTTTTCTTTGTTTCTCATCCTGATGATGCTGACGTCATCCGTATATCAGGGTGATATTTTTCTTTCTGCCTATCTGCATCATGATATTTGCGAAGGAGGGGGTGATATTTTCATATCACCCGGATATATGTTTGTTCGAACATCATGATGATGTTGAGGAGATATCCGCCTGCTGGTTTCGCGTGTTATCTATTGAGGGTGATCTTTTTAAGCAGCATCATCCTATTCAGTTTTCGCCCCGATTTTACAGAGGAGCTACAGTGCAACCTGATATTTGAACATCATCAGGATATTTCCAAATATCCGGTTGTCTTCCGAATATCATGATGATGTAAATATGATGATGACGCCATCAAGGTCCGCGGGGGTCATATCTCTAACACTGATCATCTTGAAGAGACCTCCTGATATTTGCAAACATGATGATGACGTCATCCGGATGAGAGGAGGTGTGCAGTAGGCGGATATGATGATGACGTCAGCAGGATATGATGATGACGTCATCAGGATGTTCATCGGCCAGACTTTTGTTATAAGCTCAGCAGGAGGATGTTCCTCCGAAGGATCAGGTTGTGCCGATTATCATGAAGGTTATATTTCAAATATCATGATGACGTCAGGGTGATATTTCAAACAACAGGATATCATGCTGCTGGAAGAGGATGATGATGAGGTTCTATACTAGTGTCGTCAGGAGCAAAAGCACCGACATGATATATGCTCATGACCTAGTATATAAGGTGTTATTGAGGTCATCGCGGGGTGCATGTGGGATATTGTTATCCTGCACTTTCAAATATCATGATGATGAGTCTTGGCGGGAAAACCTTGCGATGGTCTGTTTGGTGATTTTCCCCAGGCCGCGGGTTGGTGCGCCATTAATGGCGATTGTTGCAGAGGTATGGGCGATGGCGTGGGTCGATCTTGTACCCGACTGGAGGTGTCAATCAGCGGGCAGTGGCGCAGGGCTTGAGATATCTTCCTGTCTCCTCCCCTACCTGCTGCATTCATGTTTGGGCGCCAATCTGGTAGTGTGTTTGAGCGCCATTTTTATGGTACTGTGTATCTGGCGGAATTTTGGTCAACATTGTAATTAATTGCTGAGCACCTACCTGGCTGTTATAAGCAGGTTGTGTTGTTCATTTGTTGTTGTTGAAAGTTGATGATTTTGGCTCTGTAATGCATAACAAGCTGATCTGGTTGCTCTGTACAGCTTACCTGTGAGTTTATGTATCTCTTGTTGTTTGTTTTTGGCATGAACCCACTGATTTCATGATTAAACTTATATGAGAAATGTTGTTTGGCATGTGTTGTGTTAATTCTGTCTCCAGTATTGCATGTATCCTTCTTCTGAATCTGGATGTTTGGTAATGTTCAGATTCTAGAGCATAGAATTCCTGTGTTGAATGTCTGATCTTTTAACTTCTACTCAAGGGGTAGATTAAACTGTTTTCAGGTTGAATATTGGGAGGGATATACTGCAGTAGGGATACCATAAGTAGAGATAACTTGACACTTTGTATTGGGAGATGCCTGTAAGGCAGGTATCACATAGATCCCCTTGAAATCTAGTTTTAATTGTTTATGCTGATCATTCACAGGTGTATGTCTATTGACTCCAGGCCCTGGATAGGCACCAATCAGGCTTTGTTTTGTGTTATAACCATATCCAGCTTTGCATCCACACTTAAACTCCAAGGCAAAATCTAAAACCAACATTAGGACATTAGAGTTAGTTTAGGATCCTCAGTCCTCTATCTACAACTGCAAATAGGCCCAAAGCTAGCCCCTTTGCCCTTATCTTTCAGTTTTGGTCTACTTACAGGAGGACTATCTGCTTTCTGTCAACATCCCAGCCTTGCATGCATATCCTCATGGATGTTGAGTAGGGAATACCCCCCTAGGTCTTGCAGAGCCTGAAGAAGAAGAGGAGATAAAATATAGAGTCTATCTCCTACACTGTTGACCCCCTGGCCCAGAGATCCTGTTGATCACTGATGGCTACCTTGTAGGGATATCTGGGAATAAGCATCCAGCCTGGGAAAAAGTCAACACCACCAATATCTAATAGACCTTTGATCCTATATATATCCACTACATCTATAGCGTTAGGTGCTCTTCTCACACAACATGATGAGTCAGGTAAAGAACATGCTATCTATTATATCAACCACACCTTGGTTGGGTATGAACTCAACTACACTCCTATGGAAAGGGCATGTTTAGTAGTAGTGTTTGCTTCCCAAAAGTTGCGACATTATATGTTAAACAAAAAAACCACTCTTATTTCTAAGATTGATCCATTAAAGTATCTTTTATCCAAGGCAGCCCTCACAAGCCGACTAGCTCAATGGGTTATGATCTTGAGTGAATTTACCATAGAGTATGTTGATCGAAAAGCTATCAAGGGATAGATTCTCATAGATCAACTAGCTGAAGCTCCAATCATAGATGTAAATCCTATGACCTCTAACTTTCCAGATGAAGGTCTATTCACTCTAGCTACCTCAGTAGAGTGGAAGTTGTACTTTGATGGCTCCTACACACAGCATGGTTACGGGGCAGGGATCTTGTTTATCACATCATAGAATGACTACATTCTGAAATCATATCAGCTAGCATTCCCATGCACCAACAATATTTCTAAATATGAAACACTTCTCACAGGTCTTCGTATAGCAGTAGAATGGAATATCAAGAAACTTCAAGTCTATGGGGACTCTATAGATTGATCCATTAAAGTATCTTTTATCCAAGGTAGCCCTCACAGGCCGACTAGCTCAATGGGTTATGATCTTGAGTGAATTTACCATAGAGTATGTTGATCGAAAAGCTATCAAGGGATAGATTCTCATAGATCAACTAGCTGAAGCTCCAATCATAGATGTAAATCCTATGACCTCTAACTTTCTAGATGAAGGTCTATTCACTCTAGCTACCTCAGTAGAGTGGAAGTTGTACTTTGATGGCTCCTACACACAGCATGGTTCCGGGGCAGGGATCTTGTTTATCACATCGTAGAATGACTACATTCTGAAATCATATCAGCTAGCATTCCCATGCACCAACAATATTTCTAAATATGAAACACTTCTCACAGGTCTTCGTATAGCAGTAGAATGGAATATCAAGAAACTTCAAGTCTATGGGGACTCTAAACTAGTTATCAAACAAGTCACTAATGAGTACCAAACTAAGGATGACAAGTTAATGCCCTATAAATAATTGGTTGATACCTACAAGCCTCACTTCTCTCATATCTCTTTTGAGAAAATTCCAAGGGTACATAATAAGGCTATTGATTCTATAGCTGCCATTGGGTCACTTGTGGACATGCCTGTCAATACTCAAAAATGTGAATTCTTAATCGAGCAACTGTTGATACCTACCATTGATGTTCCTACAACTGAATTCATCTACGAACTTGTTGGTCCCAATTCCCCTTGGTATGAAGATATATATGAATACCTCCAAAATGGTACCTTTACCTTTGAACTATCCAAAACCCAATGCAAAACCTTCATCCGCCGAGCCTCTTGTTTCACTATTCTAGGTGACACCCTTTACCGCTGGAGTCTTGATGGTATCCTTCTTAGATGTCTTAACTCGAAAGAAGATAACACTACCTTAAGAGATATACACGAAGGTGTATGTGGATCACATTCCATCGGTCCAATTCTAGTTAAGAAGATACTCTAAACAGGTTATTATTGGCCAATCATAGAGTAAGATGCAGTTCAATTTGCAAGAAGTGTCTACAATGCCAACAATATGGAGATCTGATTCATGCATCAGCTCACGAACTACAACCTATTACAACTCCATGGCCTTTTTCACAATGGGGACTTGACCTCGTGGGTAAAATCCATCCCTCTTCATCTAATGGCCATAATTTTATCATTACTACCACTAACTATTTTAGTAAGTGGGTAGAAGCTATTCCAATGACCTATATTACCAATAAGAAAATAGCCAAGTTTATCCTAAATTACCTTATTTCCCAGTATGGTATTCCCCAATCCATTTTCACTAATAATCAAGAATCAAGATGTCCATGCCTTATGCACACAATACAATATCCAACATCACTTTTCTAGTCCATATTACCCTCAGTCAAATGGCCAAGTTGAGGCTTCGAATAAAACCCTACTCAAGATCCTAAAGAAAATGATCAATGAAGCTGGTCGTGATTAGCATCTACAACTCAACCCCGCCTTATGGGCCTATCACACTAGTATCAGAACACCAACTAGTGCTACACCCTTTGCCTTAGTCTATGGCATTGAAGCCATTTTACCCATCGAGGTTAAGATCCCATCTCTCAGAGTATCTATGCAACACCTAATTGATGTAAAGGAGTACTGAATTTCTAGATTAGCTGAGCTTGAGTTACTTGACAAGAGGCATCAAAAAGCACTAAACCATCTTCATGTCTATCAAAATCACCTTTGCTATAACTACAATAAGAACATCAAGAAGAGAAGGTTTCAAATATGTGATCTTGTCCTTAAAGAAAATTAGAGGAACCAATCAGATAGAGACAAGAAAGGTAAGTTTGAGCCTAATTGGTTGGGACCATATGTTATCACTACAGTCTATGGATCAGGAGCCTATGCTTTATCAACACCTAAAGGCATCCCTCTAGACGAGCCACTCAAAAGTGTTCATCTCAAGAGGTTCTTTGCTTGATCCTTAGAGTATCCTTGGAAAAATACAAAAATACAAAAAAATAAAAAATAATCCATCCTCTGGTGAAAACCTGGTAAATAGGTGCCTTAGATAAGTACCATAGTGAAAACTTGGCAAATAGGCATTATGCATAGAGTCATCATCCACCATCTTAATTTGTACATCCATCTCATTCCATATCAATCCATAATAAATCCTCCTCCATCCATAATAAACTCATTGACCTTTGCATTTCCATTGCCCCATCTATTTTGGCTTGGAAATTGTCAGTGATAGTTATCATTATCTTTTTATCCATTCTATGTCAGTTTATCCATAGTTACTTCATCTATAGTCAGTTATTCCAAGGTTAGTTCATCCTATGTCAGTTATTCATATGTCAGTTCATCCATAAGTCAATTCATCCATCGTCATCCATAATAAAACCTCTACCTAAATGGGGGCATCTTTTTCCTTAACCCAGGTCTTGGAATGGATCCTTATTTGAGGTATGACCACATCATCAATCATCATTTCATCTTATCCTACATCATCAAATCATCTAGAACTACATATCATCATCTCATCTTAGTCTTAATGTACCTTGATCCCGTGGATATAGGTATGTAGGTAGTCTAGAATATGAAGGATGTATTTAGTACTCAGGTACATAAGATATCATCATTTCACCTCACCATTCTCATCATATTTCACCTATCTCATCACTCTACCTAGAACTACATATTATCATAATCATCTTTCATTGCAATGTACCTTGATCTCATGGATATAGGGTATGTAGGTAGTCTAGAATACGAAGGAAGTATCTAGTACTCAAGCACATACGATTCATTATTCTTCATCCCAATCCATTAATACCTCCATCTTTCTTGTCTTCCATCTATCACAATCCATCCTACCACCTGGACTTGACTAACTCAAGCAGAAAATGAACTATGCATCCTTCTAAAAGCTAAAGTACTTATCCTAAACCCAAAGGAAAACAAATTCTCATAAAGCCATATGCTATCCCTCATGTCCTCTTGCCACATCTGCTACTTCAATCCATCTATCCTAGATCAGACCAACAGCCTTTATGGATATATCTTTCCTACAATAAGGTATCATCTATCTATCTACCCTGAGCAACCTCTTTGGCAAGAGAATATGATGGTTGTATGTTTACTTTATTAGTCAGTCAATTTTCTTTTTGGTTTATCTTTTGTTCCTTTCTATTAATTATTCAAGACTACCTTGATTTATCTATATCTTGGTATGTTGCGATGCAATATGGATTGGGACATAGTCATTGCTTTCATATGCTATGTTTGTGTGATGTTCTTATCATCTTACTATGGCTAATATTTATCTTGTGCGTGTGTTACAACCTAGCATCTTACATATTAATATTCTTTTGCATTTATGTATTAAGTTTATTATATGTTCAAGACTATGGCTCATTCACATGTGTGTTACAACCTAGCATCTTACATATTAATATTCTTTTGCATTTATGTACTAAGATTATTTTATGTTCAAGACTATGGCTCATTCACATATCCAACAAGGTTATATTGTGTCTAGTAGATATAAGTTCAAACTGTTTGCTTGTACAGTCAACATCCTTACACTGAATATCTCAGCACCTTGGTCTTATATACCTTGGTTGCATAACTATCCATGTGTTATATTAAAATCTAGGATTGTTCTTTATAAATATTCACGTAAGTGTTGCAACAAGTTATCAATTTACCCATCCATACATCCAAAATCCCAATATAGTTTTCATACATGGATCGATCAATAGTCTATCATTTTCTATCTATCATGTTCTCTTCTATCTCATTTTCTTCTATCTATCATTAAAGTCTTTTGCATACCTGCAAAACCACATGTTAGACATCATCACATCCATACATTTATAAGCATAAACATCATCACATGAGTCCATAATCATATTACAATTACATCACATCCATATATCTATAAGCATTAACATCATCACATAAACCCATAATCCTAGTACATGTCATCACATCCATGAACATAAATCATAACAAGTTATCAAATATAAGCATATATACATCCATAGCATATAGAAATCAAACATCATCATAAACATGAACATCCATAACATCTCATACATCATAAAGATCATCACATATATCATATATCATCATCAAGGTCATCAAAAGAATACAAATGTTTGTATATACATCATGTACATCAAAAAATGCATCATATATACATCATAGCTATCATGAGCCATCAAAATCTACATCGAATGCTCACAGGCATCGTAATGAAAATACATAGCTTCTACAAAATGACACAATATACATTTGGTACAATATATACAAGCATGCTCTAGTGTGAGCCATGCGTCGAACTCCCTACCTGCCGAGATCCCTATGCTCCACTGGCACTCGATGAAGGTCCTCTAGATGGTCCTCCTATGTACGGCCCCCTCATCGATCCCATCATAAAGGACCTTGATCTCCCTGATCTGTGTGAAGATGTAGCTCTTGATCTACTCCTCTCTAAAGCTCGACTCTCTCTGACCCACCGACACCGCTCCAAAATAAAGGCCTCATTAGTACTTGGTCTCTCTACCTGCTGCAAATAGCTCACCCTAAACTTGGATTAGCTCCCCCACCAATGTCATTTGACCAGCACCCAAGTCTCGGCGTGCTGCATCTCTCTCTTGCCTCACCCTTTGAAGGGTGGCCTCTTCTACCAGTCTCAGCTGCACAGCTACATCTCACTCTGAATTCAATTGGACAACTTGTCCATCATCTGGTGGTGATGGTGGTGGTAGTGCTACTACTACTGCTACCATTGTTACATGTGCCTATATTTGAGCCTAGGCCTCAATCTATCTAGCCTCCATGCATGTAGCGTCACACTCTCACTTCATGCACACTATCCTAAGCTCTATGTGAGTCCTCCTCACTATCTCCTCCTAAAAAAGTTGGTGATTTTTCTCTAACTCGGTCTCTGCTAGTTGTACCACCTAATGTGGTGCACCCACATCTACCATCAGCAATCATCCTGACCTCCTCCATCATCTCCTCCTACCTATCTCTGTACTGGGACCCTCTATTGGCCCTCCCGACAATATCTCACCTCCTAGCCCGATGTTGCAACCTCTCTCACTACCCCCTCTACCCCAAGAACTATAAGTCTCACTGACCTATGTGTCCGCTAGTATGTATCGTATGCTGGTAGTGTCCCTAGATCGGCCTCTCCAAGGATCTAATCCGACATCACCGAGGCAAGTCCCTGTAAATCTACCAAAGCTGTGGCCCCAACGATCTTGGGCCCCCAGTCTAAGATCTCGCTCTGAGTCTGCGCATGTATAGCATCACCCACTGGCTCCCCTTGCGGTAGTCCAAACTACCAAAGTACCCTCTCCGGTAAGTATCTCTCTATAGTGTCCACTCGGCGACCAAAGAGGTATCTCACCTATTGACAATAGACAAGTTACTCTGCCACATCCTCCCATGACTCGCAATCTTTCCATGGACACCATACAAAGATGTCCATCTCATCTATCTATCTCCTCCAATAGCTCATAGCTCCAAGTCACCTGTGAGTCAATACACTATTGTATAAATATACAAAAGGCTCACCTCTCTCTCAACGATGCTGGGAAATAGGTCTAATCACTGGGATGTTCTCCCAGGCCCATACCTATAACAGAGTCACACCTGTTGTTAGGCTCCCCCTAGATCTATATGCACAGTCATGTAAATCATGGTAGAGCTGACCCAAAACACAAGGTCCCTAGGCATATCTGATGTTGTGTGTGAACATCCTAGATAACATAGTGCCCCATCCAACTGATAATCCTCTAGAGCATTTGTCTAGACATAAAAATCTCTAATAAAAGCTACCATGATCCACCAGATTCTATCACAAAGTCAAGGCACTCAAGCCCATCAGATCTCATGCTCTTGTACACCAATGTCATCCATAGTGAACACCTCTCTCATACCATCCTCGCCCTACTCTATGTTGTCATCCACTCTAGCTCCATAAATGGGAATCCTGAGGATGCACCATACATCCTCTAGTGTCACAGTAGCTTCACCTGTAGGAAAGTGGAAGGATGATGTCTTGTTGTGCCACCTCTCAACCAAAGCTATCAACAATGTGAGGTTAGCCGTAATGGGTGTAAGATGGGCTACATGCCATAATCCCATGACCTCGATAAATATGTCCTAATCTATCTAGATCACCTCGGTTGTGTTGACAAAATTTCTCTCTCTCGACTATGGTGGTGGTAAGACAACCTGCATCCACAAGATCACTTGTTATCTTTTGTCAAACCACTTGCAAATACATTCTGAGCCTAAGTCTAATCCAAAGTCAATCATGGTTCAATACTAGGCAAAACATTATACAAGCCATAGGTCAACCCTAGTCAACCTTTCTCAACCTATTTTTCCAAGTCAAACTAGGTCAAAATCTATACCAAACCACAAGTACTTCATTTTTACCAACTACGCTTAGCTATCCTCCAAACGCACTTTGTTGTTATGCAATTGCACTCCAAACCTAAAACCATAAGTGCTTCTTTAGACCAAGTGCACCTAGCTATCATCCACATGCTCTTTGTTGATCTATAAAGGTGCTTCTCTCCTAAAACTAGTGCGCCTAATTGCTAGCCAAGAGCGCTTAAAACCTACCTAGTGCGCTTTACTACTGACCATATGCGCTTCATTGTTTACCATATGTGTTACGACAAGGGCTAATGTGCTTCAATCTACCCTAGCAGCCAAAGAAGCTTCACTATCACCAAAGGCATGTTTGCACGTCCCATATGCACGTCATTAAACCAAAGGCACTTCAACTTGTGCCATATGTGCTTCAATCCTATCAAGGCACTTTTGGCCTAAAACCTAGCAAACCCTAGTAAAAGACCTATTAAATGCATCAAAAAGCTAGTTTTCAACTACTTACTACTATCGAAGCTCCCACTCGTCTCCCGTAGGTCTGCATGTGCTCACCATGATGCCTCTGAACTAGAATCAACATGTCTACAGGTCTCTAAGTCACTCTAAGCATTGAACTCTCAACTCTGAACTAGAAGGTTAAATGGCTATGATCTCTATGAAATCCAAGTCTACAAATGACTTGAAAGGGACCCCCTGGGCCCTATTTATAGCATCCCCACCCTGATTCTTCCCACCCCTTTTCTTGTAATTCCTTGTGTCAGCCTATTCTCTTCATCGTGTCAGCCTCCATCTATCTAGACTAGTACTTTGCCACCTATTTTTCTGTCACATCACTATCCATTCTTCTAGTTGAGAGTCAACCTAGTTCTTCTATCACTTCCCTAACTTTCCTCTCGAGGGGGAATCCTATGCTAGCTACACTGGGGCATGATTGTATCATAATTTTATCACCATTTTCTTTGAAACAAAGTTGTAAATCACATTGTATCAAAGAGGGGCAAAATGTAGACACCTAAAAATGACCCTTAGCATTGCATCACTTGCATACATCATTTCTTCCTAAATCAACTGCATCCAACGTTAATTAAATAATCTAATTATTTAATTAATTTCATCAAATTCCTCAATTTCTTCTATTTTTCCTAATTTCCAACATTAATTGAATAAATTCTCTTTATTTAATTAATTTCATTAAAATCCACTTTATTCTTCCAAATTAAATAATTTTGAATTATTTAATTAAATCATTATCCTCGTTAAATTCCTCAATTAATTAAATAAATCTATTTATTTAATTAATTCGTCATCAAATTCCTCTTATCCACAATTAAATAATTTTTAATTATGTAATTAATCAATTATTCTTCTAAATTTAAATAAATCATTCCAATTTATTTAAGTTGACTTTATCTTCTAAAAATAAATAAAATTGATATTTTATTTATATCTCATATGTTCTTCCATCATGCAAAATAAATTAAATGAATTTATTTGTTTAATTTATATATCTTTACATCTCATCTTTTCTTTAATCATGCACAATCAATTAAATAAATTTATTTATTTAATTTCTCGATTATCTTCCAATTCCCCTAAAAATATCAGTTTCTTCTATGTGCACAATCAATCTAATTTTTAGAACTTCAAAAAGCAAATCTAAAGTTGAGTTAATTGGCTTTAATCTTATTATTTTTATCACCAACTCATAAATTGGAAAAAGCATTCTAATTTATGAAATCAAATCCTATCTTTAGCCAAAAAGTAATTAATTCAATAAAAATAGCTTTAAAGCATGACACATGTCATGTGCATGTTCATCATGAGCCCTTGATTTATCTGAATCATTGATTTCATTGATTTATCTCAGCCATTGATCGATCTTCCTTGGAACCTATATATACCCCCTTCACTTCATAAAAAATGTTCTTCGATCATTTAAGCTTTTGCATTCCTACAGCGCTTGAGCATTCATCGTATCATTTAACACATATCGTATCTTTGAGCATTTTGAGCACTTATCTACATCCTCTTCTTGCAACCATGGGTACACGACGTATTGAGCAATCCACATAAATCCAAGAGAACAATACAATCTAGGTGATAGCTTTCGATTGTTTAATTGCATATTCATTGATTTGGTTATCGTTTAAATGGATCTTTTGATGTTATAGGATTGAGTTGTTATCACTATTTTGATCTTATTTAATCTCAATTTTACCTATACACAAAGTGTTAAGGAGTTCATGAACTCGTGAATTCTTTGACAAGTTCAAGAAATAGTGAAAAGGCCAACAAAAAGAGGAAAACTTAGAAATTTCAAAAACTCTTTCTAAACACTTAGGAACATTTGAACACTTAAGCATTCCAAGGCATGACCAACTTTCTAGGTAAGGAATACATGAAAATTTTTGAAGACTTAGTCAAAAATGAAGGAAACAAGTGTCATTACAAAAATATTTAAATATCCTAATTTCTCAATCATTGATCTAAACCAATCTAATAGCTCCTGACTGATTCTAAAGGTTTGTATGTATCTTTTGAGATTCACCTTCTAGAATTGAACTACAATCATCCATTCTCATTCATTGAACAATGGAAACTTTGAGAAGTGCGATCCATCAAATCAAAATATGTTTTGAAAGTTATAATTATAATTTCTTGTATGAACAACAATGTCACACATGTTACAACATCTATCTTTCAATTTCCAAAATCAAACAAGCATTTTTATTTCTATTTATTTCTAAATCTCAAGATATTGTTGCATAATCTTTCATAGCTCTAAATTATTTTATTTATTCAATCTAATTTTAATAAAAGAATATATTTATTTCTTTACAATAATATATTAATTTTAATGTATATCATCCATTCCAGTAGTAAATTTTATAGTGGTAGTTAATTTCAAGACATGTGCCGGAGTCAAACAAATTCAAAATTAACTTGTGAGTAATGACTCTAAGGTTTAATGATGCACCCTACATTATTCTAATCATGGAATTTAGCTTGTTACCTATTAAAAGTGAAGATTTAAAATGTTAGGTATTCTTAAACATAAATTATCTAAACTAGGTGGAGATAAAATCTCTTTCAATTCACAATGATCTTGTTGAACCCATATTTGAATTACAAAAGATTGACATAAAGACTTAGATGGATAGTTATAATTATAATTAGAAGTACGACACATCACCATGCAACATAAATTATAATTTCTTATATGAACAACAATGTCACACATGTTATGTAAACAATATTACAATTATAATTTTTTATCCATAAAAAGTGGAAAACCCACCTATAGATTATATTAATACCAAAAAAATATTTACGATTACTGTATTCATATAGATTTATCTTCAGGAGAAGAAAGTTATAGTAGGACAAAAAACTAGTTCAAAAAAAAATCAATCAACAACTATGAACTTCTCGTAGATTCAGAGCTATCATCATCCTCTTCCATAGGCTATGCAAAGGTAGAATGCATGTTCAATATAGGACTAGTAGGTTCTAGAGTAGGACCCAGAGACTGGTAGGTTGAGACATGTTTGTTGCCAATGTGTACCTAAGTGGTGTTGTCATTGATGTCAACATATCCTTGTTGTCATTGATGTCAACTGTATCCTATATTGTTGTCTGTATAGAAGCCGGATTGTTGAGGATATTGAGAAAATTAATGACAATCAATGCATGCAAACCATATGGTTGTGTAGAGGATTGTTAGAGGTTGCTCCAGTTAAGAATTAAGAAATCTGCATGAAGATTTGAAGAAGTTTTGGTCATCTGAGTACAACCAGATTTTGCAGTATTCAGAAGAGATAGTGTGACAGTAAGTTGGTCCGGATTGCTCTGCAGTGAAACATTATGGTCTGAAAATCTAAAGGCATGTTTGGGAAGTCAGTGTACATCATCAACTCCAGTGGTTCATGGTTTGTAGGTCGGCAAGCTATCTTTCTAGTTTGACAGTCATGGCAGATAATGTTCTTGAGGTTTTGGAGAAAGATACATATGATTCTATTTTTTTGGCTTAGAGTGAATGTTATTGATGAATTCAATGTGCTTGTGGAGGTCTCTAGATCATGTGGCTACTATGTTGGAGGTCTGCATTGAAGTTTGAGCTTATTGATTGAAGGTTTGCATTGAAGAACATTTTATGAAGCTTGGTATGTGAATGGAGGAAGTTTCAAGTCTCAGCTATGTTTGCAGACATTGTGAAGATCCGTGTTAAGTTTAGCTGACCTTGTTGATCATTCCAAGGTTGATGAAATGTATAAATACTTGTTGAAGAGTCATGGAAAATTATCCTTGTACAAAATGAATTAAAATTTGAAGAAAGGATCAAAAGTAGAGCAGAGGAAAAGAGGAACAAAGGGAGTATAGAGTGAAGAGTCAGTGAAGAAGAATCTGAAGATAGAAGCAGAAGTTTTTGAGCTTTCAAAGGGACTGATTCAGGCATGAATGTAGATGTTATTTCTTAGTTCATTATCTCTGGATAAATCATAATTTCTTATAGGCAGTGAGCCTCTTCTTGAGTAGTGAGCTCTGGGCAGTGCACTCGAAGGCATGTGCCTTCTATTTTCTTAAGTACTTTTAACAAGGTACATTTTTTTGTGGGTTAACCCCCACCGTGGTTTTTCCCTTAACTAGGTTTTCCATGTCAAAATTTTGGTGTTGTGTGTTCTCTTTATTTCTGCACATGTGTTGATTTATGCTTAAATGTTTACTTCATTAATCTAGTTGTAAAGAAGATTTAAAAGTTTAGAAAAGAGTATAAATTAGGGACAACTAATTCACCCCCCCTCTCAGTTGTCTAGACTAATTCCAATAATTGGTATCAGAGCCAAGTTCCTGTAAAAGGAGCTTAACCATTTGAGGAGATCTAGGATGTTGACTTACAAGAAGGATAGTCCAAGATTTGATGGAACAAATTACTATGTTTGGAAGAGTCGCATGGAATGCCATTTACAATGCATGGGTGATGCTTACTGGTTAATAACCAAAGATAAGTATGAACCTCTGGAGAAAGGTCCTTCAACTCTAGATGAACTCAAGGATGCTGAAAATAACCTTTGAGCTAAAGAAGCCTTGCTGAGTGCCCTGACTGATTCAGAAATGACAAATGTTTTTGGACTGAAAACTGCTCATGAAATTTGGGAGAAGTTGGAGAATCTATATGGAGGAGATAAATATGTCAAATGTGCCAAACTACAAAGTCAAAGAGGAAAATTTGAAAATATGAGGATGAGTGAAGATGAAAACATCACAATGTACATGCAAAAGATAAATGAACTTGTGTGTGGGATCAGGTGTGCTGGCAGAATTTTGGAAGAATCAGAGATTGTGGTAAAAGTGCTTAGATCTTTGCCTAGTTCATACAAACATAAGGTTGCTGCTATAGAGGAGATCAGGATTGTCTCAGATGTTACAAGAGATCACCTGGTTGGCAAAATTTCAGCTTTTGAATTGAGTGAATTTGGTGATTCTCTTCCTAAGTCTGAATTTGCATTCAAAGCCAGTGTACATGGAAAACAAAGATATGATCTGGGTGAAAGATCTTCTACAAGATCAAACAGATTTGTGAAGACAAGAAAGGATCTTGAAGATGTTGAAATAGAAACTGCAGATCTTGAAGCTCTTATTTCTAGAAGAATGTGAAGAGGATCCGATAAGTATGAAGAAAAATTACCACTCAAATGTTTTTCTTGTAATAAGATTGGTCATTTTTCCTCAAGATGTCCGGAGAGGTTTTCAAAACCAAACCCTAATAGATACAAGGGTCAAAAGAAATGTTACTATGTCCAAGAAGATGGAGAAGGAGTCACAGATGATGAATCTGATCATGGAGGTGCCTCTGAAAATGATTGGGTGTTTATTGCTATCAAAGAAAAAGATTCTATGTCTATTGAATCTGCTAGCTATGCAAATGTGGAAAGTGCCTTGGCTACTCAAGTTATTGAAAAAGATGAATGGGTGATTGATAGTGGATATTCTCATCATATGACTGGTGACAAGAGTAAGTTTGTGAGTTTTGAAAATTATGACGGAGGACTTGTGAAATTTGGAGACAACTTAGCTGGTAGAATCTGTGGCAGAGGATCCATCTCCTTTGATGGTAAGAACAACACCAATGATGTTCTATATGTGGAAGGAATGAAACATAATCTTCTCAGTGTTGGACAGTTGGTTGACAAGGGTTATGATCTTTGATTCAAGATGGAAAATGTAGAATCTTTGAAAGTTCTAGAATTGAAATTACATCCGGTACTCAAACTAGAGGTAACATCTTTCATTTAAGTAGTTTAGGCAAAAGTTGTTTGATTGCTCAAACAGATCAAAGTTGGTTATGGCATAGGAGGATGTGTCATGTGAATTTTGATAACATTGTCAAAATAAGTTCCACCCAAGCTGTAAGAGATCTTCCAAGACTTGTGAAACCTAATAGCATATGTAGAGAATGTCAATTGGGTAAACAAAATAAAATTTCATTCAAAAGTAAGGAACAAAGTTTAAGTGGGAGATTCAAACTGGTACATATTGATCTCTATGGTCCTGCTAGAATTAGGAGTGTGCAAGGAGATAGATATTTCATGTTGCTAATTGATGATTACTCCTGGATGATGTGGGTAACTTTCCTAAAAGAAAAATCAGAAGCTCTTGTTAAGTTTAAGGTATTCAAGATGATGGTTGAAAATGAGATTGGTAGGAAATTGAAGTGTCTGAGATTTGACAGAGGTGGAGAATTCACTTCCAGTGAGTTTGATGCTTTATGTGAAAAGCATGGAATAAAAAGACAATTATGTGCTCTTAGGACTCCTCAGCAAAATGGAGTTATGGAAAGGAAGAACTAGACCATTCAAGAAGCTGCCAGGACCATGATGATGGAAAAAAATGTTCCTCAAGTTTATTGGAGGGAAGCTATGAGTACTGTTGTCTATACTCTTAACCAGGTACAAATCAAAGGAAATTCTGGTAAGACTCCTTATGAACTATGGTTTGGTCATCCTCCTACTGTGAGATATTTCAGAGTTTTTGGTAGTAAATGTTATATCAAAAGAGATGAGGATTTAGGAAAGTTTGAGGCAAGAAGTGATGAAGGAATTTTTTTGGGATACTCAACTCAGAGTAAGGCTTATCGGTGCTTCAACAAAAGGTTGAAAAAGATTGTTGAAAGTGCTAATGTTAAAGTTGATGAAAGCAAAGAAGGACATTCTAGGTACTGTAGATATGATTTAGATGATCAAGATGAAATTTAAAGTCAAGGAAGACAAGTTCAAATCCAAACTCAGATTCATATTGATTCGGTAACTCTAGTAACTCAAGAGATTAGTGCAGAAGATGAGGAACAAGCTCAAGAAATAGAAGTTCAAACATTTTCCAAAACTCCCAGATATGTAAGAATGAATCATCCTGAAGATTAAATCATAGGAGAGAAATAAAGGTGTTCGAACTAGGAGAAGAGTTGCTAAAGATCAAGAAGAGATTTTTTTGATTTCAAAAATTGAACCCAAATCAGTAAGTGAAGCTTGCAATGATGAAAACTAGGTTAAAGCGATGGGAGAAGAATTGATGCAAATTGAAAAAAATCACACTTGGGATCTTATCCCTAGACCTGAGGACAAAAATGTGATTGGAACCAAATGGGTCTTCCGAAATAAACTAAATGAAGATGGTAAGGTTGTAAGGAATAAGGCAAGGTTGGTGTATAAAGGCTATTCTCAAGTGGAAGGAATTAATTTTGAAGAAACGATTGCCCTGGTGGCAAGGATAGAGGCAGTTAGATTATTTCTTGCTTTTGCTGCTTTTAGAGATTTTAAAGTATATCAAATGGATGTCAAGTCAGCATTCCTGAATGGAGATTTGGAGGAAGAAGTATACATTAAACAACTGGAAGGATTTCAATTGTCTGATCAGGGAGATATGGTTTGTAGACTGAGAAAAGCTTTGTATGGACTCAAGCAAGCTCCAAGAGCCTGGTATGCCAACTGGATAAGCATTTACTTAAGCTAGGATTTAACAAAGGTACTGCTGATAGTAATCTATACTTCAAGATAAATCATGAGAACATTCTAATTGTTGAGGTCTTTGTTGATGATATCATTTTTGGTGGAAATGATTGTATGTGCAAAGCATTTGCTGATTAGATGAAAAGTGAGTTTGAGATGTCAATGTTTGGTGAGATGAATTTCTTCCTAGGTCTGCAAATTGTTTAGTCAGATAAAGGTATCTTCATATCTCAGTCCAAGTATGAGAAAGAATTGTTGAATAAGTTTGGAATGGAAGATTCAAAACCAGTAGGTACAACTATGGTAACTAGATGCATACCAAGGCAAATCAGAAAAGGTATAGATCAATGATTGGAGGATTTCTCTATTTGACTCAAACCAGACCTGACATCATGAATGCAGTTGGACTTGTTGCTAGATTTCAAGCTGATCCAAAATAATCCCATGTTGTGGAAGTCAAAAAAAAAATAGATATCTCAAGGGGACAATTGATTATGGACTATGTTATCTAAAGGATAATGATTTCACTCTTCATGCATATACAGATGCTGATTGGGCAGGAGATGTGGATGACAGAAAAAGTACTAGTGGTGGTGCATTCTTCTAGGGGAGAAGATTGGTCTCTTGGATAAGCAAAAATAAAGAGGCAATATCTCTGTCTACTGTAGAAGCAGAGTATATAGCAGCAGCAAATAATTGTACTCAGGTGTTGTGGATGAAACAAATGTTGAAGGACATCAGAATTGTGTTTGAGGAGCTAGTCACAATTCTCTGTGATAACTCTAGTGCAATAAGCATCTCAAAGATTCGGTGTTGTATTCAAAGACAAAACATATATCTATCAAGTTTCATTTCTTGAGAGAGAAGGTAAATGAGAATGAAGTCAAGTTGGAGTTTGTGCCTTCCAAAGATCAGATCGCAGATATCTTCACTAAGCCTCTTCCCAAGGATACTTTTGAGTATCTCAGAGAGAAGTTAGGGGTTATTACCCCTCCTGATCAGAACTAAGATGCACTTATGGGCATCAGTCTGGTGGAATTCTTAGACATATCTTGAGATCTGGATTGATGTTGAGAAGATACTACTCTAAGGAGTAGTCAGTATGCAAATGTTGGAGATCAGTCTAAAATAGAAAGAAGGAGAAAAGATAGCAAATATGTGCCCTTTTCCATTGATGTCAAAGGGGGAGAGAAGTCATGTGAAAAACTTGGAAGTAAATAGTTGCTAGTGAAAAGAGGGGAAGTAAAGAAAATATTCGCAGGTGTGATAAGAGAAAGGGCAAGAAGTTCTTGTCTTGATGGTTGAATTCAGTTTTTCACATCATATGTTGCCATCAAGGACAAAGGGGGAGATTGTTGCAAATATGTGCCTAAGTGGTGTTGTCATTGATGTCAACATATCCTTGTTGTCATTGATGTCAACTGTATCCTATATTGTTGTCTGTATAAAAGTTTGGATTGTTGAGGATATTGAGAAAATTAATGACAATCAATGCATGTAGACCATATGGCTATGTAGAGGATTGTCAGAGGTTGCTCCAGTTAAGAATTGAGAAATCTGCATGAAGATTTGAAGAAGTTTTGGCCATCTGAGTAGAACTAGATTTTGCAGTATTCAGATGAGACGGTTTGACAGTAAGTTGGTCCAGATTTCTCCGCAGTGAAATATTATGGTCTACGAATCTGAAGGCATGTTTGGGAAGTTAGTGTACATTATCAACTCAAGTGGTTCGTGGTTTGGAGGTCCACAAGCTATCTTTCTAGTTTGACATTCATGGTAGATAGTGTTCTTGAGGTTCCGGAGGAAGATACATATGATTCTGATTTTTTGGCTTAGAGTGAATGTTATTGATGAATTCAATGTGCTTGTGGAGGTCTCTTGATCATGTGGCTACTATGTTGGAGGTCCGCATTGAAGTTTGAGCTTGTTGATTGAAGATTTCTTCTTTAAAGTTGATATTCTTCCCAGTCTTGGCCGACTGGATGTTCCTGGCATGTTGCAGATGATCTAAAGAACATTTTATGAAGCTTGGTATGTGAATGGAGGAAGTTTCAAGTCTTATCTATGTTTAGCCAACATTGTGAAGATCCGCGTTAAGTTTAGCCGACCTTGTTGATCATTCCAAGGTTGATGAAGTGTATAAATACTTGTTGAAGAGTCATAGAAAATTATCCTTGTACAAAATGAATTAAAATTTGAAGAAAGGATCAAAAGTAGAGCAGAGGAAAAGAGGAGCGAAGGGAGTATAGAGTGAAGAGTCAGTGAAGAAGAATCTGAAGATAGAAGCAGAAGTTTTTAATCTTTCAAAGGGACTAATTTAGGCATGAATGTAGATGCTATTTCTCAGTTTATTATCTTTGTATAAATCATAATTTCTTATAGGCAGTGAGCCTCTTCTTGAGCAGTGAGCTCTGGGCAGTGCGCCCAAAGGTATGTGCCTTCTATTTTCTTAAGTACTTTTAACAGGGTACACTTTTTTGTGGGTTAACCCCCACCGTGGTTTTTCCCTTAACCAGGTTTTCCACATCAAAATTTTGGTGTTGTGTGTTCTTGTTATTTCTGCTCATGTGTTGATTTATGCTTAAATGTTTACATCATTAATTTGGTTGTAAAGAAGATTTAAAAGTTTAGAAAAGAGTATAAATTAGGGACAACTGATTCACCCCTCCTCTTAGTTGTCTAGACTAATTCCAATAATGTCATGACAGGAATTGAATAGACTTAAAAACATCTAGAGCCTTACCACCTATAAAGCTTCCCAACTCTAAACCATGTACTTTCAATGCTTTCTAAAAATCTTTACCACAATCATTCTACAATCCAATCTTCATTTCTTTGAGCATGTAGGGATTTGCATGAGAAATATTTAGTTGAGACAAAGAATGCATACACCTATGACTAACATTGTTCCCTCGAAGAGTTTGTATTCAACAACTACCAGTTGGAACTTGTCTTTTGAAAGAAAATATGGCTAAACATAGTTGAAGCTGAGCAAGTGTAGGATCTCCTTGTCTTGAATAATATTCATAGAATTAGATATAAAAATAAACACAACTTCATTGTAGCCTAGATAATGAGGTAAATCTATCAGCAAGTCCTCATCCATTACACCTCAAATAGTCATTTCCACCTTAGAGAAGTCAAAAGAAAAAATATATCCCAGCTTAATAGTATCATATGCGTCGATCTCCATCAGCTCCCATTTGGTTTGAGCCAACATGAATCCTTTTATTTTTTATAACCTCTTTCATTTTGCCCTGCTAATATCAATTCTAGTTGAGAATGAGTCTATATATTTGCTCCAAAAATAAATAAGGTCCAAAACTACTAGTGTAGCAATTAGTGAAAGACTTATCGTAACTAATCCCAAATAAATCTCACACTTGTCCTTGAAGAACATCTCCCACCTGTAAAGCCTCACAAGTCATGTAAAAGTGTTTAAACCAACTCAAAAATAATTGAAGTAAATAATCTTCTTAAATACAACATCGCAATAACCAAAATCAAAAGGATGTAAATAATCCACTTAGATACAATATTCAAAGGTAAAAGGTGTAATTAATCCGCTTAATTACAATATCTCCAATAAAAGATAATCTCAAAAATATAAATCTCAATGTCAATAAATCTTACACATTCACGTGCTCAATCCAAGTAACAAGCACTATGAAATAATATACATAAATCCTTTGGCAACATGCCATAATACATCCAAATAGGTACAAATAACAAGTATATCAATAATGAATAAATCATCACACTTTCTAGTTGCATGAACTAAGTGGTCCACCACCTACAAACCGAGAGACGGGAACAGGGCTCAGGTGCTTTTCCACCCAACCATGAAGTATTTACAGTTCCCCGGATCCCTTCTTGAAATGAAGGAAACCCAACCCTACATGAAATGTCTAGATACCTGGTAACAACTGTAGGAGGGAACACCTGATGCAACCCTGATGTCTGAATGTGCAATTCTAAGTAATGAAAAGCAAATTGTCACATGACAAGATGTGGCAGAGATATCAATAAATAAGTTTGCTAGACAATAAACATCTATTTCAATGTTATTTCAATTAGATCTAATCATTTCAAGTAAATTGGTCAAATCCCAAAAAGAGGAAAAGCCATCTCTGATATACCCACATTTGGCATCGCCATCCCAAAAGTAACCCAAAACATTCCTATGTAAAAACTACTTCTTCCCCCAAGAAGAAAGAAAATAAGTAAAGAATCGAAAGTACAAGTTTCAATCAATCCAATTTCCCTTTTTCCCAAATATCAAATTACGAAACAAAAATACATATATACTTTCAAGAAAAGAATCATCATTCGATCATACAATTGAAATCATAATGTCATCAATTTAATATAGTTTCTAATCTTGAAATTCAGTCACCATGTCAACAATAACAGTCATTCTAAAACATTAATTTACCTTACTATCATTTATGTGACGAGAGATTCCAAAAATAGTCTATAAGTTTGTTTAAATTACATAAACCTCAAATCTATATTCCAATCATATTACCTAATAAATGTTCAAGTAAATTGCTTTCAACAATCAGTGACAGGTATTGTTTCCATTCATTTATATAATTTTAAATAAAAGGTTCATGATTTAGCCAAAAGGAACTTACTATCAAAACTATGACAGGAAGCCTAAGAATAGTCAAATAGTCTTCCTGTCGCATCTACGACAGGAACTGTTGCAGTTTAAAATAAAGAAAAAGAATAGGGATACTATTTAATATAGTTTTCTGTCATAAATACACTATAAAAATCTCATTCTCAGGTTTTCCTAACTTATTATCATTCTGGTGCCAAGAAACTAATTTGTTAAACATGCAGTTTGTGTATGAAATTCCTCAATAACCTTCCTGTCGCTATGGCGACAGGAACTGTGGTAGAAAATGAAAATAAAATCATAAAAAGGGTTTTAGATCTGGTTTCTGTATTCAAAGGGATAAAAATATAATAGTTTGCCTATCATCTCTAATCTCAACCAATAATGTTCTAAACTAGTTTACCAATAAAACTATAGGAAAATCGTATAATTTGCTATAGGTATTTGCAATCATGAAGATAGTTACAGGTTCTAAATTCTCATTCCACAAAATAACAATGGTTTTGCCTATAGCCAATAATTCTTCAAATACAAATCTACAGGAACAATAAACTTTGCATAAAGGTTGTTCATCTTAAATGGGTTGATTTGCATCACAGATTTGTTCAGCCAGCATAAAAGAGAAATAATATACGGTCAAACCAATATCTTTCAAGAGTTATCTAATAACCATTTAGAGATCGATTTATAGTTTCAACAAAAGAATTCAAGATCTGGGAAAAAGACTAGTTTCAAGCAGTCAAATAGCCAAACAAAAGGATCGAACAGCATGGTACTAGGCAACGAAAAGAGAGGTATCGACCAGGAAGATATAAGCGGCCAAGTTTAAATGGAGCGGCCATATTCAAGGAAAGTGACGACCTTGTCAAGGAATCAGCCAAGGAAAAGGTACAGGTGGCCAAAAGAAGAAGCTAACGACCCTCAAAAGGAGCAGCCAGTAAGCATAAAAATTAGCCAACAAAATCAGCGGCCAAAACAAGGATAAAATAGTTATTCTATCGCAGGTTGCTTCTGTCATTTTTGGGGTAGAAATAGTGGAAAAAGTAATCACCCAGGCAAGATAAAAGGAGGTCGGCTCAGACCAAGATATGAGCCATCCTTAAACTAAGCAGGAATTCCTTCATATAAACAACAAAAATTATCTAATTGCTACCAATAAAACAAAATAAAAACTTGGATAAAGTCGTTGATTGATAGAGAATTTTTGTAGTTTGAAATCGTTGCTTTCCTTTCCTCCTTCCTGTTGCTCAGGAAATCAAGTTGTCTCCTGCAAATCATGGATCCTTTCTTCCTGCCCAGATCACCTATTTTATCATAATCCCTTCCTCTTATTTTTGGCAAGCCTATTTTAGGTTAGAAACTACAGTTTTTATCTCAGTTTGCATGATATTTCCTCCAATAGAATTGAGAAGAAAGTTATTTAAAACATTAAAATAATATCTTCTTTTTGCAACTTACTATCGCATCGGTGACAGTAATAAATATTTAATTCCTTTATCAAAAATATAAATATAATAATGTTATTTTTACTATTATTAACTATTGTTATTAAAATACTATTTTTTTGATAATTCAAGAAGTAATAAAATAATACAAAAATACACACATTTTTTAATATAATAATTATTTAAATTTATTTCACATATTTTCTTCCAAACATCTTATAAACAATATTTTATTATTTATTTAACTAACACACAATACATCATTTGAATATATTTCAAAAAGATATTAAGTCAAAGTAATCACATCATTCATTTGAAAACATTAAACTTTACGCATTAAAGCAATCTAAGCCAATCAATGATGCATATGCAACTACGTGATGTGTGTGATTGCATCAAGGTAATCCATCCATCAGTTCTTGCCAAGTGGCTAGAACATCTCTACCTCAGTGATGCTCTCGTCTTTGATAGTACCTGCATCCATTTGCACTCAACTCGACGTCAATAGGTTAGTGTCTCCAAAAACATAGCCGAAGTAAACCATTGCATCAATATTCAATATTTAAAACAATTTCAAATTTTTCATCAATATAGCTCATAATAATCACTTTCACACATTTGAAATTACTTAAAGTAAATCAACAATGGTAAATGTTCATTAATCTAGAGTAATCCTATTGTTCATAAAAATGAGACGTGACATCCTTCCCCAGTTGGAAGAGACATCGTCCCGATGTCTTATTAAACATCAAAACAACAAGTGTTTATCAACCACCAATAAAGTATCAAGGTGTCATAAAACAATAACATCAACTCAAAGTATCAAAGCATAACTGAACACAAAGTATCATAATCCATGCATGAATAAGAAATCTATGCTATATCCTCAAATGAGAAAAAAATCTATCAATCTCTTCAGCATCCTTCCATGTGGAACTGTCCTCAGAATACTGATCCCATTGGACCTTATATTGTACCACATCTTTGCTATGTAACTTAATGTTGTGCTTTCCTAGAATTTGAGTGGGCTCCACCAGCACCACTCCTGGATCCTGAACCTGTAAAGCATGCCAATCAAGAATATGTGACATGTCAGGATGATAAATCTTAAGTAAAGACACATGAAAAACATTATGGATTCTGGCAAGTGCAGGCAGGAGAGCAAGTCTATAAGCTACAAAATTAATCACTTCCAGAATTTCGTACGGTCCTATAAAATGACGAGCATGTTTGGACACTTTGCCAAATGATACTGAACTCTTATGAGGTCTAACCCTCAAAAAGACTTTGCCACCAAATGAACATTGTCTAGGATTTCTATTCTTATCTGCATAACCCTTTGACGATTTGAATCTTGTTTCAACTTCTCCTTGATCAACTTCATCTGATCATCCATTTCTCTCAACCTTTCAAGATCAATCACAATTCTATCCTCCACTCTATCCCCAACTAATAGGTGTTTGACACCTATGCCCATAAAGAGCTTCAAATTCTGTCACATGCCTCTTAAGTCTAGGCCAAAAGTATAAAGGTTTCAAGCCTTCAACCATCTTTGTCAGTCCAGGGTGACCTAAATAAAGTGCATTGTGAATCTCTTCGAGCACTAACTTCCTCAACTCTCTTGAGTTAGGAATATACATCCTCTCCTAAAATCTCAAAAGTCCCTTTGATTCAATAACATAACCATCAACCTGTGATCTAAGGGGTCTACTTCCAAAGCTTGCTTTACTCTTTCTTAATGCTTATCCCTTTGAAGATTCTAAATCACATTCTGTTTCAAATTGGATCTCATAGTAACAATGGCAGCCAGATGTCCTCTCCAACTAAGAGCATCTGCTACTCTATTCTCCTTTCCTTTTATATACTTGATTCCCAAAGTCATACTCACTAAGGAATTCTAACCATCTTCTTTGTCGTACATTGAGGTTAGGTTGAGTAAATATATACTTGAGCCCTAGATGATCTTTCTTTAACTCAAGGGTTTACCAAGAAGATAATGCCTCCACATCTGAAGTGCATGAACTATGGCACTAACTCAAGATCATGTGGCGCATAGTTAAACTCATATTACTTTAACTTTCTTGACTCATACGCATCCACTTGCTCATTTGAATCAGTACTCCTCCTAATCATTCCCCTGAAGCATCTGTTATAACTATAAAGTGCCCATTAGGATCTGGTATGGTCAAGATAGGAGTAGTTGTGAGCTTTTCCTTTAACACTTGGAAAGCTTGCTCACACCTTTCTGTCTATTCAAATTTCTTACCCTTGTTTTGAAGTGTGGTAATCAGTGTTTCTATGGTTGAAAAACCTTCCACAAATGTTCTATAGTAACTTGCAAGTCCCATAAAACTTCTGACTTATGTCACACTCTATGGTGCAGGCCATTCCATTATTGCTTTTATATTCTTAGGATCAACTGCAATCCCTTCAGCTGAGATCACATGACCAAGGTAGTGCACTTTATCTTGAAAGAATGTACACTTAGATAATTTACCATAAAATTTTCTTTCTCTCAACCGCTACAAAACAATTCTCAAATACCTTTCATACTCTTCCACTGATTTAGAGTCTATCAATATGTCATCAAGGAAGATTTAACACAAAATTATCTAAACAATCTATGAAGATACCATTCATCAAATTCATGAAAGTTGTTGGAGCATTAGTCAACCCAAATGGTACTACTGTGAACTCGTA
The DNA here is from genome assembly GCA_027924645.1 of Cunninghamia lanceolata. Taxonomy (NCBI): domain Eukaryota; kingdom Viridiplantae; phylum Streptophyta; class Pinopsida; order Cupressales; family Cupressaceae; genus Cunninghamia; species Cunninghamia lanceolata. Next base: position 7,068,251 of record BSBN01000404.1, read on the forward strand.
GTGACCATATCAAATCCTAAAAGTTGTTTTAGAGATGTCATCATCCTTAATCCGCAATTAGTGATAATTGGATTTAAGGTCTATCTTTGAGAACATTGTTGCTCCTTTTATATGATCAAAGAGCTCATCTATTCTTGGAAGTGGATACTTGTTCTTTATTGTAGCCTTGTTAAGCATCCTATAATCAATGCATAATCTCAAGGTACTATCCTTCTTCTTTACAAAGATGACAGGTGCGCCCCATGGTGACATACTAGGTTTAATGAACCCTTGATTTAACAATCCCTACAATTGTGCCTTAAGCTCATACAACTCTGTAGTAGTCATTTTGTAGGGTGCCTTAGATTTCGGCTCAATGTCTGGTAGTAAGTCAATCGTGAAGTCAAATTCTCTCTTTGGCGGCAATTCTATCAACTCTATAGGAAATACATCTCTTAAATCTCTAAGGATTGGATAGTCATTGAACACTGGTTCTTCCTTATCAAGGTCCTTTACTTGGACAACATAAATGGAACATCCTTTCCTCTTGGCTTTCTTCAATTGCATAGCCGAGATTTGTCTAAGCTCTAAAGGTCTCTTTGTTCCATTAATGTCAACTTGGTTCCTTAAGTCATCCAAACATCTAAGAACCTTGTCTTCATAGTTTACTAGAGACTTATGTTTAGTTAACCAGTTGATTCTCAGAATTACATCATAAGAGCCTAAAGGTGCTACATACAGATTCAGTTGTGCCTGAAAACTAGGAAGCTCTAACTCACTGCAAGCTAGACATGAGTCTACCCTCTTTTCTGCACTATTGCTATATTGGACCATCCAAGAGTTTTCCATATGTCCAGATCTAATAGATATCTTAGATACTACTCTAGGATCAACAAAACATTATGTGGCACCAGTATTAATTAAAATAGAAATAGGTAGTCCTTAGAGCTTACCTTGGAACTGAATGGGTGCTGCTTGAAACTCTGCTTGCCAATTATCCACTATGGCATGAATCTGATGCTGCGGTGCTCCTTGCTAATTCTTGTTTCCTCTTTTATGTGGACATGCATTTACATAATGCTCTCCTCCACAGATGTAACATCCACCCTTAGGTGCTCTCATTCCTTCAGCTCTTTCCCTCTGATTGTTGTTCTGTTGTTATTGCCACCTCCTTTGTTTCCACCATTCCCATCCTGAGAATTATTGCCTCTCTTCAGATTCCTGATCTGTCTATTATTGCCTTGGTTGTTATTCTTTTGATAGTTCCACTAATTATTCTGTGGTTTCTTATTCAAAAACTTAGCATCTCTTTGCTTATGGTAATTTGTTGTCTCAAAGGCGACATCCATAGTGAGTGGGTTACAAATGTCTACCCAAGCTCCACTTTGCGGCTTTAATCCCAAAATAAAAGTAAATGAAAAACCCACTTCTTCTGCTATCTTTGCTTGATCATCAGCAATAGCTCCAACTTCAGGATCTGGAACTTCTATCCTTGGGTTCTCATTTTGTGTCTCAACCCTTGGGTTTTCATTAGCATTCTGCCCTATAGGAATTCCTCTGATCTCCTATTCAATAGCATTCAACCTTGCATCCTGTTGGATCACAAGAGTGAGAATACGGTCCAATTTTCCATCTTGATCAATGTTTCTAGTATTCATGATGGACAATTTGTATCACATTTGCAACTTTATCACAATAGTCCCAAAAATAAAGGCCCTAGTGTTAAACCTAGAGCTCTGATACCAAATGTAAAGCATCACAAGTCATGTAAAAGCATTTAAACCAACTCAAAAATAATTGAAGTAAATAATCCACTTAAATATAACATCAAAATAACCAAAATCAAAAAGATGTAAATAATCCACTTAGATACAATATTCAAAGGTAAAAGGTGCAATTAATCCACTTAATTACAATATCTCCAATAAAAGATAATCTCAAAAATATAAATCTCAATGTCAATAAATCTAACACATTCACATGCTCAATCCAGGTAACAAGCACTATGAAATAATATACATAAATCCCTTAGCAACATGCCATAATACATCCAAATAGGTACAAATAACAAGTACATCAATAATGAATAAATCAACACACTCTCCAGTTGCATGAACCAAGTGGTCCACCACCTACAAACCGAGAGATGGGAACATGGCTCAGGTGCTTTTCCACCCAACCATGAAGTATTTACACTTTCCCGGATCCCTTCCTAAAATGAAGGAAACCCAGCCCTACATGAAATGTCTAGCTACTTGGTAACAACTGCAATAGGGAACACTTGATGCAACCCTAATGTCTAAATGTGCAATTCTAAGTAATGAAAAGCAAATTATCTCACAACAGGATGTTGCAAAGATATCAATAAATAAGTTTGCTAGACAATAAACATCTATTTCAATGTTATTTCGATTAGATCTAATCATTTCAAGTAAATTGGTCAAATCCCAAAAAAAGGAAAAGTTATCTCTGATATACCCACATTCGGCATCACCATCCAAAAAGTAACCCAAAACATTCCTATGTAAAAACTACTTCTTCCCCCAAGAAGAAAGAAAATAAGTAAAGAATCAAAAGTACAAGTTTCAATCAATCCAATTTCCCTTTTTCCCAAATATCAAATTACGAAACAAAAATACATATATACTTTCAAGCAAAGAATCATCGTTCAATCATACAATTGAAATCATAATGTCATCAATTTAATATAGTTTCTAATCTTGAAATTCAGTCACCATGTCAACAATAATAGTCATTCTAAAACATGAATTTACCTTACTATCATTTTTGTGACAGGAGGTTCCAAAAATAGTCTATAAGTTTGTTTAAATTACATAAACCTCAAATCTATATTCCAATCATATTACCTAATAAATGTTCAAGCAAATTGCTTTCAGCAATCAGTGACAGGTATTGTTTCCATTCATTTATATAATTTTAAATAAAAGGTTCACGATTTAGCCAAAAGGAACTTACTGTCAAAATTCTGACAGAAAGCCTAAAAATAGTCAAACAGCCTTCCTATCACATCTGCGACAGGAACTGTTGCAGTTTAAAACAAAGAAAAAGAACAAGGATATTGTTTAATATAGTTTTATGTCATAAATACACTATAAAAATATCATTCTCAGGTTTTCCTAACTTATTATCATTTTGGTGCCAGGAAACTAATTTGTTAAACATGCAGTTTATGTGTATGAAATTCCTCAATAACCTTCCTATCGCTATGGCGAAAGGAACTGTGGCAGAAAATGAAAATTAAATCATAAAAAGGGTTTTAGATCTAGTTTCTGTATTCGAAGGAATAAAAATATAATAGTTTGCCTATCATCTTTGATCTCAGCCAATAATGTTCTAAACCAGTTTACCAATAAAACTACAGGAAAATTGTATAATTTGCTACAGGTATTTGCAATCATGAAGATAGTTACAGGTTCTAAATTCTCAGTCCACAAGATAACAATGGTTTTTTCCTACAGCTAGTAATTCTTCAATACAAAGCTACAAGAACAATAAACTTTGCATAAAGGTTGTTCATCTTAAATGGGTCGATTTGCATCACAAATCTGTTCAGCCAGCATAAAAGAGAAATAACATACAATCAAACCAATATCTTTCAAGAGTTATCTAATAGCCATTTAGAGATTGATTTATAGTTTCAATAGAAGAATTCAAGATCTGGGAAAAAGACTAGTTTCAGGCAATCAAACAGCCAAACAAAAGGATCGAACAACATGGCAGTAGGTAGCCAGAAGAGAGGTATCGACCAAGAATATATAAGTGCCCAAGTTTAAATGGAGCGGCTAGATTCAAGGAAAGTGACAGCCCTATCAAGGAATCAACCAGGAAAAAGGTACAGGTGACCAAAAGAAGAAGCTAACAACCCTCAAAAGGAGCAGCCAATAAGCATAAAAATCAGCCAACAAAATTAGCGGTCGGAACAAGGATAAAATAGTTATTCTATCGTAGGTTGCTTCTATCATTTTTGGGGCAGAAATAGTGGAAAAAATAATCACCCAAGTAGGATAAAAGGAAGTTGACTCAAACCAAGATACAAACCAGCCTTAAACTAAGCAGGAAGTCCTTCATATAAATAATGAAAACTATCTAATTGCTGCCAATAAAACAAAATAAAAACCTGGATAAAGTCGTTGATTGATAGAGAATTTCTATAGTTTGAAATCGTTGCTTTCCTTTCCTCCTTGTCGCTCAAGAAATCAAGTTGTCTCCTGCAAATCGTGGATCCTCTCTTCCTGCCCAGATCACCTATTTTATCATAATCTCTTCCTCTTATTTTTGGCGAGCCTCTTTTAGGTTAGAAACTACAATTTTTATCTTAGTCTGCATGATATTTCCTCCAATAGAATTGAGAAGAAAGCTATTTAAAACATTAAAATAATATCTTCTTTTTGCAACTTACTGTCGCATCGGTGACAGTAATAAATATTTAATTCCTTTATCAAAACTCTAAATATAATAATGTTATTTATTTTATTTTTTTTCAACAAAAGTGGTGGACCACTATAATTATATTAAAATTAAGATAATTACAAACCCTGGTTCGATGAGCATACTGGCAGGAAAGAACCAGGTGAAGAAAACCTACAGTTATAGCTCGCAAAAACAAAAAAGCTCCAAACATGTCACAAAAATAGGAGCAAGTTTTTACATGAATAATTCTAACAAAATATTACATTTTGATCATCAGACGGAGGACGCAAAAACCCAAAAAAAAAAAACTACTGGCTAATTCACTTCAGCATTCAAATCCTGCACAACATAATTCGGATCCCCTAGAGCCTGAACTTCAATAGGCGAACCCGGAGGGGGAGGAAGAAGAGGATGGAATTGCATTAAAAACAGCAGGGCTTGAAATATTTCATCCACTCTATTTGAGAAGCCTTCACCAATCTCACTACCATGAGCATGTAAAGAAAGGTGTAGAAAATCTTCATCCTCATGCAACAAAGAAGAACGAACCGCATTAAAAACGCAATTGTGGGCAGGAGAGTGAAGAACTTGACATTTGGTAAAAAGACCATCAATAAGAGCTTCTGAGCTAAACAAATCATAATTCTGAAAAGCTGCATCAACACTTTCATCAGTAAAAAGAAAACGATGAACAAATTTCTCAATAAGCTGACGAACTATGCCAATATCCTGTAGTAAGTCCATAGCATTAGAAATAAAAACCATAAAGATCTAAGAAGGGTAAAGGACTCGAACACGGCCTTCAAGTATGTCCCAGCCCACAACCTCCCTAATGGCTTCCTCCACCTACGGGCCGTCTATAGCAAAGACAGATCTTAAACCATCCGGAGACACAGAGCCAATGAAAGCAGACTCCCACTTAGAGATAGGAAAGAATAATCGGTGATTAAGCTGGATTTCCATTGCATCGAGCAGAGCAAACAACAATAAAAGAAGTATGGTTAAACATATTAAGCAATAGCAATATATAACCCAAAGTATCAATAGATCATAATTAGCAAGCGTCATCACCCATGAGGGAAATGAATGAAACATGTTGCGAGCCGGTGCTGTAAGAAAGCAACTACAAATAGCTTGCGGAGGAAAGGAATCAATGGACAAAATAAAGCACTACACAGATGAACGACGCATGTGGAAATAATGACAACTCCAAGGAAGAACTATAAAATGCCACCACCATGAAACCACACAAGTGAGAATTAATTCACATAACTTAAACAATCAAAGTGTACTATATCTGCCAAATGTGGATATTGGCCAACTAAATCCTCATCAAAATAGGTTAGAGAGGAGTCTAAAACAAAGCCCAAGTTAGCAATAGCGTCAGCCAATCTATTACCCTCTCTTAGGGTATGTGAAATAATGAAGCTATCAAACGCATCCAAAAGATGCCATGCCTCTTGCAGGAGGTAATCTAATTTCCAATTAAAAGTATGGTGCTTTTTCAAAGCATTAACAATAATTAAAGAATCACCTTCAATATGGAGTCTAGAGATCTTTAAACTAATAGCCAACCTAAGACCCTCAACAAGAGCAAGGGTCTCAGCCTGGTTATTAGTACCATCAGAAATTTTACCAGAAAAAGCTTTGAGAATTTCACCTTTCATATTTCGAAAAACCCTACTAATAGAAGAAGGGCCCGGATTGCCACGAGAAGCCCCATCAAAATTAAACTTAATGAAATCACCAGAGGGGGGCAACCACTTAACTAACCTTCTATCCACCTGAGTGACTGCAAGAGAAAGTGAAAAAGAGAACGAACCTAAAGAGGGCCAGTTTTCCAAAATAGAATTATCCCATGAAGTGAAATGAAGAGTAGAAGATTTTAATGTTTTAAGATAGTTCACCACCACCTCTAAAATAGAATGTTCAATAATAGAGGAGACAGACTGAAAATCCTTACTAACATGTCTAAAGATCCTTTGATTCCTTTCCAACCAAATATTCCAAATAACAATAGAAGGAGCAACAATCCAAATAACAGCAAAAGTAGAACCTTTGAATAAAATGGGCCAACTTTTAAAAAGTGCCAACAGAGAATTAGGAAGAGGAGAAGACCAACTTAATTTGGAAAAGAGCCAAGTCCAACATGAAAAGGCAAAAGAGCAAGAAATAAACAGATGATCTACCTCTTCTACACATGAACCACAAAACACACAATTGAAGGATTCCATAATCCCCAACCTGGCCAACCTCTGACCCGTTAAAATTTTATTTTTCAAAGCTAACCAAGCAAAGGCTCCAGCTTTTTGAAGACAAGCAACATTCCAACATAGTAGTTGAGGCCAATCCAAATCAGAAGGAACATCCCTAGAAGAAAGATATCTATAACCATCTTTAACAGAATAAGAACCAGTATTAGAAAAAGACCAAAATAAAACATCTTCTTTTGGTAAAAAACAAACCCTTCTTTTACTTAATATTTGACTAAGAAGGAGCTTCTGATTCTCAGGAATAGGACAAGTTGAAATATCTCTCCAATGAGAACTATAAAAAGAGCCTTCTTTAGTGACTGATAGATAGTCACTTACTCTAATACCCCAAGAAGAAGAAAGATAAGATTTAGCTTGAGCCAATTCCTTAATCGAGGAGAGAGGAGAAAAACCATTCCAAGAATCATCCCAAAAAGAGGCTTTAGAACCATTAAAAATTTTCCAAGATAGATGAGGTAAAAGAACTCTCCTGCAAGCAACTAAAAAATTTCAAATTGAAGAACCCTTAGGAGGATTAGAAACGGTAAAGATCCTGTCAGGGGAAAGGGAGTCTAAGTATTTATATTGTAGGAATTGACACCATTTAAGATCTGGATTAGAAAACATCTTCCAAGCCAACTTAGCACCCAAGGCTTTATTATGCATAGAGAGATTAAGAATTCCCGAACCACCAGAAGATTTAGGAGCACAGACCTTATCCCAAGCAACTAAGGAAACTTTATGACCTTCATCAACAGATCCTTTCCATAAAAAAGAGCTCAAAGATTTCTGGATCTCCTGGATTACACCTCTTGGAATATTTAACACGGAAAGCATATAAATAGGAACAGCAGTTAAAATAGATTTTAAGAGAGTGATTCTGCTAGATAAAGTTAACCATCGAGCCTTCCAAAGAGCAATTTTAGTATGAATAGAATGAGAGACCTTTGCCCAAAAGGACTTCTTTTGTGATCCAAAGAATAAAGGGATTCCCAAATAAAGACTAGGTAAAGTCTCCAATTTAACTTTAAGGATAGAAACAATCCTACTTTGTAAGGAAGGTTTAGTATTAAAAAAATAAATTTTAGATTTATCCAAATTGATTGCTTGATTTGACGCAGAGCTATATCTAGAAATAACCTTCTGAATACATTTAGCCTCTTTGATAGAAGGGAGACCAAACAACAAAGTATCATCTGCAAACAAGGTATGTGTTACCAAAAAAGGAACGCCTGGAATCTGAATTCCTTTCCAATTAGATAATCTATTTTGCAATAAGATTTCTCGACTAAAAGTCTTAGCCATTAAAATGAAGAGAAAAGGGGATAAAGGATCCCCTTGTCTTAAACCTTGAGAAACTTGGAAGAAAGCAGTAGGACTACCATTGATGATGACCGCCGAACGAACCCCTGAGATACAAGAATGAATCCATTTACACCATTTTTTATCAAAGCCAAATTTGAGAAGAACTTTTAATAAAAAATTCCAAGAAACCCTATCATAAGATTTCATCATATCTAACTTGAGCATCATAGTAGGAAGTTTAAGATCTTTAATTGAATGCAAAACTTCATGAGCCAAGATTGCACCATCCACCGTTTCCTTACCAGGAACAAAACCTCCTTGTTCAGAGGAAATAATTCTTGGAATAAACATGGCTAACCTCAAGGAAATAGCTTTTGTAAATATTTTATAAATAGTGTTGCATAAAGAAATCAGTCTAAACTGAGAAAAAGAAGAGGGAGCAGTGGATTTAGGGATTAAAACAATAAAGGTTGCATTCATTTCTTTGAGAATATTACTATGTTTCCTTGATTCTTCCAATGCCAACCAGACATCCTTCCCTATAAAATCCCAACATTTCTAAAAAAACAGAGGAGTAAAACCATCTGGACCAGGAGCCTTATCAGGGTCCAAAGAAAAAACTACTCCCTTAACTTCTTCCAAAGAAAATTCCTTCAGTAATAAAACATTATCATCATCATTCAAAAGCTTAGGAATATTGTCTAATAGATAATTGCACAATTCTTCCAAGGGTTCATTCGAATTATTGGTTAACAAATTCGAGAAAAAGGAAATAGCCTCCTGTTGTAAAAGAATAGGATCTGATATTAGGGACCCATTAGAATCAGCAATATGGTGAATTTTATTAACCTGTCTATTCATTTTAACAGAAGCATGAAAGAATTTAGTATTTCGGTCCCCAGCTTGCAACCAAGTTTCTCTTGATTTTTGACGCCAATACTCTTCTTCTCTAGCCAAGAGTTCCTCCAACTCCAACTGGAGCTGTTTTTGTTGATCAAAGTTTGAACTATCCATACCACAATTGATAATATGAGAGTTTATCATGAGAAGCTTTTGTTCAATAATCTCTTTCTCCTTAAAGATATTCTTAAAATGGGAAACATTCCATGTTCTTATAAGCTTTTTTATTAAATGCAATTTTCTAACAAGCTAAAACATTCTAGATCCTTCCACATAAGGCAAAGTTTCCCACCAGGATTTTAATAATGGAAGAAAAGAAGGATCTCTGAACAACATTGATTCAAATTTAAAAGGCTTTTTCAAACTTGATTGAGAACCGAAAACATCAATTTCTAAGAGAATAGGAAAATGATCAGACCCTAAAAAAGAAAGAATCAAGGAAGAAAAAGAACCCTGAAAAGATAGCCAAGGATATGACAATAAAAATCTATCAAGCCTTTTTGCTATGCTAAGGAAGTTTTTTCTTTTATTAACCCATGCAAATCTCCCATTAGAAGGCAGACAATCGATCAAGCCATTATCACTAACAAATGCAGAAAAGTCCATCATAACCTTAGGAGGGGGAATAATACCACCTTGCTTTTCATTCATATTTAAAACAGCATTAAAATCCCCTCCCAATATAAGTTTCTCCTCAGGTAAGGAATGAACAATATCAGTTAAGGTATCCCATAATCATTTTTTATCTATTGATGAAGTTGGGTCATAAACATTGATTAGACCAAATTTCAAATGATGTTCAAAGCAAATTTCTACAAAAATCCAATTAGTGGTTTTAGAAATAAGAGTCACTTCCACACATCTCTTATCCCATAGGACAGCTAAACCCCCTAAAGCTCCAATAGAAGATGAGCTTAAATAATTCCATTTCTTCCAAAATTTGAAAACTTTCTCCGCTGATTGATCAGACAATTTAGATTCTTGAAGTAGAACTAAATGAGCACCTAATAAATCAATGTGATGTTTTATCAGGCATTTTTTGTTAGGAGCATTAATGCCCCTAACATTCCAAGAAATAATCTTCATTATACCTGAGGAGAGCCCACAGCTCTCCTCAACGCTAATCTTGTTAACATTTTTTCAAGAGTTTTTTGCACACCCGCTTCAATTTCTTCCTGAGTAACCCTAACTTTCGATTTTCTTCCTCTAGTCTTAGGAGGGGAAGATAAAACCATGGGTGTCTCCAAAGGAGTTTGAGAAATACCTGAAACTGAATCATTGGGAGCATCAACCTCATTTAAAACCTCATCAGCAATCTTGTCGATAAGTTCCTCCCCAACCTTAGCAACCACTTCATCAATAAAAGTTTCTACCTCTTGTAAAGAAAAAGGAAAAACCTCATCAACATCTATTTGCTCTGTAGAGACATTACTAAAACCTTCCCTTTGAGCAGAAATCTTTGAAGATAGAGGTGAACCAGAAGACAAATCGACAGGAGAAGAAGGGCTCAGAGGAACTTCATTATCAAGACAATTCAAGAAGTAATAAAATAATACAAAAGTACACACATAATTTAATATAATAATTATTTAAATTTATTTCACATATTGTCTTCCAAACATCTTATAAACAATATTTTATTATTTATTTAACTAACACACAATACATCATTTGAATATATCTTGAAAAGATATTAAGTCAAAGTAATCACATCATGCATTTGAAAACATTAAATTTTACGCATTAAAGCAATCTAAGCCAATCAATGATGCATATGCAACTACGTGATGTGTGTGATTGCATCAGGGTAATCCATCCATCAGTTCTTGCCAAGTGGCTAGAACATCTCTACCTCAGCCATGCTCTCGTCTTTGACGAGTACCTGCATCCATTTGTACTCAACTCGACGTCAATAGGTTAGTGTCTCCAAAAACATAGCCGAAGCAAACCATTGCATCAATATTCAATATTTAAAACAATTTCCATTTTTTCATCAATATAGCTCATAATAATTACCTTCACACATTTGAAATTACTTAAAGTAAATCAATGATGGTAAATGTTCATTAATCTAGAGTAATCCTATTGTTCATAAAAACGAGACGTGACACCATCTATCCTCAACATTAATATTATGCCACTACAAATAATGTACTACAAATCTCAATCCACCATGGAATCTGGATGTACTCTACCATTAATTCCTAAAGATTTTTTTATGGTGAAGTTAATAAAAAATAGAGACGTAATTGTGATTTCATCAAATCGCAATATATTTAGAAAGTTATTTTGATATTATTTCTCAAATCTCATCTGTTGATCTAAAAAAATCTAGTGGCTCTCAACTAATTTTGAAGACTTGTGTTAGCAATACATAACTTTCAAGATTCACCTTCTAGAACTAAACTACAACCATCCATCCTCGTTCATCAAATAGTGGAAAGTTTGAGAAGTAGGACCCATTTTATTAATATGTATAGAATTTATATGGTGGAAAGTTCTTTTAATAATATTAATATGTATAGAATTTATCTTTATTATATATTAAAAATATATATACATAATTTTTTAGACTTTGTAATATAGACTATGAAACATTGAAATATTTATTATAGTTATATTTATTATTATATATTATATTTTACATAATATACATTATTAAATATAAATATAATCTAATATTAAATATATTTTTAATATTAACATACATTTGTTAGAGAAGAGAAGTGGAGAGAGAAAAGGGGAGAGAGAGAACTCAGAAAAGGGAGGAGAGAGAGCGGTGTGACAAAGAGAGGGAAAGTGGAGAATGAGAAATATATATTTAGAGATAGAGAGAGGATAGGGATGTAGTGAGAGAGGAGGGGAGAGAGATAGAAAGAGATAGAGAGGGAGATAAAGAGATAGGGAGAGAGAGAGAGAGGGGGGAGATAGAGAGATAAAGAGATAAGAAAGGGGGAGAAAGAGATAAAGAGAGGGAGAGATAGTTATTAGAGAGATAGGGAGAGGGATAAATAGAGAGAGATGGAGAGATAGAGAGGGAGAGATAACTCTATATCTCCATCTCTCCCTCTCTCTATCTCTCTCTCTATCTCTATCTCTATATCTCTTCCTCTTTCTAAGTCTATCCTCATCTCTATCTCTATTTCTTTATCCCTTTCACTATCTCTATCTCTATGTTCCTCTTTTCTCTCCTTGTTTCATTGTATCTCTCTCTCATAGAAGATTGGAACTAGGTCGATTAAGTTATTAGATAAAGATTTATTATAGGTTAATTTTGATAGCATTATATTTAAATATATATCTTCTATATTATTATATTATATTTATATTTAATAATTTATATTATTACTTAAATAAAATATAATAATAAATATAGCTATGCTATAATTATAAATTTTATATATAAAGTAAATATATAATTTAATTTAACAAATGTATATTATGTAAAATATAGCATATAATAGTGGTAGGTAGGGAGGGAGCCTTGCCACACCATCATGGGTGGCAAGGCCGAGGCACTCATTTCGAAGTGTCGATCAGCGACAGCACGAGCCGATGGGAGTTGGCAATTATTAGCCTGTGGGGATGGCATTTAGCGCAGCAAGGTAATCATTTAGGGAAACGACTTTGAGATCCTTTGGCGTTAAGCTTAAAGGAAAGTGGTTTTGTGGAGTTCTACAATCGCTATCTCCATTCTCTTCAAATGTTGTCTCACTTTGCTATTATCATCTCAGCCTATGCCATGCATTGCAGAGGGATGGACACCCCCATTCGTCTGGTCAGCACCAAGCAGCAAATGGCATTCTTGGGTGCTATAACTGATCTTCACTTGCAGAGGTTGTTGAGACGATCGGACGGGCTGTTGGTGGAAGTGGTGAAACTAATTTTGGGGAAGACTTTTTTGGAAAATGATGACCAATACCGTGTTGATACAGACATTTCCTCACGGGTCCTGGCTATGCTGTTGGAGCTGCAACTGGAGAAGGCAGAGGTAGAAGCAATAATGTGAGCACTGTTCTATCTAGAGCACCTTGGAGAATTAGGGAAGACTCTACAATTTGCTCGCTCGAGTGTTGGCGTTCCTAGACCCAAGGAATGGAAACTCATGGCAGATCTTGGGGCAGTTATTAAAGTTCACCCCTTCATCCTGGATGTTAAAGGCTTTGACTTGATCATATTGAAGGACCAGGCTATGACTACAGCGGAGTTCATCAGGAGGCTGCTGGGGCTGGTGGAGACCGGGGACTTCCAGTGGATGGACGAGTTCATAAAGAAGATGGCTGAGTATGCCAGTTAAGTCATAGAGGGGATTTACTAGTATGGCTTCCCTATGATTTATTGATAATGATAGTCTTTAAAGTTTAAACTTGGTCTCAATGTATGGTGTTAGTATGGCATACTGGTATATATTTCTGACCCTGTGTGGTCATATGGTAGTAGCTTTCAGGGTAGTTGGAACTGGTTTGAAACTTTTTTCCAGCCATAGAAGGGCTGATGTCTGTAATATCTTTTTTTGAATAATATAATAGTATCCCTGATTATGTAGCAAAAAAAAATATAGCATATAATAATAAATATAACTATAATATAGAATATAGATTTCAATGTTTCATAGTCTATATTCAGAAGTCTAAAAAAATTATGTATGAAAATTCTAATAATGAAGATAAATTCATTTTTACTTATTTATATTTTTTTAAATTAATTTGTATGCAAATAAAAATATAATTTTAAAATATTATATATTTATACATATTTATTATATTTAAAAAAATTAAAATTATAATACTTGATATGTAACTACAAGTTGTATATTAAAAATTAAAATGATTATAATTGATATTTTTTATTAACATAATATTTGTCTTACCTTTGATGGTAAATACATGAAATTATAATTTATGTCACATGGTGATGTGTCCCATTGTCCTCTTATTCTAGCCTTAAGTTTTAACATTATTCGATTTTAATAATTATCGATGTAAATTTTACTTTTACATATTAATATTTTTAAAAGAATAAGTTTTACTTTTACATATTAATATTATTAAAAGAAGCCGATGAGGGCGTGGTTCGGTGGTTAAGTCACTCAGTTGTAGTGGCAGCCACCAAAGTTTAAACCCTCACTGGGCCAACGAGCTCGCAGGCTTTACGCCTTCACTAGGCCAACAAGCTCACGGGTTTGAAGTGTTCTTGCAAGGGGATGAGGTCCCCCATGTTATGGCCTCACCGGTTCATTGCTCTGAGCAAAAGCATTCACATGGAGCCGGAGGGCGTGTCACACCAGCGTTGCTAGTCACGTTAAAAAGTTTACCAGGTGATTTTGAAACATATTACGATTTGATAGGTCCTACTTCTCAAACTTTACACAATTTGATGAACAAGGATGGATAGTTGTAGTTCAATTATTGAAGATGAATCTCAAAAGCTCGTATTGCAAACGCAAGCCTCCAGAATCAAATGAGAGTTGTTAGATTTTTTAGATCAATAGTTGAGATTCAAGAACTAATATCAAACAAACTTTCTAAACATATTATGATTTTATGAAGAACTTTCTAATTCTAAACCTCTAAAATTATCTACGAGTCATTAGATTGGGTTAGATCAACGATTGAGATTCAAGAAACAATATCAAAATTTTAAACATATTAAACTGAGAAAGAGATAGATTAAAATACATAGAACACATGTGTTCACTATAACAATTGTCACATTAACATATAATATAATCAAAATTTTAAAAATACAAAACTTTTCTCTCTAAAGTCATAGAAGTCTTTATCCTATTAGAAATGAAGGTAACTAGTTGTTAGAATTAGGCTGGACAACTGAGAGGGGGGGTGAATCAGTTGTCCCAAAACTTTATCATTTGCAACAATATCACTTAGAACTGATTAAAACATTTAAAGCATGAATCATCAACACGTGAGCAGAAACAAATAAACACATATGACACAATGATTTTTAATGTGGAAACCCGGTTAAGGGAAAAACCATGGTGGGGGTTAACCCACAAAGATTATACTCTGTTAAAAGTATTACAATTGGGAATGCGCATGCATTCAGGCTCACTGCCTAGAGCTCACTATTCAAAAAAAGAATCACTACCTACAGAAAGAAGATTACAATGAGTTTGAACTGATAATTAGCATCTACCAATGCAAGGATTCAGTTCTGGTTAAGCATAGAATACTGAATTGATACACTTCATTCTCACTCTGCCCTATTTATTATTCTGCTAACATCTAAACCTTAGATCTCTGCTCTTTTCACACTTATTCCATAGTCACATACACCACACACAAATCACTTAAATCCATTGGCTATATATATCCACATCATGATATTCAATCACTTTTCAGTCAGCTTCGAGAACACTTAGAACTTTGCTGGAGACTTTACTCTGACAAATAAATACATGCATAACTTGTAACGCAGACCAAAACTTGTATTCACAAATCATTAATCATGTCGGGTACTATCACTAATCATCACAAATCATCCAACTGACAACTTCCATTTATCCAGAACCAAGATCAATTACAAGGTTGATCTGTTCTTCTGCTATCTGCACTGTCAAGTTGTAACCCCATACTCATATGCAAATAACTTTTGAGTCTTTCATCACCAGAGGTTAATATTCTAGATTTAGATTGCCCTGACAATCCTTATGACTCCTTCAAATCCGTAGCATACTCTGATTTACGACCGGAGAGATCCGGACCAAGATATCAGACCCTGTCACATGCTCTATCTCTGGCTACCCGAACTTAGATAAATTCTGATTCTGACTTCCGGTATGAACAAATTATGTTATGTGGATGAGTGAAATAGTCTTAATTGCCATCAATGACAACACCTATCATGTGAAGCAATGTCTCTTGCCAACAATCTCCCCCTTTGGCATTGATGGCAACACTTAGTGAAAAATGACTAAGTGTTACTCCCCCTTACTCTATACTCTTATGCTCTCCACTGATTCCAGAGCTCCCCCTTTGTTGGATTCCTCATTTTGTATACAGTGTCATATATGTACACCCAATCATTAAGTTTTATTTACATGAACTTGAGAATATCTGCAAAACTACTTTTCAATTGCTCAAGTTTAGAGGCCCAACTTCTTTTCATGCCATCCAAAATTGAGATGTGTCCACTCAGTAGAAATGTGTATGCTTCTGCCTTTGTCAGATCTAAAGGATCACTTGTCTGAACTGTAGTTTGAGCTTCTGATAGTGCATTAAATATTGTTTCTAACTTGGGGGCAATCAATCCCTAGAGCTCACACATTCTCTTTACAATATTGCCTTTTTCTTTAACAAGCTTCTTTATTTCATCGGTCAAGATGGTAACTTGGCATTCCTGACTTATAGGAGAAACTGTTAGAGGATTAAAATTTTGAGATAGATTTGACAATTTTTGTTCTTGCTCCTTTATCTTCTTCTCAATATCCTTACTGACTTTGGGCCAGGATAGACAAAATTTGTATATATCACCTCCATCACTTAGAGCATTTTGAATACTCTTTATAATGATACCAAGTATCATCCTATCATTCCTTATTAGGCACTTTATTTCACTAAATTTCTTATCCAAAAATTCATTTCTGACTTTAGTCTCTGCAGACTTCTCAAAAGTCTCAAAATGTGTACTTACAGAACTTACAAGATTCTTTATATTTCTGGAAGGAGAGTCAAAGGGATTCTTCTAGAAGGTTGGCATTATCTTCTCCAATACTCTGATTGCAAGGCCTAGCAGCTCACTGTCCTCAATGTGAGATCTCAACATCTTTTCTCTTGCCTTGGCTTGTGTGAAGGATGCTATCTTCATTACTTGAACCGGAGAGAGAGCATCTAGATTGATCAGTCCTTGAAATAGCTCTGGTTCATCAAACTCAAGCATTTCTTTACTCAGGAGACCTTTTAGTACATCTGCAGTGTCTCTTGCCACAATTCCTGAACCACCTTCCTTTCCTTGAGATTTGTCAATGTTAGTATCAGGACTAATTTGTTTAGATGCATCAACATGTGCACCATCTTATTCTGTTTTATCTTCCTTACCTTCTTCTTTCTCTTCCTCTACTTTACCTTTATCTGTATCATCTGTAGTAGCAATATTATCTTCTTTTCCAGATTGATCAATTGGAGTTAGAGTATCTCCTACATCATCAGTTTTGTCCACCATCTCTGTGTCTTCTTTGTTTATTTGCTCCTCTTCCAAAACAGAGGAGTCATCATCCTTAGTTTGTTGCTTATCAATTTCATTTCTTCAATATCCAGGATTGATGAATCAATCCCATCATTAGTCTCCTCCTCAACAAATGGAAGATTGTGTCTCTTCAATGCACTTAGAAGTATTTCCTGTGTTTCTTTAACTATTTCATCTAATTCTCCAAGCATCAATTTGTTCATTCTCTTCTTGCTCCTGAACTCATCCTTCACTTCTTTGAATATCATATTCATTTGAACTTGAGTGATCTGAGGGCATAGTTTTATTAATACATGTTCTCTAATCTGTATAGCCTTGTTTTTTGCATTTTCTTTCCTCAACTCCAAAATGTTTGCAAGACTTTGAGGGATTTCAGAGGTTATTTCAATCAAGGCCTTGTTATAGATATTCAGATATCTAACAGTCACTTCATCTAACACTTTCTTATCTATATCACTGTATTCATCATAAATTTCAATCATGGGTTTCAAATTTCCATCCACAGTGACTGATTTTATTACATCTTCCACAGAAAGTGTGGGCTTCTCAACATATGTATCTATCTTCTACATTTTGCTTGCCCTTTTGCTTTCGGAGGGCTTTTCCTTAGTTACTTTGACAACTTTTTTTCCAGAGGCTTTCAACTCCTTTACCTCAGTATTTGAATATGTTTCTTCTTCATCAACTTTTTTGCTCTTATAGGTTCTTGTAGCCTTTGTTTTCTTTCTCTTACCTCCACCAAATGGTATGTCTCCCAATTTCTTAGAATTGGCAAACTTTGGGGGAACAGGGATAGCAACAGAGCTTCTAGTAGTCCTTGATGTGGAGGAGGATCCTACCAGAGCACTTCCTTGTTTCTTATCTTGTTTCAACTGTTGTGTCTTTTGGCTTGCTTAGAAGATGTTGAGCATACATATTCAAGATTTTTCCATCTACTTCATACCCCATGGGCATGATCCAAATAGTTCTGGTTTCCACTGCTTCCATTAAGCACTGATCAGTGTCAACCATGAAACATATTTCATTCTTGTACTTCTCAACAAATGTTGAAGGGATTATTTTCCTTGAATGCATCATACTCTAAAAGTTCTTGAAGTATCCCCAAATTGTAGTTTTATGTGCTTTATAGCTACCAATGCTACGTAGGTGATCTCTGATTTGAATAGCAACTGGTTCATCATTAGTCCAGTGCACACCCTTTACTCCAGGTACTTCATTCATAGAGTAGAAGAACAAACATAGAACCAATGTGCCATATTTAAAAGTGTTTTTCTTGTCTTTCTTGATTTTGTTCAAGTTCTCAATTAGCTAGTTCTATAACAGCTCACATAGGTCATAATCTGCATTCTCCTTCAACATTTGATATGCTACATATATTGTAGTTTCGAAGACTAAATTCTCTCTACTAGAGTGATAGATCTTGTAGCCAATCACCATGGAAGCAAACTTCACATCCAGTTCTAAATGTCATTTATGGTCATAGCCCTTTTATCAAACTTTGCACCGGTTGCATCAGTAACAGATTGGTTTTTCACAGCTTTCAACATGGGTAATCCACCAGTTGTACAATTCTAATAACATCCTTGGTAATCTTGAATGGTTTTAATAGCCATATGAATTCATCATGTATTCGGCTCAAGATATATCGAACGCACTCATTCTCATCAAATGTCAGAAATTTAATGACTTGCAGAAAGTGTTTGCTTTCTAGGGCTTTGTATTCCAGTTTCAATTTATAGCTATCATTCCTTAGGTAGTTGTTAAACAAATCCAAGAGTTTCAGGTTTCCAAATTCATCAATACTACAGTGGATGTATCCCCTAATATCCTCAACATGCAGTACACCATATGGGACATCAGAAAATGTACCTAACAGTTCAACTTCAACTGACTTGTATGGGTACTTCTTAAATATTGGTTGGGGCCTTTCAGTTACATCAACAACTAGAGGTGTATCCATTTGCAGAGATTGAAATTTCAAGAGATTTCATAGAAAATAGAAGTACCTTGTTCCACAGGTTAGGGTTTTGGTTGGAAATCCTCTTCGCACTTCAACTCTTGAAAATTCTCAGCTCAGAACTCATTCACTTCCTTTTTTTTGCTCTCTTCTAATACAAAGTGATTTGAATGAAGAATGAGTGACCCTTTTATGCTCCACAAGACCTAATTTGTCTTTGTAATAAATGCTCTACCCTAACACATCTAGTTGCTCTGTTTCTGTACACAATTGACTTTTAATTGCTCCATAAATCATTAAATCCACTTCTTTTCTTCTGGAAATTCATTCAAATGATTTGTAGTGACCCAAATTATATTTTTCCTTTGTGCCAGATTCAGGCATCCACTAATTGGCTGGGAGAATTTGATTTTTAATGCAGCTCTCCCTGAGCTAGAGCTCCAAAGTTAATTCCTGGAGGAATTATCAGCACCAGATTCTGGTGCGAATGCATTACTATTGTTCTCAATTGTTTTCTTGACCCATGTCTTGCTCATTTCATTCTAGATCTCATTCACATCAATTTTTCTTTTGCCTTTGTGTTGTCTCTGCTCATCCAGTTTTCTGTTTACTGAACCTCTTCTTTCATTAATCCTACTTCTACAAAATCTTGCAATATGACCAGATTTATTTCAATTAAAGCACAAAACATTTATTTTCTTATATACTTGATTTGTACTGATTAGCTATGTGTCCAAATCCATTGCAGGCAAAACAGTAGCCATTGAAAGAATTGCCATTTCCTTTATTGTTAGGGTAATTCGGTATCATACTTCTGCATTCATTTGATTTGTGACCATACCTCTTACACTTGAAGCATTGACTAGAGAAGGATGGATCATTTTGATTTAATCTGCTTCTGCACTGAGTATATCTATGACCAAATTTATTGCAATTGAAACAATTCCCATTGAAGGATGGATATCTCTGAGCATTAGGTTGTCTTACCAGAGGTCTTCTAGGTTTGTTTCTTCTATTCCTTGGTTGGAAATTTCTTTGTTCAGATCTTAAGCTTTCACCTTTCTCATATCCAAGACCATGCTTGTCATCAGCCTTTTTATGTCCTTCAAGCAATGCTTCAAGTTTAGCTGAGCTTATCTTGAACTTCTTGTATTCATTTGTAATTTCTAGGTCATGTTTGAGGATGGCAATTTGCCTTTCAAGTTCTCTCTCATTGTTTCTACTTTCTTGCAGATTAGACTCTAGGAGGCCAGCTATTCTGTCCAATCTGCAGCATTCTTCAGTTCTTTCTTTTAGATTTTGATTCAGGTCTTCTTTAGTTTTCTTTCTACTTCAATTTCTCTAGTTAGCCTCATCACCCTGGATTCCATCTCATATTTTAGGACAACTTCTTTGGCTAACTTCTCACATTCCTTTGTCTTCTCTTTCAGAGCCTCATCCTTGTTGTTTTCATAATGATTTCCCAGTTGAAGAGGTTGTTCCTTCCTCTTCTCATTGGATTTGCTCAATTTTTCTTTTAAAGTCTCAATGAAGTCTTCAGCATTTTAAGGTTCTCTTGCAGCTCTTGGACTTCTACTCTGGATTGTTCAAGATCTTCTAAAGCGAGATTAAGTTGCCCTTGGAGGTTATATTCATCCATTTTACTGCCTTCCAGATCTTCCTCAAGTTGTTAAACTTTTTCAAAGGAACCTTGCTCTGATACCAATTGTTAGAATTAGGCTCGACAACTAAGAGGGGGGGTGAATCAGTTGTCCCAAAACTTTATCATTTGCAACAACATCACTTAGAACTGATTAAAACATTTAAAGCATGAATCATCAATACATGAGTAGAAACAAAATAAACACACATGACATAATGATTTTTAACGTGGAAACCCAGTTAAGGGAAAAACCACGGTGGGGGTTAACCCACAAAGATTATACTTTGTTAAAAGTATTACAATTGGGAATGCACATGCATTCGGGCTCACTACCCAGAGCTCACTATTCAAAAGAAGGCTCACTACCTACAGAAAGAAGATTACAATGAGTTTGAACTAATAATTAGCATCTACCAATGCAAGGATTCAATTCTGGTTAAGCACAGAATACTGACTTGATACACTTCATCCTCACTCTACCTTGTTTACTATTCTGCTAACATCTAAACCTTAGATCTCTGCTCTTTTCACACTTATTCCATAGTTGCATACACCACACACACAAATCACTTAAATCCATTGGCTATATATATCTGCATCATGATATTCAATCACTTTTCAGTCGGCTTCAAGAACACTTAGAACTTTGTTGGAGACTCTGCTCTGTTGGCTAAATCCATGCATAACTTGTAACGTGGACCAAAACTTGTATTCACAAATCATTAATCATGTCGGCCACTATTAATGATCATCACAAATCATCCAACTAACAACTTCCATTTATCTGAAACCAAGATCAATTACAAGGTCAGCTTGTTCTTCTACTGTCTGCACTATCAAACTGTAACTCCATACTCAAATGCAAATAACTTTTGAGTCCTTCATCACCAGAGGTTAAAATTTTGGATTTAGATTGCCCTGACAATCCTTATGACTCCTTCAGATCCGTAACATACTCTGATTTACCACTAAAGAGATCCGGACCAAGATACCGGACCCTATCACATGCTCTATCTCTAGCTACCCAGACTTAGATAAATTATGATTCTGACTTCCGGTATGAACAAATTATGTTATGTGGATGAGTGGAATAGTCTTAGTTGCCATCAATGACAATACCTATCATGCGAAGTAGTGTCTCTTACCAACACTAGTATATATGGAAATCTAAATTCAACTGTAAATATGATCTTAACCAGTAATAAATCAAATGGAGATTGCAAGAAAATAAATTAGCAACACAAATAAATATGGAACAAAAGAAATAACTATGTGGAGAAAACCTTTTGGGAAAAAATTCCACCAAGAAGAGAGTCCCAAGTCTGTATCATCTTCAAAAATAGAGATTACATACAATCCTCCCTTTCTCCTCTTCAGTCTTCACTCCTTCATCACATGCAAATAGAGTTTTCACTCTAACTCATTATGTTACATTTCTACCACCATAACCCTTGTTTATATAGCATTTTCACCCTCTAAATGGGGCATCCAAGTTGGTTATCATATACCAATGCCTTCCTTGAGAAAATCCAAGCATTTATGACATAAAATAGTGTAGTTTGTAACCCCATTACTCACCTCTTAGACATGTACAACTAATTTGTCCTATCTTGCAAGGCGGTCATTATCTTCATGTGGATGTGTTGTAACCAACAAAAACATCATTACAAGTGTCCAAAACAACCTCATGAGGAGTTGGGAACTCTGGGGTGTTGAATATAAGGAATACTGAGAGGGGGAGTGAATTAGTATTCCACAAAACCACTTCTTAACAAGTTTATTAATCCAATTTCCAAAATCAATAACATGAAAGCAAAATATAAGGATAAGAACAACAACCATAA
Organism: Cunninghamia lanceolata; assembly: GCA_027924645.1. NCBI lineage: Eukaryota > Viridiplantae > Streptophyta > Pinopsida > Cupressales > Cupressaceae > Cunninghamia > Cunninghamia lanceolata. Next base: position 7,090,766 of record BSBN01000404.1, read on the forward strand.
AGACATAACACATGGACACCAGGATTTTTACATGGAAAACATAGAAAGGGAAAAACCATGGTGAGTGTTAGCTCACAATATATTATGATAGCTCAATACTGAATTACAAGAAGGCTCACTACCTTAGGGCTCACTACACAGGGCTCACTACACAAAGGCTCACTGCCAAGAGAAAAGAAGATAGAACAAGAATTGGCTCATTGCTAGAAGATGAACTAATGTAAATGCATCTACCATATGCTGGATCACAGTTCCATTGGAGGCTCAATATACAGATTCAAAGGTCTTCATCTATTATGCCCTGCTTCTTAACTCAACTACATGTACTCTATTTTTCTTTCTCTGCTTTGCACTCTGCTCATAATCCTTCTCACTTCAAAGTCGCATAAATATTAGACACACACTTCTACATCACAATCCATCGAGTATTTCTATCCACAACAAGATTCATTTCACAATCAGGTCAGTGAGCCAAACATGAAGCGTGTATGCAATGTATTCTACCTTGTCGGCTTGATCAAGTGTACAAATAGTAATGTGGATCCAAATAATCATTGAATAATCCTCATACAAGTTGGCACCACACATATAACTGCTTGGATTTATTATTCAATCAATATACCTTCTCTGCATAAAGATCTAACTCCATGTCAGCTTGTCTCTTCAAAACATGCTTGACCTAATCAACTGTCACACCAAAATTCTTACTACGGACCAAATGAGACTCAAAGAATCACTTCAACCATTCCTCATACTTCACAGATAATATCTTACCAACTGCAAGTCATGATGTCCTTATGTGGTGAAATGCAGAACTTAGAACTGACTCTTCTACCTCAGTGAAGTACTGGCAAACTAACTGCCAGACTCTGTAACTCATCAATTGTATGCTTCTAACACCTATCCATACTGCCTCAAAACTACATACCAATACAGTCACTTGCGGACAAAATACCCATCCACTCTGCACTGTTCCTAACCTGACTGTGTTCACCCGGACTTAGCCATTTCATAACTTGTCTTCCGGAAGTTATCAAGACTCGTAATCTTGAACATAGTATCTCAAAGCAATCCTAAATAACATACCTGAACTACATACCTTGACCATCAACTGTGGAGGAATACCACTTGAGTCTCTTCTACTAACTCTGTGTTATCAGTACTTAGCCATTCTTCCTTAGTCTTTTGTGTCTAGACCAGAACCTTGTATGCAGACTGTTCCAAGTTGAGTTCCCAATCATCCTTAGGTCCATCATGCTCTATTTGCCTTGTTTCCATCAATGACAACATTACCCAATCAGTAGTGTCTCTTGACTATGTTGCCAACAATCTCCCCCTTTGGCATTGATGGCAACACTTAGTGAAAAATGTGTATCTACTCCCCCTTATTCTGTAATTCTTCTCCCACTATAGTGTTTTCCCATTTTTTACTGGTCTTCTTCTCCCCCTTTGACATCAATAGAAAAGGGTATATGTACAAAAGTCAAAATTACGTCAAAACTACAAAAATTCTCATACTCTGTCCCATATGTACCCATACAATCTTCAACTCAATTAGTTTTCAGTGAAAGAATATCCTTATACACAATCTTTAATTATGTAATCTCTTCATCCTATCTTTTCTTGGCTCTTTCCAAAATTTGGATGTGTCCATTTATCAAAAAGACAGATTCTTCTATATTTTGCACATTAGACGGTGTGTGAATTTGAGAAGCTACTTGTGCTTCTACTGCAATACTAATTATTGAATCTAACTTGGGAATGATTAGTCCTCTCAACTAACACATTTTATTTTTCATCTAATCCCTCTTATTCAAAAGATTACTTAACTCTTCATGAATATTAATAAATTGTATTTCTTTGTTGCTTACTGGTTCAGTTGCTGGATCAAATGTTTTTGAAATATTTATCAGTTGTAGTTTCAGATCCTTTATCTTTTCTTCTAACTCTTTTGTGGCTACCGGCCAAGATAGGTAAAATTTGTACAGGTCATGTGCTTCTTCGATAGCACTCTGTATGCCTCTCATTTTATTGTTTAGTAGTGCTTTGTCATTTGTCATCATAGTCTTTAACTCATTTAATCTTTTCTCATCAAATTCTTGTCTCACTTTTGTCTCAGCAGATTTCTCAAAAGATTCAAAATGCTCAGTTACAAAATTTATGAGTCCTTTTAGTTGACTTATAGAAGACAAAGAGGTGTCCTTCTGATATGATGGCATCAGCTTCTCCAAAATGTTGGATGCCTCACCAATCAATTCACTGTCTTATATGTGAGACTTCAAAATCTCTTCATGTGCCTTTGCATGCACAATTGATATCGGTTTGAATTTCTATACAGGGGACATTGAGTCTAGGTTTATTGGTCCTTGCAAAAATTTTGTCTCATCCAAGACCTATTTCTCTTTCTCCAAAAAGTCTTTAATCGATTCTGCAGTGTCTCTTGTTATACCAAAGACTTCTTCTTCTTGGTTTAGCTCAAGAGCATCTAAATCCATAGCTTCATTTGTACCATCTTTTTGTTTCAGTGCAGGGATTTCCCTGTCTTGTTTCTCTTCTTGATCATCAGCTTTATCTATCTTTTCAGTCTTCTCCATTTCAGTCTTGCCACCGATTTGTTATTCTGGAGGAATACTAGTCTCAATAACTGTAACAGGGGCTTCCTTCTCTTTAGCCACTTTCTCATCTAACCCTTGGTCCAAATTCACTTCCAAAACAGATGTATCATCTCCAGCATTTGTTTCATTATTGTCATTTATTGTTGGGAGATGATGATCCCTCAACACTTTCAAGGTGATTTCCTCTCTATCCTTAGCTACTTTATCAATGTCATCTGACATGAGAGTATTTATCATTTTCTTTGTTCTAAATTCCTTTTGCAACACTTTGGAGATTTTTTCTTTGTCTTCCAATGAGATCTCTAGACATAATTTTATCAATGTATATTCTTTGAGCTCCACATCCTTGGCCATAGCAGCTTCCTTTCTAGCAGTCATTATACTGCCCAAGTTGTCTGGGAGATCAGTAATAATCTCAATAAGTGCTTCGTTATAGATGTACAAGTATCTAACAACAGCTGTCTCAATAATTCTTTTATCTGGATCATTGTACTCATCATATAGTTGGGCTATGGGCTTTAAGTTTCCATCAACAATTATAGCCTTTAGGACATCCTCGAGATTTATAGTGGCTTCTTCTATCTCATCTTGCCATGGCCTTCTCTCAGCTTTACCCTTACTAGAGGGTTTCTTCTTGCTACTTCTAGAGGCTTTGGTGGCCTCAGTTTTCATTTTCTTCACTTCTTCATCTATTTTTGTCTCTTCCTCATTGACTGCAATGCTTACATGCATTCTTTTAGCCTTTGTTTTCTTCCTTTTATGACTGGTGGTAGGAATTTCCACACTTGCAGATGGTGTGGGGTCAAAGGGAATAGATACAACTTCTGTAGAGGTACATCCTCTAGTTCTCCTCCTTGACACCTCTGGTTTTTTTGGTTTTCTCTTGGGTTCTTCTAGAGCTTTAACTAGTTCACTTTCTCTCATTCCTTTTTCTACCTTTTCAGATTGTGCTTTTTCCCTTGCCTCTTTCATTTGTTCTTTTGTGAAGCCTTGTCTCAGGGAAAAATCTTTTGCCACTCTTCGCATTTTCTTGGAGATCTCAGGTTTTCTTACTTCAACATAAATTTTTGTAGACAGCTCTTCATAAGTTCCAAATCTTTCTTCATTGGGATCTTTAGGTTTGCTTAGCATATGTTGGGCATGATTTTCTAGTATTCCTCCATCTACTTCATAGCCCATTGGCATCACCCATACTATTCTAGGCTCAATGGCTTCCATCATGCATTGGTCTTTGGTTACAATGAAGCATATGTCATTCTTGTATTTTTCCACAATTGCTTTTGGAATTCTTTCTCTTGATTGCATCATTCTCTGGAAGTTCTTGAAATAGCCCCATAGGGATACATTTTGTTTATCATAGATTCCAATACTATTTAAATGGTCCCTAATTTGTATAGCAATTGGCTGACTATTTAACCAGAACAAGTTCTTTATCTTTGGTAATTCATGCATGAAGTAGAAAAACAAACAGATGATCAGTGTACCAAATCTAAAGGGATATTTGTTTTCTTTTGTCTTTTTTAAGTTCTCCATCACTTGTTATTAGAGCAATTCACAGATATCATAGTTTGTATTTTCCTTGATCATCTGATAGGTAGTGTATATGGCTATGCCAGAGATAGAGTTCTCCCATTTGGTGAAATAGGCTTTGTATCCTAACACCATGGATGCAAATCTTACAGCATGATCTTCAATATCATTGATTGTTAAAGCTCTTTTATCAAATTTCACTCCAGTGGCCGCCCTTATTGAATCATTCTTCACATCTTTCAACAGGGGAACACTACCGATAGAGCTTAGTCTAGTTACAACCCTAATTACATCTTTGGTGATCTTAAAGGGCTGCCCCAACCACATGAATCCATCATGAATTCTGCTCAAAATGTATCAGACCCATTCATCTTCCACAAATGGAGGAAAGTTTCTATATTGAATAAATTTATTCTCTTCCAAAGCTTTGTATTCTTCTTTCAGCTCAAATTGATCACCGCTTAGATGATTCTGATATAGGTCTGGGAATCTACTGTCACCATGCTCTTCTATGGTAACATGGATGTAAGCCCTAATGTCTTCTGCATGCATTACCCCATATAGAATTGCAGAGAATGCACCATTTGGATCGACCTATGTTGATTTGAATGGATGCTTCTTGAATTTTGGTTGTGCTCTTTCGGTTATATCAATCACTTGTGGTGTTGCCATTTTTTCTTTTTGCAAAAGTTCTAATAAATTCACAGTAGGGTTTTGAATCTGAAAAATACCTCTTTCCACTGAATTAGGGTTTTCTTTGGTCTTGTCTTAATTTGCTTTGGAAATCACTAAGTTTCTTGGAGTTTTGCTTTAATTTACCTTAGACACTTTGACAGTTTGAATGCAGAATGAATTTTTGGTGCAATCACGGTAGGAGGGTTCACAGAATGAACTGTCCAAACCGTGTAGCAAGAATAAACACAATGGAAACAACTCAAAGATATGAAGCAAATGCAGATTGAGTCATTTAGTATATCAAAGAATTCAAATACAGATCGGTCGACAACATGCGGGCTTACAATAAGGCTCACAGGCCTGATTACAGAAGATCAAAATATGCACAAGATAAAGCTTTGAAGTCCCTTCACGCAAGAGCTCAACTAAGAATTATGAATCTAATTCTAATTATCTGAAAACTACCTTCCTAGGGATCTATTACATCCATATATGTCAACTTTGGTACAAAATATTCCTCTGTGCCAGCCAAGGAAGATCAGAAACTCCAATGAAGAGCTGTAACGTGTGTACACAGATAGGTCAGACCTAATCATGAAGAATTCCTCCACAAGTGAATAGAATAATGTGTAGATCTTGGGGAAGGTCAGCCATGAACCAAAGATCATTGAATGATGTGTCATTAGGCTCCATACATTAAGGAATGCTCCGCAAGTCTTCTCCTTTAGCTAATTGTCTGAGACTATCAGGATGCTCTGTTTTGAGAAAACAGTGGATCTTTTGATAGCGATAACTTTCCAGTAACTGATCCAAATGCTCTGAATTCTAGATATGATGTAGATGAATGAATCTAGATGCTAAGTCCAGCTCCACAAGATCTAAAATGCAACTACGGTAGAATGCGGACCAAAATATAGAAACTGCTACTAACTGAACTGCCTGAACTGAACTGGAAAATGAAAAGAAACAAACTGAACTGCAAATAAATCAAAATGCAAATGTTTTTGGTTGATGCAAGATTGCTCTTGAACCAAGGATGCTCCAGCATTAGACATCTGGGGTTATTGAAAAAAGTGAGTCCCTCACTTTGCTGGGGCTAGAGGAAAACCAAGATGGTCCACCTCATCCTGAGAAATCCATGATGAATCTTCTTCTGGTCTACCTTTCCACTTCACAAGGTATTCTTTGTATTGTCTTCCTCTAGTGTTCCATTCAACTCTGCTGTCCAAAATGTCCTCAATCTTCTCCGGTGCTTGTTGTGGTAACTGCTTCTTCAAGTCTTCTTCAATGTTGTCACTGAACTCTGCTTCATGATACTGATATAGATCTACAATGTTGAAAATAGGTGAGATGCCCAATGTCTTTGGTAACTCTACTTCATATGCATTTCCTAAATCAAATTTTCTGAGTATCTTGCAATATCCAAACTTCTTCATCTTCAACTTGTTATATGTTCCAACTGGAAATCTTTCTTTTCTCAAGTATACCATCACTTCATCTCCTATTGCAAATTCCTTATGTCTTCTCTTCTCATCTGCTTGTTCCTTATATTTGTTGTTTATATCTTCCAAATGCTTCTTAACCTTATTATGCACTATCCTCATATGTTCTACAAATTCTTCTGCTTCTGCACTTCTCTTTTCTTTTGCACTGATATCTCTCAATTATGATGCTCCTCTAAGGTTTACTCTAGTAACAATCTCCAAAGGTGTTCTTCCGGTACTCATATTCATTGAATTATTATATGCAAACTCTGCTTGTGAAAGAATCAAATCCCAACTCCATGTCTTCTCTCCAACCAAACATCTCAATAAGTTTCCCAAACTCCTATTCACTATCTCTGTCTGTCCATTAGTCTGTGGATGAAATGTTGAACTGAACTTCAAATCTATCTTCATCTTCTTCCAAAGTGTCTTCCAAAAATATCCAAGGAATCTAGTGTCTCTGTTTGAAATTATGCTCGTAGGTAATCCATGCAATCTCACAATCTCCTTGAAAAATAGGTTAGCTCCATGCATTGCATCAGTTGTCTTCTTACAAGGTATGCAATGAGCCATCTTCAAAAATCTATCCACCACTACAAATATTGAATCATGTCCTCTCTATGTCTTAGGCAATCCCATTACAAAATCCATGCTTATGTCTTCCCAAGGTCACTCTAATACTGTCAAAGGTTTATACAATCCAGTCTTCTAACTACTCCCTTTTGCAACTTGACAAACTCTACAACTTTGCACAAATTTCCTAACATCCTTATATATCTGAGGCCAAAAATAGTTTTCACTCACCAAAGCCATTATCTTATCAATGCCAAAATGTCCTGCCAATCCACCACTGTGTTTCTCCTTGATCAAATTATCTCTCATTAAACTTCTAGGTATGCATAACTGATTTCCTTTGAACAACATATCTTCTTGAATGAAATAATCCAACCACTTACTCCTATCTGTCACAACAGGTTCCTTACATGCTTTCCAAGGTTCTGCAAAATTAGTGTCTCCCTCATACATGTTCTTTAATTCATCAAATCCCATCACTTCAACTCTCATCTTTGTCAACAAGTTCCTTCTCCTGCTCAATGCATCTGCAACTTTGTTTGATTTACCACTCCTATGGTTCAACACAAAAGTATAACTCTACCCATCTCATATGTCTCTAATTCAACTTACCTTGACTATTTAAATATTGCAAAGGTTGATGATCTCTATACAACACAAACTCCTTAGGCAACAAGTAATGTCTCCACTTCTTCAAGGCTTGAATTATGGCATAGAACTCTTGATCATAAACCGAATATCTCCTTGCATCATTCAACTTTTCACTAAAATATGCTACAAGTCTACCTTCTTGACTTAACACTGCTCCAATTACATTTCCACTTGCATCACAATCAACTTGAAATACCTTATTGAAATCTGGTAATGCTAAAATAGGTTGCTCTGACACTTTCTGCTTCAACAACTCAAAACTTTTATCTGCTCCAGATGTCAACTTGAAATCTTTTCTGTCACCTCTCATTGTCTCTGTCATAGGGTTACTTACTGAACTAAAATTTCTGATGAACTTCAGGTAGAAACTAGCCAATCCATGAAATGATCTAACCTCTCCAATGCTCTTCGATGTAGGCCATTCAACAATTACTCTTACCTTCTCAAGGTCCATCTTCAATCCTTCTGCAAAAATCACAAATCCCAAATATACCAATTCTTCCTTCATGAAACTACACTTTTTGATGTTGATCAACAATTTCTCTTCTCTCAACCTCTGTAATACTTGTCTAAGGTGCTGCAAATGTTATGCTTTTGTCCTACTAAAAATTAGAATATCATCCAAGTATACAATCACAAACTTACCCAAGAATTTCTTCAAGACTTCATTCATCAATCCCATGAAAGTACTAGGTGCATTTGTCAATCCAAAAGGCATCACTAACCACTCATACAATCCTTCATTTGTCTTAAAAGCAATCTTCCATTCATCTCTTTCTGTAATTCTGATATGATGGTATCCACTTTTCAAATCTATCTTTGTGAAATATTTTTCTCCACTCAAACAATCCATGGTATCATCCATCCTAGGTAAAGGAAATCTATACTTAACTGTGATCTTGTTTATTGCTCTAGAGTCAATACACATTCTCCATTCTCCATCCTTCTTAGGTGCTAACACTATAGGTACTGCACAAGAACTCAAACTCTCTCTAATAAAACCGTTCCTCAACAATTCCTGTAACTGTCTATTCAGTTCTTCATTCTCCATCGGTGTCATTCTATATGTTGCTTTATTAGGCAAACTAGCTCCCAGTATAAGATCCATGTGATGATTGATACTCCTTATAGGTGGCAATCCTTCAGGTACATTGTCTAATATGGTGTCTTCATATTCTATCAGCAACTCTGTTATTTCCTCTGGTTGTGATTCTTCAGTCTCCTTCAATGTTTTAGGCTCCTTAGGAATCAAAGCATAACACAAATTCTTATGTCTCAAACCATCTAGAAATTTTCTTCCATCTACCAAATAGATTCTGGCATTCTCACATACTTCACTCTTAGGATAATCTTCTAAAGGAATCAAGGTAATTCTCTTCCCATTTGATGTTATAGTGTATGTATTCTTTCTCCCATCATGCATAGCTTTTCTATCATACTGCCAAGGTCTACCCAACAAGATATGACATATATCCATAGGCATAATATCACACAATACTTCATCATGGTAAGATCCAATATGAAATTTTACCAAACATTGTTCGCTCACCAGTACCTTATGATCATCCTGAATACATACTATCTGATAGGGCTTAGGGTGTTTCAGTCTCTCCAACTTCAGTTTAGTCACCATCTCTTTTAAAACTAGGTTATCTGAACTACCACTATCAATTACAACTTTACAAAATTTACCTCCTGATTTGCACCTGGTTTTGAACAAACTCTTCCTCTATGGTAGTTCCTCATTTGTCTCTGCTTAAAATAGTGCTCTCCTCATCACAAGTGATTCTCCTTTCTCAAGTTTACCAACTAAACTGGGCGTTCCAACAGGTTCTTCTTCAACATAATCTACTCTTCCACTATTCTCTGTTCTTTTGCTTGTACTCCCTTGATTACATTCAAATGCTATATGTCCTTCACCTGCACACTTGAAACAAGTGCCTCTAAATGTTCTCTTATCAAATCCTCTTCCTTCTCTTTTGTTTCCTTCATTCCGGTATGTACTAGGGTTTCCTCTCTGGTAAAAATTTCTGTCATCTATCTGGTATGCATTATTATCCCTGTCCTCCTTCTTGAATGTGTTCTCCTATCTATTTTTCTCCACAAATGATCTCTCACCTCCAGAAAATGTTCTACCTCTCTGAAATTCACCTCCTCTGCCTCTCTATCTCTGATCATGCCTCTTGTTTAACTTCTCTTCAACTTTCAAGGAAAACTAATATGCTTCCTCCAAAGATGTCATCCTCACCAAACTTAGTTCTTCTTGAATGTTCAATCTTAGTCCATTGATGTATCAGCCACTTTCTTCTTGCTTTCTTCACTATGTCCTGTCCTTATGATCATCTTATGAAATTCTTGAGTATACTCCTTCAAAGATTTCTCCTTTTGTCTCAGGTTCTGCAATCTTTTCAACAGTTCCAACTCATAGTTAACAGGTATAAACTGATTCTTTAATTTTGTCACCATCCTATCCCACTTTGTAATCTTTTCTTTTCCTCTTTTGTTTCTATCCAACTGAACATCTTTCTGCCATTAGCTGCATGTCCTTTCAACTTTGTCTTTGCAAATTTCACCTTCTCTGGATCTTCAACTTCTTCATACTCAAAGTATTCTTCCATGTCATTTATCCAGTCAATCAACTCTTCAGGATTCAAATTACCAGTATAGTTTGGCACATCAACTTTAGGTCTCTTTCCAATCTTTGAAATAGCTCGCAACATCTTCACTTGATTTGATTCTTCTTCTTCATCACCTCCTAGGGTTTCACCAATTTGTTCAACAGATTGAAATTTTTCCTCATCATCACTTTCAACATTAGGTCTCAGTGCCAATCCTCTTCACCTGTCTTCCTCGATGGCATCCAATTGAATTCACATTATCTTCATCATTTCCATCATCTCATCCATTCTACTAGCCATTGTCCCAACAGCAGGGATTCTCCTGGTGGCATTCTTCCTAGGATCAAGTGCAAACTACCTCAAGTTCGGTGATCAGACTACAAGGTGACAACTACCGCACAATTGGCAATTGGTTGCGACACAAGTAACTTGCCTCAATTCGGCGATCCATCCACAACAAGATCTTACAGAATTCCTTGCCAACTTCTCTCAATTCACTCCCAAAGATTCAAGCTTTTGCTTTGATGCCACTCAGTGCAGTCATGGTAGGAGGGTTCACATAATGAACTGTCTAGACCGTGCAACAAGAGTAAACACAATGGAAACAACTCAAAGATATGAAGCAAATGCAGATTCAGTCATTCAGTATATCAAAGAATTCAAATACAGATCATTCGGCAACATGCGGGCTTACAATAGGGCTCACAGGCCTAATTACAGAAGATCAAAATATGCACAAGATAAATCTTTGAAGTCCCTTCACACAAGAGCTCAACTAAGAATATGAATCTAATGCTATTTATCTAAAATCTACCTTCCTAGGGATCTATTACATCTATATATCAATTTCGGTACAAAAGATTCCTTTGCATTAGCCAAGGAAGATCACAAACTCCAATGAAGAGCTGTAACGTGTGTAAACAGATAGGTCAGACCTAATCATGAATAATTCCTCCGCAAATAAATGGAATGATGTGTGGATCTTAGGGAAGGTTAGCCATGAACCAAAGATCATTAAATGATGTGTCATTAGGCTCTATAAGTCAAGGAATGCTCCGAGAGTCTTCTCCTTTAGCTGATTGTTTGAGACTGTCAGGATGCTCTGTTCTGAGAAAATAGTCGATCTTCTGATAGTGATAACTTTCCGGTAACTGATCCAAATGATCTAAATTTTGGATATGATGTAGATGAATGAATCTAGATGCTAAGTCTAGCTCTGCAAGATTTGAAATGCATCTACGATAGAATGTGGACGAAAATATAGAAACTACTACTGACTGAACTACCTGAACTAAACTCGAAAATGAAAAGAAACAAACTCAACTGCAAATAAATTGAAATGCAAATGTTTTTGGTTGATGCAAGATTACTCTTGAACCAAGGATGCTCCTACATCAATTTTTCATTGAATGAGCCCCTTTTTAATTCTTGACTTCATCGCCATAAATACTCCTATTAAAAACCTACCAAACACATTTCTGCAGGATGTAGTTTATTAGGATTGCTCTGCAATGTTTCGCATTTGATCCTTTTCTTCCAAAATTTCCTTCAAAAGATCTGTCATATGAATCCTTTCAATATCTCTTCATACCAGATCTTAGCACTGACGATCTGGCTAGGGGATTAAGATTTTTTATTGTAGCTCCCCATGAGCCAGAGCTCACAAATTCACTTCCCGGAGGAAGTATCTCCACCAGATGTTGGTGCGGATCTATCCTTGACTTCAATTACTTCTTTCTTGATCCAGATCTTGTCCATTTCTTTCTTAGTTTCAACAGGATCAACTTTTCCTTTCCCTTATCATTCCTTTGCTCTATTTTCCTTTCTTTAGCATAGTGGTTTCTTTTCACATTCTTGCTTCTGCAGAATCTTGTAACATCTCCAAACTTGTTGCAATAGTAGCATACCACATTCCTTTGTCCTTGATTCCTTCTATTGATTGGATTTGATTTGCATTGATTAGCCATATGTCCAAATCTATTGCATGCAAAACACTTTCCATTGAATGATTGAGTATTCCTTGCATTGTAATAACCATTTCTTACTAGACTTTTGCATTCATTTGACCTATGACTAATTTTCTCACAATTAAAACATTGACTACAGAATGATGGTACATTCTGATATATTCTACTCCTACACTGAGTACCTTTATGACCAAACTTATTGCAATTAAAATAATGGCCATTGAAAGATGGTTACCTTTGAGCATTTGGCTATCTAACCGGAGGTCTTCTAGGTCTTCTTCTTTGATTTCTAAATTGGTTCCCTTTGTTTTGTTTTAACTGAAATTTTTCTTGAACTGATTTAGAACTTTCTCCTTTCTCAAATCCCAAACCTTGCTTGTCATCTAAACTCTTTTGACTATCAATCATCTCATCAAGTTTTGCAGAACTTATCTTGAACTTTTCTTCACAGCTCTTAGCTTTTTCCAAGTCTGTTTTTAGGCTCACAACTTCTTTTTCTAGTTTGGCACTTTCTTCTATCTTGCTTTTTACCATTATATTTAGATCTTCTTTTGTTTTAGCTCTTTCTATAGCTTCCACTTTCAAATCATCCAGGGTTTCATTTGCTGATATCAATTGTTCACTAACATCTCTGTATTTTTCTTTGAATTTCTTGACTTGATCTTTCAGCTTCAGAATGCACTCATCAGCTTCTTGTATGTTGTCCTTTAGATCCCTGATTTCTACTTCAGATTTTTCAAGATCAATAAGAGTTACTTCTACTTCAACATTGTTTGATAAATTTCCAAATCTTCTGGCTGCCATGAGTGAACTCTTCTAGATCTTCCTTAAGCTATTAGGCTTCTTCCAAGGAACCTCGCTCTAATACCAATTGTTGAGTATAAGGAATACTGAGAGGGGGGGTAAATCATTATTCCACAAAACCACTTCTTAACAAGTTTATTAATCCAATTTCTAAAATCAATAACATGAAAGCAAAATAAGCATAAGAACAGCAACCATAAAGACATAACACATGAACACTAGGATTTTTACGTGGAAAACCCAGAAAGGGAAAAACCATGGTGAGTGTTAGCTCATAATATATTATGATAGTTCAATACCAAATCACAAGAAGGCTCACTGTCTTAGGGCTCACTACCCTATGAACAAGTGCTCACTGCACAGAGGCTCACTGCTAAGAGAAAAGAAGATAGAAGAAGAATTAGCTCACTTCCAGAAGATGAACTGTTGTAAATACATCTACCATATGTTGGATCATAGTTCCATTGGAGGCTCAATATATAGATTCAAAGGTCTTCATCTATTCTACCCTGCTTCTCAACTCAACTACATGTACTCTATTTTTATTTCTCTACTTTGCACTCTGCTCATAATCCTTCTCACTTCGAATTTGCACAAATATTAGACACACACTTTTACATAGCAATCCATGGAGTATTTATATCTGCAACAAGATTCATTTCACAATCAAGTTGACAAGCCAGACATGAAGTGTGTATGCAATGTATTCTACCTTGTCAGCTTGATCAAGTGTACAAACAGTAATGCGGATCCCAACAATCATTGAATAATCTTCATACAAGTCGGCACCACACATATAACCGCTTGGATTTATTATTCAAGCAATATACCTTCTCTGCATAAAGATCTAACTCCCTGTCAGCTTGTCTCTTCAGAACATGCTTGACCTAATCAACTGTCACACCAAAATTCTTACTATAGACCAAATGAGACTCAAAGAATCACTTCAACCATTCCTCATACTTCACAGATCATATCTTAGCAACCACAGGTCATGATGTCTTTATGTGGTGAAATGTGAAACTCAAAACTGACTCTTTTGCCTTGGTGAAGTACTAGAAAACCAACTGCCGGAACTTGGAGTTTTGTAGACAATCTTCTGAATCACTTCAGACTTTGTAACTCATCAATTGTATGCTTCTAAAACCTATCCATATTGCCCCAAAACTGCATACCAATACAATCACTTGTGTAGAAATGAGGACCAAAATACCCATGCACTCTGCACTATTCCTAACCTGACTGTGTTCATCTGAACTTAGCCATTTCATAACTTGTCTTCCGGAAGTCATCAGGACTTGTAATCTTGAACATAGTATCTCCAAAAAATCCTGAATAACATATCTGAACCGCATACCTTGACCATCAACTACGGAGGAATACCACTTGAGTCTCTGGTATTAACTTTGTGTTATCTGTACTTAGCCATTCTGCCTTAGTCTTTTGTGTCCGGACCAGAACCTTGTATGTAGACTGTTCCAAGTTGAGTTCCCAATCATCCTTAGCTCCATCATGCTCTGTTTACCTTGTTGCCATCAATGACAACATTACCCAATCAGCAGTGTCTCTTGACTATGTTGCCAACATGGGGATCTAACCGTATGTGACTAACTTGTAATTTTACCTATAGGATGCCTCCCAAAAGTAAGTGCACTTATTCAATATCTCAACCTACTCAATCTGAGTCCGATCATCATGAGGTACCTGTAGAACAAAACACTCAAATCCTACAAGCATTACAACAATTGGTTGATGTAGTCCAAACTAGGCTGCCACCTCCAACCCAACCACTTGGGAGGATTCTACTTAGATGGGGACCTTATACCCTCATCTCTTTGAGGGCTTCCAAGAGGAAGCCTGATATTAAGAGGGGGAGGATGTGAGACCTAACTTTTGTATTTCTTACATTAGTTTATCTCAAACTATTAGTCTATGTTATTTGTAGTATATACTCTATGGGTGTGATTTATTTATGGTTGCTACATTTTGGCAGTTATGTTCTAAACATTCTAGTTGAACTTTATTGATTGGATGATATAGATATTTTGGATTTGAATTGTATGGATGTTATATTTTATTGTTATATTTAAAAAATTGTGATGAGATGATTTATAGATTGTTATGCATTTGTCAAAAGAATTTATTAAATGAGTTAATTAATTTTAAGATAATATTTTTTATGAATTATTGGATCATGAATGAATTAGGATATGAATGCACTTTTGTTTATACATTATTATATTTACTTCTGCTATTTATATATGCATGGATGTGTGCAGGTGGTGGCCAAGATATATATTCTCAAAGGCTTCTCAAGAACTTTTCTTTTGTGTTTCCCTGTTAAGCCTAGTCTTTCTCATGGAATGAGTAAAGACTAATGTGTGTGGGTGTGTGTTATGAATTTATTTTGTTGTTAATTTTTTTTTTTTTTTTGCTAATTGTCCCCACTTTTAATTATTCTTATTATTGTTTATTTGAAAATCCGTGTGAAAGAAATTTATTTATTTGTTGATATTTTTAGTGTTGTGGGAGAGGGAAGAGTTAATACAATTTATTGTTTTAAAATTTGAAATTATGGAGAAGATTCTCCTTTTGGATATTTTAGGGATGTAACAATTCATTAGGGGTTGGCATTTATGTCAGTGGGCATATTTGGTTGTATGATTTTTTCTGTATATGGGCTGCATGAATTTTGGATGGGGGGAGGATGCATGGGAAGAGGAAAGAATGGAAATTTTTACTATGTGGAAAGGATTTGCATGATTTGGGGCTCTCCCTAACTTGGTAAGAGCTAAGGTAGGATCTCTATTTTTCTTTTGTTGAATGAGATCTTGTTATGATATTTCTTTGTGTGAAATCTTGTTGTAAGTGGAATTTTCGTGTGTTTGTGTTTTCTGTGGGAATGGGTTGTTCTGGGAGCAGCACTCCCATTTTGATGAGGGTCTCCCATGTAATGGGGAAGAGAGATGTGGACCTCTCTTTGGCTTGTTTGGCTAATTTTTCTGTGAAAGTATATATTGTTGTACAAGGTTGTTTTAAAAAATATATATTGATAAGGAGTTGTTGGGTTGTTGAAAGAATATGTGAATGGTGGAGGGTTTTGAAGGTGGATGGGTTTTGGTCATGTGGAGATTGTTTCTGGAGTGGATGGTGTTGTATGTGGAGGTGGATTCATGTGTGGATGGAGGTGTAGTGGGTATTGGGTGAGTGGTATTATTTTTATGAAGTATGGAAGAAGAAATTGATTTTTGTGAAGCCCAAGAGGGAAGACTCTTCCCCTCTCTCCCCCTTGTGGAATCCGAATGGATGCCATTATTTGTGTTAAGCCTTTGTGGTTTATTTTGTCTGATGTCTGTGAATCAACCCCTATGGTAGGGAGGTGAGCAGTCCTAGCCATCTTTGTTGATATGCTTGTTGTAGGAAACACCTATGAGGAACCAGTTGTACAAGGAAATGAAATAAATGTACTAACCCAATAGAGTACATATCTATGTAATCTGGTAATGTGATACGATTCAAAGGTTTATGTAAATGTGATATGATAATGAGTCTTTTGTTCAAGTTGTATAATATAACAATGATTTAAGTTTTACCTTTTTGATTAAGGTTATATTGGAGAGCAATGTACTTTAATGGTATTAATTTATCCATGTTTATTCTTTTCAATAGTTGGAGTTAGTATTATTTTGTTTAAGATTATGTAATTTACAAGATCTAAATATTGGTGTATTGTTTCTTATTTATTGGTTTAATTAAACACTTGAGAAGAATGACTTTTTACTTAGTCATATGTGTGTGTGTGTGTGTAAATAAAAAATAATAAAGAATCCATAAATCTGCGAATATGTGTAGTATTTCTCTCATGCTTGATTTCTGAATCTTCTCTTCAAACCCTTCATCTGCACCTACACATGAATGAAAAAGACACTGATGAAAAATCAATGCAATGAAGAAAAGAAAAAATAATGAATGAGTTTGTTTTGAAAATAGGTTTTGTTATTGGTAAGTATAGTTAGGTTTAATGATTTTAGAAGTTTTCTAAAATGGTAACACATGCATTTATTATTATTAATTATGAATAATAATAAATCATGTATAAATCTGTTGTTACCATGTTTTAGAGTTAGTTTTAAAATAATTACTTTTTGGGGGATATGTAAACAATGTAAAGTTTCTTTCAAGATTAAATTTATTGAGTATTTAGTTGGGAATAGATTTATTTCATCTCCTCTAATTAGATAAAATGATTAATTCTTTTCTTAGTTGGAGTTAGAAATTTTAGTTAGGTATAATTATTATAGAAACTTCTAAGATGGTAGCTTGGGAATATTTAAATTTACTTAATTTGAATGTGAAAGATTTTTTTAAATATGAATATTTTTTTACCAAGACTTATTTCCTTTTATGTTTCAATTAAAGAGAATATCAATAATATGGGTTTATAATATAAGTTAGATTTAATAATGATGTGTTGTTAAGGTGTAACTCAATTGTCTTGATAATATATAATATATAGGTATCTAGTTAGTAGTGGTTATTTCACCATGCATATGTTAATTTTTTGTTAAATTAATAGTTATTTATTTATTTTTATAGCATTATATTTTGTGTAAAAATTGAACATAATTAATTATTAATGTTTTCCTATTAAAATTGTTACCCTTGAGGTTATTTGGGATAAAAATATTGGTAGGGAAGTGAAACCACAATAAGTACTTAATTTATTGAATTTTAACCATTTGATCACCTATTAAATTAATTAAATTGGATTAAAAATTATTGCAACCATCTTTTAGTCATGAATAAATTAGTTATAGTTTTATTTCCTTACCCTTATAGTTTAAAGATTTAGTCACCAATATGGGGTTTTATCATTTAGACCTAACTTGACAATTGTATTTTATAGGGAAGTTGCTTACCAGAGAGATAATTACCTTATTCCATTTCATGATAGTGTCACTATAAGTGAGCCATAGGTACAAATAAATTAAAATTTGTTTTTTTTGAAATCCTATTGTCTTATGTTTGATTTGAAATTTTATTATTAGCCCACTTATATAGATAGCATACAAGTGGGCTTGTCACGGGCATGACATCATGTGGATGTGTTGTAACCAACAAAAACATCATTACAAGTGTCCAAAACAACCTCATGAGGAGTTGGGCACCCAAAAAAACCTTAAGCTCCAATACTCTCTTATGGTAAATAGTAACTTCATGCCAGTAAGTAATTAGTTTTGATAAAGTAAAAGCTCGAGAGAGGGTCCAGACCCATAACATAAGGAGACCCCCAGGGCAGATACAACAAGTCTCATGAGAAGTGAAATAGCAAGAAACAAACAACTAGTGTAGACACCTAAATTTGACCATGTCTTATGACATTATCTTTCGACAACACTTAGAGACACCTTGTCCTAGGTCCCCATTCATGACCTGTTACATCATTCCCATTAGCTAAATAAATTATATTTATTTAACTAATTCCTCTTATCCATTTATCCTCCTCTTACATCAAATTAAATAAATCTTATTTATTTAAATCTATTTGTTCTCCATTTGCACCAAATTAAATAAATCTTATTTATTTAATCCTATTTTCCTCCATCATCCAATTTAAATAAATTAAATATTTATTTAAATTCCACATGTCTCTCATAATTTAAATAATTTTATTATTAAAATTATTTATCCCCACTCACATCCCTATTTTTAAACTCATTAAATGTGTGTCATAAGCACTTCCTCTTTAAAATCAATTATAAATCCTATTTATTCCCACTCCCATCTTTATTTTAGTCACATGTCATCCTCATTTATGGTGCATCATGAGCACTAAAATTGGCTTTCAATCGTACCCATCCACCTCATCCCTCACCCTTCTAATCCTAGCCTTCCATTTGATTCCCTCTCTATCTATAAATTAAACTTTTATTTCATTTTCAACCCCTTACACTCTCTCATCAAAATTTCGTATGCACGTTCATATAACATATTATCATTTTCTACCATAATACATCCACAAGACAAACCTAATGGAGCTTGGGTGCACTCCATTCCGTCCTATCAAAAGTCTAATTTTGTTCAAGGTTTGAAGGTATATTTCCAAGTTCATTTTTATGTTATTTGCTTTGCATGATTTTCAGGGTTTCATTTTGGCATGCTCAGTTATTTGTTATAACTCACATCCCTTGATCTAGCTTGCTTTTTGCAGGTTTTGTTAACTTTTTGTTGCAAGTTTATGCCATTTTTGGACAAAACCCTAGTTTCTAAAGATTTCATCATATCTTCCAAATGGATGCTAATTTTTCAGTAATATTTTAACCAAAGTTTGTGGATCATCTAAGGAAGCTATAGAAGAAAAATCATGTTTTTATCATCATTTTTGCATGAGTTATAATGACTTTATATTTTTCATAAATCCTCATTTTATGTGTAAATCAGTGAATTTTTTAGACATTTTTACATTTATGAAAATCTCTTGAGATTATAATGGGGGTCTATTCTTTACAGTTTTAATTTTGAGGTCAAATAAGGTACAAAATTTTTAGATCTTTGTCAACTGTAGGTTTTTCATAAATCCTCATTTCTGGGTGCAAATCAAGGAATTTTTTGGACATTTTTATATTGTTGGAAAGGTCTCAGAAAATTAGTAGGGGTCTCTTCTTTGTATTTTTATTTTTCAGGTCAAAAATGTTTCAAAATAATCAGATCTATGTCAACTATGCAAAAAAATATATATCTGAAATTGCAATCCTGTGATGAACATATCTTTTTATGGTTGTATTATAACATTATTTTCTGATTTTGCAAGGGCCTCATTATAATTTCTAATACATTTTCTTGCATAAAAATCATTTTTTCCAAGATTATCTTTTTCAATCTAACATACTTGTTTTGTAGCTTTCGCTTGTCAAAGATCAAATCATTGAAACTACTAATAAGTTGTTGTAGATTTGCATGTCAAAGAAATCATTTTATCACTAATCTAGGCACTTAGTTTAATATATGGGGATAGTAATTGAACATTGTTTGCTTTGTCTTTAGATTTTGAAAAGGGTGTATGCTCTCTCCTAGCACCTTTTGGTGATCTTAGAGATCAAAAACCCCTTCTTTATCCCTTTGTTTATTTGTTCAATCCTAGGAACATTATCTCATGTATGCTCTCCCCTTGTGCTTCGTGCAAGCCTAGGGATCAAAAATTTATAGTGTTTCTTCCCTTTAGGAGGCCCACTAATGGATTTCCATCACCCCTAGGGATGACCTCAACCACATGTTCTGGCAGGGTATACCAAAGGAGGAGAGCAAAAGTTGAATCTCAATCTAGCTACGTAGTCATTAGGATAGTTGTGGGGCCCTGAGTGATTCTAGACACAAGGTGACGTGGTGTTTACTTGACTACTTATGCCACATCCCTTCAACGGGCTAGTGTTCACATATTTGGGCCTCATCATACCTCGTGTATTTGGAGGACTCCCCTAGAAGCTTGTAAAAGCCTAGTTAAGACCTTTCAACCATCATATCTTGCGATGCATCACTCCAGTAAAGGGAGAAGAGCTCATGATATTACCTTTGTTGTTTGAGATGGAATAAACTTTGGGCAAGACTTTAGTCTCCAAGGTAATGGGTGTAAGGTGGTACATGACCTTATCTATCCAAGCAATGGTAAATGGTATCAAGGGGATGGAAATCACCATTATCTAATAGTGGAGATTGAAGTCACACCTGAGTGAGTCCATGGGATATGACACTCCTACTTGAATAATTATAGGTTTGTTCGTGTGATTGGCATGTTTTCCTTGTGGAATACCAGTTTAAGCCACCTTATCCATGAAGCAATTCGTACCAACTTCCTTGTTAAGTCAATTCAACCATTGTCTTTTTGTGTTTGTTTTTCTTGCCAAAATGTCTCCAAAAATCCAAAAAAAAATCAATCTTCCAACCAAATCTAGAATCCTTCCTAGTCATTCTTATCCCAATCATCTCTTTCATCCAATCCAATCCATTTTACCCTAATCATCCATATGGAACTTGAATATTCTTATGGCTTCCACAAATGGTTTGACAAACTCAAAAGATTATATGGAAAGTATCCAGTCACTCCTACATCATCATCCCTACCTCCCATCAACAACCAATCCAACTTATCCATACCCCAAACTTATCCAATGTCCACCTTGCCCCAAACCTCACAAGTCCAAATTCTTAACCATGCTTCATCTTCACACATACCAAATCCCACTATCTCACAACTCCAACAACTCATCCTTCAACAACAAAAACAAGACCTTCTTCGACAACTCCGAAACATTCTCAAACACAACCACAACCTTTGTCCCATATGTCATCCTCATCAACTTCATACCAACCTAGTCCAATCACATATCAAGTTAATCCTACCTCAACCTATCGTACTTCTTCCAATATCAACCAATATTCACATCAATCCATACTTCAAGGTCATCCAACTATTTATTCCAACATTCCACCTCATTCCCAAATCTACCTACAAGGCTATCAAGATCCTTTACAACAAGAACATGCAAGTCCTAGTTATCCTTTGAGACAAAATCCAACATCCATAAGTCCTCCTCATGCTATCTTTGACAAGGGAAACATCACTCCTGCTTATGCATACCATGCGTATCCATCATCATTGAAACACATGCTTATCAAAGAGCCTCAAAGTCCATGTCCTTCTACCCCACCAATCCCTCCAATTATTCAATCACAATGTCCTTCCACCCCACCAATCCCTCCAATTATTCCATCACAATGTCCTCCCACTCCATAAAACCATCCATTAGCCCTTCAATCATCATCATCAAACAAAAATGTTACTTTCCCCAAGAATAATCCTATACAAGGATTAAGACCTAGACGTAAATTCACAAACTTGGGAGAACCTATGGAATCCGTCATTCAAAAATTCTTAAACCATGGATTTATTAAACTTCCTATGATCAAACCTTATGATGAGAATGCTGTTAAACCCCATTGGTACAATGCCAATGAGTATTTTGAATTTCATAGAGTCAAGAGCCATAAAACAAATAATTGCATGATTCTTAAGAACTATATCCAATATCTTATAGATCGAGGAGATGTCACCATAGATGAACCTACTCCAAAGTCATCTAATGAGAAATTGAGAGCATATCAAGATCCATTCCCACAACATGGTCAAGGTAGTTTCTCTTCTAACAACAACCATACCAACAAGGTCAATTCCTCCCCTTCATATGATTCCATTCTGGGTCATATTGAATCTTGCTCTTCACAAGTAGCCACCATCACCATAAGGGCTCGCAACCTCGATTGTGTCGTTACCACCTATGGTGGCCATATCACTATTCAAGGAGGCCCATCCTCATCTATGCCATCATCATCCATGTCCTCTCCTATTATCCATCCACCATGCAATCCCAATCCTAATCCATCCCCTCCTATTATCCATCCACCTAATGCTATTCCTATGACATCTACCCTTATTGTCCATCCATTATATTGTCTAACCACTCATACACTTATGAAGGATGTGATCCAATGGCTATTAGCAAGGAATCAACCATCTCCATGACATCAAACACCTATCCTTGAACCTATCCAAGAACCTTCAAGCAATATTTTTATTCCTCCAAACCCATCTTATAGTCCACAACCCATCAATCCTCTTGATGATCCCCTTGCCATGAAATTAATTCAAGATCTATCATGTAGACATGTTGTTAATCATCTAGAGCCTATCAAGCCTATCCACGAGTCTCCCACTCCCATTCAAGAAAACCAAGAGTTTTGTCAAGAGTCTAATCTAAAGCATGTGGAAACACCAACCCCTTATCCTAATCAAGATTTAAACATCCTATTTAATTCCATTCCCGATTCTATTCCATCATATGATCAACCTATCCATAACCAATATCTTTTCTATGATCATTTTATTTTCTATGATCACGAGCATATCCATGAGTAAATTGATCCCATACATAGTACACATAACCCCACCAACACTAGTCCTATCCATCCTCTAACTAGTCCTATCCATCATCCAACAACATCCACTTCCCTTGATGAGACACTTGGTACCTAAGAAAATATAGACAGTCAACTTCTTACTGAGCATAATGTTGACCAAGATCCTCATGATCCTTCACCATCCTCTATTGATCCCCATTCCAAATCCATCATCCTATCTTCTTGGATCCAACACCTTCATTCATGGTGGCTCTCTTGTAGGAGATAAACAACTTCTATCCACCACTCCACCCTCCCCATCTAATAATGGACTTGCATCTTGTGTCCTAAACAATAAACATCCCATTGCACATCACATGCTCCAAAACATGAATTATCATGGCAAAGGCTTAGTCCTTCATGAACAAGGTATTTTGGAGCCCATCCATGTGTCAAAGTTCCTCCATGATCACATGGCCTTGGCTATATACCCCAAGGAAAATAATCCCAAGATGTTGGTACCACCTCCATGCCTTCTAAATCCACTTCTTTCCATCTCAAACCCCATGCATCCCATCACACTGCTAAAACATATGTTTCTATCCCTTGTCCATCATCACACAAATCCTAAAATCATGTGACCATACACCTTCCTCCATCTACTTTGCATCCACTTCTCCCAACTTTTAATATCCCCATCCTCACATCCCCTTATCCTTTTATCCACATGTCCACTAGTCCCTCCATCCACACATCTCATTCCCTTAAATCCCCTATAATTCCTAATCATGATCAATGAATGCACACATCGACCAAACATGAAGCTATCACAACTCCCATGGGATTCAAAAATAGAAATTTAGATGCCTCCTTACATAAAACAAAAAATCCTAAAGATCCTCATGACATAGGGCACCAATGCAAAGAATCAAAGAAAAATACATCCAAAATGCTACTCAAGCCCATGCCTCAAAAAGAGAAAGCAAAAAAAAAAATGGTGTGGGTCTCAAATAAAAAAGCCCTTAATCCAAATGAACCATCCACTATCCAACAATCCCAAAAATCCAGTTCCCTATTACAAAATTTCACAATTCTGAAGACCATTTGGGTCCCAAAATTACTAAATAGACCATCACCTAAGAAAACATCTCCATTACTCCCAACTCCTCCTTCCATTCAAAAGCTTCAAAATCCAATTCGGTGTGTGCAACCAATAGTCTTGGTTCCTTTCCATTCCACAATATTCCCGCATACCTCCATCTCCCCATCCTCTATCTACTATCCTGCATATTTCCCCCATCATATCCCTATGGTCCATGCTTAAATGCATAATCCTTCCATCCATAATCCACATCATAATCCACTATCCATTCATACATAATCCACTATCTACCTACTCCAACTCAATCTCATGCAATCCTCTACCAACATCCTTGTGCAAAATGACACTTGACATGATCCATGTGTGACATCCCTCTATAATGGTACATTATCACCTTTCATGCAACTAGATGCTTGAGTCCCCATCCTATTCCAAATTCTTCCTATCCATATTCCCCTATCCCATCTAAGAATCAAAAAAATTAAAAAAAAAGAGAGAAAAAGAAAAAAAATCAAAATAGTAAAGATAAATCCCTTCATCCAATCGTGAAAACCACCTTGGTGGTGCCTTGGATAAGTACTATGATGAAAACCTGGAAAATAGGTGTCATGTATAGATTCCTTGTCTGTGTGTCTTACACTTGGGGGCATGTTGTATCATCTATCCCATTCTATTATTTTCCTCCTATCCTACCATCTTCATCTATCATATCCTCATACCTACCTATGTCATTTACCTATCCACATACCCATCTTCCATTCCTCCTTTTAATCTTGATAAAGACATGGGGACAAAATGTTGAAATTTACCTTAGACATCTTTTGATCTACCTCATCCTTTCTATCCTATCATCCTATCATCATAAGCTTTGTCACTTAAAATTCTAAGCATTATACCTAGAGTGGGTCATGTTATTCCTATGCGACATAGTCCTTGGAGATCACATCTTGAATTCTTCCATCCATCTATCCTTTATGCATTTCCCATATATAATCTGTTATTACCCATCCTTCTACCTATCCATCCATTTTACACTTCCTATCCCCCCCATTCACTATCGCACATCCATCTACCTATTCATTATTTTCCCTTGTCATCAATATCTAGCATCTAGGCTATCCAAACTACAATCCAATGTCATCCCACAGTATTGCCCAAAGATACCAAAAATATTGAAACATTCTCAAATATCCCAAAAATCCAAAAACATCCAAACATATCAAAAACTCTAAAAAAATCAAATATCCAAAAAACAAATCCAAGAAATAAATCCAAATGCAAGTCATCCTTAATCTATACCTATCTAGTCAAAGTAATCAACCCAAATCATCCAATCACATCCCTGGTCTTGATCCTAATCATGTTGTCAACCCAATCAATAAATCAATCATCATCATCATCAATGGGATATATTGTTCCTACATCCTTGTGTTGATCTAGGGATATATCATTCCCCACAATGACAACGCTATCTCAATCAATTATCAGTTTACAACTTGACAAGGGCAATACCTTGTTTTTTTTAATCAAGCAGAAGCACTCATACAATGCACTGTACCTTAACAAAAATCACCTATCTAGCTATTTTATCAATTGCCACATCATTCGATCTCAAACAAACAATCATCATCTAGCCTCATCTAGGGATATATCATTCTCATGGTCAAGAACCTATCCAAACATCACTTAAACTCTTTGGCAAGAGATAAAATGGTTGTGTGACTTGTGTTGTCATTTAGTCTTTTGTTTTTATCTTTTCTATCTCCTTCTTTTTCTTTATCAAAGCCACCTAGATCCATTTATATCTTGGTGTGTTATGATTAGCAAAGAATGGGGCATAGAATTATGTGTTTTCGTTGGATATTCTTATCACTACAACTAATATTCATATCTTATGTCTATACAAGGTTGTATTATGTTGTGTATAAGTGTTGAGCACAATGAGGTGCTGAGAGGGGGGTAAATCAACATACACTAAAACTTAACCGGTTATTTACACATAAAACTAAATAACTTAGAGAATAGAAAGGAAATCATACAACACACATAACACCAGTATTTTTATGTGGAAAACCCTAAAACAAGGAAAAACCATGGTGAGGATTAGCTCACAATATATTATGCTCATTGCAAAAAGTATTACAACTTTGTTTTAGGGCTACAATCCAAGGAAGCTACTACTCCTTGTATATAGCAATTACAACTTTGATTTAGGGCTACAACCCAAGGAAGCTACTACTCCCTAAGTATTCTTCTCACTGCAATAAGATTTACAAAGGTAGTAAATACATGGACTGTTGTAAAGAGAACATTTGATTTATGCTGAAAATGCAGTCTTCTAATTCTGCTTAATCACGCATTTAAACTAGTTCTATGTACTTCATATCTTGCATTCTACTCTTCTTATTTCACACTCACCTATTACCTTCACAAATGAATTTGATTTTCCATAAATATCCTCTTCAACACTTCAGAACACTGATTAGGTCGGCATCATAAACATCATTGGACGAAACATGTAACTCTTCACAAGTCGGCATAAATACATACAATATGATAGGAAAACTTGTAGACCTTGGGACCTTATGAAAGGGGGCAAGGCACATCTATCCATACCTTCCAGAGTTAAGGAGACTAGTCAGGATCCTCCACACATATTAGATACTTAGCCTATTGGCTCAAACTGCTCAGGACTGCTAACTATTCATCTTCATACTACTAAGGAGAAGCCAAAGTCTCTATGTGGACCAAGAATTCAATCATACATGATCTCAACATCATTCATACACCATACTGCTGAAGTATCATCTCACTCTACACATCTACAAAATAGGAAACTTGATAAACTATAGGAAACAAAGCATTCCAGACCTCATGTGATACACCATAACTCAAGATATATCATTGCGGTGTATTACAAGCCTAGAAACCTTGTAGGAGTGATCTTAAGCATCATTATATGTTCCTTACTAGATCCTCACATCTTTATCTAGTGATTCCAAAGGAATATAAGGGCTTGACAAAGGTAACCAGGAGTCTGGGGAACAGTTATACTCAAATCTTCACTTACAGACTTAACTACTTGATGTGGTACCAGAAAATGGAATTTATCTGTATGAAGATCACACTTGAGATACCTTGGAACATGTAAGACCTCCACACCAGCTTGTATGATTGAGTTGTATAAATGTCATCCTCCACAAAACTCAAACTTGTGTAATTAGGCTCTGAAATAGACTATATTACACCTGTCACTTGAGTGCTGACTGTGCGGACCACCAAACCACTTGATACTTCATCATAGTATGCCTTATACATCTATTATCCTTTCCTCAGAACCGTATGATCAAAGCTTTTTCTGTGGAGAAATGTGGACCAAAACAAGGTGACTCTACCTTAGGATATACACTGTGAATGCCTTAGTCGGATCTCTGCTTCTTATCATTAAGTGTAGTATTCCCAACTAATGAGATATACATGTGGGGATACTAGAAACATGCAAGGACATGAGTATTTACCTCCACATCATGCTCAAACACAAACACTGATCACCTTACCATACTTAGACTATTTTCTCTTCTCCCATACTGGTTTACCTTGACCATGCTAACTCTTCCTCTGTACAAAGTATACCTATACATTTCCATATACTATGTTGACATCAATGACAACACTTATAGCCAAAAATCTCCCCCTTTGTCATTGATGGCAACATATACTCTCCCTTAG
Source organism: Cunninghamia lanceolata (assembly GCA_027924645.1). Taxonomy (NCBI): domain Eukaryota; kingdom Viridiplantae; phylum Streptophyta; class Pinopsida; order Cupressales; family Cupressaceae; genus Cunninghamia; species Cunninghamia lanceolata. Next base: position 7,118,465 of record BSBN01000404.1, read on the forward strand.
ACATATATTTCTCTCTCCCCCTTTGACATCAATGACAAAGGGATTGATATCCTTTGCTTGTATTAATTCAAAAACTGTATAGACTCCCCCATACAAAATGATTTCTACACTATACTCCTCTTGAGATGAAGATTTCTTAAAAATGGATTCTATGTACATGGTGTGACACTACTATCTTCCACAATGCTATGTACATCAAAAATTGTCTTATTTACATTAGTCTTACAACTCCCTTGGATGTTATAATAGCCTTGTAAATTACCTTGAGTTGTTGAAGAGTTGCAACCCAGTTGACACATTCTAAGGCAAGCATATTGTTCTAACATTCACACTGCATGCATATCTCCTCAACTTCCTCTATGTTGCTTGGCGTCTTCATCTTTTGATCTTCCTTTTTTGCTTCCCTTAGCAGACCAGATAGTGAGGCAAGTCTCATATTTACTGCCTCTCTCAACTAACCAAATTTTTTCTTTAGGTTTTCTCTTTGGTCCGACAATTGAGATAATTTTGCATGAAGGTTCTCAACTTGTACCCTAGTTGCACCAATCTTATCCTTTGACAAATGATAAATTTTAGAAAACTTAGATATTTGAGACTCAATGGAGTCCATCTGAGCTTTGATGTTCTTTGTGGAACTTGGCCATTTCAAGCAAAATAGATATAATGTTGTGGCCTCATCAATGCAACCTTTGAATTTCTTCAAATTTTCTTTAAGCTTGTTATGTGCACTAGCACATTTGTCAATCATCTCAACAATTTTCTTCTTATTTATTCTTCTTGTTGCCTCTTGTTCTGCTTTTTGCTCTACATGGGAGGAGTGATCTTTGAAGGAGTCCATTAGCAACTTGAGATTTTTCTCTGGAGGTAGAGAGGGGTCAATGGTCACCTCTAGTAACCCTTCTTGTATCAATTTTACAGCATCCTCTATTGCATTGGATTTCTTTAAGTTTTCTTGTAAAAACTCTTTCCTTTTCAGAGGCATATAGTATATCACCAAGCTATAATTTGTGAAGAGGAGAGATGTTTTTCAAATCAATCTATCTTTCATTGGTTAGAACTTGTAGCAGTTGAGGAGTGATTACTAGTTGGAATTATATTTGTAAGTTCAAAAGGTCTTTGAAGGAGTTTGTTTCTGAAGCACTTTGACCTATATCATCCACTCCTTTTGATTGCTCTCCCTCAGTTTCTTCCTTATCCTCTTTATCCTTTTATTCCTCATCACTCTTTCCCTTTTCTTCCTGATTCTCCTTAGAATTATCTTCTTTCCTTTCTTCCACATTTCCTGTATTCTCTAGAGGGGAAGAATCATGTCTTGTATTAGGATTTTCTGTAGGAGACACACTTTGTTCTGCAGGAGCGTTCAAAGGAGGTAGATTTGTTTTATCTTGTCCCTCTATGATAGGTACTCCAGTATCCTCAGGAGGAGAAATCTCCTCATTCTTTTAATGCTTGTCACTACCTTCCTCATTGCCTTCAGAGGTAGATTGATCAAATATATCTTCAATGATTCCACTGTCAATCTTTATTTCCTTGAGAACTTCAACAGTTTTCTTTACTGTTTCCTTTTCCAATATCTTTATCTCTTCCTCATTCCTTGAGATCAAAGTATTTTATCTTCTTTTAGTTCTAAATTCCTTTGTTAGAATTTTAGATACTTTGACTCTTTCTTCCTTAGAAATGGAGGGGAAAATCTTTTCAATTGCTCTTTTCTTCATCTCAGCTTCTTCACTTAAAGCATCATTTTTCCTTTTAGTAAGGACATCACCAAGGCCTTTAGGCAGTTGGTCTATGATTTCAATTAAGGCCAAATTGTGGGCTCCCATATATCTAACTATTTCTTCTCAAGGGTAGATTTATCATTAGAAGGCCTTTCATCATAAATTCCTACAACTTATTTTAGGGCACCATACTCTGTAATTGCATTCACTATTGCGTCAAGTTGCAAGGAAACATAGTCAGGTTTCTTACCCCTTTTTGCTTTTCCTTTTCCTTTCTCCTTTGAAGTCACTTCTTCTTTAGTTTCTTCCCTAGTTCTCTTCTTCCTTGCCAGAGTCCCAACCTCTTCTTCCTTTTCTTCTTCTTCTTCAATGTCTTCAACATTCACTAGATTTATCTTACCTCTTCTAGCCTGAATCTTCTGTCTAGGATTCTTCACCTCAGTGGTTTGAGTTTGTTCAACAATCTCTATGGTGCTTCTTTTGATATACAATGAAGATCTAGAGGGAACAAAGATAATGGTTGTGGCTGATGTTGATTTGCTTATTCTCCTTGATAGTTGTGCAGAGGAAATGGCTTGTGCTACTCCTGTTGATCCTTCACAAGAATTGAGTATCTTTTATAAGTCAGATTTCATTTTCTCTACCTTGGATTTTATCTTTTATGCTTTCTCCTCTACATCCTTTACTTATTTGTTGATTATTTCGTCATATGTCCCAAATCTTTTAGTGGAGGGATCCTTGGGTTTGTTGAGTAGAATATCAGCATATCCTACCAAATCAAACTCTAAAATTTCATAGGGTAAAGTGGTAATCCAGAATGTGTTTGGCTCAACAACCTCCATGTAACAGTTGTCTTTGTCAACCATGAATGTTATGTCATTTTTATACTTTTCTACTACATTAGTAGGTATCCTTTCTTTGGATTGCATATCACTCTAGAATGTTTTAAAGAACCCCCAAAATAGAGTGTTGCAGTGCTTGTGATCAGGGAAACTTCTCATGTAGTCTTTGATTTGGTGGGAAATAGGGGTATTTGGATTCCACACAATTCCTTTCATTGAAGGTGATTCATTCAAAAAGTAGAACATAAGACATATAATTAGAGATCCATACCAGAATTTGTATTTTGACTCTTTTGTCCTCTTTAGATTGTCCAATAGTTATTTTTGCAGGAGTTCACATAGGTCAAAATCTTTTCCCTCTTTAACCATTTGATAGGAAGTATATATTGTAGTTTTTGAGGTAGAGTTATCCCTATTAGTGTAGTAGATTTTGTATGCAATGTTCATGGTTGCATATCGGACCCCCAAATCTTCAATATCATCTACGATTAATGTCTTCTTGTAGATTTTTTCTCCGGTGAACTTCATCACTTCTTCATTCTTGACAAACTTCAAAACAAGCATTGGTCCAGAGGAGCATAAACCAGTCACAGACTTTATAGCATCCTTAGTGATTAGATGGGGCCAATCTAAATAGAAGTCTCTATGAATTAGGCTTAGGGAAATTCTCACCCAAGCATCTTCATATCAAAAATTTGGGAAACCCTGCCAAATATCCAGGTGCTTAGTAGCAATGTTGGCAAATTCAGGTTTCAACTAGAAATCATCTCCCAACAAATTATCATTCCTTAATTGTTCAAGTTTTAGGTGATCATATTCGTCTATCGGTGAGTGAATGTATATTCGAACATCTTTAGTATGTAGCACATTTGTAGGAACATGTGAGAAGGCACCAATTTCATCAGTTATAGTGGACTTGAAGGGATGTTTCTTGAACTTTGGCCTTGGCCTCTAAACCACATCAATCACAACTAGTGTCGCCATTATACTATCTTCAAAAATTAGGGTTTCAACCAATGAAACTAAGAAATACCTATAGATGCGGAGAGTAGGGTTTGCTCCAACAATTTGATGAGAATCTTCTGCTCTTGTCAATCTTTTCTACTATTTGCCTTCATTCATATGAGGGTAAAAATGACCAAACACTGCCTATATGTTATAATTATAAGCAGTGCAGAATTGAAATAACAATGAATACCAATAAAAGCACAAAATAGACAACATAGATTTATGTGGAAAACCTAGTAATGTACCAGGAAAAAACCACGGGAAAAGATCTCTCAATTTTATTCTCAGAAGAAAATTTGTAGTTACAAAACTTTTTCACATGCCTTGGGATTCAAGATCGACAACCCTAAATATTCATGAAAAAGCACATGCAAAAACTAATCAAATCTAAAGATAGATCTCCATGCATAAAAGCGTGAGTGGCACTTCTGTATGCAATTTTGCATGATGTACACATGGAACATGGCCAAAAAAAATCTCAGTTGACTGCTCGTCACTACTGGAATAAGTCAAACTGACTTCACATTTCAACAATCTCCCACTTGAAGTCATGTTTCTACCTTGCAAATAATTCCTCATATTGAGAGACCAATGCCACTGCTGCCTATCATCAAGTGATGTGCAAGCTGAGAGAAGTTCTACACCATATGAACTTCTCTCTACTAGTAGGCTTTGTCAAAATATCTGTTGGATTTATATCAGTGTGTATCTTAGCCAAAGAGACTTGTCCTCCTTCCACCACCTCATGTACAAAGTGATATTGTACATCAATATGTTTCATTCTAGGATGATAAGCTAAAATCTGTACTAAGTATATAGCACTCTGGCTGTCACAATGCAACACCATGTTATCCTACTTTACCTATAATTTACCCGAGTCTATGAAGCTAGATTGCCTCTTTGCTAGCCTATGTCGCTACCATATATTCTACTTCAGTAGTAGATAAAGCCACCACTGTTCGCAACTTTGAAACCCAGCTAACAGCACCTCCAACTAAGGAGAAGACATAACTTGTAGTAGATTTTCTCTTATCTCTGTCTCCACCAAAATCTGCATCCACGTATCCATTAACTTGAAGACTACTCCCACTATAACAAATAGTAGCATCAGAAGTGCCCCTCAAATACCTAAGAATCCACTTCACAGTACTCCAATGATCATAACCTAGATTCACCATGAAATGATTGACTACTCCCACTGCTTGTGTAGATAAAGTCATTACTAAGTGCAGATCTATGTCAGTGATAGATATTAAATTATAAATGGTTCTATGGCATATTTTAACAAAAGGAATTTAAGATCATGACGCCATTATTTGGCTTGTTTTTATCCTACTGTTAATATGTATTTGGAAATCTTAACCCCAAAAAAATCTAGTAAAGAAAAACATTCTAATATGAGCGTCATTAATTTGGCAGATTGTACATCCTAACCTTAGCACCATATAAGAGTATAGACTAGTTGGTGTGAGGATATATCAACCAGATCATTGATCAAATTACAATCATCATACAAAGTGTAGATGGTGAAGCAAATCCAATTGCTATATGTAGAATTCTAGCAATACTATCATACTTATAATCAAACTTCGAGTCAGAGGAATTCTCAAGGAACCTTATAAGTACTAATCGAATAATGCACAATTAAATTCTAATTTATTTTTCAGACCACAAAATGAGTTATTCGTGGCTCTAAAAACCTTCCGCCCTATTGATTTGTCAAGGAAGAATTAACTAAGAAGACATCAGACAAAAATGAAATCTCTCATTTTTTTGGACGATCTCGACTCTCAAGTAAATGCAATCAGTAGGGAACAAGTTAGATTCCACAACCGTAGATAGTATCATAACTATTGTATTGACACGAAAGTTTTGGGAACAAGGTGTGGACTTCCATTAATGGTAAGTAGAATTATTTTATGTATATCAACCTAGAAAGCCCTATTCAACACGCATGCCAAATGTGGATTCAAAGAATTGCACACAGGCTGCTTGGTAAAATGCCTCAAAAAGTTGTCATTTCATGGGACATAGACTAGGCTCACGATTTGCTTGTTCCATCGAAGATGGAATTTGTAATCATGGGGTCAAAAATAATAGCTTAAAACATCTTCCAAATAAATTGAGAGTGTTGAATGCCTCATATAGCCCTATACTAAGTGATAAACGCCAAGACAAAGCTCTCCAAGAATGATAGTGATTTCGGTAATCAACAGGGTTTGTTGATTTAAACACTAAAAAGCAACAGATATGTCAACATGTTCTAACACATAAAGAAACATAGTATAAAAAGAATACATGAAGCATAAGGAGATTCTGAACCCTTAACCAACATGCAAAATGAGAAAATGTAGACAAAGCATGTGAACTGTTGACATAATACCTCAACAGATGTAATCTCATATATGTCCATAGAAATGCTCAAATAGATTTGTTGAAAAGGCTTTAGAAACTTACCTCCAGTTGCATTGAACAGGCAGCAATATGAGCCATTGTTGTCCATATGGTGGCCTCATGGGGAGACTGAAGGCTTCCATTAATGGATGAAGGAAGAAAATAAGGCTGAGAGTGCCCTCCCCCCCAAAACTATTATTTAAAGATTATTCAAAATCTTCTCATGAACACGCACACTCTAGAAAAAGTACATGCATTAAATTCATTTGCTACACTATCCCAAAATATCTTCCTCTTTCTAAGATTAGCCTCCATAATCTTTTAATAATAATAAATTTCAAGATTCCTTCATTGTCAGTTCATTCATGTGGTCAAAATAGCATCAAGGAATATTTCAAAAGATATTCAAATAAATCTAATAATTTATTTTGAAATAAATCAAATATTATTTATTGTGACTAAATAATTACTTTCATACTATCCTCATTATTCTAATTGCAATTAAAAAGGCATCAATCAATCACACATGCTTATGCAATTTAAGTCTACATGAAACTATGTGGTGTGTGCATAGGTCCTTTCACATCAATTCACATTCAGTCAGCTAGACGCCCTCTCCTCGATGATACTCTCTCTCCATCAAGAGAGTGTTGCTCTACAATTTCACATGAAATAAATCAATTAATTTCCCATTAATATTATTTAATATCATAATTAAATATTAGAAAATAAAGGGGTTGTGACATCTTTCCTCCTTAAAGGAATCATCGTCCTGATGATCAAGCCAACTTAACTCATGAAAAAGTTTCATACCTCTTTAATTTGATTTTACCTCAATGTCAAAATCGGCCCATCTAACAAATATGTCGTTTAGTTCAAGCACCTGTTTGTTCATAACAACAAATATCCTGTGTTTAACATTCATACACTTGCACACATCATTAGCATGTCATGGATTTATTAGATTAAATTTATTTCTATACTTTTAGACAAGTAAGACCTACACGTCATAATCTACCTCAACTATAAAAAGCATACAAGCTAATTCATTTCTTTAATACAATCTTCTATCGTTTAATCAAATCCTTTTCATATTGCAAGATATTTACACAGAAAGAAAAAAATTATGTTCATTTTGTCAACATGCCTACTCACATGAGACATCTAAACAACTACCTTTATGATGAAAAACAAGCATCCCATACTACTTGTTATCATCATTGGAAAATCAAAATACTAACAAAAGAAAAAGTCTCAACAATTACAATAAGGCCTTCAACTTGATCAATATAAAAGATAAGAAGATCAACAAGTTTTCATCATACAAAAAGATCATTAACAAGATTGGAAAGGTAAAACATGATTCAACACTGATGCACTCTACTAGAGCTTTTGGATTTTCTAGGGTTTTGCTCTTCTGCTTTTCTTGCGCTGCTTGGGGATGGAGGGTGCTGCAGGTGGCAGTACCTCTATTCCCCTACCCATTTCAGACACTACCAGGCCTGCAAACTAGAAAACAATTCTTATGGGACAAGTGGAATCTCCTAAGAATGGACAAACAATGGTTTGTCACCATAAAGAGATGGCTAAAGGTCTTCCCTTGTGGTTCCTGACAATCTGGTGGATACGATTGTCACTTCTATGGATCTTTCCCTGGTCAGCAAGTTTTTCTCTCTTCGTCCTAGCATTGAGATGGTCCGCAAATGGGTCTCCAATCATTGGCATGTTAAAGGCAGTGTGACTGTCGTGGGTATGGCATGAGGGCTATTCCTTTTTCACTTTACCAGCAAAGAAGACATGCTGGCTATCTTATCTGGAGGACCATGGCTTTACGGTACACATTCTCTTTCTTTGGGTTGTTGGAAACCAGGGTTTGACCCTAGTACTGATCTCAATAAAACTACCCCAGTTTGGGTACATCTGCCTGGCTTTCCCTTAGAATACTGGGAGAAATCTATTTTTAGTTCTATTGCTAATACCTTTGGTAATTTTGTTACCCTTGATAACTCCACACGCACCAAATCTCGCTTTGTTTATACAAGATTCTGTGTTAATGTGGAAATCAATAAGACTCTGCCCATGTTCATTGACATTAGCTCAAAATTTGGCGTCTAGAGGCAGCCCATTTCATATGAGAATTCCACAACTTACTGTCAAAAATGTAAGAGGAAGGGACATCTCATCTCGCATTGTAAGTTCAAGAAAGATGAGGAAAATATTAACAAGGAAATCGCTATGGAGAATAAGGAGGCGAACTTGGTTAATGTTGAGCAGTCAAAAGAAGATTCTACTCTTAATACCGATTAGGAGAAGGATCAGAACCTTCACTCTCAAGATATTCCACAACCAACCCTGGAAGAAGGTGAGATTTTGAATCAAGTTAAGAATATTCAGTTAGAGGTTGGTAACCTTGAAGAGCCCCAGATTGAAATTGATAAAGTTAAGGAGACCCAGATGGGTTTTGATGGGGTTGAGAAGGCACAGATGGAACATGATCAAGTTGAAGAGACCTAGTTGGGATTTAATAGAGTTAAGGGGACCCAGATGGGATATGACAGAGTTGAGGAGACCCAGATGGGTTTTGACATATTTGAGGAGACCCAAATAGGAGATGACAAAGTTAAGGAAACCTAGATGAGATTTGAAAAAGAGGTAGAGTCACAGATGGGATTTGACAAAACTGAGGAGACCTAGATGGGATTTGACAGAGTGGTGGAGACTCAGGATGATGAGGTAAAGTTTGTGACTTTACAGTCTTCAGTCCAAAAATAGTCTCACCCTTCTCCAGGGAAACTCTCTTCGGGTTTTCTCAAAGGAGGGCTATTTCCTCCTTCTCCAAAGAAGCATTCTAATCATTCTATAGCTTCTCCAAGCATAGCTACTACTTCATTGAGTGACCATGAAGAGTGGACATCTCAAAAGAAAAAGAGTCACAAACCAAAAAAGATTGTTGATGTTGGTTTAGATCCTTTGAAGGGTAGACCTTCATTGAGAGAAACTAGACAAAGAGAAGCAGCTAGAGAGATTGCCAGTGGAAAGTAGAAGACACTAGAGAATCAGTCCAGAAAGTTATTTAAATGAAAATCCTTTTGTGGAATATGAGGGGACTTAATAACCCCTCAAAACAATTTGAGGTCAAAAACTATATTTTTTATCACAAAGTGGATATCCTTTTACTTTAGGAAGTTAAAATGTCTGAAGAAGGTTTCAAACTGATTGTTGATAGGATTTGACCTAATTCTTCCTTCTGCATAAGCCCTGTTATTGGTGCCTTTGGAGGAATTGTGACTATTTGGAATGCTTCAAGATTTCATGGTAAACTTTCTTTCTTCAACAAAAATTGCTTGGTGATTGAATTCTCTTTGCCTTCCTTTAGATGGAGTCTGGTTAATGTTTATGCTCCTAACACTAGGGTATTAAGGAAAAATCTTTGGGAGGATTTGGCTAATCAACTCTCTTCTTATCCTAATTCGTATTGGATGCTGGCGGGTGATTTTAATACCCCTCTTTATCCTTCTAAAAAGTTTGGGGGAATTTTGGACTACTCTGATAGTATGTTGGACTTTGCTGATTTGATTAATACTTTTGGGCTTATTGATATTGATTTGATGAACCAAAATTTTACTTGGACAAATAGGAGGAAAGGGGATCAAATGATTCAAGTGAAGCTTGACCGATTTCTTATTTCCAATAATTGTCCAAACATTGCCTCCCTTAAATTGGCTGCTCTGCCTAGGACTGTTTCTGATCACAATCCTCTCATTCTGGAATGGGCTAATCAGAAGAGAAGAGGTCCTTTTCCTTTTAGATTTGAGGCTATGTGGATTAAACATCACAATTTCAGGAATCTTCTTTCTAGATGGTGGCAACTTCAGGTTGTGGGCACTCCTATGTTTAGACTTTTTAAAAATTTGATGCATGTCAAGAGAGAAGTTTATGGTTGGAACAAATACAGTTTTAGAAACATTTTTTCTCCGAAAAAGATCTTATCCAATAAGCTGGCAGATATTTAATATAAGATTGCTCAAGGAGATACTTCTGATATTTCTTTCTAATTAGAAAATGACTTAATTAGAGATTGGAAGAATTTAATGAATAAAGAAGAGCTATTCTGGAAGCAAAAATCTCGAGTTCAATGGCTTAAAGAGGGTGACCGTAATACTACTTTCTTTCATGTTTATGCTTTAAAGCATAGAAAATATAACTCTATTTCTAGAATAAGTTCGAGGATGGTAGTATGATTACTAATGATGAGGAGATTGGAGATCATGCTGTTAGCTTGTTTCATAATTTGTTGTATGAACAAGGACCGAGTGCTGATAACTCATAGGTTGTGAATCAGCTTCTGAATAATATCCCTTCTCTGATTTCTAAGGAAGATAATGCTGATATTTTAAAGCCTATTTTTTAGGAAGAGATTCGTACAATGGTCTTTTCTATGGGCCCTTTCAAAGCTCCGGGGCCGGATGGTTTTCCCCCCATTTTCTTCGAAGAATTTTGGGACATTATAGGATATGATGTCACTGCTGCTGCCAAAGATTTTTTCAGAACTGGTAAACTTCTAAAACAACTCAACAATACCTTTATTGCCCTTGTTCCTAAGAAGCCCAACCTGGAGATGCTCACTGACTTCAAGCCTATTAGACTTTGTAATACTATTTACAAAATTTGAACCAAGCTTCTGGTGGTCAGAATTCAACCTCTTCTTGATAAAATTATATCTCCCTCACAAAAGGGTTTTGTTCTGGGAAGACAAATCTTAGATGTTGTGATTACTACTCATGAAACTATTTACTCAATAGATAAGAGTCGCATCCCAAGTATGGTTTTCAAACTTGATATTTCTAAAGCTTATAATAGGGTGTCATGGCAATTTGTATTTAAAATCATTCAGAAGCTTGGGTTCAACGATAAGGTTTCTCTTCTCATTAAGGAAGTTGTTACTAATGCTAAATACTCATTCCTTGTTAATGGAGTTCCAAGGGTTTCTTTTCTCCTTCTAGGGGAATAAGACAGGGAGATCCCTTGTCCCCCTATCTTTTTATTATGATAGCTGAAGCTCTTGGTAAATCTGTTCACAGTAAGATCAACTCTAAAGATTTAACTGGGATTAAACCTGCTTCTTCTCTATCTCCTATGCCTATCCAGCAGTTTGTTGATGATACCATTATTTTTGGCATCTCCTATGTTTTAGAAGCCTCCAAATGGAAATCTTTACTGAATGATTATGCTATGGCTTCTGGTCAGCATATTAATTTTCAAAAAAGCAATGTTTTCTTTTTCAATACCCCAAGGTATCTCCAAAGAAAAAGTATTAATATCCTTGGTTGTGTGGCTGCTGACCTTCCTTCAATCTATCTTGGTCTCCCTTTGACTACTAAAGAAGTTTCTCTGAGTTTTTGGCATAATATTCTTGAAAGAACTCAAAAGAAATTGTTGGGATGGAAAGGAAAACTTTTAAGCAGTGCGGGAAAATTGCAACTTCTAAGGGCCTCTCTTCAGGGTATACCTACCTACTTTTTATCCTTATTTAAAATACCCAGATATTTGGCTGATAAATTGGAACAAATTCAGAGAACTTTCTTGTGGACTGGAACTGAAGAAAAAAAGAGAATTTCCTTGGTTAAATGGGATAAGTCTGCCTTCCTAAGTCTCATGGTGGGCTTAACATTAGAACCATTCAAAATATGAATAAAGCTCTACTGTCCAAGATTATTTGGAACTTCTTAAATAGGGATACTGACTGGGGACTTATTATAAAGGCTAAATACTTAAGCGACACTGACAAATATTCTTTCCTTAATCAGGAGGGCCTTCCTCAATGATCTGTTATTTGGAATAAAATTATAAAATCCAGAAGTCTTGTCAACAAGGGTATCAAATGGAAAATTGGTGATGGATCTCTTATAAATTTTTGGGAAGATCCTTGGTTGGGTGATGGTCCTCTTTCTAAACAGATGGGCAATGAAGCTATTAGTGTTCTTGCTAAGCATTTTTTTGGCAACAAAGTTAGTCATTACATTCATCAAGATCAAGGTGTTAGAAGTTGGAAAAATCAGCTAGAGTGATGTACCAATAATCTGAATCTCCTTCACAGGGCTAATAAAATATAGAAAATTCTTCTTAATACCAGGATTCCTCTTTTCTCTAGAAATGATCAACTTTTTTGGTCTGCTGACAAAAAAGGGTTTTTTTCAGTCAAATCTACTTACCATTTGTTAATCAAGGAGGAACTTAAGGATGATGTCTGGAGGAAGGTCTAGAATTGTAAACTCCTTCCAAAGGTTAACTTTTTCTGGTGGACTACTGTTCATAATAAGATTTTGACTTAGGACAATCTTCAACGAAGGGGTATGCCAATGGTTAATAGATGTGTTATGTGCTTGAAAGAAGAAGAATATGTCTCACATCTTATCCTGCATTGTGAATTTGCAACTGAGATATGGAGTAAACTCTTTTTAAATTTTGGCTTACAATGGGTTTGCAATAAGGAAATAAAAGATCTCATTCTTAATTGGATCCCTCCTCTATCCCATCCTTGGTTAGTAGAATTATGGACTCAAACTCTTCCTTTTGTTGCTTGGTTCCTTTGGAAAGAAAGAAATAATAGAATTTTTAGAGAAACTGTTAGAAATTCTTCACACGTTTTCTATTCTTTTTCTAAGGCTCTCCTAGAGAATGTTTCTAATTCTAGCATCAAAATTGCTGACAAACCTCTTACTCAGCATGAAGTCCTTGTGGCTTCCAACTGGGGGATTGTGAATCAAATTCTAGCTTTTGATGATTCTAAACGCATTAAAAGATTAAACACTATTTGGACTCCCCCTAACCCAAGTTGGTTCAAATTGAATTTTGATGGAGCTGCTAAGTCAAATGGCAAGGCTAGTGGTGGAGGAGTTATAAGGAATGACAGAGGAGCTCTAATTGTTGCTTATGATGGAGGAATTGGTAACCAGACTAATAACTTTGTTGAAGCCTCTACTCTTTTATGGGGTCTCAAGTTGGCTATATCTCTTGGTATTCACCAGCTTCATGTTCAAGGTGATTCCAAAATTATTATTGAGGCTATGTCTAAAGCTTCAGAGTGTGGATGGCAACTTAAGGATACAGTGCTTGATATTCAAACTCTTTCACAGGTTATTCCTATCATTTCCTTCTCTCATATTTATAGAGAGGGCAACACTGTTGTTGACGGCCTGGCAAATTTTGGTTAGCAATTTCAAAACTAGCGTTGTTGGTGCCAACTCCATAATATCCTGTGTCAAATTGGGGATATCATTCAAAAAGAACAAGTTACTATATGATGATTATTCATCATTTCACTTGGCTTATCTACATGGCCAGTTCTTTAATTTAGGGCATGCTGATTAGACACTCTACTAATGATGAGAGTGAGATTAGACAGCTTTGCATGCGTGTGGAAGATAGCCGATTAATATGGAAAGATTATGTAAGGACCTTGGGTTATCGTCATAATAATTGTCCTAATTCTGATCGTGTCCTCTTTATTGCCTTTTATATTCATTGCACTGTGATCAAAGTCTCTCTATTTTCTCACAATATTGATAGAAGTTTTCTGGAAAACAATTCTTCCTATTCCTTCTCTAGGCTCATTCAGTTTCACTAGTTTTTCATCATGGATGGCGACAGAATTATAACTGAACCTAACAACTGTAGAGAATTTAAAGAGAATGCCTTGGTCTGGCATTACTGTAAAGAAGGAGGAGTCACCCCATTCCTTGAATGTTTGAATGGACATGAAGAAAACTTGTCTATTCAATTTGCTCAGTCTTGGGATAATCGCAAGGTGCAAATTGGGAATGTCAGTTTCATGGTTTCAAAGAATGAAATTTCTATGGCTATGGATCTTTCTCCAAAGGGTACAAAGATATAGAAAAAGTCTAGGGTTTCAGATGCTCAAAATCAGAAACTATTTCTTGGTGAAGGTGAGGAGTTGGTGCCTTACTAGGGTGGTTTTGAGAGAGCCCGTCTTCTTGAACTGTGGGCTGACATGTGCTATATGGTGATGAAGTATTTCACCCTTGAGGGTCATTTTACCAGGTTTTATCACTATCATCTCCCCTTGTTAAATCATTTTAGAAGGAATTCCACTATTAGTTTTCCTTTTTACTTGCATTCTTCTCTTGAGCACTAGTTCAACATGTTAAGAAGACTCTGCTAAAGAAGACTGATGAGAAGCCTATTCCCTTACATCAAGGGCTCATTCATAGATTATACTAGTTTCACTTATCTCTATCTCCACCTTCTTCTCTTCAGCCCTCTGGTTAGGATACCCTTACAGCCTCTGTGAAAACTAGTCTTGCTACTCCTAAACGGCTTCCTGAAGGTGATCCTTGTTCTAGGACTTCTAAGTCTATAACCAAGAATGTTCAAAACCCTCCTTCCAGATTCAAATTGAAATCTAAAAGACGTCTCTTAGATGTTGACATGGAGTCTAACCTTTTGAAAGAAGATATTGGGGTTTCTGGAACCCAGAATGAGCAGAATCAGGGTAGGGAGGGACCCTCGTAAAATTTCAAAAAAGTTAAACTGGAGGGTAAATTTGCTGTTGTTAGGTGGTCTAGTCGTATTTCTGGAAAACGGGCTACCATGCTGAAGATGATTGAATATTCTGAAAGCAATTCTGAAACCTCTACCCATGAGGAAGAAGATCCCAAGAGTGATGTTCAGAAGATTGTTATTGAAGATTCCGATGGTGAAGAAGAAATTGATGGGCAGGACATTCCTGTGGAGGCCTTTGATATTAAAGACAATATAGGAGTTCATAATTATGTCCCCATTGGTGACTGTGTGGATGTGGGAGATATTACTACTCAGGTGCAGGTGACCGATACTATTGATAACACTGGGAAAGATGCCCACTTTGTTCCCATTGTTTTTCCTGTTGACCCTGATCTGCTTCAAGAGGAGGGTAATAATGCTGAAGATGGTAGGGAAGAAGACAATATTGAGAAAGTAAATGATGCTGATGATCTGTCTGAGCTGAAGGAGCAATTGGAGTTCCTGGAAAAAAGGGTCTTTTCTCTTGGCAATTTCATTACTAGCATGTTATGTAAGACTACTATGGCCAATCTCTCTCTGTTGCGGGAACATGAGGTTCTTATTCATGGTGCTGATAATGACAGGGTTAAAGAATTTGACAAAATGTTGGAGTTTCTTTCTAAGGGAGAGGAGGACATCACTTCCTAGTCTTTCTATGCTTTTTGTTAGCTGGCTTTTTACTGTTAGTATCTTTTTGATGTATATTAGTTGTATGTAAGCTGTCAGTGGTGGTTCTAGCTCGTTTTGTTTTCTGAGCCTTTTTTTCCCTTTTTGGGTTTGGTTTTGTAAGGGATCAGCCCCTGGTTTGCCACCTTATAATATCAAAAACAAGATTAGAAAGGTCAGATGTAAGAAGGTCATCATGATATCAATACTGATATAATCATTCACTAAATTTAACAATGAAAAGTAAATCTCAATCTATGAGAAACTTTCTATTTACAGAGATATCCAAAATGTATAATCTTTATAATTTCTCAAGTGTAACCTTAGTTCATACATAGATAAGTTCAATTACATACCTTGTCATCAAAGGTTCAATACATGATAAAATGCATTTTCTAAATTACATAAAGAGATTCAAATGTATCGTGGATAAGGTTCTTTTTCCACCCAACCATGAAGCATAACACTTCCCCGGGATTCTTCCTAACTCGAAGAATACCCGGCCCTACATGAGGTGCCTAGAAACCTAAAACAAATGGTAGGAGGGAAACTCTCAATGTATGCTTGATTCATATATGCACTCCCAACTCGAATGACATATATCTGGCATGCAAGATGTGGCAGAGACATATAACATAAAACTAGGCTTTTTATTCCATCTATTTCAATGGTACATCTTGCTTTGGCCAAAGCATTAAATAACAAAAAGTGGTAATTTAGAAAAAGTAAATTACCGTCTCTAGGAGCCCACATTCAGCATTCTATCCCAGAAGGTAAGTTTATCACACACAGCATATTCAACAAGAATAATCTATTTCAATTTGCATAAAATACAAACCAAATAAATATGATAGTGCATCCCTCACACAAAATATGAAATATGCATAAATTGAATTAGTATAATAATAGTGATCATTACTCGATCCAACAATAAAAATTGTATCTCACTCACACATTATGGATGTAATCATTACTCAAGTGCTTTATCCACACAAAGGAATCAATAACTTATTCTAGTGCATCACTTGCATAAGGACAACAATGATATGAAATATGCATCATGCACATTAGTATAAATATAGTGAACATTTTTTTAAATATAATAAATATGATAAGTGCATTTAATGCAACAATTCTATAATATGAATATAATCACTCATAAAAATGCGTCATTTGCACAAAGCATGGGAAGTACATTATTGTACATGTGCATTACTTGCACCAGAAGATGTATCATTCTCTTATAGTACATATTTATAAATACTTAACCTAAAAGAAATCAGGCATATAGGATTCTTAAGATCCTTTTTCAACACAACATCAATCATTCCTACCTTGTCTATAAGACAAATCAAGAAAATTTATCTGATCATCCTTATTAATGAAGGCCCTTAAGGTATCTCAACTTTGCATTCTTCAAAGATCTCATGGATTCTACTAGATCCATATCCTTAAATAATAAGACATTGCTCAACA
Organism: Cunninghamia lanceolata; assembly: GCA_027924645.1. NCBI lineage: Eukaryota > Viridiplantae > Streptophyta > Pinopsida > Cupressales > Cupressaceae > Cunninghamia > Cunninghamia lanceolata. The sequence continues at coordinate 7,135,131 of BSBN01000404.1, forward strand.
ATTAACTTGCCCAAAGCCTAGTAGTTGTTACAAACATTCTTGCCCTTAAAACATCCATCTTAGGTTTGATGGGTTAAATTATTGACTTCCTTTTATATGTTTTTAAGACCTTTTCATATGATCATGCAGATACTTTACAAACATTACCATTACTATATGTTGTTTCTCATATACTTTTCAAAGACTTTAAACCTATGTTGATAATATGGAATATGGTGGTTATATTATCAAGTGAATGACTTAAATCATAAGTATGCATGTAATATAGATAGAATTCTATAGTTTAATATGAAAGCTATTTTGTGTGCATATGTTTGGAGAATTAACCCTGTGCAGCAAGGACATGGCATCAAGGAAAGAGCAATTGCAGTGAGTTGCAGGACAAGGGAATTAAGTGAAGTGCAGTTTGAACGCCAAAGTGAAGACAGATGGAGAATGAATCCATACCATCATGGATTGGAATAAATGCAGTAAAGAAGACTTGTTCTAAATGCAGTCTATGAGTTGTTTTTCATACAAACTATTTCATGAGAGTTCTTGTTTGAATAGGACTTTTCTTCTTTTGATCAGTTAGATTAATAAATCAATCATGAAACCTGTATCCTAGTATCTAGGGTTGGATTGATTGAGGATTAGTTAGCAGTTACATAAACCTCTCCCATTTTTTTATAAGATGGAGGGATGAGTTCGTTGTTAAGTTAGTTGCTTTTTTACTTTCTAGTTACTTAACCGTTACTCTATTTTTCAATATCAATTATCCAAACATGTTTTGATTTGAATAAAATCTAAGAAGATTATATTTCCGATATGAATTAAGTATAACTCTATGTTATGAGAATGCACGAGAATCTGAAGTAGATTTGGTTTCCAGATTAAGTGAGATAGTTCCCTGAGCTGGCCACTCAAGGTACTAACCCTCACTTCATATATTTCCTTATTTATTTATGCATTCCTAGTTAAAACTATTTTTCTGTTATTTCATCAATTGCATTGTGAGACAAGTGAAATATCTTGATTACTATTTCTAGTAGTTGTGATTCATGAACAAGTGCATATTTTAAGTCCTCCAAAGGTTAGTGTTAGTTCTTTTATCATTCTGAATATTTTGAGTTAATTCTGTAATTTCTTGTTGAATATAGTTATCTTCAGCTTATGCTGAAGGTACCCGTAGCAACTAGATTTTAAACTATTTTTGTTGTTCTTACATTTCTATGAACTTCAGCAGACTAGGCTAATCAGAATAAGTCTGTATGAATTAGTTTAGGATAGAAATAAGTCTTTAAGGCATATATATTGCAAGTATCATCATAAGCTTACGCTCCTTGGTCGATAATTCAATGTAGGAATGCAATGATAGAGTGGACTGTTCAGTTAGGTTTACCCCTAAATTTGGTTTAAGTCTACAACGCATTAGTTTTCCTCTACAAGGTTTCTTACCTTCAAGAAGGTTCAACCAATATTTATCCATTATTGTCGACTTTATTTACTTCATAAGTGATTTTCCTTCTTCCTCTTATAAAAAATTTCATCTTTTCTTCTTCCCTTGTATCTTATCAACTCATTCATCCTTTACATCATCAGAGAGATCTCTCTTCTCAATATATTTCTCTTATTAATTCACTTTTATTGCCACATCATCATTCATGGGTTGTCACCATATTTTATCCATCTTGGCTCACTTCAAATAACTCTATATCTTATCCATCTTGGCTTATTTGAAATAGTCACCATCACTCTAGAATGATCGAACTCCGTCTAAACTTCTACTCGGTTTTAACTAAACCAGGTAAGAATCACCAACTTATCAAAAGAATCTTGACCCATAACTAGGGTTCTCTATTCGATACAACAGGTTCACACACTATAATGCATCCTAATCGTAGAATACTTGAGGCCCGAGTGTTGAACCCGAAACGCTCTGATACCAAATGTAGATAAAGTCATTACTAAGTGCAGATCTATATCAGTGATAGATATTAAATTATAAACAGTTCTATGGCATATTTTAGCAAAAGGAATTTAAGATCATGATGCCATTATTTGGCTGGTTTTTATCATACTGTTAATATGTATATGGCAGATATTATTATAAAGAAATAAGGAAATCTTAACGCCAAAAAAATCTAGCAAAGAAAAACATTCTAATATTAGTGCCATTAATTTGGTAGATTGTACATCCTAACCTTAGCGCCATATAAGAGTATAGACCTTTTGGTGCTAGGATATATCAACCAAATCATTGATCAAATTACAATCATCATACAAAATGTAGACGATGAAGCAAATCCAATTGCTATATGTAGAATTCTAGCAATACTATCGTACTTATAATCAAACTCCGAGTCAGAGGAGTTCTCAAGGAACCTTATAAGTACTAATCGAATAATGCACAATTAAATTCTAATTCATTTTTCAGACCACAAAATGAGTTATTTGTGGCTCTAAAAACCTTCCGCCCTACTAATTTGTCAATGAAGAATTAACTAAGAAGACATCAGACAAAAAGGAAATCTCTTATTTATTTGGACGGTCTTGACTCTCAAGTAAATGCAATCGGTAGGGAACAAGCTAGATTCCACAACCGTGGTTAGTATCATTACTATTGTACTGACACGGAAGTTTTGGGAACAAGGTGTGGACTTCCATTTATGGGAAGCAGAATTATTTCAGGTATATCAACCTGGAAAGCCCTATTCAACACGCATGCCAAATGTGGATTCAAAGACTTACACATAGACTGCTTGGTAAAATGCCTCAAAAAGATGTCATTTCATGGAACATAGACTAGGCTCACAATTTGCTTGTTCCATTGAAGATAGAATTTGTAATCATGGGGTCAAAAATAACAACTTAAAAGATCTTCCAAATAAATTGAGAGTGTTGAATGCCTCATACAGCCCTATACTAAGTGATAAACACCAAGACAAAGCTCTCCAAGAATGATAGCGATTTCAGTAATCAACATGGTTTATCAATTGACAAACTAAAAAGCAACAAATATGTCGACATGTTCTAACACATAAAGAAACATAGCATAAAAATAATACATGAAGCATAAGGAGATTCTGAACCCTTAACCAACATGCATGCAAAATGAGAAAATGTAGACAAAGCATGTGAACTATTGGCATAATACCTCAACAGATGTAATCCCTTATATGTCTGCAGAAATGCTCAAATGGATTTGTTGAAAAGGCTTTAGAAACTTACCTCTAGTTGCATTGAATAGGCAGCAATATGAGCCATTGTTGTCCATATGGTGGCCTCGTGAGGAGACTGAAGGCTTCCATTAATGGATGAAGGAAGAAAATAAGGTTGAAAGCGCTCTCCCCCCCAAAACTATTATTTAAAGATTATTCAAAATCTTCTCATGAACATGCACGCTCTAGAAAAAGTAAATGCATTAAATTCATTTGCTACACTATCCCAAAATATCTTCCTCTTTCTAAGATTAGCCTCCATAATCTTTTAATAATAATAAATTTCAAGATTCCTTCATTACCAATTCATTCATGTGGTCAAAATAGCATCAAGGAATATTTCAAAATATATTCAAATAAATTGAATAATTTATTTTGAAATAAATCAAATATTATTTATTGTGACTAAATAATTAATTTCAAACTATCCTCATTATTCTAATTGCAATTAAAAAGGCATCAATCAATCACACATGCTTATGCAATTTAAGCCTACATGAAACTATGTGGTGTGTGCATAGGTCCTTTCACATCAACTCACCTTCAGTTGGCTAGATGCCCTCTCCTCGATGATACTCTCTCTTCGTCAAGAGAGTGTCACCCTACAATTTCACATGGAATAAATCAATTAATTTCCCAATAATATTATTTAATATCGTAATTAAATATTAGAAAATAAAAGGGTTGTGATAGCTTGTGCAATGTCTAGTCTGGTGCACACCATAATGAACATAAGACTACCAACTGCTGATGAGTACGGTACACAAGACATTTGTGTCTTCTCTACTTCTATGCTAGGGTACTATTCCACAGCCAATTTAATATGAGTAGGAAATGGAGTATTAATTGGTTGAGCATTTTGCATATTGAAGCACTACAAAATCTTCTCCACATAAGTCTTCTATGTCAACCAAATTTTCCTATTTTTTATGTCTCTATGTATCCTCATTCTAAGAATCTGATTTGCATTTCCTAAGTCCTTCATTTCAAACTCCCTAGCAAGCTAAGTTTTTAACCTGATGATTCTTTGCATGTTGGGACCTACTCCCAACATAGCATCCACATACAAAAGCAAAATAATGAAACTAGCAACTTCATACCTTTTAAAATAGGCACAATGATCAGCGTCACATCTACTAAAACCCAAACTCATCATGAAGGAATCAAATCACTTGTACTAACACCTTGGCACTTGTTTCAAACCATACAATGATTTGTTCAACCTACATACTAGATTCTCCTTGTCTTTTTCCTCAAAACCTTCTGATTGTAGCATATATTTCCTCAAAAAGATCACCATGCAAGAAAGTTGTTTTAACATCTAATTGTTGTAACTCCAAATCAAGACTAGCAACAAGAGCCAAAACAACTCTAATTGTACTTAACCGCACCATAGGTGAAAATATTTCATCAAAATCAATAATAGATTTTTGTGCATACTCCTTGGCCACTAACCGAGATTTATATCACTCCACATTATCATTTATATCCCTTTTCAATTTGAAGACCCACTCGTTGCCAATAGCTTTTCAACCCTTAGGCAATTGCACAAGTTCCCACATTTTATTTTTATGTAGAGCTCTCATCTCCTCATCCTTGGCTTCTCTCCATTTATATGCATCTTCATCTTCGCAAGCCTCCTGATATGAGCTAGGCTCACCAACATCAATAAGTAAAGCATAAGCTGAATTATAATTAGGAGAATACATTGCAGGTGGTTTGATAACTCTAGTGGATCTCCTCAAATGGGGTAATGTGTTACCTTGTGGCTCATTTGGTTGCTGTTCAACCTCATCAAAAAACTGATTCTGATTATTATTGTAGACACCTAAAAATGACCCTTCACCTAAAACACTTGCATACATTAATTCTTTCTAAATCACATGCATTCAACGTTAATTAAATAATCTAATTATTTAATTAAATTCATCAATTTCCTCTTATCCACAATTAAATAATTTTCATTATTTAATTAATCAAATTATTCTTCCAAATTTAAATAAATTGTCCTAATTTATTTAAGTTGACTCAATCCCTAAAAATAAATAAAATTAAGATTTTAATATTTTATTTATATTCCTCTATCATGCAAAATAAATTAAATGAATTATTTGTTTAATTTATTTAAATCTTCTTCATAATGATAGACCTGCAAAAAATAATATTTCATCAAGAAAGCTAGATCGAAGGATGATTGAATGATTGAGTGATGATCCAGGATGTTGATGTGTGATACGATGCTGCAACAAGTGATATTAGTTCCAAAGAAATCCACAAGATGTCAGAAACCAAGTTAAAAACCCTAACAATATGTCATAAGCCCTAGAAAATCAAAGTGAAATCTAGAAAATTTGTGATAATTATGATGAGGTACAAAAGATTGAATATCACCAATGGATTCCTTATGATTTTCTATGCAATTTAAAAAAAATTATCAAATTTCGTTAAGTTTTGAGAAAATTATGAGGTTTTTAAGTTTGTAGGCCTATTATCACAGCCAAAAGCGCTTTAATATTGACCAAAGGTGCCTCAGTACTGACCAAAGGCACTTCAATACTGACTAAAAGTGCTTTAGTACTGACCACAGGCCCTTAACTATTGTGCATATGCACTTTTCTATTTTAAATTACCAGAGGTACTTCAAGATGGTGCAAATGCACGTTTCTATGCACCAAAGGCACTTTACAGCCGCCCGAAGGCACTATTCTGCAAGCCAAATGTGTTTTACTATTGTGCATATGGGCTTTTCTGTGTCATTTGCACTTTTTTGTACCTATTTGCAAAAAAATAAGTTTTTCTACAAAAAAGCAAGGTAAGTGGGTCCCACCGGGCATGCCAAAATGTGTATAGGTAAAATCAAGCTTAGGATAAATCAAAACAATGAATAATAAACTCAATCCTATAACATCAAAAGATTGATCTAAGAGATAACCAAATCAATGAATAATCAAATTACGAACAAAGAATCTATCACCTAGATTGTATTGATCCCTTGGTTGAATGTGGATTGCTCTATAAATTGTGAAACCATGTTTGCAACAAGTGGATGTAGATAGTATGTGTGCTCAAAGATGCAATGTGCTCAATGATGCATGATAAAAGCTCAGAGCACTGTATTACAAATGCCCAAAGCTTAGATGATCATAATCAACACATTCAACTCCAACAACAACATCAATACATCCAAAATCAACACATTCAACCCCAACAACAACATCAACACTTTCCATGTGACCAATACTCTCAAAATCTAAACACCACATATCTTCCTCCACCTCAACCACCACAAAATCAAAACACATACCTCATTCCTCCATAACAATATCAAAATCTTAATCCTCTTCAACAAGATCATCAAAGCATCCCATTTCATAATCCCCAACTTGAAATTCAAAGTAACATCCAAAACAATCCTCAAGAGGGTAATACCTCTTTGATAGATGCATCTCACTTTGACACGGGAATGTGTTCTCATGATTTCCTTAAAATGGATATACTATTGGTCAAAACCCCTCCCAAGAAGAGCAAAACTTTCAAGAAGGTCAATCCTCTCAAGAAGGGTCTCAAAAAATAGATGAAATCATGCAAGATTCTAAAACCATGGGAGTTATTGATAAACTCATAAGCTCTAATCTAAATCACTACTTCCATTTGTTTGCTCAAAACGGAGCCAAATTACGTAGAGATTTTGATACATCTACTCTTAAGGAGAAAGATCCCATCCATGAGGCTATTAATTCTATGGGTAAACCTCAAGTAAACCTCATCCAAACAATGTCTACTATATCTACACCATTCACTGAATCCTCTTCACAAGAGGGTATACCCAATCAAAAACTCATGGGAGAAAAACCATTTCAACCTCTCCTTACTCCCATGAAGATTTGTAAAACTCAACAAGATCCACCCCATGATCATCCAACTCCTCAATCAACATTTCAACTCACCATCAAACCCATACAAAAATCTAAAAACATCAAACCATTCAAAAATCCAAAATAGCATAAAGTTCAAAATCCAAAAATCCCAAAAATATTTAGGAAACACAAGATCCCAAACACAAATCATAATACGATTTCAACTCATTATCAAACCCATTTACAAGGATATCAAGTTCCTTTACCACAAGAACATGCAAGTTCGCCTTTGCACCAAAATCACGTGTCCTTAAGTCCTTATGATACCTTTGACAAGGGGAACACCACTCTAGTTTATGCATCCTATGTGTACCCTCCATTATCATCCACTCATATACCAATACAAGAGACAACTCATAATCCTAAGCCTACAACACCATCCACCATTATTATCCATCCATTATATTGTTCATCCACCCATATACTCATGAAGGATGTGATCCAATGGCTATTAGCAAGGAATCAACCATCTCCGTTTCATCAAACACTTATCCAAGAGCCTTCAAACAACATGTCTGGTCCTCCAAATACATCATATAGTCTACAACTTGTCAATCCTACTGAAGAGTCTTCCACCATGAGTCTAAGTTTAGATCCATTGTACCTTCACATTGTTGACCATCAAGAGCCTATCAAGCCTATCCAAGTGTCTCCCACTTCCACTTCCATTCAAGAAAAACAAGAGCTATGTCAAGAGTATAATCTAAAGCATGTGGAAACATCAACCCTTCATCTAAATCTAGGTCAAAGAAACTCCATCCAACCCATCCATAACCTTTATCCTTTCTATGATCAAGATATTGTCCAAGATCATGAGCCTATCCATGAGCAACTTGATCATACCAATGATCCCGCAAATATACATGAATAAGTTATCTACTCTACTCCTATACATTATCCATCTAGCCTTATCCATGATCCAACAAAATCCAATTCCCTTGATGAGACACTTGGTCCCCAAGAAAGCATTGACAATCAAACAAGTCACTTGGATCCTATCCCTTCACCTCCTACGGAGCATAATGTTAGTCAAGATCCAAGCATCCCAAGTCATCCATCACATGATCCCACATTGTCTCTTGTGGATCCTCCATTACCTCATAATGATGCTCCACCATCTTGTTAGATCTAGGGCACACAACTGAGAGGGGGGGTGAATCAGTTGTGCAAAGACTTGCTTCTATTTTGAACACTTGATTCTTCTTTGTTAGTTAATAGCATATCAGTTAATCATTCATGAAAGAATAATGCATAAACACAAGAGCAGATAATCATCAACACATTGGACACCAAGATTTTGATGTGGAAAACCTGGTTAAGGGAAAAACCACGGGGTGATTAACCCAAGGATTATTCTCTGTTAGAAGAATAAGAAAAAAGAATGGCACATGCCAATTAGGGCTCACTGCCTGAACACACTACTCACAAAGAGGCACACTGCCTACAAGAGACACACTGTCTACAAAGTGATAAGAATCACAAACTTTAACTGGAGATTGACATCTTTACCATGTCTGGATCAGTTCCATTTAAGCCCGAGATACTTCTGCTCTACCCTTCGCTCTTTCGCTATACCACTCTCATCCGCTACTCCACAACCTTTGAAATGAACTCACAAACCTTTATTTATACAAGACATTGACTTAGGAACAATCATCTAAGTCGGCAATCAACCATAAGGACATCCGCAAGATGGTTAATACATCCAGATTCGCAAGATGAACAACTCATCCAGTTGGCTAGTCTGAGCAAGAACTTCATTTGGAAGAATATCTTCACTTCCAGGCTCTACCACCAATGCGGACCGACAACATAACCTCAACATGATCCAAGAACCTTCACGAGCTTTCCTGATTAACCAGCTACACCCGCACTTCCTCTAGTCACTGGAATCTCTTCTCCTCTTCATCTGGAACTTCAAGAACACAGTCTGTCGCCACTGTCATATTGAAGAAGGTGCTTCCGGACCTCCAAACTTTGTACAAACTGAGATGACACATCACAAGGACATCCCAAACACTCATTCCAATCCATAGAGTCTGACAATGCTCCTCTGGATCTCACCGGACCTTTTTGTAACACTCTGTCACTCTGGAACAGCTCCCGGAACTAGTTCTACTTGACCGATCACAACTTTTTCATATCTTCATGCAGACCTCTAAAATCTTAACTGGATCATCTCAAGACTCATATCTACAAACCCTTTAATCTGCATCCTTTGATTCTCAACCTATTGAGTACATTTGCCTTCTTCTTATCATTGTTCCTGATTGAGACTGCTTTTCTTAATATCCTCAACACACAGCTCATCCAAACCTTCTTACCAATGCAATATGAGTATGTTGACATCAATGACAACACTGGTTAACCTCATACTTGCAACAATCTCCCCCTTTATCATTGATGGCAACATATAATGTGAAAAACCATCAAGACAAGAACTTCTCTTTTCTGTCACAGCTCCCCCTATCAGCAACAACTCTTCACATGTCTTCTCTTCCTTTACTGCTCCCCCTTTGATCATCAACCACTTGTTTTTCACATGTCTTCTCTCCCCCTTTGACATCAATGGCAAAGGGCTCATACTTGCACTTGTAACATATTAGAATCATACCAGCTGCTCCCCCTTAGTAGCAGCTCCCCATCATCAATCCGGATCACACGATGTGACTGTGATATCCACCAGACTGATGCACATCAGTGCATCCTAGTTCATCACTAGAGGGGCCATGACCCCTAACTTCTCCCAGAGATACTCAAAAGAGTCCTTGGGGAGAGGTTTAGTAAAAATATCTGCAATCTGATCCTTGGAGGGTACATACTCCAATCTGACTTCATCCTTGTTCACTTGTTCTCTCAGAAAGTGAAACTTAATAGATATGTGCTTGGTCTTAGAGTGCAATACCGGATTCTTAGAAATATTAATTGCACTTGAATTATCACAGAAAATTGTGATAGGCTCCTCATATTCAACTTTAATGTCTCTTAGCATCTACTTCATCCATAAGATTTGAGTGTAACTACCTGCTGCTACAATGTATTCTACTTCAGTTGTAGATAGAGATATTGCATCTTGTTTCTTGCTTAGCCAAGAAACCAATCTCTTTCCCAAAAAGAATGCTCCACCACTGGTGCTCTTCCGGTCATCCACATCTCCTGCCAATCTGCATCTGTATATGCATGGAGAGAGAAATCTGGATCTCTAGGATACCATAGACCATACTCAACTGTTCCTTTCAAGTACCTAAAAATTATTTTGATTGCCATAACATGAGATTCTCTAGGATCAGCCTAAAATCTTGCCACAAGACCAACAGCCTACATTATATCTGGTCTAGTCTGAGTGAGATACAACAATCCACCAATCATTGATCTATACTTTGTCTGATCTGCCTTTGGAGAGTCATCATCTTTGCTCAACTTACATCCAGTTGCCATAGGAGTGTTCATTGGCTTTGAATCTTCCATACCGAATTTCCTCAACAATTCTTTCACATATTTGGTCTGAGAAATGAAGATGCCTTTCTTTGTTTGAGTAATTTGCAGACCCAAGAAGAAATTCATTTCACCAAGCATAGATATTTCAAACTCACTTTTCATCTGATTTGCAAAAGTTTTGCACATACTATCTCTTCCTCCAAAAATGATATCATCCACAAACACTTCAACAATCAAAATATTTTCATGATCAATTTTGAAATATAAGTTACTGTCAACAGTACCTTTGTTGAATCCAATCTGCACAAGATGCTTATCCAACCTTTCATACCATGCTCTTGGGGCTTGCTTCAATCCATACAATGCTTTCTTCAACTTGCAGACCATATCATCATTATCAGACAACTGAAATCCATCCGGTTGTTCAATGTATACTTCTTCTTCCAAATCACCATTTAGGAAGGCAGACTTGACATCCATCTGATATACCTTGAAGTCTTTGAAGGCATCATATGCAAGAAATAATCTGACTGCTTCAATTCTTGCTACTGGAGCAAAGGTTTCTTCAAAATCAATTCCTTCTATTTGAGAGTAGCCTTTGCAAACCAATCTGGCTTTGTTTCTGATAACTTCACCAACCTCATTTAGTTTGTTCTGGAAGACCCATTTGGTTCCAATCACATTCTTGTTTCTAGGTCTGGGAACAAGATCCCAAGTGTGATTTTTCTCAATTTGCATCAACTCTTCTTACATTGCTTTTGTCTAATTTTCATCATTGCATGCTTCATTTATTGTCTTAGGTTCAATCTTTGAAATCAAACAACATTCATCTAAATTTTGAGCAATTTTCCTCCTTGTTTGTATGCCTTTGCTTTTGTCACCTATGATCTGATCTTTAGAGTGATTTAAAGTTACATTCCTTGGAACTTTGGGAGTCTCTTGCACTGTTGTTTCGTGATCAGGTTCATTCAGACAAACCTCTTCTTCCTGATTTACCGAATCAGTCTGAATCTGACTTTCAGGAAGGGATTGAGTTCCTTGAATCAGAGCACCATCCTGATCATCTTCATCATATTCATAAAACCTTGAGGGCTTCTCAATTCCTTCATCAACCTTCACATTTGTACTTTCTATCATCTTTTTCAGTCTCTTATTGTAACACCGGTATGCTTTGCTTTGAGTGGAGTAACCCAAGAAAATTCCTTCATCACTTCTAGCATCAAACTTTCCTAGATCTTCATCTCTTTTGATGTAACACTTGCTACCAAATACTCTGAAATATCTCACAGTAGGAGTTATACCAAGCCAAAGTTCATAAGGAGTCTTACCAGTATTGTTTCTGATTTGAACTCGGTTAAGAGTGTAGACTACAGTGCTGACAGCTTCTCTCCAAAACATCTGAGGAACATTTGCTTCCATCATCATTGTCCTGGAAGCTTCCTAGATGGTCCAGTTCTTTCTCTCAACTACTCCATTCTGCTGTAGAGTCCTAGGAGCAGACAACTGTCTCTTTATGCCATGCTTCTCACAAAAGTCTATGAATTCACCGGATGTGAATTCACGACCTCTATCAGACCTTAGACACTTTAGTTTCAATCTGGTTTGATTCTCTACCATAGCTTTGAAGATTTTGAACTTCTCAAGGGCTTCTGATTTCTCTTTTAGGAAGGTAACCCACATCATCTGGGAATGGTCATCAATTAGCAACATGAAATATCTATCACCTTGCATACTCTTGATTCTTATCGGACCACAGAGATCAGTATGTACTAATTCCAACAATCCGGTAGTGGACTGATCCTTGCTTTTGAAAGAGACTCTACTTTGTTTACCTAGTTGACATTCTTTGCACAAACTATTTGTAGGTTTCACCAATTTTGGAAGATCTCTTACAGCCTGAATGTTGCTTATCTTGATGATGTTATCAAAATTTACATGACACATCCTTCTATGCCATAGCCAACTCTGATCAACTTGAACAAACAGACAACTTTTATTTGAACCAACCAGATGGAAGATATTACCTTTAGTTTGAGTACCGGATGCAATCTCAGTTCCGGAGCTTGTAAAGATTCTACATCTTCCATTCTTGAACCGAAGATCATAGCCTTTATCCACTAACTGACCAACACTAAGAAGATTGTGCTTCAATCCTTCAACATATAGTACATTACCGATTTTGCTCTTTCCATCAAAAGAAATAGTTCCCCTACCTCTGATTCTGCCAGCAGAATTGTCACCAAACTTTACCATTCCTCCTTCATACTTTTCCAAATCTAAGAACTTGTTCTTGTCACCAGTCATATGGTGAGAGCATCCACTATCAATAACCTAATCATCCTTTTCTTCAATTTGGGCAGCCAAAGCTCTTTATATAACCTTATGATTGATAGATTCAGAGGATATTGAATCTTCTTCCTTGATGGCAATAAACACCCATTCATTTCTGGATTTGCTTCCTATTTCTGATTCATCATCTGTTACTCCTTCATTGTCATCTTCTTCATGAACATAATAGTAGTTCTTTTGAAACCTTTGTCTGTTGGTATTAGACCTTGCAGATCTTTGTGGACATCTTGAAGCAAAATGACCAATCTTATTGTAGTTGAAGCACTTAAAGGGTAGTTTTCCTTCATACTTACCGGATCCTCTTGGCAGTCTTTTTGCAATGAGGGCTTCAAGTTGAGCTATTTCTGCTTCTTCCTCTTCCATATCTTTCCTTGCTTGTTCATACCATGATAGCTTCCTTGAAGAGTTCTCTCCCGGATCAAATCTTTGTTTGCCTTTCACATAGGCACTGGCTTTGAATGTAGATTCAGTCTTGGGGGGATCATCTCCAAACTCAGTCATTTCAAATGCAGCTAGTTTGCCAGTTAGTTGCTCTCTTGTGATAGTTGTATGGGCTCTGAATTCATCAATGGCAGCAACCTTGATTTTGTAGGCAGCAAGAAGGGATCTGACAATTTTGCAAACAATTTCATTTTCATCTAGAACTCCACCACCATTCCTGATTCCACACACTAGCTCATTCACTCTTGGCATAAAGGTAGTGATATTTTCATCATCTCTCATCTTCAATCTTTCAAATTTCCCTTTCAGACTTTGCAACCTTGCACTCTTGACAAACTCATCTCCTTCATACAGAAGTTCTAGTTTAGTCAAGATCTCATATGCAGTTGGTAGGTCAATAACATTTGAGAGATCTGAGTCATTCAATGCACTTAGAAGAGCTTCCTTGGTCTGCAAATTGTTTTCAGCATCTGTGATTTCATTCAGAGTTGTCGAACCACCCTGTGGAGGTACATATGGTTTTGAGACCATGGCCAAGTATGCTTTTCCCATACACTCCAAGTGACATTTCATGCGACCTTTCCAGAGAGTGAAGTTGGTTCCATCGAACTTCGGACTATCCTTCTTGTATGACAACATCCTGGATCTCCTCAAGTAGTTAAGCTCCTTTCAGAGGAACTTGGCTCTGATACCAATTGTTAGATCTAGGGCACACAACTGAGAGGGGGGGTGAATCAATTGTGTAAAGACTTGCTTCTATTTTGAACACTTAATTCTTCTTTGTTAGTTAATAGCATATCAGTTAATCATTCATGAAAGCATAATGCATAAACACAAGAGCAGATAATCATCAACACATTGGACACCAAGATTTTGATGTGGAAAACCCGGTTAAGGGAAAAACCACGGGGTGATTAACCCAAGGATTATTCTCTGTTAGAAGAATAAGAAAAAAGAATGGCACATGCCAATTAGGGCTCACTGCCCGAGCACACTGCTCACAAAGAGGCACACTGCCTACAAGAGACACACTGTCTACAAAGTGATAAGAATCACAAACTTGAACTGGAGATTGACATCTTTACCATGTCTGGATCAGTTCCATTTAAGCCCGAGATACTTCTGCTCTGCCCTTTGCTCTTTCACTATACCACTCTCATCCGCTGCTCCACACCCTTTGAAATGAACTCACAAACCTTTATTTATACAAGACATCGACTTAGGAACAATCATCTAAGTCAGCAATCAACCATAAGGACATCCGCAAGATGATTAATACATCCGGACGGCCACCACAAGAACATTTGCAAGATGAACAACTCATCCAGTTGGCTAGTCTGAGCAAGAACTTCATCCGGAAGAATATCTTCAATTCCAGGATCTACCACCAATGCGGACTGACAACATAACCTCAACATGATCCAAGAACCTTCACGAGCTTTCCTGATTAACCAGGTACACCCACACTTCCTCTACTCACTGGAATCTCTTCTCCTCTTCATCCGGAACTTCAAGAACACAGTCTGTCGCCACTGTCATACTGAAGAAGGTGCTTCCAAACCTCCAAACTTTGTACAAACTGAGATGACACATCACAAGGACATCCCAAACACTCCTTCCAATCCGCAGAGTCTGACAATGCTCCTCTGGATCTCACCGGACCTTTTTGTAACAATCTGTCACTCCGGAATAGCTCCTGGAACTGGTTCTACTTGACTGATCACAACTTTTTCATATCTTCATGTGGACCTCTGAAATCTTAACTGGATCATCTCAAGACTCATATCTACAAACCCTTTAATCCGTATCCTCTGATTCTCAACCTATTGAGTACCATTGCCTTTTTCTTATCACTGTTCTTCACTATTCCTGATTGAGACTGCTTTTCTTAATATCCTCAACACACAGCTCATCCAAACCTTCTTACCAATGCAATATGAGTATTTTGACATCAATGACAACACTGGTTAACCTCATACTTGCAACACATCTCTCATTGATCCCATTCCAAATCCATTATCCTATCCTCTTGGTCTTACCACCTCATCCATGAATGTTCTTCCTTAGGAGAACAACAACCACTATCCACCACTTCACCTTCTCCATCTCATAATGGACTTGCGTCTTGTTTCCAAAATAAACATCCTATTGCATACCGTATGTTCCAAAACATGAACTATCAAGGCAAAGGTTTAGGCCTTCATGAACAAGGTATCTTAGAGCCCCTCCATGTCACAATCCATCCTCAAGCACATGGTCAAGAGTTTTTCATCCCAAGATAAACAATCTAAAGATGTTGGTACCACCTCCACGCCTCCTCCAACTACTTCTTCCACTCCATATCTTGGTGCACCTTATCACACCTCTCACTCATATGTCGCCATCCCTCTGTTGTTATATGGAGCCTAATCAGACTCGGAGGTTAAATTTTCCCCACTTTTATCGGTGCGATTTCCCCCCCAAATTCCTATGGGGTCAAGGGACAACGCCCCCAAGACAGTGTCAAGGGGCAGTGCCCCTTGCGGGGTCCAGGGGCAGCGCCCCTGGTACCAAAATCCAACATGGTTTTTTATTATTTTATAAAGGCACCAGGAGTTATTTTTCATTCGTTGACATAAAAAAAACCCTATTTTTGTAACTGACAAAAAGCTTGATAAAAGTGGCTAAGGGTTAGGGTTTTCATTGATGTTGTATTGTAGCATTTGCAGCGGTATTGAGTTGCAGGGATTGCTGGTTGTAATCGGTTTGGTTTACTAGATAATAATATTGGACTCATTGTTTGGTGGATGTAGCCCGAGTTTGGGTGAACCACGTTAAAACTTGTCTCTCGTTATTATTTCTATGTATTTCCATTCCTCTGTTTAATCTTTATTTGCATTTAATTGATATCTTCTGCCGACTAACCCTAACAAGTGGTATCAGAGTGGGTTGTGTTCGACTATCATCTGCAAGAAGGTCTCACAGTTGAGTGGGAGCAATGGTGGATGAGGGTAAATTGAAGGTCGATAAATTTAATGGGCAGAACTATCAGTTATGGAAGATGAAGATGGAGGATTACCTCTATCAGAAAGATTTATGGAGGCCATTGGAAGGAGTATCCAAGAAACTGACAGGAATGATGGATGAGGATTGGGAACTTCTAGACAGAAAGGCACTGGGAACCATTCAGTTGTGCCTGGCACCATATGTGGCATTCAATATAACAGAAGCGAAGACAACAAGTGAATTGATGAAAGATTTGGCTAAATTGATTGAAAAACCCTCAGCCTCAAATAAGGTATTTCTCATGAAGCATTTGTTTAATCTGAAAATGGTTGAAGGTGGATCTATGACAGATCATTTAAATGAGTTTAATATGATTGTCAATCAGTTAACTTCTGTAAAAGTGAAATTTGATGAAGAGGTGAGGGCTCTCTTAGTTTTATGTTCTTTGCCAGAAAGCTGGAATAGCTTGGTAATGGCTATAAGTAACTTTGTCTCTGGTTCAAACACTTTGAAATTTGATGATGTTGTTGGTGTTATCCTTAGTGAGGAAATGCGATGAAAAAGATCAGGAGGGTCCACATAAGGTAGTGTTTTGAATGCAGAAAGTAGGGGCAGATCCAAGGAGAGAGGAAAAGGTTCTGGAGGTCATGGGAAGTCACGAGAAAAATCAAAGGACAAGAGATCCCAATCTAGAGGACAGAAGGACTGCTAGTACTATGGGAAAGTAGGTCATCTGAAGAAATATTTATGGTCTCAGAAGAATAAAGAAGGAGACAAATAAGAAGGCAATAAGGAGGCAAATGTGGTAAGTAATAAATCTGAAGATGATGCTTTGATTCTTTCCCTAGATAATGCTGATGATTCATGGGTTTTAGATTTAGGGTCCTCATTTCATGCTACGCCCCATAGAAGTTATTTTCTTGATTATGTCCAAGGGGATTTTGGGCTGGTTTATTTGGGAGATAATGAACCCTGTCAGATTGTTGGAAAGGGGAGAATTAAGATTAAGTTGCAGAATGGGAATTGTTGGCTACTACAAGAGGTAAGGCATGTTCCAAGGCTCAGTAGGAATTTAATTTTAGTAGGGCAGCTAGCTGAAGAAGGTTGCATTGTTACATTTACTGATAAAAATTGGAAGGTTTCAAAAGGTGCCTTAATAGTAGCAAAAGGTGTGAAAGTAGGCACCTTATATCTTTGTACAGGTCATACTATTCCTTCTACTTTAGCTGTTGCAGAGAAAAAACAAACAAGTTCAGGAACAGTTGCTGCAGGTTTGCAGGAAGAAACTAAAATAGTTGCTGTAGGTTCTGAGACAATACTATGGCATAATAGACTTGGGCATATGAGTGAAAAAGGTATGAAGGTACTTCATTCTAAGAAAGTTTTACCAGGTTTGAAATGTATTAATATGGATTTTTGTGAAAGTTGTGTGTATGGAAAACAAAAGAGAGTCAGTTTTCTCAAGGATGGGAAGCAAAAGAAAAATAAAAAGTTGGAGCTTATGCATACAGATGTATGGGGACCAACTCAGGTATCTTCTCTCGGTGGCTCTCAATATTATGTTACATTCATAGATGATGCAACTAGGAAGGTATGGATTTATTTCCTTAGGCAGAAATCTGATATATTTAAAACATTTAAGAAATGGAGAAGCTTGGTTGAGAATGAGACAGGTAAAAGATTAAAATGTCTCAGATCTGATAATGGTGGTGAGTATTGCAGCAAAGAATTTGAGGATTATTGTTCCTTTAATGGAATTCGTAGGCAGAAAATGGTTCCAGGGAATCCATAAGAAAATGGGGTGGTTGAGCGCATGAACAGGACAATAATGGAGCGTGCAAGGACCATGAGATTGCATGTTGGTCTGCCTTTAAATATGTGGGCAGAGGCTATCAACACTGCTATATATTTAATTAACAAAGGTCCTTCAGTTCCTTTGGCCTGTGGTATTCCAGAGGAAGCATGGATGGGTAAGAATATGAGTTATTCTTTTCTCACAACCTTCGGATGTGAAGTATTTGCACATGTAGATTCTGAAAATAGATCCAAGCTGGATGCAAAATCAAAAAAGTGTACCTTTGTTGGATATGGCATTGATGAAATTGGTTATAGGCTTTGGGATTTTAAAAATCAGAAAATTGTGAGAAGCATGGATGTTGTATTCAATGAGAAGGTGTTGTACAAAGATCAGTTGCAGTAGCATGAGAAGAAGAAAAGGATTATGTGGTACTGGATGATATTCTAAATAGTGATGGTCCAGTGGTTCCTCATGCTCTGCAACAACAACTAGAAATACCACAAACTCTAGTGAATGTTAGACAGTCAACAAGGCTAAGTATATCTCCTGAAAAGTTTTCTCCCTCTTTGTATTCTATTTTTTTAATAGATGCTAGTGAACCAGAAGGGTATGATGAAGCTATCTAGGTGGATACAAAGATTCAGTGGGAGCTTGCAAAAAAAGAAGAAATGGACTCCTTGCTGAAAAATCAGACTTGGGAATTATGTAAGTTGCTTGCAGGTAAAAAGGTTTTACCAAACAAATGGGTTTATAGGCTGAAAGAGGAAGATGGAGGTAAGAAAAGATTTAAAGCCAGATTAGTTGTAAAAAGATTTGTACAGAAAAAAGACATTGATTTTGATGAGATTTTTTCTCCAATTATTAAGATGACTTCTATTCACACTGTTTTAAGTATTGTGGCTACTAAAGATTTGCATTTGGAATAGCTAGATGTGAAAACTGTCTTTCTCCATGGTGATTTGGAGGAGGAGATATACATGGAACAGACCCAAGGATTTGAGGTCACAACTAAGGAGAAAATGGTGTGCAAATTGAAGAAGAGTTTGTATGGCCCAAAACAAGCACCTTGGCAATGGTATTTAAAATTTGATAGTTTTATGGCTAAGCAAGGCTACAATTGGTGTAATTCTGACCATTGTGTTTATTTTAAGAGGTTGGATAATGACAGTTACATTATTTTATGTTTATATGTTGATGACATGCTTGTAGCAGGGTGTAACATGGATCACATAAGAGAGTTAAAATAGCAGTTAGCACAGTCATTTTCTATGAAGGATTTGGGGGTAGAAAAACAAATCCTTCGTATGAAAATTTGCAGAGATAGGAAGAACAAAAAATTGACTCTATCTTAGGCTGATTATGTTGAAAAGGTGTTGCAGAGATTCCATATGGAGAATGCAAAAGCTGTCAGCACACCTTTGCCTAGTCATTTGAAATTGACTAAGGAGATGTGTCCTAAGACACCAGAGGAGGAAAAAAAAATGTCTAAGGTACCATATGCTTCAGCTGTAGGAAGTTTAATGTATACCATGGTATGCACAAGACCGAATATTGCACATGTTGTAGGAGTCGTAAGCAGGTATATGAGTCATCCTGGATTGGAGCATTGGAATGCAGTAAAATGGATTCTCAGATATTTGAGAGGTACATCCAATAAACACTTATGCTTTGGGGGCTCTAATACTAATTTAGTAGGTTATGTAGACTCAGATTTGGTAGGGGATATTGATACCAAGCGGAGTGCTACAAGTTATGTCTTTACTGTAGGTGGGACAATGGTGAGTTGGATCTCACGGTTGCAAAAGGTGGTTGCTTTATCCACCACGGAGGTAGAATATGTAGCTGCAACAGAGGCAAGCAAGGAGATGATATGGCTGCAATCTTTCATGGAAGAATTAGGCAAACAACAGGCTAACAGTTATTTGTATATAGATAGTCAGAGTGCCATACATCTTGCAAAGAATTCTGCCTTGCATTCAAATACAACACACATACAGTTGAGGTATCACTTTATTCGGTCAGTGTTGGATGATGGACAGTTAAGGCTGGAAAAGATACATACAGATGAAAATCCAGTGGATATGTTTACAAAGGTAGTGACAAGGGAGAAGCTGAGCTCCTCTTCAGCTTCAATTGGTCTTCTAGACTAAAAACAACAAAAATAGAACAGCAGAGTCCAGGGTGCTTATTTTAAGTGGGAGCTATAGGGTCAGCGGTGTTATGATTAGTCTCCAAGTGGGAGATGACATGGTGTGGAGTATGATCAGTCTCCAAGTGGGAAATGATATGGTGTGGAGTATGATCAGTCTCTAAGTGGGAGATTGTTGTTATATGGAGCCTAATCAGACTCGGAGGTTAAATTTTCCCCACTTTTATCGGTGTAGTTTCCTCCCCCAAATTCCTATGGGGTCAAAGGGGTAGCGCCCCTTGTAGGGGTTAGGGGGAAACACCCCCAAGACGGGGTCAAGGGGTAGCGCCCCTTGCAGGGTCCAGGGGCAGCGCCCCTGGCGTCGAAACCTCACATGATTTTTAATTATTTTATAAAGGCACCAGGAGTTATTTTTCATTGGTTGACATAAAAAACCCTATTTTGTAACCAACAAAAAGCTTGATAAAAGTGGCTAAGGGTTAAGGTTTTCATTGATATTGTATTGTAGCATTTGCAGTGGTATTGAGTTGCAGGGATTGTTGGTTGTAATCAGTTTGATTTACTAGATAATAATATTGGACTCTCTATTTGGTGGATGTAGCCTGAGTTTGGGTGAACCACATTAAAACTTGTCTCTCACTGTTATTATTTCTGTGTATTTATATTCCTCTATTTAATCTTTATTTGCATTTAATTGATATCTTCTGTCGGCTAACCCTAACACCCTCCTCCATCATCATACAATTTACAAAAGCATGTGACCATACATCTACCTCCATCCACTCTTCCTCCACTCCTTCCAACTCCTAATATTCCCATCCTTCCATCCCCTAATCTCTTCACCCATTAGTATACTCACCCCTCCATCCACACATCCCATCCCCTTACATCCCCTATCATTCCTAATCATGGCCAACGAATGCACACATCAACCCCATATGAAGCTCTTCCTAATGCCATGAGATTCAAAAATAAAAATTTGGATGCTTCCACATATATAGCAGAATATCTGCAAAAGTCTCAATAACATCATGCCATAGTGCATCAATACACAAATGCAAAGCTAAATCCATCTCAAAAGCTGTATACACCCACACACCTCAAAGCAAAATGAAAATGGTGTGGGTCCCCAAGAAACAAGCAATTACCTCAAATCCATCTCAAAAGTGACATACACCCACACACCTCAAAGAAAAAATAAAAATTGTGTGGATCCCCAAGCAACAAACTATTACCCCAAAAGAAGCATCCATATCTCATTCTATCCCCAAATTTCAAAAATCTTGTTCCCCATTAAAAAATCTTGCAAATCCTAAGTCCATTTGGGTTCCTAAACTCCTAAATCGATGATTCCCAAATCCACTATCTTGATTCCCATTACTCCCTACTCCCCATCCTAGTCAAAGCTTCAAAATCTATCACGATGTGTGCAACCATTGGTCTTGGTTCCCTACAATTTCATGTCATTTCCACAAACCTCCATCCCTCCATCTTACATCTCTTATCCAACATATTTCCCCCATCACACCTCTATGGTCCATGCTTTTACTCCATCACCCATTTATCCCTCCATCTCCATCCATCATCCACATCATAATCCACCATCCATTCTATTTCCATCATCTACATCATAATCCACCATCCATCTCCATCCATCATCCATATCATAATCCACCATCCATTCCATTTCCATATTCCCACATCTACCAACATCTGTGCGCATAGTGCTACTCGATATAGTCCTTGTGCAAACACGCATTAAATTGCTAACATACTACATTACTATTGGAAATAGATGCTTGAGTCCTCATCCTCCATCTCATCCAAACAAAAGTCAAAAAAGTCAAAAAAAAAGAGAAAAAAATCATTAAAAAAAGATCAAAAAATTAAAGAGAAATCCCTTCGTCTAATGGTGAAAACTTGGCAAATAGGCACCTTAGATAAGTACCATGATGAAAACCTGGCAAACATGCATCATGTGTAGATTGATTATCTATGTACCTCACACTTGGGGGCAGGTTGTCTCATCTACCCATCCTATCCTTCCTATCATATCTTCCTTATCCATTATATCCACTTAATTATCTCCTTTATCTAATCCATCTTCCTTTCTTCCTTTTTAATCTTCATAAAGATAGAGGAAAAAATGTTGAAACATGCTTGAAAATTTCTTGATATACCTCATCATTTCCAACCAATCCAATCAATCATATGGTCATAAGCTTTGCCATTTAATATCTTAAAGCATTATACCTAGAATGGGGCATGTTATTCCTATGCAACATAGTCTTTGGTGATCACATCCTAAGCACCTCATTTGTTCCATCCATTTATTTTATTCATTCTTCTATCATGAATCTTCCATCCCATTTTCTATCACCCATCCTTTTGTTCACTTATCTAATCCCATCTTTCTCCTTGCATCTAGAACTGGTTTTCCATTGTCATTGGTATCTAGTATTTAGGCTATCCAAATTGTTATCCAATGTCAACCAAAACATTTCAAAATCCGAAAACATCAAGATATTCAAAAATCTAGAAAATCCCAAAAATATTCAAAACAAACACATCCATAAAATTTCCAAAAGCAATCATAAATCATCATCTTCATCCCAATCCATCAATCACTTCCATCGTTCTCATCTTCCATTTATCACAATCCATCCTATCACTTCGACTTGACTAACTCAAGTAGAAAACAAACTATGCATCCTTTGAAAGCTAAAGTACTTATCAAACCCAAAACAAATAGACTACTCATGAAGCCATATGATGTCCTACATACCCCTTGCCACATCTTCTACATTAATCCATTTATCCTAGATCAGATCAACAGCCTTTAACAAATATATTGTTCCTGCAATAAGGCTTTATCTACCAATCTACCCTGAGCAACCTCTTTGGCAAGAGAATATGTTGGTTGTGCGTTTGCTTTGTTAGTCACTTCTTTTCCTTTTTGGTTTATCTTTTGTTCCTTTCTAATACCTAGTCACGACTGCCTTGATTTTTCTATATCTTCGTATGTTACAATGCAATATGGAATGGGGGCATAGTCATTGCTTTTTATATGTTGTGTTTGAGGGATGTTCTTATCATCTTACTATGGCTGATATGTATCTTGTTTGTGTTGGAATTAGCATCTTGCATATCAATATCTTTTGCATCTATGGTTCTGTAAAGGCCTTATGTGTATTAAGATCATTCTATGCTAAGACTATTTTCTATTCATAATTATCCAACAAGGTTCTATTAGGTCTAGTAGATATAAGTTCAAACTGTTTGTTTGTAGAGTCAACTTCTTATGCATTGGATACATCGTCACCTTGGCCTTCTATACCCTGGTGCATAATATCCACATGCTATATCAAAAATAAGCATTGATCTGCATAAATATTCACATAACCATTGCAACATCACCCTATCTCATCACACTTCTAGAACTTCATATCATCATCTCAATCTTAATGTACCTTGATCCCGTGGATACGGGTATGTAGGTAGTCTGGAATATGAAGGAAGTATCCAGTACTTAGGTACATAAGATATCATCATTTGACCTAAACATCTTCAAAACACTTCATCCCATCCATCTCACCCATACATCCTAATAAAATCTATAGCTTTCATGAAGATCAATCAATCTTATATCAATTCTTCTATTCTTTTTCCATTTATCTTCCATCTTTCATCTAAATTTTTATCTTCATCTCTCCTTTTGTTTTGAGACCACACTTGTGTTCTTTGAACCCAATTGTCCTCTTGAGGGGGCATCCTCATCATCATCATCATTCATCTTATCCAATCTAGCTAATCAATCTATCTAGATTATCCAATCACATCCTTGGTCTTAATCCTAATCTTGTTGTAAATCAATCAATTAATCAATCAACCAATCCATCAATCATATCAATTGTCTTATACAGATCGTCACACTCTCGAAACCAGACTAGGCATCTTATATGAGGTATTTCATTTCTGAAACCAGACACTATCCATATCAATCATCATCAATTAATCATTGGTTTACAACTTGACAGGGGCAATACCTTGTTTATTTTTGAATAATCATCATCATTCATCTTATTCATTATCTTTCCTTGTTACCCTCGCTTTGAGTGACTGGGGCATCACCATCTCTAATCCAATCATTTTCTTCGAATTAATATTCTTCTAAATCCATCTTCTTCTATCAAATCAAGCACTATGTTTTTAATTTCTTTGAAATGATGTTACTTTGCAACATCATCTCAAAGAGGGGCAAAATGTAGACACCTAAAAATGACCCTTCGCCCAAAACACTTGCATACATCAATTCTTCCTAAATCACCTATGTTCAATGTTAATTAAATAATCTAATTATTTAATTAAATTCATCAATTTCCTCTAAATCACATGATTTTGACATTAATTGAATAAATTCCATTTATTTAATTAATTTCATTAAATTCCTCTTTATTCTTCCAAAATTAAATAATTTTAATTATTTAATTAAATCATCATCCCTTTTTAATCCTTCAAATCTACATTAATTAAATAAATCAATTATTTAATTAATTCATCAAATTTCCTCTTATCCACAATTAAATAATTTTCATTATTTAATTAATCAAATTATTCTTCCAAATTTAAATAAATTGTCCAAATTTATTTAAGCTGACTCAATCCCTAAAAATAAATAAAATTAATATTTTATTTATATTCCTCTATCATGAAAAATAAATTAAATGAATTATTTGTTTAATTTATTTAAATCTTTTATCTTATCTTTTCTTCTTCCAAGCACAATAAATTAAATAAATTTATTTATTTAATTTGTTTTTATCTTCCAAAATCTTCTAAAAATATCATTTTAACTCTATGTGCACAATCAGTCTTATTTTTAGAACTTCAAAAAGCAAATCTAAAGTTGAGTTAATTGGCTTTAAATCTTATTATTTGTATCATCAACTCATAAATTAGAAAAAGCATTCTAATTTATGAAATCAAATCCTATCTTTAGCCAAAAAGTAATTAACTTAATAAAAATACCTTTTTGGAGTGACACATGGCATGTGCACGTTCATCATGAGCTCTTGATTTATCTAAACCATTCATTCTATTGATTTATCTCAACCGTTGATCGATCCAACCCTGAAACTATATATACCCCCTTCACTCCTTCACAAATCCTCTTTGATCATCTAAGCTTTGGGCATTCGAAATATAGCGCTTAAAGCTTTTATCACGCATCGTTGAACACATTGTATCTTTGAGCATGCATACTATCTACATCCGCTTGTTGCAAACATGCTTTCACAATTTATAGAGCAATCCACATTCAACCAAGAGATCAATATAATCTAGGTGATAACTTCTTTGTTTGTAATTTGATTATTCATTGATTTGGTTATCTCTTAGATCAAACTTTTGATGTTATAGGATTGAGTTTATTATTCATTGTTTTGATTTATCCTAAGCTTGATTTTACCTATACACAATTATCTTGTTGATTTTCATGAACAGATGGCTGATTTTCATCTAGCACCTTTGAATTAGCATCATACTTTTCCACCTCTACTGGAACAGTTTCTATATTTTGTTGTTATTTACTTTCTTACATTGATTTTTCATTAAAATAAACATCTCAGCTAATAATAATCTTGCAGGCAGTAGTATCCCACAACTTGTACCCCTTTGTACCTTCTGCATAGCTAAGAAAAATACATTTTGTGGACTTCATGTCCAGCTTATTCCTATTCTCTCTGGGAAGATGAGCATAAGCATCAGAACCAAAAATACGAAGAAAGGAATAATCAATAGGTTTACCTGTCCAAACTTCTTCAGGAATTTGACGATCTAGAGCTATAGTGGGTGATCTATTAATCAAGAAACAGGCTATATTAACAACCAAAACCCAAAATTTTTGCTCCAATCTAGTAGTGCTCAGCATACATCTAGCTCTTTCCATAATTGTATGGTTCATCCTTTCAGCAACACCATTTTGTTGTGGTGTTCTAGGAACCATCAACTGCCTTGCAATACCATGCTCACTGCAAAACTAATTAAACTCCCTTGAACAAAATTCCCCTCTGTTATCTATTCTATGACACTTAATTGTCTTACCTTTCCGATTCTCTACCAAAGCTTTAACTTCTTAAAATAAGAAAATACATCAGATTTTTTCTTCAATGGATAAATCCACACCTTATGAGAACAATCATCTATAAATGAAACAAAATATGACGAACCCCCAATTGATGTAATAGGTGCTTGCCAAGTATCTAAATGAATTAAATCTAGAATTTCTTTACTTTTGGTAGTGCAACTAGAAAAACTCAACCTATTCTGTTTTCCAACCAAACAATGCTCACAAAAATTCAAATCTCTAGATTTAGCACCTAGGAGAAGATTTCTATCTAGTAGTACCTTTAGACCATGTTCGCTCATGTGGCCTAGCCTTTGATGCCAAGTAGATAATGAATCCATTTCAAGATCTGATACCACTAAAGCCTCTCCACTGCAAGTTTCTCCAACCAGCCTGTAGAGATTGCTAACCTTTTCCCCCTTTAGCACAACTAATGCTCCTTTTGTTACCTTCAGACAGCTATTTTCACCACTAAATTGGTAACCTTGCTCATTGATACTCCAAGTGACAGTATATTTTTCTTCAAGCCTGGTACATGTCTTACATGCTGAAGAGTCCTTACAATCCCATCAAACATTTTGATTTTGACCTCTCCTTCACCAATAGCTTCACACGAGTTGTCATTTCCCATGTAAACCATACCTCCTTCACATGACCGGTAAGAAGAAAACCAATCCCTATGAGGAGTCATGTGAAAAGAGGCACTAGAATCAATGATCTAATCATGATGAAATGAACCTCTCAAATTAGAAAACAAAACCTCTCCATCTTCGAATGGTGCTTCAGCTTCTATTGTATTTGCCTCTGATGGATGCAAGCTAGGATTTTCTTTGTTTTCTTTCGACAGCCTACAATCCTTTTTTACATGCTCTATTTTTCCACAGTTCTAACACTTAACTCTTTTTTGTCCCTTGGATTTTGACCTAGCCTATCCACGCTCTTCTTTCTCTCTTTCTGGAGCTCTGCCCCTTGCAAAAAGGGCATTAGAGGAAGAAGAAGTCCCTTGACATGTCTTTTTCCTTGAATCTTTAGAAATTACTGCGGCTACCACATCTTCAAAAACAAGTTTCCCCTTTGGTGTTGAGTTATTGAGCACCATAACTAGTTCATCCCAAGTTTCGGGTAAAGAGCACAATAGTATAGCCACTTTATCCTCTTCTTCAATTTTCACCTCCACTAAAGCTAACTTGTGAATCAATGTGTTGAAATTATTGAGATGATTTATGACTGAAGAACTATCATGCATCCTCAGATTGTACAACTGTCATTGTAACATAATTTTATTTGCCAATGACTTGGTCTCATATAGCTTTTCCAGCTTAGTCCACAAGTCATGTGTCATTTTCTCCTCTACAACATTGAATAAAAATTAATTAGCCAGAGATAACTGAATTGTATCTCTAGCCATGTTATCTTGCTCATCCCAATCCTCTTGCTTCATGGTTGCAAGTTTTGATGATGTCCCCTTGAGACCCAAGGTGCATCCATCCTTCACCAATAAGGATTGAACCTTTAGCTTCCACAAAGAAAAATTAGAACCATCAAATTTTTGAACCTCAAATCTCGTAACCATGCCTCCTGTCATTATTTTTCACAAAGACGGGAAAAACCCACAAAACTATGTGCTCTAATACCAACTATTATAATTATAAGTAGTGCAGAATTGAAATAACAGTGAATTAGCAATAAAAGAACAAAATAGACAACACAGATTTACATGGAAAACTGGTAATGTGCCAGGAAAAATCCATGGGCAAAGATCTCTCAATTTTATTCTTAGAAGAAAATTCGCAATTACAAAACTTTTTCTCATGCCTTGGGATTCAAGTTCGACAACCCTAAATATTCATGAAAAAACACATGCAAAAACTAATCAAATCTAAAGATAGATCTCAATGCATAAAAGCGTGAGTGGCACTTTCGTATCCAATTTTGCATTTGTCAATCTTTTCTACTTGTTTGGCTTCATTCAAATGAGGATAAAAATGATCAAACACTGCCTATATACTCCTTTCACCAACCAATTTTGTTCTACATTAACTGCCTTCACAATTTTACCCTAATTTGCCCTTTTTATGTACAGAAGCCAAAAATCACTCAACAATCCTTCGCAACTTAGTCAATTGCTCTAGAATTTTTGCCAAACCCATCTATATACTGAATGCTTTCAGCATCATGAAGGAGAGTGAAAGATTTCAACATCTTATTTATTCAGGGGTTTGAATAACTTTGCAGTTGTGACTCCCCCTGAATTAGTTCCTTCTTCTTTTAGTTACTAGAGGATCCATCTGCACTAGGCATAGGTCCAAAAACATCACATTCTTCCTTCTTCCATACTTTGCTCATTTTCTTATTTTGCTGAGAAATATCAACTTTCTTTTGAGGAGTAGGCCTTACAATCTTTCCAGAGTGTCATGTTTGATTGCACCTATGACAAGTGAATTTTGATTATTGAGCATTTCTATTTGTCGTCACCTTAGATCTACAATTAGCTGCCTTGTGGCCAAACTTGTTACAAGTGTAATAGTATCCATGAAAGGGTTGAGCATTTTCCCTATTATTCCTTGACATTTTACTTCTGCATTCATTGGCCTTATGTCCCATCTTATTGCAAGCATAACATCTTATAGGATTCTAACTTAACTTACTCCTACATTCAGCAGCTTTATGACCAATTTTATTGCAATAATAACATCTTAGAGCATTTTGATTTATCTTTCTTTTACAATCAACAACTTTGTGACCAAACTTATTGCAAGTAAAACAATTTCCATTGAAACCTTGAGAATACCTTATGGGAGCAGGTTGCCTTGTAGGTGGAGGACCTCTGAAATTCTTCTTCATATTCTTCCTTTGTCTTCGGATAGAGGTGAATTCATCTTCTTTTGTAACTCTAGAGGCACTCTTCTTAGAATCTTCAGTGTAGGTTTCTTCCTTCTTTATTCCAGAATTTCATCCTGATTGGAAGTTATCACACAAATTTGTTGAGGCACTGATCATAGGACTCTTCCCCTTTTCAAAGCCAAGGCCAGATTTTTCTTTTGCTATTTTTGAGAGTTAATTATCTCATCAAGGATTTCAAATCCTTCTTTTAGTTTTAGTCCTTTGTCAATCTGTTCTTTTTTCTTTTCCAGTTATTTCCTTAGAGTGACAACTTCTTCCTCACATTTTGAACATTTAGTTGATTTCTCATAGAGCTTGATATTCAAGCAATCTTCAATCCTCTTTTCTTCTTCAACCATGACTTTCAAATTTGATCATTTCTTCTTCCTCCTTGAGCTTCATGTCACCTCCTTTATCTCCTTCTATTAGAGTTTTCAGTTTACCAATTTCTTCTTTTGATTCTTTGGCCTTTGTCTTCAATTTGTCAATTGTTTCTTTTGCTATCTCAAGCATGTATTCATATTCTACATTCAGTCATCTTGCTTCATCTAGTTCATCAAGGGAAAACTTGAGTTCTTCCTCAAGGTCTACATCACACCCATCAAGATCCCAACCTTCAGGTTTCATTGCTTCTAGATCTGGTTCCAATACAAATATGTCATTTTCCATAACTTTAGATTCCATGTGTTCAAGTGCAAGATCTACCTTAGTTGTTAGGCTTCTCAAAGGCACATAGCTCTGATACCAATTGTTGAACATAATGAGGTGCTGAGAGGGGGGGTGAATTAGCATACACTAAAACTTAACCAGTTGTTTACACATAAAGCTAAATAACTTAGAGAATGGAAAGGAAATCATACAACACACATAACACCAGCATTTTTATGTGGAAAACCCTAAAATGGGGAAAAACCATGGTGAAGATTAGCTCACAATATATTATGCTCACTGCAAAAAGTATTACAACTTTGTTTTAGGGCTACAACCTAAGGAAGCTACTACTCCCTGTATACAGCAATTACAACTTTGATTTAGGGCTACAACCCAAGGAAGCTACTACTCCCTAAGTATTATGCTCACTGCAATAAGATTTACAAAGGTAGTAAATACATGGATTGTTGTAAAGAGAACATTTGATTTATGTTGAAAATGTAGTCTTCTAATTCTGCTCAATCATGCATTTAAATTGATTCTGCGCACTTCATATCTTGCATTCTGCTCTGCTTATTTCTATTGATTGTTAGGAACATAGAGAGGGGGGGTGAATCAGTGTTCTATAAATCTTTTCTTGTACTTTTACTTTTAACCCTTTAAAAAGAATAATCCAACAAAAGCAAAATATGCAACTGAACAACATCCACAAAAGCATGACACATAACACCAAGATTTTATGTGGAAAACCCAAAGAGGGAAAAACCACAGAGAGGATTAGCTCTCATATATATATTGCAATCTTTACAAAAATGATGCTCAGGCTTGGTCACTCCACGAGCCTAACATACTGGCTCACTGCCATGAAGTACAACTAAGTTTAGCAGGCTCATTGCCTCAACCCTAAATCTAGAAAGATTACAATAAGGGTATTAAACCTTGTTGAAGGCTTATTATCGGCTGACTACCTTGAAGACGAACACTTGCTCCCAATCGGATTGCACGTGAGAACTGAGTACTGCTTAAGCATCTATCACTATGCCAAGGTGCAGTCATTTAACAACTATATTCTGAATCCCAAGTCTTCATTGGTGCTGATCCTCTAACTATGCTCCACTATTTGTATCCTCTCATCACACACATATACTACCCCACCACACTCACAACTGAAGTTCATCGCTCTTATATATATCTGCCTCATGATTTAATCCATAATCAGGTCGGCATCCAAGAAGTGAAACATGTACATAAAAAGATGTACCTTGTTGCTCAATCCAATGCACTATGTGTCACGCGGACCCAAATCTTGTCCTAAACATGTTCATATAGGTCGGCTCTAATCATTCAATTAATTACATAGATCCTCCAAACATTAACTCTTCTCCGCACAATGATTTAATACCTGTCGGCCTCTTCCTTAAGAGTATGCTTAACAACTTCATCTGCTGACTTACAACTTTTACTGAGGATCTCAAAATACTTCTAGAATCATATCAAGGACTCTTTACACATTCCCAATCTTACCCTCAAAAATGCAAGGCATGATATCATCTTGCGGAGAAATGCAGACCATCAGAACTCAGACTCTGTCTCTGTCAAACTCTGTCAAACACTATGCCGATACTTAGTAGCTTGTAGCTAACCTTCCAGTGGATTTCAAATATCCTAACTCTAGGATAAGACACTTCATACAAGTGTTTACAACACCTTGACACTGTATAACAAAAAACTTATCTGCGAAGGAATGCAGACCACTGCACTAGACCCTATTCACTATTCCTGCTATACCTTTGCTTACTCAGATTTAGACATTTCTTCAAGATGACTTCCAGAGAGGATCAGGACTTAATCTTCAAGACATAACACTATCAAACAATTGAGAACATCATACCTATACCGCATTATCGGATCATCATCTGCAGAGGCATACTGTCTAGCTTACTATCCTTTACTCTGCATACTTTCCATACTTAGTCATTTTCTGTCAACCAGACCTATAATCTAACATGTTCTTCCATAGATATCTCTTCCTATCATGGTGATAGGATCTCTAAGCCTTGTTTCCATTAATGACAACATACAGATCCATATTGGAGCAGTGTCTCTTGCCAACAATCTCCCCCTTTGGCATTGATGGCAATACTTAGTGAAAAATGCCTAACTGCTCCCCCTTACTATATACACTATACTTTCTTGCTCCCCCTGAGATGATTATCCATTTTTCACTGATCTACTTCTCCTCCTTTGACATCAATGGCAAAGGGTGTTGATCCAGAACCAAAAATTTGTCAAAATCCCAAAAATTGATGTACTCGGCCACATATGTACAAGTGCAATCTACCTCTTTATATTGCATGTATTTGAGAATGTCATTGAATAAGTTCTTGATCTATGCCCACTCATTATCCCAACCTTTCTGAGCATTATCTAAAATTTGAATGTGTCCACTATAGAGAAAAGCTAAAGCTTCTACCTTATTGAGATCAGAAGGTGTGCCTATTTGTATAGCTACCCTAGCCTCAGCAGTAAGATTTGACATTGAGTCCAGTTTAGGGAAGACTACTCTCCTTAGTCGTCCCATTCTACTTTTTATTTGATTTTTTCAATTTATTAACTCAGTCAAATCATTGTGGATGTGGATGACTTCTATTTCCTTATTTCTAACTGATTCTGTTGCCAAATCAAATTTGTTAGAGATGTCCATCATTCTCTGTTCCAGCTCTTTGATCTTTTCTTCAATCTCCTAAGTAGCTTTTGGCTAGGATAGGCAAAGTTTGTACACATCTCCAGCTTCTTTCATAGCTCTTTGAATGTTGGATATTGAATTATCTAACAAAATCTTATCCTTGGCTATCATTGTCTTTAATTCTTCCAATCTTTTTCCTTCAGACTCCTGCCTTACTTTTATTTCTGCAGATTTCTCAAAAGATTCAAATTGATTACTTACAGAATTTATTAATCCCTTTAGATGACTTGCTGGGGGCATGGATGAATCCCTCTTGTGGGTCACCAGTAGCTTCTCCAAAATCCCAGATGCTTCATCAATCAATTTATTATCCTCAGTAAGAGATTTCAACAGCTCTTCTTGAGCCTTTGCTTGAACAATTGAGGCCCACTTGAATTTCTATTCTGGAGACATTGTGTCTAGATTTATTTGGCCTTGTAGTAAATTTGGTTCATCCAAATCTTGTTTCTCTTTCTCTAGCACTTCTTTTACTGAAGTAGCAGTGTCTCTTGTCACCTTTTCTTCACAAAGTGAGACTTTCTTTTTCTTTTCTCCTTCAATTGTGGCTTCTGTAATAGATGAGATCCTTATTCTTTTTCTGGGACTAGATGCTGGTCTCTCCTCTTTAGAATTCTTATCTTTCCTTTTTGGAGTGTTTGATGCCCATTCTACCAAAGTACTTGTGAATTTGGATCCTCTTGAATTGGTTTCTACCTTACTTAATTGTTCATCTGATGTTCTCTCTGACTACTCAGGTTCCATCAACATTCTGGAAGTCAATTCTGAGAACATCCTGAATCTGTCCTCTTTGGGATCATTAGGTTTACTTAGTAGTGTATCAGCTAATTCAATCAATACATCTTCTATAACTTCATAGCCTAGTGCAGGGACCCATACAGTTCTTGGTTCCATAGCTTCCATAAAGTATTTGTCTTTATCCACCATGAATACAATGTCCTTTTCATACTTTATCACTACTTCTTCAGGTATCCAGAACCTTCTTACCATTTTCTGTTGAAAATCTCTAAAATATTTCCACATGATTTCACTTTGCATATCAGCATTACCCAAACTTTGTAGATGATTTCTTATTTGAGCAGATATAGGAATGTGATCGAGCCAGATAACATTTCCTAGACTTGGTAGCTCTTTTAGGAAGTAAAAGAGTAAACATGTAATCAATGTTCCATATTTGAAAGGATGGTTAGTTTCTTTTGCCATTTTCAAGTTCTCCATAAGTTCATTCCAGAGTAATTCACAAAGATCATAATCCATATTATTTTGGATCATGTCATATGCTGTGTATATAGCTGATGCAGACACAAAATTTTCCTTGTTGGAGAAATATATTTTGTATCTGATAATCATTGATGCAAATCTGACAGTTGGATCCCTGATATCATTCACTGTAAGGCCATTCTTTTCAAATTTGGCTCCTTTGAGTTGCATTACCACATTGTTCTTCATTTTCTTTATGCCTGGAACCCTTCCAGAGGAGCTCATACCATTTACTACTTTAATGGCTTCTTTAGTTATCAAATAGGGTTCATCAAGCCATAAAAATTCATCATGAATTCTGCTTAGAATAAGCTTGACCCGTGCATCAATTGGAATTGCAGGAAAGTCCAACCAAGTGTCAATTTTTTTTCTCCTAGAACTTTGCAATCATCTTTCAACACAATGTCTGCAGTAGTTAGTTCATCCAAATATAGTTTGCCTAACTTCATATGATCATATTCTTCTAAACTGGTATGAATGTATGCCCCGATATCTCCCACATGCATGACCACATGTGGAGTAATTGAGAATGCCCCTAACAGATCATTTTTCAGCAATTTGAAGAATTGTTTCTTAAACTTGGGGTGAGACATTTTTCCTATCTCGATTACATGGGGAGTAAACATTTTTCCAGAGCAATTAAATTTTCACAGTAGGGTTTCAAGTTACAAATACCTCTTTCGCTGGAATAGGGTTTCCTTGATCTTGATTTGAGCTTCTTTGGAGAGTACTATAATTGTTTTGATTTTTCTTTGGTTTGCCTTAGTCACTTGTAAGCAAGGTGATTTTGAAATCAAACAAGTCTCCTCTTATCCTCCGCAAGGCTTGACCTAGTCATCATTAAATGCTTATTTTCAAAAAGCTACCAAAACCCTTCACTCTAGAACACAGTCAATTAGAATTGCTCCATAAAATGCCGCATTGACCCTTTTCCTTCTGGTTTCTCTTCTAAGAGTTGTCACATTAGATTTTATCATACACCTTCTTTCTAGATTCTGGCACTCACTTTTTGGCTGGGGGATTTTGGATTTTCTACACTACTCCCCCTGAGACAAAGCTCTCGATTTACTTCCCGAAGGAAGTATCTGCATCGGATACTAGTGTGGATTGATCCTTGACTTCTATTACTTCTTTCTTGATCCATAACTTGTTCATTTCTTTCCTGGTTTCAATCATATTAACCTTTTCTTTTCCCTTCTCACTTTTCTGCTATGTTTTCCTTTCTTTAGAGTAGCAATCTCTCTTCACATTTTTGCTTCTACAAAATCTTTCAACATGCCTAGATTTGTTGCAATTAAAACATACCACATTCTTTTGACCTTGATTCCTTCCATTGATTGAATTTGATATACATTGATTAGCCATGTGTCCAAATCTATTGCATGCAAAACACTTTCCATTGAATGATTGATTGTTCCTGATATTTTAGAAATTGGTTCTTATCAAACTTCTGCATTCATTTGATTTGTGTCCCATTTTATAGCATGCATTGCACCTAATAGAATTCTAACTTACTTTACTTCTGCATACAACAGCTCTATGACCAGATTTATTGCAAGTGAAACATTTACCTTTGAAGGATTGTTCATTTCTTCAGTTGTTGAAACTTTTCCTGATCTGATTTCTACATTCATTTGCTCTAAGACCAATTTTCTTGCAATTGAAACACTGACCAGAGAATAATGGAAAATTTTGATTCATTTCACTCCTACACTCAGTAGCCCTATGACCAAACTTATTGCATGAATTACAATAACCATTGAAAGATGGGTATCTTTGAGCATTTGGTTGTCTGACCGGATGTCTTCTAGGTCTTCTTCTTTGATTTCTAAGTTGATATCCTTTGTTTTCCCTTGACTCCGTGCTCATCTGTCTGGAGTTTGAACTCTCTCCTTTATCAAATCCTAAACCATGTTTTTCATCAGAATTCCTTTGGTTAGCAATCATTTCGTCAAGCTTTGTAGTACTTATCCTAATTTTTTCTTCAAAACTTCTGGCCTTTTCCAGATCTATTTTTCACAATCAAGTTTAGATCATCTTCTACTTTTGTTCTTTCTATAACTTTTGCTTCCAAATCATTTAGGGCTTCATTTGTTGTTAGCAATTGGTCATTGACTTCTTTGTATCTATCTTTGAATTTCTTGACTTGCTCCTTCAGCTTTAAAATGCATTCATCAGCTTGCTTTAGATTCTCCTTCAGATCTCTGATCTCTACTTCAAAATTTTCAAGATCCATGAGAGCTGCTTCTAGTTGGTTGTATCTCTCATAATTTCCATACCTTCTTGCTGCCATGATCACACTATCCCAGATCTTCCTTAAGTTGTTAAACTTTTTCCAAGGAACCTTGCTCTGATACCAATTGTTGAGGGGGAGGTGAATTAGTGTTCTATAAATCTTTTCTTGTACTTTTACTTTAGCCATTTAAAAAGAATAATCCAACAGAAGCAAAATATACAACTGAATAGTATCCACAAAAGCATGACACATAACACCAAGATTTTACATGGAAAACCCAAAGAGGGAAAAACCACGGAGAGGATTAGCTCTCATATATATATTGCAATCTTTACAAAAATGATGCTCATGCTTAGTCACTCCACGAGCCTAACATACTAGCTCACTGCCATGAAGTACAACTAAGTCTAGCAGGCTCACTACCTCAACCCTAAACCTAGCAAGATTACAATAAGGGCTATTAAACCCTGAGGGTTGTTAAACCCTATTGAAGGCTTACTACCGCCTGACTGCCTTGAAGATGAACACTTGCTTCCAATCAAATTGCACATGAGAACTAAGTACTACTTAAGCATCTGCCACTATGCCAGGGTGCAGTCATTTAACAATTGTATTCTGAATCCCAAGTCTTCATTGCTGCTGATCCTCTAACTCTGCTCCACTATTCACATCCTCACATCACACACATATACTACCCCACCACACTCAAAACTGAAGGTCATCGCTCTTATATATATCTGCCTCATGATTTAATCCATAATTAGGTCACCATCCAAGAAGTGAAACATGTACATAAAAAGATGTACCTTGTCGCTCAATCCAATGCACTATGTGTTATGTGAACCCAAATCTTCTCCTAAACATGTTCATATAGGTCTGCTCTAATCATTGAATTACTTACATAGATCCTCCATACATTAACTCTTCTTCGCACAATGATTTATATACATGTCGGCCTCTTCCTTAAGAGTATGCTTAACAACTTCATTTGTTGACTTACAACTTTTACTGAGGATCTCAAAATACTTCCAGAATCATATCAAGGACTCTTTACACATTCTCAATCTTACCCTCAAAATGCAAGGCATGATATCATCTTGTGGAGAAATGCAGACCATCAGAACTCAGACTCTGTCTCTGTCAAACTCTGTCAAACACTATGCCAATACTTAGTATCTTGTAGCTAACCTTCTGGTTGACTTCAAATCTCCTAACTCTGGAATAAGACACTTCAAACAAGTGTTTACAACACCTTGAGACGACATAACAAAAAACTTATTTGTAGAGGAATGTGGACCACTGCACTAGACCCTGTTCATTATTCCTGCTATACCTTTGCTTTCCCAGACTTAGACATTTCTTCAAGATGACTTTCGAAGAGGATTAGGACTTAATCTCTGAGGCATAATACTGTCAAAAAATTAAGAACACCATACTTGAACCGCATTACTGGACATCATCTGCGGAGGCATACTATCCAGCTTACTATCCTTTACTCTGCATACTTTCCATAGTCATTTTCTGTCAATCAGACCTGGAATATAACATGTTCTTCCATAGATATCTCTTCTTATCATGGTGATAGGATCTCTAAGCCTTGTTGCCATCAATGACAACATACAGATCCATATCAAAGTAGTGTCTCTTGCCAACAATTTCACACTCACCTCTTACCTTCACAAATGAATTTGATCTTCTATAAATATCCTTTGCAACACTTTAGAACACTGATTAGGTTGGCATCATAAACATCATTGGATGAAATGTGTAACTCTTCACAATTCAGTATCAATACATACAATATGATAGGAAAAATTGTTGTTGATCTCAGGACCTTATGAAAGGGGGCAAGGCACATCTATCCATACCTTCCAGAGTTAAGGAAACTAATCAAGATCCTCCTTACATATCAGATTCTTAGTATGTCGGCTCAAACTGCTCAGGACTGCTAATTGTGCATCTTCATACTACCAGGGAGAAGCCAAAGTCTCTATGTAGACCAAGAATTCAATCATACATGATCTCAAAATCATTCTTACACCTTACTGTTGAAGTATCATCTCACTCTACACATTCGCAAAATAGGAAACTTGACGAACTGTAGGAAACAGAGCATTCCAAACCTCATGTGATACTCCATAACTCAAGATATATGATTGTAGTGCATTACAAGACCATAAACCTTTTAGGATTGATCTTAATCATCATTATATTTTCCTTACTAGATCCACACATCTTTATCTAGTGATTTTAGAGGAATAAAAGGGCTTGACAAAGGTAACCAGGAGTGCGGGGAATAGTTATACTCAAATCTTCACTTACAGACTTAACTACTTGATGTGATACCAAAAAATGGAATTTATCTACATGTGGATCACACTTGAGATACCTTAGAACATGTAATACCTATGCACCAACTTGTATGATTGAGTTGTATGTATGTCATCCTCCACAAAACTCAAACTTGTGTAATTAGGCTCCGGAACAGACTGTATTGCCCCTATCACTTGAGTGCTAACTTTGCGGACTACCAGACCACTTGATACTTCATCATAGCATGCCTTATACATCTATTATGCTTTCCTCAGAACCGCATGATTAGAGCTTTCTCTGTGGAGAAATGTGGACCAAAACAAGGTGACTCTGCCTTAGGATATACACTGTGAATGCCTTAGTCAAATCTCTGCTTCTTATCATTAAGTGCGGTATTCCCAACTGATGAGATATACATGTGGGGATACTAGAAACATGCAAGGACTTGAGTATTTACCTCCACATCATGCTCAAACATAAAAACTGATCACCTTACCATACTTAGATTATTTTCTCTTCTCCCAAACTGGTTTGCCTTGACCATGTTGACTCTTCCTCTGTATAGGTCTACCTATACATTTCCATATACTATGTTGACATCGATGACAACACATATTTCCAACAATAAGGATACTCCTTTTGTTTGCAGTGTCAAGTTTGTGGAAAGGATAAAAATTCACCTTAGTCCCTTATACCATGGTGCATAATATCCTCTTGCTATATCAAACTAGGGTTGTTATACACATTATACCAGCATAACCATCTCCTCTCTATCCACTATATCCATTATGACTATCTTCCATTCTTAACCCTTAGCCTTTTCCATCCTTTCTCTTATCCAATCTCTTTCATCCATTTCGAGAGCATATCCATGTTCTCCTAACCCACCTATCCTCTTGAGGGGGAATCCCATCCTTACATTCATTCTTCCTTGTCACTCTCTCAAGTGGCTAGGGCATCTTTTTCTCTTCATCCATACCTTTTCTTCTTTGAGATGATGTTACTTCTCTTAGTCACAACATCATATCAAAGAGGAGCAAAATCTAGACACCTAAATTTGACCATGTCTTATGACATTACCTTTGACATTCACTCGCATCCTTTTGTGAAACTTAGTGACACCTTGTCCTAGGTCCCCTTTCATGACCTCTTACATCATTCCCATTAGTTAAATAAATTATAGTTATTTAACTAATTCCTCTTATCCATTTATCCTCCTCTTACATCAAATTAAATAAATCTTATTTATTTAAATCCATTGGTCCTCCATTTGCACCAAATTAAATAAATCTTATTTATTTAATCCCATTTTCCTTCATCATCCAATTTAAATAAATTAAATATTTATTTAAATTCCACATATCTCTCATAATTTAAATAATTTTATTATTTAAATTATTTATCCCCACTCACATCCCTATTTTTAAACTCATTAAATATGCATCATAAGCACTTCCTCTCCAAAATCAATTAAAAACCCTATTTATTCCCACTCCCATCCTTATTTTAGTCACCTGTCACCCTCATTCATGGTGTTTCATGAGCATTAAAATTGGCTTTCAATCCTAGCCATCCACCTCATCCCTCACCCTTCTAATCCTAGCCATCCATTTGATTCCCTCTCTATCTATAAAATAAACTTTTATTTCATTTTCGACCACTCACACTCTCTCATCAAAATTTCATATGCACGCTCATATCGCATATTATCATTTTCTATCAAGGTTATGCTAGTTGTGTGAGCAACCCATAATACATCCATAGGACAAATCCAATGGAGCTTGGGTGAACTCCATTGTGTACTATCAGAAGTCTAACTTTGTGTAAGGTTTGAATGTATATTTCCAAGTTCATTTTTATGTTATTTGATTTGCATGATTTTCAGGATTTCAGTAGGGAAAAGAACCAGCAGAACAACAAAAATCTAGAACAAACCAGTAAAGAGCTAGCACAGAGTCAACAAAGAGATAGTTACATTTCAACAAGATTCCTTAGGCCTTTGATGGCCTTCCATTTTCTACTCAGGTACTCAATTTTGCCAGACAAGGAGAAATCTTCAGTCTCAGCAGTGTCTTGAAGGGGGACCTCCACCTTGGTTTTATCTTTATCACTCTTACCTTTGGATCTTGTTCTGTTGGCTGGGCCAATGCTACTTGTAGTTTTCTTAGGAACCTTATCCTTGGAGTTGGTAGCCTGCACAAAAAACTACACCTCACTACTCTTCCTTTTCTTCCCACTCTTGCTTTTCTCACTATCTTCCATCTCATATATGGAACTATCCTCTTCTAGCTAGCCCTCATCTTATCAAGCTTGGACTGGAAGACATATAAGGTAGTAGCTGAGTTCTTAACCACATTCCTACTAAATTCAATAATTTCATTCATTTAGTTATGTGATGCTTCTAGTTTGACTGTGTGTGCTTTTTTTTTTAATCGACGTTTTGGATCACACTCTGTGATCCATCATCAGGATGAAAAGAGAGAAGTAGTGAGAAGTGTTTGTAGAGATGGTTACTTAAATAGAGAGAGAGGGAAGTGTGGGCACAGTGATCAATAAGTACAAGGTAATACTAATAAAGATAATTAAATAACATAAAGAAGGAAAAAAGGTAAAAATAAATCTACAAACCTGCAAAAAAAGGAAAAAAGTAAAAAAGACAAAGGAAAGGATAGAATTAAGTGGAAAGTGGAAGGCAAAAATTAAGAAAATATAAATAATATATAAATAATTAAGTGAGAGATAAAGAGAATATATAATTAATATTTAGATAATTAAATGAGAGAAATTGCATATATATATATAAAAGAACATAACCATAAGATATATAGAAAGGCAATAGATAGAAGGGTAAAGAAGATCAACCAAAGACATCCAATAGACAACCTAGGCACGAATATAGACAAAAGGAAAAAATTAAAGGCAAATATAAACACATAAGCACACATAAATTAAATAACAATTTTCTGTTGATTGGTCTTCATGGTCTCCATCCAATGTTCTAAGCTTTCCCACATGTAGAAAGTGGTTGTGAATTTGTCGGCTTCCTTTTAGATTTCGTCGTCCTCTTTTTCAAAATCCCACACTTTGGGTTTCTCCATGTCCGCCTTCTCAAGTTTTTGAATCCTGTCCATAACCACTTTGAACTGAGACATGAGCCATTTTAGAAAGTTGTTTTGTAACCCCAAGGCATTCTAAAAATTTTGCATACCATTATTAATCGTGGCTAGATTATTAGCCAGTCTAGAACAATTGTTATAATGATTAATAGAGTACTCAGGGGTGCAGGCTTAGGAGGATCCATAGGTTTCTTTCCTTTAGAATTAGTAGCACCATCAGGGGAGTCTGCAGCAAGCTTTGAGGCAGAAGAGCTAATATTCAACCCAGATTGAGAGCAATCAGGAGCATGAACCTCACTATGAGAGATGGGATGCTCAGGGGGGCCTCTTGGGAAGATAGATCTTGAGTGGGTTTATTAATTCTACCTCTAAGCTAGGGACGTTGACTTCCTTTAGAGGGGCCGAGAGGGCTACACATACTAGTAGGGCTAATAGGGCTCTCCTTCTAACATTTAACAACCCCTGGAGAAAAAGAAACCTTCTTCATTTTTCTAGTGGCAAGCTCATAGGGGCTCTCTAAAGTATTATTAACACCAAAATTAGCATTATCAAGTGACTTGATATCCATGGTTTGATCTTTCACTCTTCTCTTGGACTGATGAAGAGATTCCTCCTAAGCACAGACTCTGGGGAGGCCACCAGGTTTTTGGAACTAATGTCATAGTGGGGGTTCATCACAACCTCACTCTTGTCTTTCTTATTACTCTTAATCTAAACATTTTGTATCTCCATATTATCAGTCTCCATGTCTAGAGACTCCAAAGGGTTCTTAACTTTACCATCTAGGTCATGGCTAGGGGTAGGGCCAAGTTTTCTTTTCCTTTGTTCTTTCACACCCTTAGTAGTGTCATAGTCTGTAGAGGTTTGACCATATTTGAGATCATCATCCAAGGGAGAATTCCCACCCCCAACCTCAATATTCTTTTTTCCTTACTGGCAGAATCTTTGGAAGGGTGTTGGTCTAACAAGGTAGGGTTAACAATTCTGGGAAGGCAAGGAGAGGGTAGGGTTCTACCAAGTTGGAACCTATAGAGTCTGAAAATAAGCCCCTTATGTAAAGGCAAGGTTTTCTTCCCTATAATAACCTGAATTACAGACTCTTTCAAGGATGAATGGACCCAATAAGTATTTAAGTTTAACTCCATGTCTCATATGGTTTACCATAGGAAATAAGTAGGAATAAAAGTTCTTGTACCTGCCTTCCAAGGTAATAAACCTCATCATAGCTTTAGCGACATCCTTCCACACCCCAGGCAAGTCTTTTCTA
This sequence comes from Cunninghamia lanceolata, assembly GCA_027924645.1. NCBI lineage: Eukaryota > Viridiplantae > Streptophyta > Pinopsida > Cupressales > Cupressaceae > Cunninghamia > Cunninghamia lanceolata. Next base: position 7,178,001 of record BSBN01000404.1, read on the forward strand.
TTGAACCCATTCTAAAGCCTTTCAACCTTCTCTCCTAGCAATAGGAATCTTTCCATCATGCTGTGATTATGGCCTTTGATATTCTTTGGAAGTCTCACACCTTCCTAGTTGAGCCCTGTTGCTGCAGCAATTAGTTCTTCAGTGACTTCAAAGCCTAACCCTCTCACTTCAACCTTCCCCACCTTCCATGACATAGCAAATTCCATAGATAAATTGGAATCAATTTCATTCATTACTTCGAAGTAATGGACGATATTTCCCCTGGTTAAAATTTCCCACACTTCCTCCTTGCTTCTTATAGAATCATAGTTAGAGGGCTCTATGTGGATTAAATCCCCTCCCATGGTGTGTAATCTCATGGAAATACCTAGCTTGTTGTTATATAAATTGTAGAGCAAAGGAAAGAAATACTAAAGATCCTGCAAATGTAAAATGTGAATGGAAGAAAACCTATCATTAGCAATGGTGTCATACTTTGAGAGAATTATCTCACTCATGTACGTTACATGGAAAGGGTTATGAGCTTGCTGGAATGTAGTCATTAGAGTTTAATTCAATAAGGTACTTGCTCCTGATATGAGGAGGGATGGATTTTAGATCATTCCAATTCTTCAAGCCTTCAACATCTTTGCTAAAGGTGATGAATAGGTTGGCAATAGAATTGTCCTCCCTACAATTATGCCTAACTTTAGTATCTTCAAAGGAAGATATCAAGGTCTTTATATCTTCAACTATATATTTATAAGACCAATGAGGGTCAACTTTGGAATTAATCATGTCTACTATGTTTTTTGAATCTCCCTCTATAAAGAGTTTGGATATTCCCTTGTCCTTAGCCAATTTGACCCTTTGAAGGGCAATCAACACCTCAACATAGTTATTAGTGTGGTGTCCTAGCTTCTCAGAGAATGCTCCTGAGAACCTACTTGTTGAATCCCTAAGGATTCCACCCCCACCTGCCTAACCTAGGTTCCCTCTAGAAGATCTGTCAAAGTTCATTTTAAACCATCCTGGATCAGGGGGGCGCCAGTAAGTAATTAGTTACCGACCCTGATAAAAATTGATTACTGTACCAGTAAATCTTGATGGTAAAAAATATTTACAACTGATGGTGAATTCCTCATCCCTTATGAATGATTTACAAACAATATTAGGAGTAATTAAATACATAGGATTTACAAGGTTGATGGCACATTAATCCTAACATTCTCCCACTTGACATCATACATTGTAAACACATCCATAGGAAAACATAAGTTGACTAAATACTATGAACAAGGCCCATGGCCTCCCTGCACCATGTAAACTTTTTTATGCTCACAAGTTTAGTAAGTGAATCTATAACATTATCCTGATTGTCAATTCTTTAGCTTTATCTATCCATTAGAAATCATTTCATGAACAAAATGGTATTGTACATCCACATGCTAAGTCCATGCATGATACATAGGATTCTTGGCTAGCCAATCTAAATAGTCCTACAATCTAAACCAATATCTGTACACAACCTCTATAACCAAATTGCCTCCTTAGAGACATGGGTAGAATCCATGATATACTCTACTTTGGTGGTGGATAAAGCAACTATATGCTACCTCTTACTCATCCAACTCACTACTCCTCCAAATAAAGTAAATGCATACCCACTAGTGGACCTTTGACTATCCAAGTCACCTACCCAATTTGCATCAACAAAACCCTATATGTTCAATGTCTTATCCACACTATTAGTACTAGAATACAACAAATAGTAATCAAAAGTGCCACACAAATATCTTAACACCCTTTTCACATAGTTCCAATGTTCTCTACCAGGGTTAGACATAAACTTGATCGATACTCCCACTGCTTGGGCAATATTTGGCCTAGTGCAAACCATTGTATACATTAAACTACCTACTACACTAACATGTGGCACATTAGACATATCATTTAAATCATCTTTACTCTTAGGACACATATCTAATGAAAGTTTAGTACCAACCAGTAAGGGAATTCTAATTGGTTTATAATCATGCATACTAAATCTATTAAAAATAGTCTCAACATATTTACTATGTGATAACCAAAGCTTTATGTTTACCCAATCTCTTCTGATTTCAATTCCTAATATGTACCTTGGTGCCCTGAGATCTTTCATCTCAAATGCACCTAAAATTTGAGCTTTCATCTCACAAATCATACCCTTGGTGTTATTGAAAAACAACATATCATCTACATACAAGGTAACAATTAGTATATGATCATTAATACATCTAATGTAAACACAATGATCTTCTTTGCTCCTTACAAAACCCAACTTCAAAACAAATGAATCAAAATTTTGATACCACATCCATGATGATTGTTTTAAACCATAAAGAGACTATTTTAACTTGCAAACCAAGTGTTATTTTTCTTTTACCTTAAAACCTTTAGGATGTTGCATGTAAATTTCTTCTTCCAGATCTCTATGCAAAAATATAGTTTTAACATCCATTTTCTCAATTTCAAAATCATTAGTAGCAGCTATGGATAAAATAAATATAATCAAGGATAACTTAGCAACAAGAGAGAATATTTCACCAAAATCAACTCCCTCTCTAGGAGTAGCCCTTGGCCACCAGTCCGGCCTTGTACTTTTCTAATAAACCATCTACACCAAATTTCTTCTTGTAGAACCACTTACATCCAATGGCCTTCCTTTGGGCAAATGAACAAGATCCCAAGTGTCACACGAGTCTAAATACATCATCTCCTCCAACATGGCTTGTTGCCAAGACTCACTATCATCAATAAGGATAGCTTCCCTGTAGAGTCTAGGTTCATTGTCAATACTTAATAAAGCAAATATACAATGGAAATCTGGTGGGCTATACATGTCAACTGGGTTTTGTTTTCTTGTGGATCTCATAAGAATAGGAGTATGGGGCTCTTCTTGTTCTTGAGCTTGCTCAATTTCTTCTTGGTTATCTTCCCTAACCTCTTCAGTTTGCTCAAAAACATCAGTTGAACCCTTGTCTTTGTCTTCTTCCTCCTCATCCCCAAATCCATCTCTTTGTTCTTCCTAAGGTGCATCTTACTGCTTAATCTCAAAGTGCACTCTCCTTTTCTTTTATTTATATTTTTGCTATTCAGGGTCAGAATAGCTCTAAGTTCCTTGAAAATCACATATCTATAATAGATAACTTTCATGGTTAGTAGATTCCAAAGCTTATAACCTTTAACATTCTCACTGTATCCAATGAAAATACACCTTTTATCTTTTGGATCCAACTTAGACCAATTTTCTTTAGGTACATGAACATAAGCCACATGACCAAATACCTTTAAAAGGGAAACATAAGTTTCTTATCTATCCACACTTCATAAGGTGTCAAATCAAGAGTCTTACAAGGAGATCTATTTAACAAGTAATGATCAATACTCACATCCTCTACCCAAAAGCATATGTCCAATTGTGAACCACTTAACATACTTCTAGCTCATTCCATAATTATCTTATTCATCCTTTCTGCCACCCCATTCTGTTGACGAGTGTACGGAGTAGTCTTCTGTCTGAAAATACTTGCATGCTTACAAAACTCATCAAATTCCTTAGAACAGCATTCCCCTCCATTATCAAATCTAGAAACCTTTACCTTACAATTTGATTTCTTTTTTACTAAGGCTTTAAATTCCTTAAACTTAGTGAAACTTTAGATTTATGTCTCATAAAATAAATTTAGGTAAAGATTGAAACATCATCAATGAAGGACACAAAATATCAATATTTTCCAATAGATTCAATATCCACATGACCAAATACATCCGAACGAATAATTCATAATTTAATCTTAGCTTTATTACTACCTAAAGGAAAAGATGCTCTATTTTGTTTACCAAACACACAATTTTCAACGAAATCAAAACTCTCATCAAAGTAAGAAAAATTTTCTAACAATTTCTTCTTTAAAATGTTTTTTAAACCAATCTCACTTATGTGGCCCAATCTATGGTGCCACAACATACATGTATTTTTAGTTTTCTCGGTTACATTGGTAGAGTTAAAAATAGTGGTGGCATCTAGATTAAACATAGTTCCCATTCTTGTCCCTCTTGCTATCATGAAACTCTCTCTCACCAATTTGCAACCATGCTTATTAAATGTTAAATACATTCCTAGATCATTCAACTTAGATACCAAAATTAAATTTCTAGCTAATCCAAGAATATGCAAAACACTAGGGAGGATTTTTAACCTCTCATCACTAAAATACAACTGTATCTTTCCCCATCCAACAATGAGATATGATCTATTTTCCCCAAGGTATACTTCTCATCCATCATATTCTTCATATTTAGAAAACCACTCCTTATGAGGCGTCATGTGATAGGAGCATCCTGAATCAATTAACCAATGTTCATTAGATATAATATTATAAGAAGAAATAAAAGCTTCATCACCTGAATTAGAGGACTTCTCTATGGTGAAATCCCATTGTTTCTTTTTGTTTTTGCATTCCTTCTTCACATGTCCTCTTTTACCATAGTTCCAGCACTTCACTTTATTCTTCTTACTTGGAGTCTTATTTCTTCCCTTGGACTTGTCATTAGGCTCCTTCTGATCTCCCTTAGATCCTCTTTCCTTGGACCTTCCCTTAACATGGAGAGCATCCTTTGAACCCTATGTAGTGGCTTTCTTCCTCATTTCCTCTGATAACAAGGTTGCAACAACATTGTCCATCTTCAGAGTATCTGAAGGGTTAGCACTAAAGGCAAGAATCATGTTCTCACATGACTCAGGTAAAGAACATAGAAGCATAATACACTTATCTTCATCATCTATCTTAACATCAATAAAAGATAATTGACTCAAAATAAAACTAAATGCATTCAAATGCTCTGTTATCAAATCATCCTCCTTCATTTTAAGAGAAAATAATTTTCTTTTCAAATATAATTTATTTACTACTCTTTGCTTGGTAGATCTCACCTAACCATTTCCACAATGAATATTTCAGAGGTTTATTAGCTACATTCAACAAAATAGAGTCTAAAAGACAAATCCAGATGGTCCCCTGAGCTTTCTTGTCCAACTTTTCCCAGGTGTCCTGACTAGCACCTAGTGGGAAACTTTCCTTTGATACAACATGCCACTGATTTCTCTCTTCTAGAAGATCCTTTAATTTTAGCTTCCACATCTCATAACTGGTTCCATTGAACTTCTCAATGCCCAAACAATATGAGGATGTAGCCATGACTTCTACACACAGATCTACAAAATAAATTCAACTAGAACTCCCACTACAGCTCTTAAAACCTTCACACTTCCACCTAAGAAACAAAGTTGGCTAGGCTCTAATACCAAATGTTAGAAATAAAGGTAACTAACACATATGGAAATATGAATTCAACTATAAATATGATCTTAACCAGTAGTAAACCAAATGGAGATTGTAGTAAAATAAATCAACAACACAAAGAAATATGGAACAAAAGAAATAAACACACAACATAGTGTTTACATGGAGAACCCCTTTTGGGAAAAAACTCCACTAAGAAGAGAGGCCTATGTCTATATTATCTTTAGAAATAGAGATTACTTACAATCCTTGCTTTCTCGGGCAGGGGCCCTGGCTCGATTGGCTAAGTAATTCCGGTGCGGTAAAGATGGTCACGAGGTCCAGTCTCCCCCCTGCCCACCTGATAATTGTAACCGGTTCATAGCTCCGGTCAAAAGCGTTTACCCATGAATAAAAAAAAAAACAATCCTTGCTTTCTCCTCTTTAGTCTTCACTCCTTCGGCACCTACAAATAGAGTTTTCACTCTAACTCATTATGTTACATTTCTACCACCATAACCTTGGTTTATATAGCATTTTCACCCTCTAAATGGGGTGTCCAAGTTGGTTATCATATCCCAATGCCTTCCTTGGGAAAATCCAAGCATTTATGACATAAAACAATGTAGGTTGTAACCCCATTACTCACCTCTTACACATGGACAACTAATTGTCCTTATGGACACCTAATTTGTCCTATCTTGCAAAGTAGTTACCGTCTTCATGTGGAGGTGTTATAACCAACAAAAACATCATTACAAGTGTCCAAAACAACCTCATGAGGAGTTGGGCACCCAAAACAACCTTAACCTCCAAGATTCTCTTCTAGTAAATAGTAACTTCATGTTTGTAAGTAATTAGTTATTGACCCTCAATAAAAATTAATTACCATACTAGTAAATATTGATTGTAAAATATATTTACAACTAATGGTAAATTCCTCATCCCTTATGAATGATTTACAAATAGTATTAGGAGTAATTAAATACATAGGATTTACAAGGTTGATGGCACCTTAATCCTAACATATACATGGCTTTATCCTCCAAAATCTTTTTGGTCCCTCTATTCCATGATGTTGAACAAATATTTCACTATACTCCATAACCAATCAATTAACAGATAATCTATGCATGACAAATTTTATTGCGTGGTTATCCACAATGTCAATAAATGAGTTTCCATAGAACTTTGCATTATATGTACAAGAAACCACTAGGTGTGGGTAATAATGAGGCTAATTAAATAGAAATAAATTAATTTTCTACATGTCACTGTCAATAGCGTTATGATATAAATTCCATGTGTCGATTCCAATTTCAAGTTTCTCATACATAGAATTATGTTTATGAAATTCAACACACCATTCATAGTAGTATGTGTCATTTGCAAAACTCAAAATTGTCAATTCTTGGCATAATACATTCAAGTTGACAAGGGTTTGTATTTCTTCATTTTGAGAATCTAGAAGAAATAACATCCTACATAGTCATACACAAATAAATTGTCTATCATACTAAGAAGTGAAGAGAAATAACATCTTGCATAGTCATACGCAATTTTCATACAACTTTTTTGATAAAAATAACAAATACTTGGTAACTTACCTTCTATGTGTAGCTTCCATGATGAGTTCCATCATTAATTTTTAGACTTTCTCTTGACTCTTCTACTGTCTAATGCTCAATAATGCAGTACTGAAGTAACTGAACCTAAGTAGTAAGTTTTATATTTTTCTAGATTTCTGAAGATTGAGACAAGTGCCAAGTATACACATTGCAACTAAAACAATAAACAATGATATAAATAAAAGTTTTGTAATTTTAGTACAAGTGATAAGAAAATTGAATGATTCCATGCAACTTCATTAAACTGATTCCATCCATGCCACTTAATTCTAATAAAATATTTAATGGCCATTGGCTGATTTTAGAGGTTTCTATTCCTAATATCTTGTAAAGATTAAGGTATTTCTACCAAAGCTATAAAACATTCCTTCCATTCCAACCTTATAGTCTAATGTTTATTTTCATCATAAATGATCTTGCCTCAGATGTATCTTCAACAATCAAGATCAATATTCAGTGTGATTTGCCAACTGCAAGCTTTGCACCTATTCTAAGAACTTTAAGTTCAAATTTAGGTGTATCAGAACTTTGGCCTGGAATAGAACATGTCATTGATCTATGTTCATTAGACGATGTAAAATTTATCAAACAATTCAATCTTTATAAAGCTAAAAATTTGTCAAATAGCTTAATCATTATCATTTAGCGTATAATATCTTTGTCATCCATGTTATGAATTTTTTAAATTATCAGCAAATTTGCCAAGTAATTAATTTTATATTTTGAATATATCTATAATTCACCACCTAACTTATTATTTTGAATATATCTATAATTAACCAACAAAATTATTTTATTTTTTCAAAAAATCATTGCTATAGTTGGAAAATTTTCAATACCTAACCTAGGTGCCTCTCTGCAGTGTTCTACAATGAAACATTATAAAAACCTATGAGTTTTCACTTCGAGCCAATTAGATCTCCTTTCGCTTGCCCAGCTTGAGTGTTCTTGTTACTCACTTTTTGCGGCTTGGCCTGTTTGTACTTGTTTTTAAAATTTATTCATGGGAGCTACCCCCTCACGGTAGCAATTTGTCAAAAAAAAAATTCAAAAAATCTATAATCTAACAAAAATTGACAATGTGAACAAATTTGAAAAAATTTACCATGATTTTTTTCCTAAAATAGGCATACATTTGCCAAAAAAATATTTCCTCAGGCTAAGATTTGCCAAGATTTCATATCTTTTTTTGGGGGGGGTCGAGGGGGGTGGGGGGTCTCAAAGTTATCATTTTGTCCATCCTCTCCTAGGTAAATCCAAGCCAAAGGAAAGTCAAGAAAGGAAACTCCTCTAAATAAAATAATAATTATCCCAAACCAAGCAAGGCCAAAGTCAACAGTTACAACTTAAACCAAATAAATGGATTTACATAAAATAATAAAATAGTTTAGTAACCAAAACATATCCATGTGAAGCCACATGGGTGCACTTATTTTTCCAAGGTAGAGTGAGAAATACTCCAATGCAAAAATTATATACATAAATATCTAAAATCCATTCAAGTGGATTAGAAAGCCATTTGAGTCAAATGGAAGTTTCCACAAGCTTCCAACCCTATCCAAAAATAGAAATTCACAATTAAAAAATAAAGAAGATTGAATTCTAAAATTTAACTTAAATTAAATTAAAAAATAACACATTATTCCATCCCATTCCAATGAGTGTGGAACACATTCCAAGAAATGTGGAATAGATCACAACTATATATAGAAGGCACAATAACTAAGGAGATAATTTAAAGATAACACATATGTCACTGGGTGACACTTGACCAAATTTACATGGTAACATCAGTTACACATGTAGTGGTTTCATTACTCCATGAGGTGGAGAAAGATGGTAGGTGATCCATGACTAATTTCTCCACATGCCTCCTATTGACTAATACCTCTCAAAATCTCACATACTCAATGCACACATTAAATTTCACTCAAAACTCATAGTCGAAGCACAATAGCTTCATCCAATATATTCACATGATCGTATACATGTACACATGCTCAATCTTAAACATGGAAATCAATGCATTTGACACACCACATAGTAGATTACTCAATGCAACATATGCACACTACAAATCATTATAAACAATCATATCATCCAAACACATCTTGTCTAATTCAACACATTATTTAGTCTTAGTTACACCACATATCAATACACTAATCATAATTAGTATCAAAATCAACATATGAATGATCCTCAAAACTAGCTCATACAAGCATTTAAAATGGTATCACAATAGCCTAGTATGGTCCTCAACCATAAACATCAAAGCACAGATATAAGTCACAAATATATGATCAATGTAATATAAGGGGTTAGCATCAATACATGATTAAAATCTTTTTACATCATTAATCCATTGCATACACTCATATATATAGTTTGGCTATCTATCATTTAGGTCTTGAAACATGCCAAAGCATAAGAATCATAACCAATAAGAGTACAACAAGAGCCCTAGAATTGCTGGGGCTTTACATCCCTTTCCCCTTACTATAGACTTCGTCTTGTAATTAACCATGGGTGGAACATAAGTACAATCACAAACCTCGTTGCATAACCTGCAAAGTATATTAACAATGTATAAAGGCAACCCAAAGGTTGAATCAATACCAAGTTCACCCACACAAGATAGAGTTACTCAATAACCAAGGTAACCAATAAAGATGAATAATAACCAACTTATCATGTATACACAAGCCACACATAATAAACAATCAAAAGGATTAACTAGCATGTACACCACTCATATGGTACTCGTATAAAATGTCATCCATAAGGCACATAACATAGGATATTGTTTTTTATTAAATGAGTTGGAGAAGAGGGTCCAGATCCCTTTACAAAAGATGCCATAAGGGTAGAGCAAAAAAGGTCCCAAACGGCCAGAAATAGCACTTAGTAGCAAACTAACAACAAAACTCAAAAAAAAGAGTTCGAAACATTACTTAACCAAAAACAAGAGAAACTAAGAACAAATATCAGCCTAGACTTATGTGAGGAATTTGTACATTTCCTCATGTTTACCCATGTAATCAATGCCAGCACCATGATTCTTTAACTCCAGCTCCTGTAGCACTGAGAGTGTAGTGGTTGAAAGGTGGATGACTTTGGTGTTGAAGCACACCATCACCTTCCAGTTATTCTCAAGCTTGACCACCTTGGCCTTGAGGATAGACACCTCCTTAGCAGTTTTCTCACAAATATCACCTCTTCTCCTTCTTCTCCCCTACAAGTTGCTCCTGAACAACCACGTCAATCTCCTTATCCTCATCCTCAAAATCAGGAGCATTCATCTCTGGGAACAAGTGGTTGCCCTCCTCTCCTTTCATAGTATCCTCAGGAATATCATCATCCTCCTCATCCAGATTATCCTCATCATACTGGGAATCACTTGAAACATTAATTTCTTTTTTGATAGGTGTTTCAATACTAGCTATCCTATTGGACCTTCTCACATTCAAGGCTTTTTTAGCTTTGGTATCGATAACCTTTGCTTTACCCTTAACATCTACCTTAGGCTGATTGACATTGGGTGAAGCCAATATGTCCATGTCCACAAATTTGGTATCTTCAACAGGGTACTTGACCCCCTCTCCTTTTGCTTTCTTGTTGGTTTGACCCAAATGCCCTACAAGACTCCTTTTAGCCAAGGATTTTTCACCCTATTTGAGGCTGTAGAGACCCATGACTGCCTCCTCCTAGGCCCTAGATTTTTGCTTTGAGACTTAGGACTATTCCCTTAGGAGGGGGTTTAGTTTTAGAGGTAGAACCCTTTTGACTATCCCCAATTTCCACCTCTTCAATCCTGGCATGTCCAGGGGAGTTTTAGACATGACACCCTTTGGAGTACCAACTTCATCTAACTACAGACTAGTAGGCTTTTTCATTTTCCTTTTGGAACTTGGGGGGTGGGGGGGGGGTTTCCACACATTTCCCAGTATCAATGCCACGGTGAGTCTCCTCAACCAGGTTGGCCTTAATAGGCTTCAAGAGGAAGAGAGTGAGATGGAAATGATATAAATGGAAGATCAACCCTTGATGAAGGGGAATAGTAAGTTTATTGGGGTTCTTTGCATGGGCTTCCTTGGCTTCACGAGTAGAGGATTCAAGGGAAGACAATAGGTAAAAGGGAAAGATGATTAAAATCTTATGCCTAAAGTGGTTCAATAGGGTGAAATGGTAATGGTACTATAGAATTTTAACTGCCCTTACAAAGTAAAATACCACATAATGACCAGACATAATGGTTTTGGAAGTTCCTCCCTCTCGAAACCACCCTAAACCTTGACCAGGGCTTCACCATCTTTGAAAACATGGTCATGCTTTCAGTATCTAGCACTTTGTTGTGCCTACGTAGCTTCTTCCCCTTGCAATTCAAGTCAGTAGCCTAGCCAATAACTTCCTCATTCACTTCAAAGCCAATCCCATTTTGCAAGTCCTTTTCCCATGAATACACACCTAGTGCAAAATACAATGTATAACATATCAAGGATATTTTCTTTCTATATTCACACAAACATTAATTTAATTTTCTCAAATTGTCATTTGTCATCACATAACATCTATTATCTTCTCTTTCATAGTTTTTAAATAATGGTTACTAGTAGATAGAATTAATCATATAATCAAAATCCTTTTAGCTAACGTGCATTTTCATCTTTAAGTAATTTCAATAGAAGTTTAATCTTCACCAATCAATTAGAATTAAGTTAGTTTTAGAGAGAGAGAATGTATAGAACAACATGACTAAAACATCATTATGTAAAATAGCATCATGAATACCTCTATAAGGTAACACCACACATCATAACAAAAACAATATACCATCTTTTCATAGTACCAATTATATAATACCAAAGTTGTCATGACTACTAACACTATCTTAATGCTAATATTATCCAACACAAAACATACCATCCATGGAAATATACCAAACAAGAACCAACAACAAACATATACCTAGTATAATATTGAAGCCAAATACCACTACTAATATGTAGTACCAAGTATTAGAACCAAGAGTTGGCACCACTACCAATATCAAGAACTAGATGTTGCATATGTTGTCACTGATGTCAACAAAGTTGTGGTGGATGATGTCAACAGAGTTGTGGTGGATGATGTCAATAGAGTGGTAATCAGTGATGACATAGTAAGTGATCAAAGGAGTAGACAAAGGATTAGTTCAGAAGAGTAGACAAAGGAGTGATGAACAGAGGTATTGTGAAGTGAAGGAGATGGTGATGAAAGTCATGAGCATGTTGTTGGATCAGTATCATCTATATACAATTGTACCTTATCTACTAAAGCTCATGGATAGGTGAAAGTTGTCAGGTTCAAGGTTTTGTTGGCATGAAGAAGTTGTAGTTTCTTATTTTTTTATGAATGAATGTTGCATTCATTACCTCTTATTGAAAATCTTTGAATGAGTTTTTGAAGGAAAATGTAGAAGGTTTCAATTTGTCAAAGGCATAGGAAGTTGCACTGAAGAAGCTCAGAAGAATGCTCTGCATTCCTTCGCATTTGAAGGCATGGCCTTGCAGTTTGAAGGTTAGATAGATACAAGTGTGAAGTATGCATGATCCTAATTTCAGAGTATGAAAGTTAGCGCAAAACTTTCCAGAGCTAGCAGAGTGAAGACGGTAGTACAGTGGTGTTGCAGTTAGAAAGAATCAAAGGAATGCTCCACATTTCTCTGCATTTGAAGATGTGATCTTGCAGCTTCAAGGATAGTTAGATACAGATGAGAGATATGATAAATTCAAGCTTCAAATGCTAAGATGTACCACATAGGTTCTTTGGAGTCAACAGAGCAAGGACAAATCATGTTGCTGATTAGGGTTGTCAAAGGGAGAAAGTAAAATCCATTGCATTTCACTACAATACAATATTTGGCTTTGTTGTTTGGAAGATAAGTTCATAGTCTTCATGTTTTCTCAATTCAAGTTTTAGGTGTTGAGGAGTACCACAAGTCTATTTTTGAATGTATACATCAAGACTGTGTAAGCAGAGTGTGTTAAGGATACTGACTTCAGTGTTTGAGTGTTTGCACTAGCATGAAATAACATAAGTTGGTAAAAGGAGTGTATAGGAATGTTTTGCAAGCCATATAATGTTAATGACATGATCTGCATGATGTAATTTTGTCTCCTCCGGTACCTCTTTAGGTCTGGAGCTAAATGCTTATATGGATAAGTGTTTGTGAAGCCTACATGATATGTTTTGGTGAATGTGCCATGTGTGTGGAAGTGTGCGCCAACAAGAAAGCTTAGGATAATGTAAAATAGGTCATGGTTATCACTTGGTTTGAACCGCATTGGATTTCTACTTACCACAAATGATTTGGGAGTCGACCAGCTAGGCCATTGCATGTTTCATGTTACACGTTTCATCTTAGCTGACAAAGGAGAAAGTTTTGAAGAGTTGCAAAGGATATAAATGAAAGATCAAGTTTGTTGCAAAGTGTATGTGTGTGAGAGAGTGTGTGAGGATGTATGTGCGAGTGTGAAGGAGTATGTGTGTTGTGTTGTGGAAATGTTTTGAAGATAGTAAAGTGGGTTGAGCAAAGGTGTTGAAGTCAGTATGAAAGGAGTTGATGCTACAGAGGTAATTGAATTAGTAGAATTTGTCAAGTGATTTGTACATAGGTTGTAGCCTCTTTTTGTAAGTGTTGTAGCACATTTGGGAGTTGTAGCTTCCTCATCCCCTCTCAGTATATCTGAGTGTTCTAATAATTGGTATCAGAGTTGAGTTCCTTGGTGCAACTAAAGGTAGACCTTGGAGTAGAACACATGGCTCAGAAAGAGTCCTCTTCTAACAAAGCATTGATATTTGATGGAAGTAACTATGCCTTCTAGAGTGTAAGGATGGAAGCCTATCTCACTTTGCTAGGGTATGATGTTTGGAGAGCTACAAAAGATGCTTATACTAAACGTACTCATCCTATTACAAATGCAAATGCAAAGAAGGCCCATGAAAACAATGATAAAGCAAAGAATTCTATCTTAAGTGGTCTAACAAATTCAAAGTTTGTCAAGGTGGTGCAGTGCAAGGCAACCAAGGAGATATGGGATAAGCTCAAAAATCTCTATGAAGGAAATGATAGTGTAAAGCAAACAAAATCACAATCTTATAGAACAATGTTTGAGAATCTAAGGATGAAAGAAGAGGAAAACATTGCTAGCTATTTACTTCGAGTAGATGAAGTAGTCAATGGAATCACAGGACTAGGTGAAGAAATAATTGATTTAGTGGTTGTGAAGAAAGTCCTGAGAACCCTCCCTCACAGGTTTGATTCAAAAGTTTTATTAGAAATGAAGGTGCAAACCACACAACGGAAATCTGATTCAAACCTTATTAATGTCCTCTATATAATGTAGAATTAATGGAGATTGCAACAAAAATAAAACCCACTACACATAAATAACATGCATTAAGAACTAAACACATAACACAGTTTGTAACATGGAGAAAACCTTTTCGAGTAAAAAAATCTACCAAGAAAAGAGGCTCCAAGTTGTATTATCTTCAAATTATGAGATTACAATACTTGCACTTCTTCTTCTTCTTCAGTCTTCAATCCAGTAGTGCCTATTACTCTCAACTCTGATAAAAATGTAGTACAAATATCCTTATAAAAGGGGGTTTCCTTCTAGGGCAAGAAAACTGACATAATATTGACCATCAGATCTGTGACCTAATGATGAATGATTCAGATTTACAATGATAAAATTTTGCTCCGGGGGCACTTCCCTTGAGCCCCCGTCGGGGCGCACAGTCCCTGGACCCCCCACCAGGGGGTTGATCTCCCCAGACCCCTCATAGGGGGAAACCCCCTGCGACCCCCTATCATGGATGAATTAGCATTAAGGACCAGATATAAACATGTGGCTAAAACAAGATCACTACTGGTGAAACCTTTCATCCCTTATGGGTGATTTACAAACAATAATAGGAATAATAAATTACATAGGATTTACAAGGTTGATGGCACCTTAATCCTAACAAGTTTCTGCTATTAAAGAAGCCAAAGATCTGAATAAACTTACCATGGAAGAGCTATTTGGATCTCTCACTGCCTATGAGATGAGAAATGAAGTCCAAATACAAAAGAGAAGTTGCTTTCAAATCTATGAAGAAAGAAGGAACATCTGGTTCATACAGTGAATCTAAGGAAGAAGAGGCAAACTTTGTGAGAAAGCTGAAGAAGGGATGAGGTAAGTATAAAGGTAAGTTACCTTTCAAATGTTTTAAATGTGGAAGATTTGGTCATTATGCTTCTAAATGTCCTTTTGGAGAAAATGAAAATAGCAACAAGGGTTATAAAAGGGGCAACTTCAAAAGTAATCTCTTGTCCAAAGAAGACTACAGTTCCTCAGAAGAAGTAGACCACTACTCATCAGATGATGAAAGAGGAGAATCTCTATTCATAGCTATGGTAATCCCTGATGTCTGACAAGAATATAAATGAAGAAGAATGCGAAGTTGGTATTGAAGGTGAACTTATTTATGCTCTTGAAGATGTGGAATGTGCTAGGAAAGAGAACAAGAACAAAGAGCTCTGATTGAGGCTAAGGCAAAAGAATGCACAAAACTTGAGAAAGAAATTATTTCACTTATAACAAAATTGGAGAAAACAAAGTCAAGAAATCCAAATGATCCTGAAGGAGCAGATCTCATTCCAGTTATGTCTCAAAGAAGAAGGTATGAAAAATCTTTCCATACAAGATAGAGCTTCATAAATAGGTTCAATTATGCATTCTTTGGTTATTGTTTTATTTGAGATAGATATGGTCATAAGGCTATGGAGTGCAAGTCTAGCATGAATAGAAGGAATTTTGTAAGTAGGAATCCTCTTGCTTCACTAGTGGATGTCAATGTAGTATGCCATATTTGCAACAATTTTGGACATATAGCAAGATTGCAAGAGTGGATTAGAAAAATCAAAATCTCAGATGACGAATGTTATTGAGCAAGACAAGGAGAGTGACTCTTCCAAAAGATAGGAGACAAACAATGGAGTTGAAAATTCAATGATTGTCCAAACAACATTTCATGCTTAAGGGTAAAAAAATCTCTGGGTAATATATAGTGGGTGTACAAGCCACATGACAGGTGTTAAGAGAAAATTCATCAATCTTGTTAAGTGGAATGGTGGATCAATTATGTTTGGAGACAATTCATCTACAAAGATTTGTGGAAAAGGCACAATGAGTATTGATGTAAAATAAAAAATAGAAGATGTTCTTTATGTAGAAGGCCTCAAGCACAATCTTCTTAGTGTAAGTCAGATGTGTAGCAAAGGATACAATCTCATATTTCATGATCAAGGGTCTGAAATCAAAAGAGAAAAGTCTAGTAAATTGGTGGCAGAAGGTGCTAGGATAGAGAACAACTTGTATAACCTAAAGGGTGTTAATGAAAGAAGTTGTCTTCTAGGATAGGCAAATGAATGTTGGTTGTGGCACAAAAGGATGGGACATATCAACTTTGACAATCTTGTAAAGATTAGCTCCATACAAGTAGTTAAAGACATGCTAAAGATTATCAAGCTTGCAAGCACCTTATGCAAAGAATGTCAGATTGGGAAGAAAACAAGCATAAGATTCAAGACCAAGGAGTATTCTTTTACAAGGCCATTGGAACAGATTCATAATAACTTATATGGACCTACCAGGACAAAGAGTCTCCAAGGTGAGGTATTTCATGTTTCTTATTGATGATTACTCTTGGATGACATGGGTTACATTATTAAAATAAAAATCAAAAGCCTTGAGTAGGTTTAAGATTTTCAAGTCCATGGTTGAAAAGGAAATGAATTCTAGAATCAAGTGCTTAAGGTTTGATAGAGATGGTGAGTTTACTTAAATTGAGTTTGAAGAATATTATGAAGAACATGGAATAAAGAGGCACCTATCTGCTACAAGAACTCCTCAGTAAAATGGAGTAGTGGAAAGAAAGAATAGAATAGTTCAAGAGATGGAAAGAACAATGTTGAGTGAAGCCAAGTTGCCTGATGTATATTCAAAAGAAGTAGTCCAGACTGTTGTCTATATTCTTAACAAAGGACAACTAAGAGTGAACAACACCAAGACACCTTATGAGCTATGGTATGGAAGACCAGCATCTGTCAAGTACTTTAGGGTTTTTGGAAGTAAATGTTACATCAAAAGAGATGAAGAAGGTTTGGGAAAGTTTGAGTTAAGATATGATGAAGGAATTTTTCTTAGATACTCAACTAGAAGCAAAGCTTACAAGTGCTACAATAAAAGAATGAGGAAGATAGTTGAAAGTGCAAATGTTAAATTTGACAAGGTGTCGTTGTACCTCATCATTTAATCATATTTCAGATGTCAAAATCCAGGGGATGTGTCCTTGGCTGTCTACAATTAGCGATTCTACAGTTACTAGTTTTCCTAGCTAATCTTAATAACTTCTACTAATTTGAAGAGATTGATCTATCTACTTACTAAATGAATTTAAGGAATACTGAAAACAAAATTAAATAGGAAGTTACTTAAAGCAATCTTAAAAACAGTAACATGTATCTATCTATCAAAATCAGTAAATACTTTTCACAGCAAAATCTGAAATAACAAAATAGTGGTACTAGCCTTCTGCCTTGGTGGTGCGAGTGGGCCCTTGCTCCACACCCTTGGGGCTGAAGGCTATAGTAGGGAATCAGCACAAAAGAATAAGATCACAACTAAATTCGGTCCAATTTCATTCACTTTACATTCATGAAAAATATTGATATCAAAGAAACTGAGATTACCGAGAATCAGAATAATCTAATCATTGTATATATTTTCTACTATTTCTATAAGTATATATAAAATGAGTGATGACATATCACTTATCTTATCTACCATTTCTTCTATGAGATGACATCCATCTCTTTATTATGCTAGCTATCTAACTATGGAAAAATAACCATGCAATAAAAGTAGATTGAGTGGAATAGAAGTCCACTCTGAATTCTAAGTTTGAGTCTTATTACATTTGGGCAGCGAGGCCCTGAAAATATGGATATTGAATTAGTTTTATCAGTAACTCATGCAAAAACTTTAAAAAGATAAAAACTCCAGCAGTTAACTAAAGATGACCCTTCACCACTCAGGTGATGATTTGAGTGAAATGAGGGGTATTACGATCACTGCTGAAAGTGCTTGATTGGTAGCTTATGCTTGAAATATGCCCTGCTCTCAGGAGGTGCCAGAGTGTATATCTCTGTCTACAGCTCGGGAGATATGTCTGTAGCTCTAGAGATATGTCTGTAGCTTCGGAGATACCATTGTGACCTTCTTGTTCAGCTCCGCAGATGCTCTAGACTCCTGTCCAGCTCCGGAGAGGCTTTTCTGTTTACTTCAAAACTTCTGATGTCATGGTATTCTGGTATTGTCTCTGGAGATCATTGAAGACTACCTCCGGAAATGCACAAAATTGCCGTTCCGAGCATATACACCTGTTGATTCAAAAAGAGAGAAGTTTTCTGCATTTTTCCATCAACTCCATGCACATTAGTCCTTTAATCAGAAATTATGATCTTAAGTAATTTATCTTCAATTAATCATTATCTAGAGCAATCTTGCTAGCCTATTCAGGTGCAGACACTAAGAAAGATGGGATCAAGAAGGAGAAAAAGAGAGGTAAAAAGATGTATTTCAAGGGTGCTACTTGGCACTCATCATCCCCCCATACCTAAGGTTTGGCAAGTCCTGCTTCTCACAATTTGGATTTATTCTAGTGAAGTAGCCTGTCAATCAAGCTATAATCCTATGCATAGGTAGACCAAGTGGTGCAGTTGGTATTACCATTGCCTCTGTATTGATCAACCTGCTTCAACCAGTCCTGCAATTTCTCATCTTCCATCTGCTCAGCCCAGATAGGGAGTGGTTCAATTATGAGAGGGGGCCTGAACCGTCCACCTATCCATTCCTGCTCATGCTTATCCATCATTTTGGATATTAACTTTGCTTTTCTCATAAATAATTTTAAGTTTGCAAAGGTGACCACCTCTCTCATTTTCTACTCCGAGGTCAAAATATTCCATCTTTTCTTTGCTATGGCAAGTACTGGATTTGCTGAACTGTTCATGAAAAGACCAAAATTGATGGAGCACTCTTGCAAACTTTTTAGGTATAATGGCAAAATTTTGTTCTTACTCTGAGGGTGATAGATATAGGACCTGAATTGGGTCTTAAAAGCATTGGATTGGGACATTCCTTCCTGATGAAGAGATCTATTTCTATATCTTTCTTGAGATGATCTTCCATTCATTTATTCCAGATCTGATGATTCCTCATTAGGGACATAAATGCTTTAAGTTGGTATTCCCTCACAAAATAATTAAGAATGAAAGTTATATTGTTAACACAGAAACCATGCAGATATAATTCACATAGGAAATTCTTGTCTTCATCATTACTCCTTGTATATGCTATCATGAATCCTTCTACTATCTCTGTATTCTCAACCAGGTCAGATAGGACTAAAGAGAATTTCCTCTGCAAGACTCTTTCCTGTAAGAACATAGTATAGCTGGCACTTGGAGGCCTGCAAGATAGAATTTCAAAAGAAAGGGAGGCCATCTCAATGATTTTTCCTTCCAGAGTTTCTATTCTTTTTGTCTTGGCCGTGACTGCCCTTTGTAATTGCAACATAGGCTTGGAAGCCTCATATTCTCTACATTTCTTCTCCCAATGGAATAGGGCCTTAGGAATGTCAATGGGGATTGGACCCACATATGGATCTGTTTGTATCTCCTGCTCATTGGTTGCCCTTGGGCCAACCAACTCTTGAATATATTCCTCCTGATCATCTAGTTTCTTGTTGGCCCAAGTCAACTGTCTATCCTGGCTATGTATTTTCTCAATTAATGCGGCCATTATTATGAGGCCATTGTCTCTAGCCATGGTGAGATCAGAAACACTCTGTGCTGCCTCTATCTCCTTTTCTTTCAACAGTTTAACTGCCTCAGTTTTCTAGGCCTCCAATTCTGCTTCTTTCTCCTGGATGATATGATTTTTGCTCTAGAGCTCTGTTTGTAGATTTTCAATGACTTGTTGTTGCTCCATTTCTACCTCCATTCTAACCTTCTTGAGGTCAGTAATAATCTAATTCTTCCCCCAGAGTAGTCTCTTTAGGTTTTCAATTTCTTCTAACATTTGTTGTTCTTTTGAAATCTCAACATCCTCTTGATCAGAGGGGTGAGGGAAAGTTTCTGCTTCTGCTTCTGTTAGTTGAACATCAAGGTTTTCCATGGCCATCTTCTCTGCACTGTCAACTGCACCCATTTGCCCTATTTCATCTTTTCCTACAGACTCCCTGTCCTAAGGGTCCTCTTGGGATTCCTCTGCTTCTGCTAGCACCGATGAAGGCCCAGCCTTCTCCTCATATGTTCTAAATCCCAGGAGTACCTTAGCTACGAGAGCAGTATCTTTCTCATCCTGTGAGAGCTGTCTTTTCCTTTTGCTTCTCCATAGCAAAGGTGGGGTAGGTGCCTCTGGAGTAGGTCTCTCATCCTCAGAATCTGATGAAATAGTAAGAGCTTGTCTGTGTTCTATCTCCGAAGCATGTGATGGTTCTGAAATTGGACTTGACCCTAGATGGACAGATGGCGTTGGGGAAACTTCTCTTTGTTTTCTCTTCCTGACCAGAGGGATCTCATCTGAATCATGAGATGTTTCTTCAGCCCAGGTTTTCTCTATTTTCTGTCCTAACCTCTCCCCTGTTAATTCCTTAGGGAAAGATTCCTCAGTTGGAGTCATCTTTCTCCTAACTGATCGAGTCATATATGGGGTTTATTCAGGAGTAGATTCTCTAATTTCTTTGCCTTTCTTCTTGTTATCAGGAACAGGGGTTGTAGATGAAGTTGCCTCCTATGAGGACTTCTTTCCTCTTTGAATAGCTATGGAGGAGGTTGAAGGCTCTGTTTCTTCTTCTTGGTGGGTAGAGGAACCCTCACCTTCTAGCTGTGCCCTCTCTAGTTCTCTATCCTGGGAAATTTGTTCAAGAAAATTTTGTCATAATTCTTCCCCATTGGCTTGAGACAGGAAGTGGTGTTTAACTACTAGAAAAATGAGGCCATGATGTTTCATAGGACCCTTGTTTTACTGATATCTTTCTGCAGTTGCCCTGATGGTAGATTAAGGAAATTGGGAATGTTTATGCTAAATTCAGGGTGTCCATTCCCATGTCTTAGAAAAATCAGCATTTTCATTATTAGCCCTAAAACTAAAGAAAATTGACCATCACAAGTGAAATATTTCATCAGCCAAGTAGCTACAGATTGCTAAGGGTTTGGAAGTGTAGACCTAAGAATTCCTTTTACTTCATTTTTATTTGAATGTAGTTGTATTGCAGGTTCACCCTCAACAGAGAAATTCTTAATCAAATCAGCATATAAGTTTTCAGATGATAAACCCTCTCACCTTGTTCAGGCAGCCCAGAAATATGGCTGATAGTGGTTGCAAAGAGATTGATTCAGACTCCTTTGACAACTATTTGATTGTCCCTGAGATTTCTTAGGAATTCATCCACGATATCTTCTTGGAACCCTTCAAATTTTTCTAGGAATTCCAACCATCCTGCAGTTCTCAGAATGTTTGTTGTAGCTTCATTTGGTAAAAGACCCGCAACACCCTCTGGTTCAGACTTCTTCTTTACCCCCATTGCTAAATTGGTTCCACCTTTTGTGCTTAATTCCTCACTCTTCTATCTGCAATTTGTCCCTTCTTCTTAACTCCGTAGGCTCCAGAGGATTGTTCAATTTACTCTGTTCTTCAGGGTATTTTAGAAGTTTGAATGAGGATTATTATGTCTCACAGCTTAGGCTTATGTAAGATTTGCAGATTAGTTAGAGTACCTAGGCGGTCATAAATGCAACAGAGTGATAGGACACTATGGAGGCAAGGTGACAGTATGGCAAAGATGGTGGCATGCATGAGTTTGGAAAAGAAAATGATGGCAGGGGGACGTGTCATAATGACGGCACCCAAAAACAAAAAGACAAGACAGTTGCTATTTAATGTTTAATTTAAGATAGAATTACCTGAATCATTTTTAATGATGAGGAGCGATGTACTTGACAAAGATGCTGCGTCATTTTATGAGACTGCACATGTCGTGGCACATGAGCCACTTTTGGTGGCTTGAGATGACGCCCACTACTCCATTGGTACACGACCTGCAATCATTTCATTGGGTGGTTTGAGAATCCACATTCCTTGGGTGACGTCAGCGCTGTCTTTGTAAATACCCCTGCAAATGAAATGTGCGCTGATTTTATTTTATTCCTGTGATAAAGTAGAGGATGAGTCATGATGACCTCATCATATGATGTTTCCACTTTATTGCCTGGAGAGGTGGGTCCCCTCCCTCATTGTTGTAAATGACTCTTTATTGATGGAGCACCGGAGGTGCTCGTAGTTTGTGAAGCACCAGAGGTGCGTTTGACTAACTTATGACACCTGATCACCTCCGTAGCTCAATTGTTTTCAACTCTCCTAAAAAAGGGAACTGCCATTTGATGGTTTTCAACTCCCTTGGTCGAGAAAGATAGCCATTTAGTGGTTTTCCATCTTTCTTTTTTTTTTAGAAGGCCACCATTTGCTAGTTTTCAACCTTTTTTTTTTAGTCCAACACTTTGATAGAGGAGGTATCCCCTATATCAAAACACAAATCATTGAGAAACTCTTCTTTAGTAGATGGTCTTTTATAGAGTCTGATTCGGTGACCATTTACTAAGAATGTGTCTGTACTTCCATCAATAGGTTCCAATAATATTGTTCTATTTTCAAAAACTTCCTTTATTTGATAAGGACCCATCCAATGAGTTTGTAATTTCCCCTTGAACTCTTTGAATTTAGAATCATAAAGAAGAACCCAATCACCTTGCTGAAATGTCCTCCTTTTGATGTGTTTGTCATGCCATTGCTTCCTTTGATACTAAACCAATTCTGTTTGTTGAATGACCTCTGTCTGAATTGCATCCAACTCATTGAGCTGAAGAATTCTGTTCTATTGAGTTATAGACAATGGTAGACCAATATCCAATACAGTTTTAAGTGTCTGGAGTTCAAATTCTATATACAAAATAAGATTTTTCCCATAAACCAATTCATATGGTGAGAACTTTGTTGTGGACTTCCAAGTGGTATTGTAAGCCCAAACTGCTTCAAGTAATCTGTTAGCCCAATCTTTTATGTTCATTGCTACTATCCTTGTCAGAATATTTTTAAGTTCCCTATTAGTTACTTCTACCTGCCCATTTGCTTGAGGATGGTAAGGTGAAGATTTTCTGTGCTTGACTTGATATAAATCTATGAATGCTTTGATTACCTATGAAGTAAACTGAGGTTCTATGTCTGAAACTATTGATCTTGGGGCTCCAAACCTTAGGAAAATCTTATTATAAAAGAAATCAGCAACTTTTTCTTCTCTTGCAAATTGTAATGCTTGAACCTCAACCCATTTAGTAACATAGTCTATGCATACTAGAATGTACTCCTTGCCAGTTGATGGTGGAGAAATTGGTCCCACAAAGTCTAAACCCCACTGCTCAAATGGTTCCATCATGACTTGAGGATGTAGTAACATCTCCTGGGTAAAGGTTGGCTATCCCATCCTTTGGCACTGATCACAATGTTGCACATACTTCTTTGTATCTTTATGAAGAGAGGGCCAGTAGTAACCAACTCCGAAGATCTTGTGGACTATTCGGTGGAAGGAGTAATGGCCACCAGATGGTTCATCATGACATGCTCTCAACACATCAAAAATCTCATCAGCTTTTAAACACCTATGTAGAATGAAATTAGGACCACATTTAAATAGTAAACCATTCAACCATTTGTAAGATAAACTTTCTTTAACTAAACATTTTTTTTTGTTTTAAGGTAAAATGGGATGGATACAAGCCTGTAACTAAAAGATTAGCTATGTCAGCAAACCAAGGTATAGTAGAGGAGATAGCAAAAAGATGTTCATCTGGGAAATTGTCCTCCACTGGTTGGTTTTCTCCTCCTATATGCAATCTTGACAAAAAATCAGCAACCAAATTAAACTTACCTGGATTATCAACTATGGTAATATTGAATTCCTGCAATAGCAATAACCACCTGATGATCCTTGCACCCACTACTAGTTTATTCATTAGGTACTTGATGGCTGCATGATCAATGTGTACAAATATTTTATATCCAGTGATATAATGTCTGAATTTATTTATAGCATAGATGATTGCCAAGAATTCTTTTTCAGTTGTGGTGTAATTTCTTTCTGTAGAGGTAAGGTTTTTGCTGATGTAATAAATGGCATGCATACTCTCTCCTTCCTCCTTTTGTCCTAAAACTGCCCCAATGGACTCATTTGAAGCATCAGTCTGTATGTGAAATGGTAAAGTCCAATTAGGTCCTCTCAAAATTGGTGTGACAGTAAGCTTCTCTTTCAAGGTCTCAAATGATGATTGACGGTCTTCTGTCCATAGAAATTTTGTCTTTGTTAAGCAGGGTAAACAAGGGAGCAGCTATTCTGCTAAAATTTTCTATGAATCTCCTATAGTAGCCTGCATGACCCAGAAAACTTCTAACATCTGTCTAATTTTTGGGTGAAGGCAACTGTGTGATCACTTCTATCTTGTTTTGATCCACTTTGATCCCCTTTTCTGAAATGTGGTGTCCCAAAACAATTCCTTCCTCCACCATCATGAAGCACTTTTCATGGCTAAGGGATAATTGATTTTTCTCACAGCATTTCAGTACTTTCTCAAGGTTTGTGAGAGCTTCTTCAAAATTATCCCCATACACAGTAAAGTCATCCATATAGACCTCCATGCATTCATTAGCTAGTTCAACGAAAATAGCTAAAACAAGTCTCTGAAATGTAGCTGGGGCATTGCATAGTCCAAAGGGAAGAACTTTGTAAGCAAAAGTTCCCCAAGAACAGGTGAAGGTGGTTTTGTCCTGGTCTTCAGGTGCTACTTGAATTTGATTATACCCACTAAATCCATCTAGAAAATAAAAATACTTTCTCCCAACAAGGTTGTCCAATACCTGGTCAATGAATGGTAAGAGAAAGTAGTCTTTTTTTGTGGCCTTGTTTAGTTCTCTATAATCAATACACACCCTCCATTTCCCATTCTTTTTAGGCACTATGACAAGGGGTGAGACTCATTGGCTGTCTGAGATTCGATATATAAACCCTGCTTGAAGTAATTTTTCTATTTCAATTTTGAGAATGTCCTTTAAAGCAGGATTCAATCTTCTCTGGGGTTGTCTGACAGGTTTAATATCCTCAGTGTATATATGATGGGTACAGATCTTAGGAGGTATTCCCTTCATATCTTGGTATTCCCAAGCAAAAGCTGTTGAATGGAAAATCAGAAGTTGGATAATTTTTCTCCCTGATTTGTTGTTAACTAAGTATTGATATTAAGTGTTTTCCCTGGTAAAATCATGACCTGTTTTGTGCTTTGATCCATAGATGTAGTTAATCCGTACATTGGAGTCATGGTATTGAGAGGACAAGAATGTAGAAGCAACATGTGGAAAGTGGCTAAGTCTCTATAAAAGGTTTCCCCACAAGGAATGATGTTGGCGAGGGTACAATGAGAAGAAGAAGTTCTCTCCTAGAATCTTGGGCAAGCTCCATCACATCCTTATTGATTAGTATGTGAGTAATGTCTTCTGTTGTATCATAGTAGATTTCTTCTTCTAACTCTCCTAGATGTTCCCTGATGGTTACCATAGCTACTGAGGCACTGTTGTCATTGTTCTCTGGTTCATTCACCCATACTCTTCCTGTATAATGTATTGATGGTTTAGCTGGAGGATATAAAGATATTTTCTTCAAATATATCCCATTAGAAATGACCATATCCCTAGTTTGACAATCAATAGATGTTGTTGCTGAATCAATAGATGTTGCTGCTGTAGCTAGCCATGGTCTTCCTAAAATCAGTGGATAATCATTTCTCTAGTTTCTAGGTTCTAATATCAAGAAGTCCACTAGAAATTCCCATGAATCTATCACAACTAATACATCAGTAATTACTCCTTTTGGAATAGCTATTGACTGGTCAGCAAGTTGAAGAATTGTAGTTGTGGATTGGATACCTAATAGAGCTAATTTGTCCATTGTGTGAACTGTCATCACATTAATTGTTGCTCCCAAATCAACCAGAACATTTGAAATTTCTACCCCTGAGATGAAAACAGTTATGACAGGATCTCCAAGGTCTCCATATTTTGGGAGGAGCATTTCTCCCATCAACAGATCTACTACTTTTCCTTCCACCTATATTGTGGAAGGGAAGTTTTTCTTCCTACCCTATGTTTTGATACAATATTGTTTAATGAACTGATTTAGTTCTGGTACATCTCTAATTGCTTGGAGAAGAGGAATTTTAATGTTTAGTTGCTTGATTTCTTGTAAAAGATCTGATTCCAGGTTGGTTTGGACTTGTTTTTGTAAGATTTTTTTTTCTGGGGAACATACTGTTTAAGCCGTTCTGGGTATGGTGCTAGTTTTTCCATCTTCGGAGCATCTTCGGAGCTCTTGTCAGAATTGTGTTTAGGAATGTTCTCCGAAGTCGGTCTTTTAGGAGCAACTCCGAAGTTGTCCAAGGATGATTCTTTTAGCACTTTTTCGTTAGTAATCTCCTCCGGGAGTTAAGTGGATGAATTTTTAGGTTCCTCATCATTGGTTACTTCAACTATAGTTGGAGGAGATGGTCTTGGGAATGCTTTCCCAGAACGCAGCTGGAGATTATTTGAATATATGGTGTTAATACCAGCCAGATTTTCTTGCTCTGTCATGTAAATAGCTACTCCCTATTTATTCTGTGGGTTTGGTATAGGCTGAGCTGGTAAAGGTGGTTGGTTAACTGGTTCATTTTGTGATTGACCTTGTGTGTTGGAGGGTCTAGTTAGTAAAGCTTGTTGTTGAGGTTGGAAATGTCTAGGTTGTCCCTGGTATTGTTAATTATATCCATGTTGAGAACCCCATTGAGGTTGCATGTTTTGTGATCCAAACTGTGGTGGCCACTGTTGATTTCCCCAGGGCTGACTTTGCCAATTTTGGTTTTGCCAATCCTGTTGTCCCCAAGGAGGATTATTCTGAGGCCCATGCCAAGTTGGATTCCATTGATTATTTCCTTAATTAGAAGGACCCCTGTAAGAAGGCTGGTTTGGATACTGATTATAAGGGAAATTTCCAGCTTGTTTTTGTCCCACATAGTTCAATTCTTCTTCCATTATGGCATTCTTCTTACTCAGTCTTTTCAAGGCTGGAAGTTGACTACATTGACTGGTAGGATGTTCTCTATGACAAATCTCTAATTTGTTCAAAGGGCATTCTCTCAACAGATGATTGTTTCTACACCTAGGACAATAGATGGAGAGTGGTTTAGTTGTTCTATTTTGATCAGTTGTTCTAGTTTTTGCTTGAATCCCATCCAATGTGGTATTTAATTGGACCAAAATGTCTATTTTTAGATTTGCAATCTCTTCCATTAACTGTCCTATTTCATTCTTCCCTTTAAAAGTTTTGGATGACCTCACTCCATCTTGGGTTCTAGAATAGTTCCTGTAGAGTTCTTCTATAGCAGGTATATCCATTTTGTTGATATTTCATTTTCCCATTAGATCCAGTGCCTATTTTGATTCTTTATCCAATCCTTTTACAAACAGGGTTTTGGCCAAGGAGTGATCTACTGGCTTGCCATACCTTCTCAAGGCAAAATTAAACCTATCCACATAGTCCTCTAAGGAATCTTCCTCCCCCTGCCTAATTTTAAACAATTCTTCATTTTTATTACTGGATCTACAGTAATCTTGATACTTTCCCAAAAAAATTGTTTCCATCTGATCCCAAGAATGGATAGAATTCTGGGGTAAACCCATAAACCATCTCATTGTAGAATCTTTCAGGGTTGAAGGGAACAGTTTGAGTTTTTGGTTATCTGATCCATAATCATAAGTTTGGCAGACTACTTTGAATTCAAACAAAAATTGATCTGGATCCTTAGAAGAAAGTCCTCTAAAATTTGGCAAGTGTGCTAGTGAGATATTCTTCATAGGAGCATTGTCTCCAGCAGCCAAAACAATAGGATATAAGAAGGTTCTTGGAGCCTAATTTTCCTCTTCTTCATGATTATCATTGTCCATGTTTAGTACTAGTTCTTCTCCCTGAGGTTCTAGGAAATTAGGTTCTATCAAAGGATCTGCCTGAAACTTTTGTTGTAATTCCTGGATATAATCAACAAGTGGAAGATTTGGAGGATCTAAGGGATTATTGATTTGAGGTGCAGCTTCCAAAGTAGGTTCTAGGTTTCTCTCTTCAACAAGATCTTGTGCCACCCCACTGCTTTCCCCTATGGTTTGTTGATAGGGTGTCTGTTTTATATATCTTCCTTTTAAATCTCTAGCTCTAACCATACAAATCTATCCTAAAATTATTTTAGCTAAGTTTCCCTAATTAACACAATATATCCCTGGCAACGGTGCCAAAAATGACAAGGTGTCATTGTACCTCATCATTTAATCATATTTCAGATGTCAAAATCCAGGGGCTGTGTCCTCGGTTGTCTGCAATTAGGGATTCTACAGTTACCAGTTTTCTTAGCTAATTTTAATAACTTCTACTAATTTGAAGAGATTGATTTGTCTACTTACTGAATGAATTTAAGGAATACTGGAAATAGAATTAAACAGGAAGTTACTTAAAGCAATCTTAAAAATAGTAACATGCATCTATCTATCAAAATCAGTAAATACTTTTCACAGCAAAATCTAAAATAACAAAACAGTGGTACTAGCCTTCTGCCTTGGTGGTGAGAGTGGGCCCTTACTCCACACCCTTGGGGATGAAGGCTACAGTAGGGAATCAACACAAAAGGATAAGATCACAACTAAATTCGGTCTAATTCCATTCGCTTTGCATTCATGAAAAATATTGATATCAAAGAAACTGAGATTACCGAGAATCAGAATAATCTAATCATTGTATATATTTTCTATTGTTTCTATAAGTATATATAAAATGAGTGATGACATATCACTTATCTTATCTACCATTTCTTCTATGAGATGACATCCATCTCTTTATTATACTAGCTGTCTAACTATGGAAAAATAACCATGCAATAAAAGTAGATTGAGTGGAACAGAAGTCCACTCTGAATTCTAAGTTTGAGTCTTAATACATTTGGGCAACGAGGCCCTGAAAATATGAATATTGAATCAGTTTATTTAGTAACTTATGCAAAAACTTTTAAAAGATAAAAACTCCAGCAGTTAACTAAAGATGACCCTTCACCACTCAGGTGATGATTTGAGTGAAATGAGGGGTATTACGATCACTGCTGAAAGTGCCTAATCGGCAGCTTATGCTGAAAATATGCCCTGCTCTTAGGAGGGGCCAGAGATCTATGTCCCTATCTGTAGCTCCGAAGATATGTCTATAGCTCTAGAGATATGTTTGTAGCTCCGGAGATACCATTGTGACCTTCTTGTTCAGCTCCGGAGATGCTCCAGACTCCCGTCCAGCTCCGGAGAGGCTTTTCTCTTTACTTCAAAACTTCTGGTGTCATGGTATTCTGGTATTGTCTCTGGAGATCATTGAAGACTACCTCGGAAGATGCACAAAATTGTCATTCCAAGCATATACACCTATTGATTCAAAAAGAGAAGTTTTTTGCATTTTTCCATCAATTCCATGCACATTAGTCCTTTAATAAGAAATTATGATCTTAAGTAATTTATCTTAAATTAATCATTATCTAGAACAATCTTGCTAGCCTATTCAGGTGCAAACACTAAGAAAGATGGGATCAGGAAGGAGAAAAAGAGAGGTAAAAAGATGTATTTCATGGGTGCTACTTGGCACTCATCAAAAGTTGTTGAAGAGTCACATCAAATCACATATGAGAAAGAAGACTGCTATTCAGATGAATCTACCTGCATAGAAGAAGAAGAAGTTAAAGAAAAGGAAGAGACATAAGAGAAGGTTACCAAGACTCCTACCAAGTATGTCATAAGAATCACTCAGAAGATCAGATAATTGGAGACAAAAATGAAGGAGTACAGACTAGAAGAAGATTTGCAAGGGAAAATGAATAGGTAATTTTTTCTTTGTTGTCTAAGATAGAATCAAAAACTTTTGTTGATGCTAGGGATGAAGAATGGATCCAAGCAATGGAATAAGAACTAAATCAAATAGAGAAAAATCAAACTTGGGAATTGGTGCCAAGACCTGCGAACAAAAATGTGATAGGGACAAAATGGGTGTTCAGAAATAAATTGAATGAAGATGGAGAAGTGGTTAGAAACAAAGCAAGATTGGTTTGCAAAGGTTATTCACAAGTGGAAGGAATTGACTTTGAGGAGACATTTGCTCCGGTGGCAAGAATGGAAGCAATCAGGATGTTTCTTGCATTTGTAATTCACAAGGACTTCAAGGTATATCAAATGGAGGTCAAATTTGCTTTCTTGAATGGTGACTTAGAAGAAGTCTAAATAGAGCATCCTGATGGATTTCAGCTATCAAAAGACCCAAACATGGTATGCAGACTTAAGAAGGCTTTATATGGTCTCAAACAAGCCCTTAGGGCTTGGTATGCAAGATTGGACAAGTACTTACTCCAGCAGGGCTTCAAGAAAGGTACCACAAATAGCAATCTTTATATCAAAATTGAGGATGAACAAATTCTAATAGTAGTAGTGTATGTTGATGATATAATCTTTAGTGGCAATAATGAAATGTGTAAGAATTTTGTAGAAGAGATGCAGAAGGAATTTGAAATGTCTATGATAGGTGAGTTATCATTCTTTCTTAGACTCAAAATTGCTCAGTCAAATGATGGTATATTTATCTCTCAAGAAAAGTATGTCAAGGAGATGTTGAAGAAGTTTGGTATTGTAAAGGGTAAAATTTGGATAGTTGAGTTTTGATAGTTTTGTGTGTATATCCTCCTTTCACCCTTTCATTCAAGGACCTAGGGTCAATTTTCAATGTACTATCATACCCTAGGTCACTATGAGATGTAAGGAAACTTGGATTTTTATGATTTAATTGCCAATTATCTTCTCTTATGCTCAATTATACCTTAAAACCCTAATTATGCAAATACGACAACAAACAGACAAATATCAGAAAATACAGCTACAAAAAGATGTAAAATAACAAATAAATGTGCACCTATTTTCAGGGTTCGGAAGCATAACAGTCGAGGACTAAAGAGCGGGCACCCAAGTCCAAGGCCCTACTTTTTGTCAGGATCTGCAAACAAGATTTGCAACTTGTTCATGTTGTACTAAAGGTTTTCCCATCATGAAACTTCAAGGACTAATGAGTGGGTGCCCTAGTCCAGGGAGCTATTTTCTTCTCTAATATGTAATTCTGACACTCTGTTGTACCCTCTTACAACTTCATTTTTCCTGTAGCTTCAACTTATAACCTGCAATCATGAAAACTTTGGGAGGGGGTTGTGGTGTTTAGAGGCTTGCCTCAGTCAAGCCCTCGAGAGACATTCAAGTCTTCCGAACACCGTTGTTATATAGAGAGTGCATGCCCTTGTGAGTTAGAGGCAAAAACCAAATGATAAATGCTCAAAAACACAAATGATGTCACCTTGTAGTGAAAATCTCATGGGAGGAAGAAGCTCTTCATGCCATGAGGAGATGATTGCTCAAATATGCAAATACAAACACATAGACAACACAAATATGCTCTTGCAACACAATGAAAGCCTTAAATCACATTTAGAATGCATAAAGTTCACCATCACAATCTAATAATGCTCTATTTTACAAATGAATGCCTAAGCATGCTTTTATATGCAACTACAAACACTCCCACCAAGAATTTTGTAATTCAAACTTACCGTGTTGGCATAGGACCCAAATAACGGTCACAAGTCGACACTAAAAATTTGGGACAGACCCAAAATAGGGTAGGACTAGGGCATGGGCGCCCAAGTCCTCCCCCCTATTTTGGGCAGGGTTAGGTTCAAGGGGTCCCCCGAGGTCCCATTTGACATGATACCCAGGGTTCATTCCATTGGGATGTTGAAATATGATGCAAGATGTCCTAAATGTAGATAAAAGATTTGGGAACTAAAATTTATGAGGGAAAAGCCCCCAAGGGGACATTTTCTGGCGTTACATTTAGCCCCCACTTTAATGTATGTATAAACGTGAGGCCAATACATGCATTAAAATACGGTCAACAAACACAGTAAACACGCCAAGCATGGAGAAGACATGCCAGACACATTGAAGACAATGACAGGCACGCAAAACATGGAGAAGACAGTTATAGTCATGCAAAACACGGAGAAGACAGTTATAGTCACACAAAACATGAAGAATACATTGAATGATTTCTTTTCTTTTCTTTTTCTCATATATATGAAATGCAGATGCAAGTACAAGAAAGTAAACAAACCTCCCATAATGCAGGATGTACTCATCACATAGGTCTTTAAACTACATATGGGGCAACACACATGCAAGACACACTAAACCTCCCATAATATAGGATGCACTCATCGCGCGGGTCTTTAGACTGCATATGGGGCAACAGACATGCCAAACAAAGCAAGCACACCAAAACACACACTTTGAAGACACGAAGAAAACACGGCAGACAAGTAATGGAGTGTTCCTATTTCTAGGTTCATCACCATCTCAAGCACATTACAGGCACACATTGACGATTGGGCTTCACCACAACAATTGTCGAAAACACGCTTAAGGGTTGAGTTAGTCACAGAACCACTCTCTGCCTCCCAATAAGGACTTTTGAAAATGATAGGGTGGTGCAATCTACTTTGAGAAATACACCACCCCCGCCTCCACAGAAGACTTAAAATAAAAAGGATGTACGTGATATACTGCCTCCATAGAGGGCTTAAATGATTGATTGATTGCAAACAAACTCAGAGTGCAGGAAGTACTCATCGCACTAGTCTTTAAACTGCACCTGAGGACAAGCACATTGTTAACATCTACAACAGATAGCTTACCTTATATATGTCCCCACCTTAAGGTGGTTGATATCATGCATCTATATTAAGCACATTGAGGTAGGAAGAAAACACACAAGGGAACACAGACTTTCGCAAAGCCCATGCCCCCCGGAGGTGACATGTACTTTACAATTGCCAAATGTTCCCACAAACACATCCCTGCAAGAAACATGTTAGTGTCTACAAAATCATGATAAACAACAACATTAATGCATATGATTAACCACACAAAGAGCCAAGGTTATACTATGAATTCAGAGTTCAAGGATAACCATGGGGCTATATCATGAGGATCTCCGAATCGAGGATCACCAAGGCTAGATTCAAAGACAAACAAAGTGCGCAGAGCATCAATATTGTTAAGGTTTGTAAATGAGATAAAAACATCATCAAAATCACTATGCAGAAAGCATGAGTGCTTCCACTAGCCAAGCATCAAATAACATATACAACCCCATTGTCATATTAGGAACTAAGTCCAATTTTTGATTTCTCGCTAAAGGGACGCTAGGTCTGCATCAATATAAATATTTTTCATCATCCGCCCGCTAGATAGAAACACTAGAGGAAGGGAAACAATAAATAAGAGACGAGAAACAAGTGTCTTAGGGATAGTCATGTAGGAGGGTGCCCCCAAGTCACCAACCGCAACTCTATGTTCGTAAGATACAACACACAATGATCAGAGAGAGAGGCAATATAGAAGAATGATGATACAAATAGAAGAAGGTCACAATAGAGGCGGTCTCCTTGTATCCTGGACCTTACAAGAGAATCAAGGGTCATCCTAGGAGGCCTAAACAACACATAACACATCACGAGGGAAACACATCATGAGAGAGATAAAGGGTAGAGATACTTACCTGTAGGGATCTTTGTATTAGATTTTTGAATTTGTGAAGCTCTTGGAGAGGTACTCGATCATGTTTAGTGCAAAGTTTGAGTGGTTCTTATGAAAGTTTTGTTTATTATCATATGATGCTTGTTTCTCAAATCCTTGTTTAACTGAGACTTTTTGTTGCTTATGAGGGGGAGAACCACTAGTATTTCCAACTGTTGACAATCGTCTTACTCTCTTCTAATTTTTAGCAAAGTTTTGTTGTTGATGCCATCTAACATAGTAATAGGAATCATCTTGTACCATCTCACTCATCTATATCGGTTGTTCTACTTGTCTTTTCGATGTGTTTTGATTATCTCCCAATCCATATAAGGATAATAGAGGAGGAACCTCAACATAAATTCCATTTCTTCATGGGTGAGGTGGGTTATCCAATTTTTCTTTATCCACTTCAATCATACCCATGATATTATCAGTCTAAATAATCATCATCAGCTACTTCTACTAGTCCTTGTTCTAACATATTGGTATTAGTATGTTTAGGAAAAAGATTAGTGAAGATTTGTAAATTTTGATTTGGTGGAGCAACTGACTTATTTCTGTTATCATTCACACCCGATACCTGTATGATATTCGAATTAATGAGGTCTTGTATTTCGTGATTAAGATGCATACATCATTTAGTATCATGTCCTTGTGTCCAATGGAAATGACAAAAGGCATTAGCATCAAAGTAAGGTCCTTTTGCTTTGCTAGGATCGATAAGCTTAATCAAGGGAAGCTTTAGAATGTTATTACTCACAGCTTGATTCATGATAGAATGATAAGACTCAGATATCAGAGTAAACTTTCTTGGTTGATATGATGCCTTTTTTGGATTAGTGATAGTAGACACATTAGAAAAGTTATTTGTATTCGGTCCATTAATCTTGATGAAACTCCTATTATTATTATTATTTCTCTTGAAGTTGTTTTGTGATGATCCACCCATGGATTGACTAACTTGAGCCGATGAGTTTTGGTTTTCATATTGACTAGACGAAAGTTGGTAATCACGAAGGGCGGTGCATAAATGTTGAAAGGAGTTATACTTCATCAAGAGGATCTTATCACGGATGTTAGGTTGTAGATTTATAATAAACACCTTCTAAACATCCTCATCTTTCATCTGATATTGAATTTGCGTATATAAAGCTTGATACTGACTAATGAATTCAGTTAGCTTCTCTTTCAGACCTTGCTTGCAATGAACAAAATCAATCAAAGAGACTTGAGGTCTGATGTTTGCTTGGAAATATTGTAAAAATTGATCAATCAGTTGCAAAAAGGAGTGTATTGAATTCGGAGGCAAAGAGCAAAACCATTCTAAAGCAGTATTTTTGAGAGATCGCGGGAAAAGTTTTGCCAACAAATCCTATTCAAAATAGAAATCACTACACATAGCTGTGAATGCTGCCACATGAGTATTAGGATCACCTTTGCCACCATATTTTTCAAAGCGAGGAGTCTCAAACCTCTCAGGCATTGGAGTTCTCAAAATTGCATAGGAAAGGGGATTACGGGCATGATATGTTGGTATGTTAGGTTGCAAAGAATTTGTCAGATTTGTTACCTTTTGTTGTAAAGAGGTCATGCCCTGCAAAAGTTGATTTAGGATGGCATCATTGGGAGATGCAATTTGCTGTGAGGAATTGGAACCAAAGTGAGGAGGTGATTGAGCTTGAGATATGATAGGTGGAGGCTGAGAATAGGTCAACGGTGGTTGGACATAATGGTAGGTGGTAGGTGGTTGAGAGTAACTATATGTGATGGGAGGTTGAGAATAAGTGGGGTGAAGAGGTGGTTGAGAGCAATTATTCATAGAAGAGGTCCCCTTAGGAACCAAATTCTGATAATTAAATCTTACAACTTTGTAATTAGTACCATTAGATACTCCAATACCAGTGGTAGCATTACTACAAGTGTTTGCATTAGTTGTTAAGATCGTTGATGTAAAGGTAGATATTCCCGTAGTCGGTATAGGTACTGATACTTGAGTATGAGATGGTGATAAAGTGTTATTTATCACTTGTGCACATTCGGTCACTGGCATAATGTTGGTTTGTACAATGTGTGCTAGACCATGAATTGCATTAACACCATCTTGTCCCTCTTTTATCAATTCTCTTATGTTATGAATTGTAGGAACAACTTCTTCAGCTATTCTCTCATTTTCCATAAATGATTGAAATTCAGCTAGCTCTTTATCCAATTTTTCTATTTCCTCATCAGATACATATTGTGTAGCCTCAATAGTATTATCAACATCATGAAAAGTTTGCTCTTCCATTGTTCTTGTGATGGGTGTAATATCTTGTAATATTTGAGTCTCTCCTTTTGTAAAGAAGGCATTCAATGTACCCAATTTTTCAAGAGAACTAGATCCCATGTGTATTATGCTTCTTCTTAAAGGAATATTTATCTTAGGGCAGCAAATTATTAGACTCATGCAAATCTAAGATGATGACAAGTCAAAACCTAGTGAAAATACACTAAAATATGTGAATTTTTCGCCAAATCTCAATGCAAAAGAGCATAACAAAGGGTGTTGTGAGGAAAATTATGATGGAAAAAAAATTATATCAGTAATAACATCCACCTAATGCCAAAATATCCATCACAACACACTTATAGTGCCACTCAAGGTCAAACTCTAGTGATAATATAGCAAAAATAGGCAATTTTTCACAATTTTTCAATTCCAAGACCTAGAAAAAGGGATGTTGCAAATAATTTTAGGAGGTGAAGAAAATAATAGCAATGATATCAGTCACCTCAATCCATAAAATTTCTCACAACATGCTTGGAGTGCAAACTAGGCCAAACCCTAGGGCAAAAATAGCAAAAATGTGCAATTTTTCACCAAATTTTCAATACAAGAGGCCAATAGAAAGGTGTTGTAAATATTTTTAGGAGGGGAAGCAGATAATACCCCTGATATAAGCTAATTAGTGCAAAAATATTCTTTACAACATGCCTATAGTGCAAATTTAGAGAGTCAATAAGGCCAAATCTAGTGAAAATCAATGTTTTTCAAGCCCTAGGTTTGAGATCTTGATGTAAAATGCTATATGAATGTTTTGCAAGATGATATATGATGAAAATTACATTCTCTCAGATCTGAAAATTATTTCCAAGTCCTGGGATGCAAAATGTAAGTGCAAATCTAATGAAAAATCAATGAAAATGTTAGTTTTTGTTGAAATTTTCTATGCCAAAATGCAAATTTGTTATAAAATGTGAGACTACAGACAAATAAAAATTTGAATGAGTCTCTAAAATCAGTAGAAAAATCTGAAACAAGATTTTACCTACAAACCCTATATTTTGGAATTACTAGGTTATATGCAAAATTCACAATTTTCAACAAAACCCTAGCAATTTTATGATGAAAATGCAATGCAAACTAATGAATTTTTGTAGTTTTCTGAAATTTAGCTCAGATCTAATGCAAAAATCATAAATTTGATGAAATTCAAATTAATTGATACAACATGCAAACCCTAAAATGCCATTTTTTTCCAATTTTTCCAATTTTTTAATTTTTTTGTAAGTTTTCCAATGCAATAAGATGAATGACTATATGAATGAATGAAAATCAATGCAAATCTGAAGCAAAATACTCAACAAGGTGTAAACAAGTCCAATAACACGGCTTCACCAAAATGTAAAGGGTAAAATTTGGATAGTTGAGTTTTTGGTAGTTTTGTGTATTCTCCTTTCACCCTTTCATTTAAGGACCTAGGGTCGAGTTGGAATGTACTATAATACCCTAGGTCACTATGAGATGTAGGGAAACTTGGATTTTTATGATTTGATTTCCAGTTATCTTCTCTTATGCTCAATTATACCTTAAAACCCTAACTATGCAAATACGACAGCAAATGGACGAATATCAGAAAATGCTGCTACAAAAAGATGTAAAATACCAAATAACTATGCACCTGTTTTCAGGGTTTGGAAGTGGAATAGTCAGGGACTAAAGAGCGAGCACCCAAGTCCAAGGCCCTGCTTTTTTTTGGGATCTACAAACAAGATCTGCAACCTGTTCCTGTTGTACTGAAGGTTTTCCCGTCACAGAACTTCGAGGACTAATGAGCGGGCATCCTAGTCTAGGGAGCTATTTTCTTCTCTGATCTACAATTCTGACACTCTGTTGTACCCTCTTGTAACTTCATTTTTCCTATAGCTTCAACCTGTAACCTGCAATCATGAAAACTTTAGGAGGGGGTTGTGGTGTTTAGAGGCTTGCCTCAGTCAAGCCCTGAAGAGACATTCAAGTCTTCCGAACATCGTTGTTAGATAGAGAGTGCATGCCCTTGTGAGGTAGAGGCAAAAACTAAATGATAAATGCTGAAAAACACAAATGATGTTACCTTGTAGTGAAGATCTCATGGGAGGAAGAATCTCTTCATGCCATGAGGAGATGATTGCTCAAATCTGCAAATACAAACACAGAGACAACACAAATATGCTCTTGCAACACAACAAAAGCCTTGAATCACCTTTAGAATGCATAAAGTTCACCATCACAATCTAATAATGCTCTAGTTTACAAATGAATGCATAAGCATGCTTTTATATGCAACTACAAACACTCCCGCCAAGAATTTGTAATTCAAACTTACCGTGTCAGCATAGGACCCAAACAACGGTCACAAGATGACACTAAAAATTTGGGATTGACCCAAAATAGGGCAGGACTAGGGCGCAGGTGCCCAAGTCCTCCCCCTATTTTGGGTAGGGTTAGGTTCAAGGGGTCCCACTAGGTCCCATTTGACATGATACATAGGGTTCATTCCATTGGGATGTTGAATATGATGCAAGATGTCCTAAATGCAGATAAAAGACCCGAGAGCTAAACCTTATGAGGGAAAAGCCCCCAAGGGGACATTTTATGATGTTACAGGTATGGAATATTGCAAACCAATGAGTACCCCTATGGTAATAGGTTGTCATTTGAGTAAATATGATGAGTCACCTCAGGTTGATCGGACTCTGTATAGATCTATGATTGGGGGCCTACTGTACTTAACAACATCAAAGCCTTATATTATGCAAGATGTTTGCATGGTTGCAAGGTTTCAAGCTAATCCAAAATAAACACATGTGAAGGCAGTCAAAAGGATTTTTAGATATTTGAAGAGCACTCCTAATTATGATATAAAAAATGTAATGACTTTTCTTTGAGTGCATATACTAATGCAGATTGAGATGGCAATGTTGATGATAGGTGAAGTACTAGTGGTGGAGCTTTCTTTTTGGGAGAAAAATTAGTCTCATGGTTTAGTAAGAAGTAGGATTCAATGTCCTTATCACAATAGAAGTAAAGTATATAGCTGCAGCATCCTGCTGCACTCAAGTGTTGTGGATGAAGCAAACATTAAAGGATACCAAGGTAATGTATGATGAGCCCATTCCTATTCTTTGTGACAACACAAGTGCCATCAATATTTTAAAGAATCCAGTGATGCATTCTAGAGCCAATCACATATCCATCAAGTATCATTTTTTCAGAGAGAAGGTTACAAATCAAGAGGTAAAATTAGAATATGTACATACAAAGGATCAGGTTGTAGACATCTTTACAAAGGCACTGTCTAAGGACACATTTGAATATTCAGATAGAAGTTAGGGGTTGTTGCCCCTCCTTCTAACTAGATGCATAGAGGATGCATTTGTCTAGGGGGAGCAATTCAAGATACATTTCTATCCCTGGATTGATGGAGACTACCTCTTAGGGGGAGTAGGTAGAAAGAGAATAAGAGGATGATAAGGATTGTGCAGACAGGGGGAGCTTGTATGTTTTTGCAGCGAGGAAGACCACTAGCCCTTTGCCCTTGATGTCAAAGATGGAGAAAATTTGCATATCAGGTTAGTGTTGCCATCAATGCCAAAGGGGGAGATTGTTGCATATGTTGTTATTGATGTCAATAGAGTTGTGGTGGATGATGTCAACAGAGTGGTAATCAGAGATGACAGGGTAAGTGATCAGAGGAGTAGACAAAGGAGTAGTTCAAAAGAGCAGACAAAGGAGTGATGATCAGAGGTTTTGTGAAGTGAAGGAGATGGTGATGAAAGTCATGAGTATGTTGTTGGATCAGTATCATCTGTACATAGTTGTACCTTATCTACTAAAGTTCATGGATAGGTGAAAGTTGTCAGGCTGAAGGTTTTGTTGGCATGAAGAAGTTGCAGTTTCTTGTTTTTTTGATGAATGAATGTTGTCTATGGTGTTGTGAATGTTGTATTCATTACCTCTTATTGAAAATATTTGAATGAGTTTTTGAAGGAAAGTGTAGAAGGTTTCAATCTGTCAAAGGCACATGAAGTTGCACTGAAGAAGCTCAGGAGAATGCTCTACATTCCTCCCCATTTGAAGATATGGCCTTGTAGTTTGAAGGTTAGACAGATATAGGTGTGAAGTATGCATGATCCTAATTTTAGAGTATGAAAGTTAGCGTAGAACTTTCCAGAGCTAGCAGAGCGAAGACAGTGGTATAGTGGTGTTGTAATCAGAAAGAGTCAGAGGAATGCTCTATTGTAAGTATGTGCAGTTAGTGTTGTCATTGATGTCAACAAGCTTGTGTTGTCATTGGTGTCAAATGTATCAGCAAAGGAATATGCAAGAGTGTTTGAAATTGGTAATGAGTTGATGATGAGAAAGTGTTGAAGATGTTGTTGATATATTTTCTGGTGCTTGGTTTGCAAGTGCTTTTGAGAAAATTTGAATAATAAAGGAAATAGTGTGTTGTAAAGGTGTTCTAGCATACAGAGTCATGTTCTAGTTTTGATCCACATTCCTTCTATGTTGAAGATCTACTTGTGTGGTTTGGATATGTTGTTCAGATGTGCTTTTAGGTGTTGCATTTAGACTTTGGCATGTTGGATCATTGTGTAGAGGTAGGTGTATTCATGGTCAGTGTGTGAACTGTGTATTGTAGAGGTGTCTGGAAGAAAGGTTTTTTCTCCGCATTTCTCCGCAAAGTGATTTATGGTCTTGTAGTTCTGGAAGTGTGTTTATAAGGTTCATATCTACCTTCAGTTCAAGTTGTTTATGGTTTGATGCTCCGCAAGTTGACTTCTTGAGTTGCAGTGTGTGAAAGAGATGTTTGAGTATGCTGGGTAAACAGGATAAGTTTGTTTGGCAGGTGAAAGTTGTTGCAAAGGAATTTGTTGGATCTCAGGGTGTTTGTAGAAAATTCTAGATCGTGTTCAAGCATGATGTGTGGTCCACAAGTCATCTTTGTCTTTTAGGAAGTGTGTACTTAAAAGATTATGGTGTTAACATAGGTTTGACCGAACTTGGGTGTTTACACTAATTGCTGATGTGCTTCGATGTTTGTGGAAGCATGGTGTGGCGTGCATGAATGGATTTAGGTCCAAGCTAAGGTGTGTTGTGGTCTGCCTTCATTCCTTTCCACCATGAGAATGTTTTGGCTCTGGCCTAATTTGAATTCACATGGTGAAGGTGTATTATTGACCTTGGAGAATGTTTTCAAGGTTGAAGATGGTATAAATAAGTATTAAGTTATTGAGGTTGAAGTGTGTGTGCTTGCGAGATGAGAATAACAGTATGGTAAAGTGTGAAGAGTAGTGCAAGCTTTCATGTGTTAGATTACTGGATGTAGTGAGTAGAAGGTGTCTACAATTCCTCAATATGACTGTGATGGTGTTGGTGATGTTGTGGTGGACTTCTTTGTTGCATTGAGATGATTTTCTCATTGTAACATTCTTCTCTATCTTCTTTTCTATTTTGGAAGTGAGCCTTTCTTTTGGGTAGTGAGCCCTCTGGTAGTGAGCCCTATTGTATTCGATGTTGATATTACTTTATATTGTGAGCTAATCCTCACTGTGTTTTTTCCCTTCTTAGGTTTTCCACGTAAATCTGGTGTTCTCTTGTGTATCCTGTTGATTTGGTTCAGTTTCTGTTACTTTCTTTCATGCATAATCATCTTAACAGTTTAAGGGTTAATTGAATTAATGTGGATCTGAATGTGTGTAAAGGTTTTTGGAGTTATAAGTTACAACTTATTCACCCCCCTCTCAGTTGTCTTGTGCATTCAACGTGCTCTACATTTCTCTGCATTTGAAGATGTGATCTTGCAGCTTGGAGGATAGTTAGATACAGGTGAGAGGTATGATATATTCAAACTTTAAATAATAAGATGTATCACATAGGTTCTCCAAAGTCAGCAGAACAAGGACAAATCATGTTGCTGATTAGGGTTTTCAGAGGGAGAAAGTAAAAGCCACTACATTTCACCGCAATACAATATTTGGGTTTGATGTTTGGAAGATAAGTTCATATTATCTGTATGTTTTCTCAATTCAAGTT
This sequence comes from Cunninghamia lanceolata, assembly GCA_027924645.1. Taxonomy (NCBI): domain Eukaryota; kingdom Viridiplantae; phylum Streptophyta; class Pinopsida; order Cupressales; family Cupressaceae; genus Cunninghamia; species Cunninghamia lanceolata. Next base: position 7,220,188 of record BSBN01000404.1, read on the forward strand.
TCAGGTGTTGAGGAGTACCTCAAGTCTATTTTTCAATGTATACATCAAGAGTGTGTAAGCAGAGTGTGTTAAGGATACCAGCTTTAGTGTTTGAGTGTTTGTGCCAGCATGAAATAGTACAAATTGGTAAAAGGAGTGTATAGTAATATTTTGCAATCCATATAATGTTCATAACATGATCCGCATGATGTAATTTTGTCTCCTCTGATACTGCTTTAGGTCTGGAGATAAATGCTTGGATGGATAAGTGTTTGTGAAGCTGACATGATATGTTTTGGTGAATGTGCCGTGTGTATGGAAGTGTGCGGCAACAAGAAAGCTTAGGAGAATGTAAAATAGGTTTTGGTTATTACTTGGTTTGAACGGCATTGGATTTCTACTTACCGCAAATGATTTGGGAGCTGTGTGAGGCCAATTATTTTCCTTCCTTATTTTGATCATTTTGCATTACAGTTGGTGACATTATTAGACTTGTAGATACTATTGTTCCATTATGCAGATTTGATTATATCTCTTGATTTTGGTTTGACATTGATTAGACATGTGGTGATTCGATTTAAATCATATTTTGATGCTATGATGAGATTAGACATGCAAGATATATTAGATGATGATTATTGATGTGATTTCTAGTTTATTATGTGGGTTCATTAATTGATGATGATTATGTGACATTAGATAGAAAATGCAGTTTAATTTTGAATTATGTTGTAAATGATTAATGTTGTATATAATGGCATGAACTTAATTTCAGTTGCTTCGGCTATGATTATTCATGATATGATTGACACTTGATCTAGTTGTGCAGGATTATATTCCTAGGCCACGGGAAATTAGAGGTAGTGTTCACACATATGTTATTTCCTATGAAACCGATCCATTCCCAAGAGGGATAAGGATCACTTTTGATCGGATGTTGTTTGCGTACTTGTTTGAATTATTATTTTGGCCTAGTACCCCTTTTGTTAAAGTAATTTATATCATGTGTTGTGTATTTTTATTGTTTTACACCACTTGGTATTGTTTTTACTTTTTGGGCCATTTAAAGTGAATTTATGACTCCCTAGGTGAATCTTAGTGTCCCAAAACTTACCCTAGGTGGTTACCCATGGGTCTAGGGTCAATTTTGACTAACTAAACCTTGGGGTAACTCACTTTTGGTCACTCTAAACTAAAATTTAGTCAAAGTGACGAGTTTTGAAATGGCTCAGAGTGGGAGATGAGTCATGCTTTAGGAAAGACTAATCTTCCTTCCCAAAGATTGGGTATCCCTTCACCAAGAAGACTTGGGAGGTCTCCAAGACTCCCAAGTGTGTGGGATCTCCCTCCAAGACTCTCACACACGTGTGAGAGCATCTTGGAGGGAGATGGCTCTCTTGGAGAATAAGAGGATGCCATATGGCATCCCTTATCCTCATGGAGGCTTGAAGGGGATTGCCACCTCACCACTTGGTCTCTCACACATGTGTGAGAGCACAAGTGGATAAGGTGAGGATTGGAATGGAATTGGAGGGTGACACTTGTTACCCTCACACTTCCTCTCCCTTGCAAGTGGCATGGGATGAGGAAGGAGAAGGTGACAAGTGTCACCTTCTCATTCCTCAAAGCCAAATTGGAAGGCCTATATTACCTCCTCTTGAAGAGGAGTGTGGGGTTCTTGTATTTTGGATTTTTCTTTCTATTCTTGGAGTTCTTTTTTTGGGGAGTTAGAGAAATTTGGAGATTGGAAGATTTGGAGAAGCTTGGAGCTCTTCACCAAATGTGCTTCCATTGTTAGGGCTATTGAAGGTAATCTCCATGGCTATGGCCATTTTCCCTTGTGTATTTCATTTATGTTGTGTTTGTGGTTTTATGTTGAATGTTGTTTTCATTTTTGTGTGGGTTGGGAGTTTGGTGAGAGCACCTTCATTTGGAGGTAAGGCTCAACTTGTTTGGGGTAGGGGAGAGTGAACCTCCTCGAGGTCACCTCCTTATTTTTGTGTTACTTATAGCCTTGAGGGCTTTGCCATGATATTTTTTTGAGTTATTTGGAGATATGCATTTTGGGTGGTTGTGGCTTGAGGCCTTGAGACTTGGTGATTTGAGATCATGGAGTGGCCTCTTGAGTTAAGGGGTCCACTCCCCTATTCCCATCAAACTCATTTTCATGAGTTTAGTTTTGTGCAAACCCTTGGGAAATTTTTATGTGTGTTTGGAAAAATTGCTTTGTTATGGTGTGTGTGTGCAACCGCGTGAATCCTACCTCCCTAGCTCAAGGGTGACCCACTTGTGGGTCTATGGTAGGGAGGAGGGCATTCCTTCATGGCTAGTTTCCCATTTTTGTGTTGCATTAATATAGGTTTTCATTGGGGAGAAAATGGAGCTTGGAGAAGTTCTTTTTTTGTGTTTTTGCATTATTGTGGTTGGCTGCTTTTGAGCCATGGCCTTTGAGGCCTTATTGTATTTTGTTGTCAATCATTACTACCCTATGTGTTGGTTGTTGTAAGAAAATATTGTGAGTACTCTTCAAATTTATTCAAAATATGTTTACTATATTATGCTATTGTGTTCTTGTGATTGTGGAAAATGCTAAAGAAAATATGCCCTTGTTGTTATGTATGTAATGAAATTACTTGTTACCATTTTGTTGTTGTGCATATTTGATTTTTTTTTGGAGAAGTGGGCAAAGAAACCTTTACTTGTTGTTTTGCATTAAATGCTATTGTTGTTTTAGTAATGGGTGTATTTAAACAAAAAAAGAAAAATAGATGTTGTTTGTCTTTTATTCAAGAAAAGATTTACTGTCCAACTATATTGTGTTCATAGAGGATAAAGATAGAACTATAAATATTACTGGTTAAGGGGAAAAAAAATAGTTGTAAATGGAAAATTTAAGCAACAATATATATATATATATATATATATATATATATATATATATATATATATATATATATATATATATATATATATATATATATTATTCTGTTTTACTTAGATCTGTAAAAAAAAAAAGAGTTAGTAATTCTGGCCTATTTATTTAGTTCTAAAAAAAAATAAAAATGCTATGTTATTGGTTAATACAAGTTGCAAATCTAGTCATTTTGTTTTCTTCCATTGAATGCTTGTGCTGATATATATATATATATATATATATATATATATATATATATATATATATATATATATATATATATATCGTTATTACCAAACTGTTTTATATATATTATGAAAATCAAACAACTCGGATTTAATTATGAAGGAAAGTTTTTGTAGACCAAAAGAACCTTAGGGTTTCTTTTTAGAAAATCAAACTTTAAACAAAAAAAATTGAATCTGGTGGGTGGCGGCCATGGCCACCGCCCACCGTTGTATTTAAGGTTTCGTGGGGGTGTGGGGAGGGGGTCGAGCCCCCACCCATCGGCCCCCTCCCCACATCCCTTATTGCTGCCTTATACCCCCCCTCGCCATGGCTGCAGACTCCACGGTGGCGCCCTATAGCTGTCGCTTCCCCTTTTTACGTTTGATGCCTGCAACAAATTTTTTTTTTTTTTTTGTGTGTGTGTGTGTGTGTGTCTTCTGTGTGTCAAAAAATAATAATAATATTTTTTTACCGGGTCTGTATATATATATTTTCATAAACACAAAAAAAAACACATACTCTATATATACTTCAGAAAAAAAATGTATATATATACCTCGGAGAGGTATCCACATGGCTGCCACTCCTCCTCAGCAACCCTCCAACCTACAACAAAAAAAATGGAGGCAAGGAGAAATGGAAAGAGGAGGAATACAAAACAAAAGAGGAGAAAGACAATAAGGTAGAATTAGATGTTAGGGTTTTCTTTTGCTATGAGGAAATTAATAAAATATGATTAGGGCATCTCTAGAAAACAATTAATAAAATAATAGGGTAGGGATGAGTTGGAAATGAGGGGGAAAATTAGAAATACTTTTTATGTTATTTTCCCCATTTTACCATGTGCGCGCGAATTCTTGTTCCCTCTCTTTTGCTTTTCAAGTCTTTTTATATTTTTGACTTTCTTTGTGTTTCATTTATGTTGATTTTCAATATTATTTTGGGGTTTGAATTTTAATTCCATGTGGAATTTCATTAGTGGGATGGGTTGTTTTTATTTTGATTGGGATGTTTTATCCCTTAGTAGGTTATTATTTTGGGACATTTATTTTTAATTCTAGTGTGTTTTAAATTAACCTTGTGGTTAATCTTCTATTTAATTTAATTTTTAATTTATCAATTTTATCCCAGAGGGGATATTTTAATTTATCCTCTTTTCAAATTATTTTTAACGGGAGTCAATTAATATATATGATTGTTGAAGTTATATTTATTTATGGACTTGACTTTTGAATTTTATCGGTTGTCTATTATTTTAATTCAAATTTTATAATTTGATTAAGTGGTCAAGTTATTTTTACCTTGCAAATTTATTTAACATTACTTACGATTATTTATTTCAATTTTTGCGTTAATTTCTTCCTTAAGTTTTTCTTTTAAAATTTTTATCTCATTTATTGAAAACGTGTTATGCTGTCAAATTTTTCCTAGATTTTAGGGTTTTATGTTTTTGACCTTTTGGCGACTATCTTTTAATCACTCCATCTTTTCATGCAACCATCATGCCATTGATTTTCATGTTTATTTATTTGAATTCATTTATGCATTAGAATTAGGGTTTGGTTTCGAAGCTGACGAAATCACCTCTTCACCTAGGAAACTTAGGGTTCGGATTAAAACCGTTCTAACCCTAGAAGTAGCGCACATCACATCGCATACCTCCTAGACAGATTTCATCACGTAGGGGATGGCGTAAGAAGACGCACTTCCCTGAATTTGTATGACATGTTTACGCCTCATGTGTATTGCCACCGAGCAAGTAGATGCGTGCGAGGGGGTTCCTAGGGACATGCGGAAAAGTTTTTGGTAATTTGTGTCATGACCACATGACAAATGTGGACATGACACGTGTGTTGTGTGTCGTGACCACATGGGAAATGTGGGCATGACAAGCCAACCAGCTAGGCCATTGCACGTTTCATGTTACACATTTCACCTTGGCCGACAAAGGAGAAAGTTTTGAAGAGTTGCGGAGGATATAAATGAAAGATCAAGTTTGTTGCAAAGTATGTGTGTGTGAGAGAGTGTACAAGGATGTATATGCGAGTGTGAAGGAGTATGTATGTCGTGTTGTAGAAATGTTTTGAAAATAGTAGAGTGGGTTGAGTAAATGTGTTGAAGTCAGTATGAAAGGGGTTGATGCTGCGAAGGTAATTGAATCAGTGGAATTTGTCAAGTGATTTGTATAGAGGTTGTATCCTCTTTTTGTAAGTGTTGTAGCACTTTAGAGAGTTGTAGCTTCCTTTGGTTGAAACCATAAAAAATGTGTGTCAGGGAGTTGTAGTTTCATTTGGGTTGTAGACCATAAAACTTGTAAATCTATTTTTATTTGAGGCTGGATTTGGATAGTAGATCCAAGCAGCTTGTTCACCATGGTTTTTTTCCCTTCTAGGGTTTTCCTCGTAAATTTGGTGTTATGGTTATGTCATTGTGTGATTGTGTTTTGAATTACTTCATTATCTATTTATCTATTTAAGGTCATAGAAAGTTTTTGAAGATAAATTTGAATTGGATTAATTTGCAGTGTATATTGATTCACCCCCCCTCTTAGTATATCTGAGTGTTCTAACACTAGAACCAAGATCACTATCAAGAACTAGAACCAAAAATAAATGTCAAAATGTAAATAACACTGTTTAAAATAGCAAGGTAAGGTAGGTTAGCATTGCAAACTAACTCTATGATTTTAAATAAAAAATAGAAGTATGTGTGTACTTGATTGAATGAAGATATAGTTCCTAAGGGTTCTTTAAGCTTATTAGCAACATAGTACCATAAACTACCTTGTTTTCCGTGATCCACACCTAAACCCTACACATGTCGAGATCACCAAACACGAGGCAACTACCAACAAGTTACACAAACTCACAAACATATAAGTATGATTCCACCATACCCACAATAATACACTCTTTCCCAAGATGGATACATAGTATCACATGCTTAAGGACATAGAGAATTATTGAGATGTTCACATAACACATTACACATCCGAAACACCTTTTCATGTCACATTAGATCACACAAGTTACTTACATTCGTAACATAACACAAGGAACACAATTCCTTTCCATTTCTTTAATCAATGCTTGAAAATAAATTTCTCATGAAATTATAATCCAATCTATCCATAAGCACAAATTTGTACGAACATTCAATCTATTTTTTCAATAATTCATCAGACATAAAGTAACTTGAACTATGAGGCATACTAAGGTCCTTTTTTATCAACAATCTCCTAATCACATCATGAAAACTCAAATAGCCCTTTCATACACATCAATCCCATCTTCCTAGATACTCTACATGAGGCATTCATATCGAGACTCATTCAACAATGCATCATTTAAGAATTGAATCTATAATCATAAGTCATCTAAGGCACCTCAGAATTCAACTCAAGCCTTTTATATTCATATTATACAATTCATTCTCTAATGACATTAATTACATCAAAAAGATTTATATAATCAATTACAAGGAAGAAACCTTATTAGAATTAAGCTTGCATCTTAATTCTAATCAAATTCAACATTCATGAGATAGGAGCATTTAGGTCCATGAGTAATCTTGCATACCCAAAAATAAAATAAAAGATGGTTGAGAAGATTTTGTCTTTGTGTGTGAATTTTAAATGAATTGGCATAAAGGGATGAGTCAAAAAGGTCTAATAAGTATTCCACCTAACTTTAGCAGTAATTTAGAACACTATAGCATCTTCAACAACAACTTATTTCAACTTCAACAACAACCTGTGTCACTCTAGCAACAAATGCGGTAGCACTTCAAAAACAAACTTCCGAAGGCCATAAATTATTGATATAGACTAAATAAATTCCATATTTTGAAATTCCATAACTTTTTGAGAAGAACATGAATATGTGGGTGGACACAACAAAACTTTTCACTTCAACAACTATGAATTCAATAGCATGTGCATGACTTCAACAATAAAAATAAAAATGATAGTTGGTTGAGGTAACTTACGGTGGCATTGACCATAGAGGGACTTTTGTCATTATATTTTGTGTAGTTCTACTTATTTTATGCTTCTAGCCTACCATAATGGGTCACATGCTTTAAGGGGAAATTTGGGAAAAAAATAAATCATATTATAAATGACCCAATAAGAAGCCAAATCCATTTGGAAGGTGAACATTTGTAGTTTAATGACTGGAATAATTTCTCTAATAATCCATGTGGCATTTATAACTAATAAAACAAAGCCAAACCTTTTCTTGAGCATGAGGTATGGACATAAATGTGAGTAGGTCATTTTTTGGGTGAAAATTTGCCATGTTGTTAACCCAGTGACTGTATCAAGACATGTGTAGCCAACTTGTGACTTAAGCAATCATTTATTTAGTCTTATTTATGTAGTCAAGTCAACCTAAGTGATATATTTAGGTATCCAAGTCAACCTAGGTGATATCTAAGGCATAAGTAGGGTATATATACAAGGTAGTAAGTGTTATTTGATCATCATATTACGAATTATGTTCTCATTGAAGATATTTGAAGGTTTACCCCTTGAAGTGGCTTATTATTCTCAAGTATTTACAACATATTACTATTATATTTTTCTTTTATGTAATTTATTTTATTACAAAATCATGCTTTAAAATGTTTAAAAATAGAAATAAATGGCAAATAAAGAAGGAATATGACTGGGAAAAGTGTATGACAAATTGTAGGCCATTTTTTTAACTAGACAAGCATTAGAAAACCACCATGAAAGATGATAAATCAAGGTAGAAAAAGAAATATGAGTTTTTAGTTTATTTTCCCATAGATAGGATGGCCCATGACATACCAATTAGGTTGATGGGGAATATAATAGAATGAACCAAAGATATGGATCATTTTTTAATGTAATGGAGAATGTGTAGATATTAAATTGAGGAGATTGTATCCATCCTAGGCACAGATCAACCCATTTGTCAATTTTTATGTGTATATTTGGTTTAGGCTCATTTGTAGCATGTTCTAAGCCTATGAAGACAGTTTATTTTTTATATATTGAAAGCATCATTGTTTGTGGATTCCTCTTGGTGTGTGATGTGTTATTCTCATTTTATATTCAACTATAAAGAAAGCATGGAAAAAAGGTAAATAAAACATATGAGAATGCCTCCCTTTTCAAACCAAGTCATCAAGTTGAAGGAAACATCCTTCTTTCATTCTCAACGACTCAAAAAAGAACCCAAGAAGCTCCAAGTGATCTCTTCCAAGTTTCAATACAAACACCAAGAAGGTAAACCTTGTTCTAAGGTCTCAAGAGAGCTCTTCCAACTCTAAAACACACATAAGAAAATGAAAATCCTTACCACAATCAAAATGAGCCCTCAAGCTCCACACCAAATCCCATAATGGAAAGTATTTTCCAAGACCTCCCAAAACTCTCAAAATCTGAAGTGGAATCCTCTATTATAAACTTTCTTTTCTATTCTCCACTCTAAAAAATGGATATCAATGAATTCCAAAACTTGGAACCCCTTCTCTAAACCAAAGCCTAGGGTTAAATAAGGCTTAATCCCTATCATCCTATCCTCACCAATAGGAGGATGACACTTGTCCATCCTCTCTCAATCAAATCCAAGCCAAAGGAAAGTCAACAAATGCAATTCCTCTAAAAGAATGCATTAAATACAATAATAATTATTCCAACCCAAGTAAAGACAAAGTTAACAATGACAACTCAACCCAAATAAATGGATTCACATAAAATACTAAAATAATTAATAACCAAACATATACATGTGAACCCATGTGGGTGCACTTATTTACCCAAGGTGGAGTGGGAGGTAATCTAACTCCAAAAATACATAAATATCCACTCAAGTGGATTAGAAAGCCACTTAGGCCAAATGGAAGTTTCCACAAACTTCTAATCCTATCCAAAAATAGAAGTTCACAATTAAAATAAATAAATGAAATTGAATTCTAAAATTCAACTTAAATTGAACTAGCATACCTATCTTTAGAAAAATCTAAGTAAAAGACACTAAGAGATATAATTCTAAGGCACCTATTTCATTTTAATCATAGATCCACTCAAAAATAGGTGCTTTGAGAATGATATCTATCAATGCCTTTACATAGATTTTTCTAAAGATAGGTATCCTAGTTTTAATAATTTTTTAATTTTTAATTTTATTAAATTAATAATTTTATATTTTTTTAAATTTATTAATTTTTAATTTTTATTTTGTAATTGTATTAATTTTATAAGTTTATTAGTTGTATAATTTTATAAATTTAATTAATTTTTTTGCTAACTATTGAAATTATTACTAGTATATTTATATTTAAAAAAATATATCTAGAGAGATATCTTCTAGAGTTTATGTACTTGCTTTTTGCTTTTCCATACCTTTTGTGATTTTTTCACCTTTTTTTAAATGGTTTACAATTTTATTTTATTTTTTTTAATTTTAATTTTATTTTTTTTCTAATTTCTTATTTTGCTTCCATATTTTTTGTGATTTTATCCACCTTTCTATACTTCATAGTTTTCATTTTTATTTTCTCTAATTTCTTTTTTGTTTTTTTTTTTAATTTATTTTTCTATATATTTACACGGAAAAAATGAGTGCTCTCATCTCCACCCGCTATGATTGTAGAATGCCTCTCTGCATAACTAGTATATTTATATTTTAAAAAATTATCTAAAGTACGCCAAGGGATATCTCTTTTCATAGTTTATTTGAAAAAGAAATTGGGAAAAATAAAAAATAAAAACCAAAAAAGAAATTGGAAAAAATAAAAAATAAAAACTAAAAAAAAATTGGAAAAAATAAAAAATAAAACAAAAAAAAATTGAAAATAAGAAAATCACAAAAACTATGGAACCAAAAAAGAAATTGGAAAAAATAAAACATAAAAACCATTTTCTATAAATTTAGGCAGAAAAAATGAGTGCTCTCATCCCCACCCCGCTGTGACTTAGAACGTCTCTCGGCGTAACTAGTATATTTATATTTTAAAAATATATCTAAAGTACGCCAAGGGATATCTCTTTTCCATACTTTATTTGATTTTCTCACTTTTTTTCTTCCATCATTTTTATTTTTTAATTTTTTTTGGTTTGATATTTTTGGTGATTTGAAAAGAAATTAATAATAAGAAAATCACAAAAACTATGGAACCAAAAAAAAATTGGAAAAAATAAAAAATAAAAACTAAAAAAGAAATTGGTAAAAAAAAAAAAACCAAAAAAGAAATTGAAAATACGAAAATCACAAAAACTATGGAAACAAAAAGAAATTGGAAAAAATAAAAACAAAAACCTTAAAAGAAATTAGAAAAAAATAAAAAATAAAAACTAAAAAAGAAATTGGAAATAAAAAATAAAAACCAAAAAAGAAATTGAAAATAAGAAAATCATCGACCAAAAAAGAAATTGGACAAAATAAAAAATAAAAACCAAATTTTATTTTTTTGTTTTGTTTTTAGATTGGAATCTTTTTTTTTTTTAATTTTTAGATTGGAATCTTATAAAATTACACGGAATCGGAATCTTTGAGCTCTTCAACTCCACCCTCTTGGCGTAATTATGTAATATAGTAAATAAATAGATAAACAAATAATTACTTCAATTTTTACTCCATGGGTTATTTGGATATCATTTTTAATATCGATCATAAACAATGTTTACTTCACAAGTTGCATGTAAATGATATTATTTATATGGGATGTCCATATTGGAAGAACAATGCTTACTTTATTGAAGAGCAAAGATGAATTTTTATTTACTTAAAAATTATTTTTAGCATTATTTTATTTACTTAAGATTTATTTTCTAGTTAGTTTATTTACTTAAGAGTTATTTTATTTTATAATATAGACTGGTTGTGTTTTATTTTCTATTATTTTTTTTGCATGTCAACTCTTTAATAGTTTTTGTTAACATGTTCACACCATTACACTCCACCCCTTGTTGCCACTATAGTTACGCCTCTCGGCATAATCAAAACACTAACACATATTTTCAACCCATTCCAAGAAGCGTGGAACACATTCTAAGAAATGTGGAATACATCACAACTACCCATAGAAGGAAAACAACTAGGAGGTACATGCAAAGATAACTCTCATGTTACTTGGTCCCACACAACAAAATGACATGTAATACTAGTTATACATTAGTTGTGGTTGATGCAAAGTATATAGATAGTAGTTGATGAAGTTCACACAATGAACTATATTCCAAATCTTCCTTCAAGAGGTTTGAAAAGGTAATGTGATGTTAAAGCCTACACAAGGCTACTCCAGAGATTGACCTAGCCTAGGACCACACCCTAGTGTCCTTCTACACAGGCTACTCACTCTCTTCTTGGGGAGTCACTGCTCAACCCAACCTATATGCACAATCTACCTTCAAGAACTCTCAACCTACTACCAATATACTCTACCAACATGGATCTTCACACCTAACACAATATGCACCTACCAAGGACAAGATCAACATGAAATCACTGACCCAACACCTCACCTATGTACTTGTTCTAACAGAAAACAATAACTGTGTTATGACTGTCCTCAAAAAAATAGTGTTTAAGGGAGGTTAAACCTTGTAACCCAAGATAATACTTAACACAACACTAAATACTCATAACTCCAAATGACCATCACCTCTAAATGCATAATCCAAATACCTATATGAAGCATGTACTCCTCCTCCAGCCTACAGACCGTACTATACCACTGGCATACAGAAAATAGTAGACTGTCTTTCTCCAATGAAAAGGCCTAATTCAGAGGTTGTATGTAAGGAATACATCAAATCTGCCTTCTCAGACTCTACCTAACATCTACAGAGGTCTGTCCTCACCCCAAGACACAAAATCCAACCTCCATTTGATTGACCATGTGGCTATTTTTAGAATATACACTATTTTTCCACCATTTCTGCTAACTAGTCACTGTTTTTGACTAGTTAGAAGCATACCATACACCTTGGAGGGAGGAGAGTAACCTTACAAACAACAAAAACATGAAACCTAATCTAATTTCCTCCATCTCACCGAAAATGGATGATCACCTTCAGAGGATAGAGGAAGAATGATCCATTTTATCCAAAACCCTAGGTATCGAGGGTTTAAACCAGTTTTTACAAAATAGACTAAAACAAATAGCACAAGATGTGTCAAAAGCCCAAACTACATGCAAATGGAAGCTACTTTGAAAACCTAACACATTTTCCAAACCTTATTCATTGAGCATTCCGTACCAGGCCGTACAGAATGGCTGTCTACAGGAAAAACACAGAAATCACTATTTTTTGAATCCAAAAAAACTCCTCCTTCCATTCATATCGGTATGTTCATACAATATATTGTTTATAGAAACTTTTTGTAACCTTTCCACTTCCTTTCTACTTGTACAACTGCCCATGAAAGGCAGTGAAACATTGGAAAGATGCTTTTTCTTCAAAAACACTAAGTTTCAAAAGAGAATACCAAGAAAATAGGCCTAAACTAACTCTAAAAAGGACTAGTCAATTAAAATGACTAAGTCTTTATTACATAGCATGAGAATGGCTTTCAAAGCCTTAGAGGAAATCAAAAATAACAAGATCACAAAGCATGACATAGTAAAAAATGACTAGAACTATAAGCTCCTGCACCAGTGGTCTCGTTACTCCATGAGGTGGAGTGAGATAGTAGCTGATGCATTGATAATTTCTCCACATGCCTCTTGTTGGCCAATCTCTATCAAAATCATGTACACTCAATGTGCACATTAAATCTTATCTTGAAATTCATAGCTAAAACACAAAAGTTACACCAATATATTCGCATGATCTCTTACATACATGTGCTAGATAAAAATGATGGAAATCAATGCATGTGAAATACCACATAGTAGATTGCTCAATGTAACATAGCCACCCTATAAATCAAGATGATAATCATATCACCCAAACACTTCTTATCTAATTCAACACATTGCATAATTTCAATTATGCCACATCTCAATACACTAATCATAATTAGTCTCAAAATCAACATATGAATGATTCTCAAAATATGCTCATACATGTATTCAAAATGACATTACAAAAGTCTAGCATGGTCCTCAGCCATAAGTTCATCAAAGAATTATAGACTGACTATCTATTAAGTTGTTACATCCCCAAACTTTAACAATGTTTTACTTTTACTTTCATGTGATTAGATGGATAAGTAATCACAGATTAATGATTTGACGTTTGGGAAAATGTTAGGATAAATCACTGATTAGATGGATTATGATTAATGCTTAGAATTAGACATGAAATTACATGTTGTTGAGATTATTTTATTATGATGAATAATGATTTATTGATGATACACTGATCATAGTTTGTATGACTATGAGTGTAAACAGGAAAATATTTTGACCTCCAGAATGGAAGGAGAGTATCACTAGAGAGAAGGGAATAGATGTTCTGGAAAAGTCAAGTTTGCCATATGAGCTCCAAGTCGTGTACTTAGTGAACATTTTGAGATGGGGTATGTACTAGTTGTCTATTATTTTTAGACATTTCAAATTCGACCATTATCGATTTGACGTGAGGAAAAGGTTTTCCAACGTCAAACTTCATTTGATTTGGTCATGAGAGTTTTTTGATATATTTATCTGTTTTGCATAAGGTTACGAAGGGGGAGAAGATCTCAACCCACTATCGCACCTTATCAAGCGATTAATATCAACCTTCATAGAAATAGTAATGTTACCATTATGTTGATATAATAATTATTTATTTGTTTAAATACTATTATATTGATATAGAAATATATTTTATAAAGTAATAATAATTATCTCCTTTTTGGTGATAAGCTCTTCTTTGGTGCTACCACTACGTTCACGTAGTGAGACACATTATCCTTAACCCACGTAAAGTGGAGTGAGTGGGGATAACCCCCCTATGGCCGTGAGAATGTTTTGGAACGGGAGTACAACTAGTGAGCTGCATGCTCCCTTTGAGGGGATTTCTGTGGAGAAAGCTTTTAGTTACTTTGCATAGTGGAGAGAGAAATAACCATTCCTTTCAATAATTTTTTTGGGTGGTTATGCATTCTCTCAATACATAGGAGGAGAATAGTCATTTGGGGGAGAGCCTTCTTGGTTTATGATAAGAGAATACCATATCTCCATAGGGAGATGACTGTTAGTTGTGAAGAGAATGAAGCTTGCTCTCTGGGCAAGGGTATTAGAGCCTGCTAACTATAGAGGCTACGCATTATATTTATACATATCTTATTCTAAGGGTTTGAAGAGTGCAGGAGCACCAACCTAAGCAACACTGTGTTGATTCGTGGCATATCAGACTATCGTTATCATTATTGTTGGCTTAGCCAAACCATTCGACAGGCATGGTTAAGACTTATCATTGTTAACTCTGTTCATATGAGTATCATAGCCAATATATTGTTGCGTGCTATTGTGGGTAGTTCTTTTTAGAAACAAAACTAATGCATTTAAACACTGTACGGGATAGAGAGCCGAAAGGCTTAGAATCTTAAAACCATCTGGTGGTCAATGGGATCATTATCACTGTGTATAACTTGAAGCCTCAAAATGGCTCAAAAGACTGTAAACCCTATTGTTTTATTAAAACAAACTCTTTCAATTTGTTATGATTGAGCAAGCATGTGTGAAACTAATTATTTGTTTTATTTTTGAGCCATATTGAAAAAGAGTCATACAACTCGATGAGCTGAAGGCTCATTATAACCAGTCTTTCTTTAGAAAAGACATTATTGTCATCATTGTGGATGACATGAGATACCAAATTATTCTTACTCAGCTGCATGATAAGTAGTATCACGAAAGATGCAAGAGTTAAACTTTGTTTATTTTAATTATTTCCTTATGGAAAAGGTATACTGCCTAAGATGACCAAGAGGCCAAGTATATAACCATAGGTTGTAAACTTGAAAACTATTGAATTGATAGATTGAGTTTTACAAAAAGATTAGTTATGAGAAAACAAGAAACCTTATTAAGTTAATGCCTGTGATAAGGGTATACTTGGTAGATGATGTCTACTCTTGTATAAATTGAAAGGTCAACATGACCAAATGATCGAAGTAAACTAGAGAGATCTAGTATGATATATCTATTAAATCAAAGAACAAGAGTGTTTGTTATTTAATGTTATGGGTTAGAAAAGTTAACCCTCGAGTTATATTAGAAGAGTTATGAAAACTAAAACTCTTGAGTCAAAAATGACTTTATTTATAAATATGTTTGATCGACATTAAAGGGATCAAGAAAACCCTAGAATGAGACATAATGAGTCTAAAGGGTATTTCGATGATTCTAAATGAATCTTATTCAAGTGAAACTTATTTAAAGAATATGACTATTGGATATTTGTAATAGAGAGTAGAATGATAGGAAGTCATAGACCCTAGAATTTGCAAGGATGCAAAAAAGGGACTCTCTAAAAAAGGTAGAATTACCTAATCCTTTTTACAATGTATGTATATATCCTAGACTAAGGATTGATACCTAGTTAGATGGATTGGAAAAGAAATAATGAACATACAAGTTATGTCTATAATCACTATAGGATGAGATAGCTTCTAAGTCGAGTTAGAGGTGTGTGAACAATCGACTACGTTCATTGCGAAACGTCTATGTATATTAAATATTTGACCAAAGTAATGCATCTATCTCTGCATGCATTGGTCGGTTCACTGTGCTCTAGATGGCATAACCATCCAATAATGTCATACATAGTTAGAGTGGATCTATAGTTGTATGATCGTGATGAGTTATGAAGGACACAACACTAGAAACTCAGATGGTAAACCTTATGGTTCCTTATATCTATTCCCTTCGTGAAGGGTAGGGCCACTTCTAGGAAGGAAGTTGTGTGGGGGCCCGCCGATCTATGGTTGGAGAAAAAGAGCTTGGGTGATGCTCTCCTTCCCAAGCAGATGACAAGCTGAGACTTATGAAGATAGATATCAAAACTCCAGATGCAGTATATTCTATTTATATGACTTGACATTCAAATTCTATGTAAATTTATCATTATTGCCTTGAGCAAAACATTATGATTGTAAAATGAAGGAACTCACTAGCATGCTATCTTTGAATATGCTGCAAATTTTTAGTTTGAAATTATTCAGAAAAGATATGCTTTTTATATAATGATTATGCAAATGTTTATTGTTAAATAAAAATATGATTATGATGATCATGATTATTTACTTGATAGTAAATTGGGAATGTTAATCCGAGTAATATGAGATGACATGTTACAGAAGTAGGTCTTGAAACATACCAAAGCATAAGAATCGTAGTCAATAAGAGTACGACAAGAGTTGTAGAATGGTTGGGCCTTACAATTATATAAGTCACAAAACAATGAGTACTTCCCTTGGTGAAGTCTTCCAAAAAAGTAGATGGGGTTGAACTCGAGATGTCTATCTCACTTTCCATCAAGACATAGTTTGAATATTGTTATCTTTTTGGGAGTAATTGATGATTTTGTGTCTTAGGCGTGTGAGTGTAAGAATTGGTATAAGGAATAATAATTCTTGGTGCTACAACTACACTTGAGGGTCTTATTGTGAAGCTAGAATGTCAATTTCCCTAGATACATAGCTAGAGATATTTATCTCACTATATATAGACTGCATCGCATGAGGTTATAGTAGAAAGAGTATAGAGGGAACATGAATGTTTATTCATACTGAACATATACCACTATGTCGTAAGAGTTCTCTGAGTGATAAGTCCTATGGCCCAAGTTCATCAAAGGTTTATATCTAAAAGGATAGGGTTTCATGAGAAATTTATCTTATGGTTGTACTAAAAGGTAGGGTTTCTATATGAAAGAGTAAGGTTTCATGGAAGGCTTATTTCAATGGCTTCTACTAAAAGGTAGTGTTTCCACCTAAAAGGGTAGGGTTCTATCCAAAAAGATAGGGTGCTCTACAAAGTGAATAAATAGTTTGCTAGTATTTGCTCAACCTAGTTTGGTGGGGTTTTTATTGGGATACTAGGTTAGGTATTTATAGGTTGTAAGTGTTTTGGTTTGACAACTTATATACAGTGAACACCTATTATTTCTAGAGTGTCATGTTGTATGCATTGCTAGTGGTGGGATTAGATGCCCCACCAGGTCTTTGATCAACCATTTAGTGCATAATTTATATTGGCATGCTTTATTGTTGGATTTGATAAATCCAATAACTAAGGTGTGCCTTGTTTTGATATTTGACTTATGTTGTGATGTCTTGTGTCATATGGTGTTGATTTAACATGCCTTATGAGCTTGTATGAGTAGTCTTGAGAAGTGTGAAGAAGTTTTTGGTGTGTGTTGTGATGTCTTGTAGAGTCTTATTTGATGTTTTGTGGAGTCTTGTGATGTGTAGTAAAGTATTGTGTGGTGTTGTGAGTGTTATGCTGTGGGTGACTACTAAATTGATTTGTGATTATGATGATACCTATGTAAGATAACAAGAACATAATGGTATATTGTTATATGGACTATGGACTATCTATTTGACCACTTTAGGCCAAGCTAATGGTTGGGGAGGATCAATTTTCCTTTAATGTGAGGGTTCATATTGCCTTCCCCACATAGTTAGTGCTTTGATGAGGTGGAGAGCTCTTGTGGAGTGGATGCTTATTATACACTTCTTATTTGTACACTATACATTGAATGTACCTTGGCTATTGTTGATATTGTATCATGGATATAGTTAGCTTGATACTTTATTATACTATTGGTCTTATTGTAATTTATGGTTTATGATGACCATGTTGTAATTGAAATATTAATAAATGTAACTTGTAAAGGAACTACATTTGTAATGGAATTTAGATGTTATATATGAGATTGAATTTGCCATTGGTTATACATGTATTAGTTAATATTGTTAAAAGCATGAAAAATTTTCAAATTACATTTTTGGATTGTTACAACAACACCTTAGCACAAAAATTAACAAATTTTATACTCAAGTGCAACTAGTAAGGAGGGAGTTAGCTTGGGCAATATATATATATTTTTTATATTGAAGAAATGCAAAAATAACAAAAGATAATAGTCTATAAGAGACTGTAGAAAACAACTATACACCAACAACCAAAATAAGGAGGTCATTTCCACACTATGGATTTGACAAATCGAGTCTAGACTTTAAGATATATATGAAAATATGATCAAATTAAATTCAGATTAGTTGCCAACTTTTATACATAAACATGCCACCTTTCTACTACTCATTATGTTAAGAACAACCCAATCAGAATGAAGAAAAAAAATACAGAATTTTCACCCTCAAAGTTCCTATTTCTCTCTCTTGAAATCTATAAACATCAATACAAAGTGGTCAACACTCCTTAATTTATAGAGAATAATGCTCAAAAATTCAGGGACGTTGGCACTGGAGAAACATTTTACCTACTCACATTTCACTAAATACATGAAGAAAATCTCATACCTAGGAGGCCCACATTATAAATTATTTTAAAAATTAAAAATAATAAAAAAATCTCGCATTTACAAAACCCTAAAAACTGCTGCCCTATTAGGGGCAAGGAACTCCACCACCAAAGAAACCCCTACACATAATGCTTTACCATATTAAATGGAGTAGGCCCCACCAAATAACATAAACAAAGAAGAGAATACTCTCTAGGTATTATTTAAGAAATAGTGAATTCCACAATCATAACCCAAAAAAACAATAAAAATAAATTGCTCAAACCAGGGGTAAGTTAACCCAAGTTTAGGTAACCATAGTTACTTTCTAACCTTGAGTTCAACAAGATTTGTGTGGTGGTTAAGATGGAAAAGCAAGGGGAAGCTTTAACCTAACCAGAGGGTGAAGTTATAACCCAAGTTTAAGCAACCATAGTTACTTTCTAACCTTGAGTTCAAGATTTGTGTGGATGGTTAAGATGGAAAAGCAAGGGAAGCTTTAACCTAACCAGAGGATGTTGAGTAAGGGAAAAGTAAAAAAGATAGCGTTTTTAAAATTTATTTTGGGTATTTTAAAGTTTTGAATTTGTGAGGGAGGAGGATAACCGGGAGTGGTGGAGCACCAAAGGTTAAGACGTCTGGTTAAAGAGGGGTTAGTTTTTGTGTTTGTGGGTGTTTCAAATTGAGGAGAGATTCGCAGTTGAATTGCAAATGGAAATGACGAGATTTGGTTATGGAGATGGTGGGCTCTGATCTTTGATCGGAGACGTTTCATATGTTTTCAGAAAATCTGAGAGAAAGCCGTCAGAGAAATCTTGCGGCGGGTGGCGGGAGCATTGTGATGAATTAGTTTTAGCTGTGGGAGGTGCAGAGAAGACAGAGATCCATCCGCCTAGGGTTTTCATTTTTCAGTTTTTTTTGGACCAGTTCAGTGCACAGTTGATGCAGATCAGCCTTTGATTTTTTGGCGGGGATTGAATGGCAAGGATTTTCCGGCCAGGGGTTTGCTCGTATCTGCTGCATGCAGGCTTGCATGTTTTTATTTGGCGAGAGGTGCAACCGGATTTTCAGTTGGAATCGTGGTTTCAATTATAGAGGTACTTTTATGCTTGCTCCTGTGAATTTTGAATTTTTTTGTTGAAACCCTAAAATTTAAGTGGGGAAGAGTGCCTGTTGTCAAATGATGGTTTGGTGGGATATGTGATGTGATGAGAGTCTGAAAGAGACAGTAGAGGTTATACAGTAAACATTAGACAGTAGGGTGGTTAAACGAATTGGGGGGTCATAAGTAGGAAAAT
Source organism: Cunninghamia lanceolata (assembly GCA_027924645.1). NCBI lineage: Eukaryota > Viridiplantae > Streptophyta > Pinopsida > Cupressales > Cupressaceae > Cunninghamia > Cunninghamia lanceolata. The sequence continues at coordinate 7,240,040 of BSBN01000404.1, forward strand.
ATTAATTGGCAATGGAGTGTAATAAGGATGAGGCGGGAAGGGCTAAAGAGATTGCAGAGAAGAAGTTTGACGCAAAAGACCTTATGGGTGCTCAGAAGTTTGCTCTCAAGGCACACCATTTGTACCCTGAGTTGGATGGGCTGGCCCAAATGATGGCTGCTTTGGAAGTCCACATTGCTGCGGAGAATAAAGTCAATGGGGACATGGATTGGTATGGGATACTTCATGTCCATCCATTTGCTGATGAAGCCTCTGTGAGAAAGCAGTACAGGAAATTGGCTCTTATGCTCCATCCGGATAAGAATAAGTCTGTTGGAGCGGATGGTGCTTTCAAGCTTCTGTCTGAGGCTTGGAGTGTACTCTCAGACAAAGTTAAGAGAACTTCTTATGATCAGAAAAGAAAAGGGTTTCAGCAGAGGCCTTCACAACCACAGAAACCAGCTTCAACCACATACCCTGATGGTAATGCTTCTAATGTTAACAATGGGTTCTACAATGTTTTCAACAGTTTCACTCGTTGCAGTACACGACCACCTGTCCATGCTCAAACGACTACTCATTCTGTCCATGCTCAAACGACTACTCATTCTCCTACTACTGCGTCTGCTGCTCCTGCACATAATCCTCCTCCTGTTCCTATGCCTCGGCCAACTCCACTTGCCCCAAGACCTCCACCTCAACCAAAAACAGCCACATTTTGGACCGCTTGTCCCTTTTGCAAGATGCAATATGAGTATCTACGAATGTATGAAAATCACAATCTGTTGTGCCCAAATTGCAAGAAGGCTTTTTGTGCTGTAGAGACAAAAGCTAACAACATGGCCGAATCCACTCCTTCCAACTTCCAGTGGTCTTCTAATCCCCTAGCTAGTCAAGGGCAGCAAAAATATCCAAACCACTCTGCTTATGGCACAGGGACTGCAGGGTTTGTGAGTGGGGCAAGAGTTGTTGATTCATATCAAAATCATAATAATCCATGGCGTCCGTTTACAAGGCCAGCAGGTGCCGCGACTGTTTCATCTGCTGCAGCTGCTGCAGCTGCCAATGTCGTGCAGCAGACTTATGAGAAAGTGAGAAGAGAGCGTGAGGAGGCTCAGGCAGCAGCAAAAATGAAGGATCAAGTTCAGAGGAAACACAGTCAGTTAAAGAAATCTTCAACTGAAAAACATTCAAGACATGTACCTGGAAGTATATTTTCTGGTACCAACCAGGGGACTTCAGTGCAAATGGCGGATACCAAGGGTGTGTTAAAGTCCAAGAAGAAGAGAAAACGCAAAACAGATAGTGATTCATGTGATGAATCTGATGATGAAGATGAAGAAGACTTAATGCAGATGGAGATGAATGGAAAAGGTATATGTGGTACATCAGGGCATAAATCTTATCAAACTGGGATGAATTTTGACAACAGAGTTGATGCTGCTGCTGAAAAGACAAATAATGGCTATAATGGGCTACATAAAGATCAGCAGAAGCCAGGAACCTGGGAGTCATATAATGTAAAGACCCTAAATGTAAGTAAATTTAGCAAACCACTAGGCAGGCCTCCATGGAATAAGGATTTCTCGTCACAGGATATTCGTAATGTGTTGATGGAGAAGGCAAGGATGGAAATCCGAAAACATCTTCATGAGGTGAAAAGGACTACAGAGCGTGCAGCAGCGGCAAAGCTAAGTGCTTCCTCACTGATTACTGGCACCGAGGAAGAGTCAAAGACAGTTGGAACTGAGATGAGAGAAACACAAAACATTTCTGGGGTGCAGCAAACAGATGATGCAAAAAAAGGCACTAAGCTGGACGAAGTTATTCATTCAGGTGATTTCTTAGATGACCCAGATGCCAAGGTTGCCGATCCAGTGTCTATGACTGTTCCAGATCCTGATTTTTATGACTTTGACAGAGATCGGACAGAAGAATGCTTTCAGGAAAATCAGATGTGGGCTGCATATGATGACGATGATGGAATGCCCCGGTTTTATGCACTGATTCAAAAGGTTGCCTCTTTGAATCCATTCAAACTTCAAATTAGCTGGCTGGATTCAAGGAACAATAATGATCTTGCTCCTATTGACTGGATAGATGCTGGATTTACAAAGACTTGTGGTGAATTTAGAGCTGGGAAGGGGAGAAGCCAAGATAATCTCAATGTTTTTTCTCATATTATTAGATGGGAGAAGGCTCCTAGGGGAGTTATAAAAATCTTCCCGAGGAAGGGTGACGTTTGGGCTCTTTATCGTGAATGGTCTCCTATTTGGAATCAATCTACCCCAGCAGAAGTTAGACACAAGTATGATATGGTACAAGTCGAAACCGATTTCACAGAGGAGCTTGGTGTGAGTTTCATTCCTCTTGTTAAAGTAGCTGGATACAAGACTGTGTTTAAAAAACAAGTAGATCCTGGGACAGTTCAATGGGTGCCAAAGAAGGAGCTTTTTAGATTTTCACATCAGGTTCCTGCAAGGATGCTTACTGGAGAGGAAGCTGAGGATATACCCAAAGGATGTATGGAATTGGATCCTGCGGCAACACCATTGGATTTACTCCAGGTGATTAAAGATGAAGAGTGTAGGTGAGGGAAAAAGTAGAGCAGCATAAGAATACTGAATTTTTCTGATGTCAATGACCTCCAGTCTTTTATGGCTTGGACCTGGTCTGTGGAATATGAATGTAACATACAATTTGACAATTACAATGGTGAAGCTGAGCCTCTTGAGACATTCTTTATGTTTTTTGATGAGGAGACTCCTCTGTATAGTGTCCAAATTCTGAGCAGACATTTGTATATCGTACCAATGGGACAGGGTGCGTATTATCTCACACTTCGATAGGGGGCATTGCCATGACTATGAAGTCTCAATTTTGTTTGCACATTTGGTAGAGAAAATCTGTATCTTACGCCAAGTAACGACTTTGAATTTATGCAGAGTGTAGTTTATTGAGTATGCTGGTTGAAGCCAAACAACAGGAGGGTGGAGTTACAAATTCTTGCAATCTATTAATGTGACGGAGTCTTGCAATATTTTACATCATACAATGTGGTTTATTTTTGCCTTCCACTCAAGTACCATATAAATTAATTTGTGCTATCCAAAGGCTATGTGGGAAAGTACCTCTTATGGTAATGTGTTGTATACTCTACTGATGTCTTTTTCTTTTGTAGTTGTTATAGGTTATTGATCAGTGACTTGAGAATTTGCAGTTTTTGATAAGGTATAAATTTTGCAGGATGGGTGAATGATTGAATGATATCACCAAATGGTTGAATGGCAGTGCTCAAGCACGTTTGCCGATTTCTGCTATCATAACAATCTTGATATTTTTCAGTAATACCTGTTTTGTAAAAGTTAAAACTTTTTTTGGTGTACCACTCACCGCTCGTTGAATTGTAAATTCAGTGGCATTCTCTTCTATATGGTATGGGTTACGGCCTTGGTATAATTTCTTAATGATTGATAGAAAACAAGGGGAAATATAAGGTAGTAGTTGACAATTTTTTTGTTACAATTCTTTGAATTGTATCTGACTTGTATTCAGAGGACTCTCAAGCAATTTTACTCAAATAGAATTTATGTTATGGACTATCCAAAATTCAAGAACTTACAACTTTACCATGGACAACATTTATTGCTTTTGTGATAAAATTCTAAAACATGGATCAGGTATTTAGAGATGTTTGTGTCCAATTTACTTTGAAAACTAAGTAAATACTCTTTTGGTAGAGCTCCGTGATTAATAGGGCAATGAACAAGGTCATTTATATGGTATGATTCTGATTGAGGTTGGAAGCATATACAAAATGCAACTGTATAGTTTGTGATACGAAATGTAGCTGAACTGATTGTGCTCGCATGATAAACTTCACTGGCTTATTCCATGCATTACATCACTCTCATACATTATATACAAATAATGTAGAAACCAGGGCACTTGAAGTTTAAACAGTTGTTTGCACTGCTTATGTTAAAGCCATGCTGTTTTTTATTAGTTTTTTAAACATTCATGTGACCTTGTTACTGCCAATCAAAATGTACCTCATTCCTTAGATGACAACTAGTTAGCAGTTTATGTTGGATACTTGTTGCAGGAAGATATAAACTCCAGCTTATACATTCAGTCTTCTAGCATGCCAAGTAGACAGGGTATACAGACAATTTATATTATTTGAATTACCAGGCCACTAATTTTTGGTTTATTTTCTCATGGTCTGTCAATCCAAAGTTATATTATTTGATCATATTTAGTGATTCTGACTGATATATTAAGGCCACTAAATTTTTGGTTAGTTTTTCTCATGGTATGTCAAGCCAAAGTAATTCTTGTGGATAGATTATCATGTTGTAAGAGGCCATCAAGAAAACCAGTTCAACATATCTACCGTATATAAGAAAACCTTGCAATGCATCCCAGATGGCTGCATCATCTGAACTATCTACACCCCTCATCATCTAATCTATATCATTTTCATTTAGAGACTCTGTTAGATCCTTGGAGGGGTCTCTCTATCACTTTTTCACTGTGACCATTGTTTTTGAAAACTTTTTGTCAGCATTACCAGATACTGCCCCTCCCGTCTGGATACACACGTCTGTGTTTTGGATACCAAATACCGATATGATACTTCTGGATACTGCATGGATACCATATTGGGACATATCCATATATGGGCTTATATTTGGGCCAAATCCTATATGTTTGGATAGCACACCACAATGTTTGGCGTGTTTCCAGTTTACAATTTGTGAAAAAACATACAGAAGTTGCACAAAAAGAAAAAGAGAACATTAAAAAAACTGCACATCTATGTGTATATGGTTATACTATGCGTAAACATATAAATCGCTATAGACACAAACATAATATAACAAAATAAATATTATAAACCAAATAATAAATAAATATTTCTGAAGTTATGTTCTCTACCCTTAGATGTATAAATAATTGAATATTTGTGTATTGTTATAATTGCCATATCTAAACGTATTTATATTAGGGAGTCTTTAAAAATTGCTATATTCGTATTTGACACCGAATCTGTATCCGTTTCCACACAACTCTGCTTTTGATAGGTGCTTCTTTTATTGCTGAATTTGATAATCACCTGCAATCCTCAAAGCCTTAGTGGCAAAAATATTAAGAATTAACTTCTAAGCTGGGTGATGTTTTGAAGGTGCAAATTTGTGTACTTTCCTTAGACCTGCATAGAAAGAAAGCCATCAGGATACCTCTCCAACAATATCCTACCAAAATGTCCTCAACAAGAATTGTACAGGAAGAAATAGCGAAGACCAGTGCTCTCTGCTGAAGATGAAGAGTAGTTTCATCTAGAACAGAGCCAGAGGGGTTAGTTACTTTTCAACTGCTTGACATTTCAAATGAACAACTATTGCTTAAGAAGAAACATGATCTACAGTAAAGAAGAGACGGCTGGCCCAAATTTATTACGACGTAAGTAAACAATCTATCTGCAGTCTGAAAAAAGTCTGCAGCCTCAACCTTGCTCCCAAGTGCTGTTGCAGTAGCTGTATCAGTCGCCTCTGTAGGCAAAGCTTGACTTGCCTCTAAAAGTTGTTTTCCTTGCCCCACCTTCATATTGCAGTCGAAACTCCTATCCCATGTGAATGCACGTAACCGTCTAAGTGTTATGATCTTAAGCATGCTGTATACATGCAAAATTCACGAAACCATTAGCAAGCGAAATTCAATAAAAATCATAAGACTATTTTGAAATTTCATATGTAAACCTTAAGAGAGCTAAAATGGAGTCAACAAACCAGAAAAACACATGAACACATGAACACATGAACCAGCATTTTCCAAGCTCTCCTCCATTGTTAAAATGATTGTTCTTGGATTGAAAATGTTATAAATAAATGTAGTTGTTCAAAATAAAACTCTCACAAATTTTGCAACTTTATTTACTGCATGTTCAAGATGAATGGTTTGAAAGAAATAAGACTTATTTATAGATGAATTGTGATTGAATGAGGGGGAAATGGTTTTTATTAAAGTTTCATTAATATTTTTGGTTGCAAATATTAATGGGTTTTGAAATGTTTTTTGAATTTGTCATGAAGGTGGGTGGTTAGATGTAATGAGGTAGTTAACCACTAAATAAGGTTGGGTGGTTTAATGTAATGAGGTAGTTAACTACTAAATAAGGTAGGGTGGTTAGATGTAATGAGGTAGTTAACTAGTAGATAACTCTTCATTACTCTATTAAATTAAATTAGAGGTAGTTAACTCCTCACTACTCTATTAAATTAAATTAGTAAATGAGGTAGTTAACTCCTCATTACTTTATTAAATTAATTTAGTTTTCATCATGAGTCGGAAATTAGTGAGGTGGCATTTGAAGGGGCAAGTTTAATTAATTAGTGTTGAGAGAATAATTTAAATAATTAAATAATAGAGTTATTAGTACATGCTTTATAGATTAATTCTATTTATGCACAATTAATTCTATTTATGCACCTTTGCACCACTCCTATGTTTTTGGGGTAATTTTGATTGGTTTAAAATTTGAGGTGCATAAAATGTGGAGAGTTAAATCAAGCCTTGATTTTTGTTTCCATCTGTAGAGTAGCCTTTTTATTTTATAATATCTTTATATTTTTCTTTTTAAAATATAACTTTTATATTTTATTATATCTTTTTAATTTTTACATTTTATATTATATTATAGCAGTGACAATGGCAAGGGGAAGCAAATAATATAATGCAGGATGAATATAACAATCTGTTTATTGATTATGTAAGTCGTTGGAATGACTTCTACCTACTTCGTGAAATATTCAGTGGCAACAATTATGAACTTATGGCCATTAGATGATGATGGATGGATTTTGCCTATTGAGGTTGAGTTTCCTTCTCCCAGGGTTTTTTGTAGCACCTTATTGATGAAGAAGAATACAGAGTTGCTAGATCACATGAGCTAGAGTTACTCGATGAGAGGCGTCTCACAACACAACCATCTTCAAGTTTATCAAAACCACCTCCATCGTAGTTATAATAAAAAGATCATGACTCAAACATTTGAGATTGGTGATCTAGTCCTAAAAGAAAATTAGAAGAATCAGTAGGATCGAGACAAGAAAAGAAAATTTGAGCCTAACTGGTTAGGGCTTTTTGTTGTTACAATAGTCTATGGATGAGGAGCTTATCATCTTGCTACACCCGAAGGAGTACGTCTAGATGAACCCATCAACACAGTTCATCTTAAGAAGTTCTATGCTTGATCCTTAGAGTATCCCAATCAGAAAAATACAAAAAAAAACCTGGCATACAAACGCCTTGGGCAAGTACCATAGTGAAAACCTGGCAAACATGCGCTATGTGTAAGGGTTAGCAGTCACCATCTATTAGGTCCTCATCCATATCACCCACTCCACTCCATAATAAAAACTTTCCATCCATCCACCATAATAAAGTTTGTCCTCAGCATTTTCATCTACCCACCTACCATGACTTGATCATTGTCAGTATTCATTGTTATCCATATCAACCACTACATCCCATAATAAAGTCCATCCATTCCACTCCATAATAAATCGTGTATCTGACTGGGGGTATCTTTCCTTAACCTACTTTTAGGATTGGATCCTTGTTGTCTTGAGAGAAATTGTCACTTTCCACACTCTCGTAAACATTTTCCATCTACCACAACCCATAATAGAACTCAAAACACTCACTTAATCCGTCTATCACAATCCATCCTATTCACCGTGTAGACACCTAAAATTAACATCACTCCCTGACCTACTTATTCTGCCATACCTTCACATTAATTAAATAATTCTTAATTATTTGATTAATTTCATCTATTGTTATGAAAATCACTCTACATTACTATTCCACATTAATTAAATAATTTTACAATTATTTAATTACTCCTTTTCTTTCTTCTAATTTTAATTAAATAAACAAATTAATTTCTATGTGAGCTTTTGGTAGAAAATTGTGATAGCTTTCATGTATCTACTGAGAGATATGGGCGTTGAGCGCGAAACGATAGTTTTAAACTGCGATGGTCGGGGGTCACTACTCTTGGAGCCCTCGCTAGCTGTGGATCATAATGGCGACGATTCTATTTCTGGTGTGTTGGGTGAGGCCGCCTCAGGTGTGCCTGCAGGCATTGAAGTGCCTATTGGGGGTGGGCAAGGACACGAATTTGTTGGTGCTCCTGTCCTGGATGCTTCCTTTGTGAAGTCGTCTTCTGCTCCAGATTTTGGTGGCGTCCCTGCTGCTAGCCTTAGGGCCACCTCAGGCTGCCATAAGAAGTCTTTCTCTGATACAGTATCAAATACTCGTGCTAAGGTTAGGCCTTTGCCCTGTGCCCGTGCTTCCCTTGTGGTGGTCTGTGGACCTGAGATTGTAGAAAATGAGAGTTTCTATTTGAGTCATGGTGTGGTCTGCAGGTTTAATGGCTTGTGGCCCTCCCTTCCTGATCTCCATGGTTGGGTTTTGGTCTCCTGGAAGCCTCTTGTCTCTGGGTAGATTGAACTCTTCCCCAGTGCAAAGGGATTCTTCATCGCAACCTTCGCTACCTCCGAGGAGCGAGACCAAGTGCTGGACAGGGGGTGGTTGTGGGGTGATCATTCACTATCCATCAGGCCTTGGACTCACTCTTTCAATCCTCTTACGGAGCTGCTGAATACCAGACCAATTTGGGTCCAACTACCGAATCTCCCTCTACAGTTTTGGGAGGAATCATGTTATGAAGCTATTGGCAACACCATTGGAAGCTTTTTGAAGGTAGACTTTACAACTCGAAATCTTGGGCATACCACGGTGGCTCAAATTTTAGTTGATATGGACATCTCCAAACCTCTCCATGGAGATGTGGTCTTGATGGTGGAGGACAGACCATGGACGCAGCTCCTGGACTATGAGGGCCTCCCTTTTCGTTGCAGGAGATGTTTCTCCATTGGTCATATGGCCTCTGGCTGCCCTCTTGCTCGCCGCAAGGGTGCGGCAACTTGGTGGAAGGACTCTCTCACTGAACATCTCATGGTGGGCACTCCCTCTTCTGATGGTTCCTCCAAGGAGGATGTTCCTTCCTTCGCTGAATCATTCCAGGAGTCTGAGTCTCCCCAAGATCCTCTTCTAGTTAACCCTTCTACAGAACCATTGATGCCTCAAACTGCTGTCACTATTCAGACAGAGCCTGTCCGACCCTCCTTGATTGCCCCTGCTAGTCCTGCGATTGCTCCTAACTCCTCTTCTGTTCTACCGGCTCTCTCACTGCGTGGTGGCTCATTGTCCATGGTGGCTATTGAAGATCCACTCCTCTCACCTCGCTCGGTGGATTTCGATTCTGAGTCTTCCTGGTTTATTGTTCAGAGAAAGAAGGGACTCCCCAAATTTGTCATTGCTTCACGACCTAGGGTTAAGGGAGTCAGATTTGTCCCCTCAGGTTCTGGGGTTGTCTAGTCCTTGTCTGCCGTTCAACAGCTATTCCTGTCCTGTTTTCATTTTGTGTGTGGCTTGTTTAGGCCTGTTCTGCCAAGCCCAGAGGGCTCTTGTTGGTTAAGGGTTTTGCCCTTGTTTGCTCTGTATTGTGCCTCTGTGGCTGTTGTGTAATGGGATCGGCACCCTTTTTTGCTGCTTACTTTATCAAAAACAAATTAATTTCTATTTTCTCCACCACAAATAAATAAAATTAATATTTTATTTATTTTCCAACATTATCCATGTGCACCAAAAATTAAATAATTAAATAATTTAATTTTCCTCCATAATTTCCTCTCACCATGGTTCACTCTTGTCTCACCTTGATTCTCTCTCATCACTCCATCATTCACTCTCAATTAGATCTGTTAACAATTCAATAAAGGATTGCTCTACTCACGTGAGTATAACTACTCAGAATAATTCCATTTCTTCTTGCATCCATCTTTTTATCTTCTCCATTTTTCTCTATTTTATTTTTCTTCTTCCATCAATGTTCTATCTTTTATCTAACCTTTTCTTCACATCCATTCATTTCGAGAGCACACATGTATTCTTCCAACTCATCTGTCCTCTTGAGGGGGCATCATTCAACCCACTAATTAAGCTACTAAGTATGTCTTCTATCTGATTGGGGAATCATCATTTATGATTCAATCATATTCTTCTAAACCAAAATCTTCTTCTATCCAACACAACACTATGTTTTAAACTTCTTTGAAATGATGTTAGTTCACAACACCATCTCAAAGAGGGGCAAAATATAGACACCTAAAATTAACCTCACTTCCTAACCTAGTTATTCATCTGATATACCTTCACATTAATTAAATAATTCTTAATTATTTGATTAATTTCATCTATTGTTATGAAAATCACTCTACCTTACTATTCCACATTAATTAAATAATTTTACAATTATTTAATTAATCATTTTATTTCTTCTAATAGTAATTAAATAAACAAATTAATTTCTATTTTCTCCACCACAAATAAATAAAATTAATATTTTATTTATTTTCCAACATTATCCATGTGCACCAAAAATTAAATAATTAAATAATTTAATTTTCCTCCATAATTTCCTCTCACCATGATTCACTCTTGTCCCACCTTGATTCTCTCTCATCATTCCATCGTTCACTCTCAATCAGATTTGTTAACAATTTAATCAAATTAGTTGATTAATCAATCAATTTAGACAACAAATCAATCAATTCAGTCAACTCACCAATCAAACTTGTTAACTCCTCTGATTCATGAGAGGACAAGGACACTTGTCACTCTCTCATCTGTTTAATTCTCTCATTCTATTTCAACCATTGATCTCTCCAATCATTATCCACCATTGATCTTCATTTTTGGAAATCTATAAATAAAACTTCTTTTAAACCAATGGATCATCTCTCATTTTCTCCAACTTACGCTGCTGCATTTAATTCATTCATTTTCAATTATCAAAGTTATGCTATTGAGCTAAGCAATCCACATATCGAAGGAGCATATCCATTGGAGTTCAGGTGCACTTCAATACGCTTGATCAGTGAGGTAAAAACTGCTTGCAAAGGAAGGTGTAACCGTTGTTTGGTTTATTTTCTTTGATTTGTCTTTGTATGCAAATTTATGCTTCACATTCTGGCATGCCTAGTTTTATTTTTGAATTTACATCCTCGAATCTAATGAAGTTTTGTTCATTGTTTGTTGCTAATCTAGTTTTTTGAGATTTTGAAGATCGAACTGTTGCGCAAGGGTGAAAATTTTGACTGCTCCATATGAGTGGGCTGTGGACTCTTGACTTGGACCACATTCAATCAATCTTGGGCCATGCATTTGATTGGAGTGTTCATTTATTACCAAGGGTCTGATTTTGACCATTCCACGAGAGCTCAAGATCGCCATATTCTTTGCCCCAATGTTCATCCTCTCATGGTGGTTGTAAGTCTTTCAATTTATTAGCCATTGATTTCATGTTCTTCTAACCATTTGGATTGTTACAATACTTGTCATTGGTAAGATTCACTGATAACATGCTATTTGCATTTAGCGATTTGTAATGTCTTTAACTGACAATGACTTTAAACTGTGGCTTTAAATTCTTGATGTTAATAATAGATGGCTATCTTAATATTCTTTATAATTGTTAACACTTAGCATTAGCCTCCAAGAGACTTCACCACATGCGGAACCATGACACATCCATTGCCATCTTTAACCATCTAAGTCACCATTCTAAAATCTCCTTTAGAATATGTAGCACTTCACTAGTCATTTGCAACCTTCTTCAAGGTGATCGCAGCTGTTGGGGAGGTTACACTTGGTGTGCTACACCCCTTTTTATCAGTCCAAGGTGATCACAACATACTGAGGGTGTAGATTGGGTTGTAAATCATGTGCTCGAGGGAGAGGCAATAAGGGATTTAAGGAGTCAGCAAATTACTCATACTACAACTCTCTATCTACCATCTCTGTCTTCATCTAAGTTGTCTACCACCTCACAACCAATTGGATCAATCATACTTGGACTATGGACTTGCACTACATGTTATACACATCATTAGAGGGCAAGCATACCGGAGTAACTGCAATCACCTATCTGTTTCATAAGGGTTGACTATATTGGAGGAAGTCTTAATTCTTTAGGTTTGAATGTATGTTTTGGCTGCTGGGCTTTATAAAAAAATCCATAAATCCCATGTAATGAATAAGGAGGAGCTGCACTGGGGTTTTTGCTGTAAAAAATCATGAGTGTTCTTTATGACAACGATTGAAAAGAGGATTCAGAGACCTAGCAAAGTTGAAGTACTCTCATGATCACCATGACGCGTAGAGTAAGTTCATTGAATTGGTTTTGACCGCTTACATAGATTATTTATCATGATGGTAATAAAGGTTTGTGACTATGTCATTTGTCAAGCCAACTTATAGAATGTTATGTAGTTAGTTCTAATTTCATTTTCATTTTAGCATCTTTATTGTAAAATTAGCTTTTTAATTCAATTTGGTAGTTTTTTTTATTTTTTATTTATTTTAGCTTTTTAGTTTTGTCTTAGTTTTAATTTAAAATAGATGGTTTTTATCTTCTAACATAGTTTAGTTTTTTTTTTAATTTAGTTTTTCTTAGTTTGCATATCTTCTTGTCACTAACTCTTTGGTTGCAGGGTGAAATCGATTGACGAAGACCAAACTTCTTTGCAAACTACTAAAGTTTCATGTGTAGTTGTCCATCGCTTGTCAAAGTTTAAAAAAAGAAAACAAAAAAAAACTACTAATCCATTGTCTTGCAGGATCGTTTGTTGAAGGTATTTTTTTCACTAAATTAGGCATCTAAATTAGTTTAGTTGGTTAATGAATTTGTTTTCCGTGCTTGTGGGATTTGTCAATACGTATGCTCTCTCCATGCACTTCGTGTGACCTTGGAGATCAGAAATCTTACACTTCCTTTTTCATGTTTAGATTAAATCCTAAGGTGTTGCTAACTTGCATATGCTCTCCCCTTGCGCCTAGTGCGAACCTGGGGATCAAAATCAATTAGTATCTATCTTTCCCATTAGGAGGCCTATTAGGGGATTTTATCACCCCTAGGGAGGACCTCAACTACACATTCCAGTGGGGTATATCAAAGGGGGGAGAGCAAAAGTTGTACCTCAATCTAGTCACGTAGTTATTGGCACAACCTTGGGGCCTCGGGTGATTCCAGACACAAGGTGAAGTGACATTCACTTAATTGTTTATGTCACATGCTTTCAATGTACTAGTGTTCACAGACATGTACCTCGCAGTACCTTGCATATATTGAGGACTCCCCTAGCAAGCTTGTAATAACCAAAATAAGACCTTTCGACCATTTTCTAGTGTGGTGCAAGGGACGCAGATCGCCCCCTGAAGTTACTCACCATCGTACCTCCTTGAAGTAGAGATATAAGTCTTCTTTAGGTAAGGCATAAAAGACTCCAAGGAAAGGGGTATTGGGTGCAATGCCCTTATCCCTAGGTATCCACTCAGGGTGAAGTATTCTTAGTTAGGTAAGAACATGGATAGGTATTCTGTTGTGTGGACCCACATTGTGAAATCACTCCCCCCTCAATAGTATCTAGGAATGTTCTCAAGTGATTGGCATGGATTTTCTTGTGAAATAACTATAATAACCACTTGTAGCTGCGAAGGTCTAGAAACTTTTCCAATTTATACCTCGAAAGTTGTGTCAGCCATCATGTTTTTTGATTGCAGTAATCTCTTGATCCAAAACTTTTGTTAGATTTCCCCCAAATCAGCCTTTGGAAAACTTGTCACATTTGGTCAAACTGTTTAGGAGTTTACAAAATACACTTGGGCTCTATCAACCTCTTCCTCATTTTGAAGCCATTAATACTTTCCATACACAAACTTTTGTCATATTATACCATTTTCCAAGCTTCATTTCACCCATCAGTCCATATCACCATCCATTCCATTTTACTCATAGACTTGGCTTTGCTCCTCAAACAATTTGGGACTTTGATCTCGTCAATCATTTTGATCTTCTCAATCTACATACCAAATCATCCTTGAATCCAAAATCTAACTTGTTAAATCTAGATCTTTTTATCTTTTCATCCTTAGCTTAGCATCTCTCTTGAGATCTCGTCAACCTCAAGTAGTGTTAAGTTAATCTTGTGGACTAATTAGCTTAGGAGTCTTGACTGCTCTTGAGTTAGTAAGATCCTTATCTTGCTCCCTATTTTTCTTGAGATCTTGTCTACCTCAAGTAGGAAATGGAGCATCCTTACCCTTTTATTGCTTAGGTATTATCTCTCCTAAGTAGTGAAAGGAATCATCATTTATCATCAAATTTAAAAAAGATCTAGATTTGTACATTAGTCCATTTTGATCCCTCATCCCAAACATCATCCCAAGATACCGAAGTCCAAATTTGGAGTACCCCAAGTCATAATCACATTCTCTTTCTCTCTGCCCAACATTAACACATCTTTTCATCTCATTTTCTTTTACCCAAGTCATTTCTTTGCATGCCACTCACAAGGTCGCAAGCAAGAAAGCTTATGGAGTCCAACATTGAAATAGACCTTACCAAGAAACATATCCCTCACATGGAAGTTGGAAAAGAAGCTGGGATGCTGCTTCATATCTTTATCCCAAGTGACTATAAAGAAAACTCTCAACCATCATCACCAAATGCACCTATCTTAGGACAAGGTTCTCAAGATCCTCAAGCCATTTCACCATGCCTACATGAATTTTACAAGATGATGAAAGCATGGAACTTATGCATTGAATGCTTGTAGCTAATCTTGACAAATACTTTCTCATGTTGCCTCAACGTGGAGCTCAACTACCCTTGGACTATGATATTTCCAATCTTAAGCCACAAGATCCATTTGCATATAATCCTCAAAATCTTCCATCGACATCACAACTTCCCATAATTAATCCTCCATCTCATCTTCACATCAACACAAGAATTAGTAAACCCATTCATACTAATGTATCACAACCTTCAATTCCAACTTATGTCTCACAACCTCAGAGTCAACCACAAATGTCGGTTCCCATCCCCCAAGTTGCAACCACCATTCCACCACTAAATCCTCAAAATTTCCAATACTCACCAATCTCCTTCATCCATCCCCAAATTTCTCAAATCTCCACCTCATCCTCATACATCAACCCTCAAGTCTCCAATCCACCTTTTAATTCCCATCCTTTCTAAACTACCAACCCCACCACATCACAACAACAAAATTCCTTCATCAAACAATTGATCAATCAACAACCTCCAAATACCAATTCAAATCCACCTCCTCTCACTAATATTTCCCAAGAAGTCAAATAATTGAGGAAGAAGGTACAAGATATGGAAACAGGACATCCAAAGAAGAAATACTTTTGAAGAAATATGTCCCTATCCTTTTGATAGGTTCTTGGTCATGATCCCCTTTCCACATAACTTTGATATAACTAAGTTTGACAAATATAAAGGGAAAGGTGATCCTAGGGAACATCTAAAAGAATTTTACATAGCATGTATGGAAGTCGCTTATAATGATACCTATCTCATGCGACTCTTTCCTCGTAGTCTAGGAGGCCAAGCTATCAAATGGTTCTCCCATTTACCTCATGGCATTAAGACATTTCAAGAACTTGCCAATAAATTCATTGCACACTTTTCATATAACATCAAACATGAGGTATCTATGACAAACCTTTGCAATACCAAGAAAAGGAATGGAGAATCTTTTTCTGCCTTCCTTCAATGATGGAGGAATCTTGCTAGTAAGTTCTCTTATTCTATCCCTGAGAAACAACTTGTAAACATATTAAATCGAGAGATGGGTTTTCACTTGCAAATTCAATGTGTGAATACGTTTAATGAAATCATAGACAAAGGTGTCACTATTAAGAAAGCCCTCATAGCTAAAGGTTTGGTCAAGATTTACAAAGAAAACAAAGACAACAACAATAAACAAACTAATGAAAAACCTCATTTTGGGCGAAGAATAAAAACGTTGTGAATGATGGTGTAACTGATGTCAAACACATTCAAAACCCACAAACTACCACACCTTCTTTCCCACAACCCTTAAATAACAACATTACTATCCCTAAGGGACCATCTAAACAAACATCTACACCTAGATGAAGATTCACTACCTTAGGTGAACCCATTGAATTTGCCTTATGCAAATTGGTGCAATCAAATCTCATAAAACTAACCACTATACGACAACATGATGAAAATCAAGTTAAACCCCTATGGTTCAAAGAGAATGAATATTGTGAGTATCATAGGGTAAATGGACATAAAACATCAAATTGTATGTGGCTCAAAAATTACATCCAAGACCTCATAGACCAAGGAGAGATTGTGATAGAAGGATGTCTTCAAAAGACAACTATGTAGATTTGGGTATATATCAAGATGCCTTTCCAGCCCATGGTTAAACCCACAACAAAAGCATTGGCTCCCACAACACAAATAATGTCAATGCCTCTACTTCCTATGACTCCATTGTAGGTCGTATTGAAGAACGTCATTATCAAATTGCCACCATCACCATTGTGCCAAAAACATTTGACTATGCTATGACCACATGTCGAGGTTGAATAACCCTTCAAGGTGCCCCATCCAATCCACAACCATCATCTAAATATAGCATTCTTGATCATTTGAATAAAACCCCTACACAAATATCCATCCTTGAGCTCCTCCGTATTTCCCCTACACATAAACAAATCCTTGATAAAGCACTCCAAAAGTCACGTGTCCCAAATAACATTAATACCAATCAATTTCAGGCCGCCATGGTAGGACACTTATCCTTGCCCCATCATCTCGTATTCACTGAAAAAGACCTCCCTTTAGATAGTCCTTCACATAACAACACCCTTCATTTAGAAGTACTCATTCACAAACATAAAATAAAGTGAGTCCTTATAGATCGTCGATTGGGCCTTAATCTTTCTAATTTAAAATTAATAAGATAGCTGGGACATTCTGACAATGTCATAGACTCAGAAAAATACTACTATCAAAGGCTATGATGATGCTGAATGCGAGTCTGAAGGTATCCCAAATTACCAATTCAAGTTGGTCCTGTAATAATGGAAACTCCTTGCCAATTTTTGGACTTTGATCTTCCCTACAATATCCTCCTAGGACGCCCATGGATCCATGCCATGCAGGATGTCCCTTCAACATACCATCAACTCATAAAATTTCCCTATGATGGCTCTGAAGTTACCATTTTTGCTGACCCCCGCCCATTTCAATATTGTAGGATGATGGAAGGAAAGAGTTCCAACCTTTCTCTTAACAATGATATCACATCCTCATCATCATCCTATATAGACCCATCATCACTTTCATTACCATCTACCTCAATAATTCCAATTCTCAAGATCAAGGTCCAAATCAAAGACAAGGGGTGTGGAGAATACAACCTACAAGAATCTTTCTGCATAGGCCAACTCTCCAAAATCACATGGCAAACCTCAATCCTCAAGCTCAGTATCAACTATGGTCATCAAATACAAACCAACAATATTTGAGCATTGGGGAATGTTAGACAAAGAATCAATTGAAGAAGACATCTCCAAATGGTTGTATAAAGATGAAGAGGAACAAGTCCTATTACCTGTCTAGAGAAATATGCTTATGGACTTCAAATTGTCAAAATATAAGTTACAAAGGACAAGGTGGAATTGGGCTACATGAACAAGGTACCATAGATTCAAGGACTTGATTATGGATCAGCTGAGTGTGTGTCCTCATATCTTGAATTTATTCTTACTAAGGTATGTTGTGCCTTGCACACATGCCCCATTTTACCAAATGGAGACCCCCTTTTTTCACTTTGGCTTGGAGTCTCAACATGTCTTCCTTATGATGATAAGAAGGTGAATTTGTTCTTAGAGTGTATGATTTGTTCCAGATTTGGGTATTTTGCATGTTTGGAGTCATTTGATGTCTTTCATGATTGACTTGGGAGTATCTTGAGTGGTCTTGTGCTTAAGAAGTAGTCATTTACTGCCTTTTGTGTTGAAATTAGGTGTTACCACATTTTGCTCAAAAATCCCATGTCACTAGATATTGCCCTTGAAATTGCTTCTGCAGGATGTTTCATGTTGAAATTCCTAGTTTCTAGGTCTTAGAGTTGTAAAATCATGTCAAATTCCACAAGATTTCACTAAGGGGTTCATATACTTTCATCCTGTCGCATGGTCCTGAAGCCCTGATTTGGCTAAGTCTGAAACACTGAAAATCTTGAAAAATGGCTAAGTCTGAAATTTGGTGGAACCTCAAAATTCTAGAATCTGCATATGAAATCCTATGGATCTAGAACCTATCTCAAACATCCTGAAAGTATATTTAAAAATATTTGAAGTATAAGTTAAATATATATTTTAAATATACTTTCACCCTGGCCAATTCAAAATCTGGTGCCAAAAACAACCTCTATTGCACTTTGCGCTAAAACTGCCTCCTATCGACTTCTGTGCTAAATTCCCCTCTGACCGACTTCCCTCCAAACTACCGCTAAGTCGACAAGCATCAAAAACTCCGCCAAACTAACATTGCATGTTTTACGCTAAAAATTGACCTTACCGACTTGCGCTACAATCCACCCCGACTAACCTTACGAGATGCTATTAGTAGGTTCGATCCTAAACTTGCGCAAGTCGGTGGCACCCAAAAGTAGCGCAAAAGCACTTTGCGCTAAAAACGGACCTCATGGACCTGCGTTGAATATCACCCTCACTGACTTTAGTCCGTCGGACCTAAAATCCACGCTGAGGTCAGTCAGACCTTAGATCAGCGCCAAAACCATTTTGCGCTAGAAACCCTCCTCATGGCCCTGCGCTAAATTTAACCTCCATTGACTTTTAGTCCGTGACACCCAAAACCTACGCTTTTGACATTTTGGCTTAGAAATTGAGTTTTTCAAGGTACAAATTAGATTTTCTTGATGGATTCAAATTGTATAACTAATTCTCACATCATGATGAACATTTTACCAAGTTTGTGTGGATTTTGGGCACATTTAATGACAATTAATGCTACTGCATATGAAAAGTCAGTGACCCCCAAAAATCTCACTTTTTACAGAAAAGGCTAGAAAAACATGAAATAAATGTCTCCAAATGGATTCTAATGACCACAAAAACTCCTAAATCAATATATAGGCCAAATGGGTACTTGAAAATGGTAAAAAATATGGAAAATCATGTGAAAATCACTGGATTTAAGAGGTTGTTTATAAGAAGGTGGCATTGACAATGAGCTGTTCCTGATTGATCTATGGCTACATGTGGACATATCTTGATCCAAATTGATAGAAAATAATTTTTTATGATGAAATTGATGCTTTGCATTGTGAATTACAAGTCTTGGATGACACATGACCTTATTGGAGCTGTCTTGGAAGGATGAACATACAACAATACCCTGCTGACCCAGACATGCAGAAACTTTATTCTATCAACCAAATTGCTGATGTACATGCAAAAGGAAGTCAGTATGATGTCCAACATGATGGAGATGAGCTACATGAGCTAAAGACATAAAATATCAAGTCTATTTCATGGCACTTCCTGCAAATCTAGTCCAATGTCCAAGATATGTTCATACTTGTTCATAGCTATCCCAGCAATCCAGTCATGCGATGATGACCCAACAAACATCTAGTTGGATACACTTTCACCAGAGATGTGCCACATACACCTCTTAATCTAGTCAACACTTGGAATCCCATGAATCTACATCAGCTCAAGTTTTCAAGTGTCATGTGACTCTATTTTGGCTTTATTAGGCCTTGAAAATTAAGTTTTCATCATATACAACCAAATGGTAAACCATTTTGTCCAGATTTAATGTATTTGCAAGCTATTTTTTGTCTTTTTCCTAAAGGACAAAAATAAATCCGAAAATGTAACAAACTGATGTATTTCATTAGATGCCATGTAATCTAGACCCTTGGTGTTGATTTAACCTCCACCGTCCATTCAAAAACTCGGTATGGTACCTTGTCTATATAAGGGCCATCATTCTCTCATTGTAACGAGTAAGATTTGATGCTGAATTGTTGAGACTCTACCAAAATTTAGTCAATACAAAACAAGTTTTACAGGTTGTTGGGAATTTGTGTTTATGTGTTGTCTCATTTTGGATTTCATGGTTCATGTCAATCTGAAATTAGTTGATATTCAGTTGCATTTGTGGTTAATCATTTAGATATTTGATGGATTTCCTGTCCATACCATTAATGGCTTGCTGATTGTATGTCATTATGCATGGTTAGTCTAGGCATAGTTCATGAGATAAGTTCAATTGTACGATTTCATTGAGCTGCGCCAAGGATTGGGTGTTTGGTGAACTCTCTACAATTTGAAAATCATTGCATTTCCTTAGAAGATTGCACAATCTCTATGGCATTATGGGTTGCCTGGTTAAATAGGGATTTGTTTATTGTTGGGAATCTGTCTATTAGGTTGTTGATCATTTATGCAATTGTCTATAGGATCTCTTATCCCTTCTCTCTTCCTTTACCTTTTGCATTTTATTTAGTCAAGCTTTGTTAGGTTAGGTTATAAGCAACATCTAAATTACCCATTTGCTGAAATTCCAAACTTCACAGTTTGAATCATCTAGGGTTTCTGCATATACATTGCTATCATATTTTACAAATCGTGCATTTTATGTAAGACCCCTTGTAGGCTCAGCTAGAACATCCCACTGAGATATTTCATGCAAAGCTAAGACCTAGCTGTATTATCCTTGGGGCAGTCCTATTTTGGATAGGATACCTTTTTCAAGAGAGGTGAGATACATGTATTTCACCTACGTTGTTGTGTGCTAAAAACACCATCAATAGAATTGGCGCTAGAAGGAGGGCATGAACCAATATTCTATGCAGGCTTTCAGTTTTGTTGGTTCATTGCACATGCTGAAATGAAGTGAATGTACATGAAATGCTAATCCAATGGGAACACATAAGGGTTTCAGTCATGAAATCCCGTCATTCTTCAGAGGACCATCTCAACAGTCATATCATGAAGAGAACTTCAAAGTAGACATCCCACTTTTGAAAGAAGTGTTAGATAGGCAGATCAGAGTGAAGTATCCTCCATTAACCTTGTATGAGTTTAGTTCACCACTGGTCTGCACTGTACATCCTGGAGAGTCACATGATAAGACTGATTGTTTAACCTTCCTCCAAAGATTAGATCTGCATTTAAAAGGACTGCTCCCTATCTTTAAAATATACAAGCCTGAAGTAGGATACACACATAACAAACATATTCAGAGCAAGACAAGACATGGAGGAGTTGCAATATAGATGGATGCCAATGCATGTGGTCATGTCTTAATTGAGAACACTCAAAGAGTTGAGGTTGCAGGAGCTGTAAACCCACCATTCAAAATTGATCATAGTCAAAAGGATAGTTTGCACACTGAAAAAATTGAAGTCCCTAAAGTTGCTCATCAAAATACATGTCCAGATGATGAGGGTAGGAAATACATATGGTCTGCAAGTCACCCAACCAATGAGTATGAGATCCATGACTGGTTAAAATCTCTTTGTCAGTCGGACAAATCAAAAGAGTATGCTGTTCCAGCTTGGTTAAAACTAAGTTTGCAGTCACAAGACAACAAACAAAGCAATGTACAAGAGTGGATTTTTGATGCTGAGGGTGTTGGTAGGATGTATGATGAATTAGACCTCACCAATAGTCATGCTGAGGATGCAGATCAGCAACCAAATGCTTCACAGATGTCAGGTCCTAAGGCTGAATTTGCTATTGCAGAGGTGGAGAACAATAGTCTATTTCAGACTACTGATAATTCTAAGTTTGAACAACAACTTGATCAAATCAGATATATGCAAGAACAAGAAGAAATCAGTCCTCCAAATGAAGAACAATCATGGACAACAATGCAGAAAATTGTTCCAGTTGACATACTTGAGCCACAATCAGATTATCCTGTGAAAAATGATCAAGTTCTTGATTGTATCAACCCACTATATCATCATGATTAGTCATATCAGGATGATACAGTCACCCCAATAGAGTCTCTAGCTGAATTAGATGAACAAGAGTAGGATGATGCACAACTCCAAGACAACATTGACATTGTGAATCATGTTATGCAAGAAGGAGACCTTGCTGTTGCTCTAGATGATGGATGGACAATCCAAATAGGTAGGTTACTGATTGGTATAGAGAAAGCTTCTTCAGAACATATGACTGATTTTGAGGAAGACAATTCAAGTTTATCATATATTCATCAAGCTGATCCTGTTCACACCTACAATAAAGAAAATCTCCACATGGTTGATGTTGACCTAGTAGTGCTAGAAGAGAGTAGAAATCTGCAATCCGAGAATAAAAATTAGATAGTCATGCAAAGTGATGGCTTGGAGCCTTTTTCATGTCAATCACTTGATCACATCATAGAGTTAGTGTCAACAATGATTAAGGATATGTTACTGCATAGAAATTCACCGCACATGACAAACTTTGCTTTGACCAATTTATGCAGAATCCATCCAAATGATCTACATTCTGAAGAAAGTTGTCCAGACTTTCTATTTGCTTGGGAAATGGCTGCAGCATTCAGTGATCTAGAGGTATCTGATGCACATGATATGACCCACCATGAGCTGAGACCTCCTGAGAATGAGAAAGAAGGTTGTATGATGCAACAAGGTGATGAACTTACATTCCCAACTAATGGTGCTGCAAATCAGGTTGTATCTTCCCCTTTTCCACTTGGTTTTGACAGTTATCAATTTGATTATGGTTACTTGGGTAAGACAACCTGCATTTGGATCGATCATGGCCCTAATGATATGCCCCAACTGCTGATTCTGTATGATTGGTACTCTGAACATGAACACAACATGCCCTCACCTCACTTTTCAAAGTATAAAGATGAATTTGCCAGACTTAGAACATTGACCTGCACCTTGTTTCTTCTACATGTACTAAGGGATAAATCACGGGGAAGTGTAAATACCTACTGTCCAAGGTCTTTGTGCATAGTCTTGCTTGTTTTTAGTTAGGTTTTGGTATTTTATTGCTGTTCTAGTTTAATTTATGCTTCTGTTGCTGCTTTTCCTTAGTTGTTAGCTGTTGGTAGTTGTTAGTTGTTGCTTTCATTTTGGTTAGAGTAGTTTGCTTTGCTTAGGTTAGTTGCTTTGCTTTTGCTTGTTGCACTTGTTTTGTCGGGGTTCTCCATTTCTTGAACATGGTGGCAGTTGTACAGACCTGCAAGTGGTCCTTTGTTGGGTAAGTAATTTGGAATATTTCTTTGAGAAGTTAAAGTTTTCTACTTAGGGCCTCCTGTGGGTTCCACGGTTATACTTGGATCGTATGATGTCTCTTCATGGGAAATGAGTCTTTGGTTGGTGCACTTGAAGTATTTTCTAGCCATATATCTTTTACACTCTTAAATAATCCTAAGTACCTAAGTGAGTCTTAGCGATCTTACATTAAGTGAAAAATCTAAGGTCCACCTTTGCCGCCATCAGGAGTCCACACCCAGCTTGTTGAGTTATCAACGTAACTTGTGCCGTCAAAATCATGTGTTGCAAGGGTAGCGGTGCTGCATTGTACTCTACCAAATCTGAGCTTAATGAAATATCAAGAAATTATGAAAAGAAAAGAAAATCAAAAAATCACAACCACACAGTATAACTCAGTTAGATGGACAATCAAGTAAACTCTACCGGGGCTATGGACGCCTGACCGACAGTAGGGCTCTGCTTGAGTGGAATTTAGAGACAAACCCGTCGTGACTATAGACGCTCTCTGGCAGTGGGGCAATGTCCAGGTAGTTCATGAGGTGTGTACTAATCATGTAGCTTAATGTAAAGGATCTTAGATGAGCTTAGTTGCTAAGAGATGGGAATTAATGCAATTGCACACACTCAGGTTTTCAGGATACAGATGGTTGCACCCTGCTATTGATTTCTATTTCTTTGATAAGGCATCATGTTGTCTTGTTTGGCATGTGGGAAACACAGAGATTCTGGGTTTGAAACTAAAGTTTATTTTTGAAATGCTTTGGAGCATTCCCCAGCAGAGTCGCCATTTATTGTGCCTTGCACACATGCCTCATTTTACCAAATGGAGACCCCCTTTTTTCGCTTTGTCTTGGAGTCTCAACCTATCTTCCTTATGATGATAAGAAGGTGAATTTGTGCTTAGAGTACACGATTTGTTCCAGATTTGGGTATTTTGCATGTTTGGAGTGATTTGATATCTTTCATGATTGACTTGGGAGTATCTTGAGTGGTCTTGTGCTTAAGAAGTAGTCATTTGCTGTCTTTTGTGCTGAAATTAGGTGTTACTACATTTTGTTCAAAAATCCCATGTCACTGGATATTGCCCTTGAAATTGCTTCTGCAGGATGTTTCATGTTGAAATTCCTAGTTTCTAGGTCTTAGAGTTGCAAAATCATGTCAAATTCCACAAGATTTCACTAAGGGGTTCATATAATTTCATCTTGTTGCATGGTCCTGAAGCCCTAATTTGGCTAAGTCTGAAACCCTAAAAATCCTGAAAAATGGCTGTCTGAAATCTAGTGGAACCTCAAAATTCTAGAATCTGCATATGAAATCCTATGGATTTGGAACCTATCTCAAACATCCTGAAAGTATATTTAAAAATATTTAAAGTATAAGTTAAATATATTTTTTAAATATACTTTCACCCAGGCCAACTCAAAATCTGGTGCCAAAAACAACCTCTACTGCACTTTGCACTAAAACTACCTCCTATTGACTTCTGTGCTAAATTCCCCTCCAACCGACTTCCCTCCAAACTACCGCTAAGTCAACAGGCATCAAAAACTCTGCCGAACTAACATTGCATGTTTTGTGCTAAAAATCAACCTTACCAACTTGCACTACAATCCACCCCAACCGACCTTACGAGATGCTATTAGTCGGTCCGATCCCAAACTCGCGCAAGTCGGTGGCACCCAAAAGTAGCACAAAAGCACTTTGCGCTAAAAATGGACCTCATGGACCTGCGCTAAATATCACCCTCACTAACTTTAGTCCGTCAGACCTAAAATCCACGTTGAGGTTAGTCGGACCTTAGATCAGTGCCGAAACCATTTTGCACTAGAAACCCTCCTCACAGACCTGCACTAAATTTGACCTCCATTGACTTTTAGTCCGTGACACCCAAAACCCACACTTTTGACATTTTGGCTTAGAAATTGAGTTTTTCAAGGTACAAATTAGATTTTCTTGATGGATTCAAATTGCACAACTAGTTGTCACATCATGATGAACATTTACCAAGTTTGTGTGGATTTTGGGCACGTTTAACAACAATTAATGCTACTGCACATGAAAAGTCTGTGACCCCCAAAAATCTCGCTTTTTACAGAAAAGGCTAGAAAAACATGAAATAAATGTCTACAAATGGATTCTAATGACCAAAAAAACTTCCTAAATCAATATATAGGCCAAATGGGTACTTGAAAATGGTAAAAAATGTAGAAAATCATGTGAAAATCACTGGATTTAAGAGGTTGTTTATAAGAAGGTGGCATTGACAATGAGCTGTTCCTGATTGATCTATGGCTGCAAGTGGACATATCTTGACCCAAATTGATGGAAAATGATTTTTTATGATGAAATTGATGCTTTGCATTGTGAATTGAAGGTCTTGGAGGACACATGACCTTGTTGGAGCTGTCTTGGAAGGATGAACATACAACAGTACCCTGCTGACTCAGACATGCAGAACCTTTATTCTATCAACCAAATTGCTATTGCACATGCAAAAGGAAGTTAGTATGATGTCCAAGATGATGGATATGAGCTCTAAAGACATAAAAGATCAAGTCTATTTCATGGCACTTCCTGCAAATCCACTCCAATGTCCAAGATATGTTCACACTTATTCATAGCTATCCCAACAATCCAGTCATGCGATGAAGACCCAAAAAGCATCCAATTGGATACACTTTCACTAGAGATGTGCCACATACACCTCTTGATCCATTCAACACTTGGAATCTTGTGAATATACATCATCTCAAGTTTTCAAGTGTCATGTGACTCTATTTTGGCTTTATTAGGCCTTGAAAATTGACTTTTCATCATATACAACTAAATGGGAATCCATTTTCTCCAAATTCAATGTATTTGCAAGCTATTTTTTATTTTTTTCCTAAAGGACAAAAACAAATCCGAAAATGTAACAAACTAATGTATCTCATTAAGTGCCATGTAATTTGGAACCTTGGTGTTGAGTTAACCTCCACCATCCATTCAAAAACTTGGTATGGTGCCTTGTCTATATAAGGGCCATCATTCTCACATTGTAATGAGTAAGATTTGATGCTGAATTGTTGAGACTGCTAAAATTCAGTCAATATAAAACAAGTTTTGCAGGTTGCTGGGAATTTGTGATTATGTGTTGTCTCATTTTGGATTTCATGGTTCATGTCAATCTAAAATTAGTTGATATTCAGTTGCATTTGTGGTTAATCATTTAGATATTTGATGGATTTCCTATCCATACCATTAATGGCTTGCTGATCGTATGTCATTGTGCATGGTTAGTCTGGGCATAGTTTATGAGATAAGTTCAAGTGTACGATTTCATTAAGCTGTGCCAAGGATTAGGTGTTTGATGAACCCTCTACAATTTGAAAATCATTGCATTTCCTTAGAAGATTGCACAATCTCTGTGGCATTGTGGGTTGTCTGGTTAAACAAGGATTTGTTTATTGTTGGGAATCTGTCTATCGAGTTGTTGATCATTTATGCAATTGTCTATAGGATCTCTTATCCCTTCTCTCTCCCTTTACCTTTTACATTTTATTTAGTCAAGCTTTGTTAGGTTAGGTTATAAGCAGCATCTAAATTACCCATCTACTAAAATTTCAGACTTCACAATCTAAATCATCTAGGGTTTCTGCATATACATTGTTGTCATATTTCACAAACCCTGCATTTTATGTAAGACCCCTTGTAGGCTTAGCTAGAACATCCCACTAAGATATTCCATGCAAAGCTAAGACCTAGCTGTATTATCTTTGGGGCAGTCCTATCTTGGATTGGATACCTTTTTCAAGAGAGGTGAGCTACCTGTATTTCACCTACATTGTTGTGTGCTAAAAACACCATCAACAAGGTAGCCAAATATTTTCATGCTGTGGAGACCACTGATGAGGATACCAATGAAGACTCTTTCAAACACATCACCCAACTCTTCCAAGACTCTTCCATATATACCCTATCCTTGACTATTTCATTTACATCCACTGACATACCACTCATCCACCCTTAACTAATTGATTGGGAACAACAAGGTCCTCCCATCCTAGATACCGTTCAAAATGATGAAGCAATTGCAGAACTCATGGGACTATGAGAACACATTCCTTTAGGGGATCATAGAGATGGATTCATCATAGAGCTTAACACTAAAGCATACTTTGGCAAGAAGGCCAAATCCCCTAGTCGCCGTAAAAGTAATATAATAAAAAGGTTCCCTAATGAAAACCACCATATGGTGCTATCAAACCCTAAAAAAGTAAAAAGAAAGGATGCATCCAATGGTGAAAAGCTCTTTGAGGCACTAGAGGATGGGGGATTTGACCTTCCTGACAATGCTCTTTAACCTGAATAATCTCCACTATTGGTAGAAAAATCTCAGAAGCTAAACTTGGGCACAATAGAGGATCCAAAAATCCCATTTTGGCTGCTTCTTTATCATTAGAGGAAAAGAAGGATTTCATTGCATTCTTTCTGTGAGGCCCACCCTTGTACGATAGGGTTAGTCACACTTTTAGACCTAATTGTGACTGATACACTTGGTAGAGGTATGTGGTATATGGACTTAAGATCCTATCATGTAGATGATATTGGTATTAATGTTGAATTAAAATAGTTGATCCAACTACATTTACAGATGGGGATTGCATTAAGAGTTAGTTGTGATATGACTCATTGTGTATGCGAGATACATGTCTTGGCTTGATAAATCATATGTTGTTAGACTATGATGATGATGAATTAGTAGAAGTGATTATGTTAATTCTCAATTTTAGATGACAGATGTTTTGCTTTGCCTTTGATTGTTCAATTACGAATGTGAATGGATTTTAGTGATATAGGAAAATTGGAAAGGATTGTATCTTTGAACATAGGGATAAGTTTGTAATGTGGTTGATTATTTTACTTCTTGTTGCAAAATGATTTGTAATTAAATTATAATATTCTAAGTCAGATTGAAATGTTGTAATGGTTATTAGAACACCGAGTTTTGATGATTAGAAAAGGAATTGTGAAAAGGTCGAAATAAGACTATGCATTGATATTTGAAAGTGACTGTATTGTGTTTAAAACAATTGGTTATTGAGTGACTCTATGTGTGTTTAATTATTTTCTCTTTGGCTATATATGTTGGACATATTAATGTGTGTGTTGAAGTGTGCAGGCATTTCCATAGCCAACAGAATTTTGGAGGTCTACTAAGTAACTCCTCTATGTAACTAGTAATGTCAATCTAATACCTAAGGTGGATTAAGGTTATTGTTGAATTTGGAATGGTTGTAATGTATTTTGTTTGTACACTTTGATTTATGAGTCTTCTAAAGTTGTCAAGTAGTGAGGTGGATGATGAGTTGTTATCCACATGTCCATTTTCGTTCATGGGATTTTGGGGCATTTTAAAATGTGTTTTTAAATTTTTTTATTATTGTTGTGTGGGTTTAGGGACCCTAGGTCAAGTACCTATGGTATAGGTATCTTTTGAGCTTCAAATCTTGGGCCTAGACCAAGATATGACCCCTCAAGTTGACCTTGGAAGAAGGGTGACGAGATTAGGTTTTGGGAAGAGGGATGGAGACTTCTCACCATCCCAATCCCAATCTCCTAAGCTCTTGATTTGATTTGGGTGGATCCCAAGGATATCACATGTGTGAGCACACAATGTAAGAGCTCATGGGAAGAGAGCTTAAGGAAATTCATTTCCCCAATGTCGTACACATGTGTGAGAGCACTTATGGGAAAGAGTGCTTGTGAGAATGAATGGGAAGGTGACGAGTGTCACCTCCCCATTCAAGGGAATTGGTTTTTCATCCCTATTTATTTATCCCTTTAGAGAGGAGAAAGGGCTTTTTGTCTTTTTGGAATTTGGGAAGAGCTTGGGTTTTGGAGAGGATTTTTGAAGTGTTGGAGGACTCTTGTGTAGATCTTCTTCAACTCCTTCATACTTGGAGAGCTTGCGAGGTAAGCTCTCAAGAGTCTTCAAGCTTTTAGTAGTTTATTTATTTGCTTATGTAATGCATGTATTGTATGTTCTTAATTGGTTGTGCCATTGTTTTGGGATGGTTTGTTAAGGCAAATGCTCACCACTTGTGTGGAAGAGCTTGCCTTGTATTTGGGGTTTAGAGAAAGGTGAGAACCTCCTCAGGGAAAGCTCACTCCTTGAGAGGAGTTGTTTGGATTAAGACCTTATTTGAGATTGTGATTACGTTTGAGAGGCAAGAGTGCCCTCCTTGTGATTATTGGAATAATGAGATGGTTAAGTTTTTATAGGAGATGATATTGATGAGAAAATGGTTAAGTTGAAATAAGAGAAAATAGTGTTGGAGAAGTGAGTAAGTTGGTATTTGATGTCTTTCCCCTTGAGGAGAGTAGTCCACTCTCTCCCCCTTGTTTCAAATCCATGGTATATGGATTTAGTTTTGTGAATAATCTTGGTTGGGAATGTACTTCTTTGTTGAGTGTGTGTTTGCATCCTTTGTGTATGTGTGTATTTCAGGGTTACTTGTAGGCCTTCTAGCTCAGGGGAGGATTGTGAGCAATCCTATGGTTGGGTGGAGAGCACCTCCATTGGCTTTGTTGTGTTATCTTATCTTATTGTAGGTTTTGGGATAGATGAAGAGGAAGAAGGAGAAGAGTCTCCTTGAGTCATTCTGTATTGCCAAGGGAAGAGGATTCTCTCTTTGTAAGGCTATGTGTAAAGCCTTGAGCAATATTTTCTCTTGTAAAAAGGGAAGGGATAAAGAAAAAAAGGGGTCACCTTATTGTATTGTATCTTATATCTTGTGTTTTGAAAGAAATAAATAAAGAGTCTTATTTATTTATCAAATTTTTATTTGCCAAGTATTATTTTTAATGAATTTGAAAATCTCTCTCTTTCTCTCTATTCATTATCCCTACCTTACATAGAAATTTCATTTCTTTACATTTATTATCTATCATAAGCTCCTTTGAATAGTTTCCTTGAGAATTTAAAAGATGAAGTTATTCCTTGAAAAGTTAAAAAGTTTGAAGGAAAAGTTGTTCCTTCTTCCCCTTTGAAAATAATCTAAGTTAGTTAGAGGTAAGAGAAAAATATTTGTATTGCACTATATGTTTTGTGTTATCTTGAAAACAAATCATTACCTCTATTATAGAAAGAGAAAAAAAATATTTCCATAACTATATAACTTATAAGTTTTAGTTTTATTTAAAGAGAGGAAAGAAAAAAGTTATATATATATATATATATATATATATATATATATATATATATATATATATATATATATATATATATATATATATATATATATATATATATATATATATATATAAGAAAAAAGATATATTTAATTTTTGATTTATTATATATAGAGAAAAAAAAACTAGAGATGAGTTGTATTTCTGTTTTATATATAGAAGGGTAAAAAAAAAAAAATAGTTAAATATTAATTTTTTTGGGGGGTTAAAGTTTAAAGTTTTATATCAAAAAGAAATAAATATTAAATAAGGAATTTAATATAAAAGAAAAGATGTTAAAAAAAGTATTTTTATGAGTGTTTGGCTCTATGCGCAGGGGACTAAAACCCCTGTGCGACCATTCCCCCCATCATGGGTGGAGGCTCCCCCCCACTAGGGCTGCAACCCTGTGGGTGCCGCGAGCCCCTCTTAAGGGCCGTGGCACACACAACACCGACCCCCCGAGCTGTGACACCATTCCTATGACTCCAACAAATGTTATTTGCTTTCGACCCTCTATTACATACTTTGTGATGAGTCTAGTTTATGACTCAAATTTTGTTAAACTTTATTGTCCATTTGCTGTAGTTATCTTGGACTTTGATACTTTAATCTTGATCTTTCTATGTCATTACCCCAAGCTATAACTTGTTGAGCATAGGTCACTTCTTATATCCTTTTATGGCAAAGACATGCTATTTGAACTATCTATGTTAATGTTACATATGATTAATGAATATTACTCCAAGGTAGTTACGAATGTGCAATTATTTGTGTGTACTAACATTATTATGCAAATATAATCAGCATCCATAAAGTGAGGAAGATTCTGCTGGTTGGTCACTTACCATAAAAGTCAAAGAAGGTGACCGTTCAAATGTAAAATGGAGGGAAGGCAACCATTTTGTAACTGATCTTAAATACCTATTGAGTGAATTTAGGAGTTATTGTTATGCTAAATCTACATTAAAGCAACTCACTTGACCAGATTCCCCTGCATGTGTAACATCCTTTCCACTTTCTATGTTTTCCATAATGCTCCTATTCTATTGGAGTTGACCACCCTGCTAGATAGTTAGTTTTTTAGTTTTCCTCCTATAAATAAGACTCTAATACTCCTAAGGGATTGTTGATTATTAGGAGATTGTACTTGCATTATCTAGTTTTCAGTAATACAGTTATAACATTTAGTTGTACTCATCTTTTCAAATGAATAAAATAAAGTTGTGAGTTTGCATTTCAGAGTTTTACATTTGTCTTAGGGAATACTCATCCAAGGGGGCCCACTTGGTGAGAATTCCACCCTCTAGTTTAGTTACATTTTCTGTTAAGTATTTAGTAAATCTGGAATTGAATGTTCCTGCAGCCACTAGAATTCTATTCTGTGTCTGTTCCTGCAGCCAAAGCAGACAGAGTAGTTTTCTGTTTGTTTGCCCAGATTGTTACTTTGTGTTATGTACTTGATTCCAGAAATAGTTGTTGGTTAATATTCAGTATTCCTGGTATTTCCTTTCTAGCAGTTTTTCTTCAGCATTATGTCTTTCTTAGCTATAGAATGAATGTGGCTACTTTGGAAGTTCTTAGTGCACATACCGTGCTGACCCATTTCAAGTTCATGTCCCTGGGTTGACAAGTGAAATGCATCTCCATAGTGATTAAGACAGCTACTCAGTTCAGATGTCCAATCTCTGAGTTACAGTTTTAAAAGCTTAGTTGTTAAATCATTGTAAGAGACCAACATTTTTGGCGCTGTTGCCAGGGATGGTGTCAAACTAAGAAAATATTTGGAGTCATCTTTTAGTATTATTCCTTGCAGATTTTCCTTAAAATGTGTGTTAGTTAGGAAGAAACCATCTACAACCCATCAATATTTTTTGTGTGAGAAGTGGCTGATACTGAGTATATTGCATGCATAGAGGTAGGAGAAGAGATGCTTTAGGGAGATTCCTTCCTATTGATTTAACTCACCTAGCAGAAGAAGCATAAGTGAATCCTTTCCTTGATGCATTCCCTAATTTAAATAGCTCTGAAATCTCCTCTGAAGAACAAGATACCCCAAATCTAGTTGAAAATCCATTTGCCTTGATAGTAGGTCAAGCAGTCATGGCTGCCCAAAATGTACCTAATCAACCAACATTTCCATTTCTGATTGCTCTTCAAAATGAAGTGGATAATCTCAAGAACATACTTGCTTCAGCTCTCCCCAAGTTTTATGGACTTGCAACAGAGGACCCAAACACTTTCTTGTTTGAATTTGATATCCTCTGCAGAAGCTTTGACTACACTACTGATGCTCATAAACTTAAGTTGTTTCCTACTACCATAAAGGAGGCTGCATTAAGGTGGTTTATGAGTCTAGGTAGTGATGTTGTCAATACCTGGGAAGAAATGAAAGATAAATTTCTTGAGAAATATAAAGACTATTGTAGGAGTGGGGATATGAGAGGAAATGATGTTTTCAGAATGTAGCAGAAAGAAGATGAAAGTTTGGAGGATTACATCTCAAGGTTCCTATTTTTTTACAAAAGTCTCCTCATCATGCACTCACTGAGGACTCTCAGAAACTGCTCTTCCTCAAGGGAATAAGTGAGCATTGTACGGATGCTTTGGATTTAATGGGAGGAGGAGATATTACCCAAGTGTCTTGGGATGATATTAAAAGGTTGTGCCAAAATTATTCCTGAGCAGCCATGAAGAAAGGAAGAGGTTACCATTCCCTTATGGACAAAACCTCTACCAATGGAATTTCAAGAATGGAGATAAGCCACTTGCTATCTGATTTTAAGCAAGATATTATAAACAATATGGCCACCTAGCTGGACACACTCCAAGCAAAGAAGAAGCATGAAGAGGTTGAGGCAATGTTGGCAGGATATTGTTTTCATTGCAGACAAAAGAAGAGGGACTGTAGATGCAAGTTGGTAGCTAACATTGATAGCAAGCAGATTCCACCTGAGTTCAAGCCAATACAAGTTGAAGAGGATCAAGTCTTCTATGTTGCACAAAGGAGGCCATGGGCTCCAAGACAAGGTATGTCACCAGATCCATTATCATATTCTGGACAACATTTTAATACTTATGCATCTGGTAACCAATGGAAACAACCATTTCCATCTAGTTATAGAGGATATCCACCTCAACCTTGGAACAACCCTCAAAATGCTTGGCTAAATTACCAAAACCATGCACCCCAGTGGCAGCAGCCTCCAGGGAATTGGCAGTCACCTCCAGGAAATTGGTAGCAAACATCTCAATGGAGAGGAGGACAACAATGGCCAAATCAGACCACTAATTATATGCAATCACCTCCTCAACCCCAACAACCTGCTATAATGTCTCCACCTGCTAGCTCCAACTCAAATACACCTAAACCTACTCAGATACTAGCTCAACCCTCACCTAACCCAAATAATAGACCACAACAACAGTAGTATATTCTGCTGATCCAAATCAATACCCTGCATATGCTGTGAATGTCAG
Source organism: Cunninghamia lanceolata (assembly GCA_027924645.1). NCBI lineage: Eukaryota > Viridiplantae > Streptophyta > Pinopsida > Cupressales > Cupressaceae > Cunninghamia > Cunninghamia lanceolata. Next base: position 7,273,984 of record BSBN01000404.1, read on the forward strand.
TGATATACATCTGCGTTCAAGAACTACCTTGGCAGCTCCTTCAAGACCTGTCATTACTGAGCTTTCTGAGGAAGAAGTGGAACCTAGTAAAACCCCCATTCAATCAGATGTACCTAAAAATCCTAAACCAATGGCAGTCAAACAGACTCCCCAAGAACCACCATTTCCACAAAGGTTAGAAACTATGAAACAAAAGGTAGTAGAAGAAGAACCCACCTTTGATATTCTAGAGCAGTTGAAACATGTATGTGTCAAGATCCCTCTATTTCAAGCCATAAAAGATGTTCCTATATATGGCAAAGCAATCAAAGAAGCATGCCTTAAGAAGCCAGGCAGAAAAAGGAAAGACCCCACTATGGTCCATGTGGTGGGATAGTTGGCTGACATCATGCTTGGAAAAGTGACTGTTCCCAAATATAATGGTCCAGGAAGTCCTGTGGTAGGAGTTGTCATAAATGGAATCCAAATAAAAAATGCTCTGATTGATCTTGGAGCAGCCATAAATGTAATGACAAAGGATATACTGCAGGAACTGAATGTTGCAACTATGCGACCAACCCCTACTGTCCTGCAGCTTGCTAATAGCTCTACTGTTAAACCTAATGGGATAGTTGAGGATCTTGTGGTATCCCTAGACTCATGGGAATAGCCAGCTAATTTCATGATACTTTCTCCTAAAGCTACATTGGGAGGATACCCCATCATTTTGGGAAGGTTGTGGTTAGCCACAACAGATGCTTATATTGGGTGCTGGTCAGGAGACATGACCATCTCTGATGGGAGAAGCACTAAAACACTTGTTCTTTATCCACCTGCACAACCATCTCATGATATGGATAATCTTGTTTGGCCTCATGTTGGTGAAGAGGCAGAGGAAGGTAATTCTGTGGAGTAGCTTATGATGATAGGCAGAACTTCTTTTTTGCAGCTTCAAGGATAGGAGGAGGTGTTGTCCAATATAATTCAAAATCTTTATGAAGTTGAGGAAGCATCATCCTCTCATTCTACTGATCTAGAAAGGATGCTTGTTCCAATTTTTCCTGCAGCATCAGGTATGTTACATACATTGCTTCCACAAGAAATTAAGGTACCTAGCATTAATGAAGTAACTATGGTTGATTTCACAAATCAAGTAGAAATTTCAGAAGACAGATATCTCAATATTAATAGCAACTTGACTCAAGCACAACAACTGTCCTTGGCAAATTTGTTAAAGAAACATAAAAATGCTTTTGCATGGGATTGTCATGACATGAAGGGATTGGATCCTACATTATGCACTCACAGGATTTACATAAAGGAAGATTGTACACTAGTAAGACTACCACAAAGGAGAATCAAACCTGCACTAAGAGAAATTGTCAAAGAGGAATTATAGAAGCTATTAGATGCAGGATTTATCTACCCAATCTCAGATAGCCAATGGGTGTCCCCTTTGGTTCTTGTGCCCAAGAAGGGAGGAAAATGGAGAGTCTGTATTGATTATAGAGAATTAAATTTTGCTACCAAAAAGGATCATTTTCCCCTTCCTTTCATAGACCAGGTTTTGGACTCACTTGCAGGAAAGTAGTACTTTTCCTTTTTGGATGGATTCAGTGGTTACAATCAGATTCAAATTGCACCTAAAGATCAAGAGAAAACAACATTTACTTGTCCTTGGGGAACATATGCCTGCTCAGTGCTTCCATTTGGCTTATGCAATGCACCTGCAACTTTCCAAAGAGTAGTCATTAGCATATTTTCTGATATCTCACATGATTGTATGAAAATCTATATGGATGATTTCACTACTTATGGTGCTACTTTTGAAAAGGCATTAGCAAACTTAGGCAAGGTGTTGGAAAGATGTGAAGACCACAGCCTATCATTAAATAGTGCAAAGTGCTTCATGATGATGCAGGAAGGTGTAGTACTTGGTCACTACATTTCTCCTAAAGGAATACAGGTAGACCCAGCTAAGATTGAAGTTATCATCAATCTGCCCATTCCTGCAAAGCAAAAGGATGTCAAAAGTTTCTTGGGTCATGCAAGGTATTACAGATGCTTCATCAAAGATTTCAGAAAAATGGCATCCCCATTATATATTCTTCTGACAAAGGATGCTGAATTTCAGTGGAATGAGGACTGTGACAAAGCATTTTCTGATTTAAAGGTAGCCTTAACCCATGCTCCTGTACTTAAAGGCCCCAATTGGGAACTTCCTTTTCATATTCATACTGATGCATCAAATTATGCCATAGGAGCAGTTTTAGGCCAGAACGAAGGAGTCATTGAGCATGCTATTTATTTTGTAAGCAAAAACTTACAGGGTGCTAAATTCAACTATACAGTCACAGAGAAGGAAATGTTAGCAGTCATCTATGCCCTTAATAAGTTTAGGCATTACATAACCAGTTATCAAATCTTTGTGCACACAGATCATGCAGCCATTAGGTATCTCATGAACAAACCTCTCATATCAAGTTGATTAGCAAGATGGATGTTGTTAATGCAGGAATTTGACATCACTATTGTGGATAAGCCAGGAAAAGCCAATGTGGTAGCAGACTTTCTTTCAAGAATGACTACATCAGAAGATAACCAAGTCATTGATGACTCTTTTCCTGATGAACATTTGTTTTCACTCACTGGGCAAACACCTTGGTATGTTGACACAGCTAATTACCTAGTCACAGGAAGAGTCCCTCCTCACTTCTCTCCTAAGGAAAGAAGGGTACTCATTGAAAAATCATTTCCTTTTTCATGGATTGTTGGATGTTTGTTCTACACTGGACCAGACAATGTCAAGAGGAGATGTGTGAGAGAAGATGAAACATATGACATTTTGCATGCCTGTCACAATGAACCTTGTGGAGGACATTTTGCAGCAAAGAAAACTGCAATGAAGATTTTGAATGTAGCTTATTATTGGCCTACACTATACAAGGATGTAGCAAGATACACCAAGAAATGTGATAGTTGTCAAAGGATGGGACGACCAACAAAGTCTGATGAGATGCCCCTTTATCCTTAGCTTGTGATTACTCCATTTGATAAATGGGGATTAGATTTTGTGGGACCTATTGATCCTCCATCTAATGGTAAATCCTATTTCTTAGTATGCATTGACTATGTAACTAAGTGGGTAGAAGTTAAAGCTATGAAGCATGCAAGAGATAGTAAGGTTGTAGAATTTCTCTATGAGGAAATCTTTACATGGTATGGAGTTCCCAGAGAATTAGTGATTGATCAAGGAGTTCAGTTCACCTCAACTCTAGTTGCAGCACTAGTTCAGGAATACAATATAAGGCACAAGAAATCTACTCCTTACCACCCCTAGGCTAATGGCCAAGTTGAGGTGACTAACAGAGAAATATAAGCTATTTTGACCAAAATTCTGGCAGTCCATAGGAAGGATTGGGCAAGCAGGTTGCCAGAAGCTGTCTGGGCCTATAGGACAACCTGGAAAACAACTACTGGTTTTACTCCTTTTGAGTTACTGTATGACAAAATAGCCATGATGCCTATTGAATTTGAACATAGAACTCTTAGGACTGCACTTGACTTGGGGATGGATCTATCTCAAGCACAAAAAGAATCATGTAGCTTAATGCTTTGGATGAGATGAGAAAAGCAGCTTTACATCATACAGAAGTGGTGCATAATCAGAGAATCAGGTGGCATGACAAATACATCAAAGATAAGAAGTTCTAGCTTGGTGATTGGGCTTTGCTTTATGACTCAAGGTATCAGGAAAATGCAGCAAAATTACAGACAAGATGGCTAGGACCATATGAGGTTGCTGAAGTGTTTTCTAATGGTGCTGTTCAGCTTACTACTATTGACCCTGTCAAATTTAAACTATTAGTCAATGGTCATCGACTCAGGTTATATCACAAGCCAGCCTCCAAAGAAGACTTCTTGCAGCAATTCACTCAACATGCAACTCCAAAACTTCCTGCAACCAAAGGTAATGGACCTAGTGTCCCTCCTTCTAGCTAACCAAGGTACAATACTGATCATAATAAAGATTTCCATATTTGTGGGAGTCCATTCTTTCACTTCTTCGCCCATCCACCCACCCATATTCATTCTTCTCTCTTCCATCATGTGTATTGATTACACTTCATCCCATCTCACTTCGACCCACTCCACTTTCATTCATTACTCAATAAATTCTCAAGCATTACTCGTTACTTTCTCCATGTTTCTTGCAACCAATCTTCCAAAAAAAAAGGTACGCACACTTTAATAATTCTCTCTTAATTACCTTGTGGTTTGTTCATTTAATTATTGTACATTAATATTGATATTTTTCGTAGCATGTCATTTTTCCCTTCCTTGTCATGTCACGTATATATTCCGCATGTGTGGACACATGCCTAAATATAGGTTGGGGAGGGTGTGTTAATATGATGACCATGTGTCAGTCCATCCATATGTTTTATGCCTGAATGTCAGTAAAGTTTTAAAATTGAATGATTTGAATTCAGAGTGAGGTGATAGCTCGCAAGTGTGAGATGACAACCTTCATCGATCATTCATTAATGCCTGTACCACCCTTGTCTTGCATTCCCAAAAAAAACGCCATAAAGGAAAATGCAGATAGCATGAGTTATTGAAGACTTAACAGGATTGCAGGAAGGTGAAGCTAGTTTTCAAACTTTTTGCAGACAAACATTTGTAGTGTGATTGTTTTCAGATAGCTAAGTCATGGGAGGATGATTAATTTGGAATGAACCCACAGTTCATGATGCATTGTTACAGGATGCACTTAGCCAGGCTAAATTTAGAAATTGTGGATGGATGGACTATTTTTTGAAATTAAATGGTTTTGATGAAAATATTGCACTAGAATTTGCTCAGACATTGTCTGATGGTAAAGCCATGGTAAGAGGATTGGAGGTGTTGGCCACTGAGGAGAGAATTGCAAAATTTACAGGTCTGCCTATTGATGGCGAAGAATACCCTATTGCCAGAGATGCCAGGTCAGCTAGAGTTGAGTTTACTGAACCTAGAGATCTGCCATTGACTATAGACAAGCAGGGAGCCAAAAGAACCTCTCTACCTGAGCCATGGAAATAGGTAGCTATCCATGTGATGAAGTACATTACTTGCAAAGGTCGACAATCAAACCTTCATTCTGTGCATTTCAAATTGTTGAATCATATGAGGCACGAGAGAAGAATGAATGTGCCAAATGTGCTTTACCACCTTCTCTCGATTATGGCTGCTGAAACTCAAAAAGGTAGGCTAATTCTGTCTCTCACCATTGTTTAATCAAATTGCTTGTTGAGAAGTCTCTGCATGATGTATCCGATATGACTTGGGAGGAATTTCTGGAAATTGATCAAATAAGACCTAGTCATTTGTGACTTGTGGTTGTGCCGCAACATCATAGAACTAGGAGAAGGGTATGTTCTGTTGAAGCTACTTTGGGAACTTCAACTTCTACTGCAAACCCTCCTACAAGAAAACAAGCTATTGAGATTAGCTCTTCTGAAGCAGAGCATGCAGATAAAGAAAATTCTTCATATTCTGACAATGAGGATATTCCTCTTAGTAATTTAATTCAAACTAGGGCACAGAGGAGAAGGGCAGAAATAAAGAAGGGCAAACCAAAAAGAAAACAACAGAAAGGAAGGTGCTGCACTCTAGGAAACAAAAAGCTGACACTGTTCTTCCTGCAGCCGAAGAGAAACATGAGAGCCCTTCTAGTAAATCAAGACTTGCTAAGCTTGCCTCCGGTGCATCTACGCAGACAAGCCCTAGGGTTGATGAAATGACAGCTGAGGATTCAGAGGCCCCAGTGGGGCATGATGATGATGTAGAAAAAGACATAATTGAGGAAGCGGTAGATGTAACTCTGGCAGACCTTGTTACCACTGTTGAGCATATTGAGAGACATGAACATGAATATAAACAGGAGTTCCTGCAGCAAGACATCCTGCAGCTAGGTTTGGCTGAGCAATTAGAAACCCTGCAACCTATGTTACATGGAGATCTACCATCTGTGCCAGTAAAAGCATTTGGTAGGCATACACAGACCTCCTGATTTTTCAATGCACATGGTTGCCATGAATTTGTGGAATGAAATGTAGAGGAGATAAGAGGAATGGAAGAGGGAGAAACGTAGATTAAAAGTTGAAATTCAAAAGAAGGATGAAGAGATTAAAGAAAAGGATGCAGAAATTGTAACTTTGAAAGAGAGAGTGGATAGTATGGCAGCTTTGGTGCCTCAGGTATTAGAATGCAGGACTCCCTCGAGAGTCTATGCTCTGCATTTAAAGGAAAGGTACCTCTCTTTTAAGTTGGCAAGAATTGTTTCTGGTTTGAACCCTTCCATTGAAACTCCTCTTGAATTTTTCAATGCTTATAGGATTGCTCCTCCAGAAATAAAGGTGAATTTTATTTGCATAATTTTACTGTGTCCCAAGACAATGAGTGGAACCCCTTGTTGTATGTCGGGGATGTTTAGTTGAGAGCATTTATGTCCTGGATGCAAAATGAGGTTATTTGGGGACAACAATTCAGGGCTTATAAGCAATTAGAATTCAACACTCCATTGCCTGTTAGAGCAGAATCTGGAAATCCAGGAAGCATTTTTAATGATTGGCATAGGATGCTTTATAGGCCAAGCTATGGTAACAGAATCCTGCCTGAAAGAGAAGCAGCTTACAAAGAATATGAGAAAATGGCACACACTACTGGAGAATCTGTGAAAGGACAGTTGACACAAAGGTGGAATAGTTTATTTGATGAACTAAAATAGGCAAAGCCTCACTCTCTATAGAATTATGCTGTAGCATGTAAAAGAGTGGATAGATATATTCATATTGGAAGGACAAAGGGACAATTATGGCTTCCCTTAATTTTTTAACCACCCATCCTATTGTGGCCAGTGCCAAATTATAGATTTTATGAGTATGATATTGCTAAAGAAAGACAAAGATGGAGTAGGTTGGATAGGTAGCAAGGATTCTATTGGGATCCTACTTCACGCACTAGAGAGACTGATATTGGACAATTGGCAGTTGCTAACTTCAGAGCATTAACCAAGCAAAAGAACAACCCTTCTTTTGTTGGAGGACCAACAAAGTCTTAGGTTGGGGAGAGTGATGATTCTAGTTTATGACTCAAATTTTGTTAAACTTTATTGTCCATTTGCTGTAGTTATCTTGGACTTTGATACTTTAATCTTGATCTTTCTATGTCATTACCCCAAGCTATAACTTGTTGAGCATAGGTCACTTCTTATATCCTTTTATGGAAAAGACATGCTATTTGAACTATCTATGTTAATGGTACATATGATTAATGAATATTACTCCAAGGTAGTTACGAATGTGCAATTATTTGTGTGTACTAACATTATTATGCAAATATAATTGGCATCCATAAAGTAAGGAAGATTCTGCTGGTTGGTCGCTTACCATAAAAGTCAAAGATGGTGACAGTTCAAATGTCAAATGGAGGGAAGGCAACCATTTTGTAACTGATCTTAAATACCTGTTGAGTGAATTTAGGAGTTATTGTTATGCTAAATCTGCGTTAAAGCAACTCGCTTGACCAAATTCCCTTATATGTGTAACCTCCTTTCCACTTTCTATGTTTTCCATAATGTGGCGTCCTCCTATTCTGTGGGAGTTGACCGCCCTACTAGATAGTTAGTTTTGTAGTTTTCCTCCTATAAATAAGACTCTGATACTCCTTCTAAGGGGTTGTTGATTATTAGGAGATTATACTTGCATTATCTAGTTTTTAGTAATACAGTTATAACGTTCAGTTGTACTCATCTTTTCAAATGAATAAAATAAAGTTGTGAGTTCGCATTTTAGAGTTTTACATTTGTCTTAGGGAATACTCATCCAAGGGGGCCCACTTGGTGAGAATTCCACCCTCTAGTTTAGTTACATTTTCTGTTAAGTATTTAGTAAATCTGGAATTGAATGTTCCTGCAACCACTAGATTTCTATTCTGTGTCTGTTCTTGTAGCCAAAGCAGACAGAGTAGTTTCCTGTTTGTTTGCCCAGATTGTTACTTTGTGTTATGTACTTGATTCCAGAAATAGCTATTGGTTAATATTCAGTATTCCTGTTATTTCCTTTCTAGCAGTTTTTCTTCAACATTATGTTTTTATTAGCTATAGAATGAACGTGGCTACTTTGGAAGTTCTTAGTGCACATACTGTGCTGACCCATTTCAAGTTCATGTCCCTGGGTTGACAAGTGAAATGCATCTCCATAGTGATTAAGATAGCTACTCAGTTCAGATGTCCAATCTCTGAGTTACAGTTTTAAAAGCTCAGTTGTTAAATCATTGTAAGAGACCAACACTTTGCCCTGCAATATATAAAACCTATTTAGTGTATATACATCACATATATGCACTATATACACATTATATATTATGTTTTAATATATAAACATTACATACATTTCTTCAAAATAATGTGTTTTTATATCAGCTTAGTCTATTATATATATATATATATAAACATAAACATATACATATACACATACTCTTGGATTGCATATACAAAAATATATATGGGAATTATATCTGTTACTTATTTATATTATCCTTTACTCCCGATAATGGGATAGTTCAATAAACAGTTATTATTAAGAAAGGTGGCGGGCTGTTCGACGACATGTGTGAAGTGATAGGTGGCAATGCTCCAATTACTATTTGAGATGGCATGGTTCAGAAGGCAACTTGCCTTTTCAATCTAAGATATCCCCCAGTTCCCTTATTCATTACTAGTTTTGTTTACTGCGGCTGTGGTTGCTATGATGGATGGTGGTGAGGCCAAGGGCTTGGGCATGAGGGAGAAGGGAAAGTGGCCTTCTACTCCCCCTTGTAGGAAAATCCTCCGCTCTGGTCTAAGTAGATATGTTGGTGGGCATATGAAGAGGAGATATACACTGTGAAGAAGGTTGAAGAAGATTCTGGCCAAGGAAGCTTTGGCAGGGTTTGTTAAGAACATTGAGGGAGAGATAAGAAATCCCATCTTGCGAGAGTGGCTATACATACTGCTGAAGGTTGTGAAGGAAGTGGATGGCCAGGAAGGTGTGAACATTAGGGAAGACATGACTCACCTTCTTTTAGATCTTGGGACATCCAGAGGGAGATGAAATGTCTTTGGAGCGACCCAATCTTTAGTAGTGGCAACCATGCTCTCTGTAGCGGCAACTTCAATTCTAACGCATGAGGACCTAGTTGAATCTTCTCGACAGATGGAAGAGAATCATGAGTTGGCTGTGGGACACTTGCAAAATATTCTATAGATTGTTCTAGACACTAGGAGGATGATCGAGGGCTTGGTAGATAAGCTAGAGGTTCCAATTCCTATGCGGGCTCGTCCGCTATATACTTGTGCGTGTGATGATGAAGGCATAGTCGACTTGGAAGGAAACAAAGATAAGTAGTCAAGCTATAGTTTTTTGATGTTTTGTCTATTTCTAGTTTTCTATTTTATGTGTTGGACTGGTATGGAGTGAGGGCTGATATAATTTGCCCCACTCCTTGGACTTAGTTTGATGTATTAAGATATGATGTTCAGATCCTCTCTGTTTATGTACTGATGTTAAAACTGGTGGGTTCAACCCTATTTTTGAAGGGTCCCTAGTCCCTAACCAAGGTTTACATATCAAAAAAATTATATTATCCTTTATTTATTCCCATAGTTTTATATCTCTTCAGAAACAACAAAACTATAAGCTGTTAGAGAAATAGAGATGGGAAATATGTTATTAGGAAAAATAAGATATCTGAAAAACTTCTAAAAGAGACTTATGGAGGATCTAAATTAGAAAACTTTTAATCAAAATGTGTTAGTTCTATAGAAAATAGATCCTTTGGAAATTATCTTTTCCTATGAAAAGAGATTTCCTTCTCCAACTTCTCCTCTAAACCTACAAAGAAACAATGTGAGTAATACAATCTTAAACCTCTTTTTATAATCTCACATTAGGTTTGTAATGTTTCCCTAAAGATTAGAGGGCCTAGATTGACTTTGGATTAATTAATCCCATTAAGAATTATTAATCTCCTTTGTAAAGTTCTATAGTTTGGAATTTTAATATTTGAAGTTTTACTTGTATTTGACCCTAGAGGGGTAATTTGAATGTTCCTATGTCAAAATTTTTTAGGAAGCCTTTATTTAAATTTGGAAAATGGTTTGGATGTTTTACCTTAGATTCAAATTTAATTAATTAATATTTATTAAAATTGTAATTATATTTAAATGTCAATTTTGAATAATTTTCTTTTTGATTGCTATTCAATTATTGCTTGAATTAGGAATTATATTCCTGAGTTAATTAATCTTTTTGCAACCCAAATTAAATGCCACAAGTGATGTACTTTATTTCTTTAGGGAATGACGATTAGCTCTCTAGTTATGTTCCACAATGGATTTATTTATTTTGTAAAACTGTTATTTTGTTAATAGGTTGAAACCATAGGTAGTTGTTAGGTCTCCCCTCCTTAGGGGAGATCACTTAACAAACCTAGAGTCAGGCCCTTGAAAGAGACCCTCCTCTTGGAAATGCTTGTTGCGACATCTTCACCTACTAGATTAACCCCTGATCTAAGGGGTGTAAAAGGAGTTTTGCACTATCCTTAACTCTTGATTTCCTATCTCCCTTAGATGTGGTTTGCTTAGCATTGAGTGCACATGCCGTCAAGTGCACATGTTGCACGCAAGGTGGTTTTAGCGTTAGGTTTTAGAAATTTTTTTTGTTAGTTGTGTTTCATGTTCACATGTTAAAGTGTGGGCATGGCATTTTCAGAAATGCTCCCATATTTTTGCATGGTCTTATACTAATATGCTTGGTTTGGACCCATATTTAGTGGTGCATCATCTAACAGTATATCCTAATGCCAAACCAGTTAAGCAAAAGCTAAGAAGGATGCACCCACATATCACACTCTTGGTGAAAACAAAACTTGAAAAGTTGTTAGTAGTAGGATTCACTCGGCCCATTGACTATCCAGAATGGGTATCCAACATAGTCCCAGTCTCCAAACCAACTGGGGGCATCTGTATTTGCACAGACTTTCAAGATCTAAACAAAGCATGTCCTAAGGATGACTTTCTGTTACCAAATATTGACATTATTGTAGGTCTCACTGTCGGACACAAGATACTCTCACTTAAGGATGAATTTTTAGGCTATAATCAAATCTGCATTGCTAAAGAGGATCAACATAAAACAACATTCATTTGTCCATGGGGTACATACTGTTGGCAAGTCATGTTGTTTAGTCTCAAAAATGTTGGTAAAACCTATCAACCATCAATGACAATGATCTTTCATGATATGCTTCATAAGATTATGGAGGACTATGTGGATTACCTCCTTGGTAAGTCAACAACAAGAAAAGAACATCTCCAGGTCTTAGCAAAAATCTTTGATCGACTAGAATAGTATCAAGTACGACTCAATCCCAAAAAGTGTGTATTTGGTGTCACTTCTCAAAAATTATTGGGATATATAGTATCAAGGAGAGGTATTAAAGTAGATCCAACTAAAGTAAAGGCCATAGTTGAAATGCCTCCACCAAAGAATCTAAAGCAGCTCTGCAGTTTACAAGGGAAACTTCAAGCCATTAGCCATTTTATTGCTCAACTTGCAAATAAATGTCATCCTTGTACACATCTTCTCTGAAAAAAATGTCACATTCCAATGGGATGCTCCATGCCAAGTAGCTTTTGACAAATTGAAGGAATATTTAACATCTTCTCCAATTCTTATGCCTCCTATTCAAGAAAAACCTCTCCTTTTGTATATTTCACCAACAACAACAACATTAGGGGCTCTATTAGTACAACACGATGAATCAGACAAAGAAAAATCTATATATTATATTAGTCAAACCTTGGTAGGATATGAACTTAATTATACCCCCATGGAGAAAACATGCCTGGCAGTTGTCTTTAGTTCCTATAAACTAAGACACTATATGATCAATCACCAAGTTAAGCTCATTTCCAAGGTAGATCCATTGAAATATCTATTGTCAAAGGCTACACTCATGAGACGAATGGAAAAGTGGGTAATAATTCTTAATAAATTTGATATAGAGTATGTGGACCAAAAAGCTATCAAGGGACAGGTTATAGCAGATCAGCTTGCTGATGCTCCTATTAATTCATATCATCCACTTACATCAGAATTCCTAGATGAATCCATATGCTTAATCATCCCATCAACACATTGGAAAATGTACTTTGATGGATCATTCACTTTGTTAGTATTCATTTATGTTTAGGGTTTTAGGCTTGAACATTTGGCATTTTTCTCATTCAAACCCTGAAATTTATGAGCCTTGGGGTCTTGCACTATTCTGCTTATTCTGATGCTGGCTTTCTGTGGAGGGTTCCTGGTTATTAGGTTTCATCCTTGTGGTTTAATGTTCATGTTTTGGCTAGCCTAGTGCAATGTTTTACTATTTTTTCCCCATTGGACATGAGAAAAGTGTCAAGTTTCTGTGTGTGCAAGTGATCAAATCTATCGACAAGCTTGTGAAATCTCAATCGGCTTCTAGAAATGGTGAAAAATTTGAGTTATATGCATTTCTAGATGTATATTGGGTTGCATATGCATTGGGGGAATCTTCTGTAAGATTCTAAGAATATTTGCCATTTGTATATCAACCCTGCTTGTATATCAGGCTTGTATGTATAATATGCAAGCAAAACATACAAATGAAAAGATACATTGCAAGAATATTCTGGAGAAGATTCCTTGCTTGTATGTGCAAGGGAATGTACATTGAAAAATCTATAAAGGCCCGCAACATGCAAAATGAACAGTGCTGTGGATATACAAATGTGGAATGTATATGCAGTATACATTCGGGCACACGTACAATGGTTAAATGCATTCATCGCATATTCTCTAAATATTCCCTGTTTGCATGCAAAGGGCAAATGTATATTCGGTGATATACAATTGAAGATACAAGCAAAATGTACAAGGGGCCTTGTATGTTCCGTAACATACAAAAGCAGAAGGTGCATTTGATGGGGCCTGCCACTTGTATAAAGTAATTGTACGTTCGCAAATACAATGAAAGTGCATTCCAATGATGTAGGGTAGACCTGAGGTTATTTTCATTTTGTTCTAAAGTAGTGTGGCATTCGCGGCTTGTACATTGCATTTGTATATGCGATGTGCAAGAAAATGTGCATAGGAAAGAGAAAATGGGTTGGGCCCACCACTTGTATATTTGCACTTGTATATGTGCCGATATGCAAACTCATAAGGATACAAGGCCCGGACTTGAAGGTTTTTCAAATCCGATGGATAGATGCAATGAAGTCCGCCTTGTATATGTTTGGCACTTGTATATGTGTAATATGCAAAGCGATGGATGCGGGATGGAGATACAAGCCGGACCCGAATTGAATTCCAGTTTGTTCTATAACATTTGACGTCTGCCTTGTATGTTGTATATGCATTTGGGTTTGCATATTTAAAAGCGATAAAGGTGAAATAAAAGGAGAAAAGGTCAGCGATAGAGGGTCAAGGTGCCTACATGGCACGATATCATTGGCTGGAAACGCTTCATACATGTTTTGGGACCGTTGATTTTGGCGATGGGTTTTTGATCAACGGTTGGGTTTTGAACCTTCTGCGATGGTTTTTTCCTTGTGTCTGTGGCCATTTTTGAGCGGGAAAATTTCTAGGTGCATCTGCTTTTGCATCCTGCGAGTTGATAAAGCATTGATGGCGGGTTTGCAGAGGATGGACGATGGAAAGGATAGGTCAACCACCCGAATTGATGAAGAAAATCTTGGAGCGGCGACTCAAATCTTGATTCCACCTGCTCTTTCCTCTTTGTCTCTCTACTGCATTGATTATTTTGAGAGCCATTTCTTATGCTTTGTATCTGGTAGAAATTTTGACCTTGTCATGTAATTAATTTTGATGAGTACACAGTCTTGGTATAAAAGACAAACTATGTTACTCATTGTGTTGTTGAAAACTGGACAAATGTTTGGTGCTGTGATAAGATACAACTCCATTGGTGGCTCTGTCTTGGCTGTCTTGTGAGTTTATGAGTCTCATGTTGTATGTTTAATGCATAAACTTACTGGTTTCATGTTGATTTAAATGAGTAATGCTTCATTGCATGTGTTCTATTACTTGTCTCCAAATTGAATGTATTCTTCTTCTGAATCTAAATAGCTAAGGGGTGTCTAAGATTCTTGAATATGGATTTGCTATATTGACTGCTTGGTCTTTTACTTCTGCTCAATGAGTAGACTAAATGTTTTAGGTTAAAGTGTTAAGAAGAATATATTGCAGTGAGGATCTTCTAAGTAGAGGTAACTGAATACTCAAATCTAGGAAGTATCTATAAGGCAGATATTAAACAATCCCCTTGAAACTTAGTCATTAATATGGGTTTATGTGTACATTCACATGTGTATGTCTATTGACTCCGAGCCTTGGATAGGCACCGATCTAGTCTTGTATTGAGGTCACAACCAAAGTCCTAGTTTTGCATCCAAACATAAAATCAACTCAAACTTCATATACAAACCTTCTAGGACTTTAGAAGTAGTTTTAGGATCCAAAATCCTCTGTCTACAACTGAATATAGGCCAGAAGCTAGCCCCTTTGCACTTATCTCACAGTTTTGGTCTACATAATAGAGGATTTATCTGCTTTGTGTCAGCATCCTAGTCTTTTCACAATTATATTTCATGGATGTTGAGTAGGGAATACCCCCCTTGGTTCTACAGAGCCTAAAGAAGAAGAGGAGATATTTATAGAGTCTATCTCCTATACTGTTGGCCCCTGGTCCAAGAATTCTGTTGATCACTGATGGCTATTTTGTAGGGATTACTGGGAATATGCATGTAGTCTAGGAAAATAACCAACAGATTTTGGCGACTCTATTGGGGAAGTAAAGTGAAAGTATTATCTTTTCGTCCCTGTAAATTATTGCCCATCTAAGTTCCAACAGATTTTGGCGACTCCGCTGGGGACTGCTTTGTAAAAGAACCCTGATTTTAAAAGAAAACAATTCCTAGTTATAGGTGGCGACTCCGAACCAATCTCCCAACCGGTAAACTAAAAATTTGTATGCACGGGAGAAGATCCTTGCATAATTCTCTGTCTACAGAATTACCTAGAAAAATGATGTATAGAAAAAAGGAGAACACTCAAGCTAGTCAGGAAGGTTCTCCCAGAAGTAATGATAGTACTCAGGACAATCCTAGATCTTCAGAGCGGACAATACCTTATTTTTCAAACACTGAGGCTGAAATCCATAACGTATATGAAAGACAACAGGGTGCTAGTTTGGGAATAAGGTTAGAAGTGTTTCAAGAATGCCCTTTCCATGACTCCCCTGATAGACTTGAAGAAGCTGAATCCCCAAGGGATGATAATGATGATCAGAATGTAATAAAGCCTTCTTCATCTATGCCTAGAGAGGAGGAATTAGCTGAAGAAATTAAGAGCTTAAGGGCAGAATTAGAATATTTGCAGGCAGTAAAAATTAGAGATGACATGAAACAGAAAGTGCAAGCTCTAAGAGTTGCTCAGAACGATTCAATTCCTACCCTTGAAAATGCAAATATGCAGAGAAATCAACACAGAAATGAAGTTCAGGATCAACATGATGATCAAAGACAGAATGCAAATAATGCTAGAATACCATTAAATAATGTAAGAAATTAGAATGCAAATAGAAATGCAAATGCTAATCAGTTTGGTAGACAGCCGATGTAGCTGGACAGATTCAGACAGCTTGTGTTTGATGGCATTCCTGGTTACCCAAATCCTATTGACAAACATATGAGGTTGCAAGTGCCTAAATTTTCAGGAAATAACACTGTGTCAGGGGAAGACCACTTAAAAGCTTTTCAGAATATCATGGACAAATTTGAGGTTGAGCATGAAGATGTTTTCATGAAATTATTTATGCAATCCTTAGTTGATGAGGCCAAAGAATGGTATAAAGGTTTGCCTGACAGAAGTATTTCATCATGGGAGGACTTCAGGAGAATATTCAAAGAACAGTATGGTGACAAAACTGATCCTAGCTTTTTCATAAATGAGTTTACTGGTATTACCAAAGGATCAAATGAACAAGTTGCTGATTTCAATGCTAGATTCACAAAAGTATTGAACAAATTGCCACACCGCCTGAGGCCTAATGAACCAATGTGCATAGTGTTGTACATAAATGCTTTTGATGCCAAAACAACCTATGGATTAAGAGATAAGGGACCTCACAGCCTCAAAGATGCTTTCAAAATAGCAACAAATATTGAAAATAACAGAAAAGTGTCTAGTAAGACAAACAGAAGAGATGATGTAAAAATTTTGCAAAATCCAAACACTAAATCTCAAAGTGTTCAAGGCAACGCATCTACTTCTGAGGATAAATTAGATAAATTAACAACTATTGTCAAGGACCTGAGCTATAGAGTGGCTAAAAATGAAAAGGGAATAGGTCCTGACAGACAGGTTTACCAAAGGCAAGAAAGAAGACCATCATTACATGACATGCCATATAATACTAATTGGCATAATGGTAAACCCGTCCTCCCACACCACAACACAAATCAAAGGACTCAAAATGTTAAAGAAACTCTTGATCCTTTGAAGAAGGCTGTAAATACTGTTAATGACACCCCATGGTGTATCATATGTCAAATGCCTCATTCACAGTCACAATATATGATTGCTTAGTCTTTATACAACAATGCTGTTGCCTGTGATGAATGCAATGAGCCGCATTGCATGGAAGATGATAATGTAAATATGTTGTCTATAGACAGGGAATCTCCTTTTCATGATGCTGATGCAAGTGCAAATAATGAGGTTCAGGTCTACCAGCAATTTCCCTATGATGAAGATGATGAAGACAACTATGCTTATGCTTAGGATTCGCATAATTTTCTGAATAACTTGAGGAGGCCTTCTGATGAAGAAATAGGAGCCTTTACAGCTGCAACAGTTGCTCAAGTCAAAAGCAATTACAATCTCAGGGGTAAAGCTCAGGTAAGCAACTCACACCAACCAAAGAGTACTTTTATAAGCCAGCCAGTGCATAGTCATAAAGGGGCTGAACCACAAAAAAGATAATGGAACACTACTAAGCAAAATTTTAAGAAAAAAATAGGTCATGATTCTCAAGGACTAGAAAACAGAATTCCCCAGGTTGAGGATCAAAATAAAAATTTTTAGATTAAGAATGATGGTCAAGGAGCCACAAAAACCAAAGTTGGATCACCTCAGGATAGAAATTAAATTGTGGATCAGGCCACAACTGTCATACAAAATCATGCTCCATTTGACATCACTCAAGTCTTATTGTAGATAAAAGTCTTTGTTCCACTGATGGAGCTGATGAAAGTTGAAGAGTTTAGAAATAAAGCAGTATCCTTAATTTCAGGAGTACCCTGTCAAGCTAATCAGAATATTGAGACTCAGGGTAAGAAACAGGCCCTGTGCATTGATGAGGATGAAGTTCCTGAGGTGTATCTAGGGATGACCATGACAAAATGCCCTTCACAAGTGGAACCATTTTATGTCTCCCTTGTCATAAACGGAAAAATAATTAAGAATTGTATGCTTGACTTAGGAGCATCAACGAATATCATGCCTCTGGCTATCATGCAGCAAGATGGATTAAAAATAGACAAGGCATGTGGGAAATGCTATGCCATGGATGCTAGGGAGGTACCTGTCATTGGAATTATGAAAGATGTGGATTTCAGACTGGCAGCATATCCTAAAAAGGCATACATAATTAGTATAACAGTTGTAGATATCAAGCCACAATATGGCATGTTGTTGTCAAGAAGATGGGCAACATTGATTGTCGGGAGTATGCATTTAGATCTATCATATGCCGTGATCCCTATGAATGGCAAGGATGTTAAACTAATTAGAGAAGAAAGGTCATCAGAAATAGTTGAGGATCGAGAATCAGAGGAGCATATATGCTTTGTGAATACTGATTGTGAAAATTTCAGAGTTATCTCAGATGACAAGGGAAGTAAAGAGGGAGATATTTGCATTCAAGAGCTTGACCAATAGGGTCTGTGGACTATGTATTTTGATGGAGCTTGTTCAAAGGAAGGCTTTGGTGTTGGCATTGTACTTCTATCTCCAACTGGTAAGCTTTTAAAATTCTCATTCTTGCTGAGGTTTGCCTATACAAATAATATTGTAGAGTATGAGGCTTTGCTATTAGGATTGAACGTAGTTTTGAGGCATGGAATCAAGATGCTCAAGGTATTTGGTGATTCAGAGTTTATTGTTTTCCAAGTTAGAGATAAGTATGCATCAAAAAATAAGAGGTTAAAACAGTATAAGCATGCTGTTTGGGATACAATTGAATTGTTTGATGCATTTTCAATAAATTGGATAGAGAGATCAAAAAATGTCAGGGCAAATTTTCTAGCTAACGTAGCTATAAGGTCAGATGACATCACTCTATCAGATGTTACAAATGTTGAGGTCAAGCTTAGACCTATAGTGCCAGATAATGTATGTAGCTGGCAAGTGTTTGATGATGATAAAGATTTACCGAGATTTCTACATTGCATTGATGAGTATGAGAACCAAGAAATGGATTTCCAAAACTTTGTGGAGGTTGTAGATGGAAAGGAAACTCTCTTGGGGAAAGAAATAATTCAACTCAAGACAAATAAAATCCCTAGAGGGTTGGTTGCTTTAGAGAGAGCTTTTGACAATAGGGACCAATTTGTTACAAAGGCATTTCCAACAAATGAGAATGATTTGGAGGAGATAAACTTGGGAACATCTCATGCTCCCAAAAAGGTATATATTGGCAAACAGCTCAAACCACATATTAGAACTATACTGATTACATTACTGAGAAAATATAAGCATGTTTTTGCTTGGTCATATGAGGACCTAAAAGCTTATAAAGAGGATTTGTTTCAGCATGAAATCCCTTTGAAGCCTGGAGCTAAACCATTTAGACAAAAACAGAGACCTATCAACCCAACTTTAGCTCAGGTAAAATGCAAGAAGAGCTTACAAAGCTTAGGGAGGCTGGAATAATTGTACCTATTAGACACTCATCTTGGGTGTCCAACCTTGTCCCAGTTAGAAAAAAGAATGGTGACATAAGACTTTGTGTGGATTTTAGAAATTTGAATGTGTCTTCTTTGAAGGACAATTATCCATTGCCAAACATGGAAGCCATGTTGCAAAAGGTGACTGGCTGTGAACTTTTATCCATGATGGATGGGTTTTCAGGGTACAATCAAGTGAAAGTAAAGGAATCTGAACAATTTAAGATTACTTTCACTACTCCATGGGGAACCTATGTATATGTGAGGATGCCATTTGGACTAACAAATACAGGTGCCACATTTCAAAGGGCAATGGATGTTGCTTTTGCAAGATTAATTGATTCAATTTTGGCTATTTATCAGGATGATTTGACAGCTTATTCAAAGAAGGAGGAGCAGCATTGCATGCACCTAGAGCAGATTTTTATTAGAGCATTAGAGTATGGCATCTCACTTAACCCAAAGAAATGTGCTTTTGGGGTTGTGGAAGGAAAATTGCTTGGACACATTGTTTCCAAGGATGGAGTCAGGATTGATCCTGAAGGGTGGCTGCAATTGACAAAATTCAGATCCCTAGTACAGTGAAAGGTGTCCAGTCCTTCTTTGGACAAATTAATTTTGTTAGAAGATTTGTGCCAAACTTTGCAGAGACTACCAAAGATATTTCTAAGATGCTGAAGAAAGGTGCAACTATCAAATGGGAAGATGAAGCAACCAAATCATTTCAAGACATCAAAGAAGCAATAAAGATGGCTCCTGTATTAAAATCTCTAGATTTTTCTAATCCATTCCAATTATTTTCATTTGCTTCTTTCCACACTATTGCTGCTTGCTTACTATAGAAAAATGAAGAAGGGTTCGAACAGCCTATTGCCTTCTTTAGCAAGTCATTGCAGGCTGCCAAGTTGAAATATGACATCATGGAGAAGCAAGTGTATGCACTGGTTAGAGTAGTTAAAAGCTTCATGCCATAGTTAGCAGGCTCTCGGATAGTTGAATATGTGCCTCATGCAGCAGTCAAAGATATCTTTACTCAACAAGAGGTAACTGGAAGGAGATGTAGATGGATAAATAAATTACAGGAGTTCAACATTGAAATACAGATCACTAAATTGGTAAGGGGACAGGGTTTGGCAAAACTGATGACACAGTCAAATCTAGAGGCATGCCAAGTGAATGTGGTGCATAATGAAGTTATAAATATGTCACAATCCGAGTGGTACAAGGACATTGTATATTATTTGCATAATTTGAATTGTCCTTCTCATCTCAGTGATGATCAGAAGAGGACCTTGAAGCTACATGCTATTAAATACATCATTGTTCAAGGAGAGCTATATTGGAAAAATCCTGAGGGTGTATTGCTCAGATGTGTAGATGAGGATCAGGCTAAGGATATTCTAGGTAACATGCACAATGGAGTGTGTGGTGGACATTATGCTACCCATACAACAACCCACAAAATTCTCAGAGTAGGTTATTGGTGGCCAACTCTCTTCTCAGATGCACAAAGAATGGTAAGAAAATGCGATTCTTACCAGAGGTTTTTAGGAAAGCTAAGATATCAAGGTGCATTACCCCTTAGGACTATAACTATAGAAGCTCCATTTTAGCAATGGGGAATTGATTTTATAGGGGAAATTTTAGAAAAATCAAGTGGAGGACATAGTTGGATTCTTGTTGCCACTGATTACTTCACTAAATGGATTAAGGCCATCCCAACTAAAAAAGATACAAGCAAAGTGGTGATGGATTTTATTCTTGAAAATATTATTATCAGATTTGGAGTACCAATAAAAGTAGTCACAGATAATGCAATGTGCTTCAGGTCTGGTGAATTTATTGACTTTTGCAATAAATATGGAATGGATTTGTCTCATACATCACCATACCATCCACAAGGGAATGGTTAGGCAGAGTCAAGCAACAAAAGTCTCATGAAAACCATCAGAAGGATGGTAGATAAAAACAAGAGGTCTTGAGATTCAAAGCTAAAGTTGGCATTATGGGCTGATAGGGTGACAGTGAAAAGAGCAACTGGAAGGTCACCTTATGAATTAGTATATGGTGCAGCATCTAGATTGCTTGTGAACAACCTCCTGCCAGTTTATAAATTCATCCAAGGGAATGATGAGGAGATTGGAGACCCAATGATCGAAAGAATAAATCAGTTGGTTGCACTAGATGAGATAAGAAGGGAAGCACAGAAAACAAACATCAAGACACAGCAAAAAGTGAAATATCTATTTGATAGAAGGGCTACAGAGAGAAGGTTTCAGAGAGGTGACTTGGTCCTTATGTGGAACGCTAGGAGTCAGGATAAGGGCAAACGCGGTAAATTTGAGCCCTTATGGACTGGCCCATATCAAATTAGTAATATCTATGGAGATGATTCTTATTTTCTCCAAGCCCTAAATGGTGAATTACTAGAATTGCTAGTGCACGGTAAATTCCTTAAAAACTTTTTCTCATAAATGAATACCTTATGTGAACATTGTAAACTAGGTGTAAGTATTTTGTACATGCCTTGTATAGTTAGTTGTGTTTTGAATTTTGGGTTTTGTCTGGTTTGCCCCGGAGTAGTCTGGTCCTCGCTGTAGCGTTGCGCCTGCATGTCCCCAATTGGAGCCTATGTTAGTATTCATTTATGTTTAGGGTTTTAGGCTTGAACATTTGTTGTTTTTCTCATTCAAACCCTAAAATTTCTGAGCCTTGGGGTCTTGCACTGTTATGCTTATTCTGATGCTGGCTTTCTGTGGAGGGTTCCTGGTTATTAGGTTTCATCCTTGTGTTTTAATGTTCATGGTTTGGCCAGCCCAGTGCAATGTTTTACTATTTTTTCCCCATTGCACATGAGAAAAGTGTCAAGTTTCTATGTGTGTAAGTGATCAAATCTATCGACAAGCTTGTGAAATCTCAATCGGCTTCCAGAAATGGTGAAAATTTTGAGTTATATGCATTTCTAGATGTATATCAGGTTGCATATGCATTGGGGGAATCTTCTATAAGATTCTAAGAATATTCACCATTTGTATATCGACCCTGCTTGTATATCAGGCTTGTATGTATAATATGCAAGCAAAACATACAAATGAAAAGATACATTGCACGAATATTCTGGAGAAGATTCCTTGATTGTATGTGCAAGGGAATGTACATTGAAAAATATATAAAGGCCCGCGACATGCAAAATGAATAGTGCTATGGATATACAAATGTGGAATGTATATGCAGTATACATTCGGGCACACGTACAATGGTTAAATGCATTCATCGCATATTCTCTAAATATTCCCTGTTTGCATGCAAAGGGCAAATGTATATTCGGTGATATACAATTGAAGATACAAGCAAAATGTACAAGGGGCCTTGTATGTTCCACAACATACAAAAGCAGAAGGTGCATTTGATGGGGCCCGCCACTTGTATAAAGTAATTGTATGTTCACACATACAATGAAAGTGCATTCCAATGATGCAGGGCAGACCCAAGGTTATTTTCATTTTGTTCTAAAGCAGTGTGGCGTCCGCGGCTTGTACATTACATTTGTATATGCGATGTGCAAGAAAATGTGCATAGGAAAGAGAAAATGGGTTGGGCCCACCACTTGTATATTTGCACTTGTATATGTGCCGATATGCAAACTCATAAGGATACAAGGCTCGGACTTGAAGGTTTTTCAAATCCAATGGATATATGCAATGAAGTCCGCCTTGTATATGTTTGGTGCTTATATATGTGTAATATGCAAAGCGATGGATGTAGGATGGAGATACAAGCCAGACCCGAATTGAATTCCAGTTTGTTCTATAACATTTGACGTCTGCCTTGTATATTGTATATGCATTTGGGTTTGCATATACAAAAGCGATAAAGGCGAAATAAAAGGAGAAAAGGTCAGCGATAGAGGGTCAAGGTGCCTACATGGCACAATATCATTGGTTGGCAGCTCATAATACATGTTTTGGGACTGTTGATTTCGGCGATGGGTTTTTGATCAACGGTCGGGTTTTGAACCTTCTGCGATGGTTTTTTCCTTATGTTTGCAGCCATTTTTGAGCGGGAAAATTTCTAGGTGCATCTGCTGTTGCGTCCCGCGAGTTAATGAAGCATTGATGGCAGATTTGCAGAGGATGGAGGATGGAAAGGACAGGTCAACCACCTAAATTGATGAAGAAAATCTTGGAGCGGTGGCTCAAATCCTGATTCCACCTGCTCTTTCCTCTTTGTCTCTCTGCTGCATTGATTATTTTGAGCACCATTTCTTATGCTTTGTATCTGGCAGAAATTTTGACCTTGTCATGTAATTAATTTGATGAGCACACAGTCTTGGTATAAAAGCCAAATTGTGTTACTCATTGTATTGTTGAAAACTGGACAAATTTTTGGTGCTGTGATAAGATACAACTCCATTGGTGGCTCTGTCTTGGATGTCTTGTGAGTTTATGAGTCTCATGTTGTATGTTTAATGAATAAACTTACTGGTTTCATGTTGATTTAAATGAGTAATGCTTCATTGCATGTGGTCTGTTACTTGTCTCCAAATTGAATGTATTCTTCTTCTGAATCTAAACAGCTAAGGGGTGTCTAAGATTCTTGAATATGGATTTGCTATATTGAATGCTTGGTCTTTTACTTCTACTCAAGGAGTAGACTAAATGTTTTAGGTTAAAGTGTTAAGAAGAATATATTGCAGTGAGGATCTTCTAAGCAGAGGTAACTGAATACTCAAATCTGGGAAGTATCTGTAAGGCAAATATTAAACAATCCCCTTGAAACTTAGTCATTAATATGGGTTTATGTGTACATTCACATGTGTATGTCTATTGACTCCGAGCCTTGGATAGGCACCGATCCAGTCTTGTATTAAGGTCACAACCAAAGTCCTAGTTTTGCATCCAAACATAAAATCAACTCAAACTTCATATACAAACCTTCTAGGACTTTAGAAGTAGTTTTAGGATCCAAAATCCTCTGTCTACAACTAAATATAGGCCCGAAGCTAGCCCCTTTGCACTTATCTCACAGTTTTGGTCTGCATAATAGAGGATTTATCTACTTTGTGTCAGTATCCTAGTCTTTTCATAGTTATATTTCATGGATGTTGAGTAGGGAATACTCCCCTTGGTTCTGCAGAGCCTAAAGAAGAAGATGAGATATTTATAGAGTCTATCTCCTATACTGTTGGCCCCTGGCCTAGGAATCATGTTGATCACTGATGGCTATTTTGTAGGGATTACTGGGAATATGCATCCAGTCTGGAAAAATAACCAACACACTTCTCATGGGTCCGGAGCAGGAATTCTCTTCATCACCCCTCAAGGTGATTGCATCCCTAAGGCATATAGGATTGCATTTTCATGCACTAATAACATTACCGAGTATGAAGCTCTGATTACAAGATTGAAAATGGATATTAAATGGAAGATTGACACATTACATATGTATGGAGATTCTCTATTGGTTATCAAACAAGCTAATGATGAATATCAAATCAAGGATGACAAACTAATTCCCTACAAGAAAAGGGTTGATGACTTTAAAAAGTATTTTTTTGAGATTCAATTTAAAGAAGTGCCTCGATTAAATAATAGATCTGCAGATGTAAAGGCAACCATTGGCTCACTCATTGACATGCCAACCAACAACCAATGATGTGAGTTTCTTGTGGAACAACTCTTTATCCCTGCATATGAGACCCCAAATTTCGAACTCATATTTGAAATAGTTGGGCCTACTTCCCCTTGGTATCAAGACGTTTATGCCTACTTTTGTGACCAGTCCCTTCCACCAAAGCTATCCACCAACCAAAGAAAAACCTTCATTCACCGATAATCCCACTTTACCCTCCTAGGTGATACACTATATTGAAGGAGTCTCAAAGGTACTCTTCTTAGGTGCCTAAACTCAGAAGAAGCCCAAACTGCCTTACATAAGGTAAATGAAGGAATCTGTGGTGCACATTCTAGTGGTTCTACCCTT
Source organism: Cunninghamia lanceolata (assembly GCA_027924645.1). Lineage (NCBI taxonomy): Eukaryota > Viridiplantae > Streptophyta > Pinopsida > Cupressales > Cupressaceae > Cunninghamia > Cunninghamia lanceolata. The sequence continues at coordinate 7,299,026 of BSBN01000404.1, forward strand.
GCAAATAAGTTGTTGAGAACATGATACTACTGGCCTAGTATGGAACAAGATGCCCATTAGTTTGCTAAAAAATGTTTACAATGCCAACAACATGGTGATCTCATTCATGTACCATCTCAAGAATTGCAGCCAATAACAACTTCTTGGCCCTTTTTCGTAGTGGGGGATCTATCTCCTTGGTAAAATAACCCCTCCATCATCCAAGGGCCACAAATTTATCATAACCGCTACTGAATACTTCACTAAGTGGGTCGAAGCAATTCCACTCACTTACATTACTGGTACCCAAATAGCTAAGTTTATTCTACATTACAACATTTTCCAGTATGGAATTCCCCTCGCCATCATCGCTAATAATGGTAGGCCTTTTAAGAATCAAGAAGTTTGGTCCCTTTGAAATAAATTCCACATCCAACATCACTTTTCCACCCCCTACCACCCATAAGGTAATGGCCAAGCTGAGGCGTCAAATAAAACTATCCTAAAAATCTTGAAAAAGACTGTCAATGATGCTGGCCATGACTGGAATCTACAACTCAATCCAGCCCTATGGGCATACCATACCAATAATTGTACACCTACCGGGGCCACTCCATATTCACTTGTCTTTGGTTCCGAAGTCATCTTAACAATCGAGGTCGAGCTCCCTTCTCTACAGATTTCACTGCAAAACCTCATGGATGAATAGGAGTATTGTACATCATGGTTACATGAATTAGAACTCCTGGATGAGAGGTATCTTCATGAACTAAACCATCTTCAACCATATTAGAATTGCCTTTGACAAAGTTACAATAAGAAAGTCAAGACTTGCCATTTTGAAATTGGTGATATTGTCCTCAAAGAGAATCAATGAAATCTACAAGAATGAGAGAAAAATGGCAAATTTGAACCAAATTGGCAAGGACCTTTTGTTGTTACAACTAACTATGGATCATGTGCCTACCAACTTGCGATACCAGAGGGCCAACCTCTTGAAGAACCAAGAAACATCATTCACCTCAAGTGGTTCTATACTTGACCCTCAAATATCCCAGCTAGTCAAAAAAGTTTAAAAAAATTAAAAAAATTAAAAAAATCACAAAATAACAATATATATATAGAAAAAAGTAAAGAGAAATAATTCGTACAAAGGTGAAAAACACTTCAGTGGCGCCTTGGACAAGTACCATGGTGAAAACATAGCAAACATGCACCATGTGTAGAGGCTACTATCCACCGTCTATCAGGTTCTCACCCATCCCATCCAATCCACCATATATTATCTTTTCCATTTATCCACTTATCCCACTATCATGGCTTGAAAATTGATAGAAATTGATCATATCGAATCCTCATCCATTTTCATAACAAGTCTCACCTATCCTATTCCATAATAAATAATCTTGTACCTAACTAGGGGCATTCTTGGTATATACCTTTTTTGGCCTAAAGAGGGTTCATTATCATTTTCACAATAAAAACTCCTCACCTCTCACAAACCATAATAAATTTCACTATCCATCACCCATAATAAATGCACACCCATTAGACTTGATACCCAAGCAAAGCAAACTACACATTGAAAACATAGAGCTTTCGTGCAAAATCATAGGTAAGACCACATTTTGAAACTATTGGAAAAATGTAGCCACATATACTAATCCCTCATAACCAAATAAGAGATTTAATATGCAACAAACTAGACATCCACATGCAAAAGAAATAGACAATCATACCACCAATCGTGACACAAGATATACCCTAGGAAAACCCTCATAGAGGGAAAAACCCAGCCTCCAAAAACATGCATCTCTCATGTATTATTTAGCAATAAAACAACAAATACATATGTAGATATCACCTTTGAAACATCAAGCTCTCTCTACCTGCACTCCATGTGAACAAGCATGTAACCATAGAGCATTTGAATGTCATCAAGGAAGTACTAGCAAGAGGGTAGAGAATAATGCAAGAATAGCGTATGCGGAGGAAGAACCAGTTGGATCACCTAGTTCAGTGGGAAAGCTAGAGAAAGGAGAATCATTAGTCATGAGGAGAGCCTTATTTCAAGTAGAAACAACTGAGGAATCACTGCAAAGGAAAAGTTTGTTCCAGACAAGATGCAAATCAGGAGGTAAATGTGGTAAAGTGATCATTGATAGTGGAAGTACAGATAATATAGTTTCAGAGGAGATGGTGATGAAGCTAAACCTAGAAAGACTAAAACATCCGAAGCCCTATAGGATAGCATGGATTCAAGATGAACACAAGGTACTGATGAGTGAATAATGTTTGGTGAAATTTCATATAGGATCTTATGTTGATGAGGTATTGTGTGATATTATGCCAATGGATGTATGTCATAAATTGTTGCGAAGACCATATCAGTATGATAGAAAAGAAGTACATGATAGGAGAAAGAATACTTATACTATAAAATCAAATGGGAAGAAACATATCTTGATACCTTTGAAAGATGAAACTAAAAGTGAAGTATGTGCGTATGCTAGAATCTGTTTGGTGGATGGAAGGAAACTTTTGGATGGATTAAGACATGAGAACATGTGTTTTTCTTTGATCCCAAAGAAGTACAGAACCCTAAGTGCAGAAACTGCTACCGCAAAAGAAGAAGAACCACTGTTGGAGGAGAGAATTGTTGGTAAAATACAAGGATATCATTTCAGAGAATATACCTGAAGGATTGCCACCAGTCCAGAGTATCAGTCATCATGTGGACCTTATACTTGGAGCTAGTTTGCCTAACAAAGTAACACACCAGATGACACCAGTAGAAAATGCAAAGATGAATAGATAAATACAAGATCTATTGAGGAAAGGATTGATCAGAGAAAGTTTAAGCCCATGTACGATACCTACAGTACTTGCACTGAAGAAATATGGATAATGGAGGATGTGTATGGACTCAAGAGAAATTAATAAGATCACTGTTAAGTATAGATTTCTATTTCCAAGGATGAATGACATCATGGACTGTTTGAGTGGAGCAAAATATTTCACAAAGATAGACTTGAAGAGTGGATACTATCAAATCAGGATCAGAGAAGGAGATGAGTGGAAGACTACATTCAAGACAAATGAGGGATTGTATGAATGGTTAGTCATGCCTTTTGGATTAACTAATGCACCAAGTACTTTCATGAGATTGATGAATGAGGTATTAAATAAATTCTTGGATAAGTTTGTTATTGTATACTTGGATGATATTATAATTTTTACTAAGACAAAGGAGGAACATTTGTGGCATATTAGACAAGTGTTGCAAAGGATGAGAGAAGAGAAATTGTTGATAAACATCAAGAAGTGTAGTTTCATGCAGGAAGAATTGGTATTCTTGGGATTTGTGATTTTTGTGGAAGGATTGAAGATGGACCCTGAGAAAGTTAGAGCAATTGTTGAATGGCCAACACCTATGAACATCAGAGAGGTAAGGTCATTTCATGGATTAGCAAGTTTCAACCAGAAGTTCATTAGAAATTTTAGTACTATATGCACACCAATGATAGAGATAATGAGGGACCGTGACAGGAAGGATTTTAAGTGGACATCAAGAGCATAAAAGAGTTTTGAATTATTGAAGCAGAAGGTGACAGAGCAACCAATGTTAGCATTACCAGATTTTAACAAAGTATTTCAACTTGATTGTGATGCCAGTGGAAATGCAATTGGAGCAGTGTTAAGCCAAGAAGGGAGACCAGTAGCATATTTCAGTGAGAAGTTGAATGATGCAAGAATGAGATATTTAGTTTATTATTAGGAGTTATATGCCATAATTCAAGCCTTGAAGAAATAGAGACATTACTTGTTGCCGAAGGAATTTGTGTTGTACACTAATCATCAAGCTTTGCAATATTTGAACAGTCAAGATAAGTTGAATCAGAGACATATGAGATGGGTAGAGTTCATGGAGAGTTACACATTTTATTGAAGCACAAGAGTGGGAAGTCAAACAAAGTTGCAGATGCATTGAGCAGAAGAAGGAACTTGTTGATAGAGATGAGGGTAGAAGTATTAGGTTTTGAGGAACTTAAGCATATGTATGAAGAGAATATTGATTTTGTAGAAGCATGGAAATCATCTAAGGAACCTATTGTAACAGATGGAAGTAAGTGGTTGGATTATTTTATTCAGGAGGATATGTTGTTCAAAGGAAATCGGTTGTGTATACCTAGGAGTTCAATGAGAGATAATTTGATCAAGGAGATGCATAGTGGTGGACTGGCAGGACATTTTAGGATTGATAAGATAGTAGCTTTGGTAAGTGAACATTATTTTTAGCCTTAGATATATTAGGATGCAAGGAAATTTATTTAGAGTTACACAGTTTGTCAAGTTGCAAAAGGGAGTAGTCAGAATACTAGATTAAACAAATCTTTGAATTTACCAGAGAGATGTTGGGAAGATATAAGCATGGATTTCATATTAGGTTTTCCAAGAACACAAAGGGGACATGATTCTATATTTGTAGTAGTGGATAGATTTTCAAAGATGGCACATTTGATTCCTTGTAAGAAGACCAATGATGCAATGCATGTTACTGAATTATTTTTCAAGGAGATTGTGAGATTGCATGGATTACCTAAAAGTATAGTTTCAAATAGGGATACAAGATTCATTGGATATTTTTGGAGGACATTGTGGAAGAAGATGAAGACAAACCTAAAGTTCAGTTCAACATTTCACCCACAGACAGATGGACAAACATAAGTAGTAAATAGGAGTTTGGGTAACTTGTTGAGATGTTTAGTAGGAGACAAGATAGGAAATTGGGATCCAATTCTATCACAAGTAGAGTTTGCATACAATAACTCAGTGAGCAGAAGTACATGGAAGACATCATTTGAAATTTTGACAGGAGTACAACCTAGAGGAGTTGCGGAGTTGAGAGACATCAGTATGGATAACAAGAGAAGTGTAGAGGTAGAATAATTTGCAGGATACATGGAGACCCTACATACTCAGGTCAGGAAGCATTTGGAGAAGATGAATAGTAAATATAAGGAACAAGAAGATGAGAAAAAGAGACAAGGAATTTTTAGTTGGAGATGAAGTTATGGTATATCTAAGAAAGGAGAGATTTCCAGTGGGGACATACAACAAGCTGAAAATGAGGAAGTTTGGACCATGTAAGATTCTTAAGAAATTTAATTTAGGAAATGCATATTAAGTGGAGCTACCGGAGACATTTGGTGTATCACCTATATTCAACATTGCATATCTATATCATTATCATGAAAGAGAATCAAGTGACAACATTGAAGATGGATTGAAGGATCAGATACAGTAGTAGCAACCAGAGTAGATAGAGTAGATCTTGGATACAAAGAGTACCTAGTTAAGTGGAAAGAAAGACCGAAAGAAGACTCATCATGGATTTCTCAGGCCGAGGTAGACCATCTTGGTTTTCCTCTATCCCCAGCAAAGTGAGGGACTCAATTTTCAACAACCCTGGGTGTTTGATGTAGGAGCATCCCAGGTTGAAGAGCAATCTTGCATCAACCAAAAATATTTTCTCTCTTCATTTCTACATTTCAGTTGCAGTTCAGTCATTTGTAGTTTCAACATTTTCTACCACATTCTATCGCATCTTCATTTCAAAGATTGTGGAGCAAGATTTAGTTTCTATGCCATGTCGGCTACATCATATTAGATTTCATGTGATTTGGACTTATTTTCTGAGAGATATCGCTATTAGAAGATCAACAACTTTCACAGAGCAGAGCAATCAATATTCAGTTGGAGCATACAACGTTTGCGGAGAAATTTTGTGACTTGTGGAGCCAAATGGAACATCACACAAGGTAATTTGGGACCATACAGACCTTCATTGAGAACTGCATCAAGTTTCATCCATTTGTGGAGCATTACCAAGAGTTGTAGGCCAACCTACACATTTCCTACATCTTTCATCATTCATTGGAGTTTGAGAACTCTTAAGGTTGACACAAAGGATTTTTTGAGCTTGAAGATGATATATATAAGCATTCATGAGATGCACTAGGAAGTTAGTTAGCTATTTGACATGATAGATTAGATAGATAATTTATTTTTGAAGGCACTTCAATGCCATATCTTTCATACATGTAACCTGGAGGGTAGGCTTGTGAGCCCTTTGATTGTAGCCCGCATGTTGCCAACATGTAAGCATTGTAATTGTCTGATATATTGAGCATATGAACCTTCCATTGCATTCTATTATTGTGTTGTTTCTGTTGTGTTTACTCTACCTGCATGGTTGGATAGTCCATTCTTTGGACCCTCCATCCATGACTGCACCACTGGGGCATTTCCATTGCTTTCGTATGTTGTGTTTGTGGGATATTTTTATTATCCTACCAAGGCTAATATTTATCTTATATGTGTTGGATATCATCTTGCATAAACAATATCCTTTACATCTAAGGTCATTCAAATACCTTTTGTGCATTAGGATCATTATACTCTAAGACTATCTTCCATTCACATTTCCAACAAGGTTCTATTATGTTTGGTATGAATAAAGACAAAACTTTTGTTTACAGAGTCAACATCATATGCATTGGATACATTGTCACCTTGGTCTTATATACTCTGCTGCATAATATCCATATGTTATATCAAAATAAGGATTGCTCTTTACATTTTTCAAGCATAACCTAAGAAAATCATCCCATCCATCTCACCCATACATCTTAATAAATATCTATAGCTTTCACAGTTTGATCAATTATTCTATTCTTCTACATCCTACATAGCTTCTTCTATCATACTATCATACTACATCACTGCATCCATTCTTTTTCCATCATTCTTCTCCCTTTCATCTAACTTTTTCATCTTCATCTAAATCTCTCTTCCTACTAACAATTTCCTTTCTATTAATTTCGAGAGCACACCCATGTTCTTTGAACCCACCTGTTCTCTTAAGGGGCATCATCATCATTCATCTTATTCATTAACTTACCATTGTCTTTCCTTGTAACCCTCGCTTTGAGTGACTAGGGCATCACCATCTCTGATCCAATCATTTTCCTTCCAACCATGATCTTTCAAATCAATCTTCTAATCCAATTCAAACACTATGTTTTAAACGTTTTTGAAATATTATTACTTCACAACACCATCTCAAAGAGGGGCAAAATGTGAACACCTAAAAACTGACTAACACATTATCATCTCGCTATTCACATCATTTTCCTCATCAATTCTTCTAATTCAACATTAATTAAATAATTTTTAATAAGTTAATTAAAATCTATCATTTCATCAATTTTAGTCTTCTAATCCACTTTAATTAAATAGTTTTAATTATTTAATTAAAATCATCCATTTCAATCTTCAATTTTACATTAATTAAATAATTCTTATTATTTACTTAATTCACCAATTTCATTCCTCTTATCCACAATAATTAAATAATTTTTAATTATTTAATTAGCTAATTTTTCCTCTACAATTAAATAAATTAAAATAATTAATTTAGTTGACTTTTCTACTTTTCCTTTCTCATAAATAAATAAAATCAAATATTTTATTTATTTTCTACTTTCTTCTATCATGCACATGAATTGAATAGATTTTATTTATTTAATTCTAATAAAATCTTCTTATCTTCTAATAATATCTTCTCATCTCCAAAAATCACTCATGCACATGAATTAAATAATTTATTATTTATTTTTTTCCAATTGCATGTCAAAAAGCAAATCATGCATTGAGTTAACTTGGCTTTTAAATCTTTATCTTTATCAAACAATTCATTAAATAGAAAAAAACATTCTATTTTATGAAAATCAAATCACTATTTTTATGCAATAAAACAATTTAACTCTTTAAAAAATCTTTTTGCATGGACACATGTCATGTACACATTCTTCATGTCTTCTCAATTTATCTCATCCATTGATTCATTCTAATTTTCTCCACCATTGATCAAAGTCTTGTGAAAGTTATAAATACACCCATCCTCTCATTCACAAACCCTCCACGAGCTTTGAGCTTTGACTCTTTGAGCATCCATACAACACTTTGATCATTCATCTACTATCCCACTATCATCCATGCTTTTTGCAATTAAGGTTATGCAAATAGTAGAGCAATCCACATCAATTCCAAGGAATAAATATCAAGTGGTAACATCTTTTATTGTTTATGCATTATGGATTTAGGTTAAGCTCTTGATTATTCTTTGAGTTATGATTGATTTTGGATTTGAGTCTTTGATTGTTATTGTTTGCTTTGCATTCCAATTTCATCATATTCACTTTCTAAAATATAGACTAGTATAGATATCTTAAATAAACTTAAAGAGTTACATATTTTTTATAAACTAGACATGCAATTTTTTTAAAGTAGAATAGAAATGTTTGCAAAAATATTTATCACTAATTTAATTGGCCTCTAGAGGATAAAATCATGCATTGATTTTGTTTCTATTTTTACAATAGTTTTTCAATTTTATAATATCTTTATATTTTTCTTTTAAATTATAGCTTATTTATTTTATAATATCTTTTTAATTTTCTTTTGTAAAATATAAACTAGTATAAGTTAAAGAGTTACATATTCAAAGTTAAAGAGTTATAGAGTTAATAGTTGTCTTCAATTCAGTTTTAATCAAATTAATTTCAATTATTTTAAAATTAAATGTTATATTTTAAATAAAATTATTATTTATAGTTAAATGTTATAGTTATTAAATTTTATATTTAACAAAATATTATTATAAGATTTTTATTTCATTTTAATATTTAATATCTTCAATGTAAGTTTTAAAAAATATATAATAATTTATTACCATCATCCAAATTATTTATCTTTTAAAAATTTAATTTATTTACTTTGAAGTTATTTTATTTTATAGTGTTAATAATTATATATTTTTAGTTTTTCTTTGCTTAGTGAATGGGTATTAAGAGATTCGTACCCCATAAATTAAACAGAGAATAAAAATTACATGCCCTGAAAATGGGGGTACAAAAGGACATCTACTAAACTCAAACTAATGAGCTCTCTAAAAGCTATTGTCCCTGCAATTCTTGCCTACCCATCTTAACATGGGAGCACAAAGTCATTTTCTATTTCTCATTCCCATTGATTTGTTTTTCCATTTAACCATCATCCATTGATTGTTATCATCCCCAAGTTGATCTACTACAACTGACCTATTACTTTGTGAGGGATCCTCCACAATTAGAGTGGCCTCATTGTATTATGTTTCACGTGCAATTGTGGAGGAGGGAGCAACCTTGTTAGGAGTACCTCTTTGAAGAGGGACTGTTTGTGGTTCCTCTTTCAATAAGGTATTAACATCATAAACTTCTTTGACAATATGTTGGTGACTCAGATTTGCCCCCTTCCACCAAGTCGCCTACTTCAGAGGATCTAAAGAGATTTTTTACACTCATTTGATTTATGCCAAATGCAATAACAACATCAAATGTCTGAAAGCTATTCCTTTATAACCGATTCATTTTTTCCATGTCTTATTTCTGATCTTGATTTCAATTTCTACTGGTAAAGGTTTGGAAAGATCCATTTCTACCAGAATTTGAGTGAAAGTGATGGTTGAATAGTGAAAGTGGATTTGAGATTAGAAGAAGTTATCCCAGAAATAAATTTCCCAATGGAATTTCCAATTGAAGACATACAAGAAGATTTGGGTAAATGCATCCAAATCGGAGTTTCTGTTGTAATTTCAATGAAGGGGTCAAACTTTGGAAACCAAGGTTTTATAATGAGGATTGCCTTGTCCCAAATCTAAAGACCCTTTTGTAACAACACTTCTTTATCCTTGGGGTATTCATAGATCACATTAAAAAATCCTTTGGCACAAGGGCCAATGCACATCTCACCCTCAAGGATGGGTTGCCATTTTTGTTGAATCCACTTGTTGAGCTCCACTAAACTGGGCTAAAATTATGAAAACAATAGATCAAAGTATGAACAACCTCATATTCTAATCCCTCTTTGCCAAGATCAACCATGGGATGCTCCAGTGTTGGCATATGATGCGCATCCTGTTCATAAACATAAGCATCAAAATCTTTAAAAAGAGGGTGTTTACCTTTTATCCCATTCAAAGATCTATCATCAATCCCAACGTCCACCACACATTTGATGTCCTTACACCCACCCATATCCAAAGAATCTTTGAAAGATCTAGTTGCCAAAATTCATGAGTGCCCTATATTGTTTGAAGATGCCAAAGAGCAATAAACATTTGTCTGTGGTTGGCATAGGTTGTCGAAGGTTTTGCAGTCATTACGTGAGTGAGGTGACCTTGAATTGTCACCCAAGCTAGATGCAAAGATTATTGAGCTAGATAGTCCATTACTAGTTGTTGAAGTAGAGGAAGATAGTACAGGAGCGCTCGGTAGGGTTTCAATAGGGCTAAGATTCGAAATCGACATCTCATAATCTAAATAATATTAATTATATATTTTTAGTTTTATAAAATCAATAAATTATTTATAAAATTTTAATTTTCAAAATTTGATATAATATTTTAAATATTGTACCAAACATTTCTTATTTTCATTGGCCTAATAAATTTGTCAATCCATTTTTAACACATTCAGGTTCTATAAATCTAGTTTTAAGATAGCTTCGCCAATGTCATGTGCTATTCAAATCTTGTAGATAAAATCTATTGAAGTTTAAATTCACGTCCATAGAATTCCAAAAGCTTATAGTATTTCTTAGTATCTTCCAACACTTCTTGATATTTGCTAACTTCCAAATATGTCAACCATTTATGAATGCAACTTCATTTGGTAACTTGGATATTCCACAAAGTGGAGACCTTATTAGTCATTTTCCTTCGCTTAGTGCAACAATGAAATGAACAATAAAATACCCCATGGTTTGTATTATCAATCAATAAAATATAGTCATTAGAATATTCACAATAGAAACTTGCTAATCATAACTTTAATTATAATGTATTATACTTAATACAATCATTAGAAATTTCACAATTTGTTGTTCACTTTTGTTTATGCAAGTTTTGTTTTATGTACTAATATTAAGCCATTCTATACAAGAACTTCTACAATTTTTTTTCTTCCTTAATATTTAACAAATATAATTTATTCTAAGGAACACACCCAACTTTAGCTATGCTAGTCACAGTTGTGCCTAGTATGAATCAAACTTTGGGTCAAGGTTAGCCATCAGAACTATAATCTTCACCAATGGACAGTAAAATTGTGATACGTTCAAATTGCAATAATCTATTGATCCTGAACTATTATCTGGAACCTTCCTTTAAATCATTGTTATGGCTCACCTAGCAACTAGACAATAAATACTACTATTACAATACTACAAAGACAGGTACTCGCCACTATGTGACACTTGTTTAATTATGCATGGAGGATGATTATAGAATTAAATAATAAAATTATTTAATTGTGAATGGGAGGGTGAATAAATTAAATCAATTAAATTAATTAAATAATAAAATTATTTAATTAATTGATGAATGGAGAAATATTAGTGTGATGATTATCAATGGTGAATTTTAGTGCCGAAGATGTAAGGTAAAATTTAGGTGTTTACATTTGCCCCTCTTTGAAGTAGTGTTGTGACTAGAAGAAACAATGTTGTTTCAAAGAAGATAGATATAGGAACTTGATGGTAGAATATGAATTAATAAATGATGCCACAGTCATCAAAGGTTAAGGATCCATTGATTTGGGTTGATTGTTTAATTGATTGATAGGATTCAAAGGATGATTTGATGCTTGGGTACATTTGAGATTGGATGATGTGATGCCCCCTTGAGATGACATGTGAGTTACAATAACACATGTGCGCTTTGGAAAGGAATAAAAATGTGCAATGAGGAAAGTGGAGAATTAGAAGAATGTGAGTTGATGGATGAAAAGTAATAGAAAAATAGAGATGAATTAATGTGGTGGTTAAGGGGGTGAATAAGAAGGATTATGAGGGTGGATGTGGAGAAGGGTTGAATTAATGTGCTTCTTATTTCAAAGAGATTTCGACCATAAATTGAGCAACTTAATTTTTACTCTAGCATATGATGGTATGCACCAAATGCATAAGGAACATTGATAACAATTTATCATATATGCCACAAGGATTGACTCATGCATGCAATAATGAAAACATAAAATGATGCCCCAAAAAATATATCAACAAGACACATCATGATATGATGGAAAATGATGGCCTCAGTAGAGTATGTTGTGAGATGAAAATAAAAAGAAACGAAACAAACAAGAAATAAAAAAAAGTAGATAAAGAGAAACACAATGAGTTTTCCTCTCACCAAGTTAAAATCCAAGTTAGATATTTGTTGTGATAGTGAATAGCAATGTTAGATTTGGAAGCGATATATCCCCACTAAATGATGTAATAGAATTTTGAACAAGGACATTGTTAAGAGGGAAAGACATTTGTCTATGTGAGGGTAGGTGAGTGTGTGTGTGAGAGTTGGTTGTTTTTCTAAGAGTGAATGTATGGTGAGGTTTTAGGGTGAGCATGTTTGTGTGTTGAGACGATTAGGGATAAAGTGATAATAAGGCACATGTCACGATATTAAATTTTATAATTAGGAACAATCAATGTGTCTTATCCAAAGCATGAGTCAATATGTAATACAAGGTCTAGCCAAAGGCAAAAAAAGTGATATGGGTGGATGAATGTGGAAAGGATTAGGACAATGGACATGAGTGAAACTATATGGAATAATTAGGGTGGGCTATAATGATATTTTCCCCCAAGTGCAAATATGCTCATGGATAATGGAACATAGGTGCTTACACATAACATCTACAAGTGGGTTTTCATCATAGTACTTTCCCAAGGTGTCATAAGTATGGTTTTCACTAGAGAGTGATTTTTATCTTTATTTTTTGTTTTTACTTAATTTTTTTTGTTTTGTTTTGTTTTTGAATTTTGTCTTTTGTGATGTTATGAAACCACTATTACTAGATTAGGTATGGGACCACTTGATATGCATAATGTTCATAGATTCCTCCAACTCTTGACCTTCAGGTGTTGCTAGCTTGTATACCCTCGAGTTGTATTTGGTGATGATGACATAGGGACCCATCCAGTTTGGCTCAAATTTTCCCTTTTTCTCACGGTCCTAATTTGTGTTCTTCTAATTTTATTTAAGCACAAGATCCTTGATTTCGGATTCTCTATTTTTATGTGCTTGTTGTAGCTATGACACAGCTAATTTTGATATGCCGTAAGGTGATTTAGTGTATTGAGTCGATGTTCATTAGGAAGCTCTAGTTCATTTAGCCATGCCACTCTATAGTCTTCATCAGTGATGAGATCACACAAAGAGATGCATAAGGATGGTAATCTCAATTGGAAAAAGGACTTCAGTACAAAAGATAAGGGAATAGGGAGTGACACTGATAAGTGTACGGATACTAGTGTGATAGGCCAATAGTGTTGGGATAAGTTGCCATTAACTTGTAATCCTAACCAATTCATGTGTCTCTAAAGTTATTGGAATGTGTTACCCAACACATTAGGACTTTGAGAGATTAATTATTTATTAATTATATCACTTTGAATTTTACAATTAATTCCTAATTGGATAAAATCAAACTTGGGCGCCCACTTTGAGTTGGGAGCCATGAAGATTTTGTTGACTTCTCCTAAGTCTAAATTTAGAGTTTGATAACTCCTAGGTGAGTTAGAGTTATTCTTGGGCTTCCCCTTTTCATGGGGACTTATATTTAGACTTGGAGTTGTGCTTTTTATGTACATGAGTGGATAATGTCGAGACACCTTGCATGGATATAATGTTGGAGTTAACTACAGTGTTAGAGATGCATGAATTGGATATTGCTTTCATGTGGTCAGAATAGCTTGCATGGACTTGCATGTTTTTTGCATGTTACTTGCATGTACTTGTATGTTGTTTCATGTTGTTGCATGTTACTTGCATGTTGTTGCATGTTGCTCCCATGGACTTAAATGTGCTTGCATGTTGTTGCATGTCACTTGCATGTGCTTGCATGTTGTTGCATGTTGCTCCTATGGACTTGCATATTGTTGCATGTCACTCCTATGGACTTGTATGACCTTGCATGTAGTTGCATGTCAGTTTTATGAGATTGCTTGCAGAACACTCCAACTTCAGAAACTTGCAGGATGGTACATCTCAATGTTTCAAGTAATGGATATCAGTTGCATGTTGTTGTAAATGCTTGCATGTTAGTTTTAAGATATTAATTGCAGAACACTCCAACTCCAAAAAATTACAAGATGGTACTTCTCAGTGTTTTAGGTAATGGGTATCAGTTGCATGTTGAATCCAGTGTTTGTATGTCACTTGCATGTAGAAAACAAAGTAATTTAGAATAATCTTGGGGACATCAATTTTGCATGTTGTTTGCATGAAATTGATGTGTATTGATCACTTCAGTCAACAAAAAGTGATTGGGCAAATATGGACGCCCAATTGGAAGACTTTCTATTGTTGCTTTTATTTGGAAAAATGTTTGATGTTGGCAAAGCTAATTTTGGCAAAATTGGGCACCCACATCATGAAGAGGTAGTTAACTGAAAGCTTGAACATTGTTTGAGTTCGGTCTTCTCAATTTGGAGTGCTTGGTTTTTGCATGACCATTGGTTGCTATGTTATCAACTATAATTTATTGTATTTTGAGTTTCAAGCTTTTAAATTAAGAAGCTCTTGAATTATGAAGCTTCATTAATTAATTAAGAGCCCCATACATTTTCCAGAGAGTTGAATTGTGAAAAATACTTAGAAGAAAAAAGCAATAAGTTTTTTGAAAAGACTTAGAGAAAAAAAAACAAGAAGCTTTTTTTGTGAAGTACATCAAGGACTTAGAGGAATTTTAGTATTGAATGTAATCTTTTCCAAAGAGATTTAATACAAGTAAGAAACGTCTTTGAGTGTGGAGTTTTTTCTTGCAAGGATTTCTCCATGCAAATACTTTTGTTCATTATTGCAAGCTTCTCTCTTCTATTCTCTTCTCTTCTACATTGGATTGAAAGTGCAAAATCACTTGTTCATTAATTGTTACAAATTAATCTTATTTTCAGCTTTGCATACACAAAATTTTAAAGTTCAGAGCAACAATTCTACCTTCATTTTTAACACATAGGGTGGGATAGAGCTGAAGATGCCAATCACAACCAACATCATTGGCAATATTTTTAAGGATTTTAATAATGGTTTTATTAGATGCCTCTGCTTGATTATTTCCTTGTGGGTAATAAGGTGTAGACCATTTGTGTTTAATGTGAAATTTGTCACAAAGGGCATGGACTTCATGATTTTTAAAGAATTTACTATTAGATGCATAATGGTAGTAGGGATACCATAGAGATAGATGATATAGCTAAGGATGAACTTGGAAATTTGTTGGCTAGTCACATAAGTAAGAGGAATTTCTTCAACTTGTTTAGTGAAGTATTCAGTTGCAGTGATAATATGTTTATGGCCATTGGAGGAAGAGGGATTTATTTTTCCAATGAGATAGAGCATCCATGTGGAAAAAGGCCACAGAGTTGTGATGGGCTAAAGTGCTTGAGAAGGTGCATGAATTAATTCTTTATGTTTTTGACATGTACATTTTTTGACATATTGACATGCATCATGTTCCATGGGGCCAATAATATTCTATTCTTAACAATTATTTTTCTAGGACCATGCCACTAGTATGCACTCCAAACATGCCATCATGAACCTCTTTAATAGCTAAGGTTACTTCTTACAACTCTAAACATCGTAGCAAGGTGCCGTCATAACCCCTATGGTAAAGTGTGTCACCAAGGAGCATGAAACATGATGTTTGTTGGATAAAGGATTTGCATTGAGTGGATGAAATGTTGGACGGGAGGGTTCGAGTTTGGAGGTAGGTGTAAATTTCATGATACCACATGGAGTTGGGACCAATAATTTCTCATATCATTTTTGATTCAGGGATTTCATATGTTGGGGTAATGAGCTACTCAATAAAGAATTGAAATTTTGGAGTGTTTGTATGCATGCTAAAGAGAGAAACAATAGTTTCCATTGCATCAATTGCCTTATTATTTAAACAAGATATTTGTTCAAATTGAATGTGAGTAAAATATTACTTGAAGCTTTCAACCATGCTCTTGTAAGGGACGAGTTTTTTCATCCTTAGTTTGATATTCATCATTAACTTGCTTGATGACTAGCTAATAATCACTGAAAACTAATAAGTGTTGGATGTTCCATTAGACTGCAATCTTGAGACCAAAAATTAATGCTTTGTATTTAACAATATTATTGGTGCAGGGAAATCTAGTTTTGAATGCTTTTGGTCTAAGGTCACCCTATGGTGTGAAGAATAATATTTCATCAATATAGAGCTTCCACTTAGGTGACTCTTGAAGGGCTAGAATGGATTCATTTGAAAAATCAAGATTCAATGGTTGACTATTTGCCAAAGGTGCTTCTGCCAACTAATCTACTACTACTTGTTCCTTAATTGCCTTTTGATCAACATAATCAATATCAAACTCACTAAGTAACATAACCCATTTATCCATTTGGCCCGTTAGAGATGGTTTTGACAAAATATACTTGAGTGAATTGATTTTGACAATAAGTTTAGTTTGATGAATGAGCATGTAATGTCTTAATTTATGTTGAGAAAAAACAACCAAACATGCCTTCTCCATAGGTGTATAGTTAGATTCATATCCAACCAAGGTTTTTATAATATAATAAATAGCCCTTTCTCTTCCCTGATCTTCTTGCTGTGCTAGAAGGGCCGCCAAAGAAAATTATGTGTCTGAAATATAAAGAACCAATGAATTATTTGAGATTGGTGCCATGAGAACTGGTGGATTGACAAGATATTGTTTTATCTAATCAAAAGTGTGTTGAAATGAATCATCCCAATTATAATCCACATACTTCTTAAATATCTATGTGAGAATGGTTGGCATTTATCAACAAGATGTGTAATGAATCTGCGTATAACCTGAAGCTTTTCTTGTAGACTATGGAGCTATTTGAGATTTTATGGTGGATGTATTTCTATAATTGCCAAATATACACTTCTTAGGATTGAGGTGTACAACTTTATATTCTCTTAGTCTCTAAAGAATGTGTTCTAGAACTTTAGGATGATCTACTTTAGTTTTTGACTTGCCCAATAAATCATCTACATAGTCTTCCACAATATCATGAAGCATGTCATGAAAAATTACTATCATATCTCTCTAATATGTTGCCCCAACATTCCTTAGGCCAAAAGGCATGACTTGATAACAAAATATTCCCCAAGGAGTGATGAAATATATATTGTGTTTTTGATATTGGTAAGCTGCAAACAAGGGTGCAGATCCCTATTACAAAAGGCCCCAAGGGTAGAAAAATAGGCTAGCAAGCCATGAACAACAGACCAACAACAAACTAACAACTATAGACCATTAAACCGACAAAAAGATCCAATACCAACAACATAATCAAAAACCAATGCTACTTGAGCAGAGTATTCCAATCCTCCATGAGGAAACCCATGAGCTACTCCTTACTAGTAGGCTTAGCTTCCTTGTCATGTTTGTCATCTTGGGCACCCTTCAAGATAGCCAGTGAAGTAGCAGCATGATGAATTACATTGGAACACATGATAACAAGTACCTTCATCCTGTTCTCCAGGGCGGGCTTGACCTATTCTTCAAATCATCCAAGTCTTGTTTAACCTAATTGTAGGTGTCACACTTAATTTTACTGGTAGCTTCCTTCCCAGAGGTCTCCATAATCTCGATGTCCTCTTCCTTAGAGTAGAAGGAGTTATTTAACTCCTCAAATAAATTGGTACCGTCCTGTTCCACAGGTTGATCCGGGGTCGATTTGACCTCCTTGATTTCCACCTCATCCTCAACATTAGAAGCTGAGGAATAATCAACAATCTTCATAACATGGGATTTACCTTTAGCCAATCTACTGGAACTTCAGATGCTCGGCCTTCTGATAGTGCTCTCCTTGACCTCAATAACCTTATCTTCCTCGGCAACTTCTTCCCCTTGCTCCTGGAGCTCAAAATGCCCCTTATCAATAGCAGGCTCCACGTGACTCCCATCACCAGTAGGGTTTTTAGCCTTCTTACACAACTTCCTAGGAATAGAATGCTCGCTAGGGTTTCTTTTCCTCTTATTGTCGGTCAAGTGGGAAGGGCTATTTTTCAGATCACACAATCCCTCCACTACCACCTATTGGGATTGGCCAGGAGACCTAACAACATCACCCAAAGGGCTGGATGAAATGGAGGGACCCTACAGAGTAGGGTTACTCTTCTAAGAAGGGGGATTAGGGATTTTTTTCTTATGAGACTGGGGAATCTGTATACCATCATATGAAGCCTTAGGGTTTTGGAGGGACCTAGTAGGGCCCGATGGATCTTTCACAGAAGGGCTAGTATCCTTACTTTTGACAGGGCTAGTATCCTTATTTTTGACAGGGGTACCAAACTTGATACTCAAAGGAATATTGTCTTCCAAGTCATCGTCATTAGTATCTTCAACAAGGTAGGCTCTTATAGGCTTAGGAGGGCAAAGAGCCAAGTGGAAATGGAAAAGGTGAAGAATCAGGCCTTGGTGGAGCGAGACAACAACAATGTTGGGGTTACTCTCATGAGATTTCTTAGCAACCTTCATAGAAGACTCAAGCGACAACAAAAGGTAGAAAGGGAAATTGACAAGAATCTTATGATGAAAATGATTCATTAAAAAAGTGATAGTGATAATAGCACCTAAATCTACCATCCAAGGTGATGTATTTCATAATAAGAAAAAAAACCTTATCCCAAGGGTTGATGAGTCTCTCCCTGTCGAAGCCACCCTGCAAGCGGACAGGTGACTCACCCTCTTTGAAGAATCTCTTCATACTCTCAAGGTCCTGAACCTTCTTCAACCTATTTCCCTCACACGTCAAACCAGTGGCCTTAGCAATAGTTTCCTCGATGACTTCAAATTGAATACTACCAACTTGGATTCTGCATTCCTTGTCCCACAACATCATGAATTGAATAAAGAGGTTTTCATCAAAACCATTAAGGCTCTCCAGTAGCAAGGTGATACAACCCTCATAACAAATTCTCCACAACATGACGTTCGCTTTAAATTCAACATAGGAAGAGGGTTCAGTTCTTACTTTCTCACCACCTATAGCAGAATTCTTTGTAGCCTTGAGTAAAAGATTATGCAGAGCTAACCCTGGCACCCTGGAATAATGTATCTTAATGGAGAAGTGTCTAGAATTGAGGGTCTAAATACAATCATTAAAACTACTCTTAAGGCCACTCAGACACCCAGGCATGTCCTTCAAATCACCTTCATTGATCAAGTAATAATTATCATAGTAATGAAGCTTGTGCAGGTTGTCACTAGAAAAGAGTCCCCTCAAGCTAGCTAAGCAACTGCCACATGAAGTTGCTGATCTAGATTAAGTTGATGTGGTAACCCCCTTCCCAAGGGGGTGAACATATGTCATCTTAATAGGAGTGATGTGAGCCTCTTCACGCCTCTTAGGAAGGCTAATTTCAATCATTGATCCAATAATAAGAATATATGTGGACATATATTCAAAATAATTACACTTTATAAGGATCATTAGGCAAGATAAGGTTGAGCCTCCATTTGGAGGCAAGTTCTAACATTAGTAGGAAGATTGATGAGCCTCCTCCAGCATCTAATAGGATAAAGGTTGATTCCCATGTTAGCCATGGCATCCGCCACTTGGTTTCCTTCTCTGTAGGTATGCTTGATCTCAAAACCCTCAAAACCCAAAAGAAGCTTCTTAATATCCTGTATGATATCATCAATCAACCATCCTATCCTAGCCTTATCTTTGACAACATCAATGATAATCTTGGAGTCACCTTCAATTAGGAGATTTTTTATCCCAATAGCAAGAGAAACCTTAAGACTCCAAAGGAGGGCCATAGCCTCAACAACATTATTGGAGTTAACCCCAACCCTCTTGCATAGGTAGCCACATGCTCTCCCTTAGCAAATCTTAGGACTCCACCCCCACTGGCCTGGCTAGGATTACCTTTGGTAGCCCCATCAAAGTTGAGCTTCGTCCAACCCTCAATAGGGGGAGTCCATTTGGTGTTTGACCAAGCTATCCTCTTAAAATTGTCAACCTTGCAAATATGAGCTGGGACATTCCAACTGTTGATGATATTAGCCTCATGCTTTCCAGGGTGAGAGTTGGCAGCTTTTAGAGTGTTGTTAGAGATGTTTTCCTGCAACAGTTTAGCAAACATGTAAAAGACCTCCTTGGTGGATTTAGTTGTGTCTCTAAACAACCTGTTTTTACGTTCCTTCTACAGGCCCCATGCTAGGATAGGGGGATCTGAGCCCAGATCTCTTTGTAGATGGGGTGAACAAAGTGGGACAACCAACACCTCATAACAATAGGGAGGTCATAATTCATGCGCCAGGTGACTCCAAGATTCTGCATGGCTAAGCTCCACACCACCCGGGAGAATTCACAATGTAGCAGTAGGTGAGGCATTGTTTCTTCATCTTTCATGCAGATAACAGACCGATTGGGGATTTGAAAGCCTGTAACCTGCAAGTTATCTATGGTGAGGATCTTATTATGTTGTTATATGGAGCCTAATTAGACTCGGAGGTTACATTTTCCCCACTTTTATCAGCGCGGTTTCACCCCAAATTCCTATGAGGTCAAGGGGTAGCGCCCCTTACAGGGGTTTGGGGGCAGCGCCCCCAAGACGGGGTCAAGGGGCACCGAGAGTTATTTTTTTTCATTGACCGACATAAGAAAACCCTATTTTTGTAACTGACAAAAAGCTTGATAAAAGCGGCTAAGGGTTAGGGTTTTGATATATTGTATTGTAGCATTTGCAATAGTATTGAGTTGCAGGGATTGCTGATTGTAATCAGTTTGATTTACTGGATAATAATATTGGACTCTCTGTTTGGTGGATGTAGCCTGAGTTTGGGTGAACCACGTTAAAACTTGTCTCTCGCTGTTATTAATTCTGTGTATTTCCATTTCTCTGTTTAATCTTTATTTGCATTTAATTGATATCTTCTGTCGGCTAACCCTAACATATTGTGCATCACAAGCCACCAAAATGGTTAATCTTAGGGATAAGGTTGTGATTCCAGACCCTTCTCCAAAAACTAGGATCCTCATTAGATTCTAGGAGTAGATTGTAAGTAGACCTGACCGAGAAAACTCCAATCTTGTCCTTGGCCCAAAGTAATTTGCCATTTGAGGGGAAAATGGGAATCGTATTTTGTGTTTATCCTTAGGTGCAATTTGAATTTGATTATAGCTAGAAAATCCATCCATGAGTGACAACATTTCATATCCTGCTGTGAGATCAACTATCATGTCAATATTTAGCAAGGGGAAATCATCCTTCAGGAATATTTTATTAAGGTCTTTGAAGTATGTGCACATGTGGATTCCTTTGGGCCTCTTTCTTATAGGGACAATGTTTGAGATCTAGTTAGAATAGTTAATGGGTCGAATGAAACCCACCTCTAACAACTTTTGCTATTCCTTTTTGATGAGGAGGACAATTTTGGGATGCATTTTCCTTAAGTTTTGCTTTACAGGATTAACATTTGGATGTACAACAAGATGATGTACCAATAAGGATTGGTATAACCCAGGCATGTCAGTAGATGAACAAGAAAATATCTCTATGAATCTCTTGAGTTTAATACTGATGTTTTCTTTCTCTGTAGGATATAAAGTTGTAGCCATGCAAGTGATCTTTTTGTCTTCTCCTATGCTGAGATCAATTTTCATAGCTTCTTTGACCAATGATGTAGGCCCATCCTATAGGTGCCTAGGTGCAAAAAAAAGGCTGAGCTCCTCATCCATTAGTTCCCCAAAGTGGTTTTCACCAATGGACACATCTTCATTTTCTTGATTTTCACTTTTTTCTTCATTTTACTTTTTTACTTTCTTATTTTTTTGTTTTCTTTCAATTTTTTTAACTAAGGATCTCCTTCTATTATTAAAAGTATGCACATGTGTCTAAACTAATATCAAAACCTTTCTTATGATCCCCTAATATCTTGAAGTCCCATGAGTTTTGCAAGTGCTTCCTCATTTTCAAATGTATCTAATGTTATGGGGCCTTGTTGGTCCCAGTCGGTAAGGTTGGGGTATTTAAGATCCAAGTGGATGGTAAGAATGATAGTGTCATCAAAGAGATTAGTTGCAAAAAGGTCTTTATAGGGGTCATGAATGGACTTCGTTTCAATGTGTTTAATATTGAAAGAAGCATTCCTAACAACCTCAGAAGTATCACTGACCTCGTTGGATTGCTCATCATGTAGGGGACTAATTTTCTAGCCCGTAGTTTGTTGTACTCTTATGTATACTAATAGGTTCTAGAATGCCTTTCTCATGAAGTCTAAGGCCCTTTCCTTTGTAATTCATATTATTTCATATTCTATTGGGTATAGAATATTTTTTTTTTTAAAACATGATGCAAATCCATCCTCCTCACCAATCCAAGAGCCTTTTACATCCTTTACTTCATATGTTATAAGCTCATGTTTTATAAGGTAGTCAAGCTATATTGAATTAAGATCTCTTCTTTCTTAAAATTGTTACTAGGTCTGCCAAAAGATTAGGGAGAGAGTGGAAGTTTGCTTATATGAAGGGCATCATGGATCTCATACTCTCCACAACCTTTGCTAATGATCTTGATATGGGATTTAAGATGTGATGCGGTAGATGTAGATACAAGGTTGGATGGATCTATGTATGAAGATGATTGTGTGGACATAGGATTCAAGGCAATATTAGTAAGGGGACAATGATTTTTTTTTATATAGTGATCTTCCAACATTTTGCAATATTAGAAAGGTCGAGGATTGGAAAAAACTATTGCTTCAATGCCTAAGTGTGGGAATTTGATGCATTAATGGATGGTGGAGGGTATAGATTACATTGCATGAATCCATGGATGACCCAAAAGGATATTGTAGGGGAGATCAAGATTGATGACATGTAATAAGGTTTGTTGTATGGTAGGCCCCACCTCAAGAAGTAGGTGTATTGTTCCCACTGACTCTCATTATGCATTGTCATAAGCTTTTATGGTTATTGTATTAGTATTATAAGGTTATTCTAAATACCCAAGTTATTGAATTGGATTTAAAGTACAAATAATCAAACCAACCCTATTATCCACAAGCACCCTTTTGATTTTATGTTTGGCGACAACTACTTCAAGGTATAGAGGAAGATTATGGGATGGATCTACAAAAGGCATCTCATTTTGGCTAAAGGTGAGATCGTGATTTGATGATAGATGTCCTACAAGAGCTTGGGATTGTGAGGTGTCAATATCATTTAGGACTCTTGACTCCTAGAGGACTTTGTGTAATACATCCTTATGAACAAAATATTTTTAGAAGCTCCATGATTGTTATTTGTGCTGGAGTCTTCTCCAATTTCTTGATGAGATTGTATTGACCTTGGGTGTAGATTGGGAGTAGATAGGGGAGGCCTTTGGATAGTGACTTTATTATGTCTTCTAGTAATAGTGCAAGTAGAAGGTTTGATTTTGATTGTGGCTATTTAGTTTTCAGAGTGATGAATATGACCTACTATATAATCATATGTATAGGGAGCTTTATTATAATAGATCTTAGTAGCTTGGGTGTCTTGGTTTTGGTTTGATGATTGATGCATTTGGTCATGCTTCAGAAAGGGGTCTTGATATATCCCTAATTGTTTATTTGGTGATAATGATGTGGCCCCTTCTATCTCAATATCCCCATTGTCAATGAGGTCTTGGTCATAGTTTTTCAATTTCATGCATTAGTTAGTAGAATGTCCTTTAATCTTGTGGTACTCACAATATTCCATTTTCTTATACCGTGTTGGCTTAGGCTTACTTTCATTGAATGGTTTGGTAGATGGAAAACAATCATGTTTGCTTTGACCAATTTATGAAATACTACCTCTAATGGCTCCCCAAGAGGTGTATATTGTCAATGTTTCATGTTTTGTTTTGGTTGTCCAATGAGAATTGTTACGTTAGGGGCGTTTTGGACAACTTGAACATGTTTTGAATTGGCAGCATTGGCATCACCTACTACATGTTTGTTTTTGCTAAAGAATTTGGGTTTTTCAAATTGACCTTGATCTTTGGATTTTTTTACAAGTCCTTTAGCTACGAGGGTTTTTTTGATTTGCATACCTTTTTCGATAATTTCATCAAAAGTAGAAACACAATGGACTTATAGGTGAAAGGCTATTTCTTGGTTCAAGTTTGCAATAAAGATATTGACCAATTGTTTTCAGGTATTGGCCAATGGAATTGACTTGCTAAACTTCTCCATCATTGCATGAAAGAAGAGAAACTTTCCCCATTCTGTTGTTTGGTATTTGTTAGAAAAAATCTATGTCAATATGCTTCTTTATCAATTTTCCCAATAAATAGTGACAAAATCTTGCAACATTGGAGAAATCACCATAGAAAGGGGTGGTTTTCCTCTGCATTAAAGGGACAACTTCCTTATACAATTTATTTATTTTTTATTGATTTTGCATACTTTTAACCAGAAAGTATGAAAGGGGAAGAAAAATAATGAGTGTAAAATAAAATAGATAACAAACTCGATTTTACACACAATGTCAACAAAAGATGGGTGAATGAAAGCTTGCAACCATAATATATAAAGAAAATTTGGGAAATGAATTACAAATTAGACATGAGAATAACTTGCAATACATGAAAAATAGGGTAAAATGATTACATGTTAAACATAAGAATAACCTACAAGTGAACAATAGGGTGAAAAGAATTACAGACTAAACATAAGAATAACCTACAACTTATAAAAAAATATGTTGAACAAATAACACATTCACAATATCTTTCATATTTTCACAATCTAAGTTAAAAAAACTCTTACATAATTTGGATATGGTTGTAGCAAAAATAAATGGAAGACCTATTCCTCTTTCCCAAAAACAATTTTGAGAGAGAAGAACCCCTATCAAAAGAAATTCTATCCTTTTAAAGATTTCACCCACACATAATTGGTTGGGTAACCACCCGTAACTTCCTTTTACCCAACTTTCCTTTTGTAATATTTATTCGAGAATTTCCAAACCCAAACCAACTACCCCACATTTACACATTAATTAATTCTTTTAGAGAGTTAATTCACCCAACATTATTCCTCCCACATATATCTTCATGTGCAATTGCCCCTTTGCACTTTTACAAAGTTAATTAATTCCCTAAAGAATTAATTTACTCCACATTGGAAATTTACCTAAGCACATGTAATTTTGTTTTACATGGTTATAGTGTGAATTTAATTACTTTGGCATTATAAAGTAATATTTAATTCTTTAATTTAATTATTTAGATATGTAGGTGCCAAGTAATTTATAAATATATATCACTTCCTTTGACATGATTAACTACCCTTGTTGAAAGTTTAGGTAAAAATTAATTAATTTAGGAGAATTAAAAATAAAATATCATCTAATGTCTCTTCTGTTGAGATAAGTTGCCATTAACTTGCAATCCTAACCAATTCATGTGTCTCCAAAGTTCTTGGAATGTGTTCCCCAACACATAAGGACTTTGAAAGATTAATTATTTATTAATTATATCACTTTGACTTATTGCAATCAATTCCTAATTGATAGGGTCAAACTTGGGCGTCCACTTTTGGAGTGGAGGCCATGAAGACTTTGTTGACTTCTCCTAAGTCTATTTTGAGAGTTTGATAACTCCTCGTAAGTGGGAATTAAACTTGGGCATCCCCTTTTGATGGAGACTTATATTTAGACTTGGAGTTGTGCTTTTTTATGTACATGAGTGGATAATGTTGACACACCTTGCATGGATATAATGTTGGAGTTAACTAAAGTGTTAGAGATGCATGAATTGGATATTGCTTGCATGAGTTCATAAAAGCTTGCATGGACTTGCATGTTTTTGCATATCACTTGCATGTACTTGCATGTTGTTGCATGTTATTTGAATGTATTTGCATGTTGTTGCATGTTGTTGATTGTTACTTGCATGTACTTGCATGTTGTTGCATGTTGCTTGCATGTACTTGCATGTTGCTTGCATGTTGTTGCATGTTACTTCTATTGACTTGCATGTTGTTGCATGTCACTTGCATGTGCTTGCATGTTGTTTCATGTCACTTGCATGTGCTTGCATGTTGCATGTCACTCCTATGGACTTGAATGTGCTTGCATGTTGTTGCATGTCAGTTTTGAGAGGTTGCTTGCAGAACAATCCAACTCTAGAAACTTGCAAGATGGTACATCTCAGTGTTTTAGATAATGGGTATTAGTTGCATGTTGAATTAGGTGTTTGCATGTCACTTGCATGTACAAAACAAGGCAATTCATAATAACTTTGGGGACATCAATCTTGCATGTTGTTTGCATGAGATTTGTGTGTGTCGATCACTTCAGTTAACAGAAAGAGATTGGGCAAAATTGGATGCCTAATTTGAGGACTTTCTATTGTTGCTTTTATTTAGAAATGTATTTGATGTTGGCTAAGTTTACTTGAACAAACTTGGGTGCCCACATCCAGGACATGCAGTTAACAGAAGGCTTGACTTTGTTTGACTTCAGTCTTCTCTATTTGGAGTGCTTGGTTTTTGCATGAGGATTTGTTCTCATTTTCCAATTAAGTGTTAGAAATGAAAGAAACACTACTTCAATGGAAATCTGATACAAGATAAATTTCAGCAATCTTTAACTGTGTGTTATTAATAGAGATTGTAACACAGAAACAAAACTATACTTCACAGAAATGTAAAATTAGAAATATGAACACATAACACAATGTTTAACGTGGAGAAAACCCTTTCGGGTAAAAAACTCCGCACAGGAAAGAGGCCCAATGTTTGTATTAATCTGAAAATGATTTACAATACAACAACACTTCAACTCTCTCCACCAGTCTTCAATTTGACAGCATTCTGACAGCACCCGAGTACCTAAAATCTATATTCAACAACTAATACATGGTAAATACTTATAGAAACATTTTCTAACTCATCTTAGATGTTCACCTTCTCTCTCCTAAGATTCTCCAACCTGTAAACATTAATTACCATCTTACAAGCATCTTACACTTATTCAAAAATAGCCATGCAAAGATTGGGCGCCCAAGACTAAATCTGGCCTCTTACAACATTTTATGATGCATCATAACCGTCATAGATTCCAGCAAAAGAGTATATTTCCAAGATAGGAACCTTGGGCTAAATATAGCAAATATACAACTAACATATCTGTCATATGCGTCATAGAATCACATAATCTTATGACAACTTGCAACTGTCATAGGTTCACTCACCAAACATTATGATAGTTGTCATACATGCCAAAAATAGTATATTCCTCAAGGGAGCATGCCTACCCTCATTTAATTTGTGTTTTTACATTTGCCAACTGTAAATGTCACTCCGTAACTGCCGCTAGTAACTCTGAAATTACAACTGTCAATGAGACTACCTCATTCCCTTATGGGTAATTACAAATAACAAATAATAAATGGCATAAAATACAATATTGGAATTTACAAGGTTAATGGCACCTTATTCCAACATTCTCCCACTTGACATTATACATTGTAAATCAACCCATAGGAAAACAAATGAAAAATAATCAGGCACTAGAAACAAGGCCCATGGCCTCTCTGCACCATACAAACTTCTCTATGCTCACATGCTTAGTCAATGAATCTACAACATTCTCCTGATTGTCTATCTTCTTCAGCTCAATCTATCCATTTGCAACTAACTCTCGAACAAAGTGATACCGAACATCAACATGCTTAGTCCGAGCATGATACATGGGATTCTTGGCCAAACAGATAGCACTCTGGCTATCACAACCAATCTAAATAATCTTGTAATCAAATCCAATACCTATACACAGTCTCCTCAACTAAACTACCTCCTTAGAGACATGAGTAGCAGCCATATACTCTACTTCTATAGTGGACAAAGCAACTGTGGGTTGCCTCTTACTCATCCAACTCACCGCACCTCCAAACAAAGTAAACACATAGCCACTAGTGGACCTTCAACTATCCAAGTTACCTGCCCAATCTGCATCAACAAAACCCTGTATGTCCAAAGATTTATCAGCATTATCAGTACTAGAATAAACCAAACAATGGTCAGGAGTACCTGCAAGATATTTAAACACCCTCTTCCATAGTTCCAATGTTGTCTACCAGGGTTAGACATAAATCTACTCAAAACTCCCACTGCTTGGGCAATATCTGGTCTACTGAAAACCATTGCATACATCAAACCCCCTACAACACTAGAATATGGCACATTAGACATATCCTCAAGATCATCCTCAGTCTTTGGACACATATCTAATGAAAGCTTAGTACCAATGGGTAAAGGAACTCTAACTGGGTTACAGTCTTGCAAACTAAACCTCTACACAATAGTATTCACATACTTACTTTGTAACAACCAAAGCTTTCTGTTAACTCTGTCCCTTCTAATCTCCATTCCCAAAATATGCCTTGCAGCACCAAGATCCTTCATCTCAAATGCACCTGAAAGTTGGGCTTTAAGCTCACTGACCATACCCTTAGTATTGCTGAAAATCAACATGTCATCAACATACAAAGCAATAACTAGTATAGAATCATCAACACAATGAATGTAAACACAATGATCCTCCTTGCTTCTAACAAAACCCAATTTCAAAACAAATGAATCAAACTTTTGATACCACATTCTAGGGGAATGTTTTAGACCATAAAGAGACCTTTTTAACCTGCAAACCCAATGTTCTCTTCCTTTTATCTCAAAACCTGTAGGTTGTTGCATATAAATTTCTTCTTCAAGATCTCCATGCAAGAATGCAATCTTAACATCCATTTGCTCATTCTCCTAATCATAAGCTGCAACAATGGATAAGAGAAATCTAATAGAAGTCAATTTAGCAACAAGAGAGAATATCTCACCAAAATCAACTCCCTCTCTGGGAGTAGCCCTTGGTTACGAATCTAGCCTTGTACTTCTCCAATGACCCGTCTGCTCCAAACTTCTTCTTGAAGACCCACTTACATCCTATGGCCTTTCTTCCTTTGGGCAAATGAACAAGATCCCAGGTGTTACAAGAGTCTAAAACCATCATCTCCTCCTGCATGGCTAGCTTCCAAGACTCACTATCATCTACAGAAATAGCTTCCCTAGAGGATCTAGGTTCATCATTAGTACTCAATAAAGCATATACACAATGAAAATCTGGTGGGCTATACCTGTCAACTAGATTTTGTTGTCTTGTGGATCTCTTCAAGGGTGGAGTAAGAGACTCTACTTGTTCTTCTGCATGATCATCTGCAACAACCTCTTCTGTAACAATAGACTCATCTCCATCAGAACTACTCAAATCTTCTTCTTCGTCTTCACCCCCCAATCCATCATTATGTTCTTCCTGAGGTGCATCTTGCTGCTCTAAATCAAAGTGCACCTTCTTTACCTTTTCATCTTTTTCTTTTGGCCACTCAGGTTTAGAAATAGCTCTAAGTTCCCTAAAAATAACATCTCTAGAAAAGATAATCTTGTGGGTTAGTGGATTCCAAAGCTTATAACCTTTGACATTATCACCATATCCAATGAATGTACACTTTTCAGCCTTTGGATCCAACTTTGATCGCTTTTCCTTAGGCACATGAACAAAAGCCTCATAGCCAAAAACCCTTAAATGTGAAATAGAAAGTTTCTTACTTGTCCACACTTCATAAGGGGTTGAATCAAGAGCCTTACAAGGAGATCTATTTATCAAGTAGCAAGTAGTACACACAGCCTCTGCCCAAAAATATTTATCCAACCATGTATCACTAAGCATACTTCTGGCCCTTTCCATAATTGTTCGGTTCATCCTTTCTACAACACCATTCTACTGTGGTGTATACGGAGTTGTCTTTTGTCTGATTATACTTGCATGCTTGCAAAACTCATCAAATTCCTTAGAACAATATTCTCCTCTATTGTCAAATCTTAATATTTTATCTTTAAACCTGATTGGTTCTCTACTAAGACTTTGAATTCCTTAAACTTAGTGAAAACTTTAGATTTATGCTTCATAAAATAAATCCATGTAAATCTGGATACATCATCAATGAAGGTTATAAAATAACGAGATTTTCTGATAGATTCATTATCCACAGGTCCAAACACATCCGTATGAATAATTTCTAACTTCTCTTTTGCTCTATTGCTTCCTAAAGGAAATGATTTTCTATTTTGTTTACCAAACACACAATGCTCACAGAAATTAAAGTGTTCATTAGAATAGGAGAAACCATCCAACAAATTTTTATTCTTAATAGTTTTTAATACATTATTGCTTGTGTGGCCCAATCTACGGTGCCACAACATACATGCATTTTTAGTATTAGCCTCAGATACATAGGAGGCATTATAAACTATAGTGGCTTCAAGATTGAATAGGCTTCTGAATCTCTTCCCCTTTGCTACCACCAAGTTCCCTCTCACTAATCTGCAACCATGCTTGTCAAATGTCACATGCATTCCCAAATTATTCAACTTTGAAACTGAAATTAGATTTCTAGCTAATCTAAGAACATGCAAAACACCAAGGAGGGTTTTAATCCTCCCATCACTGAAACACAACAATACCTTTCCTTTCTTGACAATTGGATATGTAGAGTTGTCACCAAGGTAGATATTACCTCCATCATATTCTTCATATGTGGAGAACCATTCTTTATGCGGGGTCATATGAAACGAGCATCCTGAGTCAACCAACCAATTCTCATCAGAAACAACATTACATGCAAAAAGTAAAACTTCTTCACTTGCATTCAAGGACTTATCCAAAGCACTCTCCCACTGTTTCTTGGGATTTATGCACTCCTTTACATGTCCCCTTTTACCGCAGTTCCAACACTTAACTCTATTCTTTTTACCAGGAGTCTTAGACCAACCCTTGGACTTGTCCTTAGCCCATTTCTGATCTCCTTTAGGTCCCCTTTCCTTAGACCTTCCCCTAAAAATAAGAGCATCCCCTAAACTATTTGTACTCTTCTTCCTCAATTCCTGTGACAGTAGCACTGAAACAAGAGCATCCAACTTCAGATCTGCGAGGTTAGCAGTGATAGCAAGGATAGCATTCTCCCAAGACTCAAGTAAAGAACAAAGAAGTAAGATACATTTATCTTCTTCACTAACCTCAACATCTACCAAATCAAGCTGACTCACTAACAAATTAAAAGAATTTAAATGCTCTGCAACTAATTCACCTTCTCATATTTTCATGGAAAACATTTTTCTTTTTAAATAAAGTTTATTTACCATACTCTTGGCTTGATAGATCTCACTCAACTGTTTCCACAACTTGTATGCAGTCTCTTCCTTTGCGACATTCAACAAGACAGAGTCTGAAAGACACAACCGGATGGTTCCCCATGCCTTCTTATCCAGTCTATCCCACTCATCTTGAGAGACATCGTCAGGTTTCTTCTCTTTTTGGACAGCCAACCATTGGTTTCTTTCTTCCAACAAATCTTCCATTTTCAGCTTCCAAAACTCATACCCTGTTCCGTTGAACTTCTCAATGTCCAATCGAGAGGTTGATGCAACGGTGGATGCAACCATAATAACAACACAAGATCTGCAAAACAAACACAACCAAAACTCCCACTGTAGTTACATCTTCCACACTACCACACAAGAGTCAAAGTTGGCCAAGCTCTGATACCAAATGTTAGAAATGAAAGAAACACTACTTCAATGGAAATCTGATACAAGATAAATTTCAGCAATCTTTAACTGTGTTATTAATGGAGATTGTAACACAGAAACAAAACTATGCTTCACAGAAATGTAAAATCAGAAATATGAACACATAACACAATGTTTAGCATGGAGAAAACCCTTTTAGGTAAAAAACTCCACACAGGAAAGAGGCCCAATGTTTTTATTAATCTAAAAATGATTTACAATACAACAAGACTTCAACTCTCTCCACCAGTCTTCAATCTAACAACATTTTGGCAGCACCCGAGTACCTAAAATCTATATTGCAGTAACTAATACATGGAAAATACTTATAAAAACATTTTCTAACTCATCTTAGGTGTTCACCTTCTCTCTCCTAAGATTCTCCAACCTGTAAACATTAATTACCATCTTACAAGCATCTTACATTTTTCAAAAAATAGCCATGCAAAGATTAGGTGCCCAAGACTAAATCTGGCCTCTTACAACATCTTATGATGTGTCATAACTATTAGAGATTCCAGTAAAAGAGTATCTTTCCAAGATAGGAACCCCTGGCTAAATATAGAAAATATACAACTAACATATCTGTCATATGCGTCATAGAATCTTATGACAACTTGCAGCTGTCATAGATTCACTCACCAAACATTATGACAGTTGTCATACATGCCAAAAATAGTATATTCCTCAAGGGAGCATGTCTACCCTCATTTACTTTGATTTTTTATATTTGCCAACCGTAAATGTCACTCCGTAACTGCCGCCAGTAACTCTGAAATTACAACTGTCAATGAGACTACCTCATTCCCTTATGGGTAATTACATATAACAAATAATAAATAGAATAAAATACAATATTAGAATTTACAAGGTTAATGGCACCTTATTCCAACATTAAGAAACTTTTGAATTAAGAAGCTTTTGTAATTAAAAAGCCCCATACATTTTCAAAGAGTTGAATTGTGAAAAAGACTTAGAAGAAAAAAAAAAGTTTTTTGTAAAAGACTAAGAGGAAAAAAAGAAAGAAGTTTTTTTTAAAAGACTTAGAAGAAAAAAGCAAGAAGTTTTTTGACTTAGAAGAAAAAAGCAAGAAGCTTTTTTGACTTAGAAGAAACAAACAAGAAGCTTTTTACAGGTTTGAAGATTGAAGAAGCTTTTGAAGTGCATGAAGGAATCAAAGGATTTCAGTATTAAATGTAATCTTTCACAAGAGATTTAATACAAGCATAAACACCTTTGGTGTGGATTTTTTTCCCTTAGGGGTTTCTCCACATAAATTCTTGTCTTCTTCTTGCAAGTTATTTTCTTTTACTACATTGATTAAATTGGAGAAATACTCTAACATCTAAATTGAAAGCAATTTTTAGATTTACACATGCTATTAATTTTAGATTTGAAAACATTTAAAGCTACATAGCTGCAACTTTACCTTGTTCTCTCTCTCTTTTTCCAACATGTGGTATCAGAGCCTATGGGTGCAATGAGAGAGGGATATTTTTCTTTTCTGAAGTATTGAAGGAATTTTGGTTGCAGGGGAAGTTCCATGTGTTAACATTGTTTTGTAGATTTGTGAGTTTGGAAGCCATGGTATGTACCTCTTAGATGGATATTGTCAAAAGAATCTTTGTTGGGCACTTGAGGCTCAAGGTTATGGATCTTTATGGAGTTGATCCTGTGATAGTGATTTGGAGATCCATTTTGACAATATGTGTATAGTCTCCTGTTTGGTGGTTTTATTCCTTTACCTTGTGGTCATGTATATTAAAAGGGTGTTTATGTTGGATGGTTACTTCTGGTTCCTTAATCACATGGAAAAACACTCATTTCTTGGACTACAGTTTGGAGTGCTTATGTTGGGTTCATGGTTTCAGTCCATGGTTACATGAAAGCATTGGATGATTTATCACTGGTTGTATGGAGGTTGTGGAGTTGGTATTTTTATGATATAGACACTCCTAAACAACTTGGTTTTGCCTTTCTCATATTCATGCTATTTTGAATATGTAGGTTTTCACAGTTTTCCTGTTTCAAAAGATTGAGGGTTTGTGGATCTGTGGTATTCCATTATTTTCTAATGACATATTTGATGGTGTTCATTGTTGTGAATGTTTGGGTGTTTAAGTGGTTTCAGATTTATAGAGATATGGTTTTGCAAGTTTTACATGTTAACCAAAATCTGTGGTTTGTAGATCTATGGAGAAAATCATGTTCATACACTTTCTAGATGGAAACAATTTTAGATTTGCAAGGCTACTTGTTGGGTTCTTATGATCTATGGTTTCTCCTATGTGGATTTATTTGGAAAATCAAATCTAGAGTTGATTCTGGTGTTTGATTCTTGAAATTCTACATGCTATACCTGGTTACATTTGTTCTACATGTTACTGATGTGGGGTTGAATCTATTTTTTTAGTTATTAAAGGTTGAAGCACTAATCATGTTTTTCTCCTATGAGATGTTGCATGTTTGCAAATCTTGTAAATAAGCTGATGTGTGTTCTATTTGGTAGGACTCTTCTTGGTCACCTTAATTACATTGGTATTTTTTCTATTGAGACAAAAGAGTAGTTTGGAATACCTGATTTAGTTATTCATCAGAATTGATAACAGTAAAGTTATGTTGCATGAGAAGCTTTTTTTCACTTTCAGTGGAGTTTTGGTAACGATGTTGATCATGATACCATGCATAAGTTGGTATCACTTTCAGTGGAGTTTTTTGTAGTTTCATAATGTATCCTATCTTCTTTGTTTCAAGATATTGGTTCTAAACTGTCATTGTTGCAGTGTTGTGAGCCATGCATAAACTTTTTAGAAGATGGATGATCTTTTGCAATGGTTGTTGGTGTCATACAAAGCTCTTGGATTATGCCTTTAGTTTGAAGTAAGGGTTCACTGACATTTTTGGTTCTATTGATAGAGGATGTTAGATCTTCATGTCTTTTGAAGAGGTGTTGACATCTTGGTTTTCCATGGAAGACTCTTGGAGTTTTTGGTGAGGTGTTGAGTTTATAACTTACCAGTTTTTGATATACGATCCTTGGTTTAGAGAATGTATAATATTATGTCATGATGCACTCTTGATCATGAGTTAGAATTTTTGGCATGATACAGGTGCTCTTGGGAGCAAAATATGTTCATAGGAGCATATGACTTTTGAGAAGATGTTAGATCATGATGTCATGATATATTCCTAATTCTAGAGTTGGAATTTTGAGAATGGTTTGGTTAGTTCTCTTTGGTTTTGAAGTATTAATCATTTTCTTAGATCTTCATGATTGTGCAGATTGCATTTGAATTTGGCATGGATAGATTGTTGAAAACTCATGGATACTAGAGAGACTTGGGTGAGGCTTGATATCTCTTAAACTTAGAGATATGTGTTGGAAAGATTTCTCATTATGAGATGTCAACAAAAAGGACCGAGAAGCCTACACTTGGAAATAGATGTGAGTCCATTATAGACCTTATGAGAAGGTTGTCTTTATTATAATCTTTTATTGCTTGGTGTTATATGCAAGGACAATCTTGTATCCCACTCTTGGTCTACTTGGAAGGTAAATGATCTAATAGGTGTTGCCCACCTGATTATTAGATGCATTCTTTATATGTATCTTGTATTCTCTTTTACACTAGTCTTGAAAAGGATTGTTGAGAAGTAGATGCATGAGTTTATGGATTTTTGTTGTTATCATTATCATTTGATCTTGAGCTATGGAACTAGTTCTGAGGATTTGTTTCAGAGAGGTACATAACTGGCTTGTGGTTTTTGGGCTTATTCCCTTTGTTGTGGGAATGCTTGGCTAGTTGATATACTTTTAGTGAGAGGTTAACATCTATTGTTGCCATGTTTTCATCATAATTTGGATGTTATATGTTGATACCCTTTCAGTTTGGGAGTGTTGAAAGAGATCTTACTTTACACAGTTTGGCACAAATTAGTGTGGTATAAAGACATGGTATGATTTTGTAGTTTCTCTATTTCCTAGTATATTGTCTTCTTCTTAAAATTTCTCATGTTTATGGAGTTGAGGTTTGTATTGGATTCAATTGCTATTGCTGTTAACAATAATTTGGTAGCTCCTTGATCTTTTTCTTCATTGGTTAAGAGGACTTGGGAGAGTTATTCAGTTATTGGTAATGAGAGATGTTTATGCATATCATTATATGTTTTGACACTATATGGTAGAGCAGTTATCCACGTCCTCTAAGAGAATTGCTATAGGAGGATTTGTTAGTGCCTTGATCTTATTTTCAGATTTGACAATACATATGCAGTGGGAGTTCCTAGATATGTATGCTCTTTATTGTCACGATATCTTCTTGGTTGTCTTAGTCTGTAGGTTATTGATGTGAAGATGAGTTTGCATGTTACATTTATTTTGGATCTTTGAGTTTTGTAGTTATGTGGATTAGCTACCCCTTGGCTACAGTGGGATGACTCAGATGTGGACTGTCAATATCCATAGATCCATTTAGTGTTATTACAGATTTTGTTTATTGGCCCTGTCTTTGGTCATTTGTACATTTGTATGTTGCTTTGAGATGGGACGATGGATGATTAGCAGGTTTTGTTTTACAGGGACTTGATTGCAATTTTAGGTTGGTATGTTGATGGCATGGAGTTCTACCTATGATGGTTTGTTTACCCTAGTTTTTGAGGTATGATATTTTGGATGAGCTAGCATGTTGTGGTTGCTTTTTCATTTGGTATGAGTGTGGCAGACACTTAGAGTCTTATGTTATCATATGATTTGATGCTTGTGTTCATGTTGAGATTGGTGCAAGTTTCAGTGATAGTTGATATGTTTCACATTGGCTTGTTTATTTTTTATCATGGGTGACATGATGTGAGGAGTTCTTGTTTGAGATGATGGTTATCATGGTTGTTTTTGTAGGTATCTTGTTGGAGCACAAAAGCATGTTGAAGAATCAATGGTACATTGATGGCTAGGGATGTTTTTCCCTATGATTTAAAGTTTAATTATATCATTTAGAGTAATTGCAATGTTTAATGTCAAGTGGGAGAATGTTGGGATAAGTTGCCATTAACTTGCAATCCTAACCAATTCATGTGTCTCCAAAGTTCTTGGAATGTGTTCCCCAACACATAAGGACTTTGAGAGATTAATTATTTATTAATTATATCACTTTGACTTATTGCAATCAATTCCTAATTGATAGGGTCAAACATGGGCATCCACTTTTGGAGTGGAGGCCATGAAGACTTTGTTGACTTCTCCTAAGTCTATTTTGAGAGTTTGATAACTCCTAGTAAGTGGGAGTTAAACTTGGGCGTCCCCTTTTGATGGGGACATATATTTAGACTTGGAGTTGTGCTTTTTTATGTACATGAGTAGATAATGTTGAGACACCTTGCATGGATATAATGTTGGACTTAACTAAAGTGTTAGAGATGCATGAATTGGATATTGCTTGCATGAGTTCATAAAAGCTTGCATGGACTTGCATGTTTTTGCATGTCACTTGCATGTACTTGCATGTTGTTGCATGTTACTTGCATGTATTTGCATGTTGTTACATGTTACTTGCATGTACTTGCATGTGCTTTCATGTTGTTGCATGTTTCTTCTATGGACTTGCATGTATTTGCATGTTGTTGCATGTCACTCGCATATTGTTGCATGTCACTTGCATGTGCTTGCATGTTGTTGCATGTCAGTTTTGAGAGGTTGCTTGCAGAACACTCTGACTCTAGAAACTTGCAGGATGGTACATCTCAGTGTTTCAGATAATGGATATCAGTTGCATGTTGAATCAGGTGTTTGCATGTCACTTGCATGTATAGAACAAGGTAATTCAGAATAACTTTGGGGACATCAATCTTGTGTGTTGTTTGCATGAGATTGGTGTGTGTTGATCACTTTAGTTAACAGAAAGAGATTGGGAAAACTTGGATGCCCAATTTGAGGACTTTCTGTTGTAGCTTTTATTTGGAAATGTATTTGATGTTGGCTAAGTTTACTCAAGTAAACTTGGGCATCCACATCCAGGACAGGCAGTTAACAAAAGGCTTGACTTTGTTTGACTTTAGTCTTCTCTATTTGGAGCGCTTGGTTTTTGCATGAGGATTTGTTCTCATGTTATCATTTACAATTGATTATAATTTGAGTTTCAAGCTTTCCAATTAAGAAGCTTTTGAATTAAGAAGATTTTGTATTAATTAAAAAGTTTCATACATTTTTCAGAGAGTTGAATTGTGAAAAAGACTTAGAAGAAAAAAACAAGAATTTTTTTGTAAAAGACTTAGAAGAGAAAAAGTAAGAAGTTTTTGTAAAAGACTTAGAAGAAAAAAATCATCTTTTTTGACTTAGAAGAAAAAAGCAAGAAGCTTTTTGACTTAGAAGAAAAAAAACAAGAAGCTTTTTTTTGAAGTTTTTTATAGGTTTGAAGATTGAAGAAGCTTTTGAAGTGCATAAAGGAATCAAAGAATTTCAGTATTGAATGTAATCTTTCACAAGAGATGTAATACAACCATAAATACCTTTGGTGTCGAGTCTTTTCCCTTAGGGGTTTCTCCACGTAAATAGTTGTCTTCTTGCAAGCTATCTTCTTCTACTACATTGATTAAATAGGAGAAATACTCTAACATCTAAATTGAAAGTAATTTTCAGATTTACACATGCTATTAATTTCAAATTTGAAAACCTTTTAAACTTACATAGCTACAACTTTACCTTGTTCTCTCTCCCTTTTTCCAACATCTTCAAGACTTATCTTTTGTATTTTTGCTAATTGATCTCACTTTGATCAAAATTGCCCTCCCATTATTTGTAGAATGCTATTGAAATGGTTACCTAGGATTTTTCAAATTCTAGGGGTAATAGTGGCTCTAACTGGGGACTGCATTCCCTGGTGGAATACTGAGAACTCCAGAATCTATGTAAACTAGTGCCTTATCCATTGGGCTCTTTTGTATTATTCTTCTTTTTTTGGTTACAAGTATTTAATCTGATTGTACCCCTTTTTGCCTTAGAACAGGGCACAACTCAAAACAACAAACCTAGTTTTCTTTGAGGTCATCTCCTTTGCATTTCTTAATCATACCCAAGTACTTTCCAATCAAGAATACCATTATAATTTGAGCTAGATCCATATGCCTAGTTTTCCTCTTAAAAGTAGGCTAGAAGAGCACTTTAATCAAATGAACTAGAATGGTGGCACTCTTGGTGATCAGTCTTTGCACATGAAGCTTTTGAAAGAAAATTCCTTTGTTTGAATTAAATGCTCTTCAATCTTGTGACATGATTTCCCTTCTTACTATTGTTATGTAACTCCTAGTGGCATAGTACCAATACCACTAGAGGATGCAAATCCATTTTGAAGATCAATGACATTTCAAGGGAGCACTTGGTTTATCTTAGGCTTCAGAAGATCCCTGAAATTAAGAGCACAATTTTCTATTGCATGCAACCAAGTGATCTCTAATCTCTTTTTGTTTATTACTAAAACATTCCCTAATTTGAAATTTTCCTCTATTCCACCATGCACAAGATTTAGGACATTGTTTTCCCCCTATAATAATATTTTGTAATTCATCTGTTTGAAAAGATTCTGCTGGCATTGATAAAACTTTATAGTGTACTTTGGGCATAGCTAAAAAAGGATTCAGTTCTACTTATTACATGGTGAGCTTCCAAACATGTTTCTTCATACCCTATTGTTTGATTAGAATTCAAAGTAGTGCTCTCACATTTTTGGTTTTCTATACTATTAATCGTAAGATCACTTTGCTTATTGGTTGAAGACTTCAACTATGAGAGAAACTAGGTTGATTTTAATCTTCCTTATGTACACAATCAACCACCTTAATGTGTTTGAACATCGTTCTTCTATAGTGATCCTCTATAATTCGTCCAACTTACTTGGGCTCATACAATTAAATCCTGGTTGACCTAAATCATTACTATCATTGATGTTATTTGGAAAGCTCATCCCACAACAACCCAACCTAGGTGAGTAACCCTATGAATAAATATGTGCTTGGGTTTTGGAGACTAGTAGTCTTTATTTAGCTCATTAAACAACATGATGTGCACTTTTCAATATGAAAATGCCTTCAACTTCTGATATCATTGAAAACTTCCAACCATATGGGCACTAAAATGCATCAATACAAAAAGGATTTTTCTAAAAAATCTGTAAGCCAATATATAATAAGATATTGATTTCTCCATGTTCTTGGTGAAGTGCACCAAAAACCAATCAGGTCAACCTTCATGCCAACAACTTTTAAAATTAGTGAAGTGTATAATAACCATCATCCACAACTTGAGGCACTAGTTAGTATATAGCTGAGGTTGGATGTCATAAATAAACAATCCTCTACTATCTTCATGCATGCACCAACATCATGTTTTAGATTTCTTGAGTTTGGGGTCTGTTTGGTAGAAGAAAATATCTCCCTCATTGCTAACATAGTGATCCTATGTCATAATCTTCAATAGGGGCTTCAACAAGTAAAATGAAAAAGGACCAAACTGTTTAGGCTCCTGATAGTATCTCCCAAGCATAGACTTGATTGCTTCAGTCGCTTCCACCAAGTGGTAGTGAGGTATTTGAGGAAATAAGTGATGTACAACATGGGTTCCAATATCATGATAAATTTTGTTAATCAAACCATAATCTCGATCAATGGTGATTAGCCCTCCCCTAAGATAGCTCCATTCCTTGCCTCTGTACCATGGAAGTCTCTCACCATAACCATGGTGATGTAGATATGTCACCAGATCTAACTACATTACAAAAATCCAATAGGGAATAAAATAGAGAATTAGCATCAACATGAGAACCATAAAAACTAAGAGTCCTACAAGTAAATCCACCATTGTAGTCCATCACACTGTTGATGTAATAATATCTTTCTTCTCAATTAGAACAAAAACATCACTGTTGGGATGAAAATGGGAACCTTTCTTCCCAAGACTTCTCCCCCATAGGTAGAAAGGGTATGCAAACAGAGCAAAAGGAATAGTATACTACATATTCTTTGTTGATTCATCTAAAGTGTTGTAAATCTTCTCAGTCATAGGATGCCATGATTCGTCATTCTCCACATGAACATGGTTTTGGTGATGAGTCCTATTATTGGATGGAAAAGGGAGAGTTAACCTAAAAGGTTAAAATAGATCAAACCCTCTTCTATCAACATTGGAACACAATCTGAGCTTAGCTTCTACCCTTGAAGGAGAGAAAAACTACAAGGGTTTTGTCCCTTTGTTGTATAAAGGAGTGTCAACCAAATTCAACCAACCAAACTAGGGCAAAACATGAAACCCTAATTGAGCAAGATTGGTAAATAGTAGACGAATGAAAATAGATACAAAAAATCCAATACCATAGTAGAAATCAGGGAACAAAGGAGAACCAGGAATTGAGTTTAGGAGCAGAGAGGTACCAGGGTGCTAAGTGCCCTAGACCCAAATTAGGACTTTGCAAGATCTCCATCTATGGGTGCCTTCACCTACTTGTCTTCCTGTCTCCTGTCACTTGTTATCTTTAGATTCCTCCGTATGCGACCTGCACACAAATGAGAAGGAAAAAGGGTTGGTGATATTTAGGAGCTTGCCTAAGTCAAGCTCTATGAATGGTGTTTCCACCTCCACAATAGCAATTATGAGAGATCAAAGAGTGTGTGCCCTAGAAGGGTAGAGGCAAATCTGAAGTAGAATGGAATGCTGTAATAAAGCATGAAGGAAATAAGTCACCATGAGCATGGAAACCCTAGCTTGCTTGATGCGACATCACAACTTGAATCAAGAAGTTGGTGTAGCCCAAAGAAGTAGAAAGATATTTACAAGACCTGCAAGAAGTTAGTGCAACAACAATAATCCACCATAGAGAGCTTTAGAGAAGAATATAGAGCATGAGAGAGAGTGCAAGTGTGCCTAGATTTGCTTAGATGTTTAAATGAATAAACTTTCCTATATATGCATTCTTTCTCACCAATAATGAATAAAACCAAATGGGGCTAACATATATAAGCCAAGGAGTTTTTCTAAGCTGACACCACAAAAATAGGGTTGGGGCTAACATTTGACACCAAGGCACTAGGCGCCCTAGTCCTTTAGCCCCACAAACTCTGAGGAGTGTCAATTAAGGTGGGGTTAGACCAGTCCTAAGTTTATTTTGTCAGGTTTATTCATCAGAATCGAGATTTTATTGTTTAAGGTCTACCCAAGTGCTAAACTAGGTGTAAAATGGCAAGGGTACACATTTTACTCCATAACATTTATCCCCCACTTTAGTGTGGGTATGATCTTACGCACATACTTGCACTAAAGTACGGATAAGACATATTTCAATCACAACAACCATAGAAGCCATAGAATGCCACCAAAATTGAGGGGTGATCAAGCCCCCAAGTTTAGGATTCTAGGAGTCTATGATGAATTGTATATACATAAGACACAAGGCATAATTTATACATACATGAAGCACTTAGAAAACATGAGACAAGACAAGACATACACAAGGCATACACTTGAGATATCACAATGTATACATGCTTGACACAAAGCACACACATAAGGCATAAAGTATACATAGAATACACATGAAACACACATGGAATATATGCAAAGCACTCAAGATGCATACATAAGGAATATGTAGAGAATACACATGAAGCACACATGATTCATGAAGGATGTATAGAATATATAAGGATGATACATGAATCATACAACAATCACAAGAAGCACATAACGAAAGACCTTGAGTCATCATGACAAGAGAGACCTCAATCTAAAGGTTATTTCAATCACCATGCATCATTCACCAAGATGCAAGAAGAAGAATGCTAAGAGGGGGTTAGTTAGAACGAGAAGAATAATAGGGTACAAACACATTGTACACATAATCCACATGAAGAAAAGTGTTTCCACTCAAGGGAATACACAACCTTGCATAATAAGAAGGTGTTGCAACCATACCCAAAGGTACTCTAGCCAAACACAAGTTGGTGGTTCCAACCCTTCTCCCAAACATGCAAGGAGCTTCAGCCTAGGAGAACAAGATAGACTCAAGATCTTGCTTCCAAGCTTACCACCATCCTTTCAAGAGAGTGTAATGGAAAAGATAATCAACAAGTGTTTTGATAGAAAGATGAGAGTAAGGCTCCTATAGCATGACATATGCCCCCACCTTAAAGTGATTGCTAACTCCATTAGGAAG
This sequence comes from Cunninghamia lanceolata, assembly GCA_027924645.1. Taxonomy (NCBI): domain Eukaryota; kingdom Viridiplantae; phylum Streptophyta; class Pinopsida; order Cupressales; family Cupressaceae; genus Cunninghamia; species Cunninghamia lanceolata. The sequence continues at coordinate 7,341,970 of BSBN01000404.1, forward strand.
CAATTGCCTTTAAGGTAGAATAAGTAAGAAGTGTAAAACAGGCACATGAGTTTTCTAAAAGAACATGTCCAAATGATATGTGTTCTTAAAAGCTACATCACCACAAGGGGTTGCCCCCAAGATGAGCAAACCAAGGTGATTCTTACAGGTATGATACACAATGGCTTGTGTAGTCATGGTATGATGCTGAGCATTGCAACAGGGTGCCACATAAATATGAGGATGATTGAACAAAGATCACATGAAAGTAGAGTACACTTAAATTGAATCCTGAAAGGATGCTAAATCATCCAAGAAAAATAATGAAATTGCACATCATGACATATAGAAGAATGCAGATACATATAGAGGAATGACACAATGTGTTCTTTCTCCTTGTATCTTTGTGCTAACAAGGGTGCCATGAGAGAACTAACAATCAATAAAACATCACAATACAGGGATAATAGTACTTACAAGCATAACACAAATGAGAAGGAGGGACCATGCTTGTGAGTTGGCCTATAAAAAATCATCCTCCCCCAACTTCCTTATTATAGAATGGATGGAGTAAAAGGTGCTATACGGACTACCTCAAGCATTGTGAAAGGTGCTAGAGCCATATCATGTTTGAAGTTGTTGAATTTGTCACCCAAGACTTGGCATTCTTTAGTGGAATGGCCAAGTGCTTGATGATATGCACAGTAATGAGGAGTTGAATGATTATTTTGTAGAATATTTTTGTGTGTTGGGGGAGGAAGAGTGATTAAGCGGTCTTTGAGTAGACTCATAAACATACACTCTTGTTGAGATAGAAGAGAAGATATAGGTGTAGGAAGCAACCTTTTTTGTTGTGAACATGGTGGAGAGAACATAGGAGAAGGTCATAAACCTAAACCTACTTTAGACAAGTGCGGTATTGGTTCCACATGTTCCTTAATTCCTTGTTCTTTGCATCCAAACCCATTCTCATTGTATCTGAGTTTAGAAAGAATTTCGATTCCTCGCCCATAACGCGTCTCCAAATCTGAAGGAAGTGGAGAGGCCACATTATTAGCCTTTTTGAAATGAGAAGTGTCATCATGTGTTGAAGAAGAAGGATCATTCTTTTTATCATGGTGAGGAGGGTCAATCTTTGTTTCAACAAGCCCATGGGGGTTGAAATCTAAAGCGACCTTGTCATTATTGTTATGTCATAAATTTTGTACACTAGTTGTGTAGGCACGATTTAACTATGTTTAGAGCTTCCCTTTAGTGATCCCAAGCCTAGTTAATTTTTAGGTCTACCTTAAAGTCCTAATTGGGCCCCATTTCTATGAAATGTCATGATTTTGATTAAAGTTTCATCATAAGTTCCTGAAAACAAACTTGAGATTTGGAGTTAGCACCACATTAAATGCAGGCTTGTGCCTAAATTTGTCCCAAGGGCCTAGTGCACCTAGTGCCCTGGTCCCTCTCGTATTTTAAGGGAGATAGATTGGGTCCACAAGTCAGCTTTAATGTTGTTTAGGTTGACCCTAAACTCAAATTTGATTTTTCACACGTATTGTCGGCTCTTTCATTCAAATTACTCATCTCTTAGAGTCTTGTATAAAATAAAGTCATTTCTTCATTTGAAACTAGATTACATGATTCATTAGATGTGAAAACACTCTCTATTGTTATGCTCTCTATGCTATTGAATTATTACAGGTTTTTATTTGATCAAGTGGAGTTCATCTTTGCTCTTAGAAAGATTTGTATGAAGGCTAGGAAATCAGATCTTGAGTCTATCTCATTTATTCCTAGGTTGAAGGACTTTTCATGATTGGGAGAAGGGTTGGAACCACCGACTTGAGATTGGCTTGAGTACCCTCCAAGGATATGATTATATTGCCTTCTTATTCAGCAAACCTTTGGTGAATCTTCATCAATGAGGTAAAGTTGTGAGCTTCCTTGAGTGAAGCATCCTTTGGTATCATTCATTTCTATTTTCTTGAGTCATCTAGGGTTAAGGTTTGATATATTTGATTAGATCTTGCATGTTACTGAGCACACTTACGGTTTCTAAGCACACACAACATCTCATTCTAATCTTGGCTATTCATGAGGTAGGAATACTGAAACATGGGCTTGACTAAGGCAAGCTCCTATATAGCCACAACTATTTTTCCCTTCTTTTGTGTGTGTAGGTTGAAGTAACAAGTTTCAGAAGACAAGATCCGGGAAGAAAGGACTTGTAAGTACAGGTCAAGTGAAGTTTAGACTTTTTGTAAAACCATAAAAAGGGTCTAGGGTGCCTAGCACCCTAGTATTTCTAACATTTTAGCTCCAGGTTTCTTCTTTGCTCTGTTACCTCATCTCTGTTATGCATTCTAATTTTCTTTTTCTTTTTCTGATAATTGTTTATAGCTCAATCTTGCTCATTTAGGGTTTGATCTTTTGCCCTAGTTTGCTAGTTTAAATTTTGTTGACTTCTCATCTATATAAAAAAGAGGCAAAACCCATGTAGTTTGGCTCTCCTTCAAGGGTAGAAGCCAAGCTTAGTTTGTGTCTCAATGTTAATCGAAGAGGGTTTGACCTAGTTTGACATTTTAAGCTAGATCCCTTTTTCCACTATAACATTTTGGTGAACCTGACTCTTCTTACACTCTTACATCCTTCTTCATCTAAAAATACTTTGTTTTCTATCCTATAGTTGACTTAAATTAAGTTCATTCATCATTTTAATATTTGAATATATCATATTTTTCCTTTAATCCATCATTAGGGTAACAAAAAGCTTGTATTTTCTTACAAATCTAGCTAGTCTTGAACATAGGGTTTGTAGAATAGTGTGTTATTTCAGATTTTTGTAGCATTGTAAATTTGATTCAAGTGATTTCATTTTCTATACCTTATCATCCTTTGTGTTTAGTATATGCTTTGCATTTTGGCATTTGAAATTGGAAAAATAACCATTTGATTTAGATTTGAAAAAGATATACTTTTTGCATTGTTTACATTACATAAGGTTAGATCTTTGTAACTCAATATAATTTTATGATATGAAGATTTAGATCTGATTAAACTGAGTTTGATATCTATTGTTTACATATACATATTGCATTCATTGATATATATTGATTAGGGTTATCAAAAATCCCATTTTTTGGTGATTTTACCTTGAAAATTGAAAAATCTTGGTTATGTTTAGTTAATAATTGGATATAATTCTTTTGTTCATACCTTGTTATATTTCATTTTGTGCAAGATAAAATCATAAACAAACTTCATTTCATTCCCTCTTCTTCATTTCATTTCTATAAGGTTTGGAAAAATTAGGGTATGTAAATATGTCAGACTTCTTTCTTCAAGATTTCAATGCATTTGATGAGCCGTTTAGTAGTGATGATTTTGACATGCTAGATGAAGCCTTGGATGACTTCATTTATATGAAATCATCCTCTACAAATCCTAAACCATCTCTATTTCAAATATCCATTAATACAATTTATGTTTCTGGTTCCCAAAAAGAGCCTGAGAAACATAAAATTGTTGTGCGTCTTTGTAATGGTGCTTCTCAATCACAATCTATCACAATAGACTGTCCCCCAAAAACACCTAGACCACCTGGTTATATCTTCAATTATGCAAAACATATCTCTCAACACAATCAAAATGTGTTGCAACAACCTATGCATCATGAGGTTGCTCACACATATAACACTAGAAACAATAAACAAAAGAAACCAATCACATTTGTTCTAGCTTCTCTTCCACCTTCTCAACCTATTCTTCCTCAACCACCTCATCTTCCTAATCATATTGCTAGAGATTATGGTCTTGTTAAGCAGCTTCATGCTACTCCAACAAAGATCTCTTTATGGGAGTTGATACAAATATCACCCTACATATATAATGCTCCAAGAAGCTTTACAAAAGGTGATTGTTCCACCTGTCATTAAACTGAATGATGTAGTAGCTCTATTAGATTGTATGCATGTGACAAAATTAGATATTATTTTTCAACCACATGAATTACCTCCCCCTATATGTTCAAAACAAATATGAGCCTCTTATGATATGTCATTACTAATAAAATGAGAGTTTGACGTACCATGATTGATGGTGGATCATGTCTTAATGTTTGTGGCATAGAATTATTACATAAATCAATGCTGATACCTCTCTCATTAAACTAGATAAACTCAACATTTGTGGCTTTGATAATATTGGTAGACAATCATTGGGTACTATCACCTTACCTGTTAAGGCTGGACCTATGATATTGCCTACCCTTATCCATGTCATGCCTAATTCTCTTTCATACAATCTTCTTCTTGGTAGACCCTAGATTCATGCCATGCGGGTCGTCTTGTCTACCCTTCATTGATCAATCAAGTTTGTTCATGACAATAAGCTCCAAACTATTGAAGCTGATCTAATTCTAGAAATTTGTCTACAAACTAAAGCTAAAAATAAACAATATTTTAAACCCTTTACTTTCTCCTCTTTCTAAAGTGAATTCTTGTCCCCCTCTTACAGAGTTTATTATAGAAGAATCTAATTCACCTTCAAATACACTCTTTGGCAATGATTGGGGTTCATTAGACTTTACACCTACCTTTGTAGGGGAGTATGAAGTCTCGCCATCAAAGCTAGAAAGTTCTAAGGTCACTTCAATTTCTACTCCTAAAACACCTAAAGATTCTTTGAAAAGTAATGATGATAACACTTAATCTTATACTACAACATATGAGACCTATGAGGCACCTCCTTCCTCTTCGGAAATGACATCTATTTATGGCTGTGGTTTCCAAATTCTCTCTCAATTTGGGTACAACAATAATGGTTGTGGTATAAAGGAACAAGACATTAAAGTCCCCTTAGAGGCTAATCTACATTACTCTTTCTTTGAACTTGGATATTGTCCTTTACAACCCACCAAATCCACTCATCATCCTAATCTAAATGTAAACACAATTTCATCAGCTACGCTTGATTGTGTATATCTAGAGTTAATTGATACAAACTGTGATTCTAGAAATGTTCCTTTGGATAGTTTTTCAATGGATATAAGCTTTGGCTGAATTCCTAGGAGCTTATGATCATTTGCCTCATTACCATCATGATAGTGGATTTCCTTATTGTTTAAATGCAGAAGCATACTTTGAGAAAGACTCTTGTTTATCTAATGGTACTTCGGCATCTCATGATTCATCTATGGAATCCCTTCATCCTCCTGAGATCCTAGACCACAATACCCTCCTTAATTGAAAGACTGTCGATGTCTTGATGGATAAGGATAACCTTGAAAAAGTTATCCTTATTGGAAATTGTCTAAATCCTAAAGAAAATCAAGAACTTCTCTCTTACATGAATATCCAGATCTCTTTGCTTGGACATATTTTGATATGCCTGACATTGATCCTAAGGTGGTAACACATAATATCGTCATTCATCCTGACGCTAAACTCGTAAAACAAAAGATTCACAAGATGAATCCTAAGGTTGTATTGTTGGTCAAAGCTAAGAAAGAGAAGCTTCTTCAAGAAGGCTTTATCTGCCCTATTGACTACTCACCTTGGATCTCAAATATTGTGGTTGTCGCTAAATCTAACAATCATATTCAAATGTGCAATGATTTTCCAAATTTAAATAAATTATCTTTAAAGGATTATGTTGATGACATTATGGCCAAATTGTTTTGCGCCAAGATCACGTAAAAATTCTCCATCAAATCTTTGAACATATACATAAATATAACATGCCCTTGAATCCCCATAAATGCATCTTTGGTGTTGATAGTGATAAGCTATTGGGATTCATTGTTACGCATCATGGTATTGAGGTGGGTATGAAAAAGATTGATGCCTTTGTCAACATGCCACCTCCTAAAAATATTTCACAACTTCGTAGTTTGCAAGGGAAGATTCAAGCCATTCATCAATTTGTTTCACAACTCACAGATTAGACTTGCCCTTTTACACAACTACTCAAGAAAGAATCTAACTTTAGTTGGAATAAGGATTGCCAAAAAGATTTTGATGACCTCAAAAGTTATTTAGCTAATCCTCCTATATTACAACCTACTGTCTCTAGATGACCCTTTATGCTCTACACATCGACATCTCCTAATGCTCTCGTAGCTTTGTTAGCACAACATGATGACGATGATGGAAAATAATGTGTTGTATATTATATCAACTAAACTTTGCTCAATTATGAAATGCGATACACTTCCATAGAAAGACAATGCCTAGCTTTTATTTTTGCAACACAAAAACTGAGACATTATCTACTAAATGCTGAAATTAATGTAATGGTAAAATTCAATCCTTTGAAACAACTCTTTGCTAAAATAGATCTTTTAGGATGTTTAGCAAAGTAGGTTATGTTGTTAATAGAATTTGATCTTAAATTTGTCTCCCAAAAGGCAATTAAGGGTCAAGAGTTGACCAACCACCTAGCTAAAGCTCCTTCACCATTTTCTATTTCAAATCAAGAAACATTCCCTGACAATCAAATCCTTTCCTTGGATGTTGATATTAAGTGGAAGCTATTCTTCAATGGTTCTAGATGTCGAACTGGCTCCAATGTTGGTGTTATACTAGTGCCTCCATCAAGTAAGCCGATTCCTCTATCTTACTGTCTCAACTTCTTATGTACCAACAACATTGCCGAGTATGAAGCCCTTATCGTTGGCTTGCATGCCGCAATGGCTCTCAACATTAAACACATTTGCATATTTGGTGATTCTCAATTAATCATAAGACAAGTCACTAGATCTTATCAAGCAAAGTAAGATAAGTTAACTCAATATCAGGACTTGGCCTTATTGTTATCAAATAATTCCTCATATTTTACAATTGACACAATTCCATGAAAAGATAATCAACATGCAGACGTGATGGCAAGCATTGCTTCCCTTTTGTCCCTTGATGATTCTTTGGGAAATTATCAATTCATCATTCATTATCTTAAAACACCTTCAATATTAGAAATATATTTGATGTTAACTTTTGTGATAACATAGATTCAACTGAATGGTACTCCCATATATTCCAATATTTGTGTGATGGTACTTTTCCTAATCTAGCATCCAAAAGTGCTCGGATTCACATATGAAAACTTTCAGCATGCTACATCATCTTATCAAATATACTATACGATGAAGCTATGAAGGTCTTCTCCTTCATTACCTTAATAAATCTGAGATCTCGATTGCCCTTGAAGAGGCACATTCAGGTGCCTGCAGAGGATATTTCGGTGGGAGATCTTTGGTTCAAAAATTAATTTGTATGGGTTACTATTGGTAGGACACGGAATGATATTCCTTTTCCTTTGTCAAAAAGTGACCGTAATGTCAACAACATAATGATCTCATTCGAGCTTCTGCCTAGGAACTTCATGCTCAGGTTTCGGCTTAGCCATTTTCCATGTGGGGCTGGGATATTATTAGAAAAATTTCTCCTCCTTCTTAAGGACACGTGCTTTCATTCTCATAGCTACTGACTACTTCATGAAATGGGTCGAAGTAGTTCCTCTCTGATCCACGACTGCTGAAGTAATCTATCGTCTCATTCAAGATAACTTAATCTCTTGATTTGGCATTGCTTCCACTTTGGTTTCTGACAATGGTGCATCATTTAAGAACAAAGATGTGAAGAAATTCCTAGAAAAATATCATATTCAATGCCACTTCTCTACACCTTATTAACCTCAATCAAATGGACAAGCGGAAGCTTATAACAAAATAATTGGACAAATCCTTTAGAAAATTATTAATAAGCATCAAAAGGATTGGCATATTTAACTATCTTATGCATTATGGGCTTACTGAATGAGTGTGCGTATGACTATAGGAACTTCCCTATACAACCTCATGTATGATACTGATACGATCATGCCTTTGGAGTTAGAAATTCCTTCATTGCAAATTTCTCTTAATGGCATCTTCGATGAAAATACAAAAAGAGAATTACGACATCAACAACTTGAGATGCTCTATGAACAACACATAAACGCTCTCAACCATCTCCAAGCTCATCAAAAATCTATTCAATGCTTGTACAATGAACGTGTTTTTCATCATTCAATCGAGGTTGGAGATCTTGAACTCTACAAAAATCAATGCAATGTTAATGCATGTCCTGGCGAAAAGGGAAGTTCAACCTGAATTGGATAGGACCATACATCATCACTGAAGTCTTTCGATCAGGTGCGTATAGACTATTTGATATGCATGGTATGCCTCTTAAAGAACCTATTAACACAATGCATTTGCATAGATATTATGCTTAATTATTTATTTTCATTTGTATTCTAATACTTTATTTTATAAAGAAAATTACTGTTAGTAAATTTAATTTTTCTTTTTTATTGTTTGCTTCAATCTTGACAAAATACATAGTTTGTCTTGATTCATTAAGGTATTTTTCTTAGTTTAGGAAACTTACTTAGTTGTTAGCATATAAAATGTTAGGTGTGTACCATGCTTAATAATCATTGTTGTATCTAAGTTAATAATATCACAATGTTGTTAATTAGATCACAATTGCATTATTTTAACATGGGTATATACATTAATAAAATAAATACGTGTGTTTCTTCAATTACATACATGTATCAATTAAATCGTTGTTGCATTTGTTAAACAATGACATGTTTATACAAATCACAATTGAATTTAATTTTGACATACATTTCAATTAATTATATCTTTAAAGCATTTACTTCACAAGTAAATCACATATATATTCTAACCCCAAATCAAATCATAACACTAATCAAAACATCATATACATCTTAGAAGTTCGAGTACATGATAATAAAAAATCTATCACTACATCAAAATGTGGTGAACCATAATACAAAAATCTCATCAAGGTGCTGGATCATGACATCCAAACCCCTCAGGACCTAATGGAGCCTGAGTAATGGAAGGATGTCTGTGTGAGGCTACTGATCATGAGTAACTCCTAGAGGTACTCTGTGATCATACACCCCTAAGCTCACCCCAAAGCTCTCCCACCTCTCATGTGGAATTTGTGTATAGTTGTTGAAGTCGATCTCTCTTAGTTCACAGCTGGTCCACCTCTACCTGTAGATAACCCATTAAGCTATGATCAATACCTGGTGTCGCTACCGCTCCACACTGATCTCACTATATCTAAAGTGCATCCTGTGCCTCCTTGGCACTCTCTGCTCTCTGGATCACCTAATCTCTCTCAACCTCAAACTGATCTCGCCTTACCCATCCTTCCTCGTAGGCAACTCTCAACCATGCGGCGGGATCGAATAATTCTAAATGTCGACCTGCTATGTGAGGTGGCCTATAACTAGCCCACATTGGCTGCTCGGTCAACTCAATAGGAATCATCTCCGCTATGACCCAACCCAGAAGGTTGCGCCATGCCCTCATACCTAATGCAGATCACAAAATAATATCATATCAATATCTTATTCACAAAATCATATCATACATTTCAATATTTCAACAAACACAAGTACAATAATCAATTACTCACCAAGAACACCCTCCTACCAATCAAGATCAACTGGAATGGTGACTATGTTGATGTCTATAGTCATCCCCATCATTGGGGGCACCGTAGTGGCACCACCACTCGACTTCCCACACTCAAGTCGACGTTGTAATCCTTTGGTAGTGCATAGTGGTTGCATGTTCTGAGGTCAGACCCTAGATCTCTCCTCCTCAACGCCTGTACCCTCCTCTCCCTGGCATTATCTCCCTCTTGACATGAACATTGACATTGGTGGATCCTCCTCCTTCTCCTCGTCATCATCACCTCTGGCATGATCTTTGCCAATGTCTCCCACCCACTCCTCTGACTCATCTGCTCGCTCTGCCAAGGATCTAGGATTGCCAGTGGGATGATCTATAGGAAAGATCATAATAGGATGTGTTATCTCCCACCAAGATGTGTATGCTGGGCTAACACCTACATCTCAACCCTAGAGATGGGATTATCATTCTCTGTAACATCATCTGGATCACTCAACACCACGTCTGTGATGGTAAGTCATGCCTAATCTTAGAGACGCACTCCGCAACATGAAAACCATGCACAGAATGGTTGTTTGGTAGGAACTCCCTACACTTGACCGAACTACCTCATCACTCTATCATAATAGAAAGCCACTATGAATATGTGATCTCTATGACCAGATAAATATCAATCTCTCTACATCCTCACTAGTTGCCTCATCTGTCCCATCCATGGTTTGCATAACTTGTAGGGTCTCCACACGATGACCTCTGGCTGCAACCTGTCAAATACCACTCTCCAATATAATAAATCACCCCATCTCCATGGTCTCCTTAGCTCATAGGTGTGCACCCATGGACATGTCTTGATAAGCTCTATTAGATAGCCCATTGGCCCTGTGCACGTGATGTGCTTGAAAGCCCACACCTGTAGGAGAGTGCATATCATCAAATTGTATGCCTCATAATACACATAACGACCCAAATCATAATATAAGTGAGTTAGCATACTCCTTCCTGAGGAGTATACCATCCTTTGCTCCTCCATCGCTATAATCACATGGACAAGGCCCCTGTGAAGGTGAGTGTCTCACCCATCTAGTGTGACAACTAGTGCGATGGTAGTGGTCATGCTGTGATGAAGAATTAGTGTAACAACTACACCCTGCTTTAGCCATCTAATATCAATGTGTCCTCAATCGCTCAATGACATGGTGCGACCCAGACAATACATCTGACTCACCTAAGTGTGGTCCTTGGATTGCTACTTGATGACTCTAATTGTCTCACCTCACATGGGTAATCATAATATATCAGTACACATCCTCTAATGTAACTGTCATCTCCCCTATTAGAATATGAACGGTGGAAGTATCTAAGTTCTACCACTCCATAAGTGCCATCAACATAGAAGAATGATATGTCATTGTGGGCATCATATACACCCACCATATCCTAATATCTCATAGATGCCCCATCTCTGTGTCAGTCAATGTGCCTGAGCAGCTATGTAACTGTGTGAATAAGTGGCCACCGACATGCTCCTGGATCCTTGGGGGTACCTAAAACATGATAAATAAAGTATACATCAAAATTATATCATCAAAACTTTAAAATCAATCAAACAAATTAGAAAAAACCTTGTTCCTAGACTAGGGTGCCCAGACAGGTCTGGGGTGCTCAAGGAAGACCTTCGTGCTCAGAAGGGTCTGGGGCACCCTAGGAGGACAATGACACCCTAGGATGACATGAAAAATGTCCCCTGAGCCCATTCTAGCTTTCAAAATGACAAAAACACATTAAAATTATAGAATAATTAAAATACAAGTTGGACAGAAGCCTGCCTCATGCTCGTCTAGTCCCTGCGCTACTCGGCTCTGTAGTCCATCCAGCCTCGGTGGTCGATATGGCCTTCATCTCAGCATGGTATCTCTCCTCCTTGCTCAATTCTCTCCAAAACTAAAAATAAAATATGAGAACTTCTTTTACTACTTATAGTAAAAATCTAATAACTCTTGATTACTATCTAGGTTCGAAGACCACATCTTATTGATATCTCTTAATCTAAACATAAATAACTTAGGCTAGTGAGCTTAGATTTGAGTGTCATTCATTGCGTTTAAATCCTAGTTCCACCGTATCTATAATCATATGTTTTGCATCTTGGTTTTATTTAGTAAAATGACCCTACAAAAGCATATTCATCAACCTTCTCTTTATAAAGTCAAAATGGAAAGATTGCCACCCTATTTCTACATCCTAAAGAAGCAAGAAGAAATAGGGGGCATATATCTACCTGAGAATTTCACTCTAATCATGTCTCATCACCTTTCCCCTTTAGAGTTTTGACTAATACATACATCTATTAGTTGCAAGATTATTTTATCACACTAATGTTGTGGTTTGCAGGATAATAGACTGGGGGCTTCACCCTCTTGCTCGGTGATGATCTGTGTCCTCTACAATATCCTTTTTGATATCCTTTTACAATATGTTTTACTTTCCTGTCCTTTCTCTTGCATATGCACGTAGTTTCATATGATCGCTAAAGTGGGGGATAAATGTTATGTCATAAATTATGTACAATAGTTGTGTAGGCACAATTTCACTATGTTTAGCTCCTCCCTTTAGTGATCCCAAGCCTAGTTCATTTGTAGGTCTACCTTAAACTCTTGATTGGGCCCTGTTTCTATGAAATGTCATGATTTTGATAAAAGTTTCATTATAAATCAAAAACAAACATGAGATTTGGAGTTAGCACCACATTAAATGTGGACTTGTGCCTAAATTTGTACCAAGGGCCTAGGGCACCTAGCTCCCTAGTCCCTCGTGTTTTTAGGGAGACAAATTGGCTCCACAAGTCATCTTTAATGTTGTTTAGGCCGACCCTAAACTCAAATTTTATTTTTCATGCATATTGTCAGCTCTTTAATTCAAATTACTCAACTCTTAGAGTCTTATATAAAAGAAAGTCATTTCTTCATTTGAAACTAGATTACAAGATTTATTAGATGTGAAAAAGATCTCTATTGTTATGTTCTCTATGCTATTGAATTATTGTAGGTTTTTATTTGATCAAGTAGAGTTCATCTTTGCTCTTGGAAAGATTTGTATGAAGGCTAGGAAATGAGATCTTGAGTCTATCTCATTTGTTCCTAGGTTGAAACACTTTGCATGATTGGGAGAAGGGTTAGATCCACCAAATTGAGATTGGATTGAGTACCCTCCAAGGGTATGGTTGCATCGCCTTCAGCAAACCTTTGGTCAATCTTCATTCATGAGGTGAAGTTGTGAGATTCCTTGAGTGAAGCATACTTTGGTATAATTCCTTCCTATTTTCTTGATTCATCTAGAGTTAGGGTTTGATATATTTAATTAGATCTTGCATGTAACAACTCACACTTAGGGTTTTTGAGCACACACAACATCTTGTTCTAATCTTGGCTATTTGTGAGGTAGTAATATCAAAACGAGGGCTTGACTAAGGCAAGCTCCTATATAGACATAACCATTTTTCCCTTCTTTTGTGTGTGCAAGTTGAAGTAACAGGTTTCAGAAGACAAAATCCAGGAAGAGAGAAGGTCTTGCAAGTACAAGTTAGGTGAAGTTCAAAATTTCTATAAAACCCTAAAAAGGGTCTAGGACTATATGCTCAAAATCGTGACGTCAGTGGCCTGGGGCTATCGAGTCAAATTTTGGTGCGCACATAGACCCTTCCCTCCTTGCCACAAGTTGAACTGCCACATCATTCTCGCTCTCGTGGAAGTAGCTAGTTGAGAGGAGGTGAGACATGGGGGTGGTCTAGCTCATTGGAGAGCTGGACTTTGTAGAGAGGGGTCGGCTAGTCCTGGGGATTGTGTTGTTGTGCATTTGTGTAGATGTGTTGTTCAATGATCGTGGTTGTAAAGATAATTGTATGACCCGTAGGGTCACTAGTCACTATTCTCCTGTTGGGATTCCTGATATTCTACCTTTGTGTGGGTAAGCTATTGTTCTTGTTGATTGCTTGTTGTCATTCGTATTGTTGTATGAATGCTTGTTGTACCAGGAGTTGCCTATGTTCTTCTTGTTGTTGTAGGACAAGTGGGTCGTGTTGTGGTCTTGGATGGATTTCCTCTATCTCATCGAGGATTGCCCTCACCCACTCACCTCTCAATCCGGGGCACATTTGTGAGCCGAGACAAGAGATAGGTGTTTGTGAGATAACCTTGACTTGACCTATGGTTTGACTTAGGGTTTGTTTGACCTAAGGTTTGACTATGTCTTAACTTCGTTTGACCTTGTGATAGAATCAAGGGTTTTGACTAATGTTTGACTAAGGTTGACCTTGTGATGGAATCAAGGGTTTGCAAATTTTCTAAGTCTCTAATGTTTTTGTTCTTTTTGGATTTTATGAATGCAAGTCTAAATGAATGCAAAACTTCTTTTTGTGCTTTTTTGGAATTGAAGATGCCTTTTCTTAATCTAGGAATTAGAAAACAAATGCAATCTATAATGAATTTACCTAATGCAATGTCAATTATGTTTTTGGGGTTTTTTGAATATTTAGAACAAATTAATCTTAGAAAAGGGAAATTGCTTTTAACTGAATTGATCTATGAACTTTGAAAGTAAATTACTCTAAGAATGCAAGATCTATCTATCCTATCAAAAAAAACAACAAGATTATTGATTCCAAGAGCAATTTTGGTTATCTAATTACTACAAATTGAAAGAAAGCATAAAGGAACCTAGAGACACATGAGCCTCCACTACCCTTAGAAATCCTTGTGATTGCAACCTCCTATCCTCTTGTATCAATGGGGTATCCTCTATTGATAACTAAGAGGGGGGGGGGGGGGTGAATCAGTTATCTTAATTATTTGACTTTCTTTTCTTCTTTAACAATTAGTGCAATATCAAATCATATAAGCAAACATAACCATGGAAGCATAAATAAACTCAACACACATGACACAATATTTTTGACGTGGAAAACCCTGTTAAGGGAAAAACCACGGGGTGATTAACCCAAGATTGTATTCTCTGTTAAAAGAATAAGGTAGTACAAAATGGCACTTGCCAATTAGGGCTCACTGCCTAAGCACACTGCTCACAAGAGGCTCACTGCCTACAATAGTTTATAGAAGGAAACTAGGTACTTGAACTGATGAGAAGCATCCACATATGCTTAGGTTTAGTTCCGGTTAAGCTCAATATACTAATCTACTGCACTTCATTCTTCCTCTGCCTTAGTGTTGCTGTTCTGTCACATACTGGACCTCTATTTCTATTTCCACACTATTCTCTTCTTTTCTTCACACTACTCAATACACCACACACACCTTCATACCGAAATCAATCTGGTATATATATCCGCATCAATGATTTCAATCATCTTTCTAGTCGGCATCTGGAGAACTCAAGATATTTCCAAACTCTGGTCTGTTAGCTGAATCCATGCTTACTAAGTGATGCGTATCAAACAGATAGTCATAGAAGTCATAAATCATGTCAGCCAATCATGAATGATACCTTAAGAACCTTGATCACCATCAATATCTTATCTGGATTAAGGTCTGATGCTCTGCTAGTCAGTTCTTCCTCTGTCTACTCTGCCAAACAGGAACCCAATACTTAGGTGCTCATATCTCTTCACTCTTTCATCACCGGAGGCTCAATCCCTGGAATCTATCGGTCAAGGTACTCCTCTTGACCTTCCCAAGTCTGTACTTTACAGAGATACTTCCTCTGAGAGATCCGGACCTGATTGTCATACCTTGCTGCATGCTCTGTTCTTGGTCACCAGACCAAAATACTCTTCAATATGACTTCCAGTATAGACACACCATGTCTTGTAGATGTGTGGGATGAACTTTGTTGCCATCAATGACAACACTCATGAAGCCACGCAGTGTCTCTTGCCAACAATCTCCCCCCTTGGTATTGATGGCAACACTTAGTGAAAAATGACTAAGTGTCATACTACATTCCCCCCTGGCTGATGCTTTGTTCTAATGTACATTTTTCTGGAGCTCCCCTGATGTAAAGGAGAACATTCACATTACTTATACCAAATTTCAAAGCTTGTCTTCAAGATTGGTCCTCACAAGACCATACAAAGAAACTTCAATAAACTAGTTTTGATGTATTGCAATGATTCAATCCTTTCACCAGGGTATAAGAGGCATCAACAACATTAACCCCACTCACCAAATACATTCAAACCACTCCAAGAGTTAGGAGACACCAACAATGTCCATTTCACAGATAGGCTGCCCCAAAAGCTAGTAGTCTTGTTTTTAAGGACAGTCACTCACAACTTCCAGTATAGGACCCTTCTTAAGACTGTTAAGGGAGTTTAGAGTACCCTTTAATGTGTTCTCAAACATACCAATAAATTAGTATCTATTGCTTTGGACAGAGCTACTCAAAACAGGACTGTCGCTAAGTAGATCAGGGCTATTAGGCCTCCAAACTATCACCATAGTGTCATTCTTCTTGACATTAACCCATTAGGAGACTCTTGCAAAGTTACTATTGATTGAAAACACTTAAAACATCATGTGCCATACCCTTCTAGGGTTTACAAACACTACCAACACCCACAAATGCCTTTTACTCAATCATAACTGTGATTGTCCATAAGACTGCCTTAACAGGATAGTCATCTTAAAGGGATTAAAAACTATTGATTTACCCTAAACCAAGCTAGAACAGTCTCTCAATACCATCTACCAACCATTTAAACCATTTATGGCCATGATGGACTCATACAAAAAAATTCAAAACTCCTTAAAACATCACAGAGCATTGATTTTACCAGTCTTTTCATTATTTACAGTCTGAGGGCTTTGTGATACTTGCCCCTAACCACCTCTTCTGACTCTACAACCTTGGAATCTTTTAATACACATAAAAAACTTGCTTCATACTACTTTATAGGGAGATCCACCAAAGACATAAAGAGAAATACAATCTTAAAAGGTCATTGTTACCCTATAACAGGGTTTTGACTGTCTTTTGACAGTTTTCAGAAAATCCTCAATATCTAATACAAAATAACATCAAACTGCATGAAATAAAGTGTTTCAGGAAGGTGATTGATTAGTGCACCATTTTCCATCAATTAGACACACAACCATGTCCGTACAAGTCCGTACAGCATCAGAAAATAGTCAATTTCTGTTGAAATACATGAAAATAGTGTTTTCTCTATTGATCAAAACCTACTAATCAACCACCCACAAATTTTGTGAAGATTACAAAGCCTTTTAAAGGCATTTCAACATGTCTTTTCAGTTTCCAACCTCTTAGGAACGAACTAGAACAAGGTGACCCTTCACCTTCTTTAGGAATTTTACATTTTGAAAGATACATTTTTAGGGATTTTCCATTTATTATGACAACTTGTTATAAGACTTAAACATTAGACCCCTCCTAGGATCTTAACACATGAAAGATGACTTGATGGACCTCAAATCATTACAAATTTAACCAAAAATTAAAGATTTGTCTAGGACAACTTTGATTTGTCAAGGTGCTCCTACACCATCCCCCTTAGCTAGATTCCACATTTTTCACTGCTACTCACTCCCCCTTTGACATCAATGGCAAAGGGTAGAATCTACACACCAAAATTCCCAAAAATCCAACTATACTTAGCCACATAAGTATATATACATGTTATACTTACATATATTGAAGTATATTTGCAAAAGTTGTCTTCAACTGGACAAATTATGTTGCCCAACTCTGCTTCATCCTGTCCAAAATTGAGATGTGACCAATCAACAGGAATGCCAAAGCCTCTGCCCTCTTTAGATTTGTTGGATCACTAGTCCGGGCTGTGGTCTAAGAATCAATTAGGGCCGAATGCATGGCCTCTAATTTAGGGATAATTATCCCTCTAAGTTCACTTGACCTGCTTATTCTATTTTTCTTCTCCTTCTCAAGCTTCTTTATTTCATTTATGACTGCAATAGTCTGACACTCTTGATTTATTAAGGAAGAGGTGAGAGGATCAAAACTTTGAGATAAACTTGATAGTTTTCTCTCTTGTTCTTCCACCTTCTTGGTGATGTCTGCTGTTACGGTGGACCAAGATAGACAAAATTTGTATAGATCTCCACCATCTTTAAGAGCATTCTCTAGGCTCTTTATTCCAATATCCAGATTTCTCCTATCATTTGTTATTAGCCCTTGAATTTCAGAGAATCTCTTATCCAAAAACTCCTTCCAGACCTTTGCTTCATCTAACTTCTCTAAGGAATCAAAATGTGTATTAACATAATTTACAAGAGATTTTAGATTACCAGATGAGGGGGTCAAAAGATCCTTCTGGAAGGATAGCATGATCTTCTCCAATACCCTGGATGCAATTTCTATTAGCTCACAGTCTTCCATGTGAGACTTTAGAAGTTTTTCTTTTGCCTTTGCTTGAGAAAAGGATGCTATCTTCATTGTTTGAACCGGGGAGAGGGAATCAAAGTTGAATGGTCCTTGAAGTAGCTCTGGTTCATCTAATTCCATCATTTCTTTTGTCAGAAAGTCTTTGACTGCTTATGTAGTGTCTCTTGCTGAAGACAGAGTTTTCTTCCCTTCTTCAGCCTCAGAACTGTCTCCTAGAGTCTTCTCTATTTGATCTTCTTCTCTTCCCTTCACCTCTTCTTCTTGACTTATTTTCTCCTCTATCCTTTCTTCTCCTTTAGGTTCGGAGTCTGCTGGGGAATCTGGATGAGAGATATTTACTTCTTTATGGACTTCCTCTTCCAGAGCAAAGGAATCCAAATTCATAGTTCTTTCCGCACTTATCTCCTTTGGATCTTCTGCATTTTTCTCAGTAGGTTCATCATCTAAGTCCTCTATAATAGGAATATTGAATCTTTTATAGGCATTCCAGAGGATGTCTTCAGTCTCTTTAGCCACCTGATCAGTCTCTTCGAGCATAAGCTTATTCATTCTGGCTTTGCTCTGGAACTCATCCTTGCAATCTTTGAAGATCATGCTCATTTTCTTTGGAGTGATGGAGGGATAGAGCTAAATAGCTATCTATCCCTGGATCTCTAGGTCCTTTGCCTTGGCATTGTTCTTTCTTATTTCAAGCTCCTTCTCTAGGCTTTTGGGAATTAAGGAGATGATTTCAATGAATGCTTTGTTGTAGATGTTTAGATACCTGTCTATAGCTTCTTGCAGGATCTTCTGATCAGCTTCACTATAATCATCATAAAACTTAGTCATTGGTTTCAGGTTCCCATCCACAGTGACTGATTTGATGATATCATCAATGTAGAGAGTGGGCCTTTCAATGAATTCTTCTGCCTCTTCTTCCTTGTTATGACCAGTAGAGGGTTCACTGGATGTTTTCTTCTTCTTCTTCATTGTCTTGATCTCCTCATCAGATTCTGTCTCTTCATCATCCTTCTGACTGATGTAAGACCTTGTGGCCTTTGTCTTAGTTCTCTTCTCTCCCTTTCCGAATGTCCTAACTTCCAGTTTTGATGCTTTTTAACTCTTAGAGGTGGCAGGCCCAGAGCTCTTGGAGGATCTGGTCTGGGAGGGGGCTTGCACCAGAGCACTTTCGTTTTCAGTTTCTTGCCTTTCTTTCTCTGCCCTTTCCATCTTCTCTCTGTTTGCATCAAGTGCCTCCTTTGAAATTCCATGCCTCTTGGAGAATTCTTCTACTTCCCTCCTTACTTTTCTCTTGATCTCAGGCTGTCTTAGTTCAACATGAACTTTTACACTCAGCTCTTGGTAGGTTCCAAACCTTTCTGCCTTAGGGTCCTTGGGCTGACTCAGCAGATGTTGGATATGCAGTTCTAGGATTTTCTCATCAACCTCATACCCCATTGGCATGATCCATACTATTCTTGGTTCCACTGCCTCCATTAGGCATTGATCAGTGTCTACCATAAAGCACACTGTATCCTTGTATTTTTCAACTAGAGATTGAGGGATTCTTTCTCTGGCCTGCATCATGCTTTGGAGGTTTTTTCAGTAACCCCACAGTGCTGTCTTTTGTGCCTTAGCATCACCAAGCCCATGCAAGTAATCTTTGATTTGAATGGCAACAGGTTTGTCATTTTACCACATCCAACCACTAGTTCCGAGTAGTTCATTCATATAGTAGAAGAATGGGCAAAGTATCAAGCCACCATACTTGAATGAATTCTTTTTATCCTTCTTTATTTTCTGTAAATTCTCTAACAGTTGGTTCAAGAGAAGCTCACAAAGATCATAGTCAACATTTTCTCTTAGCATCTGATAAACAGTGTAAATTACAGTTTCGGGTATTGAATTTTCCCTGCTGGAGTGATATATCTTGTAACCAATTATCATGGAGGCAAACTTGATATCCGAATTAGTGATATCTTCTATTGTCATTGCTCTCTTGTCAAATTTTGATCCGGTAGCCTCACTCATAGTTTGGTTTTTAACCGATTTGAGAATAGGTAACCCACCGGATGAGTGCAATCCGGTTACCACCCTAATTGCATCCTTGGTTATCTTGAATGGCTTCATTAACCACATAAAGTTGTCATGCATTCTGCTCAGAACATATCGGACCCAATCATCTTTAGCAAAATAGGGGAAATGAATGTAATGTCCAAAATGCTTATCCCGGATGGCCTTGTACTAAGCTTTGAGTTCAAATGATTCATCTATCAGTTCCTTGTGGTAAATATCCATCAGCTTGGATTCCCCAAAATCTTCAATGTTTGTGTGTATGTAAACCCTAACGTCTTCTACATGCAAAACTCCATGTGGAATGCTAGAAAATGTGCCTAAGGGATCAACTTCCAGAGATTTGTAGGGGTGTTTCTTTTTACACCTTTAGGGTTCACGAAATGAGCCGGATAGGATTGCTGGATGAATTGACTTTTGCAGTTGATCTTTGAGAGGTTTGAGGCAATTTTGTTATAGATCTCCTTCTCTCTTCTTCTCAAATGTAAATGTGTAAATGTTCAATAGGAGAACCCTTATATCTCTGTGCAAACCCTAATTCCACATTGCAATAAATGCGCAACTTAAGTCATTCTGGTTACCTTGTTCTCCTTGTTCTGAGAAAGATCTTTCCTGGATCACTGAGATGCACCTAGAGTTATTCTTGGTGATTATTGACAATCTATCTTCTTTTCTCCAATTATTTCATTTATCCACAGATCAAGATTTCTCAAATTTGAATCATATCAGATCTAACTGTGAAAATTCTACTTCTTATTGGATGACTGTTAAGTCGAATTAATCTTGGAAGATTAACCTCTTCTAAACTTCTTACAGATCTTCCATATCTTTACCAAGGATTAATTAGATGTTTCTCTGAGAACCCTTTCATCCGCAACTTTCCTTGTGCCAATTTCAAGCACCAATTAATCTGGCTGGGGGAAATTGTTTTCCTTTTTGACTCCCCCTAAGCCAGAGGTCATCTTATTTAGTTTCTGAAAGGAATATCAGCACCAGATTCTAGTATGGATCCATCCCCAACATTTTATGTACTTCTCTTTACCCAAATCTTGTTCATCTCGCTTTGAATTTCATCTGCATTCACTTTTCCTTTTCCTTTGCCTTGATTTTGATTATGATGCACCGGACCCCTTTTATCCTGATTCTTACTTCTGCAGAATTTGGCAATATGACCGGATCTATTGCAATTGTAGAAAACAACATTTCATTGCAGATTTGACTGATATCCTCTTGATCTGCATTGATTAGCCATATGTCCCATTCTATTGCATGCAAAGCATCTACCATTGAATGAATTGTTCATTTGCATATTTCTACATTCTTGAGATTTGTGACCATACCTTTTGCAGTTAAAACACTGTCCGGAGAAGGATGAATTAGTCTGATTCATTCTTCTTCTACACTGATTTGCTTTATGACCAAAGTTATTGCAATTGTGGCAGTATCCATTAAAGGATGGATATCTTTGAGCATTTGGTTGCCTTACCGGAGGTCTTCTAGGCTTGTTCCTTGGATTTCCTAATCTAGAGTTCTTCTGACCGGATCCGGAGCTTTCCCCTTTTTCATACCCTAAGCCTTGCTTGTCATCTACCCTCTTTTGGCTTTCAAGAAGAACTTCAAGTTGAGTAGAGCTTATCTTAAATTTCCCTTTGTATTCATTTGTTGTTTGAAGATCCCTTTTAAGAATGTCTATCTGATTCTCAAGTTGTTCTTCATTGTCTCTAGCTTCTTCAAGATCAGATTCCAGATGCCTGATTATTCTGTCCATTTTGTGGTAGTCTTCTGACTTCTCCTTGAGAGATTGTTTTATATTATCTTCACTTTTTCTTTTCTCTTCAATTTCTTGGGTGAATTTCATAACTCTTGATTCCATTTCATGTCTTACCATAATGACCTCTTTTGATAACTTCTCACATAACTTAGTTTTCTCATTCAGATCTTCATTAGTATCATTGGCTTCATTTTGACTTGTTAATTGTTGAAGAAGTTCCTTTCTTTTCTTCATTAAGATACTTAGTTTTTCTTTGAGTTCATTTATGAAATCATCAGCTTGTCTGAGTCTTTCCCTCAGGTCATTGACTTCAGAGTGAGATTGATCAAGATCATCTAGGGCAGGCTAAAGTTGTTCCCTCATACCATACATATCCATTGAGATTCCCAGATCTTCCTCAAGCTATTAGGATCTGTTAGAAGGAACTTGGCTCTGATACCAATTGTTGATAGATGAGAGGGGGGGTGAATCGGTTATCTTGATTATTTGACTTTCTTTTCTTCTTTAACAATTAGTGCAATATCAAATCATATAAGCAAACATAATCATGGAAGCAGAAAGAAACTCAACACACATGACACAATATTTTTGACATGGAAAACCTTGTTAAGGGAAAAACCACGGGGTGATTAACCCAAGATTGTATTCTCTGTTAAAAGAATAAGGTAGTACAAAATGGCACTTGCCAATTAGGGCTCACTACCCGAGCACACTGCTCACAAGAGGCTCACTGCCTACAATAGTTTATAGAAGGAAACTAGGTACTTGAACTAATGAGAAGCATCCACATATGCTTAGGTTCAGTTCCGGTTAAGCTCAATATACTGATCTACTGCACTTCATTCTTCCTCTGCCTTAGTGCTACTATTCTGTCACATACCGGACCTCTATTTCTATTTCCACACTGTTCTCTACTTTTCTTCGCACTACTCAATACACCACACACACCTTCATACCAAAATCAATCTGGTATATATATCCGCATCAATGATTTCAATCATCTTTCTAGTCAGCATCCGGAGAACTCAAGATATTTCCAAACTCTGGTCTGTCAGCTGAATCCATGCTTACTAAGTGATGCGTATCAAACAGATAGTCATAGAAGTCATCAATCATGTTGGCCAATCATGAATGATACCTTAAGAACCTTGATTACCATCAATATCTTATCCAGATTAAGGTTTGATGCTCTACTGGTCAGTTCTTCCTCTGTCTACTTTGCCAAACAGGAACCCAATACTTAGGTGCTCATATCTCTTCACTCTTTCATCACCGGAGGCTCAATCCCTGGAATCTATCGGTCAAGGTACTCCTCTTGACTTCCCCAAGTCCACACTTTACAAAGATACTTCCTCTAAGAGATCCGGACCTGATTGTCAGACCTTGCTGCATGCTTTGTTCTTAGTTACCAGACCAAAATACTCTTCAATCTGACTTTCGGTATAGACACACCATGTCCTGCGGATGTGTGGGATGAACTTTTTGCCATCAATGAAAACACTCATGAAGCCACATAGTGTCTCTTGCCAACATCCTCTTGGCGACAAGGTGACAACAGAAGCAAAATAAGATTTTGAAGTTTTTTGAAGAGAGCTCAATGAGAGCTTTGATGAGCATTTTGGCTTGATGTGAATAGCGTATGGATGTGTGATGAGATTTATATAAAATTTAGATTCAATGCAACAAACAAAACAAAAGGGCTCCCATGTCTTGTATGAGCATGAGAATGCTTGATGTGGAGAACAATAACTTGCAAGAGTTGTGTGCACAAATGAAATTGCCTCCTCAAAAGGGGAGCTTTGAAACTATGTAATAATTAAATCTTTGAAGATTTGGAAAACTAAAGAAAGAAATGAAGAAAGAGGCTCAAAGGCCTGTGAAGAAGCTTGTGAAGAAGGGAAAAGCATATTCCAACTTTTCAACTTGAAAAATAATGAAGAGGTGAGGGGTATGTTGCAAGTATGTGCCTAATCGGTGTTGTCATTGATGTCAACATATTCTTGTTGTCATTGGTGTCAACTATGTTCTATTCTATTATTTGTTTAGAAGCTTTGTATGTTGAGGATATTGAGAAAATTGGCCCCTCTAGAAGATACAAGTGAGTTACAGTGAAGTGCAATATAGACAGTGAGTTGTATGCTGAAAAACAATCCAGTAGTTTACTCCGCATTTCTTGCTTCTTGAAGATCTTTGCCTACAGATTGGAAGTTATTTAAAGGGATGTTTGAAGATGCTAAATATTGAGTTTGAGTCTGGCATGAAGAATTGAGAGAGTGGCATTCACCAGAGTAAAACCTACTTTCTCTGATTATTGTCTGGTGACAGGGAGAAAGTATTTGGCTCTGCATTCCTCCGCAATAAAGTAGTTTTCTCTGCAGTTCTAGAGGGAATTCTGAGATGACAATAAGTGCCTACAAATGCAGTGGTTCATGTTTTGGTGGTCAGCAAGCTTTCTTTTATGACAGTTGAAGACAGTGAAGTTCATGTGTTACGGTGAGAAGATTCCTATGGATAAAGTGGTTAAGTTTTGTGTGGTTGCTCCTAATGATTATAACATGCTTGTGGGTGCCTCCTAATCATGTTACTATCTTGACATTGGTCCACGTTAAAGAATTGAGATCATGTTTGAAGATTGTTCCCAGATAGTGTAACATGTAACCAGTCTTAGCCGACCTAGTTAATTCTAGTTATTGCGGAGATTCCTTGAAGATTGTGGAAGCATGTTGTGGCATGGAAGATCGTGTTTGAGTCCCAGCTAAGGCATGGCATGATCCGCATACATATTTACTTCATTTCCTTTGCATAATATTGTAATAGTTCAGGACCTATTTTGTAAATGTTTGTAATGCCGACCTTGGAGATTGTTCCAATGGTTGATGATTGTAATGCCAATCTTGATGATCATTCCAAGGTTGATGAAGTGTATAAATACTTGTAGTTGAGTCATGGAAAAGATGTCCTTGTGCGAAGATGGGAAGATAAGGAAAGGAAGTGGAAAGGCAGAGCATGACAAAGTAGAGGACCCATTGTACTTCAATGTATTAATCTCAAACATGAAGAAGATGTTGATCATGGCAGTGAGCCGCTAGTAGGGTTTAACAGCCCTTATTGTAATCTTTCTACGTTTAGGGTTGAGGCAGTGAACTTGCTAGACCTATCTATACTTCATGGTAGTGAGCCAGTATGTTCCAGGCCCGTGGAGTGACCAAGATTGAACATCATTTTTCAAAGATTACAATATATCTTGAGAGCTAATCCTCTTCGTGGTTTTTTCCCACCTTGGGGTTTTCCACATAAAAATCTAGTGTCTCTTGTGTATAATGTTGCATCTGTGTTTAAGTTTTTGATTTCATGCATTCATTGTTAAATCATAATATTTGTGGATAAGTGATTGATGTTCAAATGAATAAGTGTTTAAGTTTTTGTGACAACTAATTCACCCCCCTCTCAGTTGTCTGACACATTTCAACAATTGGTATCAGAGCCAAGTTCCTTTGGAAAGAGTCTATGTGGGGCCTTCCTTTTTCATTTCTGTTCATGTGACTATTTACCTTACTATTGCTAATACTTTATACTTGTGGGACTGTTGATCCTGGATTCCCAAACTTTTAGAATTTATTATGTTAAAGGAAAACTAATTGGGTGATGTTAGATAGATGTTTATTTTATAGGAAAACTAATTGGGTGATGTTAGATAGATGTTTATATTATAGGAAAACTAATTGGGTGATGTTAGATAGATGCTTGTATTAAGAGAAAACAAATTGGGTGATGTTAGATAGATGTTTATATTATAGGAAAACTAATTGGGTGATGTTAGATAGATGCTCTATATTAAAGGAAAACTAATTGGGTGATGTTAGTTAGAAAATTGTAATGTGAATTCCTTTATGCTTAAGAGAACTTGTGATATCTTATACGAGTGCAAGTTTTTAATTTGCTTTGGCTATGTTATTGATATGTGGAATTAACTTTGCAACTAAGTGCGTAGGTATTTCTAACCAACCACAGATACTGGAGATCATCCCACACTTGATGTTGTAATCCTTTGTGAAGCTGATCTGGTTCCACGAGGAACCAAGATCAACTCTATGTATGATGAAATGTTGTAATGTTAATTTGCATAAGGTTAATTGGATTGAGTCTACCCTCTTTTAATTTGAATTATGATATGTGTTGTAAGAATTGTCTTTAAACTTTATTTTTAAATTTTAAATTTTTGGAGACCCTTTTCATGTGTTTTAACTTGACCCTGGGTGCCCTAACTAGGCCAAACTTGACCCTGGGTTATACCCCATGGCTCTAGGGTCCCTTTTGACTTGGGTAACCCTTGGTAAACCTCCATATGGTCACCTTAACTTCACACTAAAGTTAAGTGACGAATTTGGAGGCATGGGAGGGATAGGATGAGTGGTACCAACACTCCAACCCATCCCTTTTCATTTCCCAAGGTTAGAGATGACCCCAAGACCCACCAATTGTGGAGGACTTGACTTCAAGTCTCTCTCACAATTGGTGAGAGTACTCATGGAGTTGTGTGGTCCTTCTCGAGAGGAAAGGAAGGGGACACATGTGTCACCCTTTCCCTCTTTAACTCCTCTTTTCTCTCCCATATGTTGGAGAGAGGACATGGGGTAAGGGTGAGGAAGACTTTGGGGATGGGTGAGTGACATGTGTCAACACCCATCCCTTGGGACATGCTAGTGGTTGGGAGGAAGAGTGAGGAGGTGACAAGTGTCACCTCCCCATTCCTCTAAGCTCATGGAATGGGCTTATTTTAATCCCACTTGGGATAAGGTGGGGGTTTTTTGAATTTTAGAGAATTTTTATTGTTTTGAAATTGAATTTGGAGAGAAGAATAGAGGGATTTTGGTGGCTTATGTTGGAGGAGATTTTGGAGGAGCTCTACATCAACTTCTTCCATAATAGGGCTTCTAAAGGTTGGTTTTCAAGGCTAAGGCCTTCCCCTTGTATTTCAATTTGCTTTCATACTGAATGTATGAGATGTATTTTTGCTTGTGTTGTATTTTGTTATTGTGGGGAATAATTAGTAGGGTGTTGTAAGAGCCTCTCCCACTTGGGAGAAAATGCTCAACAAGTGTGGGGTAGGGGAGGAGTGATCCTCCTCGAGGTCATTACCATGTTTTGGGATGTTGAAAACCTTGAGGGCATTTTATGTGATTTTGAGCAATTTGTTATATGGCTTGAGAGCCAAAATATGAATACTTTTGGAAATTTTGTTAAACATGTTGGCTTGAGGCCATAAGAGAAATTGTGTTGAGAAATTTTGAAGGAGTGGCACTCTTGAGTTGAGTGTGTCCACTCTCCTACCCCTTTGAAACTCACCTTAGTTGAGTTGTGTGTTGTAAATATCCATGGGTGTAATATTGTGTTTTGGGATGTTTGTGTGTCTTGTTGTGAAGTGGATATGAGTTCCCTAGGTGTGTGGATGACCTCCCTAGTTCGGGGGTGACCCTCTTGCGGGTCTACGGTAGGGAGGAGAGCAAGATGTGTGGTGTTTCTTTCCCTTGTGTGATATGCAGGTTTCATGGAGCTTAGTGTGAAGTTGAAGAATTTTCTTGTCTTGGAAAATATTTTATTTTCCTTTACTCTTAAAGCTCTTGAGGAGAGCTTGGTCTTATTAAGAACTTCATCCTTGTTGATTTTCAAAGAGGAGGAATCCTCTCTCTTGTTGTAAAATTGTGTATCTAAAGTTGTGAGAAAGCCTCTTCATTGTATTGATAGTTGAAAATTGTTGATTTAAATTTTATCATTTAAGTAATGATGAAGGAAGGAAATTTGTTTTTAAAAAGGATATTGCTTGTATATAATTTTCAATACTTCTATTAACAAAGTTGAGACTTTGTTGTTATTATGGCAAATAAGAAAGTTATAAAATTGTTATTTTGATAAGAGGGCTAATTAGATGTTGTCAATTTTTTTTGAGAATCTAATTAATTGAAAATGTTCTTTCCTTATATGTGTAAATTTTAGTCATGCAAGAAACAAACTTGTAAAAAAAAGAGTTCTTCCTTGCATTAGAAATGATAAAAGAAAAATATGTTGCATATTTTACAAATTTGCTTAAAATAGAATATCTATGAATATTTAGAAGGAAAGTTAAAGTTAAAAATATATATATAGTTATATTTAAGTGTGTGTTTTAAATGAATGTATTTACCAGGATTAAAATGAAAAAAAAAAAATTAATTTTTGTATTTTGCTTATAATACTTGTGAATCCTTTTACGAAATATATATATATATAAAATAAATTCTATTATATTAAACAAACTGTGTTTAAAATAGGACTGTGAAAACATTCTGTGTATATATCATACATATATATATATATATATATATAAATCTCATTGAATGACTTATAACAAAAAAAAATGGATGCCAAATTAAATAGTGGAGCAGCTGTTGAATTTATATAGTCCGCGAGTTGCAAGTATTAAAAACTGTTACATTTGGTGGGGGTTCAAACCCCCACCATTGCCATTGAAAAAGGGTGTGGGAAGGGGACGGAGCCCCCACCCACACCCCACTAAGTGGGATGTGGGTGGGGGCTCCGCCCCTTCCCCACACCCCTGATAACTCAAAACCCCCACGGCCTCTGTTTTCCCACCGCTACGTCACCACACTTCCGACCCTCATACTCCGCAGGCCTTGTTTCCCCCACGCAGCCTCTGCTCCCCCTTCACCGCTCCCTGCGGCCTTCGTACCACCCTCGCCATACACCTCAGCTCCACCCCTCTGTAACACATCCACTGTGGGTTCCTCTACCTCCTGCCTCCCTCTGCCCGCGACCTCCACCTGCAACCTCCTCCATGCCGCCACTGCCCTCTATTGACCCTCCATAAGCCAAACGAAAATATGTTAGGGTTTCAATGTGATTCAAAAAAATATATATGGGAATAAAACAATATTCATTTGTATATATCAAGGAAGCCAAATATTGTAGCACAATAAAATATAAATGTATATATATATATATATATGATATTTTAAAAAAAAATATGATTCATTAAAAGCAATATATATATATATATATATATATATATATTTATAAATTCACTATCCTTGTAAAAGAAAACTTAGTGATATAATACATAGCATATATATATGTGTGTGTGTGTATTTATATCTTCTTAAATAAATTAAGCCATCATATGCATTTCATATGTGGCCATTTAAACTCAACCTGTAAATTGAGTAAATGCCAAATTGAGAAAATGAGAGAAAAAAGAGAAAGAAAGATAAAAGTGAAAACAAAGAGGAGAAAATGCACGACCTTTCTAGAATAGGGTTAAGAGTACTAATTAAGATTTAACATTTTGTTAATCCTGAATTGGGGGTAATTTAATTAACAAAATTAATTCAAACATTGAATTAAACCTAGAGCAGAAACCTAGTGGACTTCATCAAACGAAGTTAGTAAGTCCTGTTTACGTGATCTGATCTACCAAGAAATTAGGAATAATGTAAAGGATGCAGTGATAACTCTGATTGATAGAGATTTGATCTACCAAGAAATTAGGAATAATGTAAAGGATGTAGTGATAACTCTGATTGATAGAAAACGTGAAGGAGAGCAGATAAATCATAAAACCTTGAAAACAGGAAGGAGAACAAATATTTGGGCTTTGTTGAAAATGCTAAAATTAGAAGGAGAACAAATTAATATTAAAACTCAAAAAATAGGAAGGACAACAAATGATCGTGCTTTGTTGACAAATGTTCAATCAACTTAATCAACTGTATGAGAGAGATGTAAGAAATTTATTAACCCAAATTAGGAAACCTCTTGATCAGATTAGTGTTAGTACAGTAAACCCTACTCACGCCAGTGAGGCGTTATGCTGCCAGAATTTCCTGGAATATAGAGTTTGGTTAGTTTAGTAAAGTTGAACCCTATTAAGCGACGTTAACCGCATCGCGATGACCCCCTTGTTGGCCTTCTTGCGATTGGTATGCGCACGTGTGTGTATTACCCCGCTTCCAACTGTTATGTTTGCGCATTAAGTGCACACCACCAAGCATGCTTGCGCATGTGAGGGGGTTTCTTGGGAAACGTGGAAATTTTTTTGATGTTTCATGTCATGACCACATGTCAAATGTGGACATGACACGTGTGATGCATGTCGTGACCACACGGGAAATGTGGGCATGACAGTCTAGCAACTCGAAGAAGATCCTAAATGGAGTCAAGAGGAAAACAGGTACTCATCATTGCACCCGAATGCCCATCAAAAATTATCAATGAAAGATTGTCTAAGGAAGCAAATGTTAATCATCAAAGATGTTCTGAAGTATGCACTAGTGATGAAGTCATGTTTCAAAGTGAAAACTGTTGGGTTATTGATAGTAGATATTCGAACCACATGACTGGAGACAAGAGTAAGTTTGCAAGTCTGGAAGGATGTGATGAAGGGCTAGTTACGTTTGGAGATGACTACACTGCTAAAATTTGTGGAATAGGATCAATCAATTTTGGCAACAGACAAATTTTTGAAGATGTTCTTTATGTAAAGAATTTGAAAAAAAACCTCTTAAGTGTTGGATAGTTATGCAAAAAGGGTTTTAAGTTTGTGTTTGAGAATGATTCCATTGAAATCAAAGAAAAGTCTAGAGCTACAATAGCAATTGGAAAAAGAATAGAAGAGAATCTCTATCATCTCAAAAAAAGTGACTTTCTTGGGTTCACATCTCAAACCAATGAAAGCTGGGTCTGGCATAGAAGACTTTGTCATACAAATCTTGACGATTTAATAAAAACAAACTTAGTTCAAATTGTGAAGGACCTACTAGAAATTGATTACTCGAACAACATCACTTGCAAAAAATGTCAAATACTGTCAAGAAAAATATTGCAGGATAAAGAAAGATCTTCCACTGGACGATTGGAATCGATTCATACAAGCTTTTGTGGTCCTACAAGAATACCAAGCCTCCATGATGATAGGTACTTTATGTTTTTTTTATGACTTTTC
Source organism: Cunninghamia lanceolata (assembly GCA_027924645.1). Classification (NCBI taxonomy): domain Eukaryota; kingdom Viridiplantae; phylum Streptophyta; class Pinopsida; order Cupressales; family Cupressaceae; genus Cunninghamia; species Cunninghamia lanceolata. The sequence goes on from BSBN01000404.1 coordinate 7,372,630, forward strand.
TAGAATGACTTGGGTCAGTTTTTTAAAGGATAAATCACAGATTCTAGATACACTCAAAGTTTTTAAAGAAATGGTTGAAAATGAGCTAAGCATGAAAATCAAAAGTCTGAGAATTCACAAAGAAGAAGAGCTCACATCCAATGATTTCAATATGTTTTGTGAAACCTATGGGATAGAAAAATAGCTCTTTGCAAAAAATAGGACAATGGAAGAAGCAAGTAGAACTATTCAGGAAACTGCAAAATTAATGATGGAAGAAGCAAATTTGCCAGATACATTTTGGAAGGAGGCAATTCAAACCACTGTCTATACATTAAACAGAGTTCAGGTAAAAACCAAAGAGGTAAAGATGCCCTTTGAGTTGTGGTATGGATCAATACCTACTGTGAAATATTTCAAAATTTTTGGAAGCAAATGCCTTATTAAAATGGAAAAGGACAATGCTAAGTATGAGGAAGGCATTTTTCTTGGACATTCATCTTGGACCAAAGCTTACCTTTGTTACAATAATAGATTGGGAAGGACTGTTGAAAGTACAAATGTCAAAGTTAATGAGAACATTCAAAAGTACTCCCACTCAATCAATGAGGATCTGCAAAATGAAGCACAAGAAGGTTCCTAGACCATCAATGACAAAACAAAGTGTGATGTGGAAGGACACAGAGCTTCTGTGAATCAAATGAATCTACGCTTGATTGCCAGTATTGACAGTAACAATTCCAAAACTGTACTTGAAAATCTTGAGAAATCAGAAGAAGAAAAGATGGATTTAAAGGGAAATATAACAGAAGCAAATGATTACATCAAAGAGTTGAGAAAGAAAATTAGGTAGCTTCAGCAAAAACTAAAAGAGGACAATGAAGAAAAAGCAAAAATTGAGGAATGTCTGAAAGACAAAACTAAAGACTGCATAAAGCTTGAAGAGGAAGTTATGGATCTGAAAACTGATCTAAAACATGCATGGGCTCAATGAGATCAATTCAATGTGAGTGTTGCCAGATATGATAGACTAATGGCAAGTTAGAAAAATATTGATGACAAAGAAAGCATGAGACTTGAAAAAGATAAAGGTTCTAGAGCAGGTCAAGAAGAGAATGCTAAGGAAAAGGACAAAAGTAAACAGGTTCAAGATCAAAGAAATAGACCTATAAGACCATCAGTCAGGCAACCAAATGATCAAAGGTACCTATCCTTCAAAGGTTATTTTAATTCATGTAACATGTTTGGTCACAAGTCTACTTAGTGTAGAATCAGGATGAATCAAAATGTTCCATCATTCTCTAGTCAGTGTTTCACATGCAATAAAATTGGTCATAAAGTTGTTGAATGCAGAAGTAAAGTAAGTCATAATTCTATTAGGTGCTATGCATGCCATAAAATGGGACACAGGGCTAATGAGTGTAGAACTCAAGTGAGAAAAGGCTATGGCACAAATAAGACAATTGAATCTTTTAGTGGCTACTGTTATATATGCAATGATTTTGAGCATAAGGCCAACCTATGTAGGTCAAGGATGAATGGAAGAAACAATGGTCAGAAAAATACTATTTGCTTCAATTGTAACAAACCTGGACATTTTGCAAAATTCTACAGAAGTAAGAACATGAAGAAGGATAATCAATCAAAATTGGGGAAACTAGTGGAAAAAGAGATGAACAAGGTTTGGGTCAGGAAGGGAGTAAATAAAGCGAGAGATGAGTCTGCACCAGACTCTAGAACAGATACTTCCTCTAGGAAGTAAATTGTGGACTGTGAATCAGGGGGAGCCATATTGAAAATTCTAAATCCCCTAGCTAGATAGTCAGTACTGAGATTTGGCACAAAGATATGTTATGATAGATCGCTTGAAAGGATTCTGGTTTAGAAGTCTAAAAAGACTAAGTATGAGCAGTATGCAAAGTAAGTGACGGAGATTGGGTCAGTATGTCTCTACAGTTGAAAATCATTATATGTGGTTCAGGTATGTTGTTCATAAACACTTGGTAAACATATTTTCCAAGAAGTCACATTGTGAATTGTCCAAGTCCTGATGAATAAAGTTAAGTCAAGGATAGTGTGCAGCACCAGAGTACAAGGGTTCACATTTCTCCACTGTTGCATATTTTGTTTTGTAGTTCTAAAGGTATGTTAAGAGGTCAATGATGAATGTTGGATATGAATTCTAGAGCCTCATATGGTCTGCATTGGGAGTTATGATGTGATAGATGAATTGGTCACACATGCACTTAAGGGAAAGGCTGATAGGTCATGAATTTTGGCAAGGTGAAGAAGACATTGTTTTAGCTACTAATGGGGAACTGATAGCTATGATTGATGTTTAGGGAAAGATGTAGGAGAAAAGCTATAGACAAGTGTTGATCTATGGAAATACATTGTTCTCATAAGTTGTCATGAAAGTTGATAAAAGATGGAATATCAAGTTAGATGTCATCAAGTCTAAGGCTCTGAGAAGACAAGATATACACATGAAGGTCCTAATATGAACTAAATATAGTCTGTTGTGTACTACTAAGAGGGAGTATTCAGACCAACAAAAAGAAAAAGGTGTAGCAGTGCAAGCATAAATCAAAGATGGTTGCTGAAGACGAGGATTATGACGTTATCTCCCAGGGGAAGCAAATAGATAATGCCAATATGAGTTTTTAATAGAGAGAAGTAAGTGTTGCAGTGTTACTAATAGAGGAAATAGTGCAATAGCAAAAAGATCTGAATAACTAAAGAAGGAAAGAAGTTCATGAGAAAGACCAAAGTTGCAGTCAGAGAAAGCATCAAGTAAGGGGGTGTAGTCAGATGGAAAGAGTTCAGAAGAAATTTTGGTTCAGAAGCAGCAGATTGCAAGTATGTGCCCTTTGCCATTGATGTCAAAGGGGGAGAGAAGTCATGTGAAAAACTTAGAAAGAAAAAGAGTGCAGATGTGTAAAGAGATAGGGGGAGAATCTTGTCTTGATGGCTGTTGCATTTTTTCACATCATATGTTGCCATCAATGACAAAGGGGGAGATTGTTGCAAGTATGTGCCTAATCGGTGTTGTCATTGATGTCAACATATCCGTGTTTTCATTTGTATCAACTATGTTCTGTTCTATTACTTGTTTAGAAGCTTTGTATGTTAAGGATATTGAGAAAATTGGCCCCTCCAGAAGATACAAGTAAGTTACAGTGAAGTGCAGTATAGATAGTGAGTTGTATGCTAAAAAATAGTCTGGTAGATTAATCTGCATTCCTGCTACTTGAAGATCTTTGTCTGTGGATTGGAAGTTATTTAAAGGGATGTCTGAAGATGCTAAATCTTGAGTTTGAGCCTCCAGTATGAAGAATTGAGAGAGTGGCATTCACTAGAGTAAAACCTGCTTACTTTGATTATTGTTTAGTGACAAGGAGAAAGTATTTGGCTCTACATTCCTCTGTAATAAAGTAATTTTCTCTATGGTTCTAGAGGGAAGTCTAGTTTGATGATAAGTTCCTACAAATGTAGTGGTTCATGTTTTGGTGGTCCGCAAGCTATCTTTCTTTTATGACAGTTGAAGACAGTGAAGTTCATGTGTTCCAGTGAGAAGATTCCTATGGATAAAGTGGTTAAGGTTTGTGCGGTTGCTCTTGATGATTATAACATGCTTGTGGATGCCTCCTAATCATGTTCCTATATTGATATTGGTCTGCGTTAAGGAATTGAGATCATGTTTGAAGATTGTTCCCAGATAGTGTAATGTGTAACCAGTCTTAGTCGACCTGGTTAATTCTAGTTATCGCGGAGATTCCTTGAAGATTGTGGAAGCATTTTGTGGCATGGAAGATCATCTTTAAATCCTAGCTAAGGCGTGGCATGATCCTCATACATCTTTACTTCATTTCCTTTGCATAATATTGTAATAGGTCAGGACCTATTTTGTAAATGTTTGTAATGCTGACCTTGGAGATTGTTCCAATGGTTGATGATTGTAATGCCAATCTTGATGATCATTCCAAGGTTGATGAAGTGTATAAATACTTGTAGTTGAGTCGTGGAAAAGATGTCCTTGTGTGAAGATGGGAAGATAAGGAAAGGAAGTGGAAAGGTAGAGTAGGACAAAGCAAAGGACCCATTGTACTTTAATGTATTAATCTTAGACATGAAGAAGATGTTGATCGTGGTAGTGAGCCTAGTAGTGAGCCGCCAGTAGGGTTTAACAACCCTTAGGGTTTAAAAACCCTCAGGGTTTAACATCCCTCAGGGTTTAACAGCCCTTATTGTAATCTTTCTAGGTTTAGGGTTGAGACAGTGAGCCTGCTAGACCTAACTATACTTCATGGCGGTGAGCCAGTATGTTCTGGGCCTGTGGAGTGACCAAGCCTGAACATCATTTTTCAAAGATTACAATATATCTTGAGAGATATTCCTCTCCGTAGTTTTTCCCCACCTTGGGTTTTTCCATGTAAAAATCTGGTGTCTCTTGTGTATAATGTTGCATCTATGTTTAAGTTTTTGATTTCATGCATTCATTGTTAAATCATAATATTTGTGGATAAGTGATTGATGTTTAAATGAAGAAGTGTTTAAGTTTTTGTGACAACTGATTCACCCCCCCTCTCAGTTGTCCAGCACATTTCAATAGGGTATTTATAGGTTGGAACAAGGGATGAGAGGTGAAGAAGAAGAGGAGTTAACGCAATTTGATTAGAGAGTTAACTTAGAAGACTTAAGAGTGATCTGGGCTAAAATTAGAGTGATCTACCCAGTAAAATCTTATCACTCAAGAAGAAGTGAAGAAGAAGGAATGCATGAGTTATTAATTAAAGATAGAATAGAGCTAATTATGTATGTGTCGGTGCATGAAATAGTTAACTCTATATTTGGCACAAAAATCCATGCAAACAAGAAGAAAAATGGGTGAAAACAAAGCTTTTTCAAGATAGAAACTCAACTTTTTTCGTGACTAAAAACATGACAAGCGACCCTGGGTCACCCGGGAGGAGATCCTAGGTCACCCGAGGGAGACCCATGGGCAACCCACAAAGGAGAGCGTCTGGGCTGAAATACATGATGGGAGATGGAAGAAGATGAGAAAAGAAGAGGATATGGCTCCAAAAATAGGTCAGTCATGTGTGAAAATCCAAATCTCCACTTGCGTAAGTAGGATCTCCCAGGGGAGATCTGGAAATAATAGGGGGAGATTTGGATTGGTTGAGTGAAACTAAAAACCAAAAGTTGGAGATGGCTAGGGGGACCTCTAGAAGGCTTCTAGGGGTGGGAATGGATGAAAAACACTGAGGAAAGGTGAAAAATTGCCTACAAGATGCATACAAGGCTTAGGAATAGGGTCGCAAGCACAGAAAATGCAAACTGACAAGTGTTGAAAAGTGTAGAAAATGCGTTGACAACAAAGAGAGAAAATGACAAAGGGGAAACAACACAAGATGAAAGAAAAGACACATCACCAAGAGAATTTCTGCTGAGAGGATGTTATTTCATGTTTACATGTACATGACAAGGATTATAACTCATCATAGGGGTCCTCGTAGAGGCTGTGCGTGATTTTGGTGATTACAAGGACACCCTATGCCCTAGTCTTTCTGACATTTTAGCTCCAAGTTCTTGCTCTACTTTGTTTCCTCATCTCTGCTATGCATTCTGATTTTCTATTTCTATTTCTGATAGTCATCTATAGCTCAATCTTGCTCATTTAGGGTTTGATATTTTGCCCTAGTTTTCTAGGTTGAATTTGGTTGACTTCTCATCTATACAACAATGAGGCATAACCCCTATAGTTTGGCTCTCCCTCAAGGGTAGAAGCCAAGCTCAATTTGTGTCTCAATGTTAATGGAAGAGGATTTGACCTAGTTTGACCTCTTAAGCTAGATCCCTTTTTCCACTATAACAATTACCAAGACATGTATTAGAAGGAGATGATCCATTAGATTTGATCTTTTTAGATTGAGATGATATATCACAAATGGCCGCCATCTTTGTAGAAGAAAGTAGATCATCATTAGTGGTAAAATCAATACAAAAAGTTCCATCATCATTACTTTTGAGCTTAAGTTTTTTATGAGTAGGAGATTGTGTTGAAGAAATTGAATTCACCTTCAAAGTTTTATGATTTGAGGGTGAGACTTTATATTCAATCATGAAGGTGGGTGTAAAATCTAACAAACCCCAATCACCACTAAACATGCATTCGAAGGACCGACACTATCCTAACCATTACTGTTGTTAGCAACGGAGGGTAATGGTTTGGCTTTAGTTAAAGAAGGGATCAAGTTTTTAGAGGAATTTGATGTCTCGCTTCCATTTGCAAGCAACTTTCTGGAACCAAATCAACTTCAATTGTAAGGAGCTTGTTTTCAAAAATGAACTTTATTGAACGATGAAGGGTAGATGGAACTACCCCCATGGCATGAATCCACAATCTACCAAGAAGAAGATTGTATGTGAGAGAATTAGACATGACATGGATAAAAGTAGGCAATGTCACAGGTCCAACCTTAATATTTAAGGTGATTATACCTAGTGATTTTCTACCAACATTATCAAAGCCACAAATATTTAGTTTATCTGGTTTAATGACAGACGTATCAACATTGATTTTATGTAACAAGTCTATGCCACAAACATTAAGAACTGATCCACCATCAATCATAATGCGTCTTATCCTTATTTTATTGATAATGATGAATATCATAAGAGGCTCATATTGGTTTTGAACTTCTATGGGAGGTAATTCATGTTGTTGAAAAATGATGTCCATTTTTGTCGGATGCATACAATCTAACAAAGCTACTACATTATTTGGTCTAATAGAAGGTGAAACATATACCTCTTCTAAAGCCTCTTGGAGCATTCTGTGGTATGTAGGTGATGTTTGTATTAAATCCCATATAGAGATCTTAGCTAGAGTAGCACAGAGCTGCTCGACAAGATTATATTCTCTACCAATATGTTGAGGAAGATGAGGAGGTGGGGGAAGAAAAGGTTGAGATGGTGGAAGAGAAGTGGGCACACTTGGTGCTTTCTTACTTTGCTTTTTATTACAGGTGTTGTGTGTGTGAGCAAACACATGATAATGAGTTTGTTGCGACACATTTTGAACACCTTGATTCCTTTGAGTAATTTTCTTTGTAAAATTGAAGATGTAACCAAGAGTTCAAGATGGTTTTGGAACACCTTGAATTGTAATCAGAGGTTTAGAGAGGAGGAAAATTAGGTGCCTCAATAGCATGATTTTAGGTATATTTTGAACATGAATTCACTTATTCACTATCCCCTTAGTGGGTGGAATAAATCTATTAATGATGATGAAATTGACATTGTTATCTTTTTGAGAAATACAAGATTTAGGATGATGAGATGAATGCCCAATATCTACACATGGGGGGTCCATTATGAGAAAAGGATTTCATCCACTACTGCTTCATCTTTTGAAGGGAGAGCATTAGAATGAAGAGAGGGTATAGTTATGTTAAGAAATGTATCAATGATTTCCTCCCCTTGCGCCAAAATATCCTGACAAGTGGGAACCATTTTGGGAGAGGGATCCAAAACATAGTGTAACATAGGCAAAGCTAGGTCGCCATCATATGCATTAAAGGGGAGATCCATGGGAATACACATGGAATTATCATGGCTTGTAGTAGGAGTAGAAGAAGAACTATCACCATCATCTTTCTCATGACAATTCATGGAGATGAATTTAGTAATGTCTTCTACTATGAAAGGATATTCACCCATGAGAGTCATGAAGATAGAAAAATCAAGTATATAACAAAGGATATCACATATGGAACATATAGATATATCAATATCATACATGGATTCTATGTGATCTAAAACATACAGATGCTTATTAATGAATTTATAAAAATTCTCAAAATCTATAATATATGCATGCAAAGATTCCAAAGAGGAAGAAAAAGAAGGGTCTATCATGAAATGTCTTGTCTACTAAATGCAAATATGATATGGAAAAACAATGTACAATCAAATTTAACAATCATTCAACATAGAAAAGATCTAAAAATAAGACTTCCAATATAAAAACTAGATGCAAGACGAGCTAGGGTTTCACCATCAAACCCTAGATCTTAAATGCTTATTCCCTAAACCAAAAGTATTTGATGTAAGAATGCTTTTTCTTTCATAAATTGAACACAAATTATATTTATGAAATTATACAACAATGTAAAATCAGATTTGACCACTAATTATCATCAACAAAATTTGGAACAAGAGTTTTATCAACACACACTAGGTGCAAGACTAACTAGGTTTCCCAAAAATGCAATATTTTTGAAAACCCTAATAATGAATAAGTGAAAATACTAAATATATCACTAGGAAAAGATTAAATAATGAAATACCAATCAGATCTGATGCAAAAATCAGAAATTTATATCATTCTATAATGATCTAAACTTATGAAATATAGACAATGTGGCAAATATGCTTCTTTCTAAAACTAAATCAAGTGCTTGACTTTCTAACTTCAAATGAAAAGATGCAAGGATTTTCTCTTCTTAAACAAAAAAATGATATGCTACAGAAAATTAAATCAATAAAATGATGCCACAACACACAAATCTACAAACCCTAGGCTCAAGACTAGCCAGGCCTTCTATGAATGCAAGGTTTTTGTAAACCCTAACAATGAAATAATGCATTTAATAAAGATATATAAATATGTAAAATGATGAATGAATTTAACCTAATCATATCTAGGGTAGAAAATAACTCAAATATAAAGCAAGAAGGATGCAAAAGTGCAAGATATGTCGGGTTCACCAAAATGTTGGATGGAAAAGGGAGACTTTGCTTAAAATGTTAAACTAGATAAAACCCTCTTCTATCAACATTGGAAAACAAACTGAGATTGGATTCTACCCTTTCAGGAGAGCCAAACTATAGGGGTTTTGTCCCTTTTTTGTATAAAGGAGTGTCAACCAAATTCAACCAACCAAACTAGGGCAAAGCATGAAACCCTAATTGAGCAAGATCGGTAAATAAGAGACGGACAAGAACAAATACAAAAATCTAATACTAGAATAGAGATAAGGGAACAAAGGAGAACCATGATCTAAGTTCAAGAGTAGAGAGGTACCAGGGTGCTAGGAACCCTAGACCCAAATTAGGGTTTTGTAGGATCTCTAGATCTGGGTGCCTTCGCCTTCTTGTCTTTCTATCTCCTGTCACTTGTTATCTTCAGATTCCTCCAGATGTGACTTGCACACAAACAAGAAGGAAAAAGGGTTGGTGATATTTAGGAGCTTTCCTAAGTCAAGCTCCATGAATGGTGTTTCCACCTCCACAATAACAATGATGAGAGATCAACGAGTGTGTGCCCTAGGAGGGCAAAGGCAAATCTGAAGTAGAATGGAATGCCATAATAAAGCATGAAGGAAAGAAGTCACCATGAGCATGGAAACCCTATCTTTCTTGATGCGACATCACAACTTGACTTAGAAAGTTGGTGTAGCCCAAAGTAGTAGAAAGATCTTCACAAGACCTACAAGAAGTTAGTGCAACAACAATAATCCACCATATAGAGCTTTAGAGAAGAATAGAGAGCATGAGAGAGAGAGAGAGTCCAAGTGTGCCTAGATTTGCTTAGATGTTCAAATGAATAAACTAACTTGCTTATATATGCATTCCCACTCACCAACAATGGATACAACCAAATGGGGCTAACATGTATATGTTGGATCTAGGGCATACAACTGAGAGGGGGGGGGTGAATCAGTTGTATAAAAACTTGCTCTTTACTTCAAACACTTGATTCTTCTTTGTTAGTTAACAGCATATCAATTAATCATCCATGAAAGTAAAACGTACAAACACAAGAGCAGATAAACATCAACACATTGAACACCAAGATTTTGACGTGGAAAACCCGGTTAAGGGAAAAACCACAGGGTGATTAACCCAAGGATTATTCTCTGTTAAAAGAATAAGAAAAAGAATGGCACTTGCCAATTAGGGCTCACTGCCCGAGCACACTGCTCACAAAGAGGCCCACTGCCTACAAGGAGAAACACTGTCTACAAATTGATAAGAATCACAATCTTGAACTGGAGAATGACATCTCTACTATGTCCGGATCAGTTCCATTTAAGCCCAAAACCCCTGCTCTGCCTTTCGTACTTCTCTTCGCTACACCACACTCATTCACACAATCCACACTACTAAATGAACTCACAAACCTTTATTTATACAAGACATCGACTTAGGAACAATCATCTAAGTCGGCAATCAACCATAAGAATATCCACAAGATGAATAACACATCCGGTCGGCCATCACAAGAACATTCGCAGGATGAACAACTCATCCGATTGGCTAGTCAGAACAAGAACATCATCTGGAAGAATAACTTCAATTCCAGGCTCTACCATCAATGCGGACCAACAACACAACCTCATCATGATCCAAGAACCTTCACAAGCCTGCCTAAATGACCAGGTACATCCACACTTTCCTTACTTACTGGAATCTCTTCTCTTCCTCATCTGAAACTTCAAGAACACAGTCTGTCGCCACTGTCACAATGCAAAAGGCACTTCTAGACCTCAAAATCATACACAACTTGAGATGACACATCACAAGGACATCCCAAACACTCCTTCCAAACCGCAGATTAGGATTATACAATTCCAGACCTCACCGGACCTTTCTGTGATCCTCTGTCACCTTTGAACACTTGCCGGAACTGGTTCCACACTGACAGCCACAACTCCTTTAGATCTTCATGCAGACCTCTAAAATCTTAACTGAAACATCTCAAGACTCATATCTACAAACCCTTTAATCCGTATCCTCCGGTTCACATCCTATACAATACATTTACCTTCTTCTCATCATTGTTCTTCACTGTTCCTGACTGAGGCTAATTTTCTCAATATCCTCAGCACACTGCTCATCGAATCCTTCTTGTCAATGCAATATGAGTATGTTGACATCAATGACAACATTGGTTCACCTCATACTTGCAACAGTATAAGCCAAGGAGGTGTTCTAAGTCGACACCACAAAAATAGGGCCAAGGCTAACATATGGGACTAGGGCACTAGGCGCCATGGTCCTTTAGCCCCACAAACTCTGGGGAGTGTCATTTAAGGTGGGATTAGATGAGTCCTAAGTTTATTTTATTGGGTTTATTCATCAGGATTGAGATTTTATTGTTTAAGGTCCACCTGGGTGCTAAACTAGGTGTAAAATGGCAAGGGTACACATTTTACTCCATAACACCTATGACCGATTCTCCAGCCATGATAAGGTACCAAAATGGAAGAATGAGTCAAACACCTAATCAGACTATTGAGTTTATGCTTGTTGCAAAAGCTTCAGTGGCCACTTCTCTTGTGATCTCACTCATTGTAAGCATTTGCAGAACTTCGTATGGTACTCGAAAGGTTATGAGTAGGTTTCTATCTAAAATTTGATGTTTGTTATGATCATTTTGCAATCTCCATTACCTTCTTTAGGTGACAATACAAGAAAATTCCCTAAAAATCTTCACATAAATCCAATAGCTAATGAAAATCAACATGTGTAAGGGTTGATTTTATATAATTCAATTGCTATGCATCTGCCACCTCCTCTAATTCACTCATGTTACAAAAGCCTCAACCACAAAAGGAAATGAACACACACATTCCTTTTTTGCATACTCTTCAAATACTTTTATTAGTAAATAAAATAATAGTTTGAATGGTATAATGATGACCACAGTCCTTTGAGTGCAAATGTCTAGGACATTTAGTGCATTGGATTGTTGGAGCTCATGTTTCTCATAAATTAATATATTGAGTTCAATAACAACCTCATCATCTCTAGTGTGACAGAACATGGACATGCATTCAGTAACACCTGTGACTACCTCATGCCCTCCCTATTCTTTTATAAAATCAAATCAATTGGCCGCTTCTCTCTCTCCTTATCTTCCTTCCCTATCAAATCATCCCTTAACATCACCATGATGAGCATTGTGGAAGGTAGAATTATTGTGGATCCAGTGGCCAGCTCAAAGATAATTGATGAATTTGAGTTGGGATAAGATAATGCTGCCAATATCAAAATCTAAAATGAGTACTTTATGCTCATCCCAAAAGACTTCAGAAAATTACACCATTGGCTGCCACAAACCAAAATTTCAAACATGGGAAAACTTCAAATAATATCTTCAGATAGTGCAGAAGCACAACAAAATAAAATTTTCTTACAAGAGATTCCTTTAGTAGTTTTCTTTACCACACATTTTGGACAATACCATGCATCTTCAGACAAATAAGATCTTGAAACACCAACACAATGAGAATGATATGCAAAAGGGCAAGCATCACAACAAAACAAATTTCAATCCGTTCCACATAGGTGACATTCATCACTTTTAAAATTTTGTACATCCTTCACTTCAAGAGTTTTAAACTTGAATTGTCCATTATTTGAGAATTTATGTTTGTTATGTAGGATGTCGTCATAATTGTTGAATCCTCTCTGCTTCACCAGTTGAAACTGACTACAAATAGAGCTTAATAAGCTCATCACTAACTATAGATGGTGTCAACAAACCCAAGTCTATGGACAAGAGAGTAAGATATTGTGAAGGAGTGTAATTTCTTACATAGGAATTCATGTCTACTGATAGAGGAAAAAGATCTCCAAAATTAATTGAGCGCATAGTAGGGGACATGGCTGAAAACTGTACACAGTAACTTCTTGTTTGGCACTATTGACATCAATGTTCTAATCTAGTTTTCTTACCCCATTTCCAATGGGATTCAAAGGGGATATAAACTATATTTCTCTACTTCAATATCCCTTGATAGCAACAAATTTCAGCAACTGATAAGTGAGGAAAAAGCTATTTAATGTAGCATTGGGCAAAATAGAGCATTAGAAGCCACAAGCACAAGAAACAAAAGGGGGGGACACCACAAAACTACTGCACTTATTGGAAACATGCAAACATAAATAGAAACAAACAAAAAAGACAAGAAACTATGTACAAAGGAAAGGGGGAGACAATAAGGCTACACATAACCATTTATGGGCTGATCAAAGTATGAGCCTTTGTGGGATAATCTTATGTAAGATGGTGAAAATCTTTGCAAGGATATAGACAATAGTAACATCATGAATTTGATTAAACCCATAGGAAAAACCTGAGGCATAGGTCAGAAAATAAAAATGGGTTCATACAGTACGTTATGAATAGTTGGGACACTAACATTGTCTATAATCATAAAAGAGTGTATGGGAAACACATTTTCTTTCACATATGTAATTGGAATATCAATAGCTTTGCCCATACCTATAAAATCCTTTCTTAATATTTTTTCTGGTGGACATTCAACTATGATTTGCTAAATCACATCCTCTTGGGAGGCCTCCAATGATAAACTTGGAGCTTGAACTTTGAGAGGCTGAAAATTTTCTGAATTTTCTTCTTGTTCCTTTTTGTTTGATCCTTTTTCAAGGCCTCTTTATTTCTCATGTTTTATGCCACCAAATCTTTCTCCTTTATGCACAAGCTCCTCTTTGTTTAGGCTAGAAAAGAAACCAATTTCTTTTCCCTCTTTCTGTTCACTCCTTTTTAATGACTGGAGAAAAGAGGGATGTACTTTGTTAGGATCAAGTTGCATACTACCATAGAATCTTTTCAAAAATTGGACTTGCTTAGGGTCATTAATAACCTGATTTTGTTGAGAAGAAGGTGCAAGGGAGGAATAATTTTCCTCATCATCACTATCACTATCAATGACTGATTTAGGAAACGATAAGTTATGCCAGATAGAGTCGCCAACCTCCATTCTAGGGGAGGCACCTTTAGATTTCTAAGGAAATGAGATGCACTAGTACTTCATGTATGTTCCCTAGTAGAGTTGCCAAAAATTATTAGCAAAAATTTATGTCACTGTGCTTCTTTATCAATTTGCCTAATAAATAGTGACAAAATCTTGCAACATTGGAGAAATCACTATAGAAAGGGGTGATTTTCCTCTGCACTAAAGGGGCAGATCCCTTATACAATTTATTTATTGATTTTGTATACTTTTAACCAGAAAGTATGAAAGGGGAAGAAAAACAATAAGGAGTGTAAAATCAAATAGATAACAAACTTGATTTTACACACAATGTCAACAAAAAAGGGGTGAATGAAAGCTTATAGCCATAATATATAAAGAAAATTTGGGAAACAAATTACAAAGTAGACATAAGAATAACTTGCAATATGTGAAAAATAGGGTAAAATGATTATAGGTTAAACATAAGAATAACCTACAAGTGAACAGTTGAGTGAAAAGAATTACAAACTAAAAATAAGAATAACCTACAACTTGTAAAAAAATATGGTGAACAGATAACACATTCACAATATCTTTCATATTTTCACAATCTAAGTCAAAACAAAAATCTTACATAGTTTGCATATGGTTGCAGTAAAAATAAATGGAAGACCTATTCCTCTTTCCCAAAAATAATTTTGAGAGAGAAGAACCTCCATCAAAAGAAATGCTATCCTTTTAAAGATTTTGCCCACTCATAATTGGTTGGGTAACCACCTGTAACTTCCTTTTACCCAACTTTCCTTTTGAAATACTTATTCGTCCTTTGGTTCACGGGAATTTCCAAACCCAAACCAACTACCCTACATTTACACATTAATTCACCCAACATTATTCCTCCCACATATATTTTTGCAATTGCCCCTTTGCACTTTTACAAAGTTAATTAATTTACTAAAGAATTAATTTACTCCACATTGGAAATTCACCTAAGCACATGCAATTTTGTTTTACATGGCTATAGTGTGAATTTAATTACTTTGGCACAATAAAGTAATATTTAATTTTTTAAAAGAATTAAATAGATATGTAGGTGTCAAGTAATTTATAAATCTATAGCTCACTTCCTTTGACATGATTAATTACTCTTGTTCAAAGTTTGGGTAAAAACCAATTAATTTAGGAGAATTAAAAATAAAAATATCATCTAATGTCTCTTCAAGACTTATCTTTTGCATTTTTGCTAATTGATCACACTTTGATCAAAATTGCCCTCCCATTATTCGTAGAATGCTATTGAAATGGTTACCTAGGATTTTTCAAATTCTAGGGGTAACAATATTATAGAGATCCATCATGGTGAGTTTGTTTTCTAAATTGTATGAGAAATGTGCAATAAATCTTTTAGCAAAATATTTGAATGTAGTGATGGTATTTTTTTGGTAAATGCAAAAACCATTCAAGTTCTTGTCCACCCAAGCTGCATGTAAATAGTCTACGAAAGTACATGTCATCAAAAGAAACCTCTTGACTAGCCATGAAAATTTTCTTGACATGCTCTCAAGGATCCCTTCTCCCCTTAAACTTATCAAACTTTGGAATCTCAAAATGTTGAGAAAAAGGAATTTGTCTTATAGATCTATCTAGTGGATAAGGACATAACTCATCAAATGTGTATCCATTGCATTGAGTTTGGTTTCCTTCTTGTAAGCCTCTAATGGTGTCCTTCATGCCCTAGCATTGGTTGTTAAATGGTGTATTAGGGGATGGTGGTTGGCTATTTTTCTTGTGATTGCACACATACTATAGGTATGTTGCATTGTTGAGATTGGTTTGATTTGGTTGGTGACTTGTATAAGTTTGATTATACAAATTATTTTGATTGGTTGGGATGTGTTGATTATTTTGATTGATTGATTGGTTGTTTTGAGTGTTTTATTTTTTTAAAGATTTTGATTATTAGGTTTAGAGTAGTATAATGGATTGGGTTGCCATGACAATGTGAGCAATGAGGCTTTGGTTTTTCCTTGATTTTGTGGATCACCTTGTGATTTCTATTTTATGTTGAGGCTAGACACTTTTAGAATAACATTGTTGAGGTCCACATGAGTTTGATCGACATTGGTGGTATTGGGATTTGGGTTGGAGGGATCTTGGTTTATGATGTTATTAACATTATCTTAGAAGTTATAACCAATAGGAAATTTGTCCCCTGATTTGACAAGACTCCTAAGTTCCATCCCTATTGTGATGTATGAATTGATCTTATGCTACATCCTTGTTTAGAGTTAAAGAAATCATGATGGTGATGGGAATACTTGTTTTGATTGGGAAGACTATCATTATCTTCTTTAATTTTATGTGGGAATTAAAGAGAGGTTTCTCCAACTAGGTATGGATTTTGAACACATGGGTTCTCAAGAAGAAAAGGGTTTTCTTCAAGGAATTCCATATCATGCTTTGCTTGATGCCTAGTTATAGATGACATGAGAGTGTATTTGGGATTTTGTTTCTAGATTTTGAGACTTTTTTAGATTTTGGAGATTTTTTTTATTTTTTAGACTTTTGATTTTTTTTTTTTTTTTTGTTATGAATTTTGGAACTTTTATAGGTTTTACACAACTAGAAAACACACCAAACATGACAACAAGCCTAGTTTATTCAAATGGGTGTGTATATGCTTGTAAGCCCACACCGCTACCTTTGTTTATGCGTAATGTGCAAGTCCCATGGTGAGGAAACTAACCGCTTTTGATCACCCAAGATTTCTCAAAAGGTGCAAGGGGAGAGCATACATGGCATGCACATCCATTTCTAGAGGGCATAAGCACTTGTGTGTAGTGAACTTCATAACTTTCTAGGGCTAACCACTTACAGGTGCATTACAAGTATACATGACTGAATGGTCTTAAGCTAGGATAAACAAGGCTTCTAGGGATGTCCTCAAAATACCTAAAGGTACAGGAGCCCCAAATCCATGAAATGAAGGGTATGTCTAAAGGCTTGGTTCAAGAGGGTAACCCACCCTCCTCTATCACTTTGTAAGGTATAAATTTCTTATAAGCTTAGACAAATGACAAATGTCCTCCAATAGGAGAGTCTTTTGATTCTCTCCTAAATTTATATACCCCATTGGGACATGTGGGTGTGTGTCATCCCCTAAGGTGATGAATTCTTAGGCAAGCCCACTATAAAATAAAAAGAAAGATGACTATTTTTTATTTTGAATATCACAATTACGTGCAAGGGAAGAGAATACATGTATTCACCTTTTAGGATAAAAAATAAAAGAAAAGTGAGTTGAACTACTTTTGATACTCAAGATTGCCTAAGCACTGCAAGAGGAGAGCATATGGGAAATTTGACCCCTAAGACACAAATCTAATCTAAAAAGACACAACAAACAAATTAATTTAAAAACCTAAAACCAAAGGTGTGAGGTTTAAACTATGAAATCTTCTTCAAATGAATCCTACAATCCACTTGTTAGTAGTTTTGATAAAACTTAACCTTGGACAAGTGAACTTGAAAAAGGACAAGTCAAAACATAAGAAACAACAAATAAAAATAATCTTCAAAATGAGGTGCTAGCATGTGTCAAAATCAAAGATCTATGATGTGTCAATGATTACATTAATTTTTTTTAGAAAATTCTTAGACTTATAGCACTACTATGTAGAGAATGGAAATATTTTAACTTTTTTAAAAAATCACCTAAATCTAAAGTTTGTTTGTGAAAGTTATGTAGGATGGAAGGTCCAAAAACTGAGACAACTCAAGGATAGTAGTCAAAAAATGATTTTAAAAAAAATAGAGGACTATGAAAAAACTAGTGACACCACTATGGAGAGCATAAAATTTTATCCCATTTCAAAAAAATACATTAAAAAGGCCCTCCGGATGGTCGAGAAGAAGAGGTTTGAAAATTGCCTTCTTGGTAGAAATGCTCAATTAAGGGGGGTCAATGCTTAGGCCCCTACAAGTTGGCTCCTATTCATCACTAAAATTTTAATCCCCCCATGCAAGGAAGGACCATGGGCTTATCTCCTATAGGACCAGGGGCTAGGTTGGTGATGGAGCTCCTAGTCAACAATATGACTAGGAGTTGGTGCTAAGTCTGCACACTATATTAATAAACATTGACCCAATAACTATGTATTATTAAGCATTGACCATGTATTAATAACCACATATTGATCTAGATTAAATATTTTTCCATAGTCCACTAAAGGTTTCAAACACGAGGTAATCTTACTAGTGAACAGTTTAAAGATTCCATGATATTTTCATAGTTCGCTAAAGATTCAAAGATTTTAGCACTATTAAATTCATTTGAAAGAAAGTGTAAAGAAATAAACTATGTTAGCACCCATGTCCCAAAGCCTTCAACATATTTAAACAAAGGAACTTAAACTTTTCCCCCAAATTTTAACAACAAAAAAGGTAAATTCCATTTTTTTTCCAAATGGTAATATTACTAGGAGCTAGTTTGCGCACTGGGAGTTGGGAAAAATGTCTCTTAGAACCACAAATTTTACATACAAAACCATGAATTTTATGTTGAGAGAAGAAAGAATAATACAGACAAAAGAAAAATTATAAATCAACACAGAACAAACTCAGAACGAATGCAAAAGACAAAAGCCAAGTTTTTTAACGTGGTTCATCAATTGGCTACATCCATTTTGAGCAGGGGATAGCTCTCTGTATTAAAATCTAGAATCAAATCATTCTCTTACAATATATCTGCAGCTCACTATGTATTATTCATCACACTGTTGTTCCTACAGCTATATACAATTAACTCCACTCCAAGAATAATAATAGTCAATACACAATAACATGTGAAAGGCATTAACTTCATCATGGAAGAGATAACATACAATGGTCGATGCCAAAATAGGGAGTAGTGGGAGTAATAGTAGAACTGTTACACTATGTGAGGATTGGGCTGTAGAACCATTACACCAACAATCTCCCACTTGAAGTCCAATTCGATCTGCAAGAGTTGCGCCGAGATATCCCCCACTCCAGGATTATTGTCAGAACTTGAGAATGCCAAGAGAAGTCCTACAAAACTCAAACTTCTCCCTTGAACAATCTTCGTCAAAGCATCCGCCGGATTCAATTTTGTGTCAATCTTCTTTACCTACAACTTACCCTCTTCAAGTACATGTTGAATGAAATGATATCTCAACTCTATGTGTTTGGTTCGATTATGAAAAGTGGAGTTCTTAGCCAAGTGAATAGCGATGTTGCTATCACAAAACATAGTAAAAATAGATTGCTTACACTTTAATTCACCCAATAACCGTTGTAGCCATATCATCTCCTTTGCTCCTTCAGTGTGAGAAATGTATTCAACCTCAGTGGAAGAGAGTGCAACAACCTATTGCAAATGTGAAATCCAACTAATTGCAGCCCCGACAAATGTAAACACATACCTTGTTGTAGACCTCCATTTGTCCAAGTCTCTAGCCATATCGGAGTCAACATACCCCTGCAACTGAGTATCTTGTCCTCCAAAAAACAAATCATGATCTGAAGTACCTTTGAGATACCTGAATATCCACTGTACCGCTTGCCAATGAGGTTTGCCTGGATTGCTCATAAATCTGTTCACAACTCCCACTACACAGGCAATATTCAGATGAGTACAAACCATGGTATACATGAGACTGCCAACTGCAGATGAATAGGGAACACTCTTCATGTGTTCTTGGTCTTCTTGAGTTTGAGGACACATGGCTGATGACAAACAAAAATGATCAACCAATGGAGTACTAAATTGTTTTGCATGTTTCATGTTGAACCTATCCAAGATTTTGTCAATATACTTCTCTTAAGTCAATCTGATTTGTCTCTTTTGTCTATCCCTAATTATTGACATGCCAAGAATCCTATTGGCTGACCCTAGATCTTTTATAGCAAACTACTAAGATAAATGTTACTTCAAGTCCCTAACAACCCTCATGTTGTTACCAATGACTAACATGTCATCAACATAAAGTACAAGTATGACAAACTCACCATTTGCAAGCCACTTGAAGTAAACACATAGATCAGATTTGCAGCGAATGAAGTTGTGCTCAGCCATGAAGCTATCAAACTTACGATACCATTGCCTTGGGGCTTGCTTGAGTGCATATAAATTACACTTCAGTTTGCAATATAAATGTTCTTGCCCCTGTTTTATAAAACCTTTAGGTTGCTCCATGTACAAATCTTCTTCAACATCTCCATGTAGAAAAGTCATCTTGACATCAAGCTATTCAAGCTCAAGATCCCACATAGCTTTTATACCTAGGACTGCACGAATGGTGGTCATTTTGACAACGAGTGAGAAGATTTCATTGAAGTCAATCCCCTTTTTCTGATCAAAACCTTTTACTACCAATCTTGCCTGGTAGCGGTGTTTGCTTCCATCTTCTTCTTTCAGTTGATATACCCACTTATTCTTCAAAGGTCTCCGATTAGGTGAGAGCTTCACCAAGTCCCAAGTGTCATTGGCCTGCAAAGAGGCCATTTCTTCTTGCATAGCCTCCATCCACTTCACTAAATTTTCATCTTTGCAAGCTTGTTTAAAGGTTGTAGGCTCTGACTGATCGGAAAGAAAAAGCTCATAATCATCCAATTTTGTTGGAAGTTTCTTTTGCCTGGTTGACCTCCTCAATGGAGGTGCTTTCTATGGTAAAGTACCTTGGTCATTATTAATACTCTATAATTGAGTATGGACATCATCTATATCAGACTGTAAATTTCTTTCACTACTCTGCCTTGGCTCGGAAAAACTCCCCTATATATTTTGATTAAAAAATGTCCCAGTATGGCTCCTCTATTCTCTGTCCCCGATTTGAGAATGGGAAAAAATGTCATGATTCGGTCCATGAGTTTGAAGTGGTAGAGTCAAGTCATTAGATGACTATGAGGGAAACTGAGGAAACAAGTGACTTTTCAAAGGTTGTCTATTAGTTTCAAACAGCTACGTAGGTTGGGAATTACTTGGAAGAGGCTGTGTTAAACTATGTAGAGGTAGCATTGAACTGTGATGAGCCAAAGATGAAGTTGTAGGAGGTAATGATAAAGTTGTTAGAGGCTGCAAATTAAAATTTCCAACATTACTTGTTTTTGCATCTTGCATCGAGTGATGTGTAGGTTGCGTATGAGCATATGGTTGCAGCATATGAACAATTGAAGATTGCACACCAGTATTAGAGGATTGTGCACCAAGATTTGAGAGGTGTGAAGATACGTTTGGAGGCCGCGAAGAAAAATCTCCTCCACCATGACCTTCTAAAAGAGGCTGGAAAGAAACACTTGGTGACTGCGTTGGAGAATGTAAGGGCTCTGAAGTGCCTTGTATAGGCTAGGATATAATTCTCTATGTCTTCTCTAGATTTGTGCCATTGTCAAAGAGATCAACCTATATATAATCATGTGAGGATGTCCCCTCTTTTTACATACATGGGAAAACTTTTTCATTGAAAACAACATCCCGACTACAGATAAATTTCTTGGCAACTGGATCCCAAAGCCTGAAACCAAACCGGTCCTTACCATAACCAATGAATATGCACTTGTGTGATTTGGGATAGAGTTTCATTTGTTTCTCCTTAGGAATATGCACAAATGCCTCATAGCCAAACACATGCAAATGATTGTAAGAAATGTGTTTCCTGAGCCATCTCTCCTTCGGAATGTCAAAATCCAATCAAGATGAAGGAGCTCAATTTCTCAGATACACTTTTCTATTACAAGTCTCTGCCCAAAACTCTTTTCCCAATCTGGAATTATAGAGCATGCACCGAGCTCTCTCAAGAATCGTTCTATTCTACCTCTCAGCTGCACCATTTTCGTAAGGGCTAAAAGGAACAATTTTAATCTGACAAATACCATTATCTGCACAAAAAATGTCAAATTCTGAGGAGCAAAACTCTCCCCCATTATCAGTTTTAAGACAGTTGATTTTATGCCCAATCTTATTTTCACCAATGGCCTTGAAAGTTTTAAATTTTGAAAACACCTCTGATTTTCTATGCATCATATAAATCTATACTTTGCGAGTGCAATCATCAAGAAATGTAACAAAATAATTAGCGCCTCCAATGGGGGTTACCTTTGTGGGACCAAAAACATCAGAGTGAACGAGCTCCAATGGTATGGATTTCTTGTCATAACCAATCTTCAAGAAGCTGGTCTGAGTCTATTTACCATAAAGGCAATGCTCACATAACTCCAAATCAATTGATGTGAGGCCTGGTAGTTGATTCCTTTGAAGCATAACTTCAAGTCCCTTTTGGCTCATATGTCTGAGCCTCTTATGCCAAATCTCTGAACCACTGTCCACAACTGACATTGCAGCTCCCACTTCACCATGACATTCTAACACATAAAGACTACCCAATTTGTAGCCTTTTGCAAGCACCAATACACCCTTAGTGGCTTTCCAAGTGTCTAAAGAAAATTTGACATTACATCCTTGAGCATAAAGCTGACTTACAGAGATGAGATTCTGTTTCAGTGTGGGAACATGTCTCACATCTTTCAAGATCCATTTATTTCCATTTTTCAAAGACAACGTCACATCACCTTTTCCTACTATTTCACATTCTTTATTATCACCAAGAAAAACTTTTCTGAACATACCTTCTTGATAATTTGTGAAAGCACCTCGGCATGGAGTAGCATAGAAAGAGGCACTAGAATCAAGCACCCACGAGTTTGTAGTAGTGTCACTTGTTGATAAAACCAAAACACCATCATCTTTATCACATGCAATGTTTACTTTGTTGTTGCTCATCTTTTATTGTGCCTTTTTGTAGTTCCAATAGTTCTTTTTTGTGTGACCCACTTTGCCACAAAACCAACATTCTCCATTTCTGCCCCTACACTTTGATCTTCTAGCAGATTTAGACCTTCTTCTGTTATTATTTCTACCTCTATCTTGACCTTTTCCTATATTGCTAGTACTTACAGCAGTCAAGGCATCACAGGATGAGGGTTCTTGATTTTTTCTCCTCATGTCTTCATTGAGAAGAGTTGCTGCAACATCATTAAATTTTAATGTACTCTTGGTAGCCACGGAAGTGCTAACTGCCATCACCACTCCTTCCCAGCTGTTAGGTAGAGAGCATAATAACAAAATTGCTTTGATTTCATCATCTAATTTTATACCTACTAAAATTAATTGAGTGACCAAGGTATTGAATTCATTTAGGTGATTAGACATGATTCCACTTTCTTTCATTTTTAAATTGTACAACTTCTTCATGATGTATACCTTGTTTGATGTTGATGCCATCTCATACATATCTAAAAGTTTATCCCATAGCTCTTTAGATGTCTTCTCAGCTGAAACATTGAACAGAACATTGCTTGACAGCGAGAGAAAAATAGTGGCCCTTGCTTTCTTATCCAATGTCTCCTACTCTTTGTCAAGCATCAAACCTTTTCCTTTGGTTTTCTCGATCAGTGCAAGTGAGAGATCCTGCTTAATCAGCAGTGATTCCATTTGAACCTTCCACAGCCCAAAATTTTGCCCTGAAAACTTCTCAATTTCCCATTTGTCTACTTCGTCCATTCTTCTAGAAATTCTTCACCGATTTCCAACCAGCTTCACCACTGAGCTTCTTCACCGAGCTTCTTAACCTACTCTGATACCAATTTTTGAGCGAAGAAAGAATAATACAAACAAAAACAAAATTATAAATCAACACAGAACAAACTCAGAATGAATGCAAAAGACAAAAGTGAAGTTTTTTAATGTGGTCCACCAATTGGCTACATCCACTTTGAGCAGGGGATAGCTCTCTGTATTAAAATCTAGAATCAAATCATTCTCTTAGGATATATCTGCAGCTCACTATGTATTATTCATCACACTGTTGTTCCTACAGCTATATAAAATTTGTTGGAAACAATGTAGATAACTGAGAGGGGGGTGAATCAGCTATCTTATAACTTTTCTATTTTTCTTTTCTTCTCTTAACTTATTATTTAATGTTATACCAAAGCAAGGTAATCATAAGAGCTGAAAAAGAAATTAACACATAACACAAGGATTTTTACGTGGAAACCCTGTTAAGGGAAAAACCACGGGGTGACTAACCCAAGATTGTATTCTCTGTTAAAAGAATAAAGAGTACAAATTTGGCACTTGCCAATTAGGTCTCACTGCCCGAGCACACTGCTCACAAAAAGGCCCACTGTCTACAAGAGACTTATAGTCTACAAATGCTTACAGATGATACCAAGGTGTTTGAACTGATGAACAACATCTATACATGCAAGATTCCAGTTCAGGTTAGGTGCAGTATACTAATCTGGCACATTTCATCCTTCCTCTGCTCAATATTACTTTCTTGTCACATTCTGGGCTTGAATTACTGCCTTTGCTCTTGTCTCTACTTTTTTTCGTACTTAATCATACACACTTTCACTTTCACACTTACAAACTTGAATCCATTGGGTATATATATCCGCAACAAGGATTTCCAACAATTTCTTAGTCGGCAACAAGAACACTTGAGATATTTGCAAGTTATTGATCTGTCGACTGAATCCATGCTTGATTAGTGATGCGCATCAAAGACATAGGCATAGAAGTCATTAATCATGTCATCCAACACTGTGTAATGCCACAAATTGCTTGATCAACACCTTTTACACATCTGGATTGAGATCTGATACTCTGCTGGTCAGTTCTTCCTCTGTCTACTCTGCCTGCCTGGAACCCAACACTCAGATGCTCATAGCTTTTTCATGCTTTATCACCGGAGGCTAAATCTCTACAATACGGTAGTCATGATACCCCTCTTGACTTGTCCAATTCTGCAACTTACTAAGTTACACCATCTAAGAGATCCAGACCTGATTGTCAGACCTTGTTACATACTCTATTCTTTGTTCACTGGATCAAAACCATCTTCAATCTGACTTCTGGTATAGGCATATTATGTACTGCGGATGTGTGAGATAGACTTTGTTGCCATCAATGAAAACACTTATGAAACCACACAGTGTCTCTTGTCAACAATCTCCCCCTTTGGCATTGATGGCAACACTTAGTGAAAAATGGCTAAGTGTTGCAGTAACTCCCCCTTAGCTTGTGCTCTGTCTCTTGCACTATTTTACCGGAGCTCCCCCTTTGTAAGATTCCACATTTTTCACTACTTTTCACTCCCCCTTTGACATCAATGGCAAAGGGTGGAATCCGCATACCAAAATTTTGCAAAAATTATTCTATACATGGCCACATAAGTATATACAAATCATATGTTATACTTACATATACTTAAGTATATCCACAAAGGTTGTTTTCAACTGGATGATTTTTGTAGCCCAACTCCTCTTCATTCTATGCAAAATGGAGATGTGTCCACTTAACAAAAATGCATATGCTTCTGCTCTCTTTAAGTCTGTTGGATCACTGGTCCGGACTGTACTTTGTGCCTCTGTCAAGGCATCATGCATTGCCTCTAGCTTGGGGATGATTATCCCTCTGATCTCACACATTCTATCCATTATGTTCTTTTTCTCTTTAGCCAGCTCTTTAATATCATTTATTATAGCAATGGCTTGACATTCATGTTCACTAGAGAGGTAGTAAGGGGATCAAAATTCTGAGATAAACTTGACAATTTTTCTTCTTGTTCTTTCACTTTCTTCTCAATGTCCTCTGTCACTTTAGGCCAAGTTAAACAAAATTTGTATATGTCCCCACCATGTTTAAGAGTGTTTTCAAGGCTCTTTATGCCAATACCTAAGGTTCTTCTATCATTAGTAATTAGCCCTTGTACTTCACTGAACCTCTTTCCCAAGAACTCCTTCTGGACCTTAGTTTATGACGATTTCTCTAAGGATTCAAAATGAGAGTTAACAGAATTGACTAGGTTTTTCAGATTACCAGATGGGGAGGTAGAAGGATCCTTTTGATAGGTTGGTATAATCTTTTTCAGCATCCCAGATGTAATCTCCAACAGCTCACAATCCTCCATGTGGGATTTCAGAAGTTTCTCTTTTTCTTTGGCCTGAGCAAAAGATGCTACCTTCATTATCTGAACGGGGGATAGAGAGTCAAAGTCTAGTGGCCCTTGAATTAGCTCAGGTTCATCCAGCTCCATTATTTCTTTGTCTAGGAAATTTTGAACTGTCTCTGCAGTGTCTCTTGCAAACTCTACTTCCTTCCTTTTAGGGACATCTAGACTTACTTGCTTATTGATCTTTGTTTCTTCTACTTGTCCTTCCTTTTCCGGAATAGAGGAGTCTAGTGCCTCAGATGGCTCTTCATCATTTTTCTTTAATCCTTTGACATCCTTGTCAGATAATGTTTCTTCTTTCTACCCTTCCTCTTCCGGAATAGAGGAATCTAATGCCTTTGATGATTCTTCATTATTTTTATTTAATCCTTCAACATCCATGGTAGAGGGCTCTTCATTTGTTTCCTCTACAATAGGAAGATTAAATCTCTTCAAGGCCTTCAGGAGAATTTCTTTTGTTTCATCAGTGATTTGATCAGTTTCTCCAATCATAAGTTTGTTCATCCGGGACTTGCTCTGAAAATCATCTTTACAATCCTTGAACACCATGTTCATTTGTTTTGGAGTGATAGAGGGACATAGTTGTATTACTATCTACTCCTGAATCTCCAAGTCTTTTGCCTTTGCATTCTCTTTTCTTTGCTCCAATACTTCTACACTCTTAGGAATTAAGGAAATTATTTCAATGAATGCTTTGTTATAGATATTCAAATACCTTACAGTAGCTTCCTCTAGAATTCTCTTGTCAGCATCATTGTATTCATCATAGAACTCTGTCACCAACTGTAGGTTCCCATCCATAGTAACTGCCTTGATGATGTCATCAATGGAAAGAGTGGGCTTTTCAACAAATTCCTTTGCCTTCTCTTCCTCATTTATGCTAGAAGAGAACTTCTCGGATGTTCTCTTCTTCTTCATTTTCTAATTTCCTCATTTGATTCTATTTCTTCATCATCCTTCTGGCTTGCATATGTTCTTGTGGCTTTGGTCTTCATACTCTTTTCTCCTTTTCTGGATGACTTGACTTCCGGTTTGGTATACTTTGAGCTTTTAGAGGTGACAAGAGCATAGCTCTTAGAGGATCTAGTCCTAGAGGAGGTTTGTATAGGAGCACTTTCTTTCTTTGCTTCTTGTCTTTCTTTCTCTGCCTTCTCCATTTTCTCTCTGTTAGCATCTAGAGCCTCCTTTGATATGCCAAATCTTTTGGCAAATTCTTCAAATTCCTTTCTCACTTTTCTCTCTATCTCTAGCTGTCTTAACTCAACATGGATTTTTATGCTTATCACTTCAAAGGTCCCAAACCTTTCTACTTCAATGTCCTTAGGCTAGCTCAGCAGGTGTTGAACATGCAACTCTAAGAATTTTCCATCGACCTCATAACCCATAGGCATTATCCATACAGTTCTTGGCTCAACTGCTTCCATTAGGCATTGATTAGTGTCAAGCACACTGTATCTTTTTATTTGTCAACTATTGTTTGTGGTATCCTTTCTCTAGCGTGCATCAGGCTTTGGAAATTCTTAAAGTAACCCTAGAGGGCTGTGTTTTGGGCTTGAGCATCACCAAGTCCATACATGTAATCTCTAATCTGAATTGCAACGGGTTTGTCACTTTGCCAATCCCAACCACTTGATCCAGGTAGCTCATTCATATAATAGAAAAATAGACACAGTATTAAACTACCATATTTGAAGGAGTTTTTCTTATCCTTTTTGATCTTCTACAAGTTCTCCATTAGCTAATTCAATAGAAGCTCACATAGATCATAATCAACATCTTCCCTCAACATCTAATATGTAGCATAGATTGTTGTACTAGACATAGAATTCTCCCTGCTCGAGTGGTATATTTTATAGCCAATTATCATTGAAGCAAACTTGACATCTAGATCTGTGATGTCATCTATAGTCATTGCTCTTTTGTCAAATTTTGATCTGGTGGCTTCAGTTACTATTTGATTCTTTACAGATTTAAGTGTAGGTACCCCACCAGATGAATGCAGTTTGGTCACTGCCCTGATGGAATCTTTAGTTATCTTGAATGGCCTCATTCGCCACATAAAATTATCATGCATCCTACTTAGAACATACCGGACCCAATCGTCTTCTGCAAAACATGGAAAATGTATGCAATGTCCGAAGTGTTTGTCCAAGAGGGTCTTAAATTCATGTTTCAATTCAAAGTTCTCATCTATTAACTATTTGTGATAAATGTCGATCAACTTTGAGTCTCCAAATTCTTTAATGTTTGCATGGATATAAACCCTAACATCTTCTACATGCAAGACTTCGTGCGGAATACTAGAAAATGCACCCAAGGAATCAACTTCTAGAGATTTGTAAGGATGTTTCTTGAATTTTGGTCTCAGCCTATTAGAAATATTGACAACCATTGGAGTAGCCATTTTGCAAAAGATCCAGAGAGAGTTTTCAGACGAGAAGTACCTTTTCACGCGTTAGGGTTTGGAGCAGAAGTCAGAGTGATTTTCTGGTTGAATTCTGTAGAATCTTCTTCTCAGAGTTCTTCTTTTCTTCTTTGAGAGTGCAAGTGTAGAGATAATGAGTGAAAAGAACCCTTTTATCTTTGTATAAACCCTAATTTCCTTTTGCAATAAATGCACAAGTTTTAAGTCATCCGGTTACCCTGCTTCTCAAATAAGATTTTCTTGGATTGTCTTGCAGATCTTCAAATCATTGTCTATGAGGATTGACAACACATCTTCACCTTTTTCAAACATGTCATAGGTCCACAGATTAAAACATTTCAATTCTAGATCATACCGGATCTATCTGTGAAATTCTGCTTTACCAGATAGCTGCCGATACAGGATCTCCTCATAACTTGTTCAAATCTAAATGTGGATTTGTCAAATTTAGACAGGATGACCTTCAAGAAGTTTCTTCAAACCCTTTAAACCACAACATATTATTTTGACTCAAAGTGCCAAGTTCAGGCACTCACTTGGCTGGCTGGGGGAAAGGGATCTTCTTTGTAGCTCCCCCTGAGCTAGAGCTTACTTTTTAGTTTCTAGAAGGAATATCAGTACTGGATTCTGGTACGGATCCATCCCCAATATTCATTGAACTCCTTTTTACCCAAATCTTGCTCATCTCCTTTTGAACTTCATCCGCATTTACTTTACCTTTGCCTTTATCTTGTTTCTGATCATGTTCCACCAGACCTTTTCTATCCTAATTTCTGCTTCTACAAAATTTGGTGAAATGACCGGGTCTATTGCAATTGTAACACACAACATTTCTTTGCTTATTTGAATGATATCCTCTTGATCTGCACTCATTAGCCATATGTCCAATTCTGTTGCATACAAAGCATTTACCATTGAAATAATTGTTCTTTTGCATATTTTTGCATTCATGAGATTTGTGACCATACCTTTTACAACTAAAACATTGACTGGAGAAGGATGGATTGATTTGATTCATTCTATTTCTACACTGGGTTGCTTTATGATAGAACTTTATGCAATTGAAGCAGTATCCATTGAAGGATGGATGTCTTTGAGCGTTTGGTTGTCTTACTAGAGGTCTTCTAGGCCTGTTTCTTTGATTTCCTGATCCAAAGTTCTTCTGACCAAATCTAGAGCTTTCACCTTTCTCATATCCCAAGCCATGCTTATCATCTATCCTCTTTTGAATTTCAAGAAGAACTTCAAGTTGGGATGAGATTATCTTGAATGTTTCTTTGTATTCATTTGCAGTTTGAAGATCTTGTTTAAGAGTGTCTATTTGATTCTCAAGTTGTTCTTCATTGTCTCTAGCTTCTTCAAGATTAGATTCAAGATGCCTGATTATTCTATCCATTTTGTGGCAGTCCTCTATTTTCTCCTTGAGGGATAGTTTTAGATTGTCTTCAATCTTTCTCTTTTCTTCAATTTCTTGAGTGAATCTCATAACCCCTGATTCCATTTCATGCCTTACCAGAATGACTTCTTTTGACAGCTTCTCACATAGCTTATTTTTCTCATTCAGATTTTCATCAGTATCATTGACTTCACTCTGACTTGCTAATTTCTAGAGTAGTTCCTTTCTCTTTTTCATAGAAATACTATGTTTTTCTTTAGCTCATTTATGAAATCATCAGCCTGTTTGAGTCTTTCTCTCAAATTATTGACTTCAGAGTGGGATTGTTAAAATCATCTAGGGCAGACTAAAGTTGTTCCTTCATACCATGTGCATCCATTGAGATTCCCAGATCTTCCTCAAGCTATTAGGCTTTGGTCAGAGGAACTTAGCTCTGATACCAATTGTTGGAAACAATGTAGATAATTGAGAGAGGGGGTGAATCAGTTATCTTATAACTTTTCTATTTTTCTTTTCTTCTCTTAACTTATTATTTAATGTTATACCAAAGCAAGGTAATCATAAGAGCTGAAAAAGAAATTAACACATAACACAAGGATTTTTATGTGGAAACCCTGTTAAGGGAAAAACCACGGGGTGACTAACCCAAGATTGTATTCTCTGTTAAAAGAATAAAGAGTACAAATTTGGCACTTGCCAATTAGGGCTCACTGCTCACAAAAAGGCCCACTGCCTACAAGAGACTTACAGTCTACAAATGCTTATAGATGATACCAAGGTGTTTGAACTGATGAACAACATCTATACATGCAGGATTCCAGTTTCGATTAGGTGCAATATACTGATCTGGCACATTTCATCCTTCCTCTGCTCAATATTACTTTCCTGTCACATTTCAGGCTTGAATTACTGCCTTTGCTCTTGTCTCTACTTTTCTTCGCACCTAATCATACACACTTTCACTTTCACACACTTACAAACTTGAATCCATCGGGTATATATATCCGCAACAAGGATTTCCAACAATTTCTTAGTCGGCAACAAGAACACTTGAGATATTTGCAAGTTATTGATATGTTGGTTGAATCCATGCTTGATTAGTGATGTGTATCAAAGACATAGGCATAGAAGTAATTAATCATGTCGGCCAACACTGTGTAATGCCACAAATTGCTTGATCAACACCTTTTGCACATCCAGATTGAGATCTGATACTCTATTGGTCAGTTCTTCCTCTGTCTGCTCTGCCTGCCTGGAACCCAACACTCAGATGCTCATATCTTTTTCATGCTTTATTACCGGAGGCTAAATCTCTATAATATGGTAGTCATGATACCCCTTTTGACTTTTCCAAGTTTTCAACTTACTGAGTTACACCATCTGAGAGATCTGGACCTGATTGTCAGACCTTGTTACATACTCTATTCTTTGTTCACTGGATCAAAACCATCTTCAATCTGACTTCCGGTATAGGCATATTATGTACTGCAGATGTGTGAGATAGACTTTGTTTCCATCAATTACAACACTTATGAATCCACACAGTGTCTCTTGCCAACATAATTAACTCCACTCCAAGAATAATAATAGTCAATACACAATAACATGTGAAAGGTATTAACTTCATTGTGGAAGAGATAGCATTCAATGGTCAATACCAAAAGAGGGAGTAGTGGGAGTGATAGCAGAACCATTACACTATGTGAGGATTGGGCTGCAGAACCATTACACCAACATTTTATATGTAAAACCATAAGTTTAAAGATCAAACCATGAATTTAAAGATAAAACCATGAATTTAGAGATAAAACCATGAATGGAAAACTTTAAAACCTTGAATAACTAAAACTTTAAAACTAAAAATTTAAAGATAAAACCATGAATGGAACACTTTAAAAACTCTAAACAAGTGTTGTGGTGCAGTTGCAGTCCTTGCCTTGCACTAGGAGAAAACTTTTTGGCAGGGTTATGAGAAGCAATGTATACTATCTCTCTTGCACCAAGGGTAAAAATATAGATGCATGAATGTATCTTGAAGGGGTTGTTCTCTTTTTATATTTTAGAGTAGAGGCAACATGTTTGGTGCAACTATCACATTCACAATTAGGACAAAAACATACTCTTTACTTGGGCAAAAGGGAAGGTAGTGCTTTAAAAAAATTTCACTATCATCCATGCAAGTGATCATAGTCATGGAGTATCTATTAGTATATGATAATATTTCCAAAGATCAGTGTATCTATCATGTCCACTTTGTCTAGTCCCCTTACAAATCAAGTACAAATCAAAGGGTAGTTCCTAATCCCATAAACATGAATCATAAAGTAAGCTACCACTGTTGCCTGTTGATTGTTAATCATGGTTTCCAAGAGTTGTGATGCAGGCAACTAATGATTTTCTTGGGGAATTTGAGTCAATCTCAAAGATTCCACTAGTTGATGATCCATGACCATCCATTAATACAAGGAATTGCTCATGAGGGTTTGTAATAACAAAACATGACAATACCTATGCAGATATCAAAGCTTTGATAAATCATAACCCAAGTGTTTTCCTATCTTAAGGGGTGTTTTCCAATGAAAGAAAGTAACTATCATTAGTATCTTCACCATAAACACTCAATACAATTATTCAAAATCTAACATAGGTGGGATGAGTTAAGAAGATGAATTTATTTTAAAATGTCATACACAAATATAAAAAGATTCAATTAACAACCATAATGGCAACTTAGTTTGGCATGGTAGCTTCCAAACTTGATGCCTTGAGAGGACTTCAAATGTAAAATTAGATTAATGAATATTGGAGACTTATTATTCATCTCCTGAGATGTATAATATCTTTACAAACACACCCAGACTCACAAATTGTGAATCTGCGTGAAATTGAAGCCACTTTTGAGCAATGTTCACATTGTTCTAATTTCTACATCAGCAAGAAGCTTCAATATATTAATACAAAGGGGATGACTAACTCTGAGAAGCTAAAATAAAAAACAATAAGGGCATGCTTTGGCCCATCTAAGGGGAAAATAAGGTAAAAAATTATACATAATCTGAGATATTACAAAGACACTTAAGTTGGTGATAAGAGGATATCATCTGCTTGTGAAGTTGACACATAGGTTGCTTCTGATAACTGACTATGGTCGATACCATAGAGCAAAGAGATTGCTACTCCAAACACAAGCCATATGGAAACTCAGATCCATGTACTTGCCTTGATTCAACATACAAGAGCAATTTAAATTAAAGTTTTCATCACTTTCCAACACTGGTAAGAAGAATCTATGTGCAAATTGAAAGAAATATTGTACAAAATGCCACTGGAATGATGACTTTTTTGTTCAATGTGAATCATTGTATTGAAGAATTCTAAATCTAGAATTATCCAATATTTCAATGATGCCTTTCTGATAAATAAATTGGCATTACTTATCAAAAGATGGAAAAAAGGGATAGAAGATAAACATTTCATTGTTTCAATATGAACATGGAGTTTTTTGGTATAGTCGAAGTATCCTAGATTGATTAACAAGTATACATTTATTAGAATGCATGCCACTAGAAGTATTGGCACAAATGGACATATGAATTCTGCATAGATACAACTTTTTAAAATAGGTATCGAAATTATGAGCATCTAAAATACCCAATGTTAAATAAAAGTTAAATTTTTAGTCTTGTAACATCCTTTAGTAGAGCATGAAAATAGAATGAAAGAGTTGCATATGACGCACACCTTCACTATGTCCAAAGCTATGTCATCCTTCATCTTGTTCAATCATTATCAGTATAATCAAACCAGAGATTTTTTTAGTGGTAAATATTCACCAATTGGTGAATATCGTAGATCAGCCAAGTCGGAATTGGCGAATAAATCACATCCAACAGGGTGGTCAAATCACCAAGATTTTACATATTATCGATCAAATGCATATCCATTCGCCATCGATTTATTTTATGAGAATCAATGAAGTAATATTTTCACCATAACAAACTACACATTTCAAATAGGCTGACTAATATTTTCGCTTGGAATCTCGAAAGCAAGTACTAAATCACCTATATATTTGCCAATACTATTAAAACAACATTGTGTATCGGGACACGTTTCACCAACGCCATTAAATAGTCACTGCACGTGAGGACCCATTTCGCCAATTAAAATTTACAAGTAGTTGATTATGAGGGGCCATTTTGCCAATTTCCATGATACCTCCGTGCTAATCGTAGAGCCATAGTCACCTTGGAAATTACAAAGTATGTAGTCCGTCGAGGTTTGATTCGCTGACACTTAAAGGTATTCCTTATATAATCATGCAGGATTCACCAAATTTTTTAATATACCATTAGGAATTCCTATGGAATTCACCAAATATGGATTGATATAAATATAATCGAAACTCTGATTTATTCTTACACATTTTGTTCAGTTCTGAACTTGTGAGCTCTCAATTCAGATTTCAGAAATTGGAGTTGGAACCTTGAAGTTGATTGTAGGCAAAGTTACAAACTTACAACATAGGAATTCCTCCATTAACGAATAGCAAGTCAGTGAAAACCTAAACTTAAAGGTGAGTAATCATTTCTTAATAGTATTAGTGTTATAAGATTTCTTTACCTCTTTTCCATTCTTGCTTCAATCTTAAAGAAGATATTTAGTATGGAATGGGATCTATATTCTATGAGTATGTCCTTAAACAAGAAGACATTTTTTTCCATCTTTTATTCGAAGTGAGAGATCAAGATGTTGATCCGCAAGTGTGACAAGGGTAAGACTCCTCAGGGTGGTGAAGGGACTGGGAGGCCATCAAAACGCTGAAAATGTGGAGTTAGTATACTATCTTACTTTGGAATTGGCAATGTTTCTGATCCATCAAATCAAGATGGAGCTACATCATCAACTCTTGCACTAAATATTAATGAAGAAGCCATTCACAATACCTCACCACCACCAGAAGGTGGGATTTCCATTGAGTCAAATGAGGATGGAAATACCGCAGAAGATGTTCCAAGGGGTACCCTGGTTAGCCAGAATGAGGATGGCAATACCGCAGAAGATGTTCCAAGGGATACCCTGGTTAGCTAGAATGAGGATGGCAATACCGCAGAAGATGTTCCAAGGGATACCCTAGTTAGCCAGAATGAGGATGGCAATACCATAGAAGATGTTCCAAGGGATACCCTAGTTAGCTAGATTGAGATAATTGACTTGGATAAAAATGTTGGCACTGTAGATGATGTTGGTAAGAAGAAAAGAAATGGCAAATCAAAAATGGGGCACAAGTGGGAAATGTCAAGGAATTTTCATCTTGATTGGGTGTCAACGTACCCATTAATTGAACCAATGGAGAAAGAAAACAAAGATGAACAACCAACAGAATGCAAGTGTGTGATTTATAGTTGGAAATGTAAAAGAGACAAGAAATTGTAGCTAAAGCTTGACACTATAGAAAAGCATATCAGTAAAGTTTATGAAAAACAAATCATAGACGGAAAGGAAACATCAGTAGTAAGATGGAAATCAAAGGAAGAATGTCTTCATGTGAAGTATACCGCAGAATATGATGAGCATAAGAAAATAATGGAGAAGCTTGCTACAAGTGGAGGTACAATCAAGGCTCAATTTGGAAAAACAATCAAAGGAGCACAACTAAAAGAATTTGTTCAGATGAGTGTTGTTTTTCATATTTTTTCCAAAAAGTGTCCTATGATAGACTACCCAGAGTATAGTAATTTATTATCTTTTTTTAGTGTTCCTCACTATCCTAGCACACATTGGTCAATAAATGTTGGATGGGAATGGGCAAACTATCTCACTGCGATGGAAAAGCTAGATTTAAAGGAGAATGTAAAAGAGTCAAACTTCATTGCATTATCTTTAGATGAAGTTACTGTGGTAGATAATACTTCTTGGTTCTATATGCATGTGTATACTATAAAAGAACATGTCCCCTGAGCTCATCTACTTGTTCATAAAATGAAGGACAATTCAACATCGCAAAATCTATTTGAACTAGTTAAGAAGTCTTTGAATGAAATTGCAGGTATGGATGACTTGACAATTGCCAAAAAGTTGGTGTGTGTAGGCGTTGATGGAGCTGTAGTAATGCAAGGTCATAGGACCGGTCTTTGCACAAACTTACAAACTACTTGTGCACTATGCATACATGCTTGGATTTCATTGCATGGCCCACATAATGAATTTAGCATTTAAAATTGTAAGCAAGTTTCCTACAGTATCAAAAGTTGAAAATCTAGTCCGCGAGCTCCACGCATACTTCTGCCAAAGTCCCAAACATTTTGTGGAATTTCAAAATTTTGCTAAGGGAATAATAGAAGGAAACAATCTTCTTAAGGATGTTGATACCAGATGGATCTCCTTGCATAGACCAGTGCAACAAGTTCTTTTATAATATCCACCCTTGATTGGAATAATGTATGAGCATCGCAACACAGTAGACAAAGCTCTTGACCTCTTACATAGGTTAAGTGATATAGAGACACTCTTAACTTTAGCTAGTCTTCTCCCCATGCTGGATGAAATGAACAATCTTGTGAAGAAAGCCCAAGACAGAACTACATATATCTATGAGTATACCAAACTACGTAGAATGACATGCATGGCCCTCGATAATCTATATCTAGATCTAACTTCTCAAAGCCCAATTTTTTATAGGTGGTAGATAATTATAGATTTGAATTATCCTAAAAATTATTAATAGTTTAATGCAAGCAGGGAGTTATGTGCCTTTGTATGTGGATTTGAGATACCAATGCACCATTGTAAGACAGTCAGGTGCTCTATCAGAGAAGTACATGTTAGAAAGGAAGATTTTGACGGCATTGTTGAATCTATTAGTAATAATTTGAAGGAAATTGCAAACAATATTTCAACAAAGATTTATAATTGATTCCCTCGAGAATAAATACTTGAAGCCATGTCTATTGTCTATCCTCAATTTTGGGTTCAAGGCCACCAAGATAACCCAAGATTTTTTCATCAAAA
Organism: Cunninghamia lanceolata; assembly: GCA_027924645.1. Lineage (NCBI taxonomy): Eukaryota > Viridiplantae > Streptophyta > Pinopsida > Cupressales > Cupressaceae > Cunninghamia > Cunninghamia lanceolata. The sequence continues at coordinate 7,409,254 of BSBN01000404.1, forward strand.
AGTAACTACCTTGACCACATACTTTTCAAAAAGTGCAGAATGCAATGGATAGACAATATAAGGAATTATAGATGGAAATAAGCTTAGAGGACAATGTAGTCAATTTGTAAGAAGTATGATAGACCAATTTAATGCCATGGAGAATCCCTTCGAAGCAGGATCAATAACAAAGGCTTGGAAAAAATTGGGTCAGAGTGAAATATTGCGTGATTCAATATCAGAATATTTCAAACTTGTCGATTTATGTCAAACAATGATATTGGGTTCGATGGAAGATGAGAGAGTTTTCAGTGCATTGGGGTTTTTGAAATCAAAGATAAGAAACAAACTAGACAAGAATTTGGAAAATTGCTTGAGGGTGTTAAGAAGTGCATATAATGTCAAAAAATTTCCTTATGAATGGGCACTCACAATCTAGAAGTCCATATGCGAAAGAAGAGGGTTGTGCAACACTTCAAACACTAGTGGTGGTGGGACAAATGACAGTGACACAATGACTAATGAATTTGAGACTCAAAATCAAGATGAAGAAAATGAAGACCAGACTCAGAATCATGATGACTCTTTTACTTTATCTAAATGTCAGTTTGAGGACCGTGACTCGATTTGGGAAATGGAAGTGAATTATCAGTTTTTAGGTATTTATACTGCATTTCATGAATCATATTCCAAAACTGTAGTTGATGATATTTTATATTGTATTCCTTGAAATTGTGAATCAAATTGAACATTAACATATTATTAATTATTTCATATTTTAATTGTGTCATACTGATAAGTTTTACATGTACTCAGTGATTCATCATTCAACTCAATGCTTAATATTTCCTTGCTAATGTTGATTTGTGCATAAAACATAAAATTTGCAGTAAAGTAGAATTTTGGTTTTTGATTTGATGTGATTCTGCATCATTTTTCATAGTTTATGAATTATTTTGATTAGTGCCTTATCCACAACTGGGTCAAAAAATGAAATATACTCCTACAACAGACCATTTGATCCATTGGTTAGGGTTTTAGGTTTAGGGTTTAGGGTTTGTCTTCATTTCATACATAAACCTAACCTTTTAGCCTTTTGCGTTATAATTTTAAGTTGACTTGTTACCATTGGTTCCCAGTCATCCAAGTTCACACTTAAGCCATCAAACCCATCAGTATTACCAGCCCCTTTGCCTTGTCTCATCGGTCACTGCTTGGTTGGGAACATTATGCGTCAAAATGTTTAAAGGGGTTAAATATTTCATCTTTTATCTTAAGTCTTGACCCCCATAGTTTTTATGTCCCTTTGTCCCATCAACCTAGGGATGTCCACTTTTAATTCACAAAAAAATTGCATGTGCATATTTGAACATTAATGGGAGCCGCTAGACATTAATGGGAGTCGCTGGATCTCGCAGATTGAATCCTAACCGCTTCCGGCCAAGCCACTTGAATAAAATAATGTTTTAAGAAATCCAGAGGGATAGCGGGTAGTGACACCTATTACCTATCAAAGTGGGACCCATCGTCCACTATAGGTATTGAACATCAAAGCATTGAAAATCAACATCTTTAGAGTCAATATAGGTCATTCCCCGCTAGCCCGCGGGGGGCCCACCAAAAGATTTCATCTCTTAGAGGGATAGCGGGGAGATGATGTGTGTCTTCATCTGGACCGTTGAAGAGACTTTAGAAGACATGACATGAAATTTTTTGTCAAATATTTCGAAGGAGTTGCATTGGGTTTTAAACAATGAGCTACTTAAAGGAATTATAAAGCACATGGGCAATTATGCGGTAAGATGTTTTAATCTTAACCGTCTGATGATAAAAAAGTTAAGCTGCTAGGTGGATGACTAAGGAGCTTAAATAGCATGCAAGTTGATGGGCCTAGACTTAATCTGGACTCTTCCCCACTACTCCGTTGTCGTAGATCTAAACACTGATAAAGCCAAAGGGATAGCGGGCAGTCTCAACGGCATGTGAATAAAACATTTGAAATGGTAAATAACATTAGCTTAACATATTAACAATAGTAGCATATAGAACAATGAACAACAACAATCGTTGAATGTGTATCTAGTAGTTGAAACCAGAGTTTTTACTCAATTAATAAAATAAATAATACAGATAATTGGACATTAACACATTACTGAATTTGAGTTTTCTATTGATTTTCAAATGAAGGAATACATAGAGGCAATGTAAAATCTTGCTCAAAGACAACTCTGCACAGAGCTGAGTTAGAACTTGGAAACTCATATTATCACTATAAAATCATTCTAACAGATTTTTTAGCAAATTCCACTGTTTAGGTGGTGGAATTGTCATTTCTTCTAGCTGATGTTGTTTGACTTGAATTTTTGTTAACAATGTATGATCAAATTTCAATTTGGATCCTAACTTGAATGTTTTATCCAAAGATACATTCAAGATTATCAGTGGCTTGATGGAATCCAAAAAGTTTGCCTCATCTAGGTTCTAAGGAAACTGGTCTAAATCAATCTTCATTGCATCCTCCATCTTCTTTCTAAAATTATCCTTTCTAATGAATCACTCATTTGTGTCAAAATCCCATGGCAAACCAAGCTTTGTCAAGTTCCTTACCGTTTCATCCTCCTCCTTAATCTTTGTTGTAGCTTCAATCACAAATTCTGTTGTTTCACGCATTCTTGAACACTTTTGAATGATAGATGTCACCTTCATTGAGGCTTCAATTTGATTAGTAATGCCTTTTGAAATCAATTCATTAGCACTGGCTTTATAGACTATTTCTAGAACTTGATTTATAGATTTATCTTCTGCCTGCAATTGCACATTTCTGTTGTCCATTAAATATTTGCTTAGCTTCTTATGATGTAGTCTCATGGCATCAATCAATTGAAAAAATTCACACAAATGATCAATCCTCTGCATTATTTCCTCCCAGATCTTTTGTTTCATATGCCTCATTGTTTGTCTACAAAGTTCAGTTAACTTATTTTGACAAGTTCATCTGCGGCCAATGTTTTATTTTTTTTCTCTCCTTCTCCAATTTTTGTTCCCACTGTTCCTTTGTTTTCCCAATGCTTTGTCTTAATTTTTCTAAAGTGGATTTTTTCCTCATCATATTTCTTTTTTCTCTCATCTAACTTGCTTCAGTCCATTCAATTCCACCTTTGTTTGTTTATCCTCTTTGCTTGTTGATGTAGAGGCAGATTTTTTTATTCTTTTTTCTAATTCATTGCTCTTGTTATCTGTTGCTTTCCTCTTTGCTTTCTCATTTGCTAAGACTGCCTGTAATTTTTCTATTTGATTCTGCAACCTTTTTTTCTCTCTATCATGCTTTAGCAATGATGTGTACACCAATTCATTATTCTTCTTTGATATATTAATTTTGTCAGTATTTTTTAATGTAGAAAAATCAAATTGCAAACTACTCACCTGAAATTTAAATCAATCCATCTGATTTTCTAGTTTATTTTAAACTGTGGGAACAACAATTGTGTACTCTGTGATTTTTGAATTTGTGTCAAATGTGGGTAATATCATGGTTGTTGTAGGCTTTGAAGTTACAATAGACACACTCTCCATCAGTTGCTTCTTTTCTTTTTTATACAATTCTGATTTCATTTTAAACTCTTGAATGTAATCAAAACCTGGGGATGCAAGAATAAGGGAATTCTTGAATGGTGAAGGAATATGAGTACTTGCTATTTTTGTTGCAGCCACACTAACTGGGGGAGTGCCTAGAAATAACTCCTTTGTGGTGCAACTGGTAGTTGGACTTGGACCTACTATAATCCTTTGTCTCTTTTGTATCCCTTGATCACTAAGTGTTTGTGTGGTATCTTGTATTGGTGTCCTCTTGTGTGTAATTTGTTGTTGGACTTGTTGTTGTAGCACATGTTGACTAAGTTCTCCACCAGTGGCAGTGCCAGTCGCACTAGGCTCTCCACCATGGGCATGTCCAAGTTGTGATTGCATCTGAACATGAGGATTAAGATTTGAAGTTGTAACAAAATGAATTCTTTCAGCTGTACTTGTATGCCGTTGGTCTATTTTATCAGCTCCAAGGCCTCATTTATCAACTAGTTTTCTGGTGACTACATCTATTGTGTTCCAAATGCCTTGTCCTTGGGACCCCAAACCACCACCTCAATAACCCATATTTTCAGCTATGGCTGCTCCTGAAGTATAAGCTTTTTTGTGGCTTGACTTAAACCAGGTTTGAAATTGCTTTGGTCATCCCTATCATCATTAGGTTCATCATCAGTTTCTTCATCTCATGTTCATTGGGATGCTCTATATTCTACAATTTGTTAAACTCATCATCTTCATCGATTTCTCCATACTCTGCAATAGTTCATGGTTCACCTAGCTCCTTCCTCATAGACCAAAAGGTAGTAATTTTTTATCGTGACCAATTTTTGCTTATAACAGACTCATCTAGAGGATCTGGCATTTTTACTCTAATAGATGGTTTATCACTTTTTCCATAAAAATTGTTGTACCTCCTGATTTCATTCTCTGCTAGTGCTCCTATATTTTGGTGCAATGCCATAATTTTTGCTGACAATTGTTCAAAAGAAATACCTTTCTTAGCAGTAGTTTTCTCCATTGCTATTTTGACCTCATCCCAAGAATCCTTGTTTCTCAAGTTTTCAAGCAAGGGTTTATTTTGATGTTGAATTCTACTTGCAACATTCCTATGGGCACAATCATTGTTTTAATGGTGTCACATGGATCATATTGACAGTGACAGACAACGTCAAAATTCAAAAAATTCAAAAGATCATGTACCACCTTAAATGCTTTTCTCTCCAATGTGAACCCTCCACATGAAACGGGTAAAGAAGGAAATAATGTCTTCTTTTGCTAACCAACAAAGTGTAGTTCATCAGTACTCTACATCTGCCTTACATATTCCAATGTAAAAACCCTTTCTGTCACATGTATTGGAAGTTTGTATGGCTCTACTCCTGATCCATAAAATCTTAGCATAGTATATTCTTCCAATAAGTACCAATCAGCCAATTGTATTTCTTTTCCTAGTTGAATGCAATCTCTAGATGATATAGGCAATCTAGGGATTGGACTATTTGTAATTGCTTGATGCAATAGAGCCAAAAAGTAGTCTACAAAATGATTGTAGTTCCTTCGAGAACCATGCATCCTTATCTTAGTGGTCCAATCATATACTAGAGCCATTTTCTTTTCCTCAGCATTACTATAGGTTGAATCTGAAGCTTGTTGGTCTGAAACATTACACTAAATTTGAATAGAAAAAAATAGCACAAGTAGGTTGTGAACCTAAATGTCTTGGTGGAACCTCCTTTAATCATTAAAACTTGTTTATGCATGGATTCTATAATGTGCTCAATAAATTTATATTTGACATGTACAACAATACCATAATGGATATTATATACCATTTCAAGGAGGCTTGCATCCACTTCTCAATTGCTATCTAGTCCAAGGCAAAATGCTAGCATGGAAATAGTATCCTAAGCCCATGATCTAAAAATTTCTAAAGGATAAGGAGGCTTATGGTTACCTTTCAACTTGTTTCTTTCTTGAACTATTTTATTTAGGAAAACATTTTTGTCCCTTTCATCCACTGCTTAATAATCACTAGCAAGCTTTTCTAGGTCAATGTGGACGTCTCCAAATTCTTCAGTTGTAAACCCCAACACTTTTCCAAATTCTTCTGCATTAATGGATAAAATGTCTTCTTTGGTATCTTTATTTACAATTACTCTTTTGTTATCATCATAATTGTGGGCACAGACCATGATAAATTCTGGGCAAGGGAAAACCTCATGTAACATCATGCGCCCTAATCCAGTTACCCATGGTGCATTGATACTATTAACTTGCATTTGGTTTGTAGCCTTATTCTCACATGAAAATCTAAATTCTGAGGTAAGTTTACCATAGATTTAGGATCATAAATATCATGGTATTGTTGAACACAAGGAACACTGAGAGGGGGGCTGAATCAATGTTCTATGAAACCATTTAACCAGTTGTTCATTTATCCATTTACCAATCTCAATTATGTGAAAACAAAGTAAACACAAGAAAAATAGCCATAGATTCATAACACATAGACACCAGGATTTTTACATGGAAAACCCAAAGAGGGAAAAACCACGGAGAGTGTTAGCTCTCAATATATTATAATAGCACAATACCGAATCAAAAGGAGGCTCACTGCCTTAGGGCTCACTACCCTATGAAGATGTGCTCACTGCACAAAGGCTCACTACCAGAAAGAAGGAAAGAGAAGAAATGGCTCACTACCAAGATGAATTGCTTGATTCGCATCTATACATGTGTGTGGGTGCAATTTTGTTGAAGCTCTGATATACATTCTTAACACTCTTTATTCTCTGTACGTTCTGTTTTACACTTCTGCTTCTATATTCTACAAGATCTCTCTTCTTCTACTTTGTTCGCTCCCACATACATCTCACATACACTTCACACATACATTCGCATTACATTGCTACCACAACCATACCTTCACACCAAAATCTAACACATAAATATCCGCAACTTTGAATTCAATCCAAAAACTGAGTTGGCCTATCAAACACAACACTTTATCAACTTACATTAACTCTGTCGACCCAACACTTTTGCTACAATTCACATGAGACTCCAAGAATCACACCAACCATTCCTCATACCTCATAGATCGCATCTTATCAACTGCAGATCATGATAGCCTTATGTGGTGAAATGCAGAACTCAGAACTATCTCCTCTGCCTTGGTGAAATACTGGCAAACCAACTGTCAGAACTTGGAATTTTGTAGGTGATCTTCCGGATCACTTCAGACTCTGTAACTCCTCATTTGGATAATTCTGATATCTATTCATACTACCTCAAAACCACACACCAATACAATCACCTGCAAATAAATGCGGACCAAAATACCCATGCACTCTGCACTGTTCCTAACTTAACTATGTTCACTTGGACTTAGACCAATCACAACTTAACTTCCAAAAGTCATCGGGACCTGCAATCTTGAACATAGTACCTTCAAATAATTCTGAATAATGTACCTAAACTGCATACCTTGACCATCAACTGTAGAGGAATACCACTTGAGTCTATGCTACTAACTCTGTGTTGTCAACACTTAGCCATTCTACCTTAGTCTTTTGTGTCCAGACTAGAACCTTGTATGCAGGCTGTTCCAAGTTGAGTTCCCAATCATCCTTCGCTCCATCATACTTTGTTTGCCTTGTTTCCATCAATGACAACATTACCCAATCAACAGTGCCTCTTGACTATGTTGCCAACAATCTCCCCCTTTGGCATTGATGGCAACACTTAGTGAAAAATGTGTATCCGCTCCCCCTTTCTATATATACTCTATTCTTTCACTCCCCCTTAGGTGTTTTCCCATTTTTCACTGGTCTTCTTCTCCCCCTTTGACATCAATGGCAAATAGTATATGTACAAAGGTCAAAATTATGTCAAAACTGCAAAATTGTCAAACTCTGTCGCATATGTACAAGTATAGTTTTTCTCTCAGTTTATAGTGGGAGGTAGTATATCATTATAGATAGTCTTTATCAGAGCTGACTCTCCATCCCATCTATTCTTTGCACTCTTCAAAATTTGAACATGGCCATTTATCAGAAAAAATAACTTTTTTGCCTTCTGCACATCTGAGGGTGTATCAATTAATGCTTGTGCTTGCAAGGCTTCTTATGCTAGATTAGACATGGAGTCAATTTTAGGACTTATCAGCCCCCTTAACTAGAACAATCTATCTTTGACTTCTTCGCTTTTCTTCATCAGAGTGCTTAAAACATTGTGAATGTTTACAACTTGTATCTCTTTATTACTTATTGACTCAGCTACTAGATCAAATGACTTAGAGAAATTTAGCAATTTGAGTTCTAAGATCTTGATTTTATCTTCTAACTCCTTTGTAACTTTCGGCCAAGATAAGAAAAATTTGTATATTTTACAGGCTTGTTCAATGGCACTCTATATGCCTTTTATTCCATTATCTAATAGAGTTTTATCATTCACTATCATGGTCTTTAACTCAACCAATCTCTTCTCATCAAATCTTTTCTAACTTTTGCCTCTGCAAATTTTTCAAAAGATTCAAAATGCATACTTACAAAGTTCAAGAGTCCCTTGAGATGGTCTGTTGAGGACATTGTTGAGTTATTTTGGTATGATGGCATCAGCTTCTCCAAAATGTTGGATGCCTCTCCAATCAGTTGACTATCCTGTATGTGCAACTTCAAAATTTCTTCTTGTGCCTTTTCTTGCACAAGTGATACCAGTTTGAACTTCTATACATGTGACATTGATTCTAGGTTTATTGGACCTTGTAGCAGTTTAGACTCATCCAAGTCTTGTTGTTTCTATAGAAATTCTTTTGTATCCACAGTAGTGTCTCTTGCCAAACCTAAGACTTCATCTCCTTTATCCTGTTTAGGGGGTTCCATGTCTTTGTCCTCATTTGCACCAATATTTTGCTGCGGTGCAGGGCTCCTTGTCTACTCATCAGTCTTTTCAATATCAATTTATTGCTTGGGAGGAAGACTATTCTCAAATTGGTCTTGATTTGTCATATCCATTCCATCAATGTCAAGGGCTTGATCATTTCTATCCAATCCTTGGTCCTGGCTTATCTACAGAACAGATGCATCTCCATCATTTGCTCCTTCATTGTCATAAATGGTAGGGAGATTAAATTCTTTCAATATCTTCAGTTTCCTTAACCACTTTTTCAATATCGCCTCCCATAAGAGTGTGCATTCTCCTCTTTGTCCTGAATTCTTTATTAAGAGATTTGAAGATCATGGTCTTTTCTTCTAGGGTGATCTTCGGACATACCCTCACAAGTGTGTGCTCTCTAATTTCAGTATCTTCAGCCATGGCAGTTTCTTTCCTTGCATACATAATGTTTCTCAAGATGTCAGGAAGATCACCAATGATCTCAATAAGGGCCTTATTGTATATGTTCAAATACCCTACAGTGGCATCTTCCAAAACCCTTTTATCTGCATCATTATAATCATTATAGAATTGGGCCATTAGTTTTAGATTTTCATCCACTGTGACAGCCTTAAGGACATCTCCTAGGCTTTTTGTAGCCTCTTCTGGCTGTGATATATCTTGCTTTGCCCTTTGTTGTGTCCTTCCCTGAGGTTGTCTCTTTATTGCTTCCAGAGACTTTGGTAGCCTCATTTTTCATCCTTTTTACTTCTTCATCTATTTCTCTCTTCCTCATCGACATATGTACCAACACTGACATATACTCTCTAACCTTTGGTCTTCTTCCTTTTGCTTGTTTGTGTTTCTGTAGTTGTTGTGGAGGGAATACCAAAACTTGTACCTCTTGTTCTTCCTTTTGGTGCAACAAATGCCTCTTGTTGCACATCATGAACTTCCTGAGGTTTATTAGCTTCCTTCAAATTTTCAGTTGTTCTTGTCCTTGCTTTAGCAACTTCTTCTTTTGTAATCCCTATGCCCTGGGTATATTCTTCCACCAATTTCCTCATCTTTTTCTAGGTTTCTGGTTTCCTTAGTTCAACATGGACTTTTACAGATAATTCTTCATAAGTGCTAAATCTTGGCTCAGAGGTATCCCGGGGCTTGCTCAACATAAGATCTGCAAGTCCTATTAGAACATCCTCTGCCACCTCATAGCCCATGGGGGGTACCCAAACAGTCCTAGGTTCTACTGCCACCATCATACACTGATCTTTATTCACAATAAAACAAATGCCATTCTTATACTTTTCTATAATTGATTTAGGGATCCTCATTCTAGATTGCATTGACTTCTGAAAGTTCTTAAAGTATCCCCACAATGCTGCATTCTGAGCATTCACATCACCTAGACTACTAATATAATTTCTTATTTGTATAGCCACAGGTTTGCTTGGATCCCAAACAATGTTATTGATTCCTAGAATTTTTCTTTTGAAATAGAAGAATAAACAAAGTATTAACATGCCAAACTTGAAGGAGTATTTTGATTCCTTACTCTTTTTCAAATTTTCTAGCAACTGTTGCCAGAGAAGCTCACACAGATCATAGTCCTTATTTTCCTTGATCATCTCATATGTAGTGTATATAGTTGTTCTGGAGACTGAGTTCTCCCAATTGGTATAGTATATCTTGTAACCAACAATCATAGATGCAAACTTGACTGCATGATCCTCAATTGTATTCATAGTCAGATCCCTCTTGTCAAATTGTGCTTCAGTGGCTTCTATGACTGTTACATTCTTCACAGATTTCAACTGTGGTATTGGACCAGTAGAGTTTAAACTGGTAACAGCCCTTATTGCTTCCTTTGTTATCATATGTGTAGACTCAAGCCACATGAACTCATCATGCATTTGGCTTAACACATACTGGACCCATGCAACTTCAGTGAAAGTAGGGAAATCCAAGTACTGTATGAATTTCTTGTCTTCCAGGGCTTTGTATTTGTCCAACAATTTAAACTGATCTCCACTCAAGTGATTCAAATATAACTTTGCAATTTTTCTGCCATCATGTTCATCTAGGGAAACATGGATATAAGCCCTAACATCATCTTCATGCATAATTCTAAACAGAATTTCTGAGAATGCACCATCTGGGTCCACTTCTATTGATTTGAAAGGTTTTTTCTTGAATTTTGGTCATGGCCTCTCAGTGATATCAACTATTTGTGGAGTTGCCATTTTCGTAACAATTCAAACAAATTTGTAGTAGGGTTTCAAGATGTAAAGTACCTCTTTCACCAAATTAGGGTTTTCCTTGATCTTGTCTTGATTTGCTTTGGAAATCACTGAGTTGCTTGGAATTTTGCTTCAAATCGTCTTAGACACTTGAAAGTTTGAATGCAGAATGAATTTTCCATCGAATGAGCCTCTTTCTAATTCTTTATTTGTCTTGACCTAATCGCCATAAATGCCCCTATTGAAAAAGTTGTCAAACACATTTCTGTAGAATACAGTCTATTAAGATTGCTCCACAATGCTCTGCACTTGAACCTTTTTCACCAGAATTTCTTTCAAAGGATCTATCATATGCAGTTTTTCAACATATCTTCGTGCCAAATCCTAGTACTGACAATATAGCTAGGGGATTAAGATTTTAATTTTAGCTCCCCCTGAGCTAGAGCTCACAATCTACTTCCCTCAGGAGCACCAAAAATTGGTGTGGATTCATTCCCGACCTCATTTATATCCTTCTTAATCTAGACCTTGCTCATTTCATTCTTGGTTTCCACTGGATCACTCTTGTTCTTGCCTTTATCTTTTCTCTACTTTGTTTTCCTCTTCTCTGTAGGATAGACTCTCTTCTCATTCTTGCTTCTACAAAATCTTGCAACATGTCCAAACTTATTGCAATTGTAGCATACCACATTCCTTTGTCCTTGATTACTTCTGTTGATTGGATTTGTTCTTGATCTGCATTGATTAGCCATATGTGCAAATCTATTGCATGCAAAGCACTTTCCATTGAATGATTGAGTATTTCTTGTATTATAAAAACCATTCCTTACCAAACTTCTGCATTCATTTGATCTATGACCAATTTTCTTGTAATTGAAACATTGACTAGAGAATGATAGAACATTCTAATTTATTCTATTCCTACACTAAGTAGCCTTATGGCCAAACTTATTGCAATTAAAACAATGGCCATTGAAAGATGAGTACCTTTGGGCATTTGGCTGCCTGATCAGAGGTCTTCTAGGTCTTCTTCTTTGATTCCTGAACTAGTTGCCTTTGTTTTGCTTCAACACAGTGGTTTCTTGACCTAATTTTGAACTTTCTCCTTTCTCAAATCCCAAGCCTTGCTTGTCATCAGAACCTTTTTGACTAGCAATCATCTCATCAAGTTTTGCGAAACTTATCTTGAACTTTTCTTCATAGCTCTTAGCTTTCTCTAAATCTAATTTCAAGCTTACAACTTCTTTTTCAAGTTTATCACATTCTTCTAATTTTCTTTTTACCAGCATTTTTAGATCTTCTTCTGCTTTATCTCTTTCTACAAAGTCCACTTTCAAATCATCCAGGGTTTCATTTGCTAATATCAATTGCTCACCAACCTCCTTGTATTTTTCTTTGAACTTCTTGACTTGCTCTTTTAGCTTTAAAATGCATTCATCAACTTCTTGTATTTTATCCTTCAGATCCTTGATTTCTGCTTTAAATTTTTCAAGATCAATAAGAGCAGCTTGTAATTCTTCATTGCTTTCATATGAGACTTTAGGAGAAGTGAAATATCTTCTAGCTGCCATGTGTACATTTTCCCATATCTTCCTTAAGATGTTAAGCTTCTTCCAAGGAACCTTGCTTTGATACTAATTGTTGAACACAAGGAACACTAAGAGGGGGGGTCAATCAGTGTTCTATGAAACCATTTAACCAGTTGTTCATTTATCCATTTACCAATCTCAATTATGTGAAAACAAAGTAAACATAAGAAATATAGCCATAGATTGATAACACATAGACACCAGGATTTTTATGTGGAAAACCCAAAGAGAGAAAAACCACAGAGAGTGTTAGCTATCAATATATTATAATAGCACAATACTAAATCACAAGGAGGCTCACTACCCTATGTAGAAGTGCTCACTGCATAAAGGCTCACTACCAAATAGAAGGAAAGAGAAGAAATGGCTCACTGCCAAGATGAATTGCTTGATTCGCATCTATACATGCATGGGTGCAATTCTGCTGAAGCTCTAATATACATTCTTAACACTCTTCATTCCTTGTTTGCCCTAATTTACACTTCTACTGCTATATTCTGCAAGATCTCTCTTCTTCTGCTTTGTTAGCTCCCACAGACATCTCACATATACTTTGCACATACATTCGCATTACATTGATACCACAACCACACCTTCGCACCAAAATATAACACATATAAACATCCACAACTTTGAATTCAATCCAAAAACTGAGTCAGCCTATCAAACACAACACTTTATCAACTTACATTAACTCTGTCGGCCCAACACTTCTGCTACAATTCACATGAGACTCCAAGAATCACATCAACCATTCCTCATACCTCACAGATCACATCTTATCAACCACAGATCATGATGCCCTTATGTGGTGAAATGCAGAACTCAGAACTGTCTCCTCTGCCTTGGTGAAATATTGGCAAACCAACTGTCAGAACTTGGAATTTTGTAGGTGATCTTCTAGATCACTTCAGACTCTGTAACTCCTCATCTGGATGCTTCTGACACCTATCCATATTGTCTCAAAACTGCACACCAATACAATCACCTGCGGAGAAACGCGGACCAAAATATCCATGCACTCTGCACTGTTCCTAACTTAACTATGTTCACCCAGACTTAGACCAATCACAACTTAAGTTTCGGAAGTCATCAGGACTTGCAATCTTGAACATAGCACCTTCAAAAAATTCTAAATAACATACCTAAACTGCATACCTTGACCATCAACTGCAGAGGAATACCACTTGAGTCTCTGCTACTAACTCTGTGTTGTCAACACTTAGCCATTCTGCCTTAGTCTTTTGTGTCCGAACCAGAATCTTGTATGTAGGTTGTTCCAAGTTGAGTTCCCAATCATCCTTAGCTCCATCATGCTCTATTTGCCTTGTTTCCATCAATGACAACATTAGCCAATCAACAGTGTCTCTTGACTATGTTGCCAACAGGTATTCATCAATCAAACCTGAGGTTTTAAGCAATCCAGAATAATCTTTTTTTTCTATCTGAACTTGCTCTGCATTTCCCAAAAATTTTGTCTGGTCTGCTAGTGGTGGTAGACATGCTTATACAGTGTGAAATTGTGAATTCCCTCTTAAGTCCTTAATTTTTCTTAGGTCTCTCAACCCTAAACCCAAAGTTTGACAAAATAAGATTTTAAGAAACGATGAAACGTAGCCTAGGAATTATATCTTTTGTCTTACCGACTTTGTTGTAAGTGGCGCTGCAATGAGCAATCTGAAATCTCCCCGTGTGTTGACCCTCTCACTTAAAAATAAAATCACTTAGTAGTAGAAAGTTTGCTCTTTTTTATGAACATTAAAGTGATTTTTTTTACGAATATTAAACTGAATGAAACGTCAAGTCAACATGTTACTTCTGGACTACACAATTAGCACATGGCTGACAACTATCTTGCATTAACAGCTAACAATAATTTCTAAACTGTTGATCTTTATAAATCTAACGGTTATAGGGTGATTCTGGAGATTTAAGTTTGCAATCCTAGTGCTCTATGCATTTCATTCCGGAATGCAACTACAACCATCCATCAAATGTTTATCGAACGGTCGAGTAATTTATGATATAAAAAATAAACATATAGTTTTCTTTTAGTGACAACTTTTAGTGTTTATAATGTATTTTGTCAATTTGTTGGCAACTTTGTTTTTTCATTTGTATTGATTTATGTTTTAAATCTACATTCAAATTTATTTATTTTTGATAAACTGCAAAGCGGGTATTCTTACAGTTGGGGGATAGCTACGCCCCTGGCATATCATTATGTTACAAAAAATTCCCATGTATTACATATTCTTTCCCAATCGATATGATAATATTACATCAAAATTACATAGCAAAAATCAAAATACTGGCTAAGGGAAACAATAGAAATCACCTGTTTCCACCAACTCTTTGAAGTACAACACCCATTCCACATTTGGCTCCATGTTGAGAGTTTGAGAGCACCTTACAAAATTTCAACTGATGGTGGCCCAGTGACGGTGGCAGGTGAGAGCCCCATCTGTCATGTTGAGAAGAAAGGGAAGCCGCGGAACCTGCACACCCATCTCTGCCCCAAAAACCACCAATGATAGGTTAGAAGACTGCAGAATCCCCACACCCATCTCTTCCCCAAGAACCACCTCCAAATCATTACCCAAAAACTCTGGCTTGAAAATTTCTTGCAACAAAATGAGAATATCCACCTTCACACCTCCAAGGTCCAGCAATGACGCCAAGAACCAAGAAGCTATGTTAGAATTCACTCTGTATCTATTCCTATATGTTAAGAAATCCCTCCCAAGCACCATTTCTCTATGAAACGCAAATAGACAATTCTGTGAGGTTTCATTATCACTTTAAGCCTCAAGTTTGTGATGAATCCCAAGAAAGCAATTTGCCTTCGCAGCGCTATAAGGCAAATTGGCGTATCCATTTTCTTTGTTAAGCTAGCTTCAATCTTGGGTATGAGAAAGTGTTGTTGGGCTGCATTACATAGAGCCAGGGTTCATTAATGGCACTCAGCTTCAAAGCTTTGGGATATCTTTCCAAGCGTGCCAATATTTAAGTGATATGATATATCTGTTCAAGTGAATTTAATCTGCATGCACATATTTATACTTGATTTGACTTAAGTATATAGATAATACTTAATAGAGTTTCCAAACTATGTTCCACATATGCAATCCATGACACATGTCACCAATTTTGAATTAGAAGGAGCACAATATTTGTAAATTGATATGTAAGATCCGAGCAATTTTATTTACAATAAACTAATAATAAATACTATAAAAAGAGGGAGTAATTCTTTTTTTTCTAATTTCAACAAAATCATCTCAGATCAAATATATTCAATAAATGAATAATACAATAATCACCAAAACATTAACATTTACATATATTACCTCAGGTTCACACTCCCTAAATCAATACTTTACATATACTTAACATTTTGCAATTTGCATCTAAGAAAATAGTAAATATATATTGTTATTTTACAGTCTAAACTAGGGAAAATAAATAAAAAAATAGGACTTACTATTAGTACATGAATTTCTTAACGAATGTAATGACTTTCTGTGCTAGAATTAGAAAATTTTAATAATTGACAAATCTAATCTCTTAACATTTTATATGAAGCTATTCAATTAAAAGTGAAAAATAGCCCATTGTGATATACTGTTATATAAAAAAATGGCCTACATACTCCAGAGATGAGACTATGGATTGGGAAGGTGCCTTGGTAAATTTAGGCACCCCCAGCCTTCCCATGTCTTATCTATTTCACCATTCATAATATCAAAGGCCAGACCTGCATTATACTCGACCATGTATTGTATCTCCTTTTATAACTTCAGCAATTTAGAAATCTAAAGTGTCAACATACTTGGACCTCCATAACTGATACTCCTCCTCTATTGGCCAAATGAAATTGACAAGTTCATCTGCTTTGGTCTTGTAGGGTGAGTACTTGATAACCACTCGATTAGCTTCCTTGTCAAACTCCTCTAAGAAAATGCTAGTGTGAATCAGTTTATCCATGCTGCTTCTCAACATATCTAAATCAACATTGTCACAAATGAGCTTAACTTGAGCAGATATTTTTTTTTGCCTGGTCCTTCCACAATTGTAGAGGTTTAACCCCACCATTTTCACTCAAAATAACAGAAAGAAAACTAAAATTCCATTCATCAAACTTTTTGACAAGATCCCTGATATTTATTTCCAAAGGACCTACCACCCCCTGAAAATCCTTAATTGAATTTACAAGCCTGAGAGTTGGGACAATGTTAGGAGGTGCATCCTTGACATTCTTGTTTGCAATTGCCATATCTCTTAATGCCTGGGCTCTAGGGATCCATGTATCCATTAATGATGTTACAACATCCTTATTCTTATCGAAATCCTTTATGGCATCAAACATAGAAGAATAATTTGAATGAATGCTAATTAATCTCCTATCAATCCCTTTATTCAAGTGTTCAAGAACTATAGTTACAATCTTCATATTACTTGAATAAATTGATTCATTGACATGTGACAGCAAGTTCTTGTATGCCTCAATTTGATCCAATAATTCCTCTTTAGTAGGCTCACTTGATGGAGCTACACGTGATGTCCTTGGCTCCTCAACTACAAGGGGTGCATCTCCAAGATTGTATGGAATCATTTCCATTAAAATTTTTGGAAGGACAACAAAGTTAGTCTATGTTAGGGCATGAGCATGCATATTTTGCAATTGTTGCTTTAACAATGTCACTTCAGTTTCAAACTTGGCAACCTTTTGTTGACTCTCATTATACTCTACAACCATGTCTTTATACTTGGTTCTATATTGATCTCTTTCCTCAGTGATATTCTCTATTGTTGCCTTTGTGAATTTGGCAACATTCATTGACATGTTTGTTGCCTCCATTGTTGGGATATCAAACACTCTCTTAATAATTAGCCCTCCACTTATGTTTGGAGCAGGTTCAGCAACTGCAAGTTTCCTTGCACTTGGGGCCAATGCCCAAATAGCAAGTATTTCCCATTCTTTGTTGAAAGTAGACCCCTGCAAAGCTAATTTTGCTTCCTCCTCTATTTGATACAAGGGTTTGTCATGCCTGATCACTATGTC
The DNA here is from genome assembly GCA_027924645.1 of Cunninghamia lanceolata. Taxonomy (NCBI): domain Eukaryota; kingdom Viridiplantae; phylum Streptophyta; class Pinopsida; order Cupressales; family Cupressaceae; genus Cunninghamia; species Cunninghamia lanceolata. The sequence goes on from BSBN01000404.1 coordinate 7,426,584, forward strand.
AAAAGCAATTGCTGAGGCTAATTCCCACTCTGGCAGCAATAAAATACCACTTTCCTTCACCAACTCTCTGCCTTCTTCAGTTGTTATCTTCTAAAATTATTTTTTCATTTCCTTTCTAACCTCAGCCTAAATAACTGCTTCTGGTAATTCAAGGTGCAAGTTTCTCTTTTTGGCAACATTATCAAAATATTCATCTCTCTTTGCCCTCCAAGCAAACTCTCTAAAAGCAGGGGTCTGGACAAATGAATCATCTATCATGAAGGTCTTACAAGCTTCCTCCGTAAGGTCATCTGTGTTGCTCATCCCCCTGAGGTCTACCTTGACCAACCTAAGGCTACTTTCTGGTTCTATTATCTCCCTAGGGGGAGAGGGTATTCCCTGTCTCATATCCTCCTCAGTGACAATGATATCATCATCTGAGTCATCTGGATAATCCACCAAGTTACTTTGTTCAACCTTTTGCTTCTTTGGTAGTGGTTGTCTTGGTGGTGAGGGAATTCTTGGAGGTGAATCCACCTCAATCACTTGTGGAGCTACTTTCCTTAGGGGAGACAGTGGTGGTATTTCATGCAATGGTGAGGAAGCTCTTGACCCCTCAAGCTTAGAATCCTCAGATGTAGTTGGGGTGGCAATAGATTGTTGCTTCCTCACAATACCTTTTCTCCTTGCAAAGATCATAATCTTTTGTGGTGGTTGGTAGGTAGGCCTTTCCTCCAACACTGGTGCCTTCCCCTTATCCTTTTCCTATTCTTCCCCAACCATAGCCTTTCCTTTGTCAGCAACCAATCTCTCTCCTTTCATCTTGCCAACCACTTGCTTAAAATTTTGGAGCATATATACAACTTTTTGCAATTCATTTTTGAATTGAGGCAGCTACAAGGGGTCATATTGGGGATTAGTCTTCCATTTTTCCCTTACCATCTTATCATAGGCGATCCATTTTACCTTCATGTCCTCCTATATTTGGTAATTAAAGATGTTCCTAATAACATCTTCAAGAAAATAGAAGTTATGTATGAACTGGCTGCTTCTGATCCTCGCTTTCAATGCAGCCATGAAACCTTCAGGATCAAGATTTCTTGGACACATTCTCCTCATGTTGTATGGTTCAAGCAATTCATCCATTTTTCTCCACCCTCCACCAATCATCACAAAGTCTGCAAAAACTTTCCATGTTGGGAAGAAGGTTCCTTTCCTCCTATTTAACAAGTGGCCATCTTCAACATTACCCAGTTGCCAAATGACCTCAAGGAATCCAATTCTCAGTGGCACATCTCTTGGGAGAACATGTGGTCTAACCATAGTGTCATATACTCTGAGAATTGTACAATCTGGATAGGGGATGACATCTCCCCAGTTGTGATCAATTTTTAAATCAGACCTCCTTTCTTTTGGCCTGAGAAAATCATGTAGTTCAGTTGGAATCCTTGGTGGATTCAAGATTAGGTCATTCCTCAAATTTGATGCAAAGACATTCTCAAACACCACAAAATGAAACTTCATATCATCCTTGTCTAGAATTCTTGTCTAACATTGGACATGCAGCTCAACACCATCCTCCTCCTTTTCCAACTTCATATAATTCTCAAAGAATTCTGCCCTTTTGAATAAAAATATGTGCATTAATAGTGAGTATCACCAAAACTGAACCCAATTTTTACTATTCTTTAATGAAAATAAACCCTCATGAATGTTATCTACCAGGTAGGAAGCAAAGTCATATACTATGTTGTAAGCAGGGTGTTGGATATGAGCAGCCATATACATGAAACCCATTGGCATGCCAGAAGCAAGATCAAACCCCAAGATTTGACACAAAGAATAGAAGGTTTTCTAAAAATATGGAGCAAAATACTTATTGGGAAGGGTTCCTTATCTGATGGACCAAGAACAATTCTCCCCTTTCCCTTTCCAACTAATGCTAGATGATTTGGCAGCATTGTGATTTTAAAGGTGTGTCTTGTCTTCTCGTATTCACTCCTAAAGGCTTTCAAATCAATTTTTACCAAATCCTCAGTCCACTCATGAAGTTGAAAAACTTCAGCAATCTCTTCCCTTGTGATCTTTACCATTCAATCCCATTATACATCCTGACAACTCTGGAGATAGGATCATATCTGGCTACCACAGCTTTTAACAAGTCCACATCCATGTAGACATTTGGGACAACCAATTTACCCATGTCCAATCTCCAAGGGTTACATATAGGAGCACTCAAATTCATGTTCCCAAACCAGTTCTTGAACAATGACCATCCTATAGGTGGTATGGTGGCATCCTTGATATGGATATGTTTATCTATGAGGCCTTCTTTAATTTTGGAACCCTAGAATAGAAGCAAACCTTTTACTTTGTCGTTATTGGAGGGCTTTAATTGATCAAGAAGGTCCTAGACTATGGGCCTTTTTGTCTCTCCAGAGCTTGAGGTTTGGGCTCGTGGGGGTGCCATTATGGTGAGAATTTTATAAATTAGGCTTTTAGTTTAGCAAGAATTGCAGGTTCACAACTAGGGTTCTGACTTAAAGCAGCAATAAAGTTCAAATTTTGCAGTTCAACAATCTAAGAAGGCAAAACCCTAAAAGAAATGAAAATTTACCAGTAATTCCTATTTGACAGAACCATGAGAGTGGACACAAGGAGCAAATTTTAGAAAAGATTTTAACTTACGGATTTGAATGCTTTGAAAACCCTAGTTTTGATTGCCAAGAGATTGAAATTGCCTCAAGAGATTGAAATTGCCTCCAAATGCTTTAAAACACTTAGACGGATTTCAATTATACAAAAAGACTACTTTTATGGTGTTAAAACCGCCGTTACTACTCATTCACATGAAGCAGAATGGTTCCCATGGCCACTTTCTCAATTTCAAACTCTAGTCATTGATCTCTTGATGAGATGGCAAGATGGACGACCGTGATGAAGTTTTCTGCCACATGGAATTACTTACTCATCTTTCGATGGACCCCACCTTCTCTTTAGGTTGCAAAGTCTGCTATGTGGCATTCACCCAATAGCCCGTTGGGTTTATCACCCGTGCATCTTCTGACAACGGGCTAGCAGGGAACGGTTAGGATTAACCTGGGCCCTCCAACTTGCTTGCACGTTAACTTCTCAAGCCATCCACCTGTCTGCGTAAATTCTTCAACATTGGACGGCTAAGATTAAAACATCTTACCGAGGAATTTCCCATGTGTCTTATTTAAACCTTTAATAGCTCACCCTTTAAGTCTCTTAAGGCTACTTTGAAATATTTGCTAAATATTTCCTATTCTTCTATAGTTAGCATTTAAAACGTGTACCCTGCTAGGTTAACGGGACATGGGAACATAAAATATGGGGGCCGAGACTAAGACAATAGATGAAATATTTTGACCCCATTTTAATGATTAACACATAATGTTCCCCACCAAGCGATGACCGACAAGACTAGGTATAAGGGGTCGGTAAACAACATAGTTTTGATGGCTCAGGTTTCAACTTAGACAACTTGCAACCGGAGGTAGCAAGTCAACATAAGATTACACAAAGGGTTAAAAGCTAGGTTTCTCATATGAAATTTCAACCATTGATATTTGGAAATCTAACGGTTCAAGTGTTATTCCAGAGGTTTGAATTCGCAAATCTAGTGTTTCAGATATTTTCTTCCGGAATGCAACTACAATTGTCCATCAAAAATTCATCGAATAGTCGTCAATTATATTAATTTGCATTGACATCTTGCTTCAAACATATTGACACTTGTCCCCATTCCGGACACTTTATAAAGGAATTTGGATGTGTGGAAAATTTGTCCCGGAATAGAACAATATGTAGCATTTGATATTTTCTCCACACACGGTATGATTTTTTATTGGCATAATAGTTTATTTTGCTAATTAATTTTTTATTGGTTTGAAACTATATTTAATTCGCCAATGATTATTTTTATTGCTTTGAAAATTAGTTTAATTCGCCAATGAAAATATTTTTTTGGGTTTGAAAATAGATTTTAATCGCCAACAAAAATGTTTTTTTTATTTAGAAAATAGGTTTATTTTGCCCACATAAATATTTTACTAGTTTGAAAATACGTTTTACTTCACCAATGAAAATATTTTATAAATAGGTTTTAATTCACCAATGAAAATATTTTATTGGTTTGAAAATAGGTTTTAATCACCAATGAAAATATTTTATTGGTTTTTAAAAAATTACAATTGTGTATAGGAATAAAATTGAGATCGAGAGATAATCAAAACATTGAAGTAATCAACAACTCAATCCTATAACATCAAGATAACGATCTAAGCGAACAACCAAATAATCAATGAATTAACACAAAAACAATGAAAAATTTTATCTAGATTGTGTTGTTATCTTGGTCGAATGTGGATTGCTTAATAAATTGTGAAACCATGTTTGCAACAAGCGGATGTAGATTGTGTTTGTGCTCAAAAGGTAGAAGTGTGTTCAATGATGTGATGTATGCTCCAAGCATTGTAGGCATGCCTGAGAATAAATGATCGAAGAGGATTGGTTATGGAGATAAGGAGGGTTTATATAGGTTTCAATGGAGATCGATCAATGGTCCAGAAAATTCAATAGAATCAATGGATGAAATAAATCTAGAATTCATGATGAATGTGCACTTGACATGTGTCACAAAAAAAACTATTTTTGTTTGATTTAATTGATTGATTTGAAATAAAAAGACATGGAACAGACATATTTTTAGATTTCATAAAAATAGAAATGTTTTTTTCTAATTTATGAGTTGGTGATAAAAATAATAATGATTAAGTCAATTAACTCAACTTATAATTTGCTTTTTGCATGATTTGAGTAAAATTAAATAATAAATTATTTAATCTTGTGTGCATGATGAACAAGATTTATTTTTAGAGGAATTGGAAGATAAAAAATGCAAGTTAAATAAATAAATTTATTTAATTATTTGTGCAAGATTAGAGGAATAAATAAAATATTTAATTATATTTTATTTTTAGAGATTGAGATAATTTAAATAAATTTGCATGATTTATTTAAATTTGGAAGAACAATTCGATTTAATTAAATAATGAAAATTATTTAATTATAGATAAGAGGATTTAAATGATAAATTAATTAAGTAATTAATTTATTCAATTAACATGGATTTGAATTTTGGAAGATGATAAGATTTAATTAAATAATAAAAATTATTTAATTTGGAAGAATAAAGTTGATTTTGATTTTATTAATTAAATAAATAGAATTTATTCAATTAACGTTGAATTTAGGAGATTTGGAAGAATTTGATGATTTTGATTAAATTAATTAAATAATTTGATTATTTAATTAACGTTGAAATGCAGGTGATTTGACAGATTTGATGAAATGCAAGTGATGCGATGACATGGTCATTTTTGGGTGTCTACATTTTGCCCCTCTTTGATGCAATGCAGTTTATAGCGTTGCTTCAAAGAAAATTATTGTTGAAGACATGATACAATTTTGATGCCCAATGTAGCTAGCTGCCCCTATGTAGCTAGCGGAGGATGCCCCTCAAGAGGAAAGATAGGGAAGCAGCAGAAGAACTGGGTTGACGCTTGACTAGAAGATTGTGCTTGAGATAGACGAGGTTGGATAGATGGAGGTTGACATGATGAAGAAAAAATTTGCAGACATGAGTATAGTTTAGATTAGGGGTGGGAAGCAAGTGAGGGTTGGGACACTATAAATAGGGCCTAAGGGGTCAACACACCTCATTTACACACCTATAGTTGTCAAGAGTTAGAGCCTTTTAGCCTCCTTGCCTAGTTGAGTGTCCTTGCTTAGAGTGGTTTGAGAGCTTGCAAACATGTCAATTCCTATGCATAAGCACCGGGCGGAGCGCATGCGGATGTATGGGAGACTAGCGGGAGCGTCAGAACCGGTAAGTGATCGAAAACCTTGCTTGTGTTTTGAAGTTTTTAGGCCTTTTTTAGGATTATGATTTTTTTTGCTAAAGGCATTGAGCTTGGGCTCGGCACTTTTGGTACCAAGGTTAAGCGCTTTCAGCGTGACTCAGCACCTTTGGTGTGCAGTTTCGTGCCTTTGGTTTGTTGGTTCCATGGTGCGGTGCTTTTGGCAAATGTCATAGCGCTGTTGGTAATGCAGTTAAGCACCTATGGTAAAATAGTTGAGTGTTGTTGGGTTAGGGTTGGAAAAAAACTAAGCACCTCTATCTCACAGCTAAGCGCATATGGTAGAACAGTCGAGCACCTCTGGTTAAAACTAAGCACCTTTGTGTGTTTGTTTCTAAGTGCATATGCAAAGTAGCAAAGCACTTCTAGTATAGCAATGAAGCACCTTGGACAAAATCTAAGCGCTTTTGGTTTGAGATAAAGTGTGAGCTAAGTTCAATGTAGAAAATGTGTCATAGGCTGAGACTAGAGTTTGACTAGGTTTGACTTAGGTACTTTGCAATGTGTTTTCTAAGGATCAAGTTAAATTTGCAATGTGTTTAACAAGTGGTCGTCATGGATACAGGTCACCTTACCACCCTTGCAGTCTCGAGAGAGACTTTATCTAATTGCTGACCTAGTTGTTCAGCTTGGCAAGGAGGAGGAGCTCTTCCTAGAGATCATGGGACGATGGCATGTTGTGCATCTTACGCCCATCAGGGTGAACCTTACACTTTCGATAGCGATTGTGGAGAGATACCACAACGAGACGTCCTCCTTCCACTTTCTGACCAGGGAGGCTACTGTGACTCTAGAGGATGTTTAGCGCATCCTATGGATTCCCATTCAAGGTGATAGAGTAGATTATGGCACAGAGCGGGGAGAGGCCGGCCTACGAGAGGTGTTTGCAACAGATGATCTAGGTGTGCAGGATCGGGGGATCCAGTGGGCTCGAGTGCGGAGACTCTGTGACATGATCAGATGGATAGTTGTTTCACTTATTGGAGGTTTCCTATGTCCTGATTGACGGTCCATAGGATTATCCGTTGGATGGGGGATAGTGTTATCAAGGATGTTTACACATGGCATCAGATATGCATGGGGACCATGTGTCCTTGGCTAGCTTTATCACAATTTGCCTGACTGTGTTTATAGATCAGGGAGCAGCTTGTCAACAGGGGTCACATTGTTGCAGGTATGGGCCTGGGAGCACATCCCAATTATTAGACCAATCTCTCAGCATCACTGAGATCATGGTGAACCTTATGCGTTTTTGTACGAGGGTGTTATGACACATTGGCGGATGGGTTCAGTGAGCTACTAGAGGTGACAGCTAGATGAGATGGATATCTTTGTGTGGTGCCCTTGGAGAGAGTGTGAGTCATGGGATGATGATCACGAGGAGCTGGTATACTGTTGGCAGCTGAGATACTTGTTTGGCAGGCACACTAACACGATTCAGAGGTACCTTCCAAAGAGGGTACTGAGGCAGTTTGGATCACCACAGGGATTACCCGTAGGTGAGGTGATTTATGCGCGGACCCAGTGGGAGGTGGATGACTGGGGGCTAGAGATTTCACTTAAGACAGCTTTAGCAAATTTACAGGGACTTGCCACGTTTATCTGGGATTGGATTACAAGGCCCATCGACCTAGGCACACAGCCAGCTTATGACACTTACTAGCAGACACACAGGCCAGTGAGATTGACGAGACTGGGAGTCATTGGAGCCGTGGGGGAGGTTGCAGTTGCAGGAACAGAGGCAAGGGCTTGAAGAGAGTCTTGACAACAGGCCGTAACACAGAGGTAGGCTAGGGGAGATGATGGAGGGGATCAGGCAGATGTGTAGATGGCTGAGACAGGAGGTCAACAGGTTGCACTGCCAGTAGATACACCACTGCAGCAGGCACAGAGATTGCTACAGGAGGAGATAGCGAGGAGGACTCTCTTGGAGCTGCAGATGGTCTAGATGAATTGAGATAGAGATGCAACCTGGGCAGAGGCTAGACGAGCTGAGGCACATGCACAGCTTCATGTACAGGAGGCAGCAACGACACAAGCCGTGCCCCCACCACCAACAAATGATGGATAGATTTCCCAGTTGACATTAGAGAGGGACGTAACCGTACAGCTGTGTTTGACTGCAGAGTCCACCCTTCAGAGGGTTAGGCGAGAGAGAGATGATGTACGCCACCCAGTGGGTGCAGATCAGTTAACATTATTTAGCGAGCTCACCCAAGTTCAGGGAGAGTTGTTCACAGTGGGTAGAGAGGCTGAGTATTTTAGAGGTCTCTACTTTGGCGTTGTGCCGGTAGATCAACGGGAGCCTAGCTTCAAAGAGCAGAGTAGGTCAGGGGCTTCCTCATCACACAGGATGGGGAGATCAATTTCATTAGTTCAGGGACCACCACTACATCCAGGTGGAGGAGGACTAACAGGGAGACCTTCACTGAGCACAGGTGGAGGACAAGGATCACAGCAGGTGGGCAGCTCTACCCACTAGCTGACCCTAGAGCATGTATATTTGTATATGTTGTATCAATTTTGTATCATGATGGACATTGTATATTTTGATTGATACCTATGAGCATCTAATGTATATTTTGCAGGCTCTTGATAGCCATGATGTACTTATTGATGTATATTTCGATGTATACATATGGACTGTTGATGTAGACACAAACAATTGTATTTTGATGACCTTCACATGATGATATATGATGACATATTATGCTCACTTATGTTCATGCTTTTGTTTATGCATTTCTTTATGACATGGATGTGATGACCTGTATTTATGATTATGGATTTATGTGATGATGTATATGCTTATATGATGCTTAGAGATGTATGACATATGAGATGATGACATGATGATATTATATGATGATATAGATGCTATGACATATGATGACATGATGATATGATATTGATATCTAACATGTGGGTTTTGCATATATGCATCAGATGGTGATGAATAGCAGAAAGTGGAGATAGAAGAGAAATGATTGAAAATATTGTTGATCGATCTTTCCTTGAAAATCTATATAATGACATGGATAAATGGATGGTTAAATGGATGAGCTTGTTGCAACGGTTTCACAAATGTTTATAAAGAGCAATCCTTATTTTCATATAGCACATGGATAGTTTGTCTCCAAGGTATAAAAGGCCAAGGTGTTGTGATATCCCAGTGAGAGGATGTTGACTCTGCAAGCAAGTGGTTTGAACTTAGATCTCTTAGACATAATATAACCTGATATGTGAATGAACCATAGTCTTGAACATAAAATAAACTTCAATACATAAATGTAAGAAGAATATTAATATGTAAGATGCTAGGTTGTAACACACACACAAGATAGATATGATGCTAAGTAAGATACTAAAGATCATTCCTCAAACACGGCACACAAAAGCAATGACTATGCCCCCAATCCGTAGTGCATCGCAACATACCAAGATATAGATAAATCAAGGTAGTCTTGAATAGGTAATGGAAAAGGAACAAAAAGATAAACCAAAAAGCAAATTGACTGACTTACAAAGTAAACATACAGCCAAAATATTCTCTTGCCAAAGAGGTTGCTCGAGATAGATTGGATTGGTTGAGTAGATTAGATAGATAACAGCCTTATTGTAGGAACGATATATCTGTTAAAGGGTGTTGATCTATTGATAAGATAATGTTTGGTCTCAGGAAATGAACATGTATAAGATGCTTGGTCTAGTTTCAACAATGGAACATCCTGTATAAGACAATTGTTTGACATAGCAGATGTTGGAAACCGATATGTAGGACAGCAGATGGCTCTGCAAGTAGTTGTTTTTGCTTCAGGTTTGTTTAAGGACTTTTGCTTTGAAAGTATGTGTAGTTTATTGTTTTGTTGCTTGAGTTAGTCAAGTCAAGGTGGTAGGATGGATTTTGATAAATGGAAGGCTAGAAAGATGGAATGTCAATGGATTGAGATGGGTGAAGAATGATTAATTGTATGTGCCTAAGTACTGGAAACTTCCTTCGTATTCCAGACTGCCTACATACCCTGTATCCATGAGATCAAGGCACATTACAATGAATGATAAAAATGATGATATGTAGTTTTGGATAGAGTGATGAGTGGGTCAAGGTGTATGAGCTTGGGTAGGTGAAATGATGATATCTTATGTACCTGAGTACTGGATACTTCCTTTGTATTCTAGACTACCTACATACCCATATCCATGGGATCAATGTACCTTAAGATTGAGATGAGATGGTATGTAGTTCTGGCTTGGGCTTGATGATGTAGGATATGATTGTGTTGTCATTGTGGGGAACAATATATCCCTAGATCAACACAAAGATGAAGGTGTCTAGTTTTAGAAATGAAACACCTCGTATAAGATGCCTGGTCTGGTTTCAAGAGAGTGACCATCTATATAAGACAATTGATATGAATGATGGATTGGTTAATGTGTTTTTATTTGTGTTTTTGTTTGAAGGTAGATGTGTTTTTTTTGTTTTGGTTTGATAATGGGTGAAGTGTGTTTGTTTTTGTTTGATATGGTTGAAGTGTTTTTGTTGTTTTTTGTTTGAGATGGTTGATGAACCGCGAACAAGGATCCATTCCTAGACCTAGGTTAAGGAAAGAGTTTCCCCCATTCTAGTAGAGGTGTTATTAGGGATGACTGACATAGGATAACTAACAATGACATGGATAACTTGGCGATAGATAAGCTAACGATTGACATGGATAACTTGACATAGGATAACAATGACATGGATAACTTGATGATAGATAAGCTAACGATTGACATGGATAACTTGACATAGGATAACGATGATATGGGATAACTTAACATGGAGAAGCAGATGATTTGACATGGGATGAGTGACATTGACAAATTTCCAAGCTATTCTAGATAGGGAAATGGAAATGCAAACGGGTCAATGGTTTTATTATGGATGGATGGATGAAGTTTGTTTTGAAATGGACATGGAATAAGACTTGATAGATGATGGATGTTGACTCTACACATAGTCCCTGTTTGCCAGGTTTTCACTATGGTACTTATCCAAGGCGCCTATTTACTAGGTTTTCACCAGAGGATGGATTTTTTTTTTGTTTTTATTTTTTGATATTTTTTATTTTTTATTTTTTTTATTTTTTTATTTTGACATGGATACTCTGAGGATCAGGCAAAGAACTTCTTGAGTTGAATGGCTCATCTAGAGGAATACCTTCATGTGTAGCTAAAGTATAAGCTCCTGATCCATATGCTGTTGTGATAACAAAGGGTCCTAACCAATTAGGCTTGAACTTGCCCTTCTTTTCTCAATTTGCTTGATTTCTCTAGATTTTCCTTTAGGACAAGATCACCAACTTGAAACCGTCTTTATTTGATCTTCTTGTTATAGTTGCACCAGAGGTGGTTTTGATAGACATGAAGATGATTAAGCATGGCAAGGCACCTCTCATCTAGTAGTTCTAGCTCAGCTAATCTGGAAGTACGATACTCCTCTCCATCAATCAGGTGGTGTAGAGATACTCTGAGGGATGGGATCTCAACCTCTATAGGTAGAATGGCTTTAGAGCCATAGACCAAGGCATAGGGTGTTGTACCATTTGGTGTTCTGATACTAGTGCGATAGGCCTAGAGGGTGGGATTGAGTTGCAGGTGCCAATCATAGCCAACTTCATTGACTATTTTCTTGAGGATTTTGAGAATGGTTTTGTTGGAAGCCTTGGCTTGCCTGTTACTCTGCAAATAGTAGGGAGTGGAAAAGCAATGTTGGATATTGTATTGTGTGCACAAGGCATGGACATCTTCATTCTTGAATGGTCTCCCATTATCAGTGGCAATGGCTTCGGGGATACCGTACCAGAAAATGAGGTAGTTAAGGATAAACTTGGCTATTTGCTTGTCGGTAATATCAGTCATGGGAATGGCTTTGACCTACTTCATGAAGTACTCAGTGGCAGTAATGATAAATTTATGGCCATTCGATGAGGATGGGTGGATTTGTCCTACAAGGTTGAGACCCCATTGTGAAAAAGGCCATGGAGTTGTCACAAGTTGTAGTTCATGAGTTGGTACGTGAATCAAATCTCCATGCTGCTGGCATTGTAGATACTTCTTAGCAAACTGTAAAGCATCTTCTTCTATTGTAGGCCAATAATAACCTATTCTGGGCATCTTCTTAGTGAGGTTAGGACCGGTAGAATGTGCACCATAGACACCTTCATGTATGTCTCATAAGGTAGCATCGACTTCTTCCACATTAAGACATCGTAAGAGGATACCATAGAGACTCTGGCGATATAGTGTATCACCCAGAATGGTGTAACAGGGGGATCAATGGATAAAGGTTTTGCATTGGGTTGTGCATAGCTCAAAGGGAAAGATATCATGTTTAAGGTATTCATAGATATCTTTGTACCATGGGGAATTGGGACCAACAAGTTTGCAGATGATTTCAGTAGTTCAAACATCGATGGCTAGTATCAACAATTGCTCGATCAAGAATTCACATTTCTGTGTGTTTGCAGGCATGTCTATAAGTGATCCCACAGAAGCCATAGAATCTGCAGCTTTGTTATGCTCTCTAGGAATTTTCTCAAAAGTGATGCTAGAAAAGTGTGGTTTGTAGGCATCCACTAGTTGCTTTTAAGGGTCCAACTTTTCATCTTTTGTTTGGTACTCATCAGTGACTTGTCAAATGACTAGTTGTGAGTTTCCATATACTTGTAGTTCTTTGATGTCCCATTAAACTGTTGTATTAAGACCTATGAGGAGTGATTCATACTCGGCTATGTTGTTGGTGCAAGGAAATGTAAGATGATATGACTTTGGGATATAGTCATTTTGAGGCGTGATAAAAAGGATACCGGTTCCTGATCCATGTTGTGTGTAGGAACCATCAAAATATAATTTCTACATTACTAAGGTAGAGAGATTAAAGAGATTTTCATCTGGAAAGTCAGATACCATAGGATGTACATTTTTCATGGGTGCTTCTACTAGTTGATCTGCTAGGGCTTGTCCCTTGAATGCTTTACAATCCACATACTTAATGTCAAACTCACTAAGGATCATGACCCATTTAGCTAGTCTGCCTATGAGAGTTGCTTTTGCTAGTAGATACTTAAATGGATCAATTTTGGCTATTAGATTTGTGTGTTGGTTTAGCATGTAATGCCGCAACTTTTGGGAAGCGAACACACTAAGGCTGAACAAGCTCTTTCCATAGGTGAATAATTGAGTTCATAACCCACCAAGGTTTGACTGATATAATAGATTGCATGCTCTTTAACTGACTCATCATGTTGTGCTAGAAGTGCCCCTAGAGCTGCAGTTGTATTTGAGATGTATAAGATCAAATGCCTATCAGTGACTGGTGGTACCAAGATAGGAGGTGTAGCTAGATATTCTTTGAGTTGATCAAATACTGCTTGACACTTATTGTCCCATCGAAATGAGACATCCTTTCAGAGCAAGTGTTGAAATGGCTAACATTTATCCACGAGCTATGAGATAAATTTCCTAATAGATTATAACCTTCCTTGAAGGCTCCTTAATGCTTACAAATTCTTTGGTGGAGGCATCTCCACTATAGCCTTGACTTTTGCTAGATCTACTTCAATGCCTCTATGAGATACGATGTATCCCAATAGTTTTCCTGAGGTTACACTGAAGACACACTTCTTTGGATTGAGTCTTACTTGATATTTTTCTTGTCTGTCAAAGATTTGTCTTAGAACATGTATGTGATCTACCCTAGAAGATTTTGCTAGTATATTATCAACATAGTCCTCCATGATGTGATGAAAGAGATCATGGAATATCACTGTCATTACTCTTTGATAGGTTGCACCTGTGTTTTTAAGACCAAATGGCATGACGCACCAATAATAGGTACCCCAAGGACAAGTAAAAGAAGTTTTATGTTGATCTTCTTCCACTATCATTATCTGATTATAGCCAGAAAATGCATCCATTAGAAAAAGTATTTCATGACCAGCAGTCAAGTCTAGCTATGAGATCAATGTTTGGCAGTGGAAAGTCATCTTTGGGACATGCTTTGTTAAGATCTCTGAAGTCGGAACACATGTGCATGCCCCCATTGGGTTTAGCCACCTGTACAATGTTTGAGACCCATTCTGGATAATTAATAGGCTTGATAAACTTTGCATCTAGCAATTTATGTATTTCAACTTTCTTTAGGAGAGTGATCTATGGATGCATCTTTCTCAGCTTCTGTTTGACTGGTTTAACTTTTGGATCAACTGTGAGATAGTGAACTACTAGCGAAGGGTCAAACCTTGGCATATCAGCATAGGTCCAAGCAAAGTTGATGGTTCTCTATAAGAAGAAGTTGGTAAGATTCTTGTGCTCTTGTTCTGATAGTGATGCTGCAAGGAATGTGGTCTTAGGATTTTGCTCGGTGCCAAGATTTATCTCTGTAGAATCTTCCACTAGGAGAGATGATTTCTCTTGATACTTAGATGGTAGGGGAAGGTCAAATCCTCCATCCTTAGGTGCCACAGTAGGGTTTTCACCTTTGAATACGCCCTTTATTTTTACTATTTTCTGATCGTGAGGTGCCATAATGTGGTTTTCACCTAGAAATATTTCTTTATTTTTACTTTTACGACTAGAGGATTTGGCATTCTCACCAAAATAAGCATTTTGATCTAGTTCCATTACAAAACTAGATTTATGATCGCCAAGAGGGATACTATCCCATAGTCCTATGAATTCTGCAATAGCTTTGTCATTCTAAAAAACATCTAGAACGGGGGATCCTTGTTGGTCCCAATTGATAAGTTCAGGGTAGACAAGTGTTACAATCTGGATGTTGGTGGTGGATGTTAAGGATACGGATGATAGCATGAATATGGAGGATTCAATGAATAGGTCAGTCATATGGAGATAGGAGTCATCGATGATATCATCTTTAGATGTTGAATCTATGAGAGAAGTTTCTACCACCTTGTCGAGAATACCCTCGATGTCCAAGGTGTGTGGTACCTTCCTACCAAATCCTAACCCCTTCTTGTCTAGTTTCTTCTTCACAATAATGGGTTCTTTGTCACCTTGATTATCTTTCCCAAGGCCACCTTTTCATTTGTAGCCCATGTTTTTCACAATTCTTAGGCCATTGCCATATTGTTTCACTGGTATGGTGACTGGTTCTTAGTCTTTGTAGAGCCAAGATGAGACATCTTCAATAGGTTCCTCTACCAATAATTTTTCTTCTTGGAATTGGGTTAAAGATGTTGGAGGAGGGATAACTACTTTCTTAGTTGCTTTGGCTATGGGCAGTTGGCCGTAGGATTTAGGGGATAAGGGCACCCGCCCTACACAACAAGATTGAGAGATATCATATTCACCAAAGCCTATATCACGGATGTGAGTTGTGATTTCAGGAATAGGATTAGGATTGGGTTCAACTTCAGAGGCTTTTTTCATATTTTTAGAGTCGACATACAATGGGGATTCATAGGCTTTATCATTATTTGGCACTTGATTGTTGTTCTTATAACTGCCTTGCAAGTTACGACAAAATTCAAAGGGTTTAGGGTCTCCTAGGATAGTGATCTCTATACCATTAAATGGGAACTTGAGAGACTAATGGTACATGGAGGGAATAGCTTTCATGGCATGGATCCATGAACATCCTAAGATAATGTTATAAGGTAGCTCAATGTCGAGGACTTGGCACCTAGTTTCAAGCATGATGGGGCCTACTTGTATAGGCAAGTGTATAATACCTTCTGAATGGCGCTCAACATCATCATACCCCTTGATTGTAATGCTTTGATCAATGTTGACATGATCCTCAGAGTATCCCAACTATTTAAGTAACTTGAGAGGGCAGATATTGAGACTAGCACCACCATCTATAAGTATGCATTTGATCTTTCATTTATGGATGAAAACTTCATTATGAAGGGCATCATTGTGACATGGATTATGGGATGGGAGGTCTTTTTTAGAAAAGACCACATTGTAAGGTGAGGCAGTGTTACCTATTATAGCTTGGAAATCTATGACCGCTATGTTATTAGGAACAGAAGACTCTTGTAGGGCTTTTTCTATCACAGCTTTATGTGTGGGCGATGGCCATAGAAGGTCTAGAATAGAGATCTGTGCAGGGGTTTTCCCTAGATGTTCGACAAGATTGTAATCAGATCGGGTTGCGAGACTTGGTGTAGGCCCACAAAGGGTAACATGATCATGACAAGTTGTGATGGTGCAATTCGTAGATTTTCCTTTGATAGTGAGGGTACGACCTACAATAGAGTCGTAGGAAGTGGAGGCTTTGTTAACGCCTTTACCTTTATCGTTTTGACCTTGACCATGGTTCAGGAAAGGCTCATTGTACATGTTGAGGTATTTGTTGGTGTTTTGACTAGGAGGTGCATCAAAAGTGATTTCCCCTCTACTAATAAGGTTTTGGATCATGTGCTTGAGTTTCATGCATGATATGGTTCTATGTCCTTTGGTCCTATTATATTCACAATATTCATTGGCTATGTACCATGTAGGTTTGTAAGCAGGTTTTCCATACGGGGGAGCGTCTGGTAGCGTGATGAGTCCATTTTGCACAAGTTTCTTTAGAACTGACTCTATAGGCTCTCCCAAGGGAGTGAATTTACGCCTTGGAGGGTAATCTTGGGGAGGTCGCTCTTGTTGATGTTGTTGGTTTTGGTTTTGTTGTTGTTGTTGTTGTTGTTGTTGTTGTTGTTGAGCTAGAGGTTAGTTTTGTTTGGATGAAAGATTAAGGGGTGTTTGTAGTGTTTGAACATGTTTGGAATCCACCACACCATCATTGACCACATTTTTGTTTTTGTTCCAATATTTGGGCTTATCGTTTGATTGTTGTTGGGGAGGATTGTCTTTATTGTCTTTGAAGATTTTAACCACGCCTTTAGCAATGAGGGCTTTTTCGATGTTGATGCCTTTATAAGTAATCTCGTCAAATGTTGTAGCACTGAGTATGTGCAAATGGAAACCCAATTCTTGGTTAAGGTTCTGTACATATATGCTAACAAGCTACTTTTTAGGTATTTTGAATGGGAATGTTCTAGCCATGTGTCTCCATCTTTGAAGGAAGGAGATGAGAGTTTTCCCATTTTTTTGTTTGTTGTTACATAAGTCGATTATAGAGACTTCATGTTATGTGTTTTATGAGAAATGGACAGAAAATTTTTCTACAAGCTCGTTAAAAGATTTGATACCCGTAGATAGATGCGAAAACCATTCTATAGCTTGACCTCCAAGACTGTGAGGGAAGAGGTGCATGAGATATGTGTCATTATATGCAACCTCTAAATAAGCAAGATAGAATTCTCTAAGGTGGTCTTTTGGGTCTCCTCTTCCCTTGTATTTATCAAATTTGGGTATAGTGAAGTTGGGAGGAAAAGGGATCATTTACAATGACCGATCAAATGGATAAGGACAAACCTCTTCCAAGGAGAAGGTTTTCTTAGTATGACCAAATGTAAGATCGGCTAGTTGTTGTTGTACTTTGGCAAGTTTGAGCCCTATAGTTGTTGGAGGGGGCATCTCCTATTGTACTAGAGGTGGTTGTTGTTGCCCATATGGAAGATCATAGTGGAAGCCATGGGCATTGGTGTTATAAGGGTCATATGATTGGTTGGGGTCATATGTGGCGTACATTGGGTTTGGATTGGGTTGGTTTTGGTTGTTTTGATTTTGGGTAGGTGGGGGTGGTGCTAGTGAGAATGTTGGCTTTGTGATGGTTGTAGATTAGAGTTTTAGTATTGTGGAGGTGGTGTGAAGAAAGGATTATGTGGAGGGAAATTAATGTTTGTTGGGTTTAGTTGTGATCGTGGAGTATAACCATAGGATGATTGGTTTTGAGAATGTTGAGGTTTGAGATAGGTGTGGGTTAGGTTGAGAGGGGTAGATCTTTGTGGTGGAGGGACATAGGTAGATGGGTTTTGTGATGGTTGGGGTTGATTGAGATATGTGTTGAAAAAGTTTAGTGTAGATGATCATTGTGGCAGAGGGACATAGGTAGATAGATTTTGTGATGGTTGGGGTTGATTAAGATGGGGATAGGTAATATTGAGTGTGGAAGAATGTTGTGGTGGAGGGACATAGGTTGTGTTGACATTTTGTGAATGTTGTGGTTGCATGACATTGTTTGGGTTAATGATACAGAGGGTTGATGATGTTGGGGGTGGTGTCGGTTGAGACCCTTGTTGCATGGCTACATAAGTGTTTCCCATATTGTAATTTGTTGGGAAACCATCTCGTGATGGGGTAGCCAATAGTCCACTTGCAATTGGTGTGGGAATTTGTGACATGTTAGGAGGTTGTTGTGTGTTTGATTTAGCTAGAGTGGCCCATCTAGCTAGTTCTGCTTGACAATGTAAAGTCTCTTGTTGGTGTTTGTAAATCTCCATAGGAGTCAGGAGTGGTGATATGGGTCTTTCTATTGTTGGATTTTGATAAAGAGGATTCTCATATTGTACGTCAAAAGGTTTAGTCTTTCTCCCTTGTGAGCTTTGTTCGGGTATGGGAGTGCCAGAATGTGTATAGGAATAAAATCGAGATCGAGAGATAATCAAAATAGTGAAGTAATCAACAACTCAATACTATAACATCAAGATAACGATCTAAGCGAACAACCAAATAATCAATTAATTAACACAAAAATAATGAAAGCTTTCACCTAGATTATGTTGTTATCTTGGTCAAATGTGGATTGCTTCATAAATTGCGAAATCATATTTGCAACAAGCGGATGTAGATTACGTTTGTGCTCAAAAGGTAGAAGTGTGCTCAATGATGCGATGTATGCTCCAAGCAATGTAGGGATGCCTGAGAATAAATGATCGAAGAGGATTGGTTATGGAGATGAGGAGGGTTTATATAGGTTTCAATGGAGATCGATCAACGGTCCAGAAAATTCAATAGAATCAATGGATGAGATAAATCTAGAATTCATGATGAATGTGCCCCTGACATGCGTCACACAAAAAGCTATTTTTGTTTGAGTTAATTGATTGATTTGACATAAAAAGACATGGAACAAACATATTTTTAGATTTCATAAAAATAGAAATGTTTTTTTTCTAATTTATGAGTTGGTGATAAAAACAATAATGATTAAGTCAATTAACTCAACTTATAATTTGCTTTTTGCATGATTTGAGTAAAATTAAATAATAAATTATTTAATCTTGTGTGCATGATGAACAAGAATTATTTTTAGAGGAATTGGAAGATTAAAAAGGCAAATTAAATAAATAAATTTATTTAATTGTTTGTGCATGATTAGAAGAATAAATGAAATATTTGATTATATTTTATTTTTAGAGATTGAGATAATTTAAATAAATTTGCATGATTTATTTAAATTTGGAAGAACAATTTGACTTAATTAAATAATGAAAAGAGGATTTAAATGATAAATTAATTAAGTAATTAATTTATTCAACTAACGTGGATTTGAATTTTGGAAGATGATAAGATTTAATTAAATAATAAAAATTATTTAATTTAGAAGAATAATGTTGATTTTGATTTAATTAATTAAATAAATAGAATTTATTCAATTAACGTTGAATTTAGGAGATTTGGAAGAATTTGATGATTTTGATGAAATTAATTAAATAATTTGATTATTTAATTAACATTGAAATGCAGGTGATTTGACAGATTTGATGAAATGTAAGTGATGTGATGACATGGTCATTTTTGGGTGTCAACAACAATTCATCGGGATTTTCCACAGACCTCTAGCGATTACAAAAGATTCGCCAATTGAGATTATTTTTTTTCCTAGAAAAATGAAAAAATTTGCCAATAAAATTAATATTTTTCTCGAAAAGTATAGACGATTCGCCAGGTTTATACACCTTCTTCAAGGGGGGGTTCTTAAAGTTATCCCTGAATCAAACCACAAAACAATGGAAGCACTCCAATTACTCCCATACACAATCAAACCCAACTGCGATGCCATAAGGATGTAATCACAGTGTTAATCCATACATTAGTAAGTCTTCTTATAAGAATTGTGTTGGCAATAATTGAGAAAATAATTATGGGACAATAATCTCACCTTGAAAACCACTCAACAGATGTTGCAAGAGTTGCAAGTAAAACTCCAATGCATACAACGGAAATGCTTAAGGCTGCAACTTTTCATCTCTTTTGGTCCATTAGTTTTTTCTATTAAATTAATCCATGACTCTTGGTTAGTAATTAACACTTCCCCCAAACTACATCTACCCTAGAGGATACCTACATCCATATGGGTTTCCTATGCTTATTCCCTTGCCATATGGAGGTACTACTTGATGGTAGCTTGAAAAAGTATTAAGCATTATTTTTCTTTAGTGAATGAAAATACTAACAATATATACTTCCTTATCCAACAAACATGAATTTTACTAATTGAGTAGTCTAATTCATTTGTATTTTAGATCACCAACGATATCTTGTCATGTTACAATAAAGAGAACAACAAAATGATAATAGACATTTCACATTTTTTTCAATTTAAAAAACATAGACTTGGTTTTTGCCATCATCTTTTGAAGCCACCTCTTGGCTCGAATACTCAACCACACTATTCTCTACTTCAATTTGTTTACCTCGTTTCAACACCAAAAAATTTAAACTTTTCATGTTGAAACAACAAGCATCTTCATGTGTCGAAACCCTTTTGTTCACTCATTTTTGGTCGCAAAATGACAACATCACTTATTTCCTGCACTAGTTGTCATAATTTCCCATCATTGAAAAGTCACATTCAATCTGGTTCGTGTTGATTTTTTGCATCAAATCTAGTACAAGTGCATTAATTCGAAGGAGAATCATCCATCATTTTGGTCAAAATCCTAAAGGCAGTTGTCCAATTCGTCAAGATTTGCGGAAACAATTAAATCTCAAAATCCATGAGAGATGGTGCAAAATACTTTTACAAGAGTGTTCGTGACTTTTTTTCACCTAATGTGGCAAGTTTTAAAATCCTAGCCCCTTACAGTTTGGGAAATATCAAACTTTCAATTTTCCATCGGTAGTTTGCAGAAATAATTAATTTAGGATTGAAATTGGAGTGAAATGGTCTGACAGGGGGTTCATGACATCATTATACACAACATGGAAAGTTTTCATAAGAAAATATCAATCTAGTCAAAAGTTGTACATATATCTTCATTTGTCGAGTTGGCAGATTTGTTGGGCAAATTTTATAAGGTTTTTGGAAACAAATTCGGGCATTCTTCAAGTCTAATCTCACTTCTCCAAGTCAAAAAATGAAATGATGAGCCTAAAACTATTCATCAAAAGTCGTGGTACTGATTTCCATTTTAAAATTCTTTTAAAGTCTCACATCGTTGGGGTATTTTATATTTTTTAAAATCCCTTAGTGTTCATAGCATTATCCTTATTGACATTTTAAAAATCCAAAAATTCTATTAAATCCTTGATTTTCCTTTAAGTTCTTACCCTACCTCTAACCCTTGAAAAGTTCCCACTTGAGGCTAAAGTCCTAAAATTTCTTTATAAACATGTTTTAAATCACTTTTTGGGGTGAGTGAAAACCTTTTTGGGAGGTTTTGTAGGGTCTCACAACTTGTGTAACCCCCAACATAACTCTAAAAAGGCATTTTAATCACTTCTAAAAGGCGTTTTCAGAGGTTTTGGTGGTTCTCAGTACCTACCAAACCTTCAGCATTCTCCATACACGCCCAATTTGTTCTTGCAATTCCCAAAAACTCTGAAGAACTTCATTTTTGTTCCTGAACATCTCAAAATCCCCTACACTCATTTTTCAACACTATTTAAGTGCCCTTTTCTATGCCAGAACCACCATGAATGATGGAAGCATAGAGAAAACATAGGAAGTGTTTCACATGACATCTTTGAAGAATGTCTTTCCCCAACCACCATGGTTACTAGATAAGCAAGGAATGGAACTGTTGAAAAGACAATTAGAAGGATTCAAGTAAGTTTTAATTGCATGATACACACAAGAGGGATCTATTGAAAAGGCTTCAGAAAGTCCCAAGCAAATGAAATATACATGTATAAAATCATATCCCATGCCTCCAACATTCTCATGACCTATACTAGACATGAACCCATGATAAGATACGGGCATCCATCAAAACGTGAAGAAAGGGGATTTTTGCCAGATCTTATTGTTGCAAACCCTTTGGATGAGTTGTATACAAAATGTTGAAGCATTAGAAAGGCACAATAATTATTTGATAAATGACTTCAAATAAAATTATTCTTATGGATTTCAATGATTGCATGATATGCATAGAATGGATTTATGGAAAATACCTTGGAGATGTTTAAACAAATGTGATTGGTAGGTTTAAAACCAAAACTACAGAACCTTTGCCAACATCTTCACTACCTACACCAAAATGGAAGATTTGGAATAGTGTGTGGACATCCCTCAATGCATAAGGGAAGAAACATAGTCTAAAGACACCCTATGTTGGTGTAAGGCCTCTATTTTGTGTAGCCAAATCCTTTACTATTTGTAACATTCCCGTCAGCTACCACTACCTCCTCTTTATGCATCGACCTCTGCATGTTTTATGCTCCCACAATGAGATTAAGATAGTACATTATTATTCGAGGTTATTGATTTAATCTGTCTATTGTTAGACATGAGGAAAGTGTAGAATATACACTGTTGTAGGAACAACATATTATAATGATTAATTGTGAGATGTTGATAAAGATATTTCAAAACAACTACAGATACATTTTTCTTGTATGGAGTTTTTCATTTTCTGAATTGAATACAAACAACTATCCCCTGCTCAGTGTGGATGTAGCCAATTGGTGAACCATGTTAAAAAAAACTTGACTTTTGTCTTTTGCATATGCTCTGAGTTTATTTTTGTGTTTGATCTATTATCTTGCTTTTGTCTTTATCTTTTCTTCACTCAACAATTGGTGTTAGAGCTCTGGTCAAGAAGCTCAGGAAAGTAGCTCAGTGGTGAAGTTGGTTGGGAATCATGAAGAATTTCCAGAAGCATTGATGAAGCAGACAAATGGAAAATCGAGAAGTTTTTAGGGCAAAATTTTGGGCTGTGGAAAGTTCAAATGGAATCATTGCTGATTAAGCAGGATCTCTCACTTGCACTTGTAGGGAAAACCAAAGGAAAAGGCTCGATGTCTGACGAAGACTGGGAGACTTTAGATAAGAAAGCAAGGGCCACTATTTTTCTTTATTTGTCAAGCAATGTTCTGTTCAACGTTTTAGCAGAGAAGACATCTAAAGAGCTATGGGATAAGCTTTTAGATATGTATGAGATGGCATTAGCATCAAACTATTGGGAATTAAGGTGTCTCAACCTTGTAAATTCGTTGCATTTATTATTGTAATATAATTTATTTACTTAGCCTATGTTGTAATTTTGGTGCACATCCTATTTTGTCATCTAGTGTGAAGTGGCACGATGAGTTGTCACTCCACTTGTAAGGTGACTAGGATGGTCAACTCACTCCATGTGGAGATAGGCATCCCTTTTGTGTGGTAGAGGTTTTTTACCATGTGTCAACATCTTGACTAGTGTGTAAGGGAATATTGACTGAAATGGTCATGACATATTCCTATGATAGTTTTATGACATGTAAGAGTCAGAAATAGAAGGTTCTATGACAGATGAAGACAAGTGTCCGAAAAGATCTTGCATGGGGAAGTAGGCACCCAAGTTTGACTATGACAAGGTTGTAAGAGAATCTTCTATTAATAGACAGTTATGACAGATTCTCTTACAACTGTAAGAGTTGTCATATATGACAGATTTTATGACATTGTAAGAGCATCTGTCATACCTTAATTGGGTAAATTTGGGGTGCCCAAGTTGGGGGGTTGTAAGGGATGAAAGAGAATCACTTACAAGTGTCATACGCATGTTTTATGGCCTTGGAAATTGGGCCACATGGATTTGGACGAGTTCCTTGTGTGACTTGCTCTAGAAGCTACCTCCATTCATACTACTTCTCTCTATATACAGGTGCTTGGAGAGGAGATGTAAGAGGTAATTAAAAGGTGTTGTTATGCTGTCGGTTTGTCTCCAGATACAAGTGTCAAAGACTCCTAAGAGCTTGCATTGCAAGTGTATTGTAAACCATTACAGTTTTGATAATACATTGTGCAGGTTTTTGAGTGTGGGGTTTTTTACCTGATAAGGGTTTTCCCCATGTATATCTTGTGTCTCTCTTCTTCTGTCTTACATTCTTATGTTGTCTGTTGCTGCAATATCTCTGTTGTTGTATTAAACATTCTGTAATTGTAAAGGTTAAATGAATTTGCACCCATCTCTCCTCATTAGATTAGTGTAGGAAGCAATTTCCACACACCTTGCTTCCTTTCAGTTGGTATCAGAGCTATTCTCTTTGGTCCTAGTTGTTGGATAGGGGTTTTGTGGACTAATCTTAAGTTGAGTGGGAGTTCGTGCAAAGTATTCTGAAATCTTGTTGCAGGAATGAGATGGCAGGGACATCCGGAAGAATAGAGATGGGGATGTTTAACGACACAAATTTTGAGTTACGGAAACTTAAGATGGAGTGTTATCGAGTTGATCATGTGGTTACATTTAGTATGATATTGATCTGGAGCTCTTATTTGACAGTATGCAATAACCCTCATGCATGGTGGTTATGTTCTATCATTCTATGGTCATTTGCAGTAAAGTATTCATGTTGGGTGTTGGTTCTTGACTCCCTAATCACATGTAGAAACTTGGGTTGTTATGACTATGGTTTGATGTGCTTATGTTGGGTGCTTGGTTTTAGTCCTTGGCATTGGAAGACATTGTCTTATTAACCTCAAATGCGTGTAGGTTGTGGAGCTGATCATTGAATGATCTGAAAGCTTCTGGAACAACCTAGCTTCTTCGTATGCTTGTACATGGTGATGGTTGTGGAGTTGGCCTACAAGTGGGCCTGAAGTTCCTGGACCTCTATTTCATTTAGTTGATTGTACTCACATGTCTTAGTTTCATATTGATTTGATCTGAGGGTTTTGTAGATGTTCCGTTCAAAAATCTATGGTTATGCTTATCTATGTTATTCTATTATTCTGGTTTAACTATATTGGTATTTTTCAGACTGCTGTGTTTTCCAGATGATAAGTGGATATGGATTTGCATGTATGTCAATGACATGGTGGTTTTACAAGTTTTACATGGTTAATCAAAACTTTTAGTTTTGTAAATCTGCAGACAAACTATTTTTCAGATTATGATTCCTTGAGAGTGTTTCTGGATGTAAGATAGTTGCAGATTTGTATGTATGCTTCGTGCACAATGTGAGGAGGTTTGTATCTTTCTCGGTGTGGAGATGTTGGTATGTGATTTATCACTCATCATTTCTACAACATATGCTTGATTAGTTCCTTGACTACAATCACTCGTTTGTGGACTTGTTGGCAAATTGAATCTAGAATTGATTTGATGGTTGAGTCTTAAAGTCTACAGATTATCTTCTTTGGTATCTCAGTTTGCAAGTTACTAATGTGATGATGAGTTTGCATGTTTCATGTTTGGGATCTACAAGTTATGCAGTTTTGTGGGCTGATCACCTATTTGATTGCAGTGGGATGACTCAGATGTGGATTGTCTATATCCACAAGATTGATTCAGTGTTTATGCAAACTTTGTTAGTTGGCCTTGTCTGTGGTCATTTGTGTATTTGGTATGTTGCTTTGGGATAAGAGGATGGATAATTTGAGTGCATGGATAGTCAATTATTGGAACTTATAGCATGTTTATCTTGATGTCATGGATAGCTTGGTTACACAGTTTAGTGTAAACTTTTGATAGTAATGGTTTTATCTTCTTGACTTGGAGATCTTGGTTCTACTTTATTCTTTTGTGTTGCTGATATTGCACAGGACAATTATTTGATTGTGTTAGAGCCATGGACGATCTTCATTGAGAGGATGGTTATCATGATGCCTTGATAAGCTCGATATCACAGTTTCAGTGGGAGCTTCGGCAGTGATGTTGGATTCATCATAATTGATGGATGATCTTCTACAGTGGATATTGGTGTCATGGAGGTGCTCTTGGTTTTGAGAGTTCTTTGACATTTTCAGTTTTGTTGTCAGGAAATGGTTATCTTCATATGTTTGGAGATGTTGACATCTTGATTGAGGTGTCAGGTTTATGATTTGTCAGTATGACATGTTTATCCTTTGTTTAGAGATGTTGTTATTGTGTCATGGTTTACTCTTGATGCTAGCTTAAAGTTTTGGCATGATACATGTTCTCTTGAGACAGGATGTATACATCATTGTATGCTTTTTTGTATGTGATCTTCTTATGAGGAGATGGTTAGATCATGATATCATGATGAGCTTCTTGATCATGCAGATATGTAGTGGGAGTTTCTGACAGTGATCTTGTTTGTTCTCTTTGGTTTTGAGTATTAATCATTTGCTTGAAGCTTCATGATTTTGTAGGATGAATTTGAAGTTGGCATGTATTAGTTGATGGGTGCTCATGGATACTAGAGAGACTTGAGGTGAGGCTTGAGATCTCTTGTTGAAGGGATCAGGTGTTGGAATGGTGAAATTTTTTAGCAGAAAGACTGAGGAGCCTTCACTTGTTATGGACATGAGTTCATATTTGAACTTGAGAGGAGATTGTTCTTGGAGAGAGTATATGAGACTCGATGTATCTCAGTGGATCATTCTCATTCCCCACTCTCAGTTCACTCGGCAGAAAATGATCTGATAAGTATTGCCCATGTTATTTCAGATTCATTTTGTTTTATGCTTTGATTTCTCATGGATATTAATCTTGAGATACAGTTATTGGTTCTGGAGGTCTCATTTGAGGGATGTTAGCATGGTTATCTTCTTGATTCATATGGTTTAGTTTATTATGTTCATTTATGAGCAGTTTAGGAGATGTGATTGGGCTTATTCCTTGTCATGGAATGATTATGAGTTTGATCTACCTTGATTAGAGAGGCTTACATCCATGATGATGTTTATTTGATCTTATGAGATTGAATGGTTGGGTGTTGTTAAGGCTTTTCAGTTGGGGTTTTGTAAAGGAGATCATACTTGGCACAACTTAGCACTTGGTGGTGTTGGAAGAAGGACATGATATGGTTTGCAGTTTCTCTTTATGGTCTCATATTTCTTCCTAGATGTTCTTATTCATCTAGTTTGATCACTGGGTTTTGTGGTCATCTACTGTTGTTGTACTTTATTATTTTTTAACAACAATATATGTTCTTTTTAATGTATATCATTTGAGATGTGGAGGACTTGGGAGAAGTGGAGGAGATCAGAGGTGAGAAAGTGAGCAGAAAATTGTTTGTGGAAGTATGCTCTATTTTGCAGCAATTGGTTGCAATTTGCAGATCATTGTGATTGTTCTTTGTATTATATGTTTTGATTATAAGCCACACTTTTATGTAAGTGCTGATTGGTAGACTTTGAGTTACTTCAGTTGGCATTGCTCATGTAGTTTGATTCTTAGGATGTATGTATATCTTTGGTAGATGGTTTTTCATTGGACTGCAGTATCAAAGGTCTTCAGATTTTTTTTTTTGCACATCAATGGTTATTGGTATGTTTGTTATCATGGGAGATGGTAACTTTGTGTAGGACAGTGGATTAATATACAGGGATGAGAATTGCAGTATGGGCTAAATATGTCATGTGTAAAAGTTCTATCAATGATGGTTATTTAGTTGGATGTACACAACTAGTTGTGGTTGTTGTTCTAACTATTTTTGGAGCTTACGTGATCGATCTTGTTTTGAAGATGTTTGGACTTCAAAGTCATGTTTTGTTAACCATTTTGAAGTTGGATACATTGGTGTGTCTATGTAGCATTTAGTGTTTCATCATATTTTTTCTAATCTTTTTGTCATGTTGGTGATCACTTGGAAGATGTTATAGGGACTTCTGTAAAGCTAGTGAGCATAGTGGAGTTTAGTTGAGCTGAGTATTTGGCAGCTACTCATGCTTACAAGGAAGCCATTTGGCTTAAGATATTATGTTCAGATATTGGTGTTAATGCAAGACAGTTTTCTATCTATGGTGATAGTCAGAGTGTAATGTTTTAGATGCATTAATGAAACTAGTGGGCACAGAGAAGTTTAGATGGTGTTTGAAGTCTATGGGCCTTTCGGCCTATAGCAGTTAAATCATGTTATTTCTATTGGCTCTTACAAGGTGTTTGACAAGTGGGAGAATGTTGGGAATTAAGATGGCTCAACCTTATAAATTCCTTGCATTTATTATTGTAATATAATTTATTTACTTAGCCTATGTTGTAATTTTGTTGCACATCCTGTTATGTCATCTAGTGTGAAGTGGCACGATGAGTCGTCACTCCACTTGTAAGGTGACTAGGATGGTCAACTCACTCCATGTGGAGATAGGTGTCCCTTTTGTGTGGTAGAGGTTTTCTGCCATGTGTCAGCATCTTGACTAGTGTGTAAGGGAATATTGATTGAAACGGTCATGACAGATTCCTATGACAGTTCTATGACATGTAAGAGTCAGAAATAGAAGGTTCTATGACAGGTGAAGACAAGTGTCCAAAAGCATCTTGCATGGGGAAGTAGGCACCCAAGTTTGACTATGACAAGGTTGTAAGAGAATCTGCTATTAATAGACAGTTATGACAGATTCTCTTACAACTGTAAGAGTTTTCATATATGACAGATTTTATGACATTGTAAGAGCATCTATCATACCTTAATTGGGTAAATTTGGGGTGCCCAAGTTGGGGGGTTGTAAGGGATGAAAGAGAATCACTTACAAGTGTCATACACATGTTTTATGGCCTTAGAAATTGGGCCACATGGATTTGGATGAGTTCCTTGTGTGACTTGCTCTAGAAGCTACCTCCATTTGTACTACTTCTCTTTATATATCGATGCTTGGAGAGGAGATGTAAGAGGTGATTAACAGGTGTTGTTATGCTACCGGTTTGTCTCCAGATACGAGTTTTGAAGACTCTTGAGAGCTTGCATTGCAAGTGTATTGTAAACCATTATAGTTTTGATAATACATTGTGCAGGTTTTGGAGTGTAGGGTTTTTTACCTGATAAGGGTTTTCCCCACGTATATCTTGTGTCTCTCTTCTTCTGTCTTACATTCTTATGTTGTTTGCTACTACAATATCTCTGTTGTTGTATTAAACATTCTGTAATTATAAAGGTTAAAATGAATTTGCACCCATCTCTCCTCATTAGATTAGTGTAGGAAGTGATTTCTGCACACCTTGCTTCATTTCACAAACAAGTTATACATCATGAAGAAGTTATACAATTTAAAAATGAAAGAAAGCAGGATCATGTCTAATCACCTAAATGAATTTAACACTTTGGTCACTCAATTGATTTATGTGGGTATAAAACTAGATGATGAAATCAAAGCAATTTTGTTATTATGCTTTCTACCTAACAACTGGGAAGGAGTGGTGATGACAGTTAGCACTTCCATGGTTGCCAAGAGTACATTAAAATTTGATGATGTTGCAGCTACTCTTCTCAGTGAAGACATGAGGAGAAAAAATCAAGAACCCTCATCCGGTGATGCCTTGACTGCTATAAGTAATGGCAATAGAGGAAGGGGTCAAGATAGAGGCAGAAATAATAACAGAAGAAGGTCTAAATCTGTCAGAAGATCAAAGTCTAGGGGTAGAAATGAAGAATGTTGGTTTTGTGGAAAAGCAGGTCACACAAAAAAGAACTATTGGAACTACAAAAAGGCACAAGAGAAGGTGACCAATAATGAAGCAAACACAGCATATGACAAAGATGAAGGTGTTCTGGTTTTGTCAGCGAGTGATACTATTGTAGACTCGTGGGTGCTTGATTCTATTGCATCTTTCATGCTACTCCATGTCGGGATGCTTTCACAAATTATCAAGAAGGTATGTTCGGAAAAGTTTTTCTTTGCGATAATAAAGAATGTGAAATCATAGGAAAAGGTGATGTGATATTGTCATTAAAAAATTGAAATAAATGGATCTTGAAAGATGTGAGACATGTTCCCACACTAAAATAGAATCTCATCTCTGTTAATCAGCTTTATGCTCAAGGGTGTGATGTCAAATTTTCTCTAGATACTTGGAAAGTAACCAAGGGTGTTTTGGTGCTTGCAAAAGGCTGCAAATTGGGTAGTCTTTATATGTTAGAATGTCATGGAGAAGTGGGAGCTGCAATGGTAGTTGTGGACAACGGCTCAGATCTTTGGCATAAGAGGCTCAAACATATGAGCCAAAAGGGACTTGAAGTCATGCTTCAAAGGGATCAACTACAAGGACTAAAATCTGTTGATTTGGAGTTTTGTGAGCATTGTCTCCATGGAAAACAAAGGTGAATCAACTTCCTGAAGACTAGTCATGACAAGAAAACATCACCCTTGGGGCTTGTGCATTCCAATATGTTCGGACCTACGGAGGTAACATCTTTTGAAGGTACAAATTATTTTATCTATTTTATTGATGATTATACTCAAAAAATATGGGAATAAATGTTGAATAGAAAATTAGAAGTCTTTTCAAAATTTAAAATTTTCAAAGCACTGCTAGAGAATCAAATTGGGCACAAAATCAAATGTTTGCAAACCGATAATGGGGGAGAATATTATTCTTTGGAGTTTGATGGTTTTTGTTTAGATAATGGCATTAGATAGATTAAAGTAGTCTCATTCACTCCTCAAGAAAACGGCACAGCCGAGAGGCTGGATAGAACCATTCTTGAGAGGGCTCGATGCATGTTGTCTAATGCAGGCCTAAGCAAGGAGTTTTGGGCAGAGGTGGTTAACAAAGCCTTCTATCTAATCAATAGAAGCCCCTCATCCAGATTGGATTTTGATAGCACTGAAGAAGTTTGGTTGGGCAAACGGATTTCATATTCCCATCTTTGAGTTTTCGGTTGTGAAGCCTTCGCCCATGTCCCCAAGGAAAAGTGCACGAAGTTGGATTCTAAGTCACAACATTGCATATTTGAAGGCTATGGTCAAGAACAATATGGGTTATGTTTGTGGGATCTAGTCACCAAGCAGCTTGTTCGCAGTCGTGATGTCGTGTTCAATGAGAAAGTTTTCCCAGCTTTGCAAAATTAGGGGACTTCTTCAAATGAATTCATACAAGTTGATATGTTTGAAAACACAAATCATGTGCTAGATGCATAAGGGAAATCTTCAAATGGAGCCCATCTCCCTTTGCCTGAAATGCAGCCTTCCACCTCATCGTTGCCTTTGCAAACTAATGAAGAGTCTTCACTACCAACGGAGCTCTTTAACACTCCAACGCAGGTATCTAAAAGTTCATTTGGTGCATTAAATTCAAAATTGGTATGTATACCTCAAACGCAGCCTCTTGGGAATATTTCCATGTTGCCAGAGGAGAATTTACACAAGTATATGCATTTTCAATCACAGCCATCCCTTATGAAAATGTTCCCAGTTGAGGGTCCCACGCAACCTATGAAAGTTCCTGTGCTGCCTTCAATATCTATATCATAGCCATTTGTTGACTTTCCTCCCACGGTTGTTACATACCAAACGCATCCCGTTGAAGCTTATTCACAGGTTCCCAGAAATCTCATGTAGGTAACAGACTCCTCAACGCTGCCTTCTGATACGCAACAAGTTGACAAGTCATCACTATCTCATCAAATTCAACCACGTCATTTATACACTCCCACACTGCCTACATGTGATATTCAGAATGTGCCAAGTATGGCACCAGATAATTTACAAATTCAGGGGACCATACCTGAACAAGGTCATTTACCAAAACAGAGCACATTGCCTAAACATAGTCGTTTACCAGCACAGGGTAACTTGAGGAAGCCAGCACCTTGGAGGTCAACCAGGTAGAAGAAGCTTCCAACTAAACTGGATGATTATGAGCTTTTGCTTTTCGATCAGTCAGAGCCTACAACTTTCAAACAAGCTTGCAAAGATGAAAACTCAGTAAAGTGGTTGGAGGCTATGCATGAAGAAATAGCCTCTTTGCAAGCCAATGACACTTGGGACTTGGTGAAGCTCTTGCCTAATCGGAGACCTTTGAAGAACATTTGGGTATATCAGCTGAAAGAAGAAGATGGAGGAAAACACCGCTACCGGACAAGATTGGTAGTAAAAGGTTTTGATCAGCAAAAGGGGATTGACTTCAATGAAATCTTCTCACCTGTCATCAAAATGACCACCATTCACGCAGTCTTGGGTATGGCAGCTATGTGGGATCTTGAGCTTGAACAGATTGATGTCAAGATGACTTTTCTACATGGAGATGTTGAAGAAGATTTGTATATGGAGCAGCCAGAAGGTTTTATAAAATAAGGAAAAGAACATTTATATTGCAAACTGAAGCATTGTTTATATGGGCTCAAGCAAGCCCCAAGGCAATGGTACCCTAAGTTAGATAGCTTCATGGTTGAGCATAACTTCATTCGCTACGAATTTGATCCATGTCTTTACTTCAAGTGGCTTGCAAGTGGTGAGTTTGTCATACTCTTACTTTATGTTGATGACATGTTAGTCACTGGTAGTAACATGAGAGTTGTTAGGGAATTGAAGCAACATTTAGCTCAGTAATTTGCGATGAAAGATCTAGGGGCAGCCAAGAGGATTCTTGGCATGACAATAATCAGGGATAGACAAAAGAGACAAATCAGATTGACTCAAGAGAAGTATATTGACAAAATCTTGGATCGGTTCAATATGAAGCTTGCCAAATCTGTTAGTGCTCCATTGGCTGATCACTTTCAGTTGTCATCAACTATGTGTCCTCAAACTCAAGAAGATCAAGAACACATGAAGAGTCTTCCCTATTCATCTGTAGTTGGCAGTCTCATGTATGCCATGGTTTGTACTCATCTGGATATTGCCCATGCACTGGGAATTGTGAGCAGATTTATGAGCAATCCAGGCAAACCTCATTAGCAGGTGGTACAGTGGATATTCAGGTGTCTCAGAGTTACTTGAGATTATGCTTTATGTTTTGGAGGATAGGATACTCAGCTACGAGGGTATGTTGACTCTGATATGGCTAGAGACTTGGACAAACAGATATCTACAACCGGGTATGTGTTTACTTTTGTTGAGGCTGCAATTAGTTGGATTTCACGTTTGCAACAGGTCATTGCACTCTCTTCCACTGGGGCTGAATACATTGCTCTCACTAAAGGAGCAAAGGAGATGATATGGTTACAGCGGTTATTGGGTGAATTGCGATGTAAGCAATTTGTTTTTCCTCTATTTTGTGATAGCAACAACACTATTCACTTGGCAAAAAACTTTGCTTTTCATAATCACACCAAACATATAGAGTTGAGATATCATTTCATTCGGCATGTACTTGAAGAGGGTAAGTTGCAGGTAAAGAAGATTGACACAAAATTGAATCTGGTGGATGCTTTGATGAAGATTGCTCCAAGGGAGAAGTTTGAGTTCTGTAGGACATCTCTTGGCATTGTCAAGTTCTGACAATAAGCCTGGAGTAGGGGATAACTCTACACAACTCTCTTGCAGCCAAGATTGGACTTTAGGTGGGAGATTGTTGGTGTAATGCCTCTATTTTGTGCAGCCCAATCCTTTACTATTTGTAACGTTCTTGTCAGCTACCACTACCTCCTCTTTATGCATCAACCTCTGCATGTTTTATGCTCCCACGATGAGATTAATATAGTGCATTATTATTTGGGGTTATTGATTTAATCTATCTATTGTTAGACATGAGGAAAGTGTGTAGAATATACACTACTATTGGAACAACATATTATTATGATTAATTGTGAGCTACTGATAAAGATATTTTGAAACAGCTGCAGAGACATTTTTTTGTATGGAGTTTTTCATTTTCTGAATTGAATACAAAGAGATATCCCCTGCTCAATGTGGATGTAGCCAATTGGTGAACCACGTTAAAAAACTTGACTTTTGTCTTTTGCATCTGCTCTGAGTTTATTTATGTGTTTGATCTATTATCTTGCTTTTGTCTTTATCTTTTCTTTGTTCAACACCCTAAACTTTATCATTAAGATGCCAATTGAACCTGTGGTGGTTTTGTGAATGTGTTCCCTTGGCACCTGTAAATCACATATGAAATATAAGCTTAGGAATATTTACAGTGATGTTGCTTTTTTATTTGAATCTTCAAAATGCTGTGACTTATGATCTTCTATCAAATATCTATGTAGAAGCGGGCAGTTGGGTTGAGGTTCAAATGGAGACATCACATCCATAAACATGGGAGATCTTTGAAAAATTAGAGAAATTGGCTTGGGAGCCTTCGAACAGGTTTTGAACATTCATCAAGACATAATGAAGAGGACTTACAAGAACTACATCTAACCATGGCTGACCTTTTTGTTTATAAAAAATACTTGAATATCTCATCCACTAAGAGATCATGGACAATGGAAACTACCAAAGGAGTGTTAATGTATTCAATAGATGATTCTTTTGTCTTTGATCCTATTGATCTTGATATGGATGTTTCACTAGAGATAGTTGATGGTACGCTCAACCAAGGCCAACATCTGGGAGCACTAGTTCTTTCTCTTCATGTGAGTGATGCTAGTTTGATTGGGGAGTGTATGGTTTGTGTGCAACTAAAGGATGTTGTCATTGTTGTTGCTGCAGTTCCATCAAAGTACTTGTGCAGGCTAAGTGAAGCATTTACTGAGTATTTGGAAGGATCTTTCCATCTTGATGGAACTGCAACAACAATAATGAATTTATTCTTCAGTGGTGCCAGGAGATTTGTGAATCCCTTGGTCAATCAATTCAAGAAAATTGTAAAGATTTTCTTCCAACACTAAGTTCATTACAAAAGGTTTTGAATAGGTTACATCAAGACCTTGCTGATACTTGTTCATCCAGTGAGTATTTTCCTTTGTATTCATGTATGGCATCAATACATAGTTGAACACTGAATGACCAAAAGAAATGCTATAAATTGCTACATAAAGATTGATCATCAAAGAAGATATAATTTTATCATAAGGAAGATCTCTATTTTTTATAGGGGAGCAATTGCAGCCAACAGGAGTATACACCTATGCCAGCACAAACCAAATGTTTGATGCAATGCCTTGACAATCATATGCCCGTCAAATTTCAATGTAGACCAAGCTTTTTATTATAAAGTCAATTGTATTAATGTTTTTAAAACATTTCTTTTAATGAGTCAAAAATATCCCTCATTGAAAAGACTTTGTAATATTTTAAATATCTTGTAAAGTCTTAAAGGAAGTAGTTATAAGTCAGTTACAAGTTAGTTATGGGATGGGAGTCTATAAATGCAATATTTTTGAATGTAAAGGGGTTTTGTTTCCATTTTTCTTTGAGTTATTTTATTGGGTTTTGGAGTAGAACTGAGGAAAAACAAAAGACTTTTTGGATTTACACTTTGTACATAAGGGTTTTTTGAAGTTGTATAACTTCAATGATATAATAGAGGAAGCATTTAATTCAATTTTTCTTTGAGTTCTTTTATTAGGTATTGGAGTATAATTGAGGAAAAATAGAAGACTTTTTGGATTTACACTTTGTACAAAAGGGTTTTCTGAAGTTGTATAACTTCAATGATATAATAGAGGAAGCATTTAATTTGTATGTTTTGAGTGTTACTGTGTTATTATTACTTATTTTTCTTGTGTTAAATTGGTAATCCCTTGTTATCATGTGTGAATTATTGGTAACCTGTAGGATTTTTTACAAATTGTTCAACTTATATAAAGAAATATAGTCATAAACTTGGTGTCTCAGTTTGAATGCATTGACATAGCTTATCTCATAATGTGTGGGTTTGCATGTAATTTTCTCATTGTTGTTATAGTACAATATCTATTATCTTTTTCTTCCATCATATAAATCTGAGAATGTATGTTCTGATTTTATGATGATCTTTCATTATCTGCATAACTTTGTGGAACTCAAGTTGGTATTCATGTGTTTACAACTAGGGTTTCTATAAGTATTTTTCTATCAGTTTTTCCTTTTCTTTACCTTTTGGTATTTCTAGTTAAAATACTATAAAATCCCCAGTTTGATCATACGAGGGAGCTGCCCCTCTCAAACATAGAGGAAGATCACTACTCCATAGTGATCTATCCAACTATTGGCACGTTTGTCACTACTCTTCAGGCAAAACAAGGTCATTTTTAGAGATATAATTGTAGCGACAATTTTGTTTACCAACATAGTTCTAATCCCACAATGCCTCCACCCGCAATAAACCAAATTGTTCAAAGATTGTGAAGCTTCATGGGCCACATGCTTTTGATTTGGATTTTGCTTTTGTGTTACAAAATTTTGGCTTTAGGTTCAAAAATTCCATCTTTGTATACCCAAAAGTCTCAAAAAACTAGAGGGACTTGACCCATTATAGAAACCATCAGAATTATTTGATACCCTCTACAAAAAATGACTTTGCACAAGAAAATTCCACCCTACTTTGGAAAGAGAATTTAATGGAAAAGACATCCCTAGATATTTTAGTTCCACCCAAAACTAGGAAGAGAAATCTACCGGTTTTGGAAACCCAATGTAGAACATCCCAAGATGATAATCAATTAAATAAACAAGGGAGATATTTCTTGTTTGAGGAGACTAAATTTGTATAAGTCCTCTTCAAGAGGGGCATGCAAAAACATATCAGAATTACTGTACCTATTCACCACATATTTGAGTAGGGAAGGGCCTGTCAACTCAAACTGCTTGGCTCCTCCAACCATACAATCTGATTCAAAATAAGATTATGTCATTACAAATGTAGTGTGGGGTTTACAACAAATAAAAATTACTTTTTGAAGGCATGAGTTACAATTTAAGAATTAAATTTCTATAAAAACTTAGCGATGTTTTATTTGACTGGAATTGCATGGAATTATATATAATTTACATGTAACATTTTTCAAAATAGAAAACTACCTGAAAATAAACTAATCAATCTATGATTATAGATAAACCACCTAAAAGAATTAAAATTAAAGAAGCATAAAGATTCAAGAAACCTATTTAGTCCTCACCACAATACTCCACCCTCACCCAAACTCCCCAAAAAAGCCTCCACATCTTTAACTCAAAATAAATAAAATTTCTTAGACTAATAAATATAGAGATAAATATAAAATCTAGACTTTTTGGTCTTACGGGTATTCATAATATTCATTTCTAAATCCATTTGTCATATGTTTCCATTTATATTTATAGCATCACCTTTTGTATTGAAGCTCCAACTGAGAATGTAATGATTTTAAACTGCATAAGACCTTGTAGATGCAAAAAACCCCACATGCACCTCTTCCTTCAATACTGAAGAAAGATTAAGGTTAGTAACTGATATCAATGGATAGACAAGCTTCTCCATGCTGACTACTAAATAACCACACTAAGCCGATCTTCAACATGGCCATAATCAATCTAGGCTTGAATATTCTTTCCACTTTTCAAAATCAAATTTAGAGATTGATCATTATCAATCCAATAGGTTTCTAGCTAAGATTCGAAGGATTTAACACCATTTAAATTAATTCCAACATGGTTGGCATTTATATCTCCAAGTTCATGGTTGGCATCTATATCTCCAGTCCTAGATCTAGACCGAGTAGTTATAGTTCGAGCATCCCTTCCAAGTCAAGATCCAAGGCCATTTGATCAAGATTGGGAAGAAAATACCATTGATTCAGAACAACATATCATCCCACAGATTTACTAGTGGCACAACAAGAATGCCCATGGCATTCCAGGAAAACTTTTCAAAATATTTTTTTGGCCTGACAAAACTTTGGAAGCCTGTCCATACTTTGTTTCAAGATGTTGGAGCGAACAAACTCCCAGGAGCACCAATCTGCAATACACCTTCACAGGGAGAGATAAATGATTCACCAGAGATGAAAATATGTATTGAGATGATAAAAATAATATACAAGTGCCTATTTAAAGGCATGAAATATGTGACAGGTGAGAAAACTACCTGATACGGGAAAAACCACCTAGATAATTAAATGCATTATTATGCCTAAGTAAACTTAAGTAGGTAAATACAATTTACTCTAATACCCCCCCTTAAGTGCAACTTAGGGAGATTATTATGCAATATGGGTCCTGGCTAAACAACCATGTTAGGTACCCATTTACAAAGTAAAATGTGATGCAATCTCTCACAACCGGAGAAAAGGAGAAAAACCCTATGGGAGAAAACTCCTCTCCAAAAGAGAGAAAAAAAAAACAAGATGAATGGATGGAGGACTTACTAATAACCCCCCAAGGACTACATACATCATGTATATACAATCAATGACCCCCCCATAAGAGGGAAAGAGAGAGACTATGTAGCCCCCCTCAATGTGTAATCACCTATAAAAATGGTAAGTGCCTAAAGACAAAACATGATTCAATGTGGACAAACAACTTGTCTTCCTTTTGGAAGAAACAAAACCAAGTATAGATGCAGGTATGCTTCCCATTTAGGATATGCTTTGAAAGATGGAAGCATGAAGAATGAAGATGTCTCTGAGATTTGTTCATGTGTCACCAAGACCTTGGAAGATGATGCCACATACCAATCAGGAACATGCCCAATCACAATAGAAGGTGACAAACAAGGTACCACTGGAAACTGATCTTGAACATTCTCCAAAGACAGAGAAGGAGTGACAATAGTTGTACCACAACTATCATCAAATAGGAAAATTAATCCATCAAATGTGTCTTCCAAGTCTGAAATGTGAGATTCCACGAACAATGAACCAATGTTCGGCAGATAGAAATCCCAATCAGGAAGACAATGATAATCTTGTTACTCAGGAATGATGGAATTACTTAATGAAGGTGGATCAACTATCTCTGACAAAGAATCAAGAACCTCTGAAGCAACTGCAACCTCATCTGAAGTCTCAAAAGCTAAAGGATCACTAGCATGGTTTTTCTTCTCTGAAGAACAAAGAGACAAATTGGAATTGGAAAGAGGGTCTTCGAGAGATGGCGGAGGATCATGATCTCCATATGATTCTCAAATGTAAGTCCAAAGAGCATAAGAGCACTCAAAATGAATAATAGACTCCAAAAAGTCGTCATCTAGATGCTCAAAAATAACTCTAAAGACTCTAGCCCTATAGCCTTTCCAAACAATATACCCACCAGGTGTGTCAAGAATAGGAACATCATTATAGAGATACACCAATAGATTGTGCTCACTAAGATGAGTGAGGATGTATTCACTCCATTGCCTATAGTTCCCTTTCTCTAAAGAAAAACCCATTATAGCTATAAATTCTTCAAAAAATTACAGAGATAATACCTTCCATGAAGACAACTTCCAAATGCAATAAGTGTCGATAGACAAAAAAATCAGGTGGATTTTCATGTATCATTGTGAGCTTGGTGAAGTCATATTTCCGATGATATGTGGAACGCGAAAAAAAAACTCTGAATTCCCAAGATATGCTCCGTGGAAGGTCGCCTATATGGTGTGCAAAACACGAATGAAGGGTCGGATTAAGCCCTTGGCCACCCACATGACCACCTATTGGATAAGGGCAAAAAAATGGGGCCTTTTAGGCCAAGTGGACTCCAAATCTCCAAATTCGAGCACAAGGGACCAAGTCACGCCACCAAGCGGCCAATCACCAAGTAATATACAAGTCACCACTCACAAATCACATGATCATTTAGCAAGCCACTGTCATAAGTCACAAATCACACTTCAAGGCAAATCATGCATGCACAGGAAAGGACCTTCCACTGGTCACATGAGCCTTAGCTCACATTATGCTTATTTGCACCAAGGTATATGAAGACTAACAAAAGGAACTACACTCCAAATGTGGGAGTAAAGATCCCAAAAATGCTAAAAAGCTATCAAATGTTGTTGTGGATTGGCCCATGACTAGCAAGCCCTAACCAAATATTAGCCACAGACTTTAGAGATCTTAAAGTCTTGCTTGCCAAGTAATGTATATCGGCCAATGAGAAGGCAGCCTTCTCTTCCAGGGTATGGCACAGCTTGTGGTGATTTTTGTGGTGCGTCAGGTCAAGACCTTGTTAGACTTAGGGCACACAACTGAGAGGGGGGGTGAATCAGTTGTGCAAAACTTTCTCCAATTTCCACACTTAAATCTTCTTGGTGATTAGCAGTATATTAAACATGAAACATAATGCATTCAAATCAAAAGCAGAAACTCATCAACACATAAGACACCAAGATTTTGACGTGGAAAACCCAGTTAAGGGAAAAACCACGAGGTGATTAACCCAAGAATCTATTCTCTGTTAGAAGAATAGAAAGAACAAAATGGCACATGCCAATTAGGGCTCACTACCCAAGCACACTGCTCACAAGAGGCTCACTGCCTACAAGAGACACACTATCTACAAAGAAATAACTATCACCTTTATGAATTGGAGAATAGCATCTTCACCATGCTTGAATCAGTTCCATTAAGCCCAATACTTCTACTCTGCCTTTTGCACTCCTCCTCGCTACCACACACTCATCACCACAAGACACACTTTGAAATGACTTCACAATCTCTTATTTATACAAGACATCGACTTAGGAACAATCATCTAAGTCAGCAAACATCTACAAGAACATCCACAAGACATGTAATACATCCGGTCGGCCAGTCTCAGGAAGAACACCAACATCCAGTGGTTATTCTTCAAATACAAACTTTAACTTCAATGCGGACCACCAACATGAACTGGAACTGATCCATAGATCACCACAAGCTTTCCTGAATCACCAACAACATCTACACTTCATCTGCTTACTGGAATCCTTCTTTCCTTCGTCTGGAACCTCAAGAACACAGTCTGTCATCATTGTCACAAAGGAATAGGTTCTTCCGGACCTTCAAGCCACAAACCAATCTACTTGACACTTCACAAGGACATCCTCAACACTTCCTCAAATCCGCAGAATGGGATAATGCATTACCGGACCTCACCAGACCTATCTGTGTCACTCTATCACCTTTGAACACCTGCCAGAGCCGGTTCTACTTGGGCGGTCATAACTTCTTCAAATCTTCATTCAGACCTCTGAAAACTTGACTAGATCATCTCAAGACTCATATATACAAACCCTTTAAACCGCATCCTCTGATCCTCAACCTATC
This sequence comes from Cunninghamia lanceolata, assembly GCA_027924645.1. Taxonomy (NCBI): domain Eukaryota; kingdom Viridiplantae; phylum Streptophyta; class Pinopsida; order Cupressales; family Cupressaceae; genus Cunninghamia; species Cunninghamia lanceolata. Next base: position 7,467,596 of record BSBN01000404.1, read on the forward strand.
TTGGACTTTTACCTTGTTGTCATCACTGTTCTTCACTGTTCTTGATTGAGACTAATTTTCTCAATATCCTTAGCACACAGCTCATCCAATCCTTCTCATTAATGCAACATGAGTATGTTGACATCAATGACAACATAGTTAGACCCATACTTGCAACAATCTCCCCCTTTGTCATTGATGGCAACATATGATGTGAAAAACCATCAAGACAAGAACTTCTCCTTACTATCACAACTCCCCCTATCAGCAACAACTATTCCCATGTCTTCTCTTCCTTTACTACTCCCCCTTTGATCATCAACCACTTATTTTTCACATGTCTTCAATGGCAAAGGGCTCATACTTGCCACTCCTATACTTCAGAAACATACCTGCTGCTCCCACTGAGTAGCAGCTCCCCATCATCAATCCGGATCACAAGATATGATTGTGATATCCACCGGACTGATGCACATCAGTGCATCCTAGTTCATCACTAGAGGGGCAATAACCCCTAACTTCTCCCTGAGATACTCAAAAGAGTTCTTGGGAAGAGGATTAGTAAAGATATATGCAATCTGATCCTTGGAGGGCACATACTCCAGTCTGACTTCATCCTTGTGCACTTGCTCTCTCAAAAAGTGAAACTTGATAGATATATGCTTAGTCTTAGAATGCAACACCAGATTCTTAGAAATATTTATTGCACTTGAATTATCACAGAAGATTGTGATAGCCTCCTCATACTCTACTTTAATATCTCTTAGCATCTGCTTCATCCACAAAACTTGAGTACAACTACCTGCTGCTGTAATGTATTCTACTTCAGTTGTAGACAGAGCTATTGCCTCTTGTTTCTTGCTTAGCCAAGAAACCAATCTCTTTCCCAAAAAGAATGCTCCACCACTGGTACTCTTCCGGTCATCCACATCTCCTGCCCAATCTTCATCTGTATATGCATGAAGAGAGAAATCATGATCTCTAGGATACCACAAACCATACTCAACTGTTCCTTTTAGATACCTAAAAATCCTTTTAATTTCCATGACATGAGATTCTCTGGGATCAGCCTGGAATCTCGCAACAAGACCAACAGCCTGCATTATATCTAGTCTAGTTTGAGTGAGATACAACAATCCTCCAATCATTAATCTGTACTTTGTCTGGTCTGCCTTAGGAGAGTCATCATCTTTGCTCAACTTACACCCGGTTGCCATGGGAGTATTCATTGGCTTTGAATCTTCCATTCCAAATTTCCTCAACAATTCTTTCACATATTTGGTCTGAGAAATAAAGATTCCTTTCTTTGTTTGAGTAATTTGCAGACCCAAGAAGAAATTTATTTCACCAAGCATTGACATCTCAAACTCACTTTTCATTTGATTTGCAAAAGTTTTACACATACTGTCTCTTCCTCCAAGATGATATCATCAACAAATACTTCAACAATCAAGATGTTTTCATGATCAATTTTGAAATATAAGTTACTGTCAGCAGTACCTTTGCTAAAACCAATCTTCAAAAGATGTTTGTCTAATCTTTCATACCAGGCTCTTGGGGCTTGCTTTAGTCCATACAGTGCCTTCTTCAACTTGCAGACCATATCACCATGCTCAGATAATTGAAATCCATCTGGTTGTTCAATGTACACTTCTTCTTCTAAGTCACCATTCAAGAAAGCATATTTGACATCCATCTGATACACCTTAAAATCCTTGAAGGCAGCAAATGCAAGTAATAATCTAACTACTTCAATTCTTTCCACCAGAGGAAAAGTTTCTTCAAAATCAATTCCTTCTATTTGAGAGTAGCCCTTGCAAACCAATCTGGCTTTATTTCTGATTACGTCACCAACTTCATTTAGTTTGTTCCGAAAGACCCATTTGGTTCCAATCACATTCTTGTTTCTAGGTCTGGGAACAAGATCCCAAGTGTGATTTTTCTTAATTTGCATCAACTCTTCCTTCATTGCTTTGGTCCAGTTTTCATCATTGTAGGCTTCATTTATTGTCTTAGGTTCAATCTTTGAAATCAGACAATATTCATCTGAATTTTGAGCAATTTTCTTTCTAGTTTGCACACCTTTGCTTTTGTCACCTATGATCTGATCTTCAGAGTGGTTCAGTCTTACATACCTTGGAACTTTGGGAGTTTCTTGCACTTTTGCTTCTTGATCAGGCTCATTCAGACCTATCTCTTCTTCCTGATTTACCGGATCAGTCTGAATCTGACTTTCAGAAGAGGATTGAACTCCTTGAACCAGAACACCATTCTGATCATCTTCATCATATTCATAAAACCTTGAGGGTTTCTCTATTCCCTCATCAACCTTCACATTTGTACTTTCTATCATCTTTCTTAGTCTCTTGTTATAACACCGGTATGCTTTGCTTTGAGTAGAGTAACCCAAGAATATTCCTTCATCACTTCTAGCATCAAACTTGCCTAGATCTTCATCTCTTTTGATGTAACATTTGCTACCAAAGACTCTGAAATATCTTACAGTAGGAGTAATGCCAAACCAGAGTTCATAAGGGGTCTTATCGGTATTGCTTCTGATTTGAAATCAATTGAGAGTATAGACTGCAGTGCTGACAGCTTCTCTCCAATAGATCTGAGGAACATTTGCTTCCATCATCATGGTCCTAGATGCTTCCTGGATGGTCCAGTTCTTTCTCTCCACTACTCCATTCTGCTATGGAGTCCTCAGAGTAGACAACTGTCTCTTAATTCCATGTTTCTCACAGAGCTCTATGAACTCACTGGATGTGAATTCTCCACCTCTATTAGACCTCAGACATTTCAACTTTAATCCTATTTAATTCTCTACCATAGCCTTGAATATTTTGAATTTCTCAAGAGCTTCTGATTTCTCCTTTAGAAAGGTTACCCACATCATCCGGGAATAGTCATCAATTAGCAGCATGAAGTATATATCACCTTGAATACTCCTGGTTCTTGCCGGACCACAAAGATCAGTGTGAACTAAGTCCAATAATCCGGTAGAAGATAGTTCCTTTCTTTTGAATGTGACTCTGCTCAGCTTACCCAACTGACATTCCTTGCACAAGCTGTTAGTAGGTTTCACCAATTTTGGAAGATCTCTTACAACCTGAGTATTGCTTATCTTGATGATATTATCAAAATTCACATGATACATCCTTCTATGCCATAACCAACTATGATCAACTTGAACAAATAAGCAGCTTTTACCAGTAACAACCAAATGGAAGACGTTACCTTTAGTTTGAGTACCGGATGCAATCTCTATTCCAAAACTTTCAAAGATTTTGCATTTTCCATCCTTGAATCGGAGATCATAGCCTTTGTCCACTAACTGTCCAACACTGAGAAGATTGTGCTTCAAACCTTCAACATACAGTACATTACCAGTTTTGTTTCTTCCATCAAAAGAAATAGTTCCTCTTCCTCTGATTCTACAAGCAAAATTGTCACCAAACTTTACCACTCCTCCTTCATACCTCTCCAAATCTACAAACTTATTTTTGTCACCTGTCATATGGTGAGAGCATCCACTATCAATGACCCAATCATCCTTCTCTTCAATTTGGGCAGCTAGAGCTCTTTCCACAGTCTTAAGATTGACAGATACAGAGGGCATTGGATCTTCTTTCTTGATGGCAATAAACACCCATTCATTTCTAGATTTGTTTCCTATCTCTGATTCATCATCTGTTACTCCTTCATTATCATCATCTTCATGTACATAGTAACAGTTCTTTTGGAACCTTGGCTTGTTAGGATTTTTCCTTGAAAATCTTTCTGGACACCTTGTGGCAAAATCACCAATCTTATTGCAATTAAAACACTTCAAAGGTAATTTTCCTTCATACTTACCAGATCCTCTTGGCAGCCTCTTTGCAATAAGGGCTTCAAGTTGAGCAGTTTCTACTTCTTCTTCCAGATCTTTTCTTGCTTTTTCATACCATGACAATTTCCTTGAAGAATTATCTCCCGGATCAAACTTTTGTTTACCTTTAACAGAGGCACTGGCTTTGAATGCAGATTCAGTCTTGGGGGGATTGTCTCCAAACTCTGTCATTTCAAATGCAGCCAATTTCCCAGGTAATTGATCTCTTGTGATAGTTGGATGGGCTCAGAATTCTTTAATGGCAGCAACCTTGATTTTGTAAGAAGCGGGAAGGGATCTGAGAATTTTACCAACAATCTCATTTTCATCCAAGACTCCACCAGCATTTCTAATCCCACAAACCAGCTCATTCACTCTTGGCATAAAAGTGGTAATATTTTCATCATCTCTCATCTTTAGTTTTTCAAATTTCCCTTTTAGACTCTGTAACCTTGCACATTTAACATACTGGTCTCCTTCATGCAAAAGTTCCAGTTTATTCCAAATCTCAAAAGTAGTTGGTAGGTCAATAACATTTAAGAGTTCTGAGTTAGATAATGTGCTTAGAAGAGCCTCTTTGGTCCGCAGATTGTTTTCAGCATCTGTGATTTCATTTAGGGTTGTCAGACCACCCTGTGGAGGTACATACGCCTTTGTAACCATGGACTAGTATGCCATTCCCATACACTGCAAGTGACATTTCATGCGACCTTTCCAAAGAGCAAAGTTGGTTCCATCAAACTTTGGACTATCCTTCTTGTAAGACGACATCCTAGATCTCTTCAAGCGGTTAAGCTCCTTTTAGAGGAACTTGGCTCTGATACCAATTGTTAGACTTAGGGCACACAACTGAGAGGGGGGGTGAATCAGTTGTGCAAAACTTTCTCCAATTTCCGCACTTAAATCTTCTTGGTGATTAGTAGTATATTAAACATGAAACATAATGCATTCAAATCAAAAGCAGAAACTCATCAACACATAAGACACCAAAATTTTGACGTGGAAAACTCGGTTAAGGGAAAAACCATGGGGCGATTAACCCAAGAATGTATTCTCTATTAGAAGAATAGAAAGAACAAAATGGCACATGCCAATTAGGGCTCACTGCCCGAGCACACTATTCACAAGAGGCTCACTGCCTACAAGAGACACACTGTCTACAAAGAAATAAGTATCACCTTTATGAACTGGAGAATAGCATTTTCACCATGCTTGAATCAGTTCCATTAAGCCCAATACTTCTGCTCTGCCTTTTGCACTCCTCCTCGCTACCACACACTCATCACCACAAGACACACTTTGAAATGACTTCACAATCTCTTATTTATACAAGACATCGACTTAGGAACAATCATCTAAGTCGAAAAACATCTACAAGAACATCCACAAGACGTGTAATACATCCGATCGGCCAGTCTCAGGAAGAACACCAACATCCGGTGGTTATTCTTCAAATATAAACTTTAACTTCATTGCGGACCACCAACATGAACTAGAACCAATCCACAGATCACCACAAGCTCTCCTGAATCACCAACAACATCCGCACTTCATCTACTTACTAGAATCCTTCTTTCCTTCATCCAGAACCTCAAGAACATAGTCTGTCATCACTGTCACAAAGGAATAGGCTCTTTTGGACCTTCAAGCCACAAACCAATCTACTTGACACTTCACAAGGACGTCCTCAACACTTCCTCAAATCTGCAGAATGGGATAATGCATTACCAGACCTCACCGGACCTATCTGTGTCACTCTGTCACCTCTAAACACCTATCGGAGCCAGTTCTACTTGGGCGGTCATAACTTCTTCAGATCTTCATGTGGACGTCTGAAAACTTGACTGGATCATCTCAAGACTCATATATACAAACCCTTTAAACTGCATCCTCTGATCCTCAACCTATCTTGGACTTTTACCTTGTTGTCATCACTATTCTTCACTATTCTTGATTAAGACTAATTTTCTCAATATCCTCAGCACATAGCTCATCCAATCCTTCTCATTAATGCAACATGAGTATGTTGACATCAATGACAACACGGTTAGACCCATACTTGCAACAGACCTTCCTCTGTCATCCTTGTTCACGCCTTCGGATCTGCAAGATATGCCTTTTTTCCTGAGTCGCAGCCTGGATCAGACCGGCATAAATAAAATGAATTGGGACTGTGTATGAAATATGCCCAATACAAATCATTGTCCAAATGGAGACCCCTGAAGATTGGTGAGATGTATCTGAACGTCACACAGGAATCCACAGCCAAAGAATGTGCTCAAGCAGGCTTTGCCAAGATAAATGCCTCTGGTGAGAGATCAGGCTATTCAATGAATGGATAAACGCGGACTCTAATTTTGAATTGTTGCCCCCAAAAATGAAAATTGCTCCCAAACAGAATAACCTCCTCATTGTAAACCAGATAAATAGTGCCTCAAATCCAGCACAAAATCGGCCCTTTCATCAAAAGGAAAAATCAGCAATAAGCAACTTTGAAATTTAACAAATTTCAAATGTCAAAACAACTGCAGCAAATAGATGATCTCAAACTCTTCTGATGAAAACTCTCAATGGCGGAAGAAGATGTAGGTTGAAGGCTCTGATACCATGTTGGAGCGAACAAACTCCCAGGAGCACCAATTTGCAATACACCTTCACAAGGAGAGATAAATGATTCACCAAAGATGAAAATATGTATTGAGATGATAAAAATAATATACAAGTGTCTATTTAAAGGCATGAAATATGTGATGGGTGAGAAAACTACCCGATACAAGAAAATGCACCCAGATAATTATATGCATTATTATGCCTAAGTAAACTTAAGTAGGTAAATGCAATTTACTCTAACACAAGATTTCAATTTAAACTATTTTGATGCCACAAACCCTAACATATGCCTTGCATCCAAAAAACAAAAAAAAATAGAGTATCCATGAAATTTTTCTATCCCCTTCTCTGATTCACCAGCTTTTTTCCCCTATTTTTCTCAAATGAATAATAGATTTATTAACCATGAAAAATAATAGGATCCAATTAGGAATCCAATGAATACTATTTTCCTATACAATGAAAATCCAAGAACAAAACCTTAGTGTCTTCAAAAAAATTTCCATCCTGCACAAATCTCAAGGCTAAAGAATGGAGTGAGATGAAAACATAAGTATTCCCTACAAAAGGCAGGGAGTAATAATTAAAACTTTAAAACCATGAATTTAAAGGGCTTCCAAAGACTTGAAAATCTTTCATAAAATTATTAAATTTTACGCTAGGAATTTTATTGAATGTGAAACAACTGATAAAAGTTTTTTAATTTTTTAACCAAACCTTGGCGTAGAGGACCTATACAACCCATATAGAATCCATAAGACGAGCACCAAGGGGCTGAAAAAATATTTTTTTGTAGGTATTATCAAGACAGTATAGGGTGTTTATTGTCATTCCCTATAGTTTTGGTCCTTCTGGACTCATCCATGAGGTTCTTTTTGCTATAGGAGGATTCTTGCAAAACATGACCATTGAAACCCTCTCCACTCCAAAAAAGTAAGAACTCACAAAACAAAGTTAGCAGAAACCACTAAAAATAGAAAGCAATCATGGAGTTAGACAAAGGACAATGTCCCTAGCAGAGTTGCTAAAATGTAAACATGCAAAAATCCAATAAAAATCATGCCTATTCTGAAATTTTATATGAAAACCTCAAAATAGAGCTAAAATGGAGTTAGCAAATCAGAAAAACACATGAACCAAAATTTTCCAAGCTCTCGTCCATTGTTAAAATGTTTGCTCTTGGATTGAAAATGCTATGAAGAAATGTAGTTCAAAATAGATCTCCGTGAAAAATTTTGTAGCATAAGTTTACTTCATGTTTAGAGATGAATTATTTGAAAGAAATAAGACTAATTTATAGAATTTTGATTTTTGAAATGAATGGTCAAAATTAAAAGACCAAATCAACAGTTGTGATTGAATGAGGAGGAAAATGCTTAATTTATTAAAGTTTCATTAATACTTTTGGTTGCAAATAGTAATGGGCTTTTAACTATTCTTTGGATTTGTTGTTGAGTTGGAGAAGGTGGGTGGTTAGATATAATGAGGTAGTTAACTACTAAATGGGGTAGTTAACTCCTCACTCTATTAGACTGATTTAATTAAATATCCTTTAAATGCATGATGAGTGGAAAATTAGCAAGGTAGCATTTGAGAGGGTAATTAAATAAATAAATTATTTAATTAGTGGTGAGAGAATAATCTAAATAATTAAATAGAGTTATTTAATTATGCATGGAGGATGATTAGAGAATTAAATAATAAAATTATTTAATTGTGAATGGGAGGTGAATGAATTAAATTAATAAAATAATATGATTATTAACTAATTGAAGGATGATCACTCGATAAGGGGTAAGATCCACGTCATATAGGTGAAGGAGGGTGACAAGGGAGAAGGACAATAGAATGATTGATTGAAGTGCCATTGAGTGACGACGTACAATGCTCGTGTCATCCAAAGTGATGGGACGGAAGCATTGATGGTTCATTAAGCCACAGTAGATGATTCTAGAGGTCTCACATTTCTTGATGTTATGCTTTAGCATTTTGGTTGTATGCAAATTATCTTCTGTAAGTTGGATGATATGAGTTGAGGTGGTTGGTGGAGATGGATTTGGTAGCGGGGAAGAGACATGTAGGAGGTAGAATGGTGCTCTCAAATGAAGGTAAAATCCAAATAGGGGTAGTATGCAGCCGAAAGCATAATCATAGGGTGACAGGTGAGGCGGTGGAAGAATTAATGCAATTTGTTAACACAAAAATTAAAAATACTTGTTTGCATAGGTGGATGGTATGAGTATGGGGGGTGGTGAAAGGTGTTGATGGTTTACCTAAGACAAGACTAAGGGAGGCTATGGCAGGTTTTCTGTTGGACCCTGGATATACCAGGGGTCGATGGAGCAGCTTTGATGGCGCGTAGTCGCTTGCTTGCACCATGATCATGGAAACAATGACTACATCTTTCCTTCTGCATGATGATATGATTGAGGTGGAAAATCACATGGATATGTATCATGATTGCTTGCTAGACCATATGCATGGCATTAAGTGTCGAATGGTCAGCCTTCAGAATGTGATGGAGGCTCTGGCAAAGGGGTTGTAGGTGACTCTTCTGGTGGGTTCCTTTTCTGTGGATTCAGAATGTTATCTAGGAGTGACAGTGGATTCTGGTGGTGAGGACCGTGATGTGGTGGTGTTGTCTAAAGGTCAGGAGGGCATGAAAAATCGTAAGCTTAATACTGAGGGGAATGGGCCTGTGTAATTTGCCCTTTCCACTGTAGTTTCCTTTCTCAATTAATACTTTTAGATAAATATAGTTTAGTAACAAATTGTCAAGAAGGGAGATAAGGCCATAATATATATAGTTTCTTTTTTATATGAATACATGATACTATTTATGTAGAGCTAGGCTCTTGTTTTTTATCTGGTCCCTGGTCCGTAACTAGGGTTATATTAACAAAAATAATAATTGAAGGATGATAATAATTTAATTAAATATGATTATATAATTTATTAATAAATGGAAAAATATTAAAGTGATAGGGATTAGAAATGGTGAATTTTAGTGTCAAAGATGTACGGTGAAATTTAGGTGTCTACACATGCAAAATTGTCTTGGGTAAAGACATAACAAACCTAAAGACATAGGCTACATAGATTTGATTTAAAGATGAGGGATGATATGAAATCCCACTTTTTATATATGTTGCTTCAATCATTGGAAGGAAATGAAAAAATTGATGTTGGAGAACTGTTTTAAAAATCATGAGATTATATATATTTCCTTGATATATTTCCACAATGATATCCTAATGGATTTCTTTCTGGGTAGGTCTATAGAGAGGACAAAGATCTATATTTTTGGGCATCTTCTTGCTAGCATCCTTTTTCTAGCTTAGAAGTTTGGAGTTCTTAATACTCTCACCACTTGGCTTTTAGAATTGTTACATTCAACAAGAAATTGAACAACTAGTAATTGATTTCATGAATGATTGTAATATCGAGTAAAACATGGCTTTTGTAGGATCTATCAATTTATTTAACTAATATTGTAACTATTTAGATGATGAAGGCAATAAATTCTTTTTACCTTACATTAGAGCCCTGGGTTTCAAATAAGATTGGAAAGATGTAAGAAGAAACAAGATTTGACAACATATTTAACTCAACAAACATTAATGAAGGTCTTAAAATATTCTAAGGGCTCAGTAGTCTATTGAGATCGCATATTGAGTTTAAGCCAGGATACCAATTATCTAAAATCTTAGGAGTATGGAATTAATTTTAATTAATTGATTTTGGGCTTTTAAATGCTTTTGCATCCAGACACATTGAAATGTGACATAACTTTGTTAGATTCAAAATGATAATCTACAACACATATTCAACTAAATATTAATAGATACTTGACACACATTACTATGCTCATAATATTTATAATCCAACATTGAATATTGTGCAAATTATCCTCCATTGATAACAATACAAAGGTAGAAGTAAATAGAATTTTCTAATTGTTATAATATAAGAAAGCAATTAGGAGACATGACAAAAAAATGAGAATTTATGAAAAGGATGCATTAACTATGGTACTGTGGTGTTTAGAATTAACCCATTCATGATGCGAGTGAGTCAGACCCTAACACAACACATGAACCATACCCTTGTTGAGGGCACTCATCTAGTCACTCCCACTCTCATGGCATGAACTAGTCAAGTGGTGGTGGGACCAAGGGGTTGTTCTATTCATAGGGAAGCAAAACATCCTGGATGGAATTTGCATTGTTTATATGGGTTATTTGTGTGCATGGTAGATGGTTGTGATTATTGTTTAATTGTTGTAATTGAGAGGTCAGTTCTTGTAATAAGTTGAGGTTGTCATTTCCTGCCTCTCTTATAATTTCTAGATCTCATTTTTTTTCTTCATAAAACTAGTTTATTATTTGGAGCTTGAACCTAGAATTTCCTTAGAATATGGATCCTAACCATGTCACACTCTATTTTTTACAAGAGATCTATTTGTTCTTGAATGATTTCTTCGATAGAGTTTTTTTGAACTAGAAACTTTTCCCTTATTTCTTCTAAGATTGATTTGATCCAATCTTCTCTCACTCCAGGGCACATCAAGTGCGAAGTTTGATTGAGAGATGAAAGACTTGGTGTTTGCTTTGATTTGTGTGTGTTGCATGCCTTGTGATGAAACCAAGGGCCTTCCTTCTTTCTTGAATGTTATTATCAATTGTTTCATTTAATATATCATTCCTTGTGTTGAAATCGAGGGCTTTCTTAGTTGATTAAATTGAAAGTTGAAAGTTGTGTATTGCATGCCTCGTGATGGGATCAAGCGCTTTCCTCTTTATTTTATTTTTAAGTTGTGTGTCTCATGATGGGATCAAGGGATTTCTTCTATTTGTGATTTTTTTATAAGTTTAAATGAGTCTCTAATGCAATTATTCTAAATGAATGTAGCTCTTCTTGTATTTTTCCCAAACTTTTAAGACTGGTCTATTTACTACTCACATGAAATTGAAATTTCTTATGGATGAGAAATTAAGATGACTTTTACCTAGATGCAATTTCAATAAACTTTTGGTATTTTGTGGTTTGATTTTTGAATGACAATTACTCTAAAGAAAGAAAAATGTAGTTACTCTAAGCATAACCAAAAGTAAAGATAGATCTAGTATGTAGTAAATTTTCAACCTACCAAGAGAAAATAAGAATGAATTGTTACTTCCTCAAGGGTGAGAGAATGTGCTAATTCCTATTGAAAATAATTGAAAAGAACGTATGAATAAATGAATGATGCTGGTGCCAAGATTGTGTCCTCAGAGATCCAGTAGTATCTGTCTTCTCCTCTATAGAAATGGGGTCCTCCTCTTGATGATATAAATAAATATATGGATGTGAGGGAAATTGAATTGATTGTAGATTAGAAGCAAAGACAAAACATAAGCAAAAGTCTCTCAAAATCTTGTATGAGCATAAAAATGCTACTTGATCCTCTAGAGATGAATTAGCTCCTAACAAGGAAAAATAAGAATGCATGAATAATTCCTAGCCTCTCATGAAACAAGAGAGGAGTGGGGTATTTATAGGTATAAAATCACCACCAAAGGTGGGGGTGATAAGGGAGTGAATTGAAGAGTTGATTGGAAGATTACAAAAGTTGAAGATGAGAGGATAAGAGACTAATTGAAAGATTATTATGGATTGATTAGGAGTTAATAAAAGGTTGATCAAGAGTTAAGAAATAGTTAGAGGGAGTGATGGCTTAGTTGTGCATGATAGAACTATTAATCAAAAACCAAAAACATAAGTAAACTAGGTAGAATTAAAAGAAATCATGCACGCTAAAACATGACAGGATCACCCCTTTTGGGAATTGGATCACTCCTTTTTCTAGGATAGGTCACTCAGGTGACCCTGAAACTTAAGGATAGGTTGCCTAGGCAACCCTAGGGTCTCTCAGGTGACCCTCTAGTTGAGGATCTGTAAAGGGTTGTTTTGCAATTGTGAAGTACCAGAAATTAGTTTAGAGGCTAGAAAAGATGGTCAAGGGACTTAAAGACTAGGGGACACATCGTCAAGTGTGAGATTGTAGAGAGAAGTGTAATTTATCCCTTCATGGGCTGTGAGATAAACCTTCATATTATCACCAAACTACCATCTAGGCCTATGCACTTTTTTAGTGCTTATATACTTGCCCCCTTGAGGATGATAGTCTATATAGAATGTAGGTAGTATTCTCAAAGCATGGCCTTTTGGGACTTGCACTTATCGATACATCTCTTTGTTGTTGTCCGACATCTAGACTTGGAGATTGACAAAATGATTCATAGATAAGTTTGAAAATCAATTAGATCATAGTAAGTACAAAATAAAGATGAGAGACATACCTTGGATGTGAGTTTGATGTTTTCATGTGTCACCTCATCTTGCCACAATGACCTACCGAAATGATAAAAGAAAATGCAAAAAAGGATAAAGGCCTACTCTATAAAAGAAAACTAAACAACACAAAAGATATTACAAAAGTGAAATTGAAGTGGAGAGAGGATAAGAAAGAGGAAAAAGGAGAGGAAGTGAAGAAATGATGATGAAACTAAGCAAGGGAGTAGCTAACAAAAAGATTAGGACAAGAGGATTAAGATCATGGTCACTATTCAACCTCTTATAGATCCACAAGTATGAGAAATGAGAAAAATATCTATTTGAAACCCTAGTTTCTTTTTTGTAGGATTTGTCTTGAAATCATGTATTAAACTTGAAATTTTTCATTGAATTTGACTAGTTTATAGGTTTAGGTTTTTATTGTTTTCACTACTTTATTTTCCCTATTTATGTTTATTTTTGTAATTTTTGGATCAACTAGGGCACATTGGGGCATGGCCATTGGTCAGCCCTTTTAGTAGGGTAGATCAGCCAGGAAACCTTGCCACTTCATCTTGGGTTACCTAAGAGATCATTGAGGTCACCAGAGACCTTACCATAAGGTTTTTCAACAAGATCAAAGGAAAACTTGATTGTTTTGAGGCAAAAACTGATCACTCTCTCCAATTTAACACTAAAATCTCTTTTTATTGCTAATTTTTGAAGATTATATTCATTTTTTAGGGTTTTTCTAGAGTTCTACAACTTTTACAATTTTTTATTTTTGATTTTTAGGGTTTTAAAAAGTTTTACAAAGGTCTAACTTAACACTCTTTTTGCAAGACACCTACATACAGTGGAATGCCACCATGAGTAGACTTGGTATATGGATGCATAGAGTCATTGTCTACTGCACATCATGCTACTCTTCAAAGGATTAGATTATCTCAAGTAGCACATATATCAATTATCCATCCTTCATCTCGCATATGCTATTACATTTTGACTTACTAGGATGTTGATAAAAACACATTCTAATTTCCATTTGTTTTAGAAGTGGATGATTACTCTATTTGATGTTTATCACATCCTTGGTGTTCTTGTTAGAGGGGAACAACTTACACTACCAATGAGGTATTCTAAGTGAGAGAGGCTAGCATGGGCATCTATCATGGGAGAGACTCAACCTGGTGATAGGCTCAATATTTCACTCACTTCTATTTTAGACTTTTCATCTCACCCCTGTAAAAGGTTTTGTAAGTCTGATTGCCACTCACTTGTTGGGAGGCAAAAAGGTTTCAATTCTTAGATGGTGTTGGGCACCAATGATGCAGGAGCATCCAATGGTGTAAGGGCAATCTTGTATCACCCAAAAAAAAATCTTTTTTCTTTTTTTTCTATTCTATGGGGTTATTTAGTTGTGGTGGAGACTAGGTTGACATTCTCAGTGGTTCAAGATAGTCAATTTTTTTAGAAATCTAAAATAAGTAATCTTATTATTTTTAGTTGTTAGTGTGAATGTTTTTCTTTTTTACTAAATAATCACGTATTTTATATCGTTTGATATTTCCTAGCTAGTTTCCCCTTGTTGTGTGAATAATTGAAATTATTTAACTATTTATTAGTTAAATAATATTCACATGTTAAGTTGACTTAGGAAGCATTCTAGTTGTTTCTAGTTGTTTCTAGATGTTGATAGTTGTTTCTAGATGTTGATAGTTTTCTCTAGTTGTTGATAGTTGTCTTATCCTCTAGTTGTCTTATGTTGATAGTTGTCTTATCCTCTAGTTGTCTTATGCCATAGGATTAAGACAGTTGTCACACGACTACAACATCTTATCTCTCAACCTTGCCTTTATAAGCAAGGTATGCCATAGCATATTTCAATAGAGAGTAATGGTTGTATATTGTTGTATTTGCATTCTTTGATAGAAATACAATTTATTCTTGTTGTATTGATCGTCTCATTCTGTTGTGCTTTCCATTAGGCCTCTAGATATTGAGTGGCTATCTTCATAGCCAAATATATTGCATGATATCAGAGCTTTGTAGAACACCTTTGGTTAGTCTATTGAGAGATCTTGAGTACAAATCATGACAAATCTTGAAAAATTGAGTATGTTCTTCTCTTGTATCATATGATGATCTTGAGAATTAGAAAAAATTGATAGAAATACTAGATTTTGGGGATTTTCTTCTTTGTGGCCTTGTATTGTAGGTTGCAGCATGCATTTTCTTGACTTAGGTGGTTGATTCAGCTTCTACATGTCATTTTTTATTGTTGGAGGCATTTTTTTGCATTAGATCCACATCTTATGCGTGTTAAAAATAAAAATTCTTTTTGGGTTTTGTTTGTCGCATCAAAAAACTATCTGGGTATATGTTAGTTATTTTAAGCAACAAACAAATCATGCGCAAAATTAATTAGAAATTTTTTGTGGGCCCCCTCTCCATTGACAGTTTTGTTTTGGCAATTGAACTTTGCAGGCTTGTATCTCAGTCATCTGGAGACTCCTTTTTTGGAGCAATTTTTTTATTTGGGGTAGAATTTTGTAGGCTTCATAGTGGTGTAGACAAATTTTGATTTTGATGACTGGATTTTTCAGAAATTGCATATTTTTGTCACTGTTGATGAGCAGTTCTCATTTTTAGACATTCTGGGGCTCCGTTTGGGGTCTACGATAACATTTTCTAGTGATTTTTTTTTAAAGTGGATATTTTTCTAAGTAATTCTAAGATCTACAATAAGTTTAGTCCAGTTTTTCTCAAAAATTATACTTTCAGTTATAGCCTAATTTTGGCATTTGCATGTACCAAAATCAAAAGACCACTTTGTTGTTTTGTCTTGTGGAAACTATAATCACACTAATTTAAAGTGTCATAATCATAATTTTTTCTGGGGGTTTCTCATGATTAAGTAAATTTGGGGGGGGGTAATCTTGTGCTTTTGTCAGATTGAGTCTCTTGATTGGTCTATTGTGTGACTAAATTTGAGGAGTTAATCATGGGTATTAAAAGGCATCATGTTGTAATAAGATTGGATAGAGGAAACTATAAGTCTTGGCAAGATGGAATCTTAATGCATTTCTGGTAGCTTCATATTTTGCCCCATCTCTATGGACTTGTTCCTCAACCTACATCCTATTGGTATAAATTTGTGCGGGATTCTAGGATTGAACACGTCCTAGGAGTGAGGTTGCAGTGTTGATATTGACACCCAGATGGCTATTGTTGATACTGAGTGTTGTTGTGACCTTTGGATCAAAATTTGGGAGATGTATGGAGATCCAGTTGATCCTCCATTCCTAGAAGATCCTGCCTTGGATTGTCTTCTTCCACTTGATGTTTTTCGACCATATGATCATAAAACAACTGTAGTGCTTAATGAATGGGAAGAGCTTGAATTTTGTGCTGACATAGATCTACTTCTATAGATTCCCCTTCTCCTATAGAGACTTCTATTGATACTTTGGCTTCTATGACTCCTAATCTAGATTTAGAGGGCTTATCTTCTTTATCTATGAGTCAACATCTTAAGGCTGAGGACTCTTGTATTCCAACATTAGCAAACACCTCTAATGTTCACACTCAAACATCTTGTGTGGAACATCATTCATAGATGAGCAGTGTAGTCAGATGACATGCATTGAGATCTCATCTCCATTTCTTGTCGCTTCATTTGATACTTGTTAGCAGGATACAGGACATGGAGTAGAGCCGACCGGAAGCTAGCGCATACATCATGTGGAGGTTGGAAGCTAACATAAGATGCTAAAGTACACATCCCTATATGTAATAGATACACTATATATGTAGGATAGGATAAGTAAGATAGGATAGGAGACAGTATGATGATATGATATGATGATATAGAAGTCTGATCAAGTATGCATGTAGGATGATGAGGCATAGACTTAGACTTGTCAGATAATGGATGTATGATGTTTGGTTACTGCTTATATACATACATACATATATATGATACTCTGATTATGTTATTCTTTGTATTTTCTATCAATCTCTAACTACTTGACTGGTGTATAAAGTGACTACAAAGGCTTGGCTGAGGACCGGATCTTCAAACTGGTATCCCTCCCCATTTCTTGCCAATATTTGGTTCCATTGTCGAGACCCTAGAAGAGGGTAGTTAAATATTGAAGGGGTGAAATATTCAAAGAAGTAGCGTGGAGTACCAGAAAGAAGAGAAGGTTAGGTTGGTGGAGAAAAATTTTAATTTGCGGAGAAATCTAGGTCTCCTTAAGTTCCTACCTCTGTGAGAGGGGGGTAGGCACTTAAGGGGATAGAAAATGGAAAGGGGGTAGGATCCGCAAGGATCTTTCAAACCATGTGAATCTTCAAACAAGGATACCATGGGATATAAAAGGACTAATGGAACACCAAATCAAGAAAACCCATGGCAAAAGGGGAGAAGCAAAAGAAAAGAGAGATCGGTGAAGACATCAGAATTAGAATGTAGATAAGCAGGGAAGAAAGATTGAAGCAAATTCAGGAATGACAGAAACGTTACCGCAGAAGGATGGAAAAGGCACAAGAGATTAAAAAAGATAGTATAAAAGAAGTTGGAAAAGAAGACCAATTCATGGAGCGTGCGATGGAGGGTGTTACCAAAAGGGAAGAAGGAATAGAGTGCAACATGGAGGATGTTGTTGAGCGCACCATTGGGGGTGATACCAGAGAAAGGAGATTAGAAGGAGAAGAATAGAGCGTATCATGGAGGATGTTGCTGAGTGTGCCACTGTGGGTGTTGCCGAAGGGGAAAGTAGAAGGGAAAATGAAGAAAGAGTTGAACTAGGGTTCTTGCTACACACTGCCAGAAATTTTGAATCAACACCGAAAATTTTGAATGTGGATGAGGAAAATATAGAGGAGCTAATTTGCTGAAGCATAAAGGAGATAAGAGGAAGATGAGAAGATGCGGTAAATATTGAGAGGATTTTTGAGGATTTTAGAAGGTTATTTCAATCATCACTTGATGCTAACATGATGTTGTTCAAAAATAGAAGAGTATCCCCTAATTTGAAGAGACACTATGAAGAGACACAACCCTTGGACAATGAGTCACCATAAGTGCCATATAAATCAAGAAGAATTTTTAAGGAAAATATTCAAGCAAACAAGGAAGTAGACATAATAGAAGAGATCCGGAGTAATTTCGTAGAATCTTTAGGAGAAGAGTACTTTGATATCTAACTACACAGAGACAAGGGAAGAGAAAGAACAATCTGAGTTGATAGAAGACAGTCTAACCGAAAGAGTAGACCAGAGGAAACCTATCACAAACTACCGAAGACATTGAGAAGACCAATCATTGATATTCCTATTAAGTTACCAGTATTTGAGAAGGATACTACTGAAGCAACAAAGCACATTTTTGTTTTGGAGTCTATTTGGAACTAGAATGGAGTAACAAAGAATGAAATCAAGTTGTTTGACTTCATAGGCACATTGCAGAATGAAGCATTGAAGTGGTATAGGAAGACATGTCCAAAAAGTGATAAGGAATGGGATGAAATCAAGCAAGAATTCTTGGAGAATTTTGGAGTTCCAGATATTCCTACAGAAGGGGTTAGTAAGATGAGAGATTTGATGCAATTGGACAGAGAATCAATAAAGAACTTTGATAAAATATTCAAGGAGACAAATAGGAATTTGGAGGAACCACTAATTGAGAAGCAAAATATAGAATGGTTTATTTCCAGAATAAGCCTTGAAATAAGAATTGCCCTGGATGGAAGAACATTTGCAACATATGCGGAAGAAGTGACACTAGACTGTTGGATAGAGTCTCAATCCTGGCGCAGACAAGACAAGATGAAGGAAAACCTAGAAATGGAGAAGTTAAAACTGGAATTAGAGCAATTAAAGCTAAGACAGGAGATTTTGGCCAAGTAGGAGGAGAATACACAGAAGCAAAGACCTAATATTTGGTTCTCATATTGTACGAGGGAAGGTCACTTGAGAAATGAATGCCCTAGGATAAAAGGTGAAAGGCAAGATGCCGCAATAAAGGTAGACATCAAAACAACAACAACAAAATAAATTTAATATATTGTGGATTGTGCAGAGAATGGAATGACCATGAAACGCCAGATTGTCCTTCACAAAACTTCAAGAAGAAAAGAGATATTGATGATGAAGAAGATGAAACATGGTATAGTGGAAACAACTCGGTGGAGAGCAACAACATGACATATGTGAAAGGCATAGCAGAAAGAGACTCATATGATCATGGATATGAGCAACCAAACTGGAGAAACTAGAGGAATGTAAATGCAATACAAAATTCAAACTCTAGCGGTCTATCCTATGGAAATAGCTACAATAATGATGGCAAAGAGAATTTTGGAGGCTACAAAGGAGGCTGAGGCCATGGAAGAGGTCAAAGAAGGAGAGAGGATGCCACATGTTTCAAATGCAGAAAGCTAGAACACTTTGCTAATGAATGTTGGGGCGAAAGAGAAATATAGTGTTCATTCTATAGTAGTACAGAGCATGACCTATTTTCTTGTGATAAAGCACAACAGTACTTCCAAAATGCACTTCCACAATCTAAGAGTGATGAGTTATAGAACCTAAATACACAAAAAGGGGCTAGGATTATAAGAAGGGAACCTAAGGGTCAAGGAGCAAGAACTTGTTGGAAGAACAGTAGGGAGGAAACAGACACATCTTGAACATAATCTACAAAAGAAGAAGAGTATTACCAGAGAAGAAAGTCAAAAATTATTGGAAAAGATAGAAGAAGGAAGGAGAAAGTTGCGGTACTGACAAGACAAGGAACAAATACCTGCAGACACTACACCATTGAGACAAAAGAGGAAGATAGTGAAGAGGAAGAAGAATTTGTTCCTACTAAGAAACAACATGAGGAAGTTATAAAGGAAGCTAAACAAACAATAAGGAAGGAGAAAGAGAAGGAGAAACAATACAATCAGTTTTTCATTGAAGAAGAAGTAGAATCTCTCAAGCAGTTAGCCCAATTGACACAATAACACAAACTCATTGAGAAACTGAAGAAATTTTCTAAATACTAGAATAAGGAGCAAGGTCAAAAGAGTCAAATCTAGAGCATGGGAAGGATAGATAGAGAATGTAAGACAAAGCCACTTATGGTGGATGTTCATATAAATCACAGAAAATCCATAATGTCATGATAGATCTGGGAGCAGATGTCAACATGTGGACAAAGAAGCTTTGGGAATAGTTAGGAAGACCTAAACTAGTAGAGACAACCGACAATATAATATTGGTAGATGGATCTAATATGCAGACAACGGGAACATGTGATCAAGTAGAAGTTAACCTAATGGGAGTCAAACAAGTATTAAACTTTATTGTTGTGGCCATGAAGGATCAAGGGGAAGCTTCTAATGCACTTTTGGATTTGAGATGGTTTATAGATGCAAATGGTATCATAGACTCTCGGAAAGAAGAGATATCATTTGCTAATGATAACAAAATTGTGAATATTCCTTTGGTATCATCAATGGAAGAAGCATACATATAAGAAGTCAGTCAGACCAAAGACAATGAAAAGGATTCAAAGAATATCTACACAATTACAAGGTTGGAAGAAGAAATAAAAGAAGAGCCTAAATCTGAGGGAGAATTGGGGATAAAGGATGATCACTACAACAAAGATAATGAGGAATTTCTAGAAGCTTAGTTGAGAGAAGATCTGGAACTAAAAACATGGAAAATGGTTGGTTATCAGAGGATATTCATGGTCAGAATTGGCAAGGATGACTTACTACAATCCTCTATACTTCATCAAAAGACACCGTAGATCACTTGCAACACATTTAGGAAGGACAAGAAGGTTATATCTCAGAAATTTCACCAAATGAAGTAAAGGAAGCAAATAAATTGACATACCAAGATGACTGAGTTCCCAGAGATACAAACAAGACAGTCATAGGGAAAGAGGAAGTAGAAAATGGAAAAGATATAGGGAAAACAATGTGGGGAGGTTCTTTCAGATACCAAACCACCAGATCATGAATCAATCTTCAGAAGAAAGAAACTGACTACAAAGAGATTCTGCCATTGTACCATAGCGTATTATAGACTAACCACTAACAAGGGGTATAACTCAAAAAACAAAAAGTAAGGATATAAATAACAAAGGAAAAGAATAAAGTGAAAAGCAGGAAAAATTAGGGCAAAAATTGAGGGGTATTTAACCCTAATTAGGCATTACAAACCTCACTTTGCATTCAAAATTTGGTGAATTGGGAGCTTTGAGAGAAAACAAAGAGTAGACACACTCATGGGTGGAAGTAAGAAGGAAAAGGAGAAAATACAAAAAGAAATAGAAGAAGTGATAGCAAAGCTATATCAGTCTATCAAACAACAAGAACAACAACATGTACCATCACCTCCACACAACACTAAAATACCGATAGGAGGACAAGACAGAACAAAGGCAAGTCAAGAGAAAAGTCCTGTTGAAACTTCTACATAAGGGGTACCTCCTTCAGAGAACACAAGGATGGAGGAGAGGAATACACAACAACAACAAATAAACCCTCAAACACAAGATGCAAAGAATAAAGAAGGAAGAGAGGAGAAAAGAGAAGACCAAAGAGGATCAAATCAAGTTGAAAATTCGGAAGCCTCCTCTTCTTCAATTGAATCCATAAAGGAGTTTTTGGAGTAGCAAAAGCAGATAACACCCATTATAACTCAACAATTTATATAGTTATTGGTTATAGAAGGGCAAGTAAATCCAGCTAGAATATCTCCCTTACAGAAGCTATAGTTAGGAGATGTCTTCCATTCCTTAGCAAGAGCAAAAATTTTGAAATAACATGTAGATGGGAGTGAATTGCTTCAGGAGGTAGTAAACACATTTGCAAAGGAGATGTCGAAGACACCAAGGGATACTACTTTACCCTTGCTGAAGCAATTGAAACAATTGACATAGGGATTCAAGGAGTATTCTAGCCAGCTAGAGAAGAAAATCACAGACCAATTCAATAAGAAAAGGTTGGTGGAAATGATGAATAAGTGTGCCAAGGCACACACTCAATTGGAGACACAAATAAAAAATATACAATAGAGCATTATGGAGGCAAACATTCTTTACTAGTTTTGTTTACAATGGCCACAATCCACTAAAGCAATAAAAGATCAGATGGATGCTCTAGAATTATAAATAACAAAAGTGGTAGCCCAATATGATTCTCTAAATAATAAAGATGGAGTAATAAGGGCACAAGTAGAGACAATCCACAACTAGCATCATCAGCTCTAAGACCAGAGAGACCAAATAAGGAGTCAAATAAAACAACTAAGGGAAGTTGTGAACCTAAGACTGGATAATCTGATCGGAAGTCTTGTAGAGGCTAAGCAGACCACATAAACAATACAGATATTGACAACTATAAGAGAAGAAAAGGACACATATATCAAGATAGAAGGATAAATAATAATGTTGTCTAAGGCCAAGAAACAATGGGATAGTAGTTTGGCGTAGTCGAAACAAATCTACAAGACCATCTTACTTGGAAGCTAGTTTTGCATGTCTTGAGGACAAGACATAGTTTTAAAGGGGGGATGATGTTAGTAGGATACAAGGCATGGAGCAGAGCCAATCAAAGCTAGCACATACATCATGAGGAGGTTGGAAGCTGATATAAGATGCTAAAGGATACATCCTTATATGTAATAGATACACTATAAATGTAGGATAGGATAAGTAAGATAGGCTAGGAGATAGTATGATGATATGATATGATGACATAGAAGTTTCATCAAATATGTATGTAGGATGATGAAGCAGAGACTTAGACCTGTCGGATAATGGATGTATGATGTTTGGTTATTGCGTATATATATATATATATATTTGAGCAGCCTGATCCGAGCCCAGAGAGATCCTTATAGGGGATCTCTTCCCATGGCTTTATCATCAAGACCACAACTGGGGGGTCTTAGTCCCCAAGAGCATTATCACCTAGGCATTAGCACCCATTCAGTTCAAATCTGCGAGCTTGTTGGCCCGGCGAAGGCCCACAGCCTACGAGCACGCTAGCCCAGCGAAGGATCCATGAAGGCACATATCTTGCGAGCATGGCATCCTAGTGAAGGCACAAGGCTAGCAAGCTTGTTGGCCCAGCAGGGATTTGAACCCTAGTGGTGCTCACTGCAACCAAGTGAACTCACTGCCACATTACACCTCGAAGGGCATATATATATATATATATATATATATATATATATATATATATATATATATATATATATATATTTGAACCCTAGTGGTGCTCACTGCAACCAAGTGAACTCACTGCCACATTACACCTCGAAGGGCATATATATATATATATATATATATATATATCACTGCAACCAAGTGAACTCACCACCACATTACGCCCTGAAGGGCATATATATATATATGGAGATCTGTTGGTGCCAGATTATTCTTTGATGCCTTATTGTTATGATCTGTCTATGATACTCTGCTTATGTTATTCTTTGTATTTTACTATCAATCTCTAAATACTTGACTAGGGTATAAACTGACTACAAAGACTTGGCTGAGGACTGGATCTTCAGACTGATATCCCTCCCCATTTCTTGCCAAAAATACTATTATTAGATCCATGGTTTCCAGTGATTCAATGTAGTAGGGCATTCATCATCTTTCAAATTTAGCTACTTGGGATTAGTACTTGACAGGTATTGCAGATTCATTTTTTGAGTCCTATCTTGCAGAATTGGAGGACACTATTGACGGCATTCATCTCCTCTTTAAAGGAGTTGATTCATCTACTTTGGATGTTATGAGGGAACCATCATACCCTCTTGTTCTTTCTTCCCCTCTTCACTTGTCACAATTTGGCATTGAGTTGGAGTACCTTAAGCAGCATTCAAAGTCTTCATTGTCTTTGGATAATGTTCTACATCGATTTCCACTAGGTTCTAGATTGTCACATTCTTCAGTTTGGCATGAGACTCCTGATTGGATTGTGGCTTCTTTCAGCATCGACATGGCGACACTTGAGCAGAGTTCAGAGACTTCATACATTTTGAGTTTTCTTCCTTCATATTCCTTTCAGGAATGGGAAGAAACCTTGCGTACATTCTTGGTCTTGTTTCTTCCTAAGGGGAGGAATATTTTTCAATGATCATGAATCATCTTTAGCATTCATTGTCGAGCATCTACCATTAGTGAAGGTGATTCTACATTGAGGGGGGCTACTTGGTCTCTCTTATTTTCCTCTCCTATGGGGGGAATATTCATTAAATATATGTGTTGGAATTAGTAGCATATGATTCATGTTCACTCTACCTTTCCACACTTCTTGCATTCTCACTTTTGGGGAGGAGTTTTTTCCCATGAGGTTTTCTCCTTTACTTCACTTGATATTTGTTTGTACATGGGTACCTAACATGGCTTAGTAGCCAGGACCCATCCATCATTGCATCTTTTCATTTGTCAGCGTCTCCCTAAGTTGCACTTAGAAGGGGTGTTAGTGTGAATAGGGGTGTTTCATATCTAGTTTGATATTTCCTATCTAGTTTCCACTTGTGTGAATAATTAATATTATTTAACTATTTATTAGTTAAAAAATATTCACACACATATTCACATTTTAAGTTGACTTAGGCAGTATTCTAGTTGTTTCTAGATGTTGATAGTTGTCTCTAGTTGTTGATAGTTGTCTTATCCTCTAGTTGTCTCATGTCATAGGATTAAGACACTTGTCACGTGACTACATCTTATCTTCAACCTTGCCTTTATAAGCAAGGTATGCCATAGCATATTGCAATTTGGGAGAGTAATGGTTGTATATTGTTGTATTTGCATCCTTTGATAGAAATACAGTTTATTCTTGTCATATTGATCTTCTCATTGTGTTGTGCTTTCCATTAGGCCTCTAGATATTGGGTGGCTATCTTAATAGCCAAATCTTACATTAGCAAGTTTGCATTTATACATGTATGGACCTGAAAATTTACCCTGAGAAGCGGAATTGTAAAATTAAGCCAACAGTGAAGGAATCATCTCAATATCATTTAGGTTTGAGAGATATTAAAATTTTTGTTTTCAAAAACCCCCTGTAAAAAGTCTCAAAATCAAATTTGAGGCACTTAGAGGCTCCGTAGAGGTCCAAAAATTGGCCAAAAATCTAAAATATCAAATTTTCATGAGATTTCCAATGCATCAAATGGTTCATCAATCAGACGTCTGGTTCAAAAGTTACAGTTCCCAAAAGTTGTGTTACCAAATTTCAAAATTTAAAATCTCTTGTGTGAGAAAGATACAGCTGGAGTCTTTGGGTGCCAAAAAGGAATAGACTTTCCCAAAAGGAATAGGATAAGGAAAGAGGAAAGTAAGGGGAAAGGTAAGATAAGAAGGTAGAGCAGGGAAGATAGAGATGGTTTTCAAAAAGTAGTTTCTGAGCTCCAACTTGCATGATTTTAGAGTTAGAAAATATTTCTATAATATAGCCCATGTTACTGTAACATGTGTTCTTGAGACCCTTGCATGTTGGTAATTGCATGTTGTAATTATATTTTTATGAATATAATATGAAGTAGTTTGTGGCATACTTACTATGTTATTGTGTTTGAATGTGTTTGACGGGGAGTACCCTTCATCAACCAATCATTTAGCAACTTCAGAGAGGCACCATTTTTTATTGCGGCACTAACATATTTTACTTAGTCTATTGAGACTTGTATCACATTTCATGAAAATGGGCCCTTGCATTCAACCACCCTTTGCTAGTTATGCCATGGATCCTTGATCTTCAAGGAAGTGGTTAGACTTCATGCTCTACCACAGAGCATAGTTTCAGACTAAGATACAAAATTTGTTGGATATTTTTGGAGGACATTGTGGAAGAAGTTGAAGATAGATTTGAAGTTCAGTTCTGCACATCATCTACAAACTGATGGTCAGAAAG
Source organism: Cunninghamia lanceolata (assembly GCA_027924645.1). Taxonomy (NCBI): domain Eukaryota; kingdom Viridiplantae; phylum Streptophyta; class Pinopsida; order Cupressales; family Cupressaceae; genus Cunninghamia; species Cunninghamia lanceolata. Next base: position 7,493,312 of record BSBN01000404.1, read on the forward strand.
AAGTGGTAAACAAAAGTTTGGGAAACCTTTTGAGATGTCTGGTAGGATAAAAACCAAAGGGATGGGGCTTGATTTTTCCATAGGCTGAATTTGCATACAACTCCGTTAACAGGACTACAAGAAAATCATCATTCTAGATTGTCTATGGAAGTAGTGCCAGAAATGTTTCAAAGTTAAGGAAGATGGATAAGGAGGAGAAGAGGAGTGCAGATGTAGAAGATTTTGTAGAACACATGAAGAATCTACATGAGGAGGTAAGGAAACATATCCATAAAATGAATAATCAATTATGGTCCATCTTAGAAAAGAGAGATTTCTCATAGGAACATATAATAAACTGAAGATGAAATTTAGATCTTGTAAGATTTTGAAGAAACATGAACCAAGGAATACCTATGAAGTTGAGTTGCCAAGTGGGATCAATATTTCACCTGTGTTCAATATTGTAGATTTGATAGAATATCATGAAGCAAGTACATAAGACAGACAATCAGAAAGAATGTGGCATATCCTAGCACCTATTTCAAAGAAGGAATAAATTGAAGAAATCATAGATAGTCATGTGGGAAGGAGCACAAGAAATAGGTAGTTTGAAGAATATTTGGTCAAATGGAGAGGAAGGCATGTTGGAGATTCATCATGGTTATCCAAAGCAGAGGCTGACTGCATTGGTTTGTCTCACACATTGGAGATGTGACAAGGTCACTACTCAAATTACCCTGGGTGTCTGATGCAAGAGCATCCAAAGGTGTAGAGCAATCTTGAATCACCAAAAAAATGATTTTATTTTCTATTTCTTTCAATTTTGGTTTTTGTGGATACCCATTTGCTTGAATAATAATTCGGAACCTTTAAAGTTTCCAAAAAGGCTAAGAATACCAATATTTACTATTTTTAGTAACCCTATATCGGAGAAGCGGTTGGGTCTAAAATTTTCCATAAAGATTATAAATAGTCAAATAAACATTCTTGGTAAATTTCAGCCCAAGATCATGTCTAGATTTCAAGATATTAAAGTTTTCATTTTTGAGGTTTTTGAAAACATTTTGGAATCAAATTTGAAGCACTTAGACATCCCTAAATGGCCCAAAAGTTGTCACAACTAATGAAGGAGGTTATATCTTGATAAATCTCTTCATTATCTTTCCAATGCATCAAATGGTTCATCAATAGGACACCCGGTTCAAAAGTTATGGCTCCCAGAAGTTGCGCTACGTAGTTTCTCAATTTTAAAATTTGAAAATTCTTTCTTGGGTGGGAAAAAGGACAGTTGGATTCATTTTGGCACCCAAATGGGAGTTCCACATTTCAAAGAAAGCCAAAATTGGGGTGAATTACACTAAGTAGAGTCAATGTGTATTTACAGCCTATTTTTAATAGTTCTAGGGAAGTAGGATATTGGGAGTTATTGGCAAGTCATGTTCATGCGAATAAGGAGGTTACGTAGATATCATAAGATAGATCCAAAAGGCTTTGTAAGTTAGGTATTTCTATTGTAATATAGCCCATATTTCTATAATAAGAGGGAATATGACCTTGGTAATTGTATTTCATATTTGTAGCCTTTTATAGGCAAGTTTAATGAAGAAATTATGAAATAGTTTGCAGTTTGCTTAACTAATCTTTCTTGAAATTTTGTTCTTGTCTATTTGAAATTTATAAATTGTTGTTGTATGTGAACTTTGAGTGGAGTCCACCCTCATCAAATATTAATTACATTCAAATAGAAATCAACTCAATTATTCATATCTATGTTAATTACATACAAACAAAAATAATATGAATATGAAAATACAAACTAAAATACATTTAAAAAATCTAGTGATTATTCTCAATTGGCATAAACTAACTTAAATGAAAAGTATTAGTTTCTTAACTTCTTCGAGGTTGCTGCCACTTTTTGGGGTATTCACTTAGCCAAAGAATTAGTGGTTTAGTTCCTTGTTATTGAAGGTGACTCCCTATACATAGTTAATTGTTTGTCTAAAGCTAATTATTCTTGCTGGTCTATTAAAAATGTCATCTTTGATGCTATCTATCTTCTCAACTCTTTCTTTGAGGTTAAAATTGGTCATATTTTTAGAGAGGGGAATCATGTTGCAGACTTCTTTGCTTATGTAGGAATTGCTAGGGAAGGTCATTCTAAATGGTTTACATCAGATAACCTTCCCTTTAGTCTTATTCAAATTTTAAATGATGAAATTCCTTAGTCTCTTTTGCTTTTGTCTTCCTCATTTGTATGGAGCTTTGAGTGTCAATCCTTGGAGTGGTATGATATATTTATTAGAGTGGAGGCTTGTCTCTTATCTCTTGGAAGAAAGTTCTCCAAGTTTCGAGACTTGGAGCTTATTTTTCTTATTTTTTGGTGTCACCAAGGCTAAAATGAGTAAGCATTAGTAGCTCAAGTGTTTGACAAAGAACAAGGATTTATGGAAGTTGGTGATGGGTAGACACAATTTTTGACTTGAACCTATGTCCTATGAGAAGGTTAAGAGGAACCCTACCATGTGGCATATTCTTAGGAAAGGGAGCTTCTCTAATTATATGGAGTAGATCAGAGGTCATCATCCTACCCTCTTCAAGGAGTTTTCCAAAGGCTAGAATTTTAGGCAAGTGAAGATTAGAGGGGTTGAGCTAGTAATCATAAAGGAACTTATATCCTAGGTTTTTAGGATGTCCATGGAAGGAAGTAAAGCCTATAAGATAGGATAAATAGAGGGGAGATGGTTAAGTCCTTCCTCAAGAGCAAGGAGGAGATGTGGAGACAATAGGCTGTTTATATCAAAGAGTCCCTCTCAAAGCCATGAGATGAGCTTGACCTACAAATATGTAGTATGTTTCTCTTAAGGAAAGATTGAAATGTATCCTTTCTTTCTACTTTTAGCTCTTAAATCATTTCCATCACAATAAGATAGTCATTTTATTTATCTTTTTAGTTATGTCCTTAGAATACTCTATTCTGGAGGTATATTGTGGTCTTTCTAATAAACCTATATAGCAATGCCTTATTCTTCTTCTTGGTCTCATGCTCTTAACCTAGTCCTCTCCCTCCCTGAAACCTATGATGAGAGAGAATATTCCATCTGATGCTAAGCAATATAATAGGAAAAGGAATTTTGTTTCCTCTACTAGGGGTGGTTAGGATTTAGACTCTGATGATGTTAAAGTGGAGATAGGGAAGGATTTGTTTGGTGGAGATGGGAATGCCCGAAAGAGGGCAAACAAAAATGTTTATGGAAGAGGATGTTGTAGCCAATTTTGGTTTCCTTATCGACAAAGCCTTATGCCCTAGCCCATCCTCTGAGCCTACTAAGTCTTTGTGCCTATAAGCTTCTAGACTTAGTGATTTGTCTTCTATCATTGCATTGTTGGGGGATAAATCTTCTAGCATGGAAAAGGAAATTTTTGTCCACCACAATATTTTGAAGTGGTTTTACCTAGAGATGAAATAATTGAATCTAAAAATTCATATGTTACATTAGAGGGTTAATAGAGATAATCCCTATCTAGCAGTTAATGCCAATCCTAATCATCTAGATTAGAGTGTGTTGGGGAAGATTTGTAGACTTAAGGAAGCCAAGGAAAATTAGGAAGAAAGGATTAGTATTTTGGAAGGAAAGCCACTATTGGTTAAGCAAAACCTTAAGAAAGTCATGGGTGTTAGTAGGTTCATAATTAAAAATTATGCTAATAGCATTAACATACTTCAAGAAATTTTGAAGTCTCATGGCAATTTGACTCAAGAGGGGCCTAGTACAAGGACTCGTAGTAGGAAAATGAGTAAGGTAATATGTCAGGTGATTAGGCCATGGAGTTTGTGGACAAGCATCTTGAATTTCTGAAATACAAATGTGAGGCAACTATGGCCGTTAACTCCTTATAATTCTATGTCCTCATTTTAGTTTGCAATGTTGTTATTTTGTCTTCGTTGTGTTGTGGCTTTGTTGCAACATGAATATTCTTGTTGACTGAACTTGTGTTAATATCTTTTTTCTTTGGATTGCCTACCATCTTTTTCATTTCTTTCCATAAAAGGGAGGGCCTCCCTTTCAAAACCCCTTTTTTACCCTTAAGAAAAAAAGTTAGTTTCTTGAAAATGAAAATAAAATAACTTGAAAAAATATTTAGTAAAAAATAAAGGTTATAGAAACCATGAATATACCAGAAAAATATTTTCACTCAACCTCAATTAATGAATAATAATCTTTTATGAATGTAGCTAAAGGTGCATTAATAACCATTTCCTAGTTCTCTTCTTTCGTTATGTAATGGTGAGAATTGCATATCCATGTTTCCCACCTAATGTTTTAGGTCCATTTTGATTAGAGTATTGTAAATGTAATAACTAGTTTATAAGTGGCATAATCTTGCATGAAACCGGCTCATGATATTCTATATTCTAATCCCCTCATCATTGATCCCTAGATTTGCCTTTATGATCTCTAGACCTATTATTCATCACATTGTATTATATCTATGAGTGTAGACTTGACCCAGGTCACCTCCACATTCACATATTTGAACCTCGCCTCATTAAAATTTAAAATTCAAATGTATCTACTACCAACTACTTCACTAACTATTTACACTGAATTAGCACACATTATGTTGATTTGTGTGCTTGGTTGTTATATTTATGGACACTCATTCACTCAATTTAAAATCATGTTGGAAATCATTCAATACATCCTATGGCACTTATTAAGCACATATAGAGTTTGATATTTTGAAGAACAAAAAGAATCTAATAACATTTATATCATAGCACATCATTTGAGGACCACTGTAAGTTGGCTTTCTATCCTTGAGTGTTTCACTTAGACTAGAAAGTTAGTCTGCTAGGGTTTGATCAAGGAGATTTGACCCTTGAAATCATATAGATTCCATAAAAGTGTTCATAAACATCACCAATCCTTACACATGCATATAGCATAAATCAACACAAGCAAATTCACACAATGCATACTCTATTAGATTAGATCCTATGAGTTTTAGATTAGATTCACTTAAAGGTTCAGATCTGCACTCACAGAAACTAGTTCTACATTTACATAGGTAATCTAAACCAAAAACAATTAATTTGCAAAGTCTAAGATCTTTGTTTGAATCAACCCTAAAATTTTAAAACATTGGTGAATCAACATTTAACACCTATCCCAACATTTTTTTATTGCCAAATTTTGAACTAAGTATCACATTTAACTTATTTTAGTCTTCATTTATTTTAAGTACTAATCTAAACTCATTGCCTTAAATCAAATTTATTACCCTAAAATCAAATTTATTTACTATTATAATTTAATTATTTTAAGTACTAATCTAAACTCATTGCCTTAAATCAAATTTATTACCCTAAAATCAAATTTATTTACTATTATAATTTAATTAATTATTTATGTAAATGCAGCTTAATAATTTTTAACATGATTAAAATCATGAACACTATTTCCTTCTCTTTAGAGCAAGTTCTAATTGCAAAGGTAAAACACCAAATATCTAGAATTGCTTTTTCACATATCAAGCATTATTTTGGCTTTACAAATTCACGAATGCTTAGCATCACATTAACAAGTAAATTTTTAGAGGATGTTTAAAAATAATTATTGTTAAGTGATATTTATTTTGATTTGAAAGTGACTCCACTTGAGAATCTTTTGAGTGGTCATTATGCAAGCTTTAAAAAGTGGCATTATCACATGGGTGCATGCGGAAAAAATAAATTAAAAATATTTTGAAAATCACTATAAATGAAGCGTGCTTTTGACTGATTTGAACGTCCATCTTAGGAGAATGGTATTATTAAGTAATTGATATTTTTGTCTTAAATTTATAAGAATATAACCCCTTCAATGTAGGGAGGGTTGGCTTTAAAATGTGAGGTCAATGGGTTTGATATAACAAATATGGACCCAAAATAAGTAAAAATGCCCGGGGCAAGAGAAAATTATATTTTAGTATTCCATAAAGGCTCAAGAAGAGTTGTATCAGTGTATTGGAAAAAAAAATGAAATCAACTAAATATAAGTTAGTTTAAATTAATTTAGAGTAGTATTTAAGATTGATTAATTTGGTAATTGTAATGGTTATTTTAGGAAAGTATATGTGAAGGAAGATGATACTTATTTTTATGACCGAAGAACGCTGCTTGTCTTTGTTGAGGATTTTGGAATCAGACTTGTATATGCTTGAGAAATGTGATATCTATGTCAGTGAATTGCCTCTGAACTTATTTTGGATCTATACTCTTTCAAGAATCAAATTTGCTCAAGTCATGATTGTGGATTTGCCCTCTAAGTCCAAACTTGACCTTGTGCAATGTAGAATTCTACTCTATAATATTCTAAAATGATCTTTGTTTGTTCTACTCTCTTTTGATACAAGAGGGTTAGAAATACCTTGGAAGGGATACCATTATATCACAAGGAGATGCATTTTCCTAGATCAACCCTAAAAATGTGTACGAAAGTTCGAAAATAGCAAGTAAGGGCCATAGAATGATGTATGCAAATTCTATAGTCCTTTTTAGTGCACCAAATCAAAATTTGTCACTATTGATTGCTTCGTTAATGCTCTTGAATGAGAGAGGACACTTCAAAGATGAGAGATAATAAATGAATGCAATTAAATGTCATTATATACTAGCACATAGCATAAAATTTTGAAAAACACGAACTTAGTCAACTTAGGGCAAGACGCCGCCACAGCCTTTAATTGTATTAAAATGGCACATTCTAAAAGATTTAAAAAGGTGTGGATAGAGGGTGATTCCTTAAACATTGAGAAAAAATTGCAAATGCCTAGCTGGACTATTGAAGCCTTGATTAATGACTCACTTAAGATGGTGGAGGATTTTGATGATGTGGTCGTCACCCATGTTTACCATGAAGGTAATAAAGTTGTTGATGTCTTTGCAAACATGGGAGTTAATTCTATCAAATGTTGGGAGGAGTATGCCTCAATTCCCATTGAAGCTAAACCTTTATTGTCTAATGAATAATTCAAAGCGGAGGAAGTAATGAATGAAGTTGTTATGATTATTGGGAGAAAACTCACATTTTGTGGGTAATTCTTGCACCTTCCATCATGGTTATCTGCTTGGTGTTGGTCTCTGTTACAATGTCTCGGTGGAGATTGATACAAAGGTTTTCAGCAAGAGAATATGGGTGGGTAGTGAGTAGAATCATGTGGAGCCCCTGTCCTATGCTAGGGTCTGCGGTAAAATGCAAATTTGGAAGGTGATGGAGGATGGGGGTTTATTCCCTCTATGGAGAAGCTACATGGTCACGACCCTTCAGCGAAAAAAAATATTTGTACAAGGATGAAAGAATAGAATGATTAAGGCATTTGGCTGGGAGATGGCGGTGATTGAGGATCTTATAGCCCAATTCATTGGTTTGTCTATTAATGGTTGGAAGGTTTTCAAGGATCAAAAAGATGATGACGAGGGTCTGTGACCTTTCTTTAAGGGAAATGAGAGAAGCAAATTGGTGAAGCTTCACTTAGGGTAAGAACGTACCTCCATCAAACCTATTTGGGTGGCAATTGCTGAGGTGATCATGAGATATATCACTCTCAAAGGGAGATACAAAGCAATTTATGGATTCCATTTTACCTTGTTTAATCATTCTAGACACAAATTGCATGTTTCGCTTCCTTTCTTCTTGTTGGCTTCCATGGAGTTTTCTATTAAGGAGAATAGAAAGAACCCTAAGCTTCTTGTTGTTCATGAGGGCCTTATTTTGTTATTAATGGAGCATATGAAATCCATGTCCCTTAAAAAAGATACCCTAGGTAAAACTGTTTTGAGGAAGAGGAAAATTAAACCTAAGGTGGTGGAGTACATAGATACCAGCGACTATGAATCCTTGGGGGATGAAGAGATGGAGGGTTGGGAAGATGAGGAGGATTTGGGGGATTCAATGGAGGTGATATCTAGCCCCCTTTGGACCCTAATTATTTGGAGGAAGAGGAGTAGACCCCTATTAGAAAAAGAAAGAATACTACTAAACACCCCAAAACTTCGTAGAGAAAAGGAAAGGTGAAAATGCCTTATCTTGGTCTAAAGGATCTCAAACCAGTAATGAATAGGGGGTTGATAAGGAGAAAACCACTATTGATAATGCTCAAAATGTGACCCTAACTGGTACCAAGGGCAAGGGAAAGCTCCAGTTGGCTAAGAAAGGTAAAGAGAAAATGAATGTTCTTGTGGAAAAAGATAATATTGGTGTTTCTGCTGGTGGGGTGTACAGTCCGAATAAGGCTTTCAAAGTGGTCTAGGGTAAAGATAATCTTGATGTGGAGGAGTCGAGTGTTGGAGTTCCTTTGCCCCCATTCTAGATCCTACCCCTTCTATCCTCAAGGATTTTTTGCTTTTGGTGTCAAAGGTTGCAAACATGGAGGAGCTCTCAAATGTTTTGGGCTCTATTAGGGATGCGATGGCCGGTCAACATAGGATGACTAAGTGGTTCTTTGTTGAAATCAACGAGATAAACATTAAATTGGTTTCTCTGCATGAGAATTTGGGAGGCAGGAATGAGATAAACAAGATGTGGATAGGGACATTTTGAAGGGATGGGAGGCTATCCTTAAGATGGATCAAATGGAGAAAAGTCTCTAACTTTAATGAAGAATTCAACAAGGAAATGACCAATATGGAGACTTGGAAAAAAGATTGTAATGATAGGATTACTACCTTAGAGAAATAGTTGCATTAAATTAAGGATAACCTGGAAAAAGTGGTTAAAATAAGTCAATGTACCATTCACAATAGTGCTGAAGGGATTAGAATCTTGACTGAGAAACTAAAGGAGATTCTTGAGGAGTAGGTTAACCCTAGCATTATGAATGGTAAGAAAATTGATCAGTATGAACGGGTTATGAGAGATAAGAATAAGAAGGATAAGGCTAATCAAGGGGGTCCAAGCTCTTGGACTCATGGGAGTAAGAAAAAATCGTTGAGGATGAGAAGGAGGAGTTGTTGGGCTTCATCAAGCTACATGAGGACTTTTATAAACAGGAACTGGAAGTGGCAAAAACTCTGAAGAAAATGCAGTAGTTTACTTTTCCATTTGTTGTTTAGTTGTTGGATAGCTGCTTGTTTTATGTTAGTTGTTGCCTAGTTGTTGGTTGGCTGTGTTTTATTCTATTGGTAGCATTTTGTTAAGGGTTTCGGGATCACTTCAAAACTTGTTTTTGTTGGATCTAGGGCATACAACTGAGAGGGGGGGGGGTGAATCAGTTATATAAAACTTCTTCTTTCAAACACTTGATTCTTTGTTGTTAGTTAGCAGCATATCAAATTATCATCCATGAAAGCATAATACATAAACACAAGAGCAGATAAGCATCAACACATTGAACACCAAGATTTTGACGTGGAAAACCCGGTTAAGGGAAAAACCACGGGGTGATTAACCCAAGAATTATTCTCTGTTAGAAGAATAAAGAAAAAATGAATGGCACATGCCAATAAGGGCTCACTGCCCGAGCACACTGCTCACAAAGAGGCCCACTGCCTACAAGGAGACACACTGTCTACAAAGTGATAAAAATCACAGTCTTGAACTAGAGAATGACATCTCTACCATGTCCGGATCAGTTCCAATTAAGCCCAAAAATCTCTGCTCTGCCTTTCGCACGTTTCTTCGCTATGCCACACTCATCCACACACCACACTTTGAAATGAACTCACAAACCGTTATTTATACAAGACATCGACTTAGGAACAAACATCTAAGTCGGCAAACAACCATAAGAGTATCCGCAAGATGAATAACACATCCGGTCGGCCACCACAAGAACATTCGCAGGATGAACAACTCATCCGGTCGGCTAAACAGAACAAGAACTTCATCCGGAAGAATAACTTCAATTCCTGGCTCTACCATCAATGCGGACCAACAACACAACCTAAACATGATCCAAGAACCTTCACAAGCCTGTCTGAATGACCGGATATATCCGTACTTCCTCTACTTACTGGAATCTCTTGTCTTCCTCATCCGGAACTTCAAGAACACAGTCTGTCGCCACTGTCATAATGCAAGAGGTACTTCCGGACCTCCAAATCATACACAAATCAGGATGACACATCACAAGGACATCCCAAACACTCCGTCCAATCCGCAGATTAGGATAATACAATTCCGGACCTCACCGGACCTTTTTGTGATCCTCTGTCACCTCTGGATACTTGCCGGAACCGGTTTTATACCGACAGCCACAACTCCTTCAGATCTTCATGCGGACCTCTGAAATCTTAACTGAAGCATCTCAAGACTCATATCTACTAACCCTTTAATCCGCATCCTCCGGTTCTCATCCTATACAGTACATTTGCCTTCTTCTCATCATTGTTCTTCACTGTTCCTGACTGAGGCTAATTTTCTCAATATCCTCAGCACACAGCTCATCAAATCCTTCTTGTCAATGCAATATGAGTATGTTGACATCAATGACAACACTGGCTCACCTCATACTTGCAACAATCTCCCCCTTTGTCATTGATGGCAACATATGATGTGAAAAACCATTAAGACAAGAACTTCAACTTTTCATATGTCTTCTCTTCCTTTACTGCTCCCCCTTTGATCATCAACCACTTGTTTTTCACATGTCTTCTCTCCCCCTTTGACATCAATGGCAAAGGGCTCATACTTGCAATTCTCATACATCAGAATCATACCAGCTGCTCCCCCTTAGTTGCAGCTCCCCATCAGTCCGGATCACAAGATATGACTGTGATAGCCACCGGACTGATGCACATCAGTGCATCTTAGTTCATCACCGGAGGGGCCATGACCCCTAACTTCTCCCAGAGATATTCAAAAGAGTCTTTGGGAAGAGGTTTTGTAAAGATATCTGCAATCTGATCCTTGGAGGGAACATACTCCAATCTGACTTCTTCCTTGTTTACTTGTTCTCTCAAAAAGTGAAATTTAATAGATATGTGCTTAGTCTTAGAATGCAATACCGGATTCTTGGAGATATTAATTGCACTTGAATTATCACAGAAAATTGTGATAGGCTCCTCATATTCAACTTTGATGTCTCTTAGCATCTGCTTCATCCATAAGATTTGAGTGCAACTACCTGCTGCTGCAATGTATTCTGCTGCAGTTGTAGACAGAGATATTGCATCTTGTTTCTTGCTTAGCCAACAAACCAATCTCTTCCCCAAAAAGAATGCTCCACCACTAGTGCTCTTCCGGTCATCCACATCTCCTGCCCAATCTGCATCTGTGTAAGCATGAAGAGAGAAGTCCGGATCTCTAGGGTACCATAGACCATACTCAACTGTTCCTTTCAAGTACCTAAAAATTCTTTTGATTGCCATAACATGAGATTCTCTAGGATCAGCCTGGAATCTTGCCACAAGACCAACAGCCTGCATTATATCTGGTCTAGTTTGAGTGAGATACAACAATCCACCAATCATTGATCTATACTTTGTCTGATCTGCCTTTGGAGAATCATCATCTTTGCTTAACTTACATCCGGTTGCCATAGGAGTGTTCATAGGCTTTGAGTCTTCCATACCAAATTTCTTTAACAATTCTTTCACATATTTGGTCTGAGAAATGAAGATCCCTTCTTTTGTTTGAGTAATTTGCAGACCCAAAAAGAAATTCATTTCACCAAGCATAGACATTTCAAACTCACTTTTCATCTGACTTGCAAAAGTTTTGCACATACTATCTCTTCCTCCAAAAATGATATCATCCACAAACACTTCAACAATTAAAATATTTTCGATCAATTTTGAAATATAAGTTACTGTCAGCAGTACCTTTGTTGAATCCAATCTGCACAAGATGCTTATCCAACCTTTCATACCATGCTCTTGGGGCTTGCTTCAATCCATACAAAGCTTTCTTCAACTTGCAGACCATATCATCATTATCAGACAATTGAAAACCATCCGGTTGTTCAATGTAGACTTCTTCTTCTAGATCACCATTTAGGAAGGCAGACTTGACATCCATCTGATATACCTTGAAGTCTTTGAAGGCAGCAAATGCAAGAAGTAATCTGACTGCTTCAATTCTTGCCAACGGAGCAAAAGTCTCTTCAAAGTCAATTCCTTCTATTTGAGAGTAGCCTTTGCAGACCAATCTAGCTTTGTTTCTGATTACTTCACCAGCTTCATTTAGTTTGTTCCGGAAGACCCACTTGGTTCCAATTACATTCCTGTCTCTAGGTCTGGGAACAAGATCCCAAGTATGATTTTTCTCAATTTACATCAATTCATCTTCCATTGCTTTGGTCCAGTTTTCATCATTGCAGGCTTCATTTATTGTTTTAGGTTCAATCTTTGAAATTAGACAACATTCATTCTGATTTTGAGCAACATTCCTTCTAGTTTGTACACCTTTGCTTCTGTCACCTATGATTTGATCTTCAGAGTGGTTCAGTTTTACATACCTTGGAATTTTGGGAGTATCCTGCACTGCTGCTTCTTGATCAGGCTCATTCAGACCTATCTCTTCTTCCTGATTTACCGGATCAGGCTGACTCTGTCTCACCGGAGAGGATTGAGGTCCTTGAACACTGTCTTGGTCATCTTCATCAAACTCATAAAATCTTGAAGGCTTCTCAATTCCTTCATCAACCTTTACATTGGTGCTTTCTATCATCTTCCTCAATCTCTTATTGTAACACCGGTATGCTTTGCTTTGAGTGGAGTAACCCAAGAAAATTCCTTCATCACTTCTAGCATCAAACTTTCCTAGATCTTCATCTCTTTTAATATAACACTTGCTACCAAATACTCTGAAATATTTCACAGTAGGAGTGATGCCAAACCAGAGTTCATAGGGGGTCTTACCGGTGTTGTTTCTGATTTGAACTCGATTGAGAGTGTAGACTGCGGTGCTGATAGCTTCTTTCCAAAACATTTGAGGAACATTTGCTTCCAACATCATTGTCCTAGCAGCTTCCTGGATGGTCCGGTTCTTTCTCTCAACTACACCATTCTGCTGTGGAGTCTTAGGAGCAGACAACTGTCTCCTTATACCCTATTTCTCACAAAAGTCAATGAATTCACCAGATGTAAATTCACCACCTCTATCAGACCTTAGACACTTTAGTTTCAATCCGGTTTGATTCTCCACCATAGCTTTGAAGATTTTGAACTTCTCAAAAGCTTCTGATTTTTCTTTTAGAAAGGTAACCCACATCATCCGGGAATGATCATCAATTAACAACATGAAATATCTATCACCCTGCAGACTCTTGATTCTTGTCGGACCACATAGATCAGTATGTACTAATTCCAACAATCCGGTAGAAGACTGATCTTTGCTTTTGAAAGAGACTCTGCTTTGTTTACCTAACTGACATTCTTTACACACACTATTTGTAGGTTTCATCAATTTTGGAAGATCTCTCACAGCCTGAGTATTGCTTATCTTGATGATGTTATCAAAATTTACATGACACATTCTTCTATGCCATAACCAACTCTGATCAATTTGAACAAACAAACAACTTTTATTTGAACCAACCAGATGAAAGATATTACCTTTTGTCTGAGTACCGGATGCAATTTCAGTTCCGGAGCTTGTAAAGATTCTGCATTTTCCATTCTTGAACCGGAGATCATAGCCTTTGTCCACTAACTGACCAACACTGAGAAGATTGTGCTTCAATCCTTCAACATACAGTACATTACCTGTTTTGCTCTTACCATCAAAGGAAATAGTTCCCCTACCTCTGATTCTGCCAGCAGAATTGTCACCAAACTTTACCATTCCTCCTTCATATCTTTCCAAATCTAAGAACTTATTCTTGTCACCAGTCATATGGTGAGAACATCCACTGTCAATAACCCAATCATCCTTTTCTTCCACTTGAGCAGCCAAGGCTTTTTCAACAACTTTGTGATTGACAGATTCAGAGAGTGTTGAATCTTCTTCCTTGATGGCTATAAACACCCACTCATTTCCGGATTTGCTTCCTAGTTCTGATTCATCATCTGTTACTCCTTCATTGTCATCTTCTTCATGAACATAATAGCAATTCTTTTGAAACCTTTGTCTGTGAGTATTAGATCTCGCAGATCTCTCCGGACATCTTGAGGCAAAATGACCAATCTTATTGCAGTTGAAACACTTAAAGGGTAGTTTTCCTTCATACTTACCGGATCCTCTTGGCAATCTCTTTGCAATGAGGGCTTCAAGTTGAGCTGTTTCTGCTTCTTCTTCTTCCATGTCTCTTCTTGCTTGATCATACCATGACATTTTCCTTGATGAGTTTTCACCCGGATCAAATCTCTGTTTGCCTTTCACATAGGCACTGGCTTTGAAAGCAGATTCAGTCTTGGGAGGATCATCTCCAAACTCGGTCATTTCAAATGCAGCTAGTTTGCCAGCCAGTTGTTCTCTTGTGACAGTTGTGTGGGCTCTGAATTCATCAATGGCAGCAACTTTGATTTTGTAGGCACCAGGAAGGGATCTTAGGATTTTGCAGACAATCTCATTTTCATCTAAAGTTCCACCAGCATTTCTGATTCCACATACCAGCTTATTTACTCTTGGCATAAAGGTAGTGATGTTTTCATCATCTCTCATTTTCAATCTTTCAAATTTCCCTTTCAGGCTTTGCAACCTTGCACTTTTGACAAACTCATCTCCTTCATACAGAAGTTCCAGTTTAGTCAGGATCTCATATGCAGTTGGTAGGTCAATAACATTCGAGAGATCTGAGTCATTCAATGCGCTTAGAAGAGCTTCCTTGGTCCGCAGATTGTTTTCAGCTTCTGTGATTTCATTCAGAGTTGTCGGACCACCTTGTGGAGGTACATATGGTTTTGAAACCATAGCCAAGTATGCTTTTCCCATACATTCCAAGTGACACTTCATGCGACCTTTCCAGAGAGTGAAGTTGGTTCCATCGAACTTCGGACTATCCTTCTTGTATGACGACATCCTGGATCTCTTCAAGCGGTTAAGCTCCTATCAGAGGAACTTGGCTCTGATACCAATTGTTGGATCTAGGGCATACAACTGAGAGGGGGGGGTGAATCAGTTGTATAAAACTTCTTCTTCTTTCAAACACTTGATTCTTTGTTGTTAGTTAGCAGCATATCAAATTATCATCCATGAAAGCATAATACATAAACACAAGAGCAGATAAGCATCAACACATTGAACACCAAGATTTTGACGTGGAAAACCCGGTTAAAGGAAAAACCACGGGGTGATTAACCCAAGAATTATTCTCTGTTAGAAGAATAAAGAAAAAATGAATGGCACATGCCAATAAGGGCTCACTGCCCGAGCACACTGCTCACAAAGAGGCCCACTGCCTACAAGGAGACACACTGTCTACAAAGTGATAAAAATCACAGTCTTGAACTAGAGAATGACATCTCTACCATGTCCGGATCAGTTCCAATTAAGCCCAAAAATCTCTGCTCTGCCTTTCGCACGTTTCTTTGCTATGCCACACTCATCCACACACCACACTTTGAAATGAACTCACAAACCGTTATTTATACAAGACATCGACTTAGGAACAAACATCTAAGTCGGCAAACAACCATAAGAGTATCCGCAAGATGAATAACACATCCGGTCGGCCACCACAAGAACATTCGCAGGATGAACAACTCATCCGGTCGGCTAAACAGAACAAGAACTTCATCTGGAAGAATAACTTCAATTCCTGGCTCTACCATCAATGCGGACCAACAACACAACCTAAACATGATCCAAGAACCTTCACAAGCCTGTCTGAATGACCGGATATATCCGCACTTCCTCTACTTACTGGAATCTCTTGTCTTCCTCACCCGGAACTTCAAGAACACAGTCTGTCGCCACTGTCATAATGCAAGAGGTACTTCCGGACCTCCAAATCATACACAAATCAGGATGACACATCACAAGGACATCCCAAACACTCCGTCCAATCCGCAGATTAGGATAATACAATTCCGGACCTCACCGGACCTTTTTGTGATCCTCTGTCACCTCTGGATACTTGCCGGAACCGGTTTTATACCGACAGCCACAACTCCTTCAGATCTTCATGCGGACCTCTGAAATCTTAACTGAAGCATCTCAAGACTCATATCTACTAACCCTTTAATCCGCATCCTCCGGTTCTCATCCTATACAATACATTTGCCTTCTTCTCATCACTGTTCTTCACTGTTCCTGACTGAGGCTAATTTTCTCAATATCCTCAGCACACAGCTCATCAAATCCTTCTTGTCAATGCAATATGAGTATGTTGACATCAATGACAACACTGGCTCACCTCATACTTGCAACAGTTTTACCCTTAATCAAAAACTTAGGGCAAGAAAATAAAAGGGGGCTAGTAACCAAAATTTAAGTTTTAAATTTTGGAAAGGCAAGGATCAAGTCTACAACTGTGAGGTTATCCCTAAGACTACCTATTTTATGGAAATGTGAACAGTAGCAATAACTAACTAAAATCCAATAACACAATAGAAAATGAGACAAATGCAAATAAGCAAAAGACAATACCTTTGCAACTTGATTTACCTCTCTGCTTCCATTGTTCGCCTGTCTATTCTTGATCTTGATTGTAATGAAGCCCTCAGAAGCGTATACTCCCTTGCTTGTTGAAGATGACAAGAATAGAATGGCTGTGATATGAATGTGCTATGAAGATGAGCTTCAAAGCAATGGGGTGATCTCAAGCAAATGGATAGTAATGAGGTGCCAAAGGCACACTAGTAATTCGACAGAGTAATTCTACTTAAAGCTTGGATTGATATAAATGGAAGAATAAGGTTCCATTTATAGACTCAGAAGAGAAGAGATCAACAGTTGAGAAGAAATGAGAAGATCAACGGTTGAGAATGGTTGAGGAATGTGCATGAATAGAAAGAGGACAAGTGTCCAAGCTCCATCATGCAACAGGAGAGTTAACAAAATAGATTGAAGAGTTAATAGAATTGATTGATCAGTTAACTGGGTTGATTGGGGAGTTGACTAAATTGACTAATCAGTTAAGTGAATTGATTGATTAGTGAACTCAAATGACTAATTAGTTAACAAATTTGATTGATGAGTTAACTAATTTTGACTGGAGGATAAATAGGACATGCGGGTGAGGGAATATTAGCTAATTAAATATTTAAAATATTTAATTACATGTGCAACATGGTGAGGTGGAAAAGGTGAGGTGGATTTATGGAATTAGGACTTAGGATAGAGGAATTTAGGATTAATTAAATAATGTAGGATTATTTAATTATGTGAGACATTAGAAGAATTTAGGGAATTTAATTAAATAAATTGATTTTATTTAATTATGGGATAATGAATCAATCAAATAAACTTAAAATATTTATTTAATTGATAGAAAAAAATAAGAATTAAGATAAATATTAAAATATTTACTTAATTCGACATGAGCCAATTTTAGGTGTATACACTACCAAAATAACCCTAAGAGGATAAATAGTTAGATCTAGATGGCTTATGGCTATATATGGATAGGTGCATGCATAAGTGTAATAAATGTTGAAATAAGATGAATGTAATAGAGTATGCATGTATAAGAATAAGGTGGGGGCTAAATGTGTGGGGGTATGTGTATATAGGAATGGGTAATATGTTATGGGAATGAGCCCAATTTCACACAAGATTGTGCTATTTGTTAATATGTACATGTATCAACATATTTCCTCAAAATGGGCACAAAACTAAATGGGAAATGGCATGGGTATGCAAATTTCATCATTATTTTGCTTCAACTTTGAGCTACTTCTATATCCTAAAATGATGAGACATCTAAAAGTATGTAGCACTCACAAACATGCATGCAAAATAAATATTAAGACATTAAATGATCTGAAAGGGGGTCTAGAGTCAAAAATTGCCTACTTTATAATTTCTAGTCTATATATTGCAGTCATTCTAGTTCACACTAATATAATGTAAAAAAAAAATTATCTTTGTTTTTTTCCAATTTTCTTATACATATCTATGCCTATTTCAAGTTGGACACCACTATGTTTGCAATTTTCTCTTTGTATTTGCAGTAGTATCCTAGCTAATTCAAATTATACAAGCCATTTCAAGATCAACCTTCCTTGAATTTTAGTTTTTCAAAATAGTTTTCGAACCCACACAATCTAAATTCTCATTAACCTTGTGATGGATGAGGAATCAAAATTACCCCTACTCAGATATTCTACATTCAACATATTATCAAATTGTGATTTTACAACTTGCATGGAATTGAGATTATTTTGTTCATCATATAAATGACATCCAATCTTATTTGCAAAGTTATTAATCTCCTTCAAAATGTGCTTTTATGAGTTTTTATGATGCCCAAAACCTATTTTTACATCTATGCAATACACCCTTTTTGAAAATATGGGATTCAATCCATGTTTTATGCACAAAGTCATCATTTCCATTCAAAATTCCCTCATCAAAAAAGATTTGAGAATCCACTTTTACAGTTTCCATTAGGTGGGGAAGATCTGCATTGATATCTGTTATCTCCCATTCAACATTATTCTCCATTATTTTTATTACATCTTCTCTTATCACAAACTTATTACATTCATCGACCATTTTGTCAGTTGTCTCATGACCAAGTGTCAAAAATTCACGACTCCATGTTCTTGTAGCTATCGCAATGCTTTTCACCTCATTGATATGTGGCATCTCTTTATTTGTACATGTTGAGGGGGTTGAAGTTGAGGTTGTAGAATCAATTGTTCCAACCAAATTCTCAATATAGGAAGTTATGTAAGCAACCTTATCTTTCAATTCCTATTTGGTTACCTTCTCTTTCTCCATTTTCTTGACCAACCATTCAATAAAAGATTTTGGAATCTACTTTCCCTCTTCCCTAGACGGTTTTTCAAATGAAATTGTAGTGACTATGAATTCAGATAGTTGCAATTGTGTCTCCAAAACATTTTTTCTTGGGGTTACAATATGGGCCTACCAATCTCCTTGTGTATTAGTTATTATTGTGGACCTAATTTTGGCTTTCTTTGGAGGGGGTGGCTTGGTGATCATTGATGGCAATTGAGCAAAGTTGTAATAGCCTCTTCTTTTTCTAAATGATTTGATTGAACCACTGAGATGTATCATCCACATGTGCTTGCTCTTGAGAAATTGCTTCATCTTGTGTCTCTTGCTAAATTTCCCTCTATGTAATCTCTTCCTAATAATATTTTTCTTTTTCTATATGTTGTTCTTTATCCTCTTTTTCGTGTTGTTCAATCTACTTCTATAAATTTTGATTAGGAGGAGGATTTGGATGATGAGGAGGTGAAAGAGAATGAGTTCTCTCTTAATCCCTTTTAGAAGTCTTCCCTTGGGAGGAGTGGAAGATTTTCTTTTTGGAGATGGGGTCTTTTCAAGGAATGATATCACGGTTGCCTCTTCCTTTTATTTCATAATTTGGGAGGAACTATCTTGCAAGTTCCTTAGAGGAGGATGTGGTGGAGCGTGGTGAAGAGGAAACTTAGGATGAATGGATTTCTCTACAGGAGATTGAGGTGTACAGGAGGATGCTTTCTCTGAATCATAGACTAAGAACCTTGAGCTCTCCTATAGGTAGTCCATGTTTTACTTTTATTTTATTTAACCATTCTTCTATCTTCTTAATTATCTTTCTGGTCCTTTTCTTTATATCCTTAACTTCTTTCAAACCACAATCTATGTTGGGGAAAGGCTTAGAGGCAATTTTTTCTCCTCATAGGCTAAATCTAAAACATTTCCATCTTCTTTGATCACCTTTGCAATAGCTGCTATATGGTATTATTTTTAATTGGAGAGTATTAAGCCTCATATAATCTCTTCTTCTAACCTCATATTCATCATCATAGTTAGCCCAAAAGTCTTCATTTTCCAGGCAATATACACACATGTTATTCAAAATTGCTAGCAAATTTATCAACCTGTGGTCATATCTAACAATTGCAATCTCCATAATCACTAGGAGATCCACCACAACTACCAACACTTTGTGTAAACCATAGAATTTTCTATCATAGTAGCATTTTATATTACATTTTATGCTATTATTTTTTTCTGACCACCAACCATTTCATCCTGATCATAGCATCTTATATTAATCACAAAGAATATTTTGTGCATATACTATTGTTGATGTCATGATGAGACTATGTTAACGTCATCTTTTTCCCCCAAATTTCATAAACCCTCACTATTAGTTAGTTTGTATTTTTGGCTCAACTTCATAAGCCTCATTTTAGGCTATACAAAATTGTTTTTCCAAGCATTTTTTTATTTAGGTTAATTTTTTTGTCACTGAAATGTTAAGCGATTGTAGCTAAGTCTATTTTTAAGTCCCTGACAAATGCTACTCATTGAGAATTTTCTATTGTGCAAGTTTCAAAGTTGAGCACTCATTACCAAGAAAGTACCAAATTGATATCCTTATTTATACTTTTTAACAAGTGTGACTACTCACTTTCATATTGACTTATTGTTTTATTTTGACATGTATCTTCATAGTTCACATGCAAGTCAAAGTGAAGGCAAATGTAATGGTGACCCTACACTTTTTTCATTCATTGTGAACCCATTTTGACAAAGTTGTCCTTTCTGCAATGACTGTCATATAAGTGGCACATTTCAACAAAAAGTTGGCAAATAACCCAAGTCCTACCTAATTCCATCTACACATCCTAAGGGACTGATGCTAATTCTCATTTTATCCAATTTTTATCCCAAGTAATATCCACAATCATAGAACTGAGCCAGTTCAATTTCGTGAACACAGGATGGCCCCTAAACTTTAAAAATTCAAATTTAAACATGGGCCCAAGTGGTTATTTGCCTATTTAAGCACAAAATTTGCAAACTTGTGTGCTAGGTGTTTGTATATAAGGACACTCTTATTCACTTCAAACCATCAAGGAATATCCACATGCTTCCATTCCAATCCACATGATCACTCAAGGATTATCATAAAGCATCAACATTGCATCATCTACTTACACCAACATCTTAAGTATCGCTACATGTTTGCTTGTTGTCTTCGAGCTTTTTGACCAAACCAGTGAATTGATAGCAAAGATTTGACCAA
The DNA here is from genome assembly GCA_027924645.1 of Cunninghamia lanceolata. Lineage (NCBI taxonomy): Eukaryota > Viridiplantae > Streptophyta > Pinopsida > Cupressales > Cupressaceae > Cunninghamia > Cunninghamia lanceolata. Next base: position 7,514,372 of record BSBN01000404.1, read on the forward strand.
AAGAGAACACTTCTAACCAAACAAACTCTTAAACAATGTCTATCAACACCACCGCCTTACAACCATAGGTGCAGGCATCAAGGCAAACAACCCTACTTAATTTGAAAAGGCTTATAGGATTATTTATTTATATTTTCATCAATATATGCAAGTTACAATAAATTGATCTTACCCTTTTAAACATGCACGAAAGACTCTTGATTGCCGTTTAACAGCTTTTTGGAAATAGGCACTAACACAAGGATATATGTTTTTACCTCGTCCACGGAGCTACATAATTTAAGCTTTCAATTTGCTAATCCATACAACGATCTTCTAGGTAAACTTTTCAATTTTTCAGGAACTGATTTTTTGTTTTGATGTGGAGTACACCGCGATCTTTAGGGTAGATTATCAATTTTTCAGGAACTGGTTTTTTGTTTTGATGTGGATCATACTTTTGCTTCCAACTCCTCTGACCTGATTAACATTTTCAGCACGAAACATAGGCATGTATTTCTTGACGACCGAAAAAGTGTTGATCATTTGAATAGTCAACTAGACATAACAAAAATAGATTCAAACGACAAACACACCAAAATAAAGAAGCTCCACATATTGTTACTTTGCAAAAACAAGTAAACAACCATTATCTTTACCTTCAACTTGAATAGGTTACCAGAGGACTAAAATCCACACTCAAGCATAACAGTATAGATCCAAAAGACTAAACATACCAAAACGTTGCTCCACACGTTACACTTCAGAGAATTAAAAAAATTAGCATTATGTTTATAACTTCAACTTGCATTGGTTACCATACTAACATCCTGGATATAACCGACACTATTGCGGAAGACCTTGGTATGCCTAAGGTGGAGATTTAATTGGGACATGGAAGTATGCAATGAAATGGATGAGTTGCAACGTTTTGCGAAACTTGAATACTAGCATGCTACATTTTAGTTTGAAGGTATGTCTAAGCTTGAGACTTTCCACTTTGAAGTACACAAAGAAGTCCTCTCTCCTACAGATCAAATTGACTGTCAAGTATATTCTTCTATGCCTTCTGAATTGGAGGCATTTTCCTTTTGACTTGATTCATCTAAAGATGTCAGTAGATATGACAATATTGCAGCCATGAAGGATGGAGGTCAGCACTCGCCTATATGTGTCTTCATATTAATGCTGACATGGATTTTAATGAATCAATCTCTGCCACCATGAAAATGCCTAAAGTATTGGTTACCATACCATCGTCCTGGAAATAACTAATACACTCTTAAAATTATGTTTGAACGCACGGTAAAATAGAGACAAGGAGACACTTCAAAGGAAGATTAAAAACAGAAACAATTTAAGTTTATGGAGCAGTTGAGAAATTTACAGGCAGATTTTAATGAAACCAATCTGTCTCTTGATCACATCTGCTTAAACACTGTCTTTAACTGACTTCTAACCCATCTGCACATTCGTCAGACCCAAATATAGAGGAAAATAACTACATATGAAATTCTTTGATCCCTTACATATCTTGTGACATGTAAATAAAATTCGTACGTACATGGCACAGAAGAAATGTAATTACACCACAAAATATAAAACCAAAGGACTCGAACATTTGACCCCTTCTCTTTTAATAGAACAAGGAAACATCAAACATTTCACCAAATTTGAGGCTCTCCTTCAATGTAGTCTGGGATGGAAACGCAGTTCTGTAATTAAAATCCTAAGCAGCACTCCTTTGCAAAAGACACAAAGGAACTGATAAATATCTAAACCTGAATTGAGATTCCTGTCTATTTAAACTAGGAGAAATGTATATGCAAGATGTCCTAACCATGTTGCACTTGAAATTCCTGAAAAAGTCTTTGATGTCATTTGTTAAAAGATTAATTTTAGTTTGCGATAAAGGCAGTTCCTGAGATTAAAAGCAGTTGGAAAAGATGCAGCCTAGTCATGTCTGCCCGACAACCAAGATTTGAAGATTTGTATGATCAATATATTATTTTTGATGCATCACTAGCAGGAATTTGAAATGCTAGAAAGTAATATGAGTTGAGTTTCCCACAACATAGATGAAAAGTTCCTCAATAACATATAAGGCAATAACAATTCATGAACAAGCAGGAGACTGCATTTGACAAAATGCAGCCTGTCCTTAAATAATTACCAACAGAAGTCAACAATAACCAGAACGTATGAATCAAAGATTACAGAAAGTAATGCAATCATTTACAAGTAAGATGGCCCCATTCTTCAATACGTAGAACCTCAAAATCTAAATATACACGAGATGGAAATAGTGCTGTTAAAAATAAACTGACAGAAACCTAAATAAGACTTTCTTCATCTTTATGAGAATCATGCCCACCAGATTTTCCACTCTTCCTACCAAATATCATATCATCTAGATCTGCCATTGCATCATCCTCAACAAATCTGGGTTGACTGTTTGAGGGCTTGGGGGTGTGATTCCTAATGAGAGCTTCTTCGTGGGCAGCTCCAGGTAAATCTTCCTCTTCCACAACAACAGGTATAGATGCAGGTTCAGAAACATGTGCAGGCTCTGGTTTTGAAGCTTTTATCATTTCTTCATACTTGGAAAGGACAAGCTGGATCTCATCATTGACATTCAAAGCCTCATAAAGGAAGGATTCAGCATCACCAGCGCTCTCCACTAATCTCTGTACAGTAAACTGAGATTGTCTGCATTGCTCTACCAATGTAGATGTAAGGTCATCCTGAACCAAATGCAAATGTTAGTTAACATCACCTCCAGGTTGTGAAAAAGGGACTAATTACAAAGTTTAAAAGATGTAAGCAAATAGCAGAATAATAGTGTTTTCCAATAACCCACTTAAGAATCTCCATGAGCTCAGACAGTATAAGGAAAGGAAGCCAAGGAAACTATCAGTAAGCCATTTAGTGACAAAACTGCACCCAACTAAACTGAAGAAAGGCTTCAAAACTAGGAACTTAGATAGCAAGAACTAACTGGCATGAGCTATACCCCACTTAACTAAAGAAAGGCTTCAAAACTCAGAACAGCATGGTCCCATACAGCTGCTTACGGCTTAACTTTTTAAGGTGCAGGTGGCCCCATGTTATTTTTTAATTGCACAATGCATAATTTGGAATCTTCTCCTAAACTGGTGGAGCAGATATAGTATAGGATCTGGAAGTTCAACTGTAGGTGGAGAGAGGGGGCTGCAGTTATGCAGCCACTGCTTAACCATAAATTTGCCACCTGGCTGCATACTTTTGTCTTCCCTCCCTTTATTTTCATTTGCTTTTAGATTTTATCTTCAAAATCTATGTTGCCGGTTCATGCCCTGCAGGCCCCAGATCTGGGTCTAGTTCGAACCTGGTTCAGATTCCAGGTCAGCCTGGGCAGGAGTTCTGCAAGGGCACACCATTTCCTCTGCGAGTTCATCTCGGACGAACCCAGAACGAATTTCAACGAATTTTGCAGAACCCAAAACAAATCCACTGCAGTTTGACGAGTTTTTCATTTTTTTTTGCTTTTTTCAAGTGATGAACTAAGATTGAAGTCAGTGCTTTTAAAGTAAAGAAACAGACAATAAAGAGTTTAATCAGTGCTTATTCGGCCTTTCACCCACCCCACATCCCTACCATGTCCTTAATGGTGAATGGGCAATTATATGACAATTATTCCTACTTTATCGTGGGTTGAATTGACATATTGGCCTTTCAACCAGGTGCAGTGCATTCAAATTCACATACCCCCACAATCAAGGGAGTCTGTGTATTAAACAAAATAGAGAATGAAGTTTTCTTTGTTCAGAAATTTACCCTTCTATTCAAATGAGCAATTAGGGCAGGGAATAAACATTATGCTAGGCATATTCCTAACAGCCTTCTCTTTTTTTAAGCTTTTTAAATATAAATTAAAATGGACTTAATCAAAACTATGGTTATAAGGGAGCAACAATATTCCTTAATTCACCCCATTGGACTCTGACATTATTATTTTAACATCAAACAATGAATATTTATCATGACATTTGAGTTTGACTGGTTCAAATAGTATTTTTGGTTTTTATGGTGGATTTGTTTATCATATGATGTTATGTGGTATTCTGAACTTCATTCCTGCTTTTAGGCTGTGAATATGTATATATTTATGATTTTTAAATGTTTTTTGTACGAAAAACCCCAACCTAAAAAAATTTGCCAAATCTGCATACGAAACCCGTGAACCCAAACCGAAACCGGCTACTTAGTTCAAATTTTATAAATTATAAAAAGATTATAATTTGGTAATCGCTTAAATTTTAAAATAAGCAGTAAAAAAGAAATGGAACCATTGGCTCCCAAAAAAACTCCTAAAGTATTTGGGCAGTACCTGCTTTAAAAATATTGGCTAAGCAGCTGCACGAGACCCTGCTGTAAGAACTAAAACTAAGAAAAGGGAAAACAACTATTGCAAAACTAAGAAGAAGTACTCACATTAGCTATACATAGTGAATCCAGTAAATGGACACTACCATATAGTCTTGGGAAAACCCATTTTGTAAGCTTACTTAAAAGAAATAGAAGATGAAGCATTCCTCCTTCTAAGATGCATATTATATAATGATGTCAGGCATGGCTATTCAGATGTTTGGAAACATTCCTGGCTCATGAAATCCTAAATCAGGACAACAAAACATAATGTGGAGATAAGAATAGTAATTGCTTTTGGATTTCACTGTGTGTGTTTCTTTGTCTCAACGTTTCGGATCACACTCAATGATCCATCATCAGGAGGAGGATACAATTGAATAGGATTGTAGGGGTTTGCCTTATAAAAAGGATGAGAGGGTGGACTAGGGTTGGAGAGGTTGAACAAGATAGGTACAATAATTAAAAAGCCAAAAAAAGAAAACATCAAAACCCAAAAAAGGATGAAAATAACTAGTAAGATATTGTAATGTGTTCTAATATAAATAAATCGAAAAGAAAAAAAAATAGCATAACAAGGTTAATCAAAGGCGAATAGAGCAAGGGAAGATAACAATATCCCATAGTAGATGATATTTATAAATAGGAAAAAAAAAAGAAAGGACCCAAAATTGTATAAAGAAAAGAGTGTAGGAGACCTAGAAAGTAAAAAACAAGTAATAATAATATCATAAATGAACATGAAATTAATAAAAGTAAACCAATCAATATAAAATATGAATGATATAAAAGAAAAAGAAAGTTATCTATGCTATGTTAGAAATAAAAGTAACTAAATTTGAAAGAAAATCAATAAATCACAATTAGGTATGAAATGAAAGCCAAGCAAACGAAAGTAAAATGATTATCATCTTATATGATATAATAATAAATGAATAACAAGAACCTTGATAATAAGGGAATATATAAAAAAATAAGGCCAAACTATAAACACAAAAAATATAAATAGGAGTAAATCAATAAATATAAGTGTAGGATATTAAAGAAAATGAATAAAATATCTAGGAAAATATTGTAATGCGTACTAATATAAATAATTCGATGGGAATAATAATTATCACAACACGGTTACTCTAAGCCAAATAGAGCAAGGGAAGATAGATGATATTTATCAAAGGAAAAAATATGAACATAGAAAGGACCCGAAATTGTAAAGCCCCAACATAAAGAAAAGAGACAAGTAGGAGACCTAGAAAGTAAAAACAAATAATAATAATATAATATATGATCATGAAATTAAAATAAATTAAAATAAAAATAAAAAATCAATATAACATATGAATGATATAAAAGAAAAAGAGAGTTATCTATACTATGGTAGAAATAAAAGTAACTAAATTTGAAAGACAATCAATACATCAAAATTATGTATGAAATGAAAGCCAAACAAACGAAAGTAAAATGATTAACATATTAAAGAATATAATAGTAAAAGAATAACGAGAACGTTGATAATAAGAGAAATATATAAAAAATAATAAGGCCAAACTATAAACACAAAAAAATATAAATAGAAGTAAATCAATAAATATAAGTGAAGGATATTAAAGTAAATGAATAAAAAGATATAACACACAAAAAGGCAGAAATTGCAGCAATTAATGGCAAAGAAGATGAGTCTCCCGGGATGGTTAAGATGCATCAAATGGAAAATAATAAAAAGACAAAAATAGAGGGAGGTCAGCAAAAATCAGTCACAACATGTTGACTTTCCTCAGGTCACAATTTAATTACCTTTAATACATTGACTGATTCCCAAAGAACTAACTGTTTGGTTTATTGCAAGCCATAAAGCTACCAAAATATGCAAACAATCTATAGTCAGATCCAACTACTTACACATGCACGAAGGATATATATCAGACAATTATCATAGACTGAATCTGCAATTACATATAGGTTGTATTGATGAATCAAGAGGAATTCTCATTCTTGGTAGAGAGCCAATATAAATAATAAATAGCTGTAGACTCTCTGTTTTTTTAGGAACTCTATTTTTTCATAGAAATTCCAAGTTTCCTGCATTGATGCCCGTGGCTTACAAGAGACAGTTTGCGTATTGATCTCCCTGTATGTTATTATTCCTTCTACCAGTATTCTTCAAGCATGTTACAAATCAATTTTCAACATCCAATAAATATTCCAATGTATGTTGAACGGTAAACAACACAATTACACTATCTTCTAAACCTAATCCTTCATTGCAAGAACAAGATAGCCTTATCATCCCTTTATGGAAATAAAAGTTTTGTGTTATTATAGGTTAAAAATGTATGTTGTTGGTTTGGATGCAACTAAAATGATTCAGGAGTCAAGTGTATGTGCTTTATGATGCCATACATGTCTGATCGATATTCTTGGGTATGTTGAATAGTGAAAAAACACACTGATTGATATTCTTGTGTGTGTTGAATGGTAAGAAAACACACATATTCTAGCTCGTAGACATATTCGTTCAAAGTATGATCAGGAACAAAACAGCATTCTCATCCCTTATTCTTCCGTAGGTTTGAATGTATGTTGTTGGTTTGCATACATTTATAGCGAACGAAGAATCAAGTAAGAGTGATTTTTATGATGCCCATATGGAAGAGGAAACTGATCTCAGGATCACAAACTAGAATACCATAAAATCTACTTCTTGAGTCTTGACAGTTATTATGGTATAATATTTAAAAGATGCAACTGTGGTTATGCCTTTGATTATCATTATCATGTGCAATATAGGATTGTAGAGTAACTGACATGTTCTACAGATAACCTTTGACTAGTCAATGGTAATTTCTAGAATTTCTATTTTTTCTGTGCTTGGCCTTATTAGGACTTTGTGGATGTCATAACCTAATGGCAGCTATAGATCGAGTCCAGGTAGATCATTGGTCCTGGATTCGTATCTTCTTTGCTTAAATCCCTGCATTCTGGAGGTTTGCCCCCTTGAAACAGCACAACTTTCGTACTTCTGTTATCTTGTATTCTGGCTTCACATCAACTCTTATACATTAGATCTGCTCTATTTGACATATTTCTGTTCACATACTGGATAGGATTACTGCTGTTATTTTGGATTAACACTCTATATTGGATGATGTTGCTGTTGTCATTCTGAATTCTGAGCTCTACTTCACTGAATTATGCTGCTTCCTGGCAAATCTGCTCCTTTTGAAAAATATAAATTCCATTATAACCAATCACATTTCATATTTAAAATTACAGGAGAGATAAAACCTTAAAAGCATTAAATCTGACAAAGATTGCAAGGTCCTCTATAGACTCACCCCCGCCAGCATTGAACCTCTCAATCCATTAAAATATTTTAGAAATACAATCAGGATTGAAAAACAGTATTTCAGATCTTGATACCCTTGATGTAAATTTACAGAAGTTATTGGCAACATTATTTGGGTGTATGTTAGCTTTTATCTGGTAAAACCAAAGGTGGGAGATTTTCACAGTTACTAGAAAGAAAATGAGGGTAAGGAAAGGGGTTTTTTGTGATGCAAGTGGGTGGAGGGGCTGAGCAATAGCTCTCACCTGGTCATTCCTAAAATGCAGTTATTGGAGGAAGCTCACGATCGGCTCAAAAAGGAGATACAGACTGTGACGGATGATTGGGAAAGAAAACAAATTGCAACTGTGCAGAAAATGAGATCTCTCCTGCAGGCCATGGAAGCAAGCCCTGTTCTGAAGCTGGCTATGGATAAACTGGAAGGTAATATCTATCAACTACTCAGAACAATTAATTTGCAATTTCTTGGGTATTTAGTTAAGTCTGGATCAACCACTCCCGAAAAGTGTTACCTTGAAGGCAAACATATTCTAATCGATTCAACCATTAAATCATGAAAACATCACTTGCCATGAGTATGATTTGATTATATAGTAAGGGAAGTCCCTTGCTGAAAAACCAAAAACCAAAGCTAGCATGCAAAATGCTAAGAAGACAGATAAGGAAGGATACCATAAGACAACAAAGAAATGTATAGTCAAAAGAAGAGTGAGGGGAATTGAGCAAACAACAGGAAGTTAGCAAGTAAAATCCAAAAGAATACAAGGAAAAGATCTGGATGAATATGAAATAGTAATGATTGGATATGGCTTTCGGGGTGGTATAAAAAAAAATTAGAGCTGATAATGTATACAGGGGTCTAATCAAATAGATGGAACACATAGAGGAAGAAAAACAGAAGGACGGTAATCACAAAACCAATCACTCTCAGAAAATGGAGGATGAGCCTACTCAAGGTTAAAAAGAAGAAAGGCTAGCACAATTATGCAATTTATTACCAGAAAATAATCCCTGGACACTAGTCAAGGAAAACGAGGAAGAGGCAACACATACATTAAAACTATAAGACAACAAAGGCACATATAGCAAAGGGATCCCCCTTTGTTGGAAGAAGTGCTCACAAAATTTTTTTTTAAAAAAAGCAAACCTACTTGGAATATTTAGAGAATGCAAGCAACTTAATTTTCAAGCAAAAACTTTACTCACATGCATATAGAAAAGTATGCATGAACTAGAAACAACTACCAAAATCTGAAAGGCAATTATGTGAATAGCATGCATTGCCAAAAACAAAAAAATTGAATGCATGCTTTTAGTTTAGACTAACTTTTATTAGGGGATAGTTTCTTACTTGCAAGTAATTATTAAGCATCAGTTAGAAGTATTTTAATATAGTTTTAAGACTTTTTTTTATTATGGGTAAACACTTTTGACTGAAGCTATTTACTCGAAAGAGGGATTTTGAAAGGGCCCCACCTTTCTAATACTTTTTTTTCATTAACATATAATTTAAACATTTATCAAAAAAATATTGAGGATAAGCTATTACGAGCTAGATTATTTTTAGTAGGATATCCATTATTGGATTAATACTAACTTAACTACCGAATTCTGAAGCTATGTGAAAACATTCTTTCTTTGAACCGTTAGGCAGTTTTTAAAAATACTCCACGGTAGTGCATAGTCATGCAGTAGGGTATATAATGGATATCATTTGAGGCTCTAAATTATGGGTACAGAAACATGGAGTTAAAAAACTGCCAAGCCTTCTCATGTCAAGATCAAAATTGATGCTAGTAATCATAGTCTGATGCTATTCAGCTCCCAGAATTCTCATTTTATAAAACTAATAAATACAACTTGATGGTTTGTAAGCAAAACATGCGAACAAGATTAGTTGAGAGGATAATAGCTGAAGCATACAAAACACAAATATTTACATTGCAATACAGAATATAGACCAAAACAAAATAGATACACCCGAATAAACTGCAACATTCAACTAAAGTAAAGTTACCTTAAGTGCCTCTTGTTGAGGAGAGCTACTCAAAACAGTTGATAGAAGTTCAATGCTGTTTCGTGCTACATCAAGCACTTCTTTTTTTTGCTCATCTGATAAGTTCCTGCTCTGAGGAATAAAAGCATCACTATATCCCTGCTGTTGATCAGGCACAGAGGCGGAATGTCCAACAGGGCTTGCAAATGACTGACTGCCCATATCAGACAAACCACCGGTGAAAGTTGGAGGCAAAGTCTCATTGTCTCGTCCAGGAAATCTTAACCCTCTTGATTTCAAGCTCTGCAATGTACAAAAATTTACTGTAACTAATACCGTACACACCAACAAGTTCTCATTTATTGGCAGTTGCAACCCTATTCTTGATTGTATACCATAGAAATTTGACAATGTTACAACATGTATCGCTCATAGTCACATGGCTATGTATATGTAAATGTACACACATATGGTTGTACAAATTATTTATCATTTATGTTTCAAAAAGCTCCCCAGTTTCAGAAGCAAGTCTATGTAATTGCATGTAAAAACCTTCTAAACATTTAGCAGCCAAAATCGAAAATGGCATATAACATGTACAACTTCCTCCAACCAAAAATAAAATATAAAGCAATCTCAATAGTTGGACAAACCCTAAAAAGAGTTGTGTAATATACATCTGGCACAAAATAGAAACTTTTGAGAACAGTTGTGTAATAACATTTTGTAAATCAATCATACTCTGTCTTTTACTCAGTCAGAAGAAACAATCCATCAATATGTATGTTTGTTCAGACCCACACAATATTATATATATAAGCCGACTATTCATGTTCACTTAATTTAATTAAATAGATTAGTTATTAGGAAACTTACATGGTTAAAGCTAATACATTCCAATTTATCTTTACTATTATTTGTCTACCATGAAATTAAGTGCTCCATGAATACTCAGGGATAGCACATAGTGTCAGTTGTTGTAACTGTTCTTCATTTTCTGCACTTAATAATTCCAAAGCTTTTCATTAAAATGTTGTTTAGTTAATATGAAAGGAAGCTATTTGTTTTCTCAGTAGTGCAGACCTACTCTACTAATCAAATCCATGCACCATATGTATAATGCATCGTACATTCTAATTTTCTTTTCTAAAAATATAACTCCTCTTAAGGACCAAATAAATGTTTATCCACCTCACAACTTTCACACAACCCAACTCCCACTACAGAATGCCTCTCAGCATTATTACACTGGATTGTTAAGCATGTTTATTCAGTTGGTAGATTCGAGAATTAAACAAACCAAGACTTTTCCCTCCAACTCTCAAGCTTAGGATGATTGACCAAATTAGAGAGCATGATCAGTGATGACCTAAGGTCTAACTTGTCCTCAGTTGAGGGGGGCTGTTCTCCTTGGCGTAAATTAGAGAGTATCAATTTTATGGCAACTGGATTCGAAACTTCCATGTTTTAGCTTTCCAGTTGTGCTCACTACAAGCATAACTGAGACTACTGGGTAGGGCAAACCCACTGAGCGAAGTGTACTGGGATTTTCTCATGGTTGGGATGATTCCTCATGCAACTAAGTGCAATCTTTGGGTTAGAGGGATCAGCGGCAAAGACTGCAAACATGTATCACCTGAGTTGGCCTGTTGGTGAAAAACTTACCCTCTTGAAAGAGAGGTCACAAGTTCAAATCCTACAGGGGTAGGGTATGTATGCCTCATATTAGAAGTACAGTTAGGTGCCTCCTACATACTGGGAGTATGGGGTAGTCTCATATGTTATAAGCCACTTGCAGACCCAAAATCAGGTCGTGGGACATCGTAGACTATAAAGGATCCATTTCCATTTTCCATTTTCCTGTTAGAGATTTGGCCCAACAGTGGATATCAACTTGCACGGTTGATAAACCTGGGCATATATTTCAGCAGCAAAAATTTAAGATTCAAATCAAGACTCCATGCGTTTGGCAACATCACCTAACCTCTGGTTGCCTGACAAATACTCCAGCGTAGGTGGATTAAAAAAGTCTTGTTTACTCACAAGCCAGGCCATGAGGTCAAACCCCTTGCCGACAAGAGGGATCTCATACACTCTAACACCCATTAACACCCATTTAGACCCAATTCAGTTATTCAGCTAGCATGCAAGATTTTTTAATAAAATAACGAAATTGAGAAAACCAATTCAAATGTTGAGGCCCATAAAACCCCAATTGAGAACCTGGGGCACAAAAATTTCTAAAAAAAAAAAAGAGGGGTACATAGGCAAAATTGAGAACCTTATAAGTCTCCTCAAAAACGGGCAAATAACGAAGCTCGTTATCAGACTCCCCCCAGGCCTGAATCAACTGCAAGACCTTGTTCCGATTGCTGGTGATAGTATGGGGATCATCAATGAGCTTAACCATGTCATCGAGAACCTTCTCGGAAGCAATTTCAGAGAACATCTTATCACAGTTCATGGCGCAGGTCTCGAGGAGAATGAGGGCGAGATACTGAACCATGGGATTTTTGACCGCGAACCGCTTCTTGATGGCGCGGGCTACATCCTGGCCTGTCAGTTTGGAGTCGTTGACCATATCACAGATCCTGAGATTGGCAGCCCAATCGGGCTCCTGAAGCTGCATATTGGTGGCCTCCTCCACAATCTTATCTGCAGGAGTGCCCACCTGCAGAAGTTCTTTCATCTTGCCGCTCATACTGCTCATACCTGCGCTCATCTTTCTCCCCACTTCTGCTCCGCCCACCAGCAGTTTCTCGCCGAAGGCATTGAATTTCTCCATCCAACCTAAAATTTGTGTCTGCTCTTTTCTTCTGTTTTGTTTTGTATCCTCCTCTCTGTCAGATCTGCAATCCAAATCGCTTCATGCAAAGATTTGAGAGGATGTTTCTGGCTCCAGGAGTTTCGTGGGTGTTTTGTGAGTTAGTTATTGTAAATAAGGCTTTTGGAAAGTCAAGCTTTGTATAAGGCCTTGGAGAACAAGGGAAGTCTTAAAAAGCGCGTGTGGTGAACGTTTCACGTTTTCTTACATCAACAACCGGGCAACGTATAGGAATTGTTTTGGGGGATTTTTGTTTTTTTTTGTTTTTTTGGTTTGTTTTATTTTTCCCTAATTTTATTTTGTTGTTTTTTATTTTTAGTTTTATTTTTAATATCAGTAGTAGTTGTTGTTTTTTTGGTTTGTTCTAAGTAGTGGTTGGGGAAGGGTATAAGGTATATTAGTGTTGGATGAAAGTGTATATTATGTATATTTATTCTCTATCATTAAGTAGAGGCATTCTATAGTGGTACAAGGAGTCTCATGTAATGATAATCAATAGTATAGATATCTTAAATACATCTATCTATTTAAATTGTTTTTGAGAATAGATAGGCGTCTCTGGGTCTTTTACATAGGCGCCTCGAGACTGATATCTCTGGGTCTTTTACATAGATGTATTTAAGATATCTATGCTAGTTAATAATTTAATCCTCTTAATGAAAAATGTGTCTTTAAAAACAATTCAAAAATAAAATATATGGAAACCCTTTTTTAACAAATAATATTATAAAATTTTATTTATGAATTACATATTAGAATTTACTTTTTTACCATTAAATTTGTTTTTTTAAATATACAAATCATAGAAAGTAAAAATTATTTTAAATGCACATACTTGTATTGTTTTGCCTCATTATCACTTAAATTTTTCCTGAAATAATTGATGTACCTTCTAACAATTGTTGCACCTTCGTAATATTTTTTGTAAATGTGTCATTTCTTCTTCATCTCTTCATTTATATAAATCTTTTTGGTTGGCATGGATTCGTGTGTCTTTTAATTTAAATTTGTCAACTATTTATTTTTCTTATATCTTTTCATTGTTATTAATATAATAGATGTTGGCATTTTAATATGTTTTTTTTTTTGTTTTTCTTAACATGCTCCGTGCTGCCGCTGTAGTTACGTCTCTCGGCGTAATTAGGTAGAGGCATTGTATAGTGGCACAAGAAGTCTCATGTAATGATAAAAGTGTATATTAGTGTCGAATAAAAGTGTATATATGTAGAGGTGTTCTATAGTGACACAAGGAGTCTCATGCCATGACTGTGGATATAAAAATCAAAATACAACCGACATACTTAAAAAAACTAAAACACAAAGTAGAACTATAACCGACATAATTAAAATTAAAACTATAGCCAACAAAATTCAATAGTTAAAAGAAATCCGTAAATTCTTTTTTTTGTTCAGTTATCTTTCCTTTCTTTCTATTGCGAGGACCCACATAAAGGGCAGTGGCCATGAGAGGTTAAGGTAACAAATGGAGAAGAGCAACGTTTCAGATGGAGGGCGAGTGAAGATTTACTAAGGACCCTTAAAGATTGGCAATTAAATTGTGGAGAGTAGTCATCGGTATCAAAGAGGACGACAACCTAGTTATGAGGCAGTTCCCCTTCATGGGGTTGCACCCCTATGTGGGTTGCAACATCCATAGTGGGTTGTGTGCCCACAGTGGGACCACGATTCACTCATGACCATGCTTTCCTCGATCATAGGGTTTTGAAATTTTGTTAATCATTATTTTTAGTTTTTTCTAAACATTAATTCTTTTCTTTTTTAGTATTATTTTTACTTATACATATTGTAAATCACCTAAAAAATTAGGCAAGTATTGTCAACAAGTGAAAGTAGAGGCCTTCAATCCTTGCAAACATTCCCTTAGTCGCACCAAAAAGAGAGTTTTGAGACTGGGTATAGACATCCATCAAAGCATAAAGGGTTTGAGATTATGTGGTTACAAATGTAGTAACAAACATGTATGCAATATGTAGAGCCAAAGACATGGCATGTGCATGGCAAAATGTCTCAAAATTAATGCACAAAATAAACGTATGCAAAATGTGGAGGCAGAATGGGTACGGCTTGATAGTTGTTCAACAAAATACCTTCAAACATGTATTCTCTTGAAATGCCAAGATTATAGAATATGCACAAAATATATTTATTTTCCTTTTATTTTGAATTGTTTTATTTGTTTGTTTATTTTAATAGAGCTAAGTGGAACTCTTGACTTCTCATAATAAAAAAGATTTCACAAGACTTTCAAGTGTATATGAGTCCCTCTTCATTTATTTGAGGGCACAATATGAGTCTTATTTTGTGTTATTCAAGGCCTATTTTTAATAGATTTGTGATATAAGTGGAATAGGCCCCTGGAGAACAATATCTCTAGGAGCTTTTACATATATTTATCTAAGATAGATATACTAGTTTTGATGTCTTTATCCATGTAATGTTTTAATTTGTTTATCTAGGAAATTGTGGGAGTGGAAAAATTATCTTGTTTCTCTATAGTTGACAATTTTTCTTGAACTTATTTTTGCAAATAAACTTGTTAGCTAATTTTGTGATTGGCCTATGTCTTTGTGTTGGTTCAAAATAATATAAATATCTTAAATGCATTTATCTAGTAGAGGTATCTCAAGATACCTATATTAAATTTGTTATTTATTATGGATAAGCACCTCAATACTTTATTATTGTGGACATCTAAAATGTATTTAAGATATCAATGCTATTTTATTTACCATGTAGACAATGTAGATATATAAAGTTTTATTTTTATTAAAGAGCTATTTTATTTTATCAACATTATTTATTTTATTTTACTTAAAAGGTAATTTTATTTTTGTAGAATTTTCAAAAAGAAATTAAATGAAAACAAATTATTGCTACATATGTTAAGTACATAGTTATTTTACTTTGACTTTTATCTTTATCTATGTATATGAATATTGAATTTTGATATCTATTTAAACTATTACATATAAACATGTATACATAAATAGGTACTTAGATTAAAAAAAGACATAGAACTATTTTTTTATTCACTTAAGAGTTATTTATTTTATTTTAGAGTTATTTTATTTAAAACATATTTTTGAAAATTGGTGTATTTACCTTTCATTGAAAATCACACCCATGGCCCAAAAATTGAAAACATCTAATATTTATTTCCTACTAATATTTATAGTTTCTACATTTTTAATTTCTAAATAGGGACATAGTAGAATGACCATCATGACACAAGCATTGTTTTGGATAGGTGTACATTGTTTTTGCAAGGTGTAAGCAAAATGGATATGGTTATATAAGCAATGTTTTAGACAAGTGTATCTCATTCTCCATTTCTAAGCAATCTTCCTACATGGAATGTAAGGAACTACTCTACATGGCCATTTTGCATAGGGGCCTTGCAGAGGGGTTATAGTAATGGTTGCACCATACATTTTAGACAGACTTCCTCTTCAAGCACTATTATGCTCTACACCATGGTTTTGTCACTAAAGATTGTGCTAGTAGAGGACCCAATCACACCACATGAACCAAATTGTAAGGTGTAGTCTAGTCCAAATCTAGGTCAAATAGTGTGATCCAATATGCAGTAGCAAAACCTTCTGCAAAGAGTTTTCATGGCCTCCTAATCATAGATCTACATTCATATTATGGTTATAGGCTTTTAGTCATAGCATTGCAACCAAGTAACAAGAACAATCAACCTTCTACCAAGCCAAATCAAATAAAAAACTAATCCTACTCAAATTCGTACAATCATTCTAGATCTTATATATATTCATTAGATTTAAATAGTTGATTAGACATGGATTAGTGTAGGGAAACATTTATTTAGCCTAAAATTAGTCACCATTGTTAGGAAGCTAAAGTAGTGGAACAACTTCCTACATTAATCTTGAGAGGAGGATTATGCAAAACTTTTCAGATCTTCACAACAATTACAGAAATTATATAGAAAAAAACATAAATAGCAATCATACCACAATGCAGTGATTTACGTGGGGAAAACCCTTTTGGGAGAAAAATCCCACACTCCAAAAGTCGCCCAATATATTATTCAAAAATCAACAACAACAATATACTTGCAGAGCAAGATTTCACAAGAGTATCACCAACCAAAGATCTAGAGGCAACTCAACATCTAAAAAACACTCACACTCAACTTTCATCTCAAGCACTTAATATATAAGAGATACAATACATGAAACCATCAAATGGTAATTGCAAAGCCATGAGCTAAAACCACCCAAAAAAGTGGCAGCCAAATTTTCTCCAATCACAGATGCCCTATGATGTGTCAAAACACACACATGTGTAACTCCCCCTTACAACTATTTTTTGTGTCCAACACATTTTCACATTTTCCAATGCAGTAGACCTGACTTTTGGAGGCCATAACTTTTGATTTGGGACGCTGATTGACGAACCATTTGATGCGTCAGAAATCTCATGAAGAGATATACATGATGCTTTTCCCATATCAATATGATCAAACATTTATCAAAGGCACATTTGATTATTGAAAATTCCAAAATTGACTTTGAAACTTTTCCAGGTATTTCAAAAATAGAAACTTTAATATCTCACTACTTGCAAATGATCTTTAGCTAAGCTTTTTTACCATAGGCTGACATTACAATTCCAGAGCTCTGGGTAAATTTTCAAGCCCATACATGCTCAAATGCAAACTTTCTAAAAATAGTAGTGTAGACTTTCTAATAATAGCATGTTACTATTTTTAGCCTTTTACTCATTTCGAGCCCATACATGCTCAAATGAAAACTTACTATAAATAGTAACCTTTTGTAATTTCAAGATTGAGACACCTTTTCTAACATTCTCCCACTTGTTGAATACCTTGCAAGAGCAAAGGGAGTATCAACACCATGATTTAATTGCTAGGGGTTGAGAGGCCTGTAGACTCTGAACACCATCTAAACTTCTTTGTGCTCATAGGCTTAGTTAATGAATATGAAAAATTCATCAAAGTCCCTACCTTAACTAGCTTCACCCTATCATCCTTGACCGTATCTTTGACAAAATGATTTTATACATCAATGTGCTTAATCATGGCATGAAATGTCAAGTTCTCAGCTAGGCAAATCACACTCTGGCTATCATAATAAATTGTCACTATGCCTTTTTTATTTTGACATCTAAACATAGTCTCTTAATCTAAATGGCTTCTTCACAAGCATGAGTAGCTTCCATATACTCAGCTTCAGTAGTGGACAAAGCAACCACATCTTGTTGCTTACTCATCCAACAAATTGCACCATCAAATAAAGTAAACACATAAGCATTGGTGGATCTTTGCTATCAACATCATCTACTAGTCTGAATCCACATAACCATGAATATCAAATGAATGCATATCTCCTATCAAATTATCATGATAACACAAGGAATACTCTGAGGTACCCTGTAAATATCTAAAGACTATTTTAACTGCATCTCGATGAACTCTATCAAGATTAGACATATATTTGGAAAGAACTCCCATTGCTTGGGCAATGTTTGGTCTAGTGTAGACCATAGCATATATCAAACTTTCAACTACACTCTGTTAACACACTCTTCTCATGTCTTCCATCTTTGATGGGGATGTTGGACATTGTGAAGTAGATAACTTCATTCCAACTATAAGAGGAACACATAATGGTCTACAATCCTACATGTTAAACTTTTGTAAAACTAAATTGACATACTTACTCTGGCCAAGCCATAGTTTTCTATTCAATCTATCTCTTTTTAGTTCCATCCCAAAAATGTGTTTATCTGCACCAAGATCTTTCATTTCAAATTTAGCTGCAAGTTGAGACTTTAGTTATGAAATCATTCCTTTCCCTTTACCAATAATAACATATCAACAACATATAATGTAATAAACATGAAACTATCATCATCAAATTTACAATAAACACAGTGATCTAATTTAGAACACTCAAATCCCAAACACATATGTATCAAATTTATGATACCACATCCTAGGACTCTGTTTGAGGCCATACAAAGATTTCGTCAAATTACAAACCAGATTACTTTTACCTTTCAACACGTAGTGATCTAGCTATGTCATATAAATATCCTCCTCCAATTCACCATGAAGGAATGTCGTTTTCACATCCATTTGCTCAACCTCTAGATCATAAGCAACAACAATAGAAAAACAAGAAACTAATGGATGTCATTTTTGCAACAGGAGAAAATATCTCACCATAATCAACACCCTTAACCTAAGAGTAACCTTTTGCAACTAACTGTGCTTTGTACTTCTCAATACCTCCATTTGAACCAATATTTTTCTTGAACACCCATTTACAATCAACTGGTTTTCATCCTTTAGGCAATGGTACTAGGTCCCATGTATCATTCTTTTTAAAAACTACCATTTCTTCGTCCATAGCAATCTTCCAGGAATTTGCATCATCATACTTAGTGCCTCTTCTATAGATTTGGGTTCATCCATGTTAGTATTCAAAGAAAAAATGCATCTCCATTCATTAGGTGAATACCTAGTGCCTCTTCTATATATATTTTGGTTCATAAGGAGGGATTATTTTAGGCTGGCCCCACACTAGCGGAGGTCACAAGGGGACCTCCTCCCCATCAACATATTCTCAACTTATAGCTTAGAATCCACTTAAGAGCCACACACACTTTTGAATCTACTTAAGAGGCACTGGAAGACCAAGAGTCACCGCATAGAACTACACTAGAAACCACTAATAGAGCCATTACGAAAGTCCAAGAGCCACAAATCCACTTGAGAGCCACTGGAAGACCAAGATTCACCACATAGAACCACACTAGAAACCACCAATGGAACCACCACAGAAGTCCAAGATCCATATCTTCCAACTATAGATGTTACTTGGGGGATTTAAACTTGCATCTCCATCTTGAGAACCTTATGGTCATGCCATTAAGCCTAACCCCCTTTCACATAATATGTTAAATATATGCTTGTAAAATTCTTATTTATTTATTTGATATTTTATTTATAATGAATAGTATCCTAAGATCCTAACTTATAACACATACTAACTAAGAACAACAAATGACATTATCCTCTTAATGTTTGAGAACACCATGGTTGATCATTCCAAATGCGTTATGACATAATTCATCATGTTAATGTGTATTAGGGTTACACACTTCCTCAATGGTTGATAAGCATTCTTAGAAAGATAACTATCAATGGTCTATACCATGAATTATGTACCAATTGTGTAACAAGAGGTCAAAAATGGAAACCCTATTACTTATCCTTGCCTTATCAAATTTTTTTTTTTTGATAAATTCTTGATAATCTTCCTTTACCATGGCAAAACTTCATTCTTTCAGGTCTTCAATATGACTAGCCAATGTATCCACCAAGATGGGACCTTGTGGTTAAACTTCTCCTTTAGGTGTATTGACCTCAGCCTTGCTTTTGTGATGTATAAAAGAGAGATCTAGCCTTAAGAGCAAAACTAGGTCAAAACCTCCTTCTACAAAACATTGAGACACAAACCAAGCTTAGCTTCTACCTTTGAAGGAGAGCTTAAGCTACAGGGGTTCTACCTCTTTATCATATAGATGAGTGTCAAACCAAATCCGACCAATCAAGCTAGGGCATAAGATTCATAACCTTAAATTAAGCCAAATAAAGCTACAAACTACTATCAAACCTGAAACCATAGCAGAAAATAGAATAACAGAGGTAAGGGAACTACTCAAAACTTGGACCAAATGACCATAAGTCACAGGACCACGGTGCTTGTACTGTCAGATTTGTTGGGTCCATACCTACAAATTCTTCAATCTTTTTACTTGTCACCTTCTGAAACCTATTCATTAGCTCTGCACACAAGAAAGAAGAAGAAAAGTGTTGTGGCTATATAGGAGCTTGCCTCAGTCAAGCCCTTGTTTCAATATTCCTACCTCACCAATAGTCAAGATTAAATCTAGATGTTGTGTGTGCTCAAAAAACCTAAGCGTGAGTAGTAACATGCAAGATTTAACCAACTAATATCAAACCCTAACCCTATATGACTTAAGCAAATAGAGAGGGATGATGTAAATGAAGATCCACTCAAGGGAGCTAACAACTTCACCTCAACGATCCAGATTCATGGAAGGTCTGCAGAATAAGAAGGTGAAGCGACCTTACTACCAAACTCTAGTTGGCGGTTCAACCCTTTTCCCAAACATGCAAAGTATTCAAACCTAGGAGCTCATGAGATAGACTCACGATCTCATGTCCTAGCTTTCATTCAAATCTCTCCAAGAGAAAAGGGGATCTCAACTTGATCAAAACTTGCAATGAACAATAGCATAGAGAGCAATAGCAACATAGAACTTTTTCACATCAAGAGTGCTTCTTAAAATCTTCTTTCAAAATGATTTCATTCACTTACCTTTATACAAGGCTTATAGAAAGAGAGTAATTCAAATGAAAATTCTGACATAACGCGCTCAAATTCAAATTTAGATTTAGGGTCGGCCTAAGAAATATAAAGGCTAACTTGTCACTTGAATTATCCCCCAAAACATGGGAGGGACCAGGACGCTTGGGCGCCATGGGCCTGGGGCAATTTCAAGGCCCAAATTTGACGTTAGTGTGGTGCTAACTCTGAATCTTCATTTATCCTTTGAGGTTATGATGGAACTTTAATTAGGATTACGACTTATTCTATAAATGAGGTTAAAAGAGAGCTTTAAGGGTGGACCTAAAAAGGACTAGGCTTGAGAACACTAAAAGGGAGGATCTAAACATAGTGAAATTGTGCCTACACACAAATGTACACAATTTACGATGTTACATTTAGCCCCCACTTTAGTGGCCATATGACACTATGTACATATGCAAGCTAAAGGACATGAAACACATATTGCAAAAAGGATATCAAAAAGGATACTATAGAAGACATAGATCATCGTCAAACAAGAGGGTGAAGCCCCCAGCCTATGATCCTGCAATGTTAGAACACACTGATATATTGAGAGGAGAGGTGAATCAATATATGACAAAACATAATCCTAGTTATCTTTATCAACCAAAATCATTTACTGCTTTAAACATATGATAAGTCAAATTTAGAAAATCAAAACACAACACATGAGCACACAACCAAAACACCAGATTTATGTGGAAAACCTTAGAAGGGAAAAACTATGGTGAGCAAGTTGCTTGGATCTACTGTCCAAATCCAACCTCACAAGTAAAAACAAGATTACAATATTATTTATGGTCTATAACCCAAAAGAAGCTACAACTCCCTGAAATACAATACAACAACACTTAATGAATGAGGCTACAATGTCTAAACATCATACTTGACAAATTCCACTGATCAAACACCTCTGCAACATCAACACACTTCACTCTGTCACAAAGCTTCACTTCCTCTACACAACAAACACTGCTACCTTCAACACACTTCCTCACACACACTCACTCACTTCCACACTCTCACACACATCCTTGCACTCTCTCACACACTCATGTATTTCACACCAAACAAGATCTTTTATTTATACCTTCCACAAAATGCAAAATCTTTCTTTTACGTCGGACAAGATGAAACGTGTAGAATGAAATTTCCAACAACCACACCAAGTTGGCTTCCAAATGATGTAGAAATCCAATGTGGTTCGAGACAAGTGATAACCATGACACATTCTTCCTTAACACATTCTTCCAACCTCGTGCACACATCCAAACATCCGGTGGGATCATCAAAGCACATCAAGTCAACCCAACAAACACATATCCTTCCACAAAAATAGTTCCAGACCTAAAGTGGTATCAGAGAGACCAATTAGCACCATGGGGATCACTTCACCAACATCATAAGACTTGTACAAACATTCTCAAACATTCCTTCCTCTGAAATATATGTCTACTTTCTGGCGCAAACAAACAGATACTAAACCTGGCATCACTTACAAAGTCTTGAGATAGAGCATTGAAAAATAGTATTGTGGTGCACTTCCACACCTAAAATGTCAAACCAACAAATATATAGACTATCTAAACATAACCTCCAAACAACAATGCCACACAATGTAATGTAGTGAAATGCGACGGATTTTACTTTCTCCTTCTGACTACCTTAACCAACAACAGGGAATATCTTTATTCTATTGACTCTAGAGAACCTTTTTGGTGCATCAAAACATCTAAAACTTGAATATATTATTCCTCTCATCCGAATCTGCTAACCTTCAAACCGTAGGATCACAACTTCATCTACGAAGAAATGCAGAGCATTTCTTAGACCTTCTCTAACTACACCAAGACAGGAACACTGTCTTCACTCTGCAAGCTCTAGAATCATCTACAGTAACTACTAAACTCTGAAATTAGGATCATACAAACTTCACACTTATCTTTGTCTAACTTCCAAACTGCAAGGACATTCCTTCAAATGCAGAGGAATGCAGAGCATTCTCCCGAGCTACTTCCGTGCAACTTTCAGTGCCTTGGACTCTCTAAAAATTTCTTTCAAAACTAAAGCAATGCTTTTCCTTAGGAAACAATGAATACGATATTCACCACACTAGAGACTTCATTCACAATATCATACAACAATCACAACTCCTTACATCAAAACAAGAATCTTCAACTTCTTCATACTAGCATACTTTTCAACTCATTACTTTCACCTCTTCATGAACTTCAGAAGATATGGTACAAGTGTGTAAAGATGATACTGATCCAATCATCATGCATGCATGACTTCTAACACCTTACCCTTTACTTCACAACTTCTCTGATTAATCTCTTCTTTGTCTTCTTCTTTGATCATCACAACATATGCTCATCACTTTGCTTCTCTGTCTCTCAACACTCTGTAATAATATCCTTTAGTCATCACTAACCTTTGGCATCTTTGAACATCACTGATCATCACATCCAACCTTCCTCAACACAACACTATTGACATCAAACCTATTCATCACACTGTTGACATCAATGACAACACATATGCAACATGCAAACCACAACATTAGATAGGATAAACCTTGCAACCAACAGATGTATGTGTTAGTCCAAAAACTCTAAAGGGGAAAGGTGATGGGAGCAAAATTCGTGGGTAGATATATGCCCCCTATTTCTGCTTGCTACTTTAGGATGTAGAAACAGGGCTGCAATCTTTCCACTTCAACTTTCTAGAGAGAAGATTGGTGAATATGCTTTTATGGGGTCATTCTAATGAATAACTCTAAGACACAAAGCATATGGTTGTGAAGAAGGTAGAACCAGGATTCTAATGCAACAAATGACACTCGAATCCGATTTTGCTAGTCCGAGTTATCCATGTTTAGATGAAAGGATGTTTAGAGAAAGGTGAGTTTCGACCCTAGATAGTAATCAGGAGTTCCACTTTTTACTATTTGTAGTAAAAGTAGTTCTCACATTTTACCATTCCATTGTCATTTTCAGTGTTTGAGGAGAAGAAGCAAGGAGGAGAGCCAACATGCCAAGCTGAAGGCCATACCAACAACCGAGACTAGAGTTACTACAGAGTTGATTTATTTTCTTTTACATTGTCCTCTAGGTTGGTGGGAATCACTTCCTTCTCAACTTCTCTCTCCAGAGGTTGTTCCTGACTAGCTTGAGTTGCATCTACTCAAGCTTGGAAAAGTTGTTCAATCTAGTGACCCACTCTCTTTATGCTTGGAAGAGGAGGAGGAGAGTTGGGTGGAGAAGGGAGAGAGGTCCATGTAGGAAATTAAATGGGTGATGGGGCCTTTTGAGCAATGTGCTCTATGATGAGCTCTTTGGCAGGTAAAGAATGGGAAGTGGGAATTTTATTAATATCACCTACCTAAGAAGGTGGAGTATCTAGTTTATTGGATGGATGTGGAATAATGGTTCCAAAAGAATGTGTAGGATATATTATAGGAAGAGGGGAAAGAGAGGCTAGCACAAGAGTTTGAATTGGAGCATTATCAATGTAAGTAGAAATGGGAATTTGCCATAGGAACATGCTTACTTTCCTTGGTAGTTACTCTTGAGTAGTAGGGACTTGAAGAGTTGAGGTAGGAGGAGCTTATTGAGAGGTGTCCATAGAAGTGCCTCCCATTTTGATGGCAACCTTAGTTTTCCTTTTGAGAAGAGGCTTCATCTCTGTATATTTTTCCTCTTCACCCATCACACTTAAGTTTTTAGTAGGAGCCTCTGGCACTTTTATCTTCTTCTATGCTTCTTTCTCCTCAATCTCTTACTCATTTGGCCCTTTATCCTTGTGTGGCTTCTCTAGTGGTGTCTGTGTATCCTTTTTATTCTTTGACCTAGACTTCTTTAAAGTTTCCCTAGTTTTAAGTGTTATTCCTACAACCTCAACTTCTTTAATCTTCTTTTGGAGCCAACTCAAGTTGAAGGAAGTTACTTTCTTGTTGAGCTCCTCTAGTGATGACTCTTCCTCTTTAGACCAATCCATGGGAGAAATACGTAATTTTAATCTCCCTCTCTTGTTATAGAAATCTATAATAACCTTACCATCATTAGACACCCAGTTTAACACTTCTACAAATCTAAAGATTCTCATTTGAAATACAATTAATATAGAAAGTTGAGGTAATAAAAGCTTGTTGAGAGGTGTCATAGAAGATCCTCCCATTTTAATGGTGACCTTAGTTTTTATTTTCAGAGGATGCTCCTTCTGTTCCTATTCTTCTTCTTCACCCATCACACTTAAGTTTATATCAAGAACCTTTTGCACTTTAATCTTCTTCTCTACTTCTTTCTTCTTAGGCTCTTGCTTCTTTGACCCATTATCCTTAGGTGTTTCATCTAGTGGTGACTATTGATCCTTGGTCTTATTTTACTTGGACTTCTTTGAATTCTCCCTAGTTGTGAGTGTAATTCTTACATCCTCAAGTTCTTTGATCTTATTTTGGAGCCAACCCAGATTGAAGGCAGTTACTTTCTTGTTGACCTCCTCTAGTGATGACTCTTCTTCAAACTAATCTATGGAAGGAATAGTAATTGGAATATCCCTCTCTTGTTATAGATGTCTATAATGGCCTTACCATCATAAAACACTTATTTTAGTACTTATACAACTCTAAAGATTCTCATTTGAAATATAATTGATCTAGAGAACTTCCTCTATCTAAATTCATGCTTATCATTGCAATTAGGCAAAAAGTCCTCAAGGTGAGGCATGTTCTTAAGGTGAGAGCCAAAAATTTCTCCATCTTCCCTTTGGGGTCAAATAAGTTTCTCCTGTCATGAAGATAAAAGTTAAATCTCTAGATCTCTACATTTGAGGCTTTAGCATTTTAGTAAAGAAGAGATAGTGTAAGCATTAATGGAAAGGGGGAATTGAACCCCATCTCTATGTTGTTATTCAAAATCTTGATGTCCTTCACATAGCTACCTCATTAATTTTAGTAGTACTATCTTGTCACTAACATACTTATGTAGTCTAAAGGGTACCCCAGTGAAGCCACCTACTCTACTGTATGTAAACTTAGGGAGCTAAATGAACTTATTTTCTTGCTCTGCAATCAGTTTGGTGGCCTCCACATTTTTTATTTATTTATGTCTCCTTCCACCCTTCTAATGAGAAATGTAGTGCCCACCCATGTGCATCTCTTATCATGTCCTATTATTTCTATGGTTAGATCAAAGGATATTTATTGAGTTGATTATTATATGATGTAATTGCAAGATGGATATGTGCCTTGCTAGATTATGCATCCTCATTGGTCATTATATGATGCTTCATCTATGATCTCCATTATTGGATTTGATGTGTTACCTTGAGTGTGTAGGATATATTTTTACAGGTGCTTTACCAATGAGTGGGATGTGGAGAAGTTGACATGGGACGCTTAGCCATCTCTCCTTACCTAGTCCTAGTGGTCAAGTTGTTGACCATGTGTTTCTTGTGGTAGGTTGATTGCTTAACCCATCATATTCAGTTGTGAATTGAAGGATGTTTTTGGTGTCTATGTAGTTTGCCTCTCATTTGAATCTATTGTGATTCCGGACCCTTGTGTTGTGATTAAACCCGTAAAGTGTGAATGAGTCATTTGCATGTGTTTCTTCTAGCTTTTCAAATTATATTTTAATTTATTTCGAAAAATGTGTTTTCCATGTTTTCGAAATGTTTAAATGGTTAGAAACAAGAAAATGGATTATCTAATTTGAGTTAATAGTTTTAATTGTGGAATAACAATTATATGTTATTATTGTGTGCCGTAGGGAAGGCTTTGTATTTTGTGTATTTATGTTTCAAAAATTATGCTTTCAAGTGAAATGCATTCTAATTTAATTATTAGAGTTAGTTTTCGTAAGTTAGAAATATTAAAATTGTGGAAAATACATTATATTTCATTATTATGTGCTTGGGAAATAGATTAATTTCTATTTATTAGAATTATCTATTTCTAGACTTTTGTCTTATGTAGAATTGTTTTATAAAGAAAATTTAATTTGATTATGCGAGTGTTTCGATTTTATGGAATGCGGTTAAATTATATTATAATTACTTTGTAGAAATAATTGCATTAATTTAATTAGTTACTTTCCTATTATTTCAAATGTATTTTGGAATAGATTTTTGGGAATGGGAAATAAATAAAATAAAAGAAATGAGAAAATAAAAAGAGTTTTGGGAGCATATAAGGAAAATAGAGTCTTATTTTCTTTTTATGTGTTTTATTGTATTTTTCTCCTTCTCTCCTTCTCCTTTCAAAGAAACATTCATGGAGGTGGCTACAATTGGATTCTACTTGTGGGTGGGAGTGCATTGAAATGGTCTTGGGATTGCTTCAGTGTAGGAAGAAATTCATATTGGATTCATGCCTAGCAAGAAGAGATTTTTCCATTTGAAAGCTTGCTTGGAAGGAGGTATTTTTCTTGTGATTTGATTCTTTTTGAATTTAAATTTTGCATTTACCATGCCCACAATAGGTGGAGGTTTATGGTCTCTTCATTGTAGCAATGAATAGAGCTTAATGATGCAAATAAGAATTAGATTGAATTTGTTTTTGAATTCCATTCAAATTTTATTTTAAAAATGCATGAAAAGAGGCCAAGTTATGGCAAAATTTTCCTAGAATGGATTGTGAGTAGGAAAGAATTTATTTGAGTTGAAAAGCATGTTGTTGTGCATATTAGAACCATAAGGACACTTTCAGATTTTTAAAATTTTATGTATTATGGAAGTTAGAATTTTGGGTGTTCTTGAGGGAGGTCTCCAAATGGTGAATTTGGGGATTTTATGATTTTTTTCCCTCTAATTGAAAAATGAAAATTATGTTTTAAACCTTAGTTTTTAGTATTATTTTGCAAGACAAAAAGTCTCATGAGGGAAATAGGATTCCCTACTTATTGGATATGAGTGTTGCATGTTTTGACCTTGTTTTCTGTGCTTTGACTTTTTGGTCAAAGTTGGCCTTTTTATAGGCCTTATGTTTGAATTGTATAATTTTGATCACATGGATATGGGTGTTATGTGGTTTGACTTCATTTACCTATGTTTTGACCATTTTGGTCATAGTTGACTTTTTAGTCAAAGTTGACCTTTGTATAGGCCTTATGTTTGAATTGTATAATTCTAATCACATGGATATGGGTATTATGTGTTTTGACTTCATTTCCCTATGTTTTGACCATTTTGGTCACAATTGACTTTTGGTCAAAGTTGACCTTTGTCTAGGCCTTATGTTGGAATTGTATAATTCTAGCCATGTGAATGAGTGTTATGTGTTTTGACTTCATTTCTCCATGTGTTTGACCTTTTGGTTCATAGTTGACTTTTTTGGTCAAAGTTGACCTTTTTTATAGGCCTTATGTTAGAATTGTATACTTCTGGTTACATGGATATGAGTGTTATGTGTTTTGACCCCATTTCCCCATGTTTTGATTTTTTAATTAAAGTTTGACTTTTTTGGTCAAAGTTGACTTTCGGTTAAAGTTGACTTTCGATCAAAGTTGAATTTTGAACTTAGGAATGGATACTTAGTCTTCCTATGGGTTGCTTGTAGAAGGCCATAATCCCCTTGCATCATTGTTTGATCTTAATGATTGTATGTATGGTTATTGATGTGATGATGTCATACCTTGTTTTGTGTGATATTTCCATTTTGAGAAAATGATGTTTGGTATGCATTATTGGATGAATTGTATTATAGATTTGAAGCCATTTTCCTTATCTTATCCACTGCAATGAAATGGTATGTTAGTTGTGATGTATTAAAGAAGGATGTATATGAATTTTAAAGTATTGATGCTCTTGTGTTAATCTCTCTCCCTTCTATTGCTTGGTTGGGTCATGAGTAACCCTATGGTGAATCATGCATTGGACCATGATATGTGTGTATTCATGTGTGGGTGTGCATTGAATTCTACTAGTTATTTTATACGCTTGGTGTTGTGTTGGGTGTGTGTGGAATCCATGTTCAACCTTGTGTGGATTACCTTGGAGTCTTGTTGAGACCCTTGTTTGTGTGAGATGGCTTGATAGAGGTGTTGCCATGATCTTATTCTCTATAGCTCAAGGCTTGCCTAGAGTGGCATATACATCTATTGTGCTCGACGATAGTAATACGATAGGGTGGTGGGTAACATTTGCCCATTGGCCCTACAAGAAGATCTCTTGGGAGTTGGAAGAGTTCCTTGTGTATTGTTTACTTTATGATCATGTTGTATCTTGTGCCTATAGGAGCACTTTGGAGGTGATTTAGTAATGTTGTAATATCATTATTTATGTAATTTAATTATTGGAGTGTGATCTTTCCATGTTTGGGAAGTAGCCTCCATCATGTAATTGTATTATGATTTCATTTAGTTAGAAAATGAACCTTGTTTAGAAAGGAATTTATCATGCTTTAGCATAGTTTATTTTGATGGAAATGGTTAAATCAAGACATTGGAGTCCTTTGTTTATTGTCATAATGATATCTTATGCTATGTTTATGATTTGGGTTGTAATATTCCCACATTATGGTTGAGATTCCCATTATTATTTTTAGGTCATCTCGACGTTAGTGTCGAACGAGCGCAACATTCTGTGTGATATTTCTCATATTTGGCATGTATGTTATTTTGAATTGGAAATTGTATATTACCTTTATTTGAATTGTTCGCATGCTTTGGGTTAGTTAGCATGTTGATTCATGGTTGGTAATTGGATGCTTTGTGTTTGGATCCATGTTGGGCATTTTGTCCTTGTGATGCTTCGTGATCGATCCTCCTTTGGCTTGATGGTTTTTGGTGACATTGCTTGGCTTGTTGGCCATTTGTTGATGTCAGTTGTTCTTGTCAAGTAGAGAATTGTGTGTGTGTTCTTTTTTCCACCTTCTCCTTATGTCTTAGTGTTTTCATGTGGTGGTTTTCATGCTTGAGTGTGCAATGGTGACATGTGAGTATTACTATTGCATTACACAAAAATTAGTTCATCATATTTGTGTCCATTAATGTCCTAGTGTAAAAGCTAGGGCATTACAAGAAAGAATAAGATGGAATAATTCATCCTCACATAATGCTTCTCACTTTCTTTAATGCTAGTTGAGGTTAGTATTCATGCACTCTAACTTGCCTTGGATCTATTCTAATGGTGCCAACCCTTGTTAATCTAGGGGACACAACTCTCTTGGTGATTAGATACACAACATAAGACATCTTGTGAAACCTCCTACTCTCTTGTACTTCTTCAACTTCTTACGGAGATTATCACTTAAGAGGGTGGCCTAATCAACAATTTCTATGTCCTATAGAATGGTGGTAATGAGTCTAAACATCCAAGGAGAAAATATTGATGTACATGGAAATCCGATTGTTTTATTCAATAATGTGATCATGTCACCAATCTCCATGTGAAAATCACTTTTGACCAATTGCTTGAGGAACTTGGAGATGGTGGGTTCGGTCTTGATTAACCACCTCTCATTTAATTAATTCAAATATGTGCTAGGATCCTCCTTAAATAATTCCACCCCATCATTCATTCTAAGGGAAATCACCTCATCATATTGAGGGATTTTCAAGGTCTCAGCAATAGCTTGAGCACTCAAGTCTAAAAAGATCTGTTCTTCTACCCTTTAATTTTTGGGTGTCAGGGTTATAACGTTTAGCATAGACCATAATGGGATTTGGAGATTGCATTGAAGTGGGAAAACCTACTTCTTGAGAAATTATGTTTCTCACCATGAATCTTTCTCAAGTATTAGGGTTTCCTTACACATCTTGATCTTAAAGTCCTCCATGTCAATGTGTCCCAAATCTATATCTAAAACCTCAAGAGTAGATGTGGTTTTGGAGGGGGAAACAACCCCTTGGAATTTGTATTTCATGGCTCTTACTTAGGAGGTAGAGATATAGTAGACTTGCAAGAGACCAAAATAATCCATAAACACAAGGAATTTTTAAAAAACCTTTAATTTTGTGAACCTCAAGTAATATGAAGGTATACAAAATGCAAGAGTTTGGTGGACTTGGGAACTTTGGAAGGTAGGCACATATCCTTAGAAACCATACAAGCCCGTAGACTTTAAACAACTAGGTGGGGATGTAGAAATTAGGGGAACTCGGGGAGGTAGGGAAATAGGGAAATATTTGTTGAATCCCCACAAACTAAGAAAATACTTATACTTGCATGGAAATGTGGAAGTTAGGGGTACCTAGGGAATTTTAGACAAGAATTGGACATCCTGAGAAACCCCACAATCCCATGAAATTTTAAACCATGAAGAAATGTGGGCCCCATAAAGAGTTTCAAACCAATAGAAGGGTGGAAAAAGTTAAAAGAAATAATGTTTTCATTATAGTAGGGTTTATAAACAAAGAGGATTTGAACAAATTTATTATGGAAACCCTAATTGCATGGAAATAAAATGATCTGAATCTTTAATAACCTAAATTAATCATGGAATCATTTGAAATACTATTTAACCAAGCCTAATTCATAAATCAAAGATAAATTTCAATAATAATGAAAAACATACTTGATTGAAAAGAGACTTGATTGATGGTTGAAAATGACAATGTCGTACCCCGAGACTCCAAGAGTCACATGAAATGAGCACTCAAGGAAAATCCATGCTACAATGGTTGAAAACATTTGAATTATTGATGTGGGGTTGCAAGGTGACTTGGATTCATGCTAATTTGTATGCCAAGAGTGTGAGGGTTCTTGGAAGCTCCAAAATCTAGTGATTACAAATGGAAGGAATGGCAAATAATTCAAGCTTATTAAAGGGTCTATTCACATGACATGGAGGGAATCAAGGAATCGAGAAAATGTGGAAGAGGTCCAATCCCTGCAAACTAGTTATACACATTGAGGCTAAGGAGGTTGGAGGGAGGCGTGGACCTAGGATGAATGGAAGATGTATGTAAAAATGTCACAAACCTACAACTAAATAGAAATGTGGGGAACTTAAGAACATCAAGATGCTAAATTCATTATGTAAGCACTAAAAAAGTACATGAGCCTAAATCGTAATTTGATGATGAGTTGTATTCCTAAACATGTACATGTAAGTGTGTAAATATGACCTCTCAACAATATTCCTCTTGGTGACATGTGGATTGATGTTCTTCACTTTATTTGTACCTCCTTTGTCCCCTATCTAACCTTTTAAGGTCCTGCATCTTCACCAACTACCTTATGTCGAACATTCATTTCTATCACTTTCTACGTTTGTTGACATGACTTGATTACATCAAAAGATAGGAAATTCACTTTCCCTAATCCCATTTCAACCCTCTAGAGGCCTCCAATTGACCTCCCAGAGTGTCTCCAATCATCATTTTGAATACCCATTTCCTCAATTTCAAGTCACCCACTTTGACTCTAAATTCCCCAAGGGTAACCTTTCCACTAAAGTGGATCCCCCGAGGGTGACTTATCTTAGTGACCTAGGTGACCCACTCTCTTGAAGTTAAATAACTTGTCTCTAGGTCTTGAAGGCATCTCTAGCCCCTAGGTCCAATCTCAACCCCTGAAACCACTTGTAGAACCTATTCTCTATGGGTCAGCCACTTTGACATCTAAATCTCTAGGGATGCCCCTAAATTTTAAGTGAATCCCCAAGGGTGACCTACCCTGGAAAACTAGGTGACCTTATTTTGTTTTGACATGCGTGTTTCTCTTCAGTTCGGGCCCAAAATAACTCTATTTTTTCTCTAGTTTGCATGGCTCTTTGACCCTAATCTATTTCGAACTCATTCTAAACTCTCAATCACTCCATTCGTATCTCACACTAAGCTATTCTTGTCTCCCTATCCTTCTCATGCTAACTCCATTTTTCCTCTAGTGATAAGCTTTCAAATCTTGTTCACTCTCTAATCAACCCAGTTCACTGTCCAATCAACATTGTTAACTTTCCAATCAAGCGAGTTAACTCTCCTATAAATTCTAAAATTCACGAGCTTATCAAACCTATAAATACCCCCCTCCTATATGCATTACGGGAGGCAAATTCATTGTTGCACATTAATTCAAGCTTTACTTTTTGCTCTCCATATAATTTATATGTCATTGCGGGACTTTGTGAGCCTTTTACTTTCTTCTTAGCTTAGTTGTCCAAGCTTCATAGCATTGTTATGCTCTCCAATTGCTTTCAAAATCCCAAGCCATAGTGCTTCCATAGCTTCCATAGCTTGATTTATCTCATCATAGCATCATTTCTCAATTCATACTTAAATCCATTGCTTCTTTCTTCATCTTTGCTGCCAAGAGGAGGACCATGCTACTATAGAGGAAAGGAGGTTGCCATGATTACACCTTTCTTAGAGGTTTGTCCTTTTTTGTAAGTTTCAATTTCCTATTCCTCAAGAGGTTCTTTTGATTTTGTCACAACAGATACCTGGCTTGGTATTTGATCAACTTTTTTCATTCAAATACTCTCAAGATTTGGTTCAAGTATTGTGATCTTGTTGGCACCTATCTTGTAGTAAATTGGTATGCCAACCTTTTTCATGGTTGTGTCAACTTTCACCATGCTAAAAGGTTTTGGGTCTCCCTTAGCAACATAGATTTTATCTAAATGTAGAAAGTGAATATCTTGAAGTAGTGTTGAGGGAATTGCTTTAATCCTATGAATCCAAGGTATTCCCAGTAATAAGTTATATTATGTTTCTTTTCCAATTACATAAAAGTTTGTAGAAACCATCTTGGGTCCCAAAGAAACTAAGAGCATTATTTTTCTAATTGTCATAGCTTTGAGGTTGTTGTATACCCATAAGGTATCTTTACAAGTAATAGTGTTGGTGTGTCCATATCCCATTCTTTATAAAATGGAAAATGGAACTATGTTCATTGCTTCCCCATTATTGACAAGTGGTCATTTTATGCAAGAATCGTGTAGATCCATACTTGAATATACAAATTAAGATCACCTTGTTTTGATCCTTCGGTATCAATGGGCATCTATTTTAGATCAAATAAAAATCTAGGATCATGTAGTTTTGTGTTGATAGGATTCATGTCAAGGTCTGCTTGATAGGGAGGTGAGTTCCTTAAAAGGTTAATAATGTTGGGATTGCCAAGATAAAAAAGAAAGAACACTTCCACAAGCTATAAGCACACAATAAGCCAAAATGATATTCCCAAAAATTTATTAGAATGCACATAGAAGCATTGCATATATAGGAAAGGTAGAAGAGGTAGGAAGGTATAATACAATGATTGACTACCCCTCCAAAGGTGCAACCCTTGTGAGCTTAAATGATGTGTTTGAGCAAGTGGAACGTATGTATGCACTAGGTGTCTCACAAAGTGAGTACACATGTCTCAACCACATGAGGTGAGACAAAACTCTAAAAGTCCCTAAGTCATAGTGTGAACATGACTCTCCTAGGTAGGCTAAAAGCTAACTAGTTTGATAATGTCTCTTTTTACACTAAACCCCCCTTATGTGCAACTTAGGGAGTAGTGAAATAATGATGATGGGTCCCAGCTACTAGGCCATGTTAGGTACACATGTACAAATAAGTTTCTCATAAATGGAGTAAAGGAGAAAACACTATGGGAAAAACCCCTCTCCAAAAGAGAAATGATACATGATAAAATTATACAAGTGAATAAGAAGAGGATAGAAGTAGGACTCAACATGACCCCCCAAGGACTACTTCTATCACTAATGTACAATAAATGTTCCCCCCAATGGAAGAGAAAAGAGAGAAGGTCAATGTGACCACCCCAGAAAATGAGAAGGAATGAACTCCATGAGAAGAAATACTTCCTCCCAAAATTGATATGAGAAGAGAAACCATGCAACCTCCCCTCAAAATACTTCATGTAGTGTTATTAGATGCTCGACACTAGATGCTGAAGATGATCCATGAATGTTGAACAACATTTCTTCCCTTAGGAACAAATAGAACCACATAAGTGTGCAAGTGATCTTCCCATTCCAAATAGGAATATGTAGGAATAAGTATGAAAGTCTCTAAATTTTGCACATGTTTCAAAGATGCAAATATGTCCTCAACTAACTCATATGGACCGACCAAAGTAGGTGTAGGATCGACCATTGAAATTGTATATCCTATGTGATCTATTTTGGGGATTATGAGCTCCTCTTGAAGGTTTCATCTTGGCCTAATTTAACCAAGCTTAGCATTTTGGTTTCACCTCTTATGCCCAATTGTCATGGACCATTTTTTTCCTAAGAGGGATGGTATGAGTTGACTTTGGTTGATTTGAGCTACTCCCTTGTTGATGTGTTAGAAAAGGGTTATGGTAAATATTTGGGTTTGAATTTCTGGGAATGACATATCATTGACAATTATTGGATTTTCTGGTGGAAGAAGAAATATGTCCATGAAGAAATGCTTTGGGCATTTTGGGAGATCTATGATGAATTTTTGGTAATCCTAACATATCTCTTTGTCATGCCCCTTTCTCTTATGGAAAGTGTAGTACTTGTCAAGGTTATATTTTTTTGGTCTTTGATAGGAATTGTATCGACTTTTGTTGTATGGTTTATCATTTTGTCTACCCCATTGCTCATAATTATTTCGTAGGGGGTAATCAATGGCATTGTTATTTTGATTCCCTATGTTTGCATAATTAATGCCACCACCATAACTATTGTAATTACAGTTGGTATTATTTTTAGGTGGCGTAATATCGATAACTCCATCTATGGTTGCACTTCGATTAGTATTCTTCAAAATTTTATGCGCCAAGGGGTTATTGTTGTTGTTCTCTTGTGCACTAACTTTCCATTTCCACCATACTCTTTTATTCCACTATTTATTGTAGCTTGATCTATCCTAGGAGCACTTTCCAAGGCTTCTTCGTATGACCTATAGGGGAGTTTCTAAACTTCTTCCTATGTATCCTTGTTAAGGGCACGTAGGAAGAGATCGCATAACTCCTTGTGATCCATACTTGGTGCACTAGTTGAAGAGTAGAGGACCTACCTCCATCATGTAATGAAGTGTGTAACTATTTCATTGGCCTCTTGTTTAACTGTTAAGAATTCTTATATTCCTATTTTAACTAGCTTGTTCATGTCAAAGGCAACAAAAGTTTTTCCTATGAGCTACTAAAAAAATGGATCAATGACTGTGGGAGTCCATAGTACCAATCTAAAGCAATGCCTTCTAAATTTTTTGGGAAAATTTTGGCCACTACCCAATTCCAAGGAAGGAGTTCCCTTACTACCATTATGTAAGCCTTGATATGCAAATTAGGATATCCTACCCCTTTGAATTTTGGAAGTTTAGGGAGAGGTTGTGATAGCATGAAATTACAAATGTTGATGTTTAGAGGAACTTTTAGATATTCTAAGTAGGTTCCAAAAGGGGTTAAGCATGGAAGAAGTTATCACTCCAAACATTAGCCTTATAGGGGGAGTCTATTGATTTGTTGTATCTAGAAGTGTATGTTGGTTTGTTGACACCCTAAGAAAGTAGGATAACCAGACACCATTGCATTTTGGAAGTTAGGTGGGTTTTCTTGAGGTTGATTTTGTGTAACAGATATCCCACCTAGTTAATTTACACTTGCCATGTTGAGAGTCAAAGTTAGGGGAGGCGTTAAGGCCTTGTTTCTTTTATTTCATGCATAAAAATTAATGTAGGGGGAAGTTGAGATGCCCCCTAGTCTCATTTGATAGTTTCTATTATAAAAGGATTGTCACGAGGTTGGCACCTTGGGGACCTTGGTCTTTCATTTGGTTGGGTGAAGTTATGTGTTACTTGTTCCCCACCACTACCTTTAAGGGTCTTGATCTGTTGGACCAAGGTGGCTATGAGAGCTACAGGGGTAACTTCTCCTAAGTGTTGTATGTCTCCATCAAGTTTTGCTCATTTTAAGTATCCCTATTAGTCCTTTCTTCAAGAAAACTTTTTGGTGCTTCTTGGCATGCTTCAACCCATTTATGTTGTTTAGCTATGTGGAGAGCCTCTCATGATGTATGAGCTTCCTCTATTTCTTTTTCTAGGAAACTCACCTCATTGTCAACTCAGGTGGTCACATCTCTATAACTTGTGATATGATAACCATGTTGATGGAATTATGATTGGACATCCATTCAATGCACTCTAATTTGTTCTAGATATAGTTGAAGCATAGTATCTTAGTTGTAAATTGGATTATCAGAAGTGATCCGATCATTCTCATCCACCATCTAAATCAATATCTTCATACTCATATCTGTTTGAGATAGGTGCTAATGGATTGATTGGAATGTACCTATCAAATGATGAAGGGTTGGATAGGTTTGTGGGACTTTGTCTTGGTTGCATTATTTATCCAAACATATTT